>OX451738.1:1246654999-1249578230 GCA_948472305.1 Vicia faba
AAAGCATATCTCTATGACAAACCAAAAATCCACGAGACCCGCGCTAAGTCCAATCTTGAACTTCAAAAATTTCTTATTTTGTCCAAAAATGCCTATCCAGGGTCGTGCCTTTGACACCTTATTCCCTCGATGCTCCAAATATGCGAAAATACCTACAAAAAGACATTAAAACTATCAAATGATACATAAATGAATCATAAATACAATTATACACTAATTATACATATTTACACAAAATTAGAGTTTATTCAACCAAAATTAACATCAAAGAGTCGATAAGTGCAACAAAATGTATATATAAAAATAACTACAACTTGTACTTATCAGCAACCCCACGGTACAACTCAGAAAGACCAAACACCAGTTGAAGATCTAAACAGTGATTGCTAACAGGTGCTCCAACGTTCTTCAACTGATCAGAAAGTTATTTGAGACATTGGCAATAGGCAGAGAAATTAGGAAAATCCTCCATTTGTATGGATGAAAAGTCCTGCCCAAGAGCAACGACACGTGAGTTTTGGTAGTCCTAAAAAATATAAGTTAAATGATGTTAGGAAGCCATGGAGGTGGATCCCTTTTCCAAAATAGTGTAAGGAGATCAAGGGAGATGGTGGAATAAATCCATTGGAGCATTGTGGAATCAAGGGCTGTCCACATTTCAAAATCAGCATTAGTGGAGACAAGTTTTTCTTTTCCTGGTTGCAGAAGGATATGATGGACCACTTTGTGAGAACGAGTGTGAACTTCAAACAGTTTATCCTACACGGTGTAATGATCTTTCTTCATCTATAGAACAAAGAGAATATTGTTTTTAATGATAGTGACATCAAGGGATGTGAAATTCTGGTATCAGATATGTGATGTCGAATGAGATGTCATGACACAAATATCTGTTTACAAGTAAACTGCAGTAATAATAAAAGCAGTAAAAATACAAGAGATTGTTCACCCAGTTCAGTGTACAACAACACCTACTCTGGGGGCTATCAAGCCAGGGACAAGTTCACTAAATAATATCAATTCATAGACCCTCAATAAACAACCAGTTTACGATCTAATCACTTAATCACTACCCATGTTATACTTCTACCTAAGACTCACCTTGGTATGAGGTCCTCCTCAAATCCCTTCAATCACTTACAATGAAGAAAAAAAATATTAATAAGTTTAAAAGACTTCAATCATTAAATGCTTAAAAGCTTATGAATGATACACAATTAACAACCCAAATATCAACTCAAGTATTAAACCAATACTTAGAGTGTATTACAAATAAAAAGCCTTGGACTTCTAAAACAGAAAGAAAGAATTCTTCTGCAAAAGTTGCTTGTTTTTGAATAAGGAAGCAAGTACTTATATATGCGTAGCTGTGGGCTTGGGCTTAAAACCAAATATTCAATTCTTTTGAATATTTCAATAAAAATAGGCCAAGATAAAATCCATGCAATTTTAAAAATATCCCTCCATATTTTTCGCAGCATATGAGACAAATCCCGAGTAATGGCGCGCATGAAAATAGGAAACAGAAAAACATAAACTGATCTTGGACTAAGATCAGTTCAAGAGGCAGATGTTAAGGACATCTGTTTTGACATCATTCAAAACAGTTTGCTACAAATGTCAAGACATTTATCAAAACATTAACAGCATATTGTTTTACCAAAATTGCTGCCAACAAACACTTACAAACTCCCCCTTTGGAAATTTTTGGCTAAAACTTTATCAGAGCATATTATCAGAGCAATATCAGAGTAGCAGCATAAGCAAAGCAAGCAAAACACAAACTCAATTAGCAGTTATCTGTTAGCATGGTAGAGATGCCAGAACATCTTCAGGGACATGAGGCTCCCCCTCAAGTATTGAGCTCCCCCTTAATCAATGGTCAGTCAGTGGTCAGTGGTCAGTCAGTCACTTACTTTCTCTCCCCTTTTTTAGTCATAATATGCCAAATTTAAGGATGCATTCAAGAGGATATCAGTAATTTAGGCACATACCATAGAGTTCAAATGTCAAGCACATCCAAGTGCCAAAAAGAAACAAAGGGGTCAAATGATTAAACAACAAATAGTCTAACTGTCGTCAGGACCAGTTGGCTTGGTTGATCCAGAACTTCCTTCCTTACTAGAGTCTTCACCTTCAGAGCTCAATGTATTATCAAGGTTATTGTCCTTTTGCAGGTCCTTGATCATCTTTTCAAAATTTAGATTCCTTGTTGATATAACTCTAATCACATCATCTAATTCCTTGCATGATTCCCTTAATTCATTGATCATGTCACCCTTGGTGGAGGTCTTGTTTTCAGTAGGTGCAGATGTCAAAACAATGTTTGGGACATGTTTTCCTGAAAAAGCTTAAAATGAAGGGTCAAAGCAGACTCCCTCTTGCACGCTACATCATTACCACTTAGAATCCCAGGATGCTGATTAAGGATAATTCCACATATGAGAGAAGGAAAAGAAATTGGCATCTTAATGGCACAAGTTCCTGCATGCTTAATAGTCTGATCAAAGATGTAGGCACCATAATCAAAAAGTTTATGGTTTCCAACAACATAAAAAACTTTCCTAATCCATTAGATATGGTTGAAGTGTGATTAGTGGGAACCCAATTTGCAGCTCCAATCCTATGTAAAATAGCATATTTCACACTTAGCTTGCTGACATGAAGTTTATTTTTCATGGTCCACTCACTTACTTGATTAGCAGTGATGGCTCTACACACTTGATTATCTGTTACTTCCAGCTCACAACAGACATCTTTAGACCTATCTATAAATCTATTTATGATGACAGGAGAAAATTCTACACACTTTCCTCTAACAAAAACCTTTCTATACTCCTTACTTTTATGGTCAGCACAGTCAACAGGAATATTAACAATAAATTACTTAACAAGAGTTTCATAGAAATTGGCAAACCTGGTAACTGTTTTCATCAATCCAGCATAAGATATCAGCTTCATGATTTCTTTACATTCCAAAGCACTAGCTCCTAGTTCTCTCTCCATGTCAATTCTTCTTTGATACACATACTTCCACTTTTTCAGCATTCCTAACAAAATGGAAGAAGATTTGTCAAGTGGGGCTTCAGGAACCCTAACAGTCAGTTTCTTACTTGCAGACTTTTTGATAGGAGAGATTTCCAGGACACCTTGCTCGACATCATACTCAGAGTCACTCTCTTCAACTAGAACAACTTTCTTCTTACTCTTGGATCTTTTTATATCATCCTTATCATCATCACCTGTGGAGCTAACATGTCTAGCTTTTCTTTTGCTAGAGGGAGGGACCACTTTACTTCCTGATTTTGGGGGTCCATACATGGTTTTATTCTTGATTGTCTTGGTAGGGGGTGTGACACTTTCATCCTTCACTTTCCTGGATTTGAGTCTTCTTGCAATACCAGGCACAACATTAGTAATGAGCTCATTATCAGACAGCTCTTCTACATTGACTACATTCTCAGCATTTTGACCTTCTGCATCCTTAGAGGCAGTAGTATCTTGTTCAACATTTTAATCAACATCTTATTCAACATTTTCTTCTTCCACTTCTTCTAGAGCAGAGGTAGGAAGCTTCTCAAGTTTGCTTTCAGCAGCATCTTTCTTGAAGATAGATGATCCAACAACAACACTTTTAGGATCATTTCTTTTTTCAGCAGGAGGAGGCATACAAGCAAGAGGAGTAGAAATCCCAGGAACAACAAAGGCTTCATTTAATACTCTGTCTACTAGCCTTCTGATGCTTCTATCAACATTAACAATATCTTCTTCTGTCCTATTATTAGTAGTAGTGGAAGAATTACCTTTACCATCTTTGGATTTCTTTGCAGGTGATGATTTGGGTTTCTTGACCTTTTTATCAAGAGGTGGGGATAGTTTTTAGAGGAGTAGCACCTAGTACTCTATCAAGGGAAATATTTTCAGGGAGGTTGACAGATTTTGAGGAAGATGATGTATGATGTTGAGACATGTTTGAGAATTTTAGAACAAGGAGATGAAGAATGGCAAGGGTTCTTTTTTTGTATATGAGAATGAAGAGTTTGTGAAAGTAGAGAGATGAATTTTTGTAGCGTGTGGGAAACACTTTGAGGCAGTCTTGTAATGATTTCTTTTGAAATTTTATTTGTTGGAAATACAATATCACTTTAATGATATTCCCACACGCCTTTAGTTTCTACAAACCCTCATATAAACAGATCCCTAATTTTCCTCCTAAATTCTCAAATTGATTAACATCTAAAGCCTTTGTGAAGATGTCATCCAGTTGCAATTCAGTGGCTACATGTTCTAAGGCAACAATCTTTTCTTCAACAAGCTCTCTTATGAAGTGATGAAAGATGTCAATATGCTTGGTCCTGCTGTGTTGAATGGGATTATTTGATATGTTTATGGCACTTAAATTTTCGCATAATAATGTCATGACATCTTGTTTGACATTGTATTCTGTTAACATTTGTTTCATCCAAACAAATTGAGAACAACTACTTCCTGCAGCAATATACTCAGCCTCAGCAGTGGACAGAGACACACAATTTTTCTTCTTGCTGAACCAAGATATGAGATTATTTCCCATAAAGAAGCATCCTCCTGATGTACTTTTTCTATCATCAACACTTCCTGCCCAATCAGCATCATAAAACCCAGTTAAGGCAGAATTTGATCCATGAGAGTATATCATACTATAGTCACTTGTCCCATTCACATATTTAAGAATACTCTTCACATGGTTGGCATGGCTAACTTTAGGATCAACTTGATATCTTTCACACACCCCTACAGCAAAGGCAATGTCTGGTCTGTCAGTTGTTAGATATAGAAGACTGCCTATCATACTTCTGTAGAGACTTTGATCTACACTTACTCCTTTTTCATCTTTAGTCAACTTCAGATGTGTGGGAGCATGGGTTCTTTTGTGACTGGAATTTTCCATCCCAAATTTGTTCACTATATTCTTGGCATACTTGCTCTGAGATGAAAATATGGAATCTTCCATTTGTTTAACTTGCAGACCAAGAAAATAGGTTAATTCACCAACAAGACTCATCTCAAATTCTGACTGCATTTGCTTGACAAAATGTTGAACCATCTCATTTGACATCCCACCAAACATAATATCATCAACATAAATATGTGAAATCATGTTCTTCCCTTCTTCTTCTTTGACAAAAAGAGTTTTTCCTATGCCACCTTTCCTATATCCATTCTCCCCAAGGAATTATGTCAGTCTTTCATACCAAGCTCTTGGAGCTTGCTTCAATCCATACATAGCTTTATTTAGTTTATAAACATGTTTAGGAAAACTTGGATCAACAAATCCCTTTGGTTGTTCCATAAAAACTTCTCCATTCAGATAGCCATTTAAGAAGGCACTCTTTACATCCATTTGAAACAATTTAAATTTCATAATGCATGCAACTCCCAATAGTAGTCTAATTGATTCAAGACTAGCCACATGAGCAAAGGTTTCATCAAAGTCAACTCCTTCAATTTGAGTGTATCCTTGTGAAACTAACCTTTCCTTATTTCTAATGACCACCCCTTTTTTATCATATTTATTCTTGTATACCCATTTAGTGCCAATCACATTTTTCCTTTCAGGTCTTGGAACCATATCCTAAACTTCATTCCTACTGAATTGTTCTAGCTCCTCTTGCATAGCATTAATCCAGAACTCATCAGTTAGGGCCTTTTTGACATTCTTAGGCTCAATTTTTTATACAAAGCAAGAGTTTGTAATCCCTTCTCTTGATCTGGTAGTAACTCCTTTGTTTGGATCTCCTATGATAAGCTCCTTAGGATGATCTTTTTGAGTTCTAATTGAAGGTCCTTTATTGAGATAACTAGGCTGGGGATCTTCATGAGGAAGATTAGAATCAATACTTTTGTCATTTGATTCTGTTGGACTATCAAGCAAAGATGTTCCAACATCTTCTGAGACATCTTTTTCAACATTCCATCCTCTATAATCAATAATAACATTATTTGACTCCATCATAACTTTTGTTTCTGGAGTTAAAAACTCTGTAAGATCTGCTATCTGTAGAGTAAGCCAGGAATATTCCTTCATCACTCTTGGGATCCATCTTCCTCCTTTGTTCATGATCAGCTAAGATATAACATTTATTTCCAAAAACATGAAAGTATTTAACAGTTGGTTTTCTTCCCTTCCATATTTCATACAAGGTGGCCGAAGTGCCTTTTCTTAGAGTGACTCTGTTATGAATATAGCATGCAATATTCATAGCTTCAGCCCAAAAATGGCAGGATAACTTCTTAGCATGAATCATGGCTCTAGAAGATTCTTGGAGAGTTCTATTCTTGGGTTCCACAATCCCATTCTGTTGAGGAGTAATGGGAAAAGAGAATTCATGGTTGATTCCTTCAGAAGAGAAAAAGTCAGCAAATTTGTTGTTCTCAAATTCCTTTCCATGATCACTTCTGATTCTTATGACATGACCATCTTTTTCTCTTTGTATTTTTTGACAAAGGTCTTTAAACACTTCAAAAGTTTCTGATTTTTCTCTAATAAAACTTATCCATGTGTATCTAGAGAAGTCATCTACAATAACATAGGCATACTTCTTTCCACCAATACTTTCAACTTGCATAGATCCCATCAAGTCCATGTGAAGAAGTTCTAAAACTTTTGATGTAGTAAGATGTTGGATCTTCTGATGTGACATCTTAGTCTGCTTTCCAATCTGGAAGTCACCATATATCATTCCTTCTTCTATTTTTGAGCTTAGGAATCCCTCTCACTGCTTCTTCATATATACTTCTTTTCATACCTTTCAGATGCAAGTGCCCCAATTTTTGATGCCATAGTTTAACTTCATTCTCTTTGGCTAAAATACATTTTGAGGAGAAGTTCAACTCTTGAGGAACCCATAGATAGCAATTGTCTTTAGATCTGATTCCCTTCATAATAACTTTATTCTTTTCATTGCACACAAGGCATTCTTCTTTGGTAAAGTTAACTTTGAATCCTGGATCACATAATTAGCTTATACTTATCAGGTTAGTTGTTAAACCTTTAACAAGTAACACATTATCAAGCTTAAGGACTCCTAAACAGTCAAGCTTGCCAACACCTTTTATTTCACCTTTTGCTCCATCACCAAAAGTCATATAACTGGTGGAATGAGATTTGACATCCACCAACAGATTCTTGACACTTGTCATGTGTCTAGAACAACCACTGTCAAAGTACCAATCATCTTTGGTTGATACTCTGAGAGACGTGTGAGCTATGAAACTACCAACATTGGACTTGGCAACCCACTGTTTCTTCTTTTTGCTATTTTGGGGAATTTTATCAGTTTTGGAAAGAGGAGTATTTTTAGGATACCCATACAACTTGAAACAGAAGGGTCTTATATGTCCAATCCTTCCACAGTAATGACATCTCCAGAGCTGTGGATTCTCTCTGGTGTGTTTAAAATTCTTCTTACCCTGATGTTTACCATGATGTCCTTTCTTGCTATGATGTTTAGACATTTGATTCCACATCTTAGGTTTAGATTTGGCCTGAGCGAAATGTGATGAAGGTTCTTTAGGTTTCTCTTTCTCATTAAACCCTAGACCGCTCTTATCTCCAGTCACTCTCCCCACTTGAAGAATTTCATCTAGTTTGTCAGATCCATTATTTAGCATCTTGAGAGATTTGACCATTCTATTAAGGTTTAAAATCAAGGAAGTCACTTCACTTTCCAGATTAGAAATAGTTTTTAAATGTTCTTCCCTTTCCACCTTCAGCTGAGTTATGATGACTTTCTATTTCTCCCCTTCAAGACATACTTCTACACTTATGAGATAATTCTTTGTATGAAGCAGCTAACTCATTAAAGGTTAGTTCCTCATCACTAGACTCTTCATCAGATACATATTTTCCTATCAATGCTTTAACATATTTGACAGATTATTCAAGATCACTCTCTGATTCCTCTTCAGACCAAGTAACAGATAAATTCTTCTTATGTTTCTTAAGACATGTAGGGAATTCAGCTCTAATGTGACCAAAACCTTCACATTCATGACATTGTACACCCTTCCCTTGAGTGGATTTTTCTTCAGCCCTTTTTCTTCCAAACTCATTTGACTTATGAATGTCAGATGAGATGTTCTTGACATTTGATCTTTAGTTCCTATCCATTCTTTCTATCACTTTGTAAAACTATCTTCCAAGCATAGCTAGGGCATTTGATATTCCTCCATCTGTATCTAGATCACAGTCTTCTTCTTCATCTCCAGTATTTAATACAAAGGCTATTCTTTTGTTCTTCTTTTCATATCTTTCATTTATGCTTAATTGAAATGTCAGAAGGGATCCAAAAAGTTCATCCACTTTCATTTTGTCAATGTCTTGAGCTTCTTCTATAGTAGTCACTTTCATATCAAATCTCTTGGGAAGAGACCTCAACATCTTTCTCACCAATTTGTCTTCAGGTATTTTCTCTCCTAAGGCACTGGATGCATTAGCAATTTCAAGAATGTTCATATGGAAGTCATTAATACTTTCATCATTCTTTATTCTCAAATTCTCAAATTTTGTGGTGAGCAACTGAAGTCTTGACATCTTAACCTTGGATGTGCCTTCATGGGTAGATTGAAGAATTCCCCATGCATCTTTAGCTATTTCACATGTGTTCACTAATATGAAAATGTTCTTATCAGTTCCATTGAATATAGCATTCAAGGCTTTAGAATTTCCAAGAGCAATTTCATCTTCTTCTTTAAACCAATCTTCTTCTAGTTTTAACTCAGAAGTAGGTTCTCCATTTTCTCCCAATTTGACAGGGTGTTTCCATCCTCTTAAAACAGCTTTCCAAGCCATGTTGTCCAAAGACTTTAAGAAGGCAATCATACGTGGTTTCCAGTAGTCATAATTACTTCCATCCAGAATGAATGGTCTGTTCACAAATCCTCCTTCCTTGTCTATAGTACCAGAAAGTATCTTCTCTGGATCTCACCCAGATAAAGAGCAGGATGCCTGCTCTGATACCAATTGAAATTCTGGTATCGGATATGTGATGTCGAATGAGATGTCACGACAAAAATATCTATTTAAAAGTAAAATGCAGTAATAATAAAAGCAGTAAAAACACAAGAGATTGTTCACCCAGTTCAGTGTACAACAACACCTACTCCGAGGGCTGCCAAGCCAGGGATACGTTCACTAAATAGTATTAATTCATAGACCCTCAATAAACAACCAGTTTACGATCTAATCACTTAATCACTACCCGTGATATACTTCTACCTAAGACTCACCTAGGTATGAGGCCCTCCCCAAATCCCTTCAATCACTTACAGTGAAGAAATAACAGTATTAATAAGTTTAAAAGACTTCAATCATTCAATGCTTAAAAGCTTATGAACGATACACAATTAACAACTCAAATAACAACTCAAGTATTAAACCAATACTTAGAGTGAATTACAAATAAAAAGCCTTATACTTCTAAAACAGAAAGAAAGTATTCTTCTGCAAAAGTTGTTTGTTTTTGAATAAGGAAGCAAGTCCTTATATATGCGCAACTGTGGGCTTGGTCTTAAAACCAAATATTCAATTCTTTTGAATATTTTCATAGAAACAGGCCAAGATAAAATCCATGCAATTTAAAAAATATTCCTCCATATTTTTCGCAGCCTGTGAGACACATATCCTGAATAATGGCGCGCATGAAAACAGGAAACAGAAAAACATAAACTGATGTTGGGCTAAGATCAGTTCAGGAGGCAGATGTCAAGACATCTGCTTTGACATCATTCAAAATAGTTTGCTACAAATGTCAAGACATTTATCAAAATATTAATAGCACATTATTTTACCAAAATTGCTACCAACAAACACTTACAGGATGTGTGAAACTCTCGTCTATTGGAAGAAGAGGACGACTTGGTGGGGCTGTCGACCTTGGTAGAAACATGCTAAGACTCATCACTAAAAGAGGAAGACATGGTATTGGAGGCATAGCGATTGCTGAATGCGGCAGTGGGTGGCGCGACGGAAGCACGAAAGTGGTGGCGACATAGAACATGGGGCGGCGGCAGTGCTGGATGAAGAGCTAAGGTAATGCTGAATAAGAAGCTACGATGATAGTGACAGTGCTAGGGAGGAGCTACGACGGCGGCAAAGGTGTTGAATGATAAGCTACGACGGAGGCGGCGATGCTGAAGAAGGAGCTACGGCGGCAGTAGCAGTGCTAGAGGAGGAGCTATTACAGCACCAGCGATACTAAAAATAGAGACACTGCAACGACAAAGATTTTGATTAAGTTTAGATCTTTACCTTAACTAATATTATGTAAGATATTAAGGTCAACTGTATGACAACAGTACTACAGAGACTATATATATATATATATATATATATATATATATATATATATATATATATATATATATATATATATATATATATATATATATATATATATATATATATATATATATATATATATATATATATAATACATATTCTATAAATAAATAAATATTCTATCAATATAGACTTGGAAATAATAAAGTGACTTTATTTATTATCATTGTCTCCTCATCATTAAAATTAATGCATGATAATATATAATAGCCATATCAATTTAGGATACATTCTTTAAAACATAGCAAATGAATATAATAAAATATAAAAATTTCAAGTTGATTCGGACACTCTTGGAATTAACTGCTCTTTGATGATAACATTATACAATTAATTGCGTTTTAAGTAGAATATCCACAACTTAGAATTTTACTACAAAGTAATTTGAACCCCTCAACGTCTTTTCTTATTAACAATACAACAAAAGTAGAATATCTATTGATCTAAACTTAAATTGTCTTTAATCTTAAATAGGGTAGAAATAGATTAGGTTAAATTTTATAAGGTCTGTTCTATAATTAAATTACAATATCTGAATTTGATCTATAGTCTATTATAAATTCATTTTTTTAGTCTACTGTAATCTGAAAGTTTATTTAAAAGACTGTTTCTCATTAAAGTTTTCAATAAATCTATATTATTTAAGAAGTCTTATATGTCGGCCTATATATATATATATATATATATATATATATATATATATATATATATATATATATATATATATATATATATATATATATATATATATATATATATGCCGATCTATTTAACACTTTTTTTAGTGTATATTTCATAAACTTTTTAATAGCATAAGTTTGATCTAATTAATTAAATTCACTTTTAAAAAAACTTAAATCTAATCTTTTTAATAAATAAACCTAACTTGACCTGACCTCAAATAAGTTAAGTCATAAAATTATGTAGACCAGCCTAACCTATTTCCACCTCTAATCCTAAAGCTATAGCATAATCAACTCTTTTGAGTGTATTTTTGTTTCTATAGGAAAATATTAAATTGATTTGTGTCCATAAAACACTTTTTATAAATTGAATTTGTATGTACTAGTCTTACATGTGAGGTGAATCTCGACTTAAGTGTCTTGAATTTGATTAAATAATAAATTTTAATTACATACATCACAATAGTTAAAATTATAAGAAAAAATTGACGAATCGATCTGCAAATGCGCAAACTCGTTAGTAAATAAGATGAATTAGAGTGAATCGTCCAATTTACCATTCTTAATTGTTGATAGTAATACTAATGCATTTGAAATATTTAATAATGATGAATCATCTTTATATGTTTCTACGTGGTTTCTTGATTATTTTTAAATTTATTAGAAATGTCTCTAATTATAGTGTCATTTGATACTTCAATTTTTAATTTGTATAATTTTTATGATTATTATATTTTGAATTCTTTAATTTTAAAGTTGATGTTATCTCAAATTATCTTATAGTTTTATTTATTTAAAAATATTTAGTTTTAAAGGTGAATAGTGTCAATACTGTATTTAAATTCTTTGTTTGAGTGATAATTTGTATTTTGTGAGTTATTTTAAACTTTATCATTTGAATCTATTTTTTTAATTCAATTATTTAATAGTTTAATTTATTATGTTTTATTGTTTTTTATTAGACTATAAAGAGCATAATATGTGTTTTTGTTTGTTAGTTTTTTATGTATTTATTATTTGTGTAGAGATGATTCTCATGAGTTTTGCCACGACAATTATGAAACAACGTTTTAACTCTATTTGAAAGTGGAGAGCTGAATACAAATGAAGTAACAAACAGTATATATTTATAGTTTTAGGGTTTACGTGGCACTAATATGCAAAATGGAATGTATTTTAATCAAATAGCAAAGAGATAAGAATAAGGCGCTATCGTACACAAATATGCACAATAATACATCTACTACAATGCCTAACTTGTCTACCTGCTACAATGGACGATGCTACAATGGACGATTGCAACACATTGTCGCCTGAATACCTATGCTATTAGCCTACCACAAGACACTTTGACTTTGTTTGAGATTTTAGAGGACATGGGAAGAGATGGCTTCAAAAATTGAATTTTAAAAAAAAATATAGGAAAATATTTTATATTTTTTGAAAAATGATAAAAGTGTGTTTATTATTGCTATATTTTAAACTTTCAGAATACTATAACAACATAAGAGATATTCAAAAAATTTATGTAAGCTCTCCAAAACTCCTCAAAACTCTCATCCAATACAAATTTTGAGTTCTCTCAAATTAGGAATTTTTTAGTGTTATGAATAAAATAAATCCTCCAAAACTTTTCCAACCAAAACCCTTCAATTATTTTCGCTCAATACTTCTCTTTTTTCAAAGCGCCCTCCCTTCCCGTTCAAACTCCCAAATAGACCTTTTGTCTCCCACATGCTGATTTTACATGGCTCTGCAATGGTACAAAAAAGAAGAATTATAAGGAAACTTGTTGATTCCTTTGAGCCATATTTCACGAGTATCCAAAAATTCACGATCCAAGACAACACAAAAACCGTAGATGGAAGTGACTGTAAAAGAATCTTTTGGGGAAAATGCAAAGATGTTCACCAATTTAGAGAAAGAAATACTTAATGAAAATTAGTGAAGAGAGTGAGTAGAACAAAGTGAAAAATATTTTCTTCTCATCATCTCAAGTAGGGGTGGTAAAATGGGTCGTCTGTCCTGCCTTAAGAACGTGAAGTGAAAATAGACATAAAAATCTAGTCTGTCCCGCTAAGATGGCAGGTTGACAGGCAGCAAATTTGCTGGCTTTTTTTTAAAAAAAAAATTTAATAGATAAATAGGTTTTTTTAAAAACAATTTTTGCTAGATTTTTCACTTATTTTTTAAAATAATTTTTATATAAAGTATCTTTTTAACAAATTTTACTTAAAATATTTTACATATATTCACAAATAAATATATAAAATAAAATCATCAAGAATTATAATTAACTTTAAAAAAGTGGACTTAAGGATAGATGAATTGAACGAATAGGTGGAACGGGCTTTGACGGACGGTGGGTTTTGGTAGGTAAACTTTGATGGGCGGCGAATTCAAAATTCCAATCCAACCCGTCATTTTTTTGGCGGGTTCGTGAGCCGGCTTGATGGGCCATGACCCGTTTTGCTACCCCTAATCTCAAGTCTATGATACTAATATCTAGCATGACAGAGGCCGTCTCTTGCGAATTAAAGATTACAAAAAGATGAAGAAGTTACTCTTAGATTTTCATTTCTTTTTCATTATGTATTTAAGAATGTTTAGCTTTGGATCCAATATTGATCTATGTACTAAGCTCATCATGAGCTAAACCCTTTTATGTTAAGCAATATGAAGTTAATATGAAATAATTGTTCGTGTTAAATGATGTGTTGTTAGTGCTTTATTTTATCATGTGTTAAACTGTCATAAATCTTCTTCTTTGAATCACCAACTTAGAAAAATATACAAGCCTGTTATTGTGAGAGATCCGACAACAAGTAGATTTCATGATAAAAGTTATTGAAAATAGAATGATAGAGATATTCACTAGATTAACTACTTTAGATATAAAGATCTACAATCATAGAGGACATTCAAAATAAAACGAGACATGCATTAAAGTTATAAGTGAGTCTTAAAGATTTTTTCTTTTGCTTTACTGTTTATGTATCTGATGCTTAGAGATGTTAGAATAATAATGCAAGTGTGAGTAAATAGGGAAATAGTCTCACATTAGATAAGAATGTGGAGACTTGAGCATATATAAGTGGGAGAATCCATTCACCTATCACGTTAAAGTTTTAGGTAGATAAGTGAGGTGTCTCTCACAAAGGTGCATAATCCTCAACTTTGTATCAATGCTCCTAGTAACTTCCCTCAACAAATGGTATCATGAGCCTTTGGTTCGAGAAATGGACGGACTTACTTGTATCGAAATGCCCAAAAAGAGGTGTCCCATTTCCCAAGAAGAGGTTTCATGTTGCCCAAGAAGAGGTAACAACAGTACAAGTGTATGTGGAGGAGCATTGTGGACCCACACTTGAGGGGGAGTGTTAGAATAATAATGCAAGTGTGAGTAAGTGGGGAAATAGTCCCACATTGAATAGAAATGAATAATAATGCAAGTGTGAGTAAGTGGGGAAATAGTCTCACATTTGATAGAAATGTGGAGACTTGGACATATATAAGTGGGAGAACCCACTCACCTATCACCTTAAGATTTTTAAGGTGGATAAATGGTGTGTCTCTCACAAAAGTGCATAATCAACTTTGTATCAATGCTTCTAGTAACTCCACCAACAAGAGATACACCAGAAGATTATTTTCCAACCTCTTCTAACACAATATAACACATCATGTACACACACATTAGACAAATTATGTTAACAATTTATTGTCCAATATGCTCTGCATTATTGACTTTATTTTATTCTTATTAAACTGTGTTTGTCATTGCTTACTCTAAAACTGAACCTATAACAACCATCAATTATTATTCTTTCCGATTCTATTTATAAGGGACGAGTTATTTTTTATATTCATTCAATAATTAATGTATCTTGTCTAATACAGAGGGAGTTTTATTTTATTTGTTGCTCACGCTCAATTATAAAAGAAAATTATACAGATCAATCTAAGTTATTGTCTCCTCCATATGAGTTTGACATCATTATTATTCTATCAATTACTATTTTAAAATGCATGTATATACTTATTCGTGATATTACACGTTTTCAAGCAATATTAAACTATCTATTATTTAATAAATATGTATGTGGACTACATATATTTAATTATTTAATAAATTAAAATAATAAATTTTTTCTTATAAATAAGACAAAACGTAGTATTTAATTAAGAGGCACACTTAAGCAATATGAACTTCTTTCTTAAAATAGGAGAATTTTATCGAAATGATATTTCGTGTAGTGTATTTCCCGCTTAAAATATAATGTTGGAAGGATCCTAATTATAGTGTATTTTAGTAGATTTGAGCATATATTGGTATGAATTGAAAAACTCTCATTTTTTTTATAAGCTGAAAAACTCTCATATGATATTTGGATGATAAGTCCAATGATCCATCGTTTGAAATTCTAAATCATGTTTGTTTGTTGAGTTAAGTTAGTGTGGTTGAATGCCAACAATATCATATCTCAAATGGGTTATCAACCAAAACCCAATTTTTTTTTTCTAAATTAAACTTTAATTAAATAGTTTTAAAAAAAATTTTAAAGATCCTACCAACAAAAATCACATACATTAAATATAGAAAAGTGAAACTTGAGGGTTATAACCTCCATTCCAACATGTGAAATGTCCATATAATTTTTTATCATCTAATTTTATTTATGTGACAAACTATATCCTATCAAAGAGACATAATATCTTGATTGTGAAAACCTGGCAATGATATCATACTGGAATTTTATATTGCATATATTTGTGAGAAATACTCGCTACTATCATATCCAAGTAGAAGGAAAAATGTTATTACTATATCAAAAGCCCGTGGGAGAATCCTGAATGGGTAGTAGAAGTAAATTTAACAGATATATGTTTGATTCCTAAAATAAATCATCCTTAATATGTGAATCAATTTAGGCCTATCTCTCTTTGTAATTTGTTCTATAAAATTTTGAGTAAGATTATGGTTAATAAGCTCAAGAATTTCATAGGCAAGTTAGTGTCCCCTTACGAAGCATCCATGAGAATATAGTGATAGATCAAGAGATGCTTCACAATCTGCATCAGTTGAAGGGTAGGACGGGTTTCTTTGCTATCAAAGTTGACCTAATTAAGGTTTATTATACAATGTGTTGGAGCTTTGTTGGTAATATTTCATACGAAGCTTGACTCAAATCATGACACTATTGTCTCGAATAATAGAAAATTTGATTCAAATCAAAGATGGAAATCTTGGGTTCTAAGTTCTTGATTCAAATTATTTCTCTCATTTGACTCAAATCATATCTATTGCTCTTGACTCGAACAAAATAATTTTTTTACTCATTTTTATGCATAATCTCAAACACCTATATACATCATTTTCTCTCTCCCTCACCATTTAAAAAAAGATTATTATGATGATAATCATAATTTTTAAAGTCTTTCTAAAAATCTGGAAACCCACTTTCAAAGAACATTTTTCACATATTTCTTTTGCATATGGAGTCATCTTCAACCTCTAGCCAGATTACCATGATTTGGTTGTTTCTTAATTCTTAGAGAGTGTGAGATCTATTTTAAAGGGGATTCATTATTTGTTGACTTTTGTGAAGTGTTTGAGTTGCAGATCGAGATTCACATTGTGAGGTGTTTGCTGAAATTGATAAGTTCAGCGGAAAAGAGAGAGGGTCTTCTCTCCAGGATTACTTTGACGGAGCTGTGTGGAGACTAAATTAGGTGCAAGTGAGGACGAAAGTGTTGAACTAGTATAAATTTTGTTGCAATCTTCTCTATTCTTATCTTTTTAATATTCTACATAGCTTGTATATTAGGTTTGTATCGCTTTCACACAATCACATGTTGATAGATTTTATTTACTTATACTGATTTATTATGTAAGTATATGTTTGTGATAAATCTAGTCATTTGGATATTCTTTTTGGGGATTATGGTAGTATGAACTCTTGTTGTTAGATTGATCATTAAATTAATCAAATTCTATTTGAGTTTTGTGTGAAAATTGAACTATGATAATTGTGAATTGCTTGTTTAAGTAACTTCATCTTTCTTAATTTTTGTGGTTTTTGATAATATAAGTTAACTATAATATCAATTTAATCGTATATTTTTATAAAATTGTTGTTATCTTTCGCTTCCAATTGTAATTTGCGCATGTGTTTGTAAAACTATGATTTTGTAAAACAAAAAATTTTGAAAATGGTTTTAGGGAAACAATCTATTAACCCCTCTCTAGAAAGATCCAAAGGGTGTGTTCAATAAAACTCTACAAAGGATTGTTCAATAAAAGGGTGTGTTCAATAAAACTCCCATATTCAAATAGCGGAACATATATGATTAAATAGATATTATATTGCTTAATTGATACCATTTTATTAAATGACTTTGAGTTATGTGAAGAAATATAATATCATTATGTTAACAATATATATTATTATCAGTTAGAATTTCAATGTGACTTTATCTGACCAGAATTATTCTGACAAAGTGTTAAGTTATATGTGTGGGTGATTAGAAACCTAGATATATAGCTTAAAGAACTTTGTTATATCATGGTTATTTGTAAAGATGACCTATCATGAAGCTTTAAGTATATATAAATTTAATTTGAAACAAGGAGAAAAGGATTATTAGATGAAAGTATAAGCATCTCCTTGAAGACCTACTCTTCCAAGGTTAACATGAAGGAAGATGAAGATAGTTTTTATGAAGATGTTGGCGTGTTTGTTAATCGCTCAACAAGCATATAAGAAGACTTAAAGTAATAAGTTTTTAAGTGAGCCAAATTATCGTTAAATATTGAATCAGTTATCCAAATTTATTGAAGCATAAGTTCAAGCAACGAAGTATCTGATCATTGCTAGATGAGAAGATACAAGCAAAGATGATTAAAACATGTGTCCCTCCACTTTAAGGAGTTTATAGAATTTTCCTCCATACGAGCAAAGAAAAATGTATCCAATCATAATTTTGATCTTATTGTAATTTTTCTATATAATTTTTGTTGTTTACTAACTTTACTTGTGCAACAAGTTAAGTTCTAGACAATCTTAATCGGTATGATTATTCCACTCTCCTTAATCTTCTTATTGTGTTCCTAGTTTATTTTAATTATTATGTTTGATATGCTTCTCATGTGTGATCATTTGATTATGTTACATGTGCATGTCATATTATTTTCATCTTGATCATTCATTATTTCTTTTCATCGACTTCAAATTATTTTTTCAACTCCATAAAAATTAATTATTTTGATATATGTTATTGCATTAAATTTTTTTCGGCATTAAAAAAAAATTTCATTAATTTTTTTTGCATTAAATGGTTTTTCTCATTAAAATTTCTAAGCATAAGAAATCACATATCTTCTTAGAAAAAACAATATCTTCATCAAGAAGAGATTGGTCATCAAACTGGATGAAGCATTATGGGTCTATCGCACAATATTTTATTCTCCTATTGGTAGAAAACCATTTCAAATGGTGTACAAATTTTTTTATCATCTTCCAGTTGAGTTCGAACACAACCTAGTAGGCATTGAAATTCCTGAATTTTGACTTATTAGTAGCAGAAGAGAAGAGGAAATTACAACTGCACAAGTTGGTTGAATTAATAAGTCAAGCATACAAATCATTCAAACTCTACAAAGAAAAGGTAAAGAAACACCATGATCAACATTTGATAATAAAAGCATTCAAACTGGGAGAATTGGTATTTCACTACGCCATATAAGGGAATAGACATCGTTTTTTTCCCCATAGACAATGCTTAAAAGCGTCGTCTATTTTTGTGCTACTGTAAGTAAAGACATCACTTTTTGTCAATGTAAAAGCGCTGCTTAATGTAGCCTTTAGGCAACACTTTATTCAATAAGCGCTTTCTAAAGGCCCCTATAGGCAGCGCTTTTTACATTAGAAGCACTTTCTAAAGTGTGCCTTTGGCAGCGCTTTCACTTTAAACAACGCTTTTAAAAGTGTTGTGTAATGTATATTTTTGTTCAGTTTTTTCTGTTTTAGGCAGCGCCTTCTTTAAAAATGCTCTCAAAAGTCCCTTTTAGGTAGCACTTTTTACTTCACAAGTGCTTTTTAAGGCACCCCTTTAGGCAGCACTTTCTTTAAAAGCGCTTTCTATTCCCCAATATATGCAGCTCTTTTTTGTTTAAAACGTTGTCTAATGTTAACGAATTTTTTAATATATACAACTTATATTTTAAGTGCTCTGTACAAATAATCACTTAAAATTTAAGCGATGTCTTTCAAATTTTCACCAGATTTCATAAATTTGCATATTCAATCCAATAAGTATGCACCAAATTTACATATTTATATATACAATTTTAATGCAATAATTTATATATACAACTTTAATGCAATAACTTATATATACATAAATGGGATACAACTTGAAGAATTCAATAATTTATATATACATAAATTTATATATTTATATATACAACTTTATAATCCAATAAGTATGCACCAAATGTACATATTACTATCTTCTAGAGCTACTATTTTCTCTACTATCTTCTCTACAAACAACAACAATGAAGAATTCTAAATGAACTTGTTATCTCTATATCTTCAACATATGCACCTATGATCGAGACTTTATGAGTCTATTGGGATACTAACTGCAAGTATACAGTTTAGTCGTTCTAGTTTTAAGTGATTATCGAACCCACAGGGACTTTGTAATCACTCTAGTGCTCTAAAGGTTTGCTAGTTTAGCTAAGGCGGATGTTGTCATGTTTGGTTTTTAGAGGAAAAATATTTTAATTAAAAAAAAACAATAGTAATAGCTATACCGGTATGTGATAGTCGGACTTCGGGAACTCGGTGAATCGTTTGGCATATAAAGTATTTCGATAAAAACAAATTGTTTAAAAACCTGAGACATACACTCTCGTGTTCATGAAATAGGTTATGCTACTAAACCTAGTGGATGCACTTTAAATTTAATAACACTTTTTGAAAACAACTTGAGTTTAATTAATTTGTTAAAACACTCTCGTGTATTTAAAAATTAATGTTTCGTTACCACTATCTGGGTCGAACCCCAGCTCTCGCATGCAGGTTCTTACCTTAATTAATTTCCCACTCTCGTGGCAAAATCATGTTAATTATCCTCTCACTCTCGTGACAAGGGTAGTTAAATTAAACATGGAAATTGGAAACCAGAAATTATTTATAAATGTTTTTAGCCAAGTTATCACCGAATTCTTTTGGTACTTAGGAGTCACATACCGGTACAAATCAATTTAGCCGGACATAATATATTTAGTAACTATGCAACTTAAAATATAATCCATAAAAATAAATGACATAACACAAGAATAAATAAATATCAATTGCATAAAAAACCTGGAATTAATGTTGTTGTGGTAATCTTGGATGCTTACAAATTCCTTGCAATTTAATCGAAATCTATAACTGTGTTAATTCTTAGATGAAGAATTAAAACTCTAGAAACTAATTCTGGAAATAAAAATTACAGTACGAATGAAAATGGTTCACAAAATAAATAAAATAGTTTAATGTAGAAAAGCAGCAATTTTGTTCTGTAGAAAATTCTTCGACCATCATCCCTTGAACTGCCACATATATATAGAAGAAGATTTGCAGTTGAGAAAATATTGGAACAAGCTTGAGTGGAGGAAGACCCGGATGCATGGTTACTGAGTGGAGGAAATATAGGAGAAGAGTTTTTCCCTCAATGTTGCCCACGTCTCCACTAATTCATAACGTTGCCCTTTAAGCGTGTGACGATCGTCACAAGGGGGTGACGGTCGTAATGCGCTTAAATAGCGTATTACGCTCGTCAATGATGTGTTACGAGCATTCTTTCTAGTTGGGGAGGCGTTACGGTCTTCACAGGGTGTGACGGTCGTCACCGTTACAAAATCTGCAGACTTTGCAGATTTGGTTCCTTCTCTTCTATTTCTTGGTTAGCTTCCTTCATGTGGTCCTTTTTCATTGATTTGAGTTGACAAATGTTGTACCTGTAAAAAGACACAAAAACTCGGAATAATCGGGAGTTAGACGACTCAATATATTATAAAAATCGGTAAAAAGCGTAGTAATTATATGATACGATTTCTCGTTATCAAATTCCCCCATACTTAAACCTTTGCTTGTTTTCAAGCAAATAGTCATTCGAGAGGTCGGAAAAGTTTTGTCAAGCGCATATGCATGACATACCTTGGATTTTTAAAGCAATTTCGGGAAATCCTCGTCGGTTCGGCCAATACTTGAGTGAAACACTAAAGATACGCTAATGACACGAACAATAAGCTTAGTCGTAGGCTTCCATTTCAAACGAGCTATCCAACAGTTCCGTTATAATTCTGCCCAGAGTTCCTCGTATCTATTTCACCCAGTTTCCTTATGGCGCAATTACATTAAGCCCTTTGTCTTAGCACGCACGTATTGGAGCAACCAGTTAGTGACTTTGATCCTTTTAGAACGGGGTCTGGTACACGAATGTGGCAACCCTGCATACGTTATCCAAATTGGAGGTTGTGGGGGATCGAGCCGTAGCACGCCCTACCAAGTCCAGAACCAGATACCTCTGAACCAACCAACAGTGGATTCCTTCATTATTTGCTCAGCTCTTATATGTGACCGTATATTTTGGTGTACAAAATTTCTTTTCTTTTAGCAGCGAGATAAGAAGGATATTTCAATGATCAGGAATCAAACACTTATATTCATCGATTCTCCACGTGGTTTGTGTCAAGACGGTGCTGACTGCTAGTATAAACTACTAGGGGTTACTTTAGAACTAAAACTCCAGATATCGGTATAATGGTTATTGAAACGGATCGCGTAAGTAGGAAGTTTACGGTGTCATAACCGTATCGATCTTGTTACGTCATTTTTAGCTTCCTCAACTGGGATTTCGTTAAAATAGGTATGTCGGGCTAATGCGAAGATAAAAAATTTTCGGTATGGCTAAATAAAGCGAAGAATTTGAATCGAAACATATCATAAAAATTTACTAGTTTATAAAAGATGGAAAGGTACCTCTCCCACACTAAATCCGACATTGTCCTCAATGTTGTGGTATATAGGCGGGGAAGTACAATTACAAAAACAAACGGAAAGGAAATGAAACAGAAAAAAATAAACTACATAGAAAATAAAGAAAACTACTGGTGACCACGTCCTCTACTCCTGGTGCGAGAGCGTCTGGTAGGAGTGGCTTCTGTGTCAGTATCCTGGTAACCAAGGGTGCTGGCGTCCAGCCTTAAGACGTTGAGCTTTGAAAGGGCCTCATCCAACCTCTCATGCATGCTCCGCTGTCCAGTCAAGATCTGAGTGTTTTGAGCGTATAGATACTCATATTGTTCTTGCTGTCTTCTTTCAAGCGCTGCGCTCATTTGATTTTGCATATGAATGGCGCAGACAACATCTTCAAGATTAATAGGAGGTAGTGCAGATGAAGGTCCTGGAATGTCGTGGACGGGAGGAGCACTGTCCAGCTCTTCTTGCATTTCGTCTGTGGGGGCATTAGGCTGGTCTTCATGAGTAGGAGCACGCCCCGCGGGAGCTGCAGGATTGAACAACCAGTTAGCTCGGTTCCGTGGATCGATTCGGTCCCTGCAAGGCAAAATGATGTTATGATAAACAGTGTTTCTGATTACAGGGTGGAATCTGCCATCCTCCCGCTCATAAATGAGATGTGCGGCCTTGCAGTGATCCAAAGTTAGCAAAGCCGGTGCCATAGAAGGCATATCCGCGAGAGCAGCACCATAGTTCAGAGCTATGGCAAGTGAAGTGACCAGCCCTCCGAAATAAAAGGGTTTTCCGCCTCTAGCACAAATAGAGTGGATATGAGCCAGTAAGAACGGGGTGGCGTTGATCTTTTTCCCGGTGAATGCGCAATGCATGAAGAAGATCTCCTTGGAGTTGAGCTTGTGGTTACTGTCACGGGCGAAGATTGTGTTGCTGAGGATGCGGTGGAAATAGCGGATGGCCGGATTATGAATGTGGGTGGAATTGAGGTAGTCATAGGATTCGGCATGGATGTTCGTCATACTGTGCCATTAGTTAAAAGCTTCCTCGCCGAAATTATCCGGCACCCGGAGGTGGACACCTTCGTTAGAACAGAGACCGAGTAGCCGTGCGAAATCGGTTTGGGGCAGCTGATGCTCAGTGCCAAACATACGAAATTTGGCCACGCTTGAGAGTTGGTTCGTGGCACCAAGGGGAGTAATGTATGCAAAGGAACTCGGAAACTCAAAGGTGAGAGTTTCGTAAATGGGTTGCGGTTCGCGGCACAGGTTCCATAAATTCACGTTCTGCAAAAGTTGTCGGATGTTGTCTAATAGTCCCAAATTCCTCAAACAATCAAGGTCAACATACCAAGTAGGTTGAAGACCGCGGCGTTGGAACTTCTGGAATTTGAGTAGTTGGGTTTCACCTTGCTCGCCGACTCTGAAAGTGAGATTGGGGACTTGCTGATTGTTGTCCATAGTGCATGCAAAAGATTGAATCGTGAAAATGGTTTGGAATGTGGATTGAGTAGTGGGTTGATGGAGTTTAGGTGTTAGAGTATTGGAATTTGAGAGAAAATTGGAATGGGTACTGTTACGGTTTTGGGAAAAAGGGAAGAATAAGAGAAAGGTGGAACGGCTTCTGTAATAGTAGGATCTGCTATTGGGCGCGCGTGACGGTCGTCATATTGGGCTGACGGGCGTAACACGGTGAAACGCGTGTTACGCTCGTCATGGGGATGTTACGAGCGTTACAGGTGTAAAGAATCATATTTATGAAATGGACGAAACAATATAGTTCCAAAACATTATAACACAATAATTCAATACATGCAGAGTATTTCCAACATGCATCGTATAACAAAATTTTGCAAAATGATAATATGATCAGTGAATATAATATTAGATGTAACACAAAGTAAATTTAATGAAAATGAAAATAAACTGAAAATGAAATAAAATGAAAATAAACTGAAATTGAAATAAATATATGTTTCTAACAGAACTTTAAAACCTATAAAGAGTAAACTTGTTTAAAATGAAATCATAAACTGCCTAGAAACATAAAACACGAGGTAAAAAAAAGTGCTGATTATGCTGCTTCATCCCAGTCGCGTCTTCAAGTCTTCGAAAGCTGCATGTATATGATAAAACTGCTCCACAGTCATATCAGTTAAGCCTATCACGTCCATACGCATACCCTTTAACTCGTTCTTGATTCCATTGATGTTCGTCTGGTAAACGTCCAGTGTAGAAAAGATCTTATTCAAATTTTTAGCATATTCTCCTTTTGTTGTTGTAGGGGCATCAACATCCTCTACGATGTTGTTACCATCATGGTAACCAGGAGGGGTCTCGGGGTCACTCTCATCAGACATTGTGGTATCATAAACTTGGTAGGATTGGGGTGTCTCAGGTGTCGAAGGGTGGACGGGAGGGTTAATCTCATACAACCAATTGTCGCGATTGTGGGCACTTGTTTTGGCATGGTTAGGAAGTGTAAATACCGTGACTACTTCATCCCTTATCAAGTATTCGAAGGGAGCAGGACCTAGATTACCTATTATTCGTAGGTGGAAACAAAAATCAATGTTCATTAGAAGGATTGAACCAAATTGTGTGCACCTATGTAGTTGGTATCTAAGGCCGAGGGCGTCAGCAATCATGGTAACCAGGCCTCCTATGATGATTGGCTCGCTAGGGTTCTCAGTAATGCGGGTAAATGTCTGCATCAAGAATGGCACTGCATTTACAGGTCGGCCCTGGGTCAAGCACTGCAGCAAAAATATCTCATCTTTAGATACGGCAGTGCGGTTCTGTTCTTTTCCGAAAATGGTATGTGCTAGAATCTTATGGAAATAGCGGACAGCGGGGTTGTGTATTTCATTATTATCCATGCTATCCGGCTCAGGGTGGTAGTTCTCGGTTAAAGTCCCCCAAAAATAGTCTAGATCAAAATCCATTAACTCTGCCTGGGTGGTAGAAAAAGCAAAAGGTCCGCTAGGGAATCCTAGAAGGTCGGCTAATTCTTTATGGGTGTAAGCAAATTCAATACCAAATAACCTGAAGGCTATAAATCCCTTTCTAGTTTCGAAACCGCGCTCGGGTATATGAACTAAGGAGCTCAGAAACTCAAGGGTGAGCTCGTGGTATGTAAAAAACCTAGATTTAATGTGGGCTCTTTCCCATCCCAGCTGGCTAAACAGATAATGGACACTATCCTTAATGCCTAAAGTGTCCATTGTGGGTTCATCATAATATAAGGTCATACCAATATTTCTGTGTGATAATTCCTCAAACCTCCTCATTTGGTTCTTGCCTCTAAAAATGGTTTCCATAGTATATAGTAAAGGGAGGGAAGAAAATCAGGGGAGAAGGTAGGATAGAAAAAGACTTTTTCAGAAAACCTGTAAAGTTGTTTGAAAATCAGCAGCAATTGTATAAATTTTTTTAGAAAAGATGAAAAAGAAAATAATGAAAATAATGCTTTAAAAGAAACGAATATAAAAACGGAATAGAAAATCAAAGATAAAAACAAACAGAAATAATAACAAAAACAAACAGGTGGGTTGCCTCCCACGCAGCGCTTTATTTAACGTTGATAGCTCGACGGCTCAGGAGTGCAAGCACTCATGGTGGTTCTCTCGAGGATGACTCCTCAGTTGAGCTTTCAGTAGTTGTCATTTTCCATGGCCACTTATCAAGCCATCTCACATATCCCTCGCCTTTTCTTTTCTTTCTTTTGTGGGGTAGTGCATTCTTCTGAACTTGTGGTGGTGGTTCTGGATCTATCCTAAGTATCAACCTTTCAAGTTTGGGCTTAGTGATTTCATCCACCACCTTAAAGGTTAACCTTACCCTCTTAACGCTTATAGTATCCCTAGTTTTATGGTCCTCTAATTTTCTCTTTTTATGCAAGACTTCAAACAAGGGTGCATTGGTGTGGATATTTTCCAATACCTCCATATACGTTTTAGATTTGGAGTCTATCTGAGCTTCCATAAAACTTTTCCAGAAGGGAATCAGTGGGGAATAGGGATGAGGAACAACAATAGGGGTTTCCTTCTCTCCCTCTTCTACAACCTCCCTTTTAGATGGTGTTGGAGGATTTTTCTCAATCTTTACTCTTTTCTCATCTGAACTCTCCTCAATCACATCATCACTCTCCTCAACCTCATTATCACTCTCCTTAGGATTTTCAACTTGTTTTTCACTACTGGTTGTTACAACATCCAATTTCTCCTCAGGGAAGGGTCCTAGAGGGTTTTGTTCAAGCTGGGAGATTTGAGTCTCTAAGGCTATGTTGTGGGTCGCGAGCGACTCAACCACAGTGGTCAGTTGCCTGTTTTCACTGTTTTGAAGACTTTGTTTTCTAAACTCCTTGCTCTGGACAGGTTGTGTCTCTACAAAGTGCTCCATCAGAGATTCTAACCTAGAGTGAATTAGCATCGCGTCGGAATCCTCCGTTGATGTTTCGAAGTTGAAATCATGCGATTCTTCTGATTCTTCAAATTGAGTTAGAGTCGCATTTTGTGTTTCCATAAAGCGCTTTGTCATCATTGATGTTTCATTAAAATTTTCCATTAATATTTCGAGGTCGGATTTATAGGATACTTGCATCTCCTCGAAATATTGGGTGTAGTGATTGTAGGGGAAATTTGGTTGAGGATAAGTTTGGTTGGAATTATAATATTCTTGCGATTCCTCAAAACGTTGGGATTGGTGGTTAGAAAGGTAATTCGGGTGAGAATGAGTCTGTGATGCATTAAAATTCTCCAATAGTATTTCGAGGTCGGATTTATGGGATTCTTGTGATTCCTCGAAATACTCAGAGTGGGGGTTGTAGAAAAAATTTGGGTGATACATAGTAATTGGGACAAGATTTGTAGATGCAAATACTCACTTTTGGGAGCGAGTATTTGGCATACAACAGAGGATAAAATAAATAGTTTCCTTAGTCTATACAGTACTACTTATGAGTGCACTAGTGACTAAATCAAAGTCCCCGACAACGGCGCCAAAAACTTGATCGAGACTTTATGAGTCTATTGGGATACTAACTGCAAGTATACAGTTTAGTCGTTCTAGTTTTAAATGATTATCAAACCCACAGGGACTTTGTAATCACTCTAGTGCTCTAAAGGTTTGCTAGTTTAGCTAAGGCAGATGTTGTCACGTTTGGTTTTTAGAGGAAAAAGATTTTAATTAAAAAAAAAGAATAGTAATAGCTATACCGGTATGTGATAGTCGGACTTCGGGAACTCGGTGAATCATTTGGCATATAAAGTATTTCGGTAAAAACGAATTGTTTAAAAACCTGAGACATACACTCTCGTATTCATGAAATAGGTTATGCTACTAAACCTAGTGGATGCACTTTAAATTTAATAACACTTTTTAAAAACAACTTGAGTTTAATTAATTTGTTAAAACACTCTCGTGTATTTAAAAATTAATGTTTCGTTACCACTATCTGGGTCGAACCCCAGCTCTCGCATGCAGGTTCTTACCTTAATTAATTTCCCACTCTCGTGGCAAAATCATGTTAATTATCCTCTCACTCTCGTGACAAGGGTAGTTAAATTAAACATGGAAATTGGAAACCAAAAACTATTTATAAATGTTTTTAGCCAAGTTATCACCGAATTCTTTCGGTACTTAGGAGTCACATACCGAGACAAATCAATTTAGCCGGACATAATATATTTAGTAACTATGAAACTTAAAATATAATCCATAAAAATAAATGACATAACACAAGAATAAATAAATATCAATTGCATAAAAAACATGGAATTAATGTTGTTGTGGTAATCTTGGATGCTTACAAATTCCTTGCAATTTAATCGAAATCTATAACTGTGTTAATTCTTAGATGAAGAATTAAAACTCTAGAAACTAATTCTGGAAATAAAAATTACAGTACGAATGAAAATGGTTCACAAAATAAATAAAATAGTTTAATGTAGAAAAGCAGCAATTTTGTTCTGTAGAAAATTCTTCGACCATCATCCCTTGAACTGGCACATATATATAGAAGAAGATTTGCAGTTGAGAAAATATTGGAACAGGCTTGAGTGGAGGAAGACCCGAATGCATGGTTACTGAGTGGAGGAAATATAGGAGAAGAGTTCTGCCCTCAACGTTGCCCACGTCTCCACTAATTCATAACGTTGCCCTTTAAGCGTGTGACGGTCGTCACAAGGGGGTGACGGTCGTAATGCGCTTAAATAGCGCATTACGCTCGTCAATGATGTGTGACGAGCGTTCTTTCTAGTTGGGGAGGCGTTACGGTCGTCACAGGGTGTGACGGTCGTCACCGTTACAAAATCTGCAGACTTTGCAGATTTGGTTCCTTCTCTTCTGTTTCTTGGTTAGCTTCCTTCATGTGGTCCTTTTTCATTGATTTGAGTTGACAAATGTTGTACCTGTGAAAAGACACAAAAACTCGGAATAATCGGGAGTTAGACGACTCAATGTATTATAAAAATCGGTAAAAAGCGTAGTAATTATATGATACGATTTCTCGTTATCAACTTACCTGAAACAAAACCAACAAAGGCATATTAGAAACAAAATATATAACACTCAAATCTTATAACTATTATAATTTAACACAAATCAATGTAACAAAAACAAATCAAGAATATGTTATAACCCACCATTAAAAATTCCCCAATTCATACCATGATACAAACAAAATTTTATTTGAATTTAAATCCAATACCATCCTAATTAACCTTCCACATAACAACAACAACATTGCAACACAATTTACCACACTAATGACAACATAGTATCTCATAAAAACTCAAACTTATATATACTCAAAATTCTCATAAGTGAAAGTGTTACAATACCTTATAAAATTCTCATCTTAATAATGTATTAACAACAATCCTCCTTAATTTCGTCCAACTGATCTTTCGAGTAAGTAAAAGACATGTATTCTTCAAAAATGTATCCATTTAGAAACACACTCTTGACATCCATTTGATATAAAATAATATTATTGTTAACAACGAATGAAATTAGACGGTGAATAGATTCTTACATGGCGAATGGAGCAAAGGTTTCATTGTAGTCAATACCCTTTTGTTGATCGTAACCTTGTGCAACTAGCCGTGCTTTATTTCCGATAACTTCTCCTTTCTCATTCAATTTGTTTCTGTAAATCCACTTAGTTCCAATAGCATGAGTTCCTTTGGGTTTAGGCACTAGATCCCAAACATCATTTCCGGCAAACTGATTTAGCTCTTCTTGCATTGCTATAATACATTCATTGTCCTGGAGTGCTTCTTTACACGAGGTTGGTTCTATCAGGGATACTAAACCTAGAAGTGTTTCTTCATATTGTTTAAACATTGATCTAGTTCTGACAGGTTCAACTTTATCTCCCAAAATCAATTCTTCAGATATAACTTGTCTATGCTTTTGCCTCTCCTGAATTGATGGACGTTCGTGAACTTCTAATGTGTCTTCATTTTTGACAGGCTTATCTTCTGAATATCGTTCTTCATAACCTGCAAATTTTATCTCTATATCTGCAAAGTTCTCAAATAACTTTGACTTTTTTGGGTCAAGCTTATCATCAAATCTAACATTAGTTGATTCTTCCACAATACGTGTTTCTGTATTGTATACTCTGTGGCCTTTAGAGCGCTCTGAGTATCCCAAAATAATACACTTTTTTTTTTAGAATTAAACTTGTTCAGATTACTCTTAGTGTCCAGGATAAAACAGGAGCATTCAAAAGGACGAAAATAAGATATGAAGTGAACTTCAGCTTAGGTAAGCCTCTAACTAACCCAAGTCTATTCAGCTGAGATAATATTCTCATGCTAATGTGACCCAAGCGTATATGCCACACCCACTTCTCTTTGTTAATAGACATTAAGCATTTAAATTTTTGATTTTTAAGATCAGAAATATTTATTTTATAAATGTTGTTCTTCCTCTTTCTAGTGAAGAGAACTGTTTCATCCTTTTGACTCACAGCTTTACATGATTTTTGATTGAAAGTAAAATCATAACCATTATCACTTAATTGGCTTATAGATAATAGATTATGCATTAGACCCTCAACATAAAGTAAATTAGAAATAGAAGGAAGAGATTTGTTACCAATTGTTCCTGAGCCTTTTATCCTTCCTTTCTGATTTCCACCGAAGCCTACATACCCTACATCTTTGAGTTTCAGGTCTTAGAACATTTGCTTACTTCCCGTCATGTGATGCGAGCACCCAGAGTCCAGATACCATGACTGGTGTTTTATTTCTGATGCATAGGATGTCTCTTCAAAACCAGACTCTGATTCTGACTTTCTTCCTCTTTTCATAGTAGCTATAAATGTTACGTTGGCGACCTCTTCTTTTGATTCTGATCCATGAGAGTTGTTTTGCCTTTTCTTCTAGAGTTTCTTGACTCTTCTAGATAGGAGTAACAATTCTTCTTCATCGTCAGAACCTTCATCGTCAAAATCTTCTATCTTTTTTATGTCTTGACGCCTTATTCTTTTCTGACTTGAGTCTTTCTGTTTTGGACCTTAGAGCAATAGTTTTTCCCTTTTTCTGGGGCTCATCTTCCTCTAGCTCCATCTAATGAATTATGAGCGAACTAATTAACTCTTTAGCAGTTATACTGTTCAGATCCTTAGAGAGCTTCAAAGCAGTAACCATAGGTCTCCATCTTTTAAGAATACTTCTGATGATCTTCTTAACATAATCAGATGTGGAGTTACCTTTTTCTAGAATTTTAAGTCTTGCTACCAAGGTTCTAAACCTTGAGAACATAGCTTAAACTATTTCTTCATCCTCCATTCTAAAGGCTTCATATTTCTTAGTTAATGCCAAGGACTTAGTTTCTTTGACTTGTGTGTTGCCTTCGTGTGTCATTCTGAGTAAATTAAGAATATCCTTTGCAGTTTCTCTTTTGGTGATCTTTTTATATTCGTTGTACGAGATTATGCTGAGAAGCATAGTTCTTGCTTTGTGATGATTCTTGAATTTGCATTTCTGATCTTTATTCATTCTACTGATGGGAATAGGAATTCCAATTGCACTGACAGGTTCTTGATAACCATTTGTAACTATTTCCCAGAGATCAATATCGTATCCTATAACGAAAATATATATTTTATCTCTCCAATAGTCAAATTTATCTCCATCAAACATAGGAGGTTTAGCATTGTATATATCATTATCGTTTGTGTTAGCAGCAACCATTTAAAAAAGGTTTTTCTCACACGGGATCTCTCTGCACGGTTAAGTGTTTGATTAGAAAATTAATAATAGAGTCGGAGCTCTGATACCAATTAAAGGTGGAGAAAAACACAAGAAAGGGGGGAGGGGTTGAATTGGATTTTACAAAAACGGTTTCGTTTAGAAGTGCTTTTCACAAATGACCAGAACTAGAAACAATGCTAGGATTAGAAATGACAATCAGAAATAGAAATAAAAGGAAACTTCTGGTTTATCCATGTTCACCTTATAAAAGGTTAATCTTGTCCATGATAACCAAATTGATTACAACTGCACGAGCTACCTACCGGTGACAAATAACAATGATAACTTGTAAGTGATCCCTTAAGAATTCCGACCTACCCGGTCCCCTAAGAGATATAACGATCACTGATTCCTTAAGGCTTCTGACCTACCCAATTCCTTGAAGGAGATTTCTTTATGCCTTAGAAAGGGACTTTCTCTTTGACTTAGAAAGTGACTTTCTCTTTTCCTTAGAAAAGGACTTTCTCAACTACCCGTTGAATGACTATGTTTACAAGTTTGCTTCTTACAAGCGGTTTACACTGACGTTTAAGTACAACTTGTTTAACACAAATATGAGCAACAACTCTTGTGTTCAAACAATTTATAGAAGTAACACAATAATGAGAAATAACTCTTGTATTCTAATGAATAGTAATATCAACACTATATGAGCAACAACTCTAGTGTTCAGGTAAATAATAGTAACAACACAATATGAGCAACAACTCTTATGTTCTAGTAAATGATAATGTTAACACAGTAATGAGCAACAACTCTTGTGTTTGTTATTTTATCTTTGCTTTTTTCTTTTCCTTTTCTTTGTTTTTTCTTTTGATTTTGGCAGCATTACTCTTCTTGTTTTGTAGTCTAGAAATTTTCAAATGAAACAATTAATCGTTTATATAGGCATTGAAGAAGTAGATTGTTGTAGTATTACACATGTCACTTTCATCTTGTCAACTGTCATAACGGTAGAAATTGATCGTGGGAGACAAATAGTACACAATACATCCATTTGAGTGAAATGTGTAATTGTACCTTTGTACTAAGTTTTCTTGGGCTTTTTTATGATGATATTATTTTCTGATGAAGTAGATTTGCTTGAGAAGATATCATATTTATCTTTGTCTTATGATGGACTACATGATGTGTAGAAGTGATGATTCCAGAAGATCTAACTTTCCTTTGAATAATCTTCTGATGGAATACTTCTGATGTAAAGCTATGTGTATATATTCCAGGAAGTTCCCGAGTCTTCAGAATCTTGACTTTGTCTTCAGAATTACGAGCAACAACTCTTCTGATGAAAAAAATCTTAACTTTTGAATATGAGGTAGAAGCTTTCCTTTGATATGTTCAGAACCTTGACTTTGTCTTTATAGTTAAGAGAAACAACTCCTCTGATGAACAAATCTTGACTTCTGATATTTGACGTGAAAGCTTTTTTAGTGCAATATTGCTTTCTGATCTTGGAGCAGCAACTCTAACATAATCTCTTTCTTCTTGAATACTTGTGACTTCTGAAGCTATAGATTTTTTGAGAAGTACACATGAGATCCTCTTTCTGGCGATCATCCAATATTCTTCAGAACTACCGATGTTACTTCAGAATCAGATGCAATATTCTTCTGATGCATGCTTCTGATGATTCTTCAGACAACAGTCTTGAATCAATTATAACTTCTAATATGCACATCAAGAAACTATTAGAAACAAAATTGTTTACATATAAAATATATGTATTGTCATCATCAAAATTTCGAGATTAAACATTGATCCAAATCTTCTTCTAACAGTGAAAACTTTAACAGGTGTTGTTGTATCCAAGGTTGAAGGTGGATATTAATGGAGTTTTGTGGATTGTTTAGGTTTAGATTTAAGTGTTCGAATTGGTTTGGAAAAATGTTAAATGATGAAGGTTTAAGGGATGGTTTTGAAGATTGGTGAGGGTGGTGATGATGTGGTGTTGGATAGGTGGATGGTTGATATGCTGAAAGTTTGCCATGGATGTAGTTTGTGTATGTACAAGTTTGAGTTTGTTATTGGTTCATGGTGTAGGTGTACTATTTTAATGGTGATGGTTTCATGGTTTGATTTGGGTCAATGGTGGATGAATGAATTGGAGGAACATGGTTGAAAGTTTGCGGTATTTCTCTTGTAAAAAAACTGAAAGAGGGCTATGTATGTTTGATTTATGTGATTTTTGCTGATAGATGGTCAAAATATGATTTGATTATAATTTGTTAATCATGATTGATCGATATTTTCCTAAAACTCTTTACTTGTTCCCCAAGATGTGAAAATGGAAAAAATAAAACAAATCTACTTAAAATTTGTTTTTGACTAAAAATGCATAAAATAATGAATTAAAAAAATATTTTAAAAAAATGCCTTAATAATAAAAAAACAAAAAATTAATAATAAAAAAAAAACAAAAAGTACAATCTTTTTGTGATTTTTATTTTGAAAATGATGCAAATAGAAAATAAAAACAACAATTAAAAAGAATGCCAATAGTGGAGTTCGAACCCGAAACCTCATGCTTGTAACTCCTTGCATTTCACCTCACTAACAAATGGGCTATCTCATTCATTCGAGATAAAATATGGCTAAAACCCATATAATAGTAAAATGTATGGACAAATTTTGGGTATGACAATTGCCCCTATTTAATTACCCTTTGATTCAAGAGTGTGAAAGATAAAGTCTTCGTACATTCATAATGAAGGATAATTAAATACTGGAATCTCAATTTTGTTCCTTAAGAGAAAAAATTGTATGAGGGACTAACATCATTGAGGATATGTGTGAAGAATGGAAAAACACAAGAAATGGGGGTTTGAATTGAGGTTTTAAAAAAATAAAGCAATAGACATGTTGGTTATCCTGGTTCGTTTAAACTCAAACTACTCTAGTCCACCCGCCAAGGTGATTTCACCTCTCTCAAATGAGGTCTTAATCCACTAATCAAACTTAATTACATAGATACAATGACAATTGTCAAGGTCTTCTTGAGATTAAACCACAACTCAACTTTCTCAAGGTATTACATAATAATATAATTGAAAGTGTGTACAAGGATGTTTTCTAGATAAAACAATATCACTACAGTGATGTATTATACAATTGAAAAACACAAGATAGAAAGGTAATGAGATTTCTCTTTTTCAGTGTGCTGTTATGTTGTTTGTGATTTCTCCTTCAAGTCTTCTTTATATAGGTGATACATGAGAGACATGAGAAGATGCTTTTGAAAGGTTGATAAAGTATAGTTAATTTTCTTTCCAAAAGTAGAGATCATGTATTGACTCAACCGTTACTTTTATTTACAATGAATAAATTGTAATGCTTCAGAACATGCTTTCTTGGGATCATATCAGAAAATGAATCTTACCGTTGAGACTTCTTTAGTTCCTTCCAGAACTTTATGTATCAGAATATCAACGTTTGTTTATTTGTTCGCAGCATTGGTGCATTCAGAAGTTATAATGTTATAACTTATTTGTTTAAGCGTGTTACACGAATTTGCTTCTAAGTATGATGTGTCACAACAGAGCTTCAAAAATGAATCTTGCTCATCTTCTATGCATCTTACATCAGAATTTCCCTGCATAAGAAAAACATTATTTAGAGAGCATATTTATTCTTTATACATATAATCTCCCCCTTTTTGATGATGACAAAAACTTGTATATTTTGATAGAATAATTTTAAGAGCATAAAGAATTAATGTCTCCTCCTGAGTTGGATACTCAGATAAAAGAAATACTTCCCTGAAGATGTTCTGATCAGAGCTTTGAAAAGGAGGTTTTTGATGCGTCCACAACAGAAGTTACTTTCAGAGGTTTCTTTCCAATAGATTTTTCCTGTTTGCTTTCAGAGGATAAAAAATAGAAGTTATGATATTCAAAATGTTTGAGACTGGGTCTCGATACTGTTATATTCAAAATATCTTATGTTCTCCCCCTTTTTGTCAAGAATCAAAAAGCAATAAAACACGTAAATAATAAAATGCATTTTGTATTCAAAAAAGGATTAAGATAAATAGAAGGAGGTGGATAACCAAAAGATTGAAATAAGAAACAAAATAGAAACAATTTTTCAGAACTAAGGATGAGGAGGTGGAATTCGTGTGAACAAGGATTCCAATAAACTTTTGATCTGATTCTGCGATTATTCTTGTTTCCCAAGCATCCCCTTAATTTCCTTGCTAGTTTCATCCTGCTGGTCTAACCTTTCCTTAAACACAACATTTTCTTTCTTCAACTCCTCCAGAGTTTTTAGCACAAGAGAAGATGAGGCTGTTTCAGCAGAAGAGACCACTTTTTCAGAACTTACTGCGGTTAATTCTGGCGCAGGAGATTCTTCGACTTCCTTGCCTTTGTCTTGAAACATGACCAGAGGAAGAGGATCAGGAGATGGTTCATTATACTATGATGTTTGATGAGCTTCCCAAGGGGTGTTGTCCAACAGAAGGAGGGGTTTCTTTACCCGTTGTTGCAGAACTTGATCCTTGAAGATTTTCAGGCGATCACAGAAGTTCTGTTGAGCGATTTCATAGCTAAGCTCCTTTAGCTTCAGAGATTCAGAGTTAAACCATTTTCTAGACCGATTCCAGTGAGAATTAGAGGCAGCTGAATTGAGATTCTCCATGCAATCTAGCTTTAGAGAGTTAACCCATTCATGTATTTTTGTTTCAAAAATCGGCAAAGATTTGCCAACATCTGCTTTGGAGATTTTTGGTTTTGGTTTGGGAACGAAAATTTTCTGAGAGTTTGTGATGAGATTTTCCCAAGCTTCTAAATCAATGATTTTTCTAAGTGGATCTTCTGGATAGTTATTTAGAGAGGGGGACTCAGAAAGGATTATAGGTGAATTTTGTGGTGTTGAAAGGTAAGGAGATGGAAGATCTGGAGTGGAGAAGGTTTGTGATGAAGTTGTAGGGATTGTTGGTGGTTGAGAAACCATGAGAGGGAAAGTGATGCCAGTGATGGATGTCGTGGTATCATAATCAAAATTTGGATTTTCAGTTTGGGGAGCTTCAAACAGTGGATCAAATTGATCAATATCAGAGAGAACTTGAGCAAGTTCTGCCTTAGTCTGATCAAAGTGGGTAGAAGGTGGATTAGTCAGAGGATTATTTGTAGGTATTGAAGTGTCAATATCAAGGTTAAAATCATCAAAGGTTTGAGGAGATGGATCTTCTGTGGGATTTGGAGATGAGGGGGTTTCAAATGTTGATAAAAATACCGATTCAATAACAGAAACAAAAGACGAGTTAACTTTCTTTTTGGCAGATTTGGGGGTCTTCTGAGAAGTTCCTTCTCCAGATGCTTTCCTTTTTCTTAATTTTCTAGAAGCAACTTCCATAGGTTGTTGCCTTAGATCAAGAATGTTCACATCTGGAATCGTATCATCACTCTTGCAGGCTTCTAGATACCTGAGAATAATTTCTGGAGAAGAATCTGCTTGAGTGAAGAGAGGAAAATCCTTCAGAGGCACTCTTCGGGTGGTGATAACTTCCTTGGTGGTGATTGTTGGGTCCTTCTTAATAGTTTTAATAATCTTCATTTTCTTCAGATTCTTGACATTGAGAGGTTTACCAACACAAGCTTCCAGAACACAAGCTTGTTAAGCCTCAGTCAGATGTTCTATCAATCTGTTTTCAGTCAGAATATCTGAAATGAGTCTTCCCAGAGGGATCTAATCTCTATTTGTTCTTTCTTCTTCTCTTTTTTCTTTTAAACTAGTCTTATAATGGTTGAACAGAATATATGGGAGCTGGAATTTTTCTTTGGTGGCGATGAAGTACATAAGGTATTGCTGATCTATGTTGATGTAGTCTGGAGATCTGTTAGGCTTTCTGTGATTGATGCATCCCAGAATTATTTTGAAACAAACTCTGAGATAATCCTTCAGATCTTTGATTTTGTTGGATGGTTGGCTAGAAGTAAAAATTTCCTTTGACACCATGGTTAGGTCAGAACTTTTGTCTGCCATATCACTGCATCTAATAACGCCGCCGTCGTGACCTATGAGTTTCCCAAAGAGATCTTCAGTGATGATGATCTTATTTCCCATAACGTAGGATGTTACTTGATGATTTGAAGTTGTGGCATGGATCCAGAATTCTTTCACAAGTTTTGGAAAAACTGGACCTATAAGGCGATCAAAATACTTCGTCCATCCTTGGAACTGAACATCAGGGATTCAATCATACCCATTTTCCTTCATGCTTACGAAATCAACAATAAGCTCACACAGAACTTCCAGAGAATCAATGGGTGTGAGAAGAGTTCTTGAGGGTTTGATGTACCTTTCTTCATTTGAGGAGGAAGAACCAAGAATGTTTTGAGAAACTTGAGGATTTTGGTCAGAGGAAGCCATTTGTTCACACAGACTCTTTTAGGGTTTTTGAAAGATAAACAGTTTGAAGAGAGAAAAAAGGAGTGAGAGTGGAAATGTGATAGTGTTTGTAAAAGAGTGAAGTATATATAGCCAACAGAAAGAAAATAGAAATTTTAATTATAAGAAAAGGAGTTAAAAGAAAATGATTACGAGCATTTAATGATTCTTGAAAAGAGGGATAGCGTGAAGATATGGAACAATTACCAATTTGACTCGAGCCTCAATGCATCAACTCAACCATTTTAGTCCCTTCAGAATTTGAACACGTGTTCATCCTTAGAGGATGACCTTACGTTTAGAGTTGACAGGAGTTGATGTTGTGAACTGCTTGCTTCTATCTTAGAAATAAACTATTTTTGGAGAACACTCAGATCTTCTGGATAGATTCTGATACAACTTTCCTTCTCACTTCTAAAGAGCTATTGATCAGATGTTCACACAAAGAAAATTAAATCATAAATTTCTGAGGGTTTAAATATACAAAAACAATATTATCATTTTGGGCATGATTTCATACCGAGATGATTCAGAGTGAAATTAAATCTATCTTCAGAAAGGGGTTTAGTGAAGACATTATCCCATTGATTGTTTGTGTCTATAAATTTTAAAGAGAGAATTCATTTCTGAATATAGTCCCTAATAAAATGATATTTGATTTCTATATGTTTAGCCCTATAACGTAAAATAGGATTTTTTTTAAAGACAAATGGCAGAAGTGTTATCACAGAGGATATGAATCTTACTCTCATATATGTTATAGTCTTCAAGTTGACTCTTCATCCAGAGCATTCGTGTGCTGCATCCAACCATTGCTATATATTCAGCTTCAGCAGTTGATAGTGCAATGGTGGATTGTCTTTTGCTGGACCACGATATTAGATTGTCTTCCAGAAATTGGCAGCTTCAAGAAGTACTTTTTCTTTCTATTCTGTCTCCGACAAAGTCATTGTCACAATACCCTACTAATTTGTATTCGTTGGATTTTTTTTATAGCAAAGACCAAGATTACTAGTACCTTTCAGATACTTGAAAATTCGCTTAACGACTGTTAAGTGAGATTCTCTAGGATCTGATTGGAATCTAACACACAAACAAAAATTATACAAAATATCAGGTCTTGAAGTTGTTAGATATAAGAGAGAGCCAATCATACCTCTGTAGAGCTTATGTTCTACTTTCTTACTTACCTCTTTCTTTTCCAGAATTCATGTGGGATGCATAGGAGTTTTGGATGGGCTTACATTCTGACAAGTCAAATTTCTTCAGAAGTTCTTTAACATACTTGCTTTGATGAATGTAGGTTCCTTCTGGAGTTTGGTTGATTTGGATACCCAGAAAGAACTTGAGTTCGCCCATCAAGCTCACTTCAAACTCTGCCTGCATAGACTTAGTGAATTCTCTTCCCAAAGAGGCTTTAGTAGATCCAAAAATTATATCATCTATGTAAATTTGACAAACCAGAATGTCATTTTTAAACAGTTTATAGAATGAGGCTGTGTCCACCTTCCCTCTGGTAAAATTATTTTCTAGCATAAAATTACTTAGTCTTTCATACCAAGCTCCGGGAGCTTGTTCCATACCATATAATGATTTCTTAAGTTTATAAACATATTTTGGATGTTTGTATTTTCAAAGATAGGGGGTTGGTGCATATAAACTTCTTCATCAATGTAACCATTTAAAAGGCACTTTTAACATCTATCTGATAAAGATTGATGCCATTATTTACAACAAAAGAAATTAAAAGTCTGATTGATTCTAACCTGGCGACTGGAGCAAAGTTTTTTGTATAGTCTATCCCTTCTTGCTGACTATAACCTTGTGCCACTAGTCGTGCTTTGCTTCTGGCGACTTCTCCTTGTTCATTTAGCTTGTTTCTGAAGACTCATTTGGTTCAAATGATGTTAAAGTCTTTTGGTTTAGGAACTAGATCCCACACATCGTTTCTGGTAAATTGATTTAGTTCTTCCTGTATTTTAAGGATCCAATCATTGTCCAGAAGAGCTTCATCGATGGAAGTTGGTTCAATCAGAGACACTAATCCCATGAGTGATTCTTCAGAATTTCTGAATGTAGATATTATTCTGATTGGGTCATCCTTCTTTCCCGGAATCGAGTTTTCTAGATGTGCTAAGCTGCTTCTGGATTGTATTTTCTGGATGGGGTCTTTAAAGGTTGTTGTAATATTTGAGACATCTTCTTCAGTATTTGGATGTGATTCTTTATTAAGACCTTCTGACGCTCTGTCTTCAGTACCGATAAATTGAACTTCTATATCTGTAAAAAATTCACCTTGCTTTGACTTTTGAGAGCCAATCTTATCATCAAATCTGACACTGATAGATTCTTCCACAATTCGTGTTTCTATGTTATATAATATATTACCTTTTGAGCATTCAGAGTATCCTAACATGAGACACTTTTGTGCTTTAGAATTAAACTTGTTCAGATGTTCTTTAGTGTTTAGAATAAAACAAGTACATCCAAATGTATGGAAATAAGAGATGTTGGGCTTTTTGTTCTTCCACAGTTCATATGGAATCTTATCCAGAATAGGTCTTATGGAGATTTCATTATGAATATAACATGTTGTGTTAATTGCTTCTCCCAGAAGTTTTTAGCAATGTTAGTCTCGTTGATCATGGTTCTGGCCATTTCTTTTAAAGTTCTATTCTTTTGTTCTACAACTCTATTTTGTTGAGGAGTTCTAGGATAATAGAAATCATGAGAGATGTCACTCTCATTAAAAAAAATTCAAAATTTTTGTTTTCAAATTCCCCACCATGATCACTTCTGACTTTAACAATTCTAAAATCTTTTTCATTTTGAACTTGGTTACATAAGGTAATGAACACAGAGTGTGACTCGTCCTTGTGTCTTAAGAACTTTACCCATGTCCGTCTGTTATAGATTAATTGACTTATGTCCATCTATCTATTAACATAGCATTAGTTATATAAGGAAATGTACCGTATACAATAGTTCTAGAGCCATTAATCTTTCCTTTCTGATTACCTCTGAAACCTACAGAGCCTCCAGATTTAAGCTCCAGACTTTAGAACATATGCTTTCTTCCCATCATGTGTCGAGATCATCCAGGGTCTAGGTACCAAGATTGGTGTTTCAACTTTGTTGTTAAAGACATCTGCAACATAGACAATTTTGTCCTTAGGTACCCATATCTTTTTTGGTCCTTGTTTGTTAGAGTTACCAAAATTCTTTTTGAATTTTGGTTTAGCAGAAAAAGCATTATTAGTATACTTTATGTCATGTGTATGTCCATATGTGAAGTGTGAATAGAGAGGTGTGTGTTTTATGACTATATCATTAACTTTCTTTAGTTGAGATTCTTTTCCCTTATATCCTATACCTTTTTTTCCATTTCTGCTAACTCCATAGATCATTGAATCCATCTTGCTCCTATCTATGTTTTTAGCTAGAAATGTTTGAAAGTTGTGATCATATTCTTTTATGATTCTATCAGAACTATTAGAAACTTCTGAAACAACTTCTTTCTAAGCTTTTTGTAATTCATTTTTAATAACATAATTTTCATTTTCGAGTTTAGAAATGGTTTCTTTTAGCTCATAGTTTTCAGTTTTTAGTTTCTTAGTTTCTTTAGAGTCAGATACTAGATCCTTTTTCATGTTCTTGTTTTTTAGTCGAAGTTGCCGATATCTTTCAAGAATTTCTGACAGGCTTTCTTCTAATTGAGATCTAGAAAAGTTAGAGAATACATTTTCTACCTCTGATTCTAACCCTGATTCAGATGATCTAGTGTTATATACGTTGGCCATAAAGGCTATGTTGGCTTGTTCATCTTCTGATTCTGTTTCAGCTTTAGAAGATTCCGAGTCATCCCATGTTTCTATAAAACTTTTCTTCTTTTCTTTGAAGAATCTCTTTTTAGGTTTTTCTTTTTGAAGATTTGGACAGTCGCTTTTGTAATGACCTTGTTCATTACATTCGTAGCAAAAAATATCTTTGTTACTAGATTTTATGTATCCAGAAGATGATTCAGAATGATTCTCTGTTCTTATAGGAGTTCTAAACTTCCTATGCCTTTGCTTCCATAATTGATTTACTCTTCTGAAGAGAAGGGATATTTCATCTTCTTCTGACGAGGATCCACCAGAGTTTTCTTCTTTTGCCTAAAAAACTTTAGGTTCATATTTTTTTATTACATTTGAGAGCGAGAGACTTGCCTTGATTTTGGGGCTCATCTTCTTCTAGTTCTATCTCATGACTTCTCAAGGAGCTGATCAGTTCTTCAAGAGATATTTTGTTCAGATCTTTGGCTAGTTTTAAGGATATGACCATCTCCATTTCTTGGGTAAGCTTTTGATGATTTTCTTTACATCATCTGATGTTGAGTACCCTTTGTCCAAAACTTTTAGCCCGACAACCAGAATTTGAAACCTTGAGAACATTGTTTCCATTGTTTCATCTTCTTCCATTTTAAAAGCCTCATACTTCTGAATGAGAGCAATAACTTTGGTTTTTTTGACTCGCGTGTTTCCTTCATGCGCCATTCTCAAGGAGTCAAACATGTTTTTGGTTAATTCTCTGTTTGTGATCTTCTCATACTCGGTGTATGAGATAACACTCAAGAGGATTGTTCTGGCTTTGTGATGATTCCTGAATTCTTTCTTTTATTGGTCTGTCATTCTCTTTCTGTCAATCTTCTAACCACTTTCGTCAACTGGATGTATGTATCCATCAATCACCATATCCCAGAGATCAAAGTCATAATCTAGAAAGAAACTTTCGATTCTGTCTTTCCAGTAATCAAAGTTCTCACCATCCAAGATTGGAGGTTTGGCGCAAATTCTGTCTTTCTCATCATGATTATCATTGTTGATGATCTGACTTGGTCCCACCATAGTATTTTTCTTGCTTCGATCTTTTTCTGAAACGGTTAAGTGTTTGCACCCAGAACCAGGCGCTCTGATGCCAATTGAAGAATGGAAAAACACAAGAAACGGGGGGGGGGGGGGGGGGGGGTGAATTGGGGTTTTTAAAAATAAAGCAAAAGACACGTTGGTTATCCTGGTTCATTTGAACTCAAACTACTCCAGTCCACCCGCCAAGGTGATTTTGCCTCTCTCAAATGAGGTCTTAATCCACTAATCAAACTTGATTACACAGATACAATGACAACTGTCAAAGTCTTCTTAATATTAAACCACAACTCGGGTTTCTCAAGGTATTACATAATAATATAATTGAAAGTGTGTACAAGGATGTTTTCTATATAAAACAATATCACTATAGTGATGTATTACACAATTGAAAAGCATAAGATAGAAAGGTAATGAGATTTCTCTTTTTCAGTGCACTGTTATGTTGTTTGCGATTTCTCCTTCAAGTCTTCTTTATATAGGTGATGCATGAGAGACATGAGAAGATGCTTTTGGAAGGTTGATAACGTGTAGTTATTGTTCTTTCCAAAAGTAGAGATCATGTCTTGATTCAGCCATTACTTTTGATTTACAATGAATAAATTGTAACGCTTCAGAACATACTTTCTTGGGATCATATCAGAAGATGAATGTTACCGTTGAGACTTCTTTAGTTCCTTCATGAACTTTATGTATAAGAATATCAGAGTTTGTTTATTTGTTCTTAACATTGGTGCATTCAGAAGTTGTAACGTTAGAACTTCTTCGTTTAAGTGTGTCACACGAATTTGCTTTTAAGTATGATGTGTCACAACAGAGCTTCAAAAATGAATCTTGCTCATCTTCTATGCATCTTACTTCAGAATTTCCCTGCATAAGAAAAAAATCATTTATAGAGCATATTTGTTCTTTATATATATATATATATATATATATATATATATATATATATATATATATATATATATATATATATATATATATATATATATATATATATATATATATATATATATATCATGTGTTTGCTATCATCAAAACTCTTACAGGGATGTAGAACCAACCTATGTTCTAACAATGTGGGTAGGTACCCATCCACATGTTAGAAGTGTACGTTCAATTTTGATTTTTGGTTTTATAAACTCTCGGGTATGACCATAGTGAAATGGGTCCTCTGCTTGGATTCAACAAGGACACGGAGGTGAATGGGATGAACAAGTGTCATGGAAGGACCAGAGAAACATGAGGTATTCTAGACGAGGCCATAAAAATGAGTTATTTTGGACATACTAGAGAAGTTGGGGTTTTTTGGAAGGACCATAAATAATTGAAATGCTTCGGACAGACCAAAGATGATTGAAATGATCCAGACGGACCAAAGATGATTGAAATGTTCCAGAAGGACCAAAGATGATTGAAAAGATTCTGAATGGACCAGATATAATGAGAAGATTTTGGATGGACCAGATAGATAAAATGATTTATGGACGGACCAGATAATGAAATGATTTCCAGATGCACCAGATTTAATGAAAATGATTTCCGGACGCACCATATAATGAAACGATTTCTAAAGGGACCAGATAATGAAATAATTTTCGGACGTACCAAATTTAATGAAAATGATTTCTGCATGAACCACATAATGAAATGATTTCCAGATGGACCAGAGATGATGAAAAGATTTCAGACAGACCAAAGATAATGAAATGTTATGGACGGATTAGAGAGAATAAAATATTTCGAACATACCAGGGAGAATGAAATGTTTTGGACAAATCAGAGAGAATGAAATGTTTCGGACGAACCAGAGAGAATGAAATGTTCTGGACTGACCAGAGAGAATGAAATGTTTTGGACAAACCAGAGAGAATGAAATATTCCGGAAGGACCAGAGATAATGAAATATTTCAAACGGGCTAGAGAGAATGAAATGTTTTTTATGGTCTAGAGAGATGATGTACTCCAGACGAACTAGAGAGAATGAAATATTCTGGATGGACCAGACAAAAATAAATATTCCAAACAGACCAGAGAGATTTAAATGTTCTAGATGGACCGGAGAAAAAGGATTGTCATCAACACGGGGGTCAATGTTTACCTTAAAAAAAGAAAGGTGGCCAACAAAGGGTTGGAATTGGAATGATAAAAACAAGGATTGAAATGGGAATGACCAACACGGGGACTGGAATGGGAGTGACCAATACAGGGATTGGAACAGAAGAGGGCCAACACGGGGATTGGTTTAAGTCGATCATTACAAGTGCGGGGATTGGTGCCCCGATTGTTGTACCCCAAATTTGTCCTACCTCAATAATTCCATTATTCGAGATTAAAATAGAAGAAATATTTAATTAAGGACGGTACATCAGTATCTGATGGCCCATCTTTATCCAGCTAGGGGGTGAACCTTAAATTCAGGAGAGCGGGGCTTGGTAAAATCAGAAAGACTCGTGTATCCATTCGTGTAACATGTTGGCCAATGGCCCATGCGATTCGAAAATAAAATTATTCAAACAATTATTAAGCTCTTATTATTAATAATTGTTATTAGTTTAAAAGAGAGGTCAAAATTAAAAATTGTTAAGCCCATTTTATGTGGGGTTAAACAATAAATAGGGGGTGTATCAATAACTAAGGCTCATGCAAGTATTATTGTTTCAGTAAAAGAAAGGGGTGAAGTTGCAATCTTAAAAAGCCTGTTAGAACTCATAGTGGTCCATTTTTGTTGTTAAATAGCAAAGAGGGGGTGTAGTTACAAATAATAGGCCCAATAAGGTTTGTAGTCAGCCCATTGGTCTTTTTTTTTGTTGTCTCATCTTAAAGGAAAAACATCATCATTGTTATAATTATTTTTATTAAACATTTTACAGATTATTGAGTAATTTATTCACAATTATTTTATAAGATATTTATTAAGAGAATTTTGTAAAAAAGGGAAATGGCATTATTAAACTTTCGCTGTCATTATTAAGCCCTTTTATAATTATTTTTCTATTAAAAGATATGGTGTTAAATATTATAATTTATTTATTAAAAATTATGGTTTTGAGAAAAAAGATTTGCTGGATAATTTTGATGCCAGATTAGGCCCAATCTGCGTAGATCTAGTACACGCGCATCCATAGCAAGCACCTTGCACCTTCAATGTCATCCCTTAGATCATCAGTGGACGGCCGTGAGGCCAAGTCCACGGTAACTCACATGCACCCTCTCCATATATAATTGAACCAGCCCTTGAAAGCGTTTAATGGGCCAAGCCCAGTTACTTTTAGCACCCCTATTTGCCCCGATTTCTAAACACCAAACCAAATTGCACCCCCTGTCCAGCAATCATAATGGGCCTAATCCAACTTTCCACACCCCATATTTTTACTTAAAAACTAGGATTGTACCCTCTGCCTAATTAATCATTTTTTACATTTTCTATATAATTATTATTTTCTTATTATTATTATTATTTTATTATATTATTATCTTTTTTTAGTTATTATTTTTATTATTATTAGTTATAATTATTATTATTATTACTAGTAATTTTTATTTATAGTATTATTATTTATTATATGTCAATATTACTTATTATCATAAATAAATTATGTTTATTAAAAAAACTAATGAACGTATTTTTTATACATATTTGCATTAAATATTTTTATCATGCATTAATCAAGAGATCTTCGCAATTAATACGATTAAAAATTATTCAACAAATCATCAAATTATTTTTCGCAATAAACTAAACTAATCAACTGTTTTTTGCAAAAGGGTTTCAAACTAGTTTTGACTTACTGCGCACTCAGTTAAAATCTCCACAATCACCACTCCTGACCGAGTGCGAGGTGATTCAAAATATGTTTGCAAACCCCTAAAAAACACCAACCCATACGAACTACGAATTGGGACTCTGATTCCTCATAAGAGGATACATAGGCATACGATCAAAGATCGTGGCGATTCTTTCTAATTAAAATTTAAAATCCAGTTTACCCCAAACCTAAACCTAGAGTCTAATATCCTTGTGAACAAGGTGGATGAAAGGTGCCTAACATCTTCCTTTCGTCTAATTGAGTCTGAAACCTAGAATCTCTGTCTGCGAATTAGGGTTTTCTGTTAGATTCCCTTCCCTGGGATAAAAAATAATAGTGGAGGCTATGATTAAAAAAAAATAGTTGCTACACCGATCATGGAAATAAGTTTATTTGTTGGGGATACACAAGGTCGGTGCCTATGATCGAGTAGTGTGTGTCCTCCAAGATAATCCTTTCCAGAGGAAGGTTCTAGGATGAATCCACTGGGGGAAATAATTGATGGGGATCATCTTTCAAACGTGGCTTTGTGGGGAATTCTACTAGGGAAACTAATAAGCCTACTTTCTGAAATAAGCTTACTTGGGGATTGAAACTAGTTCAACTGGGTAATGTCTGTATGATAAACCTTCTATTAAAACAAATTTCTGGATATGGTAGATCAACACTTACTCATAAGTTGGTATAGATCGTTTAATATGACCATTTAATGGAGAGATTCCAGAAAGTACTCACTAGGAGTAAGCTCGTTGAGGATCAGCTTCTAAAAGGACTCTTGTGGGGAAGTTACATACTGGGAAACCAATAAGCATTCCCACTTGGTGAATGATATATTTTACATTGATGCAAATGTTAATTCATGGTATGTTTTAGGGTCAATGCGTCTGTCGATGCACACCATGTGATATGCGTGAAATGATGTATGTGATGCATGTAGTGGGCTAATGGATAGTCCTATTACCAAGCGAGAACTGGGCTTTGATGACTTTCCAAATGGGGAGTGGACTTGAGATGATTGGATTTTCAATTTCTAAGCGATTTTGGTCTTTAAAGTGCCGATGAAAATTGGGCTTCGATGGACTTGAACAGTATAATGCTGACGATAATTAATCTTTAAGAATGAAGGAGAGCGTCATACATGACTTACTATGCATGATAGTTGAATGATATTTTATGCATGACATGTGATTCATGTAATGTGTTGATCTTGGGTTGTGCCACTGAAGATGGGGCCTTTTAGTTATGGGTGTTGGGTGCCAAGCAAGGTTGGGCTTTTTGTGGGGTAAATGCAAAGTGAGGTTGGGCTTTTTAGCTATGGGTGTTGGGTGACAAGCAAGGTTGATATTTTTGTGGGGTATATGCAAAGTGAGGTTGGGATTTTTGTAGATGTTTGATTCATGCTATGGGAATATGTCAAGTTAATGAGATGATATGCATGGTTTGATGCTGAAGCAAAGATATATGATTGATACATGACAATTATTTGAATCTTTAAAGAGGTTCCCCTGTGGTGGGCAATGGAATGGTTAAGACTTAGACATTTTGTTTATGGAACAAGGTTGTTTGTCAAAAGGTGGTAGGGTGGTATGCCAACATGACTTTTCGATACTCATTTTGAACTCGATGATTGCTGATGTATGATAGGGCGTGCCTAAATAACTTGAAAGTGTGAATAAGGTTTGGCCATGCAGTACCCTATATTTACCTTCTTGATAGGGTCTTTGAAAGAGTTGCCTAAAAAGGAACTTGGATACCACCATGTCGTGATATGACCTTGATATAGACTGCCCTAATATTTGAATCTTCGAAAGGTATGCCTCTGATCATCAGGGTCTGAAGGTGTCACCTGAAAAGGAACTTGGATCCTACCATGCTGTGATGTGACCTTGATATGGACTTCTCCAGTGTTTGAATCTTTGAAAGATATGCCCCTGATTAAATGGTGTTTGGAGGTGTGACCCAAGTTGACCAATTCTTGGAATGATTTTCCTCTGGCCAATAGAATCTTTAGATGATCTCCCTGTGATCATTAACATTTTCCCCTGATTTGCAAAATCTTTCAGTAATTTTCCCCAAGTTAGGAGCGTCTTGAGACGATTCTTATTTGATTAGAACTTTGTTGAGTTTTTCTTGATGCTAAGTATTGATTTGCAAGTAAAATTGTCCCTTTTTGAAAAGTAATTCTAACACGATGCTTGTGCAAGTTTTGAAGAAAAAAATTGTTATGAAAAACAAATATGGTATGTACGGTGGATGATATTTGGCCATGAGATCGGCACAAATGAAGGTGTGAAAAAATAATGTGGTTAGTGATGATTTAACAAACATTTGGATTCAGTTTAACTACAATTTTGTCGAGTATGAATTCATAGTGAACCTAGCTTCAATTAGGCCTTTTGATGGTAGTAACATGGTGTAGTTCACGGTCCTAGAAAAAAAGAATATAAGGCTCAACATTTGATTTTAACCCACTCATTCTCCTTTGATGTCATCCATTCCTAAATCCAATTAAATTAACAGATGTAGTCAGTCAATAAGAGAATTTAGGTAATCATGATGATAGAGGTGGATATGATGGTTCAATAACATATGTGATTTTTGAGGTGGCAGTCACATACATTCGTTTACAACCTTGTTTCCATTTTTTTACATTTAATCCTTTTTTTTCTTTTAATCCCTTTTTTTGCATGGACCTATTCTTTTTTAATTTGCGTTCCTTCGGGACTCCCTAACTTTTTCCTAAGTCAATTTTTTAAAGGTTTTTAACTTAGCGGGCTTCTTTTTTTTGTGGGATAATTCTTGTGAGATTTTGATTTTAATTCAGAAAGCTTGCGACTACCATGTTAACTATTATGAGCTTTATCTTTATTGCTTATTCAATGTTGGATGATATGCACGAGGAAGAGGATATTCTTAAACCTCTTAATGGGATGATTAGACGAGTTGACTCTCTTGCATTAGGATGCATAATATAATTAATTGAAAGACTACTCTGCTCCTGGTTAATATTAAGTTTTTTTTAGAAAAACAGAAAGAACACCAACTTCAGGATCAAAGGGGTTGAATATTGATTATCTCCTTATTTCTTCAGTGTTTGGGAAATGAAATAATACCTTACATCGTCAGCCAAGTCTTACTACTAAAAGCATATGTCAGCAAATTCAGTTATTTTGTTTACATCATTCTCCTCCTAAGTTTGTTAATATGAAAAAACAACATGAACAAGTGTTGATATTTATGTATATGGTGAGTGATGGCATAGGAAAGTGGGAATACGAAAGGATTGATTCTAAAAACATGCATGCTCATTTTATTAGAAATTACTGATCAAAGAGTACAAATTTAGGAACATACAATACTTATTAAGAAATAAATTACAACTTAAAATGAAAAGCCTAATGATCCCATGGATGAAGATCCTTGTTGATCTACCGACTTTATGAGATGCTTTTGGCCATTTTTTCACTGATCAAACTATAGGGCGACTGCTCATCATGGGATTCCTCCTTCAAAAGTCAATTACTTTTCATCGATTAGGTTTTGAACAATAGTTCCTGGCCTCCCTTGAGTTCCCCATGCTTCAAGTTCGTTTATGAGTATCGAGAAACCTGCTAGCTGGATAAAGGTTGGAGGTTCTGGAGAAGGTGGAAGATATATTAATGCATGTATGATGATGCATGAAAATGCATGGCTATACAAAAAGATTTTTGTTTTTGTTTTTAAGGTATGCTAAAAGTTTTTTCATGGAGATGAAACCTAAACGGTTTTGGGGATAGTGACAGATATAAAAGAACCCAAATGGGTTTAGGGATAGTGAAAGATATAAGAGTCTCTTATTTTGGAATGCTTCCTACAAAAAGATAGCTCTACGCTTTTTTACCCAACCCCTCACAAGGACGACTCTAGTTTTTTTTGTGTGTGTGAGTATTTGGAACAAACACCCAAGGTCATAAGCCATTAATGAAATTTCTTCATTATATTTGGGCTAGCCAATTCATAGTGAAATCTTAAAGGGTCTCCCTTAGGAGGAACCTACGTATTAACCTAGTAAGACGTTAATCTTGTAGGTCAATAAGAGAACTGTTACCAATTGTTCCTAAGCCAATGATATTTCCCTTCTGATTTCTTCCAAAGCCTACTGAGCCTCTAGGCTTAAGTTTCAGCTTTTGAAACATATGCCTTCTTCTCGTCATGAGTCATGAGCACCCAGTGTCTAAGTACCATGACTAGTGTCTCAACTCTGTTTCTAAGAATATCTGCAATATAAATTTTTTTTTTTAGGTACCCACATCTTTTTTGGTCCTTTGTGGTTAGTTTTCCTAGAGGTCTTATCAACCTAGGTTTTTGTGCAATATAAATATCATGTGTGTATCCATAAGTTAAACTGGAATACAAAGCTTTTGGTTTTATCACCATTTCTTTTGGTTTTGGATAAAGCATAATGTTCCTTGGTGTGATATAACCAATACTTTTTCTCCCGTTTACACTTACTCCATAGATCATGGAATCCATCTATCTTCTATCTATGTTTCTAGCTAGAAATTTTTCAAAAGATGTTTCATATTTCTTAAAAACACACTCAGAGTCCATGAGAGCTTCTAAAAGAGTTTTATTTTTCAAAATTATCAATTTTTCTTTCAAGATAGATTTTTCTATTATCAGCTCACTATGGGTGTCAAAATCGATTACATGAATCTGTTTCAGATTCTTGTATCTTTTTTGAAGTCTTTGACTCTTTTCATGAATTTCAACTAAAGATAATTCAATTTAGAATGAGTTGGGTGAGAAAATACCTCTCTAGTGTATGAATCTGATTATGATTCAGAGGCATCAGTGCTAGCCATAAGACCCATGTTAGCTTGCTCTTCTTCAGAGTCATCTTCAAAATATTCAAAGTCGTCCCATGTTTCCATCAAAACCTTCTTCTTTTCCTTAAAGAATTTCTTCTTGGCCTTTTATTTGTTGAGTTTAGGACACTCATTCTTGTAATGGTTAAGCTCTTTTCACTCATAGGAAATGACCTCTTTGTCAGCCCCATACTTCTTCTGCCCAAATGTTGACTCAAAGCAACCACCTATCCTTTTGTCTCCTATGGACTTGTTTTTTCTATACTTCTAGAGTAGGTTGTTCCTTCTGGATAATAGAGAGATCTCATCCGCTTCATCAGAACTTCCTTTAGACTCTTCTTCTTTAGCTTGAAGAGCTTTAGCTTTTTTAGATTTGATTTTATACTTCAGATCCATATACTTCCCTTTCCTATGGGGCTCATCCTCTTATAGCAGTCTCATGACTCCTTAGAAAGCTTACAAGCTCCTATCGAGTTGTTTTATTCAGATCCTTAGAAACCTTAAGTGCTATCACAATTGGCCTTTATTTCTTTCGCAAACTTATGATGATTTTATTTACATGATCTAAGATGGTGTAGCCCTTGTTTAAGACTTTCAATCCAACAACAAGAGTTTGAAACCATGAGAACATACCATCAATAGTTTCATCCTCTTCCATTTTGAAATCTTCATATTTATGAATTAATGCCCAAGCCTTAGTTTCCTTCACTTGACTATTTCCTTCACGATTCATCATCAAAGAATCAAATATAGACTTATTGAGTCTTTATTTATAATCTTTTCATACTCAATATAAGAAATAACATTCAACAAGATTGTTCTAGATCTGTGATGGTTATTTTTATTTTTATTTTGTTGATCATCCATCTTGCTTCTTTTAGGTTTTTCACCATTTGGATGTGTGGGATGTGTGTAACCTTCTATTACCATATCCCACAAATCTACATTATATCCAAGGAAGAAACTTTTGATTCCATCCTTCCAGTAATCAAACTTTTCTCCATCAAATATTAGAGGTTTGTCCGAATAATGATCTTTATCATTGGAACTTGTAGATGCCATTAGTGTGTTTCAGAAAACTGGATCTTTATTTGACACACGTAAGTGTTTGACACAATACAATCAATATCAAAATCGAAGCTCTGATGCAAAATGAATGTTAAATGAAACACAAGAAATTGGGGTTTGAATTGGGTTTCTAATGTGTTAAACTTTTTGAAGAACCAAAAACAAACTCAACAATGATAAAAATACTCAAGGATTTTTATACTTGTTCACTATTAATGAAGTTATTCCAGTCCACTCATCAGAGTGAGTTATGTTGGAACAAGTTTGGTTCTGCAACTAATCCTTTAGTTTTGATGATAATACATTATACAATGTATAGAGAACGATTTTGTACTCTAACCATGTTATTAAGTGCGTAGATAAAAAAATGAATTCTGAATATGGAGATGTCAAGCATGAACGAACTAGAAACTGAACAAAGCACAACAGAATCTAAAGATTTTCAAAATCTGAAGATTGGATGAATATGAAGATTTACAGAATGTAAATCATGCAGACTCTGAACTAAAGACACACTCTAAATCAAGAAATATCAAAATGTGTGCTTAAATGAAAGTCAAGCATTTGGGCTGTCAAATCAAAGCTTCTACAAGAATCCATTTAGAAGTTCTCTAAGATAGACCCAGTTGCTTCAAGACTATGAATCATAAAGAACAAACAAAGTGTATGTTTAATAAAGTCAATCTTCTAAACCATCAAGTCATAACTTCAGAATATATTCATCTAGATCCACTCTGATCAGGACTCTGAAGCCTCAAAGACTCTGATAGCTCAAGCTTCTGATCTTCCAGTCCTTAGCATAACTAGAATCTAAAGTCTCATTCTCTACTAGGCACCAAAGATAAGCTCTGAACTTTGATCAAGCTTCATCACTTATATCTGAAGCCTCTGATTCAAGAAGATATCCCTTGGATAAAGGAAAGATTAGATATAGTACAAATAGTACAATATCAAATCTTGTCAAACTAGAAAAGTACCAATCATTAAAACAGAGCCAGCACAACAGTATCACCAATATATGGAAAGTGATAAAATGGAATGCAAACATATGCTCAGATAAACATGTACAAAATGAACAAGCTATAAAACATAAAAATAAATACCCAATGAAAAGAAAGCAAGAGCTAGGATCGACTCCAGGATAGAACATCAATAGGTTAATTCATCCCAAGTGAAGTCGCCAGCTGAAACAACCGGCTGAGTAAATCATCGAGATGAAATTAATGAAGTCTCCACCGAATGTTTTTTATCCCACGTGAAGGGAAAGGTAAACATTGAGTAAACCTGAGAAGGGTGAAATCAATGTCAAACGACCGAGAGATTGGGTAAGGGAGTATGTTACGCGAAGGGGAGGTATTAGCACCCCCACATGCCCGTAGTAGTCTACGGTATCCACTCATGTTGTTCTAATCAAAGGGTGTGTTTCAAATCTAATGCTTAAGAGATAAAATGAAAAATGAAAAGAGGGAATGCATGCAAAAGAAAAGAGAAAATAATGTAGGGAAAATAAAGTTGTGCTCGTTCGGGCCCTACCCCAATGCCTATGTATCCCTTTTAAGGAATCAGAGCAGCCGTAGTTCGGCTCAAAAGTTTCTGTTGGTTTGTATTTTTTAATGAACAATATTAATTTTGCCTTCTGCAGCAACTCGACCTTTGGAGACTCACGCGTCAGCACATAAGTGAATTAACATGTTCTTTCTGAAAAAGTTTGAAATAAAAGGAGACCTAAGGTGCAAAAGAATTTGCATTGGTTGATATCTTTTACCTTAAAGAAGGATTTGAAAGTTGTTATATGTTTTATGCATTTTTCAAGATAAAAGAGTTTTAGTCTTAATGCAGGGATGCAAAAGAAAGAAAAACATCTAAGGGGGACTAACCTAAATCTATCCCTAATGTTATCATATAATGATTGATCCTAAGGTTGCGTTTTGAAAGGGAAATCTTTAACCTATGTTAGCATGCATGGATACCTATTCTAATGTCTATCTCGAAAGCTACTTTAATTGAGCAATCCTAAAGGAAGCATGATATAGCAGACAAATAAGCAAACAAGTGCTTTGAAAAAAGCACACAAACATGAGTAACACATAATGACTCAAAGGGATAAGGGAAACAAGAGAAATGTGTTAGCTAAGGGGAGCGGATCACCCAAAGCAAACAAGCGGGAGACAGATAAAATAAAAAAGAAAAGAAATACTTTAGCTAAGGGGAGCGAATCACCCAAAGCAAATAAGCGGGTAGCGAAGTATCAACAGTGGCCATTGTGAACTCCTGACAAAGTGTGGGGGTTGGTTATGAACCCTTCTCCACATGACTGACTCGATACACAAGATCTGTACAACTCTGAAGCATCGACGTACAACATGAGCTAAGGATGGAATAGACTAGAATGTGCGAGGGTCGATTACGAACCATCTCCGTTTGCCTCCTTTTGAGGACTTATTATTTGTAATATAATGCGGGCACAAATGTAAACACAGGTGCAGAATACCTACTTCAAAGGTAGTATTTTAAACAAACACAAATAGAAAACCAGTCACATATGCGTAATTGCCTTAAACAGGTCTTTAAATAAACTAGAGGGATTCCTGACATATATCAGCAACGGAGATCCGCGTCATACATCTCTATTCCTACTTGACATGGCAAGGAAAGCGGTAAAATATCTACTTCTCATGATCTCTTGAAAGCAGTAAAGTGCTGAAATGAGATAAAGAAGAAAAAATACCCAACGAACAAAAGTTCGTAGCAAAGCAAGCAAAGCAGAGAAACCCAGAAAACTTTGAGTGAGCCTCACCAAGCAACAGATGAGAGTCCGAAATCAAATTCTCGGAATAAACATTGAAGCACCGTCGATGTGAAAATAAATCACAATCGAAGTCTCAAGCATATCCGCATATCGCACGATAAACTTGCATAAGAATCATATCTAACAGAGAAGGTCAATTGTCTCTTTAAAGCCACACAAACAGTAAGAAAACTCTACACAAAGCTTCATAACGGAGAAAGGTATGTTGCTTCTTCAAAGTCGCGCAAGCGATAAGAAAATTCTACCGAAAGCTTCCTCGAATTTCCTTAATGACAATTAAGCTTTCAGCTTGCTTCAAAGCCAAGTCTCTTTTATTCAACAACATCACACAAAATTGGCACTAAAAGCTACTAAAAACTATCATGGCAAAAATAACAACAAAATATTTACCGCACATGAAAAGAATAATTGAAAATTCCAAATAAATTCTAAGGAGAAATCCTAAAAGAACCGTTAACCTTTTATTTTTTGATCATGTTTATCATGGCATCCTTATCACAATTTATATTATCAAAAGTAATGAAAATAAAAATTGAAAGTATCTATTGAAAGGAAATCAAATAACCAGCATAAGAGTATAAGCTTGACACTAGTGTGTAACCATCAAGCCCAGGAGGATAGCCCAGACTGTAGTCCATGATTTATCATTTTTGTTTAATATCTAGCTTCCAAAAAAACAGGCCTAATGCACTGCGATTTCAGCCTAAGAACACTGAAAAGTCAGTCCAATAACACACAAACATCACCAATTATCATTTAATTAAAATCCAGATTTATTAACAAATTAAAAGGAATAAAAATGTAAAATGATGCTTTGATGTGCGTATAGGGTTGAAGAAAAGAGTTGTGATGCTTCAGTTCCTCAATCACAACTCTTCTTAGTCTTCTTTGCAACCGCGACTGCCGCGAGCTCCCTCTCTTCTGATTCAACACTCTTCGTAGAACCAATGCCATAACCCTCATCTCTGTCTTAATCATTCAAACAACAATCTAAATACGGCGGTTCAATCTTCCCTTCCGATTTATCTCTGTCTTGCTGTCTCCATCTCACACTTATGTCGATTCAGCGCCTCTGTGCGCTTCCATTCGTTCATCATCTCTCATTATTTATCACAGATTCGTGTTCGCTTCAATTTGTGCCATGGCCGTCAATCATGTTCGTTTGGTTTGGCTCTACCAAAGATAATCTCAAGTACGTTTGAGTTCATTTTTGAATTGTGGCTGATGCGTTCTTGCCGATTATTGAGATATTGCTATTATTGTTGAATTCGTTGTGAATTTCCGTAGAAGTTGATGATGTTGAGTATGCGACGAAGATGGTGATAATTATGAAGGTGATGCAATTTGAGAATCAATGAAGGCGTAAAGTGTGGGAGAGAGGGAAGGTTGATGGTGATTCTACGTTTTTGTGAGGTTTGCAGAAGAAAGTTGATGAAGATCAAGAGAGAGCAGAGAGAATTTTATTTAGATTTTGATGGTGAATCTCTAGAGTATTGAAGAATGAAAAAGGTTGAAGATGATAAAGGATCTTGAGAAGTGAAGAGTGAAGATAGAGTTCGTGATTTTGTGGTATTTCTATGACTTTTCTGGTGAATCAATTCTCTCCCTCCAATCTGTTATCTTCTGTTACGTTTTGTTGGTTTTGTTGTGGGTTGATGAAAATAGTTAGAAGGTTAGTTGGTTAGCTGTTATGAAAACTCTGTTATTTCTTCTGTCATAGGTAGTCATAGGAGTTAGTTATTGATCTGTTAAAGTTAGTTACAAGTGTGAGCTGTTAGTCAGAATACGGTTAGAGTTATGTTATTTTTCCTATTTTTATCAATTGATCTTGAGCTATTTTTCGGTTTTATGTTGGATGCGGTTTTATGAGCTGGCAGTCGGTTTCGAAACTGAGTTTTATTTTCTGTTTTTATCTTCTGGCTATACAAATGCAGGACACGTTTCCTTTTCCATTCTTTTTATTTTCCTCCTTCTGAATAAGGCAACAAGACTGGTTGTTAGTAGGCTTTTGATGGACTAGTTTGTATGGTATAAATGCATGTATATATGGTGCCGATTGGTTTTGATTTAGTTTTTGTTGTGAACTGGTTTTTGGTTGAATGCAGGTTTGGGCATGTCTGAAACAAGGCAGCAGCAATGTTAATGTCAACACTGGTGCAAAATCTTAGGTTCATTTAAATTTGATTCGATGCAGCTAGGACATGGGACATCTTTGATCATCCGAAGCAAGCTTTGAAGGCAACATGGTCATGTGCCATAGAAAAAAATCATGGTGAAGTGAGATATTTGAAGATTAAACATGAGTATTGATGAGGACTTAGGCATTGTTTTTTAGAAAAAATGAGAGTTTTGTAATAAAGTAGGCTTCCATGTGATTTGACTTGTTGCCTTGCAAATATTCTTTGAGAATTCCTTTTTTAGTTGCCTTTGAACTTTGAATCTAGCCTGAATATTACCTGTAACTACAATCTGGAATTTCAAATAACAAGTTCTTTCCCATTTATGAAAATTGAAACTTGAACTTGAATGATCTTTTCCTCTATTATGAATTTAAACTCCAAGTCATTCTATTTACTTATGCACTTATTGGATGGATAATATGCAATGCTTTTTCTTCAATGGTATCTTGAATGGTAGATATGGAATGTATTTGAATCATGATTTTACAATTCTTTCTTTTTCAACATTTCATGTTTATCAAGACTTGAAAATATCAATGACCAGAAATATCAATTGTGATACGGTGGAAGAACCGACTGTTATGTACTGGTTTTGCGTTTTTTATTCACAAATGTGCGGTAAGAAAGAGTCACCACCGTCTTTTCTTTTATCCAACAAAGGAAAGAGTGAAAAGAACATAAAAAGAACTTTTCGAGATATTTTCTGAGTAAGGGGGATAGATTATGGAAAGGGAAGGTGTTAGCACTCTTTCCATCCGTGATTTTCCACTGGCTCTTAGAGGTTTTCTCACTTTTCAAGATGCTTTTGTGCTTTGTATTTGAAAATGTTTTGAAAACGCCTTAGTACGACAAACTTTGTAACGTTTCTTGGGATAGTGGAGAAAATATACAAAGTGTTTTGAAATGTCTTTTGAAAAGTAATTTTTGTGTGTAAGTGCAAAAAAGTGTCTTTTGAGCAAACTTCTAACATCTATCTACTTTTGTACTCGAAAATGTTGTTCTTTTCCTCTTTTCCTTTAGACAGTGTTATCCTACTATTAGTGAATAGGTAGCCTTGTCGTTGGATGTTTTGAGGGACAATTGGAGGGACGTTACAGTCACGAAGGAAACTTGTGGAGACGCTTTAGAAATTCTATTTTAGGAACTAGATCATTTACCGAGAAGGCAATTGTAGGGTCATGGAGGGACTATGATCTTTTGATTTATGGGTCTTTGCTAAAGCATTCGTGCCTCATGACTGTTTTATTGAAGACAACCAAAGTGGGCGTACCTTAGAGGTACTTGTGTGTAATTCTGTTCAATTCAGTTATTTTTGTCTTTTTGTTAAGTTTGCTAGCGTTTGATTAGTAGTCTTATCATACAAGCCTAATTACTAGCAATTAATATGAAAAGCAGTAAAAAATGCAGAAAATAGAGGTGCTACGCTATTACAATCAAATCAAAAGACAAGTAAAAAGTAAAAATAAAAAAAGAAAAGACTTCTTTGATCCATGCCATGGGCTCCTTCGATTCATCCTTCTTTGGCCTTCTTTCGATTGGGCTTGAGAATTGACGTGCGCAAGTTTCGATTTGCACCTTCTCCAATTCTTTCGATTGAGCTAGGGAGTAGGCTTGAATAGCCTTCGATCCAGGGAAGGGGATTACCCTTCGATCCTGGGGAAAGGGAATGCCCTTCGATTTAGGAAGGGGATGTCTTCTTCGATCCAGAAGGCTATGGCTTAGATCCATGAAGGCTATGGCTCTTTCAATCTGGGGTGATATACATGCAAAAGTATGTTAGAGAAATAAAACACAGGATCTGGATATCGAAACCCAGGTCCTTCGATCCTGCGCTCACTGGGTCTTTCCAAGATATATCTGCAGCAAGTGTTAGCAAACGAAGAACATGACCTGTATGCCAAACCCAAGCCCTTTGATTTTGTCTAGAATGATAAATCGAATGGAACAAATATGGATGTGTTATGTAAATACAAAGTTTGATAATTTACCCTCTCTTACCAGTAGTTGGAACCTTCGATTTGGACACTTTCTGGATGTGGGCACTTTCGATCTGGGACTTCTGGGCGTGGATACCTTTTGTTTAAGGGTTTCTTTGGCTTGGATTACTTATGAAAGTTTTGACAACCTTTGGTGGATTTTGTGGGCAGCGTATCTCTAACCTTTTCGTCCTCTCTTTTTTTGCTTGCAAGCATGCTGCTCATATAGAGTAGGGGGGACAAGAGAAGTAATGTCGGTAACGACCATTTGAATTCCATGAATACCAAAATGTAACCTTGGCCAAAGTTAAGGGATCTTGTCTATTTTTTGAATTTGGCATAATATGTAACTGGCCTTCGAATGCTCCCTTTCGAATGGGATGATGGCTTCCTTCGAATGGCCCTGATTCAGCTCCTTCGAACGGCTCTGATGAAGCTCCTCAGAATGGCTCTTTACATGTTCTTCGAATGGACCCTCTGAATACTTCTTCGAATGGACCTTACATGTTCTTCGAATGAGTCATTGTTACTTCCTTCGAATGGCTCTTATTGCCAGCTTCAAATTCCAATTTGAATCTATTCAGAACATTCTCTATTAGACAAACTTCGACCAGCCCTTGGCCTTGTGATAAGTCTATGTTCTGATTCGAAGTGTTTAGAACTTCCTTCATCAGAGCATCTTAGATTAAGAAAAACTATGCATTGAAATGCCATTCGAAGGTCATTCCATTATGATGTCCTGGTTGAGGGAAACTCTGAAGTTCCAGTCAAAGGACACTCTGAAGTTCCAGTCGAAGGACATTCTGAAGTTTCAGTCAAAGGACATTCTGAAGTTCCAATCGAAGGACACTCTAAAGTTCTAGTCGAAGGACACTCTGAAGTTCCAATCGAAGGAACTTTTGGAATGCCAATCGAAGGGCCTTTGTCCATACCAATTGAAGGCCTTGTTAAAATTCCAATCAAAGGATCTTGTTACAAGGATAATCAAAAGGCTTTGGTGAAACGACATTCGAAGGATCTTGTTATAAGGCCAATCGAAAGGAATTGTTGAAATGCCAATCGAAGGGAATTTTGGAGATGCCAATCGAAGGAAAATTAAAAACATCACTCACAAATGTTCCTTTTCTTTAGGCAAGGGTTTATGAACAACCATGTAGGGGAAGACCTTGGAAAACATGAGAGGGAACATTTTTGGGTACAACAGTTTCCCCCGTTCAATCTTCTTAAACCTGAAGATGTAGATTAGCTTGTCTGTCTTTCGTGATCTGAAGGTGGAAGATGATTGAACACTAGAGTTCCCAGAAATTTGCACTCGTCTGAAGTGATACTGTTGGTGAATAATATCGAGAATGGGCTTACAGATGCCATTTGGAAAAGGTGACAGGAGATTGTCGGAGATGGGCTTGCCATCCACGAAACATGATGGAGAGTCGTTAGAGATGGGCTTAAAGATGCCATCCAGATGAATGTTGATTTCATGGGATATTCCTTTGTGGGAATTCCTGCTCTTGCTGTTAGAGAGGACTCTGCTGAGGAATGTTGGTCTCTGTCTTGGATCATAGTTTTAGGAGCTTTAGTTGTCTGTTGCTCTATTGGGGAGTCATCATTTGATTGAAGAGACGGAAGTGAACTGTTATCTGGTCAGGATCCAGGCTTTACAGTGTCTTGCTGAGGATGATAAGGCTAACTATTATCTGGTTATGCTCCAGACTTCACAACGACTTACTGGGGAAATAGATTAAACTGTTATCTGGTCGTACCCAGGCTTTGTAGTTTGAAGAAATTAAGTTGTTATCTGGTCGGGTCCAGGCTTCAACTTGAATCTGAGGTGTATCGTTATCTGGTCGTATCCAGGCTTCAGTATTTGACAGAGTAAAATGCTATCTGGTCGGATTTCAGGCTTCGTAGTGTCTTTGTAGAAGTGAAGTACTATTTGGTCGGATTCCAGGCTTCGTAACACCTTATATGGTTATTTGGTCGAAACCCAGGCTTCACAGTGTCTTTGAAGAAGTGAACTACTATCTGGTCGAATTTCAGGCTTCACAACACCTTATACTGTTATCTAGTCAAAATCCAGGCTTCATAGTTTTCTTTAACTGTAATGGAAATCAGAGAGATCTTAGTGTCGATCTAACTGAACCAAATAAGGTCTTTGGATTAACTTTGACTAGAATGAAAATCAGAATAATCTTAGCATTGATTCAGCTGAACCAGACAAAAGTTCTGGAATACCTTCAACTGGAATAGAAATCAGAGAGATCTTAGTGTCGATCTGACTTAACCAGAGAAAACCTTGGGAGGACATCTTTGAAGAAGATCCTGAGATAACCCTTTGTTATGCGTGGCTTTTGAGAAGACTACCAGGTCACATAAGTAGTAGTCAACGGTATTTGTTAATTTGATCTTTCCCTGAAAAAGGTAAAGAATTAGTCATATGCAATGTCATGATGTGTGAAATGCATTGTGATGATGTTCTCAACATAAATGAGATTATGCTGTATGCGATGTGTATGCACATGCCATGATGTATGAATATGGGATGTTATTGCGATGTTTCCCAGTCTAGGGAAATAAATCCCGGACTACTGCTGGTGAGTATTGGTAAGTTGAATCCTTCATTTCCGCTGGGAATGATGAATAAAGACGAATCGCTGGGGATTGACTCTGCTTGAGAATAAATCTGTGGAGGGAGAATGCTTTAGAATGCTTTTGCCAATGTATAGAAATGAACTCTGTTGGGGCCTGAACTTTTGCAATTAGAGAAATAAACTCTACCCGGGAGGAGGTTTTATAAACTGTTTACAATTATAAAGCTCGGCAGGGGAATACAAATTTCAGTTCTCTGAAGGAACTTCACTAGAGGAGGTAATTCCTACTTGGGGAAGGAGAGATAAAAACTCTGGTTGTTTTTACTCTGTGGGGAACATAGACGTCACTAGGACATATGCTGAGGATACAGTGATGACTTTGCATCAGGACGTTTCTGCCCCTGTGTCTGCTGTAGATTTTATGGATGGATCTATGTCGTGATTGTACTTGAACATGTATTGAATGAGTGTCATAATGACATCCTTCTCTGGATCGTATTTGCACTGTACTTGAAACATGTGTTGGATAAGTGTCAGAATAACATCCGTCTCTAGATCGTATCTGCACTGTACTTGAAACATGGTGTTGAATGAGTGTCAGAATGACATCCGTCTCTGGATCATATCTGCATTGTACTTGAAACATGTGTTGGATGAGTGTTAGAATGAAATCTGTCTCTAGATCGTATATGCACTGTACTTGAAACATGTGTTGAATGAGTGTCATAATGACATCCGTCTCTAGATCGTATCTGCACTGTACTTGGAAGATGGTCTGAATAAGTATCAGGATGACATCCATCTCTAGATCATACCTGAACTATTGCTAGAAGATAATCTGGAATAAGTATCAGGATGATATCCGTCTCTGGATCGTACCCGAACCGTTTCTAGAAGATGGTCTGAATAAGTATCAGGATGATATCTGTCCTTGGGTCGTACCTGAACCGTTTCTAGATGATGTGTTGAAATAAGTGTCAGAATGATATCCATCTCTGGATCGTATCTGCACTGTACTAGGAGAGAATTTGGAGTAGTTGTCAGGATGACATCCATTTCTGGATCGTACCTGAACCGTTTCTAGATGATGTGTTGAAATAAGTTCCAGAATGATATCCGTCTCTGGATCTTATCTGCACTGTACTAGGAGAGAATCTGGAGTAGGTGTTAGGATGATATTCATTTCTGGATCGTACCTGGACCGTTTCTAGAAGATGTGTTGAAATAAGTGTCAGAATGATGTTCGTCTCTGGATCGTATTTGCACTGTTTCTAGATGATGATCTACTTTATTCAGAATGTTTTCGTTGGGAATTCTTGTTTTGTTGTTTTGAGAAGAAATCTGTTGAGGAACATTGATTTTTCTTGATTGTATGTGATTTGTTGTTGGAATTCATGTCCAATGCCCCAAGTGATTCAGATGGAGATCTGGCCCTGGTTGTTTGTGTAGGATCAAGCGCTTACCACTGAGCTAAAAGCAATTGCTTGTAGCCAAGGTGCTACTCTATTTCCTTATAGAGAATCTAACAAGGGGCCTACCCGACCCACCTAACACACCTGTGTAGGCGCACATGGGGGGATGTTAAGCCCTTCGAATCCCTAAGGTTAACGCTGGATATTTTAATCCAACAATCTCCCCCAGTGTCAGCCGGGGGGATTCGAACCCATGACCTTGCTCTGATACCACTTGTAGGATCAAGCGCTTACCACTGAGCTAAAAGCAATTGCTTGTAGCCAAGGTGCTACTCTATTTCCTTATAGAGAATCTAACAAGGGGCCTACCTGGCCCACCTAACACACCTGTGTAGGCGCCCATGGGGGATGTTAAGCCCTTCGAATCCCTAAGGTTGAGGGGGGGGGGGGGGACAAGAGAAGTAATATTGGTAACGTCCATTTGAATGCCATGAATACCAAAATGTAACCTTGGCCAAAGTTAATGGATCTTGTCTATTTTTTGAATTTGGCATAATATTTAACTAGCCTTCAAATGCTCCCTTTCGAATGGGCTGATGGATTCCTTCGAATGGCCCTGATTCAACTCCTTTGAACGGCTCTGATGAAGCTCCTTTGAATGGCTCTTTACATGTTCTTCGAATGGACCCTTTGAATGCTTCTTCGAATGGACCTTACATGTTCTTAGAATGAGTCATTGTTACTTCCTTCGAATGGCTCTAATTGCCAACTTCAAATTCCAATTCGAATCTATTCAGAACATTTCCTATTAGAAAAACTTCGACCAGCCCTTAGCCTTGTGATGAGTCTAAGTTCAAGATTCAAAGTGTTCAGAACTTCCTTCATCAGAGCATCTTAGATCAAGACAAACTTTGCACTGAAATTCCATTCGAAGGTCAGTTCATTCTGATGTCCTGATTGAGGGAAACTCTGAAGTTCCAGTCGAAGGACACTCTGAAGGTCCAGTCGAAGGACATTCTAAAGTTCCAGTCGAAGAACATTATGAAGTTCCAGTCGAAGGACACTCTGAAGTTCCAGTCAAAGGACACTCTGAAGTTCCAGTCGAAGGAACTTTTGGAATGCCAATCGAAGGGCCTTTTTCCATACCAATCGAAGGCCTTGTTGAAATGCCAATCAAAGGATCTTGTTACAAGGACAATTGAAAGGCTTTGGTTAAACGCCAATCGAAGGATCTTGTTACAAGGCCAATCAAAAGGCATTGTTGAAATGCCAATCGAAGGGCATTTTGGAGATGTAAATCGAAGGAAACTTAAAAACATCACTCACAAATTTTCCTTTTCTTTAGGCAAGGGTTTATGACCAACCATGTAGGGGAAGACCTTGGAAAACATGAGAGGGAAAATTTTGGGGTACAACACCAATGAACCAAAACTTCATCCAATTTGCACTTCGACATTTAGAGCTTTCTTCTTGATTTTGCCATATATAATCTCGAATGAAACTTAAATTTTTATGAACCTTGTTTGTGCCAATAGATCCATGTATGAATGTCCCAATAGCTTAAATTTTACTTTGAGATGATCTTGTATCAAATCCACAACATTTTCTTGCAACGCTCATAACCATATGAAACAGTCTTCTCATGACGATTCACAAAAAAACCTAATTGTGAAATGCGCCACATGAATGCGATGCAACCAAAACCTTAAGATCCATCTGATAACCACTAGAACCACAAAGAGAATCCCTGTTCATGACTAAATCTCAAATCCAACGCATTGTTCTTGAAACAACCACTATGCAAAATCCCAACTTGTGATCGATGATTCCTGAAGAAGAACCTCCATTGGAGTACAATAGTTGAAAAACACTAATATTTGCTTGCACATAGGGAAATAAACCCTAATATCCTTTTATCTTGGTGAAGAAAGAAATACTCAATGCTCATGGTTCACAACCCTAATTCCACTGTTCATTGCCTGAAGAAGGAATCAACCTTTATTGGGTATATATACCTCAATCACTGTAAAACTCTATATTGCACAATCAGTTGATATTTTAAACCTCAGGTATTTATTTCTTGAATAAGGAATCAACGTTTATTGGGTATGCTATGTTAATGCACGACCTGATGGAAAGATGCGGATGCAATGCAAATTCTAAGCCAGATAAAAGAATTTGGAGGGAAAATTTTGGGGTGCAACATATATAAAGAGGTCTTGGATTTTTGGAATGGGAGAGATTTGGTGTTCAGAAGAAAATAGATTGCTTGTGACGATTTTCAAGAGGTCTAAAAAGCAACATGACACCTGGTAATAGAAAATAAAAAAGCATATCACAACAAAATTAAAAGAGCAAAGATGGGAGAAATCTTCAAGAAGAACAACAAAAAAGATAGAAACACTTAGAGATTTATATTTCAAATCATTTAAGTGTAATATTTTCATATTTTATTTTTGTATAATCTACTTATTAAAGAATCAAATTTGTAAACACACATTTCCAGCATTTGACCTTGTGGTTAATTTTCCTTGAGTGACTAAGTGTTAGTCAGATTATTCGAGAAGGCATTGACAAATTGTCTTTGAGTTCTATTTCCTTGAGGGACTAGGTTATAGTTATAATCCTTGAGAAGACATTGATTGTGGTCTTTGGGACTGTAATCAAAGTTTTGATTAGTGGATTAAGTCCTTGTTGAGAAGGAAAAGTTACCTTGGTGGGAGGACTGAAAGTAACTTAGTTAACGATGAAGGCAAAATATCCTTTTTAGTCCTGTATGTTAACGTCAAGGTTCATTTTGGTCCCTTAACTTAAAAATATTTATATCGTCCCTTAACTCTTCAAAATGATCCATTTTAGTCCTTTTTGTTTAATTAGTGACGGAAAAACTCAAAAAATCAGTCGCTAAATTTATCGCTAATTAGACAAAAAGGACAAAAAAAGTGTTTTGAAGAGTTAAGAGATCAATATGAACTTTTTTTAAGTTAAGGGGCCAAAATGAACTTTGACGTTAACATACGGGACCAAAAAGTGTATTTTGTCTAAAAGTGAACCAGCGTAAAATACTTGTATTCTTTATCAATTTGACAGTTGTAGCAAGGTTGAGCTGCAAAACATGGAGATCCGTTGGTAGTGCAGTCCTTTAAGATTACCAACATATTTTTCCATTTTAAGGAGTATTTAATTTTTCTACTTTTAAATGTAATATCTTCAAGAATATTCATTCAATCACTATTTTCTCAATCATTTAATTCATATTTAATAAGATTTGAAGCTTGACCAGAGTTTAGATTCTTGTAGATGCAAATCAAAACTTGTTTAAAAAAATAAATGGAAAACCACAAATCATCACAAAGTAAATAGGGAAAAGTAAAACCTTGAAGAAAAAGGATCGATAAGCCCCATCTATATACATGCTAAGCGCATAGTATGGCCAGGTGGCAGCACTGGGAGTAAGTACTTCATGGTGAAGTAAGGGTTACCAATAGGGGTGGTAAAACAGGGATGTCTGTTTTGCCCGCACTTTTGTGGGGCGGGGCAAGGTTATGACTCACACCCTCTAATATGCCAGCCCATTTTTTTTGGGCTTTTGCAGGCGTGTGCGTTAATATGAAAATTTGTAGTTTTTAAGCTTAAATGATGCAATGCTAGTGGGCCTTCCTCGCCCCGCGCTCATTTTTTGAAAGGATGGACATGGTTTTAGGCCCTCACCCTCAACAATGCCCGTCCAGTCCCGCCACATTTTTTTGCAGGTTTTTATGGGGCGGGTCTAAATGGGGTAGGAATTCCCGTTTGCCACCCCTAAATAGTGCGCTAGTCAGCTGTGTGGTGCTATAGGCGTGCATAGGTGGCCAAGAATATGAAGGTGCGAGAAACACAAGAAAAGGGGGAGGTTGAATTGGGTTGCAACAAATATAATCTTTTTGTAACACATACACAAAGCTAACAAGTGAATAAAAATAAATGAACACAATTGTTTTTATCCTAGTTCACTGTTAACTAAGTTACTCTAGTATACCTTACAAGGTGATTTGCCTTATCTAGAAGGACTTAATCCACTATAATCAACCGATTACAGACAACCACAATAATCTTGATCAACCTTATTAATAACCACAACAAGTCCGACGATCCTTATTTCCTATCCATGATTATCATATCCAAAGTCTTCTTTAGAATCCTAACTCACTAAGTCTCTCAAGGAACCTATCAACAATCGTTGATTTATAAAAGATATGTATATAGAGATGCTTCTAAAAAGCGTATTACATAATATTTAAGTACAACAACACAAAAGTGTTGATAGCAAGATATAAACAAAATCTCCTTACTAAAAATACAAAACTATACAAAGAATATTTCAAAAGATTTTGTGCAACGCTTTAGCATAGTTTTGTAGAAAAATAAGTGTTATTTCCTAATTCTTTCAAGTCCTCCTTTTATGGCTGAAAAAGAGATTCGTTGGAGGGTAGAATATGAAACATAAAACCAGTTGTTTTGTCCCCAACTGTCATGGTGGGAACGATAGACAACAAGTACAAAAAGGATTGTCCTTATGCCACCCTGTTAGAGTTGAGATCACAATGTACTTTTTACTTTTATACTCATCATCTCACGTAAGCCAGTCTTGATCTTTATCTTTTATTTCTTCAGAGACTTCTGATGTAAGCTGATGAAGCATGTTGTAGAAGGATCATAACTTGAGTCTTCTTAGCCTAAGTCTCTGGAGTCTTTAGAACTTGTTCAGTATAACCTTGTCTTCAGAGCCTTCAACACTTGGTCTTCAGAAGTAAAGTCTTCAGATCTTTAGAACTTGTTCAGCAAAACCTTGTCTTCAGCATTTTCAGAACTTGGGACAACATAAGAAAATCTTTAGAAGGACTCTAAAGCTTACTTGCAAAGTCAAGCAAAAAAGCTCTTGTACCAACATTTATTAGAAACGTTTCATAAGAAGCATTCTAGATTCTTGACTTAACTTTGTAACACACCAAAGGTATTCTTCTAGAGTGTTGAGTTCAAAACCTGATGACGTCACACGCCTTCTACCAAAGTCAAAACCTGTTTATCAAAATCTACACACTAGATAGAAACCATTAGAGTACACAATTGTTCTCTAAGATACCATGTAGTTTTATCATCAAAACTTAAGGCCAGGTGCAAAACCAATCTTGTTCTTACAATCTCCCCCTTTTTGATGATGACATAACCATGTATTTTGATAGAACAATTCACACAGGGTAATCACCAAAGAACACTAATTCAGAAAAGCTAACCAGTTCCCCCTGAATTTGTCAATACCCAAAATTTAATTTATGCTTGTTCAGAGTCTCCCCTTGAGCCCAAGACTCACAAAATAAAGTTTACAGTACAGAAGGTAACATAAAGAAGGAATACTTCCCCATTAACGTCTCATCAGAGTCTGACTATAAATTCTTGGTCTTCATCTCATAACCTAACTTACTATCAGAACACCATGAAGTATCAGAACCTATTTAGTGACTGTCTCGGTGCCTTGCATTAAACATGAGAACTAATGCACTGGTTCTTTCAGAAACTTGAATAATGCCACCAGAAGGTGCAAAGCATCATGTCATCAGAAGGTTCAGCACCTGAATCGTTGCCTGAATGACCATGTCTTTGATCATATCTCAAACGATGTCTTCTGACCATGTGTTAGACCATGACTTCTGACCATTTCTTAGACCATGTCTTGGATCACGTCTTTTGACCATGTCTTAGACCATGTCTTAGATCATGTCTTCTGACCATGTTTTAGACCATGTCTTAGATCATGTCTTCTGACCATGTCTCAGATCACGTCTTAAACCATGTCTCAGACTATGTATTAGACCATGCCTTAGATCATGTCTTCTGACCATGTCTTAGATCATGTTTTTTGATCATGTCTTAGACCATGTATCAGACCATTTCTTAGACCATGTCTCAAACCATGTCTTAAAGATCATGTCACTATACCATGTCATTACACTAGATCTTGAGAAGGTCCACAACCTCTGAATGATGCCTGGTTGAAAGAAGACTTACTACACTTCCAAAAAGTTCACAACTTCGGAAGTATCATAGTCTGGTTTATCAGGTTCTGGTTAGCAAACTTTTAGAAAATTTACAACTTCTGAAAAGCTTCATGGTATAATAGCAAATGTTTCCAGAGCATACATTTACATTCTTTCAGATAGTTCACAACTTATGAAAAATGCTTAGTATCAGATCAACTTTGTCATGCTTCCAGAAAGTTAACAACTTCACAAGCGTTACAGTTTGATCACCATACCTTCAGAAAGATCACAACTCCCGAACAATACATGTTATCAAAACACGACTACCGTACTTTCATACAGTTCACAACTTCTGAACAGTGTGGGTTATCAGAGCTCGATTTAGCCATATTTTCAGGAAGTTCACAACTTCTGAAACATACATTGTATCACAGTCTAGATCAAACCTAATTCACTCATAAGATTCACAACTTCTGAAGAATACATTGTTCCCAGATGCTTAACTCATCAGAGCATACTTCATGCATCTTGATCAAGTCTTATGATGCCATATGATAATCTTCTGATTTCCTATTAACCTGTCTATGAAAATCAGTGAACTTTCACAAAGTTCCTGAATCACACTTCAAACTTATGGTTAAAAGAAAAATCATTATATCATGTTTGGGTTCAAGATTCTGAGATTAGATATTATCAAAATCATATACTCTTTCTCCCCATTTGTCAGAAGTCAAAAAGATTTAAAGACAAAATAAATTTTTCATTAAAACTGAAGGATAAATATTCAGTTAATTCAGATTTTTTAGCACACTTTACACCAAGAAATAATCAAATGACAGGAAATACAACCCATGAATATGAAATAACAATTTTATTCATTGGGGTGAAAAGAGTACAAGAAGGACGCAATAAAATATATAAGAAGAAGCAACAAAACAACCAACAGAAAAACTTACACCCAACAAATAACAACCAGCCATCCAGTTAAACTTCAAAGTATTCACACCTCTCTGCCACAAGGGAATTTTCCAGTCCAAAACTTCAAACAAATCCAATAATCTTTGCCTTATAGAAAAGTTCAAACATAACTCTTCAAAAAGGAATGAAAGACATATGTTGACCTCGGGAGATTTCAATAGCGCCCTTCAGATAGTTGAAGATGGTTAGGGGCAGACTGACCCTGTAATGATTAACCAGAAGGTAGACAAAAAGTCTGTCATCATCAGACAAAGTGTTCTTATCCCTTCCTCTTGGGCGGAAGTTAGTAAGTAGAAGTTGAAACCAAAGTTTAGAAAGAGGGAGAAGCTTCTCCGGATTGGTGGGTTCAAATCTTCATGAGGTGATATCATGGAGGATCATCAGCTTTTACACAAAGGCGTACTTGAAGCGAAAGTGGTCCACAATGATGCTAGTTTCAATATATCTGATAGTCTCAACAATGGATGATGGAGAAATGGGGATAGAATCACCAAAGACACTTGAGCAAGTGAAGCACCCATCAATAATCACAAAAGCAAATTTCAGAAATTCCTTGACAAGGTATGGATAAATTGGTCCGTGTAGCTTTGCATAGTACCCAAATCAACTCTGTAATTACTTGCTTGTGGTAAGGTTGAAAATGGCAGTCCTCAAGTGAGGAAAGTTATGTCTCTCTTCATTGCTGACCTCCAAGATATCCTCATTTCAGTAGAAGGTTTTTGAAAACATGATGACTCAAAAGTGAGAAGGATGGAGAAGGAAATTAGAAAAGATGAAGTAGCATGAATAAAGAGTGAGAACATATTGAAGTGGTATAAATAGGATAAAGTAAACTTGTATGACAAGAGAAATTATTTGGTTTATAGGACTATTATTGTACCCCAAAATATTCCCTCCTATATTTCTCAAAACATGTCAAGAAAGATCCTCAAGTTGCTCAAGGTAGTCCAAGGGTTGGCCAGACAAGCTCTCTCCTAAGGCAGTCTACCCCAAATTAGAGTTTCATGTTGCATCAAGATACTTGAGTCCAAGTGGTCCCAAATTCTCAAAATTCTCCTAATATGGTCTCAAGATCATCCATGTCAAGTTTCAAGCCCTACAAAGAAAGTTTGCTCAGTCAATTGCTCAAAGGTCCAAAAATCGACTATGCTTGGGCAAAAGTCAACTGTGACCTACATACAGTCAAACTTCAAGATTTTTGGTCAACATCCTCATTTTTAAGTATATTTCATCATTTTATCAAGGGTTGATCATGGTTCATCAATGATTGCTCATAATTCATCAAGACTCAAAGGTTGCTAAATTAGGGTTTTGCAGGAAAAGTCAACTCAACTTTGACCAAGCATAACTTTCTCATAATTTATGAGAAATGACCCATCCAAAGCTAATTTTGAATAGGATGCAATTTCCCACAATCCATCTTCAGCTCCCAACTTCAAAATATGCACTCACAAGAAGTTATGAATTTGGACATTATAGGTCATTTTGAAAAGTCAACAAAAACACCTTTTTTGTCAAAACTTCATACATGATCATGGTATATCAAAATGAGATGAGACCAAGAGGGTTGAATATAGGACATCTCAAGCTTTCTAAAAAGTCAAAGAACACATCCAAAGATTCAAAATTGAGGAAGTTATGCATTGTTGAAGTTGAACTTTTTTGCAAAATTGCCAAAACTCAACAATGCCCAAAACTTCAAATTTTCCCAAATGGGCCCAATCTTTTTCACTTGTTTTGAGTTGGAAACATAGCCCACGAGCTCTAGCCTTTTCCACTTGTCCATATCTTACTTTTATTGTTTATTTTGATTTTTATTTGAATTAATTCAATTTAAATCAAAATAAATCATATAAAATCAAAAACATTGAAAACAAAAGATTTGGTGATTGTTTCAGGTTCCAATTACAGCTAGCAAATCATTCAAACTCGTATCAAGGCATGTATGCACAAAAAGATTGAAAAAAGCCATGTTTGGAAAGATCTTAAAAGTGAATCAAATCAAATCAAAAATCATTGAAGGAGAAAGATTTGGATGCAGTTATCAACCCTAATGCATTGCTTGGTACATATAGAGTGCGTGCAGACCTAAAAACAGGTTGGAGACAGGCGTATGAGCAAGAACCAAAACTGAAAAAAGCAAGAAAAGTGTGAGATCGAATTTGCACTTAGAGGCCTCCTCAAGACTCGTTGCCTATCCCAATCGACTCCTGGGACTCTCAGCAAGCTAAAGCCATCGAAACCACGCGTTTTCAACCCCCAAATCACACTGTAAGTCGTTCACGACACATCCCTGTTCTTGAATTCGAATCTCATAATATAGGCATTGTTAGGATGAATTAGCTACATATTCTTGATCTATGGACTATATGTAAGCTTTCTGCATCATTCAATTTCATTTATATGGCCTGTAGCGAATTTCACCATTGTTAGGTTTCGTAGCTCCATTTTAGGGTTTTTTCTTGCAGGAGAAATTGGCCTTCGTAAGTGGTACCATCTTGTTCAGGAGGATGAGACGAACTCAACCATGGCATTAGTTTCCATTTATGTGGCCCATGGAGGATTTTTGAACGAACCAAGCATATAGATACGGACAAGCGTCCGTAGGTAAAAGTCTGAGACTTTTACCCACGGAGAGAGGAAGGAGACAATGAGTTGTCACTCCCCTATTGGCCCGTTCAAACGTTCAGCGCGTGTTTTTTTTTATTTTCCAATATTTATTTGTTTTACATATTATTATTATTGTTTCATTATTGTACAACAAAAGCAAAGTGCCCCAGTGGTAGCCAGGCAGCACTTAAGGCATTGGAAGGCTGGAGGTCAGGGGTTCGATCCCTGCCTCCAGCATTTGTTATTTTCATGTTTTCTTTCAGATAATCCAGGGTGTTCACAAGCCAGAAGACCACCATAGGTCTTCATCATCAATCATGCCAAGTGGCTGGATGGCCAAATCTGATGGCCATCCAGGAAGGTGCATCATGAGCCAAGTCAAACGTGCCATACAGGATCTCAAAGGTCAACGTAAACCTTCTCTTTTGGGCCCAGATTTCAGCTATTCACACCCTCCAAAAATGCTATTCAGGCCCATTTTCTCACTCTTTTTTCCTTTTTTACATTTTATTTAATTTCATTTAATCATTTTTACTAACAATTAAATCATTTTCTTTTTTATCAAAAAATACCAAAAATATTTTTATGTCTAATTAAAATTAGAATATTATTTTTCATCAATAAATTAATTAATTTAATTAGGTTTGATTAAATTAGACAATTTTAATTCTTTTTGCAAATAATTAAAATTAATTAGAATAAATAGGTTTTATTATTAATTTTATTATATTTAATTTTTTCCTAAAATAACCACACAAAAAAAAACCAAAAATAGATCTTTCAATTATTTTTATTAATTAATTTAATTAACTAATTAATTGCACATTTAATTTAGAAAACTCATTTCTTTTATTAAAAACAACAAAAAACAATTTTCTCTTTTAATTAGGATAGAAGGGTCAAAACCCTAAATTCGCTTTCGATCTAATTTTATCGTGCGCTTTATTTTTATCCCAATTATTGTATCTGCTCATAGTTTGTAATAGTTTTAATTAGGACTTTTACATTTATCACTTTTATTTTCAAAGGGTTTGTTTTTGGCTATATAAATACCCGAAGCCTTGTAATAGTTTAGTTTAAATTCCGCGTTTTAAATTCCGCACATTATCAACTGTTAGATGTATGAATAATTAGGGTTTGCATGACAAGAATGTATGACTAAATTTAAAACAGTTAGATCACCCTAAATGTGCAAAGATAAAATAATCTGAAATTGAATCATTCGCACATGCGCATTCCTAGGGTACACTCCCACTTGGTTGCCTTCGGTAAACGGTCATTGAGTATAGGATGCTTTAGTGGTCTTCCTTTTGTACAAAGATCATAGTTGCCTCAGAAAGGTTGCCTCAGATATTGTTGCCTCGGATAAATGATCTAAGACGTTAGAGTTACCACTAAGACGTCCTAACATTGCTTTAGTGACCGTACGTCCCTTTCGAATTGACCCTCAAAATTCCAACGACGGCGCTACCTACTCACTAATAGTGGGATAGCATTGTCTAAAGGAAACGAACATAGAACGATTCTTTTTTCTAGTAGGTAGATTAGTTCTTAAGTACTTGCTCATTCCAAACAAAATTTTTACACTTACACTCCTTTACAAACAAGTTTTCAAAAAACACTTCATTACACTCTTGAAGATAGAAGTAAGAGTTAAATCGAAGTTAAAACAAAAACTTTTCAAAGCCCACAAACACAAAGAAAACAATTTTGAAAATGATGAGCAAGTACCTAAGAGCCCGTAGATAACTACGGATAGAAAGGGTACTAATACCTTCCCTTTCTATAATCTACCCCCCGTACTCAGAAATATCTCGAAGAAGGAATTTTTCTGTGCTTTTTTCCTTTCCTTGTTGGATAAAATAAAAGTAGGTGGCGACTCTTGCTTACCACGACATTTTGCGAAAACAAACGCAAAACGCAAACCAAAAAAATTTCCCTAACGAAATAGGGAAACCACGTCCCGGTTCTGGCCACCGTATCACAGAACTGGCGACTCTGCTGGGGATTTAATAAGTGGGGTGTACCTTAGGAATAGTTCATCATATTGTTTTCAATTGCTTGATCTGTTTGCTTTATATTTGTGGGCTTTTGTATCGGAGTTACTATAGATCCTAACCCAGATCTGGGGACACCTTTTAGGTAAGTAGCAATAGACTGTGAGGGAACTGTACAGCATAGACCGATACGGTTGAAGCAGTAGCTACGTTGGTGTGACACTTTAGTTGGTACCGATATCCCTTATGGAAGAACAAGGAGAGTATGGGGCTGCTAAGGGGTCATTAAGCATCAACTGACCTTAGAACCTATAATTGACCAAATTGGCCATAGAAAAGTAGCAGTATGCCACACTCATTGAGACCATACTCTCGCGATAATTTCGGTCGCAAAAAAAGGTTGCTAAACTGGAATTATGACCGATCGAGGATGGTTAGTGATATTAAGATCCTCTAGAACCCAGTTACTATTACTAGGACAGGTTGAACCAACTAAACTGAAAGAGGGTAATACCTAAACTCCATGCCAGCCTGAAATTTAAGGGCTATTGTGTGACTTGTGTGCCCTTATCATGTTTACTATCTATGATACTTGTGGTGTGTTTCTATCATGACATCATGCATCATGACATTGCATGCATATTGCATTAGACTAACCATTTCAAAGACCGAGGGGATTCATCTTTGTTCTGTTTTGCAGATCATGGCATCTATGCACAGAAATACCATTCAGATCAGCTTCGTGCAGATACCTGCTCAGCTTAGAGAGTTGGTTTCTAAGGTTCCTGATACTTCTTCCTTTGTAAGAAGACATGGTCATCTCCTCATCCTGGTAACTTCTAAGTTGGATGAACAAATGATGAGCGTCTTGTTCTAGTTCTTTGACCTGTTGCACCACTATTTCACCTTCCTGGACTATCAGTTGGTCCCTACCTTGGAGGAGTTCTCTGATTTACTTGGCATATCTATTTTAGAGAAGACACCATTTACAGGTTCAGAGATAGCTCCTAAGCCAGAGGATATTTCTTCAGTCCTCCATCTAACAAAGGCTTATGTAGTATCTAACTGGGACATTCGAAGCGGGGTTAAAGGCTTCTTGGCTAAGTTCTTGATTGATCAAGCTCAACAGTTTTGGGACAGTTTGGACTTTCAAGATTTTGAAGACATCCTAGCGCTCCTCATCTATGGCTTGGTTCTGTTCCCTAATTCAGATTCTTTTGTCGACGTGAATGCAATCAAGATCTTCATGTCCCGTAATCCAGTGCCCACTCTCTTAGGTGACATTCTACATACTCTTTATTCCCGTGCTGCTCAGAGAAGGGGAACCCTTATATGTTGTGCACCACTGCTGGCGAGGTGGTTTATTTCTCACCTCCCCAAATATGTATTGAAGAATGAGGAAGGTATGGGTTAGGCCTACAGGATCATGTCCCTTGCTCATACGGACATCATTTGGAGTACTAAAGACATGGAAGAGGTAGCTGTCATTAACCGGTGCGGAGAATACCCCAATGTTCCATTGCTTGGAATTAGAGGAGGGATAACCTATAATCCTTGTTTGGCCTTACGACAATTTGGACGAGCTCGAAGGGACGGTCCTCATGAGCTGCTGCTTCCAAACATTGTCTTTGACTTCCAGGGAGATGTTGAGGGACATCGCCGTAGATTTATACGAGCTTGGGATAGGGTGAACAGGTCTGATCCACATGAGCTAGGAGTAAAGACTTCTCTCCCAATGCAACCGTATCTCCGGTGGGTTCGAGCCCGTGCTCAAAAGCTAGGGATTCCATACGAAGCTGTCTTACCAGTGATTGTAGAGCATGCTGATGAAGAAGGGGTTCCTTGTACGGTCCTCCATCCATACATGCCTACTGACATTGGAGAATTAAAGAGATCTTGGATCCAGCTAAGGGAAGAATGAGATACTTACAGAGAGAAGTATCATGAGCAGGAGCGGAAGATCCTGAGAATTACAAGGCAGCTAGAAACTGAAAGGACAATCAACGACTATGTCAGCACACATGGAAAACGACCATGGGAGTGCTGATGTCTTTTATTATTTCTAGTTTTGATTTACTTTTCAGTTTTTCTTTTGTAACGTCTTAAAGGCATTTGTTAAACATTGTTTCAAGTTTTTAATCTAATAAAAGTGTGTTTTATTTTGGATTACAAATTTGAGTCTCCCTAAGTCTTTGAAATCATTTCATACGCATTCCATTCCCATGCACCTCATCACAGGTACCCTTACAGGTTTCTCATCTTCTTCGCTGTTTATTTCAGCACATCATGTCTTCTGAAGCATCTACAGATCAAGCCATCAAGGATCTTCAAGCTCAGAATGCTCAGTTCCAGGAAATGTTCTTGAACCTGGACAAGGGGCAGAAAGATTTGAAGACTCTTATCTTGAAAGACAAGAAGAAGAAGAAGAAGAAGAAGAAGATGGTCCTCCTGAATATGGGTCACAAATTTGGGAACAGATTGAGACATGAAGCTGATTTATCTCACTCATCTGGAGGAGGAGAGAATCAAGAAGAAAGGCAAGCTCCTAGCCCTGTGGTTTCAGACAATGACACTGACTTCGATGAAGACCAGTATCCTCCTACCGAGGATAGGTATAAGCAACTCGAAGACCGACTAAGTGCAATGGAGATCCAGAAGATACTTGGGTTGGACTTTGGAGATTTGGGTTTGGCATCTGGGGTGGTCATCATGCACAAGTTTAAAGCGCCTGTATTTACTAAGTACGACGGGGTCTCCTGCCCGAAGCTACACCTCCGCTTGTATGTTAGAAATATTCAACCATACACTGCTGATAGGAACCTCTGGGTTCATTTCTTTCAAGATAGTCTGGCAGGGACTCAACTTGAATGGTTCTATCAACTAGAAGGAGCTAACTTCCGTAACTAGGAGGACCTTGCTACTGCTTTTTACAAGCAGTACCAATATAATGCCGACCTCGCTCCCACGCGTACCCAACTTCAGGGTATGTCTATGGGTGCGAGCGAAAGTTTTAGGGACTACGCTCAGAAATGGAGAGATCTGGCAGGAAGAGTACAACCCCCTCTAGCTAATAGGGAGTTGGTGGATATGTTTCTTGGGACTTTGTCTGGTCCATACTTCAATCATTTGATCGGTAGTTCATCGTCTGGGTTCACTGAATTGATAATGACTAGGGAGAGAGTTGAAGTCGGTATCAAGAGCGGCAAGATACAGAAGGGTGCTTCATCAAGTACATAGAAGAAGCCTTTCAAGAAGGAATCTAGTGAAGTTTACAGCTCGAGGAGCAAGAACCGACCCGAATGCCGCCAAGCAGTTAATGCGGTAGTTATATCGAGACCAACTGTTGCCCCACAACGCAACAATCAGCAAAGAGTAGAGAGACCGCAGAGACAATATACTCGACTCAGTATGACTCTATCTCAAATTTTGCCACAACTGTTGAAAACCAACTTGGTGATTCTGAAGGAGGCTCTGAAGAATCCCAACACCATATCATCGCTGTATAATCTGAACGCCCGCTGTGCTTATCACTTTGATAGCCCAGAGCATGATACCAATAACTGCTGGACTTTGAAGAATAAAGTGCAGGATCTGATTGATGCTAAGGAGATTGAGTTTGAAATGCCGGAAAAGCCTAATGTCATGACTGCTCCTATGCCCAAGCATGGAGTGAATGCTGTGGATGATGACTCGTTCGTGACTTCCGTGAAAGACATTTCTACTCCGTTGATAACAGTAAAGAAGAACTTATTATTGGCCAGTTTATTTCCGGGCTGTGGCGAAGGTTTCCACCTGTGTTCCGTCTTGCCTATTGGTTGCCATCTATTGAAGTCAGGTGTCCAACGCCTGATGGATAACAAAGAAATCTTGTTCAAGAAAACTTTGGTTCCATTGTTTCCTATTGAAGATGTTTCCATAATCACCATTTCCGCCAATTCTTCCAAGGCTTCCTCGAGAAACCTGTTAGAATTACATTTGTTCCGAGAATTGCTCCATTGATCATTACTGTTCCTGGACCTATCCCTTACACGTCGGATAAGGCTGTCCCGTGGCACTATGGGGCCGATGTGTATTATCATGGGATAAAACAAGACTTGAAGGTTGAAGAGGCCGATACTGTTGTCAGCAATATTGTTGGGTCTAGTAAAGTCACCCGAAGCGGAAGACTTTTCTCTCCTGAGATCTCCCCACCAATTGTTCAGAAGCCTGTTGTTATTTCACTTGCCAGTACATCTGCTACTGTCCCTGTTCATGTTCCAATCATTACCCCTGTCGCCGAGTCATCTGACACTCGGGGCAAAGGGATCACCGGTGAGCCTGCCCAGACGGAGGCGCCAAAGAAGATTACTGTTGAAGCCTCTAGACAGGAGATAGAGGAAATTTTAAAGACCATCAAGAAAAGCGACTACAACATAGTCGAACAGCTGTGGAAAACCCCGTCAAAGATCTCTATGTTGTCTTTATTGCTGTGCTCGGGGGCCCATGCTAAGGCTCTTATTGCTTTCCTAAAAACTGCGCATGTGCCGCAGGAGACATCTGCTGACCAGTTCAAGGACTCTGTGGCTTGTTTGACCGCTGATAACGGGTTAGGTTTCTCCGAAGCAGACTTGACTGCCAAGGGAAAGAATCACAATGACACTCTACATGTTTCAATCGAGTGCAGGGGAACTACTCTAGCTCACGTGTTGGTGGACACTGGGTCCTCGTTGAATGTTTTACCCAAGAAAGCATTAGACCGGTTAGACTATGAAAGGTTGGTGCTGAAGCCAAGCAATATTGTGGTTAGGGCCTTTGACGGGTCCAAGAGGATGGTACATGGAGAGGTGGATGTTCCAGTTAAGGTTGGTTCTCAGACTTTCGCGTCTACCTTCTATGTGATGGACATTCAACCGTCTTATTCTTGTTTGCTGGGACGCCTGTGGATCATAAAGCCGTGGCAGTAACTTCTACGCTCCACCAGATGCTGAAATACCCAGTAAAGGGGAAAATTGTTACAGTACGAGGAGAAGAGGAGTACATGGTAAGTCACCTAAACTCTTTTCGGTATGTGGAGATGGACGGGGAGTTCATTGAAACCCCGTGTCAACACTTTGAAGAAGTCCCCCAGACGCTGGCGTCGACTGAAACGGTTGCTGAAGATCCTCCAATGAAGATGGCTTCCCTCAAGGATGCTCTGGCTGTTATTAAAAAAGGTGGGTGTGCGAATTGGGGCCAACTCCCTGACTTTGCACACAAGACTGACAAGTTTGGTTTGGGTTTTACTGCAGAAGCTCAAAGGGCTGTTCGACGTGCGCGGATTGGAAGACCTCCCATGCGTATCACAAATCCGGAAGTGAATGCGATTGAAGACGATGAAGAAGAGTCTGAGTTTAACAGCTGGATTTACCCGATTACTGACGGCGGATTAAGCAATTGTACGACAAAGGACTTCGTGCCAATTTCTTTTATTACACAGTAATAGACTTTTGTTTTGGATTTGTAACACGCAATTTTAAACTTTATGGCCCGGTGCCTTACCCGAGACACCGTGGCTTTGTTTGAGGGCTTATTATGTGTCATTTCCATATATCATCAATAAAAGCATTGGACGTTTTCTTGCATTACAAATTTTGCGCTCCTTATTTTTTTCTTTTCTATCTTGCAAAACAGCTATTTTACACACACTCACATATACATGTCTACATCCACTCTGGATCCCACTGATAACGACTCTGCTACTGCCAGTTATGACTTCGAAAGTACGATCAACCAAGTTGAGGACGAAGGTGAGGATGATTGTGAAGTGCCTGGTGAACTTGCTAGACTGTTACTTCAAGAAGAGAGGGCCATACAGCCGCATGAAGAGCCAGTGGAAACAGTAAATCTGGGTACAGAGGTAGACAAGAAAGAGGTCAAGATCGGTGCAAATATGGAGTCTAGTGTTAAACAACGGTTGATTCAGATGCTGCGTGACTATGTTGAGATCTTTGCCTGGTCTTATGAAGATATGCCTGGGTTGGATACCGATATTGTGGTTCACCGCTTGCCAACTAAGGAAGACTGTCCTCCAGTGAAATAGAAAGTTCGCCGAATGCGCCCAGAGATGTCTGAGAAAATCAAGGCTGAGGTTATGAAATAGTTTGATGCCGGTTTTCTAGCAGTTACTTCTTACCCACAGTGGGTTGCCAACGTGGTTCCAGTTCTGAAGAAGGATGGTAAGGTTCGAATGTGTGTTGACTATAGGGATCTGAATAGGGCAAGCCCCAAGGATGATTTCCCTCTGCCTCATATTGACATTCTGGTTGACAACACCGCACAGCATAAGGTCTTCTCCTTTATGGATGGTTTCTCTGGTTACAATCAGATTAAGATGGCTCTCGAGGATATGGAGAAGACAACCTTTGTTACTCAATGGGGTACCTTTTGCTACAAAGTCATGCCTTTCAGATTGAAGAATGCTGGGGAAACATATCAGCGCGTCATGGTCGCTTTGTTCCATGACATGATCCATCATGAGATTGAGGTATACGTTGACGACATGATTGCAAGGTCCCAGACTGAAGAGGAACATCTTGACCACCTCCAGAAGCTATTTGGCAGATTTAAATTGTACAGACTGAGGTTAAATCCGAACAAGTGCACCTTCGGAGTAAGGTCTGGTAAGCTGCTGGGTTTCGTCATTAGTGATAAAGGTATTCAGGCGGATCCTGCAAAGGTGAAGGCTATACAGGAAATTCCAGCTCCCCGAACTGAAAAGGAAGTCAGAGGCTTTTTGGGACGTCTGAACTACATTTCCTGGTTCATCTCACACCTGACTACTACTTGTGAGCCAATCTTCAAGTTAATGAAGAAAGATCAAGTGGTAAGATGGAACGATGAATGTCAAGCCGCTTTCGAAAGGATTAAGGATTATCTCCAAGAGCCTCCTATTCTGATGCCTTCAGTTGAAGGGAGACCTCTGATCCTATACTTGACAGTACTCAATAATTCGATGGGGTGCGTGCTGGGGCAGCATGACGAGTCTGGCCGAAAAGAGCATGCTATTTATTACCTTAGCAAAAGGTTTACCGACTGTGAGACCCGATACTCACTGCTTGAGAAAACTTGCTGCGCTTTAGCATGGGCTGCTCGCCGGCTGAGACAGTATATGCTGACTCACACTACTCTATTGATATCGAAGATGGATCCAATCAAGTATATCTTCGAAAAGCCTGCCTTATCCGGAGGAATAGAGAGATGGCAAATGATCTTGACTGAGTATGACATTCAATACACGACCCAGAAAGCAATTAAGGGAAGTGTGTTAGCAGATAATCTGGCACATTAGGCAGTGGATGATTACCGGTCTATGAACTTCGAGTTTCCGGATGAGAACATTATGTTGGTGACTGACTGTGAAACACCTGGACCGGATGAAGGACCTGAGGAGGGATCCCGATGGTCCATGTATTTTGACGGATCTTCAAACGCTTTGGGTAATGGCATCGGCACCGTGATCATATCTCCTGAAGGTTGTCATACTCCGTTCACCGCCCGACTATGTTTTAACTGCACCAACAATATGGCGGAGTATGAAGCGTGCATCATAGGTCTTCGAGCCGCTATTGACCTAAGGATTAAGTTCTTAAGTGTATTCGGAGATTCCACTCTCGTGATCAGTCAGATCAAAGGAGAGTGAGATACGAAACACCCAAATCTTATTCCTTACAAGGAGTATGTATTGACTTTGCTTCCACACTTCGAGGAGATAACCTTTGAACACTTCCCCAGAGAGGAGAATCAGTTGGCGGACGCGCTAGCTACGATGTCTTCTATATTCAAGGTCAGATGGGACAATGAGGCTCCCCAGATTACCATTGAGAGGTTGGACGAACCTACACATTGTTGTGACATTGAGATTGAAGAGGTGATAGGTAAACCCTGGTTTCACGAGGTAGAAAGGTATCTTGAGGCTCAAGAATACTCTGACGGTGCATCTGTTAATGATAAGAAGTTTCTGAGGAGGTTCGCGGCGAAGTTCTTCATCAGTAATGGTATTCTTTACAAGCGTAATCATGATTCCACCTTACTGCGTTGTGTGGATAAGAACGAAGCTGAAAGGATCATGGTAGAGTTACATGAAGGTACTTTCGGAACTCATTCCAGTGGACACACCATGGCAAAAAAGATCCTACGGGAAGGATATTATTGGTCCACCATGGAAGCCGACTGTTATCAGCATTCTCAGACCTGTCATAAGTGCCAAGTCTATGCTAATAAGGTGCACATACCTCCAGTACCTCTGAATGTTTTGACAGCTCCTTGAACTTTTGCAATGTGGGGGATCGATATGATCAGCGAGATCAGACCTACTGCGTCCAACGGGCATCGTTTCATCCGGGTAGCGATTGATTACTTTACAAAATGGGTTGAGGCAGCTTCCTTTGCTACATTGACCAAGAACGTTGTGGCACAGTTTATTCGGCATAACTTGATTTGTCGATATGGTGTACTAGAGAGGATCATTACGGACAATGGTACAAATCTCAATAATAAGATGATCACCGAGCTCTGCAAGCATTTCAAAATACAACATCACAATTCTTCTCCCTACCGGCCGAAGATGAATGGGGTTGTTGAAGTGGCTAATAAGAATATCAAGAAGATTGTGCAGAAGATGACGGTGACATACAAAGATTGGCACGAGATGTTACCTTTTGCTCTTCATGGGTACCGTACCTCAGCGCGGACGTCAACAGGGGAAACACCCTATTCCTTGGTATATGGTATGGAGGCCGTCTTACCCATTGAAGTTCAGATACCCTCTCTTCGGATTATGAAGGACGCAGGTTTAAGCGAAGATGACTGGATCCAGACCCGGCTTGATCAACTGAACTTAATCGACGAAAAGAGACTTACTGCTATTTGTCATGGTCAAACGTATCAAAAGCGGATGATCAAGGCATTTAACAAGAAAGTTAAATGACAAGAGTATCAAGTTGGGGATCTAGTGATCAAGCGCATCATATTACCTCAAGGTGATCCCAGGGGCAATTGGACCCCTACTTACGAAGGGCCATTTGTGGTTAAGAACATTTTCTCAGGAGGAGCTATGATTCTAACCACCATGGACGGTGACGACCTTCCTCACCCCGTCAATGAAAACATAGTGAAAAGATACTACGCATAATCAAAGATCCGCTAGGTCGACTGGCCTAGGCAAAAATAAGGGCTTCCCGGCGAACCAAAAGGGTTCAGGAAAAAACAAGGGATGAAAATAAATAAAAACTGTACACCCGACAAGTCGAAAACCTGAAAAGGCGACTTGGGAAAAAAAGGGTATCCCGCTGGACTGAAAACCCGAAAGGGCGGTCCAGGAAAAAGTTAGGGATCAAAGCGTAACACTATGTCTCATTGGATCACCTTGCGACCAGACTTCAGTATCGACTATCAAGCTCAGACGACACCAAACAATCTGATCCACCATCAACCAAGTAGCAAAGTGATGAGATGCTCGAGGACATAAAGGCAATAGCAGAGTTGGAACCCAGTGGGATTGTTCACATAGCTGTTTTTCTTTGTTTTTCACAAATTGTATAAATTCTATTTGTTCGACGGCATTCTCTTACTAGGACGTCAGCCTCTTGTACAAAAACGCTTGTTTACAGGCTAACTTCAAAATCAATACAAGTCATTTTTACAAAGAAATTTCAAACTATTTTCCTTTTTCTGTTTTGTTTTGCGAGAACGTCCAATGTTCATTTTTGATATATGCATTTGACATTGATTGCTGCTCATAAAAATTTACATGCGAAACAAAGGACGATTACTTGTAATATCAGAAACAGGGGCAAACGAGAAATGTCCAAACCGTACAGTTGCTCTGTCCACCAGGTATAGGGATAGACCTAGCTGGAGGAAACGATTGAAAGTACATTTATTCGCCGCAGAGTAAGGAGAAATATAGTGGTGTTAGCTCTCCCCAGCTGAGACTCACAACCACAAATGAATCGGTAATATTCTCCCCAAGCAGAGTTTATCTACCATCAACACTGAAAAATCTATCATCCCCAGTGGAGTATAAAAAAATATCCCCAGTAGTGTTTAAAAAAATATATCCCCAGTGGAGTTTGAAGAATTGTCCCCAGTAGACTCTGGAAGATTTTCCTCGTTAGCGTCTAAAAGGTTATTCCATGTGAAGTCGCAACTGGAAAATTATCCCCAACGGAGTTCATTCCTTTCACAAACAGAAATTCAATCCCCGACAGGTTTCATTATCACAAGCAACGATAAATCATCCCCAGCTGAATTTATCAGCTGGATCCTCCGCATAGCATCTACTCCCCACAGAGTCATTCTCCCGTCAGCTTATTCCCCAACGGAGTTATCCTCTCCTGCAGGTTTATTCTCACATACATCTCCATCCACTATCCCCAACTGAAAACGAAGAATTCAATTCTTTTCTCCAGCAGCAATTCGGGATTTATTTTCCCCAGCTAAAAACATCACATTTCCATACATCATGACATGCATACGCATCACACAACACAATCTCATTTATTTTGAGAACATCATTGCCTGATACATATCATGCATTAGATACAGCTATCCTTTACCTTTCAGGAAAGATACGGTTAAATTCTCACAAAATTCAAGCTATGAAGCTTTTACCTCAGTTGAATAACGGATGACTGAAGTTCCTAAATGTTAGCATAGCTTTTACCTCAGTTGAATAATGGATGACTGAAGTTCCTAAATGTCAGCAGAGATGTTTTCCTCAGTTGAACAACGGATGACTAAAGTTCCTAAATGTCAATAGAGATGATTCCTCAGTTGAATAACAGATGACTGAAATTCCTAAATGTCAGCAGAGATGATTCCTCAGTTGAATAACGGATGATTGAAGTTCCGAAATGTCAGCAGAGATGATTCCTCAGTTGAACAACGGATGACTGAAGTTCCTAAATGTCAGCAGAGATGATTCCTCAGTTGAATAACGGATGACTGAAGTTCCTAAATGTCAGCAAAGATGATTCCTCAGTTGAACAACGAATGACTGAAGTTCCTAAATGTCAGCAGAGATGTTTTCCTCAGTTGAACAACGGATGACTGAAGTTCCTAAATGTCAGCATAGATGTTTTCCTCAGTTGAACAACGAATGACTGAAGTTCCTAAATGTCAGCAAAGATGATTCCTCAGTTGAACAACAGATGACTGAAGTTCCTAAATGTCAGCATAGATGTTTTCCTCAGTTGAACAACGGATGAACGAAGTTCCTAAATGTCAGCAGAGATGTTTTCCTCAGTTGAACAACAGATGACTGAAGTTCCTAAATTCCAACAGAGATGATTCCTTAGTTGAATAACGGATGAATGAAGTTCCTAAATTTCAATAGAGATGATTCCTCAGTTGAATAACAAACGATCGATGTTCCTAAATGTCAGCAAAGACGATTCCTTAGTAGAATAACGGATGATCGATGTTCCTAAATGTCAGCAGAGATGTTTTCCTCAGTTGAACAATAAATGACTGAAGTTCCTAAATGTCAGCAGAGATGTTTTCCTCAGTTGAACAACAGATGATTGAAGTTCCTAAATGCCAACAGAGATGATTCCTCAGTTGAATAACAGATGACTGAAGTTCCTAAATATCAATAGAGATGATTCCTCAGTTGAATAACGGACGATCGATGTTTCTAAATGTCAGCAGAGATGATTCCTCAGTAGAATAACGGACGATCGATGTTCCCAAATGTCAATAGAGATGTTTCCTATGTAGAATAACGGACGATCGATGTTCCTAAATGTCAATAGAGATGTTTCCTCAGTAGAATAACGGACAACCAAAACTCCTAAAATTCTACTTCTTCCAACAAAGATCAGCCTTCCCCAGTGGAGTCTTCCTCAAACGACAGGTACACAAGCCCCCGTTAAGAAATCTCTTACGCGATCGACACTCTTTCAGATGGCATCTTTAAGCCCATCCCCTCGTCAGCAATTTCCAAATGGCATCTGTAAGCCAATTCTCAATATCTTAAGACAATTACCACTTCATGCGAGTGCAAATTTCTGGGCACTCTAGTGTTCAATCATCTTCCACCTTCAGATCACGAAAGGCCGACAAGCCAATCTAAATCTTCAGGTTTAAGAAGATTTAACAGGGGCAGCTGTTGTACCCCAAAATTTTCCCTCCCATATTTCTCAAAACATGTCAAGAAAGATCCTCAAGTTGCTCAAGGTAGTCCAAGGGTTGGCCAGACAAGCTCTCTCCTAAGGCAGTCTACCCCAAATTAGGGTTTCGTGTTGCATCAGGATACTTGAGTCCAACTGGTCCCAAATGCTCAACATTGTCCTAATATGGTCTCAAGATCATCCATGTCAAGTTTCAAGCCCTACAGAGAAATTTTCCCAGTCAATTGCTCAAAGGTCCAAAAATCGATTGTGCTAGGGCAAAAGTCAACTGTGACCTACATACAGTCAAACTTCAAGATTTTTGGTCAGCATCCTCATTTTGAAGTATATTTCATCATTTGATCAAGGGTTGATCATTATTCATCAAGGATTGCTCATAATTCATCAAGACTCAAAGGTTGCTAAATTAGGGTTTTATAGGAAAAGTCAACTCAACTTTGACCAAGCATAACTTTCTCATACTTTATGAGAAATGACCCATCCAAAGCTCATTTTTAAGAGGATGCAATTCCCCACAATCCATCTTCAGCTTCCAAGTTCAAAATATGCACTCACAAGAAGTTATGAATTTGGACATTATAGGTCATTTTGAAAAGTCAAGAAAAACACCTTTTTTTTCAAAACTTCATACATGAGCAAGGAATATCAAAATGAGATGAGACCAAGATGGTTGATTAGAGGACATCTCAAGATTTCTAAAAAGTCCAAGAACACCTCTAAAGAGTCAAAATTGAGGAAGTTATGCATTGTTGAAGTTTACCTTTTTTGCAAAATTTCCAAAAGTCAACTATGCCCAAAACTTCAAATTTTGCCAAATGGGCCCAATATTTTTCACTTGTTTTGAGTTGGCAGCATAGGCCTCGAGCTCTAGCCTTTGCCACTTGTCCATATCTTACTTTTATTATTTATTTTGATTTTTATTTGAATTAATTCAATTTAAATCAATATAAATCATATAAAATCAAAAACATTGAAAACAAAAGATTTGGTGATTGTTTCAGGTTCCAATTACAGCTAGTAAATCATTCAAACTCGTATCAAGGCATGTATGCACAAAAAGATTGAAAAAAGCCATGTTTGGAAAGATCTTAAAAGTGAATCATATCAAATCATAAATCATTGAAGGAGAAAGATTTGATGCAGTTATTAACCCTAATGCATTGCTTGGTACATATAGAGTGCGTGCAGACCTAAAAACAGGTTGGAGACAGGCGTATGAGCAAAAACCAAAACTGAATAAAAGCAAGAAAAGTGTGAGATCGAATTTGCACTTAGAGGCCTCCTCAAGACTCGTTGCCTATCCCAATCGACTCCTGGGACTCTCAGCAAGCTAAAGCCATCGAAACCACGCGTTTTCAACCCCTAAATCGCACTGTAAGTCGTTCACGACATAGCCCTGTTCTTGAATTCGAATCTCATAATATAGGCATTGTTAGGATTAATTAGCTACATATTCTTGATCTATGGAACATATGTAAGCTTTATGCATCATTCAATTTCATTTATATGGCCTATAGCGAATTTCACCATTGTTAGGTTTCGTAGCTCCGTTTTAGGGTTTTTTCTTGCAGGAGAAATTGGCCTTCGTAAGTGGTACCATCTTGTTCAGGAGGATGAGACGAACTCAACCATGGCATTAGTTTCCATTTATGTGGCCCATGGAGGATTTTTGAACGAACCAAGCATATAGCTACGGACAAGCATCCGTAGGTAAAAGTCTGAGACTTTTACCCACGGAGAGAGGAAGGAGACGATGAGTTGTCACTCCCCTATTGGCCCGTTCAAACGTTCAGCGTGCATTTTTTTTATTTTTATTTTCCAATATTTCTTTGTTTTACATATTATTATTATTGTTTCATTATTGTACAACAAAAGCAAAGTGCCCCAGTGGTAGCCAGGCAGCGCTTAAGGCATTGGAAGGCTGGAGGTCAGGGGTTCGATCCCTGCCTCCAGCATTTGTTATTTTCATGTTTTCTTTCAGATAATCCGGGGTGTTCACAAGCCATAAGACCACCATAGGTCTTCATCATCAATCATGCCAAGTGGCTGGATGGCCAAATCTGATGGCCATCCAGGAAGGTGCATCATGAGCCAAGTCAAACGTGCCATACAGGATCTCAAAGGTCAACGTGGACCTTCTCTTTTGAGCCCAGATTTCAGCTATTCACACCCTCCAAAAATGCTATTTAGGCCCATTTTCTCACTCTTTTTTCCTTTTTTACATTTTATTTAATTTCATTTAATCATTTTTACTAACAATTAAATCATTTTCTTTTTATCAAAAATCACCAAAAATACTTTTATGTCCAATTAAAACTAGAATATTATTTTTCATCAATAAATTAATTAATTTAATTAGGTTTGATTAAATTAGACAATTTTAATTCTTTTTGCAAATAATTAAAATTAATTAGAATAAATAGGTTTTATTATTAATTTAATTATATTTTATTTTTTCCTAAAATAACCAAAAAAAACCAAAAATAAATCTTGCAATTATTTTTATTAATTAATTTAATTAACCAATTAATTGCACATTTAATTTAGAAAACTCATTTCTTTTATTAAAAACAACAAAAAACAATTTTCTCTTTTAATTAGGATAGAAGGGTCAAAACCCTAAATTCACTTTCGATCTAATTTTCTCGCGCGCTTTACTTTTATCCCAATTATTGTCCTGCTCATAGTTTGTAATAGTTTTAATTAGGACATTTACATTTATTGCTTTTATTTTCAAAGGGTTTGTTTTTGGCTATGTAAATACCCGAAGCCTTGTAATAGTTTAGTTTAAATTCCGCGCTTTAAATTCCGCACATTATCAACTGTTATATGTATGAATAATTAGGGTTTGCATGACAAGAATGTATGACTAAATTTAAAACAGTTAGATCACCCTAAATGTGCAAAGATAAAATAATCTGAAATTGAATCATTCGCACATGCGCACTCCTAGGGTACACTCCCACTTGGTTGCCTTCGGTAAACGGTCATTGAGTATAGGATGCTTTAGTGGTCGTCCTTTTGTCCAAAGATCATAGTTGCCTCGGAAAGGTTTCCTCGGATATTGTTGCCTCATATAAATGATCTAAGACGTTAGGGTTACCACTAAGACATCCTAACATTGCTTTAGTGACCGTACGTCCCTTTCGAATTGACCCTCAAAACTCTAACGACGGTACTACCTACTCACTAATAGTGGGATAGCACTGTCTAAAGGAAACGAACATAGAACGATTCTTTTTTCGAGTAGGTAGATTAGTTCTTAAGTACTTGCTCATTCCAAACAAAAGTTTTACACTTACACTCCTTTACAAACAAGTTTTCAAAAAACACTTCATTACACTCTTGAAGACAGAAGCAAGAGTTAAATCGAAATTAAAACAAAAACTTTTCAAAGCCCACAAACACAAAGAAAACAATTTTGAAAATGATGAGCAAGTACCTAAGAGCCCGTAGATAACTACGGATAGAAAGGGTGCTAATACCTTCGCTTTCTATAATCTACCTCCCGTACTCAAAAATGTCTCGAAGAAGGAATTTTTCTGTGCTTTTTTCCTTTCCTTGTTGGATAAAATAAAAGTCAGTGGCGACTCTTGCTTACCGCGACATTTTGCAAAAACAAACGCAAAACGCAAACCAACAAAATTTCCCTAACGAAACAGGGAAACCACGTCCCGGTTCTGGCCACCGTATCACAACTATTATACTCGAGACACACAAAACAATTAATGTCTGAGCCAAATAAAGAAAAAAAATCAAGATTTTATTTTCAACAGAAATTTTTATCCAAAAGTTTCTTAAGACAAAAAATCTAACAGGGGGTAAAGCATGAGAATTTTTATCTAATCATAAGATTTTCTCGTATCCCAATGTGTCATATCAAGTATTAGGTTTGTTTCAGATAAGAAATCTATCTTATATTGAATGAAGTAAACTCTTCAATTTCTAACGGCCAGAGGTATTCTTAAGAGAATATTCTGGCCATTCATACTTTTGATATATCAGGACTTCACTAGTCTGAAGCATCACATCCCAGAAGACAAATAAAAGAACAATACATACCTTAGAAGTCCATACATCATTCTGGAAGACTACACGCTAAGAGTAAGTCTTTTCCACACGCGGCATCATTTTCTGAGAAGCGATAGAGTTCACTTTGTATAGCCAAAATCCAATCTTTGTCGAGAAGTGCTTCATCAACAGATGTAGGATCTTATATAGAACACCAAACCTATAAGAGTTGCTTCATAGGTTTGAAAGATGACCTAGTTATTGACAGATTCAGTCTTGTTACCCAGAATCAAATCCTTAGAATATGATTATCTCTGTTTGTGCTACAACAACTTATGGTTGAGCATCTTCTGAGTTTTTTTACTTCTTGTTCTTTTGTGGAAGCTTCATTTCCTTCAGCTCCTAAATAGGTAATCTCCATATCTGCAACTTCAACTAGATTTGACTTTTCAAGGTCAATCTTGAAGGTGTGAGGAAAACACAAGAAATGGGGGGGGGGGGGGGGGGTGAATTAGGTTTTTCGCTCTTAACAATCTTTCACTCTTAACATTATTGTGTTAAGGGACACTTTCAAATACATTTTGGAAGCATAAACAGTAAAGTATAAGCAAGAGTAAAGAATGCATGATATATCCTGGTTCACTTGAGAAACCCTCAAGCTTATCCAATCCACCCTACCAAGGTGATTTCGCCTTGAACTTAAGGACTTAATCCACTATAACTAAACTAATTACAATCTACACAGACAAATGATGTAACTAACAACCACTAAGACTTCCATCTTATTCAACCCAAAGCTTCTGACCTAATCGGTCCTTTGAGGAATAAAATACCTTCTAAAGCTTCTGACCTGTCCGGTTCTTTAGAAGAATTGTTGAAAACCTTCCTAAAGCTTCTAACCTATTGGTACTTTAGAAAGAACAAACTGTTTGTTTTACAATGTTTGTCTACACAAGCATGTGTAATCTCAATTAAGTACATCAGAAGATCCTAATACACACTAAGAATATTACATTGTATTGTAGCTTTAATGTGTTGTCTTCTTTTCTTCAAGTAGATTTTTCACGGTCAAGAACCTAAAACACTTGAATCGCTGAAGTCTTATTATTCATAAGCTTATGAAAGCTTTGTTGATCTTGATGTAGTAAAGAGAATAACTTCTTCATCTTGATTCACCTTAGAACATTCTGGACAGGAGCCCTTATTCTATTTAATTCAATGATCACTTTAAAGCACAACAATAATGTTGTGGATTTGTAATTGGAGCTTCCATGATCATCTTCATTATCTTCTGCGGCTTAGCAAGCTTCTTGTAATATATGAAATTAAGCACATTGTGAATTGATGACTTCATTGTTATCTTATAATCACCAACAACATGATTTAAGGATCATTTGGAAAACAGTTGTTATTGTTATTGTTATAGTGGTTGATAGTTTTGGTTGTGTTCCAATAATGACAACTTTTATTTGAACATTGAACACAACCTACATTTTAAGCATATGATCCTTTTCTTATATAGCCAATAAAAATAGCGTCATTGGCTATTGAAAAAGAGTCGTTGCACAATGAAGAAAATAGTACCACCACATCTTTGTCTTTTCTATAAGTTAAGCTAGTGGAAAGGTAGTGAGATAAGGCTTTTTCGTACTGTGTACTTGTCAATTCTAACGGTAACATTTGTCTTCTGAACTCTAGAGGCTTCTGATGGCAAATGATTTAAGAATGAGTAGAATCATGACATTTGAATCTCTAGATAATCAAGTCTTCAGTCGTCAGAACTTGTTCACTCAGAACCTTGTCTTTTAAACTTCAGCACATGGTCTTGAGATCCTTTTCTTGAACTTGGGTGTTTAGAACTTCAAGTCTTCAGAACTGTGTCTTCAGAGTCTTTAGCACTTGGTCGTGAGAACCTTTTGTAGAACATTGGGTCTTCAGAACATCATGTCTTCAAAGTCTTTAAAAATTATGTCTTCAGAGTCTTTAGAACTTGGTCTTTATAACCTTTTTTACAATCTTCGATCTTCAGAAACTTCAGTCTTTAGCATCTGAACTTAAGTAGAAACTTCTATCTTCATATCTTCAGACTGGTTTCTTTAAAACACGTTATCTTCAGAAACACGAGTCTTTAGCATCTGGACTTAAGTACAACTTTTGTCTTCAGAACTTATGAATTGTTTCTTTAGATAAACATCAAGGCCTACACTTCATAAGCTTCTAAAGTGTCTTACTACTATTCATCAGAACTTGTATAGCTTAGAAGCGGAACTTATTCTCTTCTAATTGCTATCCATCAGAAGCATAACCTATTTTTTAATTACTAAAAAGTAACAATCATTACAATATCAAAATTGTTCATATAAACATACTCATTTGTTATCATCAAAACTCAGATAATATTGCAGAACCAAATCTTGTTCTAACAATCTTCCCCTTTTTGATGATGACAAAACTATGTATTTTGATGACACAATTTTGTACATAATCAGAAAAAGTAAAATAAGAAAGGAAAGGAATAGTTATCCTTTTTTATAAAACTCCCCCTGAGTCAACGACTTGATGAATCTCGAATATCCTGTCTAAACCATTTGAGTAGAACTCCCCCTGGTTCTAATACATCAGATATTGATCTCTTAAGAGTCTTGACTCTTGATGCCAATAGAATCAATTGATATCTTGAATTCATCAGAGCTTCTTCTTATTGAATCTTCTATCCAGATTTTTTAGATAGTCTTCAACTTCTAATTCGCTCAGTTCGTCTAGAAAGCATCTGCTTCCGCTTTTGATTCTTAAGTTCTGAATATTACATTCTCATACATTTTACATCTTCTGAACATTATGATACCAAAATCAAGATAACTTTAACTTTTATCAAGTTCTCAATTTCTGAACATTATGGGGTCTATCTGATTCTTGAACATATATTCACAAAGTGTACATCTTTGATTATATGAATAATCAGTCTTAAGAACTTTAATAGAGTTCTTTCATTTTGACCTTTCTTAGAATGCCTAGTGAACTTGTTCAGAGTTCCTCGGTTAATCATCAAACAAACAAACATGCGTCAGTGGTAAGTGCACATTTTATATCATTTTATTATTATGATGAGTTTTGCATTTCTTTTAAGGTTTATCAAAATCATTATATTTCTCCTCCTTTTTGACATCGTAAAAAAGTTAAAGCATCTAAACATGTTAAAGCATGATTAATATGCTAATAAGTCTCTACGTATTATCTGTTTCAGATTCAGATTCATTCATAGCAATGCACTTTGATTAGAAAATATAAGTAAAATAAAATAATATAGCCAAAAGGTATTTAATTAAAGGATTAAGAAGTACACCAAGAGAAAACTGAAACAAAGAGAAACTTAGATTAGAACAAGACCTAGCCAAAAAAGAAGATTTTAAAAACATTACAGCCAATATTTTAATCATCAAAATCTTCAACTGCATCCACCCTAGCACACCATTCACCGGCCAGCGTAAATTACTACCCAATCTTCTTTATCAATCCTGAATTCCCTTCTCTGACCATTATCTCTGCAGTATCCTTCCATAAGGAATGTAGGATTGTGACTGTGTTCTTGAGATATCAATGGAATGTTTCAGATGATTGAAAATGGTTTTGGGAAGATTGATCTTGAAATGATGTATCAAGAGAAAGATAAAAAATTTGTCATCATGAGACAAAGTGCTTCTTTCCGTAGATCGAGGAAAGAGGTTGGAAAGAGAGAATCTAAACCAACTTTTTGCCGAAGGAAGAAGACTTTCAGGATTAGTTGGTTCATAGGGGGCTGAACTACATGAAGAATCATAAACTTCTCCATTATACCCAGTTCAGATTGATAGTCATCAATGATGACTCCAGATGAGACACACCCCGTGACCTTTACTATTGAAGAGATGGTGACATCAATAGGAAGGCTGAAAATCTCAGACCAGATAGTGTTGCCATCATCACTGATTTTGGCATACTTCTAGAATTCCTTTACATCGATAGGGAAGACGGGACCGTTTAGCAGAGTGTAGTAGCCCGACCAAGATTGGATTTTCATACTCCTTACTATGTCCAATCCATAGTATTTTAGTCTAGCAAGATTGGGTCATTTTTCTAGAATGACTTCCAGAGTTTCCTCATTTCCGTGAAAGGTTATAACATACATTGTATAGCATGAATAAGAATTTAAGAGTTAATAGTTGAGCTGAGGGTGAGGGAAAGTAGAGGAGAAATTGCTACTATTTATAGAGTCATTTGGATGAAGAGAATTGAATAAGTGACAATTGATATCTTCTAGGTAGATTTTGAGTATCTAAAGTAGACTAGGAGGCGTAGATGTATGGGAAATAGAAAAGGAATGATTAATTTCACTTATGAGGGAATATCAATTGTTTATGAAAGGAAGTTTAAATAGATACCCTCTAATACATGAAGAAAGAAACTAACATGCATTAAAGGTATAAAACCTTGCCTATGCCTTAGAGACGCATGCATGATTATCTTAATTTAGACTTTAATGAATTTATACAGCCTAAATACTTGTCATTTCATGATAATACATGATTATGATTATATCATGGTTTTGAGATATTTATATCCAAATTAAGAATAAAAAATCCATTAATTGATAAAAAATAAAACAACAAGCTATATTAATTAAAGAAAATACAACATACACAAATTAAAAATAATCAGACAAGAGAACAATCAACAAAGACAATCACGATTGGACAAGACAAGCTATGTTCTCCTAACCACTGAAGATTTCATAACTTAGTTGTTAACAAATAGTTTTCAGGATAGTTCTCTGGGCCATCTTCTTCTATCATTTCCTTAATTATATCCATTATTTCTTCTTGGAAGAATATTTCAAACAAAACTCTTCCATAAGGAATGTATGACTTAATGCGATTTCTAGAGTCAGAGATAGATTTCCAATGACATGAAGATAGATTGTGGTGGGTTTACTCGAGTGTAATTCATCAGGAGATAGATGAATTCTTGGTCATCATACCTTATTAGGTCTTGGTTTTCCCCTCTGGGAAGAAATTTAGACAACACAAGCTTGAACCAAGCTTTGGGGATGGGTAGTAGATTTTCAGAATTAATAGGTTTACATCCCAGTGACATGTCATGAAGAGAAGCAAATTTCTCAGGCATAATAAATCTAGATTTGATAAAGTCAACATTTACACAAACATTTTCACACCCAGTTGTAAGAGTGATTGAGAAAGGAGTAATGGTGATGGGAATTTCAAAAATATAGGAGAGGATAGAACAGGTCTCATAATCAAGATAAACATGCTTCTAGAATTCTTTAAAAAGATTAACGTAGATACGTCTCTCCAGCATAGTGAAATATCTTGTCCATTGTTGAAAGTATGATACATTTGTGATGCTACAATCAATGTTAATTTCAAGAGGAAGAATTTCAATTTGTTTTTCAATGATAATTTCAAGAAGGTCTTCATTTCCAAGAAAGGTTGGTTGAGGCATGATAGGCAAATGAGAGGAAGGATCTTGATAGGAATGGGTTTATGAGAGGAAGAGATAAGTGTGATAAACCACTATTGATATATATACACTCAAAAGGGTGAAAGAGGTTGTACCGTACTGTAAGAATGACATGGATCACTAACACAACAAAAGACAAGAATTTCAAAGAAAAGGAATGGAGAGAACTAGTCTTCATAAAGAACAGAGTACCATACAAGTTTCAAATAAGACTTTGATTGAATCAACATTTAGAAGGGCCAGGCTAAAAACATCCATACATAAAAATATTAAATATAGTTGCTTAAATGAGAAACTATCATTACACACACATCATACATAAACTTTTTCGCTCATTCTCAAGGAACACATACATGTTCAAATTATCCAGATAATTGATCATAAGATTTTTCTCTTGGAAAGAGAGAATGTTCCAGATCATGAAATTTTCACTAACCAAAAAAGTCACAACTTGGAGTTGCACTGACATTTGGAATGCTTATGTTTAAAACATCTTCTAACTTGTAGAAGTATTTTTTATCAAAATTTCTAATAAATTATAGATAAAAGAAAAACATACCTTTGATATTCTAAAATCTTCACCGTGATTCTTTTATCTAAGTGCTCTACATTCTGATTTTGACTTTAGCTTGTCCTTAATAGAGATTTTGATCAGCTTCAGCGTCTTCTTTCTTAAGAGTGATCTATCAGAGGTTATGCACTCATGCTTATTGGTTCCTCTTACTTCTTTAGAGGTTCTCTATTTTCTGATTTTGAGGAGTATAAGTTTCTTCGGAACTCTATTCTCTAATTTGAGAGCTAGAATCAGTATTCTCTTCAGATTATCTCTTCATTCTTCTGTTTAGAATCATCCGTTTGACTTCTTGAAGGTAACCCTTAAAGCACATATATTCTGATCTTTTATTATCCGATCATCCATTTGTTTGTCAAGCTTCCTTTGAACAAACGCTTAATTTTCTGAAGGTCAATATTTCATGAACTTCTGAGAAGCTATGTGCTTGAGAAAATTAAATAACATTTCATAGTGTCTTCTGAAATTTTGATTCCTTGAACAAATTACACAATCTGTTCTAATACAAGTATCATCAAACTTTGATGTTTTTTAGTACATATTTTGTTATTGCAATTTTGAGTTTACTTGTTTAGAGATAGTCTATCAAGGCTTGCCAGCATATCCGCTACAGAGTGAATGGCTTTTGTCTTTGCATCTTTTAAAGCATTTTCAATTCAAGAATTCATATATCAAGAATTCCTTTGATTATGTTCCTGATGAAACAATAAGATTCCTTTCCTAAAAAAATTTCAATTTTCTATGAAGCTTTCCAAAGGAAACATTATTCAGAATTTCTGCATTAGATCTTCTATCTGCTTGATTAGTTAGGCTTCAGATGTTCTGACTCAAAAATTATTTCTTAGAGATTTGAGTTCCTCTATTTCAATATTTCAGATGTATTTCTGCAGACTTCGTCATGAAGTTTCTATGTATCAAAATGAGAAGACAACAATCTTTCTTCTTTACTTGAAGAAATTCCTAATGAGATTTTTATGAGAAAGTCAAGGATGGACTAATCTGTTTCCTGAAAACATCTCATAATCACAAAGAATTAATCTTCAGTAAGCAAAATTTCTTGTTTTTTTGATGATTTGATCTTTGAGAAAATACATTGTCCATCTAACCGTAAATGTTTTTTAACCAAATCATTCAACAAATACTACTTCTTATCTAATGAATCGGTCTTTTTAGATGATTCTTCATTCTTCTTTTAATTTCCAGAATCCAGTCTTTGTCTAGAAGAGCTTCATCAGAAGAGGTTGGCTCTATCAAGGACACCAAACCAAGAAGCATTTCTTCAAGAGGTTTGAAATCTTATCTGGTTCGGACAAGAGCTTATTTATCTCACATAATCATTTCTTCAGAAAAAGAGATTGTGATTCCTTTTTCCGTCTTGACGGATCAGAAGGAGCAATAAGTGCTTCTAAATTGGGAGCTGCTGATGCTACAACTCCTGGTATCTTCTTTTTGGGTTCTGAATAGGTTATCTCCAAAAGAGAAGATTTTATTGTTGACATCTTCAGTTTTCAAAAAATTATAGACTTTCTCAAGGTAATCCATTTGGTTACAATTCAGTACTCAATCATCATCTTCTGATATGAGACTGTAATAAAAGGTGGAGTAACTATCACCCAGAGTATTTCTTCCCACAACATTTTGATCTTTATCTGACACTGTTAGGTTTTTGATATCCATCAATAACAGAACCAAACTCTGATACCAATTAAAGGTGTGAGGAAAACACAAGAAAGGGGGGGGGGTTGAATTGGGTTTTTCACTCTTAACAAACTTTCGTCTCATAACATTATTGCGTTAAGTGATGCTTTAACATAAGTTTTGGAAGCATAAATAGTAAAGCATAAGCAAGAGTAAAGAACACGTTATATATCCTGGTTCACTTGAGAAACCCTCAAGCTAGTCCAGTCCACCCTACCAAGGTGATTTCGCCTTGAACTCAAGTTCTTAATCTACTATAACCAAAGGGATAACAATTTGCACAGACAACTGGTGTGACTAACAACCCCTAAGCCTTCCATCTTAGTCTACGCAAAGCTTCTGACCTAACCAGTCCTTTGAGGAACACAATACCTTCTAAAGCTTCCGACCTGTCTAGTCCATTTGAAGAATTGTTAAAAACCTTCCTAAAGCTTCTGACCAACTGGTCCTTTAGAAAGAACAAACAATTGTTTGTTTTACAAAGTTTGTTTAACAAATAATGCTTCTATACAAGCATGTGTAAACTCAATTAAGTACATTAGAATATCCTAATACACACTAATAATATTACATTGTATTGTATCTTTAATGTGTGGTCTTCTTTTCTTCAAGTAGCTTCTTCATAGACAACAACCCAAAGCACTTGAATTGGTGAAGTCTTCTTCTTCATAAGCTTTTGAAAGCTTTGTTGATCTTGATGTAATAAAGAGAAGAACTTCTTCACCTTGATTCACCTTATAACATTATGGACAACAACCCTTGTTCTATTTAATTCAATGATCACTTTAAAGCACAACAATCATGCTGTAGATTTGTCATTGGAGCTTCCATGATCATCTTCATTATCTTCTACGGCTTAGCAAGCTTCTTGCAGTATATGAAATTAAGCATATTGTGAATTGATGACTGTGTTGCATTGCATAGTACCCAGATCTACTCGGTAACTTCATGCTTGTGGTAAGGTTTAAACTGGTAGTCCTCAAGTGAGGTAAGTTATGTCTCTCTTCATTTATGACCTCCGATATATCCTCATTTTCGTAGAAGGTTTTTGAAAACATGATGACTCAAAAGTGAGAAGGATGGAGAAGTAAATTAGACAAGATGAATTAGAAGGAATGAAGAGTGAGAACATATTGAAGTGGTATAAATAAGATAAAGTAAACTTGTCTGACAGGAGAAATGATTTGGTTCAGAGGACTATTGTGATCGGTGGATCTGGAACTGACTGTTTTAAAGCTGGTTCGCGAAATGTCGCGGAAGCAAGAGTCGCCACCGTCTTTTATTTTCTCCAAATGGAAAGGACAAAAGCACAGAAAAATTCCTTAAAGAGATTGTTCTCGGTTCGGGAGGTAGGTTATAGAAAGGGAAGGTGTTAGCACCCTTTCTATCCATGGTTGTCCATGGGCTCTTAGGTACTTGCTCAATGTGTTTTCAAAAAGGTTTGTTTGCTTTTCAATGTGGGTTTTAAAAGTTTCTTTGAAAAAATTTCAGTTCGACTCGTACGTCAGAGTGTTTGAAAAATTTGCTTTGAAAGCTTTTGAAAATGTGTTGGTGAAAAGTATTATTTGTTTTGAAGAGAGCAAGTATCCATGAGTCGTCTACCTACCCTAAGGAATTCGTCTGTGTAAATGTCCTTTAAAGTAGTGCCATCCCACCATTGAGAGGTAGGTAGCACCACCGTTGGAGGTGTTCGGGTCAATTCGAGTTTGTAGGGACATGGTGATCACCGGAGCAATGGGAAGACACCTTAGAAGCTACCCTCATGCCAGGTTCCCGGATCATGAGGACTTACTAAGACATCCTCTACTCGACGATCACCTTTCGAGGGCAAGGCAACAGTGAGGCGTACCCTAGGGGTGGTGTGTGCGATTCGTGTGTCGTTTTCATTGATATTTGTCTTGTCATGTTCATTGTGATCTACGCTTGATTTTATTATGTCCATTCATTCTTGCATGCTTTGTTAACAGTTAATATTTGCAGAAAAGTAAATCTAAAGCTATTACAAATGGCGCGGGTCCACATCGCCAAAATTAAACCGAACCCGATTTGACGGAAAATAAATAAAGCAAATAAAAGTGCGAGAAGTTAAATTGTCCGAGTTACATGGCTTTAGGAGAGATACATAATTATTTAAGCAATAAAATAAAATAAATACGCAAATTAAACAATTAAAAATATGGGCGTTGGACCCTTTTGCAAAAATTAAAATTAATAAGGAATTAAAGTTAAAATTAAAAGAAAAAAGGTTTTGGGTATTTTTGGTGTTTTTTAGACTTAATGGAAAAAGAATTAATTAAAATTAAAATGAGATGTAAACCCTAATTCTAATGGTTTTTTAGTTATTAAGAAAATATTGAAAATTTTAACTAAATGAAACCCTAATTTTTGTGTACAATTTAATCATGAAAATAAATAAATAATAATATTATGATAAAAAGGAAAAATTAAAAGGAATGAAAATTGTCAATTAACCTAATTCTACCCTTTTTTATATTTATTATGAAAAGAATTAAAATTGCAAAAATCCTAATTAAAACTAAATTCATTACATGTTAATTTATTTATGAAAATATTAGAAATAAAAATTATTTACTATATTTTATCTTTTCTGATTTTTGGCATTTTTGTATTTCATAAAAAAAAATAATCAATTAATTTATAACAATAAAGCAAATAAAAATAACAATTGAAAAATAAAATATATAAAAAAAAATAGAGAAGCAAACCAGGGGGGGGGGGGGGGGGTTCAGGCCCCAATTGTGAGGTGTTGGCCTTAGAATTCTGGCCCATTTGCCTTTGAAATTTGCTGACTTTTCCAAGCATTTTATGGCACATTGACTAGGGTTGAGGGTGTCCATCAATCCTATGCCTTTGATCTGAATATGATAGACACGTGGATGCTTGGTGGTGATGGAACATGGTGTGCCTTTATGCTAGCGCTACATAGGAATTGGTATTGAAAAATAATATTGGAAATTGTACAGACCTGGGACTCGAACCCAGGTCTTGGATGTTGAAGCCTTCAACGTTTGCCAGCTGAGCTACACATGCATTCAATTAATATACAAACGAATAAATAATAAAAAGAAAGACCAACGCGTAGTGGAGAGAAACACGCGAAATTTAAATCAACGAATCATGTGTGGACAGCACGTCATCTTCTCCACCATCCCTGTAAAAAAAAAGCAGAGGCAACGGTTTTCTGGGCGTGGCTTAAGATAGGCTATTGAAAAATAGCGAATAGCTCCTCAACGCTCATAAATTGAGCGCGAGGGTAGATTTCTCTCCGTCTCCATGTGCTGAGTCTAATGATCATGATTATGAGGCTTAATTTTGCCTTATTGCAAAAGCCCCAAATTCGAGCTCTGAAAACCCTAGGAAGTAAACATGGTAAAAACGTGTACATGGCATAAAAATACAATCAAACGCATTGGTCAGTATCAGAACATCATAAGGAATAAGAATCTATGATTAGAATGCCATGAGAATGCCTCAAACCAAAAACACGATTGTCACTTTTTCTCTGTACAGGAGAGGTTCTTATTACCAATTCTTTGCGTGTTGATGGATGTTTGGGATTGGAATCGCTTCTGGGAACCACAAGGAAGCTTATGGAATGAGTATTAGGGCTTGAATTCACCTCAAACAAGGATTTCAGTTTTGAGTTTTATGGCTAATTTTTCAAGTTGGCAATGGTGTCTCCTGCGCAGCATTCAGTGTGTGGGCATTAGGTTTTGACTCAGCACTTATGAGGGAAGGGAATTAGGTCATTAGCTGGCCTTGATCCATGCCCATGAGAGAATTAGTGTTAGGTCTTTCACCATTAACAAACTTTCCCTTTTTTTAAGCAAAACCAAGATTTGGTGTACAACCTAACCCTAGCATGAGTTTGTGAGCTGGCATATGATATATGGAAGCTATTCCAATTCAAATGACACTATTCCATTGATTTTTAAATTTTATTTGAATTTTTAAAGATTTAAAATGAATTAAATTATCAAAAATTAAATAAAATAGAAAAATCAATGTTTGATCTTGAAATTAATCATGGGACACGTGTGTGGCATGACAAGGCTGAATCAAGTGGAAGAAAGTGGGCCCTTTTGTCAAAAATTGAAGTTTCAAGGATAGTTGACTTTTGCCATTTCACAAAAATTTCCCAACTTCTCCAATGCATAACTTGCTCAATTTTTAAGCTTTTCTCATGTTCTTGGACATTTTGGAAAGGTCTTTGAGTCCTTTAACCAATGCCTTTGGTCCCATGTTATTTTGATTTTCCAATCTCAAGTTATAGCCTTTGACTTAAAGTCCCTTTTTGTTGACTTTTGAAAATGACCTGTAATGTTGAAATTGATAACTTTTTGTGAGAGCATTTCTTGGACTTGAAGTATGAAGATGCGTTGTAGGAAATGTCTCTCTCTTCAAAATGAGCTTTGGATGGAATTTTTCTGATAATCCATGTGAAAGTTATGCCCTGGTCAATTTCAGTTGACTTTTCAGCTGTCCAAATAAGGAAACTTTTGCATCTTGATGATTTTCTGAGCCAAATTTTGAGAATCATGATCAAGCATTGATCAAATGATGTTTGTGGCTTCAAAATTATATGTTGACCAAAAATTTGAACTTTTGACTGTCAAATGACCATTTTGCCCCTACAGTTGACTGTAGTGCAATTTAGGGTTTTGACTGTGCAATCTTGAGCTGAATGCCTTGAAACTTGATATGAGGATGCTTGACCATGTTTGTAAGCATATGAGACTTGATTGAGCCTTTGAACACTTCCTTTTCTTGATCAGACTCAAAACCCTAATTTTGACTGTTTAGGAGGCCCTTGCACTGTGCAACCCTTGGGGAATTTTGTGACTTGGCTTGGCAATTTCTTGAAGAATATGGGAGGGAAAATTTTGGGGTGCAACAGTTGCCCCTGTTCAATCTTCTTAGACCTGAGGATGCAGATCGGTTGACGTGCCTTTCGTAATCCGAGGGTAGAAGATGATTGGACACTAGAGTGCCCAGAAATTTGCGCTCACATGTTAGCAATGAAGGGGGAATGGGCTTATAGATGCCATTTGGGGGTTGATGAATAGGATGATGGGCTTATAGATGCCATCTGGATGTTGATCGCGTAGGAGCTTCCTTAGCGAGAACCTGCATACTTGCAAAGAAAAAATGAGTACCTGACACGTTGCAGGAGCTGATTTTTAGATGCCTGGTATAGATGTGTCCTGACTGGTTACAGGAGCTGAGTCTGGAGCTTCAAACAGTGATGAAAGAACCAGGGATGGTTACTACCTTAGCATGAATGGTAAGAGAACCTCGGGCGACTTTAACTTCAACAACGCTCGTTGAGAACAAATCTTGGGTGACTTTAACTTCAACAACGCTCGTTGAGGAAAATCTGGGTGATTTTAACTTCAACAACGCTCGTTGAGAAAAATCTGGGTGGTTTTAACTTCAACAACGCCCGTTGAGGAAAATCTGGGTGATTTTAACTTCAACAACGCCCGTTGAGGAAAATCTGGGTGATTTTAACTTCAACAACGCCCGTTGAGGAAAATCTGGGATGTCTTCTACTGGGACAAGAATCAGGGAGATCTTAGGGTCGATCTGACTGAACCAGAGAAGGCCTTTGACTGGATAAGCATCAGGAAAATCTTAGGGTCGATTTAACTGAACCGGACAAGGTCTTGGAATATCTTCAACTGGATAAGCATCAGGGAGATCTTAGGGTCGATCTGACTGAACCAGAGAAGGCCTTTGACTGGATAAGCATCAGGAAAATCTTAGGGTCGATTTAACTGAACCGGACAAGGTCTTGGAATATCTTCAACTGGATAAGCATCAGGGAGATCTTAGGGTCGATCTGACTGAACCAGAGAAGGCCTTTGACTGGATAAGCATCAGGAAAATCTTAGGGTCGATTTAACTGAACCGGTCTAGGTCTTGAAATATCTTCAACTGGATAAGCATCAGGGAGATCTTAGGGTCGATCTGACTGAACCAGAGAAGGCCTTTGACTGGATAAGCATCAGGAAAATCTTAGGGTCGATTTAACTGAACCGGTCTAGGTCTTGGAATATCTTCAACTGGATAAGCATCAGGGAGATCTTAGGGTCGATCTGACTGAACCAGAGAGGCCTTTGACTGGGTAAGAATCAGGAAAATCTTAGGGTCGATTTAACTGAACCGGACAAGGTCTTGGAATTTCTTCAACTGGATAAGCATCAGGGAGATCTTAGGGTCGATCTGACTGAACCAGAGAAGGCCTTTGACAGGGTAAGAATCAGGAAAATCTTAGGGTCGATTTAACTGAACCGGACAAGGTCTTGAAATATCTTCAACTGGATAAGCATCAGGGAGATCTTAGGGTCGATCTGACTGAACCAGAGAAGGCCTTTGACTGGATAAGCATCAGGAAAATCTTAGGGTCGATTTAACTGAACCGGACAAGGTCTTGGAATATCTTCAACTGGATAAGCATCAGGGAGATCTTAGGGTCGATCTGACTGAACCAGAGAAGGCCTTTGACTGGATAAGCATCAGGAAAATCTTAGGGTCGATTTAACTGAACCGGACAAGGTCTTGGAATATCTTCAACTGGATAAGCATCAGGGAGATCTTAGGGTCGATCTGACTGAACCAGAGAAGGCCTTTGACTGGATAAGCATCAGGAAAATCTTAGGGTCGATTTAACTGAACCGGTCTAGGTCTTGAAATATCTTCAACTGGATAAGCATCAGGGAGATCTTAGGGTCGATCTGACTGAACCAGAGAAGGCCTTTGACTGGATAAGCATCAGGAAAATCTTAGGGTCGATTTAACTGAACCGGTCTAGGTCTTGGAATATCTTCAACTGGATAAGCATCAGGGAGATCTTAGGGTCGATCTGACTGAACCAGAGAGGCCTTTGACTGGGTAAGAATCAGGAAAATCTTAGGGTCGATTTAACTGAACCGGACAAGGTCTTGAAATATCTTCAACTGGATAAGCATCAGGGAGATCTTAGGGTCGATCTGACTGAACCAAGAGAAGGCCTTGGAATATAGCTAAGAATTTAACTGGATCTTTCCTGAAAGTTAAAGGTCAGTCATATGCAATGCATGATATGGATCAAGTAATGATGTTCTCAATATAAATGAGACTTGTATGATATGATGTGTCTATGCATGTTATAATGATGTATGTGATGTTTTATGTATGTTTTTGTCTAGGAAAGTGAATCCTTGACGGGTGCCGGGAAGTCGTATCCTGGGATGATGTCGAAGAATAGATTTTGCTTCCGCTGGGGATGATAACTGCAAGAATACCGGTAGGAGAAGATGACTCCGTTGCGGAATAAACTTGGCAAATGGAGGATTCTGCGGGGAGAAAAGATACTCTAGCGACCATGCTGGGAAGCAATACTCTGTGGGAAGAGGGATGCTTTGCTGAGCTGTTGATAATAGTTTGCTGGGGATAGGAAGACTTTGTCGACGACGCTCTTTCCGTGGCTTTTGGCTGAGGATAACCCAGTTATATCCTGTTAAGGAAATAACTCTTTAAATCAAGCCGGACGACGCGTTCGTGCTCTGCGAAGGATAAGCTTCCAGAATTTACTGGGGATAAGCTTATTGCTTGGGGGAGATGAATTCCAATCTTCTTGGGGAACTGGATTGGACTGGACTCTTTTGGGGAAGTTTGATATGCTGGGGAAGTGATCCCTTTGAATATTGATACGCCGCCGGGGAACAATCTTTAGACCGAGATTGCCGGGGATGCTTGTTAAGAATATATGCTGCTGGGGAACAATCTTTAGACCGAGATTGCCGGGGATGCTTGTTAAGAATATATGCTGCTGGGGAATGTTGAGATCTGCGGGAGGACACCCAACTTCCTTAAGGTTGATAACTGTTTTGCTTGAGGAGAGTATACTGCTTGCTGTCTCACTCTCTGGGGAATTTAAGATGCCTGGTTATGTTCTTTAGCTGAACCTACCTTGGTACTTTGGAGGATAGAATAATTAGATTGCCTAGACAACTCCTTATTGCCCCTGTTTCTAATGTCACCTGTAATTAATTCTTTGTTTCGTATGCAAATATTTATGAGCTAGCAAATTATTGTCAATGCATATATCACAAATTGAACCTTGGACGTTCTTCGCAAAACAAAACAGAAAAGGAAAAAACAAAAGGCACATTTTAATTGAAAAGTATATTTGTATTGATTTTTGAGCGGCCTGTAAATAGGCATTTTGTATACAAGAGGCTGACGTCCTAATAAGAGAACGCCACCAAGCAAAAAAGGGTTTATACAAATTTTGTACAAAAGAAAATAAAACAGTTGTGTGAAATGAATGATCCACTGGGTTTCAACTCTGCTATTGCCTTTATAACTCCGAGCGTCTCATCACTTGATGACCTTGGTTGAAGGTGAAGCTGACTGATCGATGCCGTCTGATCTTGATGTAGATACCGGATTCTGGATGCAAAGTGATCAATGAGACATAGCATTACGCTTTTATCCCTAATTTTTGCCTGGACCACCCTTTCGGGTTTTCAGTCCACCGGGATATCCATTTTTGCCCAAGCCGCCCTTTCAGGTTTTCGACTTGCCGGGTGTACAGATTTTTTCCATTTTCATCCCTTCATTTTGCCCGAACCCTTTTGGTTCGACGGGAAGCCCTAATTTTTGCCTAGGCATGTCAGCCTAGCGGGTCTTTTTTTCATGCGTAGTATCTTTTTACTATGTCTGCATTGGCGGGGTGAGGAAGGTCGTCACCATCCATGTTGGTTAAGATCATTGCTCCTCCTGAGAACACATGCTTAACCACAAATGGCCCTTCGTACGTAGGGGTCCATTTTCCCCTTGGATCACTCTGAGGAAGGATGATTCTCTTGATTACCAGATCCCTAACTTGATATTCCTGTGGTCTGACCTTTTTGTTAAATGCCCTGATCATCCGTTTCTGATACGTCTGACCATGACAGATAGCAGCAAGTCTCTTTTCATCAATAAGGTTGAGCTGATCAAGTCGTGTCTGGATCCAATCATCTTCATTCAGATTTGCATCCTTCATTATCCGGAGAGAGGGTATTTGCACTTCGATTGGCAAGACTGCCTCCATACCATAAACCAGAGAGAAAGGAGTTGCCCCGGTTGACGTCCTAGCTGAGGTACGGTACCCATGTAGAGCGAACGGTAACATCTCGTGCCAGTCTTTATAAGTCACTGTCATCTTCTGCACGATTTTCTTGATGTTCTTATTTGCTGCTTCTACAGCCCCATTCATCTTCGGTCTGTAAGGAGAAGAGTTGTGGTGCTGTATCTTGAACTGTTCGCAGAGCTCAGCGATCATCTTGTTGTTCAGATTGGTACCGTTATCTGTAATAATCCGCTCAGGGACACCGTACCGACAGATCAGGTTATGCCGAATGAACCGTGCTACAACAGTCTTGGTTACCGTAGCATAGGATGCTGCCTCAACCCACTTCGTGAAGTAATCAATTGCCACTAGGATGAAGCGATGTCCATTAGATGCCGTAGGTTTAATTTCTCCGATCATGTCTATGCCCCACATTGCAAACGGCCAAGGCGCAGTCAGAACATTCAGGGGGACCGGAGGAACATGCACCTTGTCTGCATAAATCTGGCACTTGTGGCATGTCCTGGAATGTTGGTAATAGTCAGCTTCCATTGTGGACCAGTAATATCCTGCCCGTAGGATCTTCTTAGCCATGGTGTGTCCACTGGAGTGTGTACCAAAGGTCCCTTCATGTAGCTCTTCCATGATTCTTTCTGCTTCAGTCTTATCCACACAACGCAGTAAAGTTGAATCATGGTTTCGCTTGTACAGGATGCCGTTGCTTAGGAAGAACTTGGCTGCAAACCTCCTCAGGAACTTCTTATCATTGACAGATGCCCCTTCAGGGTATTCCTGAGTTTCCAGATATCTCTTCACTTCATGGTACCAAGGCTTCTCGGTCACCAATTCAGTTTCGAGATCACAACAGTATGCCGGTTCATCCAGTTTCCAGATGATGATCCGGGGAGCTTCATTATCCCATTTGACCTTGAACATTGAAGACATTGTAGCTAACGCGTCCGCTAACTGGTTCTCTTCTCTTGGAAAGTGCTCAAAGGTTATCTCTGTAAAGTGGGGAATCAGGGTCAACACACATTCTCTGTAAGGAATCAAGTTTGGATGTTTCGTATCCCACTCCCCTTTGATCTGATTGATCACAAGAGCGGAGTCTCCAAAGACACTCAGAAATTTGATCCTTAGGTCGATCGCAGCTTGAAGACCCATGATACACGCCTCATACTCCGCCATGTTGTTGGTACAGTTGAAACATAGCCGGGCGGTGAGTGGAGTATGAGTACCTTGTGGAGATATGATGATGGCGCCAATACCATTTCCCAAAGCGTTGGATGCTCCGTCAAAATGCATAGACCATCGAGATCCTGGTTCAGGTCCTTCATCCGGTCCAGGTACTTCACAATCAGTTACTATCATAATGCTTTCATCCGGAAACTCGAAGTTCATTGACTGATAGTCATCTACAGCTTGGTGTGCCAGGTGGTCTGCCAATACACTTCCCTTGATGGCTTTCTGGGTCGTGTACTGAATGTCGTATTCCGTCAAGATCATTTGCCATCTTGCAATTCTCCCAGACAGAGCAGGCTTTTCGAATATGTACTTTATAGGATCCATCTTTGAGATCAACAAAGTAGTGTGAGTCAGCATATACTGTCTCAGCCGGCGAGCAGCCCATACCAAAGCGCAGCAAGTTTTCTCAAGCAGTGAGTATCGGGTCTCACAGTCGGTAAACTTTTTGCTAAGGTAATAAATGGCATGCTCTTTTCGGCCAGACTCGTCATGCTGCCCCAGCACACACCCCATTGAATTATCAAGCACTGTCAGGTAAAGTATCAAAGGTCTCCCTTCAACTGGTGGCATAAGGATGGGTGGTTCTTGGAGATATTCTTTGATTCTGTCAAAAGCAGCCTGACATTCATCATTCCAACGTACTACCTGATCTTTCTTCAGCAGCTTGAAGATTGGTTCACAGGTAGCAGTTAGGTGTGAGATGAACCGAGCAATGTAGTTTAGACGTCCTAGAAAGCCTCTGACTTCCTTCTCTGTCTTAGGAACTGGCATCTCTTGAATGGCTTTGACCTTAGCGGGGTCCACTTGAATACCTTTATCACTGACCACGAAGCCTAGCAACTTCCCAGATCTTACCCCAAAGGTGCACTTGTTCGGGTTCAATCTCAGCTTGTACAGTTTCAAACGGTCAAACAGTTTCTGCAGATGATCAAGGTGTTCTTCCTCAGTCTGGGACCTAGCGATCATGTCGTCAACATACACTTCTATCTCATGATGGATCATGTCATGAAATAAAGCAACCATGGCACGTTGGTAGGTTGCCCCAGCATTCTTTAGTCCAAAAGGCATTACTTTGTAGCAGAAGGTGCCCCACTGAGTAACAAATGTAGTCTTTTCCATGTCTTCAGGAGCCATCTTGATCTGATTGTAGCCTGAAAAACCATCCATAAAAGAGAATACTTTATGCTGAGTTGTATTATCAACAAGGACATCAATGTGAGGTAGAGGGAAGTCATCCTTGGGGCTGGCCCTGTTCAGATCCCTGTAATCGACACACATTCTGACCTTGCCGTCTTTCTTAGGTACCGGCACCACATTAGCAACCCACTGAGGGTAAGAAGTCACTGCAAGAAACCCGGCATCAAACTGCTTCATAACCTCGGCTTTAATCTTCTCAGACATCTCTGGACGCATACGGCGGACCTTTTGCTTAACTGGAGGGCAATCTTCTTTAGTTGGTAAGTGATGGACCACAATGTCGGTATCTAATCCGGGCATATCTTCGTAGGACCAGGCAAAGATCTCCATATAGTCATGCAGCATCTGAGTCAACCGTTGCTTCACGCTGAGCTCTAGGTTGGCACCAATCTTTACCCCTTTCTTGTCTTCTTCAGTACCCAAGTTTATTATTTCCACTGGCTCTTCATGGGGTTGAATTGCCCTCTCTTCCTGTTGTAACAGTCTTGCAAGTTCACCAGGCACTTCGCAATCATCTTCACCTTCGTCTTCGGCTAAGTTGATCGGATTTTCGAAGTCATAACTGGCAGTAGCAGAGTCGTTACCAGTGAGATCCAGAGTGGATTGAAACCTGTATGAGTGAGTGTGTGTGTAAATACAGCTGTTTTGCAATATGTAAAGAAAGGAAAGAAAAGGAGCGCAAAATTTGAAATGTGAAAAACGTCCAAGATTTTCATTCATGATATATGAAATGGCAGTTTGTATGCCCTCACAAATAGAACCACGGTGTCTCGGGTAAGACACCGGGCTATAGAGTTTATCATTGTTTATTACAAATACCGAAGACATAGGAATTCATTACTTAGTAACAAGAGAAACAGACAAGTTGTCCTTTGCACTCCAATTGTTGAGTCAACTGTCGGTTGCCGGGTAGATCCAGCTATCAAACTCAACTTCATCAACCTCCTCTTCGTTCCCAATAGCATTAACTCCATGAGCAGGCAGGGGAGCTGTCACCACATTAGGCTTGTCAGATGCCTCAAACTGTACCTCCTTAGCGTCAATGAGGTCCTGCAGCTTGTTCTTTAGTGCCCAACAGTCATCAGTGCTATGCCCCGGGCTATCAGAGTGGTAAGCACAGCGAGCATTTGGATTAAACTTGGGGGATGCAGTATTGGGAAACTTTGGAGCCTCCCTGACAGTCACTAAATTGGTGGATAGCAACTGTGGCAGGATCTGTGATAAGGTCATGCTTAACCGGGTAAACTCTCTCCGGGGTCTTTCAAACTTTTGAGGATTAGTTGGCCGAGGAGCGGCAGCAGGTTTGGCAATCATTACCGCACTGACAGATTGGCGGTGTTCAGGTCGCTCTGGTCTCCGGGAGTTATATACAGCACTAGCCTCCTTTTTGAAGGGTTTCTTTTCAGCACTGGAGGAGGCAACCTTCTGTATCTTCCCCGATTTTATACCGGCCTCGATCCTTTCACCAGTCAGGATCAGATCAGTAAACCCAGCAGAGGAATTACCGATGAGATGATTGAAAAATGGACCAGATAGGGTCCCCAAAAACATATCTACCAGCTCCCGGTCCGTCAATGGTGGCTGCACCCTGCCAGCCAGGTCTCTCCATTTCTGGGCGTACTCCTTAAAACCTTCACCCGACCCTAGCGACATACCCTGGAGCTGGGTACGCGTAGGAGCGAGGTCGGAATTATATTGATACTGCTTGTAAAAAGCAGTGGCCAGATCCTCCCAGTTACGAATGCTGATTCCATCCAGCTGATAGAACCATTCGAGGTGAGTCCCTGAAAGACTCTCCTGGAAGAAATGGATCCAAACGTTCTTGTCTGCTGTGTAAGGCTGGATCTTCCTTACATAAGAACGGAGGTGCATCTTGGGACAGGAAGCCCCGTCATATTTCACAAAGGCAGGTGCCTTGAACTTGTGTGGGATCACCACCCCAGTAGATAACCCCAAGTCTCCGAAATCCAGTCCAGGCACCCGTTGAACTTCCATAGCCTTTAATATGTCCTCCAGCTGCTTGTACCGGTCTTCAGCAGGAGGGTACTGTTCGTCGTTGAAGTCTGTTTCAGTATCAGAGCCCACAGGAGTAGGGACCTCCCTTTCTTGGTGACTACCTTCCCCCACAGATGGGGTAGTCCTTTCAGCCTCAACCTGTAAGGTGTTCCCGAGTCTGCGCCCAGTGTTAAATAGCACAGTCCTCCTCTTCTTCTTAGTCTTCTTCAGAAGCATGGTCTTCAACTCTTGTTGACCCTGAGCCAAGCCCTTGATTAGCTCCTGAAATTGGGCGTTCTGCGCCTGAAGAGCCTTGATAGATGCCTCGGTTGATGATTCAGGGTTCATGATGCTGAAATAAACAGCGAAGAACAGTAAACAACCTGAAAAGAAGAGTACCTGTGATGCACATGATGAATGATATGTGTTTATGCAATGCATTCAAGAGTTCGAAAATTCAAATTTGTTGTAGACCAAAAGGAACACACGTTATTATTAAGAAAATCATTGTTTAATACATCAAAGCCTCATGGGCAAAAGTACAAAAAATCGAATCAATCCCAAAATATGCTGCGCATCCTCTTTGGAGCTATGTAAGTGTTGAGGTTCCTCTCCTCATGCAACAGGCGGGTGAGCTCCAAGACCTTCTTTTCACTGGCACGCAGACTAGTCTCAAGAGAATTCCGCTCTTCCTTAAGCTGGATCCAGCTCTTCTGCATCTCTTCCCAGGACGTGGGCATATCAGGGTGCTGAATAGTGTAGGACACTTCCCCTTCCAGGACTGGTTCTTTGATTACTGGGAACATATGGGGATAAGGCATCACTAACTTCTGGGAGCGGGCTCGTACCCACTTGAGATAAGGTTCCAATGGGATGGAGTTCCTGTGCCCCAGTGTCTTGCTGTCTATCCTACTTGGCATCCTCCAGGCTCTGATAAATCTCTGGCGAAGTCCTTGAGTATCATTGTCGAAGTCAAAAACTATGTCAGGAATTAACATGTCATGAGGGCCATCCCTCCGAGCATAACCAAACTGTCTCCAAGCCAGGCATGGGCTGTAAGTAATACCTCCTCTGATTCCAAGTAAAGGAACATTAGGGTACTCCCCGCAACGATCAATGATAGTGACATCTTCTCTAGACCGAGGGCACCAATGTATATCTGCATGTGTAAGAGTCATCAACCGTTGTGACCATCTCAAACCCCGCTCATTCTTCAAGACCGATTGTGGGAGGTGCGAAATAAACCACCTTCCCAGGAGAGGAGTGCAACACATAAGGACACCTATTTTTCTCATGGTTCGAGTGTAACATGAGTGAAGGATGTCCCCCAGCAATGTAGGTATAGGATTCCTGGACATAAAGATCTGGACAACACTGATATCAATAAGCTGATCTGGGTTAGGAAACAACACCAAACCATAGACAAGGAGGGCTACCACTTCTTCAAAAGCTTGCAAGTCAAGGGAATTCCAACATTCAAGGGCCTTCTCAAACAGAAACCTGGCTAAGAACCCTTTGATACCGCTTCTAACTTCCCAATGTCCCTTGAGGTCAGATGACTGTAGGTGCAAGGCTTTAGCAATCTCTTCAATCTTAGGTTCCTTTTCTGTACCGTTGAAGGGTAGCTGATCAAGGATAGGGATCTTCAGGAGCCGGGAGAACTCCTCCAAGGTAGGTAGCAACTGATAGTCCAAGAAGGTGAAACAGTGATGCAGGGGGTCAAAGAATTGGAACAAGACCTTAATCATATCTTCCTCAATGTTGGTGTTAACCAAGCTGATGAGGCTTCCATGCCTTTCACTGAATGAAGAGTTCTCGGGAATCCTGGATATAAGTTCCTTAAGCTGAGGAGGGATCCTTACAAGACTAACTTGAATGGTCTTTCTAAGAACAGTTTCCATGTCCTACAAAACAAGAACAAAGATGAAAATTCGAACCCCTGAAATGGTTAGTCAATGCATATGATGCTGGATGATGTCATGATGCTATGATTAAACACACCACAGATATGTACAAAGACAAACATGTAAGGCACACAAGGCACACAAGACAAGCCCTTAAGGTTTAAGGCCAGCATGGGGTCTGGGTAGTACCCTCTTGAAGTTGGTGAGTTCAACATGTCCTAATCAAAGTAACCGGGTTCTAAGGTTCCCAATATCACGGGATTGCTTTCATTGTTCATCTTTTCGATTTAGCCACTGAACTGGCGACCGAAATATTCCAGGAAAGCAACCCTCAATTGAGTGTAGTATCGAGTATCAACCAACCTCGGACTGCACCAAAGTCAGTTATCTCACTACCCTAAAGAGGCCAAGATAGTTCAATTAAGGTTCCTAAGGTCTGTTGATGCTTCACGACACCACGCGGCGGCCCCGTACTCTCCTTGACTGAACTCAAGGGTTACCGGTACACACCAAAGTGCCACATCAACGTAGCAGACTGCTTCAACCATGTCGGTATACCCCGCACAGTTCCCTCACAGCCTTGTTGCTACTTTCTAAGAAAGGTATCCCCAGATCCGGGTTAGGATCTATAGAACTCCCAAGCAACCCACAATAATAAAGCAAGCAAAGAAGACAATTGAAAACATAGTTATGACCTAGCCCTAAGGTATACCTCACTTTAAGTTTCTCCCCAGCAGAGTCGCCAATTCTGTGATCGGTGGATCTGGAACTGACTGTTTTAAAGCTGGTTCGCGAAATGTCGCGGAAGCAAGAGTCGCCACCATCTTTTATTTTCTCCAAATGGAAAGGACAAAAGCACAGAAAAATTCCTTAAAGAGATTGTTCTCGGTTCGGGAGGTAGGTTATAGAAAGGGAAGGTGTTAGCACCCTTTCTATCCATGGTTGTCCATGGGCTCTTAGGTACTTGCTCAATGTGTTTTCAAAAAGGTTTGTTTGCTTTTCAATGTGGGTTTTAAAAGTTTCTTTGAAAAAATTTCAGTTCGACTCGTACGTCAGAGTGTTTGAAAAATTTGCTTTGAAAGCTTTTGAAAATGTGTTGGTGAAAAGTATTATTTGTTTTGAAGAGAGCAAGTATCCATGAGTCGTCTACCTACCCTAAGGAATTCGTCTGTGTAAATGTCCTTTAAAGTAGTGCCATCCCACCATTGAGAGGTAGGTAGCACCACCGTTGGAGGTGTTCGGGTCAATTCGAGTTTGTAGGGACATGGTGATCACCGGAGCAATGGGAAGACACCTTAGAAGCTACCCTCATGCCAGGTTCCCGGATCATGAGGACTTACTAAGACATCCTCTACTCGACGATCACCTTTCGAGGGCAAGGCAACAGTGAGGCGTACCCTAGGGGTGGTGTGTGCGATTCGTGTGTCGTTTTCATTGATATTTGTCTTGTCATGTTCATTGTGATCTACGCTTGATTTTATTATGTCCATTCATTCTTGCATGCTTTGTTAACAGTTAATATTTGCAGAAAAGTAAATCTAAAGCTATTACAAATGGCGCGGGTCCACATCGCCAAAATTAAACCGAACCCGATTTGACGGAAAATAAATAAAGCAAATAAAAGTGCGAGAAGTTAAATTGTCCGAGTTACATGGCTTTAGGAGAGATACATAATTATTTAAGCAATAAAATAAAATAAATACGCAAATTAAACAATTAAAAATATGGGCGTTGGACCCTTTTGCAAAAATTAAAATTAATAAGGAATTAAAGTTAAAATTAAAAGAAAAAAGGTTTTGGGTATTTTTGGTGTTTTTTAGACTTAATGGAAAAAGAATTAATTAAAATTAAAATGAGATGTAAACCCTAATTCTAATGGTTTTTTAGTTATTAAGAAAATATTGAAAATTTTAACTAAATGAAACCCTAATTTTTGTGTACAATTTAATCATGAAAATAAATAAATAATAATATTATGATAAAAAGGAAAAATTAAAAGGAATGAAAATTGTCAATTAACCTAATTCTACCCTTTTTTATATTTATTATGAAAAGAATTAAAATTGCAAAAATCCTAATTAAAACTAAATTCATTACATGTTAATTTATTTATGAAAATATTAGAAATAAAAATTATTTACTATATTTTATCTTTTCTGATTTTTGGCATTTTTGTATTTCATAAAAAAAATAATCAATTAATTTATAACAATAAAGCAAATAAAAATAACAATTGAAAAATAAAATATATAAAAAAAAAATAGAGAAGCAAACCAGGGGGGGGGGGTTCAGGCCCCAATTGTGAGGTGTTGGCCTTAGAATTCTGGCCCATTTGCCTTTGAAATTTGCTGACTTTTCCAAGCATTTTATGGCACATTGACTAGGGTTGAGGGTGTCCATCAATCCTATGCCTTTGATCTGAATATGATAGACACGTGGATGCTTGGTGGTGATGGAACATGGTGTGCCTTTATGCTAGCGCTACATAGGAATTGGTATTGAAAAATAATATTGGAAATTGTACAGACCTGGGACTCGAACCCAGGTTTTGGATGTTGAAGCCTTCAACGTTTGCCAGCTGAGCTACACATGCATTCAATTAATATACAAACGAATAAATAATAAAAAGAAAGACCAACGCGTAGTGGAGAGAAACGCGCGAAATTTAAATCAACGAATCATGTGTGGACAGCACGTCATCTTCTCCACCATCCCTGTAAAACAAAAGCAGAGGCAACGGTTTTCTGGGCGTGGCTTAAGATAGGCTATTGAAAAATAGCGAATAGCTCCTCAACGCTCATAAATTGAGCGCGAGGGTAGATTTCTCTCCGTCTCCATGTGCTGAGTCTAATGATCATGATTATGAGGCTTAATTTTGCCTTATTGCAAAAGCCCCAAATTCGACCTCTGAAAACCCTAGGAAGTAAACATGGTAAAAACGTGTACATGGCATAAAAATACAATCAAACGCATTGGTCAGTATCAGAACATCATAAGGAATAAGAATCTATGATTAGAATGCCATGAGAATGCCTCAAACCAAAAACACGATTGTCACTTTTTCTCTGTACAGGAGAGGTTCTTATTACCAATTCTTTGCGTGTTGATGGATGTTTGGGATTAGAATCGCTTCTGGGAACCACAAGGAAGCTTATGGAATGAGTATTAGGGCTTGAATTCACCTCAAACAAGGATTTCAGTTTTGAGTTTTATGGCTAATTTTTCAAGTTGGCAATGGTGTCTCCTGCGCAGCATTCAGTGTGTGGGCATTAGGTTTTGACTCAGCACTTATGAGGGAAGGGAATTAGGTCATTAGCTGGCCTTGATCCATGCCCATGAGAGAATTAGTCTTAGGTCTTTAACCATTAACAAACTTTCCCTTTTTTTAAGAAAAACCAAGATTTGGTGTACAACCTAACCCTAGCATGAGTTTGTGAGCTGGCATATGATATATGGAAGCTATTCCAATTCAAATGACACTATTCCATTGATTTTTAAATTTTATTTGAATTTTTAAAGATTTAAAATGAATTAAATTATCAAAAATTAAATAAAATAGAAAAATCAATGTTTGATCTTGAAATTAATCATGGGACACGTGTGTGGCATGACAAGGCTGAATCAAGTGGAAGAAAGTGGGCCCTTTTGTCAAAAATTGAAGTTTCAAGGATAGTTGACTTTTGCCATTTCACAAACATTTCCCAACTTCTCCAATGCATAACTTGCTCAATTTTTAAGATTTTCTCATGTTCCTGGACATTTTGGAAAGGTCTTTGAGTCCTTTAACCAATTCCTTTGGTCCCATGTCATTTTGATTTTCCAATCTCAAGTTATGGCCTTTGACTTAAAGTCCCTTTTTGTTGACTTTTGAAAATGACCTGTAATGTTGAAATTGATAACTTTTTGTGAGAGCATTTCTTGGACTTGATGTATGAAGATGAGTTGTAGGAAATGTCTTTCTCTTCAAAATGAGCTTTGGATGGAATTTTTCTGATAATCCATGTGAAAGTTATGCCCTGGTCAATTTCAGTTGACTTTTCAACTGTCCAAATAAGGAAACTTTTGCATCTTGATGATTTTCTGAGCCAAATTTTGAGAATCATGATCAAGCATTGATCAAATGATGTTTGTGGCTTCAAAATGATATGTTGACCAAAAATTTGAACTTTTGACTGTCAAATGACCATTTTGCCCCTACAGTTGACTGTAGTGCAATTTAGGGTTTTGACTGTGCAATCTTGAGCTGAATGCCTTGAAACTTGATATGAGGATGCTTGACCATGTTTGTAAGCATATGAGACTTTATTGAGCCTTTGAACACTTCCTTTTCTTGATCAGACTCAAAACCCTAATTTTGACTGTTTAGGAGGCCCTTGCACTCTGCAACCCTTGGGGAATTTTGTGACTTGGCTTGTCAATTTCTTGAAGAATATGGGAGGGCAAATTTTGGGGTGCAACAACTATCATACTCGAGACACAAAAAAAATTAATGTCTGAGCCAAACAAAGAAAAAATCAAAGATTTTATTTTCAACCGAAATTTTTTTCCAAAAGTTTCTTAAGACAAAAAATCTAACATGGGGTAAAGCATGAGAATTTTCATCTAATCATAAGATTATCTCATATCACAATGTGTCATATCAAGTATTAGGTGTGTTTCAGATAAGAAATCTATCTTATATTGAATAAAGTAAACTCTTCAATTTCCAACGACCAGAGGTATTGTTAAGAGAATATTCTGAGCATTGATACTTCTGATATATGAGGACTTCACTAGTCTGAAGCATCACATCCCAGAAGCCAACTAAAAGAACAATACATACCTTAGAAGTCCATACATCATTCTGGAAGACTACACGCTAAGAGCAAGTCTTTTCCACATGCGTCATCATTTTCTAAGAAGCAATAGAGTTCATTTTGTATATCCAGAATCCAATCTTTGTCGAGAAGTGCTTCATCAACAGATGTAGGCTCTTATCAAGAACACCAAACCTATAAGAGTTGCTTCAGAAGGTTTGAAAGATGATATGGTTCTTGACAGATTTGGTCTTGTCACCCAGAATTAAATCCTCCGAATATGATGATCTCTATTTGTGCTACAACAACTTCTGGTTTAGCATCTTCTAAGTTTTTTTACTTCTTGTTCTTTTATAGTAGCTTCATTTCCTTCAGCGACTAAATAGGTAATCTCCAGATCTGCAACTTTTCAACTAGCTTTGACTTTTCAAGGTCAAGCTTAAAGGTGTGAGGAAAACACAAGAAAAGGGGGGTTGAATTGGGTTTTTCACTCTTAACAAACTTTCTCTCTTAACATTATTGCATTAAGGATGCTTTCAAATACGTTTTGGAAGCATAAATAGTAAAGCATAAGCAAGAGTAAAGAACATGTGATATTTCCTGGTTCACTTGAGAAACCCTCAAGCTAGTCCAGTCCACCCTACCAAGGTGATTTCTCCTTGAACTTAAGGAATTAATCCATTATAAATAAACTGATTACAATTTGCACAGACAAATGTTGTAACTAACAACCACTAAGACTTCCATCTTAGTCTACCCAAAGATCCTGACCTAATCGGTCCTTTGAGGAACAAAATACCTTCTAAAGCTTCTGACATGTCTGGTCATTTAGAAGAATTGTTGAAAACCTTCCTAAAGCTTCTGACCAATTGGTCCTTTAGAAAGAACAAAATGTTTGTTTTACAAAGTTTGTCTACACAAGCATGTGTAATCTGAATTAAGTACATCAGAAGATCCTAATACACACTAAGAATATTACATTGTATTGTAGCTTTAATGTGTTGTCTTCTTTTCTTCAAGTAGCTTCTTCACGGTCAACAACGCAAAGCACTTGAATTGCTGAAGTCTTCTTCTTCATAAGCTTCTGAAAGCTTTGTTGATCTTGATGAAGTAAAGAGAAAAACTTCTTCATCTTGATTCACCTTAGAACATTCTGGACAGCAACCCTTGTTCTATTTAATTCATTGATCACTTTAAAGCACAATAATCATGTTGTGGATTTGTAATTGGAGTTTCCATGATCATCTTCATTATCTTCTGTGACATAGAAAGCTTCTTGCAATATATGAAATTAAGCATATTGTGAATTGATGACTTCATTGTTATCTTATAATCACCAACAAAATGATTCAAGAATCATTTTGACAATAGTTGTTCTTTTTGTTGTTATAGTGGGTGATAGTTATAATTGTGTTCCAATAACGATAGATTTTATTTTAACATTGAAGACAACCTACATTTTAAGCATATGATCTTTTTATTTTATATCCAATCAAAATAAAGTCTTTTGCTATTGAAAAGATTCGTTACACAATGAAGAAAATAGTACTGCCACGTCTTTTTCTTTTCTACAAGTCAAACTAGTAGAGAGGTAGTGGGATAAGTCTTTTCCGTACTGTGTACTTGTCAATTCTAACGGTAACATTTTTATTCTGAACTCCAGAGGCTTCTGATGGCAGATGATTGAAGCATGATTAGAATCGTGACATTTTAATCTCCAGATAATCAAGTCTTCAGTCGCCAAAACTTATTCACTCAGAACCTTGTCTTTGAAACTTCATCACTTGGTCTTGAGATCCTTTTCTAGAACCTTGGGTCTTTAGAACTTCAAGTCTTTGGAGTCTTCAGAACTACATATTCAGAGTCTTCAGCACTTGGTCGTGAGAACCTTTTCTAGAACCTTGGGCCTTCTGAACTTCAAGTCTTCATAGTCTTTAAAACTTCTATATTCAGAGTCTTTAGCACTTGGTCTTTAGAACCATTTATAGAAACTTGGGTCTTCCTAAACTTGAGTCTTTAGCATCTGGACTTTATTAGAAACTTCTGTCTTCATATATTTTGACTGATTCTTTAAAACACGTTGTCTTCAGAAACATGAATCTTTAGCATCTGACTTAAGTAGAACTTCTCTCTTCAGATCTTATGACTTGTTTCTTTAGAAAAACATCAAGGCCTACACTTCAGATGCTTCTGGAGTGCCTTAATACTATTTATCATAACTTGTGTAGCTTAGAAGCAGAACTTATTCTCTTCTAATGTCTTGGACACGCCATCCATCAGAAGCAGAACCTGTTTGTTAAATACTCAAAAATAACAATCATTAGAGTATCCAAATTGTTCATACAAACATACTTATTTGTTATCATCAAAACTCATAGATAATATTACATAACCAAATCTTGTTATAACAATCTTCCCCTTTTTGATGATAAAAAAACTATGTATTTTGATGACACAATTTTATACATAATCAGAAAAAGTAAAATAAGAAAGTTAAGGAATACTTATCCTTTTTATGAAACTCCACATGAGTCAACGACTTGATGAAGCTCGAATATCCTGACTCTGAACCATTTGAGTAGAACTCCCCCTGGTTCCAATAGATCATATATTGAGCTCTTAAGAGTCTTGACTCTTGATACCAATAGAATAAATTGAGATCTTGAATTCATCAGAGCTTCTTCTTATTGAATCTTCTATCCTGATTTTCAGATAGTCTTCAACTTCTAATTTTTTCAGTTCTTCTAGAAAGCATTCGCTTTTGCTTTTGATTCTTATGTTTTGAATATCACATTCTCAAACATTTTACATCTTCTGAACATTATGATACCAAAATAAAGATAACTTTAACTATCAGAAAGTTCTCAACTTTTGAACAGTATTGGGTCTATCTTATTCTTGAACATATGTTCATAAAGTGTACATCTTAGATTATATGAACAATCAGTTTTTAAGAACTTTAACAGAGTTCTTTCATTTTGACCTATCTTAGAATGCCTAGTGAACTAGTTTAGAGTTCCTCGGTTAATCATCAAACAAACAAACATATATCAGTGGTAAATTCACATTTTATATCATTTTATTATTATGATGAGTTTTTCATTTCTTTTAAGGTTTATCAAAATCATTATATTCTCCACATTTTTGACATCATCAAAAAGTTAGAGCATCTAAACAGGTTAAAGCATGATTAATATGCTAATAAGTCTCTATGTGTTATCTGATTCTGATTGTGATTCATTCATAGAAATGCATTATGATTAGACAATATGAGTAAAATAAAATAATATAGCCAAAAGGTATTTCATTAAAGGATTAAGAAGTACACCAATAGAAAACTGAAACAAAAAGAAACTTAGATTAGAACAAGAACTAGCCAAAAACGAAAATTTTAAAAACATTACGACCAAGATTTTAATCATCAAAATCTTCATCTGCGTCCACCCTAGCACACCTTTCATCAACCAGTGCATATTTCGATCCATTCTTCTTTATCAATCCCCAAATCCCTTCTCTGACCATTATCTCAGGAAGTATCCTTCCATAAGGAATGTAGGATTGTGACTTTATTCTTGAGATATCAATGGAATGTTTCAGATGATTGAAAATTGCTTTGGGAAGATTGATCTTAAAATGATGTATCAAGAGAAAGATAAAAATTCGGTCGTCATGAGACAAAGTGCTTCTTGCCGTAGCTCGAGGATGGAGGTTGGAAAGAGAGAATCTAAACCAAGTTATGGCAGAAGGAAGAAGGGTTTTAGGATTAGTTGGTTCATAGGGAGCTGAACTATCATGAAGAATCCTAAACCTCTCCACTATGCCCAGTTCGGATTGATAGTCATCAATGGTGACTCTAGATGAGACACATCATGTGACCTTTACTATTGAAGAGATGGTGAAATCAATAGGAAGGCTGAAAATATCAGACCAGATAGATTTGCCATCACCACTGATTCTGGAATACTTCCAGAATTCCTTTACAAGGATAGGGAATATGAGTTTATTTAGTAGAGTGTAGTAGCTCGACCAAGTTTTGATTTTCATACTCCTTACTATGTCTTATACATAGTATTTGAGTCTAGCAAGATTGGGTCGTTTTTTTGGAATAACTTCCAGGGTTTCCTCATTTCCGTGAAAGGTTATAGTAGACATTGTAATAGCACGAATAAGGATTTAAGAGTTAATAGTTGAACTGAGGGTGAGGGAAAGTGGAGGAGAAATTGCTACTATTTATAGAGTCATGAGGATGAAGAAAATTTATTAACTGGCGGTTGATATCTTCTAGGTAGATTATAAGTATCTAAAGTAGACTAGGAGACATAAATGTATGGGGAAGGGAAAAGGAATGATTAATTTCATTTATGAGGGAATATCAATCGTTTATGAAAAGAATTTTAAATAACTACCCTCTAATACATGTAGAAAGCAACTGACATACGTTAGATGTCTAAAACCTTACCTATGCCATAGAGACGCTTGCGTGACTGTCTTACTTTAGACTTTAATGAATTTATACTACCTAAATACTTGTCATTTCATGATAACACATGATTATAATTATATCAGAGTTTTGAGATATTTATATCTAAATAAAGCATAAAAAAGCCATTCATTGATAAAAAACAAAATAAAAAGCTTCATTAATTAAATAAAATACAACAGACACAAACTAAATATAATCAAACAAGTGAACAAGCAACAAAGACAACCATGATTGGACAAGACAAGCTATGTTCTCCTAACCACTGAAGATTTCACACTTAGTCTTCAATAAATAGTTTTCAGGACAGTTCTCTGGGCCATCTTCTGCTATCATTTCCTTGATTATATCCACTATTCCTTCTTGGAAGAATATTTCAGACAAAACTCTTCCATAAGGAATGTATAACTTAATGTGATTTCTAGACTCAAAGATAGATTTCCAAAGACAGATGAATATAGACTATGGCAGGTTTACTCGAGTATTATTCATCAAAAGATAGATGAATGCTTAGTCATCATGCCTCAAAAGGTCTTGGTTTTCCCCTCTAGGAGGAAAGTTTGACAGCACAAGCTTGAACCAAGCTTTGGGGATGGGTAGTAGATTTTCAAGATTAATAGGTTTATATCCTGATGACATGTCATGAAGAGAAGCAAATTTCCCAGGCATAATAAATCTAGATTTGACAAAGTTAACAGTGAGACCAACATTTTCACACCCAGTTGAAAGAGTGATTGAGAAAGGAGTAATGGTGATGGGAATTTAAAAAATATAGGAGAGGATATAATTGTTCTCATAATCAAGATAAGCATGCTTCCAAAATTCTTTAACAAGATTCATGTAGACAAGTCTATTTAGCATAGTGAAGTATCTTGTCCATTGTTGAAAGTATGACACATATATGATGCTACAAGCAATGTTACTTTCAAGAGGAAGAATTTTAATTTGTTTTTCAATGATAATTTCAAGAAGATCTTCATTTCCAAGAAAAATTGGTTGAGGCATGATAGAAAGATGAGAGGAAGGATCTTGATAGCAATGGGTTTATGAGAGGAAGAGATAAGTGTGATAAATCACTATTGATATATACACGCTCAAATGGATGAAATAGGTTGTACCATACTGTAAGAATGACATAGATCATTGACACAACAAAAGACAAGGATTACAAAGAAAATGAATGGAGTGAACTAGTCATCATAAAGAACATAGTACCATATAGGTTTCAAATAAGACTTTTATTGAATCATCATTTAGAAGTGGTAGACCAGAAACTGACATACATAAAATTATTGAATATAGTTTCTTAAATGAGAAAAGTTCAACACACACACATCATACATAAACTTTTTCGCTCATTCTCAAGGAAACTTACGTGTTCACATTATCCATAGAATTGATTAAAAGATTTTTCTCTTGGAAAGAGAGAATGTTCCATATCATGAAATTTCCACCAACTAGAAATTTACAACTTGGAGTTGCACTAATATTTGGAATGATTCTGTTTAAAACATCTTCTAACTTCTAGAAGTATTTTTATCAGGAGTTCTAATAAATTTTAAAAAAAAGAAAAACATACCTTTGAGATTCTGAAATCTTCACTGTGATTCTTTTATCTTAGTGTTCTATATTCTAATTTTGACTTTAGCTTGTCCTTGATAGGGCTTTTGATTGTTCTGCATTTGCTTTCTTCAGAGTGATTTATCAGAGGTTATGAACTCGTACTTACTAGTTCCTCTTACTTATTTAGAGGTTCTCTATTTTCTGATTTTGAGGAGTATTATTTTATTCTGAACTCTAATCTCTAATCAGAGATCTAGAATCAATCTTCTCTTCAGATGATCTCTTCATTCTTCTGTTTAGAATCACCCGTCTGACTTCTTGAGGGTAATCCTCATAGCAAAGATATTCTGATCTTTTATTATCCGACCATCCGTCTGTTTTTCAAGCTTCCTTTGAACAGACGCTTAATTTTTAGAAGGTCAATATTTCATTAACTTCTGAGAAGCTACGTGCTTAAGAAAATTAACTAACATTTCCTAGCGTCTTCTAAAATTTTGCTTCCTTGAACAAATTACATAATATGTTCTAATACAAGTATCATAAAACTTTGACGATTTTGAATGAAAATTTTGTTCTTGCAATGCTAAGGTAATTTGTTTAGAGTTAGCCTATCAAGGCTTGTCAGCATATCCACTTCAGAGTGAATGACTTTTGTCTTTGCATCTTTTAAAGCATTTTCCATTCAAGAATTCATATATCAAGAATTCCTTTGATTATATTCCTGATGAATTAATAAGCTTCCTTTCCTAAACAACTTTTAGCTTTCTACGAAGCTTTCCAAAGGAAATGATATTTGGAATTTCTACATTAGATCTTCTACATGCTTGATTAGTTAGGCTTCCGATGTTCTGACTCAGAAATTATTTCTTAGATATTTGAATTCCTCTGTTTCAAGATTTTTGATGTTTTTCTACACTCTTCATCATGAAGTTCCTATGTTTCAAAATCAAAAGACAACAATCTATCTTCTTTATTTGAATAAATTCCTAATGATATTTCTATGAGAAAGTCAAGGATGGACTAATCCGTTTCCTGAAAACATATCATGCTCACAAAGAATTAATCTTCAACAAGCCAAATTTCTTAATTTTTGTTGATTTGATCTTTGAGCAAATACATTTTCCATCTAATCATAAATTTTTTTTTAATAAAAGAATTCAAGATATATTACTTCTAATCCGATGAACATGTCTTGTTAGCTGATTCTTCAATCTTCTTTTAATTGCCAAAACTCAAAAGAATTTCTCTAGGAGGTTTAAAATCTTATATGGTTCTGACAAGAGCTTCTTTATCTCCTAGAATTAGTTCTTCAAAAAGAGAGATTGTGATTCTTTTTTTCGTCTTGACGGATCAAAAGGAGCAATAAACACATCTGAATTGGGAGCTTCTGATGCTACAACTTTTGGTATCTTCTTCTTGGGTTCTTAAAAGGTTATCTCCAAAAGAGAAGATTTTGTTGTTGACATCTTCAGTTTTCGAAGAATCAGCGACTTGCTAAAGGTAATCCGTTTGGTTACAATTCAATACTCAATCATCATCTTGTGATACGAGACTGTAATTGAAGGTGGAATAACTATCACCCAGAGTATTTCTTCACACAACATTTGGATCTTTATCTGACACAGTTATGTGTTTAGTATCCATTAATAACATAACCAGACTCTAATACCAATTGAAGGTTTGAGGAAAACACAAGAAATATGGGGTTTGAATTGGGTTTTTCACTCTTAACAAACTTTCGTCTCTTAACATTATTGAGTTAAGTGATGCTTTAAAATACGTTTTGGAATCATAAATAGTAAAGCATAAGCAAGAGTAAAGAACACGTGATATATCCTCGTTCACTTGAGAAACCCTCAAGCTAGTCCAGTCCACCCTACCAAAGTGATTTCACCTTAAACTCAAGGACTTAATCCACTATAACTAAACTGATTAAAATCCGCACAGACAATTGGTGTGACTAACAACCACTAAGACTTCCATATTAGTCTACCCAAAGCTTCTGACCTAACCGGTCCTTTTAGGAACACAATACCTTTTAAAGCTTCTGACATGTCTGGTCCATTAGAAGAATTGTTGAAAACCATCCTAAAGCTTCTCACCAACCAGTCCTTTAGAAAGAAGAAACAACTGTTTATTTTATAAAAATTGTTTACCAAATAATGATTCAACACAAGCATGTGTGAACTCAATTAAGTACATAAGAAGATCCTAATACACACTAAGAATATTACATTGTATTGTAGCTTTAATGTGTTGTCTTCTTTTCTTCAAGTAGATTATTCTTAGAAAACAACCCAAAGCACTTGAATCGCCGAAGTCTTCTTCTTAATAATCTTCTGAAAGCTTTGTATATCTTGATATAATAAAGAGAAGAAATTATTCATCTTGGTTCACCTTAGAACATTTTGGACAGCAACCCTTGTTCTATTTAATTTAATGATCACTTTAAAGCACAACAATATTGCTTGTGATTTGTAATTTGAGCTTCCATGATCATCTCCATTATCTTCTGCGGATTAGAAAGCTTCTTGCAGTATATAAAATTAAGCACATTGTGAATTTATGACTTCATTGTTATCTTATAGTCATCAACAACATGATTCAAGAATCATTTTGACAACAATTATTCTTATTGTTGTTATAGTGGTTGATAGTTTTGGTTGTGTTCCAATAATGACAACTTTTATTTGAACATTGAATACCAACTAAATTTTAAGCATACAATCCTTTTCTTATATAGCCAAGCAAAATAGAGTCGTTGGCTATTGAAAAATAGTTATTACACAATGAAGAAAATAGTACTGCCACATCTTTTTCTTTTCCACAATTCAAGCTAGTGGAGAGGTAGTGGGATAAGGATTTTTTCCTACTATGTACTTATCATTGATAATGGTAATATTTGTCTTATGAACTCCAGAGGCTTCTGATGGTAGAAGATTGAAGCATGAGTAGAATCATGACATTTGAATCTCCAGATAATCAAATCTTCAGTCGTCAGAACTTGTCAACGCAGAATCTTGCTTTCGAAACTTCAACACTTGGTCTTGAGATCCTTTTATAGAACCTTGGGTCTTTATAACTTCAAGTCTTCAGAGTCTTCAGAGTTGCGTCTTTAGAGTCTTCAGCACTTGGTCGTGAGAACCTTTTCTAGAACCTTGGGTCTTCAAAACTTCAAGTCTTCATAGTCTTTAGAATTTTGTCTTCAGAGTCTTCAGCACTTGGTCTTTAGAACCTTGGGTCTTTAGAAACTTGAGTCTTTAGCATCTGGACTTAAGTAGAAACTTCTGTCTTCAGATATTCTGACTGGTTTTTTTAAAACATGTTGTCTTCATAAACATAAGTCTTTAGCATCTATACTTAAGTATAACTTATATCTTTAGATCTTCTGACTTGTTTCTTTAGTAAAACATCAAGGCCTACACTTCAGTAGCTTATTTATTGTCTTACTATTCATCATAACTTGTGTAGCTTAGAAGCGGGACTTATTCTCTTCTAATGTCTTTGCCACACCATCCATTAGAAGAAAAACTTGTTTGTGAAATACTCAAAAATAACAACCATTAGAGTATCAAAATTATTCATACAAACATACTCGTTTGTTGTCATCAAAACTCAGAGATGATATTGCAGAACCAAATCTTGTTATAACAAAGCTTATCATTAAATCTAACATATATTGATTCTTTAACAACAAGTGTTTGATATTTACATACTCTATATCCTTTTGAGCATTCAGAATATCCTAACATGATACAACTTTAAGCTTTAGAGTCAAACTTATTAAGATTCTCTTTAGAATTCAAGATAAAACAAGACCATCCAAAAGGATGAAGGTAGGAAATATTTGGCTTCTTGTTCTTCCACAATTCATAGGGAGTCTTACCCATAATATGTCTTATAAAGACTCTGTTCTGAATGTGACACGTTGTGTTTACAGTGTAATATAATGGGAGAACTGACTTTTTGGTTTTATCCAAATGTGAGGATACCTAGAGTCGCCACCGACTTTTCTTTTATCCAATATTTAGGAAAGGTGAATAGAACAGGAAATACCTTTGATATGTTTGGAGTTTGGGGGAGTAAGATATGAAAAGGGAAGGTGTTAGCACCCTTTTAACCCATAGTTATCTATAGACTCTAAATTAATTAGCTCACTTTTGAAAACTTGCTTTTTTTATGAGATTTGTTAGAAAATATTTGGAAATTGCTAATGTAAGGCTGACTTTGTAATGATTCTTGTATTAGTCCTCAAGAATGTATACAAAATGTTATTTTTGAAAATATTTATTATTTGGAAAGTGTGATGTGAGAAAATGTTTTGAGAAAAGTTGTGATCAAGCAATTAAGAGTTTCTTACCCACTGAAGTCTTTCTTATTCTTTTCTTTCTCCTTTAGAGATAGTACCATCCATATCATTAGTTTGTGGGTAGCCCTATCTATTGGATGTGAAGGGACAAGTGAAGGGTCATCGTATGGTCATCGAAGGCAACATGTAAGGATACTTTAGCAATTGTATCGGAGGGACTAGATCATTTTTCGTAGGTAACATCGAAGGGTCATCAAGGGACTATGATCTTTATTCGAGGGTCTTTCGCTAAAGTATCTCTACTTTTGAGGGACATGGCCATTATTCGTAAGGCAACAAGAGAGGTTACCCTAAAGGTGAAAGTGTGAAGAGTGTTTTAATTCAGTTAATTTATCTTGAAATTATGGTTTTCTAGGTTGTTTTTAGTCTTGCCATACAAACCCTAATTAATAGAAATTAAAAATATGTACAAAATGTAAAGTGCAGAATGTAAAGTCCTAAGCTATTACATGGCTTTGGGAGAGATGCATAAGTATGAAAACTTGCGGGAAAGTAAATCTACGCTATCACATCCTGTGAGCAGTTACATAATTAGGAAAAATGCAGAAAATTTAAATCTAAGCTATTACATTGTAGAGTGCACCCTATACACTTGATCTATGAATGTAAATAAATGAAGAAGAAATAAGAAAAAGAATATGAAAATGTTTTTTGTGATTTTTGTATGAAAAATAATTTAAATTATAATCATTAATAAACCTAAAATCTAATTGATTTTAATATTAAAAAAGTTGATTAATTAATTAATTAGGAAAATTAAGAAAGTTAAATAATAGTTAAAACCCTAAATCTAACTTATTAGTATTAAGAAAAATAATTAGACTAGGTTGATGTTTAATTAATTAAAATTAGGGTTAGAAAAGAGAAAAGGAAAAGAAAATTAGGTTAGAAAAAAACAAGGAAAAAGAATGCATGGGGTGGGTGTTGAACCCACGCCCTCTAGCCTTTTGTGCTGCCTTGCTTGCCCTACGCCATGTGTTTGTTTGTGTTTGGAAATAGAACACTGCATCATATGTATGAAACCTGCATGAATTTGGAAAATAGAAACAAAAAAATATTTTGTAAAGCGCAAGGATCGAACCCACGCCCTTACATTCATAACCCAACGCTTTGACCAGTGGTACTACACCCTCGTTCGGATATCAAATAGAAACAAGTAAATATATTATAAAACTAGTGGACCAGAGAGGCACCGAAGCCCTAGCTGTGGGCGTCTTCTCTGGCGAGACAAATTTTCAACCTAAAAAATAGCCCACATTAGTGAAAGAAAAGAACCTTATCCCCCTAAATCGACCCTTGTGAATCCATTGGTGGCATTAGTGTTGGCTAAATCATCCTGCACAATAAGATATGAATAAAATAAGGCAAATCAGTTCAAACATGGTGATCGGTTATTCTGGTGTTATGGGACTCATGCAAGGGATCAAACCTGTATTGCTTGGTCTTAGGAGCACGTTATAATTGTTAGTTTCAATCAAAGCATAGTAAAAATTAAAATACAAATTTCTCAAAAATATGTAAAACGGTGATGCTTCATGTGCATGTTTCAGGCGCTTTTGATCATCAAGAATGATCCCAACTTACCCTATGATGTCTCAGGAATCGATTTGGATGGTTTCTTGGCCTTGAGGATGGCTGGAAGTTGGATTTCAAATTATCTCTTTTCTTGCAAATTTCAACTTCAAACCCTTGTTTCTTGCACAGTTTTTTTCGTGTCCTCTTGTCTAAATTTGATGGGTACTTATAAGTGAGAAAATTAGGTTAAAAGATGGGATTGGACATTATGTAAAACCTATCTTTGATCTTGTTTGAAAATAGGTTAGAATAAGACAAAACCATGAAGATTTGTTTTGTAAATAAGTCCACACGGTCTTTGCATGATCTTGTATCCCTAAATAAAATCAAATTTCAAGCCTTTTAAGCTTTGTACATTATTTGATATTTATTTGATTTAATTTTAAATTTAATTGAATAAAATAAAAATAAAAGAAATAAAGATCACAAAAATAAAGGAATGGACTTAGGAGTCTCTTATGAGGTCACGAACACGTTTGGACCTTAAAAGATAGGCTATTAGCCCAAAAATTCAAATTTGTTCAAATTGGATTTCATGCATTTTCTCAAAATTACCCAACTTGTACCAACCATAACTTTCTCAATTTTTGTCATATGAAGGTGATCTTATACTTTTTGGAAACCTCACGAAATCCCCTATCATCTTCATGCTATTCATTTTTTCATTTGAATCATTTATCTTGATGTAAATTGCTTTGACAAAAAGTGTCTTTTTATTGACTTTTAAAATGACCTATAATGTTTTGGCCCATATCTCTCAAATGAAGCATTTTTAGGCCTTGAGCTTAGAGAGGCAAGGTTGTAGAGAATTGAATTTCCTTCAAAATGAGCTTTGGTTGAGAATTTTTTTTGAAGTATGTGAAAGTTATGCTTGGTCATAGTTCAGTTGACTTCTCCTTAAGAAAACCCTAATTTAGTAACTTTTGACTTTTGATGGATCTTGTGTTTTCTTGATGAATCATGATCAACCCTTAATCAAATGATGAATGTGACTTCAAAATATTGATGTTGACCAAAAATGTAGAAGGTTGACTGTAAATTGGTCAAAGTTGACTTTTTGCCCAATATAGTTGATTTTCAATCATCTGACTAATTGACTAAGCAAACTTGTGCTGCAAGGCTTGAAATTTGGTTTGAGGATTATTTGAGACATATGAGAAACCATGAAATCCACTTGAGACATTAGAAGTCCAATTTTCCTTGAGAGAAGCAAATCCCTAGTTATAGGTCAACTGCTTAGGAGGAGAGTTTGTCTGGCTAACCCTTGAGTAGTCTTGAGCAATTGAGAACTCTAGGAGCATGGGGAGACCTATTGAAATAATTTGTCTTGAAAAATGGGAGGGAAATTTTTGGGGTACAACAGTTGCCCCTGTTCAATCTTCTTAAACCAGAAGAAGGTGGAAGAGGATTGAACACTTAAGTTCCCAGAAATTTGCACTCACATGTGCACAAAGTAACACTGTTGGTTGATTGTATTGCTTGAATGGGCTTAAAGATTCCATTTGGATAGATGATATAGTGTTGTCGGAGATGGGCTTATAGATCCATCCAAAATAACCATTGATGTGAGTATCATAATGAGTCTATGTTCGACTGCATCTGAGAAGTATACTAGAATGAGTCTGTGTCCGATCGTATCTAGCAGATGTGCTGAGGAGTGTCAGAATGAATATTATGTATCGATTGTATCTGAATGATGTTCTAGAATGAGTCTATGTCTTGACTGTAACTATAAGAGGATCAGAATAAGTCTTCGCACGACTGTATCTGAGGTCTATATTAGAATGAGTCTACGCCTGACTGTATCTATAAGAGTATCAGAATGAGTCTTCGCTCGACTGTATATGAGGTCTGTATTACAACGAGTCTACGCCTTACTATATCTATAAGAGGATCAGAATGAGTCTTCCCCCGACTGTATCCGAGATCTGTATTAGAATGATTCTACGCCTGACTGTATCTAAAATATACTGGAATGAATATCAGAATGGATCTATGTCTTGATCGTATTTGAATTGTATCTGGAATATGTATTAGAATGAGTATAAAAATGGATCTATGTCCCGATCGTATCTAAACTATATCCAGAAGAGGTACTGGAATGAATTGTTAACTGATTGTATCTGAAAGATGATAAATTGTTGACAACATTTATCTGTTTTGTGAACTAACCTAAAAAAAAAACTTATCTTTATGCAATGTCATGATGTATGAAATGAATTGCATAATGATGCTCTCAAAATACATGAAAATGTGTTTTGTATGCACATGCTATGATATTTTGTAAATAATGTATGGGTGCAATATGTTGTTAGAACAAATCGGTAGCTCTGTATAACATCTTTGGCTGGGGAAAATAAATCCTTGACTGTTGTTGGGGATGATGACAGTAGTTTCTCAATTTTGTTTCGAACGTATTTGCTGGGGATTCCCGCTTTCTATTTGAGGACACTCCGCTGGGGACTTTTGACTTCTGCTTGGGATAGAAGAATTCCAGGAAAATTGGTCATTCGTCATTCTTTTGAAGGATTTGATTCTTATGTACCCTGAATCAAGACAATAGAGATGGATAATACTCTGATGTGCTGTCTGACCAAGTTTCAGATATGGATGTCCACTCTTCTAGGGAGGACAAAGTTGAATGACATTTGGTCGGGGAAGAGAATCCTGTTGGGGAATTGCAATATCGGAGAAATAAACTCTGTTTGTGAAATAAACCCCGCTGGAAAAGAGAATTCCTGTAAACTATGTTGAGGAGATAATCTCTGATGGGGATGAGCTTATGAAGATAACTCTATAGAGATAGTTCCATGGAGATTTCTCTGGAGATTTGTAGATGACTTGAAGATTATTCTAACTCCTAGAGTCTTTAGTAAATGCTAATCCTATTTTTATGCATATATGTTGTAAACAGTAACCACGTTTAAATGCATATGTTCATTCAATGTAATCATTGGATGTTTTTGCAAAAAAAACAGAGAAAGTAAAACAATTTTGAATTTTGAAATTGAATTGTATTGATTTAGAAAGTTTGCCTATAAAAAGACAGTTTTATACAAAGAGACAAAAATCCTAGTAAGAGAAAATCGTCCTTTCGGGTTTTCAGTCCATCGGGATGCCCTTGACGCTATTAATGAAGTTGGCTGTAAGTAGATGGGTGATCCAACGGGACATAGTCATAAGCTTTAATCCCTAACTTTTTCCTGGACCGCCCTTTTGGGTTTTCAGTCCATCGAGATATCCTTTTTTGCCCAAGCTGCCTTTTTAGGTTTTCGACTTGCCGGATGTACAATATTTTATATATATCCCTAATTTTTGCCTGAATCCTTTTGGTTCGTTGGGATGCCCTTATTTTTTCCTAAGCCTGTTAACCTGGCAGTTTTCTTTTATGCGTAGTATTTTTTGACTATGTTCGTGTTCATAGGATCCAGAAAATCTTCACCGTCCATGGGGGTAAGTATCATAGCACCGCCAAAAAATATCTTCTTGATCACAAATGGCCCTTCGTATGTGGGGGTACATTTTCCCCTGGGATCACCTTGTGGTAGGATGATACGTTTTATTACCAAATCACCAGCCTGGTACACCTTATGTCTGACTTTCTTGTTAAAGGCCTTGAACATGCATTTCTGGTACATCTAACCATGACAAACAACCGCAAGCCTTTTCTCGTCAATCAAATTTATCTGGTCCAACCTAGTCTGAATCCATTCATCTTCATCTAAACCCGCGTCTTTCATAATCCTTAGGAAAGGAATATGGACTTCAATAGGTAAGACAACCTTCAAACAGTAGACTAGAGAGAACGAGGTTTCTCCAGTTGATGTATGGCGATAACCATGAAGAGCAAACGGTAACATTTCATGCCAATCTTTGTATGTCACTGTCATCTTTTGCAAGATCTTCTTGATATTCTTATTGGAGGCTTCCACTGCGCCATTCATCTTTGGTAGATACGAAGAATAATTATGGTGTTTAATCTTGAACTACATACAAAGTTCCGTGATCATAAGATTTTTGAGATCGGTACCATTATTCGTGATGATCCATTCAGGTATGCCATACCGACGTATGAGGTTATGCTTAATGAGGCAGGCCACAACATTCTTGGTAACGGAGGCAAACGAGGGTGCTTCAACCCACTTCGTGAAATAATCAATAGCGACTAGGATAAAATGATGCCCATTAGAAGCGGTAGGCTTAATCTCTCCAATCATATTGATGCCCCACATTGCAAACGGCCAAGGAGCAGTCAAGACATTCAGAGGAGCCGGAGGCACATGTACTTTGTCAGTATAAATATGGCATTTGTGACAAGTTCTGGAATGACTATGGCAATCAGTTTCTATGGTCAACCAATAATAACCCGCTCTCAGAATTTTCTTAGCCATCGTATGCCCACTGGAGTGAGTACCAAAGACTCCTTTGTGCATATGTTCGATAATCTTCTCAGCTTCCTTCTCGTGTATACAACGAAGCAGAGTGGATTCGTGATTATGCTTGTACAAAATTTTGTTACTTAGAAATAACTTTGTAGAGAACCTCCTTATAAATTTCTTATCATTAATAGATGCTCCTTCAGGATACTCTTTATTCTCGAGGTATCTTTTTACTTCGTGGTACCAAGATTTTTCCTCTACTTCATCAGTATCAACTTCGTATAAATGTGCTGGTTCATGTAGTCTCAATAGTAATTCGAGGAGCTTCATTGTCCCATTTGACTCTGAACATGGATGACATGGTAGATAACGCCTCTGCTAATTGATTCTCTTCTCGTGGGATGTGTTCAAAAGTGATTTCTTTGAAGTATGAAATTAATGTTAACACATGCTTCCGATAAGGAATGAGATTTGTATGTTTCATATCCCATTCTCCCTTAATCTTACTAATTACCAGGGATGAGTCCCCTTATACATTCAAGAATTTAATTCTCATATTGATGGCAGCTTTGATACCCATGATACATGCTTCATACTCGGCCATGTTGTTGGTACAGTAAAAAAACAACCTGGCGGTGAAGGGTGTATGGAAACCCCTGGGAGAGATGATCACATCACCGATTCCATGACCAAGCATGTTGAAAGCTCCATCAAAAACCATAGTCCATCGGGATCCCGATTCAAGTCCTTCATATGGTCCAGGTTCTTCATAATTAGTAACTAGCATAATATTCTCATCTGGGAACTCAAAATTCATAGACTGATAGTCATCTACATCTTGATGAGCCAAATGATCTGCAAGTATACTACATTTGATTGCCTTCTGAGTAGTATACTAAATGTCATATTTTACCAAGACCATTTCCCATCTTGCTATTCTTCCGGAGAGAGCGAGTTTCTCGAATATGTATTTGATTAGATCCATCTTAGAGATCAACAAAGTAGTATGAGTCAATATATATTGTCTTAGTCAGCGAGCAGCCTGTGCCAAAGCGTATCAAGTTTTCTCGAGCAGTGAGTATCTTGTTTCACAGTCGATAAACTTTTTCTAAGGTAGTATATTGCATGCTCTTTTCGACCAGACTCGTCATGTTGCCCCAATACACACCCCATTGAGTTCTCTAATATTGTCAGGTACATGATTAGAGGTTTTTCTTCAACCGGTGGCATCAGAATTGGAGGTTCCTAGAGGTACCCCTTTATTTTGTCGAAGGCTATCTGACAATCATCGTTCCACTTCACTACTTGATCTTTCTTCAACAACTTGAAGACTAGCTCACAAGTAGTAGTCAAATGGGAAATAAATCTGGAAATCTAGTTCAATTGTCCCAATTAAACCTCTGAATTCCTTCTCAGTACGGGGAGCTGGTATTTCTTAAATGGCTTTAACCTTGGCAGGATCAACTTCAATACCTTTACCACTAACAAAGAAACCTAGGAGTTTATCGGATCTTACCCCAAAGGTGCACTTGTTTGGATTCAACCTCAACTTGTATTTATTTAACCTCTCAAATAGCTTGTGCAGGTGATCAAGATGTTCTTCTTCATTCTGAGACCTAGATATCATGTCATCAATGTAAACCTCTATCTCATGATGGATCATGTCATGGAACAAAGCTACCGTAGCACATTGATATGTTGCACCAATGTTGTTCAAACCAAAAGGCATAACTTTATAACAAAAAGTGCCCCAATGTGTGACAAAGGTAGTCTTCTCCATGTCTTCAGGTGCCATATTAATTTGATTATAACCATAGAAACTATCCATGAAGGAAAATACTTTATGCTGAGTGGTGTTGCCAACCAGAACATCAATATACGGAAGTGTAAAGTCATCTTTAGGGCTTGCCTTACTCAAATCCTTATAGTCTATACACATACACACCTTACCGTCCTTCTTAGGTATTGGAACCACATTTTCAACCCACTGAGGATAGGATGTAACAGCTAAGAAACCTGCATTGAAATGCTTCATAACCTCAGCTTTGATCTTTTCAGACATCTCGGGACGCATACGACGAACCTTCTGTTTTATAGGAGGACAACATTCCTTCATCGGTAAATGATGAACCATGATGTCAGCATCAAGCCCTGGTGTTGTACCCCAAAATTTGCCCTCTCATTTTATCAATATTTCTCCTCACAAGACTCTTTGAACTCAAGACCAAGCTAGGGTTTGCTCTGCTCAAGACATCTCCTTGCACTGATGACCTAAATTAGGGTTTGAGTTTGCACAGGGATTTTTGGACTTTCAATGCTCAAAGTGACTTTCATACTTCATGTTGGACTTATAATATTTCCTCTACCAAATTTCAAGCCTTGAATCAAATTTTTGCCTAATCAATTGGGCAGTTGACCTAGAAATCAGCTGTATTGGGGAAAAAGTCAACTGTGGCCAATTTACAGTCAAACCTCATAAATTTTGATCCACATCAATATTATAAGCTCATATGAACCATTTGATCAAGTTTGGACCACAACTCCTCAAGAAATTTGATCAGATCATCAAAAGGGCAAAATGGTCATTTTTAGGGTTTTGACTGCAAAAGGGAAATTTCTGACTCTTCACCTGGCCAATGGCAAATTGGGTTCAATCATGGATTCAAGGACTCAATGGAATCATCTTGACCTATTCACGAGGTTCAAAAGATCTCAATTGCATTAGATTGACAAATGAATTTTCCAGTCAACTGATCAAAAATTAACTGTACACTGAAAAGTCAAACTTTGACTTTTTAGTCAAAATAGAGTGCCAAGGGTCATTTTTTCATCAAGATGTGTCAAAACATGAAACTTGTTCATCAAGAAACCTAATTTTGCAAATTAGGGTTTAAGATTGAAAAATTTCATAAGTTAGAATTTTTCTAAGTTATGAAATTTTCTTACTTTTTCCCAACTTTGCCCAAATTTTTCACCATGATGCAATTGGATTCAAACAAAACTTCCAACATGAAAGTTGTAGTCCTCCACAAAATCTACAACTTTGATTCATAAAGTTTTCTCAAAAGATGCTTGTATCTCAAGTTATAATGTTTGGAACAAGGGTCCATGAAACTTTTAACTTAGTGAAATTTTGCCCTAGTTTAGGCAGGATTTTGACCTATCTTCATTGCAATTTTTCACCTAGTTCCACTTGGAATCTCAAAATTCATTTCAAATATGGATTGTAGATAATGATACAAGCTTTCCAAAATGTCCAAGAACTATCCAAAATCATTTATGGTTGGGGAGAATCGAAGGTTTGAATTTGGCAAAAACTCATTTTGATCCATGGCATGTTTCATATTGCCACAAGTTGCAATTTCCATCCAGCATTGTTTATACTTAATTATAGGTCCCTAAACCCTTCCACACTCAAGAATTAAATGCAAACCCAATGGATTGAAGCTTTTTTCTGATCATTAGAGGATTACATAAGAGATTAATCCAAAAATAGCAAAAAGGCAACATTGCCATTTTTGTCAAAACTTGCTTTATGTCAAATTGCATCCCTTGAGCCTTGAACCAAATATTGGAAAACAAATAATATCCACAAAATTGGGGGGCCAAGATCACCAAGTGCAAGCTGGAAGATAGCCTGTACAGGCCTGTCTTGTACCACTTCACACTTTTACTTAAAAAAATAAGTAAACTTGCGAAAGAGCCACAACTGGAGAATCTGTTATAACCAACTCTTGTAAGCATTTGAAACAGGTTTTACACTTTGCCTTGAGCTAGAAACACGAGTTATTCAACCCTAAAACCTTCTAAAACACAAAATCACTTTCCTCTTGCAAAATAGGGCAATTTCTGCACTTTGAGTTGCATAACAAAAACTACTCGTGCGTTTTCCCCCAAACCTGTTCCAATACCTTCCATATAACCCACCTGAACTATCCCAACCATTGGCCATTGACTGTAACTCCATTTGCAAGCTTCACCATTTCTGTTTTCAGCTTGTGCAGGTTGACTTCTACAAGCTTGTTCAAGCAAATCCAAAACAAACTAAGCATTAGGGAGGGTCAGAGGAAGTTCAAGCAAGCTCCCAAGCATCTCAGGCCTCACTGAAAAGCTCTACATTGCCATACTCGTGTCCAACTGAAACAGGTATTTTTCAACTTCCTATCTCTCTATTTAGGAATCATTAGGCTTAGATTTGTGAATAAAAAATGTAGTACTCATAGCCCTTAAGCTGTACATATGCATAGATTTCATTTAAGTTAAGTGTGCTGAGAGAATTTGATTGATGAACTTCCTGAAAAAGTTAGGTTAAAAATTAGGGCCAGAGAAATTCTCTCTGGTCTTTGAGAGTTAGATTAAGTTCTTTATATGGTTGGAATCGTCTTGAAAAATGCTATAACTTTGGTGTTATGAGTTTTTGCTTTAGAGCACGTATGCAGGATTTCCAGATTTTATACACAGGCGCGCGTTTTTGTTCAAAGGTTGAAGATGAAGATCAGTTTGGGCTGGGCTTGGCCTTGACTTGCTTTTGAAACCTCCAGTTTGCTGACTGCACCCCCTGGCCCATTCCATTATTATTTGATATTTTTCTATTTTTATTTTTATTTCTGACTTTAAAATATTTTTTCTAAACTTCAAAATTACCAAAAATATTTTATTTAATTTTCACATTTTTATTTTATTATTTTTTATTATTTTTTCTAACATAAAAATAATTATTAGATAACATACTTTTATTTTATTTAATAAAAACTTGAAAATAATACATAAAAATATTATATTTTTATTTTTATTATTCACATACTTAAATAACATTTTTTCTGATATATATATATATATATATATATATATATATATTTTTTTTTGACATTTGTATATATTTTATTATTTTTATTTTATTGCACATAAATAATATAATTAATATATATACTTTCTTAAAGAAAATTAGGGTTTCCACCCTTGATAAAAATAACCATTTTTTATTATTTTTAATGCATTAGATATTTTATTTTTTACATACATAAAAATAAACAAAAACATTTTTACATATTTATAATATTTTGCATATTTATATTTAAATTGCTTATTTAAATATTGCTTATTTATTTATTTGATGCAAAGAGTTCAATTTGGATGTAATAGTAAATCTTAGGGTTTTATTTTCTTGGAAATACTCCCCATTCAAAATTGTATCCCCCTCCCCATATCAATGTTGTAATAGTCGTAGATTTATTTTACGCATTTATAGCTTTTAAATATGCCATGATAGAGATCAGGGTTTGTATGCAATATCCAAAATCAAAACAAATAGTTAGACCTAATACAAGACATAAAAGCATGAAAATTGACAACACAATGCACACATGCACCCCTAGGGTTTTCATCCACTTGTTGCCTTTAAAATGGCCATGTTATGCATGTTGAGTATCTTGGCAAAACAAAAACAAAACAAAAGATCATAGTCCCTCGATGACGCTATCTTGGTTGCCTATACAAAAATGATCTAGTCCCTCAAAAATTTGCTAAAGATACTTAGCACAATTGCTATCATGGTCAATACGATGGCCCGCGCCTGTCCCGTTTAAACATCCAAATACAAGGTTGTTTACCAAATGCAATGGTAAAAAAACAATGTAAAAGGGTTAAAAATGTATAGGAAATATCTTTGAGTAGATAGGGTAGACAACTCTTAGTTACTTGATCAAAACTTGCAAAAACATCCTTGCTATTTTCAAACACACCTCACAACACAATTTCAAAACATTTCCCAAAACAAACTTTCAAACATTGAAATATCTTTTCAAAAGACAAACACCTTTGTATATATTCAAACAAGAATCATTACAAAGGTTGCCACAATGATGGCCTCTTTTCAAAACATTTTCAAAACCACACACAAAGCACCATTTCAAACAATTGAAAAGCAAAAGCAAGTGATCTAAACAAGTAACTAAGAGCCCATGGAAAACCATGGATGAAAAGGGTGCTTGCACCTTCCCTTTTCATAATCTACCCCCCGAACCCAAGAAAACATCTCAAAGGTTTTTCCTGTGCTTTTTGACCTTTCCTTTGGATAAAATAAAAATTCGGTGGCGACTCTTGCTAAACTTAAACATTTGCAAACACAAACGCGAAATCTCAAGTCAGTTTTCCCACCGTATCACACCTGGCATGTCTTCGTACACCAAAGAAAAGATCTCAACATAGTCATACAACTTCTGGATTAATCTCTTTTTGACACAGTCTTCTAGGTTGGCACCTATCTTGAATTTTTCTTGTCCTCTTCAATACCCAAGTTCACAACCTCGACTAGCTCTTCATGCGGTTTTATGGATCTTTCTTCCTGAATTAACAGCCTAGCAAGCTCTCCCAGTACTTCACAATCTTCCTCACCTTTGTCCTCAACTTGGTAGATCAGATTTTCGAAGTCATAATTGGCAATAATAGAATTGTTATCAATGGGATCCAGGGTAGATATGGATTTGCAATTTGTTGTATGGATTTGTGTAAGAACACATAGCTACTTTGAAAGTAATAAAGTAAAAGAAATACAAAGATCGCAAAATTTGAATGCAAACGTCCAATGAATTATTAAATGAAAATATGCGGATGAAAAATGACAACCCTAACAAATGGACCGTTGTGCCCCGGGTAAGGCACAAGGTTTAAAGTTATTGTTTAAATTACATAACCAAAAACTTAAAAGCAATAAAACAGAAAATAGCATTTACTCCTTCCTAAAGAATATTGGTATAAAGTCTTTAGCCTTCAATTTGTTGAGCCCATTGCTGGTAGTAGGGAAAATCCAATTGTCTATGTCACAGTCTTTATCAGTGTCTTCCACAATATTGAGTTGATTTTTGTGAACTCCATTATTGTTAATACGGAATGGCGGTCTCCTGGAATTAACACGAGCATGACGGACAACCCTCTGAGCCTCTAAGGTGAAACCTAAAGCAAATTTATCGGACTTGTAAGGGATGTATGGAAGCTGACCCCAAATAGTTCCACCACCTTCTTCCACCACAGCCTTAGCGTCTTTCAGAGAAGCCATTCTTGGTGGAATCCTGGTAACCTTAGGAACACTAGGAGTAGCTTTGTCAACATGGTTATCTGAGGAATAACTTCAAAGGTCCGGCAAGGAGTCTCGAAGAATTCACCATCCATCTTAACATACTTGAAGGAATTCAAATGGCTCACCATGTATTCTTCTTCGCTGCAAACTGTAACTATTTTTAATTTTACGAAATACTTTATCTTTTGGTGTAAAGTAGAGGGAAGAACGCATGTCCCATGAATCCAAGGGCATTCAAGCAAACAGGAATAGGCTAGATGAATGTCCATCAAATAGAAAGTAGAGTCGAAGACTTGGGAAACCACTTTGATTGGAAGATTAACCTCTCCATGCACCATTCTCTTTGAACCATCAAAAGCTCTTACTACAATGTCACTGGGTTTTAACACAATCCATTCACAGTAAAGTTTGTTTAAAGCATCTTTTGGAAATAAATTCAATGAGGAACCCGTGTCCACCAATACATGGGATAAGGTAGTGCCCCTACACTTTATAGAGACATACATGGCCTTATTATGATTCCTTCCTGTGGGAGTTAAGTCGGTGTCAGAGAAACCCAACCCATTATCGCTTGTCAGGCTAGCAACACAATTTCTAAACTAATCAACAGAGATTTCACGCGGTACATGAGAAGATTTAAGGAACTTTACCAGAGCCTGAGCATGGGATTAAGAGCACAACAACAACGATAACATAGATATTTTGGAGGGGGCCTTCCCCAACCGTTCAACAATCTTATAGTCACTCTTTCGAATAATTTTCAGTACTTCCTCCATCTCTTGGTTGGAGGTATCTTCAAGAGTAACCTTTTTTGGTGCCTCAGTCTGGGCAGGATCATTCATATGTGCTTTGCCTCGAGTTTCAATAGTTGATTCAGTGGTAGTGATACGAATTGGTGTAGTAACAGTTTTTGGAGAGATCTCTGGAGAGAAAACCCTTCCACTTCTGGTAACATTACTAGTCCCAGCAATATTGCCAACATCGAGATCAGCAACCTCAGTATTTTTATCTTCGACAATCAATTATTCTTGTTTGACGCCATGGTAGTAGACATCAGCTCCATAATTCCAAGGGATAGCATTATCAGAGGAATATGGAATTGGCCCAGGCGCGGTAATGATCAGAGGAGAAACCCTAGGTTTGGAAGTAATCTTCACAGGACCCTTAGAAGTGATCCTTACAAGAGTGCCAGAAATTACAGACACGTCTTTAAGCTTCAGGTCTTGAGTCATACTCTCCACAGAAGGAGTATTCTCAAATAGAATTACACGGTCATCCATCAATCACTGAACACCTCCTTTCAGCAGTGCACAACCATTGGATTGGGAGGCACAATAGTAGCACTTTTCAACGAAACCCGTAAATAAACCAGATTGCAGCAACTTCTTCTTAACAATCATCAGAGGAGTAGTCAAGTCATTCACAGCAGAAACATAAGATACATCATCAATAGCATTAATACCCTTGTCGTGATTAGGCATAGGTGCAGTGATCACATTAGGAGTCTCAAAAGGATAAAATTCAATCTCCTTAGTGTCAATCATGTCTTGGATCTTATTCTTCAGAGCCCAACAATTGTTAGTGTCATGTCCGGGACTGTTGGAGTGATATGCACACTATTGTACCCCAAAATTCCCCCTCCCATATTTCTCAAAACATTTCAAGAAAGATCCTCAAGTTGCTCAAAGAAGTCCAAGGGTTGGCCAGACAAGCTCTCTCCTAAGGCAATCTACCTCAAATTAGGGTTTCATGTTGCATCAAGATACTTGAGTTCAAGGGATCCCAAATTCTGACTATTGTCCTAATATGTTCTCAAGATCACCCATGTCAAGTTTCAAGCCCTACAGAGAAAGTTTGCTCAGTCAATTGCTCAAAAGCCTAAAAATCGACTATGCTAGGGCAAAAGTCAACTGTGGCCTACATACAGTCAAACCTCAATATTTTTGGTCAACATCCTCATTTTTAAGTATCATTGATCATTTGATCAAGGGTTGATCATGATTCATCAAGGATTTTTCACAATTCACCAAGAACCAAAAGTTGCTAAATTAGGGTTTTGCAAGAAAGGTCAACTCAACTTTGACCAAGCATAACTTTCTCATACTTTATGAGAAATGACCCATCCAAAGCTCATTTTTAAGAGGATGAAATTCTCTACAATCCATATTCAGCTCCCAAGTTTAAAACATGCACTCACAAAAAGTTATGAATTTGGACATTATAGGTCATTTTGAAAAGTCAACAAAAACACCTTTTTTGTCAAAGCTTCATACATGAACATGGAATACCAAATTGAGATGAGACCAAAATGGTTGCTTAGAGGACATCCCAAGCTTTCTAAAAAGTCAAATAATACCTTCAAAGAGTCAAAATTGAGGAAGTTATGCATTGGTGAAGTTGACCTTTTTTGCAAAATTGTCAAAAGTCAACTATGCCTCAAATTGCAATTTTTGCTAAATGGGCCCAATCTTTTGCACTTGTTTTAGGTTGGTAGCATGGTACACGAGCCCTAGCTCTTTCCACTTGTCTTTATCTTATTTTTATTATTTATTTTGATTTTTATTGCAATTAAATCAAAACAAATCATGAAAAATTCCAAATCATTGAAACCTCAATATCTTGTGCATGTTTTAGGTCCCATATGCAGCTGGCAAGTGAATCAATTCGTGCAAGGCCTTTGTGTGCATGAAAAGATTGGTTTTTGCCTATTTTTGGGAAGATATTCAAGTGAATCAAATAAAAATCAAAAGCCATAATGGATAAAGATTGAGAACACTTTTGCAACCCTAATCCAACCCTTGGTATATTGTATACAATTGCAGACCTAAAAAAAGGCTAGAGAGGCATGAGAAGGGAGAACAAAACTTGGAAAAACCAAAGAAAAGTGGTGATTCGATTTTGTACTTCCAGGCACTTTCAAGGCCCCCTAGCCATCTCATTCACTTCATGGGATGACAAGCAAGCTATACCAATCAAGAACAAGGAGTTTCCAGCGCTATAATTCACTGTAAGTCAGCCACGACAATGGCTTCTTCTTGAAATCGAATTGCATGATTTTGGCATCTATAGCATGAAATATTTGTATATTCTTGCTCCTTGAAACATTTGCAAGCTATCTATAACATTCAATTGCATTCTTGTGGACTATCTCAGGAATTGCCATTATTAGGGTTTTATGCTTCATTTTAGGATCTTTGTATGCAGACAAAATTGGCCCCCATGAAGGGCATCATGATACTCAGAAGGCCAAGGCGGTTCGATTCATGGCATTAGATGTCATTTATCATGCCCATGGAAGATTTTGAAACGAGCCAGGGTTGTAGCTACGGACCTATGTCTGTAGGTGAAAGTCTGTGACTTTTACCAACGGAGAGAGGAAAGGGATGATGGTGTGGCATCCCCCTACTCGTCCATTTGAATTTTCACGCGAATATTCCTTTATTTTGTTTGTTTTTAATATAATTATTATTGTTTATTTTGTATACAAAGAAAACACACGGCGCAGTTGGTAGCAAGGTGAGTGGGAAAGGCTTTGGGGCATGGGTTCGAATTCCAGGTCCCCCCATATTTCATGTTATTTTTATTTAATTAATCAGGCGTGCACACAAGGCAGGGGGATCACCATGCATCCTCAAGATTCAACCTTTCGATCTCCAGATGGCCAGATCTAAAGGCCATCAGATGAAGGGCCAACATACGCCTTGGTCAACGTGTAGCACTGGAACGTGCAAGTCAACGTGGATCAATTGCTTCTTGGGCCAGAACTACTAGAAACACACCCCTCCAAATTACTTTCTCAGACCCATATCTCTTTCACTTTTCTTTTTATATTTTCTTATTTATTTTTACTAACACAAAATTAATTCCTTTTTTTAATAAAATCACAAAAATAATATTTTTATCCAATTAGACTTAGAATTTATTTTTTACACAAAAATTAATTTAATTAGTTTGTTTAATTTTAGGGTAATTTTAATTATTTTGTAAATAAATTAAAATTAATTAGAACAATTAGGATTTTTGTTTCTAACTTAATTCTATTTTCTTTTTTCTCAAAAATAACAAAAAATACAAAAAAATAGGACATGTAAATTATTTTCTTTAATTAATTTAATTACTAATTAATTTTGCATTTAATTTAAAAACCTTGTTCTTTTTCTTAAAAATAATTAAAAAACAACAAAAATATTTTTTTCTTTCGATTAGGTTAGACAGGGTCAAAACCCTAATTTCCCTTCGTTCTGTATTCACGCGCGCTTTATTTATTTATTTTTACCATATTGATTTAATTGCTCACAAGTTGTAATAGATTAATTAGGACTTTTACTTTCGTTTATCATTTTTTTACGGGTTGTTTTTGGCTATGTAATTAATACCCGAAGCCTTGTAATAGCTTATCTTACTTTTCGCACTTTAAATTCCGCAAAATATTAACTGTTAGATGTATGAATAATAGGGATGCATGACAAGAATGTATGTAAACTTTAAAACGGTTAGCAAACCCTAAATGTGCAAAGATAATAACGTGAAATTGAATCACTCGCACATGCACACTCTTAGGGTACACTCCCACTTCATTTGCCTTCGGTAAACGATCATTAAGTATATGGTATTTTAGTGGCCACTCTCTTATCTAAAAGATCAAAGTTGCCTAGGAAAGGTTGCTTCGGAATCGTTGCCTCGAATGTTGACCTTCAGACATTAGGGTTACTACTAAAACGTCCTAACATTGCTTTAGTGATCGTATGTCCCTTTTCGAATTGACCCTTAAAACTCCAACGGCGGTGCTACCTACTCGCTGATAGTAGGATAGCGCTGTCTAAAGGAAACGAATATAGAACAATTCTTTTTTCGAGCAGGTATATTAGTTCTTAAGTACTTGCTCAATCCAAACAAACTTTTTCACACTTACACTCCTTTCAAACAAAGTTTTCAAAACAAATTCGTAACACTCTTGAAGACAGAAGCAAGGGTTAAATCGAAGTCAAACAAAAACTTTTTCAAATCAAACACACACAAGAAATTTTGAAAATGATGAGAAAGTACCTAAGAGCCCGTAGAAAACTACAGATAGAAAGGGTGCTAATACCTTCCCTTTCTATAATCTACCCCCCGTACTCAAAATCTCGAAAAAGGGAATTTTTCTGTGCTTTTTTCCTTTCCAGTTGGATAAAATAAAAGTCGGTGGCGACTCTTGTTTACCACGACATTTTGCAAACACAACCGCAAAACACAAACTAGCATTTCAAAACAGTCCGGTTCTGGCCACTGTATCACAGAACTGGCGACTCTGCTGGGGAATAATAAGTGGGGTATACCTTAGGATTAGTTCATCATATTGCTTATATTGTTTGACTTGAGTTCTTTATCTTTGTGGGCTTTGTATTGGAGTTACTAAAGATCATAACCCAGATCTGGGGAAAACCTTTTAGGTAAGTAGCAATAAATTGTGAGGGAACTGTACGGTGTTGACTGATATGGTTGAAGCAGTAGCTATGTTGATGTGGCACATTGGTTGGTACCGGTATCCATTGTGGAGAAACAAGGAGAATATGGGGCTGCTATATGGGTCGTTAAGTATTAACTAACCTTAGAACCTATAATTGACCAACTTGGCCATATGAAGTAGTGAGATAGCCAACCTTGGTATAGAGCTGAGAACTGGTTGATACTCGATACTACACTCATTGAGACCATACTCTCGAGATAGTTCCGACCGCAAGAAAAGATTGCGTGAGCTGAAACCATGACCGATGGAGGATGGTCAATGATATTGAGAACCTCTAGAACCCGATTACTATTATTAGGACAGGTTGAAACCAACTGAACTTCAAGAGGGTAGTACCTAGACCCCATGCAAGCCTGAGACTTAAGGGCTCTTGTGTGACTTGTTTGCCTTTACCATGTTTGTTACCTGCTATACCTGTTGTGTGTTTTATCATGACATCATGCATCATAACATAGCATGCATACTTCATTAGACTAACCATTTCAAAGATCTAGGGGATTTATCTTTGTTCAGTTTTGCAGATTATGGCTTCAGTACGCAGAAACACCATTAGAGTTAACTTCGTGCAGGTACCTGCTCAGCTCAGAGAGTTAGTCTCAAAATTTCCTGATACTTCTTAATTTGTTAGAAGACAAGGTCACCTCCTTAGCCTGGTCATTTCAAAGTTGGATGAGCAGATGATGAGTGTGCTGTTCCAGTTCTTTGATCTGTTGCATCATTGTTTCACCTTCCCAGATTATCAGCTAGTTCCTACTTTGGATGAGTTTTATGACTTGCTAGGCATATCCATTCTCGAGCAGACACCCTTCATAGGTTTGGAAGAGACTCCTAGACCTGAGGACATTGCTTCAGCCTTACATCTAAAAAGGGCTGATGTAGTATCCAACTGGGAGACACGGAGCGGGGTTAAAGGTTTCTTGGCCAAGTTTCTAATGGATCAAGCTCAATAGTTCTGGGATAATTTGGACTTTCAAGATTTAGAAGACATCTTGGCTCTCCTTATCTATGGTTTGGTTCTTTTCCCGAATCCATATTCCTTCATAGATGTGAATGAGGTCAAGATCTTCTTGTCTCGTAATCCAGTGCCTACTCTTCTGGGTGATATTTTACATGCTCTCTATACTCATATTGTGCGAAGAAGGGGGACCCTCATGTGTTGCACACCGCTGCTGGAGAGGTGGTTTATTTCGCACCTCCCCAAGTCTGTATTGAAGAATGAGGAAGGTGTAGGTTGGGCTTACAGAATCATGTCCCTTGCTCATACAAACATTCTTTGGAGTTCTAAGGATATGGAAAGAGTAGCTGTCATTGATCGATGTGGTGAATACCCTAATGTCCCATTGCTAGGAATTAGAGGGGGTATAACTTACAGTCCTTGTTTGGATTTACGACAGTTTGGACGCGCTCGGAGAGACGGTCCCCATGAGCTGCTTCTTACAGATATTGTGTTTAACTATAAGAAGGACGTTAAAGAGCATCGCCGAAGGGTTATACGAGCCTGGAGCATGGTGAACAGGTCTAACCCTCAAGAGCTAGGACTAAAGACTTCTCTCCCTATGCAACCTTATCTCCAGTAGGTTCGAGCCCATGCTCAAAAGCTGGGGATGCCTTATGAAGCTGTTTTGCAGGTAATTGTAGAGCATACTAATGAAGAAGGCGTTCCTTATACAGTCCTCTATCCCTATATGCCTACTGATCTTGGGGCATTAAAGAGATCTTGGATCCAGTTAAAGGAAGAAAGGGATACCTATAGGGAGAAGTATCATGAGCAAGAAAGGAAGATCTTGAAGCTTACAAGGCTTCTTGAGAATGAAAGGACAATCAATGATTATGTCAGCACGAAGGGAAAACGACCATGGGATTTCTGATGTCTTTTATTGTTTCTAGTTAGATTTTATTTTCAGTTTATTTCTTTTGTAACGCCTTAAAGGCATTGTTAAACATTTTTACAAGTTTGAATCTAATAAAGTTTGTTATTTCTTGGTTCGTAAATTTAAATCTCCCAAAGTCTTTGAAATCATTTCATACGCATTCCATTACCATGCACCTCATTACAGGTACCATTATAGGTTTCTTATCTTCTTCGCTGTTTATTTCAGCACAGAATGTCTTCTGAAACACCTACCGATCAAGCCATCAAAGCTCTTCAAGCACAGAATGCTCAATTCCAAGAGATGTTCTTGAACTTGGCCAAAGGACAACAGGATTTGAAGACTCATCCTGAAGGAGAAGAAGAAGAAGAAGGTGGTTCTGCTGAATATGGGTCACAGATTTGGGAATAGGTTGCAACAGGAAGCTGGTCTGTCTCATTCATCTGGAGGAGGAGAGAATCAAGAGGAAAGAAAGGGTCTTAGTCCTGTGGTCTCTGATAATGATACTGATTTTGATGATGAACAGTACCCTCCTGCTGAGGATAGGTACAAACAACTTGAAGACTGACTAAGTGCTATGGAGATTCAGAAGGTCCCTGGTTTGGATTTCGGGGATTTGGGACTAGCTTCTGGTGTGGTGATCCCTCACAAGTTTAAAGCTCCTATTTTTCCTAAGTACGATGGAGTATCCTGTCCAAAACTCCACCTCTGCTCGTACGTCAGAAAAATTTAACCTTACACTGCCGATAGAAATTTGTGGGTTCATTTCTTTCAAGATAGTTTGTCAGGGACTCTGCTTGAATGGTTCTATCAATTGGAGGGAGCTAATGTTCGCAACTGGGAGGACCTTGCTACTACTTTTTACAAGCAATACCAGTATAATTCCGACCTTGCTCCCACACGTACTCAGCTTCAGGGTATGTCTATGGGTACAGGTGAATGCTTTAAGGACTATGCTCAGAAATGGAGAGATCTGGCCGGAAGAGTCCAACCCCCTTTGTCCGATAGGGAGTTGGTGGATATGTTTCTTGGGACTTTGTCTGGTCCATATTTCAATCATTTGATCGGTAGTTCATCGGCTGGGTTCACTGAATTGATTATGACAGGGGAGAGAATAGAAGCTGGTATCAGAAGTGGCAAGATACAGAAAGGTGCTTCATCAAGTACAGAAAAGAAGCCTTTCAAGAAAGAAGCTAGTGCGGTTTACAACCCAAGGAGCCAAAACTGACCTGTAAACCACCAAGAAGTGAATGCAGTAGTAATATCAAGACCCACTATTGCCTCACAACGCAACAATCAGCAAAGAGTAGAGAGACTGCAAAGACAGTACACTCAGCTCAGTATGACTTTATCTCAAATTTTACCGCAGTTATTAAAGACCAACCTGGTAATTCTGAGGGAAGCTCCGAAGAATCCCAATACCACCTCTCCGCTGTATAATTCGAACGCCCGCTGTGCCTATCACTCTGATAGCCCAAGGCATGATACCAAGAACTGTTGGTCCTTGAGGAATAAGGTGCAAGATTTGATTGAAGCTAAAGAAATTGAGTTTGACGCACCGGAAAAGCCTAATGTCATGACTGCTCCTATGCCCAAGCATGGAGTGAATTCTGTAGACGATGATTCATTTATAACCTCTGTGGAAGACATTTCTACTCCGTTGATAACAGTAAAGAAGAACCTACTATCGGCCGGTTTATTTCCGGGCTTTGGCGAAGGTTGCCACCTATGTTCAATCCTTCCTGCTGGTTGCCATTTATTGAAATCAGGTGTTCAACGCCCGATGGATAACAAAGAGATCTTGTTCGAGAAAACTTTGATTCCATTGATTCCCGTTGAAGATGTTTCCATAATAACCATTTCCGCTAATCCTTCCAAGGCTTCCTCGAGAAATCCTGTTAGGATTACATCTGTTCCAAGAGTTGCTCCATTAATCATTACCATTCCTGGTCTTATCCCTTACACTTCGAATAAGGCTGTCCCGTGGCACTATGGGGCCGATGTGTATTATCATGGGATCAAACAAGACTTGAAGGTTGAAGAAGCTGATACCAATGTCAGCAATATTGTCGGGGCTAGAAAGGTCACCTGAAGTGGAAGACTCTTCTCTCCTGAGATTTCCCCTCTGACTGTTCAAAAGCCTGTTGCTATTCCATCTGCCAGTACATCAGCTACTGTCCCAGTTCATATATTTAATTATCACCCTTGTCGCCGAGTCATCTGACGCTCGGGGCAAAGAGATCACATGTGAGCCTTCCCGGATGGAGGCTGTTGTACCCCAAAATTTTCCCTCCCATATTTCTCAAGACATGTCAAGAACAATCTCCAAGTGAGTCAAGTTAGCTCAAGAGTTGGACAATCAAATCACCTCCTAAGGCAGTCAATTCAAAATTAGGGTTTTGTGTTGCATCAAGGTCCTTACATCCAAATTACCTCAAGTGCTTCCAAAATGCCTTAATATGCTCTCAAGATCATTCAAGTCAAATTTCAAGCCTTGCAGAGGAAGTTTGGTCAATCAATTACTCAAGAAGTCCAAAAATCGACTGTGCCGGGGTAAAAGTCAACTGTGACCTACAAATAGTCAAACCTCAAGATTTTTTGTCAACATTATCATTTTGAAGGATAATTAATCATTTGATCAAGGGTTGATCATGATTCATCAAGGATTGCTCAAGATTCATCAAGATTCAAAAGTTGCTAAATTAGGGTTTTGTAGGAAAAGTCAACTCAACTTTGACCAAGCATAACTTTCTCATACTTTATGAGAAATTACCCATCGAAAGCTCATTTTGAAGAGGATGAAATTTCCTACAATCCATCTTCACACCCCAAGATCAAGAAATGCACTCACAAGAAGTTATGAATTTGGACATTATAGGTCATTTTTGAAAGTCAACAAAAACACCTTTTTTGCCAAATCTTATAACTTGCGAATGGAATATCAAAATGAGATGAGACAAAAAGGGTTGGTTATAGGACATCTTAAGGTTTCTAAAAAGTCCAATAAAACTTCCAAAAGTTCAACATTGTAGAAGTTATGCATTGTTGAAGTTGGGCATTTTTCCAAAAGTGCCAAAAGTCAACTATCCTCAAAACTCCAATTTTTGTCAAAAGGGCCCACTTTTTTCCACTTGATTTGATCTTGTCACACCACACACGTGTCCTATCTTCAGTTTCATGTCATTCATTAATTTTCCTATTTTATTTGATTTTTATTGAATTAATTCATTTTTAAATCAATATTAATTCAAATAAAATCCAAAAAATTGATGGGATAAGATCTTTTTGATCATTACAGGTCTTAATTATCATGATACACCCAATCAAATTCGTACCATGCCATATTGTGAACAAAATCTTGGATTTGGCATAATTTTGGAAGCTTTGTTAATGGTGATCAAATCAAATCTCAAGTCATCAATTCACATGGATTGAAAGCCCAATTCTTGACCTAATTGCTTCCCATATACACACACAAGCTAGAGACATAGAGGACACGACCAGAAAGTTGCAAAAACGGCCAAACAAAACTTGAAAAAAAGCTCGAAAATCTTGAAACTGAAATCATACTTAGAGGTCAATTCAATCCAAAATCTCAACGTGGTGTTCTTGTTTGCAATCCACTGAAGCTATAGCAATCAGAACCAAGCCCTCTCATCGCCTGAAACACCCTGTAAGTCGTCCTGAACATAACTCTGAACATGAAATCGTGAATCCATGTTCTTGCATCTTTTTGCCAATTTTTATGTACAATCATGCTTAACATTTAATTTCCAGTCTTTCTGCATCATTTGATTTTGTTTTCGTGAGCTATAGCACCATACCCGCATCTAGGGTTTTGGAGGTTCGTTTTTGGGCATTTGTTTTGCAGGAACAATTGGGACAAATAACGACCATGGTTGTGTTCAAGGAAGAGAGACGAACACGATGATGGTCTTAGCTTGTGTTTACATGGCCTGGAAGTCGTTTTAGGATGATCCCATGAATCTTGTTGAGGATAAAAATCCGCAGGTAAGAAAACCAGGGATTTGTTGAAGAAGACGACCAGGTGTCCTCTCCCAATTGGCCAATTCAAACAGCGCGCCATATTTTTTATTTTTCCAGCATATTAATTGTTTTTCACATATAATAATCAATATTTATTTTATTAACAACAAAGCATCACAGCTCAGTTGGTGGAGGCGTTAGTGGAAAGACCTATGGTACCTGGGTTCAAATTCCAGGTCCCCCCAATATTTGTTGCAATTTTTATCCATGTGATTCCATGCATTCCCATGCGCACAACGTACCATACATCACCAATCCAACGCTTGCCAAATGGCTTCAGATAAAATCCAATGGCCAAAACTGCAAGTCCACCATATTCTCCAGTCAATACATACGCGTGTGATGAAAGTCAAAACAGGCTTGCGTGTAAATGGGCCTCAAGTTGCCAGATTCACCTCCAAATCAGGACCACACCCCCATTGGGTTATCTCTATCCTTTTTATATTTTTCTTATTTATTTGTTTTATTATTTTTATTTTTATCATTTAAAACTAAACAAATAATGATTTTCTTCATAAAATCAGAAAACAAAAAAACATTATTTTATTATTAATTTCATTATTTTATTTTTGTAAATAAATATTAATTAATTAACTTAGTTTTAAATAGGTTTAAACATTTAATATCTTTTGCAATAAATTAAAACTAATGTAGAATTAGGTTTTTAATATTTTTAATCAATTTTATTTTATTTCCTTAAAAACTCAAAAAATCCAAAAATATTTTCATTATTTAATTTAATTTAATTGTTCATTTAATTTAATCCCATTTAATTCAAGAATAAGCAAAAATCTTTTCTTTAATAAAAAGGGTCAAAACCCTAAAAAATGCGCCGTTTTAATTTCTCGCACGCATATCATTTTTATCCAATATTGTAATTGCTTCCAGTATGTAATAGCTTTTAATTAGGACTTTAATTATTTATTGCTTTATTTTACTTTCCGCAATTTAAATTAAAGGGTTTGTTTTTGGCGATGTAAATACCCGACGCCTTGTAATAGTTTAGATTTAATTTCCGCAAATTTAATTTCCGCAACTATACAATGTTAGATGTTTGATAATAGGGAATGCATGACAAGATCCAATGTATGAACTTAAAATCAACATAGCTCACCCATGACATGTACAAAGATAAATTAACCGAAATAACACACTTGCACATGCCACTCTTAGGGTACACCTCACTTGGTTGCCTTCGAACGTGGTCATTAAGCATAGGAAGTTTTAGAGGTCGCCCTCTTGTCCAAAGATCATAGTTGTCTCGAAACAGTTGCCTCGGATAAAATGATCTAAGACATTAGGGTTACCGCTAAGGCATCCTAACATTGCTTTAGTGACCACACGTCCCTTAATCGAATTGACCCTAAAACTCCAACGACAGTGCTACCTACTCATCAATAGTGGGCTAGCATTGTCTAAAGGACATTTGCACAGTTTAATTCCCTTTTCGAGTAGGTAGATGGTTCTTAAGTACTTGCTCCTTTTAAAACAAAACAAAACAAAACTTTTCGCAATTACACTCTCTTCAAAACAAAAACTCTTTCAAACCCACAAACACAAAGAAAAGCAAAGTTTTGAAAACACAATGAGCAAGTACCTAAGAGCCCGTGGATAACCACAGATAGAAAGGGTGCTAACACCTTCCCTTTCTATAATCTACCTCCCGAACCCGAGAAACATCTCGAAAAAGGAATTTTTCTGTGCTTTTGTCCTTTCCTTGTTGGATAAAATAAAAGACGGTGGCGACTCTTGCTTACCGCGACATTTTGCAAAAACAAACGCAAAACGCAAACCAGCATTCCAAAACAGTCAGTTCTCTTTCCCACCGATCACAGAACTGGCGACTCTGCTGGGGATTTATAAGTAAGGTGTACCTTAGGATTAGATCATTGTGTTTTCAATTGTATGCTTTGTATGATTTATATTTGTGGGCTTGTATCGGAGTTCTATAGATCCTAACCCGGATTTGGGGATACCCTTTAGGTAAGTAGCAATAAACTGTGAGGGAACTGTCCGGCTGTTGGCTCCTAAATTCGACACCCTTGTTTTTATTAATATAAACCATTAATCTTGAGGGATGGTTTCGACCAGCTGATCCTGTCGAAATGCTCATCAGAAGGTGGCAAGGTACTTAGAGAATTTCTTCTAAGTAGGAATTTCGTTGCCTTCAACGTCGAAGGAGCTTCTCGACAAAGGTATTTGATGCTCAGAGTGGAACGGTTTGAGATTCGAATGTTTGGAGGGAAAACGGTTCCCAGCAGTTACCAAGTGCAACGTGCCAAGATCAGGAGCGTCGAATGCTGTGAGCATGCCAAGTGGTGTCATCTCGAAGCAGCGTAACTGCCCAACGGTTACTTGAGATGTGTTTAGTATAAATACTAGTTGTTCACGTAGTTTTCGCGTGTGTTCATCATTATATACAAGTCACTCATTTAGATTCAAGTACCCAGTGTGAGCGAAAGAATTGTTGAGAATGTATGTATGAAACACCATTTAAATTAATCAAAGTCTTTTATATTCCAGCACTTTATTGCCTTTTCATTTACCTTTCCCTGTCGAAGCCTTTATTTAACGCTTTCGTTTATTCTACCAAGTTTTTCTTCATGCAATTTACATAAAGTGTCTTTACTTTACTGGCATTAACCATCATTAGACTTAATCAAACCCCAAAAAATCAACCATGTCTTAGGATCAACCTGATCGATCCTGCGAGTCACCAAATAAGTAACCTTTTGGAGGATCAGCGGTTGTTTACCAATTTCCACGGTAAACAAATTGGCACACCCGGTGGGACCTTGTGTTGATTTTTAAGGTTAACCGTATTTACATAGAATATCATCTTTTTCGAGAAGTATTGCATGTTATTGAGAAGTGGCAGAATATACACTAACGATACCAATACTACCAGAAGAAGAGAAGCGATGGCGAATCCGCCAAACAATAGCGAAATCCCACAAACAAATGTGGTAACAACGGTTATCCCAACCGTGAGTGAAGCGCTAACCGCTGGTTCAACACCAGCAGTAACGGTCACACAAACGGGGCCATTACCTCCGTTCACTGGCCCCAGAATGCCTTTGGGAACTCCCCCACCAAGGGGAAACCCAGGAACTAGGCCTTATGTTCCCCCAGGATTTTCGACAAGCGGCCTAAATCGAGAACCACTCTATGGCATGCCAACTTCTGAATTGGCTAGCCTGATGAACGCTGCGTCCACTTTTTCAGACCCTTTAGTGAGTGCCTCTTCGCCACTCCAAGGTTCTGGAGTTGGTATGACGGACAAAAATAGGACCCAACTCTTAGGAGGAACGTCCCAAGTAGCGCATGGCCTTACGAATGCCTCAACAGCAGTCTTGAGGCAGCAAATGGACGAAAGCAACCACGATATGGTTCAAATGTTGGCACAAACTTTAAGTACAGTGCTAAATCCTCTAATCCAAAACACCACCCAGTCGAATCAGCAGATGACAGCGCAAATGGCGCGTCTGGCTGATTTCTTTGGGGTACCCCAACCTATTCGACAGCCCCAAAGGGCACAAATAAGGGGAAACCAAGGTATACTTCTAGAGGAAGAAACCACTATTAACCAAGTCCAGCAGCCTGTCGAAGAAAACCTTAGGACGCGATTGGAACAACCCGGGGTCGAAGAACCTAGGGTCATAGCCCCGGAGGTAAGGATAGTCAACAGAAACCAGAATGCTGACGAAGTAGTTCAGCACCTCCAATACCAGAATATGGGTTTGGAAAATAACCTGGCAGCCATGATCGAAAGAATCATGACGCAAAATGGGATGAATATGGGATTTCGTAGGCCTAACTTTACATCCCCACTGTCAGAATATGTGTTACAAACAGACTTACCTCCTAGATGTAAAGTCCCTAAGTTCACTAAATTTTCAGGGGATACGACAGAATCTACTGTCGAACATGTGGCGAGATACTTGATTGAAGCAGGAGACATTTCAAACAACGAAAACCTGAGGATTAAGTATTTCCCAAGTTCCCTAACAAAGAACGCGTTTACTTGGTTCACAACTCTCCCCCCCAATTCGATCCACCAATTGACCCAGTTGGAAAGATTGTTCCATGAGCAATTCTACATGGGACAAACCAAGATAAGCCTGAAAGAATTGGCCAGTGTAAAGAGGCGATTCACTGAACCTATAGACGAATATCTAAATAGGTTTAGGTTGCTCAAAGCAAGATGCTTTACGCAAGTGCTAGAACATGAGTTAGTCGAAATAGCCGCAGGGGGCTTAGATTATTCCATTAGGAAGAAATTAGACACTTAATACCTGAGAGACATGGCCCAATTGGCCGATAGGGTTCGACAGGTAGAACGCCTTAAAGCTGAAAAAGCCAAGGCGACAAAAACTCATAAAAGAGAAAGGATAGCATATGTCGAAATGGACGATGAAGATCCAGAAACCTTCGACGAAACTATAACCGTCGAAGAAAGCGAGGTCGATTTAGCGGAGCTAAAACAAGGGCCACCATACTCTTGCAAACTGCTAGTCCCCTCAAATGGAAAAAATCCCACTGGTCCGGAAAGGGCCAACGATAGGTTCCCCAAGAAGACTTACAGTTTTGATATTACAAAATGTGATGAAATTTTTGACTTACTTGTAAAAGATGGCCAAATGATAGTGCCCCCAGGGGTAAAAGTTCCTCCTCTTGATCAAAGAAAGAAAAGAGGCTTTTGTAAATATCATAATTTTCTGGGCCATAAAACATCTCAATGTTTTCTTTTCAGGAATCTCGTGCAAGATGCTATCAAAGAAGGGAGGCTGAAATTTGCTGATAAGACCTCCATGACTGTGGAATCTAACCCTTTGCAGGCTGAAGCCCATTATGCTGAACCTTCAGAGGTGAATGTGATCGAGGCATCCAGAAGCCAGGTGAAGAGGCCAGGAATAACTATGGTCGAAGTCACCAAGGATCACGTCAACATGCCAATCTTTGGCAGTTTTTATGGGAGTCTTTCTAGAAAAACAATTGAAGCAGTCCAAAAAGCTGTTGAAAGCCCAAAGATAGAGACAGTTGGAGCCCCAAAATCTGGAGCAAAACCCAGTTCCTACTTGGCTGCAGTCCAAGGCCAGACAGAGGACCTGGAGGCTCAGATGAAGCAGTTAATTCTTGCCACCAAAGACACCATGAATGTCAACATGGTCGAAATCTCTGAACCAAAAGCATCAGAGGAGGCCATTAGGCAAGAACAAGCCAACAAAACGGCTTTCCCTCAGGAAAATGAAAATCTGGCAGATTTCCTGCAAAGATGCCAGAAGAAGAAGTCAGAAGTGATGCTGTGTCCCCGATGCAGCTCGATTTTCGACAAAAAAGCTGCTGAACACATCCAAGGTGTAAGAGCAGCAAACAGAAGAAGGGAGAGTGTTGATACTCGACATGACCCCAGAATAACCTACTAAAAGGGTCCAAATCAAGAGAAGAGGCCACTGACGTTCAGGCCTCCAACCAATGTGCCAGTTGATACGTGGTATAAAACATCAGGTCGAAAGAGGCCTAGCGAGGAAAGGTGGAACTCCTTCGAAGTGCCAAGAGGTTCATCTTTGACACATAAGAAAGAACCTCAGGTTGTCACCCCTAAAGTGACCCAGGTATCAAGTAACTACAAGGGAAAGAATCCTATGTCTCGATCCCAATGGAGAAGATACCAGAGGTGGCGAAAGGCTGAGAGGGAAGCTACCAATGAACCAAAGCCAGAATCAAGTTCAAATGTCCCTCAGAGAAAGCAGAGAAAGCCTCTGGAAAGACAACCAGTGACCAATAGACTAGTCTGGCCTAACCAGGGTGAAGTTGATGATGAAGATGGCTCTGAGTCTGATGACACCCTAGATATCATGGTGAACATAGTCTCAGTTTTGCCAAGAGAGTTCAACCGCCAGGTGTAAGTCGAATCGAACGATTGGGAAGTCGAACAAGAAATGGCCAGGCATAGGCCAGTATGCTAATTCATCATGGATAATGGCGCTACTGAAGAGCAAAATGGTTTCTTCGAACCTCCTACAGAGGCGATGAAAAATCACCTCAAGCCTTTATTTATAAGGGAAAAACTCGAAGAAACCACCGTAAATAAGATCTTGGTGGACTGTGGGGCAACCATCAACATCATCCCTCACTTTATGCTAAGAAAAATAGGCAAGAGCGATGAAAACATCAAGCCTCACAACATGGTCCTGTCAAATTATGAAGGCGGAATAGGGATCACTATGGGTGTGATCCAACTAGACATCAAAGTGGGATTTATCCTTCGACCAACTATGTTTATGGTCATATCGGCCAAACCAAATTATAATCTTTTGTTGGGCCGAGAATGGATACATGGTGTTGGAGTTGTACCATCATCAATGCACCAAAGATTGATACTATGGCATCCTGATGGAATGGTCGAAAATATAGAAGCGGATCAGAGCTATTACTTGGGCGAAGTGAATCACCTAGGGATGGCAGACTTCGACAAAAATTTGGCTCACATTGGGCCATGCCCAGCACCTGACTTCAACTTGGCGCCAGCGCCAAATGCCTTTTGTTCCTTATACCTGCACCCTGAGCATGGTTTTCAATGGGACAGAGAAGACTTGTCCCACATTGATTTCAGTGGGCTAACTGACATCCAGCCAACTGGTTGGGGAAGCGAATTCAGTGACAATGACTGAGTCACAATCACTGCAGCAAATTTCGGCTTATGTAGCCGAAACAAGGATGATAACGGGTCTTGAAGCCGAAGTAAAATACATGGCCACACAGGCCAATGATCCAGAGTTACCTTCTGCAGGTCCTGGAAAGGATTTCGATCCAGAACCCCCTGATATCATGCCAGAAGAAATGCAAGAACAAAGGCTCGACGCCATCTATGACGATGAGCCTTTGGGATTCGAAAAGGACCCTTTAGCGAACAACATCAAAATGTTAGCGCAGGATCCTTTAGAAGAAATCAACTTGGGCGAAGGGTTAGAGAAAAAGCCAACTTACATTAGCGCAAAAATAGACCCAGAACTCAGGTTGGAAGTGATCCATTTGTTAAAGGAGTTCAAGGACTGCTTTGCATGGGATTACGATGAGATGCCTGGTCTCGACAGAGGATTGGTAGAACTTCAGTTGCCAATCAAACCTGGGAAGAAGCCAGTCAAGCAAAGTCCAAGACGCTTCGCTCCAGAAATACTGTCGAAAATAAAAACAGAAGTCAAAAGACTGCTGAAGTGCAAATTCATACGAGCTACGAGGTATGTCGAATGGATTGCAAACATTGTGCCAGTGATTAAGAAAAATGGTACATTGAGGGTATGCATAGATTTCAGAGATTTGAATGTTGCTACACCCAAAGATGAATATCCTATGCCTGTGGCGGAAATGCTACTCGATTCTGCCGCTGGCCATGAGTACCTGAGCATGCTCGATGGATATTCAGGATATAATCAAATATTCATTGCCGAAGAAGATGTGTCGAAAACAGCTTTTCAATGCCCCGGGGCTTTAGGCACTTATGAGTGGGTAGTGATGCCTTTTGGCCTAAAGAACGCTGGGGCAACATATCAGCGAGCGATGAACTCTATCTTCCATGATTTTATTAACACTTTTATGCAAGTATATATTGATGATATTGTTGTGAAATCTGTTTCCAGGAAGAACCATATAGACCACCTTCGACAATCATTTGAAAGAATGAGAAAACATGGTCTGAAAATGAACCCTTTGAAGTGTGCGTTCTGTGTGAAAGCTGGAGATTTCTTGGGCTTCGTCGTCCACAAGAAAGGAATCGAAATCAACCAGAACAAGACAAAGGCAATCCTGGAAGCGAAAGCGCCAGCGAACAAAAAGGAACTGCAATCTCTGCTGGGCAAGATAAATTTCTTAAGGAGATTCATATCTAACCTAAGTGGAAAAGCTCAAGCCTTCTCACCCTTACTTCGATTGAATAAGGAAAGATTCGAATGAGGGCAAGAGCAACAAGAAGCCTTTGACAAAATCAAAGAGTATCTCACTAAGCCACCTGTTTTGGTGCCTCCTTGCAGCAACAGGAGTATGAGATTGTACATAGCTGCATCCGACAAAACATTGGGAAGCATGTTAGCCCAAGAAGATGAAAATGGAGTCGAAAGACCCATTTACTATCTTAGTAGAGTTTTGAACGATGCAGAAACTAGATATAGCGAAGTTGAAAAATTATGTCTATGTCTTTATTTCTCTTGTACAAAGCTCAAACAATATATAAAACTAGTTGATGTGTATGTTTCGTCTCATTTTGATGTTTTCAAGTACATGTTGTCGAAACCCATCCTGCACAGCCGAATTGGCAAGTGGGCGCTAGCGTTAACTGAGTACTCCTTGACCTTTATGCCTCTTAGGGCAGTGAAAGGGCAAGTGGTGGCAGACTTTATAGTCGATCACTCAATTCAGGTTGAGAATATAAATTATGTGGAGATAGAGCCTTGGAAATTCTACTTCGATGGTTCTAGCCATAAAGATGGAACAGGAGTAGGGGTCTTGATTATTTCTCCAGAAAAAATTCCAACAACATTCAAGTACAAGATATCAGGTACTTGTTCGAACAATGAGGCTGAGTACGAAGCTCTAATTGCTGGCCTTGAGATATTGTTGGAATTGGGGGCAACTCGAGTCGAAATAATGGGAGACTCAGAGTTAGTCATTAAGAAAATCACAAAAGAATATAAGTGCATAAGAGAAAATCTTATTATGTACTTTGTGATAGCAAATCGTTTATTGAAAAAGTTCGAAATGGTCAACATTCGACACATACCCAGATTGGAAAATCAAATAGCCAATGATTTGGCACAAATTGCATCTGGGTACAAAATTTCGAAAACGAGATTACAAAGAGCAATCAAAGTCCGAGAAAAAATAAAAGCAACTAGTCTGTCACCAACAGATTTGAAATCGACAAGACTAGGGTATGCTGATCAAAGGAACTTTGAAATATCGTTCATAGACAATTTGTCAAAGCAAGATTGGAGGAAACCCATTGTAGATTATCTACAAAATCCAGCAGCTTTGACAGAACGAAAAATAAAATATAGGGCGTTGAGTTACGTACTCATGGGTAATGAGTTATTTAAAAAGACGCCTGAAGGGGTGCTGCTAAAGTGCTTAAGTGAAACTGAAGCATACATAGCCCTTTCGACTACGCACGCTGGAGCATGTGGGGCTCACCAAGTAGGCCATAAGATGAAATGGTTATTTTTTCGACAAGGACTATACTGGCCCACCATCTTGAAAGATTGTGTTGAGTTCGCGAAGGGTTGCCAGGAATGTCAAGTCCATACGGGCATCCAACATGTACCAGCAAGCGAACTTCACTCAATAGTGAAACCTTGGCCTTTTAGAGGATGGGCGTTGGACCTTATTGGAGAGATTCGACCAGCATCATCAAAGAGCCAGAAGTATATATTGGTAGGCATTGATTATTTCACTAAATGGATCGAAGCTATTCCTTTAGTCAATGCAGACCAAGAAAATGTCATTGAATTTATTCAAAAGAACATTATCTGTAGATTTGGAATCCCTGAAACTATAACGACTGATCAAGGATCAATTTTCACCGGTCGAAAGATGCAGGAATTCGCTCAAGAAACAGGCTTTAGACTCCTAACATCAACACCTTATTATGCACAGGCAAACGGTCAAGTTGAAGCAGCGAATAAAATAGTGATTGGCCTGATAAAAAAGCATGTAGGAAAGAAGCCAAAAAATTGGCATAAGACGTTAGACCAGATCTTGTGGGCCTGTCGAACGTCCCCAAAAGAAGCCATAGGTACAACACCATATCGGCTAACTTTCGGTCATGACGTAGTGCTGCCAGCGAAAATTTGTCTTCAATCAGCAAGGGTTCAGAGACATCATGATATCCCCTCTGAGGTTTATTGGGATATGATGTTAGACGAACTAGTAGATTTAGACGAAGAAAGACTACGCGCTCTCGACCTACTAAGGATTTAGAAGAAGAGAGTGGAAGACTCTTACAATAAAAAAGTAAAACCTAAGGCATTCTCGCTTGGAGAATTAGTTTGGAAGGTAATTCTCCCCATGGATCGAAGGGATCGAAGCATGGGAAAATGGTCACCCAAATGGGAAGGACCGTTCAGAATTATCCAAATTTTTTCTGGTGGAGCTTATGAAGTCGAAGAGTTAGGTGAAGATAAAAGACTCTTGAGAGTAAACGGCAAATATTTGAAAAAATATAAACCTATGCTCCAAGAGATCAAAATAAATATCAATTAATGACCAAATTAACCATAAAAAGCCAAAATGGAAAATTATATAAGAATTAGCCAAAATGGTTACATTGTCAAACAAATATTACAATACATGGTTAATAAATGGCTGAGCAAATTAGAAGGGGATAGAATCTCTAAGTCGAAGGTACTTGGCCTGCTGCAACTCCAGCCTTTTGTTACACAAGGCAGTCGCTTGAGAAAGTTTGGCAATCTGGTCATCGAAGGCTTGGGCCTTCTCAGCGAACTCTAGGCCTCGTGTAACTTCAGCTTGCCTCTTTGTGTCTGAAACAGTCGAGAGGAGCTCCTCTTTGCGCCTGGTGTTAGCATTTATCTTGGCCTCCAACTCTTCGATCTGCGCCTTTATAGAGGCATTGTCTCGATCTATGGTGTCAATTTCTTCTTGCTTGGATGCCTTCTGCTTCGACAACTCTGCAATTCGAGAAGTCGTTTCAGCTACCTCAGTCCAGGCAGAAGAACTCTTGCCATGTAGCGCTTCGAGCTGGCTGTTGAAGCCCCTCTGACGTCGATAGTTCGCAGAGACTTGGTCAACAATGGAGTATAACTCCAAGATAAAGCTGGAAACCTCTAGAGACACAGCAAGCAAGTCGACTGCATTCAAAACAGCTCCCAGACAAGACGGAGCAGTAGGATCCCCCTCCAAAGCCTTCATCAGATCCTTCTTGAATAACTGAGCCTTGACCTTCATCAAAGCCTCATCAAGAGGAGAAGTCGAAGTGGACTTCCCCGATGCAGTAGAAGCATCATGACTAAGGTCAGATGAACTTCCCCTACTCTCGATGATGGCATTCAGGTAGCCAATCGGATCAGTTTGCTTCAATAGGGCCAAGTCTTCTTTAGACTTGGGCTTTGTCGAGGTGGTAGCCCTTACAGCAGCGTTGGCTTGGGGTTGAAGTTGTTGAGTAGCGTTTGCATCGACATGAATCTCTTCGACCTGTAGTTCAGTAGTTCCAGCATCAACATGATCCCCTTCGTCATGTTGCTCCTCTGTCAGATCGACCACTTGATTTTCCTTTGGTTGTTGTTCCTCTGCTTCGGCAATGGCTTCATCGTTCGCCAATTCCTCCTCTTGTTGCCTACTGTGTTCAGCAGAGTCTTGTGTCTCTGAAGTCTTTGGTGCTGAACTTTCGGTGGTCTCCTGAAAATAGAAGAGGAAGAATCTTCTGGTTTAGAAAGATACACAATCGAACGTGAGCATCGACACCTAAGTTAAAAATGGTCAGAGAAACTACCTGCAGAGGAATTTCAGCCCCAGGGCTGGAATTATCACTTTCGACGGGTTTGTTGAGCAAAACTTTTAGCTCCTCCTCTGTGGGCTCTTCGATGATCACGGGAGGTGGCATGGGTCTTCTCCCTGCAACCTTTATTCTGATCATGGGTCGAGGCTCAGGAGCAGGGGCATCTTTCTTCAGTTTTCTCCGTTTAAGAGGAGCGGGGGGAGATTCGTCCTCGTCGTCACTCCCAGATTCGACCGTTAGTGCAGGTCGTTTCTTGGGTGCAGGTTCCTGAAAACCAAATGGAGTTCGATTTAGAGCGCCACATCGAAAATCAGGATGTTAAAACCATAAGGAAATAATAAAAGTCTGGTTACCAGTGCTGAAGGTTTTATCGAGGGACCTCCTCTCTGATGGCTTTCTGTGGTTTTTACCGGTGCTGAAGGTTTTGTCGAGGGACCTTCTCCCTGATGGCTTTCTGTGGTTTTCTTTGCTGCAGGAGTTCGAACAACTGAAAGAAGACGCGTTCACAAGTTATAATTAACAAGTTATAAGTCGAAATGGAAAGACAAATATAACTTAGAGAGTGAATGTACATTTCTTTATTTTGTCAAGGACTAGAACGAAGGACTTCTGGAGTTCGTCCACAAAATCTTTTTCGTTGAAGAACTCTTCAGCATAATAACTCTTCCACCAGTCTTCGAAAGATGGTGAACAGAGGAAGTTAAGTTGATAGTCGAACAGTGAAAGTATTGTTCGACCAGCGTACCTGCCAATATGCTTGGTGGCGGCATCCTCAGTATAATCATTGCAAAAATATAACATTGATTTCTCCCTAGGAAAAATGGGAGAAGGAAGTGAATGAATGATACCAAACTGTCGAGAGACCAAGTTTGGCTGATAAGCGATCAAGCTCGGGTGATTCTTGGAACTCTTAAAACGCATTGGCATTATTCTGGGAGTGAGAAATGCTTCCCACATTGTTGTGTGTTCTTCGAGATGAGGGTCACCTGATGACTTGGGATGGGGCCTGGTGAACCATTCTAGACCAAACTTTCGACGGGCGAAAGGAGCCATGGTCGAGGTGAATTCTTTTCTTCCTGCAAACATCAAGACGAAGTTTGCAAAGGTCTGTTGAAGTTCCAGCCCATCCTCAGTGGGAGTCAGTAAAGCCAGTCTGGTGCCTTCGAAACGCCTTTTGGCTATCTCAGGAGCTTGTTCGTTTATCTGAGTTTTCTGAGGTAAGAAAGACTCAAAAGTGGCATTTAGCCATAGTTGTAATAGCCAGAAGGGTCCTGCAAGCAACAAACTAGCTCTATTTTCGATGACCTTTAACAGAGTCGCTCCACTGCTTATCGACTCATACAGGTTCGCCAGGATTAATTCGGCCAAACAGATGTTTTGACCGTGGTGAAGCTGGGTAGCAAGGGTGACCATTTTCTTCGTCACCTGTAGAGACTTCGTGCAGAACACGAAGCGTGAAAGCCAAAGGGCTAGAAACGCAATGTGCTCCACGTCTGTCACATTAGTTGTCGACCTGTCGTGATAGTGGTTGATGTAGGTGGTGTAAGTGGGTTTGGTAGCTGAAAACCCAATCTGGTCTTCAGACATTTCCTCTGGGTCGAAGTAATTCCCAGTTGGTCGAAGACCGGTGATGGCAGCCACATCGAAGAGAGTGGGTGTTATCATTCCACAAGGCAGGTGGAAGGTGAAGTGAGTATAGTCCCAGAAAAGCAAAGAGGCTACCAGCATCTCAGGGGAGTAGTTGAGACCAGTCTTCGACAGCATGACTAGGTCATAAATCCCTAGGTTCTTCCAAATCGAAGCCTGGCTTTTTTCCATCTTCTCTAGCCAAGCGCTGTAGTCTGGTGTAAGGCTAGGGCTAGACCTAAAAGCCCTAACACCTCTGTTAAAGAAACGAAGATCTATCTTTTCTTTAGCATGATCTTCGTTGTCATCTGCAGCCTTTTTGGAGCACCCAACAGGTTTGAGTGCCTCAAGCACCGGGAAGAAGTTCTTGATCTTCGTGGAGTCATCAATGCATGTGGATAAAGGGCCAGACATGGCGAAAACCTGGTTGGAGTATCCAACTGGAATCAGCAGTTGAGAAGAATAAACTTCACGCTCAGCAGTTCCCAGGGGTTCAGGAACCCTTCGCATGCCTTTAGAGTTAACTGTTGGAACAGTTGAGAAGATTTTTGGTTGGGCAGTTTTAGAAGGAATGTTAGAACTGGGAGCATTAGAAGAACCTGAAGCCATTTTTGGGTTAAGATGAAGGTGAATGAAGAACAAAGTGTTTGCAGAGGTTTTTGTGTTCAATAATAAGGCTTGGATGCAGAATGGCGTGAAAAAGTCCCACAAAGGGCACCTAGCGCTATTTATAGTGATTGGAAAATCACGAAACTCGAGGTCATTTAATGTTTCAGACGGTAGTGGGGCACGTGGTGCTCCTTTGCTGACATAGCCGTTCTGCAGAAAGGAAACGGTGCAGCGTGCACCCTCGTTTTTGGGAAATTGTCATGATGACAATCTGTGAAAGGAAATTGGGCACGCTAAACGCCTTACTGAAGTGACGTCTTAGGTACAGATGGAATGATGGCTTTTTCTTGGGATTGTCAGTTGGTTGGTAGAAGACGAAAAGCGCACAAGTTAATATGTGGCTAAGAATGAAGGACAGGTGTCGGGTGTCGGGTGGAATCTCAAAGAATGCCTTTTTCTTTTTCAGCGTCGAAATAAGGCATTCTTGGGGGGCAATTTGTTGGCTCCTAAATTCGACACCCTTGTTTTTATTAATATAAACCATTAATCATGAGGGATGGTTTCGACCAGCTGATCCTGTCAAAATGCTCATCAGAAGGTGGCAAGGTACTTAGAGAATTTATTCTAAGTAGGAATTTCGTTGCCTTCGACGTCGAAGGAGCTTCTCGATAAAGGTATTTGATGCTCAGAGTGGAACGGTTTGAGATTTGAATGTTTGGAGGGAAAACGGTTCCCAGCAGTTACCAAGTGCAACATGCCAAGATCAGGAGCATCGAATGCTGTGAGCATGCCAAGTGGTGTCATCTCAAAGCAGCGTAACTGCCCAACGGTTACTTGAGATGTGTTTAGTATAAATACTAGTTGTTCACGTAGTTTTCGCGTGTGTTCATCATTATATACAAGTCACTCATTTAGATTCAAGTACCCAGTGTGAGCGAAAGAATTGTTGAGAATGTATGTATGAAACACCATTTAAATTAATCAAAGTCTTTTATATTCCAGCACTTTATTGCCTTTTCATTTACCTTTCCCTGTCGAAGCCTTTATTTAACGCTTTCGTTTATTCTACCAAGTTTTTCTTCATGCAATTTACATAAAGTGTCTTTACTTTACTGGCATTAACCATCATTAGACTTAATCAAACCCCAAAAAATCAACCATGTCTTAGGATCAACCTGATCGATCCTGCGAGTCACCAAATAAGTAACCTTTTGGAGGATCAGCAGTTGTTTACCAATTTCCACGGTAAACACCGGCGTAGACCGACACGGTTGAAGCAGTAGCTACGTTGGTGTGGCACTTTAGTCTGTACCGATATCCCTTGTGTTGGAACGAGGAGAATATGGGTCTTCTAAGGGGTCATTAAGCACCAACTGACCTTAGAAACTTAAATTGACCAACTTGGCCATAGAACAGTAGCAGTATGCTACACTCATTGAGACTAAACTCTCACGATGATTCTGGCCGCAAGAAAAGGTTGCTAAACTGGAATTATGATCGATTGAGGGTAGTCAGTGATATTGAGATCCTCTAGAACCCGGTTACTATTTTTAGGACAGGTTTAAACCAACTGAACTGAAAGAGGGTAGTACCTAAGCTCCATGCCAGCCTAAAATCTAAGGGCTCTCAGTGTGATTTGTGTGCCTTTGCCATGTTTGCTTTTTGTGGATACTTGTGGTGTGCCTTTATCATGACATCATGACATCATAACATTGCATACATCTTGCATTGGACTAACCTATTTCAAAGACAGGAGGGTTTCATCTTTGCTCTATTTTGTAGGTCATCATGATGCCTATGCGTAAGAATACCATCCGGATCAACTTTGTCCAAGTCCCTACCTTGGTTAAAGAGTTGGTTGCCAAGATGCCTGACACTACTTCCTTCATCAGGAGGCATGGTTCTCTTCTCAGTTTGGTCACCTCCAAATTGGACGAGCAGATGATAAGTGTCCTAGTCCAGTTCTATGATCCGTTGTACCATTGTTTTACTTTCCAGGACTTCCAGCTGGTTCCTACCCTAGAAGAGTTCTCTGAGTTGCTCGGTATCTCTGTTCTGGAGCAGACCCCATTTACTGGTTGGGAGAAGATCCTTAGGCCCGAAGAAATTGCTGCAACCCTTCATTTGACTAAAGAGGAGGTAATTTCTAATTGGGAGACTAGGAGTGGAGCAAAAGGATTTCTGACTAAGTTCTTGGTTGGCAAGGCTAACTACTTCTGGGATAGCCTAGACTTTAAGGCCTTCGAGGATATTCTAGCTCTTCTGATTTATGGCTTGGTATTGTTTCCGAATCCTGACACTTTTGTTGATGTGAATGCGATAAAGATCTTCATCTCTCAGAACCCTGTACCCACTCTCTTGGGTGACATTCTTCATCAGCTCTATGCTCGTACTGCCCGAAAGTGGGGAACCTTGATGTGCTGTGCTCCTTTATTGGCAAGGTGGTTTATTTTGCACCTTCCTAAGTCAGTACTAAAAAACGAAGAAGGAATGGGCTGGGCTTATAGAGTGATGTCTCTATCTCATAATGACATCATTTTGACTCTCAAAGGTATGGACGAGGTGACTATCATTGATCACTGTGGGGAGTACCCTAATGTTCCACTGCTAGGAACCCATGGAGGAATTTCTTACAAGCCATGCTTAGCTCTCCGTCAGTTTGGAAGAGCCAGAAGAGAAGGACCTCACGAGTTGCTAATGCCTAATATCGTCTTTGATTTTCAAGGGGATAGCGACGAGCAGCGTCGCAGATTCATAAGGGCTTGGGATAGAGTTCACCAATATGATCCACATGAGCTGGGCCCAAAGACTTCTCTGCCAATGGAGCCATATCTCAGATGGGTCCGTATCCGCGCCCAAAAGCTAGGTATGCCATATGAAGCTGTCCGGCTTGTCACTCTTGAAGTTGCTAATGAAGAAGGGGTTCTTCCAACCATTCTCCATCCTTATATGCCCACTAACATTGGGGCACTGAAGAGATCTTGGATGCAATTGAGGGAGGAACGGGATTCTTACCGAGAGAAGTTCAATGAACATGAATAGAAGATCCAGAGGTTGACTAGGCAGTTAGAGAACGAGCGGATTCTCAACGACTATGTCCGCACTGATAAGAAGAGACTGTGGGAGCATTGATGGACCTTTGATGATTTCCTTTCCAGTTTTTATTTATTTTTCAGTATTTCCATTTTTGTAACGCCCTGAGGGCATCAGTTGAACAATTTGAATTTTGAGGTTTAAATCTAATAAAGTGTGTTTCCTTTCTTGTTTACAAATTTGAATCTCGATTGTCTTTGAAATCATAAATCATACGCATTTCATCTCATGCACTTCATAAATAGGTACCCCTTTACAGGTCTCTTATCTTCTTCGCAGTTTATTTCAGCACTCAATCATCATGTCTGCTGAACCTACAACTGAGCAAGCTATCAAGGCCCTCCAGGCCCAGAATGCCCAATTTCAAGAGCTGTTCATGAATCTAGCTAAGGGTCAGAAGGACCTGAAGACCCTGATTCTGAAAGAGAAGAAGAAGAAGAGGACCATCCTGTTTAACACACGACACAAGTTTGGAAATAGGCTACAGAATGAAGTTGATCTGACCACCTCATCTGGAGGGAAAGATAGTCCACAAGAAAGGAGGGCTCCTAGCCCTGTGGTCTCCGACAACGAGACGGAATACGATGAAGAACAGTATCCTCCTGCTGAGGATAAATACAAACAAATGGAAGACCGATTGAGTGCTATGGAGGTTCAAAAGGTACCTGGTCTGAACTTCGGAGATCTAGGTCTATCATCTGGGGTAGTGATTCCCCAAAAATTCAAGGCACCAGCCTTTGCTAAGTATGACGGAGTTTCTTGTCTGAAGCTACATCTCCGGTCATATGTGAGGAAGATCCATCCTTACACTGCTGATAAGAACCTATAGATCCATTTCTTTCAAGACAGTCTCTCAGGGATTCAACTTGAGTGGTTCTATCAGTTGGATGGAGCCAGTATCCGCAGCTGGGAAGATTTGGCTACTGCATTCTACAGGCAGTATCAGTACAACTCCGACCTCGCTCCTACGTGTACCCAACTCCAGGGTATGTCAATGGGAATGGGTGAAGGATTTAAAGATTATGCTCAGAAGTGGAGCGACCTCGCCGGAAGAGTACAACCACCCTTAGCTGATCGGGAACTTGTTGATATGTTTCTGGGGACCCTGTCTGGTCCATTCTTCAACCATCTAATTGGAAGCTCTTCAGCTGGGTTTACAGATCTTATTTTAACTGGTGAGAGGATTGAGGCTGGTATTAAGACTGAGAAGATACAGAAGGGTGCCTCATCAAGAACCGAGAAGAAGCCATTTAAGAAAGAGTCCAGTGCTGTCTACAGTTCAAGAAGACAGAATAGACCTGAACACCGCCAAGCTATCAATGCGGTTGTTATTTCAAAACCTGTTGGTGCTCCTCAGCACAACAATCAACAGAAGGACAAGAGACCTCGAAGGCAATTTACTCGTCTCAGCATGACTTTGCCTCAGATTCTGCCACAGTTGCTGAAGACTAATCTGGTAGTTCTAAAGGAAGCCCCGAAGAGTCCAAATACCACATCACTGAGGTATAACCCTAATGCCCGCTGTGCTTTTCACTCTGATAGCCCGGGGCATAATACGAATGATTGCTGGGTTTTGAAGAACAGGGTACAGGACTTGATTGATGCCAAGGAAATTGAGTTCGGAGCACCAGAGAAGCCTACACAAGATGCAGGGGTAAATGCTATCGGGGGTGAGGATGATGAAGAGTTTGATATCGACAGTTGGATCTACCCTATGACCAATGGTGGATTAAGCAACTGGACAGCGAAGGATTCTATGCCCGTTTCATTTATCACCCAGTAATGAAACTTTTTGTTTTGAATATGTAATAGACAATGTTTTAAAACTTTATGGCCCAGTGTCTTACCCGAGGCACTGTGGCTTCATTTGTGAGGGCTTTTGTGTGTCATTTTCATATATCATTAATAAAAGCATTGGACGTTCTTGCATTTCAAATCTTGCGCTCCTTGTTTTTCTTTATTATATATTGCAAAACAGCTATTTACACACACTCACGTATACAGGTCTACATTCACTCTGGATCTCATTGGTAATGACTCTGCTACTGCCGGTTATGACTTCGAAAGTCCGATCAACTTAGCTGAAGACGAAGGTGAAGATGATTGCGAAGGGCCTGGTGAACTTGCAAGACTGTTACTCCAGGAAGAGAGGGACATTCAGCCACATGAAGAGCTGGTGGAATCAGTGAATCTGGGTACTGAGACAGACAAGAAGGAGGTCAAGGTTGGTGCAAATCTGGAGCTTAGTGTGAAGCAACGGTTGATTCAGATGCTGCGTAACTACATTGAAATCTTTGCCTGGTCTTATGAAGATATGCCTGGTTTGGATACTGATATTGTGGTTCATCGCCTGCCTACCAAGGAAGACTGCCCTCCAGTAAAACAGAAGGTCCACCGAATGCGCCCGAGGATGTCTGAGAAAATCAAGGCTGAGGTGATGAAACAGTTTGACGCCGGTTTTCTAGTAGTTACTTCTTACCCCCAGTGGGTGGCCAACGTGGTTCCTGTACCGAAGAAGGATGGTAAGGTCCGAATGTGTGTTGATTACAGGGATTTGAACAGGGCAAGCCCCAAAGATGATTTCCCTCTACCTCACATCGACGTTCTGGTTGACAACACTGCTCAGCATAAGATATTTTCCTTTATGGATGGTTTCTCCGGTTATAATCAAATAAAAATGGCCCCCGAAGACATGGAGAAGACGACCTTTGTTACTCAGTGGGGCACCTTTTGCTACAAGGTCATGCCTTTTGGACTGAAGAATGCTGGGGCAACATATCAGCGTGCCATGGTTGCTTTGTTTCATGACATGATCCATCATGAGATAGAGGTATATGTCGACGATATGATCGCAAGGTCCCAGACTGAGAAAGAACACCTGGACCATCTACAGAAGCTGTTTGACAAGTTAAAGTTGTACAAGTTGAGGTTGAACCCGAACAAGTGCACCTTCGGGGTGAGGTATGGTAAGCTACTAGGCTTCATCGTGAGCGACAAAGGTATTCAAGTTGACCCTGCAAAAGTGAAAGCCATACAGAAGATGCCAGCTCCCAGAACAGAGAAAGAAGTCAAAGGCTTTCTGGGATGACTGAACTACATTGCCCGATTCATCTCGCGCCTAACTGCTACTTGTGAGCGAATCTTCAAGTTACTGAAGAAAGATCAAGTGGTACGTTGGAACGATGAATGCAAGGCCGCTTTAGAAAGGATCAAAGAGTATCTCCAAGAGCCACCCATTCTAATGCCACCAGTTGAAGGGAGACCTCTGATCTTATACTTGACAGTACTCGACAACTCAATGGGGTGTGTGTTGGGTCAGCATGACGAGTCTGGATGAAAAGAGCATGCAATTTACTACCTTAGCAAAAAGTTTACCGACTGTGAGACCCGATACTCACTGCTCGAGAAAACTTGCTGCGCTTTGGCATGGGCTGCTCGCCGGCTGAGACAGTATATGCTGACTCACACCACTCTATTGATTTCAAAGATGGATCCAATCAAGTATATCTTCGAGAAGCCTGCCTTGTCCGGAAGAATAGAAAGATGGCAGATGATCTTGACTGAGTATGACATCCAATATACGACCTAAAAGGCTATTAAGGGAAGTGTATTAGCAGACCATTTGGCACATCAGGCAGTTGATGGTTACCAGTCTATGAACTATGAATTCCCGGACGAGAATATCATGTTGATAACTGACTGTGAGACACCTGGACCGGATGAAGGACCTGAGGAAGGATCCCAATGGTCTATGTACTTTGATGGAGCTTCGAACACTTTGGGTAATGGCATTGGCGCCGTGATCATATCTCCTAAAGGCTCTCATACTCTGTTTACCGTTCGACTATGTTTCAACTGCACCAACAATATTGCGGAGTATGAAGCGTGCATCATTGGTCTTCGAGCAGCAATTGACCTAAGGATTAAGTTTCTAAGTGTCTTCGGAGATTCCTCTCTCGTGATCATTCAGATCAAAGGCGAGTGGGATACGAAACACCCAAACCTTATTCCTTACAAGGAGTATGTATTGACGTTGCTTCCCCATTTTGAAGAGATAACCTTTGAACACTTCCCTAGAGAGGAGAATCAGTTGGCGGACGCGTTGGCTACGATGTATTCTATGTTCAAAGTCAATTGGGACAACGAGGCTCCCCGGATTATCATTGAAAAGTTGGACGAACCTGCACATTGTTGTGAGCTTGAGACTGAAGAGGTAACAGAAAAGCCGTGGTATCAGGAGGTGAAGAGATATCTTGAAGCACAGGAGTACCCCGAGGGTGCATCTGTTAATGACAATAAATTTATGAGAAGGTTCGCAGCGAAGTTCTTCACCAGCAATGACATCCTTTACAAGCGTAACCATGATTCAACTTTACTGTGTTGTATGGATAAGAATGAAGCAGAAAGGATCATGACAGAGTTACATGAAGGTACTTTCGGAACTCACTCCAGTGGACACACCATGGCAAAGAAGATCCTACGGGCAGGATATTATTCGTCCACAATGGAAGCCGACTGTTATGAGCATTCTCGGACATGTCACAAGTGCCAAGTCTGTGCTGATAAGGTGCACGTACCTCCAGTTCCTCTGAACATCTTGACGACACCTTGGCCTTTTGCAATGTGGGGCATTGATATGATCGGCGAGATCAGACCTACGGCATCTAACGGGCATTGTTTCATCTTGGTAGCTATCGATTACTTTACAAAGTGGGTTGAAGCAACTTCCTTTGCTACTGTAACCAAGAACGCTGTGGCACGGTTTATTCGGTACAATCTGATTTGTCGATATGGTGTACTAGAGAGGATCATTACGGACAATGGTACTAATCTCAACAACAAAATGATCACTGAGCTCTGCCAGTAATTCAAGATACAACATCACAACTCTTCTCCCTACCGGCCGAAGATGAATGGGGCTGTAGAAGCGGCTAATAAGAACATTAAGAAGATTGTGCAGAAAATGACGGTGACATACAAAGATTGGCACGAGATGTTACCATTTTCTCTTCCTAGGTACCGTACCTCAGCACGGTCGTCAACAGGTGCAACACCTTATTCCTTGGTTTATGGCATGGAGGCAGTCTTGCCCATTGAAGTTCAGATACCCTCTCTTCAGATCATGAAGGATGCAGGTTTGAGTGAAGATGGCTGGATCCAGACCCGGCTTGATCAGCTAAATCTAATCGACGAAAAGAGACTTACGACTATTTGTCATGGTCAAACGTACCAAAAACAGATGATCAAGGCATTTAACAAGAAAGTTAGGCGACAAGAGTATCAAATTGTGGATCTGGTAATCAAGCGCATTATCCTACCTCAAGGTGATCCCAGGGACAAATGGACCCCTACTTACAAAGGGCCATTTGTGGTTAAGAACATTTTCTCAGGCGGAGCTATGATTCTAACCACCATGGATGGTGACGACCTTCCTCACCCCGTCAATGTAGACATAGTGAAAAGATACTAAGCATAATCAAAGACCCGCTAGGTTGACTGGCCTAGGAAAAAATAAGGGCTTCCTGGCGAACCAAAAGGGTTCGGGCAAAAATAAGGGATGAAAATGAAAAAATTTGTACACCCGGCAGGTCGAAAACCTGAAAAGGCGGATTGGGCAAAAAAGGGTATCCCGGTGGACTGAAAACCCAGAAGGGCGGTCCATGCAAAAATTAGGGATTAAAGTGTAACACTATGTCTCATTGGATCACCTTGCATCCGGACTCCGGTATCAACTATCAAGCTCGGACGACACTAATCAATCTGATCTAACTTCAACCAGCAGCAAAGTGATGAGATGCTCGAAGACATAAAGGCAATAGCAGAGTTGGAACCCAGTGGGATTATTCACATAACTGTTTTGTTTTCTTTTTACAATTTGTATAAATTCTATTTGTTCGGCGGCGTTCTCTTACTAGGACGTCAGCCTCTTGTACAAAAACGCCTATTTACAGGCCAAACTTCAAAATCAATACAATTCATTTTCAAACAAATTTCAAACTGTTTTTCCTTTATCTGTTTTGTTTTGCAAAGAACGTCCAAAGTTCATTTTTGATATATGCATTTGACATTAATTGCTGATCATAAATAGTTACATGCGAAACAAAAGATGAGTTACTGGCAATATCAGAAATAGAGGCAATAGAATTGTCCAAGCTGTATAGTTGCTCTGTCCACCGGGTACGACGTTAAGTTCAACTGAAGAATATGGATAAGATACCTTCACTCCCCGCAGAATAAGGCAGTAATGGTAGCTCTCCCAGCTGAGACTTGTAACTATGGATGAATCAAAAACACTCTCCCCAAGCAGAGTTAGTCTACCATCAGCCCTAAAAAGGCTTGGTATCCCCAGAAGGTCTTAATATTCCCCAGCGGAGTATAAGAATATTCTCCAGCAAGTATCAGAGTATCCCCAACAGTCTTAATATTCCTCAAAATGGAGTATAAGAATGTTCCCCGACAGCATACAAGATACCCCCAGTGGAGTCAATATTTCCCCAACACGGTCTGAAAAAGCTATCCCAACAGAGTTGAATCATCTTCCCCAGTAGACTCTGGAAGTTTATCCCCAGCAAAGTTCTTTCTTTCCCCGAACAGAAGTTAAATCCTCAACAGATTCAATATCACCAACAATGGTAATCCATCCCCAACGGAGGTCATCATTGAAATCCCCAACAAAGCTTATCAACGAAACCCCCAGCGGAGTTTATCGTTAAAAATCTTCAGTAGAACATCAATTCCCCACATAGTATTCCCCTCGGAGTAATCTCTTCATCAGTTTATTCCCCAACAGAATTCTTTTCTCCTACAGGTTTATTCTCACAATCATCTTCGCTCATCATCCCCAACGGAAACGAAGAACTCAACTCTATTCTCCAGCAGCTATTCGGGATTTATTTTCCCCAACTAAAACATTATATTACCATACATCATGATACATGCATATACGCATCATACAAATACAATCTCATTTATTTTGAGAACATCATTGCCTGATCCATATCATGCATTGCATATGACTGACCTTTACCTTTCAGGAAAGATATAGTTAAGTTCTCAATTACGTTGAAGACCTGACCGGTTCTTAAATCTCAATTGAATTATCCTCGGTTGAATTTCAGATAAGGTTCTCAATCTCGATAGTTTCCCTACGCAAAGTGTGGATGAGTGCTATAACCTCAATGGTATACTATGTTGAGCACTAGTCAGTTCCTAGATCTTGATGTTTTCCTCCGTCATAGTGTGGACGAGTTCTCTAATTTCAACGGTATACTACGTTGAAGACCATACAATTCCTAGATCTTGATGAAGATGTTTCCCTATGTCATAGTGTGGACGAGTGCTATAACCTCAATGGTATACTACGTTGAGCACTAGTCAGTTCCTAGATCTTGATGTTTTCCTCCGTCTAGTGTGACGAGTTCTGTAGTTTCAACGGTATACTACGTTGAAGACCAGACAATTCCTATATCTTGATGAAGATGTTTCCCTATGTCATAGTGTGGACGAGTGCTATAACCTCAACGGTATACTACGTTGAGCAGTAGTCAGTTCCTAGATCTTGATGTTTTCCTCCGTCATAGTGTGGACGAGTTCTGTAGTTTCAACGGTATACTACTTTGAAGACCAAATAGTTCCTAGATCTTGATGAAGATGTTTCCCTACGTCATAGTGTGTACGAGTGCTATAACCTCAACGGTATACTACATTGAGTACTAGTCAGTTCCTAGATCTTGATGTTTTCGTCCGTCATAGTGTGGACGAGTTCTCTAATTTCAACGGTATACTACGTTGAAGACTAGACAGTTCCTAGATCTTGATGAAGATGTTTCCCCCAATTGAATTATGGGCAGGTTCTTAAGACTCATTCGAGTCATTCTCTCAGTTGAAGTAACGGCAAGTTCCTAGATCTCAACAAAAGTTAGACTTCCCCAGCGGAACCTACTACAACAACAGGTATGCAAGTTCTCGCTAAGGAATCTCTTATGCGATCGACACTCCTGCAGATGGCATCTGTAAGCCCGTACTCCTACCAACAATCTCCAAATGGAATCTATAAGCCCATTCCCGACATCACAATGCTGATACTACACGATGCGAGTGCAAATTTCTGGGCACTCTAGTGTTCAATTATCTTCCACCTTCGGATCACGAAAGGCTCGAAAGCCAATCTATATCCTCAGGTTTAAGAAAATTGAACAGGGGAAACTGTTGTACCCTAAAATTTTCCATCCCATATTTCTCAATACATGTCAAGAACAATCTCAAAGTGACTCAAGTTAGCTCAAGAGTTGGACAGTCAAATCACCTCCTTAGGCAATCAATTCAAAATTAGGGTTTTGTGTTGCATCAAGGTCCTTACATCCAAATGACCTCAAGTGCTTCCCAAATTCCTTAATATGCTCTCAATATCATTCATGTCAAATTTCAAGCCTTGCAGAGGAAGTTTGGTCAGTCAATTACTCAAGAGGTCCAAAATTCGACTGTGCTAGGGCAAAAGTCAACTGTGACCTACAAATAGTCAAACCTCAATATTTTTTGTCAACATTCTCATTTTGAAGGATAATTCATCATTTGATCAAGTGTTGATCATGATTCATCAAGGATTGCTCAAGATTCATCAAGATTTAAAAGTTGTTAAATTAGGGTTTTGTAGGAAAAGTCAACTCAACTTTGACCAAGCATAACTTTCTCATACTTTATGAGAAATGACCCATCCAAATCTCATTTTTAGGAGTATGAAATTTCATACAATCCATATTCACACCCAAAGATCAAGAAATGCACTCACAAGAAGTTATGAATTTGGACATTATAGGTCATTTTTGAACGTCAACAAAAACACCTTTTTTTCCAAAGATTATAACTTGATCATGGAATATCAAAATGAGATGAGACCAAACGGTTTGGTTAGAGGACATCTCAAGGTTTCTAAAAAGTCCAAGAACACTTCCAAAATTTCAAAATTGAAGAAGTTATGCATTGATGAAGTTGGGCATTTTTCCAAAAGTGCCAAAAGTCAACTATCCTTAAAACTCCAATTTTTGTCAAAAGGGCCCACTTTTTTCCACTTGATTTGATCTTGTCACACCACACACGTGTCCTATCTTCAGTTTCATGTCCATTCATTAATTTTTCTATTTTATTTGATTTTTATTGAATTAATTCATTTTAAATCAATATTAATTCAAATTAAATCCAAAAAATTGATGGGATAAGATCTTTTTGATCATTACAGGTCTTAATTATCATGATACACCCAATCAAATTCGTACCATGCCATATTATGAACAAAATCTTGGATTTGGCATAATTTTGGAAGCTTTGTTAATGGTGATCAAATCAAATCTTAAGTCATCAATTCACATGGATTGAAAGCCCAATTCTTGACCTAATTGCTTCCCATATACACACACAAGCTAGAGACAGAGAGGACACGACCTGAAAGTTGCAAAAACGGCCAAACAAAACTTGAAAAAAAGCTTGAAAATCTTGAAACTGAAATCATACTTAGAGGTCAATTCAATCCAAAATCTCAATGTGGTGTTCTTGTTTGCAATCCACTGAAGCTATAGCAATCAGAACCAAGCCCTCTCATCGCCTGGAATGCCCTGTAAGTCGTCCTGAACATAGCTCTGAACATGAAATCGTGAATCCATGTTCTTGTATCTTTTTACCAATTTTTATGTACAATCATGCTTAACGTTCAATTTCCAGTCTTTCTGTATCATTTGATTTTGTTTTCGTGAGCTATAGCACCATACCCGCATCTAGGGTTTTGGAGGTTCGTTTTGGGGCATTTGTTTTGCAGGAACAATTGGGACAAATAACGACCATGGTTGTGTTCAGGGAAGAGAGACGAACATGATGATGGTCTTAGCTTGTGTTTACATGGCCTGGAAGTCGTTTTAGGATGATCGCACGAATCTTGCTGCGGATAAAAATCCACAGGTAAGAAAACCAGGGATTTGTTGAAGAAGACGACCAGGTGTACTCTCCCAATTGGCCAATTCAAACAGCGCGCCATATTTTTTATTTTTCCAGCATATTAATTGTTTTTCACATATAATAATTAGTGTTTATTTTATTAACAACAAAGCATCACAACTCAGTTGGTGGAGGCGTTAGTGGAAAGACCTATGGGACCTGGGTTCGAATCCCAGGTCCCCCAAATATTTGTTGCAATTTTTATCCATGTGATTCCATGCATTCCCAGGCGCACAACGTACCATACATCACCAATCCAACGCTTGCCAAATGGCTTCAGATCAAATCCAATGGCCAAAACTGCAAGTCCACCATATTCTCCAGTCAATACATACGCGTGGAATGATGAAAGTCAAAACAGACTTGCGTGTAAATGGGCCTCAAGTTGCCAGATTCACCTCCAAATCAGGCCCACACCCCCATTGTGTTATCTCTATCCTTTTTATATTTTTCTTATTTATTTGTTTTATTATTTTTATTTTTATCATTTAAAACTAACCAAATAATAATTTTCTTCATAAAATCAGAAAACAAAAAAATATTATTTTATTATTAATTTCATTATTTTATTTTTGTAAATAAATATTAATTAATTAACTTAGTTTTAAATAGGTTTAAACATTTAATATCTTTTGCAATAAATTAAAACTAATGTAGAATTAGGTTTTTAATATTTTTAATCAATTTTATTTTATTTCCTTAAAAACTCAAAAAATCCAAAATTATTTGCATTATTTAATTTAATTTAATTGTTCATTTAATTTAATCCCATTTAATTCAAGAATAAGCAAAAATCTTTTCTTTAATAAAAAGGGTCAAAACCCTAAAAAATGCGCTGTTTTAATTTCTCGCACGCGTATCATTTTTATCCAATATTGTAATTGCTTCCAGTATGTAATAGCTTTTAATTAGGACTTTAATTATTTATTGCTTTATTTTACTTTCCGCAATTTAAATTAAAGGGTTTGTTTTTGGCGATGTAAATACCCGACGCCTTGTAATAGTTTAGATTTAATTTCCGCAAATTTAATTTCCGCAACTATACAATGTTAGATGTTTGATAATAGGGAATGCATGACAAGATCCAATGTATGAACTTCAAATCAACATAGCTCACCCATGACATGTACAAAGATAAATTAACCGAAATAACACACTTGCACATGCCACTCTTAGGGTACACCTCACTTGGTTGCCTTCGAACGTGGTCATTGAGTATAGGAAGTTTTAGAGGTCGCCCTCTTGTCCAAAGATCATAGTTGTCTCGAAACAGTTGCCTCGGATAAAATGATCTAAGACATTAGGGTTACCGCTAAGGCATCCTAACATTGCTTTAGTGACCACACATCCCTTAATCGAATTGACCCTAAAACTCCAACGACGGTGCTACCTACTCTTCAATAGTGGGCTAGCACTGTCTAAAGGACATTTGCACAGTTTAATTCCCTTTTCGAGTAGGTAGATGGTTCTTAAGTACTTGCTCCTTTTAAAACAAAACAAAACTTTTCGCACTTACACTCTCTTCAAAATAAAAACTCTTTCAAACCCACAAACACAAAGAAAAGCAAAATTTTGATAAGACAATGAGCAAGTACCTAAGAGCCCGTGGATAACCACGGATAGAAAGGGTGATAACACCTTCCCTTTCTATAATCTACCTCCCAAACTCGAGAAACATCTCGAAAAAGGAATTTTTATGTGCTTTTGTCCTTTCCTTGTTGGATAAAATAAAAGACGGTGGCGACTCTTGCTTACCGCGACATTTTGGGAAAACAAACACAAAACACGAACCAGCATTCCAAAACAGTCAGTTCTCTTTCCCACCGATCACAGAGGCACCTAAGAAGATTGTTGTAGAAACCTCTAGACAGGAGATAGAGAAAATTCTGAAGATTATCAAGAAGAGCAACAACAACATAGTCGAGCAGCTGGGGAAAACCCCGTCGAAGATCTCCATGTTATCTTTATTGTTGTGCTTGGAAGCCTATGAAAAGGCTTTAATTGCTTTCCTTAAAACTGCGCATGTGCCGCAGGAAACGTCTGTTGATCAATTCAAAGACTGTGTGGCTAGTTTGACCGCTGACAATGGGTTTGGTTTCTCCGATGCAGATCTGACTGCCAAAGGAAGGAATCACAATGACGCTCTGCATGTTTCAATCGAGTGCAGGGTCACTACTCTGGCCCACGTACCGGTGGATACTGAGTCCTCATTGAATGTTTTACCCAAGAAAGCATTAGACCGGATGGACTGTGAAGGGTTGGTTCTGAAGCCGAGTAATATTGTGGTTAGGGCCTTTGACGGGTCCAAAAGGATGGTGCACGGGGAGGTAGACGTCCCAGTTAAAGTTGGCTCTCATACTTTTGCATCTACGTTCTACGTGATGGATATCCGACCATCTTATTCTTGTTTGTTGGGTCGCCCGTGGATTCATAAGGCTGGGGAAGTGAACTCTATGCTCCATCAGATGCTGAAATATCCAGTAAAAGGGAAGATTGTTACGGTACGAGGAGAAGAGGAGTACATGGTGAGTCATCTCAACTCCTTTCGGTATGTGGAGATGGATGGAGAGTTCATCGAAACCCCATCAAAATTTTGAAGAGGTCCCCCAGACTCTGGCGTCGACTGAAGTTGCTATTGAAGAACCTCCAATGAAGATGGCTTCCTTCATGGATGCTAGGACTGTTATTGAAAAAGGTGGGTGTGCAAATTGGGGTCAACTCCCTGACTTTGCACACAAGACTGACAAGTTTGGTTTGGGTTTTACTGTAGAAGCTCAAAGGGTTGTTCGGCGCGCGCGGATTGGAAGACCTCCCCTGCGCATCAGTAATCAGGGAGTGAATGCAATTGAAGATGATGAAGAAGAGTCAGATATTGAAAGTTGGATTTACCCGACTACCGACGGTGGCTTGAACAATTGGACGGAAAAGGACTTCGTGCCCGTTTCTTTTATTACACAGTAATAGACTTTTGTTTTGAAATTTGTAACATACAGTTTAAAACTTTATGGCCCGGTGCCTTGCCCGAGGCACCTCGGCTTTGTTTGTGAGGGCTTATTATTTGTCATTTTCATATACCATTAATAAAGCATTGAACGTTTTCTTACATTACAAATTTTACGCTCCCTGCTTTTATTTTCTATCTTGCACTTTATCAAAACGGCTCTTTATCTTACACACACTCACATATCATAATACAGGTCCACATCCACTATGGATCCCATTGATAACGACTCTACTACTGCCTGTTATGACTTTGAAAATCCGATCAACCAAGCCGGGGGCGAAGGTGAGGATGATTGTGAAGTGCCTGGGGAACTTGCTAGACTGTTACTACAAGAAGAGAGGGCCATACAGCCTCATGAAGAGCCAGTGGAATCAGTGAATCTGGGTACGGAAGAGGAAAAGAAAGAGGTTAAGATCGGTGCAAATCTAGAGCCTAGTGTCAAGCAACGGCTGATTCAGATGCTACGTGACTATGTTGAGATCTTTGCTTGGTCTTATGAAGATATGCCTGGGTTGGATACTGACATTGTGGTACACCGCTTGCCAACTAAAGAAGACTATCCTCTGGTAAAGCAGAAAGTTCGCCGTATGCTCCCAGAGATGTCTGAGAAAATAAAAGCTGAGGTCATAAAACAGTTTGATGCCGGATTTCTAGCTGTTACTTCTTATCCACAGTGGGTTGCTAACGTGGTTCCGGTGCCGAAGAAAGATGGTAAGGTACGGATGTGTGTGGACTATAGGAATCTGAACAGGGCAAGCCCCAAGGATGATTTCCCACTCCCTCACATCGATGTTCTGGTTGACAATACCGCGCAACATAAGGTCTTCTCCTTTATGGATGGTTTTTCTGGTTACAATCAGATTAAGATGGCTCCCGAGGACATGGAGAAGACGACCTTCGTGACCCAGTGGGGCACATTTTGCTACAAAGTTATGCCATTCGGGTTGAAAAACGCTGGGGCAACTTATCAGCGCGCCATGGTTGCTTTGTTCCACGACATGATTCACCATGAGATTGAGGTATATGTTGATGACATGATTTCAAGATCTCAGACTAAAGAAGAACATCTTGACCATCTCCAGAAGCTGTTTGACAGGTTGAAGATGTACAAGCTGAGGTTAAACCTGAACAAGTGCACCTTCGAGGTAAGGTCTGGTAAGTTGTTGGGGTTCGTCGTTAGTGATAAAGGTATTCAAGTGGATCCTGCCAAGGTAAAGGCTATACAGGAAATGCCAGCTCCCTGAACCGAAAAGGAAGTCAGAGGCTTTTTGGGACGCCTGAATTACATTGCCCGATTCATTTCACATCTGACCGCTACTTGTGAGCCAATCTTCAAGCTGCTAAAGAAAGATCAAGTGGTAAGGTGGAATGATGAATGTCAGGCCGCTTTCGAAAGGATCAAAGAATATCTCCAAGAGCCCCCTATTTTGTTTCCTCCAGTTGAAGGAATACCTTTGATCTTATACTTGACAGTACTTGACAATTTGATGGGGTGTGTGCTGGGGCAGCATGACGAGTCTGGCCGAAAAGAGCATGCTATTTACTACCTTAGTAAAAAATTTACCGACTGTGAGACCGGATACTCACTGCTTGAGAAAACTTGCTGCACTTTGGCATGGGCTGCTCGCCGGCTGAGATAGTATATGCTAACTCACACTACCCTATTGATATCAAAGATGGACCCAATCAAGTATATCTTCGAGAAGCCTGCCTTGTCTGGAAGAATAGCAAGATGGCAGATGATCTTAACTGAGTATGACATCCAATACATAACCCAAAAAGCAATCAAGGGGAGTGTGTTGGCAGATCATTTGGCACATCAGGCCATGGATGATTACTAGTCTATGAATTTCGAGTTTCCGGATGAGAACATCATGTTGGTGACCGACTGTGAAAAACCTGGACCGGATGAAGGACCTGAGGAAGGATCCCGATGGTCTATGTATTTTGACAAAGCTTCAAACGCATTGGGAAATAGCATTGGAACCGTGATCATATCCCCTGAGGGCTGTCATACTCCATTCACTACCTGATTATGTTTTAACTGCACCAATAATATGGCAGAGTATGAAGCGTGCATCATGGGCCTTCGAGCAGCTATTGACCTAAGGATTAAGTTCTTGAGGGTATTCGGAGATTCCGCTCTCGTGATCAGTCAAATCAAAGGCGAGTAGGATATGAAGCACCCAAATCTTATTCCTTACAAAAAGTATGTACTGACATTGCTCCCACACTTCGAGGAGATAACCTTTGAACATTTCCTAAGAGAGGAGAATCAGCTAGCGGACGCGTTAGCTACCATGTCTTCTATGTTTAAGGTTAGGTGGGACAATAAAGCTCCCCAGATTACCATTGAAAGGTTAGACGAACCCGTACATTGCTGTGACATTGAGACTAAAGAGGTAACAGATAAACCCTGGTTTCATGAGGTAAAGAGGTATCTTGAGACTCAGGAGTACCCCGAGGATGCCTCTGTTAACGATAAGAAGTTTCTGAGAAGGTTTGCAGCGAAGTTCTTCATCAGTAACAGTATCCTGTACAAGCGTAACCACGATTCGACCTTACTGCGATGTGTGGACAAGAACGAGGCAGAAAGGATTATGGCAGAGTTACATGAAGGTACTTTCGGGACTCATTCCAGTGGACACACCATGGCAAAGAAAATCCTACGGGCAGGACATTAGTGGTCCACCATGGAAGCCGACTGTTATCAGCATTCTCGGACTTGTCATAAGTGCCAAGTATATGCTGATAAGGTGCATATACCTCCAGTTCCTCTGAACGTCTTGACGACTCCTTGTCCTTTTGCGATATGGGGAATCAATATGATTGGTGAGATCAGACCTACTGCGTCCAACGGGCATCGTTTCATTTTGGTGGCTATTGATTACTTTACAAAGTGGGTTGAAGCAACTTCCTTTGCTACAGTAACCAAGAACGTCGTGGCGTGGTTTATCCGGCATAATTTGATCTGTCGATATGGTGTACCAGAGAGGATCATTACAGAAAATGGTACGAATCTCAACAATACCATGATCACTGAGCTCTGCAAGCAGTTCAAGATACAACATCACAACTCTTCTCCCTATCGGTCGAAGATGAATGGGGACGTTGAAGCGGCTAATAAGAACATCAAGAAGATTGTGCATAAGATGACAGTGACATACAAAGACTGGCACGAGATGTTACCATTCGCTCTTCATGGGTACCGTACCTCAGCGCGGACTTCAATAGGGGCAACACCTTACTCTTTGGTGTACGGCATGGGAGCAGTCTTACCCATTGAGGTCCAGATACACTCTCTTCAGATTATGAAGGATGCAGGCTTGAGTGAGGATGATTGGATCCAGACCCGGCTTGATCAGCTGAACTTGGTCGACGAAAAGAAACTTACTGCTATTTTTCATGGTCAGACGTATCAAAAGCGAATGATCAAGGCATTTAACAAGAAAGTTAGACGACAAGAGTATCAAGTTGGGGATCTGGTGATCAAACGCATCATACTACTACAAGGTGATCCCAAGGGCAAATGGAGCCCCACCTACGAAGGGCCATTTGTGGTTAAGAATATTTTCTCAGGAGGAGCTATGATTTTAACCACCATGGATGGTGACGACCTTCCTCACCCCGTCAATGCAGACATAGTGAAAAAAATACTACGCATAATCAAAGACCTGCTAGGTTGACCGGCCTAGGCAAAAATAAGGGCTTCCTGACGAACTAAAAGGGTTCGGGCAAAAGTAAGGGATGAAAATGGAAAAATCCGTACACCCGGCAAGTCGAAAACCTGAAAAGGCGGCTTGGGCAAAAAAGGGTATCCTGGTGGACTGAAAACCCGAAAGAGATGTCCAGGCAAAAATTAGGGATTAAAGCGTAACATTATGTCTCATTGGATCAATTTGCAATCATACTTCAGTATCGACTACCAGGCTCGGACAACATTAATCAGTCTGATCTACCTTCAACCAAGTAGCAAAGAGATGAGATGCTCAAGGATATAAAGGAAATAGCAGAGTTGGAACCCATTGGGATTGTTCACATAGCTTTTTTATTTGTTTTTCACAAATTGTGTAAATTCTATCATTCGGCGACGTTCTCTTACTAGGACATCAGCCTCTTGTACAAAAACGCCTATTTATGGGCCAACTTCAAAAATCAATACAATTCATTTTCACAAAGAAATTTCAAATTTTTTTTCTCTTTTCTGTTTTGTTTTGCAAGAACGTCCAATGGTTCATTTTTGATATATGCATTTGACAATGATTGCTGATCATAAATATTTACATGCGAAACAAAAGACGATTACTCGTAATATCAGAAACAAGGGCAAACAAGAAATGTCCATACCTCACAGTTGCTCTATTCACCAGGTACAGGGATAAACCTAGTTGGAGAATATGACTAAAGGCACATACACTCCCCCGTAGAGTAAAAGGCACCCAAAAGATAGTGATGTTAGCTATCCTGAACAGGACATAACTCTCCCCAGCTGACGCTCGCAATCGCGAATGAATCAGTAAGACTCTCCCCAAGCAGAGTTCATCTATCACCAACGATGGAAGACCATCCCCAGTGGAGTTTATTTCTTCCACAAACAGAAACTTTATCCCCGACAGAGTTCATCACCGCCAGCATCGATAATTCATCCACAGCCGAGGTTATTTCTCCAAGTCAGCGGATTTTCTAACAAAGTATCTCTTCCCCACAGAGTCATTCTCTCACCAATATATTCTCCAGCAGGATTATTCTCCCAATCATCTTCGGTCGTTATCCCCAACGAGCGAAACTCTTTATATTCTCCAGTAGCAGTATGGGATTTATTTTCCGCAGCTAGAGAATATCATAAAAACATTTGCATATCCATACATCATGACATATGCATACGCATCATACAACACAATCTCATTTATTTTGAGAACATCATTGCTTGATACATATCATGCATTACATACGACTAACTCTTTACATTTCAGGAAAAAATACAATCAAATTCTCACCAAGTTCAAGCTATGAAGCCCGGATCCGACTGGAGAGTATCTTGATTACTCCATCATATTGTGAAGCCCAGAGAATGACCGAATAATAGTATCAAACACCACGTAGCCTGGATTCGACCAGATAGTGGTTTATCTTTAAGCTATGAAGCCCGGACTCGACCAGATATTAGTTTAATCCCCAACAATCCGTGAAGCCCGGATTATGACTGGATAACAGCTCAGCAAGTACCATGAAGCCTAGATTCGACCAGATAGTGGTATATCATAAACACATGCCGTGAAGCCCGGATTACGATCGGATAACAGCTCAGCAAGTTTTTGTGAGGCATGGATTACGACCAAATAGCAGCAAAAGACACCGCGAAACCTGGATTACGACCATATAGTGGTACATCTTTAATACAAGTTATGAAGCCTAGATTCGACCGGGTAATATCTTGATTTCTCCGAACACCATAAAGCCTGGATTCGACTAGATAATGGTATGAGACATCACGAAGCCTGGATTACGACCAGATAGCGGTAAGAGACACTGAAGCCTGGATTACGACTAGATAACATTGAGGGACACTGTGAAGCTTGGATTACGACCAAATAGCAATTTACCCAGCCAATTACTATGAAGCCCGGATCCGACCGGATATTAGTAGGCCCAAAAGTCAAAGGGAAGCCCGGAGGTGATCGGATAACCATTTGATCTCTTCTGAAGCCTGGATTACGACCAAATAAGAAGTAAGATATTGTGAAGCCTGGATTATGACCAGATAGCAGTACCGAATACCATGAAGCCTGGATTCGACCAGATAATGGTATAAAGCATCGTGAAGCCTGGATTACAACCAGATAATGATAAAAGGACTGGAGCCTAGATTACGACCAGAGAACAGTACAAGACATTGCGAAGCTTGGATTTCGACCAAATAGCAATTTACCTGGACAAATACTAAGAAGCCCAGAGTCGACCAGATATTAGTGTGCCCTAAATTCAAGTTGAAGCCCGGAGGCGACCGGATAACAACTGAATTCCTCCTGAAGCCTGGATTACGACCAAATAAGAATTGAGAAATAACAAAGCTTGGATTACAACCGGATAGCAAGTGTAATCTCATCTCCCCAGTAAGTCACTATAAAGCCTGGATTACGACCAGATAGCAGTCGGTCTTATCACTATGAAGTCTGGATTACGACCAGATACTAGTTCATTCTCACCTCTTCAACTAAAAGACGATTCCTCAGTAGAATAACGGACGACCGAAGCTCCTAAAATTCAACTTTTCTCAAGAAACAGAGATGATTCCCAGTAGAATAACGGATAACCGAAGCTCCTAAAATTCTATTTCTCCCAAGACAAAGATCGGCATTCCCCAACGTAGTCTTCCTCAACAACAGGTATACTGACTCTCGCTAAGGAATCTCTTATGCGATTGACACTCCTTCAAATGGCATCTTTAAGCCCATCTCCCATCATTAATCTCCAAATGGCATCTGTAAGCCCATTCTCGACATCACAAGACAAATACCACTTCATGCGAGTGCAAATTTCTGGGCACTCTAGTGTTCAATCATCTTCCACATGTAGATCACGAAAGGCAGACAAGCCAATCTAAATCTTCAGGTTTAAGAAGATTGAATAGGGGCAGCTGTTGTACCCCAAAATTTTCCCTCCCATATTTCTCAAAACATTTCAAGAAAGATCCTTAAGTTGCTCAAAGAAGTCCAAGGGTTGGCCAGACAAGCTCTCTCCTAAGGCAATCTACCTCAAATTAGGGTTTCATGTTGCATCAAGATACTTGAGTTCAATGGATCACAAATGCTCACTATTGTCCTAATATGTTCTCAAGATCACCCATGTCAAGTTTCAAGCCCAACTGAGAAAGTTTGCTCAGTCAATTGCTCAAAAGCCTGAAAATCGACTATGCTAGGGCAAAAGTCAAATGTGGCCTACATACAGTAAAACTTCAAGATTTTTGGTCAACATCCTCATTTTTAAGTATCATTCATCATTTGATCAAGGTTTTATCATGATTCATCAAGGATTGTTCACAATTCATCAAGAACCAAAAGTTGCTAAATTAGGGTTTTGTAGGAAAAGTCAACTCAACTTTGAGCAATCATAACTTTCTCATACTTTATGAGAAATGACCCATCAAAAGCTAATTTTGAAGAGGATGAAATGATCTACAATCCATCTTCATCTCCCAAGTTCAAAACATGCACTCACAAAAAGTTATGAATTTGGACATTATAGGTCATTTTGAAAAGTCAACAAAAACACCTTTTTTGTCAAAGCTTCATACATGGACATGGAATACCAAATTAAGATGAGACCAAAAGGGTTGCTTAGTGGACATCTCAAGCTTTCTAAAAAGTCCAAGAACACCTTCAAAGAGTCAAAATTTGAGGAAGTTATGCATTAGTGAAGTTGACCTTTTTTGCAAAATTGTCAAAAGTCAACTATGCCTCAAATTGCAATTTTTGCTAAATGGGCCCAATCTTTTGCACTTGTTTTGAGTTGGTAGCATGGTCCACGAGCCCTAGCTCTTTCCACTTGTCTTTATCTTATTTTTATTATTTATTTTGATTTTTATTTCAATTAAATCAATTTAAATCAAAACAAATCATGAAAAAATCTAAATCATTGAAACCTCAAGATCTTGTGCATGTTTCAGGTCCCATATGCAGCTGGCAAGTGAATCAATTCGTGCAAGGCCTTTGTGTGCATGAAAATATTGGTTTTGGCCTATTTTTTGGAAGATATTCAAGTGAATCAAATCAAAATCAAAAGCCATAATGGATAAAGATTGAAAACACTTTTGCAACCCTAATCCAACCCTTGGTATATAGTATACAATTGCAGACCTAAAAAAAGGCTAGAGAGGCGTGAGAAGGCAGAACAAAACTTGGAAAAACCAAATAAAAGTGGTGATTCGATTTTGTACTTCCAGGCACTTTCAAGGTCCCCTAGCCATCTCATTCACTTCCTGGGATCACAAGCAAGCTATACCAATCAAGAACAAGGAGTTTCCAGCGCTATAACTCACTGTAAGTCAGCCACGACAATGGCTTCTTCTGGAAATCGAATTGCATGATTTTGGCATCTATAGCATGAAATATTTGTATATTCTTGCTCCTTGAAACATTTGCAAGCTATATATAACATTCAATTGCATTCTTGTGGACTATCTCAGGAATGGCCATTATTAGGGTTTTATGCTTCGTTTTAGGATCTTTGTATGCAGGCAAAATTGGCCCCCGTGAAGGGCATCATGATACTCAGAAGGCCAAGGCGGTTCAATTCATGGCATTATATGTCATTTATCATGCCCATGGAAAATTTTGAAACGAGCCAGGGTTGTAGCTACGGACATATGTCTGTAGGTAAAAGTCTGACTTTTACCAACGGAGAGAGGACAAGGATGATGGCGTGACATCCCCATACTCGTCCATTTGAATTTTCGCGCGAATATTCCTTTATTTCGTTTGTTTTTAATATAATGATTATTGTTTATTTTGTATAAAAAGAAAACACGCAGCGCAATTGTTAGAAAGGTGAGTGGGAAAGGCTTTGGGGCCTGGGTTCGAATCCCAGGTCCCTCCATATTTCATGTTATTTTTCTTTAATTGATCAGGCGTGCACACAAGGCAGGGGGATCACCATGCATCCTCAAGATTCAACCTTTGGATCTCCAGATGGCCAGATCTAAAGTCCATCAGATGAAGGGCCAGCATACGCCTTGGTCAACGTGTAGCACTGGAACGGGCAAGTCAACGTGGATCAATTGCTTCTTGGGCCAGAACTGCTATCAACACACCCCTCCAAATTACTTTCTCAGGCCCATATCTCTTTCACTTTTCTTTTTATATTTTCTTATTAATTTATTTATTTATTTTTACTAACACAAAATTAATTCCTTTTTTTAATAAAATCACAAAAATAATATTTTTATCCAATTAGACTTAGAATTTATTTTTATACAAAAACTAATTTAATTAGTTTGTTTAATTTTAGGGTAATTTTAATTATTTTGTAAATAAATTAAAATTAATTAGAACAATTAGGTTTTTTGTTTCTAACTTAATTCTATTTTCTTTTTTCTCAAAAATAACAAAAAATACAAAAAATAGGCCATGTAAATTATTTTCTTTAATTAATTTAATTACTAATCAATTTTGCATTTAATTTAAAAACCTTGTTCTTTTTCTCAAAAATAATTTAAAAATAACAAAAATATTTTTTTCTTTCAATTAGGTTAGACAGGGTCAAAACCCTAATTTCCCTTCGTTCTATAATCGCGTGCGCTTTATTTATTTATTTTTACCATATTGATGTAATTACTCACAAGTTGTAATAGATTAATTAGGACTTTTACTTTCGTTTATCGTTTTTTTTACGGGTTGTTTTTGGCTATGTAATTAATACCCGAAGCCTTGTAATAGCGTAGCTTACTTTCCGCACTTTAAATTCCGCAAAATATTGACTGTTAGATGTATGAATAATAGGGATGCATGACAAGAATGTATGTAAACTTTAAAATGGTTAGGAAACCCTAAATGTGCAAAGATAATAACTTGAAATTGAATCACTCGCACATGCGCACTTTTAGGGTACACTCCCACTTCGGTTGCCTTCGGTAAACGATCATTAAGTATATGGTATTTTAGTGGTCGCCCTCTTGTCTAAAAGATCAAAGTTGCCTCAGAAAGGTTGCTTCAGAATCGTTGCCTCGAATGTTGATCTTAAGACATTAGGGTTACTACTAAGACGTCCTAACATTGCTTTAATGATCGTATGTCTCTTTTTGAATTGACCCTTAAAACTCCAACGATGGTGCTACCTACTCCCTAATAGTAGGATAGATGTTGCACCCCAATATTTTCCCTCTCATGTTTTCCAAAGTATTCCCCCTACTTGGTTGGTCACAAACTCTTGCCTAAGGAAAAAGAAAATTTTTGAGTGGTGCTTTAAGTACCTTTCGATTGGCATTCTGAAAGACCCTTCGATTGTTATTCTGAAGGAGCATTTCGATTGGCATTATGGACAAGCATTTCGATTGGCATTCTAAAAGACCCTTTGATTGGTATTCTGAATGAGCCTTTCCATTGGCATTATGGACAAGCACTTCGATTGGAATTCTGAAAGACCCTTCGATTGGTATTCTGAATGAGCCTTTCGATTGGCATTATGGACAAGCACTTCGATTGGCATCATGTCAAAGCCCTTCGATTAGAATTCTGAAAGACCTTTTCGTTTGGCACCCTGGGCCAAGCCTTTCAATTGGCATGCCAAGGGATCCTTCGATTTAGCATTGTGTCAAGGCAGCTTCGACAGGCATGTTAACCATGTCCTTCGATTAGCATGAACAACACCTTTCGATTGGCCTGTTAACAAAGCCTTTCGATTGGCCTGTTAACAAAGCCATCAAGAGGGCACTCAAAAAACATGTCCAGGTACACTGAACATGAGAAAATGGCGTGTTTCCCTTGCAAATATAGAAATAATTAAATGCTGATTGTGGATTTAATTCCTGAGTTAAAGGCCAGATTCTTGCCTTTTCTGTTCCTAAAGAGCTGATTCGACTAGAGTGATTCTGTTCAAATCAAGACCAATCTAAGTACAAGGCCTGAAGGCATTCAAAAGTCAAAAGCGTCCAAGTTCATTCAAGGGACACGAATGTTTCAAAAAAGGAAATATTTTAATGTGTCTGATTCTTGTCTCATGGCTTTAATGGCCTGTTTAATTGGTTGTCTCTTGTCGTTACTAAACCCCCACACTCCTATAAATACAAGGGCCAGTGGCACATTACATAGGAGAAAAAACATTACAAAAATTATAGTGAAAAATAGAAAACTCTGCAGAAACAAAACAGAGCAGAACGAAAAAGGAGAAATAAGGAGGATTTGGAGACACCCACCACAGGTTGTCAACATTTTCAGAAGTGATCCAGGCCAGAAGAAACCCTTCAACAAAAGTATCCACGCCCATAAATCCCAGATTGAAAGTGCTCCCATCCAGCCAGTACCCAAATCAAAGATTCAATCTGCTGGTAAGAGAGGGTAAATTGTCAAAACTTTTCATTTTGCATAACACCTCCATATTTTCTATCCCATTCGATTTTCCATCCTAGACAGAATCCAAGGGCTTGGGTCATGTTCTTCCTTTGCTAACATTTGCTGCAGATTTAGCTTGAAAAGACTCAGCGCACGCAGGATCAAAGGGCCTGGGGTTCGATACCAGGCCCTGAGTTTTTATTTTGCTAACATACTTTTGCAGGTATAGCATCCCAGATCGAAGGAGAAACCTTCTCTGGATCGAAGCTTCCCATAGCCCTCCTGGATCAAAGAAGGCATTTTTCCCAGGATCAAAAGGTAAATCCCCTTCCCTGGATCGAAGGCTGTTCATGCCCACTTCCTGGCCCAATCGAAAGAACCATGACCCTGTTTGGATCGAAGCTTCCATTCCCTCCTTGGCTCTAAGCTCCTTTTTTTCCCTGGATCGAAGGATCCCCCTTGTATTTTATTTTTGTTTTCATTGACATCTTTTTATCTTTTTAATTAACATTAAAACATAAAATCAAAAACACAAAAAACATAAGGCTAGTTTTTTTTCCTATTAAATTAACTTGTTTAATTAATTATTTAATTATCTTAACATTTTTCCAAAACTAAAATTAAGTAGATTTAGATCATTTTCCCAAAATAAAATAAAACAACAAAAAGATTTTATTCTTAGGATTTTTAGAGGTTATTTTCAGATTCGCGCACATTATTTTATTGTAACTGCCTACTGGTTTGTAATATCTTAACCAAGACTTTTACACTTTACTGCTTTATTCCCCTAATTTTGGACATGTAAATAATCCCCCTCCCCGAAGCTTTGTAATAGCGTAGGATTTACAATTCCCGCACTTTAAATTCCTATACATATATTAACTGTTTAGATGTATGCTAACTAGGATTGCATGACAAGATCTATCTTAACTTAAAATCAACAGTAGCTCACCATGACATGTAAAGATAATATAAACTGAAAATTGACACACTTGCACATGTCACTCCTAGGGTACGCCTCACTTGGTTGCCTCGAACATGGTCATTAAGTATAGGATGTGTTAGAGGTCGTCCTTTTGTCCAAAGATAATAAGTTGCCTCGAAACAGTTGCCTCAGATAAAATTATCTAAGACATTAGGATTACCACTAAAGCGTCCTAACATTGCTTTAGTGACCACACGTCCCTTAAATCGAATTGATCCGAAAACTCCAACGACGGTGCTACCTACTCCTCAATAGTGGGATAGCACTGTCTAAAGGACATTTGCACAATCTAATTCCTTTTTGAGTAGGTAGAGGTTCTTAAGTACTTGCTCATCTTAAAAACAAAACAAAACTTTTCGCACTTACACTCTCTTCAAAAACAAAACTCTTTTCAAAAACCCACAAACACAAAGAAAAGCAAACTTTTGAGAACATAGTGAGCAAGTACCTAAGAGCCCGTGGATAACCACGGATAGAAAGGGTGCTAACACCTTCCCTTTCTATAATCTACCTCCCGAACCCGAGAAACATCTCGAAAAGGAATTTTTCTGTGCTTTTGTCCTTTCCTTGTTGGATAAAATAAAAGACGGTGGCGACTCTTGCTTACTGCGACATTTTGCGAAAACAAACGCAAAACGCGAACCAGCATTCCAAAACAGTCAGTTCTCATTCCCACCGATCACAGAACTGGCGACTCTGCTGGGGAAGCTATATAAGTGAGGTGTACCTTAGGATTAGATCACTTGTGTTTTGAATTGTATGATTTGTATGCTTTAAATTTGTGGGCTTGTATCGGAGTTCTATAGATCCTAACCCGGATCTGGGGATACCCTTTAGGTAAGTAGCAATAAACTGTGAGGGATCTGTCCAGCGTAGACCGACACGGATGAAGCAGTAGCTACGTTGGTGTGACACCTAGGTTTGTACCGATATCCCTTGTGTTGGAACGAGGAGAATATGGGTCTTCTAAGGAGTCATTAAGCACCAACTGACCTTAGAACCTTAAATTGACCAACTTGGCCATAGAACAGTAGCAGTATGCTACACTCATTGAGACTAAACTCTCGCGATGATTCCGGCTGCAAGAAAAGGTTGCTAAACTGGAATTATGACCGATTGAGGGTAGTCAGTGATATTGAGATCCTCTAGAACCCGATTACTATTTTTTGGACAGGTTTAAACCAACTAAACTGAAAGAGGGTAATACATAAACTCCATGCCAGCCTAAACTTAAGGCTATTTGAGTGACTTGTGTGCCTTCAAATCTGAACTACTTGCACACTTGTTATCTGACAACATGGGTTCCTTGCAGGTTTTGTTTACATTCCTTATCCAATAATTTGGATTTATTGCAGGGCTTACTTACATCACCTCACATTTGTGCTTAAACGCATAGCATACACATCATAACATCATGCCCTAGCATTTCTTTAACCATTTCAAGGATCTCAAGGGTCTGTGATGCAGGTTATGGTAAATCAAAAGGCTAGCAAGGGGCAAAGGGGATTTATTTTCCTCTAGCCAAGGTTGTCTAGAAATCCAAGCATGATAACTTGAGTCAGGGGCTATGACCCACTCGATATGGTGAGTTTGACTCTTGAAGAAGGACTCTCAGCAACATGAAGTTCCTTCAATCAAGCTACCAGATTCAGATTCTAACAGTTTCTTGTTTACCCTGCGAGATCCTTGAAAACATTGCATACATATATCATACATATCATTGCATAACAGGTCTCCCAGTATAGGTCTCTTATCTTCTTCGCTGTTTATTTCAGCAATCATCATGTCTACTGAACCTTCCACTGAGCAAGCTATCAAGGCCCTCCAGGCCCAGAATGCCCAATTTCAAGAGTTGGTCATGGGCCTAGCTAAGGGTCAGCAGGACCTAAAGACCCTGATTCTGAAAGAGAGGAAGAAGAAGAAGAAAAAGAGGACCATCTTGTTCAATACTGGACGCAGGTTTGGAAATGGGCTGCAGAACAAAGTTGATCTGACCACCCCATCTGGAGGGAAAGACAATCCACAAGAAAGGAGGGCTCCTAGCCCTGAAGTCTCTGACAACGAGACGGACTATGATGAAGAACAGTATCCTCCTGCAGAGGATAAGTACAAACAACTGGAAGACCGTTGGAACGCTATGGAAATACAGAAGGTTCCCGGTCTAGACTTCGGAGATCTAGGTCTATCCTCTGGGGTGGTGATTCCCCATAAATTCAAGGCACCTGCCTTTGCCAAGTACGACGGAGCTTCCTGTCCAAAGCTACACCTCCGGTCATATGTGAGGAAGATTCAACCCTATACTGCTGATAGAAATCTCTGGGTTCATTTATTTCAAGACAGTCTCTCAGGGACTCAGCTTGAATGGTTCTGTCAACTGGAAGGAACTAACATCCGCAACTGGGAGGACCTTGCTGCTGCTTTTTACAAGAAATACCAGTATAATGCCGACCTTGCTCCCACGCGTACTCAGCTTCAGGGTATGTCTATGGGTACAAGCGAAGGCTTTAAGGACTATGCTCAAAAATGGAGAGACCTTTCCGGAAGGGTGCAACCACCTTTAGCTGATCGTGAACTTGTTGATATGTTTTTGGGGACCTTGTCTGGTCCATTCTTTAACCACTTGATCGGAAGCTCTTCAGGCGGGTTCACCGAGCTAATACTGACCGGCGAAAGGGTCGAAGCTGGCATCAAAAGTGGGAAGATTCAAGAAGCTACACCTTCTGATGCTCAGAAAAAGCCCTACAATGGGAAGAAAGAGTCCAATGCTGTGAACAGTCAAAAAAGTCACCGTCACCAACACGTAGGGGCAGTCCTGGTCTCTTCTGGTTCTGCGTCACACTGACAACAGCAAAAGGGAAATCAACGAAAGCCAGATGAGCCTAAAAGACAGTTCACCAACATCAACATGCCGTTGTCTCAAGCGTTGCAACAATTGTTGAGGATGAATCTAATTACATTGATAGGACCTCACCCAAACCCCAAGACTTCTTCTCCTAACTACAATCCTAATGCGACCTGCGCTTATCATTCTGACAGTCCCGGGCATGATACTAACGATTGTTAGGCATTGAAGTACAAGATTCAGAATTTGATTGATGCCAAGGAGATTGAGTTTCGTCCTCCGGAGACTCTAGCATAATCACTGCTCCTACGCCGAATCATTAAAAGCTTTTGTTCATTTGAATTTTCAAGTTGTAATCTCTTTGTTATTCAAACAATTATCTATTAATGCCAAACTTTGTTTCGTTAATGCATTGCATATGTTTGCCTTGATTTGATCCAATCATTTTAATTACATTTAAACTATGCTTTTTATTCACTTTATGACATTCAACTCTTGCTAAAAGTTACAAGCCTTTAGAGGGAGGATGACGAAACAATGCCATAATCTCATACAATATGCTTTTGGACAGACCTTGCTGACGATGTACAAGCATTTCTTTCAAATCCTAAACAATGGAGTTATAAGGAAGATAATCCCTAGTAAACCCCTTTGAGCCAAAGAAGTTGGAGTTTTTCTTTTCACAAATTGAAACCTTTAATTTAAACCTGGGGCAGGGTAGTCTCTCAGTTAATTCAAAAGATGTGCATTGAAGTCGCAAAACTCTTAGTTCATAATACAACGAACGACATCAAAAGCATTCCTCTGGAATCAAAAGACAGTGGTGGTTCCTTATCTCACAGGCAGTCAATCTCTCAAAAGAAAAACCCACTGAGCCAAAACCTATAAAGGAGGCTTAAGAAAGCTGGAGCATCCCGCTGACTGTAATCTCGAAAACAGAAACAGGCAGGCAAAAGTTAGGGATAATAAATCAAAAGAACAAGGTCGCTACAAATCCTCAACAACATGAAAAATGTTGCAAAAAAAATGAAATGATGACTGCCTTCCAACAAATTCAACTTGTGTGAACCATCACCAAAAACGTCGTTCCAGACTCATTTGGAGTTCAAATTCACAATTAACTGAGTTTAGGATTGAAGAACATCACGAAGAGCGGGTGGGTACAAATATACTTTGAGCCTTTATCCTTTGTTTCTTAAACCGTGAACCAAGCCACGTTACAACCCTTCAAAAGTCCTAATTGAAGCATGGGTTAGTTCAAAAGCATACTGTTACAAAAGGTATCCTGACTCCTGTAAGGCTTTGCCCTAAATATTGTGTTGAATTTGTCTTATAAAAAGTTTTCTGCTAAAAAACGCATTTTTCAAAACTTCAAGACAAGCATAAACTTTGCATTATTTGAATATCACTGTTTGCATTTGGCTATTTGTTTGACAGCGGAGAAATTCACACAACGAATATCCGATGAACGAAAGCCCTCTCAGTGAACAAAATCACTTCAAAAAGGATGACACTTCCATTGACAAATCTCCTATCAACAAGGGGACTTGACATGTCACCATCCAGCACACCTGGGGCAGTCCAGTCAAGATTTCAAGAAATCTCTGAAGAAGTGCAGAGTAACCAGGGGCAAGTCTCCATCTCCGTCACTTGGGTCATTGAACATCAATCTCAGTGAAGGGTTACGTACAATTAAACATTTTCTGGCAATGTCCCACGCACTTGCTACTAGGGGCAATGACAAATCTCCCCAAAATCCTTCTCATAGGATGAATCCCAGCAAGGGTTTAATCTCTGAAAACCTTTCCCTAGCTGAATCAACCTCAAGAATCCTCGAAGACTTCCCCCCAACGAAGATGTCACCTCTCTAGCGGACTGACGACAGGGTTTATTTCCCCAACAACACCAGGATTCCCCATCTTGGGTTGCCTCTCCGACTACTACAAATCAAAGGACCACAACTCCTCTTCCCCAGTAGACTCTAGAAGCTTGTCCCCTGCAAAGCACAAATAAGTCTCCTCATCCAAATTCATAGGTTATCCTCACAAGAGTCTAACTGGATTATCCTCAGCAAGTTGCAACTGAAAGATCATCCCCAGTGAAGTTCTTTTTATCCCCAACGAAGTTCTTTCTATCCCCAGCGGAGTTCATTCCTTTCATAGACAGAAATTCAATCCCCAACAGGGTTCACTGTCACCAGCAACAGTAATTCAATTCCAGCTGAGTTTTATTTCTCCAAATCAGCAGATCTTCTAGCAGAGTATATACTCCCCACAGAGTCATTTCCTCGTCAGTCCATTCCCCAGCAGAGTTATTCTCTCCTGCAGGATTATTCTCCCAATCATCTTCGGTCGTTATCTCCAGCGAGCGAAGCTCTTTATTCTCCAACAACAGTCAGGGATTTATTTTCTCAAACTCGGACGTACCACAATAGCATTTTATGTTCATACATCATGATGTGCGCATACATATTACATACAACATAATCTCATTTATTTTGAGAACATCATCATACAATGCATGTCATGCATCATATACGATTAATCATGTACCTTTTCAGGAAAGATGGTTATCATCAACAACGGCCAGCAAGTTCAAGATTAACTCCAGAAACTAAACAGAGTAATTATCTGCACGATCAAATTCAGCTTTACACGGGTTCATCATGAAGAAATCTTACACGGGTTTCTCCTAAATGCAGCTTCACACGGTTTTATCCTGAAAAATCCTACACGGGTCCTTTATCATATATTTCTGAATGAAGTTTTACACGAACTTATCCCAAAGTAACCTTACCCCGGTTCCTCCTGAAGTTTTACACAAACTTATCTCACAGTAACCTTACCCAGGTTCCTCCTGAAGTTTTACACGAACTTATCCCGAAGTAACCCTACATAGGTTCCTCCTTTCCAGATGCAGTTTTACACGGACTCATCATCAAGAAACCCTACACAGGTTCCTCCTTTCCAGATGCAGTTTTACACGGACTCATCATCAAGAAACCCTACACAGGTTCCTCCTTTCAAGATAAAGTTTTACACAGACTCATCATCAGGCAACCCTACACCGGTTCCCTCTCTTTCCAAGATGCAGTTTTACACAGACTCATCATCAGGCAACCCTACACAGGTTCCTTCTCAGGAAATTTCAGATGCAGTTTTACACGGACTCATCATCAGGAAACCCTACACAGGTTCTCTCTTTCCAAAGATAAAGTTTTACACGGACTCATCATCAGGCAACCCTACACAGGTTCCTTCTCAGGAAATTTCAGATGCAGTTTTACACGGACTCATCATCAGGAAACCCTACACAGGTTCTCTCTTTCCAAAGATAAAGTTTTACACGGACTCATCATCAGGCAACCCTACACCGGTTCCCTCTCTTTCCAAGATGTAGTTTTACATGGACTCATCATCAGGCAACCCTACACAGGTTCCTCCTTTCCAGATGAAATTTTACATGGACTCATCATGAAGTAACCTTACCCAGGTTCCTTCTCAGTCCAGATATGCAGTTCACCTCCAGAGTTAATTCCCCAATAGAGTAACGGACAACTGAAGCTCCTAAAATTCTATTTCTCTCAAGACAGCTACCAACAATCTCCAAATGGCATCTATAAGCCCATCCTCCTACCAACAATCTCCAAATGGCATCTGTAAGCCCATTCCCGACATCACAATATTGATACTACACCATGCGAGTGCAAATTTCTGGGCACTCTAGTGTTCAATTATCTTCCACCTTCGGATCACGAAAGGCTCGAAAGCTAATCTATATCCTCAGGTTTAAGAAAATTGAACAGGGGCAACTGTTGCACCCCAAAATTTTCCCTCTCATGTTTTCCAAAGTCTTCCCCCTACATGGTTGGTCACAAACTCTTGCCTAAGGAAAAAGAAAATTTTTGAGTGGTGCTTTAAGTACCTTTCAATTGGCATTCTGAAAGACCCTTCGATTGGTATTCTGAAGGAGCATTTCGATTGGCATTATGGACAAGCATTTTGATTGGCATTCTGAAAGACCCTTCGATTGGTATTCTGAATGAGCCTTTCGATTGGCATTATGGACAAGCACTTTGATTGGCATCATGTCAAAGCCCTTCGATTAGAATTCTGAAAGACCTTTTCATTTGGCACCCTGGGCCAAGCCTTTCAATTGGCATGCCAAGGGATCCTTCGATTTAGCATTGTGTCAAGGCAGCTTCAACAGGCATGTTAACCATGTCCTTCGATTAGCATGAACAACACCTTTCGATTGGCCTGTTAACAAAGCCTTTCGATTGGCCTGTTAACAAAGCCATCAAGAGGGCACACAAAAAACATGTCCAGGTACACTGAACATGAGAAAATGGCGTGTTTCCCTTGCAAATATAGAAATAATTAAATGCTGATTATGGATTTAATTCCTGAGTTAAAGGCCAGATTCTTGCCTTTTCTGTTCCTAAAGAGCTGATTCGACCAGAGTGATTTTGTTCAAATCAAGACCAATCGAAGGACAAGGCCTGAAGGCATTCGAAAGTCAAAAGCATTCAGGTTCATTCAAGGGACACGAATGTTTCAAAAAAGGAAATATTTTAATGTGTCTGATTCTTGTCTCATGGCTTTAATGGCCTGTTTAATTGACTGTCTCTTGCCGTTACTAAACCCCCACACTCCTATAAATGCAAGGGACAGTGGCACATTACATAGGAGAAAAAACATTACAAAAATTATAGTGAAAAATAGAAAACTCTGCAGAAACAAAACAGAGCAGAACGAAAAAGGAGAAACAGGAAGGATTTGGAGACACCCACCACAGGTTGTCAACATTTTCAGAAGTGATCCAGGCCAAAGCAACCCTTCAACAAAAGTATCCACGCCCAGAAATCACAGATTGAAAGTGCTCCCATCCAGCCAGTACCCAAATCGAAGATTCAATCTGCTGGTAAGAGAGGGTAAATTGTCAAAACTTTTCATTTTGCATAACACCTCCATATTTTCTATCCCATTCGATTTGCCATCCTAGACAGAATCCAAGGGCTTGGGTCATGTTCTTCGTTTGCTAACATTTGCTGCAGATTTAGCCTGAAAAGACTCAGCGCACGCAGGATCGAAGGGCCTGGGGTTCGATATCAGGCCTTGAGTTTTTATTTTGCTAACATACTTTTATAGGTATAGCATCCCAGATCGAAGGAGACACCTTCTCTGGATCGAAGCTTCCCATAGCCCTCCTGGATCGAAGAAGGCATTTTTCCCAGGATCAAAAGGGAAATCCCCTTCCCTGGATCGAAGGCTGTTCATGCCCACTTCCTGGCCCAATCGAAAGAACCATGACCCTGTTTGGATCGAAGCTTCCATTCCCTCCTTGGCTCTAAGCTCCTTTTTTTCCCTGGATCGAAGGATCCCCCTTGCATTTTATTTTTGTTTTCATTGACATCTTTTTATCTTTTTAATTAACATTAAAACATAAAATCAAAAACACAAAAAACATTAGGCTAGTTTTTTTTTCCTATTAAATTAACTTGGTTAATTAATCATTTAATTATCTTAACATTTTTCCAAAACTAAAATTAAGTAGATTTAGATCATTTTCCCAAAATAAAATAAAACAACAAAAAGATTTTATTCTTAGGATTTTTAGAGGTTATTTTCATATTCGCGCACGTTATTTTATTGTAACTGCCTACTGGTTTGTAATAGCTTAACTAAGACTTTTACACTTTACTGCTTTATTCCCCCAATTTTGGACATGTAAATAATCCCCCTCCCCGAAGCTTTGTAATAGCGTAGGATTTACAATTCCCGCACTTTAAATTCCTGTACATATATTAACTGTTTAGATGTATACTAACTAGGATTGCATGACAAGATCTATCTTAACTTAAAATCAACAGCAGCTCACCATGACATGTAAAAATAATATAAACTGAAAATTGACACACTTGCACATGTCACTCCTAGGGTACGCCTCACTTGGTTGCCTCGAACGTGGTCATTAAGTATAGAATGTGTTAGAGGTCGTCCTTTTGTCCAAAGATCATAAGTTGCCTCGAAACAGTTGCCTCGGATAAAATGATCTAAGACATTAGGATTACCACTAAAGCGTCCTAACATTGCTTTAGTGACCACACGTCCCTTAAATCGAATTGACCCGAAAACTCCAACAACGGTGCTACCTACTCCTCAATAGTGGGATAGCACTGTCTAAAGGACATTTGCACAGTCTAATTCCTTTTTGAGTAGGTAGAGGTTCTTAAGTACTTGCTCATCTTAAAAACAAAACAAAACTTTTCGCACTTACACTCTCTTCAAAAACAAAACTCTTTTCAAAAACCCACAAACACAAAGAAAAGCAAACTTTTGAGAATATAGTGAGCAAGTACCTAAGAGCCCGTGGATAACCATGGATAGAAAGGGTGCTAACACCTTCCCTTTCTATAATCTACCTCCCGAACCCGAGAAACATCTCGAAAAGGAATTTTTCTGTGCTTTTGTCCTTTCCTTGTTGGATAAAATAAAAGACGGTGGCGACTCTTGCTTACCGTGACATTTTGCAAAAACAAATGCAAAACGCGAACCAGCATTCCAAAACAGTCAGTTCTCATTCCCACCGATCACAATAGTGCTGTCTAAAGGAAACAAATATAGAACAATTCTTTTTTCGAGTAGGTAGATTAGTTCTTAAGTACTTGCTCAATCCAAACAAACTTTTTCACACTTACACTTCTTTCAAACAAATTTTTCAAAACAACTTTGTAACACTCTTGAAGACAGAAGCAAGGGTTAAATCGAAGTCAAACAAAAAGTTTTTCAAATCAAACACACACAAGAAATTTTGAAAATGATGAGCAAGTACCTAAGAGCCTGTAGAAAACTACGGATAGAAAGGGTGCTAATACCTTCCCTTTCTATAATTTACCCCCCGTACTCAAAATCTCGAAAAAGGGAATTTTTCTATGCTTTTTTCATTTCCAGTTGGATAAAATAAAAGTCGGTGGCGACTCTTGCTTACCGCGACATTTTGAAAACACAAACGTAAAACGCAAACCAGCATTTCAAAACAGTCCGGTTCTGGCCACTGTATCACACATACCTTGCATTAGTATTGTAATGGGGAGATGAAGTATTAGGATTCTGAGGAGGGTCCTTCAATGTGATCAATTTCGCTTTCAACATGTGTTGTAATGTTTGAGACAACAGTATGTTGATACTTATGAATTGTCTCATGGGTGCATCCTACCTATGTCGATTACTCTGTTGTTGTTGTTGTGGTACTGGCATGGGATTAGAGATCAGAACTTCCCCCACAGTTTGGTTTCGATTACTCTTACTACGACCCTTATGGTCGTACACATCATTGGATTCTTTCTTACCATTATAAGACTCCTTCACAATATTTGAAGATGTCTTCTGATTCCATTCTCAACATGTTCTCCTATTAATATCAGTTCAGTGAAATCGGCTGAAGAAATTCTAAGTATGTGATTATAGAAAGGACATGTTAGCATGCTCATGAACATGTCAACTAATTCCCTATCAACCAAAGGAGGTTGAACTCTTCCTGTAAGATCTCTCCAGTTCTGTGCGTACTCTTTAAAGCCTTCCTCAGAACCTATGGACATACTCTGTAATTGCATATGGGTTGGTTCCAAATTAGAGTTGTATTGATACTATTTATAGAAAGTTGCAACCAAATCTTGAGGTATGGATAATGGTACCATCGAGTTGATAATACCATTCTAGTTGTGTTCCAGACAGACTCTCTTGAAAGAAATGTAACCATAATTTCTTGTTAGTAGCGTGTGGTTGAATTTTCCGAACATATGATCTCAAATGCAGCTTCGAGCAAGAAACGCCATCATACTTGGCAAAGATAAGAGTTTTTAAGTTCAATCCAGGCACCTTCTGGATTTCCATAGCTTTTAGATGCTCTTCTAACAGCTTATACTTCTCGTCAACAGGGGGATATTGTTCATCCAAATAATATTCTTCCTCTTCCTCAGGAAACTTAGCATAACCAAGGTTGCTTCTTTCAGTCTTGATATTTTTACCATCTTCATCTTGGTTGTCATCTTCATTCGATGGGATATCAAAATCTAGAGCTCGTTTGACTGGATCTATGAAGCTCCTCCCCATGTTAAGGATGCCGATTGGTTTCTTTGTCTTCTTCTCCTTTTCTTTATCGATGAGCGCCTTTAGTTTTTCTTTCCCCGTGGCTAAGTTCAGGAACATCTCTTGGAACTGAGCATTCCGGGCCTTGATATCTTTGACTGTTTGATCAAGAGCTATTTTCTGCTGAAATAAAAAACAAGAAGATGATAAAACCTGTCTTGGAAACCTGTTATGTAATGATATGTATGGTATGTAGATGCACATGCAATGTTTTCAAGGATCTCATGAGATTTAAATTTGAAATATTAGAAATTGAATCTAGCTACAGCTTTGTCATTTGAAATATCAGAAATTGAATCTGGTTGCAGCTTTGTCTGAAGAACTTTGGGTCTTCATCTTTGAATGTCCTTCTATAAGAATCAAGATCATTATATCCAGTGGTCATAGCCTCTGACTTAATAGAATGTACTTTGGTCTTGTCTACATCTGGCTAGAGGAAAATAAATCCTCTTGCCCCTTGCTAGAAATCTGGCTTATGATAATCCTGCACGATAAATCCCTAAGATCCTTGAAATGGTTAGTGAAAATGCTATGTTATAATGATATGATGATATGATGTCATGTTCACGTTAGATAAGTGGCAAACACACACAAGTTACACGAGAGCCTTAGGTTTAAAGGCTTACATGAAGTCCATAGGTAAGTACCCTTCCCCATTAAAGTTAAGTTGGCTTAACCTGTCCTAAGATAGTAATCGGGTTCTAGGGATCTCATATCATTGATCTTTCTCACAGGCTTTATTTTAGCAGGGCAACTGGCTTTCCACCAAAACATCCTGAAAGTCCAATATCAATGAGCATAGTTTCGAGTATCAACCAACCTTGGACTTCACCAAAGCCGACTATCTCACTACCTTCTAATGGCCAATATGGGTCAATTAAGGTTCTAAAATTCAGTTAGTGTTAATGACACCATGCGAAAGCCTAATGTTATCCTCGACTGACTCAAGGAACACTAATACCAACCAAAGTGTCACACTAACGTAGCCATCATATTATCCATATCGGTCTACATCTTACAACCTTTATGATCTATTTCTACTTACCTAAGGTATGCCTAGATTCGAGTGTAGGATCTTACAAGCAAATAAACTCGAATAAACACCTTAAAATAAAGCAAGAAAAGCAAACAATTAAAGAAAGTAAAAGTGATCTAAACTCTAAGGAAACCCCTCTTTTTTAAGTAGTAGTCCCCAGCAGAGTCGCCCGTTCTGTAATATGGTGGGAGAACTGACTTTTTGGTTTTATCCAAACATGCGGATAGATAGAGTCTCCACCGACTTTTCTTTTATCCAACATTTAGGAAAGGTGAACAGAAAAGGAAAGACCTTTGATAGATTTTGAGTTCGGGGGTAAGATATGAAAAGGGAAGGTATTTGCACCCTTTTCACCCATAGTTATCTAAGGACTCATAATTACCTACCTCACTTTTGAAAAATTGCTTTGTTTATGTGTTTGAGAATATTTGGAAATTGCCAATGTAAGGCTGACTTTGTAATGATTCTTGTATAAGTCCTCAAGAATGTACACAAAGTGTTATTTTTTAAAATATTTATTATTTTGAAAGTGTGATGTGAGAAAATGTTTTGATAAAAGTTGTGAGCAAGAAATTAAAAGTTTCTTACCCATTGAAGTATTTCTTATTCTTTTCCTTCTCCTTTAGAGATAGTACCATCCATATCATTAGTTGGTGGGTAGCCCTATCTATTGGATATGAAGGGACAGGCGTAGGGTCATCGTATGGTCATCGAAGGCAACATGTAAGGATACTTTAGCTATTATATCAGAGGGACTGGATCATTTTTCATAGGCAACATCGAAGGGTCATCGAGAGACTATGATCTTTATTCGAGGGTCTTTTGCTAAAGTATCTCTACTTTCGAGGGACATGACCATTATTCGTAAGGCAACAAGAGAGGTTACCCTAAAGGTGCAAGTGTAAAGAGTGATTTGATTCAGTTAACTTATATTGAAATTAGGGTTTTCTAGGTTGTTTTTAGTCTTGCCATACAAACCCTAATTACTAGCAATTTAAAATATATACAGAATGTAAAGTGAGGAATTTAAAGTCCTAAGTTATTACATGGCTTTGGAATAGGTACATAAGTATGAAAACTTGCGGGAAAGTAAACACACGCTATTACATCCTGCGAGCATTTACATAATTAGGAAAAATGCGGAAAATATAAATCTAAGCTATTCCGTTGGAGAGTGCTCCCTACCACACTTGATCTATGAATGTAAATAAATGAAGAAGAAATAAGAAAAAGAATATGAAAATGTTTTTCGTGATTTTTGTATGAAAAATAATTTAAATGATAATAATTAATAAACTAAATTTCTAATTGATTTTAATATTAAAAAAGTTGATTAATTAATTAATTAGGAAAATTAAGAAAATTAAATAATAGTTAAAACCCTAAATCTAACTCATTAGTATTAAGAAAAAAATTAGGTTAGTTTAACGTTTAATTAATTAAAATTAGGGTTAGAAAAGAGAAAAGAAAAAGAAAATTAGGTTAGAAAAAAATAAGGAAAAAGAATGCATGGGGTCGGTGTTGAACCTACGCCCTCTAGCCTTCTTCACTGCCTTGCTTGCCACTACACCAGGCATTTGTTTGTGTTTGAAAACAGAACACTGCATCATATGTATGAAACCTCCATGAATTTGGAAAATAGCAACAAAAAAATATATTGTGAAGCGCAAGGATCAAACCCACGACCTTACGTTCACAACCTAACACCTTGACCAGCGGTACTATGCCCTCGTCCGATTATCAAATAGAAACAAGTAAATATATTATAAAACTAGTGGAACAGAGAGACACCGGAGCCCTAGCTCTGGTTGTCTTCTCCGGCGAGACAAATTTTAAACCTGCAAAATAGCGCACTATGTGAAAGAAAAGAACCATATCCCCCTATATCAACCTTTGCGAATCTATTGGTGGCATTAGTTTTGGCTAAATCCTCCTACACAATGAGATACGAATAAAATAAGGAAAATTGGTTTAAACATGATGATAGGTTATTCTGGAGTTATGGGACTCGTGCAAGGGATCAAACCTGCATTGTTTGGTCTCGGTAACACGTTAGAATTTTTAGTTTCAATCAAAGCATAGTAAAAATTAAAATACGAATTTCTCAAAAATATGCAAAACAATGATGCTTCATGTGCATGTTTCATGCGCTTTTGGTCATCATGAATGATCCTAACTTACCCTATGATGTCTCAGGAATTGATTTGGATGTTTGCTTGGCCTTGAGGATGGTTGGAAGTTGGATTTCGAATTCTCTATTTTCTTGCAAGTTTTAACTTCAAACCCTTGTTTCTTGCATAATTTTTTTCGTGTCCTCTTGTCTGAATTTGAAGGGTACTTATAGGTGAGAAAATTAGATTAAAAGATGGGCTTGGACATCATTTAAAACCTATCTTTGATCTTGTTTGAAAATAGATTGGGATAACACAAAACCATGAAGATTTGTTTTGTAAATAAGTCCACACGGTCTTTGCATGATCTCGGGTCCCCAAATAAAATGAAATCTCAAGCTTTTTATGCTTTGTACATTATTTGATTTTTATTTGATTTAATTTTGAATTTAATTGAATAAAATCAAAAATAAAATAAATAAAGATCACAAAAATAAATGAGTGAACTTAGGATTCTCTTATGAGGCCAGGAACACGTTTGGACCTTAAAAGATAGGCTCATTAGCTCAAAAATTCAAATTTTCTCAAATTGGATTTCATACATTTTCTCAAAATTGCCCAACTTGTACCAACCATAACTTTCTCAATTTTTGTCATATGAAGGTGACCTTTGACATTTTGGAAACCTCAAGATATCCCCTACAATCTTCATGTTGGTCATTTTTTCATTTAAATCCTTTATCTTGATGTAAATTTCTTTGACAAAAAGTATATTTTTGTTGACTTTTAAAATGACCTATAATGTTTTGGCCCATATCTCTCAAATGAAGCATTTTTAGGCCATGAGCTTAGAGAGACAAAGTTGTATAGAATTGAATTTCCTTCAAAATGAGTTTTGGTTGAGAATTTTCTAACAAAGTATGTGAAAGTTATGATTGGTCAAAGTTCAGTTGACTTCTGTTGTACCCTAAAATTTTCCCTCTCATTTATCAAATATTTTCTCACAAGATCTCCTTTGGTTCAAGACTGCACAAGGATTGATCAGCTCAAGACACCTCCTCAAGCATTGATGACTGAAAATTAGGGTTTGAGATTGACAAGGATAATTGAACTTTTAATGCCTCATATTACTTTCATGGATCATCATGAACCCCCAAGATTCATGTCAATTTTCAAGCCTTGGATCACATTTTTGCTCAGTCAATTGAGCAGTTGACCTAAAAATCAGTTGTATTAGAGAAAAATTAAACTATGGCCAATTTATAGTCAAAATTCATAATTTTTTATCAATATAAATATTATGAACTCATATGTATCATTTGATAAAGTTTGGACCATAATTCCTCAAGAAATTTGATCAAATCATCAAAAGGGCAAAATGGTCAAAATTAGGGTTTTGATTGAGAAAGGGCAATTTTTTATTTTTGACCTAGAAAATGGTTAATTGGTTTGAGGCATGATCTGAAGAGTTCAATTGCATCATTTTAACCAAATGGCATGATTCAAAACATTGCTCGAGGTCATTGGATTGATAGTTGATTTTCAGTCAACTGTATACTGAAAAGTCAAACTTTGACTTTTTGGTCAAAATCAAATGTCAAAGATCACAATTAATCAAAACATGTCAAAATATGAAACTTGTTCATCAATAAATAAAAAAGTCAATATTTCATTTTGAAAAGTCAAAGTTTTCAAACTTAGAAATTTTTCTAAGTGTTGAAAACTTCATATTTTTTTCACAACTTTGAGCCAATTTTTCACCATGATGCAAGATGATTCAAAAGAAACTTTCAACATGAAAGTTGTAGATCTCCATGGGATCTAAAACATTTCTTTCCATAACTTCTCCTATAAATTCTTGGATCTCAAGTTATTAATCCATGAAGTCATGGTCTTGAAACTAAACACTTAGTGAAAATTTTGCCCTAGTTTAGGCAGGATTTTGACCTAACTTCATGGAATTTTTTCACATAGTTCCAAGTGGAATTTTCAAAAGTGATTCAAAGAGGGGTTCTATATCACATTACAAGATTTCTAAATTGTCCAATAACTCCTTGAGATCATTCTTGAGCAAGGATAATCAAAGAGAGGAAGTTAGGGTTTCAAACTAAAATTATAGGTCATTTTTATGATGAACAAAAATGCAATTTCAATGTTAGGCTGCATAATCTTGCTTTGCAGGCCTTCTAACTTTTGTATCTATCCATCATTAATAGATTACACAAACTTTTGAGCTTTAATCCAAGTGGTTTAAGCTTTATCCAATTTGCATTTCCATTAATGGCACAAAGTGAACACTTCCATTTTGGAAAAGCAAGCTTTATGCACAAAGTCAATTCTTGAGCCTCTAACTTGTTCCCTCTTATCACACTCCATCTGCAAAGTCAGAAGCAAGTGTGTTTAAAGCATAAACACTCTATCTTATCAAGTACACAAATCTTTGAAACTTAGATTTCTCAAAAATCACATGTTATGCTTAACTTGTGATTTTGAATTCTGATTAACAACAAGCTTCCAAACTTGTAGCTTATAAATAGAGGCAATATTTGTGAGCTAGAACACAAGCTGAAGCACCCTAAAACACACCAAAACTCTCTCAAATCAGAAATTGCCAAAAACTCCATTGTTGCACAGTTTCTGACCTTGAACACCAAACTCATATTTCCCTCGTGTGTTTCTTGGCCTTTTGGTTCCTAAAGCTTCCTTACATCAAATACTACTCATCCCCATCCTCATTCCATAACTGTAACACCATTTACCATAACCTCCAAAACAAAAAAACAGAGTTTGCACATTGACTTCTCCAAGCCATTCTAGCCATCCATTGCTCAAGCAAACCATTGCATTAGCTTCCTAAGAACTTGAGGAAGCTAACTTGATCATTACAGCACCTTGAATCAAGCTCATTTGCATTTCATGTTTCCAGTTTTGAGGTATTTTTCTTGAAATTCTATCTCATTACTTAGGCATTGTTAGGTTTGCATTTGTGAAGATAAAATGTAGACATCATTGCCCTGAAGATGTACATGTCCATAGATTTTATTTATATTGATTGAGCTAGGAGAATTTTAGGATTGAACCTCTGAAAATAATTAGGTCAGAACTTGGTACTTTCAAAAATTCTCATTCATCTTTGATTTATAGTTTATGATTTTATATGGTTGGATTCATATGGAAAAATGGAGCAACTTTCATGTTTGCATTTTCCATTTTTGTTGAGAAGTGGTGAAGTTACAGGTGGTCTGGCTGGAGGTTGAAGATGAAGTGTATTCAGGACGTGTTTTGTATTATATATTTATCATTTAAGTTATATTAACAGATGTATAGTCACCCCAGTGGTAAGGCAGCGCGTTGGTATTCGAGGTCATGGGTTCGAACCTCAGCGCGCTGCCTTTTGCATTTTTTCCACTTTTTTTTGCCATTTCTCCTTTCAGGAGGCGCTTGGGCCAGCAATCTCTTGGGCCTGACTTTTTTTTCTTAACATTACCACCCGGTTTCATTTATCAACCTCCTTGACTTTATTTTTTATTTTATTTTATTTTTACTTTTTTATCTTTTATTATTATTATTAGTATTATTATTGTTAATATTATTATTATTATTATTATTATTATTATTATATTCATTAATAAAAAAATCCAAAAAATATTTATATTTTATTATCTATATTTATTTAGTTTATTTTTCATAAAACTAAAAGAACAAGAAAACATTTCTTTTTAATAAATTAATTTACTTTTTTAAATACTTAGATAATTTAATTTTAATTATTATTATATTATTCTCTTGTAAAATAAAATCAACTTAGAACTTAGGATCTTTTATTTAATTATTTTTATTTACTAATTAAATTAAATTCACAAAAAACCCTAAAAAACTTGTTTTCTTTAAATTAAATTATTTTACTAACTTAATCTCAATTTTCTTATTTTTAGTTAATTATTTTGTTTTAATTAATTAAGTCAAAAACCCTTTTCATGAAAAACCAAACAAAAATCACATTTTCTTTTACATTTACATTCTTGCATTTTATTTATTCATTTTTGTACATTTATTCAAATTCAATATGGTTGTAATAGATAATTAGGGTTTTAATTTCTTGCAATTCCCCATTTGTAATTTGTACACCCCCTCCCCTAAATGATGTAATAGCTTAGTATTTTTATTTTCCGCAATTTAAGTGCTTTATATACAAATGCTAGTAATTAGGGTTTTATATGGAAAGATTAAAACCAACAAATAGAAAACCCTAATCAAGACAAATCAAGCATGCAAATCAATACACTTGTACACATACACTCTTAGGGTAAATCCACTTTGTTGCCTTACAAAAATGGCCATATTATGCATGTGAGATATCTTAGCAAAAACAAGCAAAATACAAGATCATAGTCCCTCGATGACGCTATCGATGTTTCCTTTCAAAATTATCTTAGTCCCTAAAGAAAATACTAAGATATCTTACAACATTGCTAATCATGGTTATACGATGACCCTTGCCTGTCCCTTTTACATCTAAAGATAAGGTTACTTACCAAATCAATGGTAAGATAACAATGTCAAAGGAAAGAGGAAATGAATATGAAAGACTTTTGAGTAGGTAGATTACTCCTAGTTGCTTGCTCAATTTCCAAACAAAAACATCCTTGCTATTTTCAAAACAAACACCAACACTTTCAAAAACATCTTTCAAACTTGAAAACATTTTCAAAAGATCAAACACTTTGTATACATTCTTACAAACGAGAATCATTACAAAGTTTGCCTAAACGATGGCACCTTTTCAAAATACTTTCAAAAACCACACAAAGAACATTTTTCAAACAAAAGCAAGTGATCTAGAAAGTAACTAAGAGCCCATGGAAAACCATGGATAAAAAGGGTGCTAATACCTTCCCTTTTTATAATCTACCCCCTGAACTCAAGAAAACATCTCAAAGGTCTTTCCTGTTCTTTTCAGCCTTTACTTTTGGATAAAAGAAAAGTCGGTGGCAACTCTTGTTAACCGTAACATTTGCGATCAAACGCAAAACAACCAAGTCAGTTCTCCCACCATGTTACAGAACTGGCGACTCTGCTGAGGAATCTTTAAAAGTGGGGTTACCTTTGGGTTAGATCACATTTATTTGCTTTCATTCTTTGACTTGTATGCTTTACATTTTTGTCTTTGTTTAGGTTTGAATCCTCTACCCGAATTTAGGATGCCTTATAGGTAAGTAGCAATACATTGTGGAAACAGTGTGGGGTATACCGACATGGTCTAAGAAACAACTACGTTAGTGTGACATATTTGTGGGTATCGGTAGCCTTGAGTAATCAAGGAGAATACGAGGCCGCTGAGTGATGTCATGAAGCACTAACTAACTTCTAGAACCTTTACTTGACCAACTTGGCCACTAGGACATAGTGAGATGACCGGCTTTGGTGCAGTCCGAAGTTGGTAGATACTCGATACTACACTCATTGAGGTTTGGGTTTTTGGGATATTTCGGTCGCCATTAAAGAGGCTTGCACTGAAAAAATGCCCGAGAAAACAAACCAGTGATATTGAGCTCCCTTAGAACCCGTTTACTATTGCTAGGACAGGTTTGAGCCAACTAGACTTCAAGAGGGTACTTACCTATGAGACTCCATGCAAGCCCAAATCGAAGGACTTGTTTGGTTTGTTTGTATATATATTTACTTGTACATGACATCATAAACATCATAAAATCATACTCATACTTACTAATCATTTCAAGGATTTTGGGATTTATCTTTTTTCTGTTTTGTAGGACATGGATTCTATTCGCAGGAAAACCATTCAAGTCAATCTTGTAAGGATCCCTCCTCAACTTAAAGAGCTAGCATCAAGGGTTCCCGAAAATTCTCCATTTACCGAAAGACATGGTCGCCTCCTAAACTTGGTTACCTCCAACATTGATGAGGACATGATGAAGGTGCTCTTCCAGTTCTTTGATCCTCTACACCATTGCTTCACATTTCCCGATTATCAACTTGTGCCAACTTTGGAAGAATTCTCCCAACTCTTAAGGATTCCCATTCTCAATCAACTACCTTTCAACGGTACGGAAAGAGATCCAAAGCCTGAAGAGATTGCTCAAGCCCTACACTTGCAATCATCTGATATCACAACTAATTGGGAAACAAGTAGTGGTATCAAAGGTTTATTAGCCAAGTTCTTGTTTGAGAAAGCCCAAAACTGTTGGAACTCCTTGGATTTGCAAGCTTTTGAGGAAATTGTGGCTCTCCTCATCTATGGGATTGTTTTGTTCCCAAATCCTGACCAATTCATAGATGTAAACACCGTCAAAATCTTCATGTCTCGTAACCCGGTGCCTACTTTGCTAGGAGACATCCTACATTCTTTTCACACTCGCACTATGAGGAAAAGAGGTATCCTTATGTGTTGTACTACTCTCTTGGAAAGATGGTTTATTTCGCATCTTCCCCAATCTGTATTGAAGAATAAGCAAGGTTCAAGGTGGTCACATAGGTTGATGACGCTCAAACATTCAGACATTCATTGGTGTTCCCGATCTATAGAGAATGTTACTATCGTCGATCATTGTGGAGAATTCCTGAATGTCCCCTTACTTGGAATTAGAGGAGGTATCACCTACAACCCATGTTTAGCCTTAAGATAATTTGGTTACGCACGAACGGATGATCCCCATGAGATGCTTATTCAAGTGTTGGTATTTGACTACGAGAATGATAATCAAGGTCACCTCCAGAGGTTTATCCGAGCTTGGAGGATGTTGAACAAGGTAGATAGCAAGACATTGGGTCATAAGAATTCCATATCTCTTTAGCCTTACCTCAAATGGGTACGAGATCATGCTCAAAGTCTTATGATGCTTTACCCCTCCATTCTCCCGATTATCATAGAGCCTGTTATGGAAGGAGTTTTTCCATACACTATCCTGCACCCTGACATGCCCACCTCTCTTTAAGACTTGCAAAGGGATTGGATACATCTTAAGGGGGAGCGATACACTTTCGAGGCTCAATTCTACACCAGCGAGAAGAAGGTTCTAGAACTCACCAAGCAACTTCATGAGGAGCGGATCCTGAACGCCTACATCACACCAAAGAGGATGCGTACAACTTTTTTATCTTAGAGTTTTTGTATTTCTTTGTAAGCCCAAAAGAGGCATGATGTACTCAAACTTTGATTTATTAATATAAAGTGTGTTCATTTTTGGTCTAAAGCAAATTTAAATCTCTAATTTCCTTGAAATCATTGCATATGCATCTCCATTCATCATAACATAAGCAGGTTTTCTTACAACAAGTCTCCTCATCTTTCTACTGTTTATTTCAATAAGATGGATCTCGAGCAAACAGTAAAAGACCTCTAGGCGCAGAATGCTCAGTTTCAACAGATGTTCTTGACTCTAGCCAAAGGACAAGAGGATTTGAAAACTTTGTTGATTAAAGAAAAGAAAAAGAAAGCAAAGAAAACAACAGGAGTTCTGAATCTAGGAAGAAGGTTCCAAGGACAAGCCAGACGGACCCTAGACTTCGCAACGTCATCTGGTGAAAAGTATAATCAAGAAGGGAAAGGCAAGGAAGTGACTGCCCAGCCAGAATCTGAAGAGGAAGAAGAAGAGGATTACTCTGAGTAGCAATATCCCTCGATCGACGACAAATAAAAACATCTGGAAGAACGTCTAAGTGCAATGGAGATTCAGAAAGTGCCCGAGATGGACTTTGAAGAGATGGGTTTGGTTTCTGGGATTGTTATTCCACCAAAATTCAAGGCACCAGTGTTCACTAAGTACAATGGGGTTTCGTGTCCCGAGATGCATATCCGATCTTATGTGAGGAAGATACAGCCTCACACTGCCGACAGAGATTTATGGGTCCACTTCTTTCAAGACAGTCTATCCGGGACTCAGCTAGATTGGTTCTATCAATTGGAAAGGGCCAACATCCATAATTGGGAAGACCTTGCCACAGCTTTTTATAAACAATATCAATACAACGCAGACCTTGCTCCCACCCATACTCAACTCCAGAGTATGGCTATGGTTTCAAGGGAAGGTTTCAAAGACTACGCTAAGAAATGAAGGGACTTAGCAGGAAGAGTCCAACCTCCCCTGTTTGAAAGGGAACTAGTGGATATGTTTCTTGGGACCTTGTCTGGTCCATTTTTCAATCATCTAATTGGAAGCTCCTCAGTAGGCTTCACTGAATTAATCTTGACCGAAGAAAGAGTGGAAGCTGGGATTAAGAGTGGAAAGATCCAAAAAGACACATCCTCAAGTGCTGTAAGAAAACCATTTATCGGGAAGAAAGAAGTTGGTGTTGTGTATCCTCAAAGGAATCAAGATAGAACTGAACGTCGTCCAATGGTAGGGGTTGTCATGATCCCTAAGCCTGCGCCTACTCAACAAAGAAGCGATCAGCCTAGAACAGAAAGACCGATAAGACAACTTACCCGGATTAATATGACATTATCTCAAGTCCTGCCACATTTGTTGAGATCTAATCTGGTAACTTTGAAGGAAGCCCCGAAGAATCCCAACACTGCATCTCCTCATTACCACCCTAATGCTCGCTGTGCTTACCATTCAGAAAGTCCAGGCCATGATACCAACAACTGTTGGGCTTTGAAAAACAAGGTGCAAGACCTTCTCGAAGCAGAAGAAATTGAATTTGATGCTCCTAAAATCTCAAATGTTATCACCGCTCTTATGCACAAGTATGGTCGTGATGTTAACGCCATTGAAGATGATATGTTTGTTGTTGTTGATGAACTTGTTACTCCTCTCCTAACTGTCAAGAGGAACCTATTGAAGGCCGGTTTATTTCTGTGCTATGGCAAAGACTGTCACCTTTGTTTATCCCTACCAACTGGTTGTCATTTGTTAAAAGTAGGTGTTCAACGCCTAATGGATGACAAAGATATTTTGTTTGAAAAGACTCACGTTACAACCTTTTCTTACAATGATGTTTCAATAGTAACCATTTTCGCCAATCCTTCCAGGGTCTCCACCAAAAGACCCGTTAGGATTACATCCGTTCCTAAAGTGACTCCACTGATATTTACTAAGCTAGGGCCGATCCCGTACTCCTCGGATAAAACTGTCACATGGAACTATGGGGGTGACGTCTACTATCACGGCGTCAAGCAGGATCGGCTGGCTGATGAAGACTCCATTTTTGAGAAGGCTGACCCCGACATCAACAACATTGCAGGGACCAACAAGATAACCCAAAGTGGCAGAGTATTCTCTCCCGAGATTGCTCCTCTGAAAACAGTTACCGGTCCTATGACCATCCCTGCTTTTGTTCATACTACTATAATTCCTGTGGTTACTCCTACTGACACTCCTATCACTGAGTCGACCGAGACTCGGGGGAAAGGCATTCTGGTTGAGCCTGTCCGGATGAAGGCGCAATCAGTATCTATCCCAGAGGCCTCCCAAAAGAAGATGGAAGAAATTCTATAAATTATAAAGAGAAGCGATTACAACGTAGTCGAACAACTAGGGCAGACTCCGTCAAAGATTTCCATGTTGGCTTTATTATTATGCTCCGAGGCTCATGCGAAGGCCTTGGTGAAATTCCTTAAAACTTCCCACATACCACAAGAAACCTTTGTTGATCAGTTCCAAGACTGTGTGGCCAGTTTGACCACCGACAATGGTTTAGGCTTTTATGATGTTGACTTGACACCTAGAGGAAGGAAGCACTACGAGGCATTTCATGTCTCTGTCGAATGCAGGGGCACAACTTTGGCCCATGTCCTGGTTGATACTGGTCCGTCTTTGAATGTGTTGCCTAAGAAAGCTTTGGATAGACTCGACTATGAAGGTTTGACCTTAAAACCCAATAACATAGTGGTAAGGGCCTTCGACGGATCAAAGAGGATGGTGCATGGGGAGGTGGACATCCCCATAAAAGTTGGAACTCAAACATTTGATTCAACTTTTTACGTAATGGACATTCTCCCTTCCTATTCCTGTTTATTGGGCCGACCATGGATTCACAATGTTGGTGTCGTTACCTCTACATTACATCAGATGCTGAAATACCCAACCAAAGGATAAGTCATTACTGTCCATGGAGAAGAGGAATATATGGCCAGTCACTTGAAACTCCGTTTCAGCACTTCGAGGAAGTCCCACAAACAGTGGCAGCTACCAAGACTGTTTCCCAAGTCCCAAAGATTACAAGACCTCCGCTAAAGATGTCTTCTCTAAAAGATGCCAAGGCGGTGATCGAAGAAGGTGGGTGTACTATTTGGGGCCAACTCCTGGATATCCCTTACAAATATGACAAATTTGGTTTGGGTTTCACTTCAGGAGCCCAGAAAAATGTTCGTCATGCTCGTGCTGGGGGACCACCTTTGAAGATTAGCAACCACGGAGTCAATGCAGTGGAGGATGATGATGATGACAGTTGTGACCTAGAAGACTGGATTTTCCCAACCATCAACGGAGGACTCAGCAACTGGGAAGCTAAAGATTTTGTCCCAATTACTTTTATCCAACAGTAATTGTCTTTAAATTTTTTCCGAACCAGTAATATTTAAACAATTCAGACTTTTAAAACCTTGTGTTTTACCCGAGACACAACGGTCCATTTGTAAGGGTTGTTACCTCATTTTCATATGTCATTAATGAATCATGGATGTTTTTTTGCATGAAAACTTTGTGCTCTTTGTCTTTCTTTTTCTACATTTTTATTTCTTTCAAAGATAGTTATACTCTTACACACACTCACATTCAAAATGCAGATCTACATCCATTCGGGATCCCATGGGTAACGATTCTGCTATGGCCTATTGTGACTCTGAAAATCTAATCTACCAATCAAAAGCCGAATGTGAGGAGATTGTGAAGTGCCAGGGGAACTAGCCAGGCTACTACAACAAGAAGAAAGGACCATACAACCCCACGAAGAACCAGTGGACACAATTAACCTAGGTACCGAAGAGGACAAGAAAGAAGTAGAGGTGGGTGCCAATCTGGAATCCAGTGTCAAGAAGCATCTAACTCAGTTTCTACATGATTATGTTGAGGTATTTGCTTGGTCGTATGAAAACATGTCAGGACTTGATGTTGATATCATGGTCTATCGTCTACCGACAAAAGAAGATTGCCCACCGGTAAAACAAAAAGTCTGTCGCATGCGGCCAGACATGTCAGAGAAGATCAAGGTCAAAGTCATGAAACAATTCAATGCCGGATTCTTAGCCGTTACCTCCTATCCACAATGGGTCGCCAATGTTGTTCCAGTGCCTAAAAAGGACGTAAAAGTATGAATGTGTGTGGATTACCGAGATTTGAATAGGGCAAGCCCTAAGGATGATTTCCCACTTCCCCGCATCGATATTTTGGTTGACAATACCGCACAACATAAAATGTTCTCATTTATGGATGGTTTCTCATGCTACAATCAAATCAAAATGGCACCCGAGGACATGGAAAAAACGACCTTCGTCACACTGTGGGGCATATTCTTTTACAAGGTTATGCCATTCGGGTTGAAGAACGCTAGGGAAACTTATCAGTGTGCCATGGTAGCTTTATTTCATGACATGATCCATCAATAAATAGAGGTCTTTGTGGACGACATAATAGCCAGATCTCAAACTGAAGAGGAACATCTTGACCATTTGCAGAAACTATTTGAGAGACTGAAGAAATACAAGCTAAGGTTGAACCTGAATAAATGCATATTTGGGGTGAGGTCTGATAAACTCATAGGCTTTGTCGTCAGCGGTAAAGGTATCAAAGTGGACCCTGCCAAGGTAAAAGCAATACAAGAAATGCCTGCTCCTTGTACTGAGAAGGAAGTTAGAGGATTCTTAGAACGGGTAAACTACATTGCCAGATTCATTTCTCACTTAACAGCTACTTGTGAACCAATCTTCAAATTACTGAAGAAAGATCAAGTAGTCAAATAGAATGATGAATTCCAATTTGCCTTCGACAAGATCAAAGAGTACCTACAAGAGCCTCCTGTTTTGATGCCGCCAGCCGAGGGAAGATCCTTGATCATGTAACTAACTGTCTTGGAAAATTCAATGGGGGTGTGTGTTGGGGAAGCATGACGAGTCTGTCCGAAAAGAGCATGTTATTTACTACCTGAGTAAAAAGTTTACCGACTGTGAAATAAGATATTCACTGCTCAAGAAAACTTGCTGCGCTCTAGCATAGGCTTCTCGCAGGCTAAGACAGTATATGCTGACCCATACTACCTTATTGATATCCAAGATGGATCCAATAAAATACATATTCGAGAAGCATGCCCTCTATGGGAGAATAGCAAGATGGCAGATGATCCTGACAGAATACGACATTCAGTACACTACCCAAAAAGAAATAAAGGGCAATGTGCTAGCCGATCACCTTGCTCATCAAGCTGTGGATGATTACCAGTCCATGAAATTCGAATTCCCAGATGAAGACATCATGATGGTAAACAATTGTGAAGAACTCAGACCATATGACAGACCTGAACAAGGATCCCGATGGACCTTGATTTTTGATGGGGCGTCCAACGCACTTGGCAATGGCATATGTGCTGTAATCATATCCCCGGAAGGATGTCATACTCCCTTCACTGCAAGACTTTGCTTCAATTGTACAAATAACATGGCAAAATACAAAGCGTGTATTTTTGGTCTCAAAGTTTCCATAGATTTGGGAATCAAGTCCTTAAGTGTGTTTGGAGATTCAGCCCTGGTCATCAGTCAGATCAAAGGAGAATGGGATACAAAACACCCTAACTCCATCCCCTACAAAGAACATGTGTTGACATTAATCCTGCATTTCGAGGAAATTACCTTTGAGCATTTTCCATGAGAGGAAAATAAACTAGCATACGCGCTAGCCACCATGTCATCCATGTTTAAACTCAAATGGGATAACGAGGCTCCCCAGATCACCATTGAACAGATGAATGAACCAGCTTACTTCACGAGATTGATACTGAAGAAGTAGTGGACCAGCCTTGGTTCCATGAAGTTAAGAGGTATCTCGAGGCCCAAGAGTATCCGGAAGGAGCTTCAGTCAATGATAAGAAGTTCTTGAGAAGATTCTCTGCTAAGTTCTTCATCAGTAATGGCATTCTCTACAAACGCAACCACAACTCTGTGTTGCTTCGTTGCATAGACAAGGTTGAGGAACAAAAGATCATGGATGATCTAAATGAAGGCACTTTTGGCACCCATTCTAGTGGGCATACGATGGCTAAGAAGATCCTATGGGCAGGTTATTACTGGTCTACCATGGAAGTAAATTTATATCAGCATTCTCGAACTTGTCACAAGTGTCAGATCTATGCTGACAAAGTGCATGTGTGTTGGCTCCTAAATTTGACACCTTTGTTTTTTATTAATATAGACCTTTAATCATGAGGAATGGTTTCGACCAGCTGATCCTGTCGAAATGCTCATCAGAAGGTGGCAAGGTACGTAGAGAATTTCTTCTAAGTAGGAATTTTGTTGCCTTCAACGTCGAAGGAGCTTCTCGACAAAAGGGATTCGATGCTCAGAGTGGAACGGATTGAGATTCGAATGTTTGGAGGGAAAACTGTTCCCAGCAGTTACCAAGTGCAACGTGCCAAGATCAGGAGGGTCGAATGCTGTGAGCATGCCAAGTGGTGTCATCTCGAAGCAGCGTAACTGCCCAACGGTTACTTGAGATGTGTTTAGTATAAATACTAGTTGTTCACGTAGTTTTCGCGGGTGTTCATCATTATATACAAGTCACTCATTTAGATTCAAGTACCCAGTGTGAGCGAAAGAATTGTTGAGAATGTATGTATGAAACACCATTTAAATTAATCAAAGTCTTTTATATTCCAGAACTTTATTGCCTTTCATTTACCCTTCCCTGTCGAAGCCTTTATTTATTACCTTTCATTTATTCTACCAAGTTTTTCTTCATGCATTTTACATAAAGTGTCTTTACTTTACTGGCATTAACCATCATTAGACTTAATCAAACCCCAAAAAATCAACCATGTCTTAGGATCAATCTGATAGATCCTGTGAGTCACCAAATAAGTAACCTTTTGGAGGATCAGCGGTTGTTTACCAATTTCCACGGTAAACAAATTGGCACACCCGGTGGGACCTTGTGTTGATTTTTAAGGTTAACCGTATTTATACAGAATATCATCTTTTTCGAGAAGTATTACATGTTATTGAGAAGTGGTAGAATATACACTAACGATACCAATACTACCAGAAGAAGAGAAGCGATGGCGAATCCGCCAAACAATAGCGAAATCCCACAAACAAATGTGGGAACAACGGTTATCCCAACCGTAAGTGAAGCGCTAACCGCTGGTTCAACACCAGCAGTAACGATCACACAAACGGGGCCATTACCTCCGTTCACTGGCCCCAGAATGCCTTTGGGAACTCCCCCACCATGGGGAAACCCAGGAACTAGGCCTTATGTTCCCCCAGGATTTCCGACAGGCGGTCCAAATCGAGAACCACTCTATGGCATGCCAACTTCTGAATTGGCTAGCCTGACGAATGCTGCGTCCACTTTTTCGGACCCTTTAGTGAGTGCCTCTTCGCCACTCCAAGGTTCTGGAGTTGGTATGGCGAACAGGAGTAGGACCCAACTCTTAGGAGGAACGTCCCAAGTAGCGCATGGCCTTACGAATGCCTCGACAGCAGTCTTGAGGCAGCAAATGGACGAAAGCAACCACGATATGGTTCAAATGTTGGCACAAACTTTAAGTACAGTGCTAAATCCTCTAATACAAAACACCACCCAGTCGAATCAGCAGATGACAGCGCAGATGGCGCGTCTGGCCGATTTCTTTGGGGTACCCCAACCTATTCGACAGCCCCAAAGGGCGCAATTAAGGGGAAACCAAGGTATACTTCTAGAGGAAGAAACCACTATTAACCAAGTCCAGCAGCCTGTCGAAGAAAACCTTAGGACACGATTGGAACAACCTGGGGTCGAAGAACCTAGGGTCATAGCCCCGGAGGTAAGGATAGTCAACAGAAACCAGAATGCTGACGAAGTAGTTCAGCACATCCAATACCAGAATATGGGTTTGGAAAATAACCTGGCAGCCATGATCGAAAGAATCATGACGCAAAATGGGATGAATATGGGTTTTCGTAGGCCCAACTTTACATCCCCACTGTCAGAATATGTGTTACAAACAGACTTACCTCCTAGATGTAAAGTCCCTAAGTTCACTAAATTTTCAGGGGACACGACAAAATCCACTGTCGAACACGTGGCGAGATACTTGATTGAAGCGGGAGATATTTCAAACAACGAAAACCTGAGGATCAAGTATTTCCCAAGTTCCCTAACAAAGAACGCGTTCACTTGGTTCACAACTCTTCCCCCCAATTCGATCCACCATTGGACCCAGTTGGAGAGATTGTTCCATGAGCAATTCTACATGGGACAAACCAAGATAAGCCTGAAAGAATTGGCCAGTGTAAAGAGACGATTCACTGAACCTATAGACGAATATCTAAATAGGTTTAGGTTGCTCAAAGCAAGATGCTTCACGCAAGTGCCAGAACATGAGTTAGTCGAAATAGCCGCAGGGGGCTTAGATTATTCCATTAGGAAGAAATTAGACACTCAATACCTGAGAGACATGGCCCAATTGGCCGATAGGGTTCGACAGGTAGAACGCCTTAAAGCTGAAAAAGCCAAGGCGACAAAAACTCATAAAAGAGAAAGGATAGCATATGTCGAAATGGACGATGAAGATCCAGAAACCTTCGACGAAACTATAACCGTCGAAGAAAGCGAGGTCGATTTAGTGGAGCTAAAACAAGGGCCACCATACTCTTGCAAACTGCTAGTCCCCTCAAATGGAAAAAATCCCATTGGTCTGGAAAGGGCCAACGATAGGTTCCCCAAAAATACTTACAGTTTTGATATTACAAAATATGATGAAATTTTTGACTTACTTGTAAAAGATGGCCAAATGATAGTGCCCCCAGGGGTAAAAGTGCCTCCTCTTGATCAAAGAAATAAAAGAGGCTTTTGTAAATATCATAATTTTCTGGGCCATAAAACATCTCAATGTTTTCTTTTCAGGAATCTCGTGCAAGATGCTATCGAAGAAGGGAGGCTGAAATTTGCTGATAAGACCCCCAAGACTGTGGACTCTAACCCTTTGCAGGCTGAAGCCCATTATGCTGAACCTTCAGAGGTGAATGTGATCGAGGCATCCAGAAGCCAGGCGAAGAGGCCAGGAATAACTATGGTCGAAGTCACCAAGGATCATGTCAACATGCCAATCTTTGGCAGTTTTTCTGGGAGTCTTTCTAGAAAAACAATTGAAGCGGTCCAAAAAGCTGTTGAAAGCCCAAAACTGGAGATAGTTGGAGCCCCAAAATCTGAAGCAAAACCCAGTTCCTACTTGGCTGCAGTCCAAGGCCAGACAGAGGACCTGGAGGCTCAGATGAAGCAGTTGACTCTTGCCACCAAAGACACCATGAATGTCAACATGGTCGAAATCTCTGAACCAAAAGCATCAGAGGAGGCCACTAGGCAAGAACAAGCCAACAAAACGGCTTTCCCTCGGGAAAATAAAATCTGGCAGATTTCCTGCAAAGATGCCAGAAGAAGAAGTCATAAGTGATGTTGTGCCCTCGATGTAGCTCGATTTTTGACAAAAAAGCTGCTGAACACATCCAAGGTGTAAGAGCAGCAAACAGAAGAAGGGAAAGTGTTGATATTCGACATGACCCCAGAAGAACCCACCAAAAGGGTTCAAATCAAGAGAAGAGACCACTGACTTTCAGGCTTCCAACCAATGTGCCAGTTGATACGTGGTATAAAACATCAGGTCGAAAGAGGCCAAGCGAGGAAAGGTGGCACTCCTTCAAAGTACCAAGAGGTTCATCTTTGACACACAAGAAAGAACCTCAGGTTGTCGCTTCTAAAGTGACCCAGGTATCAAGTAACTACAAAGGAAAAAATCCCATGTCTCGATCCCAATGGAGAAGGTACCAGAGGCGGCGAAAGGCTGAGAGGGAAGCTACCAATGAACCAAAGCCAGAATCAAGTTCAAATGTCCCTCAGAGAAAGCAGAGAAAGCCTCTGGAAAGACAACCAGTGACCAATAGGCTAGTCTGGCCTAACCAGGGTGAAGTTGATAACGAAGATGGCTCTGGGTCTGATGACACCCTAGATATCATGGTGAACATAGTCTCAGTTTTGCCAAGAGAGTTCAACCGCCAGGTGGAGGTCGAAGCGAATGATTGGGAAGTCGAACAAGAAATGGCCAAGCATAGGCCAGTATGCTACTTCGTCATGGATAATGGCGCTACTGAAGAGCAAAATGGTTTTTTCGAACCTCCTACAGAGGCGATGAAAAACCACCTCAAGCCTTTATTTATAAGGGCAAAACTCGAAGAAACCACAGTAAATAAGATCTTGGTGGACTGTGGGGCAACCATCAACATCATCCCTCATTTTATGCTGAGAAAAATAGGCAAGAGCGATGAAAACATCAAGCCTCACAATATGGTCCTGTCGAATTATGAAGGCGGAATAGGGACCACTATGGGTGTGATCCAACTGGACATCAAGTTGGGATCCATCCTTCAACCAACTATGTTTATGGTCATATCGGCCAAACCAAATTATAATCTTTTGTTGGGCCGAGAATGGATACATGGTGTTGGAGCTGTACCATCATCAATGCACCAAAGGTTGATACTATGGCGTCCTGATGGAATGGTCGAAAATATAGAAGCGGATCAAAGCTATTACTTGGGCGAAGTAAATCACCTAGGGATGGCAGACTTCGACAAAAATTTGGCTCACATTGGGCCATGCCCAGCACCTGACTTCGACTTGGCACCAGCGCCAAATGCTTTTTATTCCTTATACCTGCACCCTGAGCATGGTTTTCAATGGGACAGAGAAGACTTGTCTCACATTGATTTTAGTGGGCTAACTGACATCCAGCCAACTGGTTGGGGAAGCGAATTCAGTGACAATGACTGAGTCACAATCACTGCAGCGAATTTCGGCTTATGTAGCCGAAACAAGGATGATAACGGCTCTTGAAGCCGAAGTAAAATATATGGCCACATAGGCCAATGATCAAGAGTTACCTTCTGCAGGTCCTGGAAAGGATTTCGACCCAGAACCCCCTGATATCATGCCAGAAGAAATGCAAGAACAAAGGCTCGACGCCATCTATGACGATGAGCCTTTGGGATTCGAAAAGGACCCTTTAGCGAACAACATCAAAATGTTAGCGCATGATCCTTTAGAAGAAATCAACTTGGGCGAAGGGTTAGAGAAAAGGCCAACTTACATTAGCGCAAAAATAGACCCAGAACTCAGGTTGGAAGTGATCCATTTGTTAAAGGAGTTCAAGGACTGCTTTGCATGGGATTATGATGAGATGCCTGGTCTCGACAGAGGATTGGTAGAACTTCAGTTGCCAATCAAACCTGGGAAGAAGCCAGTCAAGCAAAGTCCAAGACGCTTTGCTCCAGAAATACTGTCGAAAATAAAAACAGAAGTCGAAAGACTGCTGAAGTGCAAATTCATACGAGCTACGAGGTATGTCGAATGGATTGCAAACATTGTGCCAGTGATTAAGAAAAATGGTACATTGAGGGTATGCATAGATTTCAGAGATTTGAATGCTGCTACACCCAAAGATGAATATCCTATGCCTGTGGCGGAAATGCTAGTCGATTATGCCGCTGGCCATGAGTACCTGAGCAAGCTCGATGGTTATTCAGGATATAATCAAATATTCATTGCCGAAGAAGATGTGTCGAAAACAGCTTTTCAATGCCCCGGGGCTTTAGGCACTTACGAGTGGGTAGTGATGCCTTTTGGCCTAAAGAATGCTGGGGCAACATATCAGCGAGCAATGAACTCTATCTTCCATGATTTTATTAACACTTTTATGCAGGTATATATTGATGATATTGTTATGAAATCTGTTTCCAGGAAGAACCATATAGACCACCTTCGACAATCATTTAAAAGAATGAGAAAACATGGTCTGAAAATGAACCCTTTGAAGTGTGTGTTCTGTGTGAAAGCTGGAGATTTCTTGGGCTTCGTCGTCCACAAGAAAGGAATCGAAATCAACCAGAACAAGACGAAGGCAATCCTGGAAGCGAAAGCGCCAGCGAACAAAAAGGAACTGCAATCTTTGCTGGGCAAGATAAATTTCTTAAGGAGATTCATATCTAACCTAAGTGGAAAAGCTCAAGCCTTCTCACCCTTACTTCGCTTGAATAAGGAAAGATTCGAATGGGGGCAAGAGCAACAAGAGGCCTTCGACAAAATCAAAGGGTATCTCACCAAGCCACCTATTTTGGTGCCTCCTTGCAGCAACAAGAGTATGAGATTGTACATAGCTGCATCCGACAAAACTTTGGGAAGCATGTTAGCCCAAGAAGATGAAAATGGAGTCGAAAGACCCATTTACTATCTTAGTAGAGTTTTGAACGATGCAGAAACTAGATATAGCGAAGTTGAAAAATTATGTCTATGTCTTTATTTCTCTTGTACAAAGCTCAAACAATATATAAAACCAGTTGATGTGTATGTTTCGTCTCATTTTGATGTTTTCAAGTACATGTTGTCGAAACCCATCCTGCACAGCCGAATTGGCAAGTGGGCGCTAGAGTTAACTGAGTACTCCTTGACCTTTATGCCTCTTAGGGCAGTGAAAGGGCAAGTGGTGGAAGACTTTATAGTCGACCACTCAATTCAGGTTGAGAATATAAATTATGTGGAGATAGAGCCTTGGAAATTCTACTTCGATGGTTCCAGCCACAAAGATGGAACAGGAGTAGGGGTCTTGATTATTTCTCCAGAAAAAATTCCAACAACATTCAAGTACAAGATATCAGGTACTTGTTCGAACAACGAGGCTGAGTACGAAGCTCTAATTACTGGCCTTGAGATATTGTTGGAATTGGGGGCAACTCGAGTCGAAATAATGGGAGACTCAGAGTTAGTCATTTAGCAAGTCACAAAAGAATATAAGTGCATAAGAGAAAATCTTATTATGTACTTTGTGATAGCAAATCGTTTATTGAAAAAGTTCGAAATGGTCAACATTCGACACATACCCAGATTGGAAAATCAAATAGCCAATGATTTGGCACAAATTGCATCTGGGTACAAAATTTCAAAAACGAGATTACAAAGAGCAATCGAAGTCCGAGAAAAAATAAAAGCAACTAGTCTGTCACCAACAGATTTGAAATCGACAAGACTAGGGTATGCTGATCAAAGGAACTTTGAAATATCGTTCATAGACAATTTGTCAGAGCAAGATTGGAGGAAACCCATTGTAGATTATCTACAAAATCCAGCAGCTTTGACAGAACGAAAAATAAAATATAGGGCGTTGAGTTACATACTCATGGGTAATGAGTTATTTAAAAAGACGCCTGAAGGGGTGCTGCTAAAGTGCTTAAGTGAAACTGAAGCATACATAGCCCTTTCGACTACGCACGTTGGAGCATGTGGGGCTCATCAAGTAGGCCATAAGATGAAATGGTTGTTGTTTCGACAAGGACTATACTGGCCCACCATCTTGAAAGATTGTGTTGAGTTCGCGAAGGGTTTCCAGGAATGTCAAGTCCATACGGGCATCCAACATGTACCAGCAAGCGAACTTCACTCAATAGTGAAACCATGGCCCTTTAGAGGATGGGCGTTGGACCTTATTGGAGAGATTCGACCAGCATCATCAAAGAGCCAGAAGTATATATTGGTAGGCATTGATTATTTCACTAAATGGATCGAAGCTATTCCTTTAGTCAATGCAGACCAAGAAAATGTCATTGAATTTATTCAAAAGAACATTATCTTTAGATTTGGAATCCCTGAAACTATAACGACTGATCAAGGATTAGTTTTCACCGGTCGAAAAATGCAGGAATTCGCTCAAGAAACAGGCTTTAGACTCCTAACATCAACACCTTATTATGCACAGGAAAATGGTCAAGTTGAAGCAGCGAATAAAATAGTGATTGGCCTGATAAAAAAGCATGTAGGAAAGAAGCCAAAAAATTGGCATAAGACGTTAGACCAGATCTTGTGGGCCTGTCGAACGTCCCCAAAAGAAGCCACAGGTACAACACCATATCGGCTAATTTTCAGTCATGACGCAGTGCTGCCAGCGGAAATTTGTCTTCAATCTGCAAGGGTTCAGAGACATCATGATATCCCCTCTAAGGTTTATTGGGATATGATGTTTGACGAACTAGTAGATTTAGACGAAGAAAGACTACGCGCTCTCGACCTACTAAGGATTCAGAAGAAGAGAGTGGAAGACTCTTACAATAAAAAAGTAAAACCTAAGGCATTCTCGCCTGGAGAATTAGTTTGGAAGGTAATTCTCCCCATGGATCGAAGGGATCGAAGCATGGGAAAATGGTCACCCAAATGGGAAGGACCGTTCAGAATTATCCAAATTTTTTCTGGTGGAGCTTATGAAGTCGAAGAGTTAGGTGAAGATAAAAGACTCTTGAGAGTAAACGGAAAATATTTGAAAAAATATAAACCTATGCTCCAAGAGATCAAAATAAATATCAATTAATGACCAAATTAACCATAAAAAGCCAAAATGGAAAATTATATAAGAATTAGCCAAAATGGTTACATTGTCAAACAAATATTACAATACATGGTTAATAAATGGCTGAACAAATTAGAAGGGGATAGAATCTCTAAGTCGAAGGTACTTGGCCTGCTGCAACTCCAACCTTTTGTTACACAAGGCATTCGCCTGAGAAAGTTTGGCAATCTGGTCATCAAAGGCTTGGGCCTTCTCAGCAAACTCTAGGCCTCTTGTAACTTCAGCTTGGCTTTCTGTGTCCGAAACAGTCGAGAGTAGCTCCTCTTTGCGCTTGGTGTTAGCATTTATCTTGGCCTCCAGCTCTTCGATCTGCGCCTTTATAGAGGCATTGTCTCGATCTATGGCGTCAATTTCTTCTTGCTTGGATGCCTTCTGCTTCGACAACTCTGCAATTCGAGAAGTCGTTTTAGCTACCTCAGTCCAGGCATAAGAACTCTTGCCATGTAGCGCTTCGAGCTGGCTGTTGAAGCCCCTCTGACGTCGATAGTCCGCAGAGACTTGGTCAACAATGGAGTATAACTCCAAGATAAAGCTGGAAACCTCTGGAGACACAGCAAGCAAGTCGACTGCATTCAAAACAGCTCCCAGACAAGACGGAGCAGTAGGATCCCCCTCTAAAGCCTTCATCAGATCCTTCTTGAAGAACTGAGCCTTGACCTTCATCAAAGCCTCATCAAGAGGAGAAGTCGAAGTGGACTTCCCCGATGCAGTAGAAGCATCATGACTAAGGTCAGATGAACTTCCCCTACTCTCGATGATGGCATTGAGGTAGCCAATGGGATCAGTTTGCTTCAATAGGGCCAATTCTTCTTTAGACTTGGGCTTTGTCGAGGTGGTAACCCTTACAGCAGCGTTGGCTTGGGGTTGAAGTTGTTGAGTAGCGTTTGCATCGACATGACTCTCTTCGACCTGTAGTTCAGTAGTGCCAGCATCAACATGATCCCCTTCGTCATGTTTCTCCTCTGTCAGATCGACCACTTGAGTTTCCTTTGGTTGTTGTTCCTCTGCTTCGGCAATGGTTTCATCGTTCGCCAATTCCTCCTCTTGTTGCCTACTGTGTTCAGCATAGTCTTGTGTCTCTGAAGTTTTTTGTGCTGAACTTTCGGTGGTCTCCTGAAAATAGAAGAGGAAGAATCCTCTGGTTGAGAAAGATACACGATCGAACGTGAGCATCGACACCTAAGTTAAAAATGGTCAGAGAAACTACCTGTAGAGGAATTTCAGCCCCAGGGCTGGAATTATCACTTTCGACGGGTTTATTGAGCAAAACATTCAGCTCCTTCTCCGTGGGCTCTTCGATGATCACGGGAGGTGGCCTGGGTCTTCTCCCTGCAACCTTTATTCTGATCATGGGTCGAGGCTCAGGAGAAGGGGCATCTTTCTTCAGTTTTCTCCGTTTAAGAGGAGCGGGGGGAGATTCGTCCTCGTCGTCACTCCCAGATTCGACCGTTAGTGCAGGTCGTTTCTTGGGTGCAGGTTCCTGAAAACCAAATAGTGTTCGATTTAGAGCGCCACATCGAAAATCAGGATGTTAAAACCAGAAGGAAATAATAAAAGTCTGGTTATCGGTGCTGAAGGTTTTGTCGAGGGACTCCCTCCCTGATGGCTTTCTGTGGTTTTTACCGGTGCTGAAGGTTTTGTCGAGGGACCTCCTCCCTGATGGCTTTCTGTGGTTTTCTTTGCTGCAGGCTTTCGAACAACTGAAAAAAGACGCGTTCACAAGTTATAATTAACAAGTTATAAGTCGAAATGGAAAGACAAATATAATTTGGAGAGTGAATGTACATTTCTTTATTTTGTCAAGGACCAGAACGAAGGACTTCTGGAGTTCGTCCACAAAATCTTTTTCATCAAAGAACTCTTCAGCATAATAACTCCTCCACCAGTCTTCGAAAGATGGTGAACAGAGGAAGTTAAGTTGATAGTCGAACAGTGAAAGTACTGTTCGACCAGCATACCTGCCAATGTGCTTGGTGGCAGCATCTTCAGTGTAGTCATTGCAAAAATACAACATTGATTTCTCCCTAGGAAAAATGGGAGAAGGAAGTGATTGGATGATGCCAAACTGTCGAGAGACTAAATTTGGCTGATAAGCGATCAAGCTCAGGTGATTCTTGGAACTCTTAAAGCGCAGTGGCATTATTCTGGGAGTGAGAAATGCTTCCCACAATGTTGTGTGTTCTTCGAGATGAGGGTCACCTGATGACTTGGGATGGGGCCTGATGAACCATTCTGGACCAAACTTTCGACGGGCGAAAGGAGCCATGGTCGAGGTGAATTCTTTTCTTCCTGCAAACATCAAGACGACGTTTGCAAAGGTCTGTTGGAGTTCCAGCCCATCCTCAGTGGGAGTCAGTAAAGCTAGTCTGGTGCCTTCGATACGCCTTTTGGCTATCTCAGGAGCTTGTTCGTTTATCTGAGTTTTCTGAGGTAAGAAAGACTCAAAGGTGGCATTTAGCCACAGTTGTAGTAGCCAGAAGGGTCCTGCAAGCAACAAACTGGCTCTATTTTCGATGACCTTTAATAGAGTCGCCCCACTACTTATCGACTCATACAGGTTCGCCAGGATTAATTCGGCCAAATAGATGTTTTGACCGTGGTGAAGCTGGGTAGCAAGGGTGACCATTTTCTTCGTCACCTGCAGAGACTTCGTGCAGAACACGAAGCGTGACAGCCAAAGGGCTAGAAACGCAATGTGCTCCACGTCTGTCACATTAGCTGTCGACCTGTCATGATAGTGGTTGATGTAGGTGGTGTAAGTGGGTTTGGTAGCTAAAAATCCAATCTGGTCTTCAGACATTTCCTCTGGGTCGAAGTAATCCCCAGTGGGTCGAAGACCGGTGATGGAAGCCACGTCGAAGAGAGTGGGTGTTATCATTCCACAAGGCAGGTGGAAGGTGAAGTGAGTATAGTCCCAGAATAGCAAAGAGGCTACCAGCATTTCAGGGGAGTAGTTGAGACCAGTCTTCGACAGCATGACTAGGTCATAAATCCCCAGGTTCTTCCAAATCGAAGCCTGGCTTTTTTCCATCTTTTCTAGCCAAGCGCTGTAGTCTGGTGTAAGGCTAGGGCTAGACCTAAAAGCCCTAACGCCTCTGTTGAAGAAACGAAGAACTATCTTTTCTTTAGCAGGATCTTCGTTGTCATCTGCAGCCTTTTTGGAGCACCCAACAGGTTTGAGTTCCTCAAGCACCGGGAAGAAGTTCTTGATCTTCGTGGAGTCAGCAATGCATGTAGATAAAGGGCCAGACATGGCGAAAACCTGGTTGGAGTATCCAACCGGAATCAACAGTTGAGAAGAATAAGCTTCAAGCTCAGCAGTTCCCAGGGGTTCAGGAACCCTTCGCATGCCTTTAGAGTTAACTGTTGGAACAGTTGAAAAGATTTTTGGTTGGGCAGTTTTAGAAGGAATGTTAGAACTGGGAGCATTAGAGGAACCTGAAGCCATTTTTGGGTTAAGATGAAGGTGGATGAAGAACAAAGCGTTTGCAGAAGTTTTTGTTCAAGTAATAAGGCTTGGATGCAGAATGGCGTGAAAAAGTCCCACAAAGGGCACCTAGCTCTATTTATAGTGATTGGAAAATCACGAAACTCGAGGTCATTTAATGTTTCAGACGGTAGTGGGGCACGTGGCGCTCCTTCGCTGACATAACCGTTCTGCAGAAAGGAAACGGTGCAGCGTGCACCCTTGTTTTTGGGAAATTGTCATGATGACAATCTGCGAAAAGACATTGGGCACGCTAAACGCCTTACTGAAGTGACGTCTTAGGTACAGGTGGAATGATCGCTTTTTCTTGGGATTGTCAGTTGGTTAGTAGAAGATGAAAAGCGCACAAGTTAATCTGTGGCTAAGAATGAAGGACAGGTGTCGAGTGGAATCTCAAAGAATGCCTTTTTCTTTTTCAGCGTCGAAATAAGGCATTCTTGGGGGGCAATTTGTTGGCTCCTAAATTCGACACCTTTGTTTTTTATTAATATAGACCTTTAATCATGAGGAATAGTTTCGACCAGCTGATCCTGTCGAAATGCTCATCAGAAGGTGGCAAGGTACGTAGAGAATTTCTTCTAAGTAGGAATTTTGTTGCCTTCAACGTCGAAGGAGCTTCTCGACAAAAGGGATTCGATGCTCAGAGTGGAACGGTTTGAGATTCGAATGTTTGGAGGGAAAACGGTTCCCAGCAGTTACCAAGTGCAACGTGCCAAGATCAGGAGCGTCGAATGCTGTGAGCATGCCAAGTGGTGTCATCTCGAAGCAGTGTAACTGCCCAACGGTTACTTGAGATGTGTTTAGTATAAATACTAGTTGTTCACGTAGTTTTCGCGGGTGTTCATCATTATATACAAGTCACTCATTTAGATTCAAGTACCCAGTGTGAGCGAAAGAATTGTTGAGAATGTATGTATGAAACACCATTTAAATTAATCAAAGTCTTTTATATTCCATAACTTTATTGCCTTTCATTTACCCTTCCCTGTCGAAGCCTTTATTTATTACCTTTCATTTATTCTACCAAGTTTTTCTTCATGCATTTTACATAAAGTGTCTTTACTTTACTGGCATTAACCATCATTAGACTTAATCAAACCCCAAAAAATCAACCATGTCTTAGGATCAATCTGATCGATCCTGCGAGTCACCAAATAAGTAACCTTTTGGAGGATCAGCGGTTGTTTACCAATTTCCACGGTAAACAATGTGCCTCCACTTTCTCTAAACGTCCTGACTGCTCCTTGGCCATTCGCGATGTGGGGCATCGATATGATTAGAGAAATCAAACCTAAAGCTTCTAATGGACACTGCTTTATCTTAGTGGCCATTGACTATTTCACGAAGTGGGTTGAGGCAACTTCTTTCGCTTCCGTTACCAAGAATGTTGTGGCCCGTTTCATCTAACAGAATCTCATATGTCGGTATGGTATCCCAAAGAGAATCATTATAGACAATGGTACAAATCTCAATAATACTATGATAAGCGCACTATCCGTGCAATTCAAGATCCAGCACCACAATTCTTCTCCTTACCGGCCAAAGATGAATGGTGTTGTCGAAGCCGCAAATAAGAACATCAAAAAGATCATACAAAAAATGACAGTAACCTACAAGGACTGGCATGAGATGCTACCATTCGCTCTCCACGGTTATCGTACCACGGCGCATACATCAACATGGGAAACTCCCTTCTCCTTGGTATACGGCATGGAAGTTGTCCTACCAATTGAAGTCCAAATACCTTATTTGAGAATCATAAAGGATGTAGGACTGAGTGAAGACGATTGGATCCAAACTCGACTTGACCAGTTGAACTTAATTGATGAAAAGAGGCTTACGGTTGTCTGTCATGGCCAGATGTACCAAAAATGCATGATCAAAGCTTTTAACAAGAAAGTCAGACGTCAGGTATATCAGGTTGGTGACTTGGTAATCAAGCGTATTATATTACCACAAGGTGATCCCAGGGGCAAATGGACTCCTACATACGAAGGACCGTTTATGATCAAAAGCATATTCTCTGGTGGAGCAATGATCTTAAACATTGTGGATGGCGACGATCTTCCACACCCTGTGAACGCGGACATAGTCAAAAGATACTACGCATAAGAGACCCGCTAGGTTGACACACCTAGGCAAAACAAGGGCATCCCAGCGGACCGCAAAGGTTTAGGCAAAACTTAGGGATAAAATAAAAAACATTTTTACACCTGGTAAGCTGAAAAACCGAAAGGGCGGCTTGGGCAAAAAAGGGTATCCCGATGGACTGAAAACCCGAAAGGGCGGTCCAGGAAAAAGTTAGGGAATTAAAGCATATGACTATGTCCCGTTGGATCACCTTACAGACAACCTTTAGCTTCAACTGACAAACTCAATGGTTCTGATCAATCCAATCAACTTAGGACAAGGCAGTAAGTGGACAAGACGCTCAGAGACACGAAGGCTATAGCAGAATGGGAACCCCATGGGATTATTTCACATAGCTATCTTTTCTTTGTATCAAATTTTCATTTTTCTACGACGACATTCTCTTACTAGGATGTTCGTCTCATTGTACAAAAAATACTTACTTAAGTTAATACAAAGATATCCATTTGAAAGTGCAAAACTATCTGTTTTTTTCTCTTTCTGTGCTTTGTTTGCGAAAACGTCCAATGATTTATTTTTGAACATATGCATTTGAACGTAACTACTATTTACAAATGAACAAAAAAAAGGAGGAACAGAAAATATAAAGACAATCACTAATGGCTTTAAGAAATAGGATAATATCTTTAGACTATTCCATAAAATCCCCCACAGTGTGCAGCTTTATGATATCAAGCTCTCTCATATCCCCGGTGGAACAAAACTTCCAGTTATCACTCCCCAGTAAAATTTGCCCAATTTCTCAAGATTCCCCAGCAAGATTCCACGAGATCTACAAGCAATGCACAACGTTTCCCTTACAACATAGTTTATTTCTCTAACAAATGAAATCTCATCAACTCATCTCCATTTCAAAACATGAAGACTTGCACTCCTCATACCTAGCAACACTTCCAGCAACACTGTGGCATAACAATTAACATGTACATACATCACATCCATATGTCATAACATTGACAACACAGATACATATAACACAATCTCATTTATTTTGAGAACATCATTAAACCATGCATTGCATACATCATGACATTGCATACAACTAACCTCTCATCTTTTTCAGGAAAGATCAATCAACAGAAAATTATCATCAAATTTTCAACAAGTCAATTGCAGATCAATTCCCAAGAAAGGATTGGTCAACCATCTATACAAAAAATGTTTCTTTCAGATTCCTGTCGGTTCAGTTTAAATATCTCAACAATTTATTCTGATTCTTTTCCCGCATTTGTCTTCTCTGGTTCAGATAAATCTCTCAACAATTTATTCTGATTCTTCTCCAGATCCCTGTCGATTCAGATAAATCTCTCAATGGTTTATTTTGATTCTTTCCCGCAGACGCTTTCTCTGGTTTAGATAAATCGCACAAATATTTACTCTGATTCTTTCCAGTTAAATAATATTCAAGATCTCTTTTGGTTCAGTTTAAATCCCTCAATGGTTTATCCTGATGCTTTCCAAAGGAACGCTTCGGGTTCAGATAAATCTCTCAACGATTTATTCTGATTCTTTCCCGCTGACACTTTCTCTGGTTCAGATAAATCGCACAAATATCTACTCTGATTCTTTCCAGTTAAAGAATATTCAAGATCTCTCTTGGTTCAATATTGAACCCCTCATCGGTTTATCCTGATACTCTCCAAAGGAACACTTCCGATTCAGTATAAATCCCTCAATGATTTATTCTGATTCTTCCTGGTCAAACCACATACAAGACTTCTCCTGGTTCAGATAAATCGCTCCAAAGATTTATTCTGATTCTTTTCTAGTTGAAATCAAGTTCAGATTTAGTACATTCTCTGTCAACAATCACCTTTTGATGGCATCTACAAGCCCATCTCCGGAAAATCTCCATCATTCCTCCAAATGGCATCTATAAAGCTTATTCCCATTTTATCTTCAAGTGCAAATTTTTGGGCACTTTAGTGTCCAATCATCTTCCACCTTCAAGTCACGAATGGCGGATCCGCCTATCTAACTCTTAAAGTTTAAGAAGATTGAACAAGGGCAGTTGTTGTACCCCAAAATTTTCCCTCTCATTTATCAAATATTTTCTAACAAGATCTCCTTTGGTTCAAGACTGTAGAAGGATTGATCAGCTCAAGATACCTCCCCAAGCACTGATGACTGAAAATTAGGGTTTGAGATTTCACAAGGATAATTGAACTTTTAATGCCTCATATGACTTTCATGGATCATCATGGACCCCCAAGATTATTCATGTCAAGTTTCAAGCCTTGGATCACATTTTTGCTCAGTCAATTGAGCACTTGACCTAAAAATCAACTGTATTGGGGAAAAGTCAACTATGGCCAATTTACAGTAAAACTTCATAATTGTTTATCCATATAAACATTATGAACTCATATGTATCATTTGATCAAGTTTGGACCATAGTTCCTCAAGAAATTTGATCAAATCATCAAAAGGGCAAAATGGTCAAAATTAGGATTTTGATTGAGAAAGGGCAATTTTTTTATTTTTGACCTAGAAAATGGTTAATTGGTTTGAGGCATGATCTGAAGAGTTCAATTGCATCATTTTGACCTAATGGCATGATTCAAAACATTGCTCAAGGTCATTGGATTGATAGTTGATTTTCAATTAACTGATCAAAAGTCAATTGTATACTGAAAAGTTAAACTTTGACTTTTTGGTCAAAATCAAGTGTCAAAGATCACAATTCATCAAAGCATATCAAAATATGAAACTTGTTCATCAAGAAATCAAAAAGTCAAGATTTCATTTTGAAAAGTCAAAGTTTTCAAACTTAGAAATTTTTCTAAGTGTTGAAAACTTCATGTTATTTTCACAACTTTGAGCCAATTTTTCACCATAATGCAAGATGATTCAAAAGAAACTTTCAACATGAAAGTTGTAGATCTCCATGAGATCTACAACATTGCTTTACACAAATTCTCCTATAAATTCTTGGATCTAAAGTTATTAATCCATGAAGTCATGTTCTTGAAACTAAACACTTAGTGAAAATTTTGCCCTAGTTTAGGCAGGATTTTGACCTAACTTCATGGCATTTTTTCACATGGTTCCAAGGGGAATTTTCAAAAGTGATTCAAAGAGGGGATGTAGAGCACATTACAAGCTTTCTAAAATGTCCAATAACTCCTTGAGATCGTTCTTGATCAAGGAGAATCGAAGAGAGGAAGTTAGGGTTTCAAACTAAAATTATAGGTCATTTTCATGATGAACAAAAATGCAATTTCAATGTTAGGCTGCATAATCTTGCTTTGCAGGCCTTCTAACTTGTGTATCTATCCACCATTAATGGATTACACAAACTTTTAAGCTCTAATCCAAGTGGTTTAAGCTTTATCCAATTCATATTTCCATTAATGGCACAAAGTGAACACTTCCATTTTGGAAAAGAAAGCTTTATGCACAAAGTCAATTCTTGAGCCTCTAACTTGTTCCCTCTGATCACACTCCATCTAAAAAGTCAGAAGCAAGTGTGTTTAAAGCATAAACACTCTATCTTAGCAAGTACACAAAGCTTCGAAACTTGGATTTCTCAAAAATAAAATGTTATGCTTAACTTGTGATTTTGAACTCTAATCAACAAAAAGTTCTAAACTTGTTGCTTATAAATAGAGGCACTATTTGTGAGCTAGAACACGAGCTGAAGCACCCTGAAACACACCAAAACTCTCTAGAATCAGAAATTGCCCAAAAACTCCATTGTTGCACTGTTTCTAACCTTGAACACCAAACTCATATTTCCCTCGTGTGTTTCATGGCCTTTTGGTTCCTAAAGCTTCCTTACATCAAATACTACTCATCCCCATCCTCATTCCAGAACTGTAACACCATTTACCATAACCTCCATAACCAAAAAACAGAGTTTGCATATTGACTTCTCCAAGCCATTTCAGCCATCCATTGCTCAAGTAAACCACTGCATTAGCTTCATGGGAACTTGAGGTAGCTAACCTGATCATTGCAGCACCTTGAATCAAGCTCATTTGCATTTCACGATTTCTAGTTTTGAGGTATTTTTCTTGAACTTCTACCTCATTACTTAGGCATTGTTAGGTTTGCATTTGTGAAAATAAAATGTAGACATCGTTGCCCTAAAGTTGTACATGTCCATAGATTTTATTTATATTGATTGACCTAGGAGAATTTTAGGATTGAACCTCTGAAAATAATTAGGTCAGAATTTGGTACTTTCAAATATTCTCATTCATCTTTGATTTATAGTTTATGATTTTTATATGGTTGGATTCGTATGGAAAAATGGAGCAACTTTCATGTTTGCATTTTCTATTTTTGTTGAGAAATGGTGAAGTTACAGGTGGTCTGACTAGAAGTTGAAGATGAAGTGTATTCAGGACGTGTTTTGTATTATATATTTATCATTTCAGTTATATTAACGGATGTATAGCCACCTCAGTGGTAAGGCAGCATGCTGGTAATCAAGAGGTCATGGGTTCGAACCTTAACACGCTGCCTTTTGCATTTTTTCCACTTTTTTTTGCCATTTCTCCTTTCAGGAAGCGCTTGGGCCAACAATCTCTTGGGCCTGACTTTTTTTTTCTTAACATTACCTCCCTGTTTCATTTATCAACCTCCCTGACTTTATTTTTTATTTTATTTTTACTTTTTACTTTTTTATCTTTTATTATTATTATTAATATTATTATTGTTAATATTATTATTATTATTATTATTATTTTTATTAATAAAAAAAATCCAAAAAAATATTTATATTTGATTATCTATATTTATTTAGTTTATTTTTCATAAAACTAAAAGAACAAGAAAACATTTCCTTTTAATAAATTAATTTACTTTTTTAAATACTTAGGTAATTTAATTTTAATTATTATTATATTATTCTCTTGTAAAATAAAATCAACTTAAAACTTAGGATCTTTTATTTAATTATTTTTATTTACTAATTAAATTAAATTCACAAAAAACCCTAAAAACTTGTTTTCTTTAAATTAAATTATTTTACTAACTTAATCTTAATTTTCTTATTTTTAGTTAATTATTTTGTTTTAATTAATTAAGTCAAAAACCCTTTTCATGGAAAACCAAACAAAAATCACATTTCTTTTACATTTACATTCTTGCATTTTATTTATTCATTTTTGTACATTTATTCAAATTCAATATGGTTGTAATAGATAATTAGGGTTTTAATTTCTTGCAATTCCTAATTTGTAATTTGTACACCCCCTCCCCTAAATGATGTAATAGTTTAGTATTTTTATTTTCCGCAATTTAAATGCTTTATATACAAATGCTAGTAATTAGGGTTTTGTTTGGAAAGATTACAACCAACAAATAGAAAATCCTAATCAAGATAAATCAAGCATGCAAATAAATACACTTGCACACATACACCCTTAGGGTAAATCTACTTTGTTGCCTTACAAAAATGGCCATATTATGCATGTGAGGTATCTTAGCAAAAACAAGTAAAATACAAGATCATAGTCCCTCGATGACGCTATCCATGTTGCTTTTCAAAATGATCTTAGTCCCTAAAGAAAATGCTAAGATATCTTACAACATTGCTAATCATGGCTATACGATGACCCTTGCCCGTCCCTTTTACATCTAAAGATAGGGTTACTTACCAAATCAATGGTAAGATAACAATGTCAAAGGAAAGAGGAAATAAATATTAAAGACTTTTGAGTAGGTAGATTACTCCTAGTTGCTTGCTCAATTTCAAAACAAAAACATCCTTGCTATTTTAAAAAAAAACACCAACACTTTCAAAAACATCTTTCAAACATGAAAACATTTTCAAAAGATCAAACACTTTGTATACATTCTTACGAACGAGAATCATTACAAAGTTTGCCTAAATGATGGCACCTTTTCAAAATACTTTCAAAAACCACACAAAGCACATTTTTCAAATAAATTCAAGTGATCTAGCAAGTAACTAAGAGCCCATGGAAAATCATGGATAAAAAGGGTGCTAATAGCTTTCCTTTTTATAATCTACCCCCCGAACTCAAGAAAACATCTCAAAGGTCTTTCCTGTTCTTTTCAGTCTTTCCTTTTGGATAAAAGAAAATTCTGTGGTGACTCTTGCTAACCGCAACATTTACAATCAAACGCAAAATAACCAAGTCAGTTATCCCATCGTGTTACAACTTCTCCTTAAGAAAACCATAATTTAGTAACTTTTGACTTTTTGATGGATCTTGAGTTTTCTTGATGAATCATGATCAACCCTTGACCAAACGATGAATGTGACTTCAAAATATTGACGTTGACCAAAAATCTTGAAGTTTGATTGTAAATTGGTCAAAGTTGACGTTTGCCCAATATAGTTGATTTTCAATCATCTGACTAATTAATTGAGCAAACTTGTGCAGAAAGGCTTGAAATTTGGTATGAGGATTCTTTGAGATATATGAGAAACCATGAAATCCACTTGAGGCATTAAAAGTCTAATTTTCCTTGAGAGAAGCAAAACCCTAGTTGTAGGTCAATTGCTTAGAAGGAGAGTTTGTTTGGCCAACCCTTGAGTAGTATTGAGCAATTGAGAACCCTATGAGCATGGGGTGACCTATTGAAATAATTTGTCTTGAAAAATTGGAGGGAAAATTTTAGGGTACAACATACGACTTCTGCTAAGAAGTGCTTTTCCATGTTGGTTTCATTTATCATGGTTCTGGCTATTTCTTGCAAAGTCATGTTCTTCCTCTCTACAACTCCATTTTGTTGTGGAGTTCTATGGCATGAGAAATCATGGGAAATGCCATTCTCATCAAACAACTTCTCAAAGTGTTTTTTCTTAAATTTTCTACCATGATCACTTCTAACTTTGACAATTCTGATACTTTATCATTTATCACTTGGTTACAGAAGGCGGTGAACACATAGTGTGACTCATCCTTGTGTATAAGAAACTTCACCCAAGTCCATCTGTTATAGTCATTAACAATTACTAATCCATACTTCTTTCCATTGATAGATGTAGTTTTCACTGGTCCAAAAAAATCAATGTGTAGAAGTTCCAATGGTCTGGAGGTAGAGACAAGATTATTTGCTTTAAAAGAAATTTTATTTTAAAAACTTGCCCTTCTAACATGCTTCACAAAGAGCTTTTGAAGATAATTTCATATTAGGAAGTCCTTTGACTAAATTAAGCAGGTTTAGTTGAGATATCCTTCTCATGCTAACATGTCCCAATCATCTATGACACGTCCATTGCTCTTCATTAACAGACAAAAGACATTTAATTTTTTGCTCTTTAAGATCAAAAAGTCTAATCTTAGAGATATTGTTCTTCTTTTTACCAATGAAAAGGATAAAGCCATTCTTCTGACTAACAACTTTACATGAGTCTTGATTAAAGATAATATCATAACCATTGTCACTTAATTGACTTATGGACAATAAATTACAAATTAATCCATCAACAAGTAAGCCATTATTTATAGAGGGAAGACAACCATTACCAACTGTTCCTGAGCCTATGATCTTTCCCTTTTAAACACCTCTAAAACCCATGACACCTCCAGGTTTAAGTTCCAGGCTTTGGAACATATGTCTTCTTCTCATCATGTGTCACAATCAGCCAGAGTCAAGGTACCGTGACTGGTGTTTCAATTGTGCTGCTAAGAATATCTGCAACATAAAGATTATCAGTTTCTTGGGTACCCATAATTTCTTGGGTCCTCTCTTGTTAGTTTTCCCAGATTTCTTAACAACTTTGGTTTTAGCAATAGAATGATCATATTTATAGGAACTAAAGCGAGAAGGTTTAGCCAAAGGTTTTACCTTAGGTTTAGAAGAAGATTTATCTTTTTCTTTTCCTTTATCTTTAGGCACAAACGCAATAGAGACAAAATGGTAATGAAGAGTGTTAGGTTTGTCTTTCTTATCAGAATAAATTCATCATAAGAATTATAGCATACACCATTGGTCCCATTTTTGCTCACGCCATAGATCATAGAAGCCATCATGCTTCTCTCTATGCTTCTGGCTAGGAACTTCTGAAAAGCTTTGCCATATTTCTTAATGACATCATCAGTACTCTCAAAAGCTTCTAGAAAAGTTCTCGTGCCTCTGAGGGCAGAGTTCTCATATTTAAGAAAAAATTTCTTCATTAATAATGAAGAGATCTTCCTTAAGATTATTGTTTTCAGAGGATATTGATTCATGGAAATTTTTAAGTTCCTTCAATTTCAATCTTGAGTAACTCACGATTTTCTAGAATTTCAACTAAAGAAGAAGTTAATTTAGAGTGAGTAAGGTTAGAAAATACCTCTTTCAAGACTACCTCTTTTGTGTCTAAATCAGAATATGCTTCATCTTCTGGAGGGATCTTCACATCAGACGTTCTAACATCAGCCACAGGAACATGTTAGCACGTTCTTCTTTTGAGTCGTCTTTTGAAGAATCAGAATAATCCCAAGTTGCCATCAGCCCTTTCTTCTTGCTCTTGAGAGCTTTCTTCTTGGGCTTGTCCTTCTAAAGTTCAATACAATCATACTTGTAGTGTTTGGCTCGTTGCACTCATAGAAAGTGACTTCGTTGCCACTAGACTTTGTTTGACCAGAAGTAGACTTGAAGCGACCACCATTCCTTCTAGTACTTCTGAATCTGTTGCCTTGATTTCTTTTCCAGAGACGGATAACCCTTCTATACAACAGAGACAACTCATCTTCAACTTCATCAGAATATTCTTATCAATCCTCAATCTCTTCAGCTTGAAGAGATTTGGACTTCTCAAATCTTCTGACATATTTGAGCGCAATAAATTTTCCCCTCTTCTGAAGTTCATCTTATTCTAGCTCAATCTCATGAGTTCTCAAGGAACTCACCAGTTCTTCTAGAGAAATGTTGTTGAGATCCTTTTCAAGCTTAAGTGTAGTTACCATAGGCCTCCATTTAGATGGCAAGCTTGTAATCATTTTCTTCACGTGATCTGACATTGAATATCCTTTATTCAGAACTCTCAGTCTTGCAACTAAGGTCTGAAACCTTGAGAACATTGTCTCAACTATTTCATCATCCTCCATCTTGAATGTTTTATACTTCTAAATCAAGGCCAAAGCCTTGGTCTCCTTGACTTGATAATTTCCTTCATTAGTCATTCTGAGAGAGTCAAATATAGAATTAGCTGAGCCTTTATTTGTAATCTTCTCATACTCAGTATAAGAAATAGAACTCAACAAGATGGTTCTTGATTTATGATTGATTCTTATAATCCTTTTCCTGTTTATTAGTCACAGCTCTCCTTTCAAGCTTCTTTCCAAAAAAATTTGTTGGAGGATCTTAGCATATCCTAAAGATCAACTTCATGACCTAGAAAGAAACTTTCTAGTCTGTCTTTCCAATATTTGAACTTTTCACTATAAAAATGGAAGGTTTAGTATTGTAGTTATCATTTTAATTAGGAGAATGTAGTGGTGGAGTAGGATCAACCATAGTGTTTCTAAAAACTCGTCTGGATCTTTATCTGATACAGTTAAGTGTTTGATAATAATCAATACCAGAACCAGAGTTTTGATGTCAATTGAAGGTGCGAGAAACACAAGGAAGGGGGTGTTTGAATTGGGTTTCACCAAATATAATCTTTTCGAAATACAAACACAAAGCTAATAAGTGAATAAAAATAAATGAACACAATTATTTCTATCCTTGTTCACTGTTAAATAAGTTACTCCAGTCCACCTCGCAAGGTGATTTTCCTTATCCACAAGGACTTAATCCACTATAATCAACCGATTACAAACAACCACAATAAGTCTGATCAACCTTGTTTATAACCACAACAAGTATGTCGATCCTTATTATCAATTCATGATGACCGCAGTCAAAGTCTTCTTGAGAAACCTGAATCATTGAGTCTCTCAAGGAACCTATCAATAACCGTTGATTTACAAAGATGTGTATACAAAGATACTTCTAGAAAGAAGATTACACAATGTTTAAGTACAACAATACAAAAGTGTTTATAGAAAGATCTGAACAAAATCTCCTTGCTAAAAATACAAAACAATACAAATAATATCTCAAAAGAGCTTGTGCAGCGCTTTAGCGTAGTTTTGTAGAACAATAAGTGTTATTTTCCAATTCTTCCAATTTATCCTTTTATAGCTGAAAAAGAGATTTGTTGGAGGGTAGAATAGGAAACATAAAACCATTGTTTTGTCCCCAACGGTCATGGTGGGAATGGTAGACAACAAGTAAAAAAAAGGTTGTCTTTACACCATCCTATTAGAGTAGTGGTCACAGTGTACTTTGTACTTTTATACTAACCATCTCACGCAAGCCAGTCTTGATATTTATCTTTGATTTCTTCAGGGCTTATGATGCATGTTGTAGAAGGATCAGAACTTGAGTCTTCTTAGCTTATGTCTTTGGAGTCTACAGAACTTGTTCAGCAGAACCTTGTCTTCAGAGTCTTTAGCACTTGGTATTCAGAAGTAAAGTCTTCAGATCTTCAGAACTTGTTAAGGAGAACCTTGGCTTCAGCATCTTCAAAACTTGGGACAACATAACCAAAGCTTTAGAAGGCCTCCAAAGCTTCCTTTCAAAGTCACTATCAGAAGCTCATGTACTAGTGTTCCTTTGAACCGTGGCATAAGAAGCATTCCAGAATCTTAACTTAACTTTATAACACACCAAAGGTATTCTTCCAGAGTGTTGAGTTTAGAACCTGATGACGTCACACACCTTCTACCAGAGTCAGAACCTATTTAGAAAAAGCTATACACTAGATAAAAACCATTAGAGTATACAATTATTCTATAAGATACCATGTAAAGTTATCATCAAAACTTAAGGACACATGTAGAATCAATCTTGTTCTTACAGGGTACGTGGAAGACATGCAAGCATTGATTGTTGAAAAAGAAAACATGTTGGTCAGAGTGTCAGGGCAGAGTAGGCGAGATGGGCGCAACAACGATGCAAATAGAGTTTCAGTGGAAAATGAGTTTCGGTGGATCAAGGTAGTACATGATTGGAGGGGGTTCACTTTGGTTTACATCAAGAGGATAAGAAAGGAAGTCTAAAAATGGAAGAATTGATCAGGTGACAGAGAAAATCCCAATTTTAAAGTCAACTTCTATTGTAAAACCCATTGTTACGCTAACCATCCTTAACAATAGCTAATTTCAATTATTGGGGTTAGATGTAGTCATTATATGCATGTACTAAATAGATCATGGAATTCTATGTAAATATACTCTTTGTGTAATACTAGTGACTCTTTAATCTTAATGCTTGTTTTAGCTTTGCAAGCTAAAACCTGTTTTCATGGCGTGACTTAACATTGAAAGATACTTGTCATTACTAGATCCAAGATAATAACCTATTGAGTACTAAGACTAGACATATTTATAGGCTCAATATCCACATATGTTATAGCAGGATCAGATTAGTGTATGAATTCACTTGCAAGTTTAAGAGCGGGACATGGATATGAAATTCACTTTTATGATGTGCGCCCTTAAGAATCGAGCTCTTTTTTAACCATATCTTGTTGATATTTGTTACAGTAGAATTGTTAGATTGTAGTTTGTTTTTTTTCCTTGGGCTTAGGCCATCTTGTATTCCAAAACAAATGATAATTAGTATCTAGAGTTTCAATAAACAATTTTAAATAAATTTCGACATTAAATTTGTAATTTTAACCGAAATTGGAATTAGTACTATCTATTTATATTTTAATGAATATACTAATGTTAAAAAAAATATTAATTTAAATGACAAATTTTAACAGTGACTCTTGATAGAAGAATTATAAAAAAGAAGTTTATTATGAGTTTTATTCAGATCCACAAATTTTATTCATAATCATGCTAAGTAACTTCAAATAACATTTGATCAATCGAGTGAAGCAATCTTAGTATCGATCTCCTTAATTTTCTCATCTATCATCTTTTTGAGTTCAATTGACTCGTCCATAGTGAGATTGTCTAACATAGCTGGATTTTGAATGCTTTTGATCATAAGAAGATCCATCTCTTTCTTACGATTTTCTTTTCTCAGCTTCTCCAATTTGTCTTCAGCTTCAACAATTTTCTGTTGAATGAAACTCACATGATTTACATTCTTTGTTTCATCTACCAGAGATGAACTCTGACACCCCTCGACATCTTGGTTGCGTTCCTGTGAATTATAAAAAGACTTAATTTATAGAATTAAAAATGTTGGAATTATAACAATGGTTCAGATATCAGAAAGAGTTATAATTTTTCTTACCTTCTTTAAATCACCGATCTTTGTTTTTGCACGAGAACGATTCACCTTCTTCTTATTCATAGCTACAAGAGAGTTTCAAAAAATTAACAAGGAATCAAATTTTTATTGTGTGTTCTTTTCCTAGTATTGTTCGGCTTTTATAGAGTAATACCTCAAACATAATTAAGTTTTTGTTTGAATACTAGATTCACTTTCGATTTAAAAAAAGAAAAGAATTTAGAAATATATTATTTAATATTCTAAAATTTTAAAATTCGTGTGTTATATTGACCATTAATTGAAAGTTTTTTTTTTGTAAAACATTGTCCTACTCTGAGACTAGGGGTGTTCGCGTTGCGGTTTGGACGGTTTTGAAGCAAAAAATCACTCGAACTGCAAGAGGAAAAAAAACACGCGGTTCGTTTGGTTTGGTTGGCTTTTAAAAATAAATTTGAACCAAACCAAATCAAACTAATGCGGTTTGGATTGGTTCGGTTATTTACAAAAAAAAATTATTAAGTCATACATACAAATATAGAGGAAAATATAATTTTGTGTTTAATTGTTCATACATTACAATAAAAAAATTTATAATTGTCAAAATAAGTTTATAATTTGATACATAAAATTGTGTATTATAATTTTATCTAAATCTAAAGAATGATATAAACAAGATTGTATTCTAAATAAATATTATAGAAAAATACGATAAAATATATTTTGTGAAAATAGTATTTATAAATGAACAATATTTTATTTTTTTATGATTTATAAATTAAAATAAATATAATACAAAGTATGATAAAATATACACATAATACATATTGATTTCTCTAAAGAAATATATATATATATATATATATATATATATATATATATATATATATATATATATATATATATTATATATATATATATATATATATATATATATATATATATATATATATATATATATATATATATATATATATATAGGTTACTAAGATTTTATAATATAATACGATTTTATTTTATTTGTTTCGGTTTGTAAAATATAAACCGCAAATCAAACTGAATTGTGCGGTTCTGCGAGAAAATGACTCAAACACATCCGAATCAAATGCATTTTTTTGCAATTTCGATTTAATTCGGTTCGATTTTACGATTTTCTATTGGACCGATTTGGTTTTGAATACTCATATTTAAGACTTTGTTTTTTATTTTGGAGAGGAGGAAAATGATGGATTTCGAAAAATAATTATTTTAAAATAGAGAAATCTTTAATATTTTTAAAATATTATAAATAAAAAAGATATTTATTAAAAAAAGTTAATTATTTTAATTTTTAATATATTAAATATACACATTTCTTAAAAAAAGTTTACTTTTTTAATCTATTAAAGAGTGCACTTTTACATTAGTTATTGGCATTATAATCTTAAAGAATATATTTCAAAATTATATACGATAATTATTAAATGACCATTAAAGTTATTAATAATAATTTCCACTTTTTCAAATACTACTTTAAAATGGATTTAAAAATTACGCCCCCAGATTTATTTTTTGGGTCTTCTTTTGAAATTTAATAAAATAAAATATTTGTTTCCATTTAAAATTTAATTTTATATGATTATACTATATTATATTTTAAAAAGTATTTTATTTAAACAATATATAATTTTGTAGTTTTAATATTTAAACTATAATCACAATAGTATTATATTTTAATTTTGTTATTATGTTTTTTTACAAAGTATTGTCTGTTTATTATTACTTTTGTTAAAGTTACTCCCACAATTTTTTTTTGTAGTTTTTTAATGATTTTCAACATAATAATAATAATAATAATAATAATAATAATAATAATAATAATAATAATAATAATAATAATAATAATAATAATAATAATAATAATAATAATAATAATAATAATAATAATAATAATAATAATAATAATAATAATAATAATAATAATAATAATAATAATAATAATAATAATAATAATAATAATAATAATAATAATAATAATAATAATAATAATAATAATAATAATAATAATAATAATAATAATAATAATAATAATAATAATAATAATAATAATAATAATAATAATAATAATAATAATAATAATAATAATAATAATAATAATAATAATAATAATAATAATAATAATAATAATAATAATAATAATAATAATAATAATAATAATAATAATAATAATAATAATAATAATAATAATAATAATAATAATAATAATAATAATAATAATAATAATAATAATAATAATAATAATAATAATAATAATAATAATAATAATAATAATAATAATAATAATAATAATAATAATAATAATAATAATAATAATAATAATAATAATAATAATAATAATAATAATAATAATAAATGGATTTTTATTGATAAAAATAAAATTAGTAATTATTTTACAATTATGATCTTTTCAAGTTATAAAGTCAATTTATTTCACTGACTATTTAATGAGTATTTAATAGCTGAGTTGTTTCTTTAAAAGTTTGAAAGGAATATTTATTGGTTTTGGTCACAATCTTATAAAGTTAAATAATTTTTTAAATAATTATTTACTTAATAATTATATTTACTCTTATTTATTGATGTAAATATAAATTAATTTAGTATAAATTAAATTAAATTATTATTTCATTCTAGCACTATTTGTAATTTCAAATAATGATCTATTTTAATAGTTATTATCTATCTTGTCAGTTAAAGCAACTCATTTGATACTTGTGTATATGGATGAGAATTGGCTTAGTCGAATTAAGTTTTATCAAATTTGAATTTGGTCTGCTAAAAAATTTAAAGTCTAAATATGACATGTAATCTATTATAAATTTATTTTTCAGTTTGAGTCTCGAAAACCTGTTTAACCTGTTTAAAAAGTTCATATCATTTGAATATATGTAAATAAACAATTCAATTAATATTTAAATATACTAGAGAATTAAAAGTATAATGAGACTAAATATTTGTTTATATTTTAACTTATTTGAGCTTATTAAGTTTTATAGAATTATTTATTTGATAGAACCTATGAAAACAATTTCTGACATTATTCATAATGTTTTTTCAACTTATTTTATCAAATTCTTCAAGAGAATTAAACTTTATTTTTGTATTTTAATATAAAATATAAAATACAATATAAAACAATAAATTTATTCATATTTATTAAAATTAGTCAGCTTGATAGGCTTAAATTTTTTTATGGTTTATGGTCTAATCTATTTAATTAAATAAGCTTATAAAAATTTCTAATTCTTTTCCACTTAAAAAGTCTAACCTAATCTTGACCAGTGTAGGCTAGACAGTAGGTTCATATTAGTTGATCTTACTTATTTCCATCTACTTAGATAGAGACATCAGAAATAAGACCGCGTGTTTAAATCTGTGATATTCTACTTGTTCATCTTTAAAAAGGTAACTTTCAACCAGTAAAATATTTGACATATTTTTTAAAATAACTTTCGTTTTAATCTGCTTTCATTTATTATGATCATAATTAAAATATGAAATTTTTCATTCGTATTTTTTATCAGTCAATTCTAATTATTATATTTTATTTTATTCAAACATAATATTTGTTTTGAATACATGTTTATATATTTTCATTAGATTTTATTTATAATAATTAGATTATACTTTTCAATATCCTTAAACTTTACACCTATTATAATTACCACTTCAATATGTTTTCTTTTATGTAATTTTTTTAACAACACTAGTCTTTCGTATTATTGTCATATATACAAAATCAAATCTTATTTTATTAAGTGGAGTCGACTATATGGATCAATTTTTGCCATAGTTTTTATTAAAGATCACGCTTCTATCTAAATCATTAATCTCAATATCATTCTTAATAATTTCTCATATAATCTTTCTAGGTCTTCCTCTTAATCTAGTTGTTTGATCTCTCTCCATCTTATATACTCTCCTTACTACATAATATACAAATCTTCTCTCCAAACCACTTAAAATTTATTTTCCACCATCTTTTCTACTATAGATACTACCCCAACACTCTCTCTAATATTTTCATTTCTAATCTTATCCTGTCAAGTTTTATCACACATCCATCAAAAGATTCTCATCTCTACTATATTGACTTTATTGTTGTGTTAATTATTAACCATTCAACAATTTTGCCCCATACGACATTGTAGGTTTTATCACAGTCCAATAAAATTTCCCCTCAAGCTTGAACTTTATTTCTGCGTCACATAATATAGCAGTGAAAAGTTGAGATTGAGCTATTGATTAACTTAATTCATCAAGTGAAATTCGTCACCACACTTTATTGTTTCCAAAGAAAATGGGAAAAGAGCAAATAAAACCCAAAGAAGTTTTTAAAACAAAAACTAATAAAAACAAAGATCTAGGTATGGGGGTTGGTTATGCAAAGGGAAGATGTTAGCATCCTAAATATATATGGTACTCTGCATGAATCTCTTTGAAAATTTGTGTATTTGGCTAAAAAAGAGTTGTTTGCAAAAAGATTGTAGAGATGAGAAAAAAGAGCCATGTGCCTACGTATCACCAATATGCAATAATAAACCGTATAATTCTTCTAAAAAGAATAAAGTCATTTGTTGGTTAATTTTAAGATAAGAGACATTTTTTCATCTTTGGGAGAACACTCAACCAAATATCCATAAACATGTGAATGATGGACCTTTGCAGCATAAGTGAAAGGAGGGCTCCCACCTAGATAACTCAACAGGTATACCACTAACCCCTTCAATTAGAAAAGATTCAACATAATATCAATCAAGGTTATGGACATGGGAGAATTATATCTCAACCATAGAGATGACTCACATCTAATCTTTAATAAAAAATTTAAATCAAAAAGTCAAAAGTGACAAAATGTTTGAAGTGGGGTTTGTGTTTTTTAGTCTTTAAAGAAAAGAAAATAGACTTTGGTTAAGTGGATTAAGATTTAATTAAGAAAAGAAGTTTTGAAAAAAAATCACTTGACAATGTAAAGGTTTATTATGAAAGTGGTTCAAGTTTAAAAAACAATAAGGTTTTAAAAATGAGGGAGAAGATTTGAAAATTAAAGAAGATGAGCAAGAGATGAAGAGACTAACCTAAAGCAAAAAGTAAAAGATAAGGTAAACAAATATCTAACCAAAACAAGAAGCCAACACTTGACATAATGAAGTCAATATAACATTCTCATCTTTGGATTAAATCCACGTAATGAAGTGATAACTATCAAATGAATAAAAGTGCCTCAGGTGCAAGCTTGCATCAGATGAATTCAAAAAAAGTACATATGACTTGGAATTTATCAAATGAACTTGGTGTCTTAGATGAATTATTTTTGTATCAGATGAATCCTAAAGTAACATTTGCACATAGAAAAGTTCCCAATACACAAACAAAATAACAACAAGATCTCAAGATTCAAAGGTCTCAAAGTAACAAGGTCTTATCCTAAGTCCAAAGGTCCAAATCTCCAATATACAAGGGATAGTCACCATAGTCCAAAGAGAGCCTTAAGTCTTTTATGGTTTAAACTTTTATTAATGATTTAAGAATAAAATAAAAGTCCAAGTGGATAAAGAAAAAAGTGCATAAACATAAACATATGTCCAGGTGGACAAAGGGAAAATGACATAAGCATAAACATATGTCCAAATGGACAAAGGGAAAATGACATAAATAAAAGTCCAAGTGGACAAAGAGAAAATAGCATAAAGTAAAAGTCCAAGTGGACCAAGAAAAAATTGCATAAAATAAAAGTCCAAGTGGATAAAGAGAAAATAGCATAAACACAAACAAGATAATATGAAATGTAATTTATGCATTAAATAAAAGTGCATAAAGTAAAGTTAGTACAATAGTAAAAGATAGTGTTAATTGTTAGTTTTCCAATTCGGGACAAACTTAGAACTATGTTAAGCAATCAAAGAAGGACTTATGTAGAAGTCAATACTATACGAGGTCGGTCAATAACAATGTATATATCATATATGTTAGAGATATGGTAGAAACCATACTCCTAAAACATGTAGCACAAGTAAAACAAATGGTGGATCAAGACCTAAGTCAAAGAGATAAGATTATTACATCAACCAAATCCTTCATGATACTTTAGGACAAACTTTAATTAATCCGAAGTACCTTGAGTGACCAATTGGTCACTTAGAGGTAGATTTGAAATGAATAAAGTTCATCAAGTACCAATCCAGTTCAATTGAACAAAGATGAATTAATCATCATCCAATTGATCCAAAAAAGAACAACAAAAGAAATGGATGGAGCGGAGATAAAGTGAAATATACAAAATGGAAATCCAAATTGAATCAAGGTATTTATCAAGTTATCATCAACATCATTCATCCATTTTGACGGATTAGATTTTTCTCTCCATCAACACCCAAGATCCAACGAGGTTGAGGAAACTTGTGATCAAAGAGACCATGAACCAAGGCCATCCAGTTAACAAAGTATTTTTTTTAAAATGCACTTAAACAATTAATAAAATGCATAAAACGATTTTTAAATTGAATTTTAAATAAAAATAAAGGTTAAAATATCAAATTCTAATCAAAATATCAAATAAGAATGAAGTAAGTTCATAGAAAAATTAGGGATGACCTATAATATTTTTGGAAAATAGTTTCATTATTTTTTTGAAAATCAGACACTAATTTTAAACTATAAAAAATCAAGTAAAAGGATCTAAAAAGATTTAAAAAAACAGTAGAACTAAAAATAAAAATCAAATAAAATTATCACAGGGAAGAAACCATCATAGGATCGTGTAATATTTTTTTCCAGAATTTAAAAAGTATGAAAGACAATTTTAAACCAAATAAAATTAAGCAAACATGTCAAAAATTATAAAAAGCAGCAATCAACAAAATAAAACTCTGGAAAAATATCAATAAAATAAGATATAATTCAAAGTATTTTTGTGTGATTTTTCATAATTTTTGGATAAAAAACAAAAGAGATATGAATTTTTTAAAGATAAAAAGGATTTACAATTAATTTGTAAAATAAAAATAAAACAAAAATATGAGAAGCGTTAGATCCAATTCACTTAACCTGTGTTGCAGATCTAAAGGCACTGAAGTTAGAACTTACATTGCTCATCACTAAAACACATCACACTATGTCTAAAATATGAAAACCAATCAATATAAAACAAATGCCACGCTATCATTGGCTGAGAATGACACGTTGGTCATCTTCAACCTCCAGCTTCAAAAAAATTTAGAAATCTAGGAAAATTTCGTGTTTTACAAAGAGAAATCATTGCTCATGGGTTTGGTATCATTGGAAGCGTCTTAGACGAACTTAACCATGTCCTCACGAAAAATTTATTTAAACAATAGCGTAGTCGATTTAAAAAAAACAGAAAGAGTTTCAAATGAAAATTTCAAAAACAGACATAGTTAATGCATCAAACATTGAAAATTAATGATGCAATAAGCATCAAAGATCATCATAGTAATTTGAGTTGAGAGATTTGAATCCTCTAACTACCTGAACAAAGTATGTTCAAAACCTTCCGAAACATGACTTGGGGAGCTCACTATGATGCATGATTTAGCTTTCTTTTGATCTTGTTAGCTTCACTATAGTTCAAAGAAGCTTAATGAATAAGAATTTTGGCTGGTGGAAGGGTGTGGATTAAAAATGAAGCTTACAAATTCAAAGTTCGAATGGGATCCGAACAAGGTTTAATTGACTATCAAAAGCTTGCAAAATGATATGAGTGAGGTCTCTATTTATAGGAGAAGATATTTGAATGCAGAGGGAGGGTGAATGATGCAATTTTGAGATAATTTGTGCACACCCTGACCATGGAAAAATGTGACTCTCAAAGCTATCAAAACTCACTCCTCTCTTGTGTTTTGAGTGCTAAAAATCTCCTAGAAGGTTAATAAACATATTTAGACACACAAATGAACCTTAATGTGGCTTGTAATTGAGAATTAAGTGAGTTGTGAAACTGATCATCGAGCAAGATTTTCAATCCAAGTGAGCTTATTCAAAAATATGGGGCAAGAAATGAAAGAGGCTTTATGACATGATTCTTTTTGTGATTGAAAGGCCTTCCCGCAAGCTTTACAATGTGCAAAGAAGGTTTCCATTTGGCAACTTGAGTCAAAAGTTATGCAACTTTGAAAATGGCAAAAACAATATGCATTTGTACTTAAAAAATTTCACTTCATGAGGACGTAAATGACCTGTAATGTTCCTTTCAATTTATGATCCTTAAAAGTTGGCAAAAAGTCACTTTGAAACTTGTAAAAATTTATGTCCTTGAAAGTTTACAAATTGCCTATAATGTAATCAAACTTTTGATAATCCTCCAAGCATAATTGGTTCTTGCCATATAAATGGAAGTTGTTGGGGATGATTAAAAGAGTCCATATCAAAAATAGTTACTTCAAATTATTGAAAATTGAGAGAGTTATGCACTTGTGATTATAGAATCAAGAAATTTCCAAATTAGGTCAAATAACTTAAATTAGATTTGAATCTTTTGAACTTTGCTTGCAATCTAAGGCATGATAAAGCACGTAGGATCTTGAAATGAAGTTTTCTTGAAGCACACTTGATGATGAGGCTCATAGCTTGATGAAATTTGTTGAAGAAGGCATGATAATAAACACATGCACCTATGAAGTTTTTTTAGCTCCTAAATTCGACACCCGCAACATATTGGTCTTATTGGCCAAAAATAGATTGAACAAATCTAAGTTGGAAACACTTCGACAGAAGAGCTTGTAACAAAAAAGTTGTGTCGAAGTCTCCCTTGCTAAGAAGGAGAAAACACTTAGAGAATTTTCTAAGTTAAAGTTGGTCTTTGACCAAGAGGTTCTTGTGACCTTCGACTGAGAGGTTCCTGTGGCCTTCGACTTAAAGGTTCGCGTATCAGCAAGCGAGTAATTTTGAATCTGAAGAAAGGGGGAAAGGAAATTCACTTGGAAGTTGAGGAAAGGAACATGGCATGAAGATAGTGGTCGAAGCACATGAAGAGGACACTTTTCCTCATCCTGGAACGAGGCAATTGCTCGAAGGTTACTTAGTTTCAGTATAAATATAGGAAGTTTGTGTACAATTTTGTGTGTTCAACATATGGTACAAGTCACTCAAATATATCCAAGTACCCAATGTGAGAGAAAAGATATTGAGAATGTACATTTGAAACACCATCTTTTATTTCAATCAAAGTCTTTACAATTCCTTTACATTCCTTGCCATTTACATTTCCTTGCAAACTTTATCATTACTGCAAATTTACTCTATCTTGCCTTTACTTGCACTTTTTATATATTTTTAACCTTTATCCTTAAACTCTTCTCAACCCCTTTCTATTTACTTTTTACTTGCACTTTCATCAAGTTTTCGCCTGCATCTCGTCTCTACTCTTAATTCTCCTCTCAACCCTTTTCACTTAAGTTTACTAAACTTACAAACAAACTTAGAATATGTCCTAGGATCAATTTGATCAATCCTGCAAGTCACCAAAATAACCCATTTTGGAAGATCTATGGTTGTTTACCAATTTACACAGTAAACAAATTGACACACCTGATGGGACGTTGCTAAGTTTTCTTGTTTTACAAACTCTGATAAAAATTGTTTTTATGCTTCAAGTAATTTCTTTTCTTTCAAAGATTATTGTATGTTATTGAGAAGTGGCAAAACAACCACCCACAAATACATACCTAAGAGAAGAAATAGTAAAATGGCTAATCCATCTAGTAGTGGAGAAATGCCTCCACCAATTTCTAGCATTGGAAATATTGTTATACCAATAGTTAGTGAGCCTATGCCATCAACAGTTGGTTCGACACCAACATTGACGGCTACACAAATAGGACCAATACTTTCTTATGTAGGTCCTAAGGGTCCACCAGGAACGCCCCCACCAAGGGGAATCTAGGGGTTCGACCCTATGTCCCTCTAGGATTTTCGACAGCCTGGATGGGTCGAGAACAACCTTATGGCATGCCAACTATTGAAATGGAAAGCCTTATGAATGCTTCATCCATATTTTCAGAACCTTTGGTGAGTGCATCTTCACCATTGCGGGGATCTGGAACTGGTATGGAAAATTTGGGTAGGAACCAAGTCTTAGGAGGAACATCCCATACGATGCTAAGCCTCACAAATGCTTCTACAGCAATTTTGAGGCAACAAAGGGATGAAAGCAACCATGACATGGTGCAAATGTTGGCACAAACTTTGAGTATAGTGCTTAACACTCTAATACAAAATACCACCCAATCGAATCAGCAAATGATAGCGTAAATGACACGCATGGCTGAATTTTTTGGGGTTCCCCAACCTATTCGATAACCCCAAAGAGAGTTGATAAGAGGAAATCAAGGTGTAGTCTTAGAGGATGACATGACCATTAACCAAAATCCACATCCAAATAGGATAAACCATAGAGTGGAAATCGAACAACCTAGAGTCGAAATACCCAGGATTGTCCCACAAATCCCTAGAGTTGTCGAACAAGGTATAATTATGGTAAATAGAAACCAAAATGCTGATGAAGTAGTACAGTAGGTTCGACACCACAACTATGCACCAGATAATAACTTGACAGCCATGGTTGAGAGAATCATGGCACGGAATGGAGTCAACATCAGCTTTCATAGGCCAAACTTTACATCTCCATTGTCATATTATATCTTGCAATCTGAATTACCTTCTAGGTGGAAAGTTCCAAAGTTCACCAAATTTTCAGGGGATACGACAGAGTCCCTGTCGAACATGTAGCAAGGTATTTGATAGAGGGTGGGGAAATTTCGAATAATGAGAATCTTAGGATTAAGTATTTCCCAAGTTCCTTGACCAAAAATGCCTTCACTTGGTTTACCACACTTCCAGCCAATTCGATCCACAATTGGAATCAGTTGGAGAGATTGTTCCATGAACAGTTCTATATGGGACAAACCAAAATGAGTTTGAAAGAATTGGCTAGTGTGAAAAGGAGGTTCACTGAGCCAATTGATGAGTATCTGAACAGATTTCGATTACTTAAGGCCATATGCTTTAGACAAGTGCCTAAACATGAGTTAATCGAAATGGCTGCAGGAGGTCTAGATTATTCCATTAGGAAGAAATTAGATACTCAATACCTGAGAGATATGGCCCAATTGGCCGATAGAGTTCGACAGGTGGAACGCCTTAAGGCTGAAAAAGCTAAGGCAAATAAGAACCATCGAAGAGAAAGGGTAGCGTATATCTAAATGAATGATGATGATCCAGAGACATCTAATGATCCTATAATTTTTGAAGAGAGCGAGATCGATTTAGCAGAGTTAAAGCAAGGGCCAACATACTCTTGCAGATTATTAACGCCCTCAAATGGAAAAAATCCTATTGGAACTGAAAAGAATAGTGATGGGTTCCCAAAGAAAATATATAGTTTCGACGTCACACAATGTGATGAGATATTTGAATTATTAGTTAAAGATGGCCAGATGGTAGTGCCCCCTGGGGAAAAAATGCCTCCTTTAGATCAAAGGAAAAAGATAGGTTTTTGTAAATATCATAATTTTTGGACCATAAAACATCACAATATTTTCTATTCAGAGATCTCATTCAAGGCGCAATCAAAGACGGAAGGCTTAAGTTTGCTGATAATCCACCCATGAAGATTGACGCAAACCCATTGCAAGCTAAGGCCAACTATGTTGAACCTTCAAGCATCAACATGGTCGAAGTCTCAGCAAATTTCATCAATAAACCCGTCTTTGGCAGTTTAACTGTAGATGTTAGCAAAGAAGTTGTCGAGATGATACAGAAAAAAGGCTACTGAAGGCCTAAACAAAGGGGCCACTGAAGGTTCAAACAAAGGAACTGCTGCAGGTTCCTACTTGGCTGCTGTCACAGGTTCGACGGAGGGCCTAGAAGCCGAGATGCAAAAGCTGAATATAGTTGGTAAGAGCAATGTGTAAATCAATATGGTTGAAGTATTTGAACCTAAGGCTTCAGAAGATGCCATAAGACAAGAGGAAGTCAACAAAACTCCATTTCCTAAAGAAAATGAAGATCTGGAAGACTTTCTGCAAAGATGCCAAAAAAAGAAGTCGGGAGTCATGTTGTGCCCAAGATGCAGCTCCATCTTCGACAAAAAAGTTGCTGAACACATACAAGGTATGCGTGCAGCAAAGAAGAAATAGGGCACCAATGCCTAACCCAACATGGATCCTGAGGTGAGATATGACCCTAGAAGAGGGTACCAAAAGGGGCCAATCAATCAAGTGAATAGGCCACCGACGTTCAAGCCTCCAACAAATGTCCCTGGGGACACCTGGTTGAAAACAGCAAGCAGGAAAAGACCCAACGAGGAAAAATGGGAAACATTCAATGTGCCAAGAGGATCCTACTTGGCCTATAGAGAGGAATTCCAAACAACAACAAACAAATTAGCTCATGTGTCGAGAAACTACAAGGGGAAAACCCCATGATACGCTCTCAATGGAGGAGATATCAAAGACGGCGAAAAGCCGAAAGAGAGGCTACACAAGGGCCCCAACCAGAAATAAGCACTAATGTTCCACAAAGAAAAGGAAAGGGCAAACTAAGAAAGCCTTTGGAAAGAGAGCCAGTAGCCAGAAGATTGAAGTGGCCTGGACAAAATGAATCAGAAGATGAATGTGATTCTGGGTCAGACGCTACACTGGATATTATGGTCAATATGGTGTCAGTGTTACCCAGGGAGTATGACCAACAAGTCGAAGTCGAAGAGACTGACTGGGAGGCCAAACAGGAGATGGCCAAACATAGGCCAGTTTGTTATTATGTTATGAACTACGGCTGTGTTGAAGTGCATAATGCTTTCTTCGAATGCCCCATTGAGGCGATGAAGAATCACCTCAAACCATTTTTCGTCAGGGCAAAAGTAGGGGAAGCAACCATAAACAAGGTTCTGGTTGATTGTGGAGCCATAGTCAATATAATCCCATAATGCATGCTGAGAAAGACGGGCAAGGGGGATGAAGACATCAAACCCCATAACATGTTTTTGTCGAACTATGAAGGTGAAGTTGGGACTACCATGGGAGTGATACAGTTGGAACTCAAAGTGGGATCCATAGTTCGACCAACAATGTTAATCGTCATCTCAGTGAAACCTAATTATAATTTGCTCCTAGGCAGGGAGTGGATCCATGGAATAGGAGCAGTGCCATCATCAATGCATCATCGTGTCACAATCTGGCGCCCAGATGGCATAGTGGAAAATATCAAAGCTGACCAGAGTTATTATATGGTTAAAGTCAACAATGTTGGCAGAATAAGCTTCGACAAAAATTTGGCCCACATAGGGCCATGTAATCCTCCAGATTCTGACATGGCGCCATCCCTCAACGCCTTCTGTTCCATATACCTGCAATCAGATCATGGGTTTCAATGGGATAGGGAGGATTTGTCCAACATCAATTTTGTAGGAATTAACGATATACGGCCAACAGGCTGGGGAAGTGAATTCAGTGATTATGACTGAGTCACAAGCCTTACAAAGAATTTCGGCATATGTAGCCGAAAACAGAATAATAGAGGCCTTAGAGGTTGAATTGAAGTATATGGCTATCAAATCCAATGAACAAGTGCCATTTCCTGAAGGCCCTGGGAAATACTTCGACCTAGATCCACCTGACTTAAGAAGGGAGGAAGTGCGAAGCCAGAGGCTAGATGCTATCTACGATGATGAGCCTTTGGGTTTTGAAAAGGATCTGTTGGCAAACAATGTTAAAATGCTAGTGCAAGATCCTCTGGAAGAAATAGACCTGGGCGAATGATTGGTGAAAAGACCAACATACATCAGTGTGAAGATAGATCCAGCGATCAGGGTCGAAATAATCCAATTGTTGAAGGAGTTTAAAGAATTCTTTGCATGGGATTATGACCAAATGCCGGGCCTCGGAAGAGGATTGGTGGAGCTTCAACTTCCAATAAAGCCTAGAAAAAATCCTGTCAAGCAAACCCCAAGGCGTTTTGCACCAGAGATCTTGTCAAAGATCAAGATGAAAGTGGAAAGACTTCTGAAATGCAAGTTCATCCGAACGACCAGGTATGTCGAATGGATTGCAAATATAGTACATGTTATAAAGAAAAATGGTACCTTAAGGGTGTGTGTGATACGGTGGCAGAATCGACTATTTGACGCTGGTTTGCATTTTGCATTTTTTGTTTGCAAAATGTCGCTGTAAGCAAGAGTCTCCACCGACTTTTATTTTATCCAACCGAAAAGGAAAAAAGTACAGAAAAAATCCTTTTTCGAGATATTCTGAGTACGGGGGTAGATTATAGAAAGGGAAGGTGTTAGCACCCTTTCTATCCATGGTTTTCCATGGGCTCTTAGTTACTTGCTCATCTTTTAAAAATTGCTTGTGTGTGTGCTTTGTTTTTTTGAAAAGTTTGACTTCGTGATAACCCTTGTATCAGTCCTCAAAGGTGTGACGACGTTGTTTTGAAAATTTGTTTGAAAAGTGTAAGTGTGAAATTTTTTGATTTGAGCAAGTACCTACTAGCATCTACCTACTCGAAAAAAAGATTTTTTCTATTCTTGTTCCTTTAGACAGCGTTATCCGACTATTGAGAAATAGGTAGCACCGTCGTTGGAGTTTGTAAGGGTCAATTCGAAAAAGACGTACGATCACTAAAGCAATGTTAGGATACCTTAGTAATAACCCTAGAGTCTTAAGATCATATTCGAGGCAACATTTCCGAGGCAACATTTCCGAGGCAACATTTGAATGGGACCTTTGATCTTTTTTAGACAGGAGGGTAACAACTAAGACACCTTATACTTAATGATCGTTTACCGAAGGCAACCGAAGTGAGAGTATACCCTAGGAGTGATATGTACGGGTGATTTGTTTTCAGTTATTTATCTTTGCACATTAGGGTTTTCTAACTGGATTAATTTATCATGCATTCTTGTCATACAATCCTATTAGCATACATCTAACAGTCAAATATTTGCGGGAATTAAAATGTGAGAAAGTAAATCTACGCTATTACAAGGCTTCGGGGAGGGGGATTAATTACATAGCCAAAAAACCCGCAAAAGACGATAAATAAAAGAAAGTACTAGATTAAACTATTACAAACCATGAACAGTTACATCAATATTGTAAAAATAATAAACACGCGCGATAAATCGAATACGTGACAAATAGGGTTTTGACCCTAACTTAAACCTAATTGCGATTAGTTAAAAAATGTTTTTTTTTTGTTTTGTTTTGTTTATTAAAGATAATAAAAGAACCATTAAATTAAAAAAGAAAATCCTAATTTCTAATTAATTTTAAATTAAGAAAAATAAATTAATTTATTCTAAAACCTATTTTTTGTATTTTTATTTATTTGAGAAAAAGAGCAAAATAAAATTAAATCAAAATTTTAACCTAATTTCTATTTGATTTTATTTATGAAAAACAAATTATAATATCCCTATTTTTAAACTAGATTAAATTAATTTTGATGAAATAAAAATTACTAATCCTAATTTTGTGAATTATTGATTTTATGGGTTTTTTATGAAACAAATAATTAGTTTATGAATTAAAGAAAAGATAAAATAGAAAGAAAAAAAAGAAAAAGAAAAGGAAGGAATAATGGGCATGTGATCAGCAGCTCCGGTTCTGGCTGATGGATCCAGAAGATGACCCTCAAAAGATGGTATGCGCCATATCTGATTCTGACTGCTGGATCCAGCAGATGATGACCTTCAGAAGGTGAGGTGCGCTAGATCTGGCTCTGACTGATGGATCTAGAAGATGATGCCCAGAGGATGCTTGATCTGGTCCTGGCTGATAGATCTAGAAGGTGACCAGAGAACGCTTGATCTGGTTCTGGATGATGGAACCAGAAGATGTTGAACCTCAGAAAGTTCAGGCACTGGATCTGGTGAGAATAAAGGGGGAAAATACCAAAAGCCCACGCCTGGGATTGAACCCAGAATCATGAGTTTCTGACTTCCTTCTTCTGACCGGCTGCGCTGGATGTTAACTTGTTAATATAATAAAAACAAATAATATATCAAAAAAACAAGTTTCTGGCCAGAATAAACGCGCCAGAATTTGAACCAGCCAGTAAGGTTGTGACACGCCATCGTGTTCTTCCCTGGAACCATCGTTTAAAACTCTGAACCTTTACCTATAGACATGGCGTTGTAGCTACAATCCTGTGCAAAAAAAATTGTCCATAGGAAATATAAATGGCCATGGCTGGTACCAATCAACTCGTCTCATCCTCACGAGTCTCATGGTACCAGAATCAATATCCAATTTTGCCTATCCTGCAAAGCCCTGCAGCTTATAATCCTATGCGTGAAAAGGCTTGAATTTGATTGGAATGTGCTCCTGGAACGTCCAGCAATCTTTTGGCAACGTGAGAAGGGCATGATCCGCTCTCTAATATGGAAATTAGATTACCACTTTTCTTGAAAAAATTTTGAGTTTTGTTTTCTCTTTGCACGACTGCTTCCAACCTCCCTCTGCCTTTGCTTGCTTCTGTATATGTAGCACAACTTATTAGGTCAACAAAAACGACTTCAATTTTGCTCATCATGGAGATTTGATTTTCCCTTTCAATGCATATGATTCCTTTCCAATTTTGCTCAAATCCAATCTTTTTCAAACCAAATTTCCTTTGCACGAGTTGATCTTCAATTGACAGCATATGAGATCTTTTTTCAATGCACAAATCATCCCTAAAATACAATATATGATTTATTAGGATTTATTTGATTTTATTTGAATTTTAAATGAATAAAAATCAAAATAAATTAAATAAATGAATAAATAAAGCATGGAGGGTCCTATAGGTCGTGGACTATGTTAGGAATGAGATGCAAGCATAAAACGTTGGGCCCATTTAGCAAAAGATGCAAATTTGAGCATGTCTGACTTTTGGCAATTTTGCAAAAAAGGTCAACTTGGCCAATGCATAACTCTCTTAATTTTGAGTCTAGAGAGGTGTTATTGGACTTTTTAGAAGGCTTAGGATGTCCTCTAAGCAACCCTTTTGGTCTCATCTCAATTTATTCTTCCATGTTCATGTATGAAGCCTTGACCTAAAAGGTGTTTTTGTTGACTTTTCAAAATGACCTATAATGTCAAAATTCATATCTTTTTGTGAGTGCATATTTTGAACTTGGGAGATGAATATTAATTGTAGAGAATTGCATCCCCTTCAAAATTAGCTTTGGATGGGTCGTTTCTGATGAAGTATGAGAAAGTTATGCTTGGTCAACGTTGAGTTGACTTATCCTGCAAAACCCTAATTTAGCAACTTTTGGATTTTGATGAATTGTGAGCAACCCTTGATGAATCATGATCAACCCTTGATAAAATGATGAATGATACTTCAAAATGAAGATGTTGACCAAAAATCTTGAAATTTGATTGTATGTGGGTCACAGTTGACTTTTGACCTAGCACAGTCGATTTTCAGGCCTTTGAGCAATTGACTGAGCAAACTTCTTCTGCAAGGCTTGAAACTTGACATGGTTGATCTTGAGAATATATTAGGACAATGGTGAGAATTTGAGTCCTTTGTGGTTCACATATCCTGATAAAATATGAAACCCTAATTTGAGGTAGACTGCCTTAGGAGAGAGTTTGTCTGGTTAACTCTTGAACTTTGTGATACGGTGGGAAGAACTGACTATTTTTGAAATGCTGGTTTGCGTTTTGCGTTTGTGTTTGCAAAATGTCGCGATAAGCAAGAGTCACCACTGAATTTTATTTTATCCAACAAGGAAAGGAAAAAAGCACAGAAAAATCCCTTTTTCGAGATATTTCTGAGTACGGGGGGTAGATTTATAGAAAGGGAAGGTATTAGCACCCTTTCTATCCATAGTTATCTACGGGCTCTTAGGTACTTGCTCATCATTTTCAAAATTGTTTTCTTTTTGTTTGTGCGCTTTGAAAAGTTTTTGTTTTGACTTCGATTTAACTCTTGCTTCTGTCTTCAAGAGTGTAATGAAGTGTTTTTGAAAACTTTTTTTATAAAGGAGTGTAAGTGTGAAAAATTTGTTTGGAATGAGCAAGTATCTAAGAACTAATCTACCTACTCGAAAAAGGAATCGTTCTATGCTTATTTCCTTTAGACCATGCTATCCCACTATTATTGAGTAGGTAGCACTATCGTTGGTGTTTTGAGGGGTGAATTTGAAAGAGGGACATACGGTCACTAAAGTAATGTTAGGACATTTTAGCGGTAACCCTAATGTCTTAGATCATTTATCCGAGGCAACAATATCCGAGGCAACCATTTCGAGGCAACTATGATATTTTAGACAAGAGGGCGACCTCTAAAACAACATATTCTCAATGACTGCTTACGAAGGCAACCAAGTGGGGTGTACCCTAGGAGTGCGCATGTGCGAGTGTGTTGATTTATTTTTATCTTTGCACATGTTTAGGGTGATCTAACTGATTTTTAGATTAAACATTCATTCTTGTCATGCAAACCCTATTATCAAACATCTAGCAGTTGTATATTTGCAGAAGTTAAAGGTGCGAAATTTAAACTAAATTATTACAAGGCGTCGGGTATTTACATCGCCAAAAACAACCCTTTAAAAGTAAAAGCGGTAAAAGTAAATGTCCTAATTAAATATTACAAACCGGGAGCAGATACAATAATTGAATAAAGAAAAATAAAGTGCGCGATGCGAAATTAAATCGAATGTGAAATTAGGGGTTTGACCCTCTTAATTAAAAGAAAATGTTTTTGTTGTTTTTATTTTTAAGAAAAGAAATTAAATTCTAAAATTAAATTCTAAATTAATTATTAAATTAAGTTAGTAAATGAAAAAAAATAATTTAAGTGACATATTTTTGGAGTTTTGTTAATTTAGGAAAGAAAATAAAATAATTAAATTAATGTTAAAACCTAATTAATTCTAATTAGTTTTAAATATTTACAAAATCAATTAAAGTTATCTAACATTAATATCTTAATTAAATTAATTAATATTTATTAATGAAAAATAAAGTTCTGAAATTTAATTGGGTAAAAAAATATTTTTGTGATTTTTGATAAAAAAAGAAAAATTAATTTTGGTTAGTAATTAAATTAAATAAATAATTAAATGAAAATAAACAAAATATAAAAAAAAAAGTAGAGAATGGGCCTGATTTTCAAGGGTGTGTGAATAGCAGTTTTCTGGCCCATTTGAGGAGAGGTCCGTTTAACTTTTACCAATCCTGTGTATTACGTTTGACTGGCCTTTTGGTGCACCTTCAATGGTGGCCACCAGATCTGGCCATCTGGCCATCTGGCGTGTTGATGGGGAAGGATCATGGTGGACGTTTGGCTTAAGCATGTACTGGATTACCTGAAAACAAATATTATAGAGAAAATATGGGGACCTGGGATTCGAACCCAGGTCCTGAGGGGAATTCCATGCCACGCTTGCCACTACGCCACTTGCTTCTTATTGTTAATATAATATAAACTAAGTATAATATATAAAAACAAAAGAAAATGGGAAAAATTAAATAAAAACGCGCGCTCGTTTGAACGGACGAATGGTGGGACGACACGCCTTCATCCCTGTTTTTGAATCGTGGCTAAAAACTTTGAACCCTATACCCACGGACAAATGTCCGTCGCTACAAACCTGTCCACTCTCAAAATCTTGTACAGGCCATGTAAATGAATTCTAACACCATGGTTAGACTCGTCACCTTCTTCTGATCACAACCATAGCCATTATGAAGTCTAATTGTACAGTGTGTGGGAGAGCTTGAAAACCTGTGGTTTTGCTTGCTTTAGGTTCCTGAGATTGCCAGGAAGAGATTGAGACAAGTACCAAGCCTTGAGGATGCCTCTAACCTCTATTTCGATCTCACACTTTTCTTTGTATTTTCATATTTTTGTTCTTTCTCTCACGCCTATCTCCAACCCTGATTTTGATCTCCCTCGCCTCCTTATGTATCCAACAATGTATTAGGGTTAATTTTTCAGTCCAAATCCCTCTCCGTCAATGCTTTGAATATTGGTTTGACTTGCTTTGAAGATCTTTCCAAAATTGGTCCAAATCCAATCTCTTTGTACACATATGCCTTGATACGATTTTGATTGACCCTAGCTGTGTAATAAGACCTGAAATAATCACAAGATCTTTGGTTTTCAATATTTTTTATTTTATTTGATTTGTTTTGATTTAATTTGAAATAATTCAAATAAAAACCAAAATAAATAATAAAATTAAAATATGGACAAATGGCCAAGGTTAGAACACGTGGGCTATGATGCCAACTCAAAACACGTGAAAAAGAATGGGCCCATTTGGCAAAATTTGAAGTTTTGAGCATAGTTGACTTTTGGCAATTTTGCAAAAAAGCCCAACTTCACCAATGCATAACTTCCTCAATTTTGAACCTTTGGAGGTGTTTTTTGACTTTTTAGAAAGCTTGAGATGTCCTATAAGCAACCCCTTTGGTCTCATCTCATAATGATATTCCATGATCATGTATGAAGCTTTGACAAAAAAGGTGTTTTTGTTGACTTTTCAAAATGACCTATAATGTCCAAATTCATAACTTCTTATGAGTGCATATTTTGATCTTGGAAGCTGAAGATGGATTGTCGGGAACTGCATCCTCTTAAATATGATCTTTGTATGTGTCATTTCTCATAAATTATGAGAAAGTTATGCTTGGTCAAAGTTGAGTTGACTTTTCCTGCAAAACCCTAATTTAGCAACTTTTGAGTCTAAATGAATTGTGAGCAATCCTTGATGAATCATGATCAACCCTTGATCAAATGATGAAATATACTTCAAAATGAGGATGTTGACCAAAAATCTTGAAGTTTGACTGTATGGGGGTCACAGTTGACTTTTGCCCTAGCACAGTCGATTTTTGGACCTTTGAGCAATTGACTGAGCAAACTTCCTCTGCAAGGCTTGAAACTTGACATGGATGATCTTGAGAACATATTAGGACATTGGTGAGCACTTGGTATCACTTGAATTCAAGGATCTTGATGCAACATGAAACCCTAGTTTGGGGTAGACTGCCTTAGGAGAGAGCTTGTCTGGCCAACCCTTGGACTATCTTGAGCAACTTGGAGATCTTTCTTGAAATGTTTTGAGAAATATGGGAGGGAAAATTTTGGGGTACAACAAACTTCCTTGAGAAATTTGGGGACCTCGCTTGACATGTATTGAGAAATATGGGAGGGCAAATTTTAGGGTACAACAGTGTGCATTGATTTTAGAGATTTAAATGTTGCAACACCCAAAGATGAATATCCAATGCCTGTGGCGGAAATGCTTGTCAATTCTGCCACTGGCTTTGAATACATGAGTGCTTGATGGATTCTCTAGGTCTAATTAAATTTTCATTGCTGAAGAGGATGTGTCAAAAACAACATTTTGATGCCCTGTAGTTTTAGGCACTTATGAATGGATAATGATGCCCTTTAGCCTAAAAAATGCAGAGACAACATATCAAAGAGCAATGAATTCTATCTTCCATGATTTTATTGAAACTTTTATGAAGATTTATATTGACGATATTGTTGTCAAATCTGTTTTAGGGAAGAATCACATAGACCACCTTCGACAGTCCTTCGAAAGGATGAGAATCTATGGTCTAAAGATGAATCCTCTAAAGTGAGATTTCTGCGTAAAAGCGGGGGATTTCTTAGGCTTTGTGGTCCACAAAAAGGGAATAGAAATAATCCAGAACAAGACCAAAGCCATTTTTGAAGAGAAAGCGCCAACTATTAAGAAGGAGTTGCAATCTCTACTTGGCAAGATAAATTTCATGAGGAGATTTATATCCAACTTAAGTGGAAAAACGCAAGCCTCCTCACCACTACTTCGACCCAACAAAGGAGGATTCGAGTGGGGGCAAGAACAACAAGAGGCATTTGACAAGATCAAAGGATACCTCACCAAGCCACCTATTCCGGTACCTCCTTGTAGAAATAGGAGTATGAGATTGTACATAGTTGCATCTGATAAAACCTTATGAAGCATGTTAGCTCAAGAGGATGAAAATGGTGTCGAAAGACCCATCTACTACCTCAGTAGAGTTTTAAATGATGCAGGAACTAGATATAGCAAAGTTGAAAAACTATGTTTATATCTTTACTTCTCATGTACAAAACTCAAGCAATATATTAAACCAGATGATGTTTATGTTTCGTCTCATTTTGATGTTTTCAAATATGTACTGTTGAAACCCATCTTGCACAGTCGAATTGGCAAATGGGCACTTGCATTAACTGAGTATTCATTAACCCTTATGCCTCTCAAGGCTGTAAAAGTTCAAGTGGTAGAGGACTTTATAGTTGACCACTCAATAAATGAAGAATCATTAAACTACTTGGAGATCGAACCCTGGAAGTTATACTTAGACGGTTCCAGTCATAAAGATGGAACTGGAGTAGGAGTTCTAATAATTTCTCCAAGTAAAATTCCAACAACATTCAAGTACAAGATCGCAGGTTCTTGTTCGAACAATGAAGCTGAGTATGAAGCTCTAATCGTAGGCCTTGAAATCTTATTGGAATTGAGGGCAACTCGAGTCAAAATAATGGGAGACTCAGAGTTAGTCATAAGGCAAGTTACGAAAGAATAAAAATGTATAATAGAAAATCTTATCATGTATTTTGTAATAGCCAATCGTTTGTTGAAAAAATTTGAAGTGATCAACATTCGACATATACCAAGATTGGAAAATCAAGTGGCTAATGACTTAGCAAAAATTGCATCTGGGTGTAAAATTTTGAAATAAAAATTACAACAAGTAATCGAAGTTAAAGGAAGAATAGCATCAACCAAGTTGTCTCCAACAGATTTGGAAACAACAAAACTGGGGTACGTTGGCCAAGAAAACTTTGAAATTTCGTTCATAGACAATCTAACAGAACAAGATTGGAGAAAGCCTATAGTAGATTATTTTCAAAATCCAATGGTTTCGACAGAACGAAAGACAGAGTATAGGGCGTTAAATTATATTCTAATGGGAAATGAGTTATTCAAAAAGATGCCTGAAGGAGTACTACTAAAATGCCTAAGTGAAACAGAGGCATATATAGCCCTTTCAACTACACATGCTAGGGCATGTGGGGCATATTAAGTAGGCCATAAAATGAAATGGTTGTTGTTTCGACAAGGATTATATTGGCCTACTATGCTGAAAGATTGTGTGGAGTTTGAAAAAGGCTGCCAAGAATGTCAAATACATACATGCATCCAGCATGTACCTGCAAGCGAACTTCACTCAATTGTGAAACCTTGGCCTTTTAGAGGATGGGCTTTGGATCTTATTGGAGAGATTTGACCAGCATCGTCTAAAAGCCAGAAATATATATTGGTAGGCATTGACTATTTCACTAAATGGATTGAAGCAATTCCTTTAGTCAACGTAAACCAAGGGAATGTCATTGAATTTATTCAAAAGAACATTATATATAGGTTTGGAATCCTTGAGACAATAACAACTGACTAAGGATCAGTATTCACTGGTCGAAAAATACAGGAGTTTGCCACGGAAATAGGATTCAAGCTATTAACATCTACACCTTATTATGCGCAAGCCAATGGCCAAGTCGAAGCAGCAAATAAGGTAGTAATTGGCTTGATAAAGAAGCATGTAGGAAAATATCCAAATAATTGGCATAAGACGTTAGACCAAATCTTATCGGCATGTCGAACTTCCCCTAAAGAAGCTACCAGAACGACACCATTTCGATTAACCTATGGTCATGACGCAGTGTTCCCATTTGAAATCTGTCTGCAGTCAACAAGAATTCATAGACATCAAGATATTCCTTCGGAATCTTATTGGAATATGATGTTAGATGAACTAGTTGATTTGGACAAAGAAAGACTGAGGGCTTTAGATCTTTTAACGATACAGAAGAAAAGAGTGGAAAAATCTTACAACAAGAAAGTAAAACCCAAGACATTCTTGCCTGAAGATCTGCTATGGAAGGTAATTCTCCCAATGGATCGAAAGGATAGGAACATTGGAAAGTGTTATCCTAAATGGAAGGACCTTTTAAGATTATCCAAGCATTTTCTGGTGGTGCCTATGAGATCGAAGAATTAAATGAAGACAAAAGACTCTTGATAGTAAATTGTAAATATTTGAAAAAGTATAGACCTGCACTTCAAGAGGTCAAAATAGTCAGTGTTTAATCTTAGTCGAAGTATATAGCCAAAATGGAAGATGCATTAAAATTAGCCAAAATGGCTCCGAGTCATTACATAAACATCATTTTACAAACAAAGAAGTCTAAATCAAAATGGAAGATTGGCTTTAATTTGGAGATATTTGATCTTTTGGAGTTCCAGGCGCCTTTCACACAAAGCCCTCGACTGATGGAGAGCCTCGACCTTTGCATCCAAGGCTTGAGCTTGTTCAACATATTTCAATCCATTGTTAAGTTCCTCTTGGCTCTCATCATCGTTGTTGACGGCAAGAAGCTCTTCTTTGCGTTTGTCATTTGCGGCAATCTTGGCCTCCAACTCTTTGATCTGAGCTTTCATGTTGGTTGTACTTTGGTTAATCTCTTCGACCTCTTTTTTCCTAGCTTCTTGTTCCTTTGATAGCTCATTTAGCTTCTAAGCTGACTCAGTAGCAGCAACCCAGGCAGCGCCAACTCGGCCATTGGCCTCTTCAGTTTCATGATTAAGAGTCCTTTGGTGATTGCAATCAGCTGAAACCTGATCATTGATCAAAGTTAAATCCAGAATGATCCTAGCTATATCAGGAGAGGTAACAAGAAGGTCGACAGTTTTTAAAGTATTCTTCAGAAAGGAAGGAGTAGTAGGTTCTCCCTTCAAGGTCAACATCAAATCTCTCTAAAAAAGTTGAGCCTCAACTTTCTGAAACGCCTCTTCAAGGGGAGAAGTCGAAGTAGATTTACTAGATGCAGTCGAAGCATCATGGCTTTGATCAGAGCAACTTTCTCTGCCTTCAAGAATGGAATTCAAATAGCCAAGAGGGCTATTCTGTTTAAGTAGCGACAAGTCCTCTTTAGTACGGGACCATGTCGAAGTAACTCTTTCATTGGTGACACGAGCCACATTTTCTCTGACTGATAGATCCTGTAGTTGGACATGGACACCTTCAACATTTGCAGGATTTCTCTCCCCTCTATAGAGTTTCCTTTGTCAGCATACGCAGGATTGTCCTTCGTTTGATTTCCTTTATCTGGTGTGCCCTCCATTTCTGCTTCGACTTCATCGTCAGTAGCTTCTTCTTCTTCTCCCTGCTCATCATCAATAGCCTGTGGAATCCTGAGATTCGCCTGTGGTAAGTTAGAATCTTCCTCACTAAGGACTTCTTTACTTGGCTCCCCAATGGCTACATTTTGATGTTCAGAAGTCTGGTTCACCTTACTTGCTGAACTTATAAAAGATCCTTTTGCTGAAGAAGGCCTGTAAGTGGGATCGCCTTCACTGTTTAGTAAAGTGATAGAATCTTCTACAGGTATGGGAGCCTGTTTGGAAGTGCCAACCGTGTCCTGGGGATTGAGATATTGTCATGAGAATTATTGCAAAAAACTAATTCAAGGAATAATCTTAGATGGTCGAAGTTATTACCTTGGGTGGAACTTCAGCATCAGGGCTTGAATTGTCGCTCTCGTTTGGATCATTCATTCTAGCAACTATTTCTTGTTCAGTTGGCTCTTGAATGATGATGGGAGTAGGTTTAGGCTTGGTGGCCGTAACCTTGATCTTGGTTTTCGGGCGAGGTTCAGGAATGGGAGCTGGTTTCTTCAACTTTTGTCTCTTGAGAGGGACATGAGGTGTGTCTTCCTCATCACTAGAAAGTTCAATTTCTTGAACTTTCCTCTTTGTTGGCGTAGATTTCTTGGTGGCCTAAAGAGAAAAGAGTCGAAAATGTTAGCATTGGTGATATGTTAAAGGAAATTGAGGGCAAAAAAGTGTTTACCTGTGGTGGAGGTTTTGCATAAGGATCTCCTCCCTTTGTGCTTTTAGAGGCTTTCTTAACAGTGGTTCTCTTTACGCCTAGAAAATAAGTAAACATGAGCCGGATATCAGATGATTAAATCAAAGAAAAATAAGGCATTTTCTCTAAAGAAGAAAGAGTACCTTTCTTGATCTTGTCAGAGACCAACAGAAACGCCTCTTGAAGGTGGTCAGTAAAGTCTTTTTCATCGAAAAACTCTTCATCTTAGTATTGCTTCCACCAGCCTTCAAAGATGGGAAAACACAGAAAGTTGAGTTTGAAGTCGAACAAGGTTAGTACGGTTCGACCAACGTACCTACCAATTTGCTTGGTAGCAGCCTCCTCCGAATAATATGCGTTATAAAATAAGTGAAACATTTCTCGGGCATGAATTGGGTTCGGGAGTGATTGAATTATGCTAAACTGGAGAGAAACAAGGTTCGGTTGATAATAAATCAAGCTCAGTTGATTCTTTGAACTCTTGAATCTCAGTGGCATGATTCTTGGGCGAAGGAAAGACTCCCAAATGGCCACATACTCTTCGAAACAATCCTCATCATCAATCGAAGGATATGGTCGAGTAAACCATACCGGACCAACCTTTCAATTGGCAAAGGGATCCATGGTCGAAACGAATTCCTTGCGCTTTGCAAACATCATTACGAAGCTGGTAAATGCTTTCTGAAATTGTTGACCTTCATCTGTTGGAGTCAACGGAGCCAACCTGGTGCCCTCGACCCTATTGTTAAGGATCTCTGGGGCTTTTTCATTGATTTTATTCTTCTAGGGAAGAAATGATTCGAACATGGCATTGAGCCAAAGTTGGAGAAGCCAGAAAGGGCTAGAAAGGAGAAAACTGGATTTATCACCTATAACTTTAAGTTGAGTCACACCATTACTGATGGACTCATAAAGGTTGGTCAAAATCAATTCATCCAAACAAAGATTGTGTCCATGATGAAGCTGAGTAGCAAGAGTGAGCATTTTCTTTGTCACTTGGAGTGACTTGGTACAAAATACAAAACGAGACAACCACAAAGCTAAAAAAGCTATGTGTTCCACTTCAGACACAGCGTTGCTGGATTTGTCATGAAAGTGGTTGATGAAAGTAGTGTATATGGGTTTTGTAGCCGAAAACCCAATGGTATCTTCAGCCATATCCTCCGGGTCGAAGTAGTCACCAGTTGGTCGAAAACCAGTGATAGCTGCTATGTCAAAGAGAGTGGGGATCAACATTCCACAAGGTAAATGGAAGGTGAAATGCGTGCTATCCCAAGAGTATAAAGAGGATACCAGCATAAGGGGACAATAAGATAACCCATTTGTTAATAGCATGACCAGGTCGTAGATCCTCATGTCTTTCCAAATTTGGGTTCGCACCATTTCCATCTTATTCAACCATTCTGAGTATTGCAGAGTCAGGCTAGGGCAAGACCTAAAGATTTAGTTCCATTTATTCATAAACTGGAGGTTTATGTCTTCTTTCGTTTGAGAATGTTATTGATTAGCAGGAGTTGCATCCTCAAGTTCATCTATGGGTTTCTTCATGCAACCTATAGGCTTGAGCCTAGGGTGAGTTGGGAAGAAAGCATTGTTCTGCTTAGGGTTTTCGACACATGCAGACAATGGACCAGACATGGCGTATATTTGCCCAGAAAATCTAACAAGAATGAGTACCTGTGAGTTATAGGCATCATGTTATTCTTTAGTCATGGGTTCTGAGACGAACCTTCATTCCCCAGATGAAGTAGGAACAGAGCTAATTGCGAAAAATTCTGGTTGTTGTGGTGAATCGGAGGCATCTTTGGTTTTGGGGTTGTTTGGAGCGTTTGAGAGGAAAGCCATGGCTATGTTGGTAGAAGAACGATGAAAAAGATGAAGTTCTCAAAGGTTTCTTTTGAATACAAGGAAATAAGGAATTTCATGCGTTTGTAAAAAATTCCAAAGAGAAGTACTCATGGCTATTTATAGTGGCCAGGGAAGAGTGTTTTCCCTCAAATCCATTTAATGCTGCAAAGTGAGTGGGACACGTGGTGAGCTTTAAGACAGTTACACGGACAAGTAGTGGAGGCGTTTGCCATGCTTTCCTAGGTTATAGGAATAATGGCCCTCATGGCAGCATGTAACGGCTGACTGATAGTGACGTCTTAGAAAAGTGTAATGATGACTCTGATACCAGTAGTGGTTGATGGAAGATGAAAAGTGTGTGATAAGCTTTTATGGTAAAAAAGCTTACAGGTGTCGAATAGATACATCAGAGAATTTATTTCTTCTTGCACCGAAATTGACATTCTTGGGGTGAAATTTGTTAGCTCCTAAATTCGACACCCACAACATATTGGTCATATTGGCGAAAAATAGATTGAACAAATCTAAGTTGGAAACACTTCAACAAAAGAGCTTGTAACAAAAAGTTTGTGTCGAAGTCTCCTTTGCTAAGAAGGAGAAAACACTTAGAGAATTTTCTAAGTTAAAGTTGGTCTTCGGCCAAGAGGTTCTCGTGACCTTTGACTGAGAGGTTCCCGTGGCCTTCGACTTAAAGGTTCTCGTATCAGCAAATGAGTAATTTTGAATCTGAAGAAAGGAGGGAAAGGCAGTTCACTTGGAAGTTGAGGAAAGCAACGTGGCATGAAGATAGAGGTCGAAGCACATGCAAAGGACACTTGTCCTCATCCTGGAACGAGGCAACTGCTCGATGGTTACTTATTTTTAGTATAAATATAGGAATTTTGTGTAAAATTCCGCGTGTTCAACATATGGTACAAGTCACTCAAATATATCCAAGTACCCGCTGTGACAGAAAAGATATTGAGAATGTACATTTGAAACAACATATTTTATTTCAATCAAAGTCTTTACAATTCCTTTACATTCCTTGCCATTTACATTTCCTTGCAAACTTTATCATTACTGCAAATTTAATCTATCTTACCTTTACTTGCACTTTTTTATCGCTTTTTAACCTTTATCCTTAAACTCTTCTCAACCCCTTTCTATTTACTTTTTACTTGCACTTTCATCAAGTTTTCGCATGCATCTCGTATATACTCTTAATTCTCGTCTCAACCCTTTTCACTTAAATTTACTAAACTTACTGTGATACGGTGGTAGAACCGACTGTTTATATACTGGTTTTCATTTTGTGTTTGCAAATGTTGCAGTAAGCAAGAGTCGCCACCGACTTTTTTTTATCCAACAAAGGAAAGGATGAAAAGAAGAGAAAAATACCTTTTTCGAGATTTTCTGAGTAAGGGGGGAAGATTATGGAAATGGAAGGTGTTAGCACCCTTTCCATCCGTGGTTTTCCACGGGTTCTTAGGTACTTGCTCATTTTTGACAACTGTTTGTGTTTGTGTGTTTCGAAATTTTTTGTTTGCTTTATGGTAACTCTTGTATCAGTCCTCAAGAGTGTGATAAAGCGTTTTGAAAAGATTTTTTTGAAAGTGCGTAAGTGTGAAAATTTCAGGTTTGAGCAAGTACTTAAGAGTCATCTACCTACTCGAAAAAGGGAGTTCTTTTCCTCCTTTACTTTAAATAGTGCTATCCTACTATTAGTTAGTAGGTAACTCTATCGTTGGATGTTGAGGGACAATCGAAAGGGACACTATGGTCATTATAGGCAACATGTATTGATATCTTAGCGTTCGAAGGGACCGTCATCATATAGGCAACATCGAGGGACAAGATCATTTACCGAAAGGCAACTCGAGGGACGTTTAGGGACCATGATCTTTTATGATGACTTGTATACCGAGGGTCTTTGCTAAGATATCCCTACGTTCGAGGGACATGACCATTTTCGAGGTAACCGAGTGAGGAATACCCTAAGGATGTAAGTGTGAGAAGTGTTTTTTTTAGTTATATTATCTTGAAGTTAGTGATCTACGATTAATTTGGTTAATCTTGTCATGCACTCCTACTTACTAGCAATTATATACAAGCATACAAAAATATAAAAAGCGAGAAATAAAGGTTCCTACGTTATTACAGGGCTTTAGTGTAGATACATAATAATGGACGAAAAGTAAAGTGCAGAATTAAAAGTGCGGAAATTTAAGTCCTAAACTATTACAACCGTAAGCAGTTACAATATTATAAAAAATGCGAAAATAAGATAAACGCGCGTGAAAATGGAAGAAGCGTCTAACAACCTAAAATGGTCTAAGTAAAAAAAAACTTATTGTTTGATTTTTGTTTTAATTAAGAAAAATAATTAAATTAAATATCCTAAAGTCTATTTAAAAAATAAAAATTATCTAAGAAAATAGTCTAAGTTTTTTTTTTTGTTTTTTTATTATAAAAAGAAAATAATTAAATCTCATTAAATCCTAAGTTATACTTTATTTCAAATTAAAGAAAATAGTTAAAATATTTATTAAAATTATTTACAAAATTAGTTTAATTAAAAAATACTAATCTAATATTTTTGGTTATTTTTTCTAATTTTTTATGGTTAATTAAATAAATGAAAGTAAAAAAAAAATATTAAAACAAATGAATGGGCCTGGGGTTAAATAATAAACAGGGGGTGCTGCTTAATAAAAAAACGTTGGGCCCAATAACTCAAAATCCATAACCTTTGTCAAGGATCCTGTGCATCCAAGCTGAAGGGGTACATGGTGGTCTGTATATTGGAGGAGCTAGATCTGGATCCAGTGGTGATCTGATGGCTCGGATTGGTGGTCCATGATACGCTTTTGGCCATGTGTAATGCTGGATTTTGTATGAAATATTAGAAAAATGGAAAATTTTGGACCTGGGATTCGAACCCAGGTCCCTCCCTTCACATACATACGCCTTTTCCAGTTGTGCTGCTACATCATTCATTTACATAAAATAAACAATAACATTATATTATAAAACTAACGTAATTATTTGAAAATTAAAAAAAAAAACGCGCGCTGCCTTCACTGGCCAATGGGGAGTTGACACACTTCACACCAGAGTCAACAAGTCCAAGGTTCCAGAGTCAACACTCAGGTCACCATCTCCGGCCAACTCAAAACGTGATCCTACAAAATAAGCAAACTAAAGAAAAAGCAAAAACTCTATCCTTCATAAAATCATGCGCTGATTTCAAATCTGGCCTTGTATTAGCCTGAAAACCCTTGGATTAAGAGTTTGGACCTTGGCAGCCATGGATGCCCTAACAATGGCATATGGTATTCTAGGCTCCAAACCTCTCATGCGAAGCACCTATCCTGTCCTAATGAAGGTCCTGAACATGGATCAAAATATCAAAACATTCAATAACGTATAGATTAAGAGATAGAAATTCAAAAATTTACCAAGAAACAGTGACTTGGCTAGGCGAGTTCTGGACGTGTTTTTGCTTGAGTGATGGTTGGAAACAGACCCTAGCAACCTCAGGAACACGTTTAGGAAATGGACTGGTATTGAAAGTGGTTGGGAAAGTTTGTTTTGATTTTCATGTTTTGGATGATTTTTTGCAAGTTTGGTAGAGCTTTTGTGTAGTGCATATGTGTGTGTTTGGCTTACCAAAGGGGTGTACTTATAGCATAGAAGAAAGGGACACAATAATGAAGAGAGAATCAATCCATGGTTTAAAGCCATTATCACCATTTTGAAAAGTTACCAAATTTGATATTTCATGCCATTTTTCATGTTCAATGCATCTGGTCAGGTTTGCACGAATCCTTGGGCCTCCAAGCAAGCTAAAACACTAGCCCACACGCCTAAGCCCATCTCCAAATATTTTATACCATTTATTTTATATTTACTTGAAATAAATTAAAATAAATATGTAGAAAATATAAGACCATGCCAAAATAACATTAGAGGTCCTCTATGACCTTCAGAAGATATTTTAATCTTAAAACGTTAGGCCATTGACCCAAAAATTCAAATTTGCTCAATGCACCAATCTTGAAATTTCCAAAATTTTCCCAACTTGGGCAAGCCATAATTTGCTCAAATTTTATCTCATGATGATGATCTTGTACTTTTTGGAAAGACCAAGATGTCTACTTCAATCCATCTTTTGATCAATTTTGCACTTGAAGAAGTCATCTTGATGTAAAAGGTCTTGGAAAAAATTGGCTTTTGTTGACTTTCTGAAAATGACCTGTAATGTTTGAGCTCATATCTTTCAAATGGTGCATTTATTGATCTTGGGGTCTGAAGAGAAGTTGTAGGGAATTGGATTCTCTTCAAAATGAGCTTTGGTTGGAAAATTTATGATAAAGTATGAGAAAGTTATGCTTGGTCAATGTTAGGTTGACTTTTCCTGTAGAAACCCTAATTTGCCATTTTTGACTTGATGAGTTAGGAGCATTTCTTAAGGAATCATGATCAACCTTTGATCAAATGATGGATATAACTTCAAAATATTGATTTTGACCAAAAATCTTGAAGTTTGACTGTACATGGGCCACAATTGACTTTTGACCTAGCATAGTTGATTTTCCAATACTTAAGCAATTAACTGAGCAAACTTATTGAGCAAGGCATGAAACTTGGCATGGATGATCTTGAATACATATCTGGACCATGGAAAGAATTTTAGACCTTTGGAGCTCAACCATCTTGATGAAAATTAGAACCCTAGTTGGGGGGTTCATTGCCCTAGGAGGAGAATTTGTATGGTCAATTCTTGGTCAACCTTGAGCAATTGAGAGCCTCTAGGAGTATGTCTTGTGTGAAAATGGGAGGAAAAATTTTGGGGTACAATAGCTGCCCCTGTTCAATCTTCTTAAACCTGAAGATTTAGATTGGCTTGTTTGCCTTTCGGGATCTGAAGGTGGAAGATGATTGAACACTAGAGTGCCCAGAAATTTGCACTCGTCCAGAGTGAGACTGTTGGTGAATAATATCGGGAATGGGCTTACAGATGCCATTTGGAAAAGATGACAGAAGACTTTAGGAGATGGGCTTAATGATGCCATCCGAGGAATATGACGGAGAGTCGTTGGAGATGGGCTTAAAGATACCATCCAAAATAGATGTTGACTTCATAAGGAGTCTCTTTATGGGGATTCATGTTCCTACTGTCCGAGGAGGAGTCTGTTGGGGAATATTTTTTAGGGGAATAGTGTCTAGTAACTTCGGTTGTCCATTACTCTATTGGGGAATCATACCTTGACTGAAGAGACGGAAGTGAACTGCTATCTGGTCAGGATCCAGGCTTTGTAGTGACTTGTCGAGGATGATAAGGCTGATTGCTATCTGGTCATATTCCAGACTTCAGAGAAACTTACTGGGGAAATGAGATTAAACGGTCATCTGGTCATGCTCCAGGCTTTGCAGTTTCTCCAACTGGAATAGAAATCAGAAAAATATTAGTATCGATTTAACTGAACCATAAAAGGTCTACCGGAAAAGAATCAGTAATAAACCAACGATCGATTTAAGCTGAACCAGCAGAGGTCTTGATTAACTTTGACTGGATAAGAATCAGAAAAATCTTAGGATCGATTTAACTGAACCAGACAAAAGTCTTGGAATATCTTCAACTGGAATAACAATCAGGGAGATCTTAGTGTCGATCTGACCGAACCAGAGAAGGTCTTTAATTAACTTTGACTGGATAAGAATCAAAAAAATCTTAGGATCGATTTAACTGAACTAGAAAAAAGTATTGGAACATCTTCAACTGGAATAAGAATCAGAGAGATCTTAGTGTCGATCTGACTGAACCAGAGAAGGTCTTTAATTAACTTTGACTGGATAAGAATCCAAAAAATCTTAGGATCGACTTAACTGAACCAGGAAAAAGTCTTGGAATATCTTCAACTGGAATAGGAATCAGAGAGATCTTAGTGTCGATCTGACTGAACCAGAGAAGGTTTTTAATTAACTTTAATTGGATAAGAATCAGAAAAATCTTAGGATCTATTTAACTGAACCAGACAAAAGTCTTGGAACATCTTCAACTGGAATAAGAATCAGAGAGATCTTAATGTCGATCTGACTGAACCCGAGGAATATCTTGTGAGAACATTTTTCAGTGGAGAATTTTGAGATAACCCTTCATTAGACGTAGCTTTTGAGAAAACTACCAGGTCATATAAGTAGTCAACAGTGTTTGTTGATTTAATCCTTTCCCTAAAAAAGGAAAGAGTTAGTCATATGCAATGGCATGATGTATGAAATGCCTTGTGATGATGTTCTCAAAATAAATGAGATTATGTTGTATGCGATGTGTATGCACATGCCATGATGTACGAATATGGGATGCTATTGAGATGTTTCCCAGTCTAAGAAAATAAATCCTGGGCTACTACTGGAGAGTATTGGGAAGTTGAATCCTTCATTTCCGCTGGTGTGATACGGTGGCAGAACCATATGTTTAATACTGGTTTGCGTTTTTTGTTCGCAAATGTTGCGGTAAGCAAGAGTCGCCACCTAATTTTATTTCAACCAACTAAGGAAAAGGAAAAAGAACAGAAAAAACCTTTTTCGAGAATGTTTATGAGTACGGGGGGTAGATTATAGAAAGGGAAGGTGTTAGAACCCTTTCTATCTGTGGTTTTCCACGGGCTCTTAGATACTTTGCTCATTTTTAAAATTTCTCGTGTGTGCTTGTTTTTTGAAAAAGTTTTACTTCGTGATGACCCTTGTATCAATCCTCAAGAGTGTGACGAAGTTGTTTTGAAAATTATTTTGAAAAGTGTTTGTGTGAAAAGTTTTGTTTGAGCAAGTATCTAGGAGCTAATCTACCTACTCGAAAAAAGGTCTGTTCGTTTTCCTTTAGACAGCGCTATCCTATTATTAAGTAATAGGTAGCACCGTTGTTGGAGTTTTAAAGGGACGTTCGAAGGGACAAAATGGTCTCTGAAGGCAACAAGTAAAGATACCTTAGCATTTCGAAGGGACTATCGTCATAAGATCAATTTGTAGGCAACTCTAGCGACAAGTAGCGACTATTATCTTTATGACAATTTTGAATCGCGGGTCATTGCTAAGGTACCCCTATGTTCGATGGACACAAACATTATTTCCGAGGCAACCAAGTGGAGTAAACCCTAGGAGTGAGCATGTGCAAGTGTATTTTTTTCAGTTAATTATCTTTGCACAATTAGGGTTTTCTACTGTTTTAATTTCAATTCGTCTTTCCATACAATCCTATACATACATCTAAGCAGTTTATAGTTTACAGAAATTAAAATGCGAGAAGTTAGAGTCCTAATTATTACAAGGCTTTGGGGAGATACATAATTATTTTTTGACTGAAAATAAAATGCGGAATTAAAAACCTACTTAAATCTATTACAAACTCGGAGCAGTTACAATAATAATAAAAAGGAAAACTAAAAGCGCGCACGGCGAATTAAATGCGAGAAATAATTGGAAAAACCTAAAAATATAATTTTGAGAAAATATTTATGTTATTTTTAAGGAAAAACTAGGTTATTTACAAAATTAAACCCTAATTCTAATTATTTTAAATTTTAATAAAAAGAGAATTAAATTGCCTAAATTTAATTAAACTAATTAATTAATAAAATATTTTTTATGAAAAATGGTTTTTGATGTATTTTTATGATTTTTCGATTAAATAAAAAATATGATTTTTTGTGTCATTTGCAAAAAAAGACATAATTAAAAAATAATAAGAAAAGAATTAAAAATAAAAAAAATGAGATTGGGCCTGCATCAGCAACCCAGGGGGTGTGTTTCTGATTTTTTGTTAGGCCCATACACACTGAGCCCATGCCTACGCCAGATCATGTGCTTCTCTCCTTTGATGATGCATGGTAGTCCCTCAATGTTTGAACGTGACATTTGTCTGATGATGGATCTCAGGGCTGAGATCTGGGGTACACGGTGGGTGCTAAGTTATGAGGCACACTGGATCTGCATTTAAATGTTCAGAAAATAAGAAAACGTTTGGACCTGGGATCGAACCCAGGTCCTTTGCTTCATTTATTCCTACCCCTGCCATCTACGCTGCGTTGGTTAGTTGTTATAATAATAAGGTCCAATTATAATATATAAAACAAAGTGGATAGGCTGGAAAAAATGCGCGATTATTCAAACGGACCAATGGAGTGGTGACGAGTCATCGTCTTCTTCCCTGTCCGTCGTCTTAGGTATCAGATCTATACCTACGGACAGAGCTCCGTAGCCATAAACCTACAATCTTCAAAAATACACACAACGCATGATAAATTAATTCTAAATACACCAATCAACTCGTCTTGATCTCACGAGTATCATGGCGTCATTTTGTTGGCCTAATTTTACCTGTATAGAGAAGCCCCAAAACGGCTTCTTAAACCCTAATCATGGTAATCATCAGTATATCCATCAAAACGTCAATTAAACTATTCAAACATGTTGCAAATATGTTAACAATGACAAATATATCATTAGAACATGCTTAGGATGCAAGAATTGTCATAATCAATTTTGAAAAAAGAGGCAAACCGTGTGAAGACTATAGGACGATTTTGGGCTTGGGAATGCTTGCAATGGATCGTGCTAGCTTCTGGAGATGTCCAGGAAGCGATTAGAAGCTTTGGAATGGCTTGAATCACCCTCTATATGAGAAAACGATCCACCACTTTTTTGCCAAATTTTGAGTTTTCTTTCTCTATTTTCACGGCTGCAACCCTTTGTTCTCTTGCATTGTTTTTGTTCATTATATGTAGTGTGATGAATTAGGGTAACAAAAACGACCTGAATCTTTTGGAATTATGGAGACTGAATGTGATTTACTTGCTATATGATATCTTTCCAAAACCATCCAAATCATGCTATTTTTTCCTCCATTTGCCTTGATTCAATTTGATTTGATTAGGCCAGCTTAATTAGATTTGATTCTCATCAAAATCAGATCATCAAAACAATCTCTGATATTTTGTCATTTATTTGATTTAATGTGATTTTTAATAAATAAAAATCAAAATAAAATAAATAAATAGATAAATTAATATATGGCTGCTGATTTGGGTCGTGGACCATGTCCCTAACAAGATATAATCCTGAAATGCTAGGCCCTTTTGTTAAAAAATGCATTTTTGAGCATATTTGACTTTTGGCAATTTTCCAAAAATGGTCAACTTTGACAATGCATATCTGTTCCAATTTTGACCCTAGGAAGGTGTTCTTGGACTTTTTAGAAAGCTTAGGATGTCCCCTAAACAACCTTTTTTGTTTCACCTCAATTGGGTCTTCCATGTTCATGTAAGAAGTTTTGATCCAAAAGGTGTTTTTGTTGACTTTTCAAAAGGACCTATAATGTAGAAATTCATATATTTTTATGAGTGCATTTTTTGAACTTGAGGGCTAAATATGGGTTGTAGGAAATTGAATTCCCTTCAAAATAAGCCTTGGATGAGAAATTTCTGATAAAGTATGAGAAAGTTATGATTGGTCAAAGTTTGGTTGACTTTTCCTAAGAAACCCAATTTAGCAACTTTTGAGTTTTGATGAATTAGGAGCATTCCTTGAGGAATCATGATCAACCCTTGATCAAATGATGGACATCACTTCAAAGTGTTGAAGTTGACCAAAAATCTTGAAGTTTGACTGTATGTGGGTCACAACTGACTTTTGACCTAATATAGTCGATTCTCAAGCATCTGAGCAGTTGACTGAGCAAACTTCTTGTGCAAGGCATGAAACTTGACATGTCTGATCTTGGGAACATATTAGGACTATGTAACGGATTTGAGGCCTTTGGAGTACACCCATCTTGATGAAAATGGAAACCCTAGTTGGAGATTCATTGCTTTAGGAGAGGGTTTGTCTGATCAACTCTTGGGCATCCTTGAGCAAGTGGTGGGTCTTAATGCACATGTGTTGAGTAAAATGGGAGGTAAAATTTTGGGGTACAACAGCTGCCCCTGTTCAATCTTCTTAAACCTGAGGATATAGATTGGCCTGTTTGCCTTCCGTGATCTGAAGGTGGAAGATGATTGAACACTAGAGTGCCCAGAAATTTGCACTCGCTTGAAGTGAATGTCAATCGATAATATCAAGAATGGCCTTACAGATGCCATTTGGGGGGTGACGAAGAACCGTCAGGGATGGGCTTAAAGATGCCATCTGGAGAAGATATCGGTTGCATAAGAGATTCTTTTGCGAGAATTCCTATACCTGCCGTTGAGGAGAACTTCACCAAGGAAAGTTTATTTGTGTTTTGGGAGATAGAGTGTAGGAACTTCGGTTGTCCATTACTCTGCTGGGGAATTAATTTTTGATTGAGGATGTGGAAATGAACTACATATCTGGTCAGGGTCCAGGCCGTACAATGACTTACTGGGTAAAGGTGAACTCGGTCGTAACTGGTCGGGTCCTGGTTTTACAGTTTTGTAAACTGTTATCTAGAGATAAGATAGAAGGAACCTGGATAGTAGGGTTACTTCGGGATGAAAGCCTGGATAGTAGGGTTATGAGAAGAAACCTGGATAGTAGGGTTACTTTGGAATGAGAGCCTGGATAGTAGGTCTATGAGAAGGAACCTGGATAGTAGGGTTACTTCGAAATGAAAGCCTGGATAGTAGGGCTATGAGAAGGAACCTGGATAGTAGGGTTACTTCGGGATGAAAGCCTGGATAGTAGGGCTATGAGAAGGAACCTGGATAGTAGGGTTACTTCGGGATGAAAGCTTGGATAGTAGGGCTATGGGAAGGAACCTGAATAGTAGGGTTACTTCAGGATAAAAGCCTGGATGGTAGGGCTTATGGGAAGGAACCTGGGTCATAGGGTTACTTTAGAATGAGATCATGGATAGTAGGGCGATAGGAAGGAACCTGGATAGTAGGGTTAATTCAGGATGAAAGCCTGGATGGTAGGGCTTATAGGAAGGAAACTGGTTCGTAGGGTTACTTCGGAATGAGAGCCTGGATTGTAGGGCAGTGAGAAGGAACCTGGATAGTAAGGTTACTTCGGGATGAAAGCCTGGATAGTAGGGCTATGAGAAGAAACCTGGATAGTAGGGTTACTTTGGAATGAGATCCTGGATAGTAGGGCTATGGGAAGGAACCTTGATAGTAGGGTTACTTCAGGATGAAATCCTAGATGGTAGGGCTTATGGGAAAGAACCTGGGTCGTAGGGTTACTTCGAAGTGAGAGCCTGGATAGTAGGGCTATGGGAAGGAACCTGGATAGTAGGGTTACTTCAGGATGAAAGCCTGGATGGTAGGGCTTATGGGAATGAACCTGGGTCACATGGTTACTTCGAAGTGATAGTGTAGATTTAGTTGACCCGTTTGGTTTCGGGAACTGGGTTTCCATTAGTTGTCTGCAGATGTGACCTGTATATCTGCTGGGATTGTTGAAGATAATTGTCTTTCCTGAAAAGATAACAAGGTTAATCACATGTGATACATGAAATGCACGGTGAGATGATGTTCTCAAAGTAAATGAGATTATGTTGTATGTGATATGTATGTGTATGTCATGATATATGTACATGAAATGCTATTGGGGTATGTCCGAGTCTGGGAAAATAAATCCCTGACTGCTGCTGAAGAATATACCATTCCTGACTGTTGTAGAGAATTATGGTTATTCTACTTTCGTCGGGGAATGCTGAACAGAAATGACAATGCTGGAGATTGACTCTTTGTTGTTCATGAATATTTTGTCAGGAAGAGATTCTGTTTGAGAATAGTTTTGCTGGGAACAACTTGGGAAGTGAAATTCTGTAGCTGAAGTAATGAGCTCTGTCGGGGATTGAGCTTCTGTATCTGGAGAAATAAACTCTACTTGGGAGGTAAATTTTACTGGCCCGCTCGCGATTATGAAATGTGGCTGGGGGATATAGCTGTCAAGTTTCTGAATGATCCTGGCTGGGGAGATTACTTCCTGTTTTGGGAAAGCCGACCTCAATGCTTTTGGATATTTTTACTCTGTAGGGAGTGTATGTATTGATGATTATGCTCCAAAGCTGTCTCCATCCTGGTACCTGCTGGGCAGAGTAACTGTCGGGTTTGACCCTTTTTTTTTGCCCCTGTTTCTGGAATTACGAGTAATTATCTTTTTGTTTCATATGTAAATATTTATGAGCAGCAATCATATTCAAATGCATATGTCAAGAATAAATCATTGGACGTTCTCGTAAAACAAAACAAAAAAAAGGAAAAACTCGAAGTTTCTTGTGAAAATGATTTTATATTGATTTTTTAAGTTGGCCTGTAATAAGCGTTTTTTTACAAGGAGGCTTATGCTCTAGTAAGAGAATGTCGTCATAAAGCTATACAATTTTGTGTAAAAGAAAACAGCTATGTGAAACAATCCCATTGAGTTCTAACTCTGCTATTGCCCTCATGTCTTCGAGCGTCTCATCACTTTGCTACTTGGCCGAAGGTTGATTAGATTGATTGGTGTCGTCTGAGCTTGATATTCGATACCGAAGTCTGGTCGCAAGATGATCCAATGGGACATAGTGATACGCTTAATATCCCTAACTTTTTCATGGACTACCCTTTCGGGTTTTCAGTCCACCGGGATACCCTTTTTTGCCCAAGCCTCCCTTTCAGGTTTTCGGCTTGCCGGGTGTATAGATTTTTTTTTCATTTTCATCCCTTATTTACGCCCGAACCCTTTTGGTTCGCTGGGAAGCCCTTATTTTTGCCTATGTCAGTCAACCTAGCGGGTCTTTTAATTAAGCGTAGTATATTTTCACTATGTCTGCATTGACAGGGTGAGGAAGGTCGTCATAGTCCATGGTGGTTAGAATCATAGCTCCACCTGAGAAAATGTTTTTAACCACAAATGGCCCTTCGTATGTGGGGGTCCATTTTCCCCTGGGATCACCTTGTGGCAGTATGATGCGCTTGATCACTAGATCCCCGACTTGATATTCTTGACGTCTAACTTTCTTGTTAAAATCCTTGATCATTCACTTTTGATACGTTTGACCATGACAGATAGCGGTAAGTCTCTTCTCGTCGATTAGATTTAGCTGATCAAGTCGAGTTTGGATCCAGTCGTCTTCATTCAAACCCGTATCCTTCATAATCCTAAGAGAAGGTATCTGGACTTCGATGGGTAGGACTGCCTCCATGCCATATACCAGAGAGTAGGGTGTTGCCCCTGTTGACGTCTGTGTTGTGGTATGATATCCATGAAGAGCAAATGGTAACATCTCATGCCAGTCTTTGTACGTCATCATCATCTTCTGTATAATTTTCTTGATGTTTGTGTTAGCTGCTTCAACAGCGCCATTCATCTTCTGTATCTTGAACTGTTTACAGAGCTCGGTGATCATTGTGTTGTTGAGATTCGTACCATTGTCAGTAATAATTCTCTCTAGCATACCATACCGACATATTAGATTATGTCTGATAAACCGTGCCACCATGTTCTTGGTTACAGTAGCAAAAGAGGTTGCCTCAACCCACTTCCTTAGGAGAGAGCTTGTCTGGCCAACCCTTGGACTACCTTGAGCAATTTGGAGATCTTTCTTGACATATTTTGAGAAATATGAGAGGGCAAATTTTGGGGTACAACAGTTGCCCCTGTTCAATCTTCTTAAACTTGAGGATGTAGATTGGCTTTCGTGCCTTTCGTGATCCGAAGGTGGAAGAGGATTGAACACTAGAGTGCCCAGAAATTTGCACTCGCATAAAGTGATAATTGTCTTGTGATGTCGGGAATGGGCTTATAGATGCCATTTGGAGGAGTGTTGATCGCATAAGAGATTCCTTAGCGAGAGCTTGTATACCTGTTGTTGAGGAAGATTCAGTTGGGGAAGTCTGATCTCTGTTGAGAGAAGTAGAATTTTAGGAGCTTCGTCATCCGCTATTTTGTTGGTGAGTCATCTTTGTTGATATTTAGGAACTTCAATCGTCCGTACTCAACTGGGGAATCATCTATGTTGAGATTTAGGAGCTCGTCCATAATTCAATTGAGGAAACATCTCTGCTGAGATTTAGGAACTTGTCCATAATTCAACTGAGGAAACATATTTGCTGAGATTTAGGAACTCGTCCGTAATTCAACTGAGGAAACATCTCTGTTGAGATTTAGGAGCTCGTCCATAATTCAACTGAGGAAACATCTCTGTTGAGATTTAGGAGCTTTTCCGTAATTCAACAACTTTGCTGAGATTTAGGAACTCGTCCATAATTCAACTGGGAAAATATCTGTCGAGATTTAGGGGCTCGTCCGTAATTCAACAACTTTGCTGAGATTTAGGAGCTCGTCCGTAATTCAACTGAGAAAACATCTCTGTCGAGATTTAGGAACTCGTTCGTAATTCAACCGAGGAAATATCTTTGTTGAGATTTAAGAGCTCGTCTGTAATTCAACTACATTGCTGAGATTTAGGAACTCGTCTGTAATTCAACTGAGGTAATATCTGCTGAGATTTAGGAACTCGTCCGTAATTCGACTGAGGAAATATTTTCATCGAGATTTAGGAACTCGTCCGTAATTCGACTGTGGTAGAAGCTTCATAGCTTGAACTTTGTGAGAATTTGATTGTATCTTTCCTGAAAGGTAAAGGTTAGCTGTATGTAATGCATGATATGTATCAAGCAATGGTGTTCTCAAAATAAATGAGATTGTGTTGTATGATGCGTATGCATGTCATGATGTATGAAAATGTGATGTTTTTATCTGGGGAAAATAAATCTCGGATCATTGCTGGAGAAAAGAATTGGATTCTTCGTTTCTGCTGGAGATAGTGGATGAAGATGATTGTGAGAATAAACCTGCAGGAGAGGATAACTCCGCTGGGGAATAAACTAATGAGAGAATGACTCTATGGGGAAGAGATTCTCTGTTGAGGATTCCGTTGATAAATTCAGCTGGGGAAGAATTACCACTGCTGGTGATAATGAAACCTGTTGGGGATTAAATTCCTGTTTGTGAAAGGAAAGAACTCCGCTGGGGATGACTTTCCAGTTGCGACTTAACAAGGAATAATCTTTTAGACTCTACTGGGGATAATCTTCCTGAGTCTACTGGGGACAATTCTTCAAACTCCACTGGGGATATTTTATACTCCGCTGGGGATGATAAGACTTTTCAGTGCTGATGGTAGATAAACTCTACTTGGGGAGAATATTACCAATTCATTCACAGTTGCGAGTCTCAGTTGGGGAGAGCTAGCACCTGTTATATTTCTCTTACTCTGCGGAGGATGAATGTACCTTCAATCGTTTCCTCCAACTAGGTCTATCCCTATACCTGGTGGACAGAGCAACTGTACGGTTTTGGACATTTCTCGTTTGCCCCTATTTCTGATATTACAAGTAGTCGTCTTTTGTTTCACATGTAAATATTTATGAGCAGCAATCAATGTCAAATGCATATATCAAAAACTGAACATTGGACGTTCTTTGCAAAATAAAATAGAAAAAGGGGAAATTTGAAATTTCTTTGTAAAAATGACTTGTATTGATTTTGAAGTTAGCCTGTAAATAGGCGTTTTTGTACAAGAGGCTGCCGTCTTAGTAAGAGAACACCGTCGAACAAATAGAATTTATAAAATTTGTGAAAAACAAAGGAAAACAGCTATGTGAATAATCCCACTGAGTTCCAACTCTGCTATTGCCTTTATGTCCTCGAGCGTCTCATCACTTCGCTACTTGGTTGAAGATGGATCAGACTGATTGGTGTCGTCCGACCTTGATAGTCGATACCGAAGTCTGATTGCAAGGTGATCCAATGAGACATAGTTTTACGCTTTAATCCCTAATTTTTTCCTGGACCGCCCTTTCGGGTTTTCAGTCCACTGGGATACCCTTTTTTGCCCAAGCCGCCTTTTCAGGTTTTCGACTTGCCGGGTGTACAGATTTTTCATTTTCATCCCTTATTTTTGCCCTAACCCTTTTTGGTTCACTGGGAAGCCCTTATTTTTGCCTAGGCCAGTCAACCTAGCGGGTCTTTGATTATGCGTAGTATCTTTTCACTATGTCTGCATTCACGGAGTGAGGAAGGTCGTCACCATCCATGGTGTTTAGAATCATAGCTCCTCTTGAGAAAATGTTCTTAACCACAAATGGCCCTTCTTACGTAGGGGTCCATTAGCCCTTGGGATTACCTTGTGGTAGGATGATGCGCTTGATCACCAGATCCCCAACTTGATACTCTTGTCGTCTGACTTTCTTGATAAATGCCTTGATCATCTGTTTTTGGTACGTTTAACCATGACAAATAGCAGTAAGTCTCTTTTCGTTGATTAAGTTCAGCTGATCAAGTCGGGTCTGAATCTAGTCGTCTTCGCTCAAACCTGCATCCTTCATAATCCGAAGAGAGGGTATCTGAACTTCGATTGGCAAGACGGCCTCCATGCCATATACCAAGGAATAGGGTGTTGCCCCTGTTGACGTTCGCGCTGAGGTACGGTACCCATGAAGAGCAAATGGTAACATCTCATTCCAATCTTTGTATGTCACTGTCATCTTCTTCATAATCTTCTTAATATTCTTATTAGCCGCTTCTGCAGCCCCATTCATCTTCAGCCGGTAAGGAGAAGAGTTGTGATGCTGTATCTTGAACTGTTGGCAGAGCTCGGTGATCATCTTATTGTTGAGATTTATACCATTGTCCGTAATAATCCTCTCTGGTACACCATATCGACATATCAAATTGTGCCGAATAAACCGTGCCACGATGTTCTTGGTTACTGTAGCAAAGGAAGCTGCTTCAACCCACTTCGTAAAGTAATCAATAGCTACCAGGATGAAGTGATGCCCGTTAGATGCCGTAGGTCTGATCTCGCCAATCATGTCTATGCCCCACATTGCAAAAGGCCAAGGTGTTGTCAAGATGTTCAGAGGTACTGGAGGTATGTGCACCTTATCAGCATAAACTTGGCACTTATGATAAGTCTGAGAATGTTAATAACAGTCGGCTTCCATGGTAGACCAATAATATCCTGCCCGTAGGATTTTCTTCTCCATGGTATGTCCACTGGAATGAGTTCCGAAAGTACCTTCATGTAACTCTACCATAATCCTTTCTGCTTCGTCCTTATCCACACAACGCAGTAAGGTTGAATCATGATTACGCTTGTAAAGGATGTCGTTACTGATGAAGAACTTCACCACGAACCTCCTCAGAAACTTCTTATCATTAACATATGCACCCTCGGGGTATTCCTGGGCTTCAAGATACCTCTTAACCTCATGAAACCATGTTTTATCTGCTACCTCTTCAGTCTCAATATCACAGTAATGTGTGGGTTCGTCCAACCTCTCAATGGTAATCTGGGGATCCTCGTTGTCCCATCTGACCTTGAACATAGAAGACATCGTAGCTAGCGCGTCCGCCAACTGATTCTCCTCTCTAGGGAAGTGTTCAAAGGTTATCTCCTCGAAATGTGTAAGCAGAGTCAACACATACTCCTTGTAAGGAATAAGATTTGGGTGTTTCGTATCCCACTCGCCTTTGATCTGACTGATCACGAGAGCGGAATCTCCGAATACACTTAAGAACTTAATCCTTAGGTCAATAGCTGCTCGAAGACCCATAATGCATGCTTCATACTCCGCCATGTTGTTGGTGCAGTTGAAACATAGTCGGGTAGTGAACGGAGTATGAGAGCCTTCAGGAGATATGATCACGGTGCCAATGCCATTACCCAAAGCGTTTGAAGATCTATCAAAGTACATAGACCATCGGGATCCTTCCTCAGATCCTTCATCCGGTCCAGGTGTTTCGCAGTCAGTCACCAACATGATATTCTCATCCGGGAATTCAAAGTTCATAGACTGGTAATCGTACACTGCCTGATGTGCCAAATGATCTGCCAACACACTTCCCTTGATTGCTTTATGGGTCGTGTATTGGATGTCATACTTAGTCAAGATCATCTGCCATCTTGTTATTCTTCCGGACAAGGCAGGCTTTTCGAAGATATACTTGATTGGATCCACCTTTGATATCAATAGAGTAGTGTGAGTCAGCATATACTGTCTCAGCCGGCGAGCAGCCCATGCCAAAGCGTAGCAAGTTTTCTCAAGCAACGAGTACCGGGTCTCGCAGTTGGTAAACTTTTTGCTAAGGTAGTAAATAGCATGCTCTTTTCGGCCAGACTCGTCATACTGCCCCAGCACGCACCCTATTGAATTATCGAGTACTGTCGAGTATAAGATCAGAGGTTTCCCTTCAACTGGAGGCATCAGAATAGGTGGCTCTTGGAGATATTCTTTTATCCTTTCGAAAGCGGCCTGGCATTCATCGTTCCATCTTACCACTTGATCTTTCTTCAGTAACTTGAAGATTGGCTCACAAGTAGCAGTCAGGTGTGAGATGAATCGGGAAATATAGTTCAGACGTCCCAGAAAGCCTCTGACCTCCTTTTCTGTTCGAGGAGCTGGAATTTCCTGTATAGTCTTCACCTTTGCAGTATCCACTTGAATACCTTTGTCACTTACGACGAAGCCCAACAGCTTACCAGATCTCACCCTGAAGGTGCACTTGTTCGGGTTTAACCTCAGCTTGTACAAATTCAACCTGTCAAATAGCTTCTGAAGATGGTCAAGATGTTCTTCCTCAGTTTGGGACCTTGCAATCATGTCATCAACGTATACCTCAATCTCATGATGGATCATGTCGTGGAGCAGAGCAACCATGGCGCACTGATACGTTGCCCCAGCATTCTTCAACCCAAAAGGCATGACTTTGTAGAAAAAGGTACCCCATTGAGTAAAAAAGTTTGTCTTCTCCATGTCTTCGGGAGCCATCTTAATCTGATTATAACCGGAGAAACCATCCATAAAGGAGAAGACCTTATGTTGTGCGGTGTTGTCAACCAGAACGTCGATATGAGGTAGAGGGAAATCATCCTTGGGGATTGCCCTATTCAGATCCCTATAGTCAACACACATTCGAACACTACCATCCTTCTTCGGCACTGGAACCATGTTGGAAACCCACTGTGGGTAAGAAGTAACTGCTAGAAAACCGGCATCAAATTTTTTCATAAATTCAGCCTTGATTTTCTCAGACATCTCTGGGCGCATTCGGCGAACCTTCTATTTCACTGGAGGACAGTCTTCCTTGGTAGGAAAGCGATGAACCACGATATCGGTATCCAACCCAGGCATATCTTCATAAGACCAGGAAAAGATCTCAACTTAGTCACGCAGCATCTGAATCAACTGTTGCTTGACACTAGACTCCAGATTTGCACCGATCTTGACCTCTTTCTTGTCTTCCTCCGTACCCAGATTTACTGTTTCCACTGGCTCTTCATGCGGCTGTATGGCCCTATCTTCCTGAAGTAACAGTCTAGCAAGTTCACCAGGCACTTCACAATCATCCTCACCTTCGTCCTCGGCTTGGTTGATCGAACTTTCAAAGTCATAATTGGAAGTAGTAGAGTCGTTATCAATGGGACCCAGAGTGGATTTAGACCTGTATATGTGAGTGTGTGTAAAATAGCTGTTTTGCAAGATAAAAAAAAACAAAGAGCGCAAAATTTGTAATGCAAGAAAACGTCCAATGCTTTTATTAATGATATATGGAAATGACACATAGTAAGCCCTCAAACAAAGCCACGGTATCTCAGGTAAGGCACCAGGCCGTAAAGTTTAAAATTGTTTGTTTCAATTCCAAAACAAAAGTCTATTACTGTGTAATAAAAGAAATTGGCACGAAGTCCTTTGTCGTCCAATTGCTCAAGCCGCCATCGCTAGTTGGGTAAATCCAGCTGTCAAACTCAGACTCTTCATCATCGTCTTCAATCGCATTCACTTCAAAATTAGTGATACGCAGGGGAGGTCTTCCAATCCGCGCACGCTGAACAACCCTCTAAGATTCTGCAGTGAAACCCAAACCAAACTTGTCAGTCTTATGTGCAAAGTTAGGGAGTTGGCCCCAATTTGCACACCCACCTTTCTGAATAACAGCTCGGGCATCCTTGAGGGAAGCCATCTTCATTGGAGGATCTTCAGTAACTGTTTTAGTTGATGCCAGCGTCTGGGGGACTTCTTCAAAATGTTGACACGGGGTTTCAATGAATTCCCTGTCCATTTCCACATACCGGAAAGAGTTGAGGTGGCTCACCATGTACTCCTCTTCTCCTCGTACCGAAACAATTTTCCCCTTCATAGGGTATTTCAGCATCTGGTGAAGCGTAGAAGTTACTGCCCCAGCTTTATGGATCCATGGGCGACCCAACAAACAAGAATAAGATGGTCGAATGTCCATCACATAGAATGTAGACGCGAAGATCTGAGAACCATCCTTAACTGGAATATCTACCTCTCCATGTACCATTCTCTTGGACCCGTCAAAGGCCCTAACCATAATGTTACTCGGCTTCAGCACCAACCCTTTGCAGTCCAACCGGTCTAACGCTTTCTTGGGTAAAACATTCAACGAGGACCTAGTATCCACCATCACGTGAGCTAGATTAGTGCCCATGCACTCAACGGAGACATGCAGAGCATCGTTGTGATTCTTCCCTTTGGAAGTCAAATCTGCATCGGAGAAATCCAACCCGTTATCAGCAGTCAAGCTAGCCACACAGTCTTTGAACTGATCAGCAGATGTCTCCTGCGGAACATGCGTAGTTTTCAGGAAAGAAATCAGAGCCTTAGCATGGGCCTCTGAGCACAACAATAAAGACAACATAGAGATCTTTGACGGGGTTTGCCCCAGGTGTTCAACTACATTGTAGTCGCTTTTCTTGATGATCTTTAAAATTTCCTCTATCTCCTACCTAGAGGCTTCAATAGTAATCTTCCTCGACGCCTCCGTCTGGGTAGGCCCACCAGTGATCCCTTTGCCCCGAGTGTCAGATGACTCAGCGATAGGGGTAAGGATTGGAACATGAACAGGGACAGTAGCAGATGTACGGGCAGGTGTAATAACAACAGGCTTCTGAACAATTGGTGGAGAGATCGCAGGGGAGAAAAGTCTTCTGCTTTGGGTGACTTTACTAGATCCAACAATATTGCTGACATCAGTATCATCCTCTTCATCCTTCAAGTCTTGTTTAACCCCGTGATAATACACATCGGCCCCATAGTGCCATGGGACAGCCTTATCCGACGTGTAAGGGATAGGTCCAGGAACAATGATGATCAATGGAGTGATTCTCGGAACAGATGTAATTCTAACAGGCTTTCTCGAGGAAGCCTTGGAAGAATTGATGAAAATGGTGATTATGGAAACTTCTTCAACAGGAACCACAGGAACAAAAGTTTTCTCGAACAAGATTTCTTTATTATCCATCAGGCGTTGAACACCTGACTTCAAAAGATGGCAACCAGTAGGTAGGATGGAACACAGATGGAAACCTTCGCCACAACCCGGAAATAAACTGGCTAATAGAAGGTTCTTCTTCACAGTCATCAATGGAGTAGAAATGTCTTCCACAGAGGATACAAACACATCATCATCATCCACATCATTCACTCCATGCTTGGGCATAGGAGCAGTCATAACATTAGGCTTTTTTGGCGCTTCGAACTCAATCTCCTTAGCGTCAATCAGATCCTGCACTTTATTCTTCAAAGCCCAGCAGTTATTGGTATCATGCCCCGGGCTATCAGAGTGATAAGCACAGCGGGCGTTAGGATTATACAACGGTGAGGTGGTGTTGGGATTCTTTGGAGCCTCCCTCGGAGTCACCAAATTGGTCTTCAATAACTGTGGCAGAATTTGAGATAAAGCCATACTGAGTCGAGTAAACTGTCTTTGAGGCCTTTCTGCCCTTTGCTGAGTGTTGCATTGTGGAGCAACAGTTGGTCTTGAAATAACTACCGCATTAACTGCTTGGTGGCGCTCGGGTCGACTTTGGCTCCTAGACCTGTAAACTGCACTGGACTCCTTCTTGAAAGGCTTCTTCTTGGTACTTGACGAAGCACCCTTCTGTATTGTGCCGCTCTTGATACCAGCTTCAACCCTCTCCCCACTCATAATTAACTCAGAAAAACCTGACGATGAACTTCCGATCAAATGGTTGAAATACGGGCCAGATAAAGTCCCTAGAAACATATCCACCAACTCACTGTCAGCCAGAGGGGGTTGGACTCTACCAACAAGATCTCTCCACTTCTGAGCGTAATCTTTAAAACCTTCGCTCGCACCCATAGACATACCCTGAAGTTGGGTACGCGTGGGAGCAAGGTCGGCATTATATTGGTACTGCTTGTAAAAAGCAGCAGCAAGGTCTTCCCAATTACGGACGTTAGCTCCTTCTAGCTGATAGAACCACTCAAGTTGAATCCCTGAAAGACTATCTTGAAAGAAATGAATCCAGAGATTCCTGTCAGCAGTATATGGTTGGATCTTTCTAACATACGAGCGGAGGTGTAGCTTTGGGCAGGAGACCCTGTCGTATTTAGCAAAGACTGGTGCTTTGAACTTGTGGGGAATCACCACCTCAGATGCCAGACCCAAGTCTTCAAAGTCCAACCCAGGTATCTTCTGGATCTCCATCACGCTTAACCGATCTTCAAGTTGCTTATAACTGTCCTCGGCAGGAGGATACTGGTCTTCATCAAAGTCAGTCTCATTGTCAGAAACAACAGGGCTAGGAGCCCTTCTTTCTTCCTGATTCTCTCCCCCTCCAGATGAGTGAGATAAATCAACTTCTTCCCGCAGCCTGTTCCCAAAGCTGTAACCCATGTTTAGGAGGACCGTCTTCTTCTTCTTCTTCTTCTTCTTCTTATCCTTCAAGATAAGAGTCTTCAGATCTTTCTACCCCTTGGCCAGGTTCATGAACATTTCCTGGAACTGAGCGTTTTGAGCTTGGAGAGCCTTGATAGCTTGATCAGTGGAAGTTTCAGAAGACATGATTGCTGAAATAAACAGCGAAGAAGATAAGAGACCTGTAAGGGTACCTGTGATGAGGTGCATGGGAATGGAATGCATATGATATGATTTCATAGACTTTAGGGATTCAAATTCGTAAACCAAAATGAAACACACTTTTATTAGATTAAAAACTTGAAACAATGTTTGACAAATGCCTTTAAGGCGTTACAAAGAGAAAAAACTAAAAAGTAAATCAAAAATAGAAATAACAAAGGACATCAGCGCTCCCATGGTCGTTTTCTGTTGGTGCTGACATAATCGTTGAGGACCTTCTCGTTCTCCAGCTGCCTTGTAAGCTTTAGGATCTTCCATTCCTGTTCATGATACTTCTCTCTGGAAGTATCCCATTCTTCTCTCAACTGGATCCAAGACCTCTTTAATGCCCCAATGTCAGTAGGCATGTATGGATGGAGGACAGTATGAGGAACCCCTTCTTCATCAGCATTCTCAACAATTACCGGTAAGACAGCTTCGTACAGCATCCCCAGCTTTTGAGCGCGGGCACGAACCCACCGGAGATACGGTTCCATCGGAAGAGAGGTCTTCATTCCTAGCTTATGTGGATCAGACCTGTTAACCCTATTCCAAGCTCGTATGAACCTGCGGCGATGTCCCTCACTATCCCCTTGGAAGTCAAAGACAATACTCGGAATCAGCAACTCATGAGGACCGTCCTTTCGAGCTCGCCCAAATTGTCGTAAGGCCAGACAAGGATTATAGGTTATTCCTCCCCTAATTCCAAGCAAAGGAACATTGGGGTATTCTCCGCACCGGTCAATAACATATACTTCTTCCATGTCTTTAGTGCTACAGATGATATCCGTATGAGCAAGGGACATAATTCTGTAGGCCCAACCCATGCCTTCCTTGTTCTTCAAAACAGATTTGGGGAGGTGAAAAATAAACCACCTCGCCATCAATGGTGCACAACACATAAGGGTTCCCCGTTTCCGAGCAGTACGGGCATAAAGAGCATGTAGAATGTCACCTAAGAGAGTAGGCACCAGATTACGGGACATAAAGATCTTCATTGCATTCACGTCGACAAAAGGAATCTGAATTATGGAACAAAACCAAGCCATAAATTAGAAGTGCCAGGATGTCTTCAAATGCTTGAAAGTCCAAACTATCTCCCAATAGTATTTCTGCGCATAGATGCCATGATCTGCAAAACAGAACAAAGATGAATCCCCTCGGTCTTTGAAATGGGTTAGTCTAATGAAATATGCATGCAATGACATGATGCATGATGTTATGATAGACACACCACAAGTTCACAGATAGCAAACATGGTAAGGGCAAGCAACTCACACAGTATCCCTTATATTTCAGGCTGGCATCGAGTTTAGGTATTACCCTCTTTCAGTTTAGTTGGTTCAACCTGTCCTAGTAATAGTAACCGGGTTCTAGAGGATCTCAATATCACTGACCACACTGAATCGGTCATAATTCCAGTTTAGCAACCTTTTCTTGCGGCCGGAATCATCGCAAGAGTTTGGTCTCAATGAGTGTAGCATACTGCTACTTTTCTATGGCCAAGTTGGTCAATTATAGGTTCTAAGGTCAGTTGGTGCTTAATGACCCCTTAGCAGCCCCATATTCTCCTTGTTCCTCCATAAGGGATATCGGTACAAACTAAAGTGTCACACCAACGTAGCTACTGCTTCAACCGTATCAGTCTATGTTGTACAGTTCCCTCACAGTCTATTGCTACTTACCTAAAAGGTATCCCCAGATCCGGGTTAGGATCTATAGTAACTCTCATTCAAACCCGCAAAGATAAATCAATACAAATCAAGCAATTGAAAACATTATGATGAACTATTCCTAAGGTACACCCCACTTATTAACTCCCCAGCAGAGTCGCCAGTTCTGTGATACGGTGGGAAGAACTGACTTTTTTTGGAATGCTGGTTTGTGTTTTGCGTTTGTTTTCGCAAAATGTCGCGGTAAGCAAGAGTTGCCACCGTCTTTTATTTTATCCAACAAGAAAAGGAAAAAAGCACAGAAAAATTCCTTTTTTCGAGATATTTCCGAGTATGGGGGGTAGATTATAGAAAAGGAAGGTATTAGCACCCTTTATATCCGTAGTTATCTACGGGCTCTTAGGTACTTGCTCATCATTTTCAAAAATTGTTTTCTTTGTGTTTGTGGGCTTTGAAAAGTTTTTGTTTTAAATTCGATTTAACTCTTGCTTCTGTCTTCAAGAGTGTAATAAAGTGTTTTTGAAAACTTTGTTTGTAAAGGAGTGTAAGTGTGAAAAATTTGTTTGGAATGAGCAAGTACTTAAGAACTAATCTACCTACTCGAAAAAAGAATCGTTCTGTATTTGTTTCCTTTAGACAGGGCTATCCCACTATTAGTGAGTAGGTAGCACCGTCGTTGGAGTTTTGAGGGTCAATTCGAAAGGGACATACGGTCACTAAAGCAATGTTTAGGACATCTTAGTGGTAACCCTAATGTCTTAGATCATTTATTCGAGGCAACAATATCCGAGGCAACCTTTTCGAGGCAACTATGATCTTTTAGACAAGAGGGAGACCTCTAAAACAACTATACTCAATGACCATTTACAAAGGCAACCAAGTGGGAGTGTACCTTAGGAGTGCGCATGTGTGAGTGTATTGATTTCAGTTATTTTTATCTTTGCACATGTTTAGGATGATCTAACTGTTTTAAATTAGACATTCATTCTTGTCATGCAAACCCTATTATCAAACATCTAGCAGTTGGATATTTGCAGAAATTAAAGTGCGGAATTTAAATAACTATTACAAAGCGTCGGGTATTTACATCGCCAAAAGCAAACCCTTTGAAATTTAAAAGCGGAAAAATAAATAAATGTCCTAATTAATTATTACAAACCGGGAGCAGATACAATAATTAAATAAAGAAAAAATAGAGTGCGCGAGACAAATGGATCGAATGCGAAACTAGGGTTTTGACCCTCCTAATTAAAAGAAAATATTTTTGTTGTTTTTATTTTTTAATAAAAGAAATTAATTCCTAAAGTTAAATGCTAAATTAATTAGTTATTAAATTAATTAATGAAAAATAATTACATGACATATTTTTGGATTTTTGGTTATTTTAGGAAAGAAATAAAACAATTAAATTAATGTTAAAACCTAGTTATTCTAATTGATTTTTAATTATTTGCAAAATAAATGAAAGTTATCTAAAATTAACCTAATTAAATTAATTAATATTTAATGATGAAAAATAAAAATTCTAAATTTATTTGGACATAAAAATATATTTGTGATTTTTGATAAAAAAAAGAAAATTGTTTTTGGTTAAGTAAATTAATAAATAAATAATTAAATGAAATAAACAAAATATGAAAAAAGAGAGGGATGGGCCTGAAATTAGGGTGTCAATAGCAAGAATTCTGGCCCAATTGGAGAAGGTCCATTTGACTTTCTGGATCCTGTGCATGTGCATTGACTGGACCTTTGGTGCACCCTCAATGGTAGCCACCAGATCTGGCCATCTGGCCATCTGGCGCGTGGATGATGAATGTCCATGGTGGATCTCCTGGCCTCGCTTGCACTGAATCACTTGAAATAATAAGGAAAAATAACAAATGCTGGAGGCAGGGATCGAACCCCTGACCTCCAGCCTCTAACGCCTTAAGCATACACCTGGTGATCACTGGGCTATGTTGTCTTGATTGTTAATATATCAAACGCTGGAGATAATATATAAAACAAAAGAAAATTGGAAAACAAAATAAAAAATGCGCGCAATAATTTGAATGGTCCTATGGGGGAGTGACACGCCTTCATCCCCTTCCTCTCTCTGTGGCTAAAACAAGAAACACCTATACCCACGGACAAATGTCTGTCACTGTAACCCTGTCCATTCTCAAAATCCCCCACAAGCCATGGAAATGATATCTAAGGCCATGGTTGAGGCTGTCTCCTTCTTCTGATCATAACCATACCATTCATGGAGGCTAATTGTTCCTGAAAAGAAAAACCCTAAAAGCAAATTCGAAACCCTAACAATGGTGGATTTCGTTACAGACCATATAAACGCAATTGAGTAATGCCAAAAGCTTGCAAACATCATGGTGATCAAGACTATGCCATTATTTTACTTTATACGTGCAATAATGATGCTAATCGAATTCAAGAATGTTTTGATACCATTACGGACTTACAGTGCGCTGGAGGGCTTGAAAACGATTGGTCTCGATTGCTTTCACTTGCTGAGGGTGCTAGGAAGCGATTGTGAGAGGTCTCGAGCCTTGAGGATGCCTCTAAGTGGGATTTTGATCTCACACTTTTTCCTTGATTTTTCAGTTTTTGTTCTTGCTCTCACGCTCGCTTCCAACCTTGTTTTTTGATCTGCCTCTCCTCCTTATGTATTAGACAATGCATTAGGGTTGCTAAACTGATCAAAATCTTCTTCTTTTAATGCTTTGGATATTGATTTGATTTGCTTTGAAGATCTTTCCAAAATTGGTCCAAATCCAATCTCTTTGTATACATATGCCTTGATACGAGTTTGATGATGGCTAGCTGTGATTTAAGACCTGAAATCATCACAAAATCCCTTGTTATCAATGCTTTGGATTTTTATTTGATTTATTTTGATTTAAATCAAATTAATTCAAATAAGAATCAAAATAATTAATAAAAATATGATATGGACAAGTGGCAAGGGCTAGAGCACGTGGGCTATGATGCCAATTCAAAACAAGTGAAAAAGAATGGGCCCATTTGGCAAAAATTGAAATTTTAGGGATAGTTGACTTTTGGCAATTTTGCAAAAAGGATCAACTTCACCAATACATAACTTCCTCAATTTTGAACCTTTAGAGGTGTTCTTGAACTTTTTAGAAATCTTGAGATGTACTCTAATCAACCCTTTTGGTCTCATATCATATTGATATTCCATTCTCATGTATGAAGCTTTGACAAAAAAGGTGATTTTGTTGACTTTTCAAAATGACCTATAATGTCCAAATTCATAACTTCTTGTGAGTGCATATTTTGATCTTGGGAGCTGAATATGGATTGTAGGGAATTTAATCCTCTTCAAAATGATCTTTGGATAGGTCATTTATCATAAAGTATGAGAAAGTTATGCTTGGTCAAAGTTGAGTTGACTTTTCCTACAAAACCCTAATTTAGCAACTTTTGAGTCTTGATGAATTATGAGCAATCCTTGATGAATCATGATCAAACCTTTATCAAATGATGAAATATACTTCAAAATGAGAATGTTGACCAAAAATATTGAAGTTTGAATGTATGTAGGTCACAGTTGACTTTTGCCCTAGCACAGTCGATTTTTGGACCCTTGAGCAATTGACTGAGCAAACTTCCTCTGCGAGGCTTGAAAATTGACATGGATGATATTGAGAACATATTAGGACAATGTTGAGCATTTGGGATCACTTGGACTCAAGGATCTTGATGCAACATGAAACCCTAATTTGGGGTAGCCTGCCTTAGGAGAGAGCTTGTCTGGCCAACCCTTGGACTACCTTGAGCAATTTGGAGATCTTTCTTGACATATTTTGAGAAATATGAGAGGGCAAATTTTGGGGTACAACAAAGTGAACCCACAAATTTCTATCAGCGGTGTGGGGCTGGATCTTTCTGACATAGGAACAGAGATAGAGTTTTGGGCAAGACACCCCATCGTACATAGCAAAAATTGGAGCCTTGAACTTCTGCGGGATGACCACTCCCGACACCAATCCCAATTCTTTGAAATCCAACCCAGGTATCCTCTGGACTTCCATAGAACTCGGACGATCTTCCAACTGCTTGTATCTATCCTCAGTAGGAGGATACTGCTCATCATTGTAATCTGTGTCATTGTCAGAAACTTCAGGACTGGGGTCCTTTTCCCTTGTCTCTTCTTCTTGATTCTCCCCTTCTTTGGATGAAGAGGTTAGATCGACTTGCTGCTTCAACGGCCCCCTGAACCTTCTGCTCATATTCATAATACCGGCGACCTTCTTCTTTTTCTTTTTCTCTTTCAGGACGAGGGCTTTCAGATCCTCCTGCCCTTTCTCCAGATTTATGAACATCTATTGGAATTGGGCATTTTGTGCCTGAAGATCCTTGGTGCTTTGTTCGGAAGACATTTCTGCTGAAATAAACATCAAAGAAGATGAGAAACCTGTAATGGTACCTGTTTATGTGATGCTATGAATGGGATGCATATGCAATGATTTCAAGGTTTCTTAAAGGCTCATATTTGTTTAACCAAAAGAAACACACGTTAATTGCATTAATAAGTTCGAATTGTTACAAAGAATGCCTTTTAGGCTTACAATTAAACAAAACAAAACTTAAAGCAAAAAAGAAACTAGGTCTCCCAAGAGCGCATCCTTTTTGGTGCAATGTAGGCGTTTATGTTCCTTTCTTCATGAAGTAGCCTAGTGAGCTCTAGGACCTTCTTCTTGCTGGCATAGAACTGAGCTTCAAACGTGTCCCGCTCCTCTTTGAGTTAAACCCATGATTTTTGTAATTCTTCATGATCAGTTGGCATGTCAGGATGATGACCAAGGGAAGTAGTATCTCCTTCAATAGTTGACTCGACAGTTATTGGTAGGACAGCTGGGTAAGGCATCATAAGGCTTTGGGACCGATCTCGTACCCATCGGAGATAAGGCTCAAGAGGAATGGAATTATTGTGCTCTAGCGCCTTGCTATCAATTTTATGTACCATGCCCCAAGCTTTTATGAACCTTCCACGGTATCCCTGAGCATCATTCTCATAGTTGAAGGTGATTCCTTGGATAAGTGTATCATGAGGACCATCTCTTCTCGCATAACCAAACTGACGTAAGGCCAAACAAGGGTTGTAAGTGATTCCTCCCCTAATGCCTAAGAGAGGGACATCAGGGAATTCACCATAGTGATCGATGATGGTAACATCTTCCGAGAACCTCGAACACCAATGAATGTCTGAATGCTTAAGGGACATCAACCTACGAGACCATTTCAAACCCTGTTCATTCTTCAAAACAGGCCTGGGTAGGTGCGAAATAAACCACCTAGCCAATAGAGGAGTGCAACACAATAGGGTCCCCCTTCTCTTTAGAGTGAGAGCATGCAAAGAGTGTATGATATCCCCGAGTAATGTAGGCACTGGATTATGAGAAAGAAAAACCTTAATAGTGTTCACATCTACGAGTTGCTCCACATTAGGGAAAAGTACCATCCCGTAAACGAGAAGTGCCAGCACCTCTTCGAAAGCTTGTAAATCTAGAGTATCTCAAAAATGGTAAGCCTTCTAAAATAGAAACTTGATTGGAACTCCTTGGACACTCCCTCTAGTCTTCCAATTTGTCACTATGTCGGACCGTTGTAAGGACATAGCTCTAGCAATCTCTTCAGGCTTTGGATGTTCTTCCGTACCATTGAAAGGTAACTGGTCAAGAATAGGTACCCTTAACAACTGAGAAAATTCCTCCATAGTAGGTACTAGCTGGTAATCCGGGAAGGTGAAATAATGGTGCACAGGATCGAAGAACTGGAATAATACTTTTAATAATTCTTCATCAGGTTTTGCAGTGACCAAATTGAGAAACTGACCATGCTTTTTAGTGAAATGAGAACATTCAAGAACCCTTAATGCCAGGTACTTTAGTTGTAGAGACACCTTCACAAGGTTAATCTGTATAGTGTTCCTACGGGAGAATGCCATGTCCTACAAAACAAAGCAAAAATGAGCCCTAGGAAATCCTTGAAATGGTTAGTCATGATATTCCATGCTTATGATGTCATGATTATGTTAAAAAATCACAGGTATAGAAAACAACAATCAAGTCACACCAAGTCCTTAGGTTTAAGGCATGCATGAGTTTTAAGGTCATACCCTCTTGAAGTTGGATTGGTTCAACTTGTCCTATAAATAGTAACCGGGTTCTAAGGGATCTCAATATCACTGATCTTTCCCCCAACTTATTTCAATAGGCGATTGACTCGCAACCAAACAAAACTCAAGAGTCAAACCTCAATGAGTGTAGCATCGAGTATCTGTCGACCTTGGGAATACACCAAAGTCGGACACCTCGCTACGTCATACTGGCCAAGTTGTGCAATTAAAGGTTCTAAGGTCAGTTGATGCTTCACGATACCATGCGAAGGCCCCGTGCTCTCCCTAATTGACTCAAGGGTTACCGGTACCAACCAAAGTGCCACATCAACATAGCTACTGCTTCAACCGTGTCGGTATACCCCACACAGTCCCTCACGGTTTATTTCTACTTACCTAAAAGGTGTTTCCCCAGATTCGGGTGTAGGATCTATAGTAACCCAAACAATCCCTTAAAAGTAAAGCAATCAAGACAAGCAAGAGAAGCAATTAAATTACCTAGATCCTAAGGTATACCCCACTTATTATACAATCCCCAACAGAGTCGCCAGTTCTGTGATATGGTGGCAGAACCGACTGTTTAATAATGGTTTACGTTTTTTGTTTGCAAATGTTGTGGTAAGCAAGAGTCGCCACCGACTTTTATTTCTTCCAACTAAGGAAAAGGAAAAAGAACAGAAAAAACCTTTTTCGAGAATGTTTCTGAGTACGGGGGGTAGATTATAGAAAGGGAAGGTGTTATCACCCTTTCTATTCGTGTTTTTCCACGGGCTCTTAGATGCTTTGCTCATTTTTAAAATTGCTTTTGTGCGCTTATTTTTTGAAAACGTTTTACTTCGTGATGACCCTTGTATCAGTCTTCAAGAGTGTGACGAAGTTGTTTTGAAAATTGTTTTGAAAAGTGTTTGTGTGAAAAGTTTTATTTGAGCAAGTATCTAGGAGCTAATCTTCCTACTGGAAAAAAGGTCTGTTCGTTTTACTTTAGACAGCGCTATCCTATTATTAAGAAATAGGTAGCACCGTCGTTGGAGTTTTAAAGGGACGTTCGAAGGGACGAAATGGTCTCTAAAGGAAACAAGTAAAGATACCTTATCATTTTGAAGGGACTATCGTCATAAGATCAATTCGTAGGAAACTCGAGGGACAAGTAAGGACTATAATCTTTATGACAATTTTGAATTGTGGGTCATTGCTAAGGTACCCCTACGTTCGAGGGACACGACCATTATTTCTGAGGCAACCAAGTGGAGTAAACCATAGGAGTGAGCATGTGCAAGTGTATTTTTTCAGTTAATTATCTTTGCACAATTAGGGTTTTCTACTGTTTTAATTTCAATTCGTCTTTCCATACAATCCTATACATACATCTAAGCAGTTTATAGTTTGCGGAAATTAAAATGCGAGAAGTTAGAGTCCTAATTATTACAAGGATTTGGGGAGATACATAATTATTTTTTGACTAAAAATAAAATGCGGAATTAAAAACCTACTTAAATCTATTCCAAACTCGGAGCAGTTACAATAATAATAAAAAGGAAAATTAAAAGCGCGTGGGGCAAATTAAATGCGAGAAATAATTGGAAAAACCTAAAAATCTAATTTTGAGAAAATATTTATGTTATTTGTAAGGAAAAACTGGGTTATGTACAAAATTAAACCCTAATTCTAATTATTTTAAATTATAATAAAAAGAGAATTAAATTGCCTAAATTTAATTAAATTATTAATTAATAAAATAGTTTTTATGAAAAATGGTTTTTGATGTTTTTTATGATTTTTTGATTAAATAAAAAATATTATTTTTGGTGTCATTTGCAATAAAAGACATAATTAAAAAATAATAAGAAAATAATTAAAAATAAAAAACGAGATTGGGCCTGCATAAGCAACCCAGGGGGTGTGTTTCTGATTTTTTGTTAGGCCCATGCACACTGAGCTTATGCTTGTGCCAGATCATGTGCTTCTCTCCTCAGATGATGCATGGTAGTCCCTCAATGTTTGAACGTGAGATTTGTCTGGTGATGGATCTCAGGGCTGAGATCTGGGGTACACGGTGGGTGCTAAGTTATGAGGCATGCTGGATCTGTATTTAAATATTCAGAAAATAAGAAAACGTTTGGACCTGGGATCGAACCCAGGTCCTTTGCTTCACATGTTCCTACCCCTGCCATCTGCGCTGCGTTGCTTAGTTGTTATAATAATAAGATCCAATTATAATATATAAAACAAAGTGCATAGGCTGAAAAATAAAGAAAAACGTGCGATTATTCAAACGAACCAATGGAGTGGTGACGAGTCATCGTCTTATTCCCTGTCTGTCGTCTTAGGTATCAGATATACACCTACGGACAAAGCTCTGTAGCCATAAACCTGCAATCTTCAAAAATCCATACAACGCATGATAAATTAATTCTAAATACACCAATCAACTCATCTTGATCTCACGAGTATCATGGCATCATTTTCTTGGCCTAATTTTACCTGTATAGAGAAGCCCCAAGACGGCTTCTTAAACCCTAATCATGGTAATCATCAGTATATGCATCAAAACATCAATTAAACCATTCAAACATGTTGCAAATATGTTAACAATCACAAATATATCATTAGAACATGCTTAGGATGCAATAATTGTCATAATCAATTTTGAAAAAAGAGGCAAACCGTGTGAAGACTATATGACAATTCTGGGCTTGGGAATGCTTGCAATGGATCGTGCTAGCTTCTGGAGATGTCCAGGAAGCGATTGGAAGCTTTGGAATGGCTTGAATCACCCTCTATATGAGAAAATGATCCACCACTTTTTTGCCAAATTTTGAGTTTTCTTTCTTTGTTTTCACGGCTGCAACCCTTTGTTCTCTTGCATTGTTTTTGTTCACTATATGTAGTGTGATGAATTAGGGTAACAAAAATGACCTGAATCTTTTGGAATTATGGAGATTGAATGTGATTTACTTGCTATATTATATCTTTCCAAAACCATCCAAATCATGCTATTTTTGCCTCCATTTTCCTTGATTCGTTTTGATCTGATTAGGCCAGCTTAATTAGATTTGATTCTCATCAAAATCAGATCATCAAAACAATCTTTGATATTTTTTGTCATTTATTTGATTTAATGTGATCTTTAATAAATCAAAATTAAAATAAAATAAATAAATAGAGAGAATAATATATGGCTTCTGATTTGGATCGTGGACCATGTCCCTAACAAGCTACACTCCTGAAATGCTAGGCCCTTTTAACAAAAAATGCATTTTTGAGCATATTTGACTTTTGGCAATTTTCCAAAAATGGTCAACTTTGACAATGCATATCCCTTCCAATTTTGACCCTAAGAAGGTGTTCTTGGACTTTTTAGAAAGCTTAAGATGTCCCCTAAACAACCTTGTTTGTTTCACCTCAATTGGGTCTTCCATGTTCATGTAAGAAGCTTTGATCCAAAAGGTGTTTTTGTTGACTTTTCAAAAGGACCTATAGTGTAGAAATTCATATCTTTTTATGAGTGCATTTTTTGAACTTGAGGGATAAAGACGGGTTGTAGGAAATTGAATTCACTTCAAAATGAGCCTTGGATGAGAAATTTCTGATAAAGTATGAGAAAGTTATGTTTGGTCAAAGTTTGGTTGACTTTTCCTAAGAAACCCTAATTTAGCAACTTTTGAGCTTTGATGAATTAGGAGCATTCCTTGAGGAATCGTGATCAACCCTTGATCAAATGATGGATATCACTTCAAAGTGTTGATGTTGACCAAAAATCTTGAAGTTTGACTATGTGGGTCACAATTGACTTTTGACCTAATACAATCGATTCTCAAGCATCTGAGCAGTTGACTGAGCAAACTTCTTGTGCAAGGCATGAAACTTGACATGTATGATCTTGGGAACATATTAGGACTATGGAAAGGATTTGAGGCCTTTGGAATACACCCATCTTGATGAAAATGGAAACCCTAGTTGGAGATTCATTGCTTTAGGAGAGGGTTTGTCTGATCAACTCTTGGGCATCCTTGAGCAAGTGGTGGGTCTTAATGCACATGTGATGAGTAAAATGGGAGGGAAAATTTTAGGGTAGAACATCTGGGGATGATGAATAGAAATGATTTGTTAGGGATTTCCTCTTTCTGTTTGAGGATATTCTGTCGGGGATTGACTCTGCTAGAGAATAACTCTGTGGAGGGAGGATGCTTTTTTGGAAGATCTTGCCGATGTAGAGAAATAAAATCTGTTGGGGAAGAGGTTCTATAAACTGTTTATAAAAACTCAGCGGGGGAAGGAAGATTTCAGCTCTCTGAAGGAACTTTGCTGGAGTAGGTAAATCCTACTTGGGGAAGAAGAGTACAAAACTCTAGTGGTTTATACTCTGTGGGGAACATAGACGTCACGGGGTCGTATGTAATGGTGATTTTGTCTCAAACGGTCCCTGCCCCTGTACCTGTTGGAGGGAGTAACTGTCGGGACTGCAAATTGTTTTTTAGACTTTGCCCTGTTTCTTAAAGTCATAAGCAATTGTCTTTCTGTTTTTTTTATGCAAGTATTTGTGACCAGTGATCATACTCAAATGGATATGTCAAGAATAAGTCATTGGACGTTTTTTGAAAAACAAAACAGAAAAATAAAAACAAGTAGCTCATACTTTCAAAGAATGATTTGTATTGATTTTTTTAAGTTCGCCTATAATAGGCACTTTGTATAAAGAGACTGACGTTCTAGTAGGAGAACGATGTCGTAAAGAATGAACTATACAAAATAGTGTACAAAGAGAAGAAAACATTTATGTGTGATAATCCCGATGAGTTTCAATTCTACTATTGCCCCTATGTCTTCGAGTGTCTCATCACTTTGCTACTTGTCTGAAGTTGACTAGATTAATCTGTACCGTTTGAGCTTGATAGTTGATATTGAAGTCTGGTCGCAAGGTGATCCAATGGGACATAGTAATATGCTTCAAATCCCTAACGTTTTCCTGGACCGCCCTTTCGGGTTTTCAGTCCACCGGCATACCCTTTTTTGCTCAAGCCGCCTTTTCATGTTTTCGACTTGTCGGGTGTACATATTTTTTTGTTTTTATCCCTAATTTTTTCTCGAACCCTTTTGGTTCGCCGGGATGCCCTTATTTTTTCCTAGTCCAGTCAACCTAGCGGGTTTTTATTTATTCGTAATATCTTTTCACTATGTCCGCATCAACAGGGTGAGGAAGTTCGTCACCATCCATGGTGGTCAGAATCATGGCTCCACTGGAAAATATGCTTTTGATCACAAATGGCCCTTCGTACGTTGGAGTCCATTTGCCCCTGGGATCACCTTGCGGCAGTATGATGCACTTGATCACTAGATCACCCACTTGATATACTTGACGTCTAACCTTTTTGTTGAAAGCCTTGATCATCTGTTTTTGATACAGTTGACCATGACAGACAACAGTAAGCCTTTTCTCATCAATCAGATTCAGTTGATCAAGTCTAGTATGGACCCAATCATCTTCGTTAAAACCTGCATCCTTCATGATCCTTAAAGAAGGGATCTGGACCTCAATAGGTAGGACAACCTCTATACCATATACCAGAGAATAAGGTGTTGCCCCTGTTGACGTACGCGCTGAGGTGCGGTAACCATGAAGAGAAAATGGTAACATCTCGTGCCAGTCTTTACATGTCACCGTCATCTTCTGTATGATTTTCTTGATATTCTTGTTAGCAGCCTCCACAACACCATTCATCTTCGGCCGGTAAGGGGAAGAATTATGATGTTGGATCTTGAATTGTTTACAGAGTTCGGTTATCATTGTATTGTTGAGATTCGTACCATTGTTTGTGATGATTCTCTCTGGCACACCATACTGACAAATCAGGTTATGCTTGATAAACCGCACCATAACATTCTTGGTAATAGTAGTAAAAGAGGCAGCCTCAACCCACTTCGTGAAGTAATCAATGGCCACTAGGATGAAGCGATGCCCATTGGAGGCGGTAGGTATAATCTCTCTGATCATGTCAATGCCCCACATTGCAAAGTGCCAGGGAGCCGTCAAGACATTCAAGGGAACCGGAGGTACATGTACTTTATCAGCATAGATCTGGCATTTGTGACAAGTTTGGGAATGTTGATAACAGTCTTCTTTCATAGTGGAGAAATAATATCCTGACCGTAGGATCTTTTTAGCCATGGTATGTCCATTAGAGTGGGTTCCAAAGGTACCTTCGTGTAAAACTTCCATAATCCTCTCTGTTTCGCTCTTGTCTATGCACCGAAGTAAAGTAGAGTCATGGTTGCGCTTGTAGAGGATTTCATTACTGAGGAGGAACTTTGTGGAGAACCTTCTTAGAAACTTCTTATCATTAACAGACGCCCCTTCAGGATATTCTTGAGCCTCGAGATACCTTTTCACTTCATGAAACCAAGGTTTGTCTGCTACTTCTTTAGTGTCGATCTCATAGCAGTATGCTGGTTCATCCAACCTCTTAATAGTGATCCAAGGAGCCTCATTGTCCCACTTGACTTTGAATATAGATGACATAGTAGCTAGCGCGTCTGCTAACTGGTTCTCTTCTCGTGGAAAATGTTCAAAGGTGACCTCTTCAAAGTTTGGAAGCAATGTCAGTACATGTTCTTTGTAAGGGATGAGATTAGGGTGCTTCATATCCCACTCTCCTTTGATTTGACTTATTACCAATTTTGAATCCCCAAATACACTCAAGAATTTGATCCTCAGGTCAATAGCAGCTTTGAGACCCATGATGCATGCTTCATACTCCGCCATATTGTTGGTACAATTGAAACATAATCTAGCAGTAAAAGGAGTATGACATCCTTCGGGAGATATGATTACAGCCCCAATGCCATTGCCGAGCGCGTTGGAAGCTCCATCAAAAACCATAATCCATCGGGATCCTCCCTCAGGTCCTTCATCCGGTCCAGGTTCTTCACAGTTAGTCACTAACATAATGTTCTCATTTGGGAATTCAAAGTTCATGGATTGGTAGTCATCCACATCCTGATGGGACAAATGATCAGCTAGTACACTTCCCTTGATTGCTTTCTGGGTCGTGTATTGGATATCGTATTCGGTCAAGATCATTTGCCATCTTGCTATTCTTCCAGAGAGAGTGGGCTTCTTGAAGATGTACTTGGTCGGATCCATCTTAGATATCAACAAAGTAGTATGGGTCCACATATACTGTCTCAGTCGGCGAGTATCCCATGCCAAAGCACAATAAGTTTTCTCGAGCAGTGAATACCTTATTTCACAGTCGGTAAACTTTTTGCTAAGGTATTATATTGTATGCTCTTTTTGACCGGACTCGTCATGTTGCCCCAGCACACACGAATTATCTAACACTGTTAAGTACATTATTAAAGGTCTTCTTTATATCAGAGGCATCTGAATTGGAGGCTCTTGAAGGTATTCCTTGATTCTCTCGAAGGCGGTATGGCATTCGTCATTCCACTTTACCACTTGATCTTTCTTCAGGAGTTTGAAGATTGCCTCACAAGTAGCAGTTAAATGGGAAATGAACCTGGAAATGTAATTTAGGTGTCCTAAGAAGCCTCTGACCTCCTTCTCAGTCTGAGGACCCGTCATCTCTTGTATAGCCTTCACTTTTGCAGGGTCTACCTGAATACCCTTGTCACTGACAATGAAACCTAGGAGTTTGCCATGCCTTACCCTGAAGGTACATTTGTTCAGATTTAACCTCAGCTTGTACGTCTTCAACCTATCAAATAACTTTTGTAAATGATCAAGGTGTTCTTCCTCTGTTTGAGACCTAGCTATCATGTCATCAACATAGACCTTTATCTCATGGTGAATCATGTCATGAAACAAAACTACCATGGCTCACTGATAGGTTGTCGCGGCATTCTTCAACCCAAACGGCATCACTTTGCAACAGAAAGTGCCCCATTGTGTGACGAAGGTTGTCTTCTCCATGTCTTCAGGTGCCATCTTAATCTGATTGTAACCAGAGAAACTATCCATGAAGGAAAAGATCTTATGATGTGCGGTGTTGTCAACCAGAACGTCAATATGGGGAAGCGGGAAGTCATCCTTAGGGCTAGCCCTGTTCAAATCTCGGTAGCCCATACACATCCGTACTTTGACGTCCTTTTTAGGTACCGGGACTATGTTAGCAACCCATTGGGGATAAGAAGTGACAGATAGGAACCCAGCATTGAACTGTTTCATAACTTCTGCTCTGATCTTCTCTGACATTTCAGGGCGCATACGGCGGACCTTCTTCTTTACCGGAGGGAAATCTTCTTTAGTTGGTAGACGGTGAACCACAATATCTGTGACTAGTCCCGGCATGTCTTCATATGACCAGGCAAAGATCTCAACATAATCATGAAATGCCTGTATCAACTGCTGTTTGACATTAAGCCTCATATTTACACCGATCTTGACTTCTTTTCTGTCTTCCTCTGTTCCCAATTTATTGTCTCAATTGGCTCTTCATGAGGCTGTATAACCCTTTCTTCCTGTCGTAATAGTCTAGCAAGTTCTCTAGGTACCTCACAATCTTCCTCACCTTCGTCCTTGGCTTGGTTGATCGGATTTTCAAAATCATAACCGGCAATAGCAGAACTGTTATCAATGGGATCCAGAGTGGATATCGATCTGCAGTCGATACGTGAGTGTGTGTAAGAGCATAGCTGTATAGGCAGAGTAAAAGCAGAAAAGAAAAACAAAGAGCACAAAATTTGTATGCATAAACGTCCAATGCTTTATTAATGCCATATGTAATTGAAATATGATAACCCTCACTGTGATACGGTGGGAGAACTGACTTGAGGTTTTACGTTTGTTTTCGCAAATGTTTCGGTTGAGCAAGAGTCGCCACCGACTTTTTATTTTATCCTAAGGAAAGGTTAAAAAGCACAGCAAAAACCTTTGAGATGTTTTCTTGGGTTCGGGGAGTAGATTATAGAAAGGGAAGGTATTAGCACCCTTTCTATCCATGGTTATCCATGGGCTCTTAGTTACTTGCTTAGATCGACTTGCCTTGATTTTCAATTGTTTGAAATGGTGCTTTCAATTGTTTGAAATGGTGCTTTGTGTGTGGGTTTTGAAGATGTTTTGAAAAGAGGCCAATGTGGTGGCAACCTTTGCAATGATCCATGTTTGAATGTATACAAAGGTGTATGTCTTTTGAAAAGTTTTCAATTTTTTTTGAAAGTTATTTTGAAAATGTGTTGTGATGTGTGTTTTGAAAAATAGGCAAAGGTTTTTGTTTTGCAAGTTGGCAAGTAACCAAGAGCTTATCTACCCTAAATTTCTCAAAGATCTTTGCTATGTTTTAACCCTTTTAACAATTTTGTTCCACCATTGTATTTGGTGGACAATCTTGTGTTAGGATGTTAACGGGACGGGCGCGGGTCATCGTTTGGACCATGATTGCAATGGTGCCAAGTATCTTTGGGCAATTTTTCCTTTAAGGGACTTGATAATTTTTTAGGCAACTTTCGAAAGCGTCATCGAGGGACTATGATCATTTGATTGTTTTGTTTTTGCCAAAGATACCTAACATGCAATATGGCCCATTATTGAAGGCAACAAGTGGAGTAACCCTAGGGGTGCAAGTGTGATTAGTGTTGTCCATTTTCATGCTTGTTTATCTTGAAATTAGGTCAAACTATTTTTGGTTAATTTTGCATACAAAACCCTAATTCTAACATGACATAATTAGAAAACTTTTAAATGCGAAAAATAAAAGGTCCTAAGTTATTACAACACAATATATGGGAAGGGGGATACAAATGTTCAAATGGGGGATATTTAGCAAGAAATTTAAACCTAAACTATTACATCCAAGTTGAAATTTTACAAGGTATTTAATATACAACAATTAAATAAAATATAATAAATGTGCAAGATGCAAAAAATGTTTTGTATATGTATGAAAAAAAGTATTTTCTATGTGTCAAATAAACAAAAATAAAATTAATTAATTTTTGGTATTTTTTTATGTATTTTAGGGTAAAACCCTAATTTTATCAATAAAAGGTATTAATTAATTAATATATGTAAATATTTATTAATTATGTACAAAAAATAAATAAAAGAAGGTATATTGTAAAAAAGTGATTTTTTAAGTCAAATATTAATAAAAGATGAAAATGTATTATTTTTATGTTTTTAACCTAAATATACTAATAAATATATAAGTATTTATATTATTTATTAAATATATATTAAATATGTACAAAAATAAATTATTTAATATTTACAAAAAAAGTGTATTTGTTAAGAAAATATTTTTAAAAGATAAAATAAAATAAAAATCAGAAAATAAAGTGTATTTGTATTATTTTAAGTATTTTAAGTAAAAAGTATATTTTTGTTTATTTATGTGTACAAACTTAAATAAAACAAATAAAATTCAAATAAAATACAAAAAGGTTAAAAAAATGTTTTTTAATATTTTTATATTTTTGGCAAAAAATAATAAATCAGAAACAAAAAGAAAAAGTCAAAAAATAATAAAAATAAACACAATGGGCCAAGGGGGTGTATGTGTGAAAATGTGGTGCAAAAAGGAAAATATCTCAGGCCCAGCCCAAGGATGGTTGCCTTCAACCTCCAGCACCTTCAAACACAAAAATGCGCGCGTTTTGCCTTGTCCCTGCTATCTCCTGATTCTTTGAGTTTTAGCACAAACTTAAAACATGAAACCTGTAGAGCTTGAAGCCACGATTCTAGACATATAAAGAAGTTAACCTAACTCTCAGAAATGAGAGAGAATTTCTTCTCCCCCAATTCCTGACCTAGCTTTTTTCCAATGTTCAGTTCTTAAATTCTATCAGCACATGCAATATAAATGGAAAGTGAGGATATGGGTGGATTCAGGGCCATGAGTAGGACATAACTTCTTCACAAACCTAAGCCTAGATATGCCTGGATCAAGAGATAGGAGTTCAACCTTTTACCTGTTCAGCTTGATTCGTGTATGACAATGGAGGCACTTTCAAGACAATGTGAGGACTTGTACAGCTTGCTTGAAGTCTAAGGATGTTATTCCAATGCTTGGTGTGTCTTGAATCCTTCTGAATCACTCCAAGGAAGTCAACCTGCACAGATGAAAAATGAAAATGGCACACTTGGCAATGGTTGTTACAGTTCCAGTTTAATGCTTGGAATAGCTTCAATGGATGATGGAGAGTGTGTTTGAAGAGGTTTTAGCTAAAACGCACGATAGGAATGGACTAGCCAAGTCAATCTGCAACAGGGACTCTGTTTTGCAGAAAAATGGTGTTTCTGTGGGTGAGGGAATATTAGGGATGGTTTGGTCGTGTTTCAGGGTAGTTAGGGAGTCTCAAATGTGTGCACAAAGTTTGCTTGAGTTGGTTCTTGCAGGAAGTTGTGTTATGATACAAAATACAAGTTTTCTTCTTATCTAAGCAAGCAAAATGCAAGTTGGATTATAGGCTCCTACAGGCCCCTCAAGTATGCTGCATATTTGGTTCTTGATCAGTGTGATATGTCCATAATCTTGTGCCCAAAAGATCTGGCTTGTACGACTTTGATTTGTGTTTTGACATAAAGTGCACCTTTTCAAAAATGGCTAAAATGCTTTTTCTATTTTAAGACTAATCCTTTGTGTAATGACTTAATGAACAAGATAATGCTAGGACACAAAGGTTTTGCATTAAATTTTTGAGTGTAAATGAGATTAGAGGCCTGTAATGTAGCTTGCATATGCTGAGTTCAAAAATGCCTAAGTGTATGAACATGAAAATTGACTATGAGCAAAGTGAGTTTTTCCCAACTTGCCAAATTCGATTCTCCCTAACCATGATGTTGTTTGATGAGTTCTTGGACATTTTGGAAAGCTTGGAATGTGTACTACAATCCATCTTTGTAATGCAAATTGAAATTCCAAGTGGAAGCATGTGAAAAGTTGTCATGAAGTTAGGTAAAAATCCTGCCTAAAATAGGTCAAAATTTCTCTAAGTTAAGAATGGTTTTGCACCCTTAATCCAAAAATTGTAACTTGAGCTACAAGCTTCTTTTGAGGAAACTTTGTGAATCAAAGTTATAGATTTTGCAATGTACTACAACTTTCATGTTTTGACTTTTTCTTGAATCCAAATGTATCTTGATGAAAAAGTGGGACAAAGTTAGGAAAAAATTAGGGATTTTCATAACTTAGAAAAATTCTAAGTTATGAAAATTCTTCATTTTAAACCCTAATTTGCAATTTTTGATTTCTTGATGAACAAGTTTCATAATTTGGCATGTTTTGATGAAAAATGAATCTTGACATTTGATTTTGACCAAAAAGTCAAAGTTTGACTTTTCAGTATACAGTCAAAAATTGATCAATTGACTGGAAAATTCATCTGTTAATCATGTGCATTTGGGATCTTTTGAATTTGTTGAACATGTCAAGACAATTCCATGGGGTCCTTGAGTCCATATATGAGCTTGGTTTGCCATTGGTTAGGTCAAACAGTCAAAAATTGCCTTTGTGCAGTCAAAACCCTAAAAATGACCATTTTGCCCTTTTGGTGATCTGATCAAATTTCTTGTGGAATTGTGATCCAAACTTGACCAAATGGTTCAAGTGAGTTCATAATGTTGATGTGTGCCAAAAATCATGAGGTTTGACTGTCAATTGACCACAGTTGACTTTTTCCCCAATACAGTTGATTTCTAGGTCAATTGTCCAATTGACTGGGCAAAGATTGGAATCAAGGCTTGGAACTTGGTATGGTTAAGCTTGAGGGTCCAACATGAAGTATGAAAGTCATTTTAGGAATTTTAGGTCAAAACATCTTTGTGCAAGCTCAAACCCTAATTTGGGTCAACAGTGCAAGGAGGAGTCTTGAGCAGAGGAAACCCTAACTTGATCTTGAGCTCCAAGGATCTTGTGGTGAGAAAATGTTGAGGAAATGGGAGGGAAAATTTTGGGGTACAACAGTTGCCCCTGTTCAATCTTCTTGCACCTGAAGAGTTAGATTGGCAGGTTTTCCTTTCGCGTCTCGAAGGTAAAAGGAGATTGGACACTAGAGTGCCCTTAAATTTGCACTTATCAGAACAATGGATATGGGAATGGGCTTAGAGATGCCATTTGGAGATGGGCTTAAAGATGCCATCTGAAGGGTGACAGAATCTTGTCGGAGATGGGCTTAAAGATGCCATCTGGAAAGTTTGTTGAACTGTATCTAAGGACTGAGTTTGTATGAGCAGAAGAATGGCCTCCGTGTTTGGGGCGTATTTGAGCTGTAACTGTGTTTGAAGTGTAGAACGAATATCAGAATGACTGTCGTGTCTGAGTGTATCTGTATTGTATCTGGGTAACAGAGAAATATCTGTATGGAGCAACTGCGTGCTGGGGACAAATTCTGAATGAGTGACAGAATGGCAACCATGTTTGGAGCGTATCCGGACTGCATCTGAAGTTGAAAGTGGTATGAGTGACAGAATGACTTCCGTGTCTGGAGTGTATCTGAAACTGTAACTAGGATTGAGATCCGTATGAGTAATAGAATGACTTTTGTGTTTGAAGTGTATCTGAAACTGTAACTGGGATTTAGATAAGTGACAGAACGACTTCCGTGGCGAACGCACTGGAGAGAATCAAACTGTTGTTGTAAGGGTTATAATGGTATCCGTGTCTGGAATGCATTGAACCTTGAGGTGGATAAATGAATCTGAATGAGAGATAGAATGGCTGCCGTGTCTGGGGCGTATCTAGTCTGTATCTGATTGCTGTAGTCCGAATGAGTAGTAGAATGACCGCCGTGTCTGGGGTGTATCCATACTGTATCTGACTTGAGATTCTGAATGAGTAATAGAATGACCGTCGTGTTTGGGGTGTATCCATATTGTATCTGAATAATTGTTAATGATAGCCTTTTAATCTTATCCTGAAAAGGGTGAAAAGTTAGCTAAATCACAAAGTTATGTTGCATGGTATGTATGATGCAAAATATGCTATATCAATGTTTATGATATGAATGTAAATGAATGCATATGTAAGCTGAAGAGCTGTCTTGCTGAGCATAGATGAATCCTGGAGATAAAAACTTTTGACGGCTGCCAGGGAAAGTGAATCCTTGATAGCTGCAGGGGAAGACAAGAATTTTGATTGCTGAGAAGGAGACATCCCTGCTGACTACTGCCGGAGAAACAGGGGCTTGGGTTGTATACCAATCTTCTGGAGATTCTTGTCTTGAGGAGATCTTCACTGGAGAACATCTGATGGTCCCGTGAGGCACTGAGGATGAGCCTTCACTCTGCTTGGGGAAAACAAGATCTTCAATTGTTGAGGGATCTTAGGGCCACTGCTGGAGAACTGGAATTCCTTGGTGACTTGCGGGGAATGAGAATTTCTGACGATCTCTACTGGGGAGTTCAGAATCTGGTAGACTTATGCTGGAGAGGTATGACTGAGAATCTTCAGCTTGGTGGGAAGTATCTCTGGGGAGAAATTTCACTAGCCTGGTTCAGCTGAGGATTGATGGCAGGGAATCTTAGCTCCGCTGGGGATTGGATTTTCAGATTTTTAAGGCTCCGCTGGGGATTTTGAAACTTAATTCTGAGGGGAATCGAGTTCTGGAAGGCTCTCTGGCTGGGGAATTTGGAGTATAACTCTGCTGAGGATTCCTTCTGAAAGGGCATCAAGATATCTATCTGTACCTTTAACCTATCAGTAATCATCTTTCTTGATTCATAAGGAAATGATTATGTTCAAATGCATATGCTTATTTAACAAAACATTGGACGTTTCTCAGATAAAACATAAGTGCAAAAGAAAAGAGAAAGGGAAGACAACGCAAATTTCTGTATTTGGAAAAGCATTTGTATTAACTTTTTATGAGTATATTTGTACAGAGGAGACAATCGTCCTAGTAAGAGGATGCCGTCGTAAAAATTGAAAAATTTATACAAAATAAAGATGGCTATGTGAAACAATTCCATGGGATTCCATTCTGATATAGCCTCCACAACTTTGAATATCTGTCCATTCAATGCTTCGTCTGCCGATGATTGGATTGATTAGAAGCTCGGAGCTGGTTGATGAAGAGATTGTCCTTAAAGTGATCCGACGAGACATAGTCATACGCTTTAATTCCCTAACTTTTGCCTGAATCGCCCTTTCGGGTTTTCGATCCACCGGGAAACCCCTTTTTGCCCAAGCCGCCCTTTTGGGTTTTCGACTTGCCGGGTGTACAGATTTTTTGTTTTATCCCTAATTTTTGCCTGAACCACCCTTTCGGGTTTTCGGTCCACCGGGATGCCCCTTTTTGCCCAAGCCGCCCTTTCGGGTTTTCGACTTGTCGGGTTATTTTATGCGTAGTATCTTTTGACTATGTCTGCATTCGCAGGGTGCGGCAAATCATCGCCGTCCATGGTGGTCAGAATCATTGCTCCACCAGAAAATATGCTCTTGATCACAAATGGTCCTTCGTATGTAGGAGTCCATTTGCCCCTGGGATCACTTTGCGGTAGGATAATCCGCTTGATTACGAGATCTCCGACTTGATATACTTGACGTCTGACTTTTTTGTTGAAAGCCTTGATCATCCGTTTTTGATACGTCTGACCATGACAGACAGCAGCGAGTCGCTTCTCGTCGATCAAATTGAGTTGATCAAGTCGGGTTTGAATCCAATCATCTTCATTCAAACCAGTATCCTTCATAATCCTTAAAGAAGGGATCTGAACTTCCATGGGCAGGACAGCTTCCATGCCATATACCAAAGAAAATGGGGTTGCCCCGGTTGAAGTACGTGCCGTCGTACGGTATCCATGCAGAGCAAACGGTAACATCTCATGCCAGTCCTTGTAAGTGACTGTCATTTTCTGAATGATCTTCTTAATGTTTTTGTTCGCGGCTTCAACAGTACCGTTCATCTTCGGCCGATAAGGAGATGAATTGTGATGATAAATCTTGAACTGTTTGCACAATGCGGTGATCATAGTATTATTCAGATTTGTACCGTTGTCCGTGATGATCCTGTCTGGAACACCATACCGGCATATGAGGTTTTGCTTGATGAAGCGGGCAACCACATTTTTAGTAACAGAGGCGAAAGAAGTTGCCTCGACCCATTTGGTGAAGTAGTCAATGGCAACCAGGATGAAGCGATGTCCGTTGGAAGCCGTGGGCTTGATCTCTCCAATCATGTCAATGCCCCACATTGCGAATGGCCAAGGAGCTGTCAGCACGTTGAGAGGAACCGGAGGAATATGAATCTTATCAGCGTAGACTTGACACTTGTGGCAAGTTCGGGAGTGCTGATGGCAATCTGCTTCCATGGTAGACCAGTAGTAGCCTGCCCTTAGGATCTTTTTAGCCATAGTATGCCCGCTCAAATGGGTTCCAAATGTACCGTTGTGCATCTCTGTCATGATTAACTCTGCTTCAGCTTTGTCAACACATCGGAGTAAAACACAATCATGGTTGCGCTTATAGAGGATGCCATTGCTTAGGAAGAACTTGGCAGCAAATTTCCTTAGGAACTTCTTGTCATTTACGGAAGCTCCTTCGGGATATTCTCTAGTCTGGAGATACCTTTTGATTTCGTGAAACCAAGGTTGTTCCACTACTTCTTCAGTATTAATCTCATGACAATGCGCAGGTTCATCCATTCGCTCGATGGTGATTTGGGGAGCCTCGTTATCCCAGTTGAGTTTAAACATAGAAGACATTGTTGCCAGAGCATCTGCTAGCTGATTCTCTTCTCGCGGGAAATGCTCGAAGGTAATTTGCTCGAAATGAGGCAATAATGTTAGGACATGTTCTTTGTATGGGATAAGATTAGGATGTTTGGTATCCCACTCTCCTTTGATTTGACTGATAACCAAAGCCGAGTCCCCAAATACGATCAAAGATTTGATCCCCAAGTCTATAGCAGCCTTGAGACCAAAGATGCAAGCTTCATATTCCGCCATGTTGTTTGTGCAGTTGAAGCAGAGTCGAGCCGTGAAAGGAGTGTGATAACCTTCCGGGGAAATGAGTACCGCACCGATACCGTTTCCAAGTGCATTTGAAGCACCATCAAAGTATAGGGTCCATCGGGATCCCTTTTCGAGTCCGTCATACGGTCTGTTACCTTCAATGTTGTCCAAATTCATGATATCCTCATATGGGAAGTCAAATCTCATGGTTTGATAATCTTCGATAGCTTGATGAGCTAGATGGTCAGCTAGTACACTCCCTTTTATAGCTTTTTGGGTGGTGTACTGGATGTCATACTCTGTTAGGATCATTTGCCATCTAGCTATTCTTCCAGATAAAGCAGGCTTCTCGAAGATATACTTGATAGGATCCATTTTGGAAATCAACAAGGTGGTATGAGTCAGCATATACTGCCTTAGTCGGTGAGCTGCCCATACCAAAGCGCAACAAGTTTTCTCGAGCAGTGAGTAGCGAGTCTCACAGTCGGTAAACTTTTTGCTAAGGTAATAAATAGCATGCTCTTTTCGACCAGACTCGTCATGCTGGCCCAAAACACACCCCATTGAGTTATCCAAAACGGTCAGATACATGATCAATGGTCTTCCTTCGACGGGAGGCATCAGAATAGGAGGTTCTAGAAAATACTCCTTGATCTTATCAAAAGCAGCTTGGCAATCGTCGTTCCATTCGACTACCTGATCTTTCTTTAATAATTTGAAAATCGGCTCACAGGTAGAAGTCAGATGAGAGATGAATCTGGCAATATAGTTCAAGCGCCCCAAGAACCCTCTAACCTCCTTTTCAGTACGGGGAGTAGGCATCTCTTGTATTGCTTTCACTTTTGCTGGATCAACCTCAATGCCTTTGTTGCTGACAATAAACCCTAGAAGCTTACCAGACCTAACTCCAAAAGTACACTTACTTGGATTCAGCCTGAGCTTGTACTCTTTCAACCTGGAAAACAGCTTTTCCAGGTGTTCAAGGTGTTCCTCTTCTGTTTGTGACCGAGCTATCATATCGTCTACGTAAACTTCGATCTCATGATGTATCATATCATGAAACAAAGCTACCATGGCGCATTGATAAGTTTCCCCTGCGTTCTTCAGTCCGAACGGCATCACCTTGTAACAGAAAGTACCCCACTGTGTAACAAAGGTTGTTTTCTCCATGTCCTCGGGGGCCATTTTAATCTGGTTGTAGCCCGAGAATCCATCCATGAAGGAAAACACTTTGTGTTGAGCTGTATTGTCAATCAGAATGTCAATGTGTGGTAATGGAAAATCATCTTTGGGGCTGGCCCTATTCAAATACCGGTAGTCTACACACATCCTGACCTTGCCATCTTTTTTAGGAACTGGCACGATGTTAGCAACCCATTGTGGATAGGATGTAACAGCCAGAAAGCCAGCGTTGAATTGTTTCATCACTTCTGCCTTAATCTTCTCAGAAATATCGGGCCTCATTCGGCGGACCTTTTGCTTTATCGGTGGACAATCCTCTTTTGTAGGGAGACGGTGAACCACGATGTCTGTGTCTAAACCCGGCATGTCTTCGTAAGACCAGGTGAAGATTTCAACATACTCATTTAACAGCTGCAGCAGGCGCTTCTTGACACTTGGTTCCAAATTGGCACCCACTTGCACTTCCTTTCGATCTTCCTCTGTTCCTAAATTGACAGTTTCCAACGACTCCTCGTGAGGCAAGATGGCCCTTTCCTCTTGCTGTAGAAGTCTGGCTAGTTCCCCTGGTACTTCACAACCTTCGTCATCTTCATACTCAGCCTGATTGACCAGATCATCAGAGTTATTGAAGGACATAGCAGAATAGTCACCCATAGAATCCAGAGTGGATGGGTACCTGCATTTGTGAGTGTGGGTGTGTGTAAGGGATAGCCATCTTTTAAAAAAAATGCAAAAAGGAAGAAAAATGAACACAGCAGTTTATCGATGAAAAACGTCCAATGAATCATTAAACATGGCATATGGATATGAAGACAATCAAAACCCTTACAAATGGACCTACATACCCCGGGCAAGGCATGAGGTGAAAAAGTAGTGTACGGATTGTTCAAAAGTAATTATTACAGACCACAGGAAATGTTTGATAGATAATTACTGATTAATAAAAGTAATGGGGACAAAATCCTTAGCCTCCCAATTGCGTAGTCCCCCTTCGATGGTTGGGTAGATCTAATCTTCAATGTTGGCCTCTTCGTCTTCACCTTCCAAAGCATTGATCCCATAAGGAGAGATCTTGATGGGTGCTCTTTCAACTTTTGAGCGGCGCATAGCTTTCTGCCCCGCAGCAGTGAATCCTAAACCAAACTTGTCTGTTTTGTGAGGAATGTCCGGCAACTTCCCCCATGTTGAGCTTTTCCCTTCCTTCATTGCGGCCTTCGCGTCTTTTAGAGATGCCATCCTGGCCACCTGCTTTGGTACCTCAACTACCACTTTTGCTACTTCTACTTCAGGAGAGACTTCCTCGAAGTGCTGGAATGGTGTCTCGATGAATTCACCTTCTACCTCTACATATCTGAAGGAGTTTAGGTGGCTGATCATATACTCTTCTTCACCGTGGACGGTTACTATCTTTCCCTTGATAGGGTACTTCAGCATTTGATGTAGGGAAGAGGTGACTGCCCCAGCATTGTGTATCCACGGTCTCCCCAATAAGCAAGAGTATGACGGACGGATGTCCATCACATAGAAAGTTGAGGGGAAAACCTTTGTGCCAACCTTAATGGGAATGTCTACCTCCCCATGTACCATTCTCTTTGACCCATTAAATGCCCTTACAATGATATTTCTTGGCTTTAAATCCAAGCCTTCACAGTCTAAACGGTCGAGGGCCTTCTTAGGCAGCACGTTCAGAGAAGAACCAGTGTCGACTAGAACATGGGCCAGAGTAGTTCCTTGGCATTCTACTGACACATGTAATGCGTCGTTGTGTTTTCTTCCTTTTGAGGTTAGGTCAGCATCAGAGAAACCTAAACCGTTGTCTGCTGTAAGACTGGCTACACAGTTTTGGAATTGGTCGGCAGAGGTTTCCTGGGGCACATGGGCTGTCTTCAGGAACTTTATCAGTGCTTTGGCGTGCGCCTCTGAACAAAGTAGCAATGCTAACATGGAGATCTTCGAGGGGGTTTGCCCCAGTTGCTCTACCACGTCATAATCACTCTTTTTAATTATCTTCAAGATCTCCTCCATCTCTTTCTTAGAGGTTTCCGGGATGACCAAAGGTTATGCCCTCGTCCTGACGAGCTCATCTTGGATCTCTTTGCCCTTATCAACAGAAGTAGGAGGGACAACAACAGGAACAGCAGCATCTTCAATCAATGGAGCTCTAGCGGAAAGTTTTATTGGTGCAGGAATAACTTCGGCAGCGGATGAGGGTCCAAAGATTGCCTTTGGGGGGGCAATCTCTGGAGAAAATATTCTCCCACTTCGGGTGATCTTGCTTGTGCCGGCAATGTTTCCAATGCTGGCATCTTCTTCATCAGAGCTTCCTTCGGTTATTTCAACTTGTTTAATACCATGGTAGTAGATTTCTCCACCGTAATTCCATGGTATTGACTTTTCAGAACTGTAGGGGACAGGCCCTGGCATAGTTATCTTCAGAGGAACAGACCTTGTAGCAGATGTAATCTTAACAGGCTTTCTGACGGCCTTGGAAAGATTGGCGTGAATGGTGATAATTGAAACATCTTCAGTAGGGGTTGGAATAGCAGAAACTTTTTCAAACAGAATTTGTTGACTGTCCATCAGGCCTTGGATGCCTTTCTTCAGTAACGGGCAGTCAATTGGCAGAGAGTAACAACAGTAACAATCTTCTTTGCATCCCGGGAAAATCCCGGCCTTTAACAGATTTAACTTGATGGTTAACAGCGGAGTTATCAGGTCATTGACATCAGAAACATACAAATCCTCCTCAATAGCATGGACATTTCGACCGTGCTTCGGCATCGGAGCAGATATCACGTTTGGTTTCTCTAGAGCATCGAACTCCACCTCCTTGGCCTCTATCAAGTCTTGAATTTTATTTTTCAGCGCCCAACAATTGTTTGTGTCATGTCCGATGCTATCGGAATGGTAGGCGCATTTGGCATTGGCATTGTAAGCTGGTGAGGTCGTATTCACATTTTTCGGCGCTTCTTTGATATTTGTGAGATTCAGCTTTAACAAGTGTGGAAGAACTTGCGCGGGCGTCATATTAATGCGGGTGAACTGTCGTGGTGGCCGTTCTCCCCATTGCTGTTTAGGTCTGGATGGGTTATTGTGAGGCTGACCATTTTGTGGATTTTGGATCATTACGGCCCCCACAGTCGGCCTGCACTCACTTCTTCCTGCTCCCCTTTGAGAATACACAACAGCCGTTTCTTTCTTCGTTGGAAATGATTTCTTAGCAATTGTAGATGCAAAGGCACCCTTCTGAATCTTCCCATTCTTGATACCGGCTTCTACCCGCTCGCCAGTCAGAATTAATTCAGTAAACCCCGAGGAAGAGCTACCGATCAGATGATTAAAGAATGGACCTGACAGGGTCCCAAGGAACATATCAACAAGCTCTCTATCAGAAAGAGGCGGCTGCACTCTTCCGGCCAGATCGCGCCACTTCTGGGCGTACTCCTTAAATCCTTCACCTGAGGCCATTCCCATACTCTGTAGCTGAGTACGGGTTGGTGCCAGGTCAGAGTTATACTGATATTGGCGATAAAAAGCAGCCGCCAGATCCTCCCAACTACGTATCTCTGATCTTTCCAACTTGTAAAACCAATCTAGCTGATTTCCGGACAAGCTATCTTGAAAGAAATGCACCCAAAGATTTCTGTCGGAAGTGTGAGGTTGGATTCTTTGGACATACGATCTTAGATGCATTTTTGGGTAAGACAACCCATCATACCTTGCAAAAATAGGCACTTTGAACTTCGGGGGGATCACAATTCCAGCAATTAATCCCAAATCTTCGAAATCTAAGCCTGGAACTCTCTACAGCTCCATAGCTGCTAACCTGTCCTCCAAACTCTTGTACTTGTCATCAGCCGGCGGGTATTGTTGTTCTGAATAGTCTTCGTCTTCTTCAGCCTCTTCTTCTTCAGCCTCGGATTCGGAAGGTACCGCAGCCCCTTTTCCTTTACTGTTTTCTTCTTCGGATGCGGAAGGAAATTCAAGAACCCTTCTGGCTTCACCCTTAAACCTTCTCCCCAAGGTATCCACCCTGACTCTCTTTTTCTTCTTCTTTACTTGGTCTTTGTTCCCAACCAGGGTTTTCAGATCCTCCTGACCCTTAGCCAAGGTCATCAGGAGTTGTTGAAACTGTGCGTTCTGAGACTGCAAGTCCTTGACCGTCTGTTTGAGATCCATCTTACTGAAATAAACAGCAGAAAGATAAGGAAACCTGGTGTGGAGACCTGCTTATGCACATGATGAATGGTATGCTTATGTATGCAATGCATTCAAGGATTTAAAAAGTTCAAAATTGTTGCAAACAAAAAGAACACACGTCATATTAATAAGAAGAAATTTGTCAGTACATAAATGCCCCATGGGCCAAATATTACAAAAACTTCTCATGGCAAAAAGACATTGCGCATCCTCTTTGGTGCGATGTAGGTGTTGAGGGTCTCTTCCTCATGGAGTCTGCGGGTAAGCTCCAAAACCTTCTTCTCACTGGCATAGAAGCTGGCTTCAAAAGTATTTTGTTCCTCCTTGAGTTGGATCCAACTCTTTTGCATCTCCTCCCACGATGTAGGCATGTCAGGATATAGGATGGCATAGGGAACCTCTCCTTCCATAACGGGCTCTTTAATCACAGGGAGAACATGAGGATAAGGCATCATTAGACTCTGGGCTCGGGTTCGTACCCACTTGAGATAAGGCTCAAGAGGGATGGAGTTCTTGTGCCCCAGTGTCTTGCTGTCAACCTTGTTAGGCATCCTCCAAGCTCTGATGAATCTTTGGCGAAGTCCTTGCGCATCGTTGTCGAAGTCAAAAACTAGGTCAGGAATCAGCATGTCATGAGGGCCATCCCTCCGTGCGTATCTAAATTGTCTCAAAGCTAGACAAGGATTGTAGGTAATACCTCCTCTAATGCCAAGCAATGGAACATTAGGGAACTCTCCACAACGATCGACGATGATGAAATTTTCTCTGGACCGAGAACACCAATGTACATCAGAGTGAGTAAGGGTCATCAACCGTTGTGACCATCTTAGGCCTTGGTCATTCTTCAAGACAGATTGTGGAAGGTGCGAAATAAACCACCTTGCAAGGAGAGGAGTACAGCACATGAGAACACCCCTCTTTCTCATTGTTCGAGTGTAAAATGAGTGAAGAATGTCCCCAAGCAATGTTGGTATTGGATTTCTGGATAAGAAGATTTTGACGGAGTTGACATCTACAAGCTGGTCAGGATTTGGGAACAAGACCAACCCATAGATAAGGAGGGCCATAATTTCTTCAAAGGCTTGTAGGTCCAATGAATTCCAACACTCTTGTGCCTTCTCAAACAAGAATTTTGCTAAGAAGCCTTTGACACCGCTTCTAGTTTCCCAATGCCCCTTGATGTCAGATGGTTGTAGATGTAGTGCTCGAGCAACATCTTCAGGCTTTGGTTCCTTTTCCGTACCGTTGAAAGGTAGTTGATTAAGGATAGGGATTCTCAGGAGTTGAGAAAATTCCTCCAAAGTGGGTACCAACTGGTAGTCGGGGAATGTGAAATAGTGGTGAAGAGGGTCAAAGAACTGAAACAGCACCTTCATCATGTCCTCTTCAATGTTGGTGTTGACTAGGCTGAGCAGTCTACCATGTCTTTCACTGAAGGGAGAGCTTTCCGGAATCCTTGATGTGAGCTCCTTGAGTTGAAGAGGGATTCTCACAAGGTTGACTTGGATGGTTTTCCTGCGAGGAATTTCCATGACCTACAAAACAAGAATAAAGATGAAGATCTAAACCCTTGAAATGGTTAGTACATGCATATGATGCTTCATGATGTTCATGATGTATGCACAAACATATGTACAAGAAATTCACACCAAACCCTAGTTTCATGCTTGCATGAGGTTTCATAGGTAAGTACCCTCTTTAGTGTAGTTGGCTTAAAAACCTGTCCTATAAATAGTAACCGGGTTCTAAGGAGCTCAAAATCACGGGATTGTTTTCATTGTTCATTGTTTTGGTTTAGCCACTTAACTAGCGACCAAAATATTCCAAGAAAACAACCCTCAATGAGTGTAGTATCGAGTATCTACCAACTTCGGACTGCACCAAAGCCGGTCATCTCACTACCCCTAATGAAAGGCCAAGATGGTCAAGTAAGGTTCTAGGTCATTAGTGCTTAGTGACATCACTCAACGACCCCGTACTCTCCTTGATTGAACTCAAGGGTTACCGGTACTCACAAATATGTCGCACTAATATAGCTATTGTTTCAACCATGTCGGTATACCCTACACAGTTTCCACAATGTATTACTATCTATGAATGTTTCCCCAAATCCGGGTGTAGGATTTCAAGCCCAAGCAAGAGAACCAAGATATAAAGCAATCAAAGCAAACAATTAGTCATGCAAGAGGGTGATCTAAGCCCTAAGGTTACTCCACTTTAAAATTTTCCCCAGCAGAGTCGCCAGTTCTGTGATACGGTGGGAGAACTGACTTGAGGTTTTGCGTTTGTTTTCGCAAATGTTTCGGTTGAGCAAGAGTCGCCACCGACTTTTTATTTTATCCTAAGGAAAGGTTAAAAAGCACAGCAAAAATCTTTGAGATGTTTTCTTGGGTTCGGGGAGTAGATTATAGAAAGGGAAGGTATTAGCACCCTTTCTATCCATGGTTATCCATGGGCTCTTAGTTACTTGCTAAGATCGACTTGCCTTGATTTTCAATTGTTTGAAATGGTGCTTTCAATTGTTTGAAATGGTGTTTTGTGTGTGGGTTTTGAAGATGTTTTGAAAAGAGGCCAATGTGGTGGCAACCTTTGCAATGATCCATGTTTGAATGTATACAAAGGTGTATGTCTTTTGAAAAGTTTTCAATATTTTTTGAAAGTTATTTTGAAAATGTGTTGTGATGTGTGTTTTGAAAAATAGGCAAAGGTTTTTGTTTTGCAAGTTGGCAAGTAACCAAGAGCTTATCTACCCTAAATTTCTCAAAGATCTTTGCTATGTTTTAACCCTTTTAACAATTTTGTTACACCATTGTATTTAGTGGACAATCTTGTGTTAGGATGTTAACGGGACGGGCGCGGGTCATCGTTTAGACCATGATTGCAATGGTGCCAAGTATCTTTGGGCAATTTTTCCTTTAAGGGACTTGATCATTTTTTAGGCAACTTTCGAAAGCGTCATCGAGGGACTATGATCATTTGATTGTTTTGTTTTTGCTAAAGATACCTAACATGCAATATGGCCCATTATTGAAGGCAACAAGTGGAGTAACCCTAGGGGTGCAAGTGTGATTAGTGTTGTCCATTTTCATGCTTGTTTATCTTGAAATTAGGTCAAACTATTTTTGGTTAATTTTGCATACAAAACCCTAATTCTAACATGACATAATTAGAAAACTTTTAAATGCGAAAAATAAAAGGTCCTAAGTTATTACAACACAATATATGGGAAGGGGGATACAAATGTTCAAATGGGGGATATTTAGCAAGAAATTTAAACCTAAACTATTACATCCAAATTGAAATTTTACAAGGTATTTAATATACAACAATTAAATAAAATATAATAAATGTGCAAGATGCAAAAAATGTTTTGTATATGTATGAAAAAAAGTATTTTTTATGTGTCAAATAAACAAAAATAAAATTAATTAATTTTTGGTATTTTTTATGTATTTTAGGGTAAAACCCTAATTTTATCAATAAAAGGTATTAATTATTTAATATATGTAAATATTTATTAATTATGTACAAAAAATAAATAAAAGAAGGTATATTGTAAAAAAGTGATTTTTTAAGTCAAATATTAATAAAAAATGAAAATGTATTATTTTTATGTTTTTAACCTTAAATATACTAATAAATATATAAGTATTTATATTATTTATTAAATATATATTAAATATGTACAAAAATAAATTATTTAATATTTACAAAAAAAGTGTATTTGTTAAGAAAATATTTTTAAAAGATAAAATAAAATAAAAATCAGAAAATAAAGTGTATTTGTATTATTTTAAGTATTTTAAGTAAAAAGTATATTTTTGTTTATTTATGTGTACAAACTTAAATAAAACAAATAAAATTCAAATAAAATACAAAACGGTTAAAAAAATGTTTTTTAATATTTTTATATTTTTGGCAAAAAATAATAAATCAGAAACAAAAAGAAAAAGTCAAAAAATAATAAAAATAAACACAATGGGCCAAGGGGGTGTATGTGTGAAAATGTGGTGCAAAAAGGAAAATATCTCAGGCCCAGCCCAAGGATGGTTGTCTTCAACCTCCAGCACCTTCAAACACAAAAATGCATGCGTTTTGCCTTGTCCCTGCTATCTCCTGATTCTTTGAGTTTTAGCACAAACTTAAAACATGAAACCTGTAGAGCTTAAAGCCACGATTCTAGACATATAAAGAAGTTAACCTAACTCTCAGAAATGAGAGAGAAATTTTTCTCCCCCAATTCCTGACCTAGCTTTTTTCCAATGTTCAGTTCTTAAATTCTATCAGCACATGCAATATAAATGGAAAGTGAGGATATGGGTGGATTCAGGGCCATGAGTAGGACATAACTTCTTCACAAACCTAAGCCTAGATATGCCTGGATCAAGAGATAGGAGTTCAACCTTTTACCTGTTCAGCTTGATTCGTGTATGGCAATGGAGGCACTTTGAAGACAATGTGAGGACTTGTACAGCTTGCTTGAAGTCTAAGGATGCTATTCCAATGCTTGGTGTGTCTTGAATCCTTCTAAATCACTCCATGGAAGTCAACCTGCACAGATGAATAATGAAAATGGCACACTTGGCAATGGCTATTACAGTTCCAGTTCAATGCTTGGAATAGCTTCAATGGATGATGGAGAGTGTGTTTGAAGAGGTTTTAGCTAAAACGCACGATAGGAATGGACTGGCCAAGTCAATCTGCAACAGGGACTCTGTTTTGCAGAAAAATGGTGTTTCTGTGGGTGAGGGAATATTAGGGATGGTTTGGTCGTGTTTCAGGGTAGTTAGGGAGTCTCAAATGTATGCACAAAGTTTGCTTGAGTTGGTTCTTGCAGGAAGTTGTGTTATGATACAAAATACAAGTTTTCTTCTTATCTAAGCAAGCAAAATGCAAGTTGGATTATAGGCTCCTACAGGCCCCTCAAGTATGCTTCATATTTGGTTCTTGATCAGTGTGATATGTCCATAATCTTGTGCCCAAAAGATCTGGCTTGTACGACTTTGATTTGTGTTTTGACATAAAGTGCACCTTTTCAAAAATGGCTAAAATGCTTTTTCTATTTTAAGACTAATCCTTTGTGTAATGACTTAATGAACAAGATAATGCTAGGACACAAAGGTTTTGCATTAAATTTTTGAGTGTAAATGAGATTAGAGGCCTGTAATGTAGCTTGCATATGCTGAGTTCAAAAATGCCTAAGTGTATGAACATGAAAATTGACTATGAGCAAAGTGAGTTTTTCCCAACTTGCCAAATTCGATTCTCCCTAACCATGATGTTGTTTGATGAGTTCTTGGACATTTTGGAAAGCTTGGAATGTGTACTACAATCCATCTTTTTAATGCAAATTGAAATTCCAAGTGGAAGCATGTGAAAAGTTGTCATGAAGTTAGGCAAAAATCCTGCCTAAAATAGGTCAAAATTTCTCTAAGTTAAGAATGGTTTTGCACCCTTAATTCAAAAATTGTAACTTGAGCTACAAGCTTCTTTTGAGGAAACTTTGTGAATCAAAGTTATAGATTTTGCAATGTACTACAACTTTCATGTTTTGACTTTTTCTTGAATCCAAATGTATCTTGATGAAAAAGTGGGACAAAGTTAGGAAAAAATTAGGGATTTTCATAACTTAGAAAAATTCTAAGTTATGAAAATTCTTCATTTTAAACCCTAATTTGCAATTTTTGATTTCTTGATGAACAAGTTTCATAATTTGGCATGTTTTGATGAAAAATGAATCTTGACATTTGATTTTGACCAAAAAGTCAAAGTTTGACTTTTCAGTATACAGTCAAAAATTGATCAATTGACTGGAAAATTCATCTGTCAATCTTGTGCATTTTGGATCTTTTGAATTTGTTGAACATGTCAATACAATTCCATGGGGTCCTTGAGTCCATATATGAGCTTGGTTTGCCATTAGTTAGGTCAAACAGTCAAAAATTGCCTTTGTGCAGTCAAAACCCTAAAAATGACCATTTTGCCCTTTTGGTGATCTGATCAAATTTCTTGTGGAATTGTGATCCAAACTTGACCAAATGGTTCAAATGAGTTCATAATGTTGATGTGTGCCAAAAATCATGAGTTTTGACTGTCAATTGACCACAGTTGACTTTTTCCCCAATACAGCTGATTTCTAGGTCAATTGTCCAATTGACTGGGCAAAGATTGGAATCAAGGCTTGGAACTTGGTATGGTTAAGCTTGAGGGTCCAACATGAAGTATGAAAGTCATTTTAGGCATTTTAGGTCAAAACATCTTTGTGCAAGCTCAAACCCTAATTTGGGTCAACAGTGCAAGGAGGAGTCTTGAGCAGAGGAAACCCTAACTTGATCTTGAGCTCCAAGGATCTTGTGGTGAGAAAATGTTGAGGAAATGGGAGGGCAAATTTTGGGGTACAACACTCACAAATAAACCAATGTGCCCCGGGTAAGACACGTGGACATAAAGTTATATTGTTTATTACATATCCAAAAAACAAAAAGGACAATTACTTCTGAACAAAAGTAATCGTTATAAAGTCTCTTTCGGTCCAGTTATTGGGTCCACTATTGGTAGTAGGGAAGATCCATCTATCCATGTCATTGTCACCATCACTATCTTCTAAGGTGTTGACTCCGTGATTGCTGACGCGTAGGGGAGGTCCTCCAGCACGAGCACTACGAACAACCCTTTGAGCCCCTGAAGAGAAACCCAAACCAAACTTATCAGACTTGTACGGAATATCAGGGAGCTGGCCCCAGATGGTAGACCCACCTTCTTCAATAACTAATAACTTCTTTTGCATCCTTGAGAGAAGTCATCTTCAAGGGAGGTCTGGTGATCTTTGGCAGATTGGTGACCGTTTCAGTTGCAGCCATAGTCTGAGGTACCTCTTCGAAATTCTGACACGAAGTCTCGATGAACCCGCCATCCATTTCTACGTACCTGAAGGAGTTCAGGTGGCTGACCATGTACTCTTCTTCACCGTGTACTGTGACAATCTTTCCTTTCACCGGGTATTTCATCATCTAATGTAGAGTAGATGTGACAGCTCCCGCCCCATGGATCTAAGGGCGACCCAACAAACAAGAATAAGATGGTCTGATATCCATCACGTAGAAGGTAGAGTCGAAAGTCTGAGAACCGACTTTGATGGGGATGTCCACCTCCCCGTGCACCATTCTCTTCGAACCATCGAAAGCCCTTACCACTATGTTGTTGGGCCTCAAGGTCAAACCTTCACAGTCTAGTCTATCCAGAGCATTCTTAGGCAGCACATTCAATGAAAAACCGGTATCTACCAAGACATGGGCCAAAGTAGTGCCCCTGCATTCGAATGAAACATGCAGCGCATCATTGTGTTTCCTCCCTCTGGGTGTTAGATCAGCATCAATAAAACCCAAACTGTTATCAGCCGTCAAACTGGCCACACACTCTTCAAATTGATCAGCAGAGGTTCCCTGTGGCACATGGGCAGTCTTAAGGAACTTCACTAGAGCCTTCGCATGAGCTTCAGAGCATAACAATAAGGCTAGCATAGAAATTTTTGAAGGGGTTTGTCCCAGCTGTTCGACCACGTTGTTGTCTCTTTTCTTGATAATCTTCAAAATTTCTTCCATCTCCTTCTTGGAAGCCTCTGGGATAGATACTGAATACGCCTTCATCTGGACAGGCTCAATCAATATATCCTTGCCCCGAGTCTCGGTCGACTCGGTGATAGGGGTGTCGGCAGGGGTAATCACAGGAAATGTAGTAGTACTATCAGTAGGAACAAAAGTGGGAATGATCACAGGACCAGTAACATCTTTTGGAGGAGAAATCTCAGGGGAGAACACTCTTCCACTTCTGGTTATTTTGTTGGTTCCAACAATGTTACCAATGTCGGGATCAGCCTTCTCGGAAACCCGGTCTTCATCAGCTAGCAGATCTTGCTTGACACCGTGGTAGTAGACGTCACCCCCATAGTTCCAAGGAACGGTTTTGTCTGAGGAGTATGGGATCGGCCCTGGCATAGTAATTATTAGTGGAGTCACCTTCGGAACAGATGTAATCCTGACGGGTCTTTTGGCAGAGACCCCGGGAGGATTGGCAGAAATGGTTATTATTTAAATATCCTTGCACTGAATGGTTGGAATGGGAGTCTTCTCAAACAAAATCTCTCTATCATCCATCAGGCGCTGAACACCTGCCTTCAATAAATGACAACCAATCGGTAGAGATAAACATAAGTGGAAACCTTCGCCACATCCCGGAAATAAACCTACCTTTAACAAGTTTTGCTTAACGGTCAAAAGAGGAGTAACAAGCTCTTCAACAGTAGTAACAAACATATTATCTTCAATAGCGTTAACACCACGACTGTGCTTGGGCATAGGAGCAGTGATAACATTTGGAATCTCAGGGGCATCAAATTCAATTTCCTTTTCCTCGAGAAGGTCTTGCACCTTGTTTTTCAAAGCCCAACAATTGTTGGTATCATGGCCTGGATTTTCTGAATGGTAAGCACAACGAGCATTAGGGTTGTAGTGAGGAGAGGTAGTGTTGGGATTATTCTGAGCTTCCTTCAAAGTTACCAGATTAGACTTCAGTAAATGTGGTAAGACTTGAGATAGAGTCATGTTTATTCGAGTAAACTGTATTACCAGCCTTTCTGTTCTCGGTTGATTATTCCTTTGTTGGGTAGGTTCAGGCTTAGAGATCATGACAGCCCCTACCACTGGACGGTGTTCAGTTCTGTCCTGATTTCTTTGATGGTACACAACACTAACCTCTTTCTTCCCAGTAAATGGCTTCCTTACAGCATTGGAGGATGCTTACTTTTGGATCTTACCACTCCTAATTCCAGCTTTCACCCTTTCTCCTGTCAGAATTAATTCAGTGAAGCCAGCTGAAGAGCTTCCAGTTAGGCGATTGAAAAACGGACCAGACATGGTACCCAGAAACATATCCACAAACTCCCTATCAGACAGGGGAGGTTGGACTCTTCCTGCTAAGTTCATCCATTTTTTAGCACAGTCCTTAAAGCCCTCACTCGAACCCATAAACATACTTTGGAGTTGAGTACGGGTGGGAGCAAGGTCTGCATTGTAATGATACTGCTTGTAAAAAGCAGCAGCTGGGTCTTCCCAATTACGAATGTTGGCCCTTTCCAGCTGGTAGAACCATTCTAGTTGAGTTCCTGATAGACTATCCTGGAAGAAGTGGACCCATAAGCCCTTGTCAGCAGTGTGAGGCTGGATCTTCCTCACATAAGATTGGAGGTGAATTTTGGGACATGAAACCCCATCATATTTGGCAAACACTGGAACCTTGAAATTTTGTGGGATGACAACCCCAGAGACCAAACCCAGCTCTTCAAAGTCCAAACTCGGTACCTTCCGGACCTCCATTGCATTCAAATGATCCTCCAGTTGTTTGTATTTTTCATCAGCGGGAGGATACTGCTCCTCATCATAGTCGGATTCATTATCAGATTCATGTAGACTGGGGTCTTCCTCTCTTGTCTCCCCTTCTTGATTTTCTCCTTCCTTTGATGAAGTCACCAATTCAGAGGCTCGTTGCACTGGTCCTTTGATCTTTCTTCCCGGATTCACTAACCTAATTGGCTTCTTTGGATTTTTCTTTCCCTTAATAAGCAGGGCTTTCAGTTCTTCTTTCCCCTTGGTTAGAGCCATGATCATCTGTTGGAACTGGGGTCTGTAGATCCTTCACTGTTTGTTCTAGAGCCATTGCTGAAATAAACAGCGAAGAGGATGAGAAACTTGCTTTGAAACCTGCTTATGCAATGATATGTATGATATATGTATGCAATGTTTTCAAGGATTTCTAAGACTCAAATTTGCTTAAACAGAAAGAGAACAAGCGTTAAGATATTTTATTGATCACAATAATGTCTCTTGGGCTTACAAAGGGAACAAAGCAACAATAAAATTCTCCAAGCAAAAGAAGACTCAAATTCCCCATGGGCGCATCCTCTTTGGGGAAATGTATGCATTTATATTCCTCTCCTCGTGAAGTAACCGGGTAAGCTCTAGAACCTTCTTCTCGATGGCGTAGAATTGGGTTTCAAAGGTATCCTGTTCTTCTTTAAGTTGGAACTAGGATTTCCATAGCTCTTCAAAATCAGTTGGCATATCTGGATGAATAACAACGTACGGAGTGTCTCCTTCAGCAATTGGCTCCACAATCACAGATAAAATGGCGGGGTAAGGAATCATAATACATTGAGCACGAGCTCGTACCCTTTTGAGGTAAGACTCAAGAGGGATGGAATTCTTGCGTCCTAATGTCTTGCTATTAACTCTGTTTATCATGCCCCAAGCTCGAATGAACCTCTTGCGATAACCCTGAATATCATTCTCATAGTCAAAGATGATTTCTTGGACAAGTGCATCATGAGGACCATCCCTTCTAGCATAACCAAACTGTCGCAATACTAAACAAGGATTATAAGTGATTCCCCCCCTAATGCCTAAGAGAGGTACATTAGGGAATTCCCCACAGCGATCAATGATGGTAACATTCTCCGAGGATCACGAACACCAATGAATATCTGAATGTGTAAGGGACATCATCCTATGAGACCATCTCATACCCTGCTCATTTCTCATAATAGACCAGGGTAGGTGCGAAATAAACCACCTATCCAATAGAGGAGTGCAACACAGAAGGGTCCCTCTTCTCTTTAGAGTGCGAGTATGCAGAGAGTGTAGAATATCCCCAAGTAAAGTAGGTACCGGATTATGAGACAGAAAAATATTAACCGCATTCACATCTATGAGTTGGTCCGTGTTAGGGAATAGTACCATCCCATAGATGAGAAGGGCCAACACCTCCTCAAAAGCTTGTAAATCCAGGCTATCCCAAAAATAGTGAGCTTTCTCAAATAGGAACTTAGCTGGAAATCCTTGGACACTTCTTCTGGTTTCCCAATTTGCCACCACATAAGATCGTTGTAAAAATAAAGCTTGAGCAATCTCTTCAGGCTTTGGGTCTATTTCTGTACCGTTGAATGGTAGCTGATTAAGGATAGGTACCCCCAATAACTGATAAAATTCCCCCATAGTAGGCATTAATTGGTAATCAGGGAAGGTGAAGCAGTGGTGAAACGGGTCAAAGAACTGGAAGAGCACCTTTAACATTTCTTCATCAGGGGTTGCAGTGACCTGTTGTACCCCAAATTTTGACCTAAGATACCATCTCCCATCTGCATCATTACATTGCAAGTGTTTTGACCTATTTTTATCAATTTTTAAAGCAGTTTTTTTAAATTCATAACTTTTTCAAGTCAAGAGCTGGTTATTTTTGAAACGCTAAATTTATTAATTGATCAACGATGTTTATTTAATTATTTTATTATTCTGAATTTAAATAATTGGAATTTATTTTCAGTTATTATATAATTTAAAGAATTATAAATAATGAAGTAAATATTTGAAAAGAAGTTTATTAATTGATAAATGATGTTTATTTAATTATTTTATTATTCTGAATTTAAATAATTGGAATTTATTTTCAGTTATTATATAATTTAAAGAATTATAAATAATGAAGTAAATATTTGAAAAGAAGTTTATTAATTGATCAATGATGTTTATTTAATCATTTATTATTCTGAATTTAAATAATTGGAATTTATTTTCAGTTATTATATAATTTAAAGAATTATAAATGATAAAGTAAATAATTGGAAAGAAGAAAAGAATTAATTGGTAAAATAATAGAGTTTTATTCATTTTATTCCAATTGTTACAATTGTTGTTTAAATACCGTATTTATTTACAAAGTATTTACAATGATAATTTTTACAAATGTTTAAAGTGAAATAAAAACTATCCTAATTTTTTCTAAGTTCTAAATCTTCATCTTCTATCCAATACTTCTTTGATGCTCATTTGATTTTACCTGCAAAGAATTAAAAGAAAAAGTCAGAAATAAGATATACAATTAAAAGCATACGATTAATTTAGCGTTCATCATTAAAAGCAAACGGCTGGAATCAGTTTTTACCCTCTTTGCAAATCACGGGATTTCTCCCGGTTCACAAAAAGGGATGTTTATTTATTGATAAATATGAATGCACAAGTTAAAAATATGCACAACTTCAATATTTCAAAACCCACAACATATGCATAGTCAAAGTTACATTTTCAACACAAAAGTCCAACGTAAACTACCCAATGTATGGGAAGAGGTCAAAAACACAAGGCTCCATACTGTAACAATGCAGATGGCAAAGAGAGAAATGTGCAGTTTAAAACCATATGCAAGCAAATATTTCTAATTTTCATCATTTTCCAGCTTTGCTTTTTCAGAACACAAGTACATAACATCATTTTTAATGTTTCAACTGTACTAAGGAGAGAGAAGAGAGAAAAGAGTGTGGGTTTACAGGTTTTGGCCTTAGGCAGAAAAGGGATATAAAACAAACCTGTAAAAAGCCATAACCAGTATACTCATAACAAACCAGTAACGCCCAACCTGCCTGAAGCCTAAACAAAAACTTGTCAAGAAAAAGCCCAGGCCATGACCTGCACAAACCTGTTGCCTAGCCAAAGCTTAAACCATGTCAAAGCCATGACCGAAACCATAAACACATAACAAACCAGAAAATTATCCCAACACAACCAGTATGGCCTAAAACCATAAAACATGTTCAACCTGTTTTCAAGCCTAACCAATAAACCAGTAAAGCCTCACCAAAGCAACAACCAGTATGGCCTAAAACCATAAAACCTGTTCAACCTATTTTCAAGCCTAACCAATAAACCAGTAGAACATGTACCAGAGCAAACCAGATACTACACAAACAGGTCCATCACATGCCCAAAGCCAAAAACCAGAATACCACAAACAACACAAACTTATCAAACCAATTTCCAAACCCATCAAGCCTCAGAAAAACATCATCAAGGCAACTCAATAATCCAAAAGGCAACAGAAGTGAAACAGAAAGAAGAAAGGGAAAGCTAGTCAAAACAAAATGTTTCAACAATAGCATCATTCAATCTCAGCATACAACAAGCATTCAAAAGCAACAAAATTCTCAGAACCCAAAGGGTTCGTCATTGAAAGCATATCATCAACAAATATAAAAAGGCAACTCAGAAGCATACTCAGCAAGCCAAAGAGGAAGAAGGGACAAAGAAGTGTGCATAAGCAAAGCAAGGCAAAGGCAGAAGAAGAAGATAAAAGGGTTTTTTCAAGTTTATCATCATTAAACCCTAAAAGGAAAAGAAAGACAGAGTACCAGGTTCCAGTAAAAGCGAGCTAGCGTCAGTGTCATTGCATCTTCGCCATCCAGCCGCCTGAGCGCCTCCATCACCATTCATTCCCCTCCTCCGTCAAGGTATAATTTATTTCCCTCCATTTCGCACATCTTGACAGAAACAACATGTTAAAACTAGAGTCAGAAGCAAAATGGTTGTAAAATCATAAATATGAAAAAATCATAAAAAACCCTAACGCGCTAAAGGACGAGATCATCACCTTTACACCGTATCACTGAGCGACCCATGGAGAAGGAGATGCAGTTGGTGGCGCTGGAAGCTTTGAGGCGAAGAGCTTTATTCCTGGACATGTTTGGCTCGAGAGAAGAAGAAGAAAGACGAAGACGAATCAAGAACGAAAAAGAGCGCCGCTCTGTACCCTTTGCCTAACCCTAATCCAAATGAAAACAAATATCAGAAACCCTAAAACTTTGTTTCAATAATTGGGCTTAACCCGTTTCCCATGCCTAAAAGCCCAAACGAATTCTATTAGAACCCCCATCCTGCTTCTGATTATTCTTGATTTGGCCCCCTTAAAACTCTTTGGCCCATAAATTATTTATTATCTACCCCCCTTAATTTTGATACCCCTCTTTCATTCATTTTCTTTTAGCTTTTTTTTTATATAGAATTTTTATTAATCAAATAGATGTGTAATTTAATTAAAACATTTTTTAAATAATTTGACCATTTTTATTAGTTAAAGTTTAGGATTAATTTAGTAATTTTAGTATTATTTTTAATTAGATTTAAGTTAATAACTTTTAAAGTTTTAATTTAGTTTAGAATTATTTAATAATTCTTAAAATAATACTTTATATTAATACCAAAAAATACATAAAAAATAGAAAAATTAAAACATTCTCTTTTCTTTAATTAATATTAAACAAAAATACAAAAGTGCATGTTCACACCATTTAGTCTGTTATTTAATCATTGTTATGGTTGTATATCACCTAGCTACTTAAATTGTCTGTTTGATTATTCAGTATTTACTTGGTTATTCTGTTTACGTCTAAATCCAAGGAAAAATGATTAAATTTGTTGACTTCATGTCCTCAAATCCAATCACGCGAACATCTTCATTTCATTAAAACTTAAGATAATTTTTCCCCAGATATTCAATCTTTTCAAAACTTATACCTTTTAAGTCAAAAACTTCGACATTAGGTCGTCGTACCTTCAAAAACCCGCCCGTACCCCTTTTCGGCCAAAACAATTTATTTTTAATCAAACAAACATTTTAATAAACAGATATTTCAAAAGGTTCCTATAGAATACTATAGATACATTGGGTGCTAATACCTTCCCATTGTATAACCAACCCCCGAACCATAGACCTCTTTTCAAAAACGCCTTGTATTTTTATTACTTTTAGGAAGTATTATTTTATATTGCATACTTTAGGGTTTTATTTCGCTCTTTTCCCTTTTCCCTTGGAAATAATAAAGCGCGGTGGAGACTCTTGCTTTTGCGAGACGAATTAATTAATAGTTCGATCTCCGATTTACCCCGCTACATTTTTTATCGCTACAGAATTGGCGACTCTGCTGGGGACAGATTGACCTCTTGCTGGTCCATCCCTAAGTGGGTTAAGCCTAGTTTGTTTTATCTGTTTTATTATTATTTGTTTTGTTTGATTATGTGTTTATATTGGGGTTGTTTAGGTTTTTTGCAAAGGACGAATCCTACACCCGGATTAAGTTACACTTAAGAATAGGACGGGCGGTACAATCATGTTAACTTTGAGGGAGTAATCCCGAAGAAGGAGGCATGAGATCCCCCACTCAATGGAAGGCCCTTTTGAACTTAATATTTGTTTACCGAGTAATCGGGAAGACATTATTATTTTCGACCTGGGAGCCAGAGAAATTGAGGACTGTAGAACCCTAACCCATCTTGGCCTTTTTAGGTGTAGCGCGGAGACTATAACAGAGTAATTCGGAAGTAGTTGTTACGCGATGCTATGCTCGGATGAGTTTCTCTTGAGAATATTGCTAATTATTGAGTAATCAAGACGTTGGCAATATCCGAAGGAGGAATGTAGACTCTGGGAACTCTTAGAACCTTGTCTTACAGGTGTGATGAAACCATAGTACATACCTTGGGGTGGGCTTTACCTTTGACTCCATGCTGAAGCGTTGAACCTTTGAACCCCATGTTTGTGAACTTGTGTGTAACTGTTGCATTATCATTCATTCATGCACTCATCAACATTTTTTAAAAAAAACTTGTTTTTCAAGGAACTTAGGAATGATTTTTGCAGACATCTCAGGTACTATTATTATGGAATTTGGAAGGAGAAACACTCGAAGTTTTAGTTTTAAGGAGCCCGAGATTGAAGAACTGAAGAGTTTAATTCCAAAGATCAAGAACCCGACGGATTTTCAGAAAAAGTATGGGTCCATTATACCTCTCATGAAGCGCAAGATGAAAGAAGGCATCCTTAATACGTTAGTCCAATTTTACGATCCTTTGTACCGATGTTTTACCTTTCCGGATTACCAGTTAATGCCCACCTTAGAAGAGTACTCCTACATACTTGGTTTGCCGATCACCGACTGTGTTCCTTTTTCTGGATTAGAAGAGGAACCCAAATCTCACGAGATAGCGACCATCACCCACTTGAAGAAGTCAGAGATAGAGGAGAACATGACTACAAAAGAGGGAATTCGAGGCTTGTCTGCGCAGTTTTTGTTGAGGAAAGCTCGTCATTTCGCTGAGATAAAAGATACTATTGCCTTTGAAGACGTATTTGCTTTACTCGCTTATGGTCTATTCTTGTTCCCTAATGTTGATAAGTTTGTGGATATCAACGCCATCCGAATTTTCTTGATTGGAAATCCGGTCCCTATGTTGCTAGGAGATACCTACTACTCCATCCATCTTCGAAACTCTTATCAAGGAGGGATGATTATTTGTTGTGCACCGTTGCTGTATCAGTGGTATGTTTCTCATCTACCTAGGTCTGATGTTTTCTGGGATCTCGAGAAGGAGCCGCGATGGGCGCCAAAAATTATGGCTCTCACTCATTTCGACATTGATTGGTATAATCGAGTTTACCATGACGTGAAGATCATCGATAGCTATGGTGCTTTTCCTAACGTGCCTCTTCTTGGTACGAAAGGTAGAATTAACTATAACCCTGTTCTCGCGCGCCATCAGTTTGGATACCCGATGAGGGACAAGCCGGACAACATCCATGTGAGTGGTTTCTTTTTACAAGAAGGACAAGATCACCAGGCAGCTAAGAGGGAGATCGAAGGAGCTTGGCGCCACATCCATAAGAAAGGGAGAGATATGTTAGGACATAGGGGTGCCGTTTCTTTGGAGCCTTACCTACAATGGGTCCGTGCTAGAGCTTGTGCTTTCAAGATGCCCTATAAACCTGAGAAACCTTTATTCCCTACCATTGCATCATCATCTGTTGATATCCCTATCGAGAATATGGGAGAATACCAAGGAAATTTGGCTAGAATGAAGTCTGAGAGAGACGCTTGGAAAGAAAAGTATAATATGTCTGAATATGAGAATCGGGTCCTGGCTCGACAACTAAAGGAAAAGGAGGATTTGCTATTTATTCAAGACGGCTGGTTTATTGATCATGATGAGAAGCTTCGTCAAAAGGATGCTTTACTGAAGAAGTATGCTAGTGAAAGGAAGAGAAAGAAGGAAGGTTCGGTAAGCGTTGCTCTCGTTCCTAATCCACAAAAGAAAATCATTGATCGACTGGTAGCTGAGAAGAAAGAGATGGAAGATTTTTATGAAGAGAAGATCAGGAAGCTCTGGTTACAGTTGGCATTTGGTCCTTCATCTGATGATTCTGAGTGATCTTTAGTTCTTAGTTTTATTTTACTGATGTCATTTTGTAAAACTCTGTAAAAGGGCTTCATGTTCCGAAGTTGTAATTTACTGCTTTTATTATGGGCTTCATGTTCTAAAGTTGTAGTTTACCGCTTTTATTATTGGGTTGTTATCCCAAAGTGTAATTTATTGTTTTGTTGTTCCAAAGTTGTAAGTTTTAATTTACCGCTTCTGATTAATGAAATGAGTTTTTGTTGTTCCAAATTCCTTTACCATTGATGTGTGCAAAATTATTGAAGTTCCTTGAAAAAATATTAAAATGAATTATCATTTGCATCATATATCATGCATCATCTAACATTACACTTCACATGTTTTCTAGAGTCTTATCCTTGTTTCTTTTTCCACTCCGATAGATTGTCAAGTTGTCTCATCGATACGATACTCGAGCCAATCGTCAGAGGAAGATGGAAGATCTGGAACAGGAAAACCACGAGCTTCGTGAGGAGGTCGCTACCTTTCGTGTCGGTATGGAAAAGTTAACTGCGCTAGTGGAAAGTTTGATGGCTGCTCAGAATCAGCCATCGACTACAGCTGCTGAGATTCAGACTTTAACTACTGTGGTTTCCAATATTGTCATTTTTCCAACATCCGTGACTCAAATCAACTCTCTGCTTCAACATCAGATGCCAAAAGGTTTTCCGTGGGGAATGCCTTACAACTTTGTGCCAGAGGGGTATCAGCCTGTCGTACAGCCTTTGTTTCAACCTACTTTGTCTCTTCCTCAACCAGAGACAACTGCCATGCCGACTGTAATCCCGTCTGTGGCACCTTTCTCGCAACCGGTGATGACAACTGTCGCTCCTGTGGTTCACTCTATGCCATACTTGAATGAACCTACTTATCCTGTCGAGTCTGCTGAAAGTCTGGGTCTTTTTGATAGAATGGAAGAATTTCAAGACCAATTCCAAGAAATGCAGAGGGAGCTCAGAGCGTTAAAGGGGAAGGATTTGTTTGGAAAGAACACGTGTTGTACCCCAAAATTTGCCCTCCCATATTTCTCAAAATATTTCAAGAAAAATTCACAAGTCCAACCCGGCGCGTCATATTCAGGTGTTCTTTCGCCAAGATATCTCTGATAACGTATTCTCAAATTCAGGTTCGGCTCAAGAGTCAATTCTTTAAAGAAGGTATCCGATTGTGCAAGTTTTCTTGAAGAAATATGGTGAAAAAGTGTGCTGAAAGTGCAGTTTTTACGCGCTAAAAAATTCATAACTTGAAGATCGTGGCTTGTTTTGAACCCGTTCTGATGGCCAAAATTCCGTCTTGACATTATCTATGTTTTCATCTCTCACGGCTGGAATCCAATTTCGATCAGAAGGTCTTCAAAAATGTGGATTTATCAAGTATTTTCATACAGAAAATTTGTGACAGAAGTTTATTCGCGTCATGTTCAGAAAATCATAACTTGGTTGATTTTCATCGTATCGAGCTGGTTCCAGCGCCAAAATTTCACAAATTGAGTTGGCTACATTTTCACAGAAGGTATTGAGTTCAAACGGTATTCAAAAGGCCTTCGTTTTTTACTCAGAGTGTGTGACATGCTGAAAATCCTGAATGCTGAATATTATTTCATCTAGGCCGAAACTTCGAAAATTCATAACTCGGTCAATTTTTATCAGATTGGGCTCATATTTTTACACAAGGTCCCTGACTCATAGATCTACAACTTTGCTTCAAAAGTCGAGACTGGATTATGCTCCGATCAATACCAGTTTTTTATTGAAGAACGTGTCAGAGTCGACACTGGAGCCCAAAATAAGTTTGTCTGAGCTGAAACTTCAAAAATTCATAACTAATTCACCGTTTATCCGATTGAGCCGATTTTCGGACAGGAGTTAGTTCTCGATGTAGGCTACATTTTGTTTTCACATTTCAACTTCAAAAATTGCACTTAAGTCCCTGCGATTTAGCCTGGAAAGTGACGAACTCAAGTGAACATTGGAGGCCCAATTGCACATTCAAAGCCCATTTTCTTTACCCTAATTTCCATTATATAAGCACCTTCTTTTCACACAAACCAGGGAGGAGAAAAAGAGAGAAAAAACCTGGCCACAACACTGTCAGAATATCAAATTCTTTCAAGAACCCTAAAACCTTGAAATCCTTATTACAAATCTCTCTCTCACTACAAACAAGCCATCACAGTTACAAACCAACACCTCACTACTTCTTCAGTAAGGGTAAGGCTGGCTTGATCTCCATGATCCAAAAGGCATAAAAGCATTCATATCACTAATTTTCCAGTGAGGGTAAGATTGATTTGATCTCCATGATCAAAAGGGTATAATCATTCATACATGCCATATTGTGCCTAAACATTAAATTTCTTCATATATTGGCTTTATTTGCATTTTATGATTTTATTTAATGTGTTCATGAGATTCAACACTGCAGATTTAGACAGGATCCCATGCAGGTTCATTAAGGAACGTTGAGGCCAAAAGCCAAATGGCCAAAAGCCAAATGGCCAAAAGAACAACTTATGCATGACACCAATACATGGCGAGACAGACATCCTGAGAAGATTAAGGAACGTTGAGGCCAGAACACAAATGGCCAACAGCCAGAATACAAATGGCCATGAAACCCAATCCAATGGCCAAAGAATGCAGACCGTTCAAAAAAACCTCCCCTTGGGCCTGAAACCCCCCTTGGTTTGCATCCTTTTTAATTTTATTTTCTTTTCTTTTCTAATTCTTTTTTTAATTGTTTTAATTGTTTTTTTTACCATAAAATAATTTTCTATAATAAAAACAGAAAAATCAAAAATACAAATATATTTAATTATTATTAATTTCATCACTAACCTATTTTTTGTAAATAAGCTCTAACAATTAACTTAGTTTAATTTAGGTTTTTAAACTTTAATCTTTTTCTTAATAAGTAAAAAGTATCTAGAATTGGGTTTTTTTGACATTTTCATCTTTTTCTTAAATAAATTATTAATCATCATTATTTATCATTATTATTAATTATCATTAATTTTGTAAATAAACATGTACATTAAATATTATGTAAATTAGGTTTTAAACTTTAACTTTTTTTTAATAATTAAAAATATTTAGAACTAGGGTTTCCTTCTAATTTTAAATTCTTTTCTTTATTTTCAAAAATACAAAAAACCTAAAAAAAACATTTCTTTTCTTTAATAAAATAAATAATTAACTTTCTTATTTTAATTTAATTTCAAAAGGGTCCAACGCCCTCGAACGTTCAACTTTAATTCTTTCGCGCATTTATTCTTATTTTCCTTTGTGAATATTATGTAATTTCTCAAGCCTTGTAATAGTAATTAGGAATTTATTTACTTTCCGCATTTTTTATTCAAAACGGGTCTTTGTTAATTTGGCGATGTATAGACCTGCGCCTTGTAATAGCGTAGGATTTATCTTTCCACACTTTAATTTCCGCATTTTTAAACTGTTAAACTTAACATGAAAGAATGAATGGCCTAAATTAAAAACAAGCGTAGATCACCATGATACATGTACAAGATAAAACATAACTGAAAATAACACACAAATTCACACACCACTCTTAGGGTACGCCTCACTGTTGTCTTGCCCTCGAAACGTGGTCGTCGAGTATAGGACGTTTTAGTAAGTCCTTATATCCGTTGATCCAAATGCCTCAAAACAAGTTGCCTCGGAAAAGTTGCCTCGGAATAAAAAAGGATCAATGGCATAAGGGTAGCTTCTAAGGTGTTCTACTGTTGCTCTGGTGACCACATTGTCCCTAAAAACGAATTGACCCGAATACCTCCAACGGTGGTGCTACCTACCTCTCAATGGTGGGATGGCACTACCTTAAGGACATTTACACAGCCTAATTCCTTAGGGTAGGTAGATGACTCATAGATACTTGCTCTTTTCAAAAAACAAACAAAAATTCTTTTCACACCGACACTTTTCAAAAAGCTTTCAAAACAATTTTTCAAACACTCTTGAGGACTGATACAAGAGTCGATCTGAAATCTTTAAACGAAACTTTTTCAAACTCACTCACAATTGAAAAGAAAACACTTTTGAAAACACAATGAGCAAGTATCTAAGAGCCCATGGATAACCATGGATATAAAGGATGCTAACACCTTCCCTTTCTATAAATCTACCTCCCGAACCGAGAACTATTCTCATGAGGAATTTTGCTGTGCTTTTGTCCTGTCCATGTTGGAGAAAATAAAAGACGGTGGCGACTCTTGCTTCGGCGACATTTCGCGAACCAGCGTTAAACAGTCAGTTCCAGATCCACCGATCACAACACGCTGTTGGCTGAAGATTTTGATAATGATATTAGAAGCTAAATGAATTAAACATTTCGATCGAAATAAGGTAAAGCGTCATGTTTCGAAGTAGCAGAAGCAGTGTTTCGAATAAGCATGTCAAAGCTTGGAGCTTCGAGTAGCAATTATGGGAACATATCTAAAGAAGTCTCGAAATAACAACAAGGCTGTGTCTGGGAAGAGCGTTCGAAACGGAGAAGTACCAAAGCATTTGAAATTCAAATGGAAGCGGGACTTTCGAAGTTTGAAAGTTATGTGCTGGTGCATTTGGGGACACGTGGAAAGATTAAAGAGGCATTGTCCTGCATGTTCTGAACGTGGCATAATCCTATAGCAAGACCGTTATGGTCGAATTAGTATAAATAGAAGTCTTAGTATTAGGATTTCGTGTGTCATATCTATTATACAAAATACTCAGTAACATTCAAACTACCACATGGCAAGGGAAACGAATGCAAGAGAAATGTATGTATGATAGCACCATGTATTTTTGATTTAATGAAAACCTTTTACCATTTCCAGCACTTTCCTTTATCTTTTTGTCAAATAACATTTACAAGTTTTCTCCTTTACAGTCTTTTCACTTCGAAATCTCTTCTTTAGAGTTTTACATTTAAATGCTTTCTGCACATTTCAAGCACTTTATATTTCAGAAAACTGTCATATTTTCCATACCTTTACCTTCAAGTCTTATCCTTCGAACGCATATTTTTACTTAAAGTCATTTACAGATTCCTTGCATTAAACGCTTTCTTCACATTTCAAACCTTTTACGTTCCAGAAATCTTTTACGTTAACTGTTTTATAATTCGAAACCATTTACTTGACTTTTATGCAATCTCACATGTCTTTACAATTAATATTTACTCATGCAACTTAGTTTCACACACACATTTTGATTACATCTTTAGACTTTTAGAGAGAGAAATCGAAATAAGCCAAACGCATATACAACATCAATCATGAATATCTGTTCGATCGTGAGAGTAACCTTAATATCCAAGGAGTCCTAGGATCAATCTAGTCGATCCTGTGAGTTACCAAAGGAATTGAATAACAGTAAGAAAGATTATTCGATAGTTTGGAAGACTAGCGGTTGTTTACCAGAAATCACTGGAAACAAATTGGCACAAAAAACGTTGGAACCTAAGAAGTTTTCTGTTTTATGAACCTAAGAAGTGGTAAGATAACCAACAGCAACCAACCTCTATCCAGAAGAAAACGTTTGGACAAAATGTCTAATTCTGACAATCAACAAGGGGACCAAAATGGCCCACATACAACAGGCACTAATGCGTCCACTTCGATCGGAACATCTAATGTAATCCCTTCGAACGCACAGTCTGTTGCATCTTCAACCAGTAACATAGCCATCAATGGTGTAAGTGGCATATCAACTAATAGTTCGATCCTAGGAAATACTGGAACCATTGGCTACCCTGGGGGATCCGTTCCACCATCAGGGACACAATCCCATTTCTCCACTCCATTAACTAGACCACCCGGTTTCGATGGGAATAGAACCAGAAATTCCTCTTATGGAATGCCAACATCTTTTATGGCAGGTTTACACAATTCCACATCGAATTCATCTCCACAACTAGGGTCTGGGTCTGGGGCGAATCAGTTTATGACAAATAACCAAGGGTCAGTGGGTTATAGCACAATGCCTATCTTAACCACAGACAACCAGTTGGCTTTTAGGCAATTGATGGATGACAGTAACCATAATATGATAGGGGTGTTAGCACAAACCATGCAGGAGATATTTGCCCCAATAGTGCAAAATGTGACTGTGACAAACAGAGAAAACGCTGACAATATGAGTCGAATAGCAGATTTCTTTGCTCCCCCAGAAAGGCGTAGGCAGAATCAGGCAGGATTTCGAGCAAACATGCCTGTTATAGAACAAATTGCTAACGACCCAATTTATAGACCACCCAGAGAAGAAGTTAACTTGGGGGCCAAGGCACCAAGGTTAGAAGCCCCAATAATCCCGGGACCACAAAGAGAAATTATGGAACCAGGGGCAAGGGTCGAAAGGCTAGAAGCCCCAGAGTTTCGAGAAGAACAACCTAGGGGAGTTGTTTTGGTTGGTCGAAATCAAGATGCCGATGCTGTCGTTCATAGAGTTCGAAACGATAACATCTTGGCAGAAAACAACTTAACCACCATGATAGAGAGAGTCATGGCCCAGAATGGCCTCAACACAGGAATGAGAAGGCCAAATTATGCTTCTCCTATATTGGATTGCATAATGCATACTGATTTACCAAGGGGATATAAAGTCCCTAAATTTACAAAGTTCGCTGGGGATACCAATGAGTCAACAGTCGAACACATAGCGAGATATCTAACCGAAGCGGGAGATATAGCCAATAATGAAGATCTCAGGATCAAATACTTCCCAAGTTCCTTGACAAAAAACGCCTTCACATGGTTTACCACTTTGCCTCCTGGGTCCATTGACACTTGGGCTCTCTTAGAGAGATTATTCCATGAACAATTTTACATGGGACAGTCGAAAATAAGTTTGAAGGAATTGGCCAGTGTTAAGAGAGAGTTCACCGAACCCATAGATGATTATCTGAATAGATTTAGGCTTTTGAAATCCAGGTGTTACACAGTAGTGCCTGAACATGAGTTAGTCGAAATGGCCGTTGGTGGCTTAGATTATTCTATTCGAAAGAAACTAGACACTCAATATTTGAGGGATATGGCTCAGTTAGCCGATAGGGTTCGACAGGTCGAAAGACTAAAGGCCGAAAAAGCCAGAGTCTTTAAGAATAGCAAGAAAGAAAGGATTTCCTATGTTGGGACTGAGGAAGCAGAAGAATATCCTGAATTCAAATTCGAAGAGGTCGAAATCGACCTCGCTGAATTAAAACAGGCCCCGCCTTATTCCTGCAAATTTCTAGTTCCCACAAAAGGGAAAGACATTGTTGAAAATGAGAAAAGTGACAAATTTCCAAAGAAGGTTTATACCTTCGATGTCACTAAATGTGACGAGATTTTTGACTTACTCGTCAAAGATGGCCAACTAATTGTGCCATCAAATGTCAAAATACCTCCTTTGGATCAGAGAAAGAAGAGAGGATTTTGCAAATATCATAGTTTCCTAGGCCACAAAACCTCACAATGTTTTCTTTTCAGGGATCTAATTCAAAACGCGATCAAAGATGGCAGACTAAAGTTTGCTGATAAGGTGAAGATGAAAGTGGACGAAGATCCCTTGGACGTCGCAGACACCAACTACTCCGAGCCTGCATGCATTGGAGAGGTCAACATGGTGGAAACTGATCGAAGCGACGCCCTAACAGGAGAGGAGGGTACTGAAGCTGAAAACTGGGTGATGGTCGAAGTCAATAAGGAGGTCACTGAAGACATCCAGAATACGCCAGAGACTTCGATTGCCGCACCTGTAGCTGTTGCAAGAGAAACCCAGACTACTGAAGGCCAGGGAAATCAAAACCAAGAATTAACACAAGTCACTGAAGGCTTGAGGCTGGAATTGGAGAAAGTCCAAATCACGCAGCCAATTTCCCCTCAGAAGGAAATATGGGACACTCTAGGGGAACCCAGTGGAAAATTTGACTATTTGGTCAAATATTCTGCCCCAGAGAGTTCGAAGGTTCAGATTAAGGATATAAAGCCCACAGGATGGGGCGATGATGAAGCTAAGGGGGAAGATGTTGAAATAAATATGGTGGATATGGAAAGACCCCGCTCTGAGATAGAGGAAGTAGAAAAATACTTAGAAAAAGAAAAGTATAGAATGGGGGATAATCACACTGGAGATGCTAGTCTCAAGGATTATCTCATGACATGCCACAAAGGAGATTCAGGCATGATATTGTGCCCTAGGTGCAGCATCCTCTGCAATCAAAGAATCGCTGCGAATTTCGAAAGGGTACAGAGGACTCGAACTGGCAACAATTGGCGCCAGGATAACCAGCTTTTTAGGTGTTATCCCAAGGCTGGAGAAAGTTTGCTGGAATTTGTGTTTCGCTGCTACAAAGGGGCAACCAAGTGCTTGATTTGCCCAAGGTGTTCTGCTGTGTATGACCAAAGCATGGCCAGGGCCTTCAAAACGATTCCCTTCGCCCCTTGCTGGAACCATCAAGAAACTGTCCAGATGGGCCCACGTTTCGACAGCAGACACAAACAGCGAAGGCCTGATAGCCCTCACCCCAAAGCTGCTCGAAGAGTTACTTTCAAACTCCCTGCTGAAGTGCCAACCGATAGATGGTTACAGGTCAGAAATGACAAAAGCAGAGATAAATGGAGAAACGCTGAACGAAATGCACGCCATGCTGTGACATACAGGAGGCAATTCAACACAGCAAAAAGGGAGGAGGTGAGATTAGAAAATTACAAAGGAAGGAACCCCATGTCAAGATCCCAATGGCGCAGACAGCAAAGGATTCGAAAGGCTGAGAGAGAAGCTGTGGCAAACCAAGGGGTTACTTCAACGAAAAACCAAGGTGAATCTAGCACCAACAAACCAAAAAATCAAACTGAAGACAAACCTCCAGTCAATAGGAGGCTCTTCTCTGCAGAACAACGCGATGAACCAAAGGAATACACTCCAGGCCCGGAAGAGGACGAAGATATGATAACAGATAACTTCGAATCGGAGGGGGAGTCTTCATTTAACTTGAACTGTAACGTGGTGTCTGTGCTTCCCTGCGAATTTGGGCAGGAAACCGAAATCAATGAATATGAGGAGGAAGACACCACATATTTGATGAAACATAGGCCTGTGTGCTACTATGTGATGGACAATGGGGTTGTTGAGGAACAAAATGCGTTCTTCGAACGTCCAGAACCTGCAATGAAGAACCATCTCAAGCCACTTTTTATTCGGGCGAAAGTTGGTGTCCATGGTGTGAACAAAGTTCTAGTGGATGGGGGTGCCGCAGTCAATTTGATACCCCATTTCATGCTAAAAAGATTAGAGATCCGCGAAGGAGACATCAAGCCCCATAATATGGTTATGTCCAATTATGAGGGAAAAGTGGGCAAAACACTGGGAGTGGTCCAGTTGGAATTGACAATGGGCTCAAGCTGTAGGCCCACCATGTTTATGGTGATCGAAGCCAAGGCCAACTATAACTTACTGCTGGGAAGGGAGTGGATCCATGGCGTGGGGGCAGTCCCTTCGTCAATGCATCAGCGACTAGTTCTGTGGAGAGATGATGGAATCGTGGAGAACATCGAAGCAGACCAGAGTTACTTTATGTCAACTGTCAATTTAGTTGACAAGAGGGACTATGATAAAAATCTGGCAAAGATTGCTCCGTGTGTTCCAAATGATGAGATTAATGAAACTAGAAACACCCACTACTACATGACCCTTCGCCATGATGGCCTTTACTGGGATAGAACAATAATCAGTGAAGAAGAGGGAGTCGAAAGCACTATACAAAAACGGCCAGCAAGCTGGGACTTCGACAACCTTATCCATGACTGAGTTTACCTTTTTCGAAAGGATTTCGGCCTATATAGCTGAGAGCGAATCAAAAGCGGCCTTAGAGGCTGAAATAAATAAATCAACTATAAAGATGAACGAAGTAAGTGGGGATGGGTCGAAATGCTCACCCTTCGAAGAGTTTGAGATGGATCAGAGGTTGGATGCCATCTATGATAAAGAACCCTTAGGCTTCGAAAGGGACCCCATAAACTCAGGTGCCAAAATGTTGGCACAAGATCCACTCGAAGAAGTTAACTTAGGGGATGAAAAAACGAAAAGAGTAACCTACATAAGTGCTAAACTTAGCCCAGGCCTCAAGAAGGAAGTGATTGAAGTCCTCAAGGAAAACAAAGATTGTTTCGCATGGGATTACGACGAGATGCCTGGTTTAAAGAGGGAGTTGGTCGAACACAGACTGCCAATCAAAGATGGCAAGAGGCCCATCAAACAAACTCCCAGAAGATTCACACCAGCGGTTCTCACAAAAATTAAAGCTGAGATCGAAAGGTTGCTGCGTTGCAAATTCATCAGAACAACAAGGTACGTCGAATGGTTAGCCAACATAGTACATGTTATTAAGAAAAATGGTTCTTTAAGAATTTGCATAGATTTTAGGGATTTAAACACTGCAACCCCTAAGGATGAATATTCCATGCCTGTGGCAGAAATGCTAGTAGATTCTGCTGCAGGTTTCGAATACTTGAGTATGTTAGATGGATACTCTGGGTATAACCAGATTTTCATTGCTGAAGAAGATGTTGCAAAGACAGCATTTCGTTGCCCAGGAGCCTTAGGCACCTACGAATGGGTGGTGATGCCTTTTGGTTTAAAGAACGCTGGGGCAACTTATCAAAGGGCAATGAATTCAATTTTTCATGATTTCATTGAAACCTTCATGTAGGTGTATATTGATGATATAGTCATCAAATCCATATCTGCAGAAGCACATTTGCATCATTTAAGCCAATCATTCGAGTGAATGAGAAAACATGGCTTAAAAATGAATCCCCTTAAATGTGCATTTTTTGTGCAGGCTGGAGATTTTCTTGGTTTTGTGGTTCACAAGAAAGGAATTGAAATCAACCAGAACAAAACCAAAGCCATAATGGAGACGAAAGCACCTACGTCAAAAAGGGAGTTGCAATCTCTGTTAGGGAAAATTAACTTCCTCAGAAGATTCATTTCGAACCTAAGTGGAAGAACCCAAGCTTTCTCTCCGTTACTTCATCTAAAGCAAGGCCAAGCCTTCGAATGGAACGAAGCTCACCAGGAAGCGTTTGACAGGATAAAATAATACCTTTCTCAGCCTCCTATTTTGTCTCCACCGTCATGGGGGAAGCCCATGAGATTGTACATATCTGCCTCTGAAGTTAGTATAGGTAGTATGCTAGCACAAGAAGATAACAATGGCATTGAAAGAGCCATATACTATTTAAGTAGAGTGCTAAATGATGCAGAGACCAGATATAGAAATTTAGAAAAGCTATGTCTCTGCTTGTATTTCTCTTGTATGAAACTCAAGTATTATATAAAACCTGTTGATGTTTTTGTTTCATCTCATTTCGATGTCATTAAACATATGCTTTCAAAACCAATAATGCATAGCAGAGTTGGCAAGTGGGCTTTAGCCTTAACAGAATATTCTTTGACTTCCATGCCTTTAAAAGCTATGAAAGGTCAAGTGATTCCTGACTTCATTGTGGACCATTCTTTGGTTGAGCAGACGGTCATGAGTTACGTCGAAATGCAACCATGGAAATTGTACTTTGATGGTTCAACCCACAGGAATGGAAGTGGTGTTGGAGTCCTTCTGATTTCTCCTGAAGGAATTCCAACAAAATTCAAGTATAAATTAGATGGTCCTCGTTGTTCGAACAATGAAGCTGAGTATGAAGCGCTCATTGTTGGACTTGAAGCTTTGTTAGAATTGTGGGCAACCAGAGTCGAAATTAAAGGAGACTCTGAATTAGTGGTCAAACAAATCACAAAGGAATACAAGTGCATAAAAGAAAATTTAATGGTATACTTCGTCATAGTCAATAGGCTATTGAGGAAATTTGAATACTTTGATATTCAACACATACCAAGAATAGAGAACCAAGAAGCAAATGACTTAGCGCAGTTGGCTTCGGGTTATAAAGTGTCTACCAAGAACTTCAAGGATTTGGTTGAATTAAGGGGAAGAGTTATGGCTACTAGATTCACACCATCGGATCTGGAAAGTATGAGATTGGGATATGCTGAGAAACAGGGATTCGAAATATTAGCCATAAATACTTTGTCAGATGCAGACTGGCGAAGTCCACTGAAGAGTTATTTAGCAGACCCAACTCTAAGTGTGGATAGAAAGAAAAAATATAGAGCATTGTCATATCTCCTCATGGGGAACGAATTGTTTAAAAATACCCAAGAGGGTGTATTATTAAAATGCCTAGGAGAAAGTGAGGCATATTTAGCATTGTCTGAAGTCCATAATGGGGCATGTGGGGCACATCAAGCAGGCCATAAAATGATATGGTTGTTATTTCGATACGGCTTGTATTGGCCTAGCATGCTCAAAGATTGCATAGACTTTGCTAAAGGATGTGAGGAATGTCAGAAACATGCAGGAATTCAACATGCCCCTGCAAGTGAGTTGCATTCGATCATCAAACCATGGCCATTTAGAGGATGGGCATTGGATTTGATAGGAGAAATAAATCCTGCTTCGTCCAAAGGACAGAAATACATCTTGGTGGGAATAGATTATTTTACCAAGTGGATCGAAGCTATACCACTGATAGTTGCTGATCAAGAGGCTATTATTGAATTTATACAAAAGCACATTATCTATAGGTTCGGATTGCCAGAGAGCATAACTACAGACCAAGGCTCTGTGTTTACTGGTAGAAAGATGCAAGGATTTGCCCAAGAAATGGGGTTTAGATTGCTAACATCAACGCCATATTATGCTCAAGCAAACGGTCAAGTCGAAGCAGCAAATAAAGTAATAATAGGATTAATCAAGAAGCATATTGGCAAAAAGCCAAGAAACTGGCACAAAACTCTGGACCAAATATTATGGGCTTGTAGAACATATCCTAAGGAAGCTACTAACACGACGCCTTTCCAACTCACATTTGGTCATGATGCAGTGTTGCCAGTAGAAATTCATCTACAATCAGTTCGAATTCAGAGACAAAACGAAATCCCAGCTGCATTATATTGGGAAATGATGATGAATGAATTAGTTGAGTTGGACGAAATTAGATTACATGCATTGGAAATTTTGATGAGGCAAAAAGAAAGAGTGGCCAGAACATACAATAAAAGGGTGAAGAAAAAAGTATTCATTATTAATGACTTGGTTTGGAGAGTCATATTGCCTATGGACAAGAAGAATAAAGCGTTAGGTAAATGGTCACCTCATTGGGAAGGACCTTTTCGAATATTAAAAGTATTCTCAAACAATGCATACGAAATCGAAGAACTCATGGATGATAAACGTATCCTAAAGGTTAATGGGAAATATCTAAAGAAATATAAGCCAAGCCTGCAGGAGATTCGAATAGTAACAACGTAAACAAGATGGTATAAAAAGCCAAGATGGCAAGATAAAATGCCAAAATGGCGTTGTTTGAATATTACATATAAGAAACCAAAATTGTAGTCAAATAAACATAAAAATCTAGAAATAAGAGTTATTTTTCAATCGATTAAAAGTGCTTCGAAATGATTCAAGTTTTTGCTGAGCGAACCTCCTGGCTCCTTCCAAGGTTGCCACTTCTCCTTTAAGTTGTTCTGCAGTCTCCATTTCCGCAAGCCCCTGGTTGAGAAGCTCTTCGAATTGGTTACCAGCAGTGTTGGTTTCGAAGGCTATTTGTTGTTCTTTAGCCTCCTTAACCTTCTGTTGAAGTTCCAAAATCTGCCTTTCCCAAAGAAGTATAGACTCAGCTCGAGCCTCATAGTCAGTTTTCGCCTGCTTCAGATGCATAGCTTGATCCTCAGCTTCTTGAGAGAGTCTCGAAGCTTGTTCATAAGCAGCATCCATGGCAATGCGTTTCTCTTGAACCTTCTTGGCAGCAGATTCGTCTTGGAGAAGGTAACCAGTTACGTTGTCCAGCAAAGCCTGAAGATCGAACAAGAGAGTACTAACTGGCAAGGAGCAGGTAGAAAGATTGACCTTTGTGAGCAGCTCCTTCATAGTATAGCAAGCAGTACTATCTTGCTTAAGCACTTCGAATATATCCATATTGAGAATGGTTTTCCTAATTTTATTAAGAAGAACAATTCTTTCATCTGTGGGAAGAGGATAGCTGGTCGAACTTGTGCCAGACCTAGCAAGTGGGACGTCCCTCTGAGCCAACTTTGCCTTCATGTACCCAATAGGGTCATTTCGTCTCAGAAGTGCCAGTTCCTCGTCAGTCATTCGAGATAGAGAGGATTGAGGGAGTTCCACACGTAGGGGAGCCACGTCCATTTCAACCTCTATGGGTTCTTTGGTTGCATTACCATCCCCTTCATTCGTTTCGTGCTCTTGGTCTTCTTCATCCTCATCCAAGTCCACCACTTCGATACCATCCCTTTCACTGCTATTTGCGTTGGACTCCATCCCAGCAGTCGAACCGTCATTGGCATTCTCCTCCTCAGATTCTTCGTCTGCAGATTCTTCGGCTCTTTGCCCATAATCAGCTTTCTCTTCTTCAGTTTGAGTGTCCTTTGGGTCCTCTTGAAGAGTTTCAAGAGGGGACTTTTGAAGAGAAGCCCTTTGCAAATCCTCTGCAGACGTTTGAAGTGTTGTTTCGTTTATCTCTTTCAGAGGAATGGAGGTACCTTGATCATCCTGCTGTTCAGAAGTTCCAGCCAGAACCGCCATATTGGAGGAACCTTTATTTTGAACCAGGTTGCTGGAATCTCCTGGAGGAGAGGAGTTGAGCGGAGCAGCAGCTCTGGATGGTGAGTTCGAAATAGTGGAAGCTGGATTCAAGATGTTCTGCAAAGAACAACAGAATGTTAAAAATATTCACCAAGGTAATAAGAAGCTATTATTGTCAAAAATTTAAAGGTTCAATTTACCTGTGGACTCTCGGAGGAGAGATTACTAGTTATACGTTCCAACGTTGGGTTGGAGGTCGAAGGTGGATTTTTGGATTTGGGAGAGGGAGCAGCATCCCTGGAATCAAGTCCAGAGACACTAGGTGGAACGGTACTTTTTGAAATATCTTTCCTTGGTTTCTTCTTCGAAGCAGTATTTAAGTTTCCTCCAGCCTTGGGATCTTCCCCAGTGGTGCTTGATTTCCGCTTCTTGGGAGTAGTAGGAGGAAGCTTATTGGTCTGAAAGGATTTTAAATGAAGAGTTAGATGCAAACCATAAAGCATGAGTGAATTCGAAACATCAAGGCTAAGTGATTACCGTTGGAACTGGAACACCGGTTGTTGTTGGTATTATTGTTGTTGTGGTTGCAGCAATAGTGGTTGTTTCGGGCGGAGTCACTTTGTCAGTAGTTTCAATGGAGGCTTGAGAGGCACTCCCTTCTTTCGACTTCGAGGCAGCTGTCTTTATCCTGATGGCTAAAAATCGAAACAATTAAAGCAAAGGTTAAAGATATGGAAAATAAAAGACATTTGGGATTTTCCCAAGCATTCGCACCTGTTCCTTGATCAGATTTAATTGACATGGCAGAAAGGTCGTATCGAAGGTGTCCTGGGAAATCATGAAGCCAGTATCGAGCCCATGTCACAGTCTCAGATGGCTTTGGTTTCCTTTGAAGATATTTGAACATCTCTTTGCAAGTAAACCACCAAGGATATGGGGGAAACCAAGCCAGAGCCAGTTCTGAGGTAGGTAATCTGGGAAATTTAGGTGGATGCATTTCGAATGCCAACCTATACCTATCCTCAGGTGACAGCCCTGAAGGAAGTTTTAACTTAGAAACTTTTTTGTTTAAATTTTTCCTTCAAGGTCTCAGCCGCTTGATGCACAGTGGAGTCCAAGCGCGTGGGGTCATAAGTAGTTTCAAAATAATTTTGGAAAGCTTTAATCTCTTTGGCATGAGTAAACATACCTTTCTTTGTTGGTACCTGCACATCGAAGGCATCAATTAGTTTCTGTTGAATTGTAAGTGTATCGAACATATAAGTTTGATAAAACTTGGTCCACCATTCCAGAAATCCTTTAGCCGTGAGATGGGTAGGTTCGAAGGTTATCAGCTCAAATTGGGCAAAGCCTTGATATTGTTCTTGCTGTATCTTGGCTTCCCGTGCCTTGAAAGTTCGTCCAGAAGTGATGGCGCTCTCAGTTTGAAATAAAGGTTCAGGAATCAGTTGGCATAAGCCAAACTGCCTCGAAACAAAGTTTGGTTGGTAGGCAAAGAGAAAAATATGGTTCTTGGCTGGAGTTATTCTTGAGGAAATAAGTCTAGGCAGCAAAAAGGCTCTCCATACATCCTGAATCTCCTTGCTCTTGATAGCTTCTGAGAGAGCCATGGTGAACCAAGAAGGTCCATGAGCCCTCGAAGCAAAAGGCGCCATGCTCTCTTCGAACTTGTGCCTTTTGGAGAATATCATGATGTACTTCGAGAATTGGACTTTGAAGTCATCTTTGTCGTCATTGGGAGTTAATCTTCGAAGCCTAGTACCTTCGACTATCCTATCATTTATCTCAGAATCTTGCTCATCAATGGTGTTGGCGGTTGATAAGGAGGGTTCGAACATGGCATTTAGCCATAGTTGGAGTAACCAAAAAGGGCCAGCCAACAGAATATTTTTGGAGGTGTGGGATTTAAGGCTCGAAACAGCTGACCTCAGGCTTTCATAAAGGTCAACTAAGAGCAGTTCACTTAGGCACACTTTTCGATTTTCATGCAAGTCCCTAGCTAGAGGAATGAACCTACTAGCTACCTGTAGGGATCTACTACAGAAAACGTATCTTGACAGCCACAGGGTTAAGAAAGCAATGTGCTCTATGTCAGATACATTGTCTCCCTCAGCATGGTAATGACTAATAAACTTGGAAAAGCTGGCTAGCTTGACTTCGAAGTCAATTATGCTTGAATGTTCTTCGTTGTCGGGTATATAAGTTTCTCCCACTGGCGATAGCCCAGTGATGGCTGCTATGTCGAAGAAGGTTGGGGTGATCATTCCACCTGGGAGATGGAAAGTGTTATAGGTACTGTCCCAGAAATAGAGGGACGCGAATAGCAGAGGGTGGTTGTAGGTGAAACCAGGCTTCGATAGCTTAATCAGGTTATAGATACCTAATTCTTCCCATTGCTGGGATTTCTTAGCTTCTACTTTCTTGAACCAATTTCGATAAGCAATATCAGAGGTGGGGCAAGATCGAAATGGCTTAAAATTACTTTTTACATAATCCAATACAAAGGGGTCCTTAGGAGGAACAGTTGGGTTTTCTATGGTATTTGAACTAGGAGATTCTACTGCCTTAGGGGCGTCCATTTTGTTAAATAAGGGTTTAAAACTATAACAAACTGGGAAAATCGTCCTGGTGTCTTTTAATATTTCAAAAACCGTAAGAGGGCCATTTAAAGCTAACCTCTTACCAGCAACGTTGGTAGGAATGAGTACATGTGACGCATACAGCATTTCTTTTTCCTTTGAAATCATCTGAGGGGCAAGAACGGATTGGCCTTGGTGGGTGATGATTTTACTTTCCATGGTAGCTCCTGCAGTTTTTCCTTTCTTCTTGGAGACTTTCTTGAGTTGGGATGAAGTAGAAGAAGACATTTTTTGAAAAGATGTTGAAAGCTTGGGTTTTTTGACGAGAGAAGGAGGGTAAAAGATTTAGAGTGTGAAAGGAAAAGAAAAATATTAAGTTGGCGATGTTTTATAATGGGGAAGTTTAAGCACCCACTAAATAAGGGTGTGATACGTGGAAATCATGGGTTGGTGTGATGAAGAGGTGGCGTAAAGTTAACATGGGTAATAGGCGTGATTTAAAGATAATCATTATTTGTAACTGCACCATGCTGTGAAGTGGCTCCAGTCGGTTAAGGAATCTAAAAGGTGCTATGATTGACGTGACTGGAGTCAAATGCATTAAATGTTACAATGATTCGAAAGTCACATCAAAATCTTGTGTAGGTGTTTAAAATAGGTATTTCTCAGAGGAATCGAAATACATATTTTAAAGGGGCAATTTGTTGGCTGAAGATTTTGATAATGATATTAGAAGCTAAATGAATTAAACATTTCGATCGAAATGAGGTAAAGCGGCATGTTTCGAAGTAGCAGAAGCAGTGTTTCGAATAAGCATGTCAAAGCTTGGAGCTTCGAGTAGCAATTATGGGAACATATCTAAAGAAGTCTCGAAATAACAACAAGGCTGTGTCTGGGAAGAGCGTTCGAAACGGAGAAGTACCAAAGCATTTGAAATTCAAATGGAAGCGGGACTTTCGAAGTTTGAAAGTTATGTGCTGGTGCATTTGGGGACACGTGGAAAGATTAAAGAGGCATTGTCCTGCATGTTCTGAACGTGGCATAATCCTATAGCAAGACCGTTATGGTCGAATTAGTATAAATAGAAGTCTTAGTATTAGGATTTCGTGTGTCATATCTATTATACAAAATACTCAGTAACATTCAAACTACCACATGGCAAGGGAAACGAATGCAAGAGAAATGTATGTATGATAGCACCATGTATTTTTGATTTAATGAAAACCTTTTACCATTTCCAGCACTTTCCTTTATCTTTTTGTCAAATAACATTCACAAGTTTTCTCCTTTACAGTCTTTTCACTTCGAAATCTCTTCTTCAGAGTTTTACATTTTAATGCTTTCTGCACATTTCAAGCACTTTATATTTCAGAAAACTGTCATATTTTCCATCCCTTTACCTTCAAGTCTTATCCTTCGAACGCATATTTTTACTTAAAGTCATTTACAGATTCCTTGCATTAAACGCTTTCTTCACATTTCAAACCTTTTACGTTCCAGAAATCTTTTACGTTAACTGTTTTATAATTCGAAACCATTTACTTGACTTTTATGCAATCTCACATGTCTTTACAATTAATATTTACTCATGCAACTTAGTTTCACACACACATTTTGATTACATCTTTAGACTTTTAGAGAGAGAAATCGAAATAAGCCAAACGCATATACAACATCAATCATGAATATATGTTCGATCGTGAGAGTAACCTTAATATCCAAGGAGTCCTAGGATCAATCTAGTCGATCCTGTGAGTTACCAGAGGAATTGAATAACAGTAAGAAAGATTATTCGATAGTTTGGAAGACTAGCAGTTGTTTACCAGAAATCACTGGAAACACACGCATGACCTTTGTTTAGTTCCGAATGTCAAGATTCCAGCAAAATTCAAAGTGCCAGACTTTGAAAGATATAAGGGTGATTCGTGTCCTCGGAGTCACTTGACTATGTACGTGAGAAAGATGTCTACATATTCTGATGATCATGACTTGTTGATTCACTATTTTCAAGACAATTTGACTGGTGCCGCTCTAAAGTGGTATATGGGTTTAGACAGCATTCGGATCCGCAACTTCAACGATCTTAGCGAAGCTTTTGTCCATTAGTATAAGTACAACGTTGACATGGCGCCGGACAGGGATCAACTCCGGGCGATGTCCCAGAGAGACAGAGAGTCCTTTAAGGAATACGCCCAGAGGTGGCGCGAAATTGCTGCTCAAATCTATCCTCCTTTTGAGGAGAAAGAGATGACGAAGATATTCTTGAAGACTTTAGGTTCCTTTTACTATGAAAGAATGATTGCCAGCACACCCAGTGACTTCACCGAAATGGTAAGTATGGGCATGCGGTTGGAGGAAGGGATTCGTGAAGGGCGTTTGGTTAAAGAAGGAAGTCCGTCTAGCAGTATCAAGAAGTTTGGAAGTGTTTTCCCAAAAAGAAAAGAACAGGATGTCAGCGTAATCTTCCCAGGGAGACCTAGGAGAGGTTACTCACAAGTTGCGGCAGTCACTCCCGCTGTCCGCCCAGCATTGATGACCCCAACTCATCAAACCCCACCAACTCAACAACGGCCATTTCAGCAGCAGCCTCGATAACAGGCTTATCCATTCAACAGCCAGAACCGTTCACCAAGGAAACCGCAATTCGATGCTATTCCCATGACTTATACTGAATTGTTCCCTGCTCTTATCAAAAAGAACCTCATAACGACGAAGCCTCCTCCTGTCGCACCAAATAGTACTTCTCCGTGGTACAAGGCAGATCAGTTTTGTGAATATCATCAAGGGTCGTTGGGGCACAACCTTGAAAATTGTTTTGCTCTAAAGGCGGGCGTGCAGAGGTTGATTAAGAATGGTATCTTGTCTTTAAAGGATGTTAACCCAAATGTTAGAGATAATCCTTTGCCTCGACATGGGGCAGCATCAGTGAATATGGTGGAAGGTTGTCCAGGAAAGTTCCGAGTTTTTCAAGTTGAACACATAAGAGAGTCGTTGATCAGGTTACATCAGAGCTTAAGAAGACTTGCCTTTGTTAGGCATCAACATGATTATGATGTTTGTGAATTTTGTTCAAGAGAGGTTGATTGCCCTATTGTGAAGGAGGATATTCAAAAATTGTTAGACCAGAGGGTTATCACTATTACATATGACAGAGATCCGGAGGATGAAGTGAATGTTATAATACCACAATTCAGTTTGCCTGAACCAGTAGAGATCGTTTACGACAGTCAGACTGCACCTGTTGCTCCTTTGATCATTTATCCACCTGGTCCCGTGCCTTACAACTCAGACCAAGCTATACCGTATAAGTATAATGCCACAATGATTGAGAATGGAGTAGAAGTCCCTATACCAACAAGGCCGTCTTTTGTTAACATCGCTGATGTGAGTAGAGTTACAAGAAGCGGATGTGTCTTTGCAGCAGTACATTTGAAGAGACCAGAAGTTCAAGTCAGGAGGCCCATACCGGCGGAAATTCCAGCGAGAAATGTTGAACCAAGGGTTGAGATAGGCCGATCCAATGAACCTATCCCACATCCCGATGATGATGAGATTCTGAAGCTCATCAAGAGAAGTGAATATAAGATTGTGGACCAAATTTTGCAAACTCCTTCCAAGATTTCTTTGCTTGCTTTACTGAGAGATTCTGGTGCCCATAGAGAAGCTTTGATGAAGGTCTTGGACCAGGCATTCGTGGATCATGATGTGACGGTTGACCAATTTGATTGAATTGTGGGAAATATTACTTCGTGTAACAATCTTGGTTTCAGTGATGAAGAGCTTCCGGAGGAGGGAAGGAACCATAATATGGCTTTGCATATCTCAATAAGTTGCGGAAATGATACTTTATCAAGTGTGTTGGTAGATACAGGTTCGTTGTTAAATGTAATGCCCAAAACTACATTATCTCGACTCTCATATCCAGGTGCTCCCATGAGACCTAGTGGGGTAATTGTCAAAGCATTTGATGGTTCTAGGAAGACTGTCATTGGTGAAGTGGATCTTCCTATAGTAATTGGTCCTCATACTTTTCAGATCACTTTTCAAGTAATGGATATTCGTGCCGCCTACAGTTTCCTATTGGGTCGTCCATGGATCCATGATGCAGGGGCAGTCACTTCCACGCTCCATCAAAGATTGAAGTTTGTAAGACATGGAAAGCTGGTAATGATTGGTGGAGAGCAGGCTATGGTGGTAAGCCATTTGTCATCTTTCTCTTTTATTGATGCTGATGAGGATGTTGGAACCCAATTCCAAGCTCTATTTGTTGCTAATAATGAAGTGAAGAAGCAAGGGACATCTATTTCTTCTTTTGAGGATGCGCGACGAGTGGTTGAAAGTGGTTCGGCTGAAGGTTGGGGCCAGGTGTTGACTTTGCCCGAGAACAAGTCTGGAGAAGGTCTTGGTTTTCATCCCGTGTCTACAAGAGTCAAGCAGGAAGTAGTTACTCGTCCGATACAAGAGGTTTTCCGAAGCGCAGGTTTTATCCATCCGACTCCTCCTGAAGTTGATGCTATAATAGGAGACGATTCTGAAGAGGATTTACCCGATTTTGTAACGCATGGAGTGGTTTTCCAGAACTGGATTGCTGTTGATGTTCCTGTTGTGATGCACATTTCTGAGTAATGTTTTGTTTTATTTTTGAAAAAAATTCGCTCTGCTCAAGGCGAAAAGTATTTGTGTCGGGCTATGTTGAAAATAAATCCTTTTGCTCTGCCCAAGGCAAGAGAGAAAATTATGGGCTCTTTATTTCAAGTATTTCCCCTCATGAATAAAAATGTTATTTTGTCCACTACTGTTTTATTTTTCACTTTTTCTGGGAAATAGTAATGAAAATTAATTGGTAGTAATAGGAAAATATAATAACCTTTTGTTTTATTTGTACAAATCGATTTCTAAAATAAAGCATAATCATATGTGCAGATTAATCCATGACTTAACCATTGAAAACAATGATCCTATGCCCTCTCCCAACTTTGAATTCCCTGTGTTCAGAGCCGAGGAAGAGGATAGTGAAGAGATTCCTGATGAAATTTCCCGTTTACTTGAGTACGATGAAAAGACTATTCAGCCGTTTGAAGAACCTATAGAGTTGATCAATTTGGGTGGTGAAGAAGATAAAAAGGAAGTCAAAGTCGGAGCATTGCTTGTCCCAGAGGTCAAAGAGAAAATGTTGGAGCTTCTCAAAGAGTATGTTGATGTGTTTGCTTGGTCCTACCAAGATATGCCAGGTTTGGACAACAATATTGTGGAGCATCGTTTACCGTTGAGACCTGAATGTCCGCCGATTAAGCAGAAGTTGAGAAGGACTTGTCCCGATATGGCTGACAAGATCAAAGAAGAAGTTCAAAAACAAATTAATGCAGGTTTCCTTGTTACATCGGTCTATCCTCAATGGTTAGCCAATATAGTGCCTGTTGCTAAGAAAGATGGCAAAGTTCGAATGTGTGTAGACTATAGAGATCTGAATAGAGCTAGCCCAAAGGATGACTTCCCATTACCGCACATTGACGTTTTGGTCGACAGTACCGCAAAGTTCAAAGTCTTTTCTTTCATGGATGGTTTCTCTGGTTACAATCAAATTAGGATGGCACCAGAAGACATGGAGAAGACATCTTTCATTACACCTTGGGGAACATTTTGTTATCGGGTTATACCGTTTGGTTTGAGGAATGCTGGTGCAACATACCAAAGGGCCATGACTGCTTTGTTCCATGATATGATGCATAAAGAGATAGAAGTGTATGTAGATGACATGATTGCCAAATCACAAACTGAAGAAGATCATTTGGAACATTTATTGAAGTTATTCCAGCGTTTGAGGAAGTTTAAACTCCGTCTGAATCCCAACAAGTGCACTTTTGGTGTTCGTTCTGGAAGACTTCTGGGTTTCATTGTCAGTCAGAAAGGTATTGAGGTAGATCCTGATAAAGTGAAAGCTATTCGAGAAATGCCCGCACCCAAGACGGAAAAACAAGTAAGAGGATTCCTTGGGAGACTGAACTATATTTCTAGATTTATATCTCATATGACTGCTACCTGTGGGCCGATTTTCAAGCTTCTCCGAAAGAACCAAGGATGTGTGTGGACAGAAGATTGTCAGAGAGCTTTTGATAGCATCAAAGAATATTTGCTTGAACCTCCCATATTGATTCCTCCAGTGGAAGGAAGATCTTTGATTATGTACCTGACTATATTGGAGGATTCCATGGGATGTGTGCTTGGTCAACAAGATGAGACTGGAAGAAAGGAACATGTTGTATATTATCTGAGTAAGAAATTCACAGACTGTGAGTCTCGATACTCATTGCTTGAGAAAACCTGTTGTGCTTTAGCTTGGGCTGCTCGCCGTCTGCGCCAGTATATGATTAACCACACCACTTGGTTGATCTCCAAAATGGATCCGATCAAGTATATCTTTGAGAAGCCCGCCTTATCTGGAAGAAAAGCCTGTTGACAGATGTTGTTATCCGAATATGACATTGAGTATCACACTCAGAAAGCAATCAAAGGGAGTATTTTAGCCGACCATTTGGCTCACCAACCGATTGACGATTATCAATCCATCAAGTTTGATTTCCCAGATGAAGATGTTATGTACTTGAAAGCTAAAGATTGTGAAGAGCCGTTACCTGAAGAAGGACCTGATCCCGAATCCCATTGGGGTTTAATATTTGACGGAGCTGTGAACTCTTATGGAAATGGAATTGGGGCAATCATCGTCACTCCCCGAGGTACTCATATCCCGTTCACGGCGAGATTAAAGTTTGACTGCACGAACAACATGGCTGAATATGAGGCATGTATTATGGGTCTCGAAGAAGCAGTGGATCTAAGGATTAAGATTCTTGATATTTACGGAGATTCGGCATTGGTAATTAATCAAATCAAGGGAGAATGGGAGACTCGTCATCCTGGTTTGATCCCTTACAGAGATTATGCTAGAAGATTGTTAACTTTCTTCAACAAAGTGGAATTACATCATATCCCTAGAGATGAAAACCAAATGGCTGATGCTTTAGCTACTTTGTCTTCAATGTTTCAAGTGAATGGTTGGAACGATGTGCCTACAATCCGGGTTATGCGTCTCGACAGACCTGCTCATGTGTTTTCAGTAGAGGAGGTTACCAATGACAAACCATGGTTCTATGACATTAAACGTGTTCTTCAAACTCAAGAGTACCTGCCTGGGGCATCCAATAAAGATAGGAAGACGTTGAGAAGATTAGCAAGCAGTTTCTTCCTCAATGAAGAAGTTTTGTATAAGAGGAATTACGACATGGTCCTACTCAGATGTGTAGACAGACGTGAAGCAGGCATGCTGATGCAAGAAGTACATGAAGGATCCTTTGGCACTCATGCCAACGGACATGCAATGGCTAAAAAGATGTTGAGAGCTGGTTACTATTGGATGACAATGGAATCTGATTGCTGCAAATATGTGAGGAAATGTCATAAATGCCAGATTTATGCGGACAAGATACATGTGCCACCGACCCTCCTCAATGTTATCTCTTCACATTGGCCTTTCTCTATGTGGGGCATTGATATGATTGGAATGATTGAACCCAAAGCTTCAAATGGTCATCGTTTCATCTTGGTAGTGATCGATTATTTTACTAAATGGGTGGAAGCAGCATCTTATGCTAATGTAACCAGACAGGTGGTAGTCAGATTTATCAAGAATCAGATCATTTGTCGATACGGCATCCCGAGCAAGATCATCACTGATAATGGTTCGAATTTGAATAACAAGATGATGAAAGAGCTTTGTGAGGAGTTCAAGATCGAACATCATAATTCTTCTCCTTACATACCGAAGATGAATGGGGCTGTTGAAGCTGCTAACAAGAACATCAAAAAGATTGTCCAGAAGATGATGGTAACTTATAAAGATTGGCATGAAATGCTTCCGTTTGCTCTGCATGGATACCGTACTTCAGTTCGAACTTCAACGGGCGCAACCCCTTTTTCCCTAGTTTATGGTATGGAAGCAGTACTCCCCGTGGAGGTTGAGATTCCGTCTATGAGAGTGTTGATGGAAGCTAAACTTTCTGAGGCCGAGTGGTGTCAAAGTAGATATGATCAGTTGAATTTAATTGAAGAGAAGAGATTGACAGCATTGTGTCACGGTCAATTATATCAGCAGAGAATGAAGAAGGCTTTTGATAAGAAGGTTCGACCACGCGAGTTCAGAGAAGGTGACCTCGTGCTCAAAAAGATACTATATTTCCAACCTGATTCTAGGGGCAAGTGGGCTCCGAATTATGAAGGACCGTATGTCGTTAAGAAAGTTTTCTCTGGAGGTGCCATGATTCTCACAAATATGGACGGTGAAGAGCTCCCGCGCTCCATGAACGTCGATGTAGTCAAGAAGTATTTCACTTAGGTTTGAGTTGACAGTTTGCTAAGTTGAAAACCCGAAAGGGCGGCTTAGGCAACCTTTTGGTCAGACCAGTCTGGGCATTTGAACACATTTCAGAATTCGAAGTTGTTAGGGAGAATAGTGATCATCGTTTTTGTGTAACCTTTTTCTTTCATGTACTATTTCCCAAACTTTTGTAAACCGTTGGAGTCGCGTTGTTAGCGAACTACCATCTTATTAATGAAATTTGAGCATTTACCATTTGTGGGCAAAATTTTAATTTTTACGGAAATATTTGAAACAAAGTTATTTAAAGTATTCTTATTTTAAAAATGTGCCGTGAATAATGAAAGGAACATTAACAGTTGTTCTGAGGATGGTCAAGCCATGAAATGCAAAACAATACAGTATTTTATCCTTGCATGATGAACATGTTTTATTTCAAAATCGTCATGAGGTGTTGGTTGTGTAAACTTGCGTTTCTCGTGGTACTAAGTTTGGTGACTCCCCAGTTTTTCCAGTTAAGCGTTGTTTTGGTTATCTTTATTTGGGCGATTTCTAAAGTGTGGTACGCTTTGTCTCATGCCAATAGTCTATTGGTATTAGATGATTGGATGTGAATACTTTTCTCCTCGGAAGACTTGAGCCTTGTAGCGTGGTACGCTCTGACGTTGCTTTGTGGTTCCAGTTCCAGTTATTTTCCGTCTTTTTTAAGATTAGTCGAGTGTCTATCTTTTCGTGACATCTTATCGTCTTCAAGATATTCCATCTGTTCATTTTGTCAGCATAACATTCATTTATTCATTTACACTTGTATCACGCATGCATATTCACATTTGCTGTTGATTTTGGGTTGTATACTTTGTTTTTAATACAATGTACAGTTTCTTTCCAAGTAGAAGGTTAGCTTAGGCAGAAAATGTGCTTCCTTTCTAAATTCCCCAACTGAGCTAATCCTCGTGGATGATTTTTTTGATTTAGCTTTCCTTGTCCATTTCTGGATAGGATGAATTCCCCAATCGAGTTACTTTCTCATTGGTTGGAGTCTTGTTTGACTGTTTTCTCTCTGGTTTATTCCTGGAGGAAGTTGTTGTCTCTTGCATAGGCTATCTCATGATTTTCCCCAGTGAAGTCGCGACATAGACGAATGGTGCATTTATTTTGCACATTTAAGTATGTGATCTCCTCGGGAAGGATTGATTCACGGTTCTCTTTGACGAAGATTTTATTCTCTGCCAGTGTCATCGCAATTTCCTTCTGAGTTATTTTTTGGAAAACGGCAAGCGGCGGTCTCTTCATGAGCAACTTGTGCGTTATTATTATTTTTGGAAAACGACAAGCGGCGGTCTCTTCATGAGCAACTTGTACGTTATTATTTTTGGAAAACGACAAGCGGCGGTCTCTTCATGAGCAACTTGTACGTTATTATTTTTTGGAAAACTACAAGCGGCGGTCTCTTCATGAGCAACTTGTACGTTATCGACATCATTGGAAAACGGCAAGCGGCGGTCTCTTCATGAGCAACTTGTACGTTATTATTTTTTGGAAAACGACAAGCGGCGGTCTCTTCATGAGCAACTTGTACGTTATTATTTTTTGGAAAACGACAAGCGGCAGTCTCTTTATTTGAGCAACTTGTACGTTATTATTTTTCTAGAATACAGCAAGTGGCAGCTTCTTTATTTGAGCAGCTTGTATGTTATAGTATTTTTGGAAGGCAGCAAGTGGCAGCTTCTTTATTTGAGCAGCTTGTATGTTATTGACATCCCTGGACGACAACAAGTGGCAACTTCTTTATTTGAGCAGCTTGTATGTCATAGTATTTTTTGGAAGACAGCAAGTGGTGGCTTCTTTATTTGAGCAGCTTGTGTATCTGCAACCATATTATTATTTCAGCATTAATTAGTATATCTCCGGAAATCTCGCAGAGAAGTTTGTTATGAAATCTTTCCCTTCAGAAGTTGGTAGTCCATTATCAGCAAAATTGATATTTTTCTGTCTATCTTTGACCTTGAGTTGTGAACTCACTGATATTTTTGGGTCAATAATCTGTTTTTATGGCCTATGCAAGATGCCTTCTTTGTTAGGGTCAGAGGTCGTGTTCCCTCAATTTTTTTTATTAGCCGTCAAGAGTCTATTACTTGAAGTCGATGGTTTATTTCCCCAGTATTGTATAATCCTTGTCCCTGTGTTTTGTTGGTATTTGATTTCTCCAGCATTGTCTTATTTCATACAAAAATTTTCTCTGTGAATTCAATTACTACATTCATATCATAAACATAATGGCGGTATCTTAGGGCAAAAATTTGCGTATTATGTATTTAAGTACCTTCAATCTCGTCGAGACGAAGATTTTAATCTTCATATCTCCGGATAGAAGAAACTTAAATAGGGGCAGCTGTTGTACCCCAAATTTTGACCTAAGATACCATCTCCCATCTGCATCATTACATTGCAAGTGTTTTGACCTATTTTTATCAATTTTTAAAGCAGTTTTTTTAAATTCATAACTTTTTCAAGTCAAGAGCTGGTTATTTTTGAAACGCTAAATTTATTAATTGATCAATGATGTTTATTTAATTATTTTATTATTCTGAATTTAAATAATTGGAATTTATTTTCAGTTATTATATAATTTAAAGAATTATAAATAATGAAGTAAATATTTGAAAAGAAGTTTATTAATTGATCAATGATGTTTATTTAATTATTTTATTATTCTGAATTTAAATAATTGGAATTTATTTTCAGTTATTATATAATTTAAAGAATTATAAATAATGAAGTAAATATTTGAAAAGAAGTTTATTAATTGATCAATGATGTTTATTTAATCATTTATTATTCTGAATTTAAATAATTGGAATTTATTTTCAGTTATTATATAATTTAAAGAATTATAAATGATAAAGTAAATAATTGGAAAGAAGAAAAGAATTAATTGGTAAAATAATAGAGTTTTATTCATTTTATTCCAATTGTTACAATTGTTGTTTAAATACCGTATTTATTTACAAAGTATTTACAATGATAATTTTTACAAATGTTTAAAGTGAAATAAAAACTATCCTAATTTTTTCTAAGTTCTAAATCTTCATCTTCTATCCAATACTTCTTTGATGCTCATTTGATTTTACCTGCAAAGAATTAAAAGAAAAAGTCAGAAATAAGATATACAATTAAAAGCATACGATTAATTTAGCGTTCATCATTAAAAGCAAACGGCTGGAATCAGTTTTTACCCTCTTTGCAAATCACAGGATTTCTCCCGGTTCACAAAAAGAGATGTTTATTTATTGATAAATATGAATGCACAAGTTAAAAATATGCACAACTTCAATATTTCAAAACCCACAGCATATGCATAGTCAAAGTTACATTTTCAACACAAAAGTCCAACGTAAACTACCCAATGTATGGGAAGAGGTCAAAAACACAAGGCTCCATACTGTAACAATGCAGATGGCAAAGAGAGAAATGTGCAGTTTAAAACCATATGTAAGCAAATATTTCTAATTTTCATCATTTTCCAGCTTTGCTTTTTCAGAACACAAGTACATAACATCATTTTTAATGTTTCAACTGTACTAAGGAGAGAGAAGAGAGAAAAGAGTGTGGGTTTACAGGTTTTGGCCTTAGGCAAAAAAGGGATATAAAACAAACCTGCAAAAAGCCATAACCAGTATACTCATAACAAACCAGTAACACCCAACCTGCCTGAAGCCTAAACAAAAACTTGTCAAGCAAAAGCCCAGGCCATGACCTGCACAAACCTGTTGCCTAGCCAAAGCTTAAACCATGTCAAAGCCATGACCGAAACCATAAACACATAACAAACCAGAAAATTATCCCAACACAACCAGTATGGCCTAAAACCATAAAACCTGTTCAACCTGTTTTCAAGCCTAACCAATAAACCAGTAAAGCCTCACCAAAGCAACAACCAGTATGGCCTAAAACCATAAAACCTATTCAACCTGTTTTCAAGCCTAACCAATAAACCAGTAGAACCTGTACCAGAGCAAACCTGATACTACATAAACAGGTCCATCACACGCCCAAAGCCAAAAACCAGAATACCACAAACAACACAAACTTATCAAACCAATTTCCAAACCCATCAAGCCTCAGAAAAACATCATCAAGGCAACTCAATAATCCAAAAGGCAACAGAAGTGAGACAGAAAGAAGAAAGGGAAAGCTAGTCAAAACAAAATGTTTCAACAATAGCATCATTCAATCTCAGCATACAACAAGCATTCAAAAGCAACAAAATTCTCAGAACCCAAAGGGTTCGTCATTGAAAGCATATCATCAACAAATATAAAAAGGCAACTCAGAAGCATACTCAGCAAGCCAAAGAGGAAGAAGGGACAAAGAAGCGTGCATAAGCAAAGCAAGGCAAAGGCAGAAGAAGAAGATAAAAGGGTTTTTTCAAGTTTATCATCATTAAACCCTAAAAGGAAAAGAAAGACAGAGTACCAGGTTCCAGTAAAAGCGAGCTAGTGTCAGTGTCATTGCATCTTTGCCATCCAGCCGCCTAAGCGCCTCCATCACCATTCATTCCCCTCCTCCGTCAAGGTATAATTTCTTTCCCTCCATTTCGCACATCTTGACAGAAACAACATGTTAAAACTAGAGTCATAATCAAAATGGTTGTAAAATCATAAACATGCAAAAATCATAAAAAACCCTAACGCGCTAAAGGACGATATCATCACCTTTACACCGTATCACTAAGCGACCTATGGAGAAGGAGATGCAGTTGGTGGCGCTGGCAGCTTTGAGGCGAAGAGCTTTATTCCTGGACATGTTTGGCTCGAGAGAAGAAGAAGAAAGACGAAGACGAATCAAGAACGAAAAAGAGCGCCGCTCTGTACCCTTTGCCTAACCCTAATCCAAATGAAAACAAATATCAGAAACCCTAAAACTTTGTTTCAATAATTGGGCTTAACCCGTTTCCCATGCCTAAAAGCCCAAACGAATTCTATTAGAACCCCCATCCTGCTTCTGATTATTCTTGATTTGGCCCCCTTAAAACTCTTTGGCCCATAAATTATATATTATCTACCCCCCTTAATTTTGATACCCCTCTTTCATTCATTTTCTTTTAGCTTTTTTTTTATATAGAATTTTTATTAATCAAATAGATGTGTAATTTAATTAAAACAATTTTTAAATAATTTGACCATTTTTATTAGTTTAAGTTTAGGATTAATTTAGTAATTTTAGTATTATTTTTAATTAGATTTAAGTTAATAACTTTTAAAGTTTTAATTTAGTTTAGAATTATTTAATAATTCTTAAAATAATACTTTATATTAATACCAAAAAATACATAAAAAATAGAAAAATTAAAACATTCTCTTTTCTTTAATTAATATTAAACAAAAATACAAAAGTGCATGTTCACACCATTTAGTCTGTTATTTAATCATTGTTATGGTTGTATATCACCTAGCTACTTAAATTGTCTGTTTGATTATTCAGTATTTACTTGGTTATTCTATTTACGTCTAAATCCAAGGAAAAATGATTAAATTTGTTGACTTCATGTCCTCAAATCCAATCACGCGAACATCTTCATTTCATTAAAACTTAAGATAATTTTTCCCCAGATATTCAATCTTTTCAAAACTTATACCTTTTAAGTCAAAAACTTCGACATTAGGTCGTCGTACCTTCAAAAACCCGTCCGTACCCCTTTTCGGCCAAAACAATTTATTTTTAATCAAACAAACATTTTAATAAACAGATATTTCAAAAGGTTCCTATAGAATACTATAGATACATTGGGTGCTAATACCTTCCCATTGTATAACCAACCCCCGAACCATAGACCTCTTTTCAAAAACGCCTTGTATTTTTATTACTTTTAGGAAGTATTATTTTACATTGCATACTTTAGGGTTTTATTTCGCTCTTTTACCTTTTCCCTTGGAAATAATAAAGCGCGGTGGCGACTCTTGCTTTTGCGAGACGAATTAATTAATAGTTCGATCTCCGATTTACCCCGCTACATTTTTTATCGCTACATGACCAAGTTGAGAAGTCGACCATGTTTTTCAGTTAAGGGAGAGCTTTCAGGAATCCTTGATGCTAACTCCTTGAGTTGAGGATACACTTTCACAAGGTTGATTTGGATAGTGTTCCTGCGAGTGGATGTCATGTCCTACAAAACAAAACAAAGATAAGCCCTATAAAATCCTTGAAATAGTTAGTACGATATGCCATGTTATGATGTCATGATTATGCTAAGAAATCACATATACAGCAAGCACAAGCAAATCACACCAAAACCTTAGGTTTAAGGCTTGAATGGGTTTTAAGGTTGTACCCTCTTGAAGTTGGATTGGTTCAACCTGTCCTATAAATAGTAACCAGGTTCTAAGGGATCTCAATATTGCTGACCTTTCCCACAAGCTTCATTCGATAGGCGACTGACTCGCAACCAAACAAAACTCAAGAGTCGAGTCTCAATGAGTGTAGAATCGGGTATCTTCTGACTTTGGGAATACACCAAAGACGGCCATCTCGCTACGTCCTAATGGCCAAGTTATTCATTTAAAGGTTCTAAGGTCAGTTGACGCTTCATGACACCACGCGGCGGCCTCGTATTCTCCTTGATTGACTCAAGGGCTACCGGTACCAACCAAAATGTCACATCAACGTAGCCATCGCTTCATCCGTGTCGGTATACCCTGCACAGTTTCCACGATCTATTGCTACTTACCTAATAGGTTTCCCCAGATCCAGGTGTAGACTCTATAGTAACCCAAACAATCCCTTAAAAGTAAAGCAAACAAACAAGCAAAAAATTTAGAAATGATCTAGACCTTAAGGTAAACCCCACTTTTATTAATCCCCAGCAGAGTCTCCAGTTCTATGATATGGTGGCAGAATCGACTGTTTATATACTGATTTGCATTTTGTGTTTGCAAATGTTGTGGTAAGCAAGAGTCGCCACCGACTTTTCTTTTATCCAACAAAGGAAAGGGTGAAAAGAATAGAAAAAGACCTTTTTCTAGATTTTCTGAGTAAGGGGGTAGATTATGGAAAGGAAAGGTGTTAGCACCCTTTCCATCTGTGGTTTTCCACAGGCTCTTAGGTACTTGCTCATTTTTGACAACTGTTTATGTTTGTGTGTTTCGAAAGTTTTTTTGTTTGCTTTATGGTAACTCTTGTATCAGACCTCAAGAGTGTGATAAAGTGTTTTGAAAAGATTTTTTTGAAAGTGTGTAAGTGTGAAAATTGCAGGTTTGAGCAAGTACTTAAGAGTCATCTACCTACTCGAAAAAGGACGTTCTTTTCCTCCTTTCTTTTAGATAGTGCTATCCTACTATTAGTGAGTAGGTAGCTCTATCGTTGGATGTTGAGGGACAATCGAAAGGGACTCTATGGTCATTGTAGGAAACATGTATGGATATCTTAGCATTCGGATGGACCGTCATCATATAGGCAACATCGAGGGACAAGATCATTTACCGAAAGGCAACTCGAGGGATGTTTGGGGACCTTGATCTTTTATGATGACTTTTATACCGAGGGTCTTTGCTAAGATATCCCTATGTTCGAGGGACATGACCATTTCCGAGGCAACCGAGTGAGGAATACCCTAAGGATGTAAGTGTGAGAAGTGTGTTTTTTCAGTTATATTATCTTGAAGTTAGTGATCTACGATGAATTTGGTTAATCTTGTCATGCACTCCTACTTACTAGCAATTATATACAAGAATACAAAAATATAAAAAGCGAGAAATAAAGGCTCCTACGCTATTACAGGCCTTTGGTGTAGATACATAATAATGGACGAAAAGTAAAGTGCAGAATTAAAAGTGCGGAAATTTAAGTCCTAAACTATTACAACCGTAAGCAGTTACAATATTATAAAAAATGCGAAAAAAAGATAAGCGCGCGTGAAAATGAAAGAAGCGTCTAACAATCTAAAAATGTCTAAGTAAAAAAAAATTATTTGTTTAATTTTTGTTTTAATTAAGAAAAATAATTAAATTAAATATCCTAAAGTCTATTTAAAAAATAAAAATTATTTAAGAAAAATAGTCTAAGTTTTTTTTGTTGTTTTTTATTATGAAAAGAAAATAATTAAGTCTCATTAAATCCTAAGTTCTACTTTATTTTAAATTAAAGAAAATAGTTAAAATATTTATTAAAATTATTTACAAAATTAGTTTAATCAAAAAATACTAATCTAATATTTTTGGTTATTTTTTCTGATTTTTTATGGTTAATTAAATAAATGAAAGTAAAAAGAAAAAAATTAAAACAAATGAATGGGCCTGGGGTTAAATAATAAACAGGGGGTGTTGCTTAAGAAAAAAAACATTGGGCCCAGTAACTCAACCTTTGTCAAGGATCCTGTGCATCCAAGCTGAAGGGGTACATGGTGGTCTATACATTGGAGGCACTAGATCTGGATCCAGTGGTGATCTGATGGCTTAGATTGATGGTCCATGATACGCTTCTGGCCATGTGTAACACTGGAGTTTGTATGAAATATTAGAAAAATGGAAAATGTTGGACCTGGGATTCGAACCCAGGTCCCTCCCTTCACATACATACGCCTTTTCCAGTTGTGCTGCTACATCATTCATTTACATAAAACAAACAATAACATTATATTATAAAACTAACGCAATTATTTGAAAATTAAAAAAAAACACGCACTGTCTTGACTGGCCAATGAGGAGTTGACACACTTCATGCCGGAGTCAACAAGTCCAGGGTGCTGGAGTCAACACTCCGGTCACTATCTCCGACCAACTCAAAACGTGATCCTGCAAAATAAGCAAACTAAAGAAAAAGCAAAAACCCCATCCTTCATAAAATCATGCGATAATTTCAAATCTGGCATTGGATTAGCCTGAAAACCCTTGGATTAAGAGTTTGGACCTTGGCAGCCATTGATGCCCTAATAATGGCATATGGCATTATAGGCTCCAAACCTCTCATGTGAAGCATCTATCCTGTCCTAATGAAGGTCTTGAACATGGATCAAAACATCAAAACATTCAATAATATATAGATTAAGAGATAGAAATTCAAAAATTTACCAAGAAAGGGTGACTTGGCTAGGTGAGTTTTGGACGTGTTTTTGCTTGAGTTTTGGACGTGTTTTTGCTTGAGTGATGGTTGGAAACAGACCCTAGCAAGCTTATTAAGCAAGGCATGAAACTTGGTATGGATGATCTTGAAGACATATTAGGACCATGGAAAGTGTGATCGATGGATCTGGAACTGACTGTTTAACGCTGGTTCGCGAAATGTCGCGGAAGCAAGAGTCGCCACCGTCTTTTATTTTCTCCAACATGGAAAGGACAAAAGCACAAAAAAATTCCTTATTGAGATTAGTTCTCGATTCGGGAGGTAGATTTATAGAAAGGGAAGGTGTTAGCACCCTTTCTATCCATGGTTATCCATGGGCTCTTAGATACTTGCTCCTTTGTGTTTTCAAAAGTGTTTGCTTTTCAATCGTGAGTGGGTTTGAAAAAGTTTCGTTTAAAGATTTCAGATCGACTCTTGTATCAGTCCTCAAGAGTGTTTGAAAAGTTGTTTTGAAAGCTTTTTGCAAAGTGTCGGTGTGAAAAGAAGTTTTTTTGTTTTTGTTTTGAATTAGAGCAAGTATCTACGAGTTATCTACCTATCCTAAGTGTAGGTGTTTAGGTATTGGCTTGCATTTTTGGTAAATCCCAAGTGTATGTGTGAATGTCATGACTGATGTCATAACATTCTAGTTCAGTTTGTACTAACTCATTAGGTACCTTTGCAGAAAAATATTGTATTTCAAGTACTGATGTTTATAAGTGTGTATCTGAGCATTTTGCAAAATGATCACATTTTGCTAAATCAGTAGACAGGTTTTCTCAGATGTCATAACAGATGTTATGACATCCTGTTCTGAACTAACAGGTTTGCAGGATGGATAAGTCTGAGTTTTTTCAGGAAATAACTCAGTCTTTCCTGAACAGAATCCTGCATTTTCTGAGGGGTAACCTAGCTCAACCCTAACCTGGTTAATAAAGTCCTGTGACCTGGTCTTTAGGTCAAACGGAATGAACCCTAGGTTTTTGTGGAAACCCTAACTGAAGCTGCAGCTGCTATATATTCAACAGAGCTGCTGTTTTTCAAGGATCCCTCTTGATTGATCAGAAGATCATTTTGTAATCTGAATAGATTTGATTATTGTACTCCAAGCAATTATCATTGTGATAAGTGCCTTGGAATAGGTTTCTAATTGTAAGGGTTGTGTAGCACTCAAAGCTTTGAAGCAAGAGTGTTTGAATGTTCCTTGACTAAAGCTGTGAAGCAGAGTCAAGTTAGTTGTGTGCATCACTCAAAGCTGTGAAGCACGAGTGATTGTGTTGCTTGATTAAAAAGCTGTGAAGCTTAATCAAGTGTTTGTTTATGAAGAGTGTCTTCATCAATTCTTAAGTCAAATTGGTTTATGTATCACTGCTGTGATTGAGGGGGAGTGAGTAGGAACTCAGGTTTAAGTTGTACTTAGATTGGAATTGCATTGGGTAGGTCTTAAGTGAAGGAGATAAACTGGTTGGTTTATTCCTGAATTAAAATCTCTTATAGTGGATTTCCTCCCTGGCTTGGTAGCCCCCAGAGTAGGTGTTGTTTCACACTGAACTGGGTAAACAATTGACTGTGTTCTTTATTACTTTTGTATTTACTGTCATATAGTAAGTCAGATACGGTGTCATAACATTGAACGTGACATTGAGTATCTGCAGCCAGAATTTCAATTGGCATCAGAGCAGGCACCCTGCCTGTATTACTGGGTGAGATCTAGGGATATCACTTTCTGGCACTATGGACAAAGAAGGAGTTTTTGGAAATAGACCACCCATTCTGGATGGAACTAATTATGACTACTGGAAACCTCGTATGATTGCCTTCCTAAAATCTCTGGACAAAAAGGCTTGGAGAGCTGCTGACAAAGGATGGATTCATCCCACCATAACTGAGATAGATGGGACAATCAGTCTGAAGCCTGAGGAAGATTGGAGTAAAGAAGAAGATGAGTTAGCTCTGGGAAATTCAAAAGCTTTAAATGCCTTGTTTAATGGAATTGATAGAAACATTTTCAGACTAGTACATCAATATGAACTGGCCAAGGAAGTTTGGGACACTCTCAAAACTACTCATGAGGGCACTTCCAAAGTAAAAATGTCAAGGCTTTAGATGTTGACTACCAAATTTGAGAATCTAAAAATGATGGAAGATGAAACCATTCATGAGTTTCACATGAACATCTTGGAGATTGCCAACACCTCAGGAGCACTGGGAGAAAAGATGTCAGAAGAAAAACTGGTGAGGAAGATTCTCAGATCCTTGCCTAAAAGATTTGCAATGAAGGTAACTGCCATAGAGGAAGCCCAGGACATTAGCAAGTTGAAAGTGGATGAACTTATTGGGTCTCTTCAGACTTTTGAGATGGGGATCACTGATAATGGTGACAAGAAGAACAAAAGCATAGCACTTGTATCCAACACTGATGTTGAATACAAGGAGGATGAAGAAGAAAACATATCAGAAGCTATTGCCATGCTTGGAAGACAGTTCAACAAGCTCATCAAAAGAATGGATCCAAAGTCAAGGTCTAATGTTCATAACATTCCCTCTGACATTGACAGTTCCAGCAGAAGACCAAGGTCAGAAGATAAGGGAAACCAAGGCAGAGGTATTCAATGCCATGGATGTGAAGGATATGGACATATTCGAGCTGAATGTCCTACCTTTCTTAATAAACAAAAGAAAGGAATGACTGTTACTTGGTCTGACTATGATTCAGAAAGTAATTCTGAAGAAGAATCTGCCAAACTAGTTACTGCCCTAACTAGTGTTTGTGACACTAGTGATGAAGAAGTGACATTTGAAGAACTGGCTGATACCTACAAGAAATTGTGTATCAGAAGTGCTGAAGTCTGTGTGCAGAATGAGAAACAATCAAAACTCATTATAAAGCTGGAGGCTGAAAAAAGGGCAAATCTTGAAACTATAAGTCATCTAGAAGGAGAAGTTCAATTGCTGAACTCACAACTGAATCAAATGACCAAATCTGTCAAGATGTTGACAAATGGAACAGACAAATTGGAAGAGATCCTTCAGGTTGGACAAAATGTGGGAAATAAATCTGGACTAGGATTTATGGAAGCAAAGAAATCTGGTACTGGTAAGCAAATGTCAAAACAGATGTCTCAACACAACTCTCAACATCAGGAACAGAGACATATGAAGAAAAGGTACCAAAGATGGAAATGTCATCATTGTGGGAGATATGGTCACATAAAGCCCTTCTGCTTCAGACTACATGGATATCCTAATCAGAACTCAGGTGTCAAACCTAAGTCTAAAAAGGTACCACATGCTCCTAAATGGAAGAAAAAGGCTACTGCACTGATAGCTCACACTTCCCTGAGGGCCTCTGAAAAGGAAGATTGGTACTTTGACAGTGGATGTTCCAGACACATGACTGGATTCAAAAATCTCCTCAATAATGTTATGCCTCACACCACCAGTTTTGTGACCTTTGGAGATGGTGCTAAAGGTGAAGTTAAAGGAGTTGGTAATTTGGACTTCCCTGGAGTTCCAAGTCTGAATAAAGTACTGCTGGTAAAAGGGTTGACTGCTAATCTCATTAGTATTAGTCAATTATGTGATCTAGGATTCAAGGTCAACTTCTCAAGATCTGAATGTCTAGTAATTAATGAAAAACTAGAAGTTGTAATGAGAGGAATCAGATCCAAAGATAACTGTTACGTGTGGCAGCCTGAGAACACTGATATCTCCACTATGTGTCAAATAATAAAAGAAGAAAAAGAGATGAAACTGTGGCAGCATAAGCTTGGTCCCCTTCATCTAAGAAGAATGAAGAGAGCTATTACTATGGAAGCTGTCAGAAGAACTCCAAAACTACAGGTTGATAATATCTGTGATGTGGCAAATAAACTTGAAGAAGGATGTGTTGTCAGAACCTTAAGTCATCTTGACAAGGATGTTGGAAATAACAAGTCTAATAAATTTTGTTCTCAAAACATCTGGTCAAAACAGATGCTCCCTGAGTACAATGTTACACAAGATGTTGTGACATTGTGTTGTGACAATCTGAAAACAATCAACATTTCCTTGAACCCTATTGACTTTGAAGAGAAGAAGTCATTTAAACTGGAGCATAGTTTCTCTAAGCTTCAGCTGACTGATTCTTCTACCAAGGCTCTTGTTGGAAATAAACTTGAAAATTTGAGGGGCAGGTTGGGTATTCACCAACATAAGAAATTATAGCAATTAATTTTGCTTAAAACAAAGGTTGAAGGAATTAACTTTATTAAGTCTATCATTAGTGGGTTAATCTTATACTTTCACAACTCTTTCAAAATCCTTAAGAAGTTGAAAAGACTCACTTTTACCCTCTACCTCTCTCGTCCTTGCAACCTGTTTTCTCCTCTCAATCAAAGATCTTTCTCAAACTGCTACCATTACTCAAAGTCAATCAAAATGTCTCAGACATCGCCTTCAACCATGGTAACTTCGTCATCCTCATCATGGTCTTCATCTGACCAAGATTCTAGGGCAATCACCACATGCATAGAATCTGAAGTTCTTGAGGTCACTCCTCTTAGAGAGATGGCAACTGACCCAGCCAAAGTCAAAAAGCTCAGAACCAGACATGCAGGAAGAGCTCAAGCTACAGCCTCTGGTAATTCTTCTCATCCTTCGTCTTCTGTACCTAATAGAGAAGGATCAGTTCAAGTTCACCAAGCTATTGCTAGGCTGGTTACCAGTATACTGAGTGGCAACCAATCTGTACCGGGGATTTCTGTCCCTTTAAATCAATCAGAAAGTCCAAATGTGGATGCTTCTGAAAATGTAGATGTCACTGAGAATGTTGTGACACAAAAAGACAACATTCAGAACCCCTCAGAAAAGGCTGATGATCCACCTATCATTGATGTGGATGAGGATTACTCAGATAATGATCTGATTGATAATGTGAACCCTAGCATAACTAGGAGATTGATGAAAAGAAAGAGTAGTCAGAATGATAAACCTAATGCTAAGAAATCCAAGGCTGAAGGCATGGCTGAGAAAAGTATTCAGACAAAAGGGAAGAAGGCCCAGGTGCATACTGCTAGACAACCAATCTCTAAGAAGAGTAAAGAACCTGAATCTTCTGATTCTGATGAGGAATCAGAATTTGAGATTGATATTGAAGAAACTCCCATCAGAAGGAAGCTCCCCTCCAGCAAAATTGCTAGAGTGCCTGAAGTGCCAACAGACAACATCTCTTTTCATCATCCTGACAATGCAAACAGATGGAAGTATGTTTGCTTAAAGAGAATAGCCTTAGAGAGAGAACTCAACAATGATGCCTTGGAGTGCAAAGACATCATGGACCTGATCAAGAATGCTGGATTAATGAAGACAGTGATAAAGTTTAACAATGTTATGAAAATCTGGTCAAGGAGTTTGTAGTGAACTTGTCTAATGATTATGCTGATGGAAGGTCAGCTGACTTTGAAAGTGTTTTTGTTAGAGGAAGAAGGGTCAAGTTCTCTCCATCAGAAATCAACAAGTTTCTTGGAAGAACAAATGAGGACTGTCCTGATCTAGAGGCAACTGACAATGAAGTTTGTCTAACCATCACAGCCAGGCAAGTAAAGTGCTGGCACTTGAAAGGGAAGCTGAATGCTAGTAAACTCAGCATGAAATTTGCCATCTTGCATAAAATAGGTGCAGCCAACTGGGTGCCTACAAATCACAAATCAACTATCTCCACAGGATTGGGGAGATTTATCTATGTTGTGGGAACCAAGACTGCTTTTGACTATGGGAGGTACATCTTTGAACAAACTTTAAAGCATGCTGGCAGTTATGCTGTCAAAGGACCAATTGCCTTTCCCTCCCTCCTTTGTGGAATCATCCTTGCACAATACCCTGATATCCTTGTGGCAAGAGATACAGTCTGCAAAAGAGCTCCTGCCCTTGGCCTGCACTACAAACTGTTTCAGGGATCTCATGCTCCAGACATTGTCATAACATCAGCTGAGACATCGTCTGTGAAGACCCAGTCCAAGACATCAGATGTCATAGCTGTTTTAAAAGAAACTTGCAAAGAGCTGGATGCTAGAAAAAGGACCCTAGAAATTCTAATTGCCAGGCTAGAAAAGGAGGAAGCTGAAGAAAACAGAAGGGAAGAAGGTGTAGAAGCTGAAGGACATCTCAACATTGAAGAAACTAGCTCCTCTGAGTCTGATGACAGTGCTTGAAGGTTGATTGTTGTTTGGTGGTGTTGCTGGTTGGTGCTGATATCTGGTGGAGTTTGGAAGTTGTTTTCTGCTGCTGCTCTTATTATTTTGTTTTGGATAACTGTATAATTTTATGAACATGTATCTTTGGCCCATTTGTGGCTAAAGAGGGGGAGAACATTTTGGTACTTACTTAATTAGTACTTGACATTCTATTTTTCTGCTGTCACTTATTTCTGCTGCTATCTATCTCTGATTGCTTAGGGTCTTTAGCCAAAAATCTGCCAAAGGGGGAGTTTGTAGGTGTTTAGGTATTGTCTTGCATTTTTGGTAAATCCCAAGTGTATGTGTGAATGTCATGACTGATGTCATAACATTCTAGTTCAGTTTGTACTAACTCATTAGGTACCTTTGCAGAAAAATATTGTATTTCAAGTACTGATGTTTATAACTGTGTATCTGAGCATTTTGCAAAATGATCACATTTTGCTAAATCAGTAGACAGGTTTTCTCAGATGTCATAACAGATGTTATGACATCCTGTTCTGAACTAACAGGTTTGCAGGATGGATAAGTCTGAGTTTTTTCAGGAAATAACTCAGTCTTTCCTGAACAGAATCCTGCATTTTCTGAGGGGTAACCTAGCTCAACCCTAACCTGGTTAATAAAGTCCTGTGACCTGGTCTTTAGGTCAAACGGAATGAACCCTAGGTTTTTGTGGAAACCCTAACTGAAGCTGCAGCTGCTATATATTCAACAGAGCTGCTGTTTTTCAAGGATCCCTCTTGATTGATCAGAAGATCATTTTGTAATCTGAATAGATTTGATTATTGTACTCCAAGCAATTATCATTGTGATAAGTGCCTTGGAATAGGTTTCTAATTGTAAGGGTTGTGTAGCACTCAAAGCTTTGAAGCAAGAGTGTTTGAATGTTCCTTGACTAAAGCTGTGAAGCAGAGTCAAGTTAGTTGTGTGCATCACTCAAAGCTGTGAAGCACGAGTGATTGTGTTGCTTGATTAAAAAGCTGTGAAGCTTAATCAAGTGTTTGTTTATGAAGAGTGTCTTCATCAATTCTTAAGTCAAATTGGTTTATGTATCACTACTGTGATTGAGGGGGAGTGAGTAGGAACTCAAGTTTAAGTTGTACTTAGATTGGAATTGCATTGGGTAGGTCTTAAGTGAAGGAGATAAACTGGTTAGTTTATTCCTGAATTAAAATCTCTTATAGTGGATTTCCTCCCTGGCTTGGTAGCCCCCAGAGTAGGTGTTGTTGCACACTGAACTGGGTAAACAATTGACTGTGTTCTTTATTGCTTTTGTATTTACTGTCATATAGTAAGTCAGATACGGTGTCATAACATTGAACGTGACATTGAGTATCTGCAGCCAGAATTTCACTAAGGAATTAGTCTGTGTAGATGTCCTTAAGGTAGTGCCATCCCACCATTGAGAGGTAGGTAGCACCACCGTTGGAGGTGTTCGGGTCAATTCGAGGGTTCGTGACATTGTGGTCACCAGAGCAATAGGAAGACACCTTAGAAGCTACCCTCATGCCATGTTCATGGACATGAGGACTTACTAAAACATCCTCTACTCAACGACCACGTTTCGAGGGGCAAGGCAACAGTGAGACGTACCCTAGGGGTGGTGTGTGAATTGTGTGTCATTTTCAGTTATATTTGTCTTGTTCATGCATTGGTGATCTACGCTTTGTTTTTATTTTTGGCATTCATTCTTTCATGTGGTTATTAACAGTTAAAAGGTGCGGAATTTAAAAGTCCTACGCTATTACAAAGACGCGGGTCTACATCGCCAAATTAAACCAAGACCCGATTTGAATAAATAAAAATGCGGGAAGTAAATACCCTAATTAATCTATTACAAGGATTTGGGGCAAGTACATGAAATTTAAAAAGGGGAATAAAAGCAAATGTGCGAAAAGAAATAAAATCGAGAATGCGAGGGTGTTGGACCCTTTTAAAGAAATTAAATCGAAATCGTAAATTAATTAAATTAAATAAAAGCAAGAACTTATTTTTTGAAGTTTTTGTATTTATGGAATTTAATGAGAAAATTAAATGGAATTAAAACCCTAATTCTAAACTATTTTTAATTTGTTAAAAAAATGTTTAAGTTTGACCTAGTTTTAACCTAATTATTTAATTACAAGTTATTTATAAAATAATTAAGAATAATAATAATGATGATAAGGAAATAAATTATTTATTAAGAAAAAGAAGAAAAATATTAAAACCCTAATCTCTAAACTTTTTTAGTTTATTAAAAAAAATTAGAATTAAACCTAAAATTAAAACTAAGTTAATTATTAAATTTATTTACAAAATAATATTAATTAATATTAACAAAGCATATTTTTTATTGTTTTATGATTTTTTTTTTTTTGTATTTTTATATTATAAAACTTATTTTATGAATTAAAAGAAAAAAAATCATTAAATTAAAACAAACAAAAAGAAAAAAAAGAATGGGAAAAGAAATACAAACATAGGGGGGTTTGTTGACCCTTTTGGAGGTATATTGCAGTAATAAGGCCCATTGAAATCTGGCCTTCTTTGACCTTCCCATGATCACGTATGGATCATTGACCAAGGTGCATGATGGAGGTCCTGTGTTGGCCTTTGGATTCATCTCCTGAGACATGTGGCAAACTTTGGCGCTGGGGAATTTGGTGGACTTCTGGGCATGTTGGGTACCTAATCATGTTATGAGAAAAAATAGAAGGAAATATGGGGGACCTGGGGATCGAACCCAGGTCCCAACGTTCATCACTATTGCTTTCAACCACTACACCACTCAGCGTGTTTGGAATATATAATGCAAAATAAACAACATAACGTAAAACAATGATTAGTGGTAAAAGACGCGCCAGAATATTAATGACCCTATCACGTGAGGACACCTAATCTTCTTCTTCGTTTTCCTGTAACAAAACACGTTAGATAGCGGGGGTTTTAAACCCCGCTAAATGAAGCCACGAATAATAGCGAATAGGGCCTGGTTCATCATAAATTGAGCGCGAGACATGGCTTTGAATCGTCATAAGCTTCTGATTCTAATGGCATAGGTCTTGTTGTCTAATTTTTCCAGAAGAAGAAAGCCCCAAATTCAAACCTCTGAAAACCTAGAAAACGTCAATGGCATCTTTCTATACAAGCGCTATTAATCCAATTCAATGGCACCATTAGCTTTATTGAGTTCATGTTAGTGCAAAAACAATCATTAGAATGTATGAATATGGCATATAAATCAAAACACGAATATGCAAAATATCAAGAACAGGACGGCTTCGTTCTACCGATTCTTGAGGTTAGAGGCTGTGGTTTTGATTCAGAAAGCTTCCTTGATGCGTCAGGAAGGTAATGGAATCGTTCTTTGGCTTGGAAAAGTGCTCTAGCTATGGAATCAGATTTGAAATTTTTGGTGAAAAATGCAAAGTTATGCTTTTGTTTGAGGCGCAACTTCCAGGTTTTTTTGATTAGGTTTGCATTGTGTTTATGTATGGGAATGTTTTAGGTCAACAAAACAAGCCCAACATCCAAGTTTTAATGCCCTTTGAATTTTGTGATCTTCCATGATTTTCCAATCTTTTTCATACCTTTCTCATGCCAATCAAATGAAGATTCTTGCCTTTTTGGGGTGTGCACGAAATCTTGAGTGAGTAAATGAGAGAATATGCTGCAAAAAGATTTAAAACACATGCTTTGCTATTTTTGTCATATTTTATTTAATTAAATGAATTAATGGTGATAAAAATTCAAATAAATAATAAAAAATGATGAAATAACTCCCCTTTGGGTCAATGGGTCGTGCATAGCTTTTGGATGATGATTCTTGGAAGAAAATGTGGCCCATTATCAATTTTGAGGTATTTGAAGTAAAGTTGACTTTTCAAAATTCCCAAAAATTTCCCAACTTCCACAAGGCATATCTTGCTCAATTTTTAAGCTTTGATCATGTTCTTGGATATTTTGGAAAGGTATTGAAGTCCTCTAACCAATGCCTTTGGTCCCATGTCATTTTGATTTACCAATCTCAAGTTATGGTCTTTGACTTAAAGTGCCTTTTTGTTGACTTTTGAAAATGACCTATAATGTTGAGATTGATAACTTTTTGTGAGAGCATTTCTTGGACTTGAAGTGTGAAGAGGAGTTGTAGGAAATGTCTTTCTCTTTAAAATGAGCTTTGGATGGATTTTTTCTGATGAACCATGTGGAAGTTATGCGTTGGTCAATTTGTAGTTGACTTTTTCAACTGTCCAAATATGGAAACTTTTGCATCTTGAGACTTTTTGAGCCATACCTTAAAAATCATGATCAAGCATTGATCAAATGATGTTTGTGGCTTCAAAATAATATGTTGACCAAAAATTTGAACTTTTGACTGTCAAATGACCATTTTACCCCTACAGTTGACTGCTGAGCAATTAGGGTTTTTGACTGTGCAATTTTGTGCTGTGAGCCTTGAAACTTGGCATGAGGATGCTTGACAATGTTTGTAGGCATGTGGGACTTGATTGGACCCTTGGAAACTTCAATTTCTTTGCCAGAACCAAAACCCTAATTTTTGACTGTTAGGAGGCCATTGAACTGTGCAACCCTTGGGAGATTTTGAAGCATGCTCTTTGCAAATCTTGAAGAATATGGGAGGGCAAATTTTGGGGTACAACAGAAAGCATTTGAGACCTTTGGAGCTCAACCATCTTGATGAAAATTGAAACCCTAGTTGGGGGGTTAATTGCCCTATGAGGAGAATTTGTCTGGTCAATTCTTGGTCAACCTTGAGCAATTGAGAACCTCTAGGAGTATGTCTTGTGTGAAAATGGGAGGGCAAGTTTTGGGATACAACACTTACAAACTAACTTAGCATATGTACTGGGATCAATCTGATCGATCCTGGAAGTCACCAAAATAACCCATTTTGGAAGATCAGCGGTTGTTTACCAATTTTCACGGTAAACAAGTTTCTTGATGAATCAAACACAAAACCTTTAGATAAACTTGACCACATGAAGGTGAGAGATGATCAATACATAACTCTTTGATGATTGAAGCATAGCTTTGAAGTTCAAGACTTTGAGATTAAATGAATGATCAATTGACTGAGGATTGATTCTTAAAACCCTAGCTTGGGAGATGAGATGGATGCACTTGGCTCAACACCTACAATGTACAAAACATAAAAGAGAAACAAAAAATCTTTTTGGATTTTGGTTAGAGATTATTGGAACATAAAACATGTATGTACAAGATACACATATAGGGTGCTTGGTGATCCCTCATAGGAAAACTTAGAGAAGATAGAGAGAGTAAAGGTGAGAGGCAACCCAAAGTTATGATCTTGATGCATTGCAAATATGCACAAAGATGAGGGATCTTAGGGGTAAAAATTAGGGTATATCAACTGCCCTTATTTAAGTATCTTCTATCCAGATATATGAAGGTTAAAATATTCATCTCGGCGTGATCGAAGATACTTAAATACAAAAAATAAACCCAATTTTTCCCTAAGATACCATGCAATGTTTATGATTATGGATGCTAAAAGAAAAAAAAAATCCCGAAGGGGAATATAAGACACCACTAGGGAAGAGGAATACTCAAATAATATAAAAGAGGGCTTCTTCTAGGGGAACAGGGGTTCAGCCAGGAATATAAATCACTGGGTGAACGATATAACTCTGAGAATAACTCTATAATGGGGAAAACAAAAATCGTAGACAGAATAATAACAAAACATGATTCCACTGGGGAAAAGGGAGCTCAACTCTATTTGGGACCAACCCAAAAAGGAGGAAATTCAAATCTACTGGGAATAACCCAGAAAGATTGAAACAAAAAATTCAACTCAACCAGGAATAACCCAAGGAGTAGGAAAGGGAAATACAAACCCTATTGAGGATATAAGCCATAAAGGGGGTTAGTAAATACCGAAGGAAGTGAATACCATCTATTAGATATGTGATAGTTTAACACAGGTAAATACAAAAGGTGAGATGAATACCATCTATCAAAGATGTAATAGCTTAACCCAGGTAAACAACCAAAGGAACAAGAGTGAATACCATCTATCAAAGATCTAATAGTTTAACACATGTAAACACAAAAAGTGGAATGAATACCATCTATCAAAGTTGTGATAGTTTAACACAAGTAAACAACCAAAGCAATAAGAGTGAATACCATCTACCAAAGATTTGGTAGTTTAACACAGGTAAACACGAAAAGTGGAATAAATACCATCTTTCAAAGATGTGATGGTTTAACACAGGTAAACAACTAAATGAGATAAGAGTGAATACCATCTATCAAAGATCTGATAGCTTACACACATGTAAACATGAAAGGTTTATGGATAAACCAATATTTAAAAAAAAACATTTTCCATCAAGGACCAAAGTTCAATCTAGGAACAAATTAGAAAGAAACAGTCAAATAAAACTTGACTCAGTGAGGAAATACCTCAACTGGGGAATCCTTTATTATCCAGATAACATAAAATGGAGAAGAACTCTAAATTAAAAACTTCCACGAGAGACAAACTCAGTGGAGAAATGAAAGGTATAAACTATTGCTGCTTATGGGGATGCTCTATTAGAGAAGAGACACACTCTGCTAGGGGATAAACAATCACCAAAGAGAGTTCAATTAACAACATTAAAGAATGAAAATGAGCAAGAATCTAAGCTCGACTATGCATGATGTATAAATAAATGTATGGATGTTATAATGATGCGTATGCTAACAAGACAAACACATATTACACAGGGGATAACCAGAAAAAACATTTAGGCATACTCGACACTTGGCTAAATCACATCCAAGATGGAGATTCCACTGGAAAGTAAGCAACCAACTAAAGAACCAAAGTCCTACTTGAAGGGTTAATTCTCTGTGGAAAAGGAAGATGTTTCTTACAAATAGAGCATAATCTTACAACAATCCACTAGAGGGAAATAAAAAATTTGGTGGAAATAACACCGAACACCCTCCAAGCTTTAATGGGAAAGAAACATGTAGACCTTGTTGAGGGAGATGATATCACATATGCTAACAACAAACATGGTCCACCTTCTTGGTGCATACCAGGCTAAGAAACTCTATGGGAAATAAACACCATACAAACACAAGATATACATGCTAAAAATTGTTGAAGGTCAAACGAAGAAGGCTTCTCAAATAAAGGGAGCTACATTTCACGTTTTAATATTTGTCCATCCATGGAATGACTGTTTTCTATTATTTTAATTCACAAATCAAAGTAAAAAGTTTTTTCAAATTTAAAAACAAACCAAAAGAACAACATGTTTCTTTATATTTAAACCCTTTTGTTTCAAAATTTACTATAAATAATACATGGATTTTTTGCAAGCAGAATAAAATAAGAATTGCAAAGAATTGGGTAAAGGCTAAAATTTTTATTAATGGAATGGTAGTCCGCAAATGGCGTGACTCCATAAAAGATTACACAATTTGGAAAATGGTAAATACATGGAAAAGGTACATTGAAATACAATGACTACTATTCTCCCTAACAACTTTGAATTCCTGTGTTTAGGCTTCAACCAAGAGGTGATAGAATTCTTATGAAGATTGTTACTTCAAAGATCAAGTCTCGTCTGATGTAGTTACTTGCTAGAAATACCTACCTTTTGCCTAGATTACCCTTGAGAGTTTTCAATCTATCGGGATGATTTATTCTGTTTATGTCTCTAATTTTTTCCTAGACCTCCCTTTTAGGTTTTCAGCCCACCGAGAAACTCATTTTTACCTAAGCCGCCCTTTCCGATTTTCAACTTAGCGAGCTATTATACCCCAACTTTTACCCCTAAGATATCTATATTAACTCATATTATCAATGCATCAAGATCACACATTTGGGTTGGTCCTCTCTTTCTACTGATCGTGTATCTTGTATATATGTGTTTTATATTTTTACTAACCTCTAACCCAAAATCCAAAATATGTCTTGTTTATTTTGTTTCTTTTAGAAGATAACGTTTCTGATCGAGAAAATCATGTGATGGTTCTCTGATTAGGGTTGGGGTTTGTTCAGGTCAAAGTTGGTTCCCAAAAGCCTATGTTTCAGAGTAGTGATCTATAATTTAAGGTCATGCTATTGAAACTTCAGTTGGCATTGTTAAGGCGAGTTTGATTGCTTAAATTCTCAAGACTCTTCGAGATAAGTTTATGCATTTATTTCCATGCCTTCTTCTACGAGTAATCTGGAGTTCAGACAAGTGTGAGTGTGGTTTAGTCAAGATTTCACCATCTCAAGTTCACGTGTGATTAAGAGTGCTTCAGATTGTGAAGAAAGACAAAGTCTGCAGTTAATTAAAAATTGGTTGACTGAAAGTCAATGTTTACAAGTTTGAGTTCAAATGATCATAACTTGTTCATTATTCAGTATTTTTGATCGAATCTCCGAGTATATGAATCTCCTTGACATCACCTCCAACTTCTCTTTACAAGTCAAGAGCTGATTATGCATAGAAGATTGTCAAAAGTTTGAGTATATTAGAGATTGCTCTGTGATTTTGACCTAATTTCAAATGACATTTGTCCAACTTTCAAGGATCATAATTTTTTTCAATTTCCATTGTTTCAAGACGATTATTTTTGCATAGTACTCTTCATGATGTCATATACAAATTTGTTTTAAAGGTCGAAGTCAAATTGTGCTTAAGAAGCTTTAAATTCTATTGGAACATTATAGGTCATTTTTTGACCTCTAATTTCAAGCTACACCATAAGTTTTCTTTAAAGAATTTGATTCTTTAGGTGGAATGCATTAGTCAAGAAGTGGATTGAAGAATAATGAGCTATGTTTTGAGATTGTTAATTTAAGAATTAATGAATTCTTTGAATCAAAATTGTGTTCTTTGATTATTTAAAGTAATTTTTATTACAAGTTCAACGTCTATTCCAAATTCAAGGCAACAAGGCATCCACAAACTTCGAATAAGGGGAATGTTCCAAATCGATGGCGTGCAAGACAATCGAAGAACTTTTTGGCTTAGACTTTTTTTTTCAAGATAGATTCATAAAAAAAATTATTACGAAAAAGCCTTTAATTTATCCATATTTTCTTCTCCAATAATCCTCCATCTTTTCTCTTTGAATTTAGCATTAAGAAACCAATTATCCGGCTCGTTCTTTATTTTATCCATATCCATATTATTACCCATTTTTATCCATATCCATATATATCCAATATTCAATCCATGTCCATTTTAATCTGTTTTCTTCATTCAATCTAAAGCACACCCATTTTTATTCCATTCGTTATTATCCATATACAAACCAAAGTTGCATCCTAAATAAGTCAAAGATAGTTAGATCAAAAATCTCTTTACAGTAAGATGATGAAATCGGTGCAAATAGTAAATAAAATTAAAGAAGGTTAGGATATATATATTTGCAGCGTCGCGTTTTTTCAGTCCGCTTGAACCAAGCTACACCCTCCCCTTGCCGGAAACAGTCCGCTTGAACCATTTACGTCGCCGGAACAACCGCATTCCCTCACCGGAAATCGCAGCCACCGCGCCAGATCCACTTCATCCGCCGTTTTCCGTTCTTCTTCTTCTTAAAAGGTTGATAATGCACTTCTGAACCCGAATCCACGCTCCAATTCTCCTTCTTGTATTGATTGTTGTTGATTTCTAACTTAAGTTTTCCAAAACTCTTTTCCAGATTCACTGAGATTTGAAACTTTTTTTCTCAAAATTGTGTTTGGATTTGAACAGAGAGAAGGAAAATGATCTGAAAAATGTTTAAAAAAATTATGTTCCGAGCTACTCACGGTGGCGCCTCCGCGAACCGTCACCGGCGAGCACCGCAAGTCCACCTCCCCCCGCCTACTTTCTCTCTCTCTCTCTCTCTGTTTTATGATAAGAAATAATGATGATGTATATTGATAAGAGAGAGGAAGAGGTTTTGTTTTTTTCTTTAAAGATGAAAGGAAATTAATACGTTACACCAATTTTAAAAAAAACTTGTTTCTTCCCTCCCTGTCTCGAGATACCCGTTGTTGGTTGCATGGTTGAGAAGCGGTCTCCGTTGACATTTGTCATCACACTTAAGAAGATGATAAGTTTTAATTATCTATATGTCAGTTTATTATACCTGCTGTGTACTGTAGATTTAGACTTTCTAATGCAATTACTATACTGAAGTTGACTAGATCAGATGACTCTGAGATTTATTCTGGTTTTACTTTTTATAATTTTAATTCATTTTATCTTCTAAAATTCATAATAAATTTATTTTTTATTCGAAAATTCTGAAAAAATTCATAATATTCGTTTATTTCATTTCTGACTTTGGGTAACTTTTTTTGGAATTTAATCTTATTTTTAATTATTTTTAATTATTTTTCACTTATTTGAGTGGTTTTTATTAATTAAAAGATACTTCTATGCATTAAAAAATTCTGAAAAAATTGTCAATACTTCTTTTCTTGTATTTGGCTTATGATAATTTCTTGGAGTTTTTATTTGGTGTTTTGATACACTATGTGTATCTCATCAATAAATTCCAATTAATTAATCATATTTTTCTTTTTGTTTTTGTTAATTGCAATTATATCTTGTATATATTTTATTGCTGGAATTGAACCATTGGATTTTTGGTCATAGGCTTCATTAACATCATTGAATCTTGGGTGTTGAGCTCAACTCCATCAAAATGGATGAATGATTCTAATGATAGTTTGATTAAATTCTTTGGTTCAAATGTGGAATTTAATCCTTATCTATTTCTTCTCCATCTTATTTATTTTTGACTTTTCTTGTTCTATAAGTTTCATGAGTGTGGTTTCTATTACATCTCAAAACTTGTGTACTACATACATTACTATTGATCGGCCTCAAAATAAGTGCGATTTCTACATAAATCCACTTACGATTGCTTAACATAGCGCTAAATTTGTCCTGATTCGAGAAATGATCATTCGTGGCCCAAACTTATGTTTACAAGCCCAAGTACGTTTAATTTGAAACCTTTGATCTAATAACCTTGAGGTTCATTGTTAGGAGACTTTGTTCTTATCAATCCTCTAATGAACCATCATAAAATTTGGTCTAAGTGAATCATTTAAACATCGTTGATCATATGTTGTTGCATCAAGAACTTGAAGTGAATGATATACTTGACAAAAAGCAAATGATACTTGTTGTCGAGAAGTTTTGATTTTATCAATCTTCTAATGAGTTCTCAAATGCAAGTTTCAAGATGGTCATTCAACTAACCTCTAACTTCTAATTCATTAATAATTGATTTTATTTTTGTGCTTTTACTTTGTGATTTTCCTTTATGCCCTTTACCTTATGCCTTTACTTTTATACACCATTTACTTTAGCATTTATATTTCATGCTATTTTTATCTTTGCTCACTTGAGCATTTATCTTTATGTCATTTTTGTTTTGCTCACTTGAGCTTTCATTTTCTTTTTGAAGATACTTAATAACCAACTTGAACATTAAAAAAACATTAAGGTTACATGGACTATTTTGTTATCATCCTTGGCATTATAAAGTTGTGGAACTTAGGATTAGAAACCTTGATTACCCTTGGGACCTTGTGATTCTGCTGTTATTTTGTATGGAGTTCTTGGGGTTTACCCCAAGACATTGGGTTGATTTTCCTTATGTACAATTTATTCTGATTATGTGATTTATCTGTGATTGGGGAATTCCTCTGTATACAGTCGTTACTCTGCCCAAATTTTTTTAGAAGACTTAATGCATCTGAAGCTTGGTATTTCTAAGAGGTTTAATATCTTTGCTTGCTTGGTTTCAATTCAAATGATGTGAATTCTACATTGACTCTATATGTCAAGTGTTGACTTCTGGTTGGTTAGACAGTTCTTTTCCTTAACCTTTACCTTATGTTTAGGATAGTTCATTCATCTCCTCTAATCTTCTTTAATTTCAAAAATCTTCTCCCTCCTTTTCAAAACTCTTCTTGTTTTCTAACTTGAACCACTTTCATAATAAACTTGGACTTAGGTCCATGAATTTTCAAAAATATTTTCTTAGCCAAACTTTAACCAAATTAATCGTACTTTAACATTTTTATGAGAAGACTAAAAGTCAATCAACCTCCTTCAAACCATTTTGCCACTTCGGCTTTTCACTTTAAAAATTTTCTCAAAAGATTAAACTCTTGTCAATCCTTGTAGTGATGCGAGCTACTATACTTCTATGATATATAGTGAAGTGAGATATTTTCCACTTGGGTGTTGAGTGAGGTTTTATTGATTTTAAAATCCAAGCTATATCCTCCACTTTGAGATGACGCAAATTCTCCTTTCTCATAGTCATGGATAGTAATTATGTCTTCCACTCGGATATGACGATGATGTCTCTTCTCTTAAAATTAACCAACACACTTGTGTTTTAAAATTTTTAAAGGAGAACTATGAGTACCCTGATCCATATTGCATGAAAGGTGGTACGTAGGCACTAAAATTTTGCAACTGCAGAGGGTGCAAAAAAAATTGTAAAAAATACTTATTTTCTCATCTCCACCATCTATTTTTGTATACAACACTTATAGCCAAAATACACAAATTTTCAAAGAGGTTCCTACGGAGTACCGTAGATGTTTAGGATACGAATACCTTCCCTTTGCATAACCAACCCCCGTACCTAGATTCTCTCTCCCTCTTTTTTGGGTTATTCACACTTTTCCTATTCTTCTAGAAACAATAAAGGGTAGTGGCGATTTTTATTTGATTTGTGCAAGTTAAGTCAAATCAATTGCTTAGTCTCAACATTTCTACCGCTACAGTGAGCTATGTATTTATTTCTTTAGGCAAAGTATTTCTTGACTGCATCAGCATTCACAGAACGTAGGAACTCCTCATCATCCATAGTTTTAAGAATCAATGCACCGCTAGAGAAGGCTTTCTTGACAACATACAGGCCTTCATAATTTGATCTTTCTGAGCACGAGGTTACCTTCTCTAAATTCACGAAGTTTGACCTTCTTATTAAAAGCTTATTTCATTATTTCCTAGTACAATTGGCCATGACATAAGATAGTTTTTCTCTTTTCTTCAATCAGATTAAGCTGGTCAAACCTGTTATGGACCCATTCAACCCCTGACAACTTTGTTTCCATTAAGATACGCAAGGATGGAATCTCAACCTCAACGGAGAGCACTGCTTTCATACCATAAACAAGAGAGAAATGGGTTGCTCCTGTTGAAGTGCAGACTGTTATACGATACCCATGTAAAGAAAAAGGGAGCATCTCATGCCAATCCTTATATGTAACAACCATCTTCTAAATGATCTTCTTAATGTTCTTATTAGTATCTTCAACAACCCCATTTATCTTAGGTCTGTAAGGAGAAGAGTTGTGATGCGCAAATTTGAAATCTTCACAAAGCTCTTTAATCATCTTATTATTCAAATTCGAACCATTATCAGTGATAATCTTGCTTGGCACACCATACCGACAGAAAATATGATTTTAATAAACCATACCACAACTTGTTTGGTCATATTAGTAGAGAATGCCGCTTCCACCCACTAGTTAAAATAATCAAGAGCCACTAATATGAGTTGGAGGCACATGAATCTTGTCAGCATAAATCTGACAATTGAGGCACTTCTTTGAAAGTTTGTAGCAGTCAGATTACATTGTAAACCAATAGTAACCTGCCCTAAGCATATTCTTAGCCATTGAATGTCCATTAGCATTGGTACCAAAGGAACCTTCATGAACTTCATGCATTAACATGTCTGCTTCGTGTTTATCCTTGCATCGGAGCAAGACCATGTCATTGTTTCTTTTGTATAACACATATTCATTGAGGAAGAAACTACCAGCCAATCTTCTCAATGTCTTCCTATCTTTGTTGGATTCCCCAAGTGAGTACTCTTGATTTTGAAGGAAATGCTTGATATCATAATACCAAGGCTTATCATCTAACTTTACCTCTGCTGCAAACACATGAGCAGGTCTATCAATATGTCTGATTGTAATCTGAGGCACTTCATTCGTGAAATTTACCTTGTACATGGAGGACAAAATGGCTAAAGCATTCGCCGTCTGATTTTCATCTCGAGGAATATGATGAATCCAACTTTATTGAAGAAAGGTAACAACCTCATTGCATAATCCTCGCATGGAATCAAGCTAGGGTGACGAGTCTCCCATTCTCCTTTAATATGATTAATTACTAAGGCTGAGTTTCCATACACATCAAGAATCTTGATTCTTAAATCCATGGCTTCTTCGAGACCCATGATAAGAGCTTCATACTCTGCCATGTTATTAGCACAATCAAACATCAACCTTGTAGTGAAAGGGATGTCGGAACCATGGGGATTATTAATCACAACACCAATTCCTTTTCCATAAGCATTCATAACTCCATCAAACACTAAACCCCATCGTGATTCAGGATCTGGTCCTTCCTTACGCAATGGCTCATCACAATCTTTAACTTTCAAATACATCACATCTTCATCAGGAAAGTCAAACTTGACGGACTAGTAATCATCAACTGATGGGTGAGCAAGGTACTCTGCCAAGACAATACCTTTAACAGCCTTCTGAGTACGATATTCGATATCATATTCAGACTACAACATCTACCAACGGGAAATTATTCCGGTAAAAGCATAATTTTCAAAAATGTACTTAATTGGATCCATTTTGGATATCAACCAAGTAGTATGATTCAACGTAGGCCAAAACACAACATGTCTTTTCAAGCAATTAATACCGTGATTAGAAATCAGTGAACTCCTTGTTAGATGATGACAACGTATCTAGAGAGGGGTGAATAGATACCCCTTTTAGAAATTCCAAATAAAATTTGGTTTTGAAAAGATATCTTATCAGAGTACGACGCAGAAGCTTTTACAAAATGTCATTTGTACGAACGTTATTAGAGGCTTGGATATGCAAACTGTAATTACAAATTCAATATGAAATGAGAATAATAAACTGAATTAATGAACTTGAATCAATTAACAACTTATTTATCGTTTATTGAAATTTACTTGCAAGGCTATTTCCAATGGCAATATTAAAAGATCTAGTTGAATCAATTTTTCAAACACTTGGTGTGCAAGTGAATTTTCAGAATTTTTCCTTTTGTTGTGGTGATACACAAAACCACTTATAATCAAAAGTGATTATAAGTTTTGTCAACACTAGATTTAAAATAAAAAAGGATTCGGAAAATTCTTACAATTCATTTAATAACACAATGCTATTCGATAAATTCATCAATGAAAATCAAAGAAAGTAAAAGAAAAAATAAAAGAGACACAAGAAATTTGTCTTCACAGTTCCCCATCGTCGTCCTCATGTGTGGATACGTCCGCACATAATTCCGGGAATTAGGATAATTCTTACTATGTGTTATACCCCAATTTTTACCCCTAAGATCTCTCGTCATCTCATATTATTAACACATCAAGATCAGACACTAGGGTTGGTTCTCCCTTCTAATTCATCATATATTTAAGTTTTATCTTGAGGGATCACCAAGCACCTTAAATTGTGTATCTTGTACATGTGTTCTTTTAACTAACATCAAAATATGTATATATGTTTCTTTGAATGTTAATATTGTAGGTGACGATACAATTGCATCCATCTCACTATCTAACCTAGGGTTTGAGGGTTGATCCTCAGTCAAATGGTTCTTCGATGTATGGCAAGAGTTCAAGCTTCAAAGCTATGTGTTGTACCCCAAAATTTTCCCTCTCACTTATCAATAATTTTCTCACAAGATCTCCTTGGGCTCAAGACTGCACTAGGGTTTGATCAGCTCAAGACACCTTCTTAGGCACTGATGACCAAATTTAGGGTTTGAGTTTACACAAGGATTTTTGAACTATCAATTCTTCATATGACTTTCATGAACCATTATGGATCCCCAAGATTACTCATGTCAAGTTTCAAGCCTTGGATCACACTTTTAATCAATCAATTGAACAGTTGACCTAAAAATCAGCTGTATTGAGGAAAAAGTCAACCATGGCCAATTTACAGTCAAACCTCATAATTTTTGATCCACATCAACATCTTAAACTCATATGTATCATTTGATCAAGTTTGGACCACAATTCCTCAAGAAGTTTGATCAAATCTCCAAAAGGGCAAAATGGTCAAAATTAGGGTTTTGACTGGGAAAGGGCAATTTCTGATTTTTGACCTAACCAATGGTCAATTAGTTTAAGGCATGATCTCAAGAGTCCAATTGAATCATTTTTACCTAATGACATGGTTTCAAACATTGCAAGTCCATTGGATTGACAGATAAATTTTGTAGTCAACTGATCGAAAGTCAATTGTATACTGAAAAGTCAAACTTTGACTTTTTGGTCAAATTCAAGTGCCAAAGATCACAACTCATCAAAATATGAAACTTATTCATCAATAAATAAAAAATTCAAGATTTCATTTTGAAAAGTCAAAATTTCTAAACTTCGAAAATTTTCTAAGTGTTGAAAATTCATGTTTTTGCATAACTTTGAGCCAAATTTTCACCATGATGAAAGATGATGCAAGATGATTCAAGAGAAACTTCCAACATTAAAGTTGTAGATATCCATGAAATCTACAACTTTTCTTCACACAACTTCTTCCAAAAGTGGTTGGATCTCAAGTTATAATTTTGTGAACATAGGGTCATGAAACTAAACACTTAGTGAAATTTTGCCCTAATTTGGCCAGGATTTGACCTAACTTCATGGAACTTTTTCATATAGTTCCAAGTGGAATATTCAAAATCAATTCAAATATGGGTTGTATAGCACATTTCAAGCTTTCCAAAATATCCAAGAACTCCTTGAGATCATTCTTGAGTAGGGAGAATCGAAGAGATGAAGTTGGTGTTTTGTCACTTGAATTATAAGGAATTTTGTGATGAACAAGAATTAAATTTCAAATCTATGTCGCACAATATTGTTTTACAGGCCTCTAAAACTCAAGATCTCTCCATAATCATAAGATTACACTTGCTTTGGAGCTATTATCCAAGTGTTCCAAACATTGTCCAAGCCAATTTTCCATTTCAGGAAGAAAGTTACCATTCCATTCTTGAAAAGTTGCTTTAATCACAAAGTCAACTTGTCTTGAGCTTCTAACTTGTTCTTTATGCACACACAACCCATATAAACCAAAAGCAAGGTGTCAAAGGAATGAAGAAGCTCAGGACATGCTTGTACAATACTTGAGATTTGTGATTTCACTTTTCTTCAAAAGCAAGTTATAGAGCCATAACCCTATAACTCAAAAGCCTTGAGCGATTTGGTGATCTAATATTTTCCATACATATTAACAAGTCAATTGCAACACAACACACATTTACACAAGTCCTAAAAACACTCCCAAGCATCTTGTTGCACAGAACTGCCCAAACTTGACAATTTTGAGCAAAAACTCACCATCTCCATTTCCACTCGTGCGTTTTGAAAACTAATCATCCAAACACCTTCCATACATCATATCAAAGTGATCCAGACCCTCATTTCCTAACTGTAACTCCTCCATCATCATCCACCATTTTCAAAACTAAAGCTTGCAACTTGACTTGAGTAGAGAGTTCCAGCCATCCTCAAAGCAAAGTAGGAGTTAGAACACATTCAGGGAGGTCCAGGCAAGCTATAAAAATCATCAGGCCATCACAAAGGTTGCTCAAACTCCATACACGACTCCAACTGCAAGAGGTAAGTTTTCAAACTTCTATCTCTTCATACATGCATCATTTGAGTTTGGTTTGTGAAGATAAAATGTAGATACCATTGCCACGAAGTTGTACATATCCATGGTTTACATTTATATGGCCCGGGCTTAGAGAATTTTAGGGTTGAAATTCTCTGTAATTTTTAGGTTTTGAATTAGGGCTAGAAAAATTCTCATTCATATTTGATTGTTAGCTTAATTTGTTTATATGTTTGGATTCGTGGGATAAAATGCCACAACTTTCATGTTTGAACTTTTCATTTTTGTTGAGAGATGAAGAAGATACATGTCCTTTGGCTGGAGGTTGAAGATGAAGTCTTCATAACACGTTTTGCCTTACATATTTATTGTTTCATTTATATTAACGGATGTATAGCCATCCCAGTGGTAAGGCAGCGCGCTGGTAATCAGGAGGTCATGGGTTCGAGCCTCAGCGCGCGCTTCCTTTTGCTTTTTTTTCTCATTTTTACATTTTTTTTGTTCTTTCCAGCGCATGGGCATTCCTCCTCCTAGGCTTGATTTTTTTTCTAACATTCTTCCCCCCTGTTTCTTATTTGCACCCTGGCCCAATTTAATTTTATTTCTTCATTTTTTTTGTTTTATTTACTTTCTCAAATATATTTTCTAAATACAAAAAATGATAAAAATGCAAAAAATAATATTTTATATTTTGACTTATTTCACTTTATTTTTCCATAAATAAAAATATTTTTTATTCTCCATACTTTATTTATTTATTTAAGTAAATCTTATAAACTTAATTAATATTGTATTTTTTTTCTTCTTCACACCATTTAAAATATATATTATTTTAATACCAAAAGGACTAAAAATATTTTATAATGCTATAAATATTTTCAAGATAAAAAATGCCAAAAAAAAATACTTTTCTTAATCTTATTTTATTTTGATTAATTAATAGAATTAGGGTTTTCACCTAAAATATTTTCTCAATAATTTACAAACTTAATAAACTATTTTCTTTATTTTATTAGGTTAAGGTAAAATTCCTTTTCATAAAACATCAAACAAAATATTTGTTTTCTTCACATTTATCTTCCTGCATATTTAATTCATCTTGTGTATTATTTATTTCAATTCTTGTATAAATTCAATTTGGTTGTAATAGATTAATTAGGGTTTAATTTCTTGCAATCCCCATTTGTAATTTGTACACCCCCTCCCACAAATGTTGTAATAGCGTAGTAACTTTAAATTTCGCAATTTATCACTTTTACATAACATGCTAGTAATTAGGGTTTGTATGGAAAGACTAAAATCAATACTTAGCAAAACCCTAATTCAAGACAAAAAACAAGCATGAAAACAACACACTTGCACACAAGCACCCCTAGGGTTATTCCACTTGGTTACCTTATACAAAATGGCCATATTACGCATGTAAGGTATCTTAGCAAAAACAAGCAAATACAAGATCATAGTCCCTCGATGACGCTATCTAAGTTGCCTTACAAATGATCTTAGTCCCTAAAAAAGAATTCTAAGATACCTTGAAATATTGTTAATCATGGTTATACGATGACCCACGTCCATCCCGTTTACATCCAAAGATAGGGTTGCTTACCAAATCAATGGTAAGACAACAATGTCAAAGGAAAAGAAAATGAACAAGAAAGACATTTGAGTAGGTAGAATGCTCCTAATTACTTGCTCCATTTAAAAACAAACATCCTTGCTATTTTAAAAACAAACATTTACACTTTCAAAACATCTTATACACTTGAAAACATTTTCAAAAGATCAACATCTTTGTATACATTCTTACAAACGAGAATCATTACAAAGTTTTCCTAAACAATGGCCTCTTTACAAAATACTTTCAAAAACCATACAAAGCACAATTTCAAACAAAAGCAAGTGATCTAGAAAGTAACTAAGATCCCATGGAAAACCATGGATGAAAATGGTGCTAATACCTTCCCTTTTCATAATCTACCCCCCGAACTCAAGAAACTATCTCAAAGGTCTTTCCTGTGCTTTTTCACCTTTCCTTTTGGATAAAAGAAAAGTCGGTGGCGACTCTTGCTAACCGCAATATTTGCGATCAAACGCAAAACATCCAAGTCAGTTCTCCCACCGTATCAAACTATGTCTATGATATCAAATTTTTTTGGTTAAAAGAGCTCTCTCACTTTATTTAGGTCAAGTTTTCCTTAAGGATGGTGGTGGTACTCATCAAGAAAATTCATAGATTCACGTGTTTATTTCCATGCCTTCTTCAACAAGCTTTATTGATACTTAAGCTCTATATTTGAGTGTGATTCAAGACAACATCATTTCAAGGTCTAATGTGATTCATCATGGTATTTTTTGCAAAGAGAGTTCAAAAGATTTAAGGTTGATTCAACAAGTTTGACCTAATTGAGAAAGTGTTTGATTCAGTGATCACAAGTGCATAACTCTCTCATTTTTAAATATTTTTGAGTTGGTTATTTTTTATATGGGTTATTATCGTCATATACAATAACTTCTCTTCACATGACAAGATCCAATTGTGCAATAAAAATTATCAAAAGTTGAAATGGGTTTCAAGTCATTTTGACACTCTCTGAGTTAAGGGTTTGTTGACTTCCCAGGACCATATATTGCTCATTTTTTGAGATTTTTGATTGATTCCAAAGCCATGGTTCTCTTTTAATAATCCTTAACAAGTTACCTTCAAGGATAAAAGGCTAATTTAGCATGGAAGACCATTTAAGTTTGAAGAAGATTACAAGTCTCTTTGAAAAGCCTTTGAATCTTAGGGTTTGACTTCAAATGATCATAACTTGGCCAGTTTTTATCTCCTTGAACTCATTATTTTTCCATAATAATATTTGGGATGTATACTACAACTTTGGTTCAATATGCATGACTTGAAAATGCTTGGAAAGTTGTTTAAGAATTGAAAAGATTATAGGTCTTTTGTGAATTTCCCCAAATTTGTTCATCATCTTCCAAAGACTATAACTCTTTCAATTTTTATGATTTTGAGTGATCTCAATTCCACAATTAAATTAAAGAAGTCTACTTCATTTCATCTTCAAGGATCAAGATCTAATTTTGAGTGGAATGCCATGTAAGTTTGAAGGACATTATATGTCACTTTGGAGTTCAACACTTAGAATTTTTCAAAGTACAAAATATTCATGTATTTTTCACAAATTGAAACACAAATAACTCTCATATCAAGTATCCAAATGTAAAATTTCAAAACATATTGTCAAGCTTGATCATTCAGCTTTCTAAAGAATCAAAGATTGCATCATAAAGTCCCTGAGCTGTTTGCACCATGCTTGTGAAGTTGATGCTTTGAAACTGAAAAAATCACTTGAAGTCATAAGCGAGTTTGTGAAATATGGCTCCTAATCACCAAATTACCATATGATTTTAAATTAAACATGATTAGCAAAGATGTTTTAATCATTTAGAGTTTAAAAACACATCATTTGGATGAGTTTTGATGCACATGTGATCACACTTTGCTCATGAGGCAGGTGTGCACAAATTCGATTGAAATTGCATCATTCACCCCTCCTTTTGATTCCACTCACTTCTCCTATAAATACAGACCATATTTCACTCATTTCCCAAGCTTTAGAGAGCCATACTCACTTTTCCCAACTCTCTCCATAGCTTACAATTCTAAGTTTTCAAATTCACTATTTCCTTGTTTTTCAATCCAATTTCCTTGTTCTTTCTTCATCCTTGAACTTCACTAAAGCTAATAGAAGAAGAACCACATCTTGAAGTGCCCTAAATCCTGCTAGCCAAGTCAAGTTTCAGAGCTCTGAAGTTGAGCTTCAACTGGTAGATTCCTCCATCAATTCTCTCCAAACTTGTTACTACATTATAGCTCTCATCACTATGATATTCATAGCATTATTGGTTTTTAACTAGAAGTGAATTTTGCTGATAAATTTTCAAATCCCTTTTCAATTGTTTCCTTCTGGTTTTTTCCAAATCGACTAAGTTGTGTTTAATATAAAATTTTCGTGAGGGTACCATTGGAATCATCTTGAAGAGACGAAGCAGATGACACCAATATGAGCTTCTAATTTTATAGATTAAAGGACCTGCAATTCGTGTGTGGCTGAAGGTTGAAGACGATGACATGTCATCTCTCAACCAATGACATGGTGCCACGCGTTTGTTTCAATATCTGTTTTAAATTAATGATTCAGTGGTTTGTTCACTAATGTCCATATCAAGAACAATGCGTCTGATCCTTTGGATTATTTTACTAACGCGTTTTGACATTGATCCAATGGTCCACATTATTTTGATATTATTTTTATTTTCTGATTTTTGTTTTAATTGTTTTAAACTTCAACAATTCATAAAAAATCATTTCAACTTCTAAAATTGTGAAAAAATTATCAAAAATACTATTGATTTTTCAATTTTCAATTTTTATTTTTTCACAATTTTATTTTCTGATTTCGTATTTTTTTTAATGATTTTTCACTTTATTTGACTTGTTTTAATTGTTTAAAAGTACTTTTCTTGATTTTAAAAATTCTGAAAAAATTATGGAAGGATCCAATGACCTCTTGACAAATATTAGTGATCTTATTTTATTTGTATCTTTATTTTTATTATTTTTCACAAATTTTGGTTTATTTTACTTATTTCTTTAAATTTTAAAAAAAATAGTTTCTGACTTTAAAAAATTCTTAAAATTTTTGTCAACATTTATTGACTCATGTTTGACTTATAATATTATTTTTAGGATTTTTATTTGGTGATGTAATACATGTTGTGTATTTTACCAATTATTTCCTTTTTAATTCATTTAAATTTTGTTTTATATTAAATGTATTTTTTTTCTTCTTATTGGTCTTGATTTAGAGACTATTTTGCATAGAAGAGCAACACATACATATCCTCATATATATGTGATGATGGAAAATTTTAAATAAAACGAAAAAAGAAACACTACAACAAATGTAATGAATTTCATAAAGACTAAATAAGCAAGAAATGACAATAATGTCAACTTGTTTGTGTAGTGTCACGAAAAAGTAACACTTCATAATGGGACTCCCGATGCTGCACACACAAGTGTCTAGCATAGCAACAAGAATATGTTGCTACTAAAATCAAAATGAAGAAGATTTTAATGCCAATAAACCAAGACATCAAGAAACATATATTGCAAATAATGTGCATACAAATAATTCAAGCACCAAGTGCAAAAAAAAAAAACACAAACACATGCTAGCATAATAAGAACAAACTCATACAAATGTAAAAGAATTAATACATGAAACCATTAAAAGCATATGGATCAAGAACACACAATGGTTATTAATAAAAAAAATTGGAAATAAACATTCATGGTTTTCATCATTTGAGAAAATATCAAGCATTTTTGGAAGAAACTAGTAACACACATCAAGAAAAATCATACTTTCAAGGAGAAATTGAAAAGATATTACCTCACTCTTGATTGAGATTTAAGTTGCACTCACATGATGTAAAATACTCAAACACAAAGTTAGAGTGAAAGTATAAAGTGCAAGAAATAAGATATAATTAAGCAATATTTGAGATATCGATTATCCCCAATTCCCCATGTATATATACAAAAGGTTCGATTGTGAGAGGTTTAGTGAAAATATCGGCAAGTTAATTTTTACTATCAACACGCTCAAACACAACATCTCTAAAAACATCATTCAGAACTACATCACATACCTCCATTGTTGCCCAACCTGACCAAAAGTTTGAAACTCACATCTCCCTCGTGCGTTTTCAAGCCTTTTGGTTCCTAAAGTTTCTAAACATCATTCAGAACTCATCCCATACCCTGTTACAAGACTGTAACACCATTAACACCATCCCCCATTTTCAAAAACCGAGCTTTTCACTTCGACTTCTCCAGAACTCCTCAGGCACTTTCAGCTCAAGCTAAGCATCCCACTAGCTTCCTGGGAACTTGAGGAAGCTAACCCAATAATTGGAACTCACTGAAAGCTTCTCAAACTCCAAACTCGATAACCTCTTGCAAGGTAAGTTTTCTAAATTTGGAACTTTTCATACAGGCATCATCAATGATTTATTTGTGAATGAAACATGTAGATACCATTGCCCTAAAGCTAACCATGTCCATAGTTTCCATTAATTTTGCTTGAGCTTAGAGAATTTTAAGATTGAAATTTCTGATATTTTTAGGGTTCTGATTAGGTCCATTAAAATTCATGCTTATCTTTGATCTATAATCTTATTGCTTTGTATTTCTGAAATCGTGAGGAAATTTGCTACAAGTTTCATGTTTACAGTTTTCATTTTTGTTGAGATTTGAACAAGTTACAGAGGCTCTGGCTGGGCGTGAGGTCGGAGATGAAGTTGGCCTCAGGAACGTGTTTGCCATATATATTTATGCTTTGATTTAAATAAACGGGTGTATAGCCACCCTAGTGATAGAAGCGCGCGCCTGTGACTTGAGGGACCTGGGTTCGAGCCCCAGTGGTACCCTTTTGGATTTTTTTTCATTTTTTTTCATACATTCTGACTTTTTTGGCATGCGTTGGGCCTCCCTTGGGCCTTTATGTTTTTTTTCTTTTTGCTAACCCCCTGTTTCACTTCTACAGCCCTTGGCCCATTTTATTTTCTTTCCTTATTTTCATTTTATTTATTTTCTTAATTATTTTTCTAATACTAAAAAAATCATAAAAAATATAAAAATAGTAGATTTATATTTTAACATAGTTTATTTATTTTTTCTCACAAAAATTATTTTATTTAATCATACTTTATTTTATTTTGACTAATTGTTTTGTAAATTTAATAAAAACTAGGGAGGTCCAGGCAAAAGTTAGGGAATTAAAGCGTATGACTATGTCCCGTCGGATCACTTTACGGACAACCTTTGACTCCCACGGACAAACTCGGGGTTTCTGATAAATTCAATCATCTTCGGACGAAGCAACAAATAGACAAGATATTCAAAGATATGAAGGCTATAGCGGAGTGAGAACCCCATGGGATTGTTACACATAGCTATCTTTCTTTGTATAAATTTTTCTTGTTTTATGGCACCATTCTCTTACTAGAATGTTTGTCTCTTTTGTACAAAATACTTATTCAAAGTCAATACAAAGATACGTCAAATGTTTCATTGATGAACATATGTATTTGAACATAATTGTTGTTTACAAATAAACAAAATGAGAAAGACAATTACTGATAGGTTGAAAGGACAGGAAAACTTCTCTAGGCTATTCCATAAGTAATCACCACAGTACGTAATTTGAATCCCCAGCGGAATTAAACTTCAAATTATTAATCCCCAACAGAAATCGTCAAATTTCTCAAGATTCCCCAAGCAGATCTCACAAGCAGTACATGGCATTGCCCTCACAACAGAATTTACTTCTCTCAACAAGAGTTTGCCAGTACTTCAACTTCAAGACATGAAATTCACATATCCTCATCAGCGTTCAGGGATTTATTTTCCTCGATCAAACAACAATACATCAAATTAGATCACATGCACATACATTACATCCATATATCATAAACATTGATAAAGCGAATACATTGCATCATACATTTCATGCAACATAACCCTGTGTTTTAGCTAACATTTTACCCTTTTCATGATACGATTAGCAGTTATCATTGATAATATGCAATCATGATACAGTTCGGATACGCTCCATACACGGATGCCATTTTGATACTCATTCATATTCAACTCTCAGATACAGTTCGAATATGCTCCAGACACGGATGCCGTTCTGATACTCATTCAGATTCATCTTTCAGCTACAGTTCAGATACGCTCCAGACACAGATGCCATTCTGATACTCATTCAGATTCAGCTTTCAGATACAGTTCAGATACCCTCCAGATACGGATGCCATTCTGATGCTCATTCAGTTTCAACTTTCAGATACAGTACAGATACACTTCAGACACGAATGCCATTTTGATGCTCATTAAGATTTCAACTTTTGATACAGTTCAGATACCCTCCAGACACGGATGCCATTCTGATACTCATTCAGATTCAACTTTCAGATACAATACAGATACGCTCCAGACACGGACGCCATTCCGATATTTATTCGAATTCGACTTTTAGATATAATACAGATATGTTCCAGACACGGACGCCTGATACTCATTCTTTCAACTTACAAATTACAATACCAATAATTAATTTTGATGGCATCTTTAAACCCCTCTCCTACAAATTTCTATCACCTCTTCAAATGGCATCTTTAAGCCTATTCCCTCAACCTTCACATCGTCGAGTGCAAATTTTTGGGCACTCTAGTGTCCAATCATCTTCCACCTTCGAGTCACGAATGGCAAAACTCGCCAATCTAACTCTTCAGGTTTAAGAAGATTGAACAGGGGAAGCTATTGTACCCCAAAATTTTCCCTCTCACTTATCAAGAATTTTCTCACAAGATCTCCTTTGACTCAAGACTGCACTAGGGTTGATCAGCTCAAGACATCTCCTTAAGCACTGATAACCCAAATTTAGGGTTTGATTTTGCTCAAGGATTTTTGGACTATCAATGCTTTATATGAATTTCAAACATCATTATGGACTTCTAAGATTATTCATGACAAGTTTCAAGCCTTGAACCACATTTTTTATCAGTCCATTGGACAGTTGACCTAAAAATCAACTGTATTGGGGAAAAAGTCAACCATGGCCAATTTATAATCAAACTTCATAATTTTTTATCCATATAAACATTTCAAACTCATAGGTATCATTTGATCAAGTTTGGACCATAATTCCTCAAGAAATTTGATCAAATCTCCAAAAGGGCAAAATGGTCAAAATTAGGGTTTTGACTGGGAAAGGGCAATTTCTGATTTTTGACATAGCAAAGGATCAATTGGTTTAAGGCATTATCTCAAGAGTCCAATTTCATCATTTTACCTAATAACATGGTTCAAAACATTGCAAGTCCATTGGATTGACAAATGAATTTCGCAATCAACTGATCAAAAGTCAACTGTATATTGAAAAGTCAAATTTTGACTTTTTGGTCAAATTCAAGTGCCAAAGATCATAATTCATCAAACAATGTCAAAATATGAAACTTATTCATCAATAAATCAAAAAGTCAAGATTTCATTTTGAAAAGTCAAAATTTCTAAACTTAGACATTTTTACAAGTGTTGGAAATTTCATGTTTTTTCATAACTTTGAGCAAGATCTTCACCATGATGCAAGATGATTCAAGAGAAACTTCCAACATGAAAGTTGTAGATCTCCATGATATCTACAAAATTTATTTACACAACTTCTCTTAAATATTCATGGATCTCAAGTTATAAATTCATGATGTCATGACATTTTCATTTAACAGTTAGAGAAATTTTCAGCAGTTTTGGTCAGGATTTTATCCCAACTTCTTGGCATTTTTTCACATAGTTACAAGATGATTTTGTCAAAATGGAAAACATGAAAGTTATAGAGGGTGTTTCAAGCTTTCCAAAATATCCAAGAGCATGGATTTATCATATTTGAGTTAGGAGATACAAGGATCTGAAGTTGGACATTCATTCTTGATTTACAAGGCAGATTTGTGATGAACAAGGAACAAAAAATCTTAGCCATGCTGCATAATCTTCACTTTGCATGCATATTTAATTGCAAATATATCCATAATCATATGTTTACAAAATTGAATAAACCATTATCCAAGTGGTTCAAGTATTGTCCATTGCATCTTTCCATTTTTGGCACAAAGGCATCATTGTCATTTTTGCAAAGTTCACTTTAATCATAAAGTCAATTTCTTGAGCCTATAACTTGTTGTTATAATCACACTTAACTTCTAAAAGTAATAACAAACATGTTTAAAGTGATCAACCACTTTAGATAGCTTGGTACAAGCATTGGAAACATGTTCTTCATGCTTGCTTCAAAAACAAGCAAGATAACCATAACACGTGATTCAAAATCTGAGTTGTTTGAAGTCTCAAACCTTCTCTATAAATAGAGAGGCCAATTGCAAGAGAAAAGGTAAAAAAAAAAAAAGGGAAACTAACACTCAAAATCATTCTTGCTGTCAAAACCCAGAATTTCTCACAAAACCTCCATTTTTGAGCTTTGAAGTCCAAATCTTTGAATCTCATACCTTGCAAGTTTTCTCCAAAAAAACCATCCAAACACTCCACATACATCATATAGAAGTTGTTCAAACATAAAGACAACTTCTGTAACATCACTATCATCACTTCCCAAGCTCAACAACAGCCCATACAACAGCTCAAACTCAAAGCACAAATTTCAGTTTCAAGGTAAGTTTTCTTGACTTTGAACTCTTTATACAAGCATCATTAATGGTTCATTTGTGAAGATAAAATATAGATATAATTGCCTTGAAGCTAACCATATGATTGATTTTCATTTTTACTAGACATGTGTTGAGAACTAACTTTTACATGTAGCAAAGCAGTGATAAAAGCAAAAAACAGCAGTTATGCATCGATACGAAATGCTATGCGTCGACACATACTGTGTTCAAAACAGGTTATGATTCGACACGAAATACGTATGCGTAGATACGAAATGATTATGAGTTGATATGAAACCAGTATGCGTCGACTCATACTGAGTTATTTTGACTTTCAGGAGCATGAGCCATCACATGAGCCGACACGAAATCTGCATGAGCCGACACGAAATCTGCATGAGCCAATTCATGAGCCAATACATAAGCTCATGTGTCAGCTCATAAAACTTTGTTTTTTTAATTTTTTATTTATTCTTTCTTTATACTTTTATTATTATTATTTTCATATAAAAATAATCAAATATATATATTATTTAAATATGTATGCATACACTTTTGTCTTATTCTTTTTTTTCTAAACTAAAAAGACAAAAAAAACATTTTCTTATTAAAATCAATTTCTTTTCTTAAAATTAATATAATATTTAGACTTAGGTTTTATTTCAATTTGTTTATTTTGATTAAATTAATTTAGACATTAAGATTTTAATTAATTTCTTTTCAAATCAATTAGAATCTTTTTCATAAAAATAAAAAAATATAAAAAAACACTTTCTCTTCTCTTTATATTTCTTTGTACATTTTATTATTTCGCACTATAATTATGTAATTGTTAAAGCCTTGTAATAGTAAATTAGGTTTATTTGCTTTCATCTCCCCATTTGTAAATTTATACACCCCATCCCACAAAGTGTTGTAATAGCGTAGTAATCTTTAAATTTTGCAATTTATCGCTTTTATATAACATGCTAGTAATTAGGGTTTGTATGACAAGATCAAAACAAAGCAAATAGAAAAACCTAATACAAGACAAATAAAGCATGAAAATAACACACTTGCACACAAGCATCCTTAGGATTTCTCCACTTGGTTGCCTTATACAAAAAATGGTTATATTACGCATGCAAAGTATCTTGGTAAAACAAACAAGTATAAGATCATAGTCCCTCAATGACGCTATTCAAAGTTGCCTTACAAAATGATATTGGTCCCTCAAAATCGCTAAGATACTTTGCAAACATTTCTAATCATGGTTATACGATGACCCACACCCGTCCCGTTTACATCCAAAGATAAGGTTGCTTACCAAATCAATGGTAAGACAACAATGTCAGAGGAATAGAAAATGAACAAGAAAGACATTTGAGTAGGTAGATTTCTTCTAGTTACTTGCTCTATTTTCAAACAACTATCCTTGCTATTTTTCAAAACAAACACACACATTTCCAAACATCTTACAAACATTGAAAACATTTTCAAAAAAGACAACACATGTTTGTATACATTCTTACGAACGAGAATCATTACAAAGATTGCCTAAACAATGGCCTCCTTTTCAAAATACTTTCAAAAACCACACAAAATACAATTTCAAAACAAAAAGCAAGTGATCTAGAAAGTAACTAAGAGCCCATGGGAAATCATGGATGAAATGGGTGCTAATACATTCCCTTTTCATAATCTACCCCCCGAACTCAAGAAATAATCTCAAAGGTCTTTCCTGTGCTTTTTCACCTTTCCTTTTAGATAAAAGAAAAGTCAGTGGTGACTCTTGCTAACTGCAACATTTGCGATAAAACGCAAAACCCTCAAGTCAGTTCTCCCACCATATCACACCTTAAGTAAAAGTCGATGAAATATGATTCAAGTTAAATTAGTCTATTATTTGGGTCAAGAAACACATGAAGGAATGATTCCTATCATAATAACTTTAGATTCAATATTACACTTCAATTTACTCTAAAAATTCTATTTTTATAAGTGTGATTCAAATCGAGGTTGTGCTTGAATTAAACATGAATGTGAAAATTCAAATTTCACATATGCCAGTTTGATTTGAATCATAGAAAGCTTGATTTGAATGACAACATTATTGACTCGAATCACATAAAGCTTGACTTGAATCATGACACTGTTGGCTAGAATCATAGAAAGCTTGAATCAAATCATGACATTGTTGACTTGAATCTTAGAAAGCTTGACTCAAATAAAAGGTGTAGAATATGGTTTGTAAGTTCTTGATTGAAATCATTTTTCTCATTTGACTCAAATTATACCCATTTTTTTCACTTGAATCAAAAGGGTATTTTTACTCATTTTTATGCATAATATCAAGCATCAATATAAATCATCTTCTCTCTCCCCTACCATTTTAAAAATGATTATCATTTATGATAATCCTAACTTTGAAAGTCTTTCTAAAAAATTGAAAATCCACTTTCAAATAACACTTTTCACATCTTTCTTTTGCATTTGAACTTATCGTCAACCTTTATCAAGATTACCATGATTTGGTCGCGTCATAATTCTTAGAAAGTGTGAGATCTATGATAGAGGATGTTCATTCTTTATTGATATTCGTGAAGTGTTTGAGTTGCATATCAAGATTTAGATTGTGTGGATAATTACTTTGGTAGAATCTTGTGGAAGCCTACAGACAAAGTTAAAGTTTTTTCATCTTTATTCAATTCAAGGCTCAAGGGACCGGTAATATCGAGTAAAAATCACTACACAATGGAGGCTTGGAGAAGCATTCTTGGAGATGGAATATTTGATTCGAAATCGAGTACATATTTCACAAGGATTCGGTGCTAGATACTATGTACAAAAGAGTATTCAAATCAAAGAATTTTATTTTCAACATTATTGGAATTGTGATTGTACTAAACAAATTTGTATATTTTATCAAGATCACAATGGAAGAACAAGTAGATTTTCAATGGGTAACCATTTGAGACTAGATTAGGCGCAACCAAGAAAAGTGTTGAACTAGTATAAGCCATGACGTAATCTTCTAGATCCCTATCTTTTTAACATTCTTAATAAATTGTATGTCTAGGTTTGTATCACTTTCATAGAATCTGATGTTGATAGATTTTATCTGTTTATAGTGATTTATTATGTAAGTGTAGGTTTGTGATAGATTTAGTTATTTGGATATTATTTTTGGGGATTATGGCTATATAAACTCTTGTTGTTAGATTGATCATTCAATTAGTCAAATTCAATTTGAGCTTTGTGTGAAAAATGAATTTTGATATTTTTTGAATTACTTGTTTAAGAAACTCCGTCTTTCTCAATTATTATGATTTTTGATAATATGAGTTAACTATAATACTGATTTAATCATATGTTTTATTTGATCACTCCTATCTTTTGCTTCCGTTTGTAATCTTTGTATCTTTTTGTAAAAATCTGATTTATAAAATAAAATGTTTCGAAAATAGTTTTAGGGAAATAAACTATTCAATCGTCTTCTAGACCATTTTATTTCCATATCCTCCACCAAAACGGAATTACAAGAGAATGTTAAATTTTCTTATTTGGTGGATGCTAGTGGAGATATGAATATGGCTTGGCTTTAATCATTCCAATAGCTAATATTGGTAATGATGTTTATTTGTGGGGTGCAAAAAGTAATGGTGTCTTTACTCTATCTGATGTTTTTGAGGTTATAAGCTATATTGTCAGTGGTAATATTTGCTTGAATTGTTCAATAGAATAATATCAAAACAAATCACTAGTATACCATCTTCATCTCAGAGATCCTTACTGTACTGATTATGTTGGAGCAGTTGAATCAAATATTCATACACTTCGAGACAACATAATTGCAAGACAGCTATAGGTGTCCATAGTTAAGGAAACTCATTGGGAAACTTTTTTCAATTTAAATTTGCAATATTGGATTGATTAAAAATGAAGTTCAATTTAAGTACGAGAGAGCAAGATGATTAGGAAGCCATATGGGCAACATCTTGCCACACTATTTAGTATTGGAGGACACAGACGAAACACATGGATTATATTCATTCTGTTAACTTAGCAGCGGATATTTTAGTCAAAGTCATAAACTATAATATTAGCTTAGGTCTGAAGGATAAAGTCACCAAATACTCGAAGTACTACCCAACCAATCAAATGGACACCATTAAAAAATGATTGGATTAGGCTTAACATAGATGAAACAATCCAAGGAGTGTGTGAAGGTCTAATCATAGATAAATATGAAGCTTAGGTAGGATGATTCTCAAATTACATAGGAAATTGTACTATTGGAGTTGTGGAGTTTTGAGGAGTCTACGAAGGTTTGAATAATATGTTTGACAAAGGACATAGGAAAGTAGAAATTCACATAGATAACAAAGATCTACACTTTGTAAGAATAAGATTTCGTTCTGCATTTGATCTTTAGTTTTGATGATAATAATACATTATTTTTAGAGAACAATTTTATACCCTAATAGTTTTGTCTAATATGTAGGATTTTTTAGCAGGTTTTGACTCTAAAGAAGTGGTGTGTGATGTCATCAGATTCTGAACTCATCACACTCTGACTCTAAATTGATAAAAGTGCACTTTACAAAGATTTAGTCAAGTTTAGGAATGCTCCTAAACAATGATACTGAAGAAAGTTTGTCTAAAAGCTTCTGAATGTGACTCTGTTTGAAGAGCTTATGAAGATTATCAAGTTCTGAAGATTCTGCGCTCTCAAGTTCTGAGATTCTGAAGACCAAGTTCTGAAGATTCTGAAGACAAAGTTATGAAGACTCTGAAGACAAGGTTTTGACGACTCTTATTTTGCTTTTGATCCTTCTAAGCATGCTTCATCAACACATATTTTGAAGCCTCTAAAGATTAGAAGATGAGATCAAAAAAGTTTTACATGAGTGAATAGTACATGGTACAAGATCAAATATTCCTTCCACTACACTGATTTTGTGACACAGGGACAATATTATTGTACCATTTTGTCTACTACTCTCACTGACCGTTACGCAAGAATACAACCGAAATTTTGAAATTCCTATTCTACCCTCCAACGGATCTTTCAATGTATATATAAAGAAGTCTGGAAAGAAGAATTTTTTCACGCAAACTTTTTCTAAGAGAACTTAAACGAAAATATTTCATGTTTGTGAGAAAAGATGTAAAGCAAGGAACTTTTGTTCATAGACTTGCTGAAAACACTTTTTGTTAAAAATTGTATTTTATTTGTGTAATCTGCTTTTATAGAAGCATTGTTGTAAACACACCGTTTGTATCTTAACTTTTGAGTTGTTATTCCTTGAGAGACTAGTGTATAGTCAGAAGTCTCAAGAACCCATTGACAGTAGGTCTTTGTGGTTGTAATCAAGTTTGGTTATGGTGGATTAAGTCCTTGTGAGAAGGTGAAATCACCTTGGCGAGTGGACTAGAGGTAGCTTCATTAACAACGAACCAGGTTAAAAATATTGTGTTCATTATTTTTATTCTAAGTCCTTTGTTCTTTGTTTTAGACAATGAAAAAGTTTCATTCTAGAAACCCAATTCAACCCCCCCCCCCCCCCTTTTCTTGTGTATCCTTAACCTTCAATTAGCATCAAAGTTCCGGTTCTGGTATTGATTATTTATCAAACACTTCAATGTGTCTGATAAAGATCTTGATTCTTTGTGAAACACAATGGAAGGAGTTCCTCCATCAGTTGCACCCATTGTTAATGAAAGAGATCACTATAGTGTCAAACCTCCAGTTTTTTATGGAGAAAAGTTTGATTATTGGAAAGACCGAATTGAAAATTTCTTTCTTGTCCATGATAGAGATTTATGGGATATGGTAGTTGATGACTACATACATCATGTTGATGCTAGTGGTAACAATATAGAAATAAGGGTGATGACTGAACAACAAAAGAATGGCTACATAAATCATCACAAAGCAATATAGATACATAAGTATGAGAAGATCACAAATATAGATACATCTAAGTCTATATTTGACTCCTTCAGGATGACTCATGAAGGAAATGCTCAAGTGAAATAAACCAAGGTGCTTTCCTTGATACATAAGTATGAAGCCTTTAAAATGGAGGATGATGAAACAATTGAGGACATGTTCTCAATGTTTTAGACTCTAGTTGCAGGACTAAAGATTCTGAACAAAGGTTACTCTACTATAGATTATGTTAAGAATATTATCAAAAGCTTACCCAAGAAATGAAGGCCTATGGTAAATGCCCTGAAAATGTCTAAGGATCTAAACAAGACTTCTCTTGAGGAACTAGTTAGTTCTTTGAGAAGTCACGAGATAGAGCTTGACGAAGATGGGCCTTAAAGATAAGGAAAATAAGTGGCTCTAAAATCTATGAGAAGGTCAGAAAAGACTAAAGCCTTTTAACATAAAGAGGAAGAGGAATCTAAAGAAGATTCTGAAGAATAAGATGAGTTGTATCTTCTCTCCAGAAGGGTTAACTAACTCTGGAAGAAAAGACAAAACAAGTTCATAGGATCAAGAAGGATACATGGTCTCTTCTAATATACTTTTGGGCAGAAGAAGTCAGGTGCTAGCAAAGACATCACATGAATTGAATTCAAGGATCCAGGTCACTACAAAAAAGAACGTCCCAAGCTCAGAAAAGACAAGCCAAATAAGAAAGTATTCAGCAGGAAGAAGAAAGGATTGATGGCCACTTGGGATGATTCTGATTCTTCAAAAGATGATTCTTAGGAAGAGAAAGCCAATGTGGCGCTAATGACAAGCGTAAAACCATCTGATGAGAAGATTCAAACAGAATATAAGTCATACTATGAAGAAGTATTTCCTTACCTATCTCGTTTTGAATTAGTATCTTACTTATTTGAGATTCTAGAAAAGTATCAGAAGCTTCAGAACAAATACAAGGATCTGAAACAAGTCCATGTATCTGAATCTGAAGCACATAGTAAGCTTTAGAAAGAATTCTCCATTTTAAATGAAGAAAATTTTAATCTTAAGAATGAAAACTTTTCCTTTAAAATCAAGAGTTCAAAACTTGGGGAAGAAATTATTTCATAAGCTTATGTGGATTCTGAGAATGTCATAAAGAAGTATGACAAAGCTTTTCAGACATTTCTGGCTAAAAACATAGATAGAAGTAAAATGGCTTCAATGACCTATAGATTTAGCAGAAATGGAACATGGGGTCTTGGTTATGTTCCTAAAGAAAAACCTATTCCAAAACCTAAGGAAAACCAAAACTCTTTATTCTCGTCTCTCCTATGCATATATGCATGATTATTCTGCACAGAAACCCAAGTTTGTTAATCACTCTGGGAGAACTAACAAGAAAGGATCCCAAAAGTTGTGGGTACCTAAGGATAAGATGATATATGTTTTAGATATCCTCAGAAACCAAGTTAAAAATTAGTCATGGTACATAGACACTATGTGCTCGTGACACATGAATGGAAGAAGTCATATGTTCCAAAGCCTAGAACTTAAACCTGGTGGCTTTCTGAGTTTCAGAGATGATTAAAAAAGTAAGATAATAGAATTTGGAATAGTAGGTAATGGTAATATCACTTATATTACTAATGTTTAACTTTTTGGTGGGTTAAAGCATAATCTATTATCCATAAGTCAATTAAGTGACAATGGTTATGATATAATCTTTGATCAAAAGTCTTATAAAGTTGTTAGTCAAAAGGATGGATTCATTCTTTTCAATGGCAAGAGTAAGAATAACATTTATAAAATTAGGCTTTCTGATTTAAAAGAGAAAAATGTTAAATGCCTCATGTATGTTGATGAAGAGCAATAGGTATGGCATAGACGAATGGGCCATGTTAGCATGAGAAAGATTTCTCAGGTAAATAAGCTTGATTTAGTTAGAGGCCTTTCTAATTTGAAGTTTTTTTCAGGTGCTCTTTGTGAAGCATGTCAAAAAGGGAAGTTTTCAAAAACTTATTTCAAACCAAAAAATACTATGTCTACCTCTAGGCCTTTGGAACTCTTACACATTGACCTTTTTGGACCTGTGAAAATTGGTTATATAAATGGGAAGAAATATTGTTTAGTCATCATTGATAACTACAATAGATGGACATGGGTCAAGTTTCTTAGACATGGGGATGAGTCTCATTCTGCGTTCTCTACCTTCTTCTCTCAAGTGCAAAATGAGAAAGATTTTAAAATTTTTAGAGTCAGAAGTGATCATGGTGGTGAGATTGAAAATAAGCTTTTTGACAAAATAGTTATTGAAATTGGAATTTCCCGTGATTTCTCTTGCCCTAGAACTCCATAGAAAAATGAAGTTGTAGAAAGGAAGAATATGACTTTGCAAGAAATTCCAAGAACCATGATCAACGAGACTAACATTGCTAAGCACTTCTGCGTTGAGGCAGTTAACACAACATGCTATATTCAAAACTGGATCTCCATTAGACGTATTCTGAATAAGACTCCATATGAATTATGGAAGAACATAAAACCCAACATTTCCTATTTTAATCCTTTTAGATGTGATTGTTTTATTCTGAACACTAAGGAAAATCTTAACAATTTTGATTCTAAAGCACATAAGTGTTTAATGTTAGGATACTCTGAATGCTCAAAGGGCTATAGAGTATACAACCTAGAAACACAAATTGTTAAAGAATCAATTCATGTTAGATTTTATGATAAGTTTGACCCCGAAAAGTCAAAGCTAGTAGAAAAGTTTGTTGATTTGGAGATCACCTACTCATGCTCTGAAGGTGGAGAAGTTGTTGCTAAAGAAACAAATACAAAGGATTCTAATGTTGTTCAACCAGAAGTTTTTGAAGTTCATACTCCTTTGAGGAAGCAGACACAAATATTTTCACACTCTAAAGAATTGATTATGGGTGACAAGACTGAACCAGTCTGAACCAGATCTTAATTCAAACCTTATGAAGAGACGCTTGTGGGTTTGGTTTTCCTCATAGGACCTATATCAGTTGATGAAGCGCTTCTAGACACATAGTGGATTTTAGAAATGCAAGAAGAACTCAATCAATTCTCCAGAAATGATGTGTGGAATCTTGTGCCTATGCCCAAAGGAACTCGTGTTATTGGAACTAAGTGGGTTTTAAGAAACAAGCTCAATGAGAAAGGAGAAGTGGTAAAAACAAGGCCAGACTGGTGGCATAAAGTTATAGTCAACAAGAGGGGATTGACAATACATAAACCTTTGCACTGGTTTCCAAGTTATAGTCTATTAATCTCTTATATGCTTTTGTTGTTAATCATAACATCATATTGTATCAGATGGATGTGAAGAGCGCATTTATAAATAGTTACATTATTGAATAAGTATATGTACACCAACCTCCTGGTTTTGAAAATAAAAAAAAATCCATATTGAAGGTTGATACCAGAGGAAAGGTTGATACTACTTTGTTCTGTAAGACATTCAAACATGGAATTTTATTAGTTCAAATATAAGTTGATGATATCATATTTAGTTCTTCTAATGCTACCTTGTGCAAGGAGTTTTCTAAGTCTATGTAGGTTGAGTTTGAGACGAGTCTGATGGGAGAGCTCAAGTTCTTTCTGGGAATCCAGATTAATCAAAGATTAGAAGGGACATTTATCCATCAGAGCAAGTACATCGAAAAACTTTTAAAGAAGTTTGACATGTTAGAATGCAAGACAACCAAGACTCCAATGCCTCATACATGTATTCAATAGAAGGATAAGGTAATAAATAAGGGTAAATCATATGGTATAAACAGGTATGATAGGTTCTATCTTATACTTAACTGCTTACAATCAGATCCTATAGAATCACATTTAATAGATGTTAAGAGGATTTTTCAGGTATCTAAGAGGTACTACTAACCTTGGCCTGTGTTATAGAAAATCAAAAGAGTACAAGTTAGTAGGTTATTATGATATTGACTACACTGGAGATAGACTATAGAGAAAAAACACTTCTAGAAGTTGTTAGTTTCTGGGAGATAATTTGATCTCATGGTCCAGTAAGAGGAAATCAACAATTACACTGTCAACAGCAAAAGCTAGATATATTGCAACTTCTGGATGCAACACTCAGATTCTTTCATGAAAATTTAGCTAGAAGACTTTTAGATATATGAGAGTAACATTCCTATTCTCTATGATAATACATATGATAAATATTTATCTAAGAATCCCATTTTACATTCTAGAGTTAAGCATATTGAGATTAAACATCACTTTATACGAGACTATGTTCAGAAGGGAATTTTAAATATTAAATTCATTGATACATACCATCAATGGGTTGATATCTTTAAAAAAACCCTTACCGAATATAGGTTTGTGTTCATTCTGTAAAACTTTAAAATGGTGCTTTGTCCAGAATGAAAAAGATGGAAATCTCACAATGGTTATTTCTCATAATGACAAAATGAGACCTCTGGGATTTTATGTGTTTCTGAAGTATGAGTCTTCTGAAGTGTGAAGGTCTCATGTTTCAGAAGTATCCTAAGTCATAACCTCAATTTTAGAAAAGTTTTGTCTTCTGGATTCTAAAGAGTTTACTTTATTAATAGTTGTCAAGAAAGTGAAAGGTTTTTGGTTCAAAATAAGAGAACTGTCTTTTCTTGAAACATGCTAAACGTTTGAGTGATACATTGGGAGAGGTGATTTATATTAGGATTAGGTAAAATATCTTCGTCTCACCCTTGTCCATTTTTTTGCACTGTTCAAATTTTTTTAAGCATTGCAATTAAACTTTTTACTTAAACCCACTTCACTCGCTTTTCACACACTATGCCTTTCATCCCACACTTTTTATTTTTCAAAACCCCTAAAATTTTATTTGCAACCAAACCCTTGTTCGTGTTTTCGCCATGACTGATCAACAATAACAACAAGCTTCAAATACTCAACAAACTTCATCATGTTCACATCAACAACAACAAGATCAACAAGGAGAAGGAATTCAAGAACTCCACTTGTCTACTCATGTAACTGAATTGGATGTTCTCGGTGAGTTGATTCTGGACTTTGATAAACTCAAATCCAATGGTTTTGATTTTACTAATGAACTAAGGACTCGGAGCTGGGAAGAATATTTCAACCGTCTAAAAGGGCCACTTTACACTGAACTAGTTAAGAATTTTTGGATACATGCTTATGTATCATTAATAAATAAGATCTTTTCATGTGTTATGGGAAAGAAGATTTGCATTATTGAAGATATTATTGAAAAACTTCTTAAACATGATGGATTTGGTAAGAGGTGCTATAAAATGCCCCCATATTGGAATGATTGAATGAGATTATTGATGCAATCTTTCAAGATGGAAAGGACTCACGTCATGCTAAGAATCTTCACAACAATCTTAGAATATGGTTTAGAATTATTATGGGTTGTATGCATCATAGACCTTCCACTAACTCTTTTGACCATGTCAATGTTGATCAGAAGTATACGATGTTCTTCATTGCTTCTAGAATCAAGCTAAATCTGCCAACAATTCTATTCAGGTATTTGGTGGGAATAATCTAGGATACCAGAGATAATGGTTCCATCCTCAGAAAATGGATTCCCATGGTAAGACTTATTTATTATATTCTTGTGGAGAGTAAGATTGTAGAAGCCCTGAATTTGTCTAAGGAGTTAGACAATGATATTGGAAAACTTCTTAATGCGAGAAAAATGAAGAATATGTATATGATTTATGAAGTTATTGAAGCTCTAGAAGAATTAAATAGAAATGAAATTTCTTTCAGAAGAATTTTTCTTGAATATTTTCTTGCTTTCAACTCAGTGGAGGTTCTAGAAAGCATTCAGGCAAACACCGATGCTGATAGTCAGGAGAAAAGCTCTTAAGAAACATATTCTTGATCTCTCTTATGGGAGTGCAAAGTCTCCATACAAGAAGGATAAGACATCTGGGTCTGTTAGAAGGCCTTTGGAAGTGATTCTAGAAGTTGTTGTTGGAGGTTCTGAAAGAACTGAGAAAGATGAAGCATCTCCTGCTCATATTTAACCTGCTTTAAGTCAACCTTCTGGTAAGTCTCTTTCTGTAGAGACATCTTTGTTTTTAGATAAAAATATTAATGATAATTCGTCTTTATCTCAACTTCCACCCCTACTCCTCTTCATACAACCTCATTAGAAATAACTTCACCCTTATCAAAACCCTTACCCCAAATTTCCCCAGCCAATATTCCTTTTGGAACTATTTATACTCTTCCACCAAAGTCTAAACCACCTGAACCTTCTCAACAAACAAATCCACCTCAACCACAAACTACTTTTGTTGAACCCGTACAACTTCCTCAAACACTTGTCTCACAACTTCAGCAAACAAAATATAATTATAACCCATATGCATTACAACCATCTCCTTTTTCCCTATATCATCTCATTCTAAAGATGATATTCTAATAAATTATTATGACGCTCTGCTTGATCCATCTAACCTTGCATTCTTTAGAACTGATATTCATCTTGACCCTAAACCTAGTGTTAATGAATTGTTAGTAAAATTTGAATCTGAAGCTAAGGATCATCTACACTCTTTGACGCAAGCTTGCACATATTGTGTAAATCATGCTGAGAGTGATGCCATCTGGAATGACTTTAGAAGATCGATAAATTATCGATCTTGGCAGTTAAGATAAATTTGTCAAGATTATACTTTGAAGATATTTCATGAGAAACTATCTGGTTTTATGAAACCAATTTTGGAGTTAATCTATCCAAAATTTCTCCCTGCTTCTGTACCTGAAGTGATTTTGACTGCATCATATGATTTAGCTGATCCTTATCCAAATATTATAGTTGAAGAAGCTTCTTCTTCTGGACATGTTGATCTGAAGTTTGTGTCTAATGACCCTGCTTCTGCATCGACTTCTAATATTGTGATTTCTTCTGATATTGAGAAGTATTCTACTTGCATATGAAGAAATGCCTCAGGTGATCATGAACACTCTTGAAGAGATCAAGAAAGAGAATGTTGTTGTCAAAACGTGTATGGAAAAACATGATGAATTTTTTAAAGAGCAAGCTGAAACCAACTCAAAGATCAATGGATTGTTGGAAGTGATCATGTCAAGTATGCCTCCTCCACCCTAAACCCTTTGATTTTACCTTTTTAGTTTTTATGTTTAGTTTATTTTCTAGTTTTCATTTTCTGAATCAGTATCTTTAACCTTTTTAATCAATGAAGATCTTATTTCTGTTTTGAAGCTTTAAGTCTTTTTGATTAATGACAAAGGGGGAGAAAATATATGATTTTGATATACTTATTTCCTATGCTTATTTTAACACCCCAATTTTACCCGACAATTATAAATGTAAATCAGAGTTATAAAATTCATAAAACTAAATCAGGATGCCAAAAATTCAACTTAAAAACACATTGCATCCAACGTGGATACATAACACTTTAAAACTTCAGATGAACCTTCAACAAAATATTTTAATCTCTCAATTCAACAACTTGAACATCTATGCAGCGAAATCATAATAACATCTTTGTCCATCGTTATAGCAATTTAAAAATAACACATACTTAGCAACAATAAAATTGAAGTTCAACAACTGAAATAATCAATAATTAAAAGCAACAAGCGTTCATCCCCCACGAGTGTTACATATCAGAGCAATGACACCGACTCAAACTAACGAAGGTATACTGCCTTCCCTCTGGATTACCATGTTACCAACGTAATGGTAACATTCAAACAGAAGGGGTGAGATATCTAATAATATAATAAAATGTATGATAAATAATATGTTAGATCAGATCATATAACATCACTGCTTCACATCTTATAAACAACAATATATGTAAGGAACATCAATAACATTCAACATCACCGCATCAATACGTAGCTTCTTTATGCTATCATATAATGCGACTCAATACTATGAAAATGCATTTGGTACCATTGGAGCAGAACTCCCATCTCAAAATAATTGCCAATAAATAGAGGCATCAACAAGGCATAAGCCTTCATCTTAGTATTTGCCAATACAGGCCATCTTAACGAGCATCAGCTCCATCTTGATATGCAATGCATGCGACACAATCATGAATGTAGTAATAACAACAACAATTAACAACATCTCAACACAACATCATCGTTGGCGAGAAGCCTACATCTTAATAGCTGCCAATTATTAGAGGCATCTCAACATCATTCATCAACATAATTCATTAGCATAATTCATCAGCATAATTTATCAACATATTTCATCAACATAATTCATCAACATAATTCATCAACATAATTCCTCAGCAACTCAGCCATAACAACACTACAACGACATATCGACAATCCCTCAATGTTGGCCATATGACTAGAACTTGATATTGCCTATAATTAATTAATCATCTAAAGCTGACTTCTAATTACTAAACCTCTAAATATTATTATTCAGTAATACTACATCATTATCATCATTATTCTTACTGTTATGAACCAAGGAATAATCTATAATCATCTTATCCTCATCATAATTCACAAAATCATCATGGTGATTAACGCTGGAAACTAAATCTAATCCTAATTTGGGTACTAGGATTATTCTTCTTATCCTTCATTTTAATCCTTAACAGTGAAGTTTATCGCGTTAGCTATCCAACGCTTCGAACGACACCTCAAACAGAGTCCAAAAACTCAAGTTACAGCCTTTGGAACGAATCTGTCAAAATCAGACTACATGAGTCGACGCATACTGTTTTGGGTCGATGCGTACTGGGTTGAAATCCTGTATGAGTAGCCGTGTACTCCTCTTGTTTCGACTCATACTAAGTCTTCAACAGTACATGTATCTATGCATAGTCCTATGAATCGACTCATACCGAGTCCAAAAACCTGCATGTGTCGACGCATGGCCTTTAAGGTCGACTCATATTGTTCTGTCATGAATATTTTCTGCGATTTCACTGCGTTTTCACTATGATTTCCCTGCCTTATGCCCTAAAAACATCCTCTAATAATAGGTGGTCATCAATTATAATAATCCTATGTTTCTACATCAATTATACAACATTAGGGCATCATTATTCATCTCTAAATCATTGATCCTCATCAACAACAATACATATATTTCAATCATAAACAAAACAACCGTTCACATCTAATCCCACATACTACTCATCATAAACCCTATTATAGAGTCAGAACCCCACCCTTACCTTTGATTGAAGGTTGCTCTATAACGTTTCCAATTGAATTCTGTTCTGGCTCTTTTCCTTCTTTTCTGCAACTTTCACGTTCTCTTCCAACCCTTATTTTCTTTCTCTTCTTACTGCTACTTCTTTTTCTATATTAATTCTAAATAACTAATATAATAACCCTATAATTCTCATTATGCCTTAATGGGCTTAAAACTCCTACACCCCATTTCTACTACTTCCATTCCTTAAAATAAGCCCACATCAAATAATATTATTATTCTAATGTTATTCTACAACTTAATAGATTAATTAAATCCAATAACAACAACACAACAACTATCATCATAACACAACTTCACAAATAATCCAAAATAATTTAATTAAATAATTAATTAAATTACAGGCGTTACAACTCTCCCCCACTTAGAATATTTTTGTCCTCAAAAATTTACTTTAATCAAACAACTCAGGATAGGAATCCCGCATCTTGCTTTCCAACTCCCAAGTCATGCCTTCTCCGGCAGCTCCTAGCCCAACCACTTTAACCAAAGAAATATCTTCGCCCCTCAGAGTCTTTATTTCACGATCCGCGATCCGTACAAGAATCGTCTCCATAGTAAGGTTATCCCATACTTGCACATCATCCATATGAATCACATGATATGGATATGAAATATACTTCCAGAGTTGTGAAACATGAAACAGATCATGCAAATTCGAAAGATTAGGCGGTAAGGCCACTCTATAAGCCACATTTCCAACTCTCTCTGAAATCTGATATGGACCAATAAAACGAGAAGTGAGCTTCTTAGACTTCAATGCTCGCCCAACACCAGTCACAAGTGTAACTCTCAAAAACACATGGTCACCCGCTTGAAATTCTAAGTCCTTCCTCCGCTTGTCATGATAACTCTTATGTATACTTTGGGAAGCTTTCATATTTTCTCGAATCAACTTCACCTTCTCAGTAGTCTCACGAACATGTTAAGGTCCAAGTACTAGACTTTCTCCAAATTCATGCCAACATAAAGGAGTCGTACATATTCGACTGTACAACACTTCAAAAGGTGCCATCCAAATACAAGAATTGTAACTGTTATTATAAGTGAACTCTATCAACGGAAGGTAAGTATCCCATGAACCTCCCTGCTCAAGAACACATGCCCTCAACAAATCTTCCAACGATTGAATAGTCTGTTCAGTCTGGCCATCTGTCTGAGGATGATACGCCGAACTCAACAAAAACTTAGAACCCAATTCTTCTTGCAAACTCTTCCAAAAATCAGAAGTAAATCTTGGATCTCTATCTGACACAATGCACAAAGTAACACCATGCAGCTTCACAATCACACTAGTGTAAATCTCAGCCAACTTCGACACTAGAAAACTGATGTTAATAAGAATAAAATGAGCCGAATTTGTAAGCCTATCAACTATCATCCAAATCGAATCATGTCCTCGTAAAGTATTGGGTAACCCTGTCACAAAGTCCATCAAAATATTATCCCGTTTCCATTCTGGAACTTCTAACGGTTGCATCAACCATGCAGGCTTCTGATGTTCAACTTTCGACTTTTGGAAAGTCAAACATGTATACACAAACTGAGCCACATCACTCTTCATTCCAAGTCACCAAAACAAACCTTTCAAATCTTGATACATCTTTGTAGCTCCTGGATGAATACTCAACTTACTTATATGACTCTCTTCAAGTATCACTTTCTTCATCTCAGCATCATCAGGAATACAAATCCGATTACGAAATCTCAACACATCTTGCGCATCTAACTTAAAATCACTATTTTCAGATTGATCGATCCCAACCATCGAATCTACCAGCTTCACATCCAACTTCTAAGCTTCTTTAATACTGTCTAGAAATTCATTATTAATCTTCAACATACCCAACATAACACTCCGCAGTGTCACCTCACAAACTAAGCTCATATCCCTGAACTGTTCAATTAATTCCAACTCTTTAACCATCATTGCCGACATATGTAAAGTCTTTCGACTCAACGCATCAGCTACCACCTTCGCTTTTCCTAGATGATAATTTAAACCGAAATCATAATCCTTTAACAATTCCAAACATCTCTGTTGCCTCATATTCAACTCCTCCTGGTCAAATAAATACTTTAAGCTCTTATGGTCACTAAACACTTCAAATCTAGAACCATAAAGATAATTCCTCCAAATCTTCAACACAAACACAACTGCAGCAAGCTCTAAATCATGCGTAGGATAGTTCTTCTCATGAGTCCTCAACTGCCTTGACGCATAAGCAACTACCTTACCATTCTGCATAAGCACACCTCCTAAACCCATCTTAGAAGCATCACAATATACCACGAAAGGTTCTCCTAAATTAGGTAACATCAAAATCGGAGCCGACGTCAATCTCTTCTTCAATTCTATAAAACTTCCTTCGCACTGAACATCCCACACAAAAGCTCTACCTTTACAAGTCAACTTAGTCAATGGAAGTTCCAACTTAGAAAAACCTTCGATAAAACTTCTATAGTAACCAGCTAATCCCAAAAAGCTTGTAATCTCAGTAACTGACTTCGGAGTTTCCCATTGCAACACAACATCAACATTCGATGGATCTACATCAATGCCACTAACTGAGATCACATGACCAAGAAAAATAACCTCCTTTAACCAGAACTCACACTTAGACAGCTTTGCATACAACTTCTTCTCTTTCAATACTTGCAATACTATTTTTAAGTGCTTTGCATGCTCTTCTTTCGACTTAGAGTAAATCAAAATTTCATCAATGAATACCACTACAAACCGATCCAAATAAGTATGAAATATACGATTCATGTATTCCATGAATACTCCTGACACGTTAGTAACACCAAAAGGCATCACTGAATACTCATAATGTCCATAACGCGTTCTAAAAGACGTCTTCTTGATATCTTCATCCTTCACTTTAATCTGATGGTAACCCGACCTCAAATCAATCTTACTAAACACACGAGCATCCACCAATTAATCCATCAAGTCATCTATTCTTGGAAGCAGATACTTGTTCTTAATCGTCACTTTATTCAACTGTCTATAATCAACACAAAGACTCATACTTCCATCTTTCTTCTTTACTAACAACACTGGAGCTCCCTACGGTGATACACTTGGTCTCACAAACTTCTTTTAAAGTAACTCTTCCAATTGCTTCTTTAACTCTGACAATTCAGATGCAGACATCTTGTATGGTCCCATAGACACAGGTCTGGTACCAGGTACAAGATCAGTTGCAAATTAAACTTCCCTCTCTGACGGGCCCCTGTTCAATCTTCTTAGACCTGAGGATGTAGATTGGCTGACGTGACTTTCGTAGTCCGAAGGTGGAAGATGATTGAACACTAGAGTGCCCAGAAATTTGCGCTCACATGTTAGCAGTGTGATGGTGGGAATGGGCTTATAGATGCCATTTGGAGATTGATGGATAGGATAATGGGCTCATAGATGCCATGCTAAGATATGATGGATGAGTGGATGGGCTTATAGATGCCATCTGGATGTCGATCGCGTAAGAGATTCCTTAGCGAGAGCTTGCGTACCTGAAAAAGAAAATGATTACCTGACCTGTTACAGGGGTTGGTCTTCAAGATCTTATGTAAATATGCCCTGACTGGTTGCAGGAGTTGAATTTGGAGCTTCAAAAGGTAATGAACGAACCAGGGATGGTTACTATCTCAATGGGGCGGTGAGAGAACCTTGGACGATTACTACCTCAATAGGAATGCTGAGAGAATCTTGGGGCGATTACTACCTCAACAGGAACGCTGAGAGAACCTTGGATGATTACTACCTCAACAGGAACACTGAGAGAATCTTGGATGTCTTCTACTGGGATAAGAATCAGGGAGATCTTAGGGTCGATCTGACTGAACCGGAGAAGGCCTTTGATTGGATAAGAATCAGGAAAATCTTAGGGTCGATTTAACTGAATTGGACAAGGTCTTGGACTATCTTCAACTGGATAAGAATCAGGGAGATCTTAGGGTCGATCTGACTGAACCAGAGAAGGCCTTTGATTGGATAAGAATCAGGAAAATCTTAGGGTCGATTTAACTGAACCGGACAAGGTCTTGGAATATCTTCAACTGGATAAGAATCAGGGAGATCTTAGGGTCGATCTGACTGAACCAGAGAAGGCCTTTGACTGGATAAGAATCAGGAAAATCTTAGGGTCGATTTAACTGAACCAGGCTAGGTCTTGGAGTATCTTCAACTGGATAAGAATCAGGGAGATCTTAGGGTCGATCTGACTGAACCAGAGAAGGCCTTTGAATGGATAAGAATCAGGAAAATCTTAGGGTCGATTTAACTGAACCAGGCTAGGTCTTGGAGTATCTTCAACTGGATAAGAATCAGGGAGATCTTAGGGTCGATCTGACTGAACCAGAGAAGGCCTTTGACTGGATAAGAATCAGGAAAATCTTAGGGTCGATTTAACTGAACCGGACAAGGTCTTGGGATCTTCAACTGGATAAGAATCAGGGAGATCTTAGGGTCGATCTGACTGAACCAGAGAAGGCCTTTGACTGGATAAGAATCAGGAAAATCTTAGGGTCGATTTAACTGAACCAGGCTAGGTCTTGGAGTATCTTCAACTGGATAAGAATCAGGGAGATCTTAGGGTCGATCTGACGGAACCAGAGAAGGCCTTTGACTGGATAAGAATCAGGAAAATCTTAGGGTCGATTTAACTGAACCAGACTAAAGTCTTGAAATATAACTGAGAACTTAACTGGATCTTTCCTGAAAGGTAAAGGTCAGTCATATGCAATGCATGATATGGATCAAGCAATGATGTTCTCAACATAAATGAGATTTGTAAGATGTGATGCATATATGCATGCTATAATGTATGGAAATGTGATATTTATGAACATATGTTTTCGTCCTAGAAAAATAAATCCTTGACGGATGCCGGGAAGTCACATCCTGGGCTGATGTTGGAGAATAGTGCTTTGTTGTCTCCGCTGAGGATGATAGTTGCAAGAATACCGGTAGGAGAAGATAACTCCGTTGGGGGATAAACTTGGCGAATGGATTACTCTACAGGGAGAAAAGTACTCTAGCGATCTTGCTGGGGAACAATACTCTGTGGGGAGAGAGGTACTTTGCTGGGATTGAGGATAACTCTGCTGGGGATACCGTTGTTATGTTGGAAGTGTTAATAGACTTTGCTGGAGATAAGAAGACTTCGCCGAGAACGATCTTTCCGTGGCTTTTGGCTGAGGATAACCCAGTTGTGATCCTGGTAGGGAAATAACCTTTGAATACATCCGGGGGACTCGTTCGTGCTCTGCGAGGATAAGCTTCCAGAATCTACTGGGGATAAGCTTACTGCTTGGGGAGATGGATTCCAACTTTCCTGGGGGAACTGGATTGGACTATCCTGGGGAAGTTTTGAGATGTGTTGGGGAAGTGATTCTACTGAATGTTTGATATGCCGCCGGGGAACAATCTTTAGGTCAAGACTGCCGGGGATGCTTGTTGAGAATGTTTGTATATCGTGCCAGGGAATGTTGAGATCTGTTGGAGGATACCCAACTTCCTTAAGGCTGAAAATAGCTTTGCTTGGGGAGAGTGCACTGACTTGCTGGCTCACTCTCTGGGGAATTGATATATACTGGTTATGTTCTTTAGCTGAACCTACCTTGGTACCTTGGTGGACGGAACAATTAGATCGCTTAGACAACTCTTTATTGCCCCTGTTTCTAATGTTACCTGTAATTAATCCTTTGTTTCGTATGCAAATATTCATGAGTTAGCAAATTATTGCCAATGCATATATCACAAATTGAACCTTGGACGTTCTTCGCAAAACAGAACAGAAAAGGAAAAACAATTGGCAATTTTAACTGAAAAGTGGTTTTTGTATTGATTTTTGAATTTTCCTGTAAAATAGGCGTTTATGTACAAGAGGCTGACGTCCTAGTAAGAGAACGCCTCCGAAATGAAAGAGTTTATACAAATTTGTACAAAGGGAAAACAAAACAGCTATGTGAAATGAATGATCCTAATGGGTTCCAACTCTGCTATCGCCCTTATATCTTCGAGGGTCTCATCACTTGATGACCTAGTTGACGATGAAGCTGATTGATCGATGCCGTCTGAACTTGATGTAGATACCGGATTCTGGATGCAAGGTGATCCAATGAGACATAGTATTACGCTTCATCCCTAACTTTTGCCTGGACCGCCCTTTCGGGTTTTCAGTCCACCGGGATACCCATTTTTGCCCAAGCCGCCTTTTCAGGTTTTCGACTTGCCGGGTGTACAGATTTTTTTCATTTCATCCCTTCATTTTGCCCGAACCCTTTTGGTTCGCCGGGAAGCCCTAATTTTTGCCTAGGTATGTCAACCTAGCGGGTCTTTTTTTATGCGTAGTATCTTTTTACTATGTCTGCATTGGCGGGGTGAGGAAGGTCGTCACCATCCATGGTGGTTAGAATCGTGGCTCCTCCTGAGAACACATGTTTAACCACAAATGGCCCTTCGTACGTAGGGGTTCATTTGCCCCTTGGATCACTCTGAGGAAGGATGATACGTTTGATTACCAGATCCCCAACTTGATACTCTTGTGGTCTGACCTTTTTGTTAAATGCCCTAATCATCCGTTTTTGGTACGTTTGACCATGACAAATAGCAGCAAGTCTCTTTTCGTCAATCAGGTTTAACTGATCAAGTCGTGTCTGGATCCAGTCATCTTCATTCAGATCTGCATCTTTCATTATCCGGAGAGAGGGTATCTGCACTTCGATCGGTAAGACTTCCTCCATACCATAGACCAAGGAGAAAGGAGTTGCCCCGGTTGACGTCCTGGCTGAGGTACGGTACCCGTGTAGAGCAAACGTAACATCTCGTGCCAATCTTTATAAGTCACTGTCATCTTTTGCACAATTTTCTTGATGTTCTTATTCGCTACTTCTACAGCCCCATTCATCTTCGGCCGGTAGGGAGAAGAGTTGTGGTGCTGTATCTTAAACTGCTCGCAGAGCTCAGTGATCATCTTGTTATTGAGATTGGTACCATTGTCTGTAATGATTCTTTCAGGGACACCGTATCGACAGATCAAATTGTGCCGAATGAACCGTGCTACCACGTTCTTGGTTACCGTAGCGTAGGAAGCTGCTTCAACCCACTTTGTGAAGTAATCAATTGCTACCAGGATGAAGCGATGCCCGTTGGATGCTGTAGGTTTAATCTCACCGATCATATCTATGCCCCACATTGCAAACGGCCAAGGTGCAGTCAGAACATTCAGAGGAACTGGAGGAACGTGCACCTTGTCTGCATAAATCTGGCATTTATGGCATGTCCGAGAGTGTTGGTAGCAGTCGACTTCCATTGTGGACCAGAAATACCCTGCCCGAAGGATTTTCTTTGCCATAGTGTGTCCACTGGAATGTGTTCCGAAGGTCCCTTCATGTAGCTCTTCCATGATCCTTTCTGCTTCTGTCTTGTCCACACAACGCAGTAAGGTCGAATCATGGTTTCTCTTATACAAAATGCCGTTGCTAAGGAAGAACTTCGCTGCGAACCTTCTCAGAAACTTCTTATCATTGACAGATGCACCTTCAGGGTATTCCTGAGCTTCCAAGTATCTCTTCACCTCATGGTACCAAGGCTTCTCAGTTACCAATTCAGTCTCGAGATCACAACAGTATGCCGGTTCGTCCAGTTTCCAGATAGTGACCTGGGGAGCCTCATTATCCCATTTGACTTTGAACATGGAAGACATCGTAGCTAACGCGTCCGCTAACTGATTCTCCTCTCTTGGGAAATGTTCAAAGGTGATCTCTGTGAAGTGGGGGATCAATATTAATACACATTCTTTGTAAGGAATAAGATTCGGATGTTTCGTATCCCACTCCCCTTTGATCTGATTGATCACGAGAGCGGAATCTCCGAAGACACTCAGAAACTTGATCCTTAGGTCGATCGCAGCTTGAAGACCCATGATGCACGCCTCATACTCCGCCATGTTGTTGGTGCAATTGAAACATAGCCGGGCAGTGAGTGGAGTATGAGTGCCTTGGGGGGATATGATCACAGTGCCGATACCGTTACCCAAAGCGTTGGAGGCTCCGTCAAAGTGCATAGACCATCGGGATCCTTCCTCAGGTCCTTCATCCGGTCCAGGTACTTCACAGTCAGTCACAATCATGATACTCTCGTCTGGGAACTCGAAGTTTATTGACTGATAGTCGTCTACTGCCTGATGTGCCAAGTGGTCTGCCAATACACTTCCTTTGATAGCTTTCTGGGTCGTGTACTGGATGTTGTATTCCGTCAAGATCATTTGCCATCTTGCTATTTTCCCAGACAGAGCAGGCTTTTCAAATATGTACTTTATAGGATCCATCTTTGAGATCAACAGGGTAGTGTGAGTCAGCATATACTGTCTCAGCCGGCGAGCAGCCCATACCAAAGCGCAGCAAGTTTTCTCGAGCAGTGAGTATCGGGTCTCACAGTCGGTAAACTTTTTGCTAAGGTAATAAATGGCATGCTCTTTTCGGCCAGACTCGTCATGTTGCCCCAGCATACACCCCATTGAGTTGTCAAGTACTGTCAGGTATAATATCAGAGGTCTCCCTTCAACCGGTGGCATAAGAATGGGTGGTTCTTGGAGATACTCTTTGATTCTGTCAAAAGGGGCCTGACATTCATCATTCCAATGTACTACCTAATCTTTCTTCAGCAGCTTGAAGATTGGTTCACAAGTAGCAGTTAGATGCGAGATGAATCGAGCAATGTAATTTAGGCGTCCTAAAAAGCCTCTGACTTCCTTCTCTGTCTTAGGAACTGGCATCTCTTGAATAGCTTTGACCTTGGCAGGGTCCACTTGAATACCCTTATCACTTACAACGAAGCCTAACAACTTTCCAGATCTTACCCCGAAGGTGCACTTGTTCGGGTTCAACCTCAGCTTGTACAACTTCAGACGGTCAAACAATTTTTGTAGATGATCTAGGTGTTCTTCCTCAGTCTGGGACCTTGCGATCATGTCGTCAACATACACTTCTATCTCATGATGGATCATGTCATGAAATAAAGCAACCATGGCACGTTGGTAGGTTGCCCCAGAATTCTTCAGTCCAAAAGGCATGACCTTGTAGCAGAAGGTGCCCCACTGAGTGACGAAGGTAGTCTTCTCCATGTCTTCAGGAGCCATCTTGATTTGATTATAACCTGAAAAACCATCCATGAACGAGAACACCTTGTGCTGAGCAGTATTGTCAACAAGGACATCAATGTGAGGTAGGGGGAAGTCATCTTTGGGGCTGGCCCTGTTCAGATCCCTGTAATCGACGCACATTCTGACCTTACCGTCTTTCTTCGGCACCGGCACCACATTAGCAACCCACTGAGGGTAAGAAGTCACTGCAAGAAACCCGACATCAAACTGCTTCATAACCTCGGCTTTGATCTTTTCAGACATTTCTGGACGCATACGGCAGACCTTTTGCTTAACCGGAGGGCAGTCTTCCTTGGTAGGCAAATGATGGACCACAATGTCGGTATCTAATCCGGGCATGTCTTCGTAGGACCAGGCAAAGATCTCCACATAATCATGTAGCATATGAGTCAACCGTTGCTTCACACTCAGCTCTAGGTTGGCACCAATCTTAACCTCCTTTCTGTCTGCCTCAGTACCCAGATTTATCGTTTCCACCGGCTCTTCATGTGGTTGGATTGCCCTCTCTTCCTGAAGTAACAGTATTGCAAGCTCTCCAGGCACTTCGCAATCATCTTCACCTTCGTCTTCGGCTAAGTTGATCGGATTTTCGAAGTCATAACTGGCAGTAGCAGAGTCGTTACCAGTGAGATCCAGAGTGGATTGAAACCTGTATGAGTGAGTGTGTGTAAATACACCTGTTTTGCAATATATATAAAGAAAGGAAAGAAAGAAAAGGAGCATAAGATTTGAAATGCGAGAAAACGTCTAAGGTCTTTATTCATGATATATGAAATGACAATTAATATACCCTCACAAATGAAGCCACGGTGCCCCGGGTAAGACACCGGGCCATAGAGTTTCAAATCACTGTTTATTACAAATAACAAAACAAAGGAGTTTATTACCGCGTAACAAAAGTAACTGGAGTATGATCTTTAGCAATCCAATTGTCCAGTCCGCCATCAGTCGTTGGGTAGATCCAGCTATTAAACTCTGACTCTTCCACTTCATCTTCATCCCCAATGGCATTCACTCCTGGATTGGTAATGAGCACAGGAGGTCTTCTGGTCTTTGCCTTGCGTACAGCCCTCTGAGCCTCTGCAGTAAAACCCAGTCCAAACTTGTCAGTTTTAAGAGTGAAATCAGGGAGCCTGCCCCAGTTAGCACATTCACCTTTCTTGATCATGGCCCGGGCATCCTTCAGGGAAGCCATCTTCAAAGGAACATCCTCTTCAACCACTGTTTCTGCCGCTGCCAATGTTGGAGGTACCTCTTCAAAATGCTGAAAGGGGGTTTTAATAAACTCCCCGTCCATCTCAATATACCTGAAGGAATTCAAATGGCTCACCATATACTCCTCCTCTCCCTGCACAGTGACAATCTTCCCTCTGACGGGGTACTTGAGCTTCTGGTGTAGGGTAGAGGTCACTGCCCCAGCTTTGTGAATCCAAGGTCGACCCAGTAAACAAGAATAAGATGGACGGATATCCATCACATAGAAAGTAGAGTCGAATACTTGAGAACCCACACGAATAGGAATGTCTACTTCTCCATGGACCATCCTCTTAGAACCGTCAAAGGCTCTGACAATGATGTTGATAGGTTTCAGCTCCAGGCCCTCACAATCCAAACGGTCTAAGGCCTTCTTGGGTAGCACATTCAGGGAAGAACCAGTGTCCACCAATACGTGCGTAAGAGTAGTGCCCCTGCATTCAATAGAGACATGCATGGCATCATTGTGGTCCTTTCCCTTAGCAGTAAGGTCAGCATCCGAGAAACCCAAACCATTGTCGGCTGTCAAATTGGCTACGCAATCAGTAAACTGGACTGCAGATGTCTCCTGTGGCACATGGGCCGTCTTGAGAAATGAAATCAAGGCCTTAGCATGGGCCTCTGAGCACAACAGCAAGGAGAGCATAGAGATCTTGGAGGGGGTATGCCCCAGCTGTTCAACAACATTAAAATCGCTTTTCTTGATTATCTTCAGAATTTCCTCCATCTCTTGTTGGGAGGCCTCGGCATTCACAGATTTTGGTGCCTCCATCCGGGCAGGCTTATCTTCAATCCCTTTGCCCCGAGCATTAGATGACTCGGCAGCAGGGGAAGCAACTTGATCAGAAACGGGAACAGGTACACTTGCAGGTGTTATAGTGAGGGGTCTTCGAATAGCTGGTGGCGCAATGTCAGGCGAGAAGAGCCTGCCACTGCAGGTTACTTTGGATGGACCAGTGATATTGCTGATGCTGGTGCCAGTGTTGAACTCTTGCTTTATACCATGTACATATACATCTGCCCCATAGTGCCATGGGACAGCCTTATCAGATTCGTAGGGGAGAGGCCCCGGAACAGTGATAACAACGGGTGCGACAATCATGATTTTAACCGGCTTCCTTGGGAGAGCCTTGATCGGATTATTAAAAATGGTAACAACAGATACTTCTTCCACCGGAACAAACTGAACAGCAGTCTTCTTGAACAGAATCTCTTTGCTGTCCATCAGGCTTTGGATGCCCAACTTCAGCAAAGGACAACCAGAAAGGGAAACAACACAGAAAAGGCAACCTTCACTACAACCCGGAAATAAACCGGCCAGCAGTAGGTTCCTCTTAACAATCATCAGAGGAGTAGCTACATCATTCACAGAAACGGCGTACACATCTTCATTAACGGCATTCACTCCATGCTGGGGCATAGGAGCAGTCACCACATTTGGCCTCTCAGGCGCCTCAAATTGTATCTCTTTTGCGTCAATAAGGTCTTGCACCTTATTCCTTAAGGCCCAGCAATCATCAGTGGAATGCCCCGGGCTATCGGAATGATAAGCACAGCGGGCATTTGGATTGTACTTGGGAGAGGCAGTATTCACAACCTTTGGGGCCTCCCTGACAGTCACCAGGTTGGTGGATAACAACTGCGGCAAGATTTGTGATAGAGTCATACTCAGCCGGGTAAACTCTCTTCTGGGTCTTTCAGCCCTTTGTGGATTGGTTTGCCGAGGAGCGGCAGCAGGTTTAATAATCATTACCGCGTTGACAGATTGGCGGCGCTCATGTTTATCATGTCTTCTAGGCCCATATACAGCACTGGCCTCCTTCTTAAAGGGCTTCTTCTCAGAACTTGACGATGCACCCTTCTGGATTTTTCCGGACTTCATTCCAGCCTCTATTCTCTCTCCCGTCAGAATAAGATCAGTGAACCCTGCCGACGAGTTACCGATAAGATGATTGAAAAATGGCCCAGATAGGGTCCCCAAGAACATATCCACCAGCTCACGGTCAATTAACGGAGGCTGCACCCTGCCAGCCAGATCCCTCCACTTCTGTGCATACTCTTTGAAACCTTCGCTTGATCCTAGCGACATACCCTGGAGTTGGGTACGTGTAGGATTATATTGATACTGCTTATAAAAAGCAGTAGCCAACTCCTCCCAGTTACGAACTTTGGTCCCATCTAGCTGATAGAACCATTCGAGATGAGTCCCTGAAAGACTCTCCTGGAAGAAGTGGATCCACAAATTCTTATCCACTGTGTACGGTTGAATCTTCCGCACATAAGATCTGAGGTGTAGCTTGGGACAAGACGCCCCGTCATATTTGGTGAAAGATGGTGCCTTAAACTTGTGAGGAATAATCACACCAGTAGATAAGCCCAAGTCTCCGAAATCCAGCCCAGGCACTTGTTGGATCTCCATTGCATTCAGTCTGTCTTCCAGCTGCTTGTATTTGTCTTCAGCAGGAGGATACTGTTCCTCATTAAAGTCAGTCTCGTTGTCAGAGACTACTGGACTGGGACCTTTTCCCCCTTGGGGACTGCTCTTGCCCTCAGAAGAACCAGCTTCTTCATTCTGCAGAGTGTTGCCAAACCTTCGGCCCGAGTTGAAAAGAACAGTTATCTTCTTCTTCTTCTTCTCCTTCTTCAGGAGTAAAGCCTTCAGCTCTTCTTGGCCTTGAGCCAAACCCATGATCAGCTCCTAAAATTGCACGTTCTGCGACTGAAGGGCCTTAATAGACATCTCGGTTGATGATGAGTCAGGGTTCATGATGCTGAAATAAACAGCGAAGAACAGTAAGCAACCTGAAAAGAAGAAAACCTGCTATGCACATGATGAATGATATGTGTTTATGCGATGCATTCAAGGGTTCGAAAATTCAAATTTGTTGTAGACAAAAAAGTAACACACATTATTATTAAGGAAATAATTGTTCAGTACATCAAAGCCTCATGGGCATGTATTACAAAGCAAATCAATCCCAAAAGACACTACGCATCCTCTTTGGAGCTATGTAGGTGTTGAGATTCCTTTCTTCGTGCAATAGGCGGGTGAGCTCCAAGACCTTCTTTTCACTAGCATGTAGACTGGTCTCAAGAGAATTCCGTTCTTCCTTAAGCTGGATCCAGCTCTTCTGCATCTCTTCCCAGGACGTGGGCATGTCAGGATGTTGAATAGTGTAGGACACCTCTCCTTCCAAGACTGGCTCTTTGATCATAGGGAGCACATGAGGATAAGGCATTATTAACTTCTGGGAGCGGGCTCGTACCCACTTGAGATAAGGTTCCAATGGGATGGAATTCCTATGCCCCAGTGTCTTGCTGTCTATCTTACTGGGCATCCTCCAAGCTCTGATAAATCTCTGGCGAAGTCCTTGTGCATCGTTGTCGAAGTCAAAAACTATGTCAGGAATTAACATGTCATGAGGGCCGTCCCTCCGAGCATAACCAAACTGCCTCCAAGCCAGGCATGGGTTGTAAGTAATACCTCCTCTGATTCCAAGTAAAGGAACATTAGGGTACTCCCCGCAACGATCAATGATAGTGACATCCTCTCTGGACCGAGGGCACCAATGTATATCTGCATGTGTAAGAGTCATCAACCATTGTGACCATCTCAAACCCCGCTCGTTCTTCAAAACTGATTGTGGAAGGTGAGAAATAAACCACCTTACCAGGAGAGGAGTGCAACACATAAGGACACCTCTTTTTCTCATGGTTCGAGTGTAACATGAGTGAAGGATGTCCCCCAGCAACGTAGGTATAGGATTCCTGGACATAAAGATCTGGACAGCACTGATATCTATAAGCTGATCAGGGTTAGGGAACAACACCAAACCATAGACAAGGAGGGCCACAACTTCTTCAAAAGCTTGTAAGTCAAGGGAGTTCCAACATTCCTGGGCCTTTTCAAACAGAAACCTGGCTAAGAACCCTTTGATGCCACTTCTAACCTCCCAATGTCCTTTGAGGTCAGATGATTGTAGGTGTAAGGCTTTAGCAATCTCTTCAAGCTTGGGTTCCTTTTCCGTACCGTTGTAGGGTAGTTGATCAAGGATAGGGATCTTCAAAAGCCGGGAGAACTCTTCCAATGTAGGCACCAGTTGATAATCCAGGAAAGTGAAACAATGATGCAGAGGGTCAAAGAACTGGAACAGGACCTTTATCATATCTTCCTCAATGTTGGTATTGACCAAGTGATGAGTCTTCCATGTCTTTCACTAAATGAAGAGCTCTCGGGAATCCTGGATATAAGCTCCTTAAGCTGAGGAGGGATCCTTACAAGGCTGATTTGAATTGTCTTTCTGCGAACAGTTTCCATGTCCTACAAAACAAGAACAAAGATGAAGATTCGAACCCCTGAAATGATTAGTCAATGCATATGATGCTGGATGATGTCATGATGCTATGATTAAACACACCACAAATATTTACAAAGGCAAACATGTAAGGCACACAAGTCACACAAGACAAGCCCTTAGAGTTTAGGCCAGCATGGGGTCTGGGTATTACCCTTTTGAAGTTGGTGGGCTCAACCTGTCCTATTAGAAGTAACTGGGTTCTAAGGGTCCCAATATCACTGGATTGCTTTCATTGTTCATCGTTTCGATTTAGCCACTGAACCGGCGACCGAAATATTCCAGGAAAGCAACCCTCAATTGAGTGTAGTATCGAGTATCAACCAACCTCGGACTGCACCAAAGTCAGTTATCTCACTACCCTAAAGAGGCCAAGATAGTTCAATTAAGGTTCATAAGGTCAGTTGAGCTTCATGACACCACGCGGAGGCCCCGTACTCTCCTTGACTGAACTCAAGGGTTACCGGTACACACCAAAGTGCCACATCAACGTAGCAGACTATTTCAACCATGTCGGTATACCCCGGACAGTTCCCTCACAGCCTTGTTGCTACTTTCTAAGAAGGTATCCCCAGATCCGGGTTAGGATCTATAGAACTCCCAAGACAGTCCCACAATTTAAAGCAAACAAGTCAAAGCAATTGAAAACACAGTGATCTTAGTCCTAAGGTACACCTCACTTTAAAAGTGTCCCCAGCAGAGTCGCCAGTTCTGTGATCGGTGGATCTGGAACTGACTGTTTAACGCTGGTTCGCGAAATGTCGCGGAAGCAAGAGTCGCCACCGTCTTTTATTTTCTCCAAATGGAAAGGACAAAAGCACAGAAAAATTCCTTATAGAGATTGCTCTCGGTTCGGGAGGTAGATTTATAGAAAGGGAAGGTGTTAGAACCCTTTCTATCCATGGTTATCCATGGGCTCTTAGATACTTGCTCATTTGTGTTTTCAAAATTGTTTGTTTGCTTTTCAACTGTGGGTTTAAAAAAAGTTTCTTTGAAAATTTCAGTTCGACTCTTGTATCAGTCCTCAAGAGTGTTTGAAAAATTGCTTTTGAAAACTTTTTGAAAGGTGTCGGTGTGAAAAGAAGTTTTTGATTTGTTTTGAAATTAGAGCAAGTATCTACGAGTCGTCTACCTACCCTAAGGAATTCGTCTGTGTAAATGTCCTTAAGATAGTGCCATCCCACCATTGAGAGGTAGGTAGCACCACTGTTGGAGGTATTCGGGTCAATTCGAGGGTTCGGGACATTGTGGTCACCAGAGCAATAGGAAGACACCTTAGAAGCTACCCTCATGCCATGTTCATGGACATGAGGACTTACTAAAACATCCTCTACTCGACGACCACTTTTCGAGGGGCAAGGCAACAGTGAGACGTACCCTAGGGGTGGTGTGTGATTTGTGTGTCCTTTTCAGTTATATTTGTCTTTGTTCATGCATTGGTGATCTACGCTTTGTTTTTATTTTTGGCATTCATTCTTTCATGCAAGTTATTAACAGTTAAAAAGATGCGAGAAGATAAAATGTCCTACGCTATTACAAAGGCGCGAGTCTACATCGCCAAATTAATCCAAGACCCGATTTGAAAAAAAATAACAAGCGGAAAAATAAATGTCCTAATTAATTTATTACAAGGCTTTGGAGTAATTACATGAAATTTATAAGAAAAGAAATTAAATAAGCGCGTGAAACGAAATTGTAATCGAAAGCGAGGGCGTTGGACCCTTTTAAAGAAATTAAATTGAAATTATGAAATTAATTAAATTAAATAAAGGAAAAAGACTTATTTTTTTGATATTTTTGTACTTTATGAAATTAAGAAAATTAATGGAATTAAAAACCCTAATTCTAAACTATTTTTAATTTATAAAAAAATGTTTAAGTTATACCTAGTTTTAACCTAATGATTTAATGATAAATTTATTTACAAAATAATTAATAATTAAATATGGTAAAAGAAAAGAAAAAAGAATAAAAGCATTAAAAACCCTAATCTCTATATTTTTTAATTTATATAAAAAAACATTAAAATTTAAACCTAAGATTAGAACTAAATTAGTTAATAAAATTTATTTACAAAAACTATTAAATAAAATATATTTTTATTTTTTGTCTTTTCTGATTTTTTTGTATTTTTATTATTTAAAATTAATTTGTGGAATTAAGAGAAAAGAATTAAAACAAAATAAAAAAAAGGGAAAGAATAAAGGAAGAAATACAAACAAAAGGGGGTGGTAGACCCAATTCTGGAGGTTTATAGCAAGCAATTAGGCCCATGAAATGCTAGCCCACGTGGACTTTCCTGGCTTGTGTGTGGAGGCGTTGACCTATGCACATGGTGGTCTGTAACTTCTGACCATTGGATTGGTCTTATTGGGCGCGTGGCAAGCACAAACATGAAGCTGCATGGTAGGCCCTGGGGTAGGTACTGCATGGAATCATGTTAAAACAAAATATATTGAAAAAGGGAGGGGACCTGGGAATCGAACCCAGGTCCCAGTACCTATTATCCACGTTGCCCACCAACTGTGCTAAGCGCGCTCTTTGTTTATTATATGGAATGCAAATATTATAATGGAACATAAGCATTATTCTGGAATTTCAACAAAACGCGCGCCAGGATTTGAACTGGCCAACCATATGATGACAACTAATCTTCTTCTTCGTTCGTTCTTTATTTTTCCTGAAAAATAAAACAAGATTGCGGGGGTTTTAAACCCCCACTAAATGACACATACAAAAATAGCGAATAGAACCCTGTTGATCATAAATTGAGCGCGACATATGGAATTGATTCGTCATGAGCTTCTGGTTTCAATGGTGCCACTTAGGTTGGCCAATTTTTCCCCAAGCGTAAAGCCCCAATTCATGGTTCCTGAAACCCTAAAAAAAAGCCATGGCAATTCTCTATACAAGCAATGTTAATTCAATTCAATGATACCATGAGTTTCAGTGAGTCCATATTAACACAAATTAACAAGAAAAATGCATGGATAATGCGCATAAATCAAAACACGAATATGAACATTATCAAGAACAGGGCGGCTTCAATATACCAATTCTTAATGTTAGAGGCTATGGTTTTGATTGGAATATGTCCCTGGTAACCTTGGCAAGCTATTGGAATGGTTATCTTGCCTTGAAACGCACTGAAACTGTGTTTTCAGTTTTGACTTTTTTCACAAAAAATGCAAAGTGTGTATGTTCTTCTGAGCGCAGCCTCCAAGTTCTGAGCATTAGGTTTAGGTTTATACTTATGTGAGGAATGAATTAGGGTAGAAATTTCAACCAAAAACCTTTGCATTCAATGCTTTTGAGATTTGATTTCCATGGATCTTTTTCAATCTTTTCCATGCCTTTTTGATATCAATCATGGCCAAATCTTTCCAAATTGAGTGTGCACGAAATCTTGGAGTTATGATAAACCTATTAGCTGCATAAAAAGATTTAAAATGCATGCTTGAGTATTTTTGTCATATTTTATTTAATTAAATGAATTAATAGTGATAAAAATTCAAATAAATAATAAAAAATGATGAAATAAATCCCCTTTGGGTCAAATAGTCGTGCATAGCTCTTGGATGATGATTCTTAGAAGAAAATGTGGCCCATTAGCAATTTTGAGGCATTTGAGGCAAAGTTGACTTTTCAAAATTCCCAAAAATATCCCAACTTCCATAAGGCATATCTTGCTCAATTTTTAAGCTTTGATCATGTTCTTGGACATTTTGGAAAGGTATTGAAGTCCTCTAACCAATGCCTTTGGTCCCATGTCATTTTGATTTACCAATATCAAGTTATGGTCTTTGACTTAAAGTGCCTTTTTGTTGACTTTTGAAAATGACCTATAATGTTGAGATTGATAACTTTTTGTGAGATCATTTCTTAGACTTGAAGTGTGAAGAGGAGTTGTAGGAAATGTCTTTCTCTTCAAAATGAGCTTTGGATGGAATTTTTCTGATAAACCATGTGGAAGTTATGCCTTGGTCAAGTTACAGTTGACCTTTTCAACTGTCCAAATATGGAAACTTTTGCATCTTGAGACTTTTTGAGCCATGCCTTGAGAATCAGGATCAAGCATTGATCAAATGATGTTTGTGGCTTCAAAATAAGATGTTGACCAAAAATTTGAACTTTTGACTGTCAAATGACCATTTTGCCCCTGCAGTTGACTGTTGAGCAATTAGGGCATTTGACTGTGCAATTTTGTGCTGTAAGTCTTGAAACTTGGCATATGGATGCTTGACCATGTTTATAGGCATGTGGGACTTGTTTGGACCCTTGAAAACTTCAATTTCTTTGACAGAACCAAAACCCTAATTTTTGACTGTTAGGAGGCCCTTGAACTGTGCAACCCTTGGGATATTTTGAAGCATACTCTTTGCAAATCTTGAAGGATATGGGAGGGCAAATTTTGGGGTACAACAGTCCCATAGACACAGGTCTGATACCAGGTACAAGATCAGTTGCAAATTAAACTTCCCTCTCCGACGGTACATTAGGAATCTCATCAGCGAAAACTTCAGGAAATTCACACACCACTTGCAATTCCTCAATTATAGCTTGAGTCTCTAAAGATAGCGACACCATCAATGAGAACATTTGTGCTTCTTCTTGCATCAACTTCCTCAACTGTTTAGCAGACAACATACTATCTTCCTCTTCTTCAGGAGTAGAAAACCTCACAGACTTGTCATAACAGTTAATGTGAACATAATTATGCTCTAATTAGTTTATACCCAAAATCACATCCAACCCTCTGAACAGTAAACAAACCAAATCAACAGCAAAGTCTCTGTCGAAGATCGACAAGGGACACATTAAACACACAAAAGAAGTAGTCACTGACCCCTTGGATGGAGTGTCGACGACCATTTCTTCATTCATAGAAGACAACATAAGACCTAATCTTTCAACACAATCAGTAGCAATAAAGCAATGAGTAGCACCGGTATTAATAATAGTAATTAAAGGAGTACTATTAATGAAACATGTACCCCTGATAAGTCTGTCCTCAGCAGTTGTCTGATCCTCAACCAAAGAGAACACTTTACCACTTGTCTGCGCTCTGTTTGGTTTCTGACACTAACTACCAATGTGCCCTTTTTCACCATAATTGAAACAAATCACCTCCTTATGATTTCACTCATATACAACATGTCCAGTCTTACCACAACAGAAAGACCTCTTTACCTCAACAGTACCCACATTACTCTTATGCCCAGGTTTTCCACATTTGAAACAAACCACACCAGCAGGAGCATCCCCCCACTAGTCTTCTGACCCTGAGAAGCTTTCTGTTTACCTTTACCAGCTGGGGTATCATAAGGCTTACCACAATTATGTTGGTGCTTACCTCTCTTTTCAATGATAATCTTGTAATGGGCATTATTATCCTCTTCATAGATTCTGCAACTATCAACCAAATCAGCAAAAACACGAATCTTCTGTTATCCAACTGCCTTCTTGATCTCTGGGCGTAACCCATTCTCAAACTTGATGCACTATGAAAACTCAGCATCTGCCTCACCGTAGTGCGGATAAAACTTAGCCAAGTTTGTAAACTTCACAGCATACTCAACAATCGACATACTCCCTTGCTTCAGCTCAAGGAACTCAATTTCCTTCTTACCACGAACATATTCAGGAAACTACTTCCTCAAAAATTCCCTACATAACACAACCCAAGTGACATTTTCACCTGCAGCTTCCAACCTCTGACAAGTCTCTAGCCACCAGTCATCAGCTTCGACTACTAGCATATGAGTACCATACTGAAACTTTTACGCTGGAATGCAGTCCATCACACAAAAGATTCTCTCAATCTCTTTCAACCAATCCAATGCTCTGCCAGGATCATACTTTCCCTTGAAGGTAGGCGGATTCTCTCTCTAGAAGGTCGCCAAACTACGATATCCAGCATTCTCGTCAGCATTCGGCTGTTTCTCCATCGCATGCGCCATTGCTTCTAAAGCAACAGCAAGTGCATCATCATTCCTTCCAGCCACCTCAACTTATCACTACAACATAAACAATAGTTAGAACTCAAATTAACAATACTCGATTATTAAACAACTACGACTCGACAACTTGGTCGAACATACCGACTTTTTCTCTGATACCAACTTTGTAACACCCCAATTCTACCTGGCAATTATAAATGTAAGTCAAAGTTATAAAATTCATAAAACTAAATCAGGATGCCACAAATTCAACTTAAAAACACATTTCATTCAACGTGGATACATAATACTTTAAAACTTCGGATGAACCATCAGCAAAATAGTTTAATCTCTCAATTCAACAACTTGAACATCTATGCAGCGGAATCATAATAACATCTTTGTCCATCGTTACATCAATTTCAAAATAACACATACTTAGCAACAATCAAATTGAAGTTCAACAACTGAAATAATCAATAATTAAAAGCAACAAGCGTTCACCCCCCCCCCCCCCCCCCCCCCCCCCCCCCCCCCGAGTGTTACGTATCAGATCAATGACACCGACTCGAACTACCAAAGGTATACTGCCTTCACTCTGGATTACCGACAAGTTACCAATGTAACGGTAACATTCAAACTGAAGGGGTGAGATATCTAATAATATAATAAAATATATGATAAAAATATGTTAGATCAGATCATATAACATCACCGCTTCACATCTTATAAACAACAATGTATCTAAGGGAACATCAACAACATTCAACATTACCGTATCAATACACAACTTCTTTATGTTATCATATAATGCGACTCAATACTATGCAAATGCATGTGGTACTATTGGAGCAGAACTCCCATCTCAAAATAATTTCCAATAAATAGAAGCATCAACAAGGCATAAGCCTTCATCTTAATATTCGCCAATACAGGCCATCTTAACGAGCATCAGCTCCATCTTGATATGAAATGCATGCGACACAATCATGAATGTAGTAATAACAACCACAATTAACAACATCTCAACACAACATCATCGTTGGCCAGAAGCCTACATCTTAATAGTTGCCAATCATTAGAGGCATCTCAACATCATTTATCAACATAATTCATTAGCATAATTCATCAGCATAATTCATCAACATAGTTCATCAACATAATTCATCAACATAATTCATCAACATAATTCCTCAGCAACTCAGCCATAACAACACTACAACGACATATCGACAATCCCTCAATATTGGCCATAGGCCTAGAACATGATATTGCCTATAATTAATTAATCATCTAAGGCTGACTTCTAATTACCAAACCTCTACATATTATTATTCTATAATACTACTTCATTATCATCATTATTCTTACTGTTATAAACCAAGCAATAATCTATAATCATCTTATCCTCATCATACTTCACAAAATCATCATGGCGATTAACGTGGGAAGCTAAATCTAATCCTAATTTGGGTACTAGGATTCTTCTTCTTATCCTTTATTTTAATCCTTAACAGTGATATTGATCGCGTTAGTTATCCAACACTTCGAACGACACCTCAAACGGAGTCTGGAAACTCAAGTTACAACCTTTGGAACAAATTTGTCAAAATCAGACTACATGAGTCACGCATACTGTTTTGGGTCGACATGTATTGGGTTGAAATCATGCATGAGTCGACGTGTACTCCTCTTATTTCGACTCATACTGAGTCTGCAACACTTCATGTATCGGCGTATAGTCTTATGAATCGACTCATCCTGAGTCCAAGAACCTGCATGTGTCGATGCAGGGCCTTTGAGGTCGACTCATACTAATCTGTCATGAATATTTTATGCGATTTCACTGTGTTTTCACTATGATTTCCCTGCCTTAGGCCCTAAAAACATCCTTTAATAATTGGTGATCATCAATTATAATAATCCTATGTTTCTACATCAATTATACAACATTAGGGCATCATTATTCATCTCTAAATCATTGATCCTCATCAACAACAATACATATATTTCAATCATAAACACAATAACCTTTCACATCTAATCCCACATACTACTCATCATAAACCCTATTATAGAGTCAGAACCCCACCCTTACCTTGGATTGAAGGTTGCTCTACAACTTTTCCAATTGAATTCTGTTCTGGCTCTTTTCCTTCTTTTCTGCAACTTTCACGTTCTCTTCCCACCCTTATTTTCTTTCTCTTCTTACTGCTACTTCTTTTTCCATATTAATTCTAAATAACTAATATAATAACCCTATAATTCTCCTTATGCCTTAATGGTCTTAAAACTCCTACACCCCCTTTCTACTACTTCCATTCCTTAAAATAAGCCCACATCAAATAATATTATTATTCTAATATTATTCTAAAACTTAATAGAATAATTAAATCCAATAATAATAACACATCAACTATCATCATAACACTACTTCACAAATAATCCAAAATAATTTAATTAAATAATTAATTAAATTACGGGCGTTACACTTATCCCATACATGTTCTAATATATTTTTCCTCTATAATGTTTGACTAATCACGAACTTTGAACACATTCACTAAATTTTTCTAAATAGGAAACTCAGATGTTCATATAACCAGATTCAAAAACTCGGATGATATATCATGCTTTAATATCTAAAGGTCATGTTAACTAAGCCTTTGTTAGAAGTAAATACAACTAGACTATGATACCTCATCAAGTTCTAAAAGTAAGCCAGGCTATAAGATGATGAATTAGGCATTACTATTCAGATTATGATATTGTCCTAATTAGGAAAGTATTCCTTTCATGAAAATTAGAGGGTTTTATACATCAAAAATTATTTCATTAGTCTTGAACTCAAGGGGAGCCTCTGAAAAACCTGAGATAACTTTTGCTAGTATATAATTTAGGGGGGAGATTTATAGCTTACTCTGAATTGTTTTATATGATTAAACTAAGTAAAAATTGATAATCAAAATACATGGTTTTGTCATCATCAAAAAGGGGGAGATTGTAAGGACAAGATTTGATTCTACATCTGGCCTTTAGTTTTGATGATAACAATACATTATTTATTGGAGAACAATTGTGTACCCTAATGGTTTTGTCTAGTGTGTAGCTTTTTCTAACAAGTTCTTACACTGAAGAAGTGGCATGTATTGTTATCATTTTCTGAACTCAACAAACTCTAACTCTGAAGTTATTCAAAGTGCGCTTTACAAATATTTAGTCAAGTTTTGGAACACTCCTAAAAAACAGTTATGAAGAATGTTTGTCTAAAAGCTTCTGATTTTCACTCTGATTGAAGAGCTTCTGAAGATTCTCAAGATCTGAAGATTCTGCACTCTCAGTTTCTAAGGTTCTGAAGACCAAGTTCTGAAGATTCTGAAGAAAAGGTTCTGAAGATAGGGTTCTGAAGACTCTCATTCTTCTTTTGTTCCTTATAAGCATGTGTCATCAAAATATATTCTGAAGCCTCTGAAGATTTTAGAATATAACATCAAAAAGGTTTTATGTGAGTGATTAGTATATGGTACAAGATCAAATTCCTTCCACTACACTGATTTTGTGGCACAAGGACAATACTTTGGTACCATTTTGTCTACCACTCTCACTGACTGTTATGCAAGAACATAAATGAAATTTTGGAATTCCTATTATACCCTCCAATGAATCTTTCTATGCCTATATAAAGAAGCCTTGGAAAAGAAATTTTTCACGCGAACTTTTGCTAAGAGAACTTGAATGAAAACATTTCATCTTTGTGAAAAAGCTGTAGAGCGAGGAACTTTTGTTGGACTTGAGACTTCACACACAAGAGGTGGGGGGGGGGGGGGGGTGAATTTCTTGGTTTGGAAATAAATGGTTTTGAAAACTTTTTGAGACTAAAATCAGAGTTCAAAATTTTTTTTCTAAAATCTAAGATCTATTAGAGTTTGAAAAAGGTTTTTCTATAACTTAGCTGCGGAATATAAAAGTAATTTTAAAAATAAAGTAAAAGGTTAAGGGAAAAGAAGAACACTATGATGTATATATGTTCAGTAAAATCAAATGACATGCTCCTCTCCTCAAGAACCAGTCTTGAGAGTTTCCATTATATAATTGAAATCTTTTAGTAGGAGAAGCTCATAAACCCCCTTATACAAGAAAATTATGGTTTCCCTCCAACCATGATAATATAAGACAGAAGATATGATCATTTGCATCTTCTCCATTGTTGAGACTGAAGTAGCCAAGCTTCCTTCCCAACCGTAGATTGAAGTGTTAAGCTTCTCTCCACAAAATATCTGAGCTAAATATGGTTTAACAAAATAACCTTTAACCTATTGAGATTTTCACAAGATGGTCTTCTAACCTATGGTTTTGAACGGGCTAACCATGAAACTAATGGTAAGTTCATGAATATTGAAGAAATTCATCCTTCAAATGAACAAGCATTTATAATAGCCTTAAGGGAAGTTCAACCATATTAACAATCTTCAACCTAATCAAATATTAGGAACTGATCACACAATCTCCAACCAAAGCTTTTCACGAATTTAGCTTTGAACCATATTGTAGCGGTAGAAATGTTGAGACTAAGCCATTTAATTGACTTAACTCGCTTAAATCGAATAAAAATCGCCATCACACTTTATTATTTCTAGAGGAATGAGAAAAGAGCGAATAAACCAAAAAGATGCGGAGAGAATCAAAGTTCGTGGGTTGGTTATGCAAAGAGAAGGTATTAGTACCCTGAACATCTATGGTACTCCCCAGGAACCTCTTTGAAATTTTTTGTATTTTGGCTATAAGTGATGTATACAAAAATAGATTGTGGGGATGAGAAAAGAAGTATACTTTACAATTTTTTCACCCTCCGCAGTTGCAAACCTTTAGTGCCTACGTACCACCTTCTGTGCAATAGGGGATCAGGGTACTCGTATTTCACCTTTAAAAGATTTTAAAAAAACACAAGTGTGTTGGTTAATTTTTAGAAATGAGACATCATCGTCTTATTCGAGTGGAAAACATACTTACTACCCACGATTATGAGAAAGGAGAATTTTCATCATCTCAAAGTGGAGGATATGGCTTGGATTTTAAAATAAACAAAGCCTCGCTCAACACCCAAGTGAAAAATATCTCAATTCACTACATATCATAGAAGTATAATAGTTTGCATCACTACAAGGATTGACAATAGTCTATCTTTTGAGAAAATTTTAAAGCAAGAAGCCAAAGTGGCAAAAGGTTTTGAATGAGATGGATTGACTTTTAGTCTTCTCACATAAATGTCAAAGTATAATAAAATTGCTTAAAATTTGATTAAGAAAATATTTTGAAAATGCATGGACCTAAGTCCAAGTTTATTGTGAAAGCGGTTCAAGTTTAAAAGCAAGAATAGTTTTGAAAAGGAGAGAGAAGATTTTTTTGAGATTAAAGAAGATGGGAGGAGATGAAGGGACTATCCTAAGGCATAAGGTAAAAGCTAGGGAAAAGAAACATCTAACCAGCAAGAAGCCAACACTTGACATAATGAGTCGATGTAGAATTCCTATCCTTTGGATTGAAACCAAGCAAGAAAAAAATACTAAACCTCTTAAGAATACCAAACTTAAAATGTATTAAGTCTTCACAAAAATTGGGAAGAGTAACGATTGTATACAGATGAATTTTTAATTATAGACAAAGCATATAATCATAATAACCCGCACACAAAGAAAACAATCAACCCAATGTCTCAGGGTAAACCCCAAGAACTCTAGACAAAATGATAATAGAAGTCACAAGGTCTCAAGGTAGGCCAAGGTCTAATCCTAAGTCCAAGAAGTCCATAACTTCATCATGCCAAGGATAGTAACCAAATAGTCCAAGTAACATTAAAGCTTTAATGGTTCAAATTGATTATTAGGTGTCTTCAAAAAGAAATAAGAAGCTCAAGTGAGCAAAATAAAAATGAAATAAAGATAAATGCTCAAGTGAGCAAAGATGAAAATAACATGAAATGGAAATGCTAAAATAAATGATACATAAAAGTAAAGGCATAAAGTAAAAGCATAAAAATACAAGTCAATTGTTAGGAAGTATAGGTTAGTTGAATGACCATCTTGAAATTTGCATTTGAAAATTCATTAGAAGATTGATAAAATCAAAGCCTTTCAACAACAAGTTTCATTTTCTTTTTGTCAAGTATATCATTCATTTCAAAATCTCAAGGCAACAATAAATGATCAATGAAGTTTAAATGATTCACTTAGTTCCAAAATTTATGAAGATTCATTAGAGGATTGATAAGACCAAAGCCTCCTAACAATGAATCTCAAGGTTATTGGATCAAAGGTTTCAAATTAACATACTTGGGCTTGCAAATATGTGTTTGGGACACGAATGATCATTTCTCAAATCGGGATAAAATTTAGCACTATGTTAAGCAATTGTAAGTGGACTTATATATAAGTCACACCTATTTTGAGGCCGGTCAATAGCAATATATGTGCCATATGTTTAGAGTGATGATATGTAAATCATCCTCTAACAATATGTAGCATAAAAGAGAAGAGGATGATACAGTTAAATCAATTTTTTTATCAAACTATCATTAAAATCATCCATCTATTTTGGTGGAGTTAACCTCAACACCAAAGATCCAATGATGTTAATGAAGCTTTTGATCAATAATCACATAGTCAGAATATATTAGAAAATAAATTGCATTTAATGAATGAAATAAAAAAAAGAAAAATGACTTTTAAATTGTTTTAAAATGAAAATAAGAGGAAAAATGGCAAACTATTTTCAAAGTATCAAAGAAAATTTTAAAAGGATCACAGAAAAATCAGAAATGACCTCAAATATTTTTATCAAATATTTGGTAATTTTTTTAAAACAGAAAAGTATTTTAAAACTAATTAAAATCACTCAAATAAGTAAAAAAATATTAAAAAAATAGTAAAAGTCAAAATATAATTCTATAAAAAATTCAGAAAGTCAGAAATAAGTAAAATGATTTTTATAAAAATTTTCAGAATTTTAAAACATCAGAAAGTATTTTTAAATAATTAGAAACAAGCCAAAATAAAGGAAAAATTATAAAAAATATCAAATTTGAAAATAAAATTATGAAAAAATAAAAAAATCAGAAAGAGAATATTTAAAAATATTTTTGTGAATTTTTTCATAATTTTTAATCAAAAATGAATTTCTATGATTTTTTTGAAGCTTAAATCAATTAAAATATTTAAAAAAAAAATCATAAAAAAAAATACCAAACCAAAAAAATATGGGCCTGGATAATTGTCAAAATACGTTAGTAAACAGATCCAGTGGATCTGGCGCATTGTGCGTGTCATGAACTTTATTGGATTTCACACTGAGTCAGTCTTTATTAAATAAAAACAACTTCAAATGTGGCACGTTGGATGAAGTATGACTAATGAAAGTAATCAGATCCAAGGGTTTCTATGATGCACGCATGATAAAACAGATGAATTGGATGGAATTCAAAAAATCACATGTCACGCTATCATTGGCTGAAGTATGACACGTAGGTCGTCTTCAACCTCTAGACGCTCTAAATTGAGGTTCCTCAAACTGTAAAATTAGATAGGCAGACCGATACCATTAGCTTCGTCTCTTCAAGATGATTCTAATGGTACCCTCGTGCCCAATTTATATAAACTATGCAAGGATGAATTTGAATAAAACCAGAAAAAATAGCGAGCACGAAAAATCCCAAGCATCTCTCTCAATTCTCAATGAAAATGCAAATCGTTAGAAGTGTGAGAATCAGAAGAATGAATAGAGTAGAATATGGCTTTATTTGGTTGAAACTGATTTAGAATTATACCTAAACGAAGTATCTGAAATTGTTCTAAAACTGAACTTGGTTAGCACGATTTAGGACACCTCAGGGCTTGATTCTTCTTCTGTTAGCTTTTGGGAAGTTTAAGGATGAAGGATCAATGAAAAAATTGGATTGGAAAGTGGAGAAAATATGAATTCAAAAGTTCAGAAAAGTCAGTTATGCAGGGAATTTGGCAGGGTGATTTTAGTTGTTCAAGCTTGAGAAAATGAGTGAGATATAACCCTCTATTTATAGGTAAACAAATGGGATGCTCAAGCGTGTGGAATGATGCAGTTTGGAGGGAAAGCGTGTGAAGTTGCAAGCATGAAAAGTGTGACTTCTATTTTGCTCAAAAATCAACCAAAACTTGCGTTTTAAGGTGCTAATCACTCCTGGAAGATTATTAAACATGATTAGAAGTAAAAACATACAGAAATTTAGTGATTAGGAGCTGAATTGTGGATTTCAAATTCTGACTTTGGAGAAAACTTCAGTTTCAAGGTACCAACTTTGAATCCATGGTGTTCATAGCTCAAGGGGTCTTATGGAATTATTCTTGAAGCATTTAAAATATAAGGTTACAATATTTACAATGTGCAAAGAATGGAATCAAATGGATGCTTGAGCTAAGAGTTGTGATGAGTCAACGTTGAGAAAATGATGTTGATTGTTTGTACTTTGAAAAATTCTAAGTTTTTCTCAAAAAATGTCCTATAATATTTTCATCCAAACATGGCTTCCACTTAAAATTTTCTTTTAACCAAAAAATATGACATGAAGTAGATCTCTTAAATGAAATTTTGATATTTGGATCAATTAAAAACTACAAGAATTGAGAAAGTTATGACTTTGTGAAGTTGGTGAAAATTCATGAGATGACCTATAATCTTTTGCATCCTCCATCCATTTTCAAGCTTTGCCCATAAAAGAAGAGTTAAAGTTCACATCCTTAATATCATTATGGAAAAAGAATGGGCTCAAGGAGATAAAAATAGACCAAGTTATGATCATTTGAAGTCACCTTAGGGAATTTGATGGCTTATCTAGAGAACTTGTAATCTTTCTTCATCATTAAGCATCGCCCACATAAAAGTTTCTTGAAACTTTTGAAGTGATTGATTAATAACTCTTTAAAGAGAAGTATGTCTTTGAAATCACTCAAAATACCAAAATATGAGCAAGATATATATCCCTTAGAAGTTCAAAACCCTATCTCCTAGAGCACCATAATGACTTAGAAACCCCTTTCAATTTTGATAAACTTTCTTGAATAATAATAGAAGTTGTTTTGGATGATAATAAGAAACCACAACACCAAAAACCACCTCCAAATATTAAGAATTGAGAGAGTTATGCACTTGTGACCAAGGAATCAAGAACTTGTCCAATTAGGTCAAACTTCTTCGATCAACTCTTGCATATTTTGATTTTCTTTGACAAATTGAGGCATGACGAATCATAGTAGACCTTGTCATGATGTTACTTCAAATAATCTTCAATTATGGAGCTTGAATCTCAATGATACTTTTATTGAAGAAAGCATGGAAATAAACTCATGAACTTATAAATAAAATTGATGAAATGTGTTGTGCTCTTACCTATAGGATCATCAATTAGAGAAAACACTCATTGTATTTGTTAGTTAAAAATTAATCAATACAAAAATAATATAATCACAATATACAAATCAAGGTGCTTGGTGATTCCTCATGAGAAAAATTAAACATACGGAGAAGAACCAAATGCTAGTGTGATCTTGTTGTGATTGAGTTGATATGAGATGATAGAGGAATCTTAGGGGGAAAATTGGGGTACAACAGATGCCCTTATTTAAGTGCCTTCTATCAAGAGATACGAAGGTTAAAATCTTCATGTCGACGCGATTGAATATACTTAAATATAAAACAAGCCCTATTTTTGGCCCTAAGATGTCATGCAATTCTTATGACCGTGCATGCAAATAAACAGATCCACGGGACACTACTAGAGAAGTAGAAAATAAAATAAAGGATCAAAAGAAAATCCAACCAGGAAAATAAATCACCGGTGAATAAAAAACTTGACTCTATTGGGGTAAAGCCCAAGGAGGAGACAAAGTAACATCAACTCAAAAATTGAGGAGAGAAAAATAAGGGATAATAGTTATGGACAGATAACCGCAAAATATTCCTTCACTAAGAAGATAGAAGAAAAGGTAATGTCGACCCACCGGGGAAAAATAAGTGGTAGGATAATACTAGAAAACATCAATACAAGGGTAAGCCACAAGTGACCAGCATCAGTACTTATGACTGGAAATAGAAAAACTTCTTCAGAGAAATGTGAATCTCAATGAAGAACTATCTCCCATAATGACGAGACTACCATTCATCGGAGTAAAAAATCTCAACAATGAACTATCTCCCATAATGACGAGACTACCATTCATCGGAGTAACAAATCTCAACAACAAACTATCTCCCATAATGACAAGACTACCATTCATCGGAGTAACAAATCTCAATAACAAACTATCTCCCATAATGACGAGACTACCATTCATCGGAGTAACAAATCTCAATAATGAACTATCTCCCATAATAACGAGACTACCATTCATTGGAATAAAAAATCTCATCAAGGAACTATCTCCCATAATGACGAGACTACCATCCATTGGAGTAACAAATCATGAACCTTTGTTGGGAACTAACAAACCTACTGAGGAAGTACAGGTTGCTCAAATAAAGAGACATGCCACTTGCTGTTATGAGAGGGAGTTGTAATAATGACATCCTGAGGAAATGCCAATATATTCTTGTTGAGGAGGTAAAATATTCTCGTGAAAAATAAATGCACATTCTTAAACCAGGGCTCAAAGTCTGTTGAAAACATAATAATAATGTTGCCGGGAACCACTGATTCAAACCAGAAATAAACCAGAATAAAACCTGTCAACCAAGATAGCACCTGATGAAAAATAAACTCAAGAGGGGGCCACGTTCCATCCAGATAACAATCTGAATAAGAAGGCTAAAACAAAATTCTTCCACGAGGGATAACTCAGTGGGAAAATTGAAAGGATATACACTTTCTGCTTAAGGTTGACAATCTAACAGAGAGAGGTGACATAACTCTGCAAATAGGGTAATAGGCCAACAAAAATGCAAATGAGAAATGAATCTTAATTTAGCTATGTATGATGTATGTATGAATATCATTAATGTATATGCTGGAAAAACAGACATATAACACTGGGAATTACCAGACAAAACCAACTTGGGTAAAGTAAACACTCGGCTAAATCACATCCAGGAGGAAAATTTTATAAGAAAGTAAGCACCAATTGAGGAATAAAATTCTTATTCCACGACTTAACTTCACTGGGAAGAAACACAATCCGAAAGTAATCAAGTTAAAACAGTACAAATACATGGATATAACTACCTCCTCTAGGCTTCACCGAGGAACAACACGCAAACTTCAATGGGGAAAACAAATGTCTCAATGTTTAGACTTCCACTGGAGATTATAATACTGACTTCATTAGGGAAGATGAAACCATATTGTCGAGATATTAACTGGGGATCTCGTGCTAACTTTAATGGGGAGGAAAATACCATATTGTCAAGGGGAGCCCAAAATATATTCTTAAATACCAAGAGTGAAGATTACACAAACCTCCTTGGGGAGAGATTATGAAACCATATGGAGATAACAAACTCTTAGAGAGAAACATTATCTCAGCTTTACTTGGGGATTTAAAAAGTCAAACAAAACTGCAAGAAATCAAAATTATGGGGATTTTAAACCTAACACAGAACTTGGTGGGACAAAACCTAAAAAGTTGACAACTATTTCAACACTTCTTTAGAAAAGGTAATGTTCTTGTTTAGTTGCCTGGGAAATAAACAACAACAATAATGCCAATATTGTAAAAGGGTGATGTTTTGAAAATGATTCCACCTTAGCATACAAAGGGGGAATGGAATTTTGTCATACGAGCGAAGACCTTACTGGGGAATCTGGGATAGAGGCTTCATACCATGCAAAACCGAATTGAAATAATCATTCTGGAGGAAAACAAATGAACCAAGACTTTACTGGGGAAAAATGGGATCAAAAACCTAACACCGCATCGTACATCAATTGGTATCATCTCTGACTATCTGAGAGACACAAGAAGATCATACACATACCAACAAAAGTGACCTGGGAGAACATTCCTGGGGAACATATACTTCCAAAACTTCAGAGTTCGTCCATCCTTGGAATCACCAGTTTTTTTTTCTTGAGCCACAAAATCTAAAGTAAAAAGTAAATTGTAAATTCTTTTCAAAAAATAATTTTGTTATTTAATCTTTTTGTTTTGAAAATTACTATCAATAATAAATGGAGTCTTTGTAAGCATAATATAATAAGAATTGCAAAGAATTGGATAAAAGCTCAAACTTTATTAATAAAATGGTGGTCTGTGAATGGCGAAACCCCACAGATGATTACAAAGTTTGGAAAATGGTAATACATTGGAAAAGATACATTAAAATACAATGACAACTATTCTTCCTAAAAACTTTGAATTCCTGAGCAGCGACTTCTGTTGAAGTATGGTGAGAGTCCAAGAAGATTGTTGCTTAAATGATCAAGTCTTGTCTGACGCATTTAGTTGCCAAGAAATCCCTAACTTTTTCCTAAGTTGCCCTTGCGGGTTTTCAACCTAGTAGGAGGAATTTATTCTATTTATGTCTCTAAATTTTGCCTAGATCGTCCTTTTGGGTTTTCAGTCTACCGAGACGCTTTTTTTCCCTAAGCCGCCTTTCCTGTTTTCAACTTAATGAGCTGTTCTTTTATTTCTTTAGGCGAAGTATTTCTTGACTGAATCAGCATTCATAGGACGTAGGAACTCCTCGCCATCCATAGTTTCAAGAATTAATGCAGCACCAGAGAAGGCTTTCTTGACAACATACGGGCCTTAAAAATTGGGAGTCCAATTGCCCCTAGAATCAACATTAAAAGACATGATCTTCCTGAGCACGAGGACGCCTTCTCTGAATTCACGAGGCTTGACCTTCTTATCAAAATATTTCTTCATTCACTTATGGTATAACTAACCATGACACAAGGCTCTCATTCTCTTTTCTTCAATCAAATTCAATTGGTCAAACCTGTTCTGGACCCATTCAGCCTCTAACAACTTGGTTTCCATTATCACACGTAAAGAGTGAATCTCAACCTCGACAGGGATCACTGCTTCCATACCATACACAAGAAATAACAGGGTTTCCCCTGTTGAAGTATGGACGGATGTATGATACCCATGCAAAGCAAAAAGGAGCATCTCATGCCTCTTCATAAGTAACAACCATCTTTTGGATGATGTTCTTGATGTTTTTATTAACAACTTCAACAACCTCATTCATCTTTGGCCTGTAAGGAAATGAATTGTGATGGACAATCTTGAATTCTTCACAAAGTTCTGCCACCATCTTATTATTCAGATTCGACCAATTGTCAGTGATAATCCTGCTTGGCACACCATACCGACATATAAGATTATTCTTGATAAAGCGCACTACCACCTGCTTAGTAACATTAGCATATGAAGTTGCTTCCACCCATTTGGTGAAGTGGTCAATTTCCACTAGGATAAAACGATGTACATTCGATGCCTTGGGTTCAATCATTCCAATCATGTCAATACCCCACATAGAGAAATGCCACGAGGAAGAAATAACATTGAGGAGTATCAGCGGCACATGAATTTTATCAGCGTAAATATGGCACTTATGGCACTTTTTTGCAAATTTTTAATAGTCAGATTCCATTGTCATCCAATAGTAACCTACCCTAAGCATTTTTTTTCCATCGAATGTCCATTAGCATGAGTGCCAAAGGAGCCTTCATGGATCTCGTGCATCAACATGTCTGCCTCGTGTCTATCCACGCATCTGAGCAAGACCATGTCATAATTTCTTTTGTATAACACATCTTCATTGAGGATGAAGCTTTCTGCCAACCTTCTCAATGTCTTTCTATCTTTGTTTAACGCACCAATCGGGTATTCCTGAGTCTGGAGAAAATGCTTGATATCATAATACCAAGGTTTTTTGTCTGACGTCTCCTCTGTTACAAATACATGAGTTGGTATATCCAAACGCCACATTATGATATCAGGCACATCATTCCAAGTATTTGCTTGATAGATAAAAGCCAAAGTGTCCAAATCATCCGCCATCTGATTTTCATCTCTGGGAATATGGTGGAATTTAACTATATTAAAAAAGGGTAATAATCTTCTAGCATAATCTTTGTAAGGGATCAAGCCAGGATGACGAGTATCCCATTCTCCTTTAATATCATTTGTTACCAAAGTTGAATCACCATACACATCTAGAATTTTGATTATGAGATTAATAGCCTCCTCGAGACCCATGATACAAGCTTCATACTCTTGCATGTTATTTGTGCAATCAAATTCCAACCTTGCAGTAAATGGGATATGCGATCCATGAGGAGTGATAATCACAACACTAATTCCTTTCCTGTGAGCATTCACAGCTCCATCAAACACCATGCCCTAATGAGATTCAGGATTAGGACCTTCCCTAGGCAACGGTTCATCAAAATATTTTATTTTCAAAAATATCACATCCTCATCAGGGAAATCATATTTAATAGACTGATAATCATCAATTAGTTGGTGAGCAAGATAATCTTCCAACATAATGCTTTTTATAGCGTTCTAAGTACGGTATTCAATATCATATTTAGACAACAACATCTGCCAATGGGAAATTCTCCCAGTAAGAGCAGGCTTTTCAAAAATATACTTTATTGGATCCATTTTGGAAATTAACTAAGTCATATGATTCAACATATATTGCCGCAACCGCTTTGCTGCCCAGGATAGAGCACACCATGTCTTTTCCAACATAGAATACCGTGACTCACAGTCAGTAAACATTTTGCTGAGATGATAAATGGCATATTCCTTCTTCCCCGTTTCATCTTGTTGTCCCAAAGTACAACCCATAGAATTAACTAACATTGTCAGATACATAATCAATGGTCTTCACTCAACAGGCGGGGGCAAGATAGGAGGTTCAAGCAGATACTCTTTAATACTTTCAAATGCCCTTTGGTAATCATCGATCCACCCAATACCCTAATCTTTCTTTAACACTTTAAAGATCTACTCACATGTTGCATTCATATGGGAAATAAATCTGGAAATGTAATTCAAACGCCCAAGGAAGCCTCTAACTTGCTTTTCAGTTCTTTGTGCTGGAATTTCTTGAATTTCCTTAACTTTATCAGGGTCAACTTCAATCCCTTTTTTGGATGACAGTGAAACCTAACAATTTTCCTAATCGAACACCAAAGGTGCATTTATTTGGATTCAAGTGGAGACGATACTTCCTTAAACGCTGAAACAATTTCAACAAATCTTATATATGCCCTTCTTCAGCCTGGGACTTAGAAATCATATCATCGACGTATACCTCAATTTCCTTGTGCATTAGATCATGGAATAGGGTTGTCATATCCCTCTGGTACGTTGCACCAGCATTCTTCAACCCGAAGGGAATCACTCTGTAACATAATGTTCCCCAGGGCGTGATAAACATTGTTTTTTTTCCATGTCCTCAAGATCCATTCTAATTTGATTATATCCGGAAAATCCGTCCATGAACGAGAATACTTTGAATTTTGATGTACTATCAACAAACATATCAATATGTGGCAATGGAAAATCATCTTTTGGACTAGCTTTGTTTAAATATTTATAATCTACACACATGCAAACTTTTCCGTCTTTTATTTGGTACTGGGACAAAATTGGCAATCCACTGAGGGTACACTGATGTCACAAGAAAACTAGCATTAATCTTCTTTAAAACTTCTTATTTAATTTTCACTGCTATATCAGGGTGAGTTCTTCGCAATTTCTGCTTGATTGGCGGGCATTCTCGATTTAGCAGCAAATGATGTTCCACAATATCAGTATTCAAACCAGACATGTCTTGGTATGACCAAGAAAATATATCCACATACTCTTCCAACAATTCAATCAACCTGCTCTTTACGTCGGGATGCACCAATGCTCCAATCTTGACTTCCTTTGGATCTTCCTCTGAACTCGAATTAATCGTCTCCACTGGCTCTCTATACACCTGAATGGCACTTTCCTCGTGCTCAAGCAACCGCAAAACCTCTTCTGAGATTCCATCATATTCTTCTTCTTCTGCCACATATGAAGGATATTCAAAGTTGGGAGAGGGTGCAGGGTCATTATATTCAACAGGTTTTTTAATTAATCTACACATATGATTTATGATTGCTATTAGAAACTGACACATATAGCAAGTGATTATGCAGATTCAATTACAAATATTATTTATTTTGAAAGGTTATTTTTTCTGATAACAATTTTCCAAGAAAAAGCAGAAAATAAAGACACAATTTGGGAATCAAAGACAACTTTTATTATTGATTTTAAATATCAAAGCAACAAATATGCCCATATAATATCAACTTTCACCTTAGGCAGAGTGAAAAATTATTGAAAAGATTATCGAAAAATAAATTACTTTGAGACATGAATGCAAGAGGAAACATCAATGGTGGTCCAATTTTGGACTCTAACTCCATGCGTCACGTAGCTCGGCATCTCTTTGTTTGCTTTATCTTCCACAATAGCATTGATCCTAGGAATATTTGGATGAAGATAACCCCCGCTGCGAAAGATGTCTTGATATTTGCCCAAAGCAGACTTCAGATTCATGTTCTCACCTTTACCGTTCTTCAAAGAGAATCCCAAACCAGCTCTATTCTTATTCACATGTGGGTTCACAATCTGCCCCCATAATTTATTAGGTCCATTATGCACTACCTGCTAAGCATCCTTAAACGAAGCTATATAATTCTTATTTTCCCTTATATTGTCAATGGATAAAGCTTGGAACTGAGTTCTAATAGCATCTTCATCCGCTTCAACAACACTGAAAGAGGATAAATGAGATATTAACAAAGCTTGTTCTCCATTTATGATGACCACCTTTCCTTTATGCACAAACTTCAACTTCTGGTGCAAATTTGAAGTGACAACCCCTGCCTCGTGTATCTATGGTCGTCCCAGTAAATAGCTGTAAGCAGGCACGATATCCATAACCTGGAAAGTAATCTGAAATAAGTGAGGGCCTATATGAATAGGCAAGTCTACTTCCCCGATAACAGACTTCCTTTATCCATCGAAAGCTTTCACAGTTATGCCACTTGGGTGCATGGGAGTTCCTTGGTACTTCAGCTTCATAAGCGTGCTCCTCGGTATGACATTTAAAGTGGACCCATTATCAATTAACACATTTGACAATGAATCATTCTTACAGTTCATGGAGATATCGAGAGCCAAGTTATGATTCCTTCCTTCATCGGGAAATTCGTCATCACAAAAGCTCAGGTTATTACAGGATGTAATATTCCCGACAACACTACTGAATTGGTCCAAAGACATATCACTTTCCATGAAAGCTTGATCCAATACTCTTATGAAAGATTCCTTGTGGGCAGAAGAGTTCATTAGCAAGGCTAGAATAGATATATTTGATGGAGTCTGCAACGATTGATCTACGATCCTGTAATCGCTAATCTTGATAATCTTAAATATATCATCCACATATTTTTCCAGAGTAGTACCACTGGATTCCCCCACTGCTTTCTTAGGTTCAACATTTTCAACAATCTTCTTATCAGCATTAACACTCCATTGAATTATAGGTGCGAAAACACGACCATTGTGGGTCACTTGGTTGGCTTCAGCAATATTCTCGACATCAGAAAAAGGTTGGATGGGAACTTCCACACCATCCTCTAGGGTTGTAGCATTGTATTTGTATGGCACGACTTTGTCTGATTCGTAAGGAACATGACCCAACAAGAAAATCACCAATGGACAACAACTGGCTTGCTATGATATTCAATCTCTATAGGGGTCGGAACACCAAAACAAGGCATAATAACATTCACCCCCTTTCATAATACTTAGACATTACAGCGTCATTGTGATACGGTGGTAAAACCGATTGTTATACTGGTTTTGCATTTGTATTCGCATATGTTATGGTAAGCAAGAGTCACCACCGACTTTTCTTTTATCCATCAAAAGAAAGGGTGAAAAGAACAGAAAAATACCTTTCGAGAGTTTTCTGAGTAAGGGGGTAGATTATGGAAAGGGAAGGTGTTAACACCCTTTCCATCCATAGTTATCTACGGACTCTTAGATGCTTAGCTCATTTGGAAAATACCTTGTGTTTTGTGTTTTGAAAAGTGTTTTTTGAAAGTTCCTTAGTGCGGAGATTTTCTTTATGATAACTCTTGTATCAGTCCTCAAGAGTGTTGATAAAACATTTGAAAATGTTTTTGAAATTTGTTTTGTGTAAGTGTGAAAGTTTGTTTTTGAGCATAGCATCTAGGAACTATCTACTTATACTCGAAAGGTTTATTCTTTTCCTCCTTTCCTTTAGACATCGCTATCCTACTATTAGTGAGTAGGTAAACCTGTCGTTGGATGTTTGAGGGATATTCGAAGGGATGCTTTATAGTCACAAAGGAAACTGGGCAAGAAGTTTTAGTAACTACCCTTGGGTTTTAAGATCATTGTTTACCGAGGCAACATCGAGAGGGTCATCGAGGGACTTATGATATTTTGAATTGGAGGGTAGCCACTAAAATCTCTCACATTTCGAGGGGTGAGACTATTTCCAAAGGCAACCAAAGTGGGAGTACCCTAGAGGTCTATATGTGCAAGTGTGCTTATTTCAGTTGTTTTGTCTTGATGTTATGTTTGCTAGCGTTTTGTTTTATTCTTGCCATACAATCCTATTCGTCATACATCTAGCAGATAATAATTGCATTAATTAAAAATGCAGAAATATCAAACCTAGCTATTACGAGGCTTCGGGGAGGGGGATTATGTACATATTCAAAACATGGGGGGGGGGGGGAATAAATAAAAGCAATAACGGTCCTACTAATCATCTATTACATCACAATATACAATTACAATAATAAAAGGAAGTGCGAAAGAATAATAATGCGCGAATTTGAAAAGACGTCTAAAAATCCTAAGATATAAAAAATCTTTTAGTTGTTTTTGTTTTACTTTCTGGAAAATGCTAAAATTGATTATGAAATGAAATTTGATTAAATCCTAGGTCTATTGATTTTAATTTGAATAAAAATATTAAAGTAATTAATTAATTAGTTAAGGAAATTAATATTAATAAAAAAAGGACTAGAACCTATTTTTTTGTGATTTTTCTTATAATCATTTTACTGAGTAAATAAAATAAAAATAAACAAAAGGAAAAAAAGTTAACAAAGACAAGATTTGAAGAGGCATGATAGTGAAGAAAACTGAAGGCAGCTTGTAGAACACAAACCTGGATCAAAAAGGAGCTTAGAGCTGCCTTTTGATCCACTGAGGAAATTGGTCGAAGGTGCATGTTGTACTCATTCGATCTGGGAACAATGGATCTGCGGGAAATTTATTAGAGAAAACAAAATAAAAATCAAGACTTGGGTCAAATCTAATCTTAGATTCGACAGCCTGTGGCTGCATAATCCTAATTTGAATCCTCTGGGTCTGAATCGAAAGCTATTTAATCTTGCAAACTCATGAATCCCGAGATTCGAAAGAAAATATAGATCGTGCCCTAACAATGGCACGATCTCATCCCTGCACTTAAGCTTGTATGTGACGCATGAAAGTTGTGCTATATGATACCCTGAGCATGAATCAAACACTGAAAAACATTAATACATTATGAAATTATAGATGTGAATTTAAAATTTTACCAAAGATGGGATGCTTCAATTTGGAACTTCTGAGTGTGGATTGGCTTAGATTAGACTCTTGGGAGTCTCAGGAGCAAACACAAGGCTTATACTTGATGAACATGGACTGGGATGAGAGTTTCGAATTTTTGCAATTCCTTTGAAAAATTGATGATTTTGAGAGGGTTTCTTCAGGTCGTGTGTTCCTTTTCTTGGCTTGTAGAAGTCTTGTGTATTTATAGGAGATGGAGAGAGGGTCATAGCATGGAAATGGGAAGGGACAACCAATAACTAGGCTTTGAAGGAAAAATCAGACACATTAAAGGATTGCCTTTTTTGATGAATTCCTACCCCTTCGAGCTTTGGGATGAACCTGGACATGTTTGACTCCTTCGAATACCCTCAATCCTTGATCTTTGATTGGCCCAGAATTGCCTCCTTAGAATGGCTCCAATCCTCATCATTGGGTCTTCTTCTATTGAAACCCTATTTTCCTTGGTAGCTTGATCTGAAACTTTTCAACTAACCCAATCGAAAACCCTTTTCTGGCCAGTCGAAGCTTATTTTGTCATGAATATGATTGTGCAGGAGGCTTAGGCCTGGAAGCATGTAGGACCTTGTCCAGCAAGCATCTTGAACCAAACTCATTAAAAGGAAAAACAAGTGTGTTTCCCACAATTATGTATCCTTCGAATGGACCACATGTATGTCCTTCGAAGGCACCATTTATGTGTCCTTAGAATGGACTTTACTAGGTGTCAAAATGTGGAAAATTGTGTGTTGACTATTTCAGAGGTGGAATCGAAGCAAGCCGTTTCAAAGGGAGCCATTGCCTAGTCGAAGCTAGCACAAAGGAAGCCAATGCCTTATGGATGCTAGCATGAGGAAGGCTATTTCTATGTGGATCAAAGCAAGCACAAAAGAGGCCATTGCCTAGTGAATCAAATCAGGCATGAAGGATGTATTTGCCTTGTGCGCTGAAGGAACACACAAAGGAAGCCATTTCCTTGTAGGTCGAAGCATACATGAAAGAAGCTCTTGCGATGTGAATCGAAGGCAAGCATGAAGAGGTCTTTTGCCTTGTGAGTCAAAGACAAGCATGAAGAGGCCTTTGCCTTGTGGATCAAAGACAAGTATGTAGGGGCTACTACTGGAATAAAGCTTGTGGACCAAAGCTTGCTCGAAGAATCTTTAAATGTACAATCAAAGCTTTCCTGTAGGGGACTACTGCTTTGTCAATCGAAGCAGGCATGTAGGAAGTTCTTGCCTTGTGAATCGAAGGCAAGCCTAAAGCAGCTAATGCTCAGTCAAAGCTTTGTGAATTGAACTTGATCGAAGGAGGCCAACACCTAATTCAAGCTTGTGAATCAGGATTGCATTGAAGGAGGTCCAACGCCCAATCGAAGCTTGTTCAGATGCCAATTGAAATACCTTGTTCATATGCCAATCGACAGACACTTGATTATCTTCAAAAGTTTTATTTTCTTTAAGCAAGTGTTTGTAACCACCCATGTAAGAGAAGATCTTGGAAAACATGATAGGGAAAATTTTGGGGCACAATAGTCATTGTTGGAGAACATATCTTCTTCTGAGGAAAAGAATTCATCTGCCGAAACATACTCATCGTCTGACATAGTCTCGGCCGAGCAATCTTCAATCACATTAATCTCGTTGTAATCATCAATATTGCCTGAGATTTTGATAGTACCATTGTTCAAAAACAACTGAACACCCTTTCTCACTATGGAACAACCACAAGAATCTCTGCAGCAAATCCGGCAAGACCCATAATGGTGTTCTTCTTGACCATCCATGTGACAGAAGGTAGCATGCAATTGCACAAATCACCATTCCTATGATTCACGTCAAAAGTCACGGGGACATCCGTAGACCAAATTCATACTTCTTCGTACTCTGCCCTTAGCCTGATTATATGAATGAGGCCTTCGTCCATCATTTCCTGAAGATCAGCCTTTACCTTATCACACCCCTGTACATATGTACTGCAAATACCACAACCAGCATGGTCACACGTATAGTAAATAAACTCGCAGAGGTCAACATGCATCTTTACCAAATCCCCTCTAACCAGGTTGATATCAAAAATTCAGAAGTCCCTAGAACAACCAGCAACCATGTTTACAACATTTTCTCATCCATGCTTTGGCAAAGGATTATCTTTCACGTTAGGGCCAACATCTTTAAAGGATAAGAGTCTAGATCTCACCATCTTTCGTACTTCATATTTCAAAGGATAACAACTCTCAATATTGTTCCCTGGTGCTCCCTGATGAAAAGCACATGTCTGGCCTGCCTTATAATACCAAGGTAAAGGTAATGGTATAGTAGGGGGCGACCTAGTCTGAACCAACATCTTCTGAATAAAATCTGGAAGTAACTCTGCATAGCTCACCGGAATAGAGTCAAAAGCCTATATCTCTTGACATGTCCCTTGATTTCCCTGAGGGGATGATCTTTGATAGGCAACAGTGGTTGGAGCTACATTAACGACTAGAGTCACCGAAGAAACATGTTGCTAGTACCGTTGATGCCTTCTAGTTGGTCTAATATTCCTTTCTCCAATAACAACATTAGTTTTACTTTCTTTCTTAACCATATGTCAACTTCGTCCCTTTCTCTTTTGTCAAGCGCCCTTCTCTAACAACCTCTTCCAAACGAACACCCATGCTTACCATTTCGGTAAAATCACTCAGCGTACTGGCGACCATCCTTTCATAATAAAATGATCCAAGGGTTTTTAGGAAGACCTTGGTCATTTCTTTTTCTCCCATAGGTGGCACCACCTGGGCAACTATCTCGCGCCATTTCAACGCATATTCTTTGAACGACTCCATGTCTCTCTGAGCCATTTCCCTTAACTGGTCATGGTCAGGTGCCATGAACATACTATACTTGTACTGCTTGATGAAGGCTTCTCCCAGATCATTGAAGTTACATATACTACTACTATCCATACTCATATACCACTTCAGAGCAGTACCAATTAAACTATCTTGGAAGAAATGAATGAGAAAACGTTGATCATCAGTATGGGTAGACATTTTCCTGATATACATCACAAGGTGGTCACGGGGGCAAGAGTTGCCCTTGTAGCTCTCAAATTCCGGTACATTAAACTTGTCTTGCACCTTTACATTGGGAACCAGGCATAGCTCACTGACATTTTGTCCAAAAAATTATTTTCCTCAAAGCGTCTTCATTTCCTTCTGCATCTCATTGAATTGGTCTTGAGAGTCATCCAACTAGTCATAGAAACCCACACTTTCACTCGGTGGAGGAACATGATGATAAACTTCATCATTAACAAATGTCATAGAATTCACCGAAGGAGGTGCAGCATAATGAATCTCATTTCTAGCAGCAGGAGTAATATGCACCACAGGAGGTGCAGGAGTAGCAGCAGCTTGCACCATTGGAGAAACTTGAGCATCAAGATTAAAACCTTATGGAATGAATTTTTCAGGCATTCCCCATGGGTAACCCTGAGGCATACGGTTCTGAGCAACAGTAACTGGGGTAACAGAAACAGGAACTGATGGACCTTCGGAAGAAATTGTTATTTATTGAGGTTGAGCAAGTGGTGGCTGATTCTGAGCAGCCACCAATGATTCCATCAAAGTAGTAAGATTGGCCATACCGGCCTTCAAAGCAGTAACTTCTTCGCGCAACTCACAATTCTCTTGTTCAAGATTCTCCATTTTCTTCTTGGAATTAGCCCGAGTATTATACCAGTGAGACAACTTGCTGAACGAAGTATAAAAATTCAGAAAGACACTTGGGTATGAATAGAAATTCAAGAAATATGTACCATATGATGCATGATATGTAATGCACATTGTTGTACCCCAAAATTTGCCCTATCACTTATCAATAATTTGCTCACAAGATCTCATTGGGCTCAAGACTGCACTAGGGTTCGATCAGCTCAAGACACCTCCTTATGCACTGATGACCAAAATTAGGGTTTGAGTTTGCACAAGGATTTTTGAACTATCAATGTTTCATATGGCTTTCATGGATCATTATGGACTCCCAAGATCACTCATGCCAAGTTTCAAGTCTTGGATCCCACTTTTGATCAGTCAATTGAACAATTGACCTAAAAATTAGCTGTATTGGGGAAAAGTCAACCATGGCGAATTTACAGTCAAACTTCATAATTTTTTATCCACGTAAACATTTTACACCCATATGTATCATTTGATCAAGTTTGGACCACAATTCCTCAAGAAATTTGATCAAATCTCCAGAAGGGCAAAATAGTCAAAATTAGGGAAGGGCAATTTCTGATTTTTGACCTAGCAAATGATCAGTTGGTTTAAGGCATGATCTCAAGAGTCCAATTGCATCATTTTGACCTAATTACACGATTAAAAACATTGCAATACCATTGTATTGACAAATGAATTTTGCAGTCAACTGATCAAAAGTCAAATGTATACTGAAAAGTCAAACTTTGACTTTTTGGTCAAATTCAAGTACCAAAGATCATAATCCATCAAAACATGTCAAAATATGAAACTTATTCATTAAGAATTCAAGAAATCAAGATTTCATTTTGAAAAGTCAAAATTTCTAAACTTAGAAATTTTTCTAAGTGTTGAAAATTTCTTATTTTTTCATAACTTTGAGAAATATTTTCATTATGATGCAAGATGATTCAAAGGAAACTTACAACATTAAAGTTGTAGATCTCCATGAAATCTATAACTTTGTTTCACACAACTTCTCATAAAAGTGATTGGATCTCAAGTTATAATTTTGTGAATACATACTCATGAACTAAAAAAGACTTGGTGAAATTTTGCCTTAGTTAGGCAGATTTTTGACCTAACTTCATGACATTTTTTCATATATTTCCAAGGGGAATATTCAAAATCAATTAAAATATGGGTTTAAATCACATTTCAAGCTTTCCAAAATGTCAAAGAAATCCTTGAGATCATTCTTGAGTAGGGAGAATCGAAGAGATGAAGTTAGGGTTCCATTCTTGTTTTTCAAGCCATTTTCATGATGAACATTGGATCAAATCTTCAAGCATGATGTACAAATCTCACTTTGCAGGCTTCTAACTTGACTTTCACTCCATAATTAAGTGTTTTCACAGCTGTTGGAAGCTTTAATCCAAGAATTCAATGCATTGTACAAATATAATTCCATTTTGGGAAGAAAGGGAATATTGCCATTTTAGAAAAGCAAGCTTTATGCAAAGTCAACTTGCATTGAGCCTTGCATTTGTTCTTTATGCATAAACACACTCTACACAATCAGAACAAGTGTGTTTAAAGGTTTCAGCCACCCTACAAGCCCTGTACCTTACATTGAAACCATGCTTGTCAACTTTGCTTCAAAAACAAGTAACCAAGCCATAACATGTGAGTTTCAAATTCTGAGTTGAGACAAGCCTAAAAAACTATTGCTTATAAGTATACACACTATTTGCAAGTTGACACACGGATGCTAGTGCCATGAAACTACCTCAAACACTCAAAAACCATAAACCTGTTCAAGAATATCATTAACACACAGTTTTGAACCAAAACTCATGATCTTCATTTCCACTCGTGCATTTTGAAAACAAATCACTCAGACAGTTTCTATACATCATACCAAAGCAATCCATACCCTTGTTTCCTCACTGTAACTCCTCCATCACTATCCACCATTTTCAAATATCAATCTTGCAGGTTGACTTGAGTAAAGATATTCAGGGACTTTCAAGGCAAAGTAAGAGTTGGAATACACTCAAGGAGGTCCAGGCAAGCTAAACAGATCATCAGGACATCTCAAAAGTTGCTCAAACTCCATTCACGACTCCAGATGCAAGAGGTAAAAAATCAAACTTCTATCTCTTCATACAAGCATCATCTGATCCTGATTTGTGAAAACAAAATACAGATATCTTTGCTCTAAAGCTGACCATGTTCATAGTTCCCATTTATATTAACTGTGTGTAGAGAAATGTGGATTTAAATTTTTTTAGAAAATTAGGTTTCAATTTAGGGCCAGAAAAATTAGATTTTATCTCTGACTTTTAGCTTACATAAGTTATATGGTTGAATTTGTTGGAAGAAACACCACAACTTTCATGTTTGAACTTTCCATTTTTGTGGAAAGATGAGGAAGATACAGGTGGTCCGGTTAGGCGCCAGGTTGAAGATGAAGTTGCCTTTAGAAAGCAGTTTATAATATATATTTATGCTTTGATTATATGACCGGATGAAATAGCCACCCCAGTGGCAAGTGCGCGCGTACTAAGTCATATGTTACCTAAAGGGCGAGGGTTCGAACCAATGTGAACCCCCCTTTTATATTTTTTTCATTTTTCTGATTTCCTAACATCTTTTTTGCAGGCGCAGAGCCCTTTGGGCCTGGCATTTTTTATTTTTGCTAGCATACTTCCCTGCCTACTTTTGGCACCCCCTGGCCCATTTATTTTTATTCACTTATTTATTTTATTTTTCCTTTTAAATATATTTTCTAAAATACCAAAAAAATCATAAAAAGTATAAAGATAATATATTTATATTTTGACATAATTTAAATATTTTTTCACATAAAAAATTATTTTATTCATTATACTTTATTTACTTTTATTAATTTCCTTGTAAATTAAAATAAAACTAGATTATTATTTATCTAAATATATTTATTTTAATATAAAAAAGACCAAAAATATTTTATAACACCACATATTATTTTCAAGACAAAAATATAAAAAAAATACTTTTTCTTTAATCAACTAAAATAGATTTAGGGTTTTGTTCAAAAATCTTTTCTTAATTAATTTCTTTTCTTAATTAACTTAATTTAATTTAATTTAATTACCTTTTTCTCTAATTAGGTTTAGGTTAAAACCTCCTTCTTACAAAAATCCAAACACAAAAATCTTTTTCTTGCAATTTGCATTTGTACTTTATATATTCCTTCAATTATTTGTACAATATTCAATTTGGTTGTAGGAGATTAAATAGGTTTATATTATTGCAATCCCCATTCATAAATTGTATACCCCCTTCCCACAAATGTTGTAATAGCGTAGTAACTTTAAATTTTGCAATTTATCGCTTTTACATAATATGCTAGTAATTAGGGTTTGTATGGGAAGAATAAAATCAATCAAATAGAAAACCATAATCCAAGACAAAAAAGAGCATACAAATAACACACTTGCACACAAGCACCCTTACAGTAAAATCCACTTGATTTCCTTATACAAAATGGCCATATTATGCATGTGAGGTATCTTAGCAAACAACAAGCAAAATACAAGATCATAGTCCCTCGATGACGCTATCCATGTTGCCTTTCAAAATGATCTTAGTCCCTAAGGAAAGTGCTAAGATATATTTCTATATTGCTAATCATGGTTATACGATGACCCTTGCCAGTCCCATTTACATCCAAAGATAGGGTTGCTTAACAAATCAATGGTAAGTCAACAATGTCAAAGGAAGAGAAAATGAACAACAAAGACATTTGAGTAGGTAGATTGCTCCTAATTACTTGCTCCATTTCAAAACAAACATCCTTGCTATTTTCAAAACAAACACTTACACTTTCAAAACATCTTACAAAACTTGAAAACATTTTCAAAAGATCAAACATCTTTGTATACATTCTTACGAACAAGAATCATTACAAAGATTGCCTAAACAATGGCCTCTTTACGAAATACTTTCAAAAACCACACAAAGCATAATTTCAAACCAAAGCAAGTGATCTAGCAAGTAACTAAGAGCTCATGGAAAACCATGGATAAAAAGGGTGCTAGTACCTTCCCTTTTTATAATCTACCCCCCGAACCCAAGAAACAATCTCAAAGGTCTTTCTTGTGCTTTTTCACCTCTCCTTTTGGATAAAAGAAAAGTCGGTGGCGACTCTTGCTAATCGCAACATTTGCAAAAAAATGCAAAACCCTCAAGTCAGTTCTCCCACCGTATCACACACAAGATTTATTTTGTTATTAATATTTCAAGGGACTCAAAGAATTATAGACAATTTTGCAAATATTAAAGTACTAACACATTTTGAAATATTGAAAATCTCATTATAATAACTTCAAAATTGATTACAACTTTTTAGTATAAGTTTCAACAATCCCAAGTAGAAAAAAAGATAGAATCCAAAATCCTAAAAAAGCAAAGCTGATGAAGATCACTCCACACACTGACGCTTTTCTTTGAGTCTTATAATCAGAGCCTTCAACTGCTTATTCTCTTCTGCATACCCTTCAGCAACCACTTTCCAATCACCAAAGTTAGGAAGTGAATGATTAAGTCCTGACTCAGCTCCAGAGGAAAATAAACCCTCTTGCCTTTCCATTATCTCTATAGCACGACTCTGAAGAATCTTGATCAAGTCATCCTTCTCCTTCAAGTCTACTCGGTAGGACATCTCTCAAGTATGACACTTATTCTTCTAAGCTTCTTTCTCCTGCTGCATCTTGACTAGGGCAAGCTGATGCTCTTCCACATCGTCCAAAAGGGGAGGAGTGGTCTTCACAAACATATCAGGCATTGGTGCTTCACGAGAATATGGCATATTTAACTAGATTGCCCTCGCTTGTACCCACCGGAGATAAGGCTCCAAAGAAACAGCTCCTATATGTCCCAAGTCCTTTCTACTCTTCCTGTGAATATGGCGCCAAGCCTTTGCAATTTCCTCCTTAGATTTCTTATGATCCTCTCCCTCTTTAATAAAGAAACCACTCAGATGAATATTATTTGGCTTATCTCTCATTGGATACCCAAGTTGTCGTCGTGCAAGAACGGGATTGTAGTTAATTCCTCCCTTTGTACCAAGAAGAGGTACATTGGGGAAACTACCACAACTATCGACAATCTGCACATCATGGTAAGCCTGATAATACCAAAAAATATCTAAATGAGTGAGGGCCATAACCTTTGGAGCCCAACGAGGTTCCTTTTTGACATCCCATAAAGCATCAGACTGGGGTAAGTGAGAAATAAACCACTGATACAACAAAGGCGTGTAGCAAATGATCATCCCTCCATGATAAGAATCCAGAAGATGAGTGGAGTAATAAGCCTCTCTTAATAATATAGGAACTGGATTCCCTATCAAAAATATCCTGATGGAATTGATATCCACAAAGTTGTCTACATTCAGAAATAAGAACAACCCATAAGCAAGTAGAGCAAAGACGGCCTCAAAAGCAACTGTACTTTTCATCCTAGCAAAGTAGCAAGCTTTCTCTAATAAAAACTGAGCGGATAATCCTCTAATTCCTCCATTTTTATTCATGTGGGCCTCAATCTCAGACTTCCCCAAATGAACAATATCATCCATCTCACAAGACTTTGGCTCCCCCTCCAAACCGGTGAAAGGAACACGATCGGTAATAGGTAAACCCAATAGATAAGAATACTCCTCTAATGTAGGCATCAACTGATAATCAGGGAAAGTGAAACATCGATACATCGGATCATAGAACTGGACCAAAGTCAAGATAATATCCTCCTTCATCCTGAGCTTCATGAGAGACACAATGGATCCACACTTCTTCCGAAAATTTGTAGAACTCTCAATCTCAGGAATTAGACTCATTAAATCATCTATCTTAGGATTCTTGAAACTATACTTCTGAGTCTTTCTTTTTCTAGAATCCATGGTCAAACAGTACCGGAGATATTCGCAAAAAGTCAACTTTAAGTCCCTTGAACCAAAATATCTTAAAAGATGCTCATGGGCGCATGAATGAATGATGCAACAATCAAACACAAGATCACAAACATAAGGTTCATAGGTTCAACGTCACGAGCATAAGGTCGAAGGTACTACCCATAAGGTATCGTTACCAATAGTTAAAAAAATAATATTTTATTTGCAAAGAAAAATAATTATAAAAAAAAATATTTTTTTCACTGATGCAATCGATTGAGCCCAGAGTGCAATTAATTGAACATAGTGAAAATTTGAAAAAATCTGCAATTTCAAGCTTGTCAATTTTGGCTCCAATTTTTCTTCATTTTTTTAAAGAATATATCATTAATTCAAATTTTGGTGCAAATTTTTCATTTTTTGAAAGATATATTATTAATTCAAATTTTGGCTCCAATTTTTCTTTTTTTGAAAAATATTCATTAATTCAAATTTTGGCTCCAATTTTTGAAAGATATTCATTAATTCAAATTTTGGCTCCAAGAATTAATTGCCAAGCCTAATTTCTTTTCCCAAACCAAAATCCAAACCACCACTAATCCCAAACCTAAACTCTATAAATTGAGCCCTCATTTCATTCAAATCACAAGCTTTTGATAGCTAAATCTACCTTGCTAAAAAATCTCTCAATTCTCTCCATCTACCAAATTTACTCAAAGCTCCATTTTCAAAAAAGTTAGTAAGCTTTTCATTGAAGATTACTAATCTTTGAGCTAAACCTTCATCCATACACTTTTTCTTCATCTATTCTCTATATCCAAGCTTGGGCAATTGATTCTTGGGGCTGAATTGAAGCAAATTCTTGAAGTTGTTTTGATAATTCTCTAGATTTACCTTTGGTAAGTTGGATTTTTCATCTTTCATGATGTGATCTCTTGTTGATCTTTGGTCTTGATTCGTTGAGCATTGTTTTGTGATTCTATTGGTGCTATTTTCTCATAATTTGATGGAATTTCCATGCTCAATTGAATCCATGATCATAAGGTGTTTGATGGAAAGTTTGAACAAGAATTTGGCCTTTTGAAATGTTGTTTTTCTGATTTTTACAGAGTGCAATCGATTGTTATAACAACGCCATCAATTGTCACAGAGCGAAATTCAATTTTTTTTTGAAAAAATACACTAATGCAATCGATTGCTGCCGGAGTGCAATCGATTGCTTCCATAGTGCAATTGATTGTAACAGTGCCTAAATTCTTTTTCTGCCTTGTTTTTTGGATGTTTTGATCCATCTATCTTTTTCTACTCACTCCTTTTGATTGTTGATTTAGATTTCAATTTTAAATGTCCAATTTCTCTTTAAATTTAATGGACTTTGGGTGTAGATGAAGTTGGATAAATGTTCATCAATTCAAATCTACCAAAGAGTGAATTATTTAATTCAGTTTTGGTGCTTTGGATTAATGACATGTTTAGTGCTTTAATCTATCTAGATGAGTGATTGAATTTAAAGATGAAAGAAATTTAAGGTAGTGATCTAAGTTAGCTTATCATTCCCCTCTCTCTTCATCTTATCCCTTTCTTTTTTTATTGTGCTACATATTAATGGATGATGATCTCTATATCATTTATCCAAATATGAAGTACATAGATTGCTATTGACCGGCCTTAAAATAGGTGCGACTTCTACATAAGTCCACTTATGATTGCTTAACATAGTGCTAAATTTTGTCCTGATTCGAGAAAATGATTATTTGTGGCCCAAACCTATGTTTGCAAGCCCAAGTATGTTAATTTGAACCCTTTGATCCAATAACCTTCAGATTCATTGTTAGGAGGCTTTGGTTCTACCAATCCTCCAATGGATCTTCATCAATTTTGGTCAACGCGGATCACTTAAACATCATTGATCATTAAATGTTTCCTTGAGGATTATTAAATGGATGATATACTTGACAAAAAACAAATGCAACTTGTTATTGAGAGGATTTGGTTCTACAAATCCTCTAATGAGTTCGAAATGCAAGTTTCAAGATGGTCATCCAACTAACCATTAACTTCTCACAATTGACTTTATTTTATGCTTTTATTTTATGCTTTTACTTTATGTACCATTTTACTTTAGCATTTACATTTCATACTATTTTCATCTTTGCTCGCTTGAGCATTTACTTTTATGCTATTTTATTTTGCTCACTTGAGCTTTTTTTTTCCCTTTTTGAAGATACTTAATAATCAACATGAATCATAAAAAACTTTAATGATACTTGGACTACTTGGTTACTATCCTTGGCATTATGGATTATTGGACTTCTTGGACTTAGGATTAGAGACCTCGACCTATGTTGGAGACCTTGTGACCTTAATTGATATTTTGTCTGGAGTTCTTGGGGTTTATCTTAAGACATTGGTTTGTTTGTTTGTTTTGTGTGCATGATATTGTGATTGCACACTTTGTCTGTAATATGGAATTCATCTGTATATAGCCGTTACTCTGCCAAATTTTTGCGAAGACTTAATGCAATTAAAGCTTTGTTTTCTCAAGAGGTCTAGTATCTTTGCTTGCTTGGTTTCAATCCAAATAATGGGAATTCTATATTAACTCATAATGTCAAGTATTAGATTCTGGTTGGATAGATGGTTTTTCTCTTTAGCTTTTACCTTATGCTTTAGGATAGTCCCTTCTTCTCCTCCCATCTTCTTTAATTTCAAAAATCTTCTCTCTCCTTTTGAAAACTCTTGTTGCTTCTAAACTTGAACCACTTTCATAATAAACTTGGACTTAGGTCCATGCATTTTCAAAACATTTTCATAAATAAACTCCAATCAACTTAACAATACCTTGACATTTTTGTGAGAAGATTAAAAGTCAATCAATCTCATTTAGACCATTTTTGCCACTTTGGCTTTTACTTTAAAATTTTGTCAAAATATTAGACTCTTGTCAATCCTTGTAGTGATGCAAACAACTATACTTCTACAATATATAGTGAAATGAGATATTTTCAACTTGAGTGTTGAGTGAGGCATTGTTGATTTTAAAATCCAAACCATATCCTCCACTTTGAGATGATACAAATTCTCCTTTCTCATGATTGTGGGTAGTAAGTCTGTTTTCCATAAGGACAATGACGATGATATCTTATCTCATATAATTAACCAATACACTTGTTTTAAATTCTTTTTAAGAGGAACTATGTGTACCTTGATCCCCTATTGCACGGAAGGTGGTACATAGGCATTTAAGGTTCCCAACCACGGTGGGCACAAAAATCATAAAAAATATTTCTTTCCTCACCTCCACCATCTATTTTTATACAACATTTCATAGCCAAAATATACATATTTTACAAAGAGGTTCTTGTGGAGTACCGTAGATGTTTAGGGTTCTAATATATTCCCTTTGTATAACCAACCCCCTTACCTTGAATCTTTCCCCCCTCTTTTAGGCTATTCTCTCTTTTCCCATTCCTTTGGAAACAATAAAGCACGGTGGCGATTTTTATTTTGATCTGTAAAAGTCTAGTCAATCCCAATGCCTTAGTCTTAAACATTTCTACCACTACAGAAAAATGGATAATCTAGTGGGGAAAGATTGACCTCTTGCTGGTCCATCCCTGAGTGGGTTAAACCTATATTTGTTTATATCTAAATATTTTCTATTGTTGTTTATGTGTTATATGATGTGTATATGTTTGTCTGGATTTTCCTGGTTTTCAGGGTGCTTGGTGATTACTCATGAGTCCTATACCCGGACTTGGGAAAACTTTAAGATAGGACGGGCGATATAGTCATGTTAACTTTGAGGGAGTAATCCCAAAAAAGGATGCATGAGATCCCCCACTCTGTGGAGGCCCCTTTGACTATAGTTTCGTTTACCGAGTAATCGAGAAGACATACTGCTTTCAACCTAGGAGCCTGCTGAAACTGAGGACCATAGAATACCTAACCCATCTTGGCCTTTTAGGTGTAGTGCGGAATCTATGACGGAGTAATTCAAGAATAGTTGTCACGTGATACTACGCTCGGATGAGTTTTTCTTGAGAATATTACTAATTATTGAGTTAATCGGGAAGTTGGTAATCTGAAGGAAGGATGTAGACTCTCGGAACCTCTAGAACCTTGTTCGATAGGTGATAACTTTTAGAATGATACCTTAGGGGTATCATCTTTAACCTTATGCTCATGACGTTGAACCTATGAACCCTATGTTTGTGATCTTGTGTGTGATGGTTGCATCATGCATCCATGCACTCATAAACATCTTTTGAGGAAATTTTATTTCAAGGGGCTTAAAAGTTGACCATTTGAGAATATCTCAGGTACTTTTTGACTATGGATTTTGGAAAAAGAAAGACTGGAAAATACAGTTTCAAATATCCCAGAGTAGGTGAGTTGCTATGTCTGATTCCCTAGATTGAGTGTTTTGCAGATTTTCGGAGGAAATATGGGTCCATCATTTCTCTCATGAAGCTTAGGATGAAGGAGGGTATTCTCTCGACCTTGGTCCAATTCTATGATCCGATGTATCGATGCTTCACATTCCCTTACTATAATTTGATGCCTACACTAGAGGAGTATTCTTATCTACTAGGTTTGCCTATTATTGATCATATCCCTTTTACTGGTTTAGAGGGTGAGCCAAAATCACATGAGATTGCCGCTTTGATTCATATGAGGAAGTCTGAGGTTTAAGCCCACATGACTACTAAAGGAGGGATTAGAGGACTACTAGCTCAGTTCTTATTAGAGAAAGCTTGTTATTTTTCTATGATGAAGAGTACAGTCGCTTTTCAGGCCATCGTTTCTCTACTTGCTTACGAGATGTTCTTATTTCCTAATGTGGACAAATTTGTTGACATTAAAGCCATCGAGATCTTTATGATTGGAAACTCAGTTCCTACATTGTTGGGTGATACTTATTACTCTATTCATCTTTGGGATTCTTATCATGGGGGGATGATTATCTGATGCACGCCTCTATTGTACCAGTGGTTTACTTCTCATTTGCCTCAATCTGATGCTTTTTGGGATGTCAGTAAGGAACCCCGTTGGGCTCCTAAGATCATGGCACTTATTCACTCAGATATTATTTGGTATCATCAGGCTTACCATGGTGTAGATATTTTCGACAATTGTGGTAGTTTCCCTAATGTACCTCTTCTTGGTACAAAGGGAGGAATTAACTACAATCCTGTTGTTGCACGAAGACAGGTTGGTTATCCGATGAGGGATAAACCAAATAGTATTCATTTGAGTAGTTTCTTCCCAAAAGAGGTAGAAGACCATAAGGAAGCTAGGGAGCAGGTTGCGAAGGCCTGGCGTCACATTCACAGGAAAAGTAGGAAAGACTTGGGACCTAAGGGGGAGGTTTCTTTGGAGCCTTATCTTCAGTGGTTACAAGCGAGAGCTATTTAGTTGAAGATGTCGTATTCTCGGGAAGCACCTATGCCTGATTTGTTTGTGAATACCACTCCTCCCTTATTGGATCATATGGAAGAGATACAACTTGCTTTAGTCAGGATGCCGCACGAAAAGGAAGCTTGGAATAATAAGTGTCAAACTCTAGAAATTTCCTACAGAGAAGACTTGAAGGAGAAAGATGAGTTGATAGAGACTCTTGAGAGTCGGGCTGTAGAGATGATGGAGAGGCAAGGGAATTTATTTCCCCCTAATCCTCGGTTAGATACTAGTTTTTCACTTCATGATTCAGGTGATTAGAAGGAGGTTGCCGCCAGATATGTGAAAGAAAACCAGAGGTTAAAGGCTCAGATTACCAAACTTGTAGGTAAGCGTCAGCGTATAGAGTGATCTCCATCAGCTTTACTTCTTAGGGTTTTAGACTTTACTGTCATCTTGTACTTGGGATTATTGAAACTTGTAATCTATTTTGAAGTTATAATAAAAAATTTCAGTATTTCAAATGTGTTATTACTTTGATATTTGCAATGTTGTCTATAAATCTTTATGTCCCTTTAAATAATAATAAAAAATATATAATAAATCATGTGCATTGCACATCATGTATCATTTTGTACATACTTCCTGCATTTTTTGTGCATATCCAAGTGTCTTACCAAGCTTTTTTACTTCGTTCAGCAAGTTGTCTCACTGGTACAATACTCGAGCTAATTTTAGAAAGAAGATGGACTATTTAGAACAAGAGAATCGTGAGCTGCGTGAGGAAGGTTCCGCTCTGAAGGCCAGCATGGCCAATCTCACTGCTCTAAAGGAATCTCTGGTGGCTGCTCAGAATCAGCCACTGAGTGTTCAGCCTCAGCAGACAATGGTTACTACTGAAGCTCCGACTGTCCTCGTGTCTGCTGATAACACTTACTTTACACTTGTTTTTGACTCTGATTTCACATGTTATTTAGGATTTTTATTATTTTTTTTCTCGTATTATGCCTATCTTTTCTTTTCTTTTCAGGTATTTAAACTATCCAGAGCTCCCCTGAAGAAATGAAGGAAAACATGCTGAAAAATAGGAGTTTAGGTCAAATTTGCACTCATGGCGTCCACCATGGCGCCAACCATAGGGTAGGCCATGACGTGGACCACCTCCTGCTGGCCTCAAATTCCATGTTCCCCATTTCCCTTTCATCAACACACATGGCGGGCGCCACATTTGGACGATACTTTCCCCCCCAAAAGGAGTTGGGGGGCATTCCTGTGATTTCCTGCATTCTTCATCCTCTATAAATAGAAGTTCCTGATTTCATTTCAAATTACCCAAACTTAATTTCAAACTTGATCCAACCATAACTGCAAACTTAAGCCATATAATTTCACCATTGTAAGCGATAATTCTTCACATCAGGGAATTATTGCACTTTTGATTGAGTCTGTAATCGAGTTTGGAGCACTTCGGCAGAAGTTTATCTTGCCACGTTTATTTTCAACTTCTTTTTATTTCCAGTTGCATTTTACTTCCAGTTTGTAGCAGATTTAAAACCTCCCCGTTTGGAGCAGGTTTCTATTTATATATTTCGCACCTGCTTTTACTTTGTTTATTTCCCGCACCTGCTTTTACTTTGTTTATTTCCTACACCTACTTTTACTTTGTTTATTTCCTGCACCTACTTTTACTTTGTTTATTTTCCTGCACCTGCTTTTACTTTGTTTATTTCCTGCACCTGCTTTTACTTTGTTTATTTCCCGCACCGAACTTTAAATTATTTACTTTCTCGCATGATTTATTTTAACATGTCTGTTTACATTCCCATGTCAGGCTGAACCTTACTGGGATATAATGTAAGGAATCTAGTTAGATCGATTCTCCAAAAAAATTGTCAATAAAAATGCTTATGGGCTATTTTGGTTTTTAATACGAGTTTTCTGTACTTTATTATTGTTGGGTAAGATCGAAAGTCGTCCAACCTTTTGTTAAACTCAGTTAGTTCTAACTTGTCAAAGGAAGCGAAAGCGCTTTGTCCAGTTAGTTAGGGATTTTTATTATCAAATAAATCTATTTTGAAACTATTTTCGGATGCGTTTATAGGGTTAAAGTTAGGTTCCCTTTTTATTAGAAATTCCAGATCAAAATACTTTTTAACTTGGTCAAGTACTTTATTTCTTAAAAATAGTTTTATTACTTTAACACAATGCACTCCTTTTTGTAAGTCACGATAAGAAGGTCTGATTAGAGAGTAAACTCGGTTCTGATTACGCGAAAGCGACAATTCCTGTTAAATTAGTTCTTTTCTTTATTAGAAAATATTGCCCTATAAGTAGTTCTATTCCGAAGCATTGCGAATATCATCTGACTATGTGAATTACATTCGACCCCGCTTTTATATTTGAAGTTTATTTCACCGCACTTTACTTTCTTGCATGCTCAATTCCATATTTAATATTTGACTTAGCTAAACACCGTAACAATAGGAAACGATAGATTGATGATTGGTCTCTGTGGATCGATAATCTTTTATATTACTCTGACGCGATTCGTACACTTGCGAATACACCGCATCAAGTTTTTGGCGCCGTTGTCGGGGGGAAAATTCGTCAAATTTCGCACCCTATAGTCGCACCATCTAGACTAAGTTTTACAGTCTGGTTATTGCGAAGATATTGCAGCACCGGAACCTTATTCAATCCTTTAGCGGAACCTGAATGTTACATCCATTTTATCCGTAGAATTAGGAAAAACTATGGCCGAGAACCGTAACCAAAGACCCCTCAAGGAATTTTCCCAACCGTCAGATGAGGAACCTAGTTCTAGTATCGTAAACCCAACTATAACCACAAATAATTTCGAACTAAAACCCTCATTGTTGCAATTGGCGCAACAAAACCAATTCGGTGGTCTCGCTACTGAGAACCCGAATCAACACTTAAAAACTTTTATACAATTAGCAGACACTTTAAAATGCAATGGTGCTTAGCTTGAGGCAATACGACTAAGATTATTCTCTTTTTCCCTCAGAGATAAAGCACGAGATTGGTTAGATTCCCTTCCACCCAATTCAATAACAACCTGGGAAGAAATTAGGAGAGTATTTCTCACAAGATATTTTCCGCCCAGCAAAAATGATGTCCTTAGAAACCAAATCACTAGATTTAACCAAAACCTGGGAGAATCACTTTTTGAAGCATGGGAGAGATATCACCTGGTAAGAGCCTGTCCACACCATGGCCTAGAACAATGGATAATCATATACACCTTCTATAATGGACTCCATTACAACACAAAGATGTATATCGATGCTACCGCTGGTGGCGCATTGATGAATAAACCTTACCTAGAAGCCTGCGCTCTAATTGAGGACATGGCCCAAAACCATTACCAATGGGGAACAAAATGAGCTACGGTAGAAAATAGGAGACCCAAGGAGGAATACATGAGATAAATTATTTAGACATGATGCAATTTAAAATGGACGCTCTTTCCTTAAAAGTTCAAAACATGTCTCAAAACCCTAATACTGTAGCCACAGTAGCTTCAGAATGTGAACTCTATGGGACCCAAGGACATCAACCTGCGAAATGTAACTTGTTGAATGCGCTCTGCTCAGATCAAGCAAATTACACCCAAGGAAACCCATTTTCAAACACTTAGAACCCCGGATGGAGGAATCACCCAAAACTTTCTTATAAAAACAATAGCCCAATACAAAACTCTGCACCTCCGAGACCTACAGGTTTCCAAGCCCAAAGACCAAATCAACCTATGAAAGTTATGGCACCCAAACCAAACCTTGAGAAAATCATGGAAAATTTCATTTCAGCTCAAACCCAGCAAAACAAAGAGTTCGTAAATCAGAATATTCACGTAAACAAACTAATCACGCAATTAGGAACTAAGGTTAATCATATAATTACGCACAACAAGATGCTTGAAACCCAGATCTCGCAGATAGCCCAAACACAAGCCCCACAAACTGCACCTGGAGGACAATTCCCTGGACAACCTCAACCAAATCCAAAGGGCAAGCTAATGCCATTTCCTTATGAAGTGGGACTACTTACGATGGACCCAAGGATCCAGCCATAAGTACACCCTCATAACCTAAGACAAATGTTTTGCCTGCAGACCAAGAGGAGGAACCAGAGGAACCCGAAAAGCAAAAAGAACCAGAATTAAGAGATAAAACTAATAAATCACCACCCTCGTATAAACCCCCAGTCCCATTTTCGCAAAGACTTAAACAAAATAAACTTAACAATCAATACCAGAGATTCGTTAAAGTTATAGAAAAACTCCATGTAGAGATTCCTTTCACCGAAGCCGTCACTCAGATACCATCTTATGCTAAATTCCTAAAAGGCATCCTGACCAACAAGCGTAGACTTGATGATCCCAAACCTATGGAATGCAATTTTATTACAAAAATAAACTTGCCAAGAAAGAAAAGGATCCAAGAAGTTTTTCCATTCCTTGTATCTTAGGAAATCATACTATTGACAAAGCCTTCTTAGATCTAGAAGCTAGCGTCAGCCTTATGCCTTTAGCAGTTTGTAGAAGTTTAAACTTAGGAGAATTGTAGCCGACTAAAATGTCTCTCCAGCTGGCTGATAGATCAGTTAAGTATCCTATAGAAATACTTGAAGACATACCAGTTAAGATCGGTCAGCTCTATATCCCAACTGATTTCATAGTTATAGATATTAAAAAAGACGAAGAAATCCCAATCCTCTTAGGTAGACCATTCCTATCAACATTCAGAGCCATAATTGACATTAAGAAATGAAAATTAACATTTGAGGTGGGTGATGAAAAGATAGAATTTATTCTTTCAAAGTTCTTAATGGCAACAGTCATAGGAGATGTCTGTTATGCCATCGACGTCATTGACGAGTGTATATTGGAACTTAAGCGAGAGGAATCTAACAAAAATATCAAGTTACCTTCGACCCCCATTATGGAGGACGATGGATTTAAAAGTTTAAAACCTTACATCGATGACGACCTCTATGAATGTTTATCACTTACTCCTGTTCCCATGCCTTTCCATTTGAAACCATCTTTAGAACTGAAGGAATTTCCCAAGAACCTCATATACGAATTCTTAGATAAAGAGATGAATCGTCCTGTTATAGTTAACGCTATTTTAAGTTAAGACGAGACAACTCAACTCTTAGAGATCTTACAAAAAGATTCGTCAGCTTTAGGGTATAATATCTCCAATTTAAAAGGAATAAGTCCACCGGTGTGCATGCACCGAATCTTGTTAGAGGAAAACTCAAAACCCTCAAGAGAACATCAAAGAAGAATAAACCCTATAATGAGCGATGTTGTTAAAAGAGAAGTTCTTAAGTTACTAGAGGCTGGTATAATTTACCAAATATCAGATAGTAATTGGGTAAGCCCTGTGCATGTGGTGCCAAAGAAAGAGGCATCACAGTCATAGAAAATGAGAAAGGTGAGCATATTAATAAACGAACCGAAGGAGGTTGGCGCATGTGTATAGATTATAGAAAATTATACAAAGCAAACAGGAAGGATCATTTCCCTCTTCCATTTATAGATCAAATGCTCGAACATCTATCCAGACACTCGCACTTTTGTTATCTAGATGGATACTCAGGATTTTTCCAAATACATATTCACCCTGAGGATCAGGAGAAAACAACCTTCACCTTCCCTTATGGAACGTTCGCCTATAGACGAATGCCATTTGGACTCTGTAATTCCCCTGCCACTTTTCAATGTTGTATGATGTCTACATTTGCAGATTACCTAGATGGAATAATAGAAGTTTCATGGATGATTTCTCGGTGTGCGGATTCAATTTTAAAGATTGTCTCTCCAACCTCGAAAAAATCCTTGAAAGATGCGTAGAGGTGAACCTAGTGCTAAACAGGGAAAATTCCATTTTATGGTTAATGAAGGTTTAGTATTAGGCCACATTGTCTCCGAAAGAGGCATTGTGGTCGATAGAGTCAAAATTGAAGTTATAGAAAACCTCAGCCCACCTAAAACCATTAGGGATATTAGAAGTTTTCTTGGACATGTTGGTTTTTATCGGCGTTTTATAAAAGACTTCTCTAAAATAACAAAAACTTTGACTAATTTTATAATGAAGTACGTTGAATTTGTTTTTGACGAGAAATGTCTCGAAGCTTTTAAACTTTTGAAACAAGCAATGATTTCAGCTCCGATCATGCAACCCCCAGATTGGACAAAACCTTTTGAAATCATGTGCGATGCCAGCGATTATGCAGTTGGTGATGTTCTAGGACAACGGAAAGACAAGAAATTACATGTTATATATTATGCTAGTATAACCCTATATGTCGCCCAGCTCAACTATGCAACAACAGAGAAAGAATTACTGGCAGTAATTTTTGCGATAGATAAGTTTAGGTCCTACCTAGTTGGAGCAAAGATCATTGTTTACACTAATCATGCTACCATACGTTATCTATTAAATAAAAAGGATGATAAACCTAGATTACTTAGATGGATCCTGTTACTCCAAGAGTTTAATCTAGACATTAAGGATAAGAAAGGCACAGAGAATGTTGTCGCTGACCACCTCTCTAGATTAGAACACTTAAAACCTAACTTATTGCCAATAAATGATGATTTCACCTATGACAGACTTATAGTTAAGACTGATGATTTCGAGCCTTACAGAGATAAAGATTTTGAAAAAATTTCAGTAATGAAGAGTGTACCTTGGTATGCTGATTTTGTAAACTACCTAGCTGTAGATATCATACCCCCTGATCTAAATTACCAACGGAAAAATAAGTTCTTTAAAGATGTTAAACATTTCTACTGGGATGAACCACTCCTATTCAAGAGAGGAATAGATAATATTTTCAAGAGTTGTGTCCTATAAGAGGAAATAGAAGACATCATCAGACATTGTCGTTCTGCACCTTATGGTGGATATGCTGGTATATCTAAAAGGCACGCCAAGATTCTTCAAGCAGGCCTCTATTGGATAACTTTATGACACGATGTTCATGCCTACATTGTCAAGTGCGACCGATGCCATCGCACCGGGAACATATCAAGACGTGATGAGATGCCAATGAGGAATATCCAGGAAGTCGAACTTTTTTATGTTTGGGGTATAGACTTTATGGGACCATTTCCACCTTCAATGGGAAACAGGTACATTTTGGCAGCTGTGGACTACGTGTCTAAATGGATTGAGGCTATTGCATCACCCACAAACAACACAAGAGTGGTAGTCAAGTTATTTAAGAATATCATTTTTCTGAGGTTTGGAACACCCCATCTCATTATAAGTGACAGAGGATCACATTTCATATCCAGAATCTTTGATAAGATTTTGAGTAAGTATGGAGTAAAGCACAGAGTAGCAACACCTTATCATCCACAGACTAACGGACAAGTAGAAGTATCTAACAGGGAAATTAAACAAATCTTAGAGAAAACCGTTTCAATTTCCAGAAAAGATTGGTCTCAGAAGCTACATGAAGCACTATGGGCCTACATAATAGCTTTTAAAACCCCTATTAGAACAACCCTTTACCAATTAGTCTATGGAAAATCTTGTCATTTACCCTTCGAGTTAGAGCATAAAGCCTATTGGGCCATTATGACCCTGAATTTGGAATATTTGACTGCTGGTGAAAAACACATCCTTGACATTCATAAATTGGAGGAATTCCGCCAGTCTGCCTATGAGAGTGCTATAATATATAAAGAATGAACCAATACTTGGCATGACAGAAGAATTGTAAAGAAAGCTTTCAATATAGGCGACCTTGTTCTCCTTTTCAATTCCAGGTTGCGACTTTTTCTTGGCAAGCTACGTTCAAGATGGACTGGTCTTTTTAAGGTCTCTAGAATCCTAAGATCTGGAGCAGTCGAGATCAAGAACAATTCTTGTAGCCCATTCATCGTGAATGGGAAGAGGTTGAAGCACTAAAAAGGAGTTGACATTCCCACCAACTACTCCAGCCACACTCTGATTGATCCACTAGTACCAGTTTCTAATATATGAAGTTTACTCGTCAAGCTAACGACGTTAAACAAGCGCTGCATGGGAGGCAACCCATGGGTTTATTTTTTATTTTTTGCATTTATTTACTTTTTACTTTATTAAATTTAACCTTATATTTATACTAACAATTGCAAAATTTATGATTTCAGGCATCACCTGCTAGCCGTCTTTGCTAACTACATTTTTCAAGATGGAGCATTTCGATGACATGCATGTTTCCTTCTGAGATGACACTCAGAGACAATGCTATGTGGTCATGTCACAGCGACCCATGGCACCGACCAGATATCCTGACCAGATTTTCATGGAAGCTCTTGGATTTGAATCTAGTATCAAGTATCTATGCAACCAGCTAAAGTGGGACGAGTATGCAGATGACCTAAATGTGACCTACAGGAACCTCACCTTAGAATTCCTCAGTTCATTCGAGTTTGAGCCCTATAATGGCTAGGATGGATATCTCACTTTCAGACTATTCGGGATAGAATACTGTTTTACACAGAGGGAGTTTGGCGACTTTCTAGGCTTCCAGACCACTCTCGATGCTATACCTGAGCTACCAGCTGACTATTTCATGACTAGGGACATAGAGAAATTCTGGAGAGATATTATTGCTGAAGGGAGCCTTGATCCTTCGACTCAGCTATCCCTTGTTATTCACAACCCCGCTCTCAGGTATTTTAAGATGGTTATTGCTCACACTTTCTTAGGGAAGGACGAAATTGATACCCATGTTAGCGAGGAGGAGATCTTTTTCCTCTACTATGCGACCCAGTCTCGCCCTGTAGCCTATGGAAATTTTCTACTGTGGAATCTCATGATGACCTCTAAGTCTGCTGAAGGTATCCTCCATGTGGGAGGGACAATGACTCAGATTGCTTTTTCTTTGGGTCATACAAGTAAGTTATCTCACCTTACCTCCTATTGTGGATATACTACAATGGACATTTATTTCTTCTTGGATCGTGGGCTGATGAGAAGAGTCTACTTTAATCCCAACCAATATAGACTCCTGATTGATAATGAAACTCTTCACTATTTTACCTTGCCTGATCCCATGATGACCAATGTCCATAGCCCTTCCAATTTGACATATGCCTTAGAAGGTCTTGGAGAGATTGTGGACGAGCGAAAATCACCTCTGGTACTTGAGTATCATCCATGTCCATCGCCAGAAAGGACCACTGTATTCTCTAATAATTTCTCTTTGTAGCAACCCAATATTTATGCACAGGTTGCTGAGCTGTGTAGAGAGGTAGCCCAACTTCGTCAGACAATTGAAGACCTCTCTCTTTAGGTTATGGTTTCCGATGCTACTCACTATACTGAGGTAGACCTCCTACAGCAGGAAATTGATGATCTTCGCAGTAAGTTAGCTGCAGCTCATGGTTCTGAGTCAACCAAGGACCCTACTACTCCTTGATGATCTTGATTCATATTTGCACTGTTTTTCTGTTTTTGTTTATCATGTTGTTTCCTTCTCCATAATTATTTATTTTTATGCCTAACTCTTGCATTTTACTTTCTTTTTTTTGTGACTTACCGTGATTAAGTATATTTCTTTTTATCTTTATTTTTTCTCTTTAATTAATTGTTTATTTTATTTTTTATGAGTTTATTATTTTCAAGTTATAAACATAAAAGAAAAAAAAATTCAATACACCAATCCTTGGAAGCACCAAATGAAGAATTGTTGTTTGCACCTACGAGAAGAAATTGGAATAAGAAGCCCAAACCAACAAAACAAATAAATTTGAGCCAAGCCCAATTTTCAAACATGGCGCCCGCCACCAAGACCATGGCGCCCGCCATGGGGTCTAGGATTATAACGGGCATATTTTCAAAAACCTCCCATTTTTTCCCATTTTCAACCCCAAAACCTCTCATTTTCTCAACGATCTACTACCCCATTAACAACCCCAACACCTCTCATTTTATCAACCATCTACTACCCCATTAACCACTCCAACATCCATTTTCCTAACTGTGATCGGTGGGAAAGAATTGACTGTTTTGGAATGCTAGTTCGCGTTTGCGTTTGTCTTCGCAAAATGTCGCGGTAAGCAAGAGTCACCACCGTCTTTTATTTTATCCAACAAGGAAAGGACAAAAGCACAGAAAAATTTCTTTTCAAGATGTTTCTCGGGTTCGGGAGGTAGATTATAGAAAGGGAAGGTGTTAGCACCCTTTCTATCTGTGGTTATCCACAGGCTCTTAGGTACTTGCTCATTATGTCTTAAAAAGTTTGCTTTTCTTTGTGTTTGTGGATTTGAAAGAAGTTTTTGCTTGAAAGTTGTGTAAGTGCGAAAAGTTTTGTTTTTGTTTTAAAAGGAGCAAGTACTTAAGAACATCTACCTACTCAAAAAGGAATTAATCTTTACAAGTGTCCTTTAGACAATGCTATCCCACTATGGAGGAGTAGGAAGCATCGTCGTTGGAGTTTTCGGGTCAATTCGATTAAGGGACGTGTGGTCACTAAAGCAATGTTAGGACGCCTTAGCGGTAACCCTAATGTCTTAGATCATTTTTCCGAGGCAACCGTTTCGAGGCAACTTTGATCTTTGGACAAGAGGGCGACCTCTAAAACTTCCTATACTTAATAACCACGTTCGAGGCAACCAAGTGAGATGTACCTTAGGAGTGGCATGTGCGAGTGTATTGTCTTTCAGTTATATTATCTTTGTACATGTCATGGTGAGCTACTGTTGATTTTAAGTTAAGATAGATCTTGTCATGCATAGCCTATTATTAATACATCTAACAGTTAATGGTTGTGGAAATTAAATTGCGGAAAATAAATCTAAGCTATTACAAGGCGTCGGGTATTTACATCGCCAAAAACAAACCCTTGAAAATTAAATTGCGAAAAGTAAATAAAAGCGATAAATAAATAAATCCTAAGTTAAAAAACTATTACATCCTCAGAGAAATTACAATTATATGGATCAAAGATAATTCGCGCGAGAAAAATTGAATCGGAACGTCCTTTAGGGTTTTGACCCTTTTTATTCAATAAAGCATATTTTTTGTTCTTTTTTGAATTAAGGATTCAGTCTAAATTAATAATGGAATTAATAAATTAAAAGAAAATATTTTTTGGGTTTTTTATTTTAATTAAGGAAATAAAATGAGAAATGGTAAAAATATTAAAAAACCTAATTCTAAATCAATTTTAATTTATTGCAAAATATATTATTATTAAACCTAATTAAAGCTAAATAAATTAATTAATGGTTTATTTACAAAAATAGTGAAATTAATAAATATTATTTTTTATCGTGTTTTCTGATTTTTTTATGAAAAATTTTAATTAGTTAATTGGTTAATTAAAATACTAATAATAATAAAATAGAAATAGAAAATAATGAAAAGAAAAATAAAATAAAGATACAAACTCAAGGGGGTGCTGGGCTTGAAAAGGGAGTGTGAATTGCAATTTTTGGGCCCAAAACGCTTCAGCCTGTTGGACTTTTTGGATTTGCTAGGCGTGAATTGACTTGAGACCATGGTAGTCTCCCAATCTAGGCCCTTGGATCTGCTTCATGAGCCACGTAGCATTGAAGATCTGCAAGCGCATGGTGGTCCATCCCTTGAGGAATGCATATGAATACCTGAAGATAAAATACAACAAGGTTTTGGGGGGACCTGGGATTCGAACCCAGGTTCCAATACTCATATGCCAACGCGCTTACCACTCAACCAACTGCATCTCTTTGTTATTGTAATAAGAAAATAATATTATATAATAAACAAAGCACTAAGCTTGCAAAAATAAAAAAAAACGCGCCACTGATTTGAATAGGACAATGGCATTAGGACACGCAATCATCTTCCTCACAAAACCTGTTTCATTTACCTGCGGATTTTCATCCGCAGGAAGTTTCGTAGGATGGTTCTAAAACTCGCTCCAGGCCATGAAAACGCTATTCAAGAACATAGACATGTTCGTCTCTGCCTCCTCATCATTCCTATAACCATTATTTGTCTCAATTTATCCTGCATAAGAAACGCCTAAAAAACAAGAATGGGAACCCTAGGTTCGAGTATCATGATACATGGCCTAAGAATGAAATTGAATAATACAGAAACTTTGCAAATGATGTCAGGAGTTCAAATATGCAATTATTTTAAAGAATGGATGCAAGATTGGAGCTTCACGATTCCATGAATATGGCGGTTCAAAACAATACTTATAGGGCTTTTGGAGGCAGGAGAGTACGCGATAATGATTGGTACTGCTTGTGTGAGATCCAAGGAAGCGATTGGAACCTTTGTTTGATCCTCAAAAGGTCTCTAAGTGCGATTTCAGATCCAAGGTTTTCAAGCTTTTTTTCTCCAATTCTTATGGCCGTTTCTGCAGTGGTTTGGGCGTGCTCCAGGTTTATGAGGCTTGATTGCATATAATAGAATGATTCTAGGTCAGAATATGGGCCAATATCCATGTGCATTGAAGAATTGGGATTTGATTTTGATCACCATAACCATATTTCCAAATATAGGCAAGATCTGATTTTTTATGCTTGAATGAGCCATGATGCGATTTGATTGAGTGAATAATGATAATTGCAAGTTGTACAAATCACAAAGATCCATTTACATCAATTTTTAGATTTTATTTGATTTAATATTGATTTAAAATGAATTAAATCAATAAAAATAAAATAAAATAGAAAAATAAATGAATGGTCATGAAATTAAGTATGGGACACGTGTGTTGCAAGACAAGACTATATCAAGTGGAAAAAAGAGGGCCCTTTTGTCAAAAATTGGAGTTTTGAGGATAGTTGACTTTTGGCAATTTTGGAAAAATGCCAAACTTCAACAATGCATAACTTCTTAAATTTTGAACATTTGGAAGTTTTCTTGGACTTTTTAGAAACCTTGAGATGTCCTCTAATCAACCCTTTTGGTCTCATCTCATTCTGATGTTCCATGCTCAAGTTATAAGCTTTGGCAAAAAAGGTGTTTTTGTTGACTTTCAAAAATGACCTATAATGTCCAAATTTGTAACTTTTATGAGAGCATTTCTTGATATTGGGGTGTGAAGATGGACTGTAGGAAATTGCATCTTCTTAAAAATGTGCTTTGGATGGGTCATTTCTCATAAAGTATGAGAAAGTTATGCTTGGTCAAAGTTGAGTTGACTTTTCCTACAAAACCCTAATTTAACAACTTTTGAATCTTGATGAACTTTGAGCAATCCTTGATGAATCGTGATCAAACCTTGATCAAATGATGAATTAACCTTAAAAATTAGAATGTTGACAAAAAATCTTGAGGTTTGACTGTATTTGGGACACAGTTGACTTTTGCTCTAGCACAGTCGATTTTTGGGCCTCTTGAGCAATTGACTGACCAAACTTCCTCTGCAAGGCTTGAAATTTGACATGGATGAACTTAAGAACATATTAGGACATTGGGGAGCACTTGAGGTCATTTGGATGTAAGGACCTTGATGCAACACAAAACCCTAATTTTGACTTGACTGCCTTAGGAGGTGATTTGACTGTCCAACTCTTGAGCTAACTTGAGTCACTTGGAGATTATTCTTGACATGTCTTGAGAAATATGGGAGGGAAAATTTTGGGGTACAAAACTAACCTTCATAAAAATTCAAACTTTCTCCTTCCAATCTCCAACACCCATATTTGAAACCCATTTTTTTCAAATTTCTTCCAAAGGAGCAACAATGGAGTTCAACGGATACGTTCTTCGTGAAGGCAACCCCGAAGACCGACAACAGAAAATTCTTGAAAATTTGCAAGGACGAGAAATTGTCTCAACCAGGTATGTCGATGAAGACTGCCTGTATACTTTAGGACTTTATCATAATTTTTTTCATTTAGCTGACATCCTAGGATTGAATGATATTTTTACTAGAAAAGAGCCCACCTTTGAGAGGCTAACTCGAGAATTCTTAAGTTCCCCAATTTAGTTGGTTCACCCCGACACTGCTAGTGCCGTCATTACGGTTAAATTCCGTCTGTTTAATGTTGAATATGAATATAACACCGACGAACTAGCAGCTCTATTGGGTATTCCTCATGGTGATGGCGCTATTTGTGAGACCCCTTTGGATTCTGAATGGTCCACTGATGCATTTTCCTTCTGCCGCTAATTGTCAAACTCTTCTATAAATTCTTTTGAAGGAATTTTAGCATCATTGATCCATAACCCGACTATTCAAATTTTTTGATATATGCTCGCCTGTACTATTTTTGGCCGGGAGAATCCAAGCAAGGTAAATGCTAGAGAACTTCTATTTTTGCAGGGTAGTCTCACTAATAGAAGAATTAATTCAGTCCCATTTATGATTGCTCACGTGATTGTTGTCCTGAGACACACAGGGACCATAGCTTTTGGGGGACTAGTTACATCTATTGCTAGCGCTCTTCACCTTGACACTGAGATAGCTACACTAGCACCCCTGCCTCCTTGCACAATTAATTTGAAATTTCTAAAAGATATGAAATTGTGCAAGGTGAGGAGAGTGGGTGGCTTTAAACTTATGGTTCGGGGTGTCTCTATCCCATCATTCATTCTGCCTTGCACTAGATGTACTGATGTACGAATTGCGAGGAACTGGACCTATGATCTAGATGCTCCACCTCTTACGGGTCCATTACCTCCTAATGTTCCACTTGGGGACGGACATGAGACTGATGAAGAATATGAGCAGAGGGATGAACCTCATGCCCCACATGTGCCCCCACCATGCTTCACCCGCACACACTGCACCTTCTACTTCTAACACTTTAGCAATTACGGATCCAAGCTTCTACATCACTGAAGAGATGTGGCATAACCAGCTATCCCGGGAGGAGAGAAGAGATGGTTTACTTTCTTCCATCCAACAGCAGTTGGAAGATAACATGAGTTTTTTGGAGGCGTCACGACAACACTCGAATCGCTCTTTTCAAAGTCTTATGGAATCTCAATTGGCGATATCCAACGAGCAACATAGGCAACAAGCTCAGTTTCAGAGGCACTCCACCCTCATGGAGGCCACTCAAGGTTCCCTTTTAGGCAACCTTCGCGAGATTCAGAGTTCACACATTGCCTTGTCCGCCAGAATCGACCAGTTCGAGGCTTCTCAGAGCAGTCGTTGTCGCAGCCGATCCTGTCATCCTAGACATTCACCGCAGGATGGCGAGGGATCCAGCCAGCCTTAGTACTTTACCAGGTGACTCTTTCCTTATCTTATTTCGCAACACTGAGGACAATGTTTGATTTAAGTGTGGGAGGAGATTTACTCGCTTTCTCGCTTTATTTTTTCCTTTCCTGCATTTTCCTTCTCGTTATTTTACTTCTTTATTTGCTTTAGTTTGCTTGTTTGCTTTCTTTTCAAAATAATACATGTGTTTGACGAGTCATCTATATCTGTATGGTCTAGTGTATGTCCACTCCCTCATTTCTTGAGCCTAACCGAAAAAAATTTCTAAGAAAAACACAGTGTTTTGAACATAGTTGGGCTATAAGACCTGGTTGAGATAGGATGTAGTATGACTTGGGAAAGCCCTTTTGAAGCATCGACATCATTTTTACATCTTAAGCTTCATAAATTTAGGAATTCAATCCCGATACCCCCTATGTCGTGGCCTTCAAATTTTCATTCTTAAATCCTTGAATAGTTTATCCTAGCAGTCACCTCCGGTCTAAGCATGCTCTACGTAGGGGACCAAAGAGAAGTGAATGATATATATGTTATGTTCTTATTATAAACTACAATCCTGGGATAGGTGATCCTCACAAAGTCATTTAACTCAACAAAATTTGTATGTTTAAAAATAAATCAAAAGCAAAAGCGAAAGAAGAAGAAAAAGAAAAAAAAACTTTTTTTACCCATCTTTAGTTGGTTCAGAGGTATCTGGTGCTGAACTTGGTAGGGCAGATTACGATCTGATCCCCCACAACTATAAATGGGTCAATAAAAGGGGTTACACCAACTTTTTGTACCAGAGCCCTGCGTTTTATGATCAGAATCACTATCCGGTCACTTTACTATGATCATGTACGAATAACGGGCATAATGTGATTGCGCCTGAATGAAAAAGGATTTGAAAAAAGGAAAAATATAGGCCTAAGCATAGTGGCATGATATGGATTAGTTCGTAAAAGAACGAAGCTTATGTTCGTTTTATGGAAGAGTGTCACTACGATATCCTTGGTTTAAATCAGTCTTTACCTATCAATACATCCCTGTTTTAATTCCAGAGGCCCCTTGCAGCCTAACTTGTTCACTAACACCGTTTTTTCTTCTTAATCTATTTAGAGTTTTTGCTTGAGGATAATCAAAGGTTTAAGTGTGGGAGAATTTGATAAGACTTACTTTACACTTGTTTTTTACTCTGATTTCACATGTTATTTAGGATTTTTATTATTTTTTTCTCGTATTACGCCTATCTTTTGTTTCCTTTTCGGGTATTTCAATTATCCAGAGCTCCCCTGAAGAAATGAAGGAAAACATGATGAAAAATAGGAGTTTAGGTCAAATTTGCACTCATGGCGTCCACCATGGCGCCAACCATAGGGTAGGACATGACGTGGACCACCTCTTGCTGGCCTCAACTGCCATGTTCCCCATTTCCCTTTCATTAACACACATGGAGGGCGCCATGTCCCTAATGGCGAGCGCCACCTTTGGACGATACTGTCCCCCCCAAAAGGAGTTGGGGGGAATTCCTGTGATTTCCTGCATTCTTCATCCTCTTTAAATAGAAGTTCCTGATTTCTTTTCAAATTACCCAAGCTTAGTTGCAAACTTGATCCAACCATGGCTACGAACTTAAGCCATATAATTTCACCATTGTAAGCGATAATTCTTCACATCGGGGAATTATTGCATTGTTGATTGAGTCTGTAATCGAGTTTGGAGCACTTCGGCAGAAGTTTATCTTGTCACGTTTATTTTCAATTGCTGTTTATTTCCAGTCACATTTTACTTCCAGTTTGTACCAGATTTAAAACCTCCCAGTTTGGAGCAGTTTTCTATTTATATATTCTGCACCTGCTTTTACTTTGTTTATTTCCCGCACCTGCTTTTACTTTGTTTATTTCATGAACCTTCTTTTACTTTGTTTATTTCCTGAACCTGCTTTTACTTTGTTTATTTTCCTGCACCTGCTTTTACTTTGTTTATTTCCTACACTTGCTTTTACTTTGTTTAATTCCCGCACCGCACTTTAAATTATTTACTTTCTCGCATAATTTATTTTAACATGTCTGTTTACATTCCATGTCAGGCTGAACCTTACCGGGCTAGAATGTAAGGAATCTAGTTAGATCGATATTCCAAATAATGTGTCAATATAAATGCTTATGGGCTATTTTGGTTTTTAATACGAGTTTTCTGTACTTTATTGTTGTTGGGTAAGATTGAAAGTCGTCCAACCTTTTGTTAAACTCGGTTAGTTCTAACTGGTCAAAGGAAGCGAAAGCGCTTTGTCCAGTTAGTTAGGGATTTTTATTATCAAATAAATCTTTTTAAAACTATTTTCGGACGCGTTTATAAGGTTAAAGTTAGGTTCCCTTTTTATTAGAAATTCCAGATCAAAATACTTTTCAACTTGGTCAAGTACTTTATTTCTTAAAAATAGGTTTATTACTTTAACGCAATGTACACCTTTTTATAAGTGACAATAAGAAAGTCTGATTAGAGAGTAAACTCGGTTCTGATTACGCGAAAGCGACAATTCCTGTTAAATTAGTTCTTTTCTTTAGTAGAAAATATTTCCCTATAAGTAGTTCTATTTCGAAGCATTGTGAATATCATCTGACTATGTGAATTACATTTGACCCCGCTTTTATATCTGAAGTTTATTTCACTGCACTTTACTTTCTTGAATGCTCAATTCCCTGTTTAATATTTGACTTAGCTAAACACCATAACAATAGGAAACGATAGATTGATGATTGGTCTCTATTAATTGATAATCTTTTATATTACTCTGACGTGATTCATACACTTACGAATACACCGCATCATCTGCTGCTCCAGCTGTTGTTCAGAATCTTATGCCTCTGGGATATCCTTGGGGGATTCCAGAAAACTTTGTGCCAGAAGGTTCTAACCATGATCATCAAATTGCTCGGCTTACTTAGAATGCTACTGCTCCCGCACCTCCTATGGTGCATGTTACCCCTACTGCTAGAAACGAGATTCACTATGTTGCACCACCCTCGGTGAATGTGATCCTGTTTGCTAATGATGATGTGTATCATCCTATTCCTCCACCAATTGAAAGCTTGGGCTTCTATGATAGAATGGATGATTTTCAAGACCAGTTTGACAAAATATATAAAGAATTGAAGGCCCTCAGGGGAAAAGAGTTGTTTGGGCAGAATGTGAATGACATGTGTCTGGTTCCTAATGTCAAGATATCTGCGAAGTTTAAAGTACCAGAGTTCGAAAAATACAAGGGAAACACTTGCCCTCATGCTCATTTAGTGATGTATGTAAGGATAATGTCTACTCATACAGATGATCAACACCTGTTGATCCATTTCTTTCAAGACAGTCTAACCAGTGTAGCGTTAAAATGGTATATGAGCTTGGGCAGTGCCAATATTCATTCTTTTAATGACTTAGGAGAAGCACTTATCAGACAATACAAGTACAATATGGACATGGCGCCTGACCATGATCAATTCAGGGCCATGGTCCAAAAGGACAGGGAATCATTCAAAGAATATGCCCAGAGATGGCGTGAGGTAGCCGCCCAGGTGATTCCTCCAATGGAAGACAAAGAAATGACCAACATTTTCCTGAAGACACTAGGTGCATTCTATAATGAGAGGATGGTGGCGAGTGCACCCAGTGATTTTACTGAAAGGGTGGGAATGGGATTTCGTTTGGCAGAGGGTGTGAGAGAAGGTCATCTCACAAAGAGTGAAAGTTCCAGTAATGTGAAGAAGCCATCTTTTGGATTTTTTAAGAAGAAATAAGGGGAAACAAATGTTGTTATTAAAGAAAGAAGGGTTAATACTTATAGAAGAAATCATCAGCACCATCAATAAGTTTCCTCGGTAACTCCAGTTGTGAACACGGCTCCCACCACAGTTGCTTATCAAAGACCAGCCCCTCTGAGAAGCCTAGGGAAGATTCGAAGAAGAGAACCTTTTGACTCTATCCCTATGAGTTATGCACAACTATTTCCAGCGTTGATCCAAAAAAAGTCAGTCCAGTCTAGGCCACCTCCTGCTGTACCATCCCCTTTACCTTGGTACTATAAGGCAGACCAGACGTGCGCTTTCCATCAGGGTGAACCGGGACATAATGTGGAAAACTGTTATCCTTTGAAATTCGAGGTACATAAAATGGTAAGATCTGGCCTTTTATCCTTCAAAGATGTCAGTCCGAATGTAAAAGATAATCCTCTCCTAAAACACAGAGGAACGAATGTTGTTAACATGGTTGCCGGTTGTCCAGGGGAATTCTACATTTATGATATTAACCTAGTAAAAGGGGATTTGGTAAAGATGCATGCAGACCTTTGCAATTTTAGTTACTACACTCATGACCATGCTGGTTGTGGTACCTGTAGTACTAATATACAAGGTTGCGATAAGATAAAGGCTGATTTGCACGAGATGATGGATGAGGGCCTCATCCTCATAATCAAGCCTAGGGAAGAGTATCAAGAGGAAGTAAATATGGTTTCTGGATGTCCTGGAGAGTTCAGAATATTTGATGTGGAACACATGAATGATGATCTCGTACAAATACATGCTATTTTCTGCCACATGGCTGGTCAGGTAGAACATCAATATGGATCTTGCCGAATTTTCTGTCGGGACTCCCGAGGATGTTCAATTGTAAGAAAAGGTATCCAATTTTTTTTGGATAATGGAACCATCAAGGTTTCAGGGTAAATAGATAATTACTATGAGGTTAACGAGATTGAGTTTGAGGAAGAATCAAATGATGATGAGTATGCTTCCGCAGATGAATTCTTTCCTCAGATGAGGATTTTTTCTCTTATGATGATTCTTTGATGACTGAAAAAGGTGTGAATGTGATTGTTTTGTGTTTTAATGATTCTTCCCCTATTGAAATTAAATACTGTAGTAAGCCATTTGTTGCCCCTGTGGTGATTTTCTTACCAGGGTCCGTTCCTTACAAATCCAACAGAGTTGTGCCGTACAAGTATAATTCTACAATTTTAGAGGATGGTGTGGAATTTTCCATCCAACCAATGCCTAATGTTGAGAATATTTCCGAGACTGGCAGAATAACCTACAGTGGTCGTATTTTTGCACCGGTTGTTCGTGTGGATGTTAGTACTGGAAAGAAGGTTGTGGAAAATGTTAAAGAAAAGAAGGCTACAGGTGAATCCAGTGGTGCTACTCTAGAGAAAGAGGTGGATGATATTTTGAAGATAATCAAGATCAGTGAATACGAAATTATGGATCAGTTAATGGAGACTCCTTCAAAAATAGCTATCTTGGCTTTATTGTTGAACTCTGCTGCTCATAGAGTTTCTTTGATAAGGGTATTGGACCAAGCTTTCATGGAAAGTGATATGCCAGTAGACCAATTCAACAGTGTGGTAGGGAACATCACATCATGTAATAAACTGAGTTTTGCAACGATGAACTGCCCGATGAAGGAAGGAATCACAATTTGGCCCTCCACATCTCTATGAACTACAAGAATGACTCATTATCCAATGTACTGATTGATAATGGATCTGCTTTAAATGTGATACTGAGGAGCACTCTTATGAATTTGAAATATCAAGTAATGCCCATGGGCCCAAGTGGTATTATTGTTAAAGCTTTCGATGGGTCAAGGAAGTCGGTTATTGGAGAGGTCGATCTGCCTATTCACATAGGCCCGTATTTGTTCCATATCACTTTCCAAGTCATGGATATTGTACCCACATATAGTTTTCTACTGGGAAGACCATGGATACATGAAACATGGGCTGTTACTTCCACTCTACACCAAAAGCTGAAGTTTGTGCATGAAGGAAAAGTGGTTATTATAAACGGGGAGCAAGCATTGCTGATATCTCACCTATCATCTTTCAGTTCTGTTGAAGCAGATGAGGCTGTTGTGGAGACACACTTCCAGGATCTATCTGTTGATAATGTAAGAGAGAATGAGAACTCTATGGTTTCATTAAAAGATTCTCAACAGGTTGTGCGCAGTGGTCTGAGTAAAGTATGGGGACAGGTCATTGATCCTCCAGTAAACAAGAACATGGCTGGTTTAGGTTTCTCTGCTAGGAATGGCAAGAATGAAAGTTTGAAGTTGAATTCTACTATGAGAAGTTATCATGATGTTTTTCGCAGCGGAGGCTACCTCCATCCCACTGTATCTAGAGTTAATTCTATTGAGAAGGGTGAAAAAGATCAGGAAATGCCGAATTATATGACGCTTGGAGTCTGAATCCAGAACTGGATCACTTATTATGTTCCTTCTTGCATCCATGTCTCAAAGTAATTTGTTTTTTCTTTGCAAAAATCTTTCATTCTTCCCAAAATTAAAGTTAATGTTGTATGGGATTATCTGTTTGCTTTGATCATTAAAATCATAAATAAAAGTTGTCTTTTGTTCTCAAAATTGTGTCTTTTATATTTCGGTTTTTTCATGGAAAATGGTAATGATAAAAACCCCTTTTTGAATAGAATAATAATTGAAATTGAATCTTCATAATCACTTATTAAATGTGCCAGTTTCTAAAAGCAATCATAAATCATATGTGCAGATTAATTAATAAACCTGTTGAATATAATGACCTTGCACCCTCTCCCAACTTTGAATATCCTATGTTAGGGGCATAAGAAGAAGAGTATGATGAGATTCCATAAGAGGTCTCACAGTTGCTCGAGCACGAGGAAAATGCCATTTAGCCACATAAAAAATCATTGGAAACAATCAATCTCGGTTCAGAAGAAGAGCCAAAAGAGGTCAAGATTGGAGCATTATTGCATCCTAACGTGAAGAGCAGATTGACTAGACTGTTGAAGGAATATGTAGACATGTTTGCTTGGTCTTACCAAGATATGTCGGGTCTAGATACCAATATTATGGAGCATCATTTGCCTTTAAAGCCAGGGTGCCCACCCATCAAGCAAAAGTTGAGAAGAACTCATCTTGACATGGAAGTAAAGATCAAAGAAGAGGTTCTTAAGAACATTAATGTCGATTTTCTTGTGACATATGTGTACCCTCAATGGATTGCTAATATTGTCCCAGTACCGAAGAAAGACGAAAAAGTTCGCATGTGCATAGATTACAGAGATCTAAATAAAGCTAGACCAAAAGATGATTTTCGATTGCCACACATTGATATGTTAGTGGATAGAACAACAAAATTCAAAGTTTTCTCATTCATGGACGGATTTTCCGGATATAATCAAATAATAATGGCTCCTGACAATACGGAAAAAACAACGTTCATCACACCCTGGGGAACATTCTATTACAGAGTGATGCCCTTCGGGTTAAAGAATGCTGGTGCAGCGTACCAAAGGGCTATGACAACCCTATTCCATGATCTGGTGCACAAGGAAATTGAGGTATATGTTGATGACATGACTTCCAAATCACAAACCAAAGAAGGTTGTGTAGAAGATTTGTTGAAATTGTTTCAGTGTTTGAGGAAATATCGTCTCCGCTTGAATCCAAATAAATGTACCTTCGGTGTTCGATCAGGGAAACTGTTGGGTTTTATTGTCATCCAGAAAGGGATTGAATTTGACCTTGATAAAGTCAAAGCAATTCAAGAAATGCCCGCACCAAGGAATGAGAAGCAAGTTATAGGTTTCCTTGGACGCCTGAATTATATCTCTAGATTCATTTTCCACATGACTGCAACGTGTGAGCCGATCTTTAAGTTGTTAAAGAAAGATAAAGGTTGTGTATGAACAGATGACTTCCAAAGGGAATTTGAAAGTATTAAAGAATATCTTCTTGAACCTCTTATCTTGCTCCCTTGTGTTGAAGGAAGGCCATTGATCATGTATCTGACAGTGTTAGATAATTCCATGGGTTGTATTCTGGGACAACAAGATGAAACTGGGAAGAAAGAGTATGCCATTTATCATCTCAGTAAACATTTTACTGACTAGGAGTCGTGGTATTCTATGCTGGAAAAGACATATTGCGCTCTGGCCTAGGCGACAAAACATTTGCGACAATATATGTTGAATCACACCACTTGGTTGATCTCCAAAATGGATCCAATCAAGTACATTTTTGAAAAGCCTACTCTCACTTGGAAAATTTCCCGTTGTCAGATGTTATTATCTGAATATGACATTGAATACCGCACTCAAAAAGCTATCAAAAGAAGCATGTTGGAAGATTATCTTGCTCACCAACCAGTTGATAATTATCAGTCTGTGAAGTATGATTTCCCCAATGAGGATGTAATGTTTTTGAAAGTGAAAGATTATGATGAACCATTACCGAAGGAAGGTCCTGATCCTGAGTCTCTTTGGAGCATGATATTTGATGGAGTTGTGAATGCTTATGGTAAAGGAATTGGTGATGTGATTGTCACTCCTCATGGATCACATATACCTTTTACTGCAAGGTTGATGTTCGATTGCACCAATAATATGGCAGAGTATGAGGTTTGCATCATGGGACTCGAAGAAGATATTGATCTCAGAATTAAAATTCTATATGTGCATGGCGACTCAGCTTTGATAATAAATCAGATTAAAGGAGAGTGGGATACTCGACACCAGGGCTTGATCCCTTACAAAGATTATGCTAGAAGATTGTTACCCATATTTAATAAGGTTGAATTCCATCACACCCCCAGAGATGAAAATCAAATGGCGGATGCTCTGGAAACTTTGGCTTCTATGTATCAAGTGAATACTTGGAATGATATACCTCAAATTATAGTTCGGTGAGTGGATATGCCCGCTCATGTTTTTACAACAGAGGAAGTATTAGATGAGAAACCTTGGTATCATGATATCAATCATTTTCTCCAGACTCAGGAATATTTGATTGGTGCATCGAATAAAGATAGAAAGATATTGAGAAGATTGGCTGGCAGTTTCTTCCTCAGTGAAAATGTGTTGTACAAGAGAAATCATGACATGGTCTTGCTCAGATGCATGGATAGACATGAAGCATACATGTTGATGCATGAAGTTCATGAAGGTTCCTTTGGAATTCATGCCAATGGACATTCAATGGAGAAAAAGATGCTTAGGGAAGGTTACTATTCGTTGACAATTGAATATGATTGTTACAAGTTTGCTAAGAAGTGACATAAGTGCAAAATTTATGCGTAAAAAATTCATATGCTTCTGACACTTCTCAATGTTATCTCTTCTCCATGGCCTTTTTCTATGTGGGGTATTTATATGATCAGAATAATTGAACCTAAAGCTTCGAATGGGCATCGTTTTATCTTAGTATCCATTGATTACTTCACCAAATCGGTGGAGGCAGCTTTATATTCTAATGTTACTAAGCAGGTGGTAGTGTGCTTCATTAAGAACAATCTCATATGTAGGTATGGTGTGCCAAGCAGGATTATCACCGACAATGGCTCGAATCTGAATAACAAGATGATGACAGAACTTTGTGAAGAATTCAAGATTGTCCATTATAATTCATCTCCGTACAGGCCAAAGATGAATGGGGTTGTTGAAGCTACTAATAAGAATATCAAGAAGATCATCCAGAAGATGGTTGTTACTTATAAAGATTGGCATGAAATGCTCCCTTTTGCTCTACATGGGTACTGAACATCTGTACGCACTTCAACAGGGGCAACCCCATTCTCTCTTGTATATGGTATGGAAGCAGTGCTCCCCATTGAAGTTGAAATTCCCTCTTTGCGTGTAATGATGGAAGCCAAGCTATCGGAGGCTGAATGGGTCTAGAACATGTTTGACCAGCTGAATTTAATAGAAGAAAAAAGAATGACGGCCTTATGTCATGAGCAATTATACCAAAAGAGGATGAAGAAAGCTTTTGATAAGAAGGTTAAACCTCATGAATTCAGAGAAGGCGACCTCATGCTCAGGAAGATCATGTCTTTCAACACTGATTCTAGGGGCAAATGGACTCCCAATTTGGAAGGCCCATATGTTGTCAAGAAAGCCTTCTCTGGCGGTGCATTGATTCTTGAGACAATGGATGGTGAGGAGTTACCACGTCCTGTGAATGTTGATGCAGTCAAGAAATACTTCGCCTAGAAAAAAATAAAAGAATAATCCACTAAGACAAAAACCGGAAAGGGAGGCTTAGGCAAAAATGAGCATCTCAGTAGGCCGAAAACCCGAAAGGGCGGTCTAGGAAAAAATTAGAGACATAATCAGAATAAATTTTCCCGGTTGGTTGAAAACCCGGCAGGGCAACTTAGGAAAAAGTTAGGGATTTTCTGGCAAGTAAATGCATTAGACAAGACTTGATCAATGGATCAACAATCTGCTTGGATCTTGCTACTCTTCGACCAAAGTTTCGGCTCAGGAATTCAAAGTTGCTAGAGAGAATAGTGGTCATTGTAATTCAATGTATCTCTTCCAATATACATTACCATGTTCCAAACTTTGTAATGATCTATAGAGTCTTGCCATTCGCATACTACCATTCTATTAATAAAGTTCGAGCCTTTTATCCAATTCTTTGCAAGTCTAATTTTATTCAGCTTATAGAGATTTCATTTATTATTGATAGTAATGATCAAAGCAAACAGATTAAATAAAAAAAATTATTTTTTGAAAAGAATTTACAAATTTCTTTAAATTTTATGATACAAGGAGGACAAGGTTAGTGATATCAAGGATGAATAAACTGAACGGTTTGCGTAATAGAGGACTCTATCCAAGTTTCCCCAGTAAAGGCTTCACTCATTTGGGAAAAGTTTTCTCTCTCCGTACATGTTGAGATTGGACTCATTTTTGAAACATCTCCTTTCGGTAGTACTAGCATTTGTTTGTTTGCTCGACAGTTAGACAAGGGTAATATCTTATTGAAGAAGTGTTGAGATGGTTAACTTTTTGGGTTTTCTCCCGCCTAGTGCTGGGTTGGATTTAAAATCCCCATAAGTTTTCTTGTTGTAGTGTTTGACTTCTTGAAAATTCCTCTGGTGATGTTGAGACGAGATATTTTTCTGAAATTGTTGCCCCGTGAGGTTTTTGTACTTCCTCCCCAGAGAAGTTGGTGCAATTATCAATCTCATTATTGAGAATGTATCTTGAAGTATTCTTAGCCAATATAGTATTATCCTTCCCAATGAAGTCAGTATGTCGTCCCCAACTGATGTCTCAATAAGGTGATAATGTTTTTCCCGAGTGAAGTCAACCCTGGCAGAAGTATGAACTTCAAACATTTTGTTCCCCCCGAAGTTTGTATGGTTTCCCAGTAGAAGCTCGGAGGAAGATGTTACATTGTCGTTTTGTTTGATCTTGTGCCTCCCCAGCGAAGTTAAGCTATGGAATAAGAATTTGTTTCCGTGGTTGGTGCTTACTATCTTTTGGAATTTCTATCATATTTGTGATTTATCCGAGTATTGATCATACCCATTTTTTGGTCTTGTGTGTATCCCCAGTGTTATATGACAGTTTTGTCAGCATACATATGATAACATTCATACTTTCATATCAGCATCATGCATAATCATTGCTCGTTTGCATTTTTTTAATATCTTGTTTGCATATTATCCTGTTTTGCAGAGTTATGTTAATCTCTCTTCAATAAAGTGTCAACCTTAAGCAAAAAATGTATATTCCTTCAACTTCCCCACTGAGTTATCCCTCATGGGAGATTTTTTGTTTTAGCCTTCTTTTCAGTTTGTTTTTTGGACAAATTGGGATTCCTTCTTGAGTTTATTTCTCACGAGATGTATTTTGGTTGACTGCTTCATTCTGGTTTATTTCTGTGTGGATTGGGTACCCTCAGCAACATTATTATCCGGATTTTGGAAAGCTTTGAACTTTAGTTTGAGAATGTGTATTTATTTTGCACAAGAAGATTTTATCCCCTCAGCATGAATCTATTAACATTTCTCAAGGAGTTCCATCTCTTTCCCTAGGAAGCCATATTTCCCTCATTCGGGAATGTCTTTATTGCATTTCCTCTTCATAGCAGCAAGTGTTAGGTATCTTTATTTGAGAAACTTGTACTTCCCCCAATGGATCTGATAACTCCCAGAGAAGATTCAGATTTTTCTCCAATGAATTGTAGCCTTGCCATTATGGAAGGTAGTTGATTGTGAAGATTTTGCTCCAACGAATGGTAGCCTTGTCATTATGGAAGGTAGTTTATTGTGAAGATTTTGCTCCAACGAATGAAAGCTTTGTCATTATGGAAGGTAATTCATTGCGAAGATTTTGCTCCAATGAATGGTAGCCTTGTCATTATGGAAGGTAGTTCGTTGCGAATATTTTTCTCCAATGAATGGTAGTGTGATACGGTGGCCAGAACCGGGACGTGTTTCCCTATTTTTAAGGAATTGCTGGTTTGCGTTTTGTGTTTGTGTTCGCAAAATGTCGCGGTAAGAAAGAGTCGCCACCGACTTTTATTTTATCCAACAAGAAAAGGAAAAAAGCACAGAAAAATTCCTTTTTCGAGATATTTCTGAGTACGGGGGGTAGATTATAGAAAGGGAAGGTATTAGATCCCTTTCTATCCGTAGTTATCTATGGACTCTTAGGTACTTGCTCATCATTTTCAAAATTGTTTTCTTTGTGTTTGTGGGCTTTGAAAAGTTTTTGTTTCGACTTTGATTTAACTCTTGCTTCTGTCTTCAAGAGTGTAATGAAGTGTTTTTTTGAAAACTTTGTTTGTAAAGGAGTGTAGATGTGAAAAAAGTTTGTTTTGATTGAGCAAGTACTTAAGAACTAATCTACCTACTCGAAAAAAGAATCATTATATGCTTGTTTCCTTTAGACAGCGTTATCCCACTATTAGTGAGTAGGTAGCACCGTATTTGGAGTTTAAGGGTCAATTCGAAAGGGAAGTACGGTCACTAAAGCAATGTTAGGACGTCTTAGTAATAACCCTAATGTCTTAGATCATTTATCTGAGGCAACAATATCCGAGGTAACCATTCTGAGGCAACTATTATCTTTGGACAAAAGGACGACCACTAAAATATCCTATACTCAATGACCGTTTACCGAAGGCAACCAAGTGGAAGTGTACCCTAAGAGTGCGCGTGCGCGAGTGATTTAGTTTTATATTATTATTTTTGTATATTTAGGGTGATCTAACTATTTTCAAATTAATCATACATACTTGTCATGCATCCCATTATCATACATCTAACAGTTAATAATTTGAGGAATTTAAAGTGCGGAAATTAAACTACGCTATTACAAGGCTTCGGGTATTCACATAGCCAAAAACAAACCCTTTGAAAAGTAAGGAATAAAGCGATAAATGAAAAGTAAAAGTCCTAATTAAAACTATTACACCTTGTGAGCAGTTACAATAATAGGATAAAAATAATAATAATACGCGCGATGAAATTTAGATCGGGAGAAAATTAGGGTTTTGACCCTTCTAACCTAATCAAAAGAAAAATTGTTTTTGTTGTTTTTAATATTTTTTAAAGAAAAAATTTAGGTTTTAAAATTAAATAGATAATTAATTAGTAATTAAATTAGTTTAAAAAAATAATTAAATGGCCTATTTTTGTGTTTTGTTATTTTAAGAAAAAAGAAAATAGAATTAAGTTAGAAACAAAATCCTAATTGTTCTAATTAATTTTAATTAATTTACAAAACAATTAAAGTTACCTAAAATTAAATTAAAACCTAAAATTAATTATTCGAGTTTATTATAAAAAATCAAAGGTTTGTGAAAAATGTTAAGTTTTATGAAAAAAGATTTTAAACAGAAAGAATAAAAATAGGTAAACGGATAAATAAAAAGGAAGAAAATCAAAACCAATAGGGATGATTGTTGAACCCACGCCCTTAACCTTCTCAGGATGTCTGCCTCGCCATGTATTGGTGTCATGTGTTGGCTGTTCTGTTTTGGCCATTTGTGTTTTGGCCTCAACGTTCCTTAACCTTCTTAGGATGACTGCCTCGCCACATATTGTTATCATGTGTAAGTTGTTCTGTTTTGGCCATTTGTGTTTTGGCCTCAACGTTCTGTAATGAACCTGCATGGGATCCTGTCTAAATCTGCAGTGTTGAATCTCATGAACACATTAAATAAATTACTATATATTATGAAATACAAATAAAGCCAATATATGAAAAAATTTAGTGTTAAAACCAATATGGCATGTATGAATGATTATACCCTTTTGATCATGTAGATCAAATCAGCCTTACCCTTACTGGAGAAGTAGTGATATGAATGCTTTTATGCCCTTTTGATCATGGAGATCAAGCCAGCCTTACCCTTACTGGAGAAGTAGTGAGATGTTGGTTTGTAACAGGGATGACTTGTTTGTAGTGAGATGGGGATTTGTAATAAGGATTTCAAGTTTTAGGGTTCTTGAAAGAATTGATATTTTGACAGTGTTGTGGCAAAAGCTTTTTTTTTCTCCTCCCCCCTGTTTGTGTGAAAAGAATGAGATTATATAATAGAAATTAGAGAGAGAAAAATGGGCTTTGAATGTGCAATTGGGCCTCCAATGTTCACTTGAGTTCGTCACATTCCAGGCTAAATCTCAGGGGTTTAAGTGCAATTTTTGAAGTTGAAATGTGAAAACCAAATGTAGCCGAAATCGAGAACTAACTCTTGTCTGAAAATGAGCTCAATCGGATAAACGGTGAATTAGTTATGAATTTTTGAAGTTTCAGCTCAGACAAACTTATTTTGGGCTACAGTGTCGACTCTGACACGTTCTTCAATAAAAAACTGGTATTGATCCGAGCATAATTCGGTCTTGACTTTTGAAGAAAAGTTGTAGATCTCAGAGTCAGTGACCTTGTGTAAGAAGATGGTCCTAATCCGATAAAAATTGACCGAGTTATGAATTTTCGAAGTTTCGGCCCAGATGAAATAATATTCAGCATTCAGGATTTTCGGCGCGTAACATGCACTCTGAGCAAAAAACGAAGGCCTTTTGAATACTGTTCGAACTCGATACCTCCTGTGAAAATGTAGCCAACTCAATTTGTGAAATTTGGGCGCCTGAACCAGCTCGGTACGATGAAAATCGACCAAGTTATGAATTTTTTAGCGCGTAAAAACTGCACTTTCAGCACACTTTTTCACCATATTTCTTCGAGAAAACTCACACATTCGGATACCTTCTTTAAAGAATTGACTCTTGAGCCGAACCTGAATTTGAGAATATGTTATCAGAGATATCTTGGTGAAAGAACACCTGAATATGACGCGACGGGTTGGACTTGTGAATCTTTGAACCCCGAATCGTTGCAAAACAGCGAACTGATCTTCAACACAGAAAATACTCTGAGAATATTCATGGACGAAATAAATGTCACTTGTAACCTGAAGAAGCTTGATAAATATAACTTTATTCCATAACCATAAAACCAATAATATGCATGTATGAAAAGAGGGCAAATATTGGGGTACAACAGCTGCCCCTGTTCAATCTTCTTAAACCTGAAGATTTAGATTGGCTCGTCTGCCTTTCGTGATCTGAAGGTGGAAGATGATTGAACACTAGAGTGCCCAGAAATTTTCACTCGCATGAAGTGGTAATTGTCTTGTGATATTGGGAATGGGCTTATTGATGCCATTTGGAGACTGATGATGGGATATGGGCTTAGAGATGCCATCTGAAGGAGTGTCAATCGCATAAGGGATTCCTTAGCGAGAGCTTGTATACTTGTCGTTGAGGAAGATTCCGCTCGGGAAGGCTGATCTTTGTTGAAAGAAGTAGAATTTTAGGAGCTTCGTCGTCCGTTATTCTGCTGGTGAGTCGTCTCTGTTTGAATTTTAGGAACTTCGGTCATTTGCATTCTACTGAGGAATCATTTAGGAACTTCAGTCATCCATTATTCAACTGAGGAAAACATCTATGTTGATATTTAGGAACTTCATTCACCCGTTATTCAACTGCGTAATCATCTATGTTGACATTTAGGAACTTCAGTCATCCGTTATTCAACCGAGGAAAACATCTCTGTTGACATTTAGGAACTTCAGTCATCCGTTATTCAACTGAGGAATCATCTCTGTTGACATTTAGGAACTTCAGTAATCCATTATTCAACTGAGGAAAACATCTCTGTTGACATTTAGGAACTTCAGTCATCCGTTATTCAACTAAGGAATCATCTCTGCTGACATTTAGGAACTTCAGTCATCCGTTATTCAACTGCGGAATCATCTCTGTTGACATTTAGGAACTTCAGTCATCCGTTATTCAACTGAGGAAAACATCTCTGTTGACATTTAGGAACTTCAGTCATCCGTTATTCAACTGAGGAAAACATCTCTGTTGACATTTAGGAACTTTAATCATCCGTTTATTCAACTGAGGAATCATCTCTGTTGACATTTAGGAACTTCAGTCATCTGTTATTCAACTGAGGAAAACATCTTTGTTGACATTTAGGAACTTCAGTCATCCGTTATTCAACTAAGGAAAACATCTCTGTTGACATTTAGGAACTTCAGTCATCTGTTATTCAACTGAGGAATCATCTCTGTTGACATTTAGGAACTTCAGTCATCCGTTATTCAACTGAGGAAAACATCTCTGTTGACATTTAGGAACTTCAGTCATCCGTTATTCAACTGAGGAAAACATCTCTATTGATATTTAGGAACTTCAGTCATCCGTTATTCAACTGAGGAATCATCTCTGCTGACATTTAGGAATTTCAGTCATTCGTTATTCAATTGAGGAAAACATCTCTGTTGACATTTAGGAACTTCAGTCATCCGTTATTCAACTGAGGAAAAGGCTTCATAGCTTGAATTTTGTGAGAATTTGATTGTATCTTTCCTGAAAGGTAAAGGTTAGCTGTATGTAATGCATGATATGTATCAAGCAATGATGTTCTCAAAATAAATGAGATTGTGTTGTATGATGCGTATATGCATGTGTCATGTATGGAAATGTGATGTTTTTAGCTGGGGAAAATAAATCCCCGATTGCTGCTGGAGAACAGAGTTGAATTCTTCATTTCCGCTGGAGATAATGAATGAAGATGATTCTGAGAATAAACCTGCAGGAGAGGATAACTCCGCTGGGGAATAAACTAATGACGAAATGACTCTGTGGGGAGGACATACTATGCCGGAGGATCTGTTGATTTGGAGAAATAACCTTGGCTGGGGATGAACCATCATTGCCGGTGATGATAAACTCTGTTGGGGATTGAGTTTCCAGTTGTGACTTTACTGGGGATAATCTTTCAAACTCCGCTGGGGATAATTTTCCAAACTCCACTGGGGATAATCTTCCAGTGTTGGTGATAGATAAACTCTGCTTGGGGAGAATGTCATTGATTCATTCTCGGTTGCGAGCCTCAGCTGGGGAGAATTAACACCATCGTCTCTCTCTTACTCTACAGGGAGTGAATGTTATTGGGACGCATGCTGAGGATATGACGATGACTTTGCATCAAGACTTTTCTGTCCCTGTTTCTACGGGAAAAGGTTCCTGTGGAGGCCTTGTGGATCGAGTATTATCCCAACCTATGAGGTGCTTGGTAACTGCCAATTGAAATGACAAATCTTCTTTTGGTAGCCAAGCGACGAGATGACAGGACATAGTTGTACGCTTTAATCCCTAACTTTTGCCTGGACTGTCTTTTCAAATTTTCAGTCCACCGAGATACCCTTTTTTGCCCAATCCGCCTTTTCAGGTTTTCGGCTTGACAGGTGTACATATCTTTTTGTTTTTATCCCTAATTTTGCCCGAACCTTTTTGGTTCGCCGGGATGCCCTTATTTTTGCCTAGGTGTGTCAACCTAGCGGGTCTTTGTTCATGCGCAGTATTTTCTGACCATGTCCACGCTCTCAGAGCGTAGGGAGTTGTCACTGTCAGTAGTGTCGTGTTGCCTTACTACCAGAAGATGTTCGTTTGATCATGCAAGATTCGTTGCGGGAACTCATGTCTAATGCCCCAAGTGACTCAGATGGAGATTTTCCCCTGGCTATTTGGCATCTTTGAGAGATTCTCTGAATCTTGACTTGACTGCCCCAGATGATGGACAATGATCATACCGTGCCCCTTGGTTGGAAGTGTTTTTCCACTTGAGGTGACCTTTTTTATTGAGAAGGTTTTTTGTTCACTAGATATTCGTCGTGCAAATTTCTCTGTTGTTTGAACAAATAGTCATATGCAAACAATGTTATTTTAAGAATGCAAAGCTTATGTCTGTCTTGAAGTTTTTGAAAATGGATTTTTTTTCAGTAAGATAGGAAAAATTTGTAAAATGTGACGTCAACTCAGGATTTACAGCAAGCCCTACAAGAGTCAGGATACCTTTTGTAACAGTATTCTTTCGAACTAACCCATGCTTCAGCTAGGACTTTTAAGGGTTATAACGTGGCCTGGTTCACGGTTTAAGAAACAAAGGGTAAAGGCTCAAATTTTATTTGTAACCACTCGTTCTTCATGATGTTCTTTGATCCTAAACTCAGCTAATTGTGCATTTAGATCCCGTTTGAGTCTTTGCTCTGATATTCCAGTGATGGTTCGGATACTGACAGTTTATTTTGAACATGCAGTCATTTTTGTTGAGAGTTTGTAGGATCTCTTTCTTTTTGATTTTATTATCCCTGTCTTTTTCCTGAACTGTTTCTTTTGTGATTACAGTCAGCGAGATGCCCTAGTTTTGTAAGTCTCCTTCATAGGTTTTAACTTAATGGGCTTTTATTTCTGAGAGATAATGACTTCCTATCGTGACGATTATAAGGAACCATCACCATCTTTTATTTTGGAAGGACCTCTTTGATGCCATTCATTGTGCACCTGAATCAACTGAGAAACTACCCTGCCCCAGGTTGTGATTAAGGGTTTTAATTTGTGTGAAAAGAAAAACTCCAACTTCTTTGGCTCAAAGGGGTTGACTAGGGATTATCTTCCTTATAACTCCACTGTTTAGGATTTGAAACAACGCCTGTACATCGTCAGTGGGGTCTGTTCAAAAGCATACTGTAGAGATTTTGATATCATTTTCGTCATCCTCCTTCTAAAGGCTTAGAATTTTTTAATCAAGAGTTGAACATCACAAAAAATGAAAGCAATTTGAATATAGCGAATACGAATGGATTGATTCAAAACAGACATATGCAATGCATTGATGAAGTAACAAAATTTGACATGAATAAATGTTTTAAAAATCAAAAGAAAATTACAAATTGAAAATTCTAGTGAACAAAAAGTCTTCTCGTCTGGTCTTGTCACTTCATAGGACATGCCTTGGAGGGATGGTACAAGAACTCAGCCTGACCATCTTGTGTAAAGTCCAGCACTCCTTTATCAATCAAGTCCTAAATTTTATTTTTCAATGCCCAACAGTCATCAGTATCATGCCCCAGGCTGTTGGAATGGTATGCACACCTAGCATCAGGATTGTACCTTGGGGAGGCTATGTGGGGATTTTGAGGAGGGTCCCTTAGTGTCAACATATTCAATCTCAATAGGTGCTGTAAAGCTTGAGACAACGGCATGTTGAGCTCGATGAACTGCCTTTTGGGCGTATGTGGCTTACTCTGATCAACCTGTTGTTTTTGGCGAGGTTGTTTTTGGCGAGGTTGTTGTTGGACCCGTGATGTAGTAGCAATTTGGAGAGGTCCATTTTTCACCAAACCAACCTTTTGTCTTCTTGGAGGTTGATCAATGACTTGGTCCCCGGCCTCGACTGTTTGCTTCATACTGTTGTATTTGTCTTGATGAAGCTGGTTGATAATGGTTCTCAACTCTTCTTGTTCCCGAGCTAAGCCTTGGATAAGAGCCATCTGCCCCAGCATCTGGGTTTTCATGGCACCTAACTCAGCTTACAGTTGTTCCAGCCGTTCGTCCTTATTATCTTCAGGACTTTTCTTGACCAAGTTCCCGACGAGGAGTGTTTCCAACTCTTCCTTCCCCTTGGATAGGTTTAGGAATACGTCCCTGAACTGAGCTTCTTGAGTTTGAAGATCCTGGTTGTCTTGTTCGAGAGCCATTGCTGAAATAAACAGCGAGAACATGAGAGACCTGTACTGGGAGACCTATTATGCAATGATATGTATGATATATGTATGCAATGTTTTCAAGGATCTCGCGGGGTAAACAAGAAACTGTTAGAATTTGAATTTTGCAGCTTTGATTGAAGAAACTTCGTGTCATCAAGAGTCCTTCTTCAAGAGTTAAGCTCACCATATCGAGTGGGTCATAGCCACTGACTCAAGTTATCGTGTTTTGATTTCTAGACAACCTTGGCTAGAGGAAAATAAATCCCCTTTGTCCCTTGCTAGATGTTTGATTTACCATAACCTGCATCACAAACCCTTGAGATTCTTGAAATGGTTAAGGATATGCTATGTTATGATGTTATGATGTGTATGCTATGCGTTTAAGCAAATGCAAGGTGATGTAAGTAAGTAAATCCAGAAAGAAATCAAAGTTATTGGATAAGGACTGTAAACAAAACCTGCAAAGAACTCATGTTGTTAGATAACAAACATGTGCAAGTAGTTCAAGTTGAAAGCACACAAGTCACACAATAGCCCTTAAATTTCAGACTGGCATGGATTTTAGGTGCTACCCTCTTGAAGTTTAGTTGGTTAAACCTGTCCTAGTAATAGTAACCGGGTTCTAGAGGTTCTCAATATCACTGACCATCCTCGATCGGTCATAATTCCAGTTTAGCAACCTTTTCTTGCGACCAGAATCATCGCGAGAGTATGGTCTCAATGAGTGTAGCATACTGCTACTTTTCTATGGCCAAGTTGGTCAATTATAGGTTCTAAGGTCAGTTGATGCTTAATGACCCATTAGCAGCCCCATACTCTCCTTGTTCCTCCACAAGGGATATCGGTACCAACTAATATGTCACACCAACGTAGCTACTGCTTCAACCGTATCGGTCTACGCCGTACAGTTCCCTCACAATCTATTGCTACTTACCTAAAAGGTATCCCCAGATCCAGGTTAGGATCTATAGTAACTCCGATACAAAGCCCACAAAGATAAAGCATACAGATCAAACAATTGAAAACAATATGATGAACTAATCCTAAGGTACACCCCACTTATTAACTCCCCAGCAGAGTCTCCAGTTCTGTGATACGGTGGCCAGAACCGGGACGTGTTTCCCTATTTTTTAAGGAATTGCTGGTTTGCGTTTTGAGTTTTTGTTTGCAAAATGTCGCGGTAATCCAGAGTCGCCACCAACTTTTATTTTATCCAACAAGGAAAGGAAAAAAGCATAGAAAAATTTCTTTTTTGAGATATTTCTGAGTACGGGGGGTAGATTATAGAAAGGGAAGGTATTAGCACCCTTTCTATCCGTAGTTATCTACGGGCTCTTAGGTACTTGCTCATCATTTTCAAAATTGTTTTCTTTGTGTTTGTGGGCTTTGAAAAGTTTTTGTTTCGACTTTGATTTAACTCTTGCTTCTGTCTTCAAGAGTGTAATGAAGTGTTTTTTTGAAAACTTTGTTTGTAAAGGAGTGTAGATGTGAAAAAAGTTTGTTTTGATTGAGCAAGTACTTAAGAACTAATCTACCTACTCGAAAAAAGAATCATTCTATGCTTGTTTCCTTTAGACAGCGCTATCCCGCTATTAGTGAGTAGGTAGCACCGTAGTTGGAGTTTAAGGGTCAATTCGAAAGGGAAGTACGGTCACTAAAGCAATGTTAGGACGTCTTAGTAATAACCCTAATGTCTTAGATCATTTATCCGAGGCAACAATATCCGAGGCAACCATTCCGAGGCAACTATGATCTTTGGACAAAAGGACGACCACTAAAATATCCTATACTCAATGACCGTTTACCGAAGGCAACCAAGTGAGAGTGTACCCTAAGATTGCGCGTGTGCGAGTGATTCAGTTTCAGATTATTATCTTTGCAAATTTAGGGTGATCTAACTGTTTTAGAATTTATCATACATTCTTGTCATGCATCCTATTATCATACATCTAACAGTTAATAATTTGCGGAATTTAAAGTGCGGAAATTAAACTACGCTATTACAAGGCTTCGAGTATTTACATAGCCAAAAACAAACCCTTTGAAAAGTAAGAAATAAAGCGATAAATTAAAAGTAATAGTCCTAATTAAAACTATTACACCTTGTGAGCAGTTACAATAATGGGAAAAAAATAATAATAACGCGCGCGGTGAAATTTAGATCAGAAGAAAATTAGGGTTTTGTCCCTTCTAACCTAATCAAAAGAACAACTGTTTTTGTTGTTTTTAATATTTTTTAAAGAAAAGAATTTAGGTTTTAAAATTAAATACAAAATTAATTAGTAATTAAATTAGTTAAAAAAAATAATTAAATGACCTATTTTTGTGTTTTGTTATTTTAAGAAATAAGAAAATAGAATTAAGTTAGAAACAAAATCCTAATTGTTCTAATTAATTTTAATTTATTTATAAAACAATTAAAGTTACCTAAAATTAAATTAAAACCTAAAATTAATTATTCGAGTTTATTATAAAAAATCAAAGGTTTGTGAAAAATGTTAAGTTTTATGAAAAAATATTTTAAACAGAAAGAATAAAAATAGGTAAACAGATAAATAGAAAGGAAGAAAACCAAAACCAATAGGGGTGGTTGTTGAACCCACGCTCTTAACCTTCTCAGGATGTCTGCCTCGCCATGTAATTGTGTCATGTGTTGGCTATTCTGTTTTGGCCATTTGTGTTTTGGCCTCAATGTTCCTTAACCTTCTCAGGATGTCTGCCTCGCCACGTATTGGTATCATGTGTAAGTTGTTCTGTTTTGGCCATTTGTGTTTTGGCCTCAACATTCTGTAATGAAACTGCATGAGATCCTATCTAAATCTGCAGTGTTGAATCTCATGAACACATTAAATAAATTATTATATATTATGAAATACAAATAAAGCCAATATATGAAAAAATTTAATGTTAAAACCGATATGGCATGTATGAATGATTATACCATTTTGATCATGGAGATCAAATCAGCCTTACCCTTACTGGAGAAGTAGTGATATGAATGCTTTTATGCCCTTTTGATCATGGAGATCAAGCCAGCCTTACCCTTACTGAAGAAGTAGTGAGATGTTGGTTTGTAACAGGGATGACTTGTTTGTAGTGAGATGGGGATTTGTAATAAGGATTTCAAGGTTTTAGGGTTCTTGAAAGAATTTGATATTTTGACAACGTTGTGGCAAAAGATTTTTTTTCTCCTCCCCCTGTTTGTGTGAAAAGAATGGGATTATATAATAGAAATTAGAGAGAAAAAAATGGGCTTTGAATGTGCAATTGGGCCTCCAATGTTCATTTGAGTTCGTCACGTTCCAGACTAAATCGCAGGGGCTTAAGTGCAATTTTTCAAGTTGAAATATGAAAAAAAAATGTAGCCTACATTGAGAAATAACTCCTGTCCGAAAATGAGCTTAATCAGATAAACGGTGAATTAGTTATGAAGTTTTGAAGTTTCAGCTCAAACAAACTTATTTTGGGCTCCAGTGTCGACTCTAACACGTTCTTCAATAAAAAACTGGTATTGATCGGAGCATAATTCGGTCTCGACTTTTTAAGCAAAGTTGTAGATCTGAGTCAGTGACCTTGTGTAAAAAGATGGGCCCAATCTGATAAAAATTGACCGAGTTATGAATTTTCGAAGTTTCAGCCCAGATGAAATAATATTCAGCATTCAGGATTTTCGGCGCGTCACACGCACTCTGAGCAAAAAAACGAAGGCCTTTTGAATACTGTTCGAACTCGATACCTCTTGTGAAAATGTAGCTAACTCAATTTGTGAAATTTGGGCGCCAGAACCAGCTCGATACGATCAAAATCGACCAAGTTATGAATTTTTTAGCGCGTAAAAACTGCACTTTCAGCACACTTTTTCACCATGTTTCTTCTAGAAAACTCACACATTCGGATACCTTCTTTAAAGAATTGACTCTTGAGCCAAACCTAAATTTTAGAATACGTTATCAGAGATATCTTGGCGAAAGAACACCTGAATATGATGCGCCGGGTTGGACTTGTGAATCTTTGAACCCCGAATCGTTGCAAAACGGCGAACCGATCTTCAGCTCAGAAAATACTCTGAGAATATCCATTGATGAAATAAACGTCACTTTTAACCTGATGAAGCTTGATAAATATACCTTTATTCCATAACCATAAAACCAATAATATGCGTGTATGAAAAGAGGGCAAATTTTGGGGTACAACAGGTAGCCTTGCCATTATGGAAGGTAGTTCGTTGTGAAGATTTTGCTCCAATGAATGGTAGCCTTGTCATTATGGAAGGTAGTTTGTTGTGAATATTTTTCTCTAATGAATGGTAGCCTTGTCATTATGGAAGGTAGTTTGTTGTGAATATTTTGCTCCAATGAATGTTAGCCTTGTCATTATGGAAGGTAGTTTGTTGTGAAGATTTTGCTCCAATGAATGGTAGCCTTGTCATTATGGAAGGTAGTTCATTATGAAGATTGTTATTATAATGGATTATAGCCTTGTCATTATGTAAGGTAGTCTATTAATGAGATTTCTGTTATTCCAATGGATGATAGCCTTGTCATTATGGAAGGTAGTTCGTTGAAAAGATTTTGCTCCAATGAATGGTAGCCTTGTCATTATGATAGGTACTTTGTTGTGAAGATTGTTATTCCAATGGATGATAGCCTTGTCATTATAGAAGGTAGTTTGTTGATGAGATTTCTGTTATTCCATTGCATGGTAGCCTTGTCATTATGGAAGGTAGTCTGTTATTCAGATTTTTGTTACTCCAATGCATGGTAGCCTTGTCATTATGGAAGGTAGTCTGTTGTTGAGATTTCTGTTACTCCAATGGATGGTAGCCTTTTCATTATGGAAGGTAGTCTGTTGATGAGATTTCTGTTACTCCAATGGATGGTAGCCTTGTTATTATGGAAGGTAGTTTGTTGATGAGATTTATGTTATTCCGATGGATGGTAGCCTTGTCATTCTGGAGGATAGTCTATTGTTGATATTTTTATTCCGGTGGATGGTAGCCTTGTCATTATGGAAAGTAGTTCTTCGTCGAGATTCTGTTATTCCATTGGAAGTTCATTTGTTCACAGTTATGAATATTGGATACTATAATACCCCAAATTTGTCCTACCCTTTTACATGATCATCTGGCTTACGCATCATCATATACATACCTTCCTGTAGCGGTAGAAATGTTAAAGACTAAGTCATTGGATTGACTAGACTTTATACAGATCAAAATAAAAATTGCCACCACACTTTATTGTTTCCAAAGGAATGGGAAAAGAGCGAATAACCCAAAAAAAGGGGGAAAGATTCAAGGTAAGGGGGTTGGCTATACAAAGGGAACGTATTAGCACCCTAAACATCTATGGTACTCCGCAGGAACCTCTTTGAAAAATCTGTATATTTTGGCTATAAAAATGTGTTATATATAAAATGGACGGTGGAGGTGAGAAAAGAAATATTTTTATGATTTTTGCACCCGTCGCGGTTGCGAACCTTTAGTGCCTACGTACCACCTTTCGTACAATAGGGGATCAGGTTACACGTAGTTCCTCTTTTAAAAATTTGAAACACAAGTGTGTTGGTTAATTTTATGAGATAAGACATCATCGTCATTGTCCGTGTGGAAAACATACTTACTACCCATAATCATGAGAAGGAGAATTTGCATCATCTCAAAGTGGAGGATATGGCTTGGATTTTAAAATCAGCAATGCCTCACTCAACACCAAAGTAGAAAATATCTCTCTTTACTACATATTGTAGAAGTATAGTTGTTTGCATCACTACAAGGATTGACAAGAGTCTAATCTTTTAAGAAAAGTTTTAAAATAAAAAGCCAAAGTGGCGAAAATGGTTTGAAATGAGATTGATTGACTTTTAGTCTTCTCACAAAAATGTCAAGGTATTATTAAGTTGATTGAAATTTATTTATGAAAATGTTTTGAAAATGCATGGACCTAAGTCCAAGTTTATTATGAAAGTATTTCAAGTTTAGAAATAAGAAGAGTTTTTTAAAAGGAGGGAGAAGATTTTTGAAATTAAAGAAGATGGAAGGAGATGAAGAGACTATCCTAAAGCATAAGGTAAAAGCTATGGATAAGAACCATCTAACCAACAAGAAGCCAATACTTGACATTATGAGTCAATATAGAATTCCTATTCTTCGGATTGAAACCAAGCAAGAAAAGATACTAGACTTCTTGAGAGAACCAAACTTCAAGTGTTTTAAGTCTTCGCAAAAATTGGGCAGAATAACGGCTGTATACGGGTGAATTCCATATTACAAACAAAGTATGTAATCACAATAACCTGCACACAAAACAAACAAACAACCCAATGTCTTGAGGTAAACCTCAAGAACTCCAGACAAAATAATCAAGTAAAGTCACAAAGTCTCTAAGATAGGCCAAGGTCTCTAATCCTAAGTCCAAGAAGTCCAATACTCCATAATGCCAAGGATAGTAACCAAATAGTCCAAGTATCATTAAAGATTTTTATGGTTCATGTTGATTATTAGGTGTCTTTAAAAGGAAAAGAAAAGCTCAAGTGAGCAAAATAAAAATGACATAAAAGTAAATGCCCAAGTGAGCAAATATGAAAATAGCATGAAATGTAAATGCTTAAATTAAATGGTACATAAAGCATAAAAAATAAAAGCATAAAGTAAAGTCAATTTTTAGAAATTAGTGATTAGTTGGATGACCATCTTGAAACTTGCATTTGGAACTCATTAGAGGATTGGTAGAACCAAAGCCTCCACACAACAAGTTGCATTTGCTTTTTGTCAAGTATATCATCCATTTTGGAATCCTCAAAAGTAACATTTAATGATCAACAATGTTTAAGTGATATGCGTTAACCAAAGGTGTTGTATATCCATTAGAGGATTGGTAGAACCAAAGCCTCCACACAATGAATCTCAAGGTTATTGGATCAAAGGGATCAAATTAACATACTTGGGCTTGCAATCATAAGTTTATGCCACAAATGATCATTTATTCGAATCGAGACAAAATTTAGCGCTATGTTAAGCAATCGTAAGTGGACTTATGTAGAATTCGCACCTATTTTGAGGCCGCTCAATAGCAATCTATGTACTTCATGTTTGGATAAATGATATAGAGATCACCATCCCTTAACATGTAGCACAATTAAAAAAAGAAAGGGATAAGATTGAGAGGGAGAGGAATGATAAGCTAATTTGGATCACCATCTCAAAATTCTTTCATCTTTAAATTCAACCACTCCTCTAGATGAATTAAAACACTAAACATATCTTTAATCCAAAGCACCAAAAATGAATTAAATAATTCACTCTTAGGTAGATTTGAATTGATGAACATTTATCCAACTTCATCTACATCACAAAGTCTATTGAGTTTAAAGACAAATTGGACATTTAAAATTGCAATCCAAATTATCCATCAAAGAGAGTGAGCAGAAAAAATATTTGAGTCAAAAACAGCCGCAAAATAAGGCAAAAAAAGTATTTTTGACACTGTTACAATCAATTTTGCTTCGACAGCTACCAATTGCATCAATGCAGTTTTTTTTCAAATCAACTTTCGGTGACAAACAATTGCAATGTTACATCAATTGATTGCAACCTGTTAAAATCAGTCGAAAACAGCATCTCAAGGATAAAATTTTTGTTCCAACTTTTCATCAAACACCTTATGATCATGGATCCAATTGAGCGTGAAAATTCCATCAAATTATGAGAAAATAGCACTAATGGAATCATAAAACAGTGCTCAATGAATCAAAACTAGAAATCCACAAAAGATCACATTGTGAAAGATGATGATCCAACTTACCAAAGGTAGAATTAGAGAATTATCAAACAACTTCTAGAATTTGCTTCAATTCAACCACAAGAATCAATTACCAAATCTTGAATGTAGAGAATTGATGAAGAAAAAAGTATTTGGATGAAGGTTTATCTCAAAGATTAGTAAGCTTCAATGCAAAGCTTACTAACTTTTTGAAAATGGAGTTTTGAGTGAATTTGGTAGATGGAGAGAATTGAGAGATTTTTTAGCAAAATGAGTTTGGCTATCAAAAGCTTGAAATTTGAATGAGATGAGGGCTCTATTTATAGAGTTTAGGATTGAGATTAGTGGTAATTTGGAAATTGATTCTTGGAGCCAAAAATTGAATTAATGATATAATTTTCAAATTATGCAGAAAAATTGGAGCAAAAAAGATGACAGATTTGAAATTGCTGGATTTTTTTCAAAAATCACGTGTGTTTTGCTGTTATGAGTCGACACAAGAGTCGTATGCGTCGACACATGCTAGTTGTATAACACAGCATGAATCGACGCAAGCTTCTATGGGTTGATACAAGCTGCTATTTCAATACAAAAAAAAATCAATCAACTTGCATGAGTCGATACATAACATGTATGTGTCGACACGTGCTAGTTATATAAAGCAGGATGAGTCGATACAAGCCTCTATGTGTCGATGCAAGCTGCTACTTCGACACAAAACAGAATCCATCAACTTGCATGAGTCGATACATAACATGTATGTGTCGACACATACTAAAATTTTTGATTTTTTTGAAGGCTGAAAACACATTTTTTTTCAAAGATTGTGCACAATACACCGTGCAATCAATTGCACTATGGGAGCAATCGATTGTACAGAAAAATTTTAATTATATTTTTTTTTTGCAAATAGAGATTTTAGGGAAATAATACCAGAAAACCTTATTTGTTGGATGCTTCGACTCGGTACCTACAAAACAGAATTTTGCAAAGACAAAGACAAATATTTTTTGTATTTTGTTTAGAGGTTAATTATCAACGCATATACAAAATACACAACTAAGGTGCTTGGAGATTCCTGAAGAGCAAACTTAAAGATAAGAGATAGAAAAAAGAGGAAGAACCAACCCTAATGTGATTTTGTTATGATCAAGTTGACATGATATGATAGGGGAATGTTAGGGGGGAAAATTGGGGTACAACAGCTGCCCTTATTTAAGTGTCTTCTATCCGGAGATACGAAGGTTAAAAATCTTCGTATTGACGTGATTGAAGATACTTAAATATAAAACAAGCCCTATTTTTGTCTCTAAGATGCCATGCAATGCTTATGATTATGAATGCATATGAACAGAACAAAAGAGACGCAAAGTATGACTGGGGATGCCACAAAAATGAAGAAACAAAGGAGCAACCCCACCAGGAAAATAAATCACTGGTGGACAAAAAGAATTGAATCAGAGAGGAGGATAATTAGCATCGACGTTCACTGCCGATGTCTACCAGCGTTCACTGAAGGTAGAGAGAAAATATCATACCATCGCCGTTCACTGACGATGAACTATCAATGTTCACTGAAGATAGCAAAAAGATAACAAACACCAACGTTCACTGTCGATGTCCTACCAACGTTCACTGAAGGTAGAAAGAGAATATCATACCACAACCGTTCACTGATGATGAACTATCAACAGTCACTTAAGATAGCAAAAAGATAAGAAACACCAACGTTCACTGCCGATGCACTACCAACGTTCATTGAAGGTAGAGAGAACATATCATACCACCGCCGTTCACTAACGATGAACTATCAACGTTCACCGATGATAGCAAAAAGATAAGAAACACTGAGGTTCACTGCCGATGTACTACCAACGTTCACTGAAGGTAGAAAGAGAATATATCATACCACCACCGTTCATTGACGATGAACTATCAACGTTCACTGATGATATCAAAAAGATAATAAACACCGACGTTCACTGTTGTTGTACTACCAACATTCACTGAAGGTAGAAAGAGAATATAAAGTTTTCCCCAAAAATCGGATGTTTTACCAAGAACGGGTCTCAACTTCTTCTTTAACTAAGGAAATCTTCCTAGAAAGGGTAATATGTAATCTGTCTCAAATAAAGAGACTTCCGCTCATTGTCAAGGGGAATTGCAAAGAGAAATGACTTTCTGGGATAGAAATATGGCTTCCTGGGGATAGAAATATGGCTTCCTGGGAAAGAGATATGACTTCCTGGGGAAAGAGATATGGCCTCCTGGGGAAAGAGATATGGCTTCCTGGGGAAAGAGATATGACTTCCTGGGAAATGCCACGTTATTCTTGCTGAGGAGATAAAGTCTTCTCGTGAAAAATAAATGCACAAACCAAAACTCAAAGCTCTCAGAAATCCAAAGTAAATAATATCTTCATGCAACCACGAATCCAATTAGAAACAAACTGGAGCAAGAAGGCCAATGAAGATACATCCTTTGAGAAATAAACTTAAGAGGGAAAACCAAATCCACCTAAGCAAGGAGCGCTGCAGGAAGGTTAGAACACAATGTCAATAAAAAATGATTTATAGCAATGCATGATGCATGTATGAATGTATGAGTGATATCGTGCATATGCTGGTAAAAGGATACATAATCAGTAAAAACAAACAAAACCGTCTCAGGTACCAACAACATTGGGCTAAACTTCAACCAGAAAGATCAATCCAAGAAAGGTAAAAGCAACTGCAGAAACCAAACCTATTACCTGTCCTAACTTCACTAAGGAGAAACATAATCCGGATGTAGCTAAATCAAGAAGATACCGGGATATAACATCTTTCTTCTGGTTTCATCGGAGAAACCAGTTTTTTAAAAGAAACATACCTACTGGAGATTGCAAGACAAGCCTCAAATAAAGCAGACTGACGCCGAGACAATCAAACCTCACCGGGGAAACCAGACCCACTTTGAAGGAGGAAAAACATACAGACTTCACTAAGGGAGACAATGCTTCATCATCGAGACATCTACTGGGGACTTCATGTGCACTTCATTGGGGAGGTAAAAACCACATCATCGAGGGGAAACCAAGATTCGTTCTTCACTGGGGAAACCGGAGATACGTGTTCTTCGAGAGTAATTATTGCACCAACTTCTTTGGGGAGAAAGGACTTCTATCAAATAAACGAGGCCTTCACTGGAGAATATTGGATTGAGTCTTCATATCATACAAACCTATTCCAACAAAAGATGCCATGGTATAGTCTTCCTGGGAAATCAAGAAGTCAACACTAATGGTAATACTGCAAAAAGAGTGATATCTTAGCACACCAAGGGAATAAAACCTTTCATCATATGAGGGAAAACTTCGCTGGGGAATCTGGGACGGAGGCTTCTGACCATGCAAACCCAAAATCAAAAGCGAACCAAGACTTGGTCGGGGATAATGGGATCACAAACCTAATACTGTACCTTGCACCCACTGGTATCATCTTTAACTATCTGAGAAACACACGAAGATTGCGCACATACCGACAAGATGACCTGAGAAAAACTTTCATAAAGGAAGTAAATCTTCTTAAAACAACCGGAGTTTGTTCATTCCTGGGATCGCCATTTTTGTTGTCATTGTTTCATCATAAATCCCAAAGTAAATTGAATTGTGAAGATCTCCCTTTTTTTTTTGAAAAGTGAATTTTTCTTTTTAATCTTTTTGCTTTAAAAATTATTATCAGTAATAAATGGAGTCTTTGCAAGCTAAATAAAGATAAGAACACAGAATTGGGCAAAAGCTCGAATTTCATTAATAGAATGGTAGTCTGCGAATGGTGAGACTCCATGGATGATTACAAAGTTTGGGAAATGGTAATATATAATGGAAAAGATACATTGAGATACAATGACCACCATTCCCCCTAACAACTTTTGAAATCCTGAGAAGCAGCTTTTGTTGAAGTATGGTGAGGATCCGAGAAGATTGTTGCTTCAACGATCAAGTCTTGTCTGACGTAGTTATTTGCCAAGAAAAATCCCTAACTTTTGCCTAAGCTTCCCTTGCGGGTTTTCAACGTAGCGGGAAATTTATTCTGTTTATGTCTCTAATTTTTTCCTAGACCTCCCTTTCGGGTTTTCAGCCTACCGAGACACTCCTTTTTGCCTAAGCCGCCCTTTCGGGTTTTCAACTTAGCGAGTTGTTCTTTTATTTCTTTAGGCAAAGTATTTCTTGACTGCATCAGCATTCATGGGACGTGGGAACTCCTCGCCATCCATAGTTTCAATAATTAATGCACCACCAGAGAAGGCTTTCTTGACAACATACGGGCCTTCAAAATTGGGAGTCCACTTGCCCCTAGAATCAGTGTTAAAAGACATGATCTTCCTGAGCACGAGGTCGCCTTCTCTGAATTCACGAGGTTTGACCTTTTTATCAAATGCTTTCTTCATTCTTTTCTGATATAACTGCCCATGACACAAAGCTGTCATTCTCTTCTCTTCAATCAAATTCAATTGGTCAAACCTATTCTGGACCCATTCAGCCTCTGTCAACTTGGCTTCCATTATCACACGCAACGAGGGAATCTCTACCTCAACAGGGAGTACAACTTCCATTCCATATACCAGGGAGAATGGGGTTACTCTTGTTGAAGTGCAGACAGATGTCTGATATCCACGCAGAGCAAAAGGGAGAATTTCATGCCAATCCTTATAAGTAACAACCATTTTCTGGGTAATTCTCTTGATATTCTTATTAGCAGCTTCAACAGCCCCATTCATCTTTGGCCTGTATGGAGACGAATTGTGATGGACAATCTTGAATTCTTCACACAGTTCTGTCATCATCTTATTGTTTAAATTCGAGCCATTGTCAGTGATGATTTTGCTCGGCACACCATACCGGCATATAAGATTGTTTTTGATGAAACGCGCAACCACCTGTTTGGTAACATTGGCATAAGAAGCAGCCTCTACCCATTTGGTAAAGTAGTCAATTGCTACCAAGATGAACCGGTGTCCATTCAAAGCTTTGGGTTCTATCATCCCGATCATGTCAATACCCCACATAGAGAAAGGGCATGGGGAGGAAATCACATTGAGAAGTGTCGGAGGCACATGGACCTTGTCTGCATAAACCTGGCATTTATGGCACTTCTTTGCAAATTTGTAACAATCAGATTCCATTGTCAACCAATAGTAACCTTCCCTTAGCATCTTTTAGCCATCGAATGGCCATTAGCATGAGTGCCAAATGAACCATCATGAATCTCATGCATCAACATGTCTGCCTCGTGTCTATCTACGCATCTGAGGAAGACCATGTCATAATTTCTCTTGTATAACACATTTTCACTGAGGAAGAAACTGCCTGCCAATCTTCTCAGTCTTTCTATCTTTCCTCGACGCACCAATCGGGTATTCCTGAGTTTGAAGAAAATGTTGGATGTCATAATGCCAAGGTTTTTCATCTGCTACCTCCTTTATCGTAAACACATGAGTGGGCCTATCCAGTCGTCGAACTGTAATACGGGGTATATCATTCCAAGTATTCACTTGGTACATGGAAGCCATAGTTGCCAGAGCATCCGCCATTTGATTTTCATCTCTAGGAATGTGATGGAATTCAACTTTATTGAAGAAGGGTAGTAATCTTATAGCATAATATTTGTAAGGGATCAAGCCATGGTGACGAGTATCCCATTCCCCTTTAATCTAATTTATTACCAAAGCTGAATCACCATACACATCTATAATTTTGATTCTGATATCAATAGCTTCCTCAAGACCCGTGATGCAAGCCTCATATTCCGCCATATTATTAGTGCAATCAAATGGTAACCTTGCAGTAAAAGGAATGTGCGATCCATGAGGAGTGACAATCACAACAGCAATTCCTTTACCATAAGCATTCACCGCTCCATCAAATATCAAACTCCAACGAGATTCAGGGTCAGGGCCTTCCTCAGGCAATGCTTCATCACAATCTTTCACTTTTAGGAACATCACATCCTCATCGGGGAATTCATATTCTGCAAATTGATGATCTTCCACCGACTGGTGAGCAAGGTAATCTGCCAACACACTACTTTTGATAGCTTTTTGAGTGTGGTACTCAATATCATATTTAGATAACAACATCTGCCAGCGGGCAATTCTCCCAGTAAGAGCAGGCTTATCAAAAATATACTTGATTGGATCCATTTTGGAGATCAACCAAGTGGTATGATTCAACATATACTGTCCTAAACGCTTTTCCGCCCAGGCCAAAGCACAACACATTTTTTCTAGCATGGAATTCCGCGACTCACAGTCAGTGAACTTTTTGCTGAGATAATAAATGGCGAACTCTTTCTTCCCTGTTTCATCCTGTTGTCCCAGAATACAACCCATGGATTTATCTAACACTGTTAGATACATAATCAATGGTCTTCCTTCTACGGGAGGGAGCAAGATAGGAGGTTCAAGCAGATACTCTTTAATACTCTCAAATGCCCTTTGGCAGTCATCCGTCCACACACAACCTTGATCTTTCTTTAACAACTTAAAAATCGGTTCACACTTTGCAGTCATGTGGGAAATGAATCTGGAAATATAATTCAAACGCCCAAGGAAACCCCTGACTTGCTTTTCAGTTCTTAGTGCTGGAATTTCTTGAATTGCTTTGACTTTATCAGGGTCAACTTCAATTCCTTTCTAGCTAACGATAAAACCCAACAATTTCCCCGATCTAACTCCGAAGGTGCATTTATTTGGATTCAAACAGAGACGATACTTCCTCAAGCGCTGAAACAACTTCAACAAATATTTTATATGCCCTTCTTCAGTTTGGGATTTTGCAATCATATCATAAACATATACTTCAATTTCCTTGTGCATCAGATCATGGAATAAGGTTGTCATAGCCCTCTGGTACGTTGCACCAGCGTTCTTCAACCCGAAGGGCATCACTCTGTAACAGAATGTTCCCCAGGGTGTGATAAACGTTGTTTTTTCCATGTCCTCTGGATCCATTCTTATTTGATTATACCCGAAAAATCCTTCCATGAATGAGAATACCTTGAACTTTGTTGTGCTGTCCACTAAAATGTCAATGTAAGGCAATGGAAAATCATCTTTCGGACTAGCTTTATTTAGATCTCTGTAATCTACGCACATGCTGACTTTTCCGTCTTTTTTCGGTACTGGGACAATATTGGAAATCCATTGAGGATACACTGACGTCACAAGAAAACCAACATTAATCTGCTTTAGGACCTCCTCTTTGATCTTTACTGCCATATCTGGGTGGGTTCTTCTCAACTTTTATTTAACTGGCGGACACTCTGGCTTCAACGGCAAACGATGTTCGACAATGTCTGTATCTAGACCAGTCATATCTTGATAATACCAAGCAAAAATATCCACATACTCTTTCAACAGCTCAATCAACCCGCTCTTTACATCAGGATGCAACGATGCTCCAATCTTAACTTCCTTCGGATCTTCTTCTGAACCCACATTAATCACTTCCAAAGGCTCTTTATATGGCTGAATGGTATTTTCCTCATGCTCAAGAAACCGTGAGACCTCTTCTGGAATCTCATCATAATCTTCTTCTTCAGCCCCAAACACAGGACAATCAAAGTTGGGAGAGGGTGCAGGGTCATTGTATTCAACGGGTTTTTTAATTAATCTGCACATGTGATTTATGATTTCTTTTAGAGACTGACACATATAACATGTAATTTTTTTATTTTTTTATTACCATTTCCCAAGAAAAAGCAGAAAATAAAGACATTTTTTTGGAAGCAAAGACAACTTTTATTAATGATCTTAAAAATCAAAGCAAACACATAAGCCCATACAATACTTTCACCTTGGACAGAGTGAAAGCTTTTCAAAAGAAAGAATCAAATTAACAAAACAAATTAATTTGAAATATGTATGCAAGAAAGAACATCAATGGCGACCCAGTTCTGAACTCGGACTCCATGCGTCACATAATTCGGTACTTCCTGCTCTGCTTCATCCTCTTCAACAACATTAATTCCAGAACCAATTGGATGGAGGTATCCTCCACTGTGGAAAACATCATGATAACTGTTCACATAAGACTTTGACTTCAAACTTTCTCCTTTTCCATTCTTCGAAGAGAAACCCAAACCAGTTCTGTTTTTGTTCACGGGTGGATCCACAAGTTGTCCCCAAACTACATTATGACCATTGCGCACAACCTGCTGCGCGTCCTTCAACGAAACCACATAATTCTCATTTCTCCTTATGTTGTCAATAGATAGGGCTGGCAACTGGGTTCTAATAGAAGTCTCATCCGCTTCTACAATACTGAAAGAGGATAGACGGGATATCAACAACGCCTGCTCCCCATTTATGATCACCACCTTCCCTTCGCGCACAAACTTTAACTTCTGATGCAGAGTTGAAGTGACAGCCCCTGCATCGTGTATCCATGGCCTTCCTAGCAAACAACTATATGTAGGAATAATGTCCATGACCTGGAAGGTTATCAAGAACAAATGTGGTCCTATATGGATGGGTAAGTCTACTTCACCGATGACAGATTTCCTCCACCCATCAAAAGCCTTCACAATGATGCAACTTGGGCGCATAGGTGCTCCTTGATACTTTAACTTAATGAGGGTACTCCTTGGTATAACATTCAGCGCGGATCCGTTATCAATTAGCATATTGGACAGCGAATCATTTTTGCAGTTCATAGATATGTGGAGGGACAGGTTGTGATTCCTCCCTTCATCTGGTAACTCATCATCGTAGAAACTCAAATTGTTACATGACGTAATGTTTCCAATTACGCTGCTGAATTGATCTAATGGCATGTCATTCTCCATAAAAGCTTGGTCTAGTACTCTCATGAGTGATTCTCTATGAGCAGAGGAATTCATCAATAAAGCTAGGATAGATATCTTGGAAGGAGTTTGCAATAGCTGATCTACAATTTTGTAGGCGCTCATCTTAATTATCTTCAAAATATCATCCACTTCTCTCTCTAATGTATCTCCACTAGTCTCTCCTGTAGCCTTCTTAGGCTCATCATTCTCAACAATTTTCTTTCCAGCAACAACATCTCTTCGAATAACCGGTGCAAACACACGACCGCTACGGGTAACCCTGCTATTATCAGCTATATTTCCAACATCTGGCATTGGCTGGATGGGAATCTCGACCCCGTCTTCTAAGATTGTAGCGTTGTATTTGTAAGGCACAACCTTGTCTGATTCATAGGGAACAAGACCTGGCAGACTAATTACCAATGGGGTAACAGCTGGTTTGCTATGGTACTCCACCTCAAGATGAGTGGGTGCACCAAAACAAGGTACAATGACGTTTACCCCTTCCTCAACACAATCAGCCATCAAAAAGTCATTTCCGACAAACAAATCTTCGTCTAAAGAGATATACGCATCTGCGGAGGCATACTCTTCTTTTGACTCTTCTTCCATCAAACAAACTTCAACCATATCAATCTCGTGATAATCATCTCTCTGACCTGTGATCTTGATAGTTCCATTGTCTAACAGCAATTGAACACCTTCCCTCACAATAGAACATCCTCGGGGGTTTCGACAACAAACTATGCAAGATCCATATTGGTGTTCCAACTGACCAGCAATATGACAGAAAGTAGCATGCAACTGCACTAGATCCTCATTCAAATGATCCACATAAAAAATTATGAATTAACCCGGACATCCAGAAACCATATTCACTTCCTCTTCATATTCCGCCCTAGGCCTGATTATATGGATTAAACCTTCATCCATCATCTCCTGTAAATCAGCCTTTATCTTCTTGCAACCCTATATATCTGTACTACAAATAGCATAATCGGCATGGTCATGCGTATAATAACTGAATTCACAGAGGTCTGCGTGCATCTTCACCAAATCTCCTTTAACCAGATTAATGTGAAAAATTCGAAAGTCGCCTGGACAACCGACCACCATATTTACAGCATTCACTCCCCCGTGCTTGGGTAGAGGATTGTCTTTCACATTAGGTCCCAAGTCTTTGAAAGATAAAATTCCAGACTTCACCAACCTTTGCACTTTAGTCCTAAAAGGATAACAATTCTCAACACTATGCCCTGGTCCTCCCTGATGAAAGGCACACGTCTGGTCTAATTTGTAATACCAAGGCAATGGTGATGGTATGGCGGGAGGTGGTCGTGTCTGGACCAACTTCTTCTAAATCAATACTGGTAGTAGCTCTGCATAGCTCATGGGAATATGGTCATAGTTCTCCCTTATCTGATTATACCCTTGATTCCCCTGCTGGGACGATCTCTGATAAGCAACAGTAGTCGGAGCGACATTCATAACAGGAGTAACTGAGGCGACTTGCTGATGACGCTGATAATTCTTTCTAGGAGCGTTTACCTTTCTCTCTTGCATAACAACATTTGTATCCTCTTCTTTTTTCTTTGTAAACCCAAAAGCTGGCTTTTTCATCCCTCCGGATCCTTCACCCTTTGTCAAACGGCCTTCTCTTACTGCCTCTTCTAGGCGGACACCCATTCCCACCATCTCTATAAAATCACTTGGGGCACTTGCTACCATTCTTTCGTAGTAGAAAGCATTTAGCGTCTTCAGAAAAATCTTAGTCATTTCTTTCTCTTCCATGGGAGGAATCACTTGTGCAGCCACTTCGCGCCATCTCTGTGCATACTCTTTGAACGATTCCCTGTCTTTCTGAACCATGGCCCTAAGCTGGTCACGGTCAGGCGCCATGTCCACATTGTACTTGTATTGTTTAATGAATGCTTCTCCCAAATCATTAAAAGTATGGATGTTGGCGCTGTCTAAACTCATTTACCATTTCAACGCTACGCCGGTCAGACTATCCTGGAAAAAGTGAATCAGCAGACGCTGATCATCGGTGTGGGTAGACATTCTCCTTACATACATCACCAAGTGAGCACGAGGGAAAGTGTTGCCCTTATACTTCTCAAATTCCGGGACCTTGAACTTAGCAAGCACTTTAACATTCGGGACCAAACACAGCTCATTCATATTCTGCCCAAATAACTCTTTTCCCCTAAGAGCCTTTATCTCTCTTTGCATTCTATCAAACTGTTCTTGGAAATCATCCATTCTGTCTTAAAGACCCAAGTCTTCATCGGCGGAGGGAAAGGATGACACATATCTTCATTAACAAACGGAACCAAATTCATCGAAGGAGGTGCAGTAGGAACAATATGCACCATAGGAGGTGCGGGAGTAACAACATTTTGAACCACTTGAGCATCTTGAGGGCCAATATTGAAACCTTCAGGTGCAAAATTCTCTGGCATTCCCCATGAATAACCCTGAGGCATACGGTTTTGAACAACATCTAGAGTAGCGGATACAGGAACAGTAGGAACTTCAGCATTTTCCCTTGTTGGTTGAGGTTGAACACTCGGTGGCTAATTTTGAGCAACCACCAGAGCTTCCATCAGAGTAGTCAAATTTGCCAAGCCAACCTTCAAAGTGGAAACTTCTTTGTGCAACTCACAATTCTCATGTTCTAAGTTGTCCATCTTCTTTTTGAAATTAGCCCGAGTGTTGTAGTGATGAGTCATCTTGCTGAGTGAAGTAAAGAAGTTGGGTAAGACACCTGGATATGCATAACAAATGCAAGAAATATGTGCAATATGATGCATGATATGCAATGCATATGATTATTTTTACTTTATCATTTAATATTTCAAGGGATTTATGGTTTATAGACATACTGCAAACATTCAAGTAATAAAGCTTTTGAAATACTAAAAAAAAATTTATTATAATAACTTCAAAATGGATTACAAGTTTCAATGATCCCAAGTACAAGATGAAAATACAATCTAAAATCCTGAGAAGAGGAACTAATGGAGATCAATCTGTACGCTGGCGCTTCCCTGTGAGCCTAACAATCTGAGCCCTCAACCTCTGGTTATCTTCCACATGTCCGATGGCAACCTCCTTCCAATCATCTGAAGCAGGAAATGAGTAATCAACACCTGTTTGAGTCTTAAGAGAAAATAAATCCCCTTTCCTCTCCATAGACTCCACCGCTCGACTCTCAAGGATCTCGATCAAATCATCTTTCTCCTTCAGGTCTTCTCTATAGGAACTCTCTAAAGTCTGGAACTTGTTCTTCCAAGCATCCCTTTCCTGTTGCATCCTAACCAAAGCAAGATGTAGCTCTTCTAGATCATCTAATAATGGAGAAGTGGTATTCTCAAACAAATTAGGCATGGTTGTCTCCTGAGTATACGGCATCTTCAACTGAATGACTCTCGATCGGTCCCACTGAAGATATGGCTCCAAAGAAACAACACCTCTAGGTCCCACATCCTTCTTAATCTTCTTATGAATGTGACGCCAGGCCTTCGCAATCTGCTCCCTAGCTTCCCGGTGGTCTTCTCCTTCCTTAAGAAAGAAACTACTCAAATGAATACTATTCGGTTTATCCCTCATCGGGTAACCAAGCTGTCGCCGTGCAAGAACATGGTTATAGTTAATTCCTCCCTTTGTACCAAGAAGAGGCACATTGGGGAAACTACCACAACTGTCAATAACCTCCATATCCTGGTAAGCTCGATGATACCAATCAATATCTGAGTGAGTAAGTGCCATGATCTTAGTAGCCCAATGGGGTTCCTTCTTGACATCCCAAAAAGCATCAGACTGAGGCATATGAGAGATAAACCACTGGTACAACAAAGGCGTGCAACAGATAATAATTCCCCCATGATAGGAACTCCGAAGATGAACAGAGTAATAAGCATCACCCAACAGTGTAGGAACCTGTTTTCCAATCATGAAAATCCTGATAGCGTTAATGTCGACAAACTTGTCCACATTAGGAAATAAGAATAATCCATAGGCGAGTAAAGCAAAGATGGCCTCAAAAGCAACCGTACTCTTCATCCTGGCAAAGTAAGGAGCTTTCTCCAATAAGAACTGAGCTGGTAATCCTCTAATCCCTCCTTTGGTAGTCATATGGGCTTCCACCTCAGACTTCCCCAGATGAATCAAAGCAGCAATCTCATGTGGTTTTGGCTCACCCTCCAAACCAGTTAAAGGAACACGATCGATAACAGGTAAATCCAATAGATAGGAATACTCTTCCAGTGTTGGCATCAACTGATAATCGAGAAAAGTAAAACAGTGATACACCGGATCATAGAACTGGACCAAAGTTGAGAGAATGCCCTCCTTCATCTTCAGCTTCATGAGAGGAATAATGGATCCATACTTCTTCCGAAAGTCTGCAGAACACTCGATCTCAGGAATTAGACTGATCAGCTCATCTATCTTAGGATCCTTGAAACTGTATTTCCCAGTCTTTCTCTTTCCAGAATCCATGGTTTAAAAGTACCTGAGATATTCACAAATAGTCAACCTTTAAATCCCTTGAAATATTTTTTTTCTTCAAAAGATGCTTATGAGTGAATGGATGCATGAGGCAAAAATCACACACAAGATCACACATATAGGGTTCATAGGTTCAACGTCACGAGCATGAGGTCGAAGGTACTACCCATAAGGTATTGGTCTAAAAAGTTATCACCTACCGAACAAGGTTCTAAGAGGTTCCCAGAGTCTGCATCCTTCCTTCGGATATCACCAACTTCCCGATTAACTCGGTAATTAGTAATATTCTCAAGAAAGACTCGTCCGAGCATAGTATCGTGTGATAACTATTTCCGGATTACTCTGTCATAGCTTCCGCACTACACCTAAAAGGCCAAGATGGGTTAGGTAATCTATGGTCCTCAGCTTCAGCAGGCTCCCAGGTCGAAAGCAGTACGTCTTCCCAATTACTCGGTAAACGACACAACAGTCAAAGGGGCCTCCACTGAGTGGGGGATCTCATGCCTCCTTTTTTGGGATTACTCCCTCAAAGTTAACATGACTATACCGCCCGTCCTATCTTAAAGTTTGCCCAAGTCCGGGTATAGGACTTATGAGTAATCACCAAGCACCCTGTAAACCAGGAAAATCCAGACAAACATATATAAAAATATAACACATAAACACAATAACACATATACAGATATAAACAAAGATAGGCTCAACCCACTTAGGGATGGACCAGCAAGAGGTCAATCTTTCCCCATTGAAGTCGCCATTTTTTCTGTAGCAGTATAAATGTTCAAGACTAAGCCATTGGATTGACTAGACTTTATATAAATCAAAATAAAAATCGCCACCGCACTTTATTGTTTCCAAAGGAATGGGGAAAGAGCGAATAACCCAAAAAAAGGGGGAAAGATTCAAGGTAAGGGGTTGGTTATGCAAAGGAAAGGTATTAGCACCTTAAACATCTACGGTACTCCGCAGGAACCTCTTTGAAAAATCTGTATATTTTGCCTATAAAAATGTGTTATATATAAAATGGATGGTGGAGGTGAGAAAAGAAATATTTTTATGATTTTTGCACCCGCCGCGGTTACAAACCTTTAGTTCCTACGTACCACCTTTCGTAAAATAGGGGATCAACGTACACGTAGTTCCTCTTTTAAAAATTTGAAACACAAGTGTGTTGGTTAATTTTATGAGATAAGACATCATCGTCATTGTCCGTGTGGAAAACATACTTACTACCCATAATCATTAGAAAGGAGAATTTGCATCATCTCAAAGTGGAGGATATGGCTTGGATTTTAAAATCAACAATGCCTCACTCAACACCCAAGTGGAAAATATCTCTCTTTACTACATATTATAGAAGTATATTTGTTTGCACCACTAAAAGGATTGACAAGAGTCTAATCTTTTAATAAAAGTTCTAAAATAAAAAGCCAAAGTGGCGAAAATGGTTTGAAATGAGATTGATTGACTTTTAGTCTTCTCACAAAAATGTCAAGGTATTATTAATTTGATTAAAATTTATTTATGAAAATGTTTTGAAAATGCATGTACCTAAGTCCAAGTTTATTATGAAAGTATTTCAAGTTTAGAAATAAGAAGAGTTTTTAAAAGGAGGGAGAAGATTTTTGAAATTAAAGAAGATGGAAGGAGATGAAGAGACTATCTTAAAGCATAAGGTAAAAGATATGGATAAGAACCATCTAACCAACAAGAAGCCAATACTTGACATTATGAGTCAATATATAAATCCCATTCTTCGGATTTAAGCCAAGCAAGCAAAGATACTAGACCTCTTGAGAGAACCAAACTTCAAGTGTTTTAAGTCTTTGCAAAAATTGGGCAGAGTAACGACTGTATACGGGTGAATTCCAGATTACAAACAAAGTATGTAATTGTGATGTGGTGAGAGAACTGACTTGAGTTTTTGCGTTTGTGTTTGCAAATGTTTCGGTTTAGCAAGAGTCGCCACCGATTTTTTATTTTATCCAAAGGAAAGGTCAAAAAGCACATGAAAGACCTTTGAGATTGTTTTTGGGTTCGGGGGGTAGATTATGAAAAGGGAAGGTGCTAGCACCCTTTTCATCCATGGTTTTCCATGGGCTCTTAGTTACTTGTTTTAGATCACTTGCTTTTGCTTTTCAATTGTTTGAAATGGTGCTTTTGTGTGTGGTTTTGAAAGTATTTTGAAAAGAGGCCATCATTGTGGCAACCTTTGTAATGATTCTTGTTTGAATGTATACAAAGGTGTTTGTCTTTTGAAAAATGTTTTGATGTTTGAAAGTTTGTTGAGAAATGTTTTGAAATTGTGTTGTGATGTGTTTTTTAAAATAGTAAGGATGTTTTGCAATTTTGATCAAGTAACTAGGAGTTGTCTACCCTACTCAAAGATATTTCCTACACATTTTTAACCCTTTGACATTGTTGTTTTACCATTGCATTTGGTAAAAAACCATGTGTTTGGATGTTAAATGGGATGGGCGCGGGTCATCGTATGACCATGATAGTAATTGTGTCAAGTATCTTAGCAAGTTTTTTGAGGGACTAGATCATTTTTGTATAGGCAACCAAGATAGCGTCATCGAGGGACTACGATCTTTTGTTTTTTGATTGATTTTGCCAAGATACATAGCATGCATACCATGTCCATTTTTAAGGCAACAAGTGGATGAAACCCTAGGGGTGCTTGTGTGTATTGTGTTGTCATTTCTCATGCATTTTTGTCTTGTGTTTAGTCATGCTATTTGTTTTGATTTTGGTTTTTTGCATACAAATCCTAATCTTATTATCATGCATATTTGAAAGCAATAAAACGCGTAAAAGTAAATCTATGACTATTACAACATTGATATGGGGAAGGGGATACAAGTTTGAATAGGGGGTAGTTGCACAAAAATAAAGCCCTAAAACTATTACAACCATATTGAATTTATTTGTACAAATAAATAAATAGATAAATATTTAAATGGACAATTAAATATAAATATGCAAAAATGATTTTTTGTATTTATTTTATGTATGTAAAATAAATTATTTAATGTATCAAAAATAAGAAAAATATTATTGATTATTTTTGAAAGGGTAGAAACCCTAGTTTTTGTTTTAAGAAAATATACATATTATATTATTTATTTATGTACAAGAAAATAAAATAAAATATATACAAAAATGTTAAAAAATAAAATATGTATGACAATATTATTTTTAAGTGTATAATATAATAAAATAAAATATGTAAGTATTTTAAAATTATTTGCAATTTATTTAAGAAAAATAAAGTATATATTATTAGTAAACTATTTTTATGCCCAAAAAATAATAAAAATAATAAAATAAAAATGTAAAAATTAAGAAAATGTTTTTGATGATTTTTTATATTTAGAAAAAATAATAAAAGTCAGAAAATGTAAAATAAATGAGAAAATATAAAAAATAAGAGAAATGGGGCAGGGGGTGCAGAAAGCAAGCTAGGGGTGCAAATAGTCAGCCAAACCAAGCCCAGCCCACATTCCTCTTCATCCCTGTCCTTGAGACAGAACTATGCGCGCGCCATGTACAAATTCGTATCTCCTGCATACGTGCTTAAAAATAAAAACTTACAACATGAAAGTTATAGAGCATTAAACCACGATTCTAAACATATAAAAAACTCGATCTAACTCTAAGAAACCAGGGAGAATTTCCTTGGCCCTAATTTCTAACCTAGTTTTTTCAGTAAGTTCAACTATCAAATACTCCTAGCTCAGTTAATATAAATGAATTATATGCATATGTACAGCTCAAGGACAATGAGGACTACATTTTTTATTCACAAACCTAAGCCTAATGATTCCTAAATAAGGAGATAGAAGTTTGAATTTTACCTGTTTCAGTCAAGCTCGAGTATGGCAATGCAGAAACTTTCAGTGAGGCCTGAAGGACTTTTGAGCTTGATTGATGTTCCCTTAACCTTCCACAATGCCTGGCTTGCTTTGAAATGGCCTGAATATGCTTGTAGAACTCAACTTGCAAAGCTTCAAAGAAAAAATGGTGAAGTGTGAAAATGGAGTTACAGTGGCTTGAGAATGGTTGGGATAGCTTAGGTATGTTGTATGGAGTGTGTTGGAACTGGTTTCAAGCAAAACGCACGAGTGGATTTTGTTTTGGAAGTGAATATGCAGAACTTGCCCTGTTTTTGCAAGAACTCAGTGTTTTGATGTTAGAGGGTGTTTGAGAGGCTTAGGGATCATGTATTAGGCTTGGTATATTGTGCCGAGGTTGTTTGAAATGTGCACAAAGTTTGTTCTTAACAGATTCCAAAGATATGGACTTTTTGCACAATGACTTGGTTTTGAAGAAAAGGTTGATTTTGACAATGCCAAGGCCTGTACAGGCCTTCTCCTAAGCTGCACATAGTTGGTGTACCTTGCCCTAAGTTTGTAGATGTTATTTGCTGCATGAATTTTGGTCCACGGCTCAAGAAATTCAATTTGACATAAAGCATGCTTTATGTAAATGGTATTGTTAACTTTTTGCCAAAAATGGATTAAACTTTTGTATAATGCTTCATAGATCAGAAAAAAGCCTTAATCTAATGTGTTTGAATTTAATTTATGAGTGTGGAAAGGTTTAAGGCCTTTAAAACAAGTACAAGCATGTTTGGACAGAATTTGCAACTTGTAGCATGGTGTAAAATGCCTTGGCCAAAAGTGATAATTTGCCATTTTCAAACTTTTGATTCTCCCTAATCACAAATGATTTTGGAGACTTCATTGACATTTTGGAAAGCTTGTAAGATTCTCTACAATCCATCTTTGAAATTAATTTTGATATTCCACTTGTAACTATGTGAAAAATTTCCATGAAGATAGGTCAAAATCCTGCCTAAACTAGGGCAAAATTTCACTAAGTTAAAAGTTTCATGAACCTTTGTTCATAAAATCATATCTTAAGATCCAAGCATATTTTGGGAAAACTTTGTGAATAAAAGTTGTAGATTTTATGGAGGACTACAACTTTCATGTTGGAATTTTCCCTTGAATCCAAATGCATCATGGTGAAAAAGTTAGGAAAAGTTGGGAAAAAATAAGAAATTTTCATAACTTAGAAAATTTCTAAGTTATGAAAATTTTCCATTTTAAACCCTAATTTTCAAAATTAGGTTTCTTGGTGAACAAGTTTCATGTTTTGACATATCTTGATGAAAAATGACCCTTGGCACTTGGTTTTGACATAAAAGTCAAAGTTTGACTTTTCAGTGTACAGTTGATTTTTGATCAGTTGACTGGAAAATTCATCTGTCAATCCAATGCTTTTGAGATCTTTTGAACCTTGTGATTAGGTCAAGATGATGCCATTGAGTCCTTGAATCCATGCTTGAACCCAATTTTCTATTGGCTAAGTTAAAAATCATAAATTTCCCTTCTCTAGTCAAAACCCTAAAAATGACCATTTTGCCCTTTTGATGATCTGGTCAAATTTCTTGAGGAGTTGTGGTCCAAACTTGATCAAATGGTTCATATGAGCCTATAATCTTGATGTGGATCAAAAATTATGATATTTGACTGTAAATTGGCCACAATTGACTTTTCCCCCAATATAGTTGATTTTTAGGTCATTTGTCCAATTGACTGGGCAAAAATTTGATTCAAAGCTTGAAACTTGGTATGGGAAATTCTATAAGTCCAACATGAAGTATGAAAGTCACATGAGGCATTGAAAGTCCAAAAATCCTTGTGCAAACTCAAACCCTAATTTCAGGTCATTAGTGCAAGGAGATGTCTTGAGCTGAGCAAACCCTAATTTGGTCTTGAGTCCAAAGAGTCTTGTGAGGGGAAATCTTGATAAAATGAGAGGGCAAATTTTGGGGTACAACAGCTGCCCCTGTTCAATCTTCTTGAACCTGAAGAGTTAGATTGGCGAGTTTGCCCTTCGTGACTCGAAGGTAAAAGATGATTGGACACTAGAGTGCCCGTAAATTTGCACTCGTCAGAAAGTAGTTGAGGGAATGGGCTTAAAGATGCCATTTGGAGATGGTATAATCTTGCTGGAGATGGGCTTAAAGATGCCATCCAAGACTGTTTGTTGAAAGTTAGGAGAATGAACATCAGAATGGTATCCGTATCTGGAACGTATCTGAGTTGTATCTGGAGATCGGATATGTATGAGCAAAGGAATGGCGTCCATGTCTGGAGCGTATCCGATTTGTAACTGTATTTGATTCTTGAATGAATAACAGAATAACTTCCATGTCTGGAGTGTATCTGTATTGTATTTGAATCTGAAATCTGAATAAGCGACAGAATAACATCCGTGTCTGGAGCATATCTGAGCTGGGGAAACATTTGAATGAGTGACAGAATAGAAATCGTGTCTGGAGCGTATCTGGACTGTATCTGAAGTTGAGATCTGTATGAGTAGCATAATGACTTCCGTGTTTGGAGTGTATCTGAACTGTAACTGGGATCTGAGTAAGTGACAGAATGACTTCCTTGTCTGGAGTGTATCTAAACTTGAAATTGATAGTTGAATCTGAATGATAAATAGAATGGCTTCCGTGTCTGGAGCGTATCTAATATGTATCTGATTGTTGAATTCTGAATGAGTAATAGATTGACCTCCGGGTCTGGGGTGTATCCATAATGTATCTGAATAAGAGATCTGAATGAGTAGCAAAATGAATTTCGTGTTTGGAGTGTATCTGAACTGTAACTGGGATCTGAGTAAGTGACAGAATTACTTCTGTGTCTGGAGTGTATCTGAGCTTGAAATTGATAGTTGAATCTGAATGAGAAATAGAATGGCTTCCGTGTCTGGAGCGTATCTAATCTGTATCTGATTGTTGAATTCTGAATGAGTAATAGAATGACCTCTGGGTCTGGGGTGTATCCATACTGTATCTGAATAAGAGATCTAAATGAGTAACAAAATGACTTTCGTGTCTAGAGTGTATCTGTACTGTATCTGAAATCTTTGAATATTTGTTAAAGATAACTTTTAATCTTATCCTGAAAAGGGTAAAATGTTAGCTGAAACACAAAGTTATGTTGCATGAAATGTATGATGCAACAAAATATGTCTTATCAATGATATATGAATGTAATGTATGCGCATGTAAGCTGATTAGCTGTCTTGCTGTGGAAAATAAATCCTTGATAGCTGGAGATAATAAAATCTTTGATTGCTGCTGGGGAAAATAAATCCTTGACCGCTGCTGGAGATTCAAAATCTTTGATTGCTGAGGATGAGAAATCCTTGGACCACTGTTAGGGATAGAAAATCCTTGGCAACTCGCGGGGATTACCAAAAACTTTGACAACTTCTGTGGGGATGTGAGAATCCTTCATGACTTTCCTGGGGATAGGGATCCTTCAAGTCTTTGGAGTTGGAGGATGATAAATATTCTGTTGTGAGAATGATGCCAAGTGTTGCTTGAGAAACCTGCTTTGGGAATCCCGAGAACTTTGATGACTATGGCCGGAGATTACACAATGGGAATCCTTACTCGGCTGGGGAATAAGGAAACTCTGACAAATCTTTACTGGGGATTAGATAACAGAAATACCTTGATCTGCTGGAGAATAAGGAAGACTTTGATGGCTTCTGCAGAGAATTAAGAATGAGAAACTTCGATCTCCTGGGGAAATTGAAACCTTGGGGGCTTCGCTGGAGAAGTGAGAAAGAGAATCTTCGATCTGCAGGGGATTAAAAATTCTGACAAATTCATGCCGGGGAGTAATGAAAACTCTGGCAACTTCACTGGGGAATACAAAATGAGAATCTCCAATCTGCTAGGGGAAAATAAATCCCTGGGGACTTCAAGCTGGGGAGTTAAGAATGAGAATCGTCATTTTGTTGGGGAGTAAAAACTCTGTGGGGAATAGCTATACTGCTGGGGAGTAGCTATCCTGCTGGAAAGTAAGTTCAAGTCTCTCTGGGGAAAAAGCTTATTCCTGTTTGGAAAAAGTTTAGGAGTTTGGGTTGTATGCCAATCTACTGGGGAATTATCCGGAGGTTGGGGATAAAAGTTAACTGTTATCTGGTTGATTCTCAGATTTTAAGACAACTTATTGGGGAATCTGGGAAAACTGAATGGTTTCCATTGGGAATTGGTAGTTGTAAATTTGACTCCGTTGGGGAAGAAGGTTTCATCTCCTCTGAGGATTGGGAGTTTGAAAGTTTTGCTCCGCTGAGGATTGGGAGTTTGAAAACTTAACTCTGATGGGAATTAAGGGTTTGAAATATAACTCCGCCGGGGATTGGGAGTTTAAAGTTTTGACTCTGGCGAGGATTTTGAAATTTAATTTCGCTGGGGATATGTATTTCAAGGTTTTAGCTCCGCTGGGGATCTAGATGATGTACTGCAGGGGATTTCTCTTGGAATAGCCTAAAGATGTTTTCCTATCCTTTCAACCTGTCAGTAATTATTCTTTCACATTTCGTTTATTTGTAAACAGTGATTACATTCAAATGCATATGCTCATTTAATAAACCATTGGACGTTTTCAAATAAAACACAAGTGTAAAAGGGAAAAAGACAAATAGTTTTCTGCACTTTGAAGTATCTTTGTATTAAATTTGTGTAAGTATTTTGTACAAAGGAGACATACATCCTAGTAAGAGAATGTTGTCATAAAAATGAGAAAAATTCATACAAAGAAGGATGGCTATGTGTAAAAATTCCATGGGGTTCCCATTCTACTATAGCCTTCGTAACTCTGGATATCTTGTCCATTCGTTGCTTCGTCTGAGGATGATTGAGTTGATCAGAAGCCCGGAGCTTTTCTGGTGAAGAGACTATCCTTAAAGTGATCCGACGAGACATAGTCATACACTTTAATTCCCTAACTTTTGCCTGGACCGCCCTTTGGGGTTTTTGATCCACCGGGAAACCCTTTTTTGCCCAAGTCGCCCTTTCGGGTTTTCAACTTGTCGGGTGTATAGATTTTTTTTATTTATCCCTAATTTTTGCCTGAACCGCCCTTTTGGGTTTTTGATTCACCGGGATGCCCATTTTTGCCCAAGTCGCCCTTTCGGGTTTTCAACTTGCCGGGTCGTTTATGCATAGTATCTTTTGATTATGTCTGCGTTCGCAGGGTGCGGCAGATCATCACTGTCCATGGTGGTCAGGATCATTGCCCCACCAGAAAAGATGTTTTTGATCACAAATGGTCCTTCGTAAGTAGGAGTCCATTTTCCCCTGGGATCACTTTGCGGCAAGATGATCCACTTGATTACAAGATCCCTGACTTGATATACCTGGCGTCTGACTTTCTTGTTGAAAGCCTTGATCATCCGTTTTTGATACGTCTGACCGTGGCAAACAACAGTAAGTCTCTTTTCATCAATCAAGTTAAGTTGATCAAGCCGGGTCTGAATCCAATCGTCTTCACTTAAACCAGCATCCTTCATGATTCTCAAGGAGGGAATCTGAACCTCGATAGGTAAAACATCTTCCATGCCGTATACCAAAGAATAGGGTGTTGCCCCATTTGATGTACGTGCCGTGGTACGGTACTGGTGCAGAGCAAACAGTAACATCTCATGCCAGTCCTTGTAGGTGACTGTCATCTTTTGAATGATCTTCTTGATATTTTTGTTTGCAGCTTCGACAGCACCGTTCATCTTTGGCTGATAGGGAGATGAATTGTGATGTTGAATCTGGAACTGCTCGCACAAGGCGGTAATCATAGTGTTATTCAGGTTTGTACCATTTCCAGTGATGATCCTTTCGGGGATACCGTATTGACATATAAGGTTCTGCTTGATGAAGCAGGCAACCACATTCTTTGTGACGGATGCGAAGGAAGCTGCTTCGACCCACTTGGTGAAGTAGTCAATGGCCACCAGGATGAAACGGTGTGCATTGGATGTTGTAGGCTTGATCTCTCCAATCATGTCGATTCCCCACATAGCGAATGGCCAAGGAGCTGTTAAGACATTGAGAGGAACTGGAGGTATATGTACCTTGTCCGCGTAGATTTGACATTTGTGACAAGTACGAGAATGTTGATGGCAGTCAGCTTCCATGGTAGACCAGTAATAGCCTGCCTGTGGAATCTTCTTAGCCATCGTATGTCCGCTAGAGTGAGTGCCAAAGGTACCATTGTGCAGTTCAGCCATGATCTGCTCAGCTTCAACCTTGTCCATACAACGGAGCAGAATGCAATCATGATTGCGCTTGTATAGGATACCATTGCTCAAGAAGAACTTTGCAGAGAATCTCCTTAAGAACTTTATGTCGTTGACTGAAGCTCCTTTAGGATATTATTGTGTTTCGAGATACCTTTTGACGTCATGAAACCAAGGTCGGTCCATTACTTCTTCGGTATTAATCTCGTGACAATGTGCAGATTCGTCCATCTGTTCAATGGTGATTTGAGGAGCCTCATTATCCCAGTTAAGTTTAAACATGGATGGCATTGTAGCTAGAGCATCTGCTAGCTGATTCTCTTCTCGCGGGAAGTGCTCGAAGGTGATCTGCTCGAAATGTGGTAACAATGTCAGGACATGTTCTTTGTAAGGGATGAGGTTTGGATGTTTAGTATCCCACTCTCCTTTGATATGACTGATGACCAAAGTTGATTCCCCAAATACAATCAAAGATTTGATTCCCAAGTCTATGGCAGCCTTGAGACCAAAGATACAAGCTTCATACTCGGCCATGTTGTTGGTACAGCTAAAGCAAAGTCTGGAGGTGAAAGGTGTAAGGCAACCTTCTGGAGAGATAAGTATCGTGTTGATACCGTTTCCAAGTGCTTTGGAGGCACCATCAAAGTACAGGGTCCATCGGGATCCTTGTTCAGATCCGTCATATGGACCGAAATCTTCAATGTTGTCCAAAGTCATGATATCCTCGTCGGGAAAGTCGAACCTCATAGATTAGTAATCTTCGACATCTTGATGGGCCAGATGATCGGCTAGCACACTCCCCTTTATAGATTTTTGGGTCATGTATTGTATATCATATTCCGTGAGGATCATCTGCCATCTAGTGATTCTTTCGGATAGAGCAGGCTTCTCAAAGATGTACTTGATCGGATCCATCTTAGAGATCAGCAAAGTGGTATGAGTCAACATATACTTCCTTAGCCGGCGAGCAGCCAATACTAAAGCGCAGCAAGTTTTCTCGAGCAGTGAGTATCGGGTCTCACAGTCGGTAAACTTTTTGCTAAGGTAATAAATGGCATGCTCTTTTCGGCCAGACTCGTCATGTTGGCCCAGTACGCACCCCATTGAATTCTCCAAGACAGTCAGATACATGATTAGCGGCCTTCCTTCGACGGGTGGCATCAAGATAGGAGGTTCTAGCAAATACTCCTTGATTTTATCGAAAGTAACTTGACAGTCATCATTCTATTTAACCACCTGATCTTTCTTCAACAACTTGAAGATTGGTTCATAGGTAGATGTTAGGTGAGAAATGAACCTTGCAATGTAGTTTAGGCGTCCCAAGAAACCTCTGACCTCCTTCTCAGTGTGAGGGGCAGACATTTCTTGTATAGATTTGACTTTGGAAGGATCAACCTCGATGCCCTTGTTACTGACAATGAAACCCAAGAGTTTACCGGACCTGACTCCGAAAGTGCACTTGTTAGGGTTCAGTCTGAGCTTGTATTCTTTCAACCTGACAAACAGCTTTTGCAGATGGTCGAGGTGTTCTTCTTCAGTTTGTGAACAGGCTATCATATCGTCTACGTAGACCTCTATCTCATGATGTATCATATGATGAAACAAAGCCACCATGGCGCATTTATAGGTTGCCCCGACATTCTTCAGTCCGAATGGCATCACTTTATAACAGAACGTACCCCACTGTGTAACAAAAGTAGTTTTCTCCATGTCTTCAGGGGCCATTTTGATCTGGTTGTACCCTGAAAATCTGTCCATGAAAGAAAATACCTTGTGTTGAGCTGTATTGTCAACCAAGATGTCAATCTGCGATAGTGGAAAGTCATCTTTAGGGCTGGCCCTGTTTAAGTCTCTGTAATCCATGCACATTCTGACTTTGCCGTCCTTTTTAGGCACGGGCACAATGTTAGCAACCCATTGTGGATAGGAAGTAACAGCAAGAAATCCAGCATTGAACTGCTTCATAACTTCAGCTTTGATCTTTTCAGACATGTCAGGCCTCATGCGGAGAACTTTCTGTTTAACTGGTGGACAGTCTTCTCTTGTAGGGAGACGGTGAACCACAATATCTGTATCAAGTCCCGGCATGTCTTCGTAGGACCAGGCGAAGATCTTAACATATTCATTCAACAGCTGAACTAAGCTCTCTTTGACACTTGGCTCTAGGTTGGCCCCCACTCTAACTTCTTTTCTGTCTTCCTCTGTACCCAAGTTGATTGTCTCTAACAACTCCTCGTGAGGTAGAATAGCCCTTTCTTCCTGTTGTAACATTCTATCCAATTCTCCAGGCACTTCACAGTCTTCATCACCTTCGTATTCGGCATGGTAGACCAGATCTTCAGAGTCACTGAAGGCCATAACAGAATTGTTACCCATGGAATCCAGAATGGATGGGTACCTGCATAGGTGAGTGTGGTGTGTGTAAGGGATAACCACCTTTAAACAAATAAAATGTAAAAAGAAAGAAAATGAACACAAAAATTTATATATGAAAACGTCCATGATTCATTAAAATGGCATATGAAGATGAAAAATCAAACCCTTACAAATGGACCTATGTACCTCGGGTAAGGCACAAGGTTAAAAGTGTATGAATTGTTTAGGAATTATTACAAACCAAAAGAAATGTTTGAAAGATAAATTATTGATTGATGAAAGTAATGGGAATAAAGTCCTTTGCCTCCCAATTGCATAGTCCTCCTTCAATGGTAGGGAAAATCCATTCTTCCAGATTTCTCTCCTCTTCACCATCCTCCAAAGCATTGACTCCATGATGGGTGATCTTCACTGGTGGCCCTCCAGCCCGGGAGCGACGCACAGCCTTTTGAGCAGAACAGTGAAACCTAAACCGAATTTATCAGATTTAAAGGGAAAGTCTGGAAGTTGCCCCCAGATTGTGCTTCCTCCTTCTTCAATCACAGCCTTTGCATCTTTGAGATACGACATCCGAGGAGGAGGTCGGGTAATCATGGTACATAAGGCACTGTCTTGGTTGCCGCAATCTCCTGAGCTACCTCCTCAAAATGCTGAAAGGGGGTTTCGATGAATTCACCATCTAATTCCATATAGCGGAAAGAATTAAGATGGCTTATCATGTATTCCTCCTCACCGTGAACTGTCACAATTTTCCCCTGGACAGGGTACTTGAGCTTCTGATGCAGAGTTGAAGTGACGGCTCCAGCATGATGAATCCAGGGTCTACCCAACAAGCAAGAATAGGAGGGACGGATGTCCATGACATATAATGTGGAGTTGAAGGTTTCAGTTCCCACTTTAATCGGGACGTCCACCTCCCCGTGGACCATCCGTTTAGAACCATCAAAGGCTCTGACAATGATGTTGCTGGGCTTCAAGGTTAAACCTTCACAATCTAGCCTATCCAATGCCTTCTTTGGTAAGACAGTCAGCGATGAACCAGTGTCTACCAGAACGTGTGCCAGAGTAGTCCCTCTGCATTCCACCGAGACATGCAAAGCGTCATTATGTTTTCTCCCTTTTATTGTTAGATCAACATCGGAGAATCCCAGACCGTTGTCTGCTGTTAGGATAGCTACACATTCCTGGAACTGGTCTGTGGAGGTTTCCTGGGGCACATGGGTCGTCTTCAAGAATTTGATCAAAGCTTTGGCATGAGCTTCTGAACAAAGTAGCAAGGCCAACATAGAGATTTTTGAGGGGGTTTTCCCCAGTTGCTCTACAACATTATAATCGCTTTTCTTGATTATTTTCAAAATCTCTTCCATTTCTTTTTGAGAGGTCTCAGGGATGATCAACGGCTGAGCCATCGTCCTGACAAGCTCTTCTTGGATCCATTTCCCTCTATCATCAGCAACAGCAGAGGGGACAACCACAAGAGTTACAACTTCTTCAACAACTAGAGTTCTCGCAGACATGTTGACCGGCACAGGGGTAACTTTAGGAGCAGCTGAGGGTCCGAAAATTGCCTTTGGAGGGGCAATCTCCGGAGAGAAAATTCTTCCACTGCGGGTGATTTTACTCGTTCTAGAAATACTTCCAATGTCGGAAGCCTCTTCATCAGAACTCTCTTCAATTGATTCAATTTGTTTAATACCGTGGCAAAAGATCTCTCCCCCATAGTTCCACGGTATTGATTTGTTGGACTTGTACGGGATAGGCCCCGACATGGTTATCTTCAAAGGTACAATCTTCGGATAGGATGTAATCTTTACAGGTCTTTTGGAGACCTTGGAAATATTGGTGGATATGGTAATTACCGAAACATCATTGACAGGAGTCAGTGTAACAGGAGTCTTTTCAAAAAGGATTTATTGGTTATCCATTAGGCGTTGTATGCCTAACTTCAACAACGGACAGTCGGTTGGTAAGGATGAACATAGGCAGAAATCTTCTTCACAACTTGTTAAAATCCCAGCCTTCAGCAAATTCAACTTGATTATCGGTAGAGGAGTCATCAAATCATCAACAGTAGCAACACAAAGATCTTCTTCAACAGCATGGACATTGTGGCCATGCTTTGGCATTGGAGCAGAGATCACGTTAGGCTTTTCAGGGGCATCAAATTCAACTTCTTTAGCATCTATTAAATCCTGAATCTTATTTTTTAGGGTCCAACAATTGTTGGTGTCATGCCCCAGGTTGTCTGAATGATAAGCACACTTGGCATTTGAATGGTAGTAAGGAGAATATATATTCAGATTCTTCGGAGCTTCTTTCAAACTTGCAAGGTTTAACTTCAAGAGATGGGTGAGAACCTGAGCAAGTGTCATATTGATCCGGGTGAATTGTCGTGCAGGCCTTTCCACCCTTGCTTGGTTGGTTCTGGGTTGACTGTTTCTAGGCTGATCAGCTGCAGACTTCTGAATCATTACAGCCCCCACCGCTGGCCGGCGCTCAACTCTTCCTTGACTTCTTTGGGAGTAGACAGTTGAGACTTCTTTCTTTGCTGGAAAGGTCTTTTTGATGGCAGCGGAAGCAGATGCATCCTTTTTAATTTTTCCGCTCTTTATTCCGGCTTCAACTCTCTCACCAGTCAGGATCAACTTGGTGATTCCAGCAGATGAACTTCCAATCAAGTGATTGAAAAAAGGGCCTGACAGTGTACCCAAGAACATATCTACCAGCTCCCTCTCAGATAGATATGGTTGTACTCGTCCCACCAAGTCTCTCCATTTCTGGGCATACTCTTTGAAACCTTCATTTGAGACCATGCCCATACTCTGTAATTGAGTACGGGTTGGTGCTAAATTCGTATTATATTGATACTGTCTGTAAAAGGCAGCTGCCAAATCCTCCCAATTGTGCATATCAGACCTCTCTAGCTAGTAGAACCAATCTAACTGCATCCCCGAAAGACTGTCCTGGAAGAAATGAACCCACAGGTCTTTGTCAGAAGAATGAGGTTGAATTTTTCTAACGTAAGATCGCAGATGCATCTTTAGACAGGACAAACCATCGTATTTAGCAAAAAGAGGCACCTTAAATTTAGGGGGAATGACAATCCTAGAAACCAACCCTAGCTCTTCAAATTCCAGCCCAGGCACTCTTTATACCTCCATAGTTGCCAGACGCTCTTCTAAGTTCTTGTACTTCTCATCTGCAGGTGGGTACTGCTGTTCAGAATAATATTCATCCTCTTCTTCTTCTTCTTCTTCCTCAGACTCAGATTGCACTGCAGTTCCTTTACCTTTTCCTACCCCTTTATCAGATGTTGAGGGGAAATCCAGGACCCTTCTAGCTTGACCTTCAAATCCTCTACCCATGGTAGCCACACCAACCCTCCTCTTTTTCTTTTTCTCCTTTTCCTTTTCCAGTAGAGTTTTGAGCTCCTTCTAACCCTTTGCAAAGGTCATGAGTAGCTGTTGGAACTGTGAATTATGCGCTTGTAAGTCTTTGACCGTCAGCTCTATATCCATCTTGCTGAAATAAACAACAGAGAGATAAGGAAACCTGGTGTGAAGACCAACTTATGCATATGTTGAATGATATGTTATTCATGTAATGCATTCAAGGATTCAGAAATTCAAATTTGTTTTAAACAAAAAGGAACACACGTCATATTAATAAGATAAAATTTGTTAGTACATAAATGCCCCATGGGCCAAATAATACAAAATTCTAATGTAAAAAGACATTGTGCATCCTCTTTGGTGAAATGTAGGTGTTGAGAGTCAGCTCTTCGTGAAGTTGACGAGTAAGTTCCAAAACCTTCTTCTCACTGGCATAGAATTGGGCTTCAAAAGTATCGCATTCTCCCTTGGGATGTATCCAACTCCTTTGCAAATCTTCTAGTGATGTTGGCATGTCAGGATGTAGGAGGGTGTATGGAACCTCTCCTTCCATAACAGACTATTTGATCACAGGAAGTATGTAGGGATAAGGCATCATTAGACTTTGGACGCGGGTTCGTACCCACTTGAGGTAAGGCTCAAGGGGGTGGAATTCTTGTGTCCCAAGGTCTTACTGTCCACCTTGTTGGGCATCCTCCAAGCTCGGATAAAACTTTGTCGAAGTCCTTGATCGTCGTTGTCGAAGTCAAAAACCAAGTCTGGAATCAGCATGTCATGTGGGCCATCCCTTTGGGCATACCCAAACTGTCTCAGAGCCAATCAGGGGTTGTAAGTAATGCCTCCCCTAATGCCTAGCAGAGGGACATTATGGAATTCCCCACAACTATCAATGATGATAACATTTTCTCGGGATCAAGAACACCAATGAACATCTGAATGTGTAAGAGTCATCAATCGTTGTGACCACCTCAAGCCTTGCTCATTCTTCAAAACTGATTGGGGAAGGTGAGAAGTAAACCACCTTGCTAGAAGAGGAGTACATCACATGAGAACACCTCTTTTCCTCATTGTTCGAGTGTGAAATGAGTGAAATTTTGACAGCACTTACATCTATAAGCTGGTCAGGGTTAGGGAACAAGACCATCCCATAGATGAGAAGAGCCACAATCTCCTCAAAAGCTTGTAATTCCAATGAATTCCAACAGCTTTGAGCTTTCTCAAACAGAAACTTTGCCAAGAAACCCTTGACACCACTTCTGGTTTCCCAATGGCCTATGATATCAGATGGTTGCAAGTGTAGGGCTTGAGCAACATCTTCAGGCTTTGTATCTCTTTCTGTACCGTTGTAGGGTAGTTGATGGAGAATAGGAATCCTCAGAAGTTGAGAAAATTCCTCCAAAGTAGGCACAAGCTGGTAATCAGGAAATGTGAAGCAGTGGTGTAGGGGGTCAAAGAACTGGAGGAGAACTTTCACCATGTCTTCCTCAGTGTTAGTGTTGACTAAGTTGAGAAGACGACCATGCCTCTTGGTGAATGGAGATTTCTCAGGAATCCTTGAAGCTAGCTCCTTGAGTTGAGGAGGAATTCTTACAAGGTTGACTTGGATTGTTTTCCTGCGAAGTGATTCCATTACCTACAAAACAGGAACAAAGATGAAGATCCAAATCCTTGAAATGGTTAGTGGATGCATATGATGCTTCATGATGTCCATGATGTTATGCACAAGTATATATGTACAAACAAATCACACAAGTTCCTAGTTTCAGGATTGCATGGGGTTTCATAGGTAAGTATCCTCTTGAAGTTTAGTTGGCTCAACCAGTCCTATAAATAGTAACCAGGTTCTAAGGAGCTCAATATCACTAGATAATTTTCTGTGTTCATTGTCTTAGTTTAGCCACTTTACTGGCGACCTAAATATTCCAAGAAAATAACCCTCAATGAGTGTAGTATCGAGTATCTACCAACTTTGTACTGCACCAAAGCCGGTCATCTCACCACCCCTAAAAAGGCCAAGTTGGTCAAGTAAAGGTTCTAAAAGTCCATTAGTGCTTCATGACATCACTCAGCGGCCATGTATTCTCTTTGATTAACTCAAAGGCTACTAGTACCCACAAATATGTCGCACTAATATAGCTATTGCTTCAACCATGTCGGTATACCCCGCACAGTTTCCACAACGTATTGCTATTTACCTATGAATGTTTCCCAAATCCGGGTAGAGGATTCAAAACTAAACAATATAACCAAATGTAAAGCAATCAAGTCAAGCAAGATAAGCATGTAAATATGATCTAAAACCCTAAGGTAACCCCATTTTTATAATTGTCCCCAACAGAGTCGCCAGTTTTGTGATGCGGTGGGAGAACTGACTTGAGGTTTTGCGTTTGTGTTCGCAAATGTTTCGGTTTAGCAAGAGTCGCCATCGACTTTTTATTTTATCCAAATGAAAGGTCAAAAAGCACAGGAAAGACCTTTGAGATTGTTTTTGGGTTCGGGGGGTAGATTATGAAAAGGGAAGGTGCTAGCACCCTTTTCATCCATGGTTTTCCATGGGCTGTTAGTTACTTGTTTTAGATCACTTGCTTTTGCTTTTCAATTGTTTGAAATGGTGCTTTTGTGTGTGGTTTTGAAAGTATTTTGAAAAGAGGCCATCGTTGTGGCAACCTTTGTAATGATTCTTGTTTGAATGTATACAAAGGTATTTGTCTTTTGAAAAATGTTTTTATGTTTGAAAGTTTGTTAGGAAATGTTTTGAAATTGTGTTGTGATGTGTTTTTGAAAATAGCAAGGATGTTTTGCAAGTTTGATCAAGTAACTAGGAGTTGTCTACCCTACTCAAAGATATTTCCTACACATTTTTAATCCTTTGACATTGTTGTTTTACCATTGCATTTGATAAACAACCTTGTGTTTGGATGTTAAACGGGACGAGCGTGGGTCATCGTATGACCATGATAGCAATTGTGCCAAGTATCTTAGCAAGTTTTTTGAGGGACTAGATCATTTTTGTATAGGCAATCAAGATAGCATCATCGAGGGACTATGATCTTTTGTTTTTTGATTGATTTTGCCAAGATACCTAGCATGCATACCATGGCCATTTTTAAGGCAACAAGTGGATGAAACCCTAGGGGTGCTTGTGTGCATTGTGTTGTCATTTTTCATGCATTTTTGTCTTGTGTTTAGTCATGCTATTTGTTTTGATTTTGGTTTTTTGCACAAACCCTAATCTTACTATCATGCATATTTAAAAGCAATAAAACGCGTAAAAGTAAATCTATGACTATTACAACATTGATATGGGGAAGGGGATACAAGTTTGAATAGGGGGTATTTGCACAAAAATAAAGCCCTAAAACTATTACAACCATATTGAATTTATTTGTACAAATAAATAAATAGACAAATATTTACATGGACAATTAAATATAAATATGCAAAAATGATTTTTTGTATTTATTTTATGTATGTAAAATAAATTATTTAATGTATCAAAAATAAGAAAAATATTATTGATTATTTTTGAAAGGGTAGAAACCCTAGTTTTTGTTTTAAGAAAAAATATATATTATATTATTTATTTATGTATAAGAAAATAAAATAAAATATATACAAAAATGTTAAAAAAATAAAATATGTATGACAATATTATTTTTAAGTGTATAATATAATAAAATAAAATATGTAAGTATTTTAAAATTATTTGTAATTTATTTAAGAAAAATAAAGTATATATTATTATTAAACTATTTTTATGCCCAAAAAATAATAAAAATAATAAAATAAAAATGTAAAAATTAAGAAAAAATGTTTGATGATTTTTTATATTTAGAAAAAATAATAAAAGTCAGAAAAAGTAAAATAAATGAGAAAATATAAAAAATAAGAGAAATGGGTCAGGGGGTGCAGAAAGCAAGCTAGGGGTGCAAATAGTCAGCCAAACCAAGCCCAGCCCACATTCCTCTTCATCCCTGTCCTTGAGACAGAACTATGCGGACGCCATGTACAAATTCGTATCTCCTGCATAAGTTCTTAAAAACAAAAACTTGCAATATGAAAGTTATAGAGCATTAAACCACGATTCTAAACATATAAAAAAACTTGATCTAACTCTAAGAAACCAGGGAGAATTTCCTTGGCACTAATTTCTAACCTAGTTTTTTCAGTAAGTTCAATTATCAAATACTCCTAGCTTTGTTAACATAAATGAATTTTATGCATATGTACAACTCAAGGACAATGAGGACTACATTTTTGCTTCACAAACCTAAGCCTAATGATTCCTAAATAAGGAGATATAAGTTTGAATTTTACCTGTTTCAGTCAAGCTCGAGTATGGCAATGCAGAAACTTTCAGTGAGGCCTGAAGGACTTTTGAGCTTGCTTGATGTTCCCTTAACCTTCCCCAATGCTTGGCTTTCTTTGAAATGGCCTGAATATGCTTGTAGAACTCAACCTGCAAAGCTTCAAAGCAAAACTGGTGAAGTGTGAAAATGGAGTTACAGTAGCTTGAGAATGGTTGGGATAGCTTAGGTATGTTGTATGGTGTGTGTTGGAACTAGTTTCAAGCAAAACGCACGAGTGGATTTTGTTTTGGAAGTGAATCTACAGAACTTGCCCTGTTTTTGCAAGAACTTGGTGTTTTGATGTTAGAGGGTGTTTGAGAGGCTTAGGGCTCGTGTATTAGGCTTGGTATATTGTGATGATGTTGTTTGAAATGTGCACAAAGTTTGTTCTTAACAGATTCCAAAGATATGGACTTTTTGCACAATGACTTGGTTTTGAAGAAAAGGTTGATTTTGACAATGCCAAGGCATGTAAAGGCCTGCTCCTAAGCTTCACATAGTTGGTGTACCTTGCCCTAAGTTTTTGGATGGTGTTTGCTTCAAGAACTTTGTTCCATGGCTCAAGAAATACAATTTGATATAAAGCATGCTTTATGTAAATGGTATTGTTAACTTTTTGCCAAAAATGGATTAAACCTTTGTATAATGCTTGATAGATCAGAACAAAGCCTTAATCTAATGTGTTTGCATTTAATTTATAAGTGTGGAAAGTTTTAAGGCCTGTAAAACAAGTACAAGCATGTTTGGACAGAATTTTCAACTTGTAGCATGGTGTAAAATGCCTTGGCCAAAAGTGATAATTTTCCATTTTCAAACTTTCGATTCTCCCTAACCACAAATTATTTTGGAGAGTTCTTGGACATTTTGGAAAGCTTGTAACATGCTCTACAATCCATATTTGAAATTAGTTTTTAGATTCCACTTGTAACTATGTGAAAAATTGCCATGAAGATAGGTCAAAATCCTGCCTAAACTAGGGCAAAATTTCACTAAGTTAAAAGTTTCGTGGACCCTTGTTCATAAAATCATATCTTGAGATCCAAGCATCTTTTTGGAAAACTTTGTGAATCAAATTTGTATATTTTGTGGAGGAATAAAACTTTTATGTTGGAAGTTTCCCTTGAATCCAAATGCATCATGGTGAAAAAGTTGGGAAAAGTTGGGAAAAAATAAGAAATTTTCATAACTTAGAAAATTTCTAAGTTATGAAAATTTTCCATTTTAAACCCTAATTTTCAAAATTAGGTTTCTTGGTGAACAAGTTTCATGTTTTGACATATCTTGATGAAAAATGACCCTTGGCACTTGGTTTTAACCAAAAACTCAAAGTTTGACTTGTCAGTGTACAGTTGATTTTTGATCAGTTGACTGGAAAATTCATTTGTCAATCCAATGCTTTTGAGATATTTTGAATCTTGTGATTAGGTCAAGATGATTCCATTGAGTCCTTTAATCCATGCTTGAACCCAATTTGCCATTGGCTAAGTTAAAAATTAGAAATTTCCCTTATGCAGTCAAAACCCTAAAAATGACCACTTTGCCCTTTTGATGATCTGGCAAATTTCTTGAGGGGTTGTGGTCCAAACTTGATCAAATTGTTCATATGAGACTGTAATGTTTATTTGGATCAAAAGTTATGAGGTTTGACTGTAAATTGGCCACAATTGACTTTTTCCCGAATACAGTTGATTTTTAGGTCATCTGTCCAATTGACTGGGCAAAAATTTGATTCAAAGCTTGAAACTTGGTATGGGCAATCCTATAAGTCCAACATGAAGTATGAAAGTCACATGAGGCATTGAAAGTCCAAAAATCCTTGTGCAAACTCAAACCCTAATTTCAGGTCATCAGTGCAAGGAGATGTCTTGAGCTGAGCAAGCCCTAATTTGGTCTTGAGTCCAAAGAGTCTTGTGAGGGGGAATCTTGATAAAATGAGAGGGCAAATTTTGGGGTACAACAAAAGTCATAATAACCTGCACACAAAACAAACAAACAACGCAATGTCTTGAGGTAAACCCAAGAACTCCAGACAAAATAATCAAGTAAAGTCACAAAGTCTCCAAGATAGGCCAAGGTCTCTAATCCTAAGTCCAAGAAGTCCAATACTCCATAATTCCAAGGATAGTAACCAAATAGTCCAAGTATCATTAAAGATTTTTATGTTTCATGTTGATTATTAGGTGTCTTTAAAAGGAAAAGAAAAGCTCAAGTGAGCAAAATAAAAATGACATAAAAGTAAATGCCCAAGTGAGCAAATATAAAAATAGCATGAAATGTAAATGCTTAAATTAAATGGTACATAAAGCATAAAAAATAAAAGTATAAAGTAAAGTCAATTGTTAGAAATTAGTGGTTAGTTGGATGACCATCTTGAAACTTGCATTTGAAACTCATTAGAGGATTGGTAGAACCAAATCCTCCACACAACAAGTTGCATTTGCTTTTTGTCAAGTATATCATCCATTTTGTAATCCTCAAAAGTAACATTTAACGATCAACGATGTTTAAGTGATCAGCGTTAACCAAAGGTGTTGTAGATCCGTTAGAGGATTGGTAGAACCAAAGCCTCCACACAATGAATCTCAAGGTTATTGGATCAAAGGGATCAAATTAACATACTTGGGCTTGCAATCATAAGTTTGGGCCACGAATGATAATTTATTTGAATCGGGACAAAATTTAGCGTTATGTTAAGCAATCGTAAATGGACTTATGTAGAAGTCGCACCTATTTTGAGGCTGGTCAATAGCAATCTATGTAGTTCATGTTTGGATAAATGATATAGAGATCACCATCCCTTAATATGTAGCACAATTAAAAAAGAAAGGGATAAGATGAAAGAGGGAGAGGAATGATAAGCTAATTTGGATCACCATCTAAAAATTCTTTCATCTTTAAATTCAACCACTCCTGTAGATGGATTAAAGCACTAAACATATCACTAATCCAAAGCACCAAAAAAGAATTAAATAATTCACTCTTAGGTAGATATGAATTGATGAACATTTATTCAACTTCATCTACATCACAAAGTTCATTGAGTTTAATGACAAATTGGACATTTAAAATTGCAATCCAAATTATCCATCAAAGAGAGTGAGAAGAAAAAAATATTTGAGTCGAAAACAGCCCCAAAATAAGGCAGAAAAAGTATTTTCGACACTGTTACAATCAATTGTGCTTCGACAGCTACCAATTGCATCAATGCAGTTTATTTTCAAATCAACTTTCGGTGACAAACAATTGCAATGTTACAACAATTGATTGCAACCTATTAAAATCAGTCGAAAACAGCATCTCACGGATCAAATTTCTGTTCCAACTTTTCATTAAACACCTTATGATCGTGGATCCAATTGAGCATGAAAATTCCATCAAATCATGAGAAAATAGCACTAATGTAATCATAAAACAGTGCTCAATGAATCAAAACCAGAAATCCACAAGAGATCACATTGTGAAAGATGATGATCCAACTTACCAAAGGTAGAATTAGAGAATTATCAAACAACTTCCAGAATTTGCTTCAATTCAACCACAAGAATCAATTACCAAAGCTTGAATTTAGAGAATTGATGAAGAAAAAAGTATTTATATGAAGGTTTAGCTAAAAGATTAGTAAGCTTCAATGCAAAGCTTACTAACTTTTTGAAAATGGAGATTTGAGTGAATTTGGTAGATGGAGAGAATTGAGAGATTTTTTAGCAAAATGAGTTTGGCTATCAAAAGCTTGAAATTTGAATGATATGAGGGCTCTATTTATAGAGTTTAGGATTGGGATTAGTGGTAATTTGGTAATTGATTCTTGGAGCCAAAAATTGAATTAATGATATAATTTTCAAATTATGCAGAAAAATTGGAGCCAAAAAGATGACAGATTTGAAATTGCTGGCTTTTTTTCAAAAATCACGTGTGTTTTGCTGTTATGAGTCGACACAAGAGTCGTATGCGTTGACACATGCTAGTTGTATAACACAGCATGAGTTGACGCAAGCTTCTATGGGTCAATACAAGCTGATATTTCAATACAAAACAGAATCAATCAACTTGCATGAGTCGATACATAACATGTATGTGTCGACACATGCTAGTTATACAAAGCAGGATGAGTCGATACATGCCTATATGTGTCGATGCAAGCTGCTACTTCGACACAAAACAGAATCCATCGACTTGCATGAGTCGATACATAACATGTATATGTCGACACATACTATTTTTTTTATAATTTTTTTGAAGGCTGAAAACACAGTTTTTTTTCAAAGATTGTGCACAATACACTGTGAAATCGATTGCACTATGGGAGCAATCAATTGTACAGGAAATTTTTTTTTTTTTGCAAATAGATATTTTAGGGAAATAATACCAGAAAACCTTATTTGTTGGATGCTTCGACTCGGTACCTACAAAACACAATTTTGCAAAGACAAACACAAATATTTTTTGTATTTTGGTTAGAGGTTAATTATCAACGCTTATACAAAATACACAACTAAGGTGCTTAGAGATTCCTCAAGAGAAAACCTAAAGATATGAGATAGAAAAAAGAGGAAGAAGCAACCCTAATGTGATTTTGTTATGATCAAGTTAACATGATATGATAGGGGAATCTTAGGGGGGAAATTGGGGTACAACACTTCCATTAGGTCATTTAACATTGCATACATTCATTAACCAAATAACTTGACAGGGGATCTAGAATCTTCAAAGAACTAGGGTTTCACTGGTGCACTATGGGTTTATTCGTGGATTAGGGTTTTCTCACCTTTTGTAGGGGGAACTCAATTGAAGAGGCAATGTCCATGATTAGGGTTTCTAACCCTATATTCAAGGTCATGTGATGAAGGCTCAAGGCTTGGATATATTTAATCTAAAGCTTTTCTTCTTAAACATTCTTTGGAATATTTCAAACAAGTGAGGGTTTTTGTTGTTTACGACACAAGACATCTACAAGGAGGCACTTGTTACTTGGATCTCAAGTCATGTGATCATGAGCTTTATGTGAGAGAGACATCTAAATTTGGACATGGAGTTCTCATGGATTAGGGTTTTGTCATTAGGGATTGGTTCTCTTTTTGTTATTGATTATACAAAAGGTTGAACTTTGTTTATTCAATGGATATTATTGGCTTCAAGAACCAAGACTTCGTCTAGTATTGACAACATCTTGGACAAAAAGAGACAATCATGGATTAATGTTCTGATTGGGTTTATTTATGGAATAGGTTACAGTGGATCAATGGTCCTCACATAACAAGGGTTCTAACAATTCAAGAACAGAGAAGCAATGATCATTCAAATTTGTTTACTCGGAATTCAAAAGGAAAACATTATTACTCCATTGACATTTTCAAAATAAAGAAATGATAGATAAGGAGCTTGATATATACAAAGTACGTAAAATATCTCACCATGTTTCAAGATCTAAATCATCATGTCTTATCAAAAGTACAAAGCCAAGGGAAATTTGAAGACTTGCCATTACATTGGCAGCGTTATCCTGAACAAAATAACAAATACAAAAAAAATCCCCACTACTATATCATGTTACATTGCCATACATTGGATACATTCTTTAAAACCTATTATTCCCATCACGACTTCATCAATATTTATCCACTTATGCCTCCATATTGTTAACGACTTCAATTCTTGCTTCAGTCACACAAAACCAAAAGCTTGCCATTGTATTTTCTTCAAATGACTTGCTGTCCAAAATTATATCAGAATGGTATCACTAGTTGCAGCCCTGCGTCAAAACACCATCATCATGTCCGCAATAATCAGGATCACCTCCATGTTGCCACCTGCTACAGCCTTATATCTAGATCTGCATTGTCATGTTATACATCAAACAAGGCAACAAAATAAGTGCAACACATAATGCCATTATCAATTCATACATAAGTTAAACAATAATTAGAGGCATATCTAAAGCAGGCCATTCCATCAAACAGTCATGTACAATTTCAGCTTGCAGACATGGTTCCTTTGTAAATGCGTCAAGTCGCCACCATAATGGCTTAAAACATTGCAAGTTCATTACCTGCACTATTCTGGAATTTCATGTTATAAAACACAATAGAAAAGAACATATGCGTTGAATCATTCAAAACCAGTTGCCATGACTAGAGTATTCACGCACATACGACCCTACATCATAAAAACAAAAACCAAAACAAATATCCAAAAACAATATCCAATTAGCATAAAAAAATCCAAACAAAATATGTGAGCCGAACTACGGTAGCTCTAATTCCTCAAAAAGGATACGTAGGCTTTGGGGTAGGGCCCAAGTGAGTACAATTTTATCTTCCCTACATTTTCCCCCTTTATTTTGCATGCATTCTCCCTCAACAATAAACAGTAAGCATAGATTAGACACACCCATAAGATAGACAACAAGAGTGGTTACCATATAGTACTACGGGTGTGTGGGGTGCTAATACCTTCCCCTCGCGTAACAGACTCCCTTACCCGATCTCTCGGTCGCAAGACCGTGAATTCTCCCTTCTCAGGTTTTCTCGATGTTTACCTTTCCCTCCATTTGGAATAAAATACGTTCGATGGCGACTTTATTGTTTGATGATTTTCAGCCGGTTGTTTCAGATGCATCTTGAGATTTTCTGGTATTATCTTACCATCTCTTTCTCCGGTGGGTCGACGTTACTTTTTTGCTATTCCCTCAAAGATTGGATAGTTTGCAGTCATCTGTTGGTCACCATTATCCTTTACTCCCTTGAGTTGACGATACTTTGGATCCTATCTTGGACATTACCCTAACAGAAGTTTGTCTTTCCTTCACCAGTGATTTATTTTCCTTGCCGGGTTTCTCTTTTGATCTTTGTTTCCTTATTACATCCCCAGTGGTGTCTTGTGTCCCCTTTAGATTTGTTCATCTGCATTCATACTCATAAGCATTGCACGGTATCTTAGGGCCAAAAATAGGGCTTGTTTTATATTTAAGTATTTTCGATCGCGTCGACACGAAGATTTTTAATATTCGTCTCCGGATAGAAGATACTTAAATAAGGGCAGCTGTTGTACCCCAATTTTTCCCCTATGATCCCTTAATCACATCATATCAATTCAATGTAACAAAATTAAATTAGGGTTGGTTCTTCCTCTTTTTATATCTCATATCTTTAAGTTTGCTCTTGAGGGATCTCCAAACCCCTTGGTGGTATATTTGGTATAAGTGTTGTTGACTAACTTCTAATCAAAATACAAAAATATATTTGTCTTTTTCTTTTCATATTTTTGTTTTGTAGGTACCGAGTCAAAGCATCTGACAAACAAGGTTTTCCTGTATTATTTTCCTAAAATCTCTATTTGCAAAGAAAAATAATTAAAAAAATATATTTTTTTCACTGATGCAATCGATTGCTCTTAGAGTGCAATTAATTGCATAGAGTGCATTTTGTGCCATTTTTGAAAAACTACATTGATGCAATCGATTGAGCCCAGAGTGCAATCCATTGAATAGAGTGAAAATTTGAAAAATTCAGCAATTTCAAGCTTGTCAATTTTGGCTCTAATTTTATTCATTTTTTGAATGAATATATCATTAATTCAAATTTTGGTACCAATTTTTCATTTTTTGAAAGATATATCATTAATTCAAATTTTGGCTCCAATTTTTCTTTGTTTGAAAAATATTTATTAATTCAAATTTTGGCTCCAATTTTTGAAAGATATTCATTAATTCAAATTTTGGCTCCAAGAATTAGTTACCAAGCCTAATTTCATTTCCCAAACCAAACTCTAAACTACCACTAATCCCAAGCCTAAACTCTGTAAATAGAGCCCTCATTTCATTCAAATCACAAGCTTTTGATAGCCAAATCTACCTTGCTAAAAAAATCTCTCAATTCTCTCCATTTACCAAATTCACTCAAAGCTCCATTTTCAAAATAGTTAGTAAGCTTTTCATTGAAGCTTACTAATCTTTGAGTTAAACCTTCATCCAAACACTTTTTCTTCATCAATTCTCTACATCCAAGCTTGGGCAATTGATTCTTGGGGCTGAATTGAATCAAATTCTTGAAGTTGTTTTGATAATTCTTTAGATCTACCTTTGGTAAGTTGGATTTTTCATCTTTCATAATGTGATATCTTGTTGATCTTTGGGCTTGATTCATTGAGCATTGTTTTGTGATTCCATTGATGCTATTTTCTCATAATTTGATGGAATTTCCATGCTCAATTGAATTCATGATCATAAGGTGTTTGATGGAAAGTTTGAACAAGAATTTTGCCTTTTGAAATGTTGTTTTCTGATTTTTACAGAGTGCAATCGATTGTTGTAACAGCGCAATCGATTGTCACAGAGAAAAATTCAATTTTGTTGAAAAAATGCACTGATGCAATCGATTGATATCAAAGTGCAATCAATATTAACAGTGCCAAAATGCTTTTTCTGCCTTGTTTTCGGGATGTTTTGATCTATCTATCTTTTTCTACTCACTCCTTTTGATTGTTGATTTGGATTGCAATTTTAAATATCTAATTTCTCTTTAAATTCAATGGACTTTGGGTGTTTGATGGAAAGTTTGAACAAGAATTTTGCCTTTTGAAATGTTGTTTTCTGATTTTACATAGTGCAATCGATTGTTGTAACAGCGCAATCGATTGTCACAGAGAAAAATTCAATTTTTTTGAAAAAATGCACTGATGCAATCGATTGATACCAAAGTGCAATCAATATTAACAGTGCCAAAATGCTTTTTCTGCCTTGTTTTCGGGATGTTTTGATCCATCTATCTTTTTCTACTCACTCCTTTTGATTGTTGATTTGGATTGCAATTTTAAATATCTAATTTCTCTTTAAATTCAATGGACTTTGGGTCCATATGAATTTGGATAAATGTTCACCAATTTAAATCTACCAAAGAGTGAATTATTTAATTCAGTTTTGGTGCTTTGGATTTGTGATATGTTTAGTGCTTTAATCCATCTAGATGAGTGATTGAATTTAAAGATGAAAGAAATTTAAGGTAGTGATCCAAGTTAGCTTATCATTCCCCTCCCTCTTCATCTTATCCCTTTCTTTTTATTTATTGTGCAACATGTTAAGGGATGATGATCTCTATATCATTTATCCAAACATGAAGTACATAGATTGCTATTGACCGGCCTCAAAATGATCATTCGTGGCACAAACCTATGTTTGCAAGCCTAGGTATGTTAATTTGAACAAATTGATCCAATAACCTTGAGATTCATTGTTAGAAGGCTTTGGTTCTACCAATCCTCCAATGGATCTTCATCAATTTTGGTTAACGCGGATCACTTAAACATCATTTATCATTAAATGTTGCCTTGAGGATTATTAAATGGATGATATACTTGACAAAAAGAAAATTCAACTTGTTGTTGAGAGGCTTTGGTTCTACCAATCCTCTAATTAGTTCCAAATGCAAGTTTCAAGATGGTCATCCAACTAACCATTAACTTCTAACAATTGACTTTATTTTATGCTTTTATTTTATGCTTTTACTTTATGTACCATTTTACTTTAGCATTTACATTTCATGCTATTTTCATCTTTGCTCACTTGAGCATTTACTTTTATGCTATTTTTATTTTGCTCACTTGAGCTTTTCTTTTCCTTTTTAAAGATACTTAATAATCAACATGAACCATAAATAACTTTAATGATACTTGGACTACTTGGTTACTATCATTGGTATTATGGAGTATTGGACTTCTTGGACTTAGGATTAGAGACCTTGACCTATGTTGGAGACCTTGTGACCTTAATTGATATTTTTCTGGAGTTCTTGAGGTTTACCTCAAGACATTAGGTTGTTTGTTTGTTTTGTGAGCAGGATATTGTGATTACACACTTTATCTGTAATCTAGAATTCATCTGTATACAGCCGTTACTCTGCCCAATTTTTGCGAAGACTTAATGCAATTAAAGCTTGGTTTTCTCAAGAGGTCTAGTATCTTTGCTTTCTTCGTTTCAATCCAAAGAATGGAAATTCTATCTTGACTCATAATTTCAAGTATTTTCTTCTTGTTGGTTAGTTGGTTCTTCTCCTTAGCTTTTACCTTATGCTTTAGGATAGTTCCTTCTTCTCCTCCCATCTTATTTAATTTCAAAAATCTTACCATCCTTTTGAAAACTCTTATTGTTTCTAAACTTTAACCACTTTCATAATAAACTTGGACTTAGGTCCATGCATTTTCAAAACATTTTCATAAATAAACTTGAATCAACTTAACAATACCTTGACATTTCTGTGAGAAGATTAAAAGTCAATCAATCTCATTTAAATCATTATTTCCACTTTGGCTTTTACTTTAAAATTTTCTCAAAGTATTTGACTCTTGTCAATCCTTGTAGTGATGCAAACAATTATACTTCTACAATATGTAATGAAGTGGGATATTTTCCACTTGGGTGTTGAGTGAGGCATTGTTGATTTTAAAATCCAAGCCATATCCTCCACTTTGAGATGATTCAAATTCTCCTTTCTCATGATTATGGATAGTAATTATGTTTTCCACACGGAAAATAACGATGATGTCTTATCTCATAAAATTAACCAATACACTTGTTTTAAATTTTTTTCAAGAGATACTACGTGTACCCTGATCCCCTATTGCATGGAAGGTGGTAGGTAGGCACTAAAGGTTCGCAACCGCGGCGGGTGCAAAAATCATAAAAAAATATTTCTTTCCTCACCTCCACCATCTATTTTTATACATTTCATATACAAAATATACAGATTTTACAAAGAGGTTTCTGTGGAGTACCATAGTTGTTTAGGGTGCTAATACATTCCCTTTGCATAACCAACCCCCTTACCTTGAATCGTTCCCCCGTCTTTTGGGTTATTCTCTCTTTACCCATTCCTTTGGAAACAATAAAGCGCGGTGGCGATTTTTATTTTGATCTATAAAATTCTAGTTAATCCCAATGGCTTAGTCTTAAACATTTCTACCGCTACAGATGGATTTGTCCTCTTTAATGGAAAGAGAAAGAACAACATTTACAAAATAAAACTTTCAGAACTAAAAAGTAAGAATGTAAAATGCCTATTGTCTGTTAACAAGGAGCAATGGGTCTGGCACAGAAGATTGGGGCATGTTAGTATGAGAAGAATATCTCAGATTAACAAACTCAATCTGGTCAGAGGACTTCCTAACCTGAAGTTCAGCTCAGATGCTCTGTGTGAAGCATGTCAAAAAGTAAAGTTTGCAAAACCTTCTTTCAAAACCAAAAATGTTGTTTCTACCTCTAGACTATTAGAACTTCTGCATATAGATCTATTTGGACCAGTGAAAACTGCATCCACTAGTGGCAAGAAGTATGATTTAGTGATCGTAGATGACTATAACAGATGGACATGGGTAAAGTTCTTAAGACACAAGGACGAGTCACATTCTGTGTTATTTGACTTCTGTAACCAAGTCCAACACGAAAATGATCTTAGAGTTGTTAAAGTCAAAAGTGATCATGGTGGAGAATTTGAAAACAAAATATTTGAACTATTTTTTAATGAGAATGGCATCTCTCGTGATTTCTCTTGTCCTAGAACTCCTCAACAAAACAGAGTTGTAGAATGAAAGGACAGAACTTTACAAGAAATGGACAGAACCATGATCAATGAGACTAACATTGCTAAGAACTTCAAGGTAGAAGAAATTAACACAGCGTGCTACATTCAGAATAGAATCTCCATAAGACCTATTCTGGATAAGACTCCATATGAACTGCGGAAGAACAGAAAGCCCAACATTTCTTATTTTCATCCATTTGGATGTACCTATTTCATTCTGAACACTAAAGAAAATTTGAACAAGTTTAACTCTAAAGCACAAAAGTATCTCATGTTAGGATACTCTGAACGCTCAAGAGGCTATAGAATATATAACACAAGAACACTTGTAGAAGAGTCCATCAGTGTCAGATTTGATGATAAGCTTGGCTCTCAAAAGACAGAGCAAGATAAATATTTTGTAGATATAGAACTCCAATTTACAGGTACTGAAGACATTGCATCACAAGTTTCTCACAAAGAATCACAATCATCTCCAGAAGAAGATGTCACAAACATTATAACAAAGTTTGAAGAGCCTCTCCAGAAAAGACAATCTAGAAGCAGCTTAACTCATTCGGAAAACAAAATCCTGGGAACAAAAGAAGACCCAATTAGAACAAGATCTACTTTCATAAACTCAAAAGAATATCTCATGGGATTAGTGTCTCTGATTGAGCCAACTTCCATTAACGAATCCCTTCTGGAAAATGATTGGATACTTGTAATGCAGGAAGAATTAAACCAATTCACCAGAAATGATGTGTGGGATCTGGTTCCTAGACCAAAAGGGTTCAACATTATTGGAACCAAATGGCTATTCATAAATAAACTGAATGAACAAGGAGAAGTCTTTAGAAACAAAGCACGGATGGTGGCACAAGGTTATAGTCAGCAAGAGGGGATAGACTATAGAGAAACCTTTGCTCCAGTTGCCAGGTTACAATCTATCAGACTCTTGATTTCTTTTGCTATAAATAATGGCATCACTCTTTATCAGATGCATGTCAAAAGTGAATTTTTAAATGGTTAAATTGATGAAGAATTTTATGTGCATCAACACCTTGGTTTTGAAAATTCAAAACATCTAGAATATGTCTACAAACTAAAGAAATCACTATATGGTCTGAAACAAGCTCCCAGAGTTCGGTATGAAAGACTAAGTAGTTTTCTCTTAGAAAATGACTTTACCAGAGGGAAGGTGGACACTACTTTGTTTTGTAAACTATTTAAAAATGACATTCTAGTTTGTCAAATTTACGTAGATGATATTATTTTTGGATCTACTAAAATTTCTCTGGGAAGAGAATTTACTAAGTCTATGTAGGAAGAGTTTGAAATGAGCTCGATGGGAGAACTCAAGTTCTTTCTGGGCATCCAGATCAATCAAACTCCAGAAGGAACATACATACATCAAAGCAAGTATGTTAAAGAACTTCTGAAGAAATTTGACCTATCAGAATGTAAGCCAGCCAAAACTCCCATGCATCCCACATGTATTCTGGAAAATGAAGAGGTAAGTAAGAAGGTAGAACAGAAGATCTACAGAGGTATGATTGGTTCTCTCCTATATCTAATAGCTTCAAGACTTGATATTCTGTATAGTGTATGTCTATGTGCTAGATTCCAATCAGATCCTAGAGAATCTCACTTAACAGTTGTTAAGAGATTTTCAAGTATCTGAAAGGTACTACTAATCTTCGTCTTTTTTATAGAAAACCCAAAGAATACAAATTAGTAGGGTATTATGATACTGACATCGCTGGAGATAGATTAGAAAGAAAAAGCACTTCTAGAAGCTGCCAATTTCTAGGAGAAAATCTTATCTCGTGTTTCAGCAAGAGGCAATCCATAATTACATTGTCAACTGCTGAAGCTGAATATATAGCAGCAGCTGGATGCAGCACACAAATGCTCTGGATGAAAAGTCAACTTGAAGACTTCAACATATTTGAGAGTAACATTCTTATACTCTGTGACAACACTTCTGCTATTTGTTTATCCAAAAATCCTATTTTACATTCTAGGGCTAAGCATATAGAAATAAAACATCATTTCATTAAAGACTATATTCAGAAAGGAATTATTTCATTAAAATTTATTGACATGGACCATCAATGGATTGATGTTTTCACAAAACCCCTTTCTGAAGATAGGTTTAACTTCATTCTGAAACATCTCAGCATGAAATTATGTCTAAAATTATAGTTTTATTTATGTATGTTAATCCTCAGAACTTTATATTTTTTTATGAACATATGATCAATAATTCTTCAGAAGTTAGAAGGAAAGTTGTATCAGGACCTATCTAAGAAGATCTGAACAGTTTCCGAACGGTTCATTTCAAAGATAGAAGCGTGCAAGTTCACAACATCAACATTTTTCATCTTCTCACAAGAGGTTCTTCTAAGGATGAACACGTGCTCAAATTCTGAAGAGACTAAAGCATTGATTGGATGCATTGAGACTCGTGTCATATCGGTAACTGTTTCATATCTCTACACCGTCCCCCTATTTTCAGGAATCACTAATTTTTTGTAATAATTTCTTTTAACCCTTTTTCTTGTTAATTAAGTTTCTTATTCTTCTATAAATCTGTTGCTCACTTTCACTTTTTTACTCTCACTTCTTCTCTCTATCACTTGTGTTCTATTTTTCTCAAAAACCCTCAAAAGTCTGTGTGAACAATGGCTTCTTCCCAAACTGCTCAAAGCTCTCAAAATGTTCCTGACTCTTCTTCTTCAACAGCAAAAAGGTATAAAGAACCCTCAAGAACACTCCTGACTCTCATTGATTCGCTGGAAGTTCTGTGTGAACTCATTATGGACTTCGTCAATATAAAGGAAAACGGTTACGATTTAACATCTAATGTTGAATTTCAAGGATGGAAAAGTATTTTGATCGTCTACTGGGTCCATTTATTCTAAGACTGGTTAAAGAATTATGGACTCACGCTACTGCCTCAAATCATCAGGTCACTTCTTTTGTTATGGGAAAGAAAATAGTAATCTCTGAAGATCTCATTGGGTGATTGATAGGTCATGACGACGGAGGAATTCAATGCAGTCAAATGGCAGTCAAATGCTCTGACCTAAAAAAGATTTCAAAAGAGATTTTTTCTTCTGGACAACCTTCAAAGAAAATCAAAGATCTAAAAGACTACCTCAGAATATGGTCAAAAATTATTTTGGGCTGCATCAACCACAGAAAACCCACAAGTTCTCTAGACTATATCAACATTGATCAGCAGTATCTTCTATACTTTATAGTGACCAAGGCAAAGGTCAATCTTCCTCATCTTCTGTTTAATCGTCTGAAGACCAGTGTCAAAGAGACAAGAGAAGAAGAAAGAACTAAGAGAGACCGGATACCTCTGGGCAGGCTCATGTCAGATATTCTGACATAAAATAGACTGGTAGAACAACTGACTGAGGCTCAACAGGTCGGCACTCTGGAAGCATGTGCTGGTAAACCTATGAATGCTAAGAATTTGAAGATGAAGATCATTTAAACCATCAAGAAGGATCCAACAATAACAACCAAGGAAGTCATCACAACTAGAAGAGTTCCTCTAAATGATTTTCCTCTCTTCTCTCAAACAAATGCTTCTCCGAAAATTATTTTCAGATATCTGGAGGCTTGCAAAATGGACGGGACAAATCCAGAAGTAAACATTCGTGATGTAAGACAATAACCTATGGACATTGCCCCCAGAAAATCAAGGAAAAGGAAAGCTATTGGAGAAGGATCTTCTCAGAAGATTCCCAAGGTTGCTAAGAAGAAAGGTAATTCATCTTTTATTTTTGTTATTGAATCAGTTATATTATCAACATCTGAAAACCCTTCCTCTCCAAAACCCACAGAGGATCTATCACCACAAACCTTTGATGACTTTGACATTGAATTTGATCCCTCGCTTACTCTAGAAAACATTATGGACAAACCACCTTCTACCCATCTTGACCAAAATCAACCTGAACTTGCTCAATTTCTTCCTGATATTGATCAATTTGATCCGCTGTTTCAAGATCCCCACTCAGAAAATCCAAACTTTCAAGCTCCCCCCTCAAAAAATCCAACTTTTTACTTTGATACCACAATATCCATTCCTGGAATCACCTGCCCTCTCACGGTCTCAGAACCAATCACAATCCACGACATCCCAGATATTCCATCTCCCTATAATTCCACTCCACCAAAATCACCACAACCACCCGTTGTTATTTCTAATTCTCCCTCTCTAATCAACCATCCAGAAGATCCCCTTCGCACAGTTATAGACTTAGAAGCTTTGAACAATCTTGTCTAATGCTCTCAAAAAATTATCGTACCAAAACCAAAACCAAAAATCACCAAAGCAGATGTTGGTAAAAATTTGTTGATTTTTGAAACAGAAATACTTGAATGGGTTAACTCTTTGAAACTAACTTTCTTAGAGAATCTAAATTCTGCTACTTCTGATTCACAATGGAACAAGTTCAGAAAATGGTTCAATTCTGAGTCCTAGAAACTTAAGGAGTTGAGTTATGAAATTACACAATATAACTTTTGTGATCATCTGAAAGTCTTCAAGGATCAAATTATGCATCACTGGAAAAAGAAACCTCTCCTTCTGCTGGACAATGCCCCTTGGGAAGATCACCAACCTTCAGAATATGGTGAACTGTCCTATAATCCTCTTCCTGTGGTCATGGTTCTAGAAAAAGGCAAGGATATTGAAGAAGCTACTGAGTTAGATTTAGCAATAGCTTTCTCTGAAAAGGTGGAACCTTCTGTTGATATACCCTCTTCATCTCTTGTGCTGCAAAGTCTGGAGGAGTTGGAGAAAGAGAATGTAGTTGTTGTACCCCAAAATTTGCCCTCTCATATTTTTCCAAGATTTCCTCTTGCATAGGTGGTTAAAAACATTTGCCTAAAGAAAAGGAAATTTTTTGAATGATGGTTAAGTATCCATCGATTGGAATCTGCAAAGAATCCTTCGATTGGACTCTACAAAGGATCCTTCGATTGGAACATCAGAGGGTCTTTCGATTGGAACATCAGAATTGCCTTAGATTGGCATATCTAAGCTTCCTTTGACTGGAGCACCAGAGCTTCTTTCTATTGGAGCATCAAAGCTACTTTCGATTGGAGAATCAGAGCTTCTTTCAATTGGAGCATCAGAGCTTCTTTTGATTGGAACATCAGTGCTTCTTTCGATTGGAACATCAGAGCGTCTTTCGATTGGAACATCAGAATTGCCTTCGATTGGCATGTCTATGCTTCCTTTGACAGGAGCATCAGAGCTTCCTTCGACGGGAGCATCAGAGCTTCTTTCGATTGGAGCATCAGAGCTTCTTTTGATTGGAACAATAGACTTCCTTCAATTAGGACATCAAAACGAAGTATCCTTCGATTGGTATATCAGTGCAGAAGTGTCTTAATCTAAGATGTTATAATAAAGGAAATTCAGAACAATTTGAATCAGGAATTAGAATCATCACAAGAACAAGGGTTGATCGAAGAAGTTCTGATAAGGGAAGTTCTGAACAATTTGAATCAGGACTTAGAATCCTCACAAGAATAAGGGCTGATCGAAGGGGCTCTGAAGAGGGAAACTCTGGATATTTTCAAATTCAAACAAAGAACCAACTTGATATGTCCAAGTTCATTCAGAATCCCAGAATGCCATGAAATATCTCAAAATGGAAATATTTTGATGTGTCTGATTCTGTTTTCAAAGCCCTATTAATAGCTGGTCTTTAATGATATGTTTCTTTGTCTCCTCCACAATCTATAAATACAAGATGTTAAACACAAATCGAGGGGGGGGGGGGGGGTACACACGAGAAAAAACTATATAGGAGGCACACAAAACGAATACACACACATATTTCACCAAGGACGCCTTGTCTATCGAAGGACCTCTACACAACTTGCATCCAAGAAAGCCCAGAAAGTTGCACCAGCCATCCCACATTCAAGATTCAAAATAGAAGTGTCTTCAGTGGGTAAAAGCTTTTAATCTTATTAAATCTATAATATAAACTCATGTGGACTACATTTTCGTATTACTTTTGTTATTTGTAAATGCTTTAGCAATTCGAAACTCATGGCATAGATAATTTGCAAATCGAAGCATCCCAGAGTTTCACTTTCCGTTTGGCTCTGAAACTAACAATCTTACAGGATTCAAAATGTTAGTTTTCCTTTATCCAGATTGAACAGTTAGAAGGCATGCGCTGGATGAAGGACATGGGATTCTAATCCCAGGCCAGGCATTTTCATTTTTCTTTCTAACATATTCTATGCAGATCTGATATGTACAATGGCCAGGAGCTTATCATACGCCATCAGATTATCACCTTTAGATCATAGTTGATACAGATCTGAGTGCTTCAATATGTAACTCCATGGTAAATCCTCTGGAGGTCAGCAGCACTGAATCTCACGCTGACTCTGGGCTTGCCATCTTCTGGGCCTAACATTTTCTAGATCATTAGCACCCCCTAATTGTTGATCAACACCCGGCCCACCTTTTTTTCATTTCATTTTTATTATTTCATTTTTGTTTAATTATTTTATTAAATTCATTTTATTTATTAGTTTAATCATAAAATCAGTAAAAAAATCACAAAAAATTAGGATTTTTTTTTATTAAATAATTAATTTCTAAAATTAATTAATTAATTAACTTTAGCCCTTTTATTTCAAAATTAAAAGTAAACTAGAATTTAGGACTTACTTTAATTTTAATATTTCTTTTCATAAATATAAAAAAAAACACAAAAAGTTTAGTTTATTTTCTAAATAGATTTAAGGAAAACTAATTTAATTTTTTTCTCTCAAAAAGAAAAAAAAAAGATTTTTCTTGTTTACTTAGAACTTTTCTTAGGTTTTTTTTAGACTTAATATTTATTTCACGAGCGTTATTTTTTATTCTCGCATTTTACATAAATATTGTAACTGATTATGGATGTAATAGTTTTAGATTTAAAATTCCGCACTTTATTTCTTGCACTCTTTTTTATGTAATTGTCCCAAAGCATTATAATAGTCTAGGATTTAAATTTTCGCACTTTAATTTTATGTAAATATTAACTGTTAGTAACTAGTTATGCATGATAAGACTGTAAACTAAAATGTTAGCTCACCTAACCAAAAGACAAAATAATTGAATCTCAACACACATGCACATATACACCTCTAAGGTACGGCCACTTTGGTTGCCTTCAGAAAAGCAGTCATGTCCCTCGAGAATAGGGACGCTTTAGCAAAAGACCCGTAAAACAAAAAGATCATAGTCCCTCGATGACCCTACAGTTGTCTTTCGGTAAATGATCTAGTCCCTAAACAAAATTGTTAAACTGTCTCTATATATTCCCTTTATGACTGCAAAACGTCCCTTTCAATTGTCCCTTGTCATCCAACGATAAAGCTACCTACTTACTAATAGTAGGATAGCATTGTGTTGTACCCCCAAAATTTTCCCTCCCATATTTCTCAAAACATTTCAAGTGAGATCCTCAAATTGCCCAAGGAAGTCTAAGGGTTGATCAGACAAACTCTCTCCTAAGGCAGTCTACCTCAAATTAGGGTTTCATGTTACATCAAGATACTTGAGTCCCAAGGATCCCAAATGCTCACCATTGTCCTAATATGTTCTCAAGATCATCCATGTCAAGTTTCAAGCCGTACAGAGGAAATTTGCTTAGTCAATTGCTCAAAGGCCTGGAAATCGATTGTGCTAGGGCAAAAGTCAACTGTGGCCCACATACAGTCAAACTTCAAGATTTTTGGTCAACATTATCATTTTGAAGTATTATTCATCATTTTATCAAGGTTTGATCATGATTCCTCAAAGATTGCTCACAATTCACCAACACCCAAAAGTTGCTAAATTAGGGTTTTGTAGGAAAAGTCAACTTAACTTTGACCAAGCATAACTTTCTCATACTTTATTAGAAATGACCCATCCAAAGCTCAATTTGAATAGGATGCAATTCCCTACAATTCATACTCAGCTCCCAAGATCAAAATATGCACTCACAAGAAGATATGAATTTGGACATTATAGGTCATTTTGAAAAGTCAACAAAAATACCTTTTTTGTCAAAGCTTCATACATGAACATGTAAGACTCAATTGATATGAGACCAAAAGGGTTGCTTAGAGGACATCTTAAGAGAGTTATGCATTGGTGAAGTTGACCTTTTTTCCAAAATTGCCAAAAGTAAAATATGCCTCAAATTGCAATTTTTGTCAAATGGGCCTAACTTTTTGTGCTTGAATTGAGTTTGTAACATGGTCCACGTCCCATTATCCTTCCCACTTTCCTTTACTTTATTTTTGTCATTTATTTTGATTTTTATTTCAATTAAATCAAATTAAATCAAAATAAAATCATGAAAATATCAAAATCATTTAAACCTTGAGATTTTGTGCATATTTCAGGTCCATGAATAGCTGGCAAGGGAATCAAATCGTGCAAGGCTTGTTTGTACACAAAAAGATTGGTTTTTGGCTTGTTTTGGAAAGATTTAAATGAGAATCAAATCTTGATCAATGATCATTATTGGAGAAGATTGGATGCAAACTTGTAAACCTAATTCACTCAAGGGTACATATAGAACAAATCCAGACCAAAAGCATAAGGGTTAGAGGCGTGAAAAGAGAAGGAGAACTTTCAAAAAATCAAGAAAAAGTGGTAATTTATTTTCATAGTTCCAGGCGCTTTCAAGCCATTCCAAGCACTCTTTTCACTTGATGGGCATTCAAGGAGTCCATCCCAATCCTTAGCAAGCATTTTCGTGCACAAAAACTCACTGTAAGTGCCTCACGATACCCTTACCTTCTTGAAATCGAATCTCATGAATTTGGCATTTGTAGCATGAATTATTTATATATTCTTGTTCCTTGAAACATTTGCAAGCTAGTGGTAACAATTAATTGCATTTTTGCTAACATATAGGGATCCACCATTGTTAGGTTTTCTGTGTTTGTTTTAGGGTTTTCTTATGCAGGTAAAATTGGCCCAAAAGAGGGGTATTATGGTGTTCACAAGGTCAAGACCAATTGTTCTGCACCATTAGTTTTGATTTATTGTGCCTGTATGAGATTTTGGAAAATTGCAGGGGCTATACCTACAGAGAACGTCTGTAGGTAAAAGTTGTTTTACCTAAAACGACGGACAAGGGTAGACGATGACTGTGTGGCACCACCCCATTCGCCTGTTTGAATTCTGGTGCGTTTGTTTCATAACTGGCATTGTTTTCCATTTTATTATTATTATTATTTCATATACTAACAAACGAATTCAAGTGGCCCAGTGGTAGCCAGGGAAGGCGTTAAGGCTTTGCAGGCATGAGGTCAGGGGTTCGACCCCTGCCTCCAACATTTGAAATTTTTCCCAATTATTCTTTACAGATCTTGTATCCTCACGCATCATGAAGACTACCATATGCCCTCAAGGGACAGCCAACCAGATGTCCACAAGCTGGATCCAAAGGCCATCATTTGACACCCCTCAAATTTCTATGGACACCCCTCAAATTGCTAGCATAACCAGGCCCATTTCTCTCTTTTCTTTTTTTCTTTTATTTATTTAATTTTTGTTTAAATTATTTTCTAACATCAAAATTAATTCTTTTTTTTTACAAAAAACTCATAAAAATCAATTTCATCAAATTTAGGTTTTTATATATTTTGTCAAAATTAATTTAATTAGTTTAATTTAATTTTAGGGTAACTTTAATCTAACTTTTTATAAATAATTAAAAACAAATTAGATAATTAGGTTTTGTTTAATTTAATTTTTATTTTATTTTCTCAAAATAACCAAAATACAAAAATAGGTCAAAATTAATTAATTTTCTCAATTTAATTCAATTAGTAATTAGGTTTGGATTTATTCATTAAAATCTAATTTTCTTAAAATAATCAAAAATAACAAAAAAACAATTGCTCTTTTAATTAGGTTAGATGGGGTCAAAACCCTAATTTTCTCTTGTCCTGGATTCATCGCGCGCGTTTATTTATTTTTGCAAATATTAATGTAACTACTCATGGAATGTAATAGTTTAATTAGGACTTCTCGTTTATTTTTTGTTTTTACAGGTTTTTGGCTATGTAAGTAATCCCCCTTCCCGAAGCCTTGTAATAGCATAGTTTGTTTTCCGCATTTTAATTTTCGCAAATATTAACTGTTAGATGTATGATAATAGGATTGCATGATAAGAATGTATGTTAATTTTAAAATGGTTAGCAAACCCTAAATGTGCAAAGATAATAACTTGAAATCAAATCACTCACACATGCGCACTCCTTGGGTATACTCTCAATTCGGTTGCCTTCGGTAAACGGTCATTAAGTATAGGGTGTTTTAGCGGTCGCTCTCTTGTCTAAACAAAGATCAAAAGTCTCGTTCAAAAATGTTGCCTCGGAAATGTTGCCTCGGAAGTGTTACCTCGAATATGATCTGAAGACATTAGGGTTACTACTAAGACGTCCTAACATTGCTTTAGTGATCGTACGTCCCTTTCAAATTGACGCTTACAACTCCAACGACGGTGTTACCTATTCACTAATAGTAGGATAGCACTGTCTAAAGGAAACAAGAACATAAACATTCTTTTTTTGAGTAGGTAGATGCTAGTAGGTACTTGCTCAAAATCAAACTTTTCCATACTTACACACTTTTCAAACAAAGTTTTCAAAACAATTTCGTAACACTCTTGAGGACTGATACAAGGGTTAAAACGAAGTAAACCAAAAACTTTTCAAAACACACAAACATGGAAGCAATTTTTAAAATGATGAGCAAGTACCTAAGAGCCCGTGGAAAACCACGGATAGAAATGGTGCTAATACCTTCCCTTTCTATAATCTACCCCCCGTACTCAGAATATCTCGAAAAAGGAATTTTTCTGTGCTTTTTTCCTTTCCAGTTGGATAAAATAAAAGTCGGTGGCGACACTTTCTTACCGCGACATTTTGCGAACACAAACGCAAAATGCAAAACCAGCATTTTCCTAAAACAGTCTGGTTCTGCCACCGTATCACAGAACTGGCAACTTTGCTGGGGACGAAATAAGTGGGGTATACCTTAGGATTAGTTTATCATAAATTGCTTCTCTTGTTTGTTTTGGTTGCTTTACTTTCAAATGTTTTGTATTGGGAGTTACTGTAGATCCTAACCCGGATCTGGGGACACCTTGTAGGTAAGTAGCAATAAACTGTGAGGGAACTGTACGGCATAGACCGATACGGTTGAAGTAGTAGCTACGTTGATGTGGCACATTGGTTGGTACCAGTATCCCTTGTGGAGAAACGAGGATAATACGGGGCTGATATGTGTGTCGTTAAGCATCAACTGACCTTAGAACCTATAATTGACCAACTTGGCCATAGGAAGTAGTGAGATAGTCGGCCTCGGTGTAAAGCTGAGAACTGGTTGATACTCGATACTACACTCATTGAGACCATACTCTCGAGATAGTTTCGGCCGCAAGAAAAGATTGTGTGAGTTGAAACCATGACCGATGGAGGATGGTCAGTGATATTGAGAACCTCTAGAACCCGGTTACTATTATTAGGACAGGTTGAAACCAACTGAAATTCAAGAGGGTAGTACCTAGACCCCATGCAAGCCTTAAACTTAAAGGCTTTTGTGTGACTTGTTTGCCTTTACCATGCTTGTTATCTTATATACTTGCTGTTTGTTTTATCAAGACATCATGCATCATGAAATAACATGCATACTTCATTATACTAACCATTTCAAAGACCGAGGGGATTTATCTTTATTCTGTTTTGCAGATTATGGCTTCCATGGGCAGAAAGACCATTCGAGTTAACTTTGTACAAATACCTGCTCAACTCAGAGAGTTAGTCTCAAAAGTTCATGATATTTCTTCATTCATTAGAAGACATGGTCAGCTTCTTAGCTTGGTTACCTCAAAGTTTGATGAGCAGATGATGAGTGTGCTTTTCCAGTTCTTTGATTCGGTGCATCATTGCTTCACTTTCCCGGATTATCAACTAGTTCCCACTATGGAAGAGTTTTCTCACTTACTGGGCATATTCATCCTTGAGCAGACTCCCTTCACAGGTTTAGAAGAGACTCCTAGACCAGAAGACGTTGCTTCAGCTTTGCATCTAAAAAGTGCTGATGTAGTATCTAATTGGGAGACACGAAGCGGGGTTGAAGGTTTCTTGGCCAAGTTTCTGATGGATCAAGCTCAACTGTTCTAGGATAATTTGGACTTTCAGGCTTTCGAAGACATCTTGGATCTCCTTATCTACAGTTTAGTTCTTTTCCCAAATCCATATTCCTTTATAGATGTGAATGCGGTTAATATATTCCTGTCCCGTAATCATGTACCTACTCTTCTGGGTGACATTCTGCATGCCCTTTATACTCGTATTGTGCGAAGAAGAGGGACCCTCATGTGTTGCATGCCTTTGCTGGCGAGGTGGTTTATTTCACACCTCCCCAAGTCCGTGTTGAAGAATGAGTAAGGTTTAGGATGGTCTTACAGGATAATATCCCTTGCTCATACAGACATTATTTGGAGTTCTAAGGCTATGGAAAGCATTGATTTCATTGATTGTTGTAGGGGATACCCTAATGTCCTGTTGCTTGGAATCAGAGGGGGAATAACCTACAGTCTTTGCTTGGCTTTATGACAGTTTGGTCGCGCTCAGAGAGATGGTCCTCATGAGCTACTTCTTACAGATATTGTCTTTGACTACAAGGGGGACATTGATGAGCATCGTCGCAGGTTTATACGAGCTTGGGGCATGGTGAACAGGTCTGACCCTCAAGAGCTAGGACCAAAGACTTCTCTCCCTATGCAACCTTATCTCCAGTGGGTCCGAGCCCATACTCAGAAGCTTGGGATGCCTTATGAAGCTGTGTTGCCAGTGATTGTGGAGCCCACCAATGAAGAGGGCATTCCTTATACGGTCCTTTATGCCTACATGCCCATTGATCTTGGGGAATTGAAGAGATCCTAGATTCAGCTAAGAGAGGAGAGGGATACCTACAGGAAGAAGTATCATGAGCAAGAAAGGAAGATCTTGAAGCTCACAAGGCAACTTGAGAATGAAAGAACAATCAATGACTACGTCATCACCAAGGGGGAGCGTCCATGGGATTTCTGATTTTTGCTTTTCTAGTTTATATTTGTTTTTCATTTACTTCTTTGTAAACGCCTTAAAGGCATTGTTAAACATTTTTACAAGTTAATCTAATAAAGTGTGTTTTATTTTTGTTTTACAAATTTAAATCTCCCAAAGTCTTTTAAATCATTACATACGTATCCCATTATCATGCACATCATTACAGGTATCATTATAGGTTTCTCATCTCCTTCGCTGTTTATTTCAGCACGAAATGTCTTCTGAGATACCTATCGATCAAGCCATCAAAGCTCTTCAGGCACAGAATGCCCAATTCCAAGAGATGTTCTTGAACTTGCCTAAAGGGCAAGAGGATTTGAAGACTCTCATCCTGAAGGAGAGAAGAAAGTGGTTCTTCTGAATATGGGTAACAGATTTGGGAATATGTTGCGATAGGAAGCTGATCTGTCTCTTTCATCCAAAGGGAGGAGGACCGAGAAGAAGAAAAGGGTCCTAGTCCTGTAGTATCTGATAATGATACTAATTTTGATGATGAGCAATATCCTCCTACTGAGGATAGGTACAAACAACTTGAAGACCGTCTGAGTGCTATGGAGATTCAGAAGATCCCTAGTTTGGACTTCGGAGATCTGGGACTAGCATCTGGGGTGGTGATCCCTCACAAGTTTAAAGCTCCGATTTTTGCTAAATACGATGGAGCATCCTGTCCAAAACTCCATCTCCGCTCGTATGTCCGAAAAATCCAGCCTTACACTGCTGATAGAAATTTGTGGGTGCATTTCTTTCAAGATAGTATGTCAGGGACTCAGCTTGAATGGTTTTATCAATTGGAAGGAGCTAATGTCCAAAACTGGGAGGACCTTGTTGCTGCTTTTTACAAACAGTATCAGTATAACGCCGACCTTGCTCCCACTCGTACTCAGCTTCAGAATATGTCTATATGTGCAAGTGAAGGTTTTAAAGACTACTCTCATAAGTGGAGAGATCTGGCGAGAAGGGTACAACCTACTTTGTCTGATAGGGAGTTGGTTGACATGTTTCTAGGGACGTTGTCTGGTCCATTTTTCAATCATCTGATCGGAAGTTCGTCATCTGGTTTTACTGAATTTATTTTTACTGGGGAGAGAGTAGAAGCTGGTATCTGAAGTGGTAAGATACATAAGGATACATCGTTAAGTGCAGTAAAGAAGCCTTTCACCGGTAAGAAAGAAGCTAGTGCAGTTTACAGCTCGAGGAGCCAAAACTGACCTGAACACCGTCAAGCAGTAAATGCGATAGTAATATCAAGACCCACTGTTTCCCCACAATGCAATAATCAACAAAGAATGGAGAGACCGCAGAGACATTACACTCAGCTTAATACGACCTTGTCTCAAATTCTACCACAATTGTTGAAGACCAACCTGGTAACTCTAAGGGAAGCCCCGAAAAATCCTAGCACCACATGCCTGCTATATAATCCGAACGCCCGATGTGCCTATCACTCTGATAGCCCAGATCATGATACGAACAACTGTTGGGCCTTGAAGAATAAGGTGCAAGATTTTATTGAATCTAAGGAGATTGAGTTTGACGCTCCAGAGAAACTAAACGTCATAACTGCTCCTATGCCCAAGCATGGTCATGGCGTAAATGTTGTGGACGATGATTCATTTGTGACCTCCATGGAAGAAATTCCCACTCCTTTGATGACAGTTAAGAAGAATCTATTGTTGGCCGATTTATTTCCGGGTTGTGGCGAAGTTTTCCACCTATGTTCAATCCTGCCTGCTGGTTGCCATTTACTGAAATCAGGTGTTCAACGCCTGATGGATAACAAAGAGATCTTGTTCGAGAAGACTATGATACCGTTGGTTCCAATTCAAGATGTTTCCATCATAACCATTTTCGTCAATCCTTCCAAGGCTTCCTCGAGAAAGCCTGTTAGGATTTCATCTGTTCCGAGAATTGCTCCGTTAATCATTACTGTCCCTGGCCCTATCCCATACGCTTCGGATAAGGCTGTCCCTTGGCACTATGGGGCTAACGTGTATTGCCATGGAGTTAAGCAAGACTTAAAGGTTGAAGAAGTTGATGCTGATATCAGCATATTGTCGGGGCTAGCAAGGTCACCAGAAGTGGAAGACTCTTTTCTCCCGATATTTCCCCTCCGACTGTTCACAAACCTGTTGTTGTTCCATCTGCTAGTACGTCAACTACTATTCCAGTTCCAATTCCAGTTATCACCCCTATCGCTGAGTCATCTGAGACTCAGGGCAAAGAAATCACAGGTGAGCCTGCTCGGACGGAGGCACCTAAGAAGAGAATTGTAGAAACCTCTAAGCAGGAGATAGAGGAAATTCTGAAGATTATCAAAAAGAGTGACTACAACGTAGTCGAGCAGCTGGGGCAGACCCCATCGAAAATTTCCATGTTTTCCTTGTTATTGTGTTCGGAAGCCCATGCAAAGGCTTTAATTGTTTCCTCAAAACTGCACATGTGCCGCAGGAGACTTCTACCGATCAATTCAAAGATTGTGTAGCTAGTTTGACTGCCGATAACGGGTTGGGTTTCTCAGATGTAGATCTGAATGCTAAAGGAAGAAATCACAATGATGCTCTGCACGTCTCGATCGATTGCAGGGGCACTACCATGGCCCATGTACTGGTGGATATTGGGTCCTCATTGAATGTTTTGCCCAAGAAAGCATTAGACCATCTGGATTGTGAAGGTTTGATTCTGAAACCGAGTAATATTATGGGCAGGGCTTTCGAAGGGTCAAAAAGGATGGTGCACGGGGAAGTGGACGTCCCTGTTAAAGTTGGCTCTCATACTTTTGCATCTACGTTCTATGTGATGGATATCCGACTGTCTTATTCTTGCTTGTTGGGTCGCCCTTGGATTCACAAGGCTGGGGTAGTGACTTCTACGCTCCATCAGATGTTGAAATATCCCGTAAAGGGAAGATCTTCACGGTACAAGGTGAAGAGGAGTATATGGTGAGTCATCTTAATTCCTTTTGCTATGTGGAGATGGATGGGGAGTTCATCAAAACCCAGTGTCAGAACTTTGAAGAGTTCCCCCAGACACTGGCATCGACTGAAGTTGCGGCTGACAAACCTCCAATGAAGATGGCTTCCCTCAAGGATGCCAGGGTTGTAATTGAAAAAAAGGCTCAAAGGGTTGTTCAGCGCGCGCAGATTGGAAGACCTCCTCTGCACATCAGAATGCAATTGAGGATGATGAAGAAGAGTCAGATATCGACAGCTGGATCTACCCGACTACCAATGGTGGATTGAACAACTGGACGGCGAAGGACTTTGTGCCTGTTTCTTTTATTACACAGTAATTGACTTTTGTTTTGAGATTTGTAACAGACATTTTGAAACTTTACGGCCCGGTGCCTTACCCGAGGAACCTTGGTTTTGTTTGTGAGGGCTTATTATTGGTCATTTTCATATATCATCAATAAAGCATTGGACATTTTTTGCATTACAAATTTTGCGCTCCTTGTTTTTATTTTCTATCTTGCACTTTATCAAAACAGCTATTGTCTTACACACACTCACGTATCATAATGCAGATCCACATCCACTCTGGATCCCATTGATAACAACTCTGCTACTGCCAGTTATGACTTCGAAAATCCGATCAACCAAGCCGAGGACGAAGGTGAGGATGATTGTGAGGTGCCTGGAGAATTTGCTAGACTTTTACTACAGGAAGAGAGGGCCATACAGCCTCATGAAGAGCTAGTGGAATCAGTGAATTTGGGTACAGAGTAAGACAGGAAAGAGGTCAAAATAAGTGCCAAATCTATGTTGATAAGGTGCATGTACCTCCAGTTCCTCTGAACGCCTTGACAGCTCCTTGGCCCTTTGCAATGTGGAGCATCGACATGATCGGCGAGATCAGACCTACTGCGTCTAACGGGCATCATTTCTTTCTGGTAGCTATTGATCATTTCACGAAGTTGGTTGAGGCAGCTTCCTTTGCTACAGTAACCAAGAACATCGTGGCGCGGTTCATCTGACACAATCTGATCTATCGATATGGTGTACCAGAGAGGATCATTATGGACAACGGTACAAATCTCAACAATACAATGATGAGCTCTGTAAACAATTTAAGATACAGCATCATAACTCTTCTCTTTACTGGCTGAAGATGAATGGGGTTGTTGAAGCGGCTAATAAGAATATCAAGAAAATTGTGCAGAAGATGACGGTGACATACAAAGACTGGCATGAGATGTTATCATTCGCTCTTCATGGGTATTGTACCTCAGCACAGACATCGACAGGGGAAACACCCTACTCTTTGGTGTATGGCAGGGAGGCAGTCCTGCCTATTGAAGTCCAGATACCCTCTCTTCGGATTATGAAGGATGCAGGTTTAAGCAAGGACGACTGGATCCAAACCCGTCTTGATCAGCTGAACTTAATCGATGAAAAGAGACTTACTGTTATTTATCATGGTCAGACGTATCAAAAGCGGATGATCAAGGCATTTAACAAGAAAGTTAGACGACAAGAATATCAAGTCGGGGATCTGGTGATCAAACGCATCATACTGCCGCAAGGTGATCCCAGGGGAAAATGGACCCCCACATACGAAGGGTCATTTATGGTTAAGAACATTTTCTCTGGAGGAGCTATGATTCTAACCACCATGGATGGTGACGACCTTCCTCACCCCGTCAATGCAGACATAGTGAAAAAATACTATGCGTAATCAAAGACCCGCTAGGTTGACTGGCCTAGGCAAAAATAAGGGCTTCCCGGTGAACCAAAAGGGTTCGGGCAAAAATAAGGGATGAAAATGAAAAATCTGTACACCCGGCAAGTCGAAAACCTTGAAAGGCGGCTTGGGCAAAAAAGGGTATCCCGGTGGACTGAAAACCCGAAAGGGCGGTCCAGGAAAAAATTAGGGATTGAAGCGTAACACTATGTCTCATAGGATCATCTTGCAACCAGACTTCGGTATAGACTATCAAGCTCGGACGGCGCTGATCAATCTGATTTACCTTCAACCAAGTAGCAAAGTGATGAGACTCTCGAAGATATAAAGGCAATAGCAGAGTCGGAACCTAGTGGGATTGTTCACATAGATGTTTTTTCTTTGTTTTTCACAAATTGTATAATTTCTATCTTTCGGCGGTGTTCTCTTACTAGGACGTCACCCTCTTGTACAAAACACCTATTACAGGCCAACTTCAAAAATCAATACAATTCATTTTTACAATAATTTCAAAATAGTTTTTATTTTCCTGTTTTGTTTTACAAGAACGTCCAATGATTCATTTTTGATATATGCATTTGAAAATAATTGTTGCTTATAAATATTTACATTCGAAACAAAAGACGATTACTCATGATTCCAGGAACAGGGGCAAACGAGAAATGTCCAAACCTTACAGTTGCTTTATCCACCAGGTACAAGGATAGACCTAGCAGGAGAAAATGACTAAAAGTGCATACACTCCCCGTAGAGTAGGAAATGCCAAAAAAATAGTGGTGTTAATTCTCTCCAAGCAGAGTTTATCTGTCACCAGCACTAGAAGACTATCCCCAGTAGAGTTTATTTCTTCCGCGAGCAGAAACTCAATCCCCAACAGAGTTTATTATCGCCAGCAACAAGTAATTCATCCCCGGCCGAGGTTATTACTCCAAATCAGCAGATCTTCTGACAGAATATCTCTTCCCCACAGAGTCATTCTCTCGCCAGTTTATTTTCCGGCAGAGTTATTCTCCCTCCAATTTATTCTCAAACCATCTTCGGTCGTTATCCCCAGCGAGAACGAAGAATTCAACTCCTTGTGCTCTCCAGCAGCAGTCCGGGATTTATTTACCGCAGTTAGAGAATATCATAAAAACATTGCATATCCATACGTCATGACACATGCATACGCATCATACAACAAAATCTCATTTATTTTGAGAACATCATTGCTCAATACATTTCATACGTCATGACATTGCATACGACTAACTCTTTTCCTTTCAGGGAAAGGAACAATCAAAATTCTCACAAGTTTTCTCTGGTTCAGTCAAATCAATGCTAAAAGATTTCTATTCCAGTTCAACCTATGAAGCCCGGGTCCGACCGGATAGTATCTTGATTTCTCCATCATATTGTGAAGCCCAGAGAACGACCAGATAACAGTATCAAATACCACGAAGCCTGGAATCGACCAGATAGTGGTTTATCTTAAATTTAAGCTATGAAGCCCGGATTCAACCGGATAATAGTTTAATCCCCAACAAGTTATTGTGAAGCCTGGAGAACGACCAGATAGCAATGCAAGTTACTGTGAAGCCTGGATTCGACCAGATAATAGTACAAGGACACCATGAAGCCTGGATTCGACCAGATAGTGGTATATCATAAACACAAGCCGTGAAGCCCAGAAATCGACCGGATAACAGCTTAACAAAGTTATTATGAAGCCTGGATTACGACCAGATAGCAATACAAGGTACCATGAAGCCTGGACTCGACCAGATAATGGTATAAGACGTTGTGAAGCTGGATTACAACCAGATAGCAGCCAAGAATACTACGAAGCCTGGAGTCGACCAGATAGTGGTATATCTTTAATGCAAGTTATGAAGCCCGGGTTCGACCAGATAATATCTTGATTTCTCCAAACACCTTAAAGCCTAGATTCGACCAGATAATGGTATGAGACATCGTGAAGCCTGGATTACGACCAGATAGCGGTAAAAGACACTGAAGCCTGGATTACGACCCGATAACAGTAAGGGACATTGCGAAGCTTGGATTTCGACCAAATAGAAGTCTATCCAGCCAATTACTAAGAAGCCCGGAGTCGACCGGATATTAGTAGGCCTAAAAATCAAATGGAAGCCCGGATGCGACTGGATAACCACTTGATTTCTTCTGAAGCCTGGAATACGACCAGATAAGAAGTAAGGTATTGTGAAGCCTGGAATCTACCAGATAGCAGTACAGGACACCATGAAGCCTGAATTCGACCAGATAATGGTATAAGACATCGTGAAGCCTGGATTACGACCAGATAGCGGTAAAGGACACTAAAGCCTGGGATTACGACAAGATAACAATACAAGACACTGCGAAGCTTGGACTTTGACCAAATAGCAGTTTACCTGGACAACTACTAAGAAGCCCGGAATCGACCGGATATTAGTGTGCCCTAAATTCAAGTTGAAGCCCGGATGCGACCAGATAATTACTTAATTCCTTCTGAAGCCTGGATTACGACCGGATAAGAAGTGAGAAATTGCGAAGACTGGAGAACGACCGGATAGCAATTTTAATCTCATTTCCCCGGTAAGTCACTGTAAAGCCTGGAGCACGACCAGATAGCAGTCGATCTTATCATTATGAAGCATGGATCGCGACCAGATAGTAGTTCGTTTTGACCTCTTCGACCAAGAGACGATTCCCCATTAGAATAACAGATGATTGAAGCTCCTAAAATTCTATTTCCCTCAAAACAGAGATCAATATTCCCCAGTGAAATCATCCTCAACAACAGGTATACGGGTTCTCGCTAAGGAATCTCTTAGGCGATCGACACTCTTTCAGATGGCATCTTTAAGCCCATCTTCCATCATCAATTTCCAAATGGCATCTATAAGTCCATTCCCGACATCGCAAGATGATCACCACTTCATGCGAGTGCAAATTTCTAGGCACTCTAGTGTTCAATCATCTTCAACCTTCAGATCACGAAGGGCAGGCAAGCCAATCTACATCCTCAGGTTTAAGAAGATTGAACAGGGGCAGCTGTTGTACCCCAAAATTTTCCCTCCCATATTTCTCAAAACATTTCAAGTGAGATCCTCAAATTGCCCAAGGAAGTCTAAGGGTTGATCAGACAAACTCTCTCCTAAGGCAGTCTACCTCAAATTAGGGTTTCATGTTGCATCAAGATACTTGAGTCCCAAGGATCCCAAATTCTCACCATTGTCCTAATATGTTCTCAAGATCATCCATGTCAAGTTTCAAGCCTTACAGAGGAAATTTGCTCAGTCAATTGCTCAAAGGCCTAATAATCGACTATGATAGGGCAAAAGTCAACTGTGGCCCACATACAGTCAAACTTCAATATTTTTGGTCAACATTCTCATTTTTAAGTATTATTCATCATTTGATCAAGGGTTGATCATGATTCCTCAAAGATTGGTCACAATTCATCAAAACCCAAAAGTTGCTAAATTAGGGTTTTGTAGGAAAAGTCAACTCAACTTTGACCAAGCATAACTTTCTCATACTTTATTAGAAATGACCCATCCAAAGCTCATTTTGAAGAGGATGCAATGTCCTACAATTCATCTTCAGCTCCCAAGTTTTAAATATGCACTCACAATAAGTTATGAATTTGGACATTATAGGTCATTTTGAAAAGTCAACAAAAACACCTTTTTTGTCAAAGCTTCATACATGAACATGGAAGCCTCAATTGAGATGATACTAAAAGGGTTGCTTAGGGGACATCTTGAGCTTTCTAAAAAGTCGAAGAACACATCTATATGGTCAAAATTGAAAGAGTTATGCATTGGTGAAGTTGACCTTTTTTGCAAAATTGCCAAAAGTCAAATATGCCTCAAATTGCAATTTTTGTCAAATGGGCCCAACTTTTTGTGCTTGTATTGAGTTTGTAACATGGTCTACAACCCATGAACCTTCCCACTTTCCTTTATTTTATTTTTGTCATTTATTTTGATTTTTATTTCAATTAAATCAAATTAAATCAAAATAAAATCATGAAAATATCAAAATCATTTAAACCTTGAGATTTTGTGCATATTTCAGGTCCATGAATAGCTGGCAAGTGAATCAAATCGTGCAAGGCTTGTTTGTACACAAAAAGATTGGTTTTTGGCTTGTTTTGGAAAGATTTACATGAGAATCAAATCTTGATCAATGATCATTATTGGAGAAGATTGGATGCAAACTTGTAAACCTAATTCACTCAAGGGTACATATAGAACAAATCCAGACCAAAAGCATAAGGGTTAGAGGCGTGAAAAGAGAAGGAGAACTTTCAAAAAATTAAGAAAAAGTGGTAATCTGTTTTCATAGTTCCAGGCGCTTTCAAGCCATTCCAAGCACTCTTTTCACTTGATGGGCATTCAAGGAGTCCATCCCAATCCTTAGCAAGCATTTTCGTGCACAAAAACTCACTGTAAGCGCCTCACGATACCCTTACCTTCTTGAAATCGAATCTCATGAATTTGGCATTTGTAGCATGAATTATTTATATATTCTTGTTCCTTGAAACATTTGCAAGCTAGTGGTAACAATTAATTGCATTTTTTCTAACATACAGGGATCCACCATTGTTAGGTTTTCTGTGTTTGTTTTAGGGTTTTCTTATGCAGGTAAAATTGGCCCAAAAGAGGGGTATTATGGTGTTCACAAGGTCAAGACGAATTGATCTGCACCATTAGTTTTGATTTATTGTGCCTGTATGAGATTTTGGAAAATTGCAGGGGCTATACCTACAGAGAATGTCTGTAGGTCAAAGTTGTTTTACCTAAAATGACAGACAAGGGTAGACGATGACTGTGTGGCACCACCCCATTCGCCTGTTTAAATTCTGGCGCGTTTGTTTGATAACTGGCATTATTTTCCATTTTATTATTATTTCATATACTAACAAATGAATTCAAGTGGCCCAGTGGTAGCCAGGGAAGGCGTTAAGGCTTTGCAGGCAGGAGGTCAGGGGTTCGACCCCTGCCTCCAACATTTGCAGTTTTTCTCAATTATTCTTTACAGATCTTGTACCCCCACGCATCATGAAGACTACCATATGCCCTCAAGGGACAGCCAACCAGATGTCCACAAGCTGGATCCAAAGGCCATCATTTGAGGGTCTACAATGCACCCTAGTCAACTGGCAACGTGGAATCTGAGAAGTCAAACATGGATCCAAACTATTGGGCTCAGAAATTGCTATGGACACCCCTCAAATTGCTAGCATAACCAGGCCCATTTCTCTCTTTTCTTTTTTTCTTTTATTTATTTAATTTTTGTTTAAATTATTTTCTAACATCAAAATTAATTCTTTTTTTTTACAAAAAACTCATAAAAATCAATTTCATCAAATTTTGGTTTTTATATATTTTGTCAAAATTAATTTAATTAGTTTAATTTAATTTTAGGGTAACTTTAATCTAACTTTTTATAAATAATTAAAACAAATTAGAAAATTAGGTTTTGTTTAATTTAATTTTTATTTTATTTTCTCAAAATAACCAAAATACAAAAGTAGGTCAAAATTAATTAATTTTCTCAATTTAATTCAATTAGTAATTAGGTTTGTATTTATTCATTAAAACCTTATTATCTTAAAATAATCAAAAATAACAAAAAAACAATTGCTCTTTTAATTAGGTTAGACGGGGACAAAACCCTAATTTTCTCTTATCCTCGATTCATCGCGCATGTTTATTTATTTTTGCAAATATTAATGTAACTGCTCATGGGATGTAATAGTTTAATTAGGACTTCTCGTTTATTTTTCGTTTTTACGAGTTTTTGGCTATGTAATTAATCCCCCTCCCTAAATCCTTATAATAGCGTAGCTTTATTTTCCGCATTTTAATTTTCGAAAATATTAACTGTTAAATGTATGATAATAGGATTGCATGACAAGAATGTATGTTAATTTTAAAATGGTTAGCAAACCCTAAATGTGCAAAGATAATAACTTGAAATCAAATCACTCGCACATGCGCACTCCTAGGGTATACTCTCACTTTGGTTGCCTTCGGTAAACGGTCATTAAGTATAGGGTGTTTTAGCGGTCGCTCTCCTGTCTAAACAAAGATCAAAAGTCCTATTTGGAAATGTTGCCTCGGAAAGTTTGCCTTGGAAGTGTTGCCTCGAATATGATCTTAAAACATTAGGGTTACTACTAAGACGTCCTAACATTGCTTTAGTGATCGTACGTCCCTTTCGAATTAACCCTTACAACTCCAACGACTGTGTTACCTATTCACTAATATTAGGATAGCGCTGTCTAAAGGAAACAAGAACAGAAACATTCTTTTTTCGAGTAGGTAGATGCTAGTAGGTACTTGCTCAAAATCAAACTTTTCCACACTTACACACTTTTCAAATAAAGTTTTCAAAACGATTTCATAACACTCTTGAGGACTGATACAAGGGTTAAAACGAAGTAAAACAAAAACTTTTCAAAACACATAAACATGGAAGCACATTTTAAAATGATGATCAAGTACCTAAGAGCCCGTGGAAAACCACGGATAGAAAGTGTGCTAATACCTTCCCTTTCTATAATCTACCCCCCGTACTCAGAATATCTCAAAAAAGGAATTTTTCTGTGCTTTTTACCTTTCTAGTTGGATAAAATAAAAGTCGGTGGCGACTCTTGCTTACCGCGACATTTTTCAAACACAAACGCAAAACCAGCATTTTCCTAAAACAGTCCGGTTCTGCCACCGTATCACACATTGTCTAAAGGAAAAGAGGAAAAGAACGACCCTTTTCGAGTAATAAAGCAGATAGTTGTTAGAAGTTTGCTCAAACATCTTGCACTTACACAAAAAAACTACTTTTCAAAAACAATTTCAAAACACTTTGTATAATTTCTCCACTATCCCGAGAAACATTACAAAGTTCTCCGTACTAAGGCGTTTTCAAAATATTTTCAAACACAAAGCACAAAGGTATTTTAAAAATGAGAAAACCTCTAAGAGCCCATGGAAAACCACGGATCGAAAGGGTGCTAACACCTTCCCTTTCCATAATATACTCCCCTTACTCAGAAAACATCTCGAAAAGGTCTTTTCCTGTTCTTTTCACCCTTTCCTTAGTTGGATAAAATAAAATTCGGTGGCGACTCTTGCTTACCGCACATTTGCGAATACAAAACAAAAACCAGTATATAGTAATCGGTTCTGCCGCCGTATCACAGAACTGGCGACTCTGCTGGGGAATATGAAAGTGGGGTTTACCTTAGAGTTAGTTCATTTTTAAATTACTTTTTTTGTGTTTGTTTTCTTTACTTTTGAGGGTTTATTTGGTTTGTTACTAAAATATCCTACACCCGAATCTGGGGCACCTTATTAGGTAAGTAGCAATAAATCATGGAGGTTGTACGGTGTAGACCAATACAGACAAAGTGGTGGCTACGTTAGGGCGATACTCTGGATTATACTAATGTTCCTTGAGTAAGTCGAGGATAACATTAGGCTTCCTCATAGTATCACTAAGCGCTAACTGACCTTTAGAACCTTTAATTGACTCATCTTAACCATTAGGAAGTAGTGAGATAACCGGCTTTAGTTCCCGCCGAAGATTGGTTGATACTCGATACTACATTTATTAAGGCTAGACTTTCGGGATCTTTTGGCCGCAATACTTTGGTGCGGAGCTGAAACAATTTCTGAAGGGAAGGTCAGTGATATTGAGACTCCTTAGAACCCGGTTACTATTAATAAGACAGGTTGATCCAACTGAACATTCAAGAGTGTACTTACCTTAAAACCTCATGCAAGCCTTTGAACCTAAGGTCTATTGTGTGATTTGCTTGTGTTTATCTGTGATTTTAAGCATAATCGTGACATCATAAACATCATGACATTCATATGTACTAATCATTTCATGGACCTGTTGGATTTACCTCTTTGCTATTTTGTAGGATATGAATTCATGTCGCAGAAAAACCATTCGGATTCACTTCACAGAAGTTCCTCCTAAGCTCAAAGAATTATTCTTGAAAGTCCCCGAGGACTCATCATTCCACAAAAGACATGGTCACTTACTCAGTTTGGTTATCACCATATTTTATGAGGGTTTGATGAGTGTCTTATTCCAGTTTTTCGTACCTAAGCACCATTGCTTCAGATTCCATGATTATCAATTGGTGCCTACACTGGAGGAATTCTCTAAGTTACTTAGTTTACCTATATTGAAGCGAGTACCTTTTACTGGTTTGGAACAAGACCCAGCTTCTAAAGATGTTGTCGTAGCTTTACACTTGAATTCATCTGACATTGAGTCCAACTGGGAAAAAAGAAGTGAAGTTAAGGGTCTCCTTGCAAATTTCCTGATGAAGAAGGCTTAGATTTTCCTAGATGCTATGAGTTATCATGCCTTCGAAAATGTTTTGGCTCTCTTGATCCATGGGTTGGTCCTGTTTTCTAATTCAGATCAACTTATAGATGTGAATTCCATCAACATTTTTCTTGCTCACAATCTGGTTCCTACATTGCTCGGGGATATTCTACGTTCTCTCTATACTCGTACTCTGAAGAAGCAAGGAACTCTCATGTGTTGGACCCCTCTGCTATATAGGTGGTTTATTTCTCACCTTCTTCGGTCAGTAATGCAGAATGATTTAGGCTTAAGGTGGAGTCAAAGATTAATGTCCCTCTCTCACTCTGACATCCATTAGTGTCCTCACTCTCAAGGAGACATCTCTTTTATTGGTCGTTGCGAAGAATTTCCTAATGTGCCGCTCATGGGCATTATGGAGGCATCACCTATAATCCTTCTTTAGCACTACGTCAGTTTGGCTATGCACGGAGAGATGGTCCACCGGATATGTTCATCCAGGATATTGTGTTCAACTACTCAAATGATTTGCAAAATTATCGTCAGAGGTTCATCCGTGCTTGGGGCATTATTAAGAAGACTGATAGTAAGACTTTGGGGCGTAAGAACTCCATCCCTTTGGAACCTTACCTCAAATGGGAGCGTGCTCGAGCCCAAAGTCTTATGATGCCATATGATTCCATCTTATCGATGATCTTGGAACATGTTTTTCAAGGGGGCGAGTCTCGTATTATTCTCCATCCTGATATGCCAATCAACTTCGAAGAGTTGCAAAAGTCTTGGATCCAGCTCAAGGGAGAACGGGATACTTTTGAGGCTCAATTCCATGCAAGTGAGAAGAAGGTGTTGGAATTAAAAAATCAACTTCACGAAGAGAGGAACCTCAACACTTACTCAACACCAAGAGGAAGCTCCCATGGGAGACTTAGGAGTTTAGAAGTTCTCTTCATTGTTTATCCATGTGTAATCTTTTTTATTTAAAAAATTTCTAATAAAAGGTTTTATTTCTTGTTTTGTTTAAAAGAGCTTAAGTCCAATAAGGTCCTTGAAATAAGCATATCATGCATCTCATTACATAAGCAAGTTTCAAATTAGGGTTCTTATCTTCTTCGCTATTTATTTCAGCAAGTAAAGAAATGGATCTTGAACAAAACATCAAGGATCTCCAAGCGCAAAACGCCCAGTTCCAGCAAATGATTATGGCTCTAGCTAAAGGGCAAGAAGATCTGAAAGCCCTCATACTGAAAGATAAAAAGAAGAAGCCAAAGAAACCAACTAGGGTAGTGAATCTGGGAAGAAGGATTAGAGGACCAGTGCGGCGAGCTTCTGAACTGGTAACTCCATCAAAAGAAGGAGACAATCAGGACAAGGAAACAAGAGAGGAAGACTCCAGTCCAAAGAAATCCGATGATGAATCTGACTAGGATGAGGAGAAGTATCCTCCTGCTGATGAAAAATACAATCAGCTGGAGGATCATTTGAATGCAATGGAAATCCAGAAGGTACCAGGTCTGGATTTGAAGAACTGAGTTTGGTTTCTGGGGTTGTCATCCCGCAGAAGTTCAAGGTTTCGGTGTTCACAAAATATGATGGGGTCTCATGTCCCAATATGCATCTCCGATCTTATGTGAGTAAGATTCAACCTCACACTGCAGACAAGGACTTATGGTTCCACTTCTTTCAAGACAGTCTATCTAGGACTCAACTAGAGTGGTTCTATTAGCTGGAGGGGACCAATATTCATAAATGGGAAGACATGGCCGCTTCTTTCTATAACCAGTATCAGTATAATGCAGACCTTGCTCCCACTCGTACGTAACTCTAAAGTATGTTTATGGGTTCAAGCAAAGGTTTTAAAGACTATGCTCAGAAGTGGAGGGACTTAGCAGGAAGAGTCCAACCCCCCTGTTTGATAGGGAGTTGGTGGATATGTTCTTGGGTACTCTATCTGGTCCATTTTTCAATCATCTGATTGGAAGCTCCTTTGCTGGTTTTACTGAGTTAATCCTAACTGGAGAAAGAGTGGAAGCTGGGATTAGAAGTGGCAAGATTCAGAAGGTTGCCTCTTCAAGTGCGAGAAAGAGACATTTTGTAGGGAAAAAAGAGGTCACTGCTGTTTACAATCAATGAAATCAGGGCAGGACCGAGTGTCGTCCAACGGTAGGGGCTGTTATGATATCCAATCCTGCAGCTGCTCAACAACGAAATAATCAGTTTAGAGCAAAAAGACTCGTAAGGAAATTCACCCGAATAAATATGACTTTGTCTCAAGTATTGCCTCATCTACTGAAATCCAATCTGGTTACCATGAGGAAAGCTCCCAAGAATTCCAACACCGCATCTCCTCGCTACAACCCAAACGCTCGTTGTGCTTACTGTTGTACCCCAAAATTTTCCCTCCCATATTTCTCAAGACATGTCAAGAATAATCTCCAAGTGACTCAAGTTAGCTCAAGAGTTGGACAATCAAATCACCTCCTAAGGCAGTCAAGTCAAAATTAGGGTTTTGTGTTGCATCAAGGTCCTTACATCCAAATGACCTCAAGTTATCCCAAATTTCCTAATATGTACTTAAGTTCATCCATGTCAAATTTCAAGCCTTGCAGAGGAAGTTTGGTCAGTCAATTGCTCAAGAGGCCCAAAAATCGACTGTGCTAGGGAAAAAGTCAATTGTGTCCCAAATACAGTCAAACCTCAAGATTTTTTGCCAACATTCTCATTTTGAAGTTTAACTCATCATTTGATCAAGGATTGCTCAAAATTCATCAAGATTCAAAAGTTGCTAAATTAGGGTTTTGTAGGAAAAGTCAACTCAACTTTGACCAAGCGTAACTTTCTCATACTTTATGAGAAATGACCCATCCAAATCACATTTTTAAGAAGATGCAATTTCCTACAATCCATCTTCACACCCAAAGATCAAGAAATGCTCTCATAAAAAGTTACAAATTTGGACATTATAGGTCATTTTTGAAAGTCAACAAAAACACCTTTTTTGCCAAAGCTTATAACTTGAGCATGGAACATCAAAATCAGATGAGACCAAATGGGTTGATTATAGGACATCTTAAGGTTTCTAAAAAGTCCAAGTACACTTCGAAAAGTTCAAAATTGAAGAAGTTATGCATTGTTGAAGTTGGGCATTTTTCCAAAATTGCCAAAAGTCAACTATCCTCAAAACTCCAATTTTTGACAAAAGGGCCCACTTTTTTCCACTTGATATAGTCTTGTCTTGCCACACACGTGTCCCATACTTAATTTCATGACCATTCATTTATTTTTCTATTTTATTTTATTTGTATTGATTTAATTCATTTTAAATCAAATGAAATCTAAAAATTGATGTAAATGGATCTTTGTGATTTGTACAACTTGCAATTATCATTATTCACTCAATCAAATCGCATCATGGCTCATTCAAGCATAAAAAATCAGATCTTGCCTATATTTGGAAATATGGTTATGGTGATCAAAATCAAATCTCAATTCTTCAATGCACATGGATATTGGCCCATATTCTGACCTAGAATCATTCTATTATATGCAAGCAAGCCTCACAAACCTGGAACATGCCCAAACCACTGCAGAAACGGCCATAAGAATTGGAGAAAAAATCTTGAAAACCTTGGATCTGAAATTGCACTTAGAGACCTTTTGAGGATCAAACAAAGGTTCCAATCGCTTCCTTGGATCTCACTGAAGCAGTACCAATCATTATCGCGTGCTCTCCTGCCTCCAAAAGCCATGTAACTATCGTTCTGAACCGCCATATTCATGGAATCGTGAAGCTCCAATCTTGCATCCATTCTTTAAAATAATTTCATATTTGAACTCCTGATATCATTTGCAAAGTTTCTGTATTATTCAATTTCATTCTTAGGCCTTGTATCATGATACTCGAACCTAGGGTTCCCATTCTTGTTTTTTAGGCGTTTCTTATGCAGGATAAATTGAGACAAACAATGGTTATAGGAATGATGAGGAGGCAGAGACGAACATGTCTATATTCTTGAATAGCGTTTTCATGGCCTGGAGCGAGTTTTAGAACCATCCTACGAAACTTCCTGCGGATGAAAATCCGCAGGTAAATGAACCAGGTTTTGTGAGGAAGTTGATGGCGTGTCCTAATACCATGGCCTATTTAAATCAGTGGTGCATTTTTTTATTTTTGCAGGCTTAGTGCTTTGTTTATTATATAATATTATTTTCTTATTACAATAGCAAAGAGATGCAGTTGGTTGAATGGTAAGCGCGTTGGCATATGAGTATTGGGACCTGGGTTCGAATCCCAGGTCCCTCCAAAACCTTGTTGTATTTTGTCTTCAGGTATTCATATGCATTCCTCAAGGGATGGACCACCATGTGCTTGCAGATCTTCAATGCTACGTGGCTCATGAAGCAGATCCAAGGGCCTAGATTGGGAGACTACCATGGTCTCAAGTCAATGCACGCCTAGCAAATCCAAAAAGTCCAACAGGCTGAAGCGTTAGATTGGGCCTGCTCTGACAAAGCTGTCCCCTGGCACTATGGGGTAGATGTTTATGTTCTAGGAGTTAAGCAAGAGTTGGATGCTGATACCGGCGTCAACAACATTACTGGGCCTGCTAAAGTCACCCGCAGCGGTAGACTTTTCTCACCTGATATTGCTCCACCGGCTGTCCGAAGAGCTGTTGTCATTAAGCTTGCAAGTGCACCTGTCACTATTCCTGATCAAGTCCCTTTTCTTACCCCTGTCGCCGAGTCATCTGACGCTCGGGGAAAAGGGATCGCCACTGATGTGCCCGCCCAGACGGAGGCACCAAAGACTATTACTGTTGAAGCCTCCAAACAAGAGATGGAAGAGATTCTAAAGATTATTAAGAAGAGTGATTATAACGTAGTTGAGCAGCTGGAGAAAACCCCATCCAAGATTTCTATGTTGTCACTGTTGTTGTGTTCAGAGGCCCATGCCAAGACTCTGATTACCTTCCTGAAAACTGCCCACGTGCCACAAGAGACATCAGCTGATCAATTTACCGACTGTGTGGCCAATTTAACTGCTGATAATGGTTTGGGTTTCTTCGACGCTGATCTGACTGCTAAAGGGAAGAACCATAATGATGCCCTGCATGTCTCCATTGAATGCATGGGCACTACTCTTGCACATGTGTTGGTTGACACTGGTTCCTCATTGAACATCTTGCCCAATAAAGCTCTAGACAGGTTGGATTGCAAAGGGTTGGAGCTAAAACCAAGTAACATCGTAGTCAGGGCCTTTGACGGGTCTAAAAGGATGGTACATGGTGAGGTTGATATTCCAATTAAAGTTGGCTCTCAGGTCTTCAATTCTACATTCTACGTGATGGAAATTCAGCCGTCCTATTCTTGTTTGATGGGTCGTCCATGGATCCACAAAGCTGGAGCTGTAACCTCAACGCTTCACCGGAAGCTGAAGTACCCGGTCAGAGGGAAGATCGTGACAGTACAGGGAGAGGAAGAGTACATGGTCAGCCACCTCAACTCGTTCAGATACGTAGAGATGGATGGGGAGTTCATTGAGACCCCATTTCAGCACTTTGAAGAGGTTCCTCAAACACTGGCATCATCTGAGACTATGGTTGAAGATTCTCCTATGAAGATGGCTTCCTTAAAGGATGCCCGGGCTGTTTTTGAGAAGGGTGAGTATGCAAATTGGGGACGACTTCCCGATTTCACTCAGAAGACTAACAAATTTGGTTTGGGTTTCACTGCAGAAGCTCAAAGGGTTGTTCGAAGTGCAAGGATTGGAAGACCTCATGTGTTCATCAGCAACTCGGGAGTAAATGCCATTGAAGATGACGTGGAAGAGTCTAAATTCGACAGTTGGATCTATCCTACGACCAACGGTGGACCAAGCAACTGGACAGCAAATGACTTCATCCCTATTACTTTTGTTAGACAGTAATGAACTCTTTGTTTTGAATTTGTAACAGACAATGTTGTGAAACTTTATGGCCCGGTGTCTTACCCGGGGCACCGTGGCTTCATTTGTGAGGGCTTTTGTGTGCCATTTTCATATATCATTAATAAAAGCATTGGACGTTTCTTGCATTTCAAATCTTGTGCTCTTTGTCTTTCTTTATTAGATATTGCAAAACAGCTATTTTACATACACTCACATATACAGGTCCACATCCACTCTGGATCTCACTGGTAACGGCTCTGCTACTGCCAATTATGACTTCAAAAATCCGATCAACTTAGCCGAAGACGAAGGTGAAGATGACTGTGAAGTGCCTGGTGAACTTGCAAGACTGCTACTCCAGGAAGAGAGGGCCATCCAGCCACACGAAGAGCCAGTGGAAATGGTGAATCTGGGTACTGAAACGGACAAGAAGGAAGTTAAGATCGGTGCAAATCTTGAGCTTAGTGTGAAATAGCGGTTGATTCAGATGATGCATGACTATGTTGAGATCTTTGCCTGGTCTTACGAAGATATGCTTGGGTTGGATACTGACATCATGGTTCATCGCCTGCCTACCAAGGAAGACTGCCCTCCCGTAAAACAGAAGGTTCACCGTATGTGCCTAGAGATGTCCGAAAAAATCAAGGCTGAAGTTATGAAACAGTTTGATGCCGGTTTTCTGGAAGTGACTTCTTACCCTCAATGGGTCGCTAATGCGGTTCCTGTGCCGAAGAAGGATGGGAAGGTCCGAATGTGTGTCGACTACAAGGATTTGAACAGGGCAAGCCCCAAGGATGACTTCCCTCTACCTCACATCGACGTTCTAGTTGACAATACTGCTCAGCACAAGGTGTTCTCCTTTATGGATGGTTTCTCCTGTTATAATCAGATAAAGATGGCTCCCGGAGACATGGAGAAGATGACCTTTGTTACTCAGTGGGGAACCTTTTGCTACAAAGTCATGCCTTTTGGACTGAAGAATGCTGGGGAAACATATCAACGTGCCATGGTTGCTTTGTTTCATGACATGATCCATCATAAGATTGAAGTATACGTCGAAGATATGATTGCGAGGTCCCAGACTGAGGAGGAACACCTTGACCATCTACAGAAGCTATTTGACAGGTTGAAGTTGTACAAACTAAGATTGAACCCGAACAAGTGCACCTTTGGGGTGAGGTCTGGTAAACTACTGGGTTTCGTCGTGAGCGACAAAGGTATTCAAGTGGACCCTGCCAAAGTGAAAGCTATACAAGAGATGCCAGCTCCCAAGACAGAGAAAGAAGTCAGAGGCTTTCTAGGACGACTGAACTACATTGCCTGATTCATCTCGCACCTAACTACTACTTGTGAGCCAATCTTCAAGCTGCTGAAGAAAGATCAGGTAGTACATTGGAACGATGAATGTCAGGCCGCTTTCGAAAGAATCAAATAGTATCTCCAAGAGCCACCTATCTTGATGCCACCAGTTGAAGGGAGACCTCTGATCTTATACTTGGCGGTACTTGACAACTCAATGGGGTGTGTGTTGGGGCAGCATGACGAGTCTGGCCGAAAAGAGCATGCTATTTACTACCTTAGCAAAAAGTTTATCGACTGTGAGACCCAATACTCACTGCTTGAGAAAACTTGCTGCACTTTGGCATGGGCTGCTTGCCGGCTGAGACAGTATATGCTGACTCACACTACTCTGTTGATTTCAAAAATGGATCCAATCAAGTATATCTTCGAAAAGCCTGCCTTGTCCGGAAGAATAGAAAGATGGCAGATGATCTTGACTGAGTATGACATCCAGTACACGACTCAAAAGGAAATCAAGGGAAGTGTATTGGCAGACCATTTGGCACATCAGGCAGTGGATGATTACCAGTCTATGAACTTCGAATTCCCGGACGAAAATATCATGTTGATAACTGATTGTGAGACATATGGGCCAGATGAAGGACCTGAGGAAGGATCCCGATGGTCTATGTACTTTGATGGAGCTTCGAACGCTTTGGGTAATGGCATTGGCGCTGTGATCATATCTCCTAAAGGCTCTCATACTCCGTTCACCGCCCGTCTATGTTTCAATTGCACCAACAACATGGCAGAGTATGAAGCGTGCATCATGGGTCTTCGAGCTGCAATTGACCTAAGGATTAAGTTTCTAAGTGTCTTCGGAGATTCCTCTCTCGTGATCAGTCAGATCAAAGGCGAGTGGGATACGAAACACCCTAATCTTATTCCTTACAAGGAGTATGTGTTGACGTTGCTTCCCCACTTTGAGGAGATAACCTTTGAACATTTCCCTAGAGAAGAGAATCAGTTGGCGGACGCGTTAGCTATGATGTCTTCTATGTTCAAGGTCAAATGGGACAACGAGGCCCCCCGGATCATTATTTGGAAATTGGATGAACCTGCACATTGTTGTGATCTTGAGACTGAAGAGGTAACAGAAAAGCCCTGGTATCATGAGGTGAAGAAATACCTTGAAGCTCAGGAGTACCCCGAGGGTGCATCTGTTAATGACAAGAAGTTTCTGAGGAGGTTCGCGGCAAAGTTCTTCATCAGCAATGGCATTCTTTATAAGCGTAACCATGATTCAACCTTACTACGCTGTGTGGATAAGAATGAAGCAGAAAGGATCATGGCAGATCTACATGAAGGTACTTTCGGAACTCATTCCAGTGGACATACCATGGCAAAGAAAATCCTTCGGGTAGGATATTACTGGTCCACAATGGAATCTGACTGTTATCAGCATTCTCGGACATGTCACAAGTGCCAGGTCTATGCTGATAAGGTGCATATTCCTCCAGTTCCTCTGAATGTTTTGACAGCACCTTGGCCTTTTTCAATGTGGGGCATTGATATGATCGGCGAGATCAGACCTACGGCATCGAACGAGCATCGTTTCATCCTGGTAGCGATTGATTACTTTACGAAGTGGGTTGAAGAAGCTTCATTTGCTACGGTAACCAAGAACGTCGTAGCACAGTTCATTCGGCACAACCTAATATGTCGATACGGTGTACCAGAGAGGATCATTACGGACAATGGTACCAATCTTAACAACAAGATGATCATTGAGCTCTGCAAGCAATTCAAGATACAACATCACAAATCTTCTCCCTACCGGCCGAAGATGAATGGGGTTGTCGAAGAGGAAAATAAAAACATTAAGAAGATTGTGCAGAAGATGACAATGACATACAAAGACTGGCATGAGATGTTATCATTTGCTCTTCATGGGTACTGTACCTCAACACGGACGTCAATAGGGGAAACACCCTATTCCTTGGTTTATGGCATGGAGGCAATCTTGCCCATCGAAGTTCAGATACCCTCTCTCCGGATCATGAAGGATGCAGGTTTGAGCGAAGATGACTGGATTCAGACCTGACTTGATCAACTGAATTTAATCGACAAAAAAAGACTTACTGCTGTTTGTCATGGTCAGACGTACCAAAAATGGATGATCAAAGCATTTAACAAGAAAGTCAGACGACAAGGGTATCAAGTTGGGGATTTGGTAATCAAGCACATTATTCTACCTCAAGGTGATCCCATGGGCAAATGGACCCCTACTTATGAAGGGCCATTTGTGGTTAAGAACATCTTCTCAAGAGGAGCTATGATTCTAACCACCATGGATGGCGACGACCTTCCTCACCCCGTCAATGCAGACATAGTAAAAAGATACTATGCATAATCAAAGACCCGCTAGGTTGACTGGCCTAGGAAAAAATAAGGGCTTCCCGGCGAACCAAAAGGGTTCGGGCAAAAATAAGGGATGAAAATTTAAAAAAAATTTATACACCCGTCAAGTCGAAAACCTGAAAAGGCGGCTTGGGCAAAAATGGGTATCCCGGTGGACTGAAAACCCGAAAGGGCGGTCCAGGCAAGAGTTAGGGATTAAAGCGTAATACTATGTCTCATTGGATCACTTTGCATCCAGACTTCGATATCAACTATCAAGCTCGGACGGCACCAATCAATCAGATTCATCTTCAACTAAGCAGCAAAGTGATGAGATGCTTGAAGATATAAAGGCAATAGCAGAGTTGGAACCCAGTGGGATTATTCACATAGCTATTTTGTTTTCCTTTTTCACAAACTGTATAAATTCTATTTGTTCGGTGGTGTTCTCTTACTAGGACGTCAGCCTCTTGTACAAAAGCGCCTATTTACAGGCAAACTTTAAAATCAATACAAATTCATTTTCAGACAAATTTCAAATTGCTTTTCCTTTATCTGTTTTGTTTTGCAAAGAACGTCCAAAGTTCATTTTTGATATATGCATTTGACATTAATTGCTAATCATAAATATTTACATGTGAAACAAAGGGCGAATTACGGGTAATATTAGAAACAGGGGCATAAGAAATGTCCAAACTGCGTAGTTACTTTGTCCACCAAGGTACCAAGGTAGATTCAGCTGAAGAATATAACCGGGATACCATCACTCCCCGCAGAGTAAAACAGTAATGGTAGCTCTCCTCACAGAGACTTGCAGCTATGTACGAATCAGTAATACTCTCCCCAAGAAGAGTTAATCTACCATCAGCTCTGAAAAGGCTTGGTATCTCCAAAAGGTCTTAATATTCCTCAGCAGAGTATAAAGACATTCCTCAGTAAGTATAAGAGCATCCCCAGCAGTCTTAATATTCCTCAACAGAATATAAGAATGTTCCCCGGTGGAATACAAGATACCCCAGTGGAGTCATTTCCCCAGCGCAGTCTAAAAAGGCTTCCCCGCCAGAGTTGAATCATCTCCCCCAGTAGATTCTGGAAGCTTATCCCCTGCAGAGCGCAAATAAACCTCCCCAGCCAAATTCAGAAGGTTATCCTCACAAGAGTCTAATTGGGTTATCCTCAACAAGTTGCAACTGAAGGGTCATCCCCAGCGAAGTTCTTTCCATCCCCAATGGAGTTCATCATTAAAATCCCCAACAGAGCTTATCAACAGAATCCCCAGCAGAGTTATCGGTAAAATCTTCAGCAGAACATCTCTCCCCCACAGAGTAGTCCCCTCGGAATAATCTATTCATCAGTTTATTCCCCCAACGGAGTTCTTCTCTCCTGCAGGCTTCTTCTCACAATTATCTTCGTTCATCATCCCCAGCGGAAACGAAAAACTCTACTCTATTCTCCAGCAGCTCCGGGATTTATTTTCCCCAGCTAAAACATCACATTTCCATACATCATGATACATGCATATACGCATCATACCATACAATCTCATTTATGTTGAGAACATCATTGTTTGACCCATATCATGCATTGCATATGACTAACCTTTACCTTTCAGGAAAGATGCAGTTAAGTTCCCAGCTTAGTCGAAGATCTGACCAGTTCTTAAATCTCAAATTGAATTATCCTCGGTTGAATTTCAGATAAGGTTCTCAATCTCAACAGTGTCTCTACGTCATAGTGTGGACGAGTACTATAACCTCAACGGTATACTCCCGGTGAGTACGAGTCAGTTCCTAGATCTTGATGTTTTCCTCCGTCATAGTGTGGACGAGTTCTATAACCTCAACGGTATACTCCCGGTGAGCACGAGACAGTTCCTAGATCTTGATGAAGATGCTTCCCTACGTCATAGTGTGGACGAGTACTATAACCTCAATGGTATACTCCCGGTGAGCACGAGTCAGTTCCTAGATCTTGATGTTTTCCTCCGTCATAGTGTGGACAAGTTCTATAACCTCAACGGTATACTCCCGGTGAGCACGAGACAGTTCCTAGATCTTGATGAAGATGCTTCCCTATGTCATAGTGTGGGTGAGTACTATAACCTCAACGGTATACTCCCGGTGAGCACGAGTCAGTTCCTAGATCTTGATGTTTTCCTCCGTCATAGTGTGGACGAGTTCTATAACATCAACGGTATACTCCCGGTGAGCACGAGCCAGTTCCTAGATCTTGATGTTTTCCTCCATCATAGTATGGACAAGTTCTATAACCTCAACGGTATACTCCCGGTGAGCACGAGACAGTTCCTAGATCTTGATGAAGATGCTTCCCTATGTCATAGTGTGGACGAGTACTATAACCTCAACGGTATACTCCCGGTGAGCACGAGTCAGTTCCTAGATCTTGATGTTTTCCTCCGTCATAGTGTGGACAAGTTCTATAACCTCAACGGTATACTCCCGATGAGCACAAGACATTTCCTAGACCTTGATGAAGATGCTTCCCTACGTTATAGTGTGGACAAGTTCTATAACCTCAACGGTATACTCCCATTGAGCACGAGACAGTTCCTAGATCTTGATGAAGACTACCCCCCCCCCCCTGTTGAATTATGGACAGGTTCTTAATACTCAGCCGAGACATTCTTTCAGTTGAAGTACAAGCAAGTTCCTAAATCTCAACAAAAGTTAGACTTCCCCAGCGAAATCTTCTACAACAACAAGTATGCAAATTCTCGCTAAGGAATATCTTATGTGATCGACACTCCTACAGATGGAATCTATAAGCCCATCCTCCTACCAACAATCTCGAAATGGCATCTGTAAGCCCATTCCCGACATCACAATGTTGATACTACACCATGCGAGTGCAAATTTATGGGCACTCTAGTGTTCAATTATCTTTCACCTTTGGATCACGAATGGCTCAAAAGCCAATCTATATCCTCAAGTTTAAGAAAATTTAACAGGGGAAACTGTTTTACCCCAAAATTTTCCCTCCCATATTTCTCAAGACATGTCAAGAATAATCTCCAAGTGACTCAAGTTAGCTCAAGAGTTGGACAGTCAAATCACCTCCTAAGGCAGTCAAGTCAAAATTAGGGTTTTGTGTTGCATAAAGTTCCTTATATCCAAATGACCTCAAGTTCTCCCCAATGTCCTAATATGTTCTTAAGTTCATCCATGTCAAATTTCAAGCCTTGCAGAGGAAGTTTGGTCAGTCAATTGCTCAAGAGGCCCAAAAATCGACTGTGCTAGGGCAAAAGTCAACTGTGTCCCAAATACAGTCAAACCTCAAGATTTTTTGTCAACATTATCATTTTGAAGGTTAATTCATCATTTTATCAAGGTTTGATCATGATTCATCAAGGATTGCTCAAAATTCATCAAGATTCAAAAGTTGCTAAATTAGGGTTTTGCAAGAAAAGTCAACTCAACTTTGACCAAGCATAACTTTCTCATACTTTATGAGAAATGACCCATACAAAGCACATTTTGAAGAAGATGCAATTTCCTACAATCCATCTTCACACCCCAAGATCAAGAAATGCTCTCATAAAAAGTTACAAATTTGGACATTATAGGTCATTTTTGAAAGTCAACAAAAACACCTTTTTTGCCAAAGCTTATAACTTGAGCATGGAACATAAAAATGATATGATACCAAAAGGGTTGATTAGCGGACATATCAAGGTTTCTAAAAAGTCCAATAACACTTCCAAAAGTTCAAAATTGAAGAAGTTATGCATTGTTGAAGTTGGGCATTTTTCTAAAATTGCCAAAAGTCAACTATCCTCAAAACTCCAATTTTTGACAAAAGGGCCCACTTTTTTCCACTTGATATAGTCTTGTCTTGCCACACACGTGTCCCATACTTAATTTCATGACCATTCATTTATTTTTCTATTTTATTTTATTTGTATTGATTTAATTCATTTTAAATCAAATGAAATCTAAAAATTGATGTAAATGGATCTTTGTGATTTGTACAACTTGCAATTATCATTATTCACTCAATCAAATCGCATCATGGCTCATTCAAGCATAAAAAATCAGATCTTGCCTATATTTGGAAATATGGTTATGGTGATCAAAATCAAATCTCAATTCTTCAATGCACATGGATATTGGCCCATATTCTGACCTAGAATCATTCTATTATATGCAAGCAAGCCTCACAAACCTGGAACACGCCCAAACCACTGTAGAAACGGACATAAGAATTGGAGAAAAAAAGCTTGAAAACCTTGGATCTGAAATTGCACTTAGAGACCTTTTGAGGATCAAACAAAGGTTCCAATCGCTTCCTTGGATCTCACTGAAGCAGTACCAATCATTATCGCGTGCTCTCCTGCCTCCAAAAGCCCTGTAAGTATCGTTCTAAATCGCCATATTCATGGAATCGTGAAGCTCCAATCTTGCATCCATTCTTTAAAATAATTGCATATTTGAACTCCTGACATCATTTGCAAAGTTTCTGTATTATTCAATTTCATTCTTAGGCCCTGTATCATGATACTCGAACCTAGGGTTCCCATTCTTGTTTTTTAGGCGTTTCTTATGCAGGATAAATTGAGACAAACAATGGTTATAGGAATGATGAGGAGGCAGAGACGAATATGTCTATGTTCTTGAATAGCGTTTTCACGGCCTGGAGCGAGTTTTAGAACCATCCTACGAAACTTCCTGCGGATGAAAATCTGCAGGTAAATGAACCAGGTTTTGTGAGGAAAATGATGGTGTGTCCTAATGCCATTGGCCTATTCAAATCAGTGGTGCGTTTTTTTATTTTTGCAGGCTTAGTGCTTTGTTATTAATATAATATTATTTTCTTATTACAATAACAAAGAGATGCAGTTGGTTGGGTGGTAAGCGCGTTGGAATATGAGTATTGGGACCTGGGTTCGAATCCCAGGTCCCCCCAAAACCTTATTGTATTTTGTCTTCAGGTATTCATATGCATTCCTCAAGGGATGGACCACCATGCGCTTGTAGATCTTCAATGCTACGTGGCTCATGAAGCAGATCTAAGGGCCTAGATTGGGAGACTACCATGGTCTCAAGTCAATGCACGCCTAGCAAATCCAAAAAGTCCAACAGGCTGAAGCGTTTTGGGCCCAAAAATTGCAATTCACACTCCCTTTTCAAGCCCAGCACCCCCTTGAGTTTGTATCTTTATTTTATTTTTCTTTTCATTATTTTCTATTTCTATTTTATTATTATTAGTATTTTAATTAACCAATTAACTAATTAAAATTTTTCATAAAAAAATCAGAAAACACAATAAAAAATAATATTTATTAATTTCACTATTTTTGTAAATAAACCATTAATTAATTTATTTAGCTTTAATTAGGTTTAATAATAATATATTTTGCAATAAATTAAAATTGATTTAGAATTAGGTTTTTTAATATTTTTACCATTTCTCATTTTATTTCCTTAATTAAAATAAAAAACCCAAAAATATTTTCTTTTAATTAATTAATTCCATTATTAATTTAGACTTAATCCTTAATTCAAAAAAGAACAAAAAATATGCTTTATTGAATAAAAAGGGTCAAAACCCTAAAGGACGTTCCGATTCAATTTTTCTCGTGCGAATTATCTTTGGTCCATATAATTGTAATTTCTCCGAGGATGTATTAGTTTTTTAACTTAGGATTTATTTATTTGTCGCTTTTATTTACTTTTCGCAATTTAATTTTCAAGGGTTTGTTTTTGGCGATGTAAATACCCGACGCCTTGTAATAGCTTAGATTTATTTTCCGCAATTTAATTTCCGCAACCATTAACTGTTAGATGTATGAATAATAGGCTATGCATGACAAGATCTATCTTAACTTAAAATTAACAGTAGCTCACCATGACATGTACAAAGATAATATAACTGAAAGACAATACACTCGCACATGCCACTCCTAGGGTACAACTCACTTGGTTGCCTCGAACATGGTCATTAAGTATAGGAAGTTTTAGAGGTCGCCCTCTTGTCCAAAGATCAAAGTTGCCTCGCCTCGGAAAAATGATCTAAGACATTAGGTTACCGCTAAGGCGTCCTAACATTCCTTTAGTGACCACACGTCCCTTAATCGAATTGACCCGAAAACTCCAACGACGATGCTTCCTACTCCTCCATAGTGGGATAGCATTGTCTAAAGGACACTTGTACAGATTAATTCCTTTTTGAGTAGGTAGATGTTCTTAAGTACTTGCTCCTTTTAAAACAAAAACAAAACTTTTTTCACTTACACAACTTTCAAGCAAAAACTTCTTTTAAATCCACAAACACAAAGAAAAACAAACTTTTGAAGACATAATGAGCAAGTACCTAAGAGCCCGTGTATAACCATGGATAGAAAGGGTGTTAACACCTTCCCTTTCTATAATCTACCTCCCGAACCCGAGAAACATCTCGAAAAGGAATTTTTCTGTGCTTTTGTCCTTTCCTTGTTGGATAAAATAAAAGACGGTGGCGACTCTTGCTTATCGCGACATTTTGCAAAAACAAAAGCAAACGCGAACCAACATTCCAAAACAGTCAGTTCTTTCCCACCTATCACACTTACCATTCAGAAAGTCCGGGCCATGATACCAACAACTACTGGGCTTTGAAAAACAAAGTGCAAGACCTTATTGAAGTGAAGGAGATTGAATTTGACGCTCCTGAGATTCCAAATGTTATAACTGCTCCCATGCCCAAGCATGGTCATGGTGTTAATGATGTTCACGATGATACGTTTGTTACTTCTATTGAGGAACTTGTTACTCCTCTCATGACCGTTAAGTGGAATTTGTTGCAAGCCGATTTATTTCTGGACTGTGGTGAAAATTGCCATTTGTGTTCATCTTTATCAACTGGTTGTTGTTTGTTGAAAGCAGGTGTTCAGTGCCTGATGGATGATAAAGAGATCTTATTTAAGAAGACTTCCATCACAACTGTTTCTTGTAAGGATGTTTCAATTATAACCATTTTCGCCAATCCTCCCAGGGTCTCCACCAAAAGACCCGTCAGGATTACATCTGCTCCGAAGTTAGCTCCTATGATCATTATTATGCCAGGGGCAATCCCATACTCCTCGGACAAGGTTATTCCCTGGAACTATGGGGCTGACATCTATTACCACGGCGTCAAGCAAGACCTGTTGGCTGCTGAAGACCAAGTCTCCGAAAATACTGATCCCGACATTGGCAACACCGCTGAGACCAGCAAAATAACAAGAAGTGGAAGAGTGTTCTCCCTTGAGATTTCTCCTCCAAAAGTCGTTACTACTCCTATGATCATTCCTATTGTTGTTCCTTTTGATACTACCACCGCAATTCCTATGGTTACCCCTGTTGCCACCCCTATATCCGAGTCGGCCAAGACTCGGGGCAAAGACATATTGATTGAGCCTGTCCAGATGAAGGCGTATTCAGAATCTATTCTAGAGGCTTCCAAGAAGGAAATGGAAGAAATCTTGAAGATAATAAAAAAGAGCGACTACAATGTGGTCGAACAGCTGGGCCAGACCCCTTCTAAGATTTCTATGTTATCCTTACTATTATGCTCCGAAGCTCATGCAAAAGCTTTGGTGAAATTCCTCAAGATGGCCCATGTGCCACAAGAAACCTCCGCTGACCAATTTGCAGATTGTGTGGCCAGTTTGACACCTGATAACAGTTTGGGTTTTTCTAATGCTGATCTGACACCGATAGGAAGATAACACAAAGATGTGCTACATGTCTCCATTGAATGCAGGGGAACTACTTTGGCCCATGTTCTAGTAGATACTGGTTCATTGTTGAACATGCTGCCCAAGAAGGCTCTGGACATATTAGACTATGAGGGTTTGACCCTGAAGCCCAGCAACATTGTAGTGAGGGCCTTCGATGGTTCAAAAAGAATGGTGCACGGGGAGGTGGAAATCCCCATCAAAGTTGGTTCTCATACCTTTAACTCCACCTTCTACGTGATGGATATCAGACCATCTTATTCTTGTTTGTTGGGTCGCCCTTTGATCCATGGGGCTGGAGCTGTTACTTACACTCTACATCAGATGTTGAAGTACCCAGTGAAAGGAAATATTGTCACAATGCATGGTGAAGAAGAGTACATGGTAAGCCACATGAACTCTTTCAGGTATGTGGAAATGGATGGCGAGTTCATCGAGACTCCTTGTCATAACTTCGAAGAGGTTCCCCAGACCATGGCTGGAACTGAGATTGTTACCAATCCGCCAAAGATCACCAAACCTCCCTTGAAAATGGCTTCTCTCAAGGACTCCAAAGTAGTTATTGAAGAAGGTGGGTGTACCATTTGGGGATAACTCCATGACATTCCATACAAATCTGATAAGTTTGGCTTGGATTTCTCTTCAGGGGCTCAAAGGGTTATTTGTCGTGCTCGTGCTGGAGGACCTCCCCTACGCATCAGCAACCATGGGGTCAATGCTTTAGAAGACGGTGATTATGACTATGACATGGATAGCTAGATCTTCCCTACTACCAACGGTGGACCCAGTAACTGGACAGCTAAAGACTTTGTACTATTTACTTTTATTTAGAAGTAATTGTCATTTTTGTTTTCGAATATGTAATAATTTAAAAATATTAACTCTATGGCCATGTGTCTTACCCGAGGCACAATGGTTTATTTGTGAGGGTTATCATGTTTCAATCTCATATGTCATTAATAAAGCATTGGACGTTTTGCATACAAATTTTGCGCTCTCTATTTTTATTTTATGCTTTTTACTTTGTCAATACAGTTATGCTCTTACACACACTCATGTATCAAACTGCAGATCCATATCCACTCTGGATCCCATTGATAACGGTTCTGTTATTGCCGGTTATGACTTTGAAAATATGGTCAACCAAGCCGAGGACGAAGGTGAGGAAGATTGTGAGGTACTCGGAGAACTTGTCAGACTGGTACAACAGGAAGAAAGGGATATACAGCCTCGTGAAGAGCCAGTTGAGATAATAAACTTGGGCACAGAAGAGAACAGAAAAGAAATCAAGATAGGTGCAAACTTGGAGCTTGGTGTTAAACAGCGGTTGATACAGATGTTGCATGATTATGTCGAGATTTTTTCTTGGTGATATGAAGACATGCCAGGGCTAGACACGGATATCGTGGTTCATCATCTCCCAACTAAAGAAGACTACCCTCCAGTAAAGCAGAAGGTTCGTCGTATACGCCATGAAATGTCAGAGAAGATCAAGGCAGAAGTGATGAAATAGTTCAATGATGGGTTCTTAGCTATCACCACTTATCCCCAATGGGTTTCTAACGTAGTCCCGGTGCCTAAAAAGGAAGACAAGGTACAGATGTGTGTGGACTACAAAGATTTGAATAGGGCAAGTCCCAAGGATGACTTCCAGCTTCCCCATATTGACGTTCTGGTTGACAACACCGCACAACATAAGGTATTCTCCTTCATGGATGAATTCTCTGGTTACAATCAGATCTAGATGGCACCCGAAGACATGGAGAAGACAACCTTCGTCACACAATGGGGCACTTTCTGTTACAAAGTGATGTTGTTTGGATTGAAGAACATTGGGGCAACCTATCAGCGTGCCATGGTAGCTTTATTCCATGACATGATTCACCATGAGCTAGGTCTGAAATAGAGGAAGAGCACCTTGATCATCTACAAAAGCTGTTTGATAGGTTGAAGACGTACAAGTTGAAGTTAAACTCGAATAAGTGCACCTTCGGGGTAAGGTCTAGTAAACTTCTAGGTTTCATTGTCAGTGACAAGGGCATTCAGGTAGACCCTGCAAAGGTGGAGGCTATATAAGAGATGTCGCCTCCTCGCACTGAGAAGGAAGTCAGAGGCTTCTTGGGATTCCTAAATTACATTTCCAGGTTCATTTCTCATCTAACTGCTACTTGTAAGCCGATATTCAAACTCCTGAAGAAAGATCAAGTGGTAAAGTGGAATGACGAATGTCAGGCTGCCTTTGAGAGAATCAAGGAATACCTTCAAGAGCCTCTAATGTTGATGCCTCCGGTTGAAGGAAGACCTTTGATAATGTACTTAACGGTGTTAGATAATTCAATGGGGTGTGTGCTGGGGCAGCATGACGAGTCTGGTTGAAAAGAGCATGCAATATACTACCTTAGCAAAAAGTTTACCAACTGTGAAACAAGATACTCACTGCTCGAGAAAACTTGATGCGCTTTGGCATGGGCTGCTCGCCGGCTGAGACAGTATATGTTGACCCACACTACTTTGTTGATATCTAAGATGGATCCGATCAAGTACATCTTCGAGAAACCCGCTCTCTCCGGAAGAATAACAAAATGGCAAATGATCTTAACGAATATGATATCTAGTATACGACCCGGAAATCAATCAAGGGAAGTGTATTAGTTGATGATTTGGCTCATCAGGCTGTGGATGACTACCAATCCATGAAATTTGAATTCCCGGATGAGAATATTATGTTAGTGACTGACTGTGAAGAACCTGGACCGGATGAAGGACCTGAGGAAGGATCCCGATGGACTATGGTTTTTGATGGAGCTTCCAACACACTCGACAATGACATCGGTGCTATAATCATATCTCCCCAGGGTTGTCATAATCCTTTCACTGCTAGGCTATGCTTCAACGGCACCAATAATATGGCTGAGTATGAAGCATGCATCATGGGTCTCAAAGCTGCTATTGACCTAAGTATCAAGTTCTTGAGCATTTCCAAGGATTCAGCCTTGGTAATAAGTCAAATCAAAGGGGAGTGGGACAAGAAGCACCCTAATCTTATCCCTTACAAAGAACATGTGCTAACATTGCTCCCACACTTTGAAAAAATCACCTTTGAACATTTTCCATGAGAAGAGAATCAGTTAGCGGTCGCGCTAGCTACCATGTCATTTATGTTCAAAGTCATATGGGATAACGAAGCTCCTCAGATCACTACTGAGAGATTGGATGAACCAGCATACTTCTATGAGATTGATACTGAAGAAGTAGTGGACAAACCTTGGTTCTAGGAAGTGAAAATGTATCTCGAGACTCAAGAATATCCTGAGGGGGCATTTGTCAATGATAAGAAGGTTCTCTACAAAGTTCTTCCTCAGTAATGGAATCCTCTACAAGCGCAATCATGACTCTACTTTACTTCGGTGTGCAGACAAGAGCGAAGCAGAGAGGATTATGGCAGATTTACACGAAGGTACCTTTGGCACCCACTTTAGTGGACACACCATGGCTAAAAAGATCCTACGGGAAGGATATTATTGGTCCACTATGGAAGAAGATTGTTATCAGCATTCCCGAACTTGTCACAAATTCCAGATCTATGATGATAAAGTGCACGTACCTCTGGTTCCCTTGAACGTCTTGACGAATGCCTGGACCTTTGCAATGTGGGACATTGACATTATCGGAGATATTAGACCTACCGCTTCCAATGGGCATCGCTTTATCCTAGTGGCCATTGATTACTTCACAAAGTGGGTTCAAGCTGCCTCTTTTGCTACTATTACCAGGAATGTTGTGGCGCGTTTTATCAAGCATAACGTTATCTGTCGGTATGGTGTTCCAGAAAGAATCATCATAGATAATGGTACAAATCTCAACAACACTATGATCACCAAACTCTGGAAGCAATTCAAGATCCAGCATCATAACTCTTCTCCTTACCGTCTGAAGATGAATGGCGCTGTAGAAGATGCTAACAAGAATATTAAGAAAATCATACAGAAGATGACGGTGACGTACAAAGACTGACATGATATGTTACCATTTGCTCTTCACGGTTACCGCACCTCAGCACGTACGTCAACAGGGGAAACGCCTTACTCTCTAGTGTATGGTGTGGAAGTTGTCCTACCTATTGAGGTACAGATCCCTTCTTTGAGAATCATGAAGGATGCGGGTTTGAATGAAGATGATTGGATCCATACTCGACTTGACCAACTGAATCTGATTGATGAGAAAAGGCTTACCGTTGTCTATCATGGGCAGATGTACCAAAAGCGAATGATCAAGGCTTTTAACAAAAAGGTTAGACGTCAGGTATATCAAGTGGGTGGTCTAGTAATCAAGCGCATCATACTGCCACAAGGTGATCCCAGGGGAAAATGGACTCCCACGTACGAAGGGCCATTTGTAATCAAAAGCATATTTTCTGGTGGAGCCATGATTCTAACCACCATGGATTGTGACGATCTTCCTCACCCTATGAATGCAGACATAGTGAAAAGATATTACGCATGAATAAAGACCCGCTAGGTTGACTGGCCTAAGAAAAATTAAGGGCATCCCGGCGAACCAAAAGGGTTCGAGAAAAAATTAGGGATAAATACAAAAATAATCTGTACACCTGGCAAGTCGAAAATCTGAAAAGGCGGCTTGGGCAAAAAAGGGTATCCCGATGGACTGAAAAACCCGAAAGGGCGGTCCAGGAAAAAGTTAGGGATTTATAGCGTATAACTATGTCCCATTGGATCACCTTGCGACCAGATTTTAGTATCAACTATCTAGCTCAAATGGTACCGATCAATCCAATCAGCCTCGAACAAGTAGCAAAGTGATGAGACGCTCAAGGACATAGGGGCAATAGCAGAATTGAAACTCAATGAGATTATTACACATAGTTGTTTTATCTTTTTACACTATTTTGTATAGTTTTCATTTTCACGGCGGCGTTCTCCTACTAGAACGTCAGTCTCTTTGTACAAAAATGCATGTTATATGCGAACTTCAAAAATCAATACAAATCTTTTCTTTGAAAGCACAAAACTATTTGTTTTCTATTTTCCTGTTTTGTTTTGCAAAAACGTCCAGTGATTATTTTGGCACATGCATTTGAATATGATTACTGTTCACAAATACTTGCATATGAAACAGGAAGGCAGTTGCTAGTGACTTTAAGAAAAGGGGCAAAGTCTAAAAAAGCCATTTGTTGTCCCGACAGTTACTCTTTCCAGCAGGTATAGGGGAAGAGACGTCTTGATATGAAGTCACCACTACATCCTTAACATATGACCCAATGATGTTTATGTTCCCCACAGAGTGGAAACAACCAAAATTTTGATCTCTTCTTCCCCAAGTAGGAATTACCTCCCCCAGTAAAGATCCCTCAGAGAGGTTAACTCAAAGATCCCCAACTGAGTTTTTATTATCTCGAGCAGTTTATAAAGCCTTATCCCCTGGTATAGTTCATTTCTCTAGCTTCGGAAGGGTACCCCCAAGAGAGTTTTTTTCCTCTACACCAGTAAAATCTTCCAACAGAGCATCTTTCTCCCCACAGAGTCATTCCCAAGCAGGAGCCAAAGATCCCCGAAAGAATATCCTCAAACGGAAATAGGAAGTCCCCAGCAAATCATCTTCGTTCATCATCCCTAGAGAAAATAAAAGAATCACTTTCCTCATCTACCTAACAGCAATCCAGGATTCATCTTCCCAATACTCTCCAACAGCAGTCAGGGATTTATTTTCCCAGACTAGGAAATATTGCAACAACATCCCATATTCATACATCATGGCATGCGCATACACACCGCATACAACATAATCTCATTTATTTTGAGAACATCATTACACAATGCATTTCATACATCATGACATTGGATACGACTAACTCTTTACCTTCTTAGGAAAGATCAAATCAACAAATACCGTTGACCACTTATATAACCTGGTAGTCTTCTCAAAAGCTACATCTGACGAAGGGATATTTCAGCATGTTCCTCAGAAAAATCATTCTCAAGACCTTTCTCTGGTTCAGATAAATCGCTCCAAAGATTTATTCTGATTCTTTTCTAGTCAAAGTTAATTCAAGACCTTCCTCTGGTTCAACTAAGTCGATACTAAGATTTCCCTGATTTCTATTCCAGTTGAAGACAACTCAAAACTTTTCTCTGGTTCAGTTAAATCGATACTAAGATTTTTCAGATTTCTATTCCAGTCAAAGTTAACTCAAGACCGTCCTCTGGTTCAGCTAAGTCGATACTAAGATTCCCTTGATTTCTATTCCAGTTGAAGTCAACTCAAAACTTTTCTCTGGTTCAGTTAAATCGATACTAAGATTTTTCTGATTTCTATTCCATTCAAAGTTAATTCAAGACCTTCCTCTAGTTTAGCTAAGTCGATACTAAGATTTCCCTGATTTCTATTCCAGTTGAAGACAACTCAAAACTTTTCTCTGGTTTAGTTAAATCGATACTAAGATTTTCTGATTTCTATTCCAGTCAAAGTTAATTCAAGACCTTTCTCTGGTTCAGCTAAGTCGATACTAAGATTTCCCTGATTTCTATTCCAGTTGAAGATAACTCAAACTTTTCTCTGGTTCAGTTAAATCGATACTAAGATTTTTCTGATTTCTATTCCACTCAAAGTTAATTCAATACCTTCCTCTGGTTCAGCTAAATCGATACTAAGACTTCCCTGATTTCTATTCCAATTGAAGACAACTCAAGACCTTTCTCTGGTTCAGTTAAATCAACACTAACATTTTTCTGATTTCTATTCCAGTTAAAGAAACTATGAAGCCTGGACCCGACCAGATAACAATTAACATTATTGTTGAAGCCCAAAATCCGACCAGATAATAGTCAATCAACAATTCAAGACACTGTGAATCCTGGAATCCGACCAGATAACAGTATAAGGTGCTGCAAAACCTTGAACCCGACCAGATAGCAGTTTACTCGGTCAATTACTATGAATCCTGGACTCGAACAGATAATAGTATACCTCTAATTCAAGTTGAAGCTTGGATCCGACCAGATAATAGCTTAAATCTTCAAATCACTAAAGCCTGGACACGACCAGATAACAATTAAAATCATTGAAGCTTGGATTCTGACCAGATAACAATTTGAGTTACCGTGAAGCCTGGAGTACGACCAGATAACAGTTTAATTTCATATTCCCTAATAGGTCTCTGTGAAGCCTAGAATACAACCAGATAGAAGCCAGTCTTATTGTCCTCAACAAGTTACTGTGAAGCCTAGATCCCGACCAGATAACAACTCGCTTTCAAGAGATAACTCCCTAATAGAGTAATGGACAACCGAAGCTCCTAGGTTCTATTCCCCTAAAACATTCCCCAGTGGACTCCTCCTCAGACAATGGGAATAGGGATCCCTACAAAGGAATATCTCATGAAGTCAACATTGTTCTGGATGGCATCTTTAAGCCCATCTTCGACGATCTTCCGTCATCTTTTCCAAATGGAATCTATAAGCCCATTCCCGATACTATCTACACAGTCAAGTATCATCTCAGACGAGTGCAAATTTCTGGGCACTTTAGTGTTCAATCATATTCCACCTTCAGATCACGAAAGGCAGATAAGCCAATCTACATCCTCAGGTTTAAGAAGATTTAACAGGGGCAGCTATTATACCCCAAAATGTGCCCTCTCATATTTTTCCAAGATTTCCTCTTGCATAGGTGGTTACAAACCTTTGCCTAAAGAAAAGGAAATTTTTTGAATGATGGTTAAGTATCCTTCGATTGGACTCTGCAAAGAATCCTTCGATTGGACTCTGCAAAGGATCCTTCGATTGGAACATCAGAGGGTCTTTCGATTGGAACATCAGAATTACCTTCAATTGGCATATCTAAGCTTCCTTTGACTAGAGCCCCAGAGCTTCCTTCAATTGGAGCATCAGAGCTTCTTTCGATTGGAGCATCAGAGCTTCTTTTGATTGGAGCATCAGAGCTTCTTTCGATTGGAAAATCAGAGCTTCTTTTGATTGGAACATTAGAGGGTCTTTCGAGTGGAACATCAAAATTGCCTTCGATTGGAATGTCTAAGCTTCCTTTGACGAGAGCATTAGAGCTTCCTTCGAATGGAGCATCAGAGCTTCATTCGATTGGAGTATCAGAGCTTCTTTCGATTGGAACAACAGACTTCCTTCAATTAGGACATTAGAACAAAGTATCCTTCGATTGGTATATCAGTGCAGAAGTGTCTTAATCTAAGATGTTCTGATAAAGGAAATTATGAACAATTCAAATCAGGACTTAGAATCATCACAAGAACAAGAGCTGATCGAAGAAGTTTTGATAAGGGAAGTTCTGAATAATTCGAATCAGGACTTAAAATCCTCACAAGAACAAGGGTTGATCGTAGGGGCTCTGAAGAGGGAAACTCTGAATATTTTCAAATTCAAACAAAGCGCCAAGTTGACATGTCCAAGTTCATTCAGAATCCCATAATGGAATGAAATATCTTAAAATGGAAATATTTTAATGTGTCTGGTTCTGTTTTCAAAGCTCTGTTAATAGCTGGTCTTTAATGCTATGTTTCTTTGTCTCCTCCACCATCTATAAATACAAGATGTTAAACACAAATCGAGAGGGGGTACACACGAGAAAAAACTATACAGGAGGCACACAAAACGAATACACACACATATTGCACCAAGGACGCCTTATCTATCGAAGGACCTCTACACAACTTACCTCCAAGAAAGCTCAGAAAGTTGCACCAGCCATCCCACATTAAGGATTCCAAATCGAAGTGTCTTCAGTGGGTAAAAGCTTTTAATCTTATTCAATCTATAATATATACTCATGTGGACTACATTTTCGTATTACTTTTGTTATTTGTAAATGGTTTAGCAAATTGAAACTCATGGCATAGACAATTTGCAAATGGAAGCAGCCCAGAGTTTCACTTTTCGTTTGGCTCTGAAACTAACAATCTTACATGATTCAAAATGTTAGTTTTCCTTTATCCAGATTGAACATTTAGAAGGCATGTGCTGGATGGAGGACCTGGGATTCGAATCCCAGGTCAGGCATTTTCATTTTTGTTTCTAACATATTCTATGCAGATCTGATATATACAATGGTCAGTCGCTCATCATACACTATCATATTATCACCTTCAGATCATAGTTGATACAGATCTGAGTGCTTTAATATGTAACTCCATGGTACATCCTCTGGAGGTCAGCAACGCTGAATCTCAAGCTGGCTCTGGGCTTGCCATCTTCTGGGCCTAATATTTTCCAGATCATCAGCAGCCCCTAATTGCTGATCAACACCCGACCCACCTTTTTTTCATTTAATTTTTTTCATTTTTGTTTAATTATTTTATTAAATTCATTTCTTTTATTAGTTTAATCATAAAATCAGTAAAAAAAATCACAAAAAATTAGGATTTAGTTTTTTTTATTAAATGATTAATTTCTAAAATTAATTAATTAATTAACTTTAGCCCTTTTATTTCAAAATCAAAAGTAAACTAGAATTTAGGACTTATTTTAATTTTAATATTTCTTTTCATAAATATAAAAAAAACCACAAAAAGTTTAGTTTATTTTATAAATAGATTTTAGGAAAACTAATTTAATTTTTTTCTTTCAAAACCAAAAAAAATATATTTCTTGTTTACTTAGAACTTTTCTTAGGTTTTTTTTAGACGTAATATTTATTTCGTGCGTGTTATTTTTTATTCTCATATTTTACATAAATATTGTAACTGATTATGGATGTAATAATTTTAGATTTAAAATTCCACAATTTATTTCTTGCACTCTATTTTATATAATAGTCCCAAAGCATTGTAACAGTCTAGGATTTAAATTTTGACACTTTAAATTTCTGTAAATATTAACTGTTAGTAACTAGGTATGCATGATAAGACTGTAAATTAAAACGTTAGCTCACCTAACAAAAAGACGAAATAATTGAATCTCAAAACACATACACATACACACCTTTAAGGTACGCCCACTTTGATTGTCTTCAGAAAAACAGTCTTGTCCCTCGAGAATAGGGACACTTTAGTAAAAGACCCGTAAATAAAAAATATCATAGTCCCTCGATGACCCTACAGTTGCCTTTCGATAAATGATCTAGTCCCTAAATAATATTTCTAAATTGTCTCTATGTGTTGCCTTTATGATTGTAAAACGTCCTTTTTGATTGTCCATCGACATCCAACGACAAAGCTACCTACTCACTAATAGTAAGATAGCATTGTCTAAAGGAAAAGAGGAAAATAACGACCCTTTTTCGAGTAATAAAGTAGATAGTTGTTAGAAGTTTGCTCAAATATATTGCACTTACACAAAAAAACTACTTTTCAAAAACAATTTCAAAACACTTTGTTTACTTTCTCCACTATCCCGAGAAACATTACAAAGTTCGCCGTACTAAGGCATTTTCAAGCACAAAGCACAAAGGTATTTTAAAAGTGAGAAAACCTCTAAGAGCCTGTAGAAAACCACAGATAGAAAGGGTGCTAACACCTTCCCTTTCCATAATCTACCCCCCTTACTCGGAAAACATCTAGAAAATGTCTTTTTATGTTCTTTTCTCCCTTTGCTTAGTTGGATAAAAGAAAAGTCGGTGGCGACTCTTGCTTACCACATATTTGCAAATACAAAATGCAAACCAGAATATAACAGTCGATTAAGCCACCGTATCAAATCATTCCATCCAAAATGACTGAGCTACACGTTATATAAATTTTCCGCAAGGGTACCATTGGAATCGTCTTGAAGAAACGAAGCGAATGGTACCGGTCTCGAGCTCTAATTTTAATGTTTCAGGGACCTACAAATCTCGTGGCTAGAGGTTGAAGATGACCAATGTGTCATCTCTCAACCAATGATAGCGTGTCACGCTTTTTTTTCAAATTGTGATTTAATAAATGCTTTTGGGTTTTATTTACTAAACAACATGATATGCACAACGCGTCTGATCTATTGGATTAGCTTACTAACGCGTTTTGACTCTCATCCATTGGTCCAAATTTGTTTGACTTTATTTTTTATTTCTGATTTTTATATTTAAATTGTTTTATTCTGATTATTATTTTTGGTCTCATTCTAATTATTATTTTTTTACAATTTTATTTTGTACTTTGATATTTTTTATAATTTTTTACTTTATTTGAATTGTTTTAAACGTTTAAAAAATGCTTTTCTTAGTTTTTAAATTCTGGAAAAAAAAATATAGAAGGATCCAATGACCTCTTGACAAATATTGGTGACCTCGTTTTATTTTTATTTCTGACTTTACTATTTTTTTCAATTTTTAGTTTATTTTGCCTATTTCTTTTAAGTTTAAAAATAGTTTCCGACTTTAAAAAATTACCAAAAATTTTATAAAAATATTTGAGCTCATTTCTGATTTTTCTATGGTCTTATTTGGTTTTTCTTGGATGTTCTGAATATAGTTGTTATTTTCTCCTTTTATTTTCATTTTTAAATCATTTTAAAAAATCTTTTTTTCTTCATTTTTAAATACAATTTTATTTTGTATATATTCTGGTTGATCTTGAACTATGAAATTTTGATCATGAACTTTATTAACATCATTGGATCCATGGTGTTGAGTTTAACTCCACAAAAAATGGATGAATGATTTTAATAATAGCTTGATTAAATTTTTGGTTCAAATGTAGTTTGATTCTTATCCCATCCCTCTTCATCTTATCCCATTATTATTATACTAATGTTATTTGAGAATGATTTACATATCATTTCTCAAAACAAATAGTACATAGACTTCCTCACCTCAATCTTAGTTTTGAAATTTGTTTTTCTGTACTGTATTCATTTTATTTGTTTCCTTCTGAATGTGTTTCTTGCAACCTTTTGAATACAAATCCTCTTTTCCTGCTTATAGTGTTTTTATTGCTTTTTGATTCTTGAAAAAAGGGGGAGAATGTAAGATATTTCTAATATAACATTATCGAGACGCAGTCTCAAACATTTTGAATATCTTAACTTCTATTGTTTTTTTTCTGAAAGAAAAACAGGAACAAACTCTGTTGAGGACAGAAGTGGACACATCAAATACTCTGATTAGAATAAACTTCAGGGAAGTATTTCTTCTCTATCTGAGTGTTCAACTCTGGGGGAGATCTTAAATGCTTTATGTTCTTTATGTGTATTGAAATATCCAAGTTTTTGTCATCATCAAAAAGGGGGAGATTGTTAGAACATAGTTTGATTCTACAACCCTTGTAAGAGTTTTGATGATAACAAACACTTAAAGAACAATTATGCTCCCTAAATTTGTATTTTATTTTACAGAGAAGTTCTGATGGAAGAAGCACAAAAGATGAGTTAAATAGTTGTTTCAACTCTGATTCTATACATCTCTCAAAGAAGTTCTAACACTGCAAACAGGACTCTGTGTTTCTGATCCATAAAGTTATGGATAGAAGCAACGGTAACTTTCATCTTCTGAAGCAAGCATGTTCTGAAGCGTTACAATTCAATTATTGCCATTTTAAAAGTAACGGCTGAAAAGGAACAAGTATCTCTTTTTTTGGAAAGCTCTTTAATTATCATTGATCAATATTCCAAAAGCTCCTACATGCATCGCCTATTTAAACAAAGTTTGAAGGAGAAATCATTCACGATTTTCACACACAGCCAAGTAGCAATTTTCATCCTCTTCAAACGTCCAAAATCTAAATTGTGTAAAACATCACTTGTGATACTGTTTTATTAGAAAACAATTTTATACACTCTCTTAAATATTGTTTAGTGTATTTCCTTGAGAAAACCGGATTATGGTTTAAACTCAAGAAGACTTTGACGGTTTTTATAGTAGTTGTGTAATCAAGTTTGATTAGTGGATTAAGACCCCGTTGAGAGAGGCGAAATCACATTGGCGGGTGGACTGGAGTAGTTTGAGTTCAAACGAACCAGGATAACTAACGTGTTCTTTTCTTTAAGTTTTTAAAAACCCCAATTAAAACCCCCATTTCTTGTGTTTTTCCATTCTTCACATGGGGGTTCATAGGTTTGACATCAAGAGCATTAGGCAAAGATACTATCCATAAGGTATGGTCTAAAAGTTTATCACCTGTCGAATAAGGTTTTAAGAGGTTCCCAGAGTCTACATTATTCCTTCGGTTATTACGAACGTCCTCATTGACTCCGTAATTAGTAACATTCTCAAGAAAAACTCGTTTGAGTGTAGTATCACGTGAAAACCATTTCCGGATTACTCTATTATAGTATCCACACTACACCTAAAAGGCCAAGATGGGTTAAAGGTTCTACGGTCCTCAGTTTTAGTAGGCTCCCAAGTCAAAAGCAACACGTCTTCCTGATTACTCGGTAAATGACACTACAGTCAAAGGGGCCTCCACTTAGTGGGATCTCATGTCTCTTTTTTGGAATTACTCCCTCAAAGTTAACATGACTATACCGCCTGTCCTATCTTAAGTTTGCCCAAGTCCGGGTAGAGCACTTATGAGAAATCACCAAGCACCCTGAAAACCATAAAAATCCATACAAACATATATACAACATATAACATATAAACAACAATAGAACATACACAAATAAACAAAGATAGGCTCAACCCACTTAGGGATGTACCATCATTTGGTCGATCTTTCCCCACTGAAGTTGTTATTTTTTTCTGTAGCGGTAGAAATGTTGAGACTAAGTCATTCGATTTACTTGACTCACATAGATCGAATAAAAATCGCCACCACGATTTATTGTTTCCAGAAGAATGCGAAAAGAGCTAATAACCCAAAAAGATTGGGAGAGAATCTAAGTTCAGGGGTTGGTTATGCAAAGGGAAGGTATTAGTACCCTAAACATCTACGGTACTCCACAGAAACATATTTAAAAATATGTGTATTTTGGCTATAAGTGTTGTATACAAAAATAGATTGTGGGGATGAGAAAAGTAGTATATTTTATAATTTTTGCACCCTCCGCGGTTGCGAACCTTTAGTGCCTACGTACCACCTTCCGTGCAATAGAGGATCAAGGTACTCGTAGTTCACCTTTAAAAAAATTTAAAAAAATACAAGTGTGTTGGTTAATTTCAAGAGATGAGACATCATCGTCTTATCCGAGTGGAAAACATACTTACTACCCACGATTATGAGAAAGGAGAATTTGCATCATCTCAAAGTGGAGGATATGGTTTGGATTTTAAAATCAACAAAGCCTCGCTCAACACCCAAATGGAAAATATCTCACTTCACTATATATCGTAGAAGTATAATAGTTCGCATCACTACAAGGGTTGACAAGAGTCTATCTTTTGAGAAAATTTTAAAGCAAAAAGCCGAAGTGGTAAAATGGTTTGAATGAGATTGATTGACTTTTAGTCTTCTCACAAAAATGTCAAAGTATAATTAAAATGTTTAAAATTTGATTAAGAAAATATTTTGAAAATGCATGGACCTAAGTCTAAGTTTATTGTGAAAGAGGTCCAAGTTTAAAAACAAGAATAGTTTTGAAAATGAGAGATAAGATTTTTTGAAATTAAATAAGATGGGAGGAGATGTATGGACTATCCTAAGGCATAAGGTAAAAGCTAGAGAAAAGAAACATCTAACCAACAAGAAGCCAACACTTGACACAATGAGTCAATGTAGAATTCCCATCCTTTGGATTGTAACCAAGCAAGCAAATATACTAAACATCTTAAGAATACCAAACTTCAAAAGCATTAAGTCTTCACAAAAATTGGGCAGAGTAACGGTTGTATACAGATGAATTCCCAATTATAGAAAAAGCATATAATCAGAATAACCTGCACACAAAGAAAACAAACAACCCAATGTCTCGGGGTAAACCCAAAGAACTCCATACAGAATGATAATAGAAGTCACAAGGTCTTAAGGTAGGCCAAGGTCTCTAATCTTAAGTCTAAGAAGTACATAACTCCATCATGCCAAGGATATTAACCAAATAGTCCAAGTAACATTAAAGTTTTTATGGTTCAAGTTGATTATTAGGTGTATTCAAAAAGAAATGAGAAGCTCAAGTGAGCAAATAAAAATTACATAAAGATAAATGCTCAATGGAGCAAAGATGAAACTAGCATGAAAAGAAAATTCTAAAATAAATCGTACATAAAAGTAAAGGCATAAAGTAAAATCATAAAAATACAAGTCAATTGTTAGGAATTAGAGGTAATTTGAATGACCATCTTGAAACTTGCATTTAAAAACTCATTAGAAGATTGATAAAATCAAAGCCTCTCAACAACAAGTTTCATTTTCTTTTCGTCAAGTTTATCATTCATTTTGAAATTCTGGCTGCAGATACTTAATGTCATAGTGAATGTTATGACACCGTATCTGACACTCTTCAAGACAGTAAAACTAAAAGCAGTAAATAACACAGTCAATTGTTTACCCAGTTCAGTGTGTAACAACACCTACTCTGGGGGCTACCAAGCCAGGGAGGAAATCCACTATAAGAGATATTAATTCAGGAATAAACCAACCAGTTTATCTCCTTCACTTAAGACCTACCCAATGCAACTTCAATATAAGTTCAACTTAAACCTGAGTTCCTACTCACTCCCCCTCAATCACAGCAGTGATATTAAACAATTGACTAATGAAATTATGAAGACACTCTTCAGAACATACACTTGATTTTGCTTCAAGCTTTTAATCAAGTAACACAAACACTCGTGCTTCAAAGCTTTGAGTGATACATAACCCTAACTTGACTTTGCTTCAAAGCTTTAATCAAGTGACACAAACACTCATGCTTCAAAGCTTTGAGTGATACACAACCCTTATAATCAAATCCTACTCTAAGTCACTTATCACAATAATAATTGCTTAGATTACAGTAGTTACAACTATACAGTCCCTTATTGATCTTCTGTCAAAAATATCTTTCACCAACAGTCTTCATGAGGAATATATAGGTTGTTGTTCTTCAGTTAGGGCTTCCACGAAAATAGCTAGGGTTAATTAGGGTTAACCTAAACACTTGGTCATGGGACTTTAACAACCAGATTAGGGTTAAGCAAAGTTAACCTAAGCCCACGTGAGAATCTGATCTGGACTGAATAACCATATTCCTGAAACATCTCAGAAAATAATAAATCTGCACAAGTGTTAGTTCAGTACAGGATGTCTTAACATTGGTTATGACAATAAGAATCATGTTTACAGATTTTGGTAGAATGCAATAAATATGATCATTGCATAATGATCAGCTAAACACTCATATTGAGCAGCTCCTGTATGACATTCTTTTTCTGCAGAATGTACCTTGTGTCCCAGAATGTTATGACATCAGTCATGACATTCACACAACTGGTTTTACCAAAAAACATGCCAACATCTAAACACTTACACATTTAAAAATCTCAAGGCAACAATAAATGATCAACGATGTTTAAATGATTCACTTATTTCCAAAATTTATGAAGATTCATTAGAGGATTGATAAGACCAAAGCCTTCTAATAATGAATATCAAGGTTATTGGATTAAAGGTTTCAAATTAATATACTTAGGCTTGCAAACATGGGTTTTGGCCACAAATGATTATTTCTCGAATTGAGACAAAATCTAGCACTATGTTAAGCAATTATAAGTGGACTTATATAGAAGTCACACCTATTTTGAGGCCTGTTAATAGCAATCTATGTGCCATATGGTTGGAGTGATGATATGTAAATCATCCTCTAACAACATGTAGCACAAAAGATAAGAGGATGAGATGAAGAGGGAGGGGATACATTTGTGTTGTACCCCAATTTTTGCCCCTAAGATTCCTCTATCATATCATATCAACTCAATCACAACAAGGTCACACTAGGGTTTGGCTCATCTCCTTATCTTTAGCTTTGGTCATGGGTAATCACCAAGCACCTTGACTTATATTTTGTGATCATCTATGTTTTGTATTGATTAACTTTTAACTAATAAATACAATGAATGTTTGCCCTAATTGTTGATATCATAGGTGAAAGCACAACACATTCCCTCAGGTTGATCTATAGGTTCATGAGTTGATTTGTCCGCCTTCTTCAACAAATATTCTTTGAGATTCAAGCTTCATCATTAAATATGATTTGAACTAATATCATGACAGAGTCTATTATGATTCATCATGCCTCAAGTTGGCAAAGATAGTTCAAAAATGTAAGGGTTGATTGAAGAAGTTTGACCTAATTGGATAAGTTTTAATTTCTTGATCACAATTGTATATTTCCTTAAATTCTCAAGATTTGGAAGTGGTCATGGTTGCTATGGTTCATCATTATCATCCTTAACAACTTCTATCTACATGACAAGAGTATTTGTGCAAGAAAGTTTGTCAAAATTGAAAGGGGTTTCCAAGGAACTTTGGTGCTCTAGGAGCTTGGGTTTTGAACTTATAAGGGCTATATCTTGCTCATATTTTGGTATTTTTGAGTGATTCCAAAAACATGCTTCTCTTCAAAGGGTTGTCAACCAATCACTTCAAAAGTTTCAACAAAATTTTGTGTGGAAGATAACTAATGATGAAGAAAGATTACAAGTCCTCCAGATAAATCATCAAATTCCCTTTATGTGACTTCAAAGGATCATAACTTGGTCAATCTTTATCTCCATGAGCCCATTATTTTTCCATAATGATCTAGAAGATGTGAACTTAAACCTTTCTTTTATGTTCTAAGCTTGAAAATGGATGGAAGATGCCCTAGAGATGCAAAAGATTATATGTCATCTTATGAATTTTCACCAACTTCACAAGTCATAACTTTCTCTTTTTTTGGAAAATTTAAATTGTTCAAGTCTCAAAATGTCATTCAAGTGATCTACTTTATGCCAAATTTTTTGGTCAAGAGAAAATTTCAAATGGAAGCCAAGTTTGGATACAAGACATTATAGGTCACTTTTGAAGAAAAATTTAGAAATTTTCCAAGTACAAAAGTCAACCTCTTTTTCTCAACTTTGACTAATCACAGTTTTCAACTCAAGCATCTATTTGATTCCATTCTTTGCACATTGTAAAGTTTGTAATATCATATTTTCAATGCAACAAGAATCAAGTCCTAAGGTTCCCTAAATCATGCACACCATTGATTTGAAAATGGTACCTTGAAACTGAAGTTTCACTTCAAGTCAGAATTTGAAATTCATGTTGTGGCTTCTAATAGCACGCGCTTTTGGTCTAAACATGTTTAACCAACTTGCCAAAGTGGATTAGAGCTTTGAAACGCAAGGATTGAGTGAGTTTTGATGCTAAACGAATCAGACATTCCTCATGTATCAGGTTCACACGATTTCCCTCTAAATCTCATCATTCCATATGCTTAAGCATTCTATTTGATTACCTATAAATATAGGGCCATACCTCATTCATTTTCTAAGCTTAGAGAGCCAGAATCACCCTGTCAAACTTCCTCTTAAACCCAATTTTCTGCAAATTTGAATTTTCTCTTACAACTTTCCTCAATCCATTTTATTTGTTAATTCTTCATCTTTGAACCTTACTGAAGCTAACAGAAGAAGATCCAAGCTCTAAGACTTCCTAAATCGTGCTAGACAAGTCAAGTTTCAGAGCTCTGTAATTGAACTTCAATAGGTAGATTCCTTCACCAATTCTCTCAAACTTTGATAATGTTATGAAGCTCTCATCATCCTGATTCTAGTTGCAACACTTTTTTTCAATTGAAAGTGTGTTTTGGCCATGAACTTTCAAATTCCTTTTCAAATCTTTCCATCCAAAACGACTGAGCTACACCTTATATAAATTTTTCGTGAGGGTACCATTGGAATCGTCTTGAAGATACGAAGAGAATGGTACCTGTCTCGAGCTCTAATTTTACCGTTTTAGGGACCTATAAATCCCGTGGCTGGGGGTTGAAGATGACCAACGTGTCATCTCTCAACCAATGATAGTGTGTCATGTTTTTTTTTCAAATTGTGATTTAATAAATGATTTTGTGTTTTATTCACTAAAGACCATGATATGCACAGCGCGTCTGATCCATTGGATTAGCTTACTAACGCGTTTTGACTCTCATCCATTGGTCCACATTTGTTTGACTTTATTTTTTATTTCTGATTTTTATATTTAAATTGTTTTAAACTTCAAAAAATCATAGAAAAGTCATTATAACTTCAAAAAATCTAAAAAAAACTTATGAAAAATATTTTTGATTTTTCTCATTCTGATTATTATTTTCTCACAATTTTATTTTGTACTTTGATAGTTTTTAAAACTTTTTACTTTATTTGAATTGTTTTAAATGTTTAAAAAATACTTTTCTTAATTTTTAAATTCTGGAAAAAAAATATAGAAGAATCCAATGACCTCTTGACAAATATTGGTGACCTCATTTTATTTTTATTTCTGACTTTACTATTTTTCACAATTTTTGGTTCATTTTACCTATTTCTTTTAATTTTAAAAATAGTTTATGACTTTAAAAAATTACTAAAAATTTTATAAAAATATTTTAGCTCATTTCTGATTTTTCTATGGTCTTATTTGAGTTTTCTTGGATGTTTTAAATATAGTTGCTATTTTCTCCTTTTATTTTCATTTTAAAATATTTTTAAAATATCTTTTTTTCTTCATTTTTAAATACTATTTTATTTTGTATATATTCTGGTTAATCTTGAACTATGAAATTTTGATCATGAGCTTTATTAACATCATTGGATCGATGGTGTTGAGTTTGACTCCATAAAAAATGGATGAATGATTTTATTAATAGCTTGATTAAATTTTTGGTTCAAATGTGGTTTGATTCTTATCCCATCCCTCTTCATCTTATCTCCTTATTATTATACTAATGTTATTGGAGAATGATTTACATATCATTTCTCAAAACAAATAGTACATAGACTTCTTCACCTCAATCTTAGTTTTGAAATTTGATTTTCTGTACTGTGTTCATTTTATTTGTTTCCTTCTGAATGTGTTTCTTGCAACCTTTTGAATACAAATCCTCTTTTCCTGCTTAAAGTGTTTTTATTTCTTTTTGATTCTTGGCAAAAAGGGGGAGAATGTAAGATATTTCTAATATAACAGTATCGAGACGCGGTCTCAAACATTTTGAATATCTTAACTTCTATTGTTTTTTTTCTGAAAGCAAAACAGGAACAAACTCTGTTGAGGACAGAAGTGGACACATCAAATACTCTGATTAGAATAAACTTCAGGGAAGTATTTCTGCTCTATCTGAGTATTCAACTCTGGGGGAGATCTTAAATGCTTTATGTTCTTTATGTGTATTGAATTATCCAAGTTTTTGTCATCATCAAAAAGGGGGAGATTGTTAAAACATAGTTTGATTCTACAACCCTTTAAGAGTTTTGATGATAACAAACACTTAAAGAATAATTATGCTCCCTAAATTTGTATTTTGTTTTGCAGAGAAGTTCTGATGGAAGAAGCACAAAAGATGAGTTAAATAGTTGTTTCAACTCTGATTCTATTCATCTCTCAAAGAAGTTCTAACACTTCAAATAGGACTTTGTTTCTGATCCATAAAGTTCCAGATAGAAGCAACGATAACTTTCATCTTCTGAAGTAAACATGTTCTGAAGCGTTATAATTCAATTATTGTCATTTCAAAAGTAACGGCTGAAAGGGAACAAGTATCTCTATTTTTGGAAAGCTCTTTAATTATCATTGATCAACATTCCAAAAGCTCCTACATGCATCGCCTATTTAAACAAAGTTTGAAAGAGAAATTGTTCACGATTTTCACGCACAACCAAGTAGCAATCTTCATCCTCTTCAAACGTACAAAATCTAAATTATGTAAAACATCACTTGTGATAATGTTTTATTAGAAAACACTTTTGTACACTCTCTTAAATATTTTTTAGTGTATTTCCTTGAGAAAACAGGATTATGGTTTAAACTCAAGAAGACTTTGACGGTTTTCATAGTAGTTGTGTAATCAAGTTTAATTAGTGGATTAATATCTCGTTAAGAGAGGTGAAATCACCTTAGCGGGTGGACTAGAGTAGTTTGAGTTCAAACAAACTAGGATAACCAACGTGTTCTTTTCTTTATGTTTTTAAAAACCCCAATTCAAACCCCTCTTTCTTATGATTTTCTATTCTTCACATGGGGGTTCATAGGTTTGACATCAAGAGCATGAGGTCAAAGGTACTATCCACAAGGTATGGTCTAAAAGTTTATCACCTGCTGAACAAGGTTTTAAGAGGTTCCCAGAGTCTAAATTATTCCTTCGGTTATTACCAACTCCCTCATTGACTCGGTAATTAGTAATATTCTCAAGAAAAACTCGTCAGAGTGTAGTATCGCGTGACAACCATTTATGGATTACTCTGTTATAGTTTCCGCACTACACCTAAAAGGCCAAGATAGGTTAAAGGTTCTATGGTCCTCAGTTTTAGTAGGCTCCCAAGTTGAAAGCAGCACGGCTTCCCGATTACTCAGTAAACGAAACTACAGTCAAAGGGGCCTCCACTGTGTGGGGGATCTCATGTCTCTTTTTTGGGACTACTCCCTCAAAGTTAACATGACTATACCGCCAGTCCTCTATCTTAAGTTTTCCCAAGTCCGAGTAGAGCACTTATGAGAAATCACCAAGCACCCTGAAAACCAGAAAAATCCAGACAAAAATATATACAACATATAACATATAAACAACAATAGCACATACACAAATAAACAAAGATAGGCTCAACCCACTTAGGGATGGACCATCATTTGGTCGATCTTTCCCCAGTGAAGTCACCATTTTTTCTGTAGCGGTAGAAATGTTGAGCTTAAGCCATTGGATTGACTTGACTCACACAGATCGAATAAAAATCGCCACCACACTTTATTGTTTCCAGAGGAATGGGAAAGGAGCTAATAACCCAAAATGATGGGGAGAGAATCTAAGTTCGGGGGTTGGTTATGCAAAGGGAAGTTATTAGTACCCTAAACATCTACGGTACTCCACAGAAACATCTTTGAAAATTTGTGTATTTTGTCTATAAGTGTTGTATACAAAAATAGATTGTGGAGGTGAGAAAAGAAGTATATTTTATAATTTTTTCACCCGCCGAGGTTGCGAACCTTTAGTGCCTTCGTACCACCTTCCGTGCAATAGGAGATCAAGGTACTCGTAGTTCACCTTAAAATAATTTTAAAAAAATACAAGTGTGTTGATTAATTTCAAGAGATGAGACATCACCGTCTTATCCGAGTGGAAAACATACTTACTACCCACGATTATGAGAAAGGAGAATTTGCATCACCTCAAAGTGGAGGATATGGCTTAGATTTTAAAATCAATAAAGTCTCTCTCAACACCCAAGTGGAAAATATATCACTTCACTATATATCGTATAAGTATAATAGTTTGCATCACTACAAGGATTAACAAGAGTCTATCTTTTGAGAAAATTTTAAACAAAAAGCCAAAGTGGCAAAATGGTTTGAATTAGATTTATTGAGTTTTAATCTTCTCACAAAAATGTCAAAGTATAATTAAATTGTTTAAAATTTGATTAGGAAAATATTTTGAAAATGCATGGACCTAAGTCTAAGTTTATTGTGAAAGTGGTTCAAGTTTAAAAGTAAGAATAATTTTGAAAAGGAGAGAGAATATTTTTTGAAATTAAAGATGATGGGAGGAGATGAAGGGACTATCCTAAGTCATAAGGTAAAAGCTAGGGAAAAGAAACATCTAACCAATAAGAAGCCAACACTTGACACAATGAGTCAATGTAGAATTCCCATCCTTTGGATTGCAACCAAGCAAGAAAAGATACTAAACCTCTTAAGAATACCAAACTTAGAATGCATTAAGTATTCACAAAAATTGGGCAGAGTAACGGTTGTATACAGATGAATTCCCAATTATAGACAAAGCATATAATCAGAATAACCTGCACACAAAGAAAACAAATAACCCAATGTCTCGGGGTAAACCTAAAGAACTCCAGACAAAATGATAATAGAAGTCACAAGGTCTCAAGGTAGGCCAAGGTCTCTAATCCTAATTCCAAGAAGTACGTAACTCCATCATGCCAAGGATATTAACCAAATAATCTAAGTAACATTAAAGTTTTTTATGGTTCAAGTTGATTATTTGGTGTCTTCAAAAAGAAATGAGAAGCTAAAGTGAGCAAAATAAAAATGACATAAAGATAAATGCTCAAGGGAGCAAAGATGAAAATAGCATGAAATGAAAATTCTAAAATAAATCGTACATAAAAGTAAAGGCATAAAGTAAAAGCATAAAAATACAAGTCAATTGTTAGGAATTAGAGGTAATTTGAATGACCATCTTGAAACTTGCATTTAAAAACTCATTAAAAGGTTGATAAAATCAAAGCCTCTCAACAACAAGTTTCATTTTCTTTTTGTCAAATTTATCATTCATTTCAAAATCTCAAGGCAACAATAAATGATCAATGATGTTTAAATGATTCACTTAGTTCAAAAATTTATGAAGATTCATTAGAGGATTGATAAGACGAAAGCCTTCTAACAATGAATCGCAAGGTTATTGAATCACAGGTTTCAAATTAACATACTTAGGCTTACCAACATGGGTTTGGGCCATGAATGATTATTTCTCGAATCGAGACAAAATCTAGCACTATGTTAAGTAATTTTAAGTGGACTTACATAGAATTCACACCTATTTTGAGGTCGGTCAATAGCAATCTATTTGCCATATGTTTGGAGTGATGATATGTAAATCATCCTCTAACAACATGTAGCACAAAAGAGAAGAGGATGAGATGAAGAGGGAGGGATAAATTTATGTTGTACCCCAATTTTTGCCCCTAAGATTCCTCTATCATATCATATCAACTCAATCACAACAAGATCACACTACGGTTTGGCTCATCTCCTTATTTTTAGCTTTGCTCATGGGGAATCACCAAGCACCTTGACTTGTATTTTGTGATCATATATGTTTTATATTGATTAACTTTTAACTAATAAATACAATGAATGTTTGCCCTAATTATTGATATCACAGGTGAAAGAACAACACATTCCCTCAGGTTTATCTATAAGTTCATGAGTTGATTTCTCTGCCTTCTTCAACAAAGACTCATTGAGATTTAAGCTTCATCATTAAAGATGATTTGGACTAATATCATGACAGAGTCTATTATGATTCATCATGCCTCAAGTTGGCAAAGATAGCTAAACAATGTAAGGGTTGATTGAAGAAGTTTGACCTAATTGGATAAGTTTTTGATTTCTTGATCACAATTGCATATTTCCCTAAATTCTCAAGATTTGGAAGTGGTTATGGTTTCTATGGTTCCTCATTATCATCCTGAACAACTTCTATCTATATGACAAGAGTATTTGTGCAAGAAAGTTTGTCAAAATTGAAAGGGGTTTCTAAGGAACTTTGGTGCTCTAGGAGCTAGGGTTTTGAACTTCTAAGGGCTATATCTTGCTCATATTTTGGTATTTTTGAGTGATTCCAAAAACATGCTTCTCTTCAAAGGGTTATCAACCAATCACTTCAAAAGTTTCAACAAAAGTTTGTGTGGAAGATACCTAATGATGAAGAAAGATTACAAGTCCTCCAGATAAATCATCAAATTCCCTTTATGTGACTTCAAATGATCATAAATTGGTCAATTTGTATCTCCTTGAGCCCATTATTTTTCCATAATGATCTAGAAGATGTGAACTTCAACCTTTCTTGTATGTGTTAAGCTTGAAAATGGATGGAAGATGCCCTAAGGATGCAAAAGATTATAGGTCATCTTATAAATTTTCACCAATTTCAATAAGTCATAACTTTATCTTTTATTTGAAATTTTAAATGGTTTAAGTCTCAAAATGTAATTCAAGAGATCTACTTCTTGCCATCTTTTTTGGTCAAGAGAAAATTTCAAATGGAAGGCCATGTTTGGATGCAAGACATTATAGGTCACTTTTGAAGAAAAATTTAGAAATTTTCCAAGTACAAAAGTCAACCTATTTTTCTCAACTTTGACTGATCACAGTTTTCAGCTCAAGCATCCAGTTGATTCCATTCTTGGCACATTGTAAATTTTGTAATATGATCTTTTCAATGCAACAAGAATCAAGTCCTAAGGTTCCCTAAATCGTGCACACTATTGATTTGAAAATGGTACCTTGAAACTGAAGTTTCACTTCAAGTCAGAATTTGAAATTCATGTTGTGGCTTATAAACATCAAATTAGCTCGCGTTTTTGGTCTAAACATGTTTAACCAACTTGCCAAAGTGGATTAGAGCTTTGAAATGCAAGGATTGAGTGAGTTTTGATGCTAAACGAATCACACATTCCTCGTGTATCAGGTTCACATAATTTCTCTCTAAATCTCATCATTCCACATGCTTGAGCATTCTATTTGATTCCCTAAAATAGAGGGTCATACCTCATTCATTTTCTAAACAAATCACGCGGAATCAATCTTTATTAAATAAAAACAACTTTAAATGCGGCACGTTGGATGAAGTATGACTAATGAAAGTAATCAGATCTAAGGGTTCCTTTGACACGCGCATGATAAAACAGATGCATTGGATGGAATTCAAAAAATCATATGTCACACTATCATTGGTTGAATCACGACGCGTAGGTCGTCTTCAACCTCTAGACGCCCTAAATTGAGGTTCCTCAAACTGTAGAATTAGAGAACCAGACCGGTACCATTAGCTTCGTCTCTTCAAGACGATTCTAATGGTACCCTCACGCCAAATTTATATAAACTGTACAAGGCTGAATTTGAAGAAAACCAGAAAAAATAGCGAGCACGAAAATCCCAAGTATCTCTCTCAATTCTCAATGAAAATGCAAACCGTAAGAAGTGTGAGAATCAGAAGGATGAATAGAGTAGAATAAGGCTTTATTTGGTTCAAACTGATTGAGAATTATACCTGAACGAAGTAACTAAAAATTGTTCTAGAACTGGACTTAGTTAGCACGATTTAGTACACCTCAAAGCTCGATTCTTCTTCTGTTAGCTTTAGGGAAGTTCAAGGATGAAGGATCAATGAAAAAATTGGATTGAAAAGTGGAGAAAATATGAATTCAAAAGTTCAGAAAAGTCAGTTATGCAGGGAGTTTGGAAGGGTCATTTTGGTTGTTCAATCTTGAGAAAATGAGTGAGATATAACCCTTTATTTATAGGGAAATAACTGGGATGCTCAAGCGTGTGGAATGATGCAGTTTGGAGGGAAATTGTGTGAAGTTGCAAGCATGAAAAGTGTGACTTCTATTTTTCTCAAAACTCAACCAAAACTTGTGTTTCAAGGTGCTAATCACTTCTGAAAGATTATTAAACATGATTAGAATTAAAAACATGCAGAAATTTAGTGATTAGAAGCTAAATTGTATATTTCAAATTCTGACTTTGGAGAAAACTTCAGTTTCAAGGTACCAACTTTGAATCCATGGTGTTCATAGCTCAAGGGGTCTTAAGGCATAATTCTTGAAGCATTTTAAAGATAAGGTTACAATCTTTACAATGTGAAAAGAATGGAATCAAATGAATGCTTGAGCTAATAGTTATGATGATTCAAAGTTGAGAAAAAGATGTTGACTCTTTCTACTTAGAAAAAATCTAAGTTTTTCTCAAAAAATGTCCTATAATATTTTGCATCCAAACATAGCCTTTCACTAAAAATTTGCTTTTGACAAAAAAAGATAGCATGAAGTTGATCTCTTAAATGAAATTTTGAGATTTGAATCACTTAAAAACTCTAAGAATTGAGAAAGTTATGACTTTGTGAAGTTGGTGAAAATTCATGAGATGGCCTATAATCTTTTGCATTCTTAGGGCATCCTCCATCCATTTTTAAGCTTTGCACGTAAAATAAGAGTTAACCATTCACATACTTAAGATCATTGTGGAAAAAGAATAGGCTCAAGGAGATAAAAGTTGACCAAGTTATGATCTTTTAAAGTCACCTAAGGGAATTTGGTGGCTTATCTAGAGGACTTGTAATCTTTCTTCATCATTAAGCATTTTACACATAAAATTTTCTTGAAACTTTTGAAGTGATTGATTAATAACTCTTTAAAGAGAAGTATGTCTTTAGAATCACTCAAAAATACCAAAATATGAGCAAGATATAGCCCTTGGAAGTTCAAAACCCTAGCTTCTAGAGCACCAAAATGACTTAGAAACCCCTTTCAATTTTGATAAACTTTCTTGCATAATAACTTTTTCCATGTGAATAGAAGTTGTTGTGGATGATAATAATAAACCATAGCACCAAAAACCACCTCCAAATATTAATAATTGAGAGATTTATGCACTTGTGACCAAGGAATCAAGAACTTGTCCAATTAGGTCAAACTTCTTCAATCAACTCTTGCATCTTTTAATTTTATTTGACAAATTGAGGCATGATGAATCACAGTAGACCTTATCATGATGTTACTTCAAATAATATTCAATGATGGAGCTTGAATCTCAATAAAGCTTTATTAAATAAGGCATGGAAATAAACTCATGAACCTATAAATCAAATTGATGAAATGTGTTATGCCCTTACCTATAGGATCATCAATTAGAGAAAACACTCATTGTATTTGTTAGTTAAAAATTAACCAATACAAAACAAATATGATCACAATATACAAATCAAGGTGCTTGGTGATTCCTCATGAGAAAACTTAAAGATAGGGAGATGAACCAAACCCTAGTGTGATCTTATTGTGATGGAGTTGATATGAGATGATAGAGGAATCTTAGGGGGGAAATTGGGGTACAACACACATATTTTATCCCTAAAATGAATTTTGTTATCCAGGGGGAATAAAAAACAACTTTGAAGAACTTTTAAATTACTACCCATCTAGAATTATAACAACATCTTACTAACAAAATATCTTTCCTCACAAAGGTATTTGACTATAAGAACTGTGAGAGAAAGTAAAAATTAAAACTTAGAGAGAGAGTGCCTCAATAGACAATCCCTCTTATGGATGGTTTGAACCTAAGAATGAGATCTCTATTTATAGGCTCTAAATCCTCCAAAAGAGGAAACATAATTAAATAGAAAATGACTGTTACTAATCGATTAGACTAATCGACTAAATCATTTAAATGTAACGACTATGTTTTCCAAAATAGGTAAGAATTTATATACAAATGTTTCTAATCGTTTGAGTATATTCAAAATGCCTTGTTTCTCAAGAACGCTCTAATCTAATCGATTGACACTTTGTGCTAATCGATTGAATCCAATTAAAACAATTTTTATGGATTTTGAATGTTCCCATCACTTTCTAAGCAACTTCTATATATTTCTTCAAAGAACTTTTATTTAAAAAACAATTTATAAAAATGTTTTAAGTGTGTGTGTGTGTGTGTGTGCGCGCGCTTATAGCTATTTACTTTTATAAATAAAAAACTTTTGCTTTTCACTCACTTCCTAAATTATGATAACTTTCCTAAGCCTGGGTCTGGTGTATCCATTAGGTTTACATTTTCTTGAAAACTCCTTTTGAGGCTCTTGATATAATCTATTTGTTTTCCTTTGTCTGAATCTTTGTTTTATTCTAGACCCTTGTTATTCATTTATCAACTGAGACTCTGTCAATCAACATCAATCCTTATGGATTGCATATTTACCCTTTTTGAGTATATTGGTTGACATTCTAAATGGTTGCATCTTTAGTATGCTAAATATTATTTTATCTACTCTTTTACATTTGTCATCTTTTCATCTCTATCATGCTGATTATCTATTTTCTCCTTTATAGTCAAAACAAAAACTCATTGAATCTTCAATATGTTGAATGTCTGTTATGTACTTTGAAGTTGTTATTATATTTCATCTTTGTCATGCTAAAGAGTTGTCATCATCAAACCAACAACCTATTTCCTGAAAAATAAGGTTCTACAACCTTTGTTCATACAGTTGCTCAAAACACTTTTGTGTCAATCATTGTATTACATTTGTGTAATCTGCTTTCATAGAAGCATCAATGTAAACACACATTTTATATCTCAACTTTTGAGTTATTATTCCTTGAGAGACTAGGGTATAGTAAGAAGTCTCAAGAAGACATCGACATCTCTGTGGTTGTAATCAAGTTTAGTTATAGTGGATTAAATCTTTGTGACAAGGCGAAATCACCTTGGCGGGTGGATTGGAGGTTGCTTCTTTAACCAGAAACCATGATAAAAATATTGTGTTCATTATTTTTATTCTAAGTCCTTCGTTCTTTATTTTGGGCCACGAAAAAGTTCCATTCTAGAAACCCAATTCAAACCCCCCATTTCTTGTGTTTTCTTAACCTTCACACTTAGCTCTTACTACCACGAACTACAAGATGAGAGTTGGTTGGAGCCTACTTCAAAGAATCAATATCTTGATAAATCGAGATTGGGAGGTTCATATTACTCTTATATACCGTGAAGCGAATAAATGTGAAAATTCACTTGTAAGTTTAGGAGTGAGACATAAATATGGAATTCACTTTTATGATGTGTGCCCTAAAGAGCCGAGTTTTTCCTTTTTACCATGTCTTGTTGGTATTTGTTACAGTAGGATTGTTATATTGTAGTTTGTTTTTTCCTTGAGCTTACGCCCTCTTGTATTCCAAAATAAATGATAGTTAATATTTAGAGTTGCAATAAACAATTTTAATTAAATGCCTACATTAGAGTCGTAATTTTGACTGAAATTGAAATTAGTTCTACCTATTTGTATTTTAATGAATATACTAATGTTATAAAAAGTATTAAGTTAAATTATCAAATTTGAACACTAACTCTTGATAGTAGAATTATAAAAAAGAAGAAGTTTATTATGAGTTTTATTCAGATCAACCAATTTTATTCATAATCATGATAAATAGTTTCAAATAGCATTCGATCAATCGAGTGAAGCAATCTTAGCATCAATCTCCTTAATTTTCTCATCTATCATCTTGTTGATATCAATTGTATCATCAATAGTGAGGTTGGCTATCAGATTTGGATTTTGCATGCTTTTGATCATAAGAAGATCCATCTCTTTCTTACGATTGTCTTTTCTCTGCTTCTCCAATTTGTCTCTAGCTTCAACAATTTTCTGTTGGATGAAACTCTCTTGGTTTACATTCTTTGTTTCATCTACCACAGATGAACTCTGATACCCCTCAATATCTTGGTTCTGTTCCTGTGAATTATGAGAGACCTAAATTTTAGAACTAAAAAGGATGAAAATTATAACAATGGTTGAAATAATAAAAAGAGTTGCAATTTTCCTTACCTTCTTTGAATCACCCTTCATTCTTTTCGTACGAGCGCAATTCACCTTCTTCTTATTCCCAGTCGCGACAGAGTTTCGGAAAAAAAAACAAGGAACCAAATTTTGCGTCTATGTTATTTTCCTTGTATCATTAGGCTTTTATAGAGTTATACCTCAGACATTATTAAGTCTTTGTTTGGATATTAGATATAATTTCCGATTTAAAAAAAGAAAAAAATTTAAGAACATATTATTTAATATTTTAAAATTTGTGTGTTATATTAACAATTAATTAAAAATCTTTTGTCAAAAATCATCAAGCCCAACGGCTTCGTTTGAGAATTTGGAGACGAGGAAAATTGAGGGTTTTGAAAGATAATTTGAAAATAAATATAGAGAATCTTTAATATTTTTTGAAAAAAAAGATTTTGTGTAGAATGATAAAATATTATTATATTTTTAATTTTTGGAGTAATATAACAACATAAATTATATTTCCTCGGTTTTTTATTATAAGTCGTTTTGGAAAAAAAATATTGTACTACAATATAAGTCGCTTTACAATTCCAATGAATAATTAATGGTATTTTTCCTATTATATCCTAAAATATTTATTATTCTCTCGCTTTTCAATTATATAAAGTTATCTTCCATATATTATTAATAAAGGATAATTTTATAAAAATCTTTATAATTTCTCATTTTCATGCAACAATTAAATTTTTCTTAATATGTGTGAAAGATTCTAAACGACTTATAATAAAGAACAGAGATAGTATTTGAATCATTTGTCTAAGCTTTCTAAAATCCTCTAAACTCCTCCTCCAAAATTTTAATTTTTGAATAAAAATAAATTCCCTAAAACTCGTCCCACATAAATTCTTCTATTCTTTGCCTTGATTCTTTTCCAAATAAAATCTAATGAAACTCTTTAAGGATTTAGAATGGTAAGTTTCTATAAAAAAATTGTGTATTCAATACATTGCGAATTGAAAGACTCGATGTAAAAAAAATCTTTATACAGAAACTTTAATTGAAGAGTACCTTAAAATAGTCGTTAGTAAAAATCATACATTAAATTAAATATTTTTTAGTCGGATTGTTGAAATGTATTTTATTTTTCAACATGAGTAGCAAAAAGGGTCAGGCTACTCAAACATGGAGAACTAAGATTTGAATTCAAATTGAGAGACCAATGTTTTAAAAACCGGACAGAATATCGAACCGGTATAATTTTCGATTTAAGATTCATTTATTAAATAAGTTAATAATATAAAACTAAATTTTATAGATAATTTACATAATCAAATATTCACAAACTTTTGAAATAAATATTTTAAAAATTCATTACAAATTAATATGAGATCAATGATAGACATAATTACATAATATAATGGTGTGTTTAAAGAAATAAAATTATAACATAATATTATAATTTAGAAATTTGTGTTGCTTTCTTACGAAGGGAAAATGTTTTAATTATTGATGCTAACATAATAGTAATTTTCAATTTTTTTATTCAAAAAATATTAAAATTAATCAATGATAAATAATTTTTTGAACCGAACAATTTTATAAAACCAATTCCGATTCTTTAGTTCAAATAATTTCGAACAGTTTAATTGAATTTTTTTTTATTTTACTCTGATTTAACACACCTACAATTTTGTAACACTAATCAGACTAGAATTATCTCGGTTCCTAGTCCAATCAATTAAATTAGACGATTCGATAAACATTGTGAGAGACATACTTATATTTAGTGTCTAATATCCTTCCAATAAATTATCCTTACAACCAAACTACTAGGTTGTAACAATAATAAAAAATTTGTATTAGCTGACCTATCACTTTTTTATTAAAAAAATTGTTGATTTATAAATATTAAGTGATCAACTAATTAAAGGTTGAATAGTTGATCTATCACTTGAGTTATAATTATAAAGGTTGAATAGTTGATCTATCACTTGAGTTATATATATATATATATATATATATATATATATATATATATATATATATATATATATATATATATATATATATATATATATATATATATATATATATATATATATATATATATATATATATATATATATATATATATATATATATATATATATATATATATATATATATATATATATATATATATATATATATATATATATATTGATTTTAACATTATTTTTAAAGTTTATGGTTGACATGATATTTTTCTAGTTTATAATTTATAAATTATAAATTTATATGATAATAAAAATATATTTAATAATGATTTTTTATCACGAATTTATATTTTATTTTATTGATTTATAATTTATTTTTTAGACGTTATTTAAATAGTATTTTTAATTTATATCTTATAATTTATCATTTTTTCTACCACTTTTATCTTTATTTTAAAATTAAAGTTTATTTTTAATTTTTAGGATTTATTTTAATTTCAAATAAAATAATTATTTATTTTAATTTTATTAAACATTTCAATTAATATATCAACTATAAATCGACAGTCATGAGATATAAATTATAAACTATCAGACATCAATTATTAACTATAAATCATCAATTAGTTTATCAATCAACGACTATATTTACCAAATATAACCTAAGACTTTTGAAAAAAATATATATTAATTTTGTATAGAAAGTAGTGAAATATAAATAAAAAAACTTAGTTTATGAAGTTTTTCCAATTAAGTTTCTATAAAAATGAAAAATTCGAGAGAGATGTTTTTTTTACTAATTAAAGTGGTACAAATGGTATTTTAAATTATTTTAATATGAACAATGGTATTTTAAATTATTTTAATATGAACAATGGTATTTTAAATTATTTTAATATGAACAATGGTATTTGGGCTCAATACAATGAAGATACAATGCTTCACTCTTACTGCATATAAGATAATTATTAAATGACCATTAAAGTGTAATAATTTCCACTTTTTCAATTACTACTTTAAAATGGATTTAAAAATTACGCCCTCAGATATACTTTGTGGGTCTTCATTTGAAATTTAATTAAAACTAATGTTTATTTAAATTTTCTTTCCATTTAAAATTTAATTTTATATGATTATATTTAATTTTATTGTAAAAATATTTTTATTTAAAATATCTATAAAATTTTTAGTTTTAATATGATTAATTATAACCACAATAATATTATATTCTAATTTTGTTATTATGTTTTTTTACAAATACTGTTTATTACTGCAATTGTTAAAGTTACACGCACAAATTATTTTTGTTTGTAGTTTTTTAATGCTTTTTATATTATAATAGTCATAATTATAATAATAATAATAATAATAATAATAATAATTATTATTATTATTATTATTATTATTATTATTATTATTATTATTATTATTATTATTATTATTATTATTATTATTATTATTATTATTATTATTATTATTAAATGGATTCTTTTATCAATACAAATAAAATTAATAACTATTTTACAATTATGATTGTGGAAGATGAGATTTGAACCATATCCTTTCAAATTATAAAGTCAAATTTTTATTACTGACTATTTAATAGTTGAGTTGTTTTCTTAAAAGTTGAAAGGGATATTTATTATTTTAAATCTTATAAAGTTAAATCAATATTTTTTTAATGATTATTGACATAATATTCATATTAACTCTTATTTATTGATATAAATATAAATTAATTTAAAACAAATTAAATTAAATTATTATTTTATTCTAGCTTTATTTTTTATTTCAAATATTGATATATTTTAATAGTTATTTTCTATCTTGTCCATAATTCTTTCATCAACTAAATTAGTATTCTCATTAATATTTTTGACTAGCTTTCATTTTAACCTACTTTTATTTATTATGATCATAATTAAAATATAAAATTCTTCTTTTCTATTTTTTTATTAGTCAATTCTAATTATTATATTTAATTTATTCACACATATAAATATTTTCAATTTGTTTTCCTTGTATGTAATTTTTTTTGTTTAACAACACAAGTCTTCCGTATTATTATATAAATTTAGAATTATACACCTTAAATATATTTAAATTTAGACAACATAGATATTAAGATGCTGAAACAAACAAATTATATTGAAACAAAATTTATATAACAAGATTGGTATTTTATAATCCGTAATTTAACCAAAAAGATGATGTATAAATTTAAATTTGTTATTTCTAACATAACATTGTTTATCATCTTCCACTATAGTTTTGATTAAGCTGATTAATTCACCAATTAACAATGAAACCTTTTAGTATCGTAGAATTGCACCAGATTCAACACTTAAACAAACACCATTATTCTAACATATGCCCTATATCCAAATACTTCCGCCCAGGTCCACAATGGAGTGTGTAACATACCAACATCACTTTGCCTCAACCAGTTTTAAAAGGGATCGCCTCTCAATCACAATATTAGAAAAAGAGTTTCAAGTCAAAGTTGATGCGTGCAAACACAACCTTCATGGTTGAATCCCTTGATAAAAATGCTTCATATCTCGGCAGTTAGATTGCGCTCCAAGCTTTCTACATTATCAAAAGATTTAGGGGAATGTGGGTGATTTCTCAAGTAAGAGATTCTTTGAATTTTTCTTCACCTTCTCTGGAGACGTTAGGAGGGTGCACGTCTCAGTGGCTTGGAACCTCTCACAAGGCTTGTTAAAGTTATTCTCTTGGTCCAAAGACTTCATTCATAGCTTGTAACAGAACAACACGAGATAAGTTTTGGTAAAGTCATATGATCTTGCGCAGAACACTGACATCTAAAAATGAAAATTTGTTCCTCTGGAGATAAATATTGTAGACGATGTTAGAATAATTGGTCCAACAAGTTATACCAGTATGACAATAATACTTATACAATATGATGGAGCAAAAAGCAGTAAATAACATAGAGAATTAGTAACCTAGTTCAGTGAAACAACACATACGTTTAGAGGGTTAAGTTCACAACCCAAGAAAGAAAATTTAGTATTAGTAACTTAGTATATTTAATCTTATAAGCAACAACAAATCTTATGTTGTCCTATGCCTTTTCCTAAAACTACCCAATAACTTTCTATTTAGTTCTCCTCTAAATATGAGAACCCGTCTCTCTTTCTCTCTCAAACACCAACACGTTAGTGTTTGGATTACAATCACTAAACCCAAGTGATCCACCTCAATTAAAACTATGAGTGATGTTGAATCTTACAACTAAACTAGACAAACCTACTATGTCAAAAGTTATTGAAATATAGTGGTGTACATAAAGATTCTACACTAATCCTATTAGGGCATTAGCGTAGAACACAAGACACAAAACCTAGCACTCTAAAATCTTCAATGTGAATGCTTGAATTTCAATGCAGATTGTGAGCTCCTTGTATGACATCATAATTTTGGGCTTTTCTTCATGGATATTTGATTTGATTTCGTCCAGAATTGATGAGATTATGTTGGATATTTGATTTGTTCCTTGATTATCTCCACCAAAAAGATATGATTTGGTATGTTACAAATTCAAATTAAAATCTCTTTAAACTTGATTTGATCTTCACAAATGTCCAACAAATCATATGATCATATTGATAAACCAATAGCAATAAAATATAACTAAATCTTCTAAAGGATTAGTTCAAAACGTAACAATCTAGTTCCTGTTGTACAAGGCACAAATATCCTACCAACATGCCATAGCATCACGGCTAGCATGTGTCCCTTTTGCAGTTTCATACACCTTAAGAAAACTAGATCAACTAGATTATTTTGAACACTTCTCCATGTTGTTGTTTTGCAAAATGCAGTCAATTCAAAGGATCAATTCATAAAGAATTTCAATCTACCCCTTTGCCAAATTTTTGCAAAACAACTCTTCAAGATTTAGCATTTTCTTCAACTCTTCATGATATAACACTTTGTTCAGATCATAACAAGTGACAACCAGTAGATTCATTGAACTTCATCAAAGAATTCAATCAACAATAACAGCATTCTTCCATATATCAGAGGTAAGCACAACAACAATAGCAAAAGTGAGTAGCATCACGATTAGATGCTTACACATAATCCATTTAGTTGCTCCAAACCAAATAGATAATCCAACATGTAATCATTTATAGACTTAGTCATGCATGTACCCAATTAACTCATAATTAGTAGCATACAATCCTATTAACTAACAATTATTAGCATGCAATTATTCACAGACCTAGTCATATACAACACAAATAGTTAGTAGTTAATAATAAGGATATACAAAGTCTACTAACACAAGTATACTAACACTTAAATCTATTTACACAAATACAAAGGTCAGATGTCATGCCCGATACTCTAACATGGAGCACAACATTAGTACTTCTTAATCAGTCAATAATAAATAATTACCAGGTTTACCTGCACAAAAAAGATACACCACTTATTACCATTACTCCCATTTTTCCTTAATTTATCAAATGGTTAGTTTTTCAAAGAAGTCAGCATGCATAGAGGATAAAATGCACAAGGTTAGTCATGCAAGGTTAGTATGTTAAAACATACACAACTAAATCATGAGAGAAAATTCACCAGAATCAACATTAAAAGATGCACAATCATTATTACAGAACCCAATCTCAAGAGGCTATAGAACCCTTACAAATTCAGAAAGATATGCCTAAAATACAAGAGCCAAAAAACAAAGTTATCCCTTCAAACAGAAAGGCCTTCAGTATTCATACCTGATTAAAGCCTGGTAGATCATCTGGTCTTGATCAGTCTGAGTAATTTTCTTCCATTGGTTTCTTCTTTATATTCTTCATCATTGTTATTGAAGTCTTCCCATGTACAGTGGCTTCAGTAGATGATCCACCATGTAATCCTCCAACACTTGCTTGAGCATAGGATTCAACTTCCTTGTTTTTGTTCCTCTCAGTCTCAAGGAACCTCTCAATAGCCTTGTTAGTGTTGACACCCTTCCTAAAAGAAGTCCTCTTATAATTCTTCTGGTTTTGACTCATGTTGACTAGTAAATTCACTTGAAAGAAGGAATAGAGAACTACTTTCCTAGAACCATATAGAGTTATGAGGACTTTTATCTGGCATGCAATGCTTATCCAAATAAAAGAGGTGATTGAAAAAAGTAAATAACCATAAATACATGTGAACCATAGAGAATAAGAGAGATGCTTTGGCTTGGTCTCTCCGCATGTTTCCCTAGCATTGACTGCTATAGGATATCACATATGCACACATCAAACACACTTCTCAATTTTTCAAAGTGGACAACAACTAATGGCTTAGTGAATATGTTAGCTAGTTGTTGGTCAGTTGCAATGTGCTCCAAATTGACCAATTTATACTTCATAAGATCTCTAATGAAATGATAGTGAATGTCAATATGCTTGGTTCTACTGTGTTGGACAAGATTCTTAGAAATATTGATGGAACTCATGTTGTCACAGAATAATGTCATAACATCTTGTTCAACATTGTACTCTTTTAGCATATTTTTCATCCATAGCAATTGAGTGAAACTACTTCCTTGGAAGTCACTTGTGTAATCCTTTATTTCATTAAGATCAATCAACACTTGATAAACAAACTACATTGTATTTCTTACCATCAGATCCTTATAGTCTCTTTTGATGGGACATTCAGAAGTAGCATTCGAGGTATTGTTTACACCTATTTCAGTAGATACCAAAGTGTGACTGCACTTTCCCATTTGATGTTTTGCATGATGTCAAAACTAGGATAACCTTATAATTTATGTATATTGGACGATCTGAGTCATTATGTGCACCTTTGCATTAGGGTACTTAGAATGCATTTAGAACATGTTTGGAAAAGGTATCAAGCACTAAAAATCAATTTCTGCATGAAAAACATGTCCATGTGTTAACACATATGATGGATGTCGACAAATGTGGATCAATATTAAATCATGTAGGCATTGTTTCTATGTGTCGACATGTATAACTCTCAAGGTAGACACATATTGGAAAAAATGCATATATGTGTCGACACATACGACTTTCAGGTCGACACATGTACCTCATTTTTAAAGCCTGTAGCTTATGTTTCTTTGTGTCGACATAAGACCTTGAATAGTTCGACGCATTTCATTACATGTGTTGACACAAGACCTTGAATAGTTCGGCATATTTCATTACATGTGTCGACACATGACTTATATGTGTCGACACATCGTGTAGCTTTTCTAAAAATTGCATTTCTTTTCAATTTTTAAGTCTCCCTTTTTGCCTCCAACATGCAGACATATAAATACTTCATACATGCATCATTTTCAACTTGATGAAACTATAAACACATACAAATATTTCTCATCATCTTCAACTTCTCACCTATGCATACACACAAACAAACTACACATAATCATTTTTTTGTTTGGGTTCCATCTAGACTTGTGTTGATAACATTCAATTTAGGTTGGTGTAACCAGTGTATTGGGTCGAGAATCTTTGGGGGTTTCATCCGGAAAAACTATGGTTTGTACTCCAATGTCATAGTGTTGATTTAGGGGTTTGTACAAGATTTTGCAAATATTGGATTCGATCGAGTGAAAGCTTTGAAGAACGGTTAGTTTTGTTGAAGGAGTCGTGTGAGACGAACAATTGTTTGGAAATCTTAGGTTACGATAACGCGCAGTTGGATTTGGTCGAGTAAAATATTTGAAGAATGGGGTTTCTTACAAAGGAGTAGTATGAGACGGTGAATTAATTGGTGTTATTGTATTACTTGGTCTAGCTCAAGATCAAGGGAAGAGAAAGGGTTATAATCAACATCAAACATTGGGTTTGTAGGGTTGCATTGCTACATTTCTCTTGTAATAAACTTTTTGAAAATTAAGAATTTGATATCTCAATTCCAAATGGAATTATGGGAAGACGTATGCATAGCAATGAAAATTGGTGAACTACCTAAACAAATCCTTGTGTTCTCTCTCTCTCTCTCTCTCTCTCTCTCTCTCTCTCTCTCTCTCTCTCTCTCTCTCTCTCTCTCTCTCTCTCTCTCTCTCTCTGTGTGTGTGTGTGTGTGTGTATCTCTCTCTCTCTCTTTGTCTCTCATTTAGTTCTATATACTTTCTATAGCAAATTGTTAAATTCATTGATTGTGTAATCTATACGTATAGAAAAATCTTTTGATAATTATATTTGAAATTACTTTGTTGATTAAATTAGAATCAATTAGATTGTAAGTGATATTTAATATAAACAAAGTTCAAAGAAAAGTCTGAAAAATCGATTGCACATCAAGTGTTAGATAATTTGCTAATTTACGTTTTATCAATAATTTAATTAAAAATAAGTATACATCGTGTTCATAATAAAATAATTAATTGAGAATATATTATATTAATATCTTATCGTTGTTTTTCATTTCATTTGGTTTCTAACGCATAACTGAGTTTCCAATAGCTAGTTCGATTTAGACGACTTGTTTGTTCTAGGCTAAATCTTCCGATTGCCATAATTTTTCATTTGTTTTCAAAACAGAATTTTTAAAAAGGAATTTTTTTTCTTTGGGGATATATTCACCCCATGTAAATAAGTTGTTATCTTCTAATAAGTGGTATCACGAGCTCCAGTTTAATCCGTGCTTCAAAATCACTTATTAGATAATGGCCACAAAACCAAAAGAGGTGCACAATAGAACACTCGTATTCACCGGCGAAAACTATGGTTATTGGATAGCTTATATACATATTCATATTAATTCATATGATATGGGAATGTGGGACGCTATTATTAATGGTACAACTCAAGTTACCGTGATCGGTGATAATTATGTTGTCACACCTAAACTGAAAGCACAATGGAATGATGACGATAAGAAAAAGTGGAGTTACGATTGGAAAGAAAAAATATTCTCATATCCTCTCTTGGTGTTGATGAATTTTAGCGTGTTTTCCATTGTGAAACCTCTAAAGCTATGTGGGACACATTGCAAGTTATCCATGAGGGAAATAATAAAGTCAAACAAGATATAATTAATACACTAAATCAAGAGTTCAAACTATTTTGCATGAAGCATGGTGAGACCATTGCCGAAATACAAAAGAGGTTCTCTCATCTCATTAATCGTTTAAATTCACCTGGGAAAACGATTTCCAATGAAATTGCTACTAATAAATTTTTGAGGTGTCTTACTACGAATTGACAATCAAAGGTCACCGCGATCAAGGAAGCTAATCGTCTTACAACACTAGACCTCACTACACTGTTTGATAAGCTTAAAGAATACGAGCTAGAACTAACTTGCTTGGAGAAACATAAGAAAAAGCATGAGAAGAAGCCAAAGAAGGAAAAAGGAATGGATAAGGAGTTAAAAAAAAAATCTATTTCTCTAAAGGTGTTACGACTGGTTTTTAAAACAAGAGTCGCCACTATTAGTTTTTATCCTAGGGAAGGGAATCTAACAGAAAACCCTAATTCGCATGCAAAGATTCTAGGTTTTGGACTTCTTTAGACGAATGAAAGGTGTTAGGCACCTTTCATGTACCTTGTTCACAAGGATACTAGGTTTTAGGTTTGAGTTGGGCAAACAGCATTTAAATTTTATTAGGGGAAAGGGTTTAAATTTTGTATAGGGGAAAGAGTTTTCATTTTTAATAGGAGAACTCGCTACGATTTTTGATCGTATGTCTACATATCCTCTTAAGAGGAATCAGAGACCCAATTCGTAATTCGTACGGGGTTGGTGTTTTTTAGGGGTCAAAAACGTACTTTGAATCACCTCGCAATTTGACCGGGAGTAGTGATTGCGGAGATTTTGGCTAAATGCACGGTTAGTCAAAATCTATTTGAAACCCTTTTGCAAAAACAATTGATTAGCTTAGTTGATTGCAAAAAATAGTTTGTTGTTTGTTGAGTGTTTTTTAATCGTATTAGTTGCAAAAAAAAATTTTAATGCATGATTTAAAAATATTTGATGCAAATAATATAAGAAAAAAATATGCATTTTGGAATAAAACAATTTAAATGATATAATAAATAATATTAATATTTACACATGGATAAGAAATAAATAATATTTACATAGTAAATAAAATAATAGTAAATATAAAAAAGTAATTAATAGATAATAATTATAATAATAATATTAAAAAATATGATAATTAATATTACTAATAATAATTATTATAAATAGAAAATAAATAATATGAGGGAAGATATAATTAAAAGTAAAATAAAATAAAATGATTTAATTATGATCTAGGGGTGTGTAAAAATTAGTTGGGCCTGGCCTATTCAGTAAATTGAGAGGGCCGGTTAGGTTACATGGGTGAGGGAGTATCGAAGTTATGATTGGACTTGGCCTACGGCCGTCCGATCATGATCTAGCGGATGATAACGAGGGAGTATGATAATTAGGATATATGCGCATGTGTTGGATTTGAACAGAACATGAGTTTGTTTTTATCTTTTATATTTTATTCATTCGTTGCTTCAGTTCACAATCTTCTCTCTCTCTCGCGAATAACAACCCTCTTCCCTTTCACTCCCAAACCCTAAATATCCACCCACGGCGGTGGCTCACCAAACCCCTTTCCTAAATCCCCAATCAACGATAAAAAAAGAAAAAACAAGTTAAGTTACCCTCTGTAGTGATTCCGATATTGTCTTAGATCTGGTATTAATCTCTTTTCCTTCTTTGATTCCATAGGTCTTGCGAGCGGTGGTTCCCGGTGATGAGAGGTTGAAGATGATGGTGTACGGCAGAAGCGGCTAGCAGTGGAGATTGTGGTATCAGATAATGAAACCCCAATGATCCTTCTCTTCTTCAACAACGGCACTAGATCTTCCCCCTCTGTCTTCAAGCTTTCACCTCTTTCTCAATTTTGTTCAAATTCGCGGTTCTGTTCTTCAAACTCCCCCCCCCCCCTTTTCTCTGTATTTGGTTCTTGTATTTATAGGCTTAGTATCTTAGGGTTGTTACGAACTAGCCTTAGTTTTAGGGATTAGAGAATGAATTAAGGATTTAAATTATTGTAATTGATTCTAATTGATATATTCGTTTTATTGGAATTGTTATGTTAATTGTTTTCTGTAATATATTTGATTTTGTTTTAGTGAAGATTGAGATTTTTTTTTCTATAATATTTAGATTTGATTTGGTAATTGGTTCGTAATATTGTCGCCGAAAAAGATTTGGTTTTTTTAGTAATTCTTAGACACTTTTTGATGAAAAATGCATAAAATAAATTAAATATTATTATAAAAATTGCCTAAAATAGAAAAACAAAAATAATATTTAAATAATAAAAAACATGATTTTTGGGAAGATTTGAATGTAACTTGAAAATAAAATTAACAAAAATAGAATAAAATAAATCATCAATCCAAATAATTAAAACCCAAAAAGAAATCAAATTTTTGGATTTATAATTATTGTAACCAATTACATTGATTCTCTCCTAAAACAAATATTACTACCTAGAATACAAAAGATAACAAAATATTTTTAAATCTTTTTGTATTTTAGATTTTTTTTGGTTATTTTTAGAATAAAAGGTGAAAAAGACTATTTTTTTAAAAATTCATTAATTGAAAATACGAAATTTAATATTTAAATATTTAAAAAATGATTTTTTAATGATTTTTATAAATGGAAATAAAATTAGTAACAATAAACAAAGAAATATAAAAAATGTACCAAGTGAGATTTGAACTTGTGACCTTATGCTTTCAAGCTATGTTTCCTTACCAATTGTGCTATGTTATTTGTTTGAAATAAGAAGTCAATTGAAAGTATATGAAGATGAATAATTATTTTCTATTTTTAAAATACAAATAATTATTATATTTTTACACATACTTGAAAGCGAATATTTATTAAAAACTCCAAAATATTAATGCAATTAAACCAAAGGAAGTTTACCCTGTAAACCCCAAGTTCGAAAATAACTTTGACGGTAGCACTAAGGCGGGAAAATTTGGGGTATGACAGCTGCCCCTATTTAATAACTCTTCGATTTAATGGCGCGAGAATGCGTAGGTCGTTGTTCATTCGAATCAGAGATTTATTAAATAATAGAAGACTCCAAAATTTGACCAATAGTTGGATAGATATGGTTACGCTGATATAGCATACCCCTAAGACTTTGCTAGATAGGATTACGCTGATATAGCATACCCCAAGAGTTTTGAAGAGAATAGGAAAAGTTGATGATGTATCGCTTACCAGGATTTAAATAAAGATGAGGACGATGATTTTGAGCTTGAGAGAGCAATCTTGTATGTCTTGGTTTTGCTTTAGCTTATTCATCCATTTGGAGGATGAATACAATGATAATTGACGATGCATGGCTGCTTGAAAACTGAGGCCATGGGTTATATTCGTGAATCACTGAATGACGTCTGAGGCGATTGGCTAGATTTTTTTTATTTTTCAAGCATCACTGCGTGAAGTCTGAGGCAATGATTAGTGTCACGAAATAAAGAAATACATTGTTGTATGAAGTTTTTAGGCAGTAAGCTTAGGTTCACAAATCGTTGCGCGAAGTCTGAGGTGATAAGCTAGATTTTAGTTTTCGAGCATCGCTGCATGAAGTCTGAGGCGATGGTCTGGAGCTTGGAATAAAGAAACACATTGCTGCATGAAGTATGAGGCAATGGGTTAGGTTTGCGAATCGCTGCATGAAGTCTGATGCGATGAGGTAAATTTTGTATTTTGAGCATCGCTGCATGAAGTCTGAGGCGATGGTCTGTGTTGCGGAATGAAGAAACACGTTGCTGCATGAAGTCTGAGGCAATGGGTTTGGTTTGCAAATTGTTGCGTGAAGTCTGAGGCGTTAAGCTAAATTTTTTTTGAGCATCGCTACATGAAGTCTTAGGCGATGGTCTGTGTCGTGGAATAAGGAAACGCATTGCTGCATGAAGTCTGAGGCAATGGGTTAGGTTTGCAAATCGCTGCGTGAAGTCTGAGGCAATAGGCTGGGTTTTGTATTTTTCGAGCATCGCTGCATGAAGTCTGAGGCAATGATCTGTGTTGTGGAATAAAGAAACACATTGATGCATGAAGTCTTAGGCAATGGGCTTGGTTCTCAAATCGCTGCGTGAAGTCTGAGGCGATAGGATGGGTTTTATATTTTTCGAGCATCACTGCATGAAGTCTTAGGTAATGGTCTGTGTCGTGGAATAAGGAAACGCATTGCTGCATGAAGTCTAAGGAAATGGGTTAGGTTCGTAAATCTCTGCGTGAAGTCTCAGGAGATAAGCTAAGTTTGGTTTTCTAACATCACAGTATGAAATCATAGGCGATGGTCTGTGTTGTGGAATAAGGAAATACATTACTGCATGAAGTCTGAGGTAATGGGTTAGGTTCGTAAATCACTACGTGAAGTTTGAGGCGATAAGATAAGTTTGGTTTTCGAGCATGGATGCATGAAGTCTTAGGAGACGGTCTGAACGTGTCACGACATGAAAACTTAGGTGACGGGTTAAATCGTAGGAGAAATGTTTTGTTGGTGGACCCTTAGATAGATATCGAGGGCGAGACTGTTTGTTTGCTGCATGATACATGCGTATGATGTATGATATTGAGATGTTTGGATGTATGCAAAATGTATGATGTTTGACATTGATATGGAACCCTAAATATATGCGTATTGTATGCAAAAATGTATAGTGTATGTATGCTATGCAAAATGTATGTATGAAATATGTGTAAGATGTGCGCATGCCTTTAAATGTTATGAAGACTATTTCTTGCATTCTCTCCTTTAAACCATTGACTTAGAGTTACCAATCCCCTGGCGTTGTATGTTGTGTCGTTGTAGCAATGTTAAATTCGATTTGAATGTGGTGAAAAAGCGTTAGCAAAATTTTGAACATTAATTTTGTATTGTGAGTGCAGGTGTAGACGTAGACATAGACGTAGGTAATGGCATATGCGTAGATTTTTATGTTGTAAGCGCGGGCGTAGACGTATGTAATGGCATATGTGTAGCCTTTTATGTTGTAAGCACATGCGTAAGCGTAGACGTATGTATTGCCATATGCGTAGATTTGTATATTGTAAGCGCATGCATAAGCATAGACGTATGTATTGGTATATGTGTATACTTTTATGTTGTAAGCACAAGCATAGATATGGACATGTGTATAGAATTTGCAGGAGTACACATATGCGTGGATGCATGTGCAGACGTGGACTTTGTGTTGCAAGTGCAGGCATAGGCGCTGACATGTATATGGACGTAGACTTTGTGTACAAACGCGTAGACGTAGGAGTAGATATGCGTAGATTTTCATGTTGTAAGTGCAGGCATAGACATGGACATGTGTATAGAATTTGTATTATAGACGCAGGAGTAGACATGTGCATGGACGTAGACGTGGATTTTCTTTTGATGTTTTTCTAACCCAAAATGCGTTTTTGATGTTTTGTCAAATGCTTTTATTTTGTTAATCCCCCAAAATGATTTCAAGACAATATTCATAAGTAGTGACCGTAGTATTTTATAAACAAGTATGAGAAAAGAAAAAATGCAATTTTAAAGATGCAAAGAAAGAAATTTTTTTATTGATATGTCACTGAATAGGCGAGAATACAAGATGCAATTCCTAGAAAGAGGTAATTACAGAAGGTTTAAAAACTGTAAATGGCAATAAAAATGATAATTTCTACTGTTGTTCCCTAATATCCTTTTAATGATCTTATCTCCTTTGCTTCTGAGTTGTATGATTCATATCTATCTCTCCCTTCGTGGTTCGTAGTCGCGGTTCTTGGATCGCAGTATTTTTGTTCTTTATTTCTTTGTATGAAATCCCTAACTTTTTCCTAGATTTCCCTTTCAGGTTTTCAATCCACGATGATAATTTTTTTGTTTATATGCCCCTAATTTTTTCCTGGATTTCCCTTTAGGGTTTTCGATCCACCGGGACGCTCCTTTTTGCCTAAGTTGTCCGTTTGAGGTTCGAGCTTAGCGAGCTTCTTATACATAGTATTTTTGACTGCGTCTGAATTTTCCGGATGTGGTAGTTCTTCCCCATCCATTGTTGTGGGGATAAGACCACCACCGGAGAATGCTGTTTTGACTACGTATGGACCTCCGTAGTTGGGTGTCCATTTACCATGTGAATTGAGGCGAGGTAGCAGAATCTTCTTGAGTACTAGACCATGTCGTGGTTCATCTTGTGCAGTACACCGTTACTCTGAAAGAATTCTGAGGCTAATTTTTGTAGAGTTCGTTTGTCGATGCTGGAGGCATTTTCTGGATGTCCTAAAACTGAAGCTTGTCATCCAGTCCTTCTTTGATAGCAAGACTAAGTGTGGGATCTTGATTGTGTCTATTTGTGATACGCGGTTCGTGGTTTGACCAAGTTACTTTGGACATAGACGATATAGTTTCCAGGGCGTCTGTCATTTGAATTCCTTTTTGTGGGATGTGACTGAAAGTGATCTTTACAAATTCCACAGTCAGTTTTCAAGACATGATCCCGATATGGAATCAGTTTTGGATGTTTAGTATCCCATTCATTGGTGACTTGGTATATGGCTCGTGAGCCCTCTTTGGAGAAGCCAAAACTTCCCCTATATCGTGCCCCAGTGTATTTGAAGCCTCGTCCGACGTGAATGTCCAACGTTCCCCTGGATCGGGTTTTTCGTCAGGTCCTGGTATTTCGTAGTCGCTTATTTTTTTCCTAATTGGAGAACAACCTTCTTTCAAGAGGTGATCCATCCACCATCATGTATGTATCTAACCTTGGCTAGCTTCTGTAGGAACAAGCAAATATGTGCAATAATTTGATCAGCTTCTTTGTGGCTCCACTCTAACATTGCCCCTTAGCTTGATTTCTTCCTTTGTACCTAGATTACCGGCCTTAATAGCCTCTTGATACGGTTGTACGTTGTCGACCTTTTTCTCTATTTCCCTCACTATTTTCTCAGAGAGTTCAAGATCTTCATCACTTTCCTCTTAGGCTTGGTTGATGGGAGCATCAAAATTATATCGGGTCGCAGTAGTAACATTATCGGTGGTTCTGGGCATGAATTTGCACACTTATCATGTTTTAGTGCATATTTAGCATATGAAATTTGAAAATGCATATGCAGAGAAAGTGTTTCCATTTTTAAATTTACGGAATAAATACAAGAGAAAAACAAGGATCTTAATTGAAAACAAAATATAACTTCTATTAATTGCAAATATTGTCTGAAACAAAATGGGGCAACCCTTACAAGCAACCCTTATGCCCCGGCTTGACATAGGTTCTTTCAAAAAACAAGAAAAATTACTTAGGAAAGAAAAAAGATCTTAGGAATCTCCACGACCGTCCATCTTTTGAGTTCTTCTCTTGGGGTGCATTCTCGAATGAAGTCATTGGCCCCTTTTGGTATTGACTTTGTTAGATATCTTTGCCACATGTCCGCCCTGCTCTATTCCCTTGTTAACAAAGGTTTCCTGAATTGGAGAGACCCATGCTTTATCCCTTAGAGTAGCTACATATTTATCTTCAGGGTATTGTTCGAATTGGACTATCTCCTAGTCCACTAGCTTTAGCGGAGGTTTCTCGAAGGCTTCATTATGCTCCAATAGGAATCCACACTCCCATATATATTCCTTCAACAAGCTTATCGAGGCTTTTGCTTGTCTGGTTGCTCCACAGTCGGTGACTACTTCAATTGCCTTTATTGTTGGTCCATCGTGTGGAGGTGTAGGGTTTGATTTGATGTTAGGTCCCTTAAAAGTGATGTCTTGAGATTCTAACAAGTCTTGTCCCTTATGTTTAAATGCCCAACATTGTTCTATGGTGTGCCCCAAAGAGTTAGCATGGTATTCGCATCTGGCGTCGACATTGCATCTTCGTGGGAGTGGCCCGACTGGAGGAGCTAGAGGCTTGATTTCCACCAAGGATGCCTTAACCAACTATTTCAATAAATGGCTAGGTGGCATAGGGAGCGGATCAAATTTTCTGGGTGGCCTTCTGCCTAGCTGTTTTCCTTGTGGGATTACTAATGGTCGCTGTATCCTTGCTTGTGAGGCTACGACATTAATTTATCCCTCTTGTCTCTTTAGGGGGGTCTGAAACAGGCCTTTTTGGATTGAGGGGTCCTGCTTCTGGCACTTTTCTTAGTTGGTGACCGCTTGATGCACCAATCATTTGAGCTACTTCTTCGAAAGCTACCCTGGGGATCTGGTCTTGTTTGTTAATGAAGTTCTTTAAGGCTATGAGAACTTGACTCAAATCTCCTTTCATCGAACTCACATCACCTTTGACTTGGTCTAGAACTTCCTTGAATGCAGTCTGGTTTTCCTCGATCTGTTCCAGGGTTCTTTATTGATAGGCGTAACACGGTGGGAGAACTAACTTGGTCATTTTGCGTTTGATCGCAAATGTTATGGTTAGAAAGAGTCGCCACCGACTTTTCTTTTATCAAAAAGGAAACGCTGAAAAGAACAGGAAATACATTTGAGATGTTTTCTTGAGTTCAGAGGGTAGATTATGAAAAGGGAAGGTATTAGCAACCTATTCATCCGTAGTTATCTACGGGCTCTTAGTTGCTTCCTAGATCACTTGCTTTTGTTTGAGAATGTGCTTTGTGTGGTTTTTTGAAAGTATTTTGAAAAGGCGCCATCGTTTAAGCAAACTTTGTAATGATTCTCGTTCGTAAGAATGTATGCAAAGTGTTGATATTTTGAAAATGTTTCAAGTTTGTAAGATGTTTTGAAAGTGTTGGTGTTTGTTTTTTAAAATAGCAAGGATGTTTTGGTTTGAAAATGAGCAAGCAACTAGAAACATTCTACCTACTCAAAAGTCTTCCATGTTTATTTCCTCTTTCCTTTGACATTGTTATCTTACCATTGATTTGGTAAGTAACCCTATCTTTGGATGTAAAAGGGACGGGCAAGGGTCGTCGTATATCCATGATTAGAAATGTTGTAAGATATCTTAGCATTTTCTTTAAGGGACTAAGATCATTTTTTAAAAGGCAACTTTGATAGCGTGATCGAGGGACTATGATCTTGTATTTTTGTTTGTTTTTGCTAAGATACCCCACATGCATAATATGGCCATTTTATAAGGCAACAAAGTGGATTTACCCTAAGGGTGTAAGTGTGCAAGTGTGTTGGTTTACATGCATTATTTTGTCTTGATTATGGATTTCTAAGCATTGATTTTATCTTTCCATACAAACCCTAATTTACTAGAATTTATATATAAAACATTAAATTGCGGAAAATAAAAATACTAAGCTATTACATCAATAGGGGAGGGGGTGTACAAATTTACAAATGGGGAAATTGTAAGAAAATTAAATCTAAATAATTATTACAACCATATTGAATATTGTACAAATTTGAAAATAAAAATGCAAGAATATAAATGGAAAAAGAAATAATTTTGTTTGGATTTTTATGAAAGGATTTTAACCCAAACCTAATTAAGAAAATGGTTAATTAAAATTAGCTAAAACTAAAACCTAAATTAATTAACAAAGAAAAATAAGTTAAAAAATGATTTTTAAGGGTTTTTCATGAAAAGGTTTTAAATAATAAATTATATATATATATATATATATATATATATATATATATATATATATATATATATATATATATATATATATATATATATATATATATATATATATATATATATATATATATATATATATATATATATATATATATATATATATATATATATATATATATATATATATATATATATATATATATATATATATATATATATATATATATATATATATATATAATTAATTTAATTAAAAGAAAAACTAAGTTCTAAATTATTTAATTTACAAGAAAATAATGATATAATAATTAAAACTAATTATCTAAGTATTAAAAAAGAAATTAATTTACTAAAGAAAATGTTTTTTACTCTTTTGTTTTATGAAGAAAAATAAACTAAATAAATATAAATAATAAAATAAAAATATTTTTTTTTATATTTTTAGGTAAAATAATAATAATAATGATAATAATAAAAATAGTAATAAAATATATGAAGACAATATGGAATAGAAAACAAAATAAATAAAAATAAAATAAAATGGGCCAGGAGTGTAAACATAGTGAGAGAAGGGTTAGAATCAGCAAACAAATTGCCAGGCCCAAGTTAAAGGCCTAGTGCTGCAAACAACAACCAAAAAAAGTGATACATCCGTTAATATTGGCACAATAATAAATACATAACACATATTTTGCCCTGACTGTACTTCATCTTCAACCTCCAGCCAAAGGATCTGTAACTTGCTCATTCTTCAACCATTTTCAAAAATGTAAACATGAAACTTGTGTATTTTTTCACCACAAATCCAACCATGTAACTAATTTAAACTAACATTCAAAGATAAAGATGAATTTATGAAAGTACCAAATCCTAACCTAAATGTTTCAGCAAGTTTAAACTCAAAATTCTTCATGCTCAAGACACATAAATGAAATCTACGGACATGTATAGTTTCAGGGCAATGATATCTACATTCTATCTTCATAAATGCAAGCCTAACAATGCCTATATGAATAGTTCAAAAGTCAGAAAACTCACCTTGCAAGAGGGTATCATGTTTTATGTTTGAGCAGCTTTTGATGAGTTCCAGTGATTGGGTTAGCTTCCTCAAGTTCCCAAGAAGTTAATATGATGCTTGGCTTGAGCTGAAAGTGGCTGAGGAGTTTTGGAGAAGTCAACTTGTAGAGCTCTATTTTTGGTTATAAAGGTTGATGTAAATGAAGTTAGAGTTATGAAACAGGGTCAGGGATGAGTTGTATTTGATGTTTAGAAGCTTTAGGAACCAAAAGGCTTGGAAACGCACGGGGGAAATGTGAGTTTCAAGTTTTTGGTCAAATTATGCAAGAATGGAGTTTTGTGATACAGTTCTGAATTCAAGGGAGTTTGAGGGCTTGTTTATACGTGTCTTTTTTATGCAAATGACTTGTGCATAAGTAAGGAAAAGGATGTGAGGCTTGAGAGGGTCAGAATCACACAAGTACAAGTTATGGCTATGTTACTTAATTTTGAAGAAAAGTGAAAACATGGTTTCAGGGTAAAGTACAAGCATGGGCTGACTTGTTAGAGGCTTGAGACAAATCTCGTTTGAGTTATAGGTCGTGTATGATCAGAAGAGAACAAGTGCAAAGCTCAAGAACAGATTTTGTACATAAAGCTACTTTTTCAAAATGGCAATGTGGACTTTCTTCCCAAAATTGAAATAAGCATGGGCAATGCATTGAATGCCTGAATTGAAGCCTATAACAGCTGTACCAAACATTAATTATGGATTTACAAGAAAGTTTGAGGCCTGCAAAGCAAAGATTGTGCAGCCTAGCATGGATTTGAATTTTTGTTCATCACAAAATTCTGCCTTGTAAAACAACTTGAAACCCTAACTTCTGACCTTCGATTCTCCTTGCTCACAAATGATCTCAAGGAGTTCTGGGACTATTTAGAAAGCTTGTAATGTTCTATACAACCCCTCTTTGAACCACTTTTTCAAAATTCAAATGGAACTATGTGAAACTTGGCTCAGAAGTTAGGTCAAAATCCTTACCAAAATGCTCAAAATTTCACTAAGTGTTTTAGTTTCATGACCATGATTTCATGGATTAATAACTTGAGATCCAAGCATTTCTAGGAGGAGTTGTATAAAGAAATTTTTTAGATCTCATTGAGATATACAACTTTCATGTTGAAATTTTCCTTTGAATCATCTTGCATCATGGTGAAAAATTGGCTCAAAGTTGTGAAAAAATATGAAATTTTCAACACTTAGAAAAATTTCTAAGTTTGGAAACTTTAACTTTTCAAAATGAAATCTTGACTTTTTGATTTCTTGATGAACAAGTTTCATATTTTGACATGTTTTGATGAATTGTGATCTTTAACACTTGATTTTGACCAAAAAGTCAAAGTTTGACTTTTCAGTGTACAGTTTGACTTTTGATCAGTTGACTAAAAATCAACTATCAATCAATTGATCTTGAGGAATATTTTGAGTCATGCCATTAGTTAAAAATGATTCAATTGAACTCTTGATATCATGTCTCAAACTTGCTAGGTAAAAAATTAGAAATTGCCCTTTCTCAGTCAAAACCTTAATTTTGACAATTTTGCCCTTTTGATGATCTGGTCAAATTTATTGAGGAATTATGCTCCAAACTTGATCAAATGACATATATGAGTTCACAATGTTGATATGGATCACAAATTATGAAGTTTGATTGTAAATTGATCACAGTTGACTTTTTCCCCAATACAGTTGATTTTTAAGTCAACTGCTCAATTGACTAAGCAAAAATGTGATCCAAGACTTGAAACTTGACATGAGCAATCTTGGGGGTCCATAATGATCTATGAAAGTCATATGAGGCATTAAAAGTTCAATTACCCTTGTGCAATCTCAAACCCTAATTTCAGTCATCAATGCTTAAGGAGGTGTCTTGAGCTGATCAAACCCTTGCGCAGTCTTGAACCAAAGGACATTTTATGAGAAAAATACTTGATAAATGAGAGGGAAAATTTTGGGGTACAACAGCTTCCCCTGTTCAATCTACTTAAACCTGAAGAGTTAGATTGGCGGATCGGCCATTCGTAACCTGAAGGTTGAAGATGATTGAACACTAGAGTGCCCAGAAATTTGCACTCGAAGATGGATTGTGAATGGTCTTATAGATGAAATTTGGAGGAATGATGGAGATTTGCTGGAGATGGGCTTGTAGATTCCATCCAAGGGTTATTGCTGACAGAAAATAGACTAAATTTGAACTTGATTTCAACTGGAAAAGAATCAGCACAAATCTTTGGAGCGATTTATCTGAACCAGGAGAAGTCTTGCATGTTGCTTGACTGGGAAGAGTCAGAATAAATCTTTGAGCGATTTATCTGAACCAGAAATGTTCATTTGGAAAGTATCAGGATAAACCGTTGAGAGATTTAAAATTGAACCAAAAGAAGTCTTGAATATTCTTTAACTGGAGAGAATCAGAGTAGATCTTTGAGTGACTTATCTGAACCAGATAAAGCATCTGCGAGAAAGAATCAGAATAAACTGTTGAGAGATTTATCTGAACCGGCAGGGATATGGAGAAGAATCAAAACAAATCATTGAGAGATTTATCTGAACCAGAGAAGACGTCTGCGGGAAAGAATCAGAATAAATAATTGAGAGATATAAACTAAATCGAAAGGGGAATCAGAATAAATCGCTGAGAGATTTATCTGAACCAGAAATGTTTCTTTTGGAAAGTATCCGGATAAACCTTCAAGAGATTTAAACTGAACTAAAAGAGGTCTTGAATATTCTTTAACTGGAGAGAATCAGAGTAGACCTTTGAGTGATTTATCTGAACTAGAGAAAGTGTCTGCGGGAAAGAATATGAATAAATTGTTGAGATATTTATCTGAACTGACAGGGATCTGGAGAAGAATCAGAATAAATCATTGAGAGATTTATCTAAACCAGAGAAGGTGTATGCAGGAAAGAATCTGAATAAATCGTTGAGAGATTTAAACTGAACCGGCAAGGATCTGGAGAAGAAATCAGAACAAATCATTGAGGGATTTATCTGAACCAGAGAAGACGTCTGCGGGAAAGAATCAAAATAAACCATTGAGAGATTTAAACTGAACCAGAAGGGATCTGGGAAGAATCAGAATAAATCATTAAGAGATTTATCTGAACCATAAATGTTTCTTTTGGAAATTATCAGGATAAACCATTTATAGATTTAAACTGAACCAAAAGAGGTCTTGAATATTATTTAACTGGAGAGAATCGGCGTAAATCTTTGAGCGATTTATCTGAACTAGAGAGAGCCTTTTCTATGTAGATGTTTGACAAATCCTTTCTTGGGAATTTATCTGTATTTGACTTGCTGAAAATTTGACGATAATTTTCTGTTGATTGATCTTTCCTGAAAAGATGAAAGGTTAGTTGTATGCAATGTCATGATGTATGAAATCCATGGTACAATGATGTTCTCAAAATAAATGAGATTGTGTCGTATGTATCTGTGTTGTCAATGTTATGACGTATGGATGTAATGTATGAACACACTATTTATTATGCTACAGTATTGCTGGAGTCAGGGAAAATAAATCCCTGAGCATTGCTGAGAATGAGGAGTGAAAGTATTCATGTTTTGAAGTGTTGATGAGTTTCCATTTGTTAGAGAAATAAACTCTATTGTGTAAGGGAAATGTCGTGTGTTGCTTGTAGACCTCGTGAAATCCTGCTGGGGAATCCTGAGAAAATGGGCGAGTTTCACGGAGGAATCTTTGGAGCTGTAACCGAAAATTTTATTCTGCCGGGGGTGTGAGAGCACTTGATACCATTAGGATGTGTATTAGAGATATGATGGTGATCCTACAACGGGATGCCCTGATTTCCTTTCTGGTTGAGAAAGGTACTTGCGGGGGACTTTATGGAATAGTTTAAAGATATTATGCTATTTCTTAATAGCATTAGTGACTATCTTTCTATTTTCTGTTCCTCTTTTTTTGTTCATTTATAAACAATAGTCATGTTCAACTGCATATGTTCAAAAATAATCATTGGACGTTTTCATAAACAAAACACGGAAAAAGAAAAATAGATAGTTTTACACTTTCAAAGGGATATCTTTGTATTAACTTGAATAAGTATTTTTGTACAATGAGACGAGCATTCTAGTAAGAGAATATCGTCGTAAAAAATGAAAATTGATACAAAGAAAAGATAGCTATGTGAAATAATCCCACGGGGTTCCCATTCTGCTATAGCCTTCATGTCTCTAAGCGTCTCATCCACTTGCCGCTTTGTCCGAAGCTGATTGGATTGATTAGAACCGTTTGAGTTTGTCATTCGATGCTAAAGGTTGTCTGTAAGGTGATCCAACGAGATATAGTCATACGCTTTAATTCCCTAACTTTTTCCTGGACCGCTGTTGTACCCCAAAATTTTCCCTCCCATAAATCTTCAAAGGTTTTGCCGAGCATCACCTCAAATGGCTCAAAGTTTACTCAAGGGCTACACAGTCAAACCATCCTCCTAAGCCAGTCAAATTAGGGTTTTGGTTCTTGCAAAGAAGTTGAGGTTTTCAAGAGCTCAATCAAGTCACACATGCCTATACACATTGTCAAGCATCTACATGTCAAGTTTCAAGGCTCACAAGGTCAAGTTGCACAGTCAAAAACCCTAATTGCTCCACAGTCAACTGCAGGGACAAAATGGTCATTTGGCAGTCAAAAGTCAAAATTTTTGGTCAACATCTTATTTTGAAGCCACAATCATCATTTGGTCAAGTCTTGACCATGATTTCACAAGAATGGCTCAAAAATCATCAAGGTGTCAAAAGTTTCTATTTTTGGACAGCTGAAAAGTCAACTGTAACTTGACCAAGGCATAACTTTTTCATGGTTCATCAGAAAAATCCCATCCAATGCTCATTTGGAAGGGGATGACATTTCCTACAACTCATCTTCACATTCCAAGTCCAAGAAATGCTCTCACAAAAAGTTATCAATTTCAACATTATAGGTCATTTTCAAAAGTCAACAAAAAGGGACTTTAAGTCAAAGACCATAACTTGAGATTGGTAAATCAAAATGACATGGGACCAAAGACATTGGTTAGAAGACTTCAAGACCTTTCCAAAATGTCCAAGAACATGTTCATAACTTCAAAATTAAGCAAGCTATGCATTGGAGAAGTTGGGAAATTTTTGTGAAATGGCCAAAATCATTTATCCTTGAAATTTCATTTTTGACAAAAGGGGCCCACTTTTTCCACTTGATTCAGCTTGGCCATGCTTCCCACGTGTCCCACAAATTATTTCAAGATTTAAAGTTAATTTTTCCATTTTTATTTAATTTTATTAGATTTAATTCATTTTAAATCCTTTAAAATCAAATAAAAATCAAAAAGGTTAATTAAAGGACATATTTTGCTTTGACTAGCTTTGAATCACTATCATTGACATTCCAATTTCGTGCAAGGGCTTAAAAGAAGCAAGAATTCAAATTTTGGCTTAAAAATGGAAGGTGTTTTAATGGAGTTCATAGCAAAATCCTAAGCATGAATGCATTGCATTATTGGCCATAATTTTGATCAAGACTCATTACATAAGGCATATGCAAGCTAGCACAAGCAAATTCATGACCTAAGAAGCTCCCAAACTGCAAAACACATTTCAAAAATTTCAAGCAAAAGAGCAAAACTGTAAACCTCCTTACAGCACGTTTTAAGTCCCCATTCCCATCCAAACACACTCCTGGCATCTCAAGGAAACTTTTGCAATCAAAAACCAATCCAAACGTGCCCAGAATCATAGCACTCAGGCCCAAACGGTTTGCTTTTTTTCTTGAATTCTATGTGATCACTCATGCGTTTTTTGACATTTTTTTGAATTGATTTATACTCATATTAACATCCTGAAGCTTTTGGTATTACTTAATTGAGCAATAACATCCCACATCAAAAGTTGCCATTGATGGACATTAGGGTTTCAGAAGTTTGAAATTAGGCGTTTGCACATACTGTAAAATTGGGACATCAAACTGCCTTGGTTGAATTCGTGATATCCAAACGAATCGTTTCATAACCTCGCGCTCAATTTATGGTCAAGCATGGCCTAATCGCTATTATCTACAGGTCTGTGTTTTGGGGGGGTTTAAAACCCCCGCTATCTCTTTTTGTTACAGGGGCAAACTGAGAAGAAGGTTGGCGTGGCAAGACCTGAGTGGAGGGTTCAAATCCACGCGCGCATTTTTTTTGTTTTTGGCATATAATGTTTTTATTCTATATATTATTTCATTTATATGTTACTTACAAACGCGCACAAATAGCTCACTTGGTCAAGGCATTCGCTGGTAAGCATTGGGACCTGGGTTCGATTCCCAGGTCCCCTCACAATTCCCATATTATTTTTCATCTAACTTTCCTGTGCAGCGCTCCAAGGGAGGTTCATCATAGGCCTCACAGATCCAACAGGCCAGGTGTCTTCAAAGCATATCCAAAGGCCACCAAAGAAGCTTACAATAGGCTTCAGTCAATGGGTGCACACACAAGCAGAAAGGTCAACGAGGCTTTGGTCTTAATGGGCCCAGATTCAGCATTTCACCCCATTCCTGGCCCAGCACCCCCTCTACTTGGTTCTTTATTTTATTTTTTTTCTTTCTCATTTTTATTTTGTCCATTTAATTTCTTGCTTTTTTCTATTTTTATTTATTATTAGTAATTAATTTAATTAACCATTTTCATAAAAAACCAAAAAATATAATTAACACTTTTATTATTATTTTTATTTTGTAAATAAATCATAATTGAACTAGCTTTTAATTAGGCCATTTAAACATTTTAATAATTAAAATAGATTTAGATTTAGGTTAATCTTTAACTTTGTTTCTTTTTATTTCTATTTTATTTCATAAAAAATATAAAAAATCAAAAATGTTTTCTTGTAATTAAAATAATTAATTAGTTTTCAATTTCATTTAATTACCAAAAAAAAAGACAAAAAAATTAATTTCCTTTTCTTTATTCGCGCGTATTTAATTTGTTCGATTATTATGTAATTGCTCCGGATATGTAATAGTAAATAGGACCTTTTACTGTTTTTTTTACTTTCCGTATTCATTTACTAAAAAAACGGGTCTTTGTAAATTTTTGGCGATGTATAGACCCGCGCCTTGTAATAGCGTAGGATTTACGTTTTCCGCAATTTATTTTCCGCACCCCCTTTAACTGTTAACTTGTATGCAAGAATGTATGGTAAATAAAAACAACTCGTAGCTCACCCATAACATGTACAAAAACATTAACTGAATACAACACACAAATACACACACCACTTCTAGGGTACGCCTCACTGTTGCCTTGCCCCTCGGAACGTGGTCGCCGAGTATAGAACGTTTTAGTAAGTCCTTATGTCCATGAACATGACATAAGGGTAGCTTCTAAGGTGTCCTACTGTTGCTCTGGTGACCACACTGTCCCTACAAGCTCGAATTGTGGTCATCGAGTACAGGACGTTTTAGTAAGTCCTTATGTCCGTTGATCTAGTTGCCTCGAAACAAGTTGCCTCAAAACGGTTGCCTCAAAATAAAAAGATCAATGGCATAAGGGTAGCTTCTAAGGTGTCCTACTGTTGCTCCGGTGACCATATTGTCCCTAATCCTCGAATTGACCCGAACACCTCCAACGGTGGTGCTACCTACCTCTCAATGGTGGGATGGCACTACCTTAAGGACATTTACATAGCCTAATTCCTTAGGGTAGGTAGATGACTCGTGGATACTTGCTCTAATTCAAAAACAAATCAAAACTTCTTTTTACACCGACACCTTTCAAAAAGCTTTCAAAAACAATTTTTCAAACACTTTTGAGGACTGATACAAGAGTCGATCTGAAACTTTCAAAGAAACTTTTTCAAACCCACTCACGATTGAAAAGCAAACAAACATTTTGAAAACACAAATGAGCAAGTATCTAAGATCCCATGGATAACCATGGATAGAAAGGGTGTTAACACCTTCCCTTTCTATAAATCTACCTCCCGAACCGAGAGATAATCTCATAAGGAATTTTGCTGTGCTTTTGTCCTGTCCATGTTAGAGAAAATAAAATACGGTGGCGACTCTTGCTTCCGCGACATTTCGCGTAACCAGCGTTAAACAGTCAGTTCCAGATCCACCGATCACAGAACTGGCGACTCTGCTGGGGAGACCTTAAAGTGAGGTGTACCTTAGGATAGTTCATAACTGTGTTTTCAATTGTTGTGCTTTGTTTGCTTTATTATTATGGGTTGCATCGGAGTTACAAAGATCCTAACCCGGATCTGGGGATACCCTGTTAGGTAGCATAAGCTGTGAGGGACCTGTCCGGCATAGACCGACATGGGTGAAGCAGTGGCTACGTTGGTGTGGCGCCTTGGTCTGTACCGATATCCCTTGTGTCGCAACGAGGAGAATATGGGTCTTCTGAGGAGTCATTAAGCACCAACCGACCTTAGAACCTTAAATGACCCAACTTGGCCAATAGAACAGTAGCAGTATGCTACGCCCATTGAGGCTAAACTCTCGTGATGGTTCTGGCCGCAAGAAAAGGTTGCGATGTTGGAGTTATGACCGATTGAGGGTAGTCAGTGATATTGGGATCCTCTAGAACCCGGTTACTTCTGATAGGACAGGTCCTAACCAACAAACTGAAAGAGGGTAATACCTAGACCTCATGCTGGCCTAAACTCTAAGGGTTGTGGTGTGACTTGTGTGCCTTATCATGTTTGCCTATGTGAATATTTGTGGTGTGCTTTATCATAACATCATGCCATCATAACATTGCATGCATCCTGCGTAAGGACTGACCATTTCAAAGACAAGAGGGTTCACCTTTGCTCTGTTTTGTAGGACATCATGATGCATATGCGAAGGAACACTATCCGGTTCAATTTTATTCACCCACCTGAGTTGCTTGAAGAGTTGGTTAGCAGAATTCCAAATACTACTTCCTTCATCCAGAGGCATGGCTCTCTTCTCAGTTTAGTCACGGCAAAGTGGGACCAACAACTGATGGGTGTCCTGACCCATTTCTATGACCCTCTGTACCAGTGCTTCACCTTTCAAGACTTCCAGCTGGTCCCTACCCTGGAAGAGTTCTCTGATTTGCTTGGTATCCCTATCTTGGATCAGACTCCCTACACTGGTTGGGAAAAGACTCTTAGGCTTGAGGAGGTTGCTGCAGCTCTTCCCTTGACCCACCAAGAAGTAATGGACAACTGGGTGACTAGAAGCGGAGTTAAGGGTTTCTTGGCTAAGTTTCTGATTGGTAAAGCTAACAGTTTCTGGAATGACTTGGACTTTAGGGCATATGAAGACATCCTGGCTTTCTTAATCTATGGTCTAGTCTTGTTCCCTAATCCCGACAACTTCATTAATATCACTGCCATAAGGATCTTCATGTCTCGGAACCCTATACCCACTCTCTTGGGTGATATCCTGCAACAACTCTATACTCGTACTGCCCGAAGACGAGGAACTCTGTCATGTTGTACTCCTTTGTTGGTGAGGTGGTTTATTTCGCACCTCCCCAAGTTCGTGCTAAAGAACCAAGAAGGAAGAGGCTGGGCTCATAGGCTAATGTCTCTCACTGATAGTGACATCATTTGGACTCTCAGAGGTTTGGATGAGGTAGCTGTTATTGATCGTTGCGGAGAATATCCTAATGTTCCATTGATTGGCACTCAGGGCAGAATCTCTTATAATCCATGTTTATCTCTCCGTCAGTTTGGAAGAGCCAGAAGAGCAGGGCCTCAGGAGATGCAGGTGCCTCACATCAGTTTTGAGTTTCAGAAAGATAGTGACGAACTGCGCCGTAGATTCATCAAAGCTTGGGACAGAATTCACAAAGCTGACCCACAAGAGTTGGGACCGAAGACTTCTCTACCTATGGAAGCCTACTCCAAATGGGTCCGCATCCGTGCTCAGAAGTTAGGTATGCCATATGAAGTTGTCAGGCCTATCGTTCTTGAAAGTCCTGATGAAGATGGGATTCCTCCAACTGTTCTCCCTCCTCAGATACCCACTGATGTTGATACACTAAAGAGGTCTTGGGCGCAACTACAGGAAGAGCGGGATTATTATCGGGAAAAGTTCAACAAACAGGAACAGAAGATCCAGAATCTGACCAAGCAACTAGAGAACGAGCGGGCCCTGAATGACTATATTCGTACTGAGAAGAGGAGGCCATGGGAGCACTGATGGGCTTTGGATTGTTTCTTTTACAGCTTTATTTCATTTTCAGTATTTTCACTCTTGTAACGCCTAAGGGAAGATTGTTGAACAATTCAAGTTTGAATCTAATAAAGTGTGTTCCTTTTGTTTACAAAGTTGACTCCCGATTGTCTTTGAAAACATAATTCATACGCACTTCATTCATCATATGCATTACAGGTACCCTTTTCCTGCAGGTTGCTTAATCTTCTTCGCTGTTTATTTCAGCACTCAAGCATCATGAATCCTGAACTCACTACCGAGCAAGCTATCAAGGCCCTCCAGGCCCAAAACGCCCAATTTCAGGAGATGGTCATGAACTTGGCCCAGGGGCAACAAGAGCTGAAGGCTTTGCTTCTGAAGAAGAATAAGAAGAAGAAGAGGACTATGCTATTCAACACTGGGCGTAGACTCGGGAACACATTGCAAAATGAAGCTGAGAGGACTACTCCATCTGTGGGGGAAGGTAGTCACCAAGGGAGAGAGGTCCCTAGTCCTGTGGTCTCTGACACTGAGACAGACTTCAACGACGAACAGTACCCTCCTGCTGAGGACCGGTACAAGCAGCTGGAGGACAGATTAAATGCTATGGAGATTCAACGTGTACCTGGGTTGGATTTCGGAGACTTGGGGTTATCTTCTGGGGTGGTTATCCCGCACAAGTTCAAGGCGCCTGCCTTTGTGAAGTATGACGGGGCTTCCTGTCCTAAGATGCACCTCCGTTCTTATGTAAGGAAGATCCAGCCTTACACAGCAGACAAGAACTTATGGATCCACTTCTTCCAGGAGAGTCTTTCAGGGACTCACCTCGAATGGTTCTATCAGCTGGATGGAACCAACATTCGTAACTGGGAGGATCTAGCCACTGCTTTCTACAAGTAGTATCAATATAATTCCGACCTTGCTCCTACGCGTACCCAACTCCAGGGTATGTCACTGGGAACGGGTGAAGGTTTTAAGGAGTATGCACAGAAATGGAGAGACCTGGCTGGCAGGGTGCAGCCACCATTGACGGACCGGGAGCTGGTGGATATGTTCTTGGGGACCCTCTCTGGTCCATTTTTCAATCATCTCATTGGTAATTCCTCTACTGGGTTTACTGACCTGATCCTGACTGGTGAGAGGATCGAGGCTGGTATAAAATCGGGAAAGATACAGAAGGGTACCTCCTCCAATGCTGAAAAGAAGCCCTTCAAGAAGGAGGCCAGTGCTGTGTATGGTCCAAGAAGGCAAGACAAACCTGAACGCCGCCAAACTGTTAACGCGGTGGTAATTTCTAAGCCTGCTGCTGCTCCTCAGCAATACAACCAGCCCAGAGCTGAGAGGCCTAAACGGCAGTATACCCGGCTCAGCATGACTCTCTCTCAGATCCTGCCGCAACTGCTGTCAACTAGCCTGGTAACTGTCAAAGAGGCTCCGAAGATGGTAAACACAGCATCTCCGAAATACAACCCCAACGTCCGTTGCGCATATCACTCTGATAGCCCGGGATATTCTACTGATGATTGCTGGACCCTGAGGAATAAGGTTCAGGACCTTATTGATGCCAAGGAGATACAGTTCGAGGCGCCCGAGAGGCCAAATGTTGTGACCGCTCCCATGCCCCAGCATGGAGTGAATGCTGTCGAGGAGGATTTGTATGTAGCTTCTGTGGATGATGTTGCTACTCCGCTGCTGACTGTCAAGAGGAACCTGTTGCTAGCCGGTTTATTTCCGGGATGTAGCAAAGGTTTCCCTTTATGTGCTGATGCCCCTGCTGGTTGTTCTTTGCTGAAATCAGGCGTCCAAAACCTGATGGATAGTAAAGAGATTTTGTTCAAAAAGACTGCTGTTCCTGCTGCCCCTGTTGAAGAAGTTTCAATTGTTACCATTTTCAATAACCCTTCCAAGGCTCCTTCAAAGAAGTCTGTCCAAATTTTGCCTGTTCACAAGATTGCTCCCATCACCATTACTGTTTTGCGGCCCATCCCCTACAAGTCTGATAAAGCTGTTCCGTGGCACTATGGGGCAGATATCTATGTTCTGGGAGTGAAGCAAGAGTTTAACGCTGGTACCAGTGTCACCAACATCACTGGGCCTACTAAGGTCACTCGTAGGGGAAGACTGTTCTCACCAGACATCGCTCCTCCAGCAATTCAAAGGCCTCTTGTCATCACACCTGCCAGTGTGCATGTTTCCCCCCCTGATCAAGTTTCCACCCTTGCTGCCGAGTCATCTGACGCTCGGGGCAAGGGGATTGCTGCTGATATGCCTGCCCGGACGGAGGCACCAAAGACCATTGTTGAGGCTTCCAAGCAGGAGATGGAAGAGATCCTCAAAATAATAAAGAAAAGTGATTTCAACGTCGTTGAACAGCTGGGGCACACTCCCTCTAAAATCTCCATGCTATCACTGCTGCTGTGTTTAGAGGCCCATGCCAAGGCCCTGATTACTTTCCTGAAAACGGCCCACGTACCTCAAGAGACGTCTGCTGATCAATTCGCCGACTGTGTGGCCAACCTAACTGCTGATAATGGTCTGGGTTTCTCTGATGCTGATCTGACGGCCAAGGGGAAGAACCATAATGATGCCCTGCATGTCTCCATTGAATGCAGGGGCACTACTCTTGCTCACGTGCTGGTTGACACGGGTTCCTCATTAAAAGTGCTGCCCAAGAAGGCTCTAGACAGGCTGGACTGTGAAGGTTTAGAGCTCAAACCAAGTAACATTGTTGTTCGGGCCTTTGACGGGTCCAAAAGGATGGTACATGGTGAGGTTGACATCCCAATCAGGGTTGGGTCACAGGTCTTTGATTCAAAATTCTATGTGATGGACATCCGTCCATCCTATTCTTGTTTGTTGGGTCGCCCGTGGATCCACAAGGCTGGAGCTGTGACCTCAACTTTACATCAGAAGCTCAAATACCCGGTCAGGGGGAAGATTGTAACGGTGCAAGGGGAAGAGGAATACATGGTCAGCCACCTCAACTCCTTCAGGTACGTAGAAATGGATGGGGAGTTCATTGAGACCCCCTTTCAACATTTTGAAGAGGTGCCACAAACATTGGCAGCAGCAGAAGCAGTGACTGAAGAGGGTTCTCCTTTGAAGATGGCTTCCCTGAAGGACGCCCGAGCTGTGATTGAAAGAGGTGAATATGCAAACTGGGGCAGGCTCCTGGATTTTACTCCTAAGACTAACAAGTTTGGGCTGGGTTTCACTGCAGAGGCTCAGAAGGCTATGCGCAAGGCAAGGATTGGAAGACCTCTTGTGCTCATCACCAATCCAGGAGTGAATGCTATTGGGGAGGAAGACGAAGTGGAAGAATCCGAGTTTGACAGCTGGATCTACCCAACGACTAACGGTGGACCTAGCAACTGGACCGCAAAAGACTTTACACCTATTACTTTTGTCACGAAGTAATGAACTTCTTTGTTTTGAAATTGTAATAAACAATAATTCTAAAACTTTGTGGCCCGGTGTCTTACCCAGGGCACCGTGATTTTATTTGTGAGGGCTTTTGTTTGTCACTTGCATATATCATGAATAAAAGCATTGGACGTCTTTCACATTTCGAATCTTGCGCTCCCTTTCTTTCTTTATATATTGCAAAACAACTGTATTTACACACACTCACTCGTACAGGTTTCAATCCACTCTGGATCTCACTGGTAATGACTCTGCTACTGCCAGTTATGACTTCGAAAATCCGATCAACTTAGCCGAAGACGAAGGTGAAGATGATTGCGAAGTGCCTGGTGAGCTTGCAAGACTGTTACTCCAGGAAGAGAGGGCCATTCAGCCACATGAAGAGCCAGTGGAAACAGTAAACCTGGGTACTGAGACAGACCGAAAGGAAGTCAAGATTGGTTCTAATCTAGAGCTCAGTGTGAAACAACGGCTGATCCAGATGCTGCATGACTACATGGAAATCTTTGCCTGGTCCTACGAAGACATGCCTGGGTTGGATACTGACATTGTGGTCCATCATTTGCCTACCAAGGAAGACTTCCCTCCGGTCAAGCAAAAGGTCCGCCGTATGCGTCCAGAAATGTCTGAGAAGATCAAAGCCGAGGTTATGAAACAGTTTGATGCCGGGTTTCTTGCAGTGACTTCTTACCCTCAGTGGGTTGCCAATGTGGTGCCGGTACCGAAGAAAGATGGTAAGGTCAGAATGTGTGTTGACTACAGGGATCTGAACAGGGCCAGCCACAAGGATGACTTTCCCCTACCTCACATTGACGTTCTGGTTGACAATACTGCTCAGCACAAGGTGTTCTCTTTCATGGATGGTTTTTCAAGGTATAATCAGATCAAGATGGCTCCTGAAGATATGGAAAATACTACCTTTGTTACTCAGTGGGGCACCTTCTGCTACAAGGTCATGCCTTTTGGGTTGAAAAATGCGGGGGCAACCTACCAACGTGCCATGGTTGCTTTATTTCATGACATGATCCATCATGAGATTGAAGTATATGTTGACGATATGATTGCAAGGTCCCAAACTGAGGAGGAACACCTTGACCATCTGCAGAAACTGTTTGACCGTCTGAAACTGTACAAGCTGAGGTTGAACCCAAACAAGTGCATATTTGGGGTAAGATCTGGAAAATTTCTAGGCTTCGTGGTAAGTGATAAGGGTATTCAAGTGGACCCTGCCAAGGTTAAAGCCATTCAAGAGATGCCAGTTCCTAAGACAGAGAAAGAGGTCAGAGGCTTTTTAGGACGTCTGAATTACATTGCCTGATTCATCTCGCACCTAACTGCTACCTGTGAGCCAATCTTCAAGCTGCTGAAGAAAGATCAGGTAGTACGTTGGAATGATGAATGTCAGGCCGCTTTCGACAGAATCAAAGAGTATCTCCAAGAACCACCCATTCTAATTCCACCGGTTGAAGGGAGACCTCTAATCTTATACCTGACAATACTTGACAGCTCAATGGGGTGTGTGCTGGGGCAGCATGACGAGTCTGGCCGAAAAGAGCATGCCATTTATTACCTTAGCAAAAAGTTTACCAACTGTGAAACCCGATACTCACTGCTCGAGAAAACTTGTTGCGCTTTGGTATGGGCTGCTCGCCGGCTGAGACAGTATATGCTGATTCACACTACCTTGTTGATCTCAAAGATGGATCCAATAAAGTATATATTCGAAAAGCCTGCTCTGTCTGGGAGAATAGCAAGATGGCAACTGATCTTGACGGAATATGACATCCAGTACACAACTCAGAAAGCTATCAAAGGAAGTGTATTGGCAGACCACTTGGCACACCAGGCAGTAGACGACTATCAGTCAATGAACTTTGAGTTTCCAGACGAGAGCATCATGATAGTGACTGATTGTGAAGTACCTGGACCGGATGAAGGACCTGAGGAAGGATCCCGATGGTCTATTCACTTTGACGGAGCCTCCAACGCTTTGGGTAACAGTATCGGCGCTGTAATCATATCCCCTTAAGGCACTCATACTCCACTCACTGCCCGGGTATGTTTCAACTGCACCAATAACATGGCAGAGTATGAGGCATGCATCATGGGTCTTCAAGCTGCGATCGACTTAAGGATCAAGTTTCTGAGTGTCTTCAGAGATTCCGCTCTCGTGATCAATCAGATCAAAGGCGAGTGGGATACGAAACATCCGAACCTTATTCCTTACAAAGAATGTGTGTTTACATTGATCCCCCATTTCACAGAGATAACTTTTGAACATTTCCCAAGAGAAGAGAATCAGTTGGCGGACGCGTTGGCTACGATGTCTTCTATGTTCAAAGTCAAGTGGGACAATGAGGCTCCCCGGGTCATTATCTGGAAACTGGACGAACCGGCATACTGTTGTGATCTTGAGGCTGAGGTAGTGACTGAAAAACCTTGGTATCATGAGGTGAAAAGGTACTTGGAAGCTCAAGAATACCCTGAAGGCGCATCTGTCAATGATAAGAAGTTTCTGAGAAGGTTCGCAGCAAAGTTCTTCCTCAGCAACGGCATTCTGTACAAGCGAAACCATGATTCGACCTTACTGCGTTGTGTGGATAAGACTGAAGCAGAAAGAATCATGGCAGAGCTACATGAAGGTACCTTCGGAACACATTCCAGTGGACATACCATGGCAAAGAAAATCCTTCGGGCAGGATATTTCTGGTCCACCATGGAAGCTGACTGTTACCAACATTCTCGGACATGCCATAAATGCCAGATATATGTAGATAAGATGCACGTTCCTCCAGTTCCTCTGAATGTCTTAACATCATCCTGGCCTTTTGCAATGTGGGGCATAAATATGATCGGTGAGATTAAACCTACGGCATCCAACGGGCATTGCTTCATCCTGGTGGCGATTGATTACTTTACGAAGTGGGTTGAAGCAGCTTCTTACGCTACAGTAACCAAGAATGTTGTGGCACGGTTCATTCGGCATAACCTGATCTGTCGATACAGCGTCCCTGAAAGGATCATTACGGACAATGGTACCAATCTCAACAACAAGATGATCACTAAGCTCTGCGAGCAGTTTAAAATACAACACCACAACTCTTCTCCTTACCGGCCGAAGATGAATGGGGCTGTAGAAGCAGCGAATAAGAATATCAAGAAAACTGTGCAGAAAATGACAGTGACCTATAAAGATTGGCACGAGATGTTACCGTTCGCTCTTCATGGGTACCGTACCTCAGCAAAGACGTCAACCGGGGAAACTCCTTTTTCCTTGGTCTACGGCATGAAGGCAGTCTTAACGATTGAAGTGCAGATACCCTCTCTCCGGATAATGAAGGATGCAGATCTGAGCGAAGATGGTTGGATCCAGACACGACTTGATCAGTTGAACCTAATCGACGAAAAGAGACTCACTGCTATTTGTCATGGTCAGACGTACCAAAAACGGATGATCAGGGCATTTAACAAGAAAGTCAGACCGCAAGAGTATCAAGTTGGGGACCTGGTAATCAAGCGCATCATTCTTCCTCAGAGTGATCCCAGGGGCAAATGGACCCCTACGTACGAAGGGCCATTTGTGGTTAAACATGTGTTCTCAGGAGGAGCCATGATTCTGACCACCATGGATGGTGACGACCTTCCTCACCCCGCCAATGCAGACATAGTAAAAAGATACTACGCATGATAAAAGACCCGCTAGGTTGACATACCTAGGCAAAAATTAGGGCTTCCCGGCGAACCAAAAGGGTTCGGGCAAAATGAGGGATGAAATGAAAAAAAATCTGTACACCCGGCAAGTCGAAAACCTGAAAAGGCGGCTTGGGCAAAAATGGGTATCCCGGTGGACTGAAAACCCGAAAGGGCAGTCCAGGCAAAAGTTAGGGATAAAGCGTAATACTATGTCTCATTGGATCACTTTGCATCCAGAATCCGGTATCAACTATCAAGTTCAGACGGCATCGATCAATCAGCTTCATCGTCAACTGAGCAGCAAAGTGATGAGACGCTCGAAGATATAAAGGCGATAGCAGAGTTGGAACCCAGTGGGATTATTCTTTTCACATAGCTATTTTGTTTTCCCTTTGTACAATTTGTATAAACTATTTTATTCGGCGGCATTCTCTTACTAGGACGTCAGCCTCTTGTACATAAAACGCCTATTTACAGGCAAATTCAAAAATCAATATAAATTCACTTTTCAGATCAATTGCCAATTGTTTTTCCTTTTTCTGTTTTGTTTTGCGAAGAACGTCCAAGGTTCAATTTGTGATATATGCATTTGACAATAACTGCTAACTCATAAATGTCTGCATACGAAACAAAGGATTAATTACAGGTAACATTAGAAACAGGGGCAATAATGAGTGGTCTAAGCGATCTAATTGCTCTGTCCATCAAGGTACCAAGGTAAGTTCAGCTGAAGAACATAACCAAGATATCTTAAATCCCCAGAGAGTGAGCCAGCAAGTCAATGCACCCTCCCCAAGCAAAGTCATACTGTCAGCCCTAAGGAAGTTGGGTATCCTCCAGCAGATCTCAACATTCCTCAGCAAGCATCCCCGACAGTCTTGATCTAAGATTGTTCCCCGGCGGTATACCGGACATTCAATGGAGCCACTTCCCCAATATATCTCAAAAATTTCCCCAGGAGAGTCCAGTCTGAAGTTCCCCCAGGAAAGTGGAATCCATCTCCCCAGCAGTAAGTCTATCCCCAGTAGATTCTGGAAGCTTATCCCCTGCAGAGCACGAACGCGTCTCCCGACTTTATTCAAAGGTTATTTCCCTACCAGGATATAACTGGGTTATCCTCAGCCAAAAGCCACGGAAAGATCGTCCTCGGCGAAGTCTTCTTATCCCCAGCGGAGTCTACTAAAACTTCCAACATAACAACGGTATCCCTAGCGGAATTATCATCAAACATCTCAGCAAAGTATCTCTCTTCCCACAGAGTATTGTTCCCCAGCAAGATCGCTAGAGTAATTTTTCTCCCCGCAGAGTAATCTCCAAGTTTATTACCCCAACAGAGTCATCTTCTCCTACCGGTATTCTTGCAACTATCATCCCCAGCGGAAACAGCGAAGCTCTATTCCACATCAGCCCAGGATTTAACTTCCCGGCACCCGTCAAGGATTTACTTTCCTAGACGAAAACATACATTCATAAACATCGCATCTCCAGACATTATAGCATGCATATACGCATCATGAACATACAATCTCACTTATTCTGAGAACATCTCGCATGTCATACATCATGACATTACGCACAACTAACGTTTTGTCTTTTCAGGACATAAGTTAATACAAAGATGATTACCGTCAACGGTCGCAACTAAAGATCTGATTCCTATATCTTGCCAGGGTGTATCTGTTGACGACTGATTCCAGACTCGATTCCTGTATCCTGCCAGGGCACGTCTGAAGAGTCCGAAGATCCGATTCTTGTATCTTGCCAGGGTGTATCTGTTGACGACTACATTACCAGACTCGATTCCTGTATCTTGCTAGGGCACGTCTGAAGAGTTCGAAGATCTGATTCATGTATCTTGCCAGGGTGTATCTGTTGACGACTACATTACCATACTCGATTCCTGTATCTTGCCAGGGCACGTCTGAAGAGTTCGAAGATCCGATTCCTGTATCTTGCCAGGGTGTATCGGTTGACGACTGATTCCAGACTCGATTCCTGTATCTTGCCAGGGCACGTCTGAAGAGTTCGAAGATCCGATTCCTGTATCTTGCCAGGGTGTATCTGTTGACGACTACATTACCAGACTCGATTCCTGTATCCTGCCAGGGAACGTCTGAAGAGTTCGAAGATCCGATTCCTGTATCTTGCCAGGGTGTATCTTTTGACGACTACATTACCAGACTCGATTCCTGTATCCTGCCAGGGCACGTCTGAAGAGTTCGAAGATCTGATTCCTGTATCTTGCCAGGGTGTATCTGTTGACAACTACATTACCAGACTCGATTCTTGTATCTTGCCAGGGCACGTCTGAAGAGTTCGAAGATCCGATTCCTGTATCTTGCCAGGGTGTATCTGTTGACGACTAATTCCAGACTCGATTCCTGTATCCTGCCAGGGCACGTCTGAAGAGTTCGAAGATCCGATTCATGTATCTTGCCAGGGTGTATCTATTAACGACTACATTACCAGACTCGATTCCAGTATCTTGCCAGGGCACGTCTGAAGATTTCGAAGATCCGATTCCCGTATCTTGCCAGGGTGTATCTGTTGACGACTAATTCCAGACTCGATTCCTGTATCTTGCCAGGGCAGGTCTGAAGAGTTCGAAGATCCGATTCCTGTATCTTGCTAGGGTGTATCTGTTGACGACTATTCTCCGGACTCGATTCCTGTATCTTGCCAGGGCACGTCTGAAGAGTTTAAAGATTCGATTCCTGTATCCAGCCAGGGCACATCTACATAAAGAATTTGAAGATCAACTCCTGTAACAGGCCAGGTAATTATTCTCTTTCTCAGGTACGCAAGTTCTCGCTAAGGAATCTCTTAAGAGATCGACACCCAGATGGCATCTATAATACCATCCCCCTATCCATCATCTTTCCAAATGGCATCTGTAAGCCCATTCCCGCTGTCACACTGCTGATACTCAACTATGTGAGTGCAAATTTCTGGCCCCCTCTAGTGTTCAATCATCTTCCACCTTCGGATCACGAAAGGCACACACTCCAATCTACATCCTCAGGTCTAAGAAGATTGAACAGGGGCAACTGTTGTACCCCAAAATTTGCCCTCCCATAAATCTTCAAAGGTTTTGCCAAGCATCACCTCAAATGGCTCAAAGTTTACTCAAGGGCTACACAGTCAAACCATCCTCCTAAGCCAGTCAAATTAGGGTTTTGGTTCTTGCAAAGAAGTTGAGGTTTTCAAGAGCTCAATCAAGTCACACATGCCTATACACATTGTCAAGCATCTACATGTCAAGTTTCAAGGCTCACAAGGTCAAGTTGCACAGTCAAAAACCCTAATTGCTCCACAGTCAACTGTAGGGGCAAAATGGTCATTTGGCAATCAAAAGTCAAAATTTTTGGTCAACATCTTATTTTGAAGCCACAATCATCATTTGGTCAAGTCTTGACCATGATTTCACAAGAATGGCTCAAAAATCATCAAGGTGTCAAAAGTTTCTATTTTTGGACAGTTGAAAAGTCAATTGTAACTTGACCAAGGCATAACTTTTTCATGGTTCATCAGAAAAATCCCATCCAATGCTCATTTTGAAGGGGATGACATTTCCTACAACTCATCTTCACATTCCAAGTCCAAGAAATTCTCTCACAAAAAGTTATCAATTTCAACATTATAGGTCATTTTCAAAAGTCAACAAAAAGAGACTTTAAGTCCAAGACCATAACTTGATATTGGTAAATCAAAATGACATGGGACCAAAGACATTGGTTAGAGGACTTCAAGACCTTTCCAAAATGTCCAAGAACATGTTCATAACTTCAAAATTGAGCAAGATATGCATTGGAGAAGTTGGGAAATTTTTGTGAAATTGCCAAAATCATTTATCCTTGAAATTTCATTTTTGACAAAAGGGGCCCACTTTTTCCACTTGATTCAGCTTGGCCATGCTTCCCACGTGTCCCACAAATTATTTCAAGATTTAAAGTTAATTTTTCCATTTTTATTTAATTTTATTAGATTTAATTCATTTTAAATCCTTTAAAATCAAATAAAAATCAAAAAGGTTAATTAAAGGACATATTTTGCTTTGACTAGCTTTGAATCACCATCATTGACATTCCAATTTCGTGCAAGGGCTTAAAAGAAGCAAGAATTCAAATTTTGGCTTAAAAATGGAAGGTGTTTTAATGGAGTTCATAGCAAAATCCTAAGCATGAATGCATTGCATTATTGGCCATAATTTTGATCAAGACTCATTACATAAGGCATATGCAAGCTAGCACAAGCAAATTCACGACCTAAGAAGCTCCCAAACTGCAAAACACATTTCAAAAATTTCAAGCAAAAGAACAAAACTGTAAACCTCCTTACAGCACGTTTTAAGTCCCCATTCCCATCCAAACACACTCCTGGCATCTCAAGGAAACTTTTGCAATCAAAAACCAATCCAAACGTGCCCAGAATCATAGCACTCAGGCCCAAACGGTTTGATTTTTTTCTTGAATTCTATGTGATCACTCATGCGTTTTTTGACATTTTTTTGAATTGATTTATACTCATATTAACATCCTGAAGCTTTTGGTATTACTTAATTGAGCAATAGCATCCCACATCAAAAGTTGCCATTGATGGACATTAGGGTTTCAGAAGTTTGAAATTAGGCGTTTGCACATACTGTAAAATTGGGACATCAAACTGCCATGATTGAATTCGTGATATCCAAACGAATCGTTTCATAACCTCACGCTCAATTTATGGTCAAGCATGGCCTAATCGCTATTATCTACAGGTCTGTGTTTTGGGGGGGTTTAAAACCCCCGCTATCTCTTTTTGTTACAGGGGCAAACGGAGAAGAAGGTTGGCGTTGCAAGACCTGAGTGGAGGGTTCAAATCCACGCGCGCATTTTTTTTGTTTTTGGCATATAATGTTTTTATTCTATATATTATTTCATTTATATGTTACTTACAAACGCACGCAAATAGCTCACTTGGTCAAGGCATTCGCTGGTAAGCATTGGGACCTGGGTTCGATTCCCAGGTCCCCTCACAATTCCCATATTATTTTTCATCTAACTTTCCTGTGCAGCGCTCCAAGGGAGGTTCATCATAGGCCTCACAGATCCAATAGGCCAAGTGTCTTCAAAGCATATCCAAAGGCCACCAAAGAGGCTTACAATAGGCTTCAGTCAATGGGTGCACACACAAGCAGAAAGGTCAACGAGGCTTTGGTCTTAATGGGCCCAGATTCAGCATTTCACCCCATTCCTGGCCCAGCACCCCCTCTACTTGGTTCTTTATTTTATTTTTTTTCTTTCTCATTTTTATTTTGTCCATTTAATTTCTTGCTTTTTTCTATTTTTATTTATTATTAGTAATTAATTTAATTAACCATTTTCATAAAAAACCAAAAAATATAATTAACACTTTTATTATTATTTTTATTTTGTAAATAAATCATAATTGAACTAGCTTTTAATTAGGCCATTTAAACATTTTAATAATTAAAATAGATTTAGATTTAGGTTAATCTTTAACTTTGTTTCTTTTTATTTCTATTTTATTTCATAAAAAATATAAAAAATCAAAAATGTTTTCTTGTAATTAAAATAATTAATTAGTTTTCAATTTCATTTAATTACCAAAAAAAAGACAAAAAAATTAATTTCCTTTTCTTTATTCGCGCGTATTTAATTTGTTCGATTATTATGTAATTGCTCCGGATATGTAATAGTAAATAGGACCTTTTACTGTTTTTTTTACTTTCCGTATTCATTTACTAAAAAAACGGGTCTTTGTAAATTTTTGGCGATGTATAGACCCGCGCCTTGTAATATCGTAGGATTTACGTTTTCCGCAATTTATTTTCCGCACCCCCTTTAACTGTTAACTTGTATGCAAGAATGTATGGTAAATAAAAACAACTCGTAGCTCACCCATAACATGTACAAAAACATTAACTGAATACAACACACAAATACACACACCACTTCTAGGGTACGCCTCACTGTTGCCTTGCCCCTCAGAACGTGGTCGCCGAGTATAAGACGTTTTAGTAAGTCCTTATGTCCATGAACATGGCATAAGGGTAGCTTCTAAGGTGTCCTACTGTTGCTCTGGTGACCACACTGTCCCTACAAGCTCGAATTGTGGCTGTCGAGTACAGGACGTTTTAGTAAGTCCTTATGTCCGTTGATCTAGTTACCTCGAAACAAGTTGCCTCGAAACGGTTGCCTCGGAATAAAAAGATCAATGGCATAAGGGTAGCTTCTAAGGTGTCCTACTGTTGCTCCGGTGACCACACTGTCCCTAATCCTCGAATTGACCCGAACACCTCCAACGGTGGTGCTACCTACCTCTCAATGGTGGGTTGGCACTACCTTAAGGACATTTACACAGCCTAATTCCTTAGGGTAGGTAGATGACTCGTGGATACTTGCTCTAATTCAAAAACAAATCAAAACTTCTTTTTACACCAACACCTTTCAAAAAGGTTTCAAAAACAATTTTTCAAACACTCTTGAGGACTGATACAAGAGTCGATCTGAAACTTTCAAAGAAACTTTTTCAAACCCACTCACGATTGAAAAGCAAACAAACATTTTGAAAACACAAATGAGCAAGTATCTAAGAGCCCATGGATAACCATGGATAGAAAGGGTGCTAACACCTTCCCTTTCTATAAATCTACCTCCCGAACCGAGAGATAATCTCATAAGGAATTTTGCTGTGCTTTTGTCCTGTCCATGTTGGAGAAAATAAAATACGGTGGCGAATCTTGCTTCCGCGACATTTCGCATAACCAGCGTTAAACAGTCAGTTCCAGATCCACCGATCACAACCTCCCTTTCGGGTTTTCAGTCCACCGGGATACCCTTTTTTGCCCAAGCCGCCCTTTCGGGTTTTCATCTTGCCGGGTGTACAGATTTTTTTATATTTTATCCCTAATTTTTTCCCGAACCTTTGTGGTTCGCTGGGATGCCCTTGTTTTGCCTAGGTGTGTCAACCTAGCGGGTCTCTTATGCGTAGTATCTTTTGACTTTGTCTGCATTCACAGGGTGCGGAAGGTCGTTGCCATCCATAGTGGTTAAGATCATTGCTCCACCAGAGAATATGCTTTTGATCACAAATGGTCCCTCGTATGTAGAAGTCCATTTACCCCTGGGATCACCCTGTGGCAATATGATACGCTTGATTACCAAGTCACCAACCTGATATACCTGACGTCTGACCTTTCTATTAAAAGCCTTGATCATATGTTTTTGGTACATCTGACCATGACATACAACCATAAGCCTCTTCTCATCAATCAAATTCAACTGTTCAAGCCGAGTTTGGATCTAATCATCTTCATTCAACCATGCATCCTTTATGATTCTTAGAGAAGGTATTTGGACTTCAATTGGTAGAACAACTTCCATGTCGTATACCAAGGAAAAGGGAGTTTCCCATGTTGATGTGCGCACCATGGTACGGTAACCGTGGAGAGCAAATGGTAGCATCTCATGCCAGTCCTTGTATGTTACTGTCATTTTTTGTATGATCTTCTTGATATTCTTTATTGCAGCTTCGACAACGTCATTCATCTTTTTCCGGTAAGGGGAAGAATTATGGTGATGGATCTTAAATTGTGTGCACAGTGCGGTGATCATAGTATTGTTGAGATTCGTACCATTGTCTGTGATGATTCTCTCTGGGATACCGTACGGACATATGAGATTCTATTTGATGAATTGGGCTACAACATTCTTGGTAACGGAAGCGACAAAAGCTGCCTCAACCCACTTTGTGTAATAGTCAATGGCCACCAAGATGAAGCAGTGCCCATTAGAAGCTGTAGGTTAGACTTCTCCAATCATATTGATGCCCCACATCGCGAATGGCTAGGGAGAAGTCAGGACATTTAGAGGCACTGGAGGTATATGCACTTTGTCAGTGTAGATCTGACACTTGTGATAGGTTCGTGAATGCTGATAGCAATCTGCTTCCATGGTAGACTAGTAGTACTCCGCTTGTAGGATCTTTTTAGCCATCGTATACCCACTAGAATGGGTGCCAAAAGTGCCTTCATGTAGATCAGCCATGATCTTGTCTGCCTCAACCTTGTCTATGCAAGGAAGCAAAGTAGAGTCATGGTTGCGCTTGTAGAGAATGCCATTAATGAGGAAGAACTTAGCAGGGAATCTTCTCAAGAACTTCTTATCATTGACTGAAGCTCCTTCGGGATACTCTTGAGCCTCGAGATACCTCTTAACCTCATGGAACCAAGGCTGGTCCACTACTTCTTCAGTATCGATCTCGTGACAGTAGGTTGGTTCATCCATCCCCTTAATGGTGATATGGGGAGCCTTGTTATCCCACTTGAGTTTAAACATGGATGACATAGTGGCTAGCGCGACTGCTAATTGATTTTCCTCTCGTGGAAAGGGCTCAAAGGTAATTTCCTCAAAATGTGGGATTAATGTCAACACACGTTTTCTGTAGGGGATGAGATTAGGGTGCTTCGTATCCCATTCTCCTTTGATCTGACTGATGACTAAGGTTGAATCTCCAAATACACTTAAGGATTTGATTCCCAAATCTATGGCAGCTTTGAGACCCAAAATACACGCTTCATATTCTGCCATATTATTGGTACAGTTGAAACAAAGTCTTGCAGTGAAAGGAGTATGACATCCTTCAAGGGATATGATTATAGCACCTATTCCATTGTCGAGTGCGTTGGAGGCTCCGTCAAAAACCAAGGTCCATCGGGATCCTTGTTCAGGTCCGTCATATGGTCTGAGTTCTTCACAATTGTTTACCATCATGATGTCTTCATCTGGGAACTCGAATTTCATGGACTGATAGCCATCCACAACTTGATGATCAAGGTGATCGGCTAGTACACTACCCTTTATTGCTTTTTGGGTAGTGTACTGAATGTCGTATTCAGTCATAATCATCTGCCATCTTTCTATTCTCCCAGAGAGGGCAGGGTTCTCGGATATGTATTTAACTGGATCCATCTTGGATATCAATAAGGTAGTATGGGTCAACATATATTGTCTCAGTCGCCGAGCAGCCCATGCTAGAGTGCAACAAGTTTTCTCGAGCAGTAAATATCTTGTTTCACAGTCGATAAACTTTTTGCTCAGGTAGTATATAGCATGCTCTTTTCGGCCAGACTCGTCATGCTGCCCCAACACACACCCCATTGAATTTTCCAAGACATTTAGATACATGATTAAAGGTCTTCCCTCGACTGGAGACATCAAAATAGGAGGCTCTTGAAGGTACTCCTTGATCTTGTCAAAGGCAGCTTGGCATTCATCATTCCATTTGACTACTTGATCTTTCTTCAGTAATTTGAAGATTGGTTCACAAGTAGAGGTTAGGTGAGAAATGAATCTGGCGATGTAGTTAAGCAATCCTAAGAATCCTCTGACTTCCTTCTCGGTGCGAGGAGAAGGCATTTCTTGTATAGCCTTCACCTTGGCAGGGTCAACTTCGATACCTTTACCGCTAACAATGAAGCCTAGGAGTTTACCGGACCTGACCCCAAATGTGCATTTATTCGGGTTCAACCTTAGCTTGTATTTCTTTAGCCTTTCAAACAATTTCTGCAAATGGTCAATATGTTCTTCTTCAGTTTGAGATCTGGCTATCATGTCATCCACATAGACCTCTATTTCGTGATGGATCATGTTGTGAAATAGAGCTACCATGGCACGCTGATAAGTTTCCCCAGCGTTCTTCAACCCGAATGGCATAACCTTGTAACAGAACGTGCCCCACTGTGTGACGAAGGTCATTTTCTCCATGTCCTCAGGTGCCATTTTGATTTGATTGTAGCCTAAGAAACCATCCATAAACGAGAACACTTTAGGTTGTGCAGTATTGTCAATCAAAATATCGATATGGGGAAGTGGCAAATCATCTTTAGGGCTTGCCCTATTCAAATCTCGATAATCCACACACATGCGTACTTTTCCGTCCTTTTTAGGCACCAGAATAACATTGGCGACCCATTATGGATAGGAGGTGACGACTAAGAATCCGGTGTTGAATTGTTTCATGACTTCAGTCTTGATCTTCTATGACATGTCTGGCCGCATGCGACGGACTTTCTATTTTACCGGAGGGCAGTCTTCTCTTGTCAGTAGACGATGGACCATGATATCAGCATCAACTCCTGGAATGTCTTCATATGACCAGGAAAAGACCTTAACATAGTCATGTAGTAACTGAATTAAGCGCCTCTTGACACTAGATTCCAGATTGGCTCGTACCTTGACTTCTTTCTTGTCCTCTTCGTTACCTAAGTTAACTATGTCCACTGGTTCTTCGTGGGGCTGTATGGTCCTTTCTTCATGTTGTAGTAACCTGGCTAGTTTCCCTGGAACTTCACAATCTTCCTCACCTTCGTCTTCGGCTTGGTAGATTAGATTTTCAAAGTCACAATAGGCCATAGTAGAATCGTTACCCATGGGATCCTGAGTGGATATAGATTTGCATTTGACACGTGAGTGTGTGTAAGAGCGTATCTATCTTTGAAAGAAATAAAAATGTAGAAAAAGAAAGACAAAGAGCACAAAGTTTGCATGTAAAAACGTCCATGATTCATTGATGACATATGAAAATGAAGTAACAACCCTTACAAATGGACCGCTGTGCCTCGGGTAAGACACAAGGTTTTAAAAGTCTCAAATGTTTAATTATTACAAGTCCGATAAAAATTTAAAGACAATTGTTGTTGGATAAAAGTAATTGGGACAAAATCTTTAGCTTCCCAGTTGGTGATTCCTCCGTCGATAGTTGGGAAAATCCATTCTTCCAGGTCGCAGCTGTCATCACTATCTTCCACTATGTTGACTCCATGGTTGCTGATCTTCAAAGGTGGTCCCTCAACACGAGCACGACGAACAACTTTTTGGGCTCCTGAAGTGAAACCCAAACCAAATTTGTCAGATTTGTAAGGGATATCCGGGAGTTGGCCCCAAATAGTACACCCACCTTCTTCAACTACTGCCTTGGCATATTTCAGTGAAGACATCTTTAGCGGAGGTCTTGTAATCTTTGGGACTTGGGAAATAGTCTTGGTTGCTGCCACTGTTTGTGGGACTTCCTCTAAATGTTGACATGGAGTTTCGATGAATTCACCATCCATTTCTACGTATCTGAAGGAGTTCAAGTGATTGACCATATATTCCTCTTCTCCATGGACATTGATGATTTTTGCCTTGGTTGGGTATTTCAGCATCTGATGTAATGTAGAGGTGATGGCACCGGTGTTGTGAATCCAAGGTTGGCCCAATAAATAGGAATAGGAAGGGCGAATATCCATTACATATAAAGTTGAGTCAAAGGTTTGAGTTCCAATTTTTTTGGGGATGTCCACCTCCTCATGCACCATTATCTTTGAACCATCGAAGGCCCTTACCACTATGTTGCTGGGTTTTAAGGTCAAACCTTCATAGTCTAGTCTATCTAGAGACTTCTTAGGGAGCACATTCAAAGATGAACCAGTATCAACCAGGACATGGGCCAAAGTTGTGCCCCTGCATTCGATAGAGACATGCAACGCCTCATTGTGTTTCCTCCCTCTAGGTGTAAGATCAACATTAGAAAAGCCCAAACCATTATCAGTGGTCAAACTGGCCACACAGTCTTGGAATTGGTCAGTAGAGGTTTCCTGTGGCACATGGGCAGTTTTAAGAAATTTCACCAAGGCCTTCGCATGAGCCTCAGAGCACAACAGTAAAGCTAGCATAGAAATATTTGACGAAGTCTGCCCTAGCTGTTCGACTATATTGTAGTCACTTCTCTTTATAATTTTCAAAATTTATTCCATCTCCTTCTTGGAGGCTTCTGGGATAAATATTGATTGCGCCTTCATCCGGACGGGCTCAACCAAAATGCCTTTGCCCCGAGTCTTCGACGACTCGGTGGTAGGGGTGTCAGTAGGGGTAACCATAGGGTATTATAGTAGTAGGAACAAAAGCAGGGATGATCACAGGACCGGTAGCAGTTTTCGGAGGAGCAAACTCAGGGGAGAATACTCTTCCATTTTGGGTTATTTTGCTGGTTCTCGCAATGTTGCCGATGTCGGGGTCAACCTTCTCAAAAATCGAGTCTTCATCAGCTAGCCAATCCTGCTTGACGCTGTGATAGTAGACGTCACCCCCATAGTTCCAGGGGACAGTTTTATCTGAGGAGTGCGAGATCGGCCTTGGCATAGTAATTATTAGTGGAGTCACCTTAGGAACAGATGTAATCCTAATGGGTCTTTTGGTGGAGACCCTGGAAGGATTGGCGGAAATGGTTACTATTGAAACATCTTTGTAAGAAATGGTGAGAACTGGAGTCTTCTCCAACCAAATCTCTTTGTCATCCATTAGGCGTTGGACACATGCTTTCAATAAATGACAACTAATTGGTAGGGATAAACAGAGGTGGCAGCCTTTGCCACAACCCGGAAATAAACCGACCTTCAACAGGTTCCTCTTGACAGTCAGGAGAGGAGTAACAAGTTCATTAACAATAGTAACAAACACATCATCTTCAATAGCGTTAACATCACAACCATGCTTGGGCATAGGAGCGGTGATAACATTTGGGATCTCAGGAGTATCAAATTCAATTTCTTTTTCCTCAAGAAGGTCTTGCACCTTATTTTTCAAAGCCCAGTAGTTGTTGGTATCATGGCCTGGACTTTCTGAATGGTAAGCACAACGAGCATTAGGGTTGTAATGAGGAGAGGCATTGTTGGGATTCTTCGGGGCTTCCTTCAAAGTTACCAGATTAGATCTCAACAAATGTGGCAGGACTTGAGACAATGTCATATTTATCCGGGTAAATTGTCTTACTGGTCTTTCCGTTCTTGGCTGGTTTTTCCTTTGTTGAGTAGGTGCAGGCTTAAGGATCATTACGGCCCCTACCGTTGGACGACATTCAGTTTTGTCTCGATTCCTTTGAGGATATACAACACCAAATTATTTCTTCCCAATAAATGGTTTTCTCACGGAACTGGAGGATGCGTCCTTTTGGATCTTCCCACTCTTAATCCGAGCTTCCACTCTCTCCCCAGTCAAGATTAATTCAGTGAAGCCGGATGAGGAGCTTCCAATTAGATGATTAAAGAAAGGACCGGACAGGGTACCCAGAAACATGTCCACTAGCTCTCTATCAGACAGGGGAGGTTGGACTCTTCCTGCTAAGTCCCTCCATTTCTGAGCGTAGTCTTTGAAACTCTCGCTCGAACCCATAGCCAGACTTTGGAGTTGAGTACGGATGGGAGCAAGGTCTATGTTGTGTTGATATTGTTTTTAAAAAGTAGCGTCCAGGTCTTACCTAATATGGATATTGGCCCTCTCCAATTGATAGAGCCAATCTAGCTGAGTTCCGGATAGACTATCCTGAAAGAAGTGGACGCACAAATCTCTGTAAGCAGTGTGAGGTTGTATCTTCCTCACATAAGATCGAAGGTGCATCTTGGGACACGAAACCCCGTCGTACTTAGCTAACATTGGTGCCTTTAACTTTGGTGGAATAACAATCCCAGACACCAAACCCAACTCTTCAAAGTCTAGTCCGGGCACTTTCTGAATCTCCATTGCACTTAAGCGATCTTCCAACTGTTTGTATTTGTCTTCGGCCAGAGGATACTACTCTTCAAAGTAATCATCTTCTTCTCCTCTTCATATTCTGGATGGCCAGTCACTTCCTTGTTTTTCCCTTCTTGATTATCCTTTTCACCTGATGATGTTGCAAAGTCTAGGGTCCGTCTGGCTGGCCATGGGAACCTTCTTCCTAAATTCAAAACACCGGTTGATTTCTTTTCTTCGATCAACAAAGTTTTCAAATCCTCTTATCCTTTGGCCAGAGTCAATAATATTTGTTGAAACTGAGCATTCTGCGCCTGGAGATCTTTTACCGTCTATTCCATGTCCATCTAACTGAAATAAACAGTAGAAAGATGAGGAGACCTGTTGTAAGAAGTCTGTTTATGTGATGATGAATGAAGATGCATATGTAATGATTTCAAGGAAATTAGAGATTTAAATTTCCTTTAGACAAAAAGGAACACACATTATATTAGTAAATCAAAGTTTGAGTACATTGTGCCTCTTTGGGCTTACAAAGAAATACAAAAACTCTAAGATAAAAAAATTGAACGCATCCTCTTTGGTACAATGTAGGCGTTCAGGATCCGCTGTTCATGAAGCTGTCTGGTGAGTTCCAGAACCTTCTTCTCGCTGGCGTAGAATTGAGCCTCGAAAGTGTCTCGATCCCCTTTAAGCTGTAACCAATCCCTTTGCAATTCTTCGAGAGAGGTGGGCATGTTGGGGGTGAAGGATAGTGTATGGGACATCTCCTTCCACAATAGGCTATATGATAACTGGATGAATATAGGGGTAAGGCATCATGAGACTTTGAGCACGAGCTCGTACCCATTTGATATAAGGCTCAAGAGGGATGGAATTCTTGTGCCCCAGTGTCTTACTATCAACTCTATATACCATGCCCCAAGCTCGCGTGAACCTTTTGCGATAATCCCGAGCATCATTCTCATAGTCGAAAATGATTCCCTGGATAAGTGTATTATGGGGACCATCCCTTCTCGCATATACAAACTGTCGCAGTGCCAAACAAGGATTGTAATTGATTCCTCCCCTAATGCCTAAGAGTGGGACATTAGGGAATTCTCCGCATTGATCAATGATGGTAACATTCTCGGATAATCGAGGACACCAATAAATGCCTGAATGTGTAAGAGTCACCAGCCTTTGAGACCATCTCAAGCCCTGTTCATTCTTCAAGACGGATCGGGGAGGTGTGAAATTAACCACCTAGCCAAAATAGGTGTCCAGCATAGAAGGGTTCCTCTCCTCTTTACAATGTGAGTATGCAACGAATGTAGGATATCTCCAAGCAGAGTAGGTACCGGATTACGCGAGAGGAAAATCTTAACCGCATTCACGTCTATGAGCTGGTCCGGATTAGGAAACAGTACCAAACCATGGATGAGAAGGGCTAACACCTCTTCAAAAGCTTGTAAATCTATGGTATCCCAAAAATGATGAGCTTTCTCGAACAAGAACTTAGCCAAAAAACCCTTGACACCTCTCCTGGTTTCCCAATTTGCTATTTCGTCAGACCGTTATAAGGACAAAGCTTTGGCAATATCTTCAGGTTTAGGGTCTCTTTCCATACCATTTAAAGGTACCTCATTAAGGATAGGCACTCCCAACAATAGATAAAACTCCTCCATAGTAGGCACTAACTGATAATCCGGAAAAGTGAAGCAGTGATGTAGAGGGTCAAATAATTGAAAGAGCACTTTTAACATTTTTTCATTGGGGTTTGAGGTGACCAAGCTGAGAAGTATACTATGTCTTTTAGTGAATGGAGAGCTTTCGGGAACCCTTGATACCAAATCCTTGAGCTGAGGAGGAACTTTTACCAGACTGACTTGGATAGTGAATCTGCGGGCGAGAGCCATGTCCTACAAAACAAGACAAAAATAAACCCTAAGAATCCTTGAAATGGTTAATATTACATGCTATGTTATGATGTCATGATTATGCTCAGATATAGCAGATATAGCCAACACAAGCAAATCAAACAAAAACCTTAGGTTTAAGGCTTGTATGGATTTTAAGGTGATACCCTCTTGAAGTTGGGTTGGCTCAACCTGTCCTAAATATAGTAACCGGGTTCTAAGGGATCTAAATATCACCGGTCTTTCCCCCAAGTCTCTTTCCGATTTATAATTTACTTGCCACCAAACAAAACTCAAGGGTTAAACCTCAATGAGTGTAGCATCGAGTATCAACCGACTTTGGGTTTACACCAAAGATGGCTATCTCACTACGTCCTAAAAGCCAAGTTGGTCAATTAAGGTTCTAAGGTAAGTTGACGCTTTATGATACCACACAACGGCCCCGTATTCTCCTTGATTACTCAAGGGTTGCCAGTTCACACCAAAGTATCGCATCAACGTAGCTACTATTTAAACCTTGTCGGTATACCACGCACAGTTCCCTCACAGTTTATTGCTACTTACCTAAAAGAGGTGCCCCTAATCCGGGTGTAGGAAATTTAGTAAGCCCAAACAAGGAACCATAATGTAAAGCATGCAAGTCAAACAAGGAAAGCAAGTAAATGTGATCTAGCCCTAAGGTAACCCCACTTTTAAAAAATTTCCCAACAGAGTCGCCAGTTCTGTAACACGGTGGGAGAATTGACTTGGTCGTTTTGCGTTTGATCGTAAATGTTGCGGTTAATAAGAGTCGCTACCGACTTTTCTTTTATCCAAAAGGAAAGGCTGAAAAGAACAGGAAAGACCTTTGAGATGTTTTCTTGAGTTCGGGGGGTAGATTATGAAAAGGGAAGGTATTAGCACCATTTTCATTCATAGTTATCCACGGGCTCTTAGTTTCTTGCTAGATCACTTGCTTTTGTTTGAGAATGTGCTTTGTGTGGTTTTTTGAAAGTATTTTGAAAAGGCGCCATCGTTCAAGCAAACTTTATAATGATTCTCGTTCGCAAGAATGTATACAAAGTGTTGATCTTTTGAAAATATTTCAAGTTTGTAAGATGTTTTGAAAGTGTTGGTGTTTGTTTTTGAAAATAACAAGGATGTTTTGGTATGAAAATGAGAAAGCAACTAGGAACATTCTACCTACTCAAAAGTCTTTCATTTTTATTTCCTCTTTCTTTTGACATTGTTATCTTACCATTGATTTGATAAGTAACCCTATCTTTGGATGTAAAAGGGACGAGAAAGGGTCGTCGTATAGCCATGATTAACAATGTTGTAAGATATCTTTGCATTTTATTTAAGGGACTGAGATCATTTTTTGAAAGGAAACTTTGATAGCATCATCGAGGGACTATGATCTTGTATTTTTGTTTGTTTTGGCTAAGATACCCCACATGCATAATATGACCATTTTATAAGGCAACAAAGTGGATTTACCCTTAGGGTGTAAGTGTGCAAGTGTGTTGATTTACATGCATTGTTTTTTCTTGATTAGAGTTTTCTAAGCATTGATTTTATCTTTCCATACAAACCATAATTTACTAGCATTTATATATAAAGCATTAAATTGCAGAAAATAAAAATACTAAGCTATTACATCAATAGGGGAGGGGGTGTACAAATTTACAAATGGGGAAATTGCAAGAAAATTAAATCTAAATAATTATTACAACCATATTGAATATTGTACAAAATTGAAAATAAAAATGCAAGAATATAAATGGAAAAAGAAATGATTTTGTTTGGATTTTTATGAAAGGATTTTAACCTAAACCTAATTAAGAAAATGGTTAATTAAAATTAGCTAAAACTAAAACCTAAGTTCTAAAAGGAAACCTAAGTTCTAAATTATTTAATTTACAAGAAAACAATGATATAATAATTAAAACTAATTATCTAAGTATTAAAAAAGAAATTAATTTACTAAAGAAAATGTTTTTTATTCTTTTGTTTTATGAAGAAAAATAAACTAAATAAATATAAATAATAAAACAAAAATATTTTTTATATTTTTTAGTAAAATAATAATAATAATGATAATAATAAAAATAGTAATAAAATATATGAAGAAAATATGGAATAGAAAACAAAATAAATAAAAATAAAATAAAATGGGTCAGGAGTGTAAACTTAGTCGGAGGAGGTTAGAATCAGTAAACAAATGGCCAGACCCAAATTAAAGGCCCAACGCTGCAAACAACAACCAAAAATATAAATTAGCATTATTTTTTAGTTTATAAACAATCTCATTGATTTTAACATTATTTTTAAAGTTTATGGTTGACATGATATTTTTCAAGTTTATAATTTATAAATTATAAATTTATATGATAATAAAAATATATTTAATAATGATTTTTTATCACGAATTTATATTTTATTTTATTGATTAATTTATTTTTCAGACATTATTTAAATAGTATTTTTAATTTATATCTCATAATTAATCATTTTTTCTACCACTTTTATCTTTATTTTAAAATTAAAGTTTATTTTAATTTTTAGGATTTATTTTAATTTCAAATAAAATAATTATTTATTTTAATTTTATTAAACATTTCAATTAATATATCAACTATAAATCGACAGTCATGAGATATAAATTATAAACTATCAGACATCAATTATTAACTATAAATCATCGATTAATTTATCAATCAACGGCTATATTTACCAAATATAACCTAAGACTTTTGAAAAAAAATTATATTAATTTTGTATAGAAAGTAGTGAAATATAAATAAAAAAACTTAGTTTATGAAGTTTTTCCAATTAAGTTTCTATAAAAATGAAAAATTCGAGAGAGATGTTTTTTTTACTAATTAAAGTGGTACAAATGGTATTTTAAATTATTTTTTTTATGAACAATGGTATTTGGGCTCAATACAATGAAGATACAATGCTTCACTCTTACTGCATATAAGATAATTATTAAATGACCATTAAAGTGTAATAATTTCCACTTTTTCAATTACTACTTTAAAATGGATTTAAAAATTACGCCCTCAGATATACTTTGTGGGTCTTCATTTGAAATTTAATTAAAACTAATGTTTATTTAAATTTTCTTTCCATTTAAAATTTAATTTTATATGATTATATTTAATTTTATTGTAAAAATATTTTTATTTAAAATATCTATAAAATTTTTAGTTTTAATATGATTAATTATAACTACAATAATATTATATTCTAATTTTGTTATTATGTTTTTTTACAAATACTGTTTATTACTGCAATTGTTAAAGTTACACCCACAAATTATTTTTGTTTGTAGTTTTTTTATGTTTTTTATATTATAATAGTCATAATAATAATAATAATAATAATAATAATAATAATAATAATAATAATAATAATAATAATAATAATAATAATAATAATAAGAATTATTATTATTATTATTATTATTATTATTATTATTATTATTATTATTATTATTAATAAATGGATTCTTTTATCAATACAAATAAAATTAATAACTATTTTACAATTCTGATTGTGGAAGATGAGATTTGAACCATATCCTTTCAAATTATAAAGTCAAAATTTTATTACTGACTATTTAATAGTTGAGTTGTTTTCTTAAAAGTTGAAAGGGATATTTATTATTTTAAATCTTATAAAGTTAAATCAATATTTTTTTAATAATTATTGACATAATATCCATATTAACTCTTATTTATTGATATAAATATAAATTAATTTAAAACAAATTAAATTAAATTATTATTTTATTCTAGCTTTATTTTTTATTTCAAATATTGATATATTTTAATAGTTATTTTCTATCTTGTCCATAATTCTTTCATCAACTAAATTAGTATTCTCATTAATATTTTTGACTAGCTTTCATTTTAACCTACTTTTATTTATGATGATCATAATTAAAATATAAAATTCTTCTTTTCTATTTTTTATTAGTCAATTCTAATTATTATATTTGATTTATTCACACATAAATATTTTCAATTTGTTTTCCTTGTATGTAATTTTTTTGTTTAACAACACAAGTCTTTCGTATTATTATATAAATTTAGAATTATACACCTTAAATATATTTAAATTTAGACAACATAGATATTAAGATGCTGAAACAAACAAATTATATTGAAACAAAATTTATATAACAAGATTGGTATTTTATAATCCGTAATTTAACCAAAAAGATGATGTATAAATTTAAATTTGTTATTTCTAACATAACATTGTTTATCATCTTCCACTATAGTTTTGATTAAGCTGATTAATTCACCAATTAACAATGGAACCTTTTAGTATCGTAGAATTGCACCAGATTCAACACTTAAACAAACACCATTATTCTAACATATGTCCTATATCCAAATACTTCCGCCCAGGTCCACAATGGAGTGTGTAACATACCAACATCACTGTTGCCTCAACCAGTTTTAAAAGAGATCGCCTCTCAATCACAATATTAGAAAAAGAATTTCAAGTCAAAGTTGATGCGTGCAAACACAACCTTCGTGGTTGAATTCCTTGATAAAAATGCTTCATATCTCTGCAGTTAGATTGTGCTCCAAGCTTTCTACATTATCAAAAGATTTAGGGGAATGTGGGTGATTTCTCAAGTAAGAGATTCTTTGAATTTTTCTTTACCTTCTCTGGAGACGTTAGGAGGGTGCACGTCTCAGTGGCTTGGAACCTCTCACAAAGCTTGTTAAAGTTATTCTCTTGGTCCAAAGACTTCATTCATAGCTTGCAACATAACAACACGATATAAGTTTTGGTAAAGTCCTATGATCTTGCGTAGGTATACTAACATCCAAAAATGAAAATTTGTTTCTCAGGAGATAAATATTATAGACGATGTTAGAATAACTGGTCCAACAAGTTGCACCAATATGACAATAATACTTATACAATATGATGGAGCAAAAAGCAGTAAATAACACAGAGAGTTAGTAACCTAGTTCAGTGAAACAACACATACGTTTAGAGGGTTAAGTTCACAACCCAAGAAAGGAAATTTAGTATTAGTAGCTTAGTATATTTAATCTTATAAGCAACAACAAACCTTATGTTGTCCTATGCCTTTTCCTAAAACTACCCAATGACTTTCTATTTAGTTCTCCTCCTAAATATGAGAACCCGTCTCTCTTTCTCTCTCAAACACCAACACGTTAGTGTTTGGATTACAATCACTAAACCCAAGTGATCCACCTCAATCAAAACTATGAGTGATGTTGAATCTTACAACTAAAATAGACAAACCTACTATGTCAAAAGTTATTGAAATATAGTGGTGTACATAAAGATTCTACACTAATCCTATTAGGGCATTAGCGTGGAATGCAAGACACAAAACCTAGCACTCTAACATCTTCAATGTGAATGCTTGAATTCCAATGCAGATTGTGAGCTCCTTATATGACATAATAATTGTGGGCTTTTCTTCATGGATATTTGATTTGATTTCATCCAAAATTGATGAGATTATGTTGGATATTTGATTTGTTCCTTGATTATCTCCACCAAAAAGTTATGATTTGATATGTTACAAATTCAAATTTAAATCTCTTTAAACTTGATTTGATCTTTACAAATGTCCAACAAATCATATGATCATATTGATAAACCAATAGCAATAAAATATAACTAAATCTTCTAAAGGGATTAGTTCAAAACGTAACAATCTAGCGCCTGTTGTGCAAAGCACAAATATCCTACCAACATGTCAGAGCATCAAGGCTAGCATGTGTCCCTTTTGCAGATTCATACACCTTAAGCAAGTTAGATCAACTTGAACATTTTTGAACACTTCTCCATGTTGTTGTTTTGCAAAATGTAGCCAATCCAAAGGATCAATTCATAAAGAATTTCAATCTCCCCCTTTACCGAATTTTTGCAAAACAACTCTTCAATATTTAGCATTTTCTTCAACTCTTCAAGATATAACACTTTGTTCAGATCAGAACAAGTGACAACCAGTAGATTCACTGAACTTCATCAAAGCATTCAATCAACAATAACAATATTCTTCCATATATCAGAGTTAAGCACAACAACAATAGCAAAAGTGAGTAGCATCACGATCAGATGCTTACATATAATCCATTTAGTTGCTCCAAAACAAATAGATAATCTAACATGCAATCATTTATAGACTTAGTCATGCATGTACCCAGTTAACTCATAATTAGTAGCATACAATCCTACTAACTAACAATTATTAGCATGCAATTATTCATAGACTTAGTCATGTACAACACAAATAGTTAGTAGTTAATAATAAGGATATACAAAGTCTACTTACACAAGTATACTAACACTTAAATCTATTCACATAAATACAAGGGTCAGATGTCATGCTCGATACTCTAACATGGAGCACAACATTAGTACTTCTTAATCAGTCAATACTAAAAAATTACCAGGTTTACCTGCACACATAAGATACGCCACTTATTACCATTACTCCTATTTTTCCTTAATTTATCAAATGGTTAGTTTTTCAAAGAATTCAGCATGCATAGAGGATAGCATACACAAGGTTAGTCATGTAAGGTTAGTATATTAAAACATACATAACTAAATCATGAGAGAAAATTCACCAGAATCAGCATTAAAAGATGCACAATGTTGTACCCCAAAATTTGTCCTCTCATTTTATCAAGATTTTTCCTCACAAGACTGCCTGGACTCAAGACAGGATTAAGGTTTGCTTAGCTCAAGACCTTTCCTTGCACTGTTGACATGAAATTAGGGTTTGAGTTTGCACAGGGATTTTTGGACTTCCAATACCTCATGTGACTTTCATACTTCATGTTGGACTTATAAGATTTCCCATACCAAGTTTCAAGCTTTGAATCACATTTTTGCCCAGTCAATTGGACAGTTGACCTGAAAATCAGTTGTATTGGGGAAAAAGTCAACTGTGGCCAATTTATAGTCAAATCTCATAATTTTTGATCCACATCAACAATATAGTCTCATATGAACTATTTGATCAAGTTTGGACCACAACTCCTCAAGAAATTTGATCAAATCATCAAAAGGGCAAAATGGTCAAAATTAGGGTTTTGACTGTAGAAGGGCAATTTCTGATTTTTGACCTAGCCAATGGCAAATTGGTTTCAAGAATGGATTAAAGGACACATGGCACCATCTTGACCTAATCACAAGGTTCAAAAGATCTCAAATGCATTGGATTGACAGATGAATTTCCCAATCAACTGATCAAAAATCAACTGTACACTGAAAAGTCAAACTTTGACTTTTTGGTCAAAATCAAGTGCCAAGGGTCATATTTCATCAAGATGTGTCAAAACATGAAACTTGTTCACCAAGAAACCTAATTTTGAAAATTAGGGTTTAAGTTTGAAAATTTTCATAACTTAGATTTTTTCTAATTTATGAAAATTTCTTATTTTTTCCCAACTTTTCCCAACTTTTTCACCATGATGCAATTGGATTCAAAGGAAACTTCCAACATGAAAGTTGTAGTCCTCCATGAAATCTACAACTTTTATTCACAAAGTTTTCCCAAAAGATTCTTGGATCTCAAGTTATGATTTTGTGAATAAGGGTCCATGAAACTTTTAACTTAGTGAAATTTTGCCCTAGTTTAGGTAGATTTTTGACTTATCTTCATGGCAACTTTTCACCTAGTTCCAAGTGGAATATAAAAATTCATTTCAAATATGGATTGTAGAGCATGTTGCAAGCTTTCCAAAATGTCCAAGAACTCTCCCAGATCATTTATGGTTAGGGAGAATCGAAAGTTTGAAAATGGAAAATTATCACTTTTGTCCATGGAATTTTTCACATTGATACAAGTTGCAAATCAGTTTGGATCATGCTTGTACTTGTTTTACAGGTTTTAATCCTTTCTACACTCATAAATTAAATGAAAATATAATGGTTAATGGCATTGTTTTGATCTTTGAAGCTTTGTACAAAGGTTTAATCCAAAAATGGCATAAAGGTGACAATACCATTTCCATAAAGCATACTTTTTGCATTTTTGTTTATCTTGAGCATTGGACCTGATCTCTTGATACAAACAACATCCACAAACATCAGGAAAAGCTCACCAACCCTATGCAGACCTTGAGCTAGCTTGTACAAGCCTTTGCCTTTGTCACTTCACCTTTACTTCAAAAACAAGCCAACTTGCAAAAGTCAGCATATCTTGTGTATCTGTTAAAACCAAGTGTTGTACCCCAAAATTTGCCCTCCCTTTTTTATAAGAAATCACAACCTCATGGTTTTCCCTGATTTTTCAGATTGGCTCAAGAATCGGTCAAACAGACTTTTCTTTATCAGTCAATCCAGAATTAGGGTTTTCATTGATTTTGTTGAGATTGGCCAAGGAATTGATCAAGCAAACTTTTCTTTGACAACAAATCCAGAATTAGGGTTTTCGCTCGTATTTCTCAGAAGAAACTGAATCCTCAAAAATTCAGTTAACTATTACGTTGTTTTCACGCTTGTTCAAGATTACTGGTTGTTTCTCAAAACCTAATTGTCTGGGATAAGATCTGAGACTTTTGTTTGGAACCTTAAGACATTTGCTTGATCAGTGGAGTGAAAGGTTTATGGAATGCTTGTTTGTTTAATTGTACAACGCATATGTTAATTGGAATACTACGCGTATTGTGATTGATGCAAGGTTGTGAGACTGCAAAGTTTGTTGGTTATTTATTTCATATGGATTAGAATTATTGAGACACAGTTTCAATTATTTTGATTTAAGAGTCTTAAATAATTAAATAAATATAAGGAAAAGTTGGAAGATATTTGACAAAGACTTTCTTTATTTATTTATTTCAAATGTTGTTACAAATTTTATTCGAATATTGTAAGAATACAACTTATAGTATTTACAATAATATTTGTTTACAATAAATGGAAAAATAAATCAAATCTCCTAAGATCTTTGACTTCTACTTCTACTGCTTCCTCTATCATCCAACTGGTACTTACCTGCAAAAGACAGAAGAAAAAGAAATCAGCGCAATTAACTGAAAAGAATTTTCAAGCAGATAAAAAGAAAAATCATCATTAAAGTCTACCGGTCGGAATCAGAAATGCTATGTTCATCATATTTTATTTTCCTCTCTGCAAATCACAAGAAGATCGCTCTTCTCGGTTCACAGAGAGAAAAATAAAAGATATAAAATTGCAAGCATACAATTAACTCCAAAATGCAAAAACATAGGCAAGTTGCAAAGCAAACTATACTACAAACTGAGTTTCAAATGCATTAACCAAATGTCAAACTAAGTTGCAAAACTGTCACAACAAGTACAATGCAGGAAATATGGAAAGAAAGTACAACAATGCAGCAAGATAAACCAAGTTACAAGCAAGAAGGCTTGTCCAAGCCATCATCATTTTCTGGCCAGCAACTTTTCAGAATTATATTAAAATAAGCAATTAAAAATGCTTATGAAGGAAGAGAGAGAAAGAGAGAACCTCAAAAAAGTTTGCAATTTTGGCTAGAGGGCAGGCTATTTTTCAAGACAGCAAAAAGAAAACAAAAAGATATAAAGACTGTATAACAGTCCAGCAGAAAAAGGGGACAAAAACAAGCAAGCCTGCATAACTGCAAGCTAAAACAAATTCAACTCCAAACCTGCTCCCAACACAAAAGCAAGCAAGCCTGCATAACTGCAAGCTAAAACAAATTCAACTCCAAGCCTGTTTCCAAAAAACACAATAGACCTCCAAACCTGCATTACAAACTTGCAGTGTCCAACTATAACTCAAACAAGCACAAGCCTGTTTCAAAAACCCAGACCTCCAAACCTGCATTATAAGTCTGTAAAACTGCAAACCAACTTAACCTGCATAACCTTCAGGCCTGCCTTACAAAATTACAAACTTGCAAGCCAAACTCACAAACTTGCAAAAACTGTAAACTTCTCAAAAGCTTAAACCTGCAGGCCTGCTTCCAAAACTGCCAAATACTTACCAAAACTGCAAAGCCAATGCTACAACAGCTAAGACCTGTCAAAACTAAACTGAAACACGCAGTCTGTAACAAAATCACCAAGTTTTGCCAAAGTAAGCAACAAGTTTCAGGTTGTCCATCAACAAAAATCAAAATAAAATAGTTTCAGAGGTGATCACAATCAACATAACAAAGAAGAGAAAGATGTTCAGAAGTGAAACAAAGAACAAAAGAAGTTTCAGAATTTCCTTCATCATTAACAAACACAAAGAGGAAGATATTTAGAAGCCCATAAAAGTTTCAGAAAAGTGATCATCATCAACAAAAACACAACCAGTTTCAGATTTTATACATCATCACTAACAAAGCAGCAAACTCAAAGAAAAAGAACATAAGCCAGTCTTCAGAAGGTAAAGATCATCATCAAATCATCAAGGAATCAAAACATGCAAACGATAAAACGTACAAGAATCACACAAATGTAAACTGTAAAAAACCCTTAAAATGCATTTAGAACAAAAAATTGTACCTTTCAAACCCTCGCCTTGTACAGTCATGGAGAGGAGAGGATGAAGGTGGCGCTCTGGCAGCTTGGAGGCTAGAGGAGAATCAGAAGCTCATAGGCCTGAGAAAGACGAAGAGAAACGAAGAAGATGAGAGGAGCGACACCGTTGAAGCAAAGCGTACAAAACCCTAAACTGAATTAACCCTAAAATTTGTTCAACATTCATTCAGGGCCTTCGCCCCAAACAATATGCTAAGCCCACAATACTTCTGGCTAGCACATACCCCCTATTCTCCATTCAGTTTCTTTTGTTTCTTTCTTTTTGTACCACTTTGGGCCAAATACTAATCCTAGGCCCATCACCTTCATTTCTTCTTATTTTTTATAAAGAAACTATTACTTTTATTTTTGATATTTTTATTTTGATAATAATTACTTTAAATTGTCTTAACATAATTTTAATTACTAATTAATATTTGTCATACAATAGTAATAGAGTTTTTATAAAAGTTTTCTTTAAAAAAATATACAAAAATGATAGAAACATTAATTTAAATGATTTTTCTTTCTTTAAAGCTTTTCTTTTCATAATTAATAAAAACACAAAATAATAATAATCACACTTAATCTTCACTAGGTTGAATTTTATTTGTTCATTTGTAAATAAAATACATGCATCTCATAGTTACTGATTTTTCACAATTTGTTATAATTCTTACATTGAAAATGCGACAGTTCAATTTGGTTGTAATATATACTTGGACAATATTATTCTGATAAGACTCATCCCCATTTGTAAATAATTGTACCCCCATCCCCGGATACTTATTTGTAATAACTTAGACTTTAAATTCCCGCAATTTATCGCTTTCAATATACTGTATAGTAATTAGGGTTTGTGAAATTCTGGTGTATGCCAGTCTTCAGATGTTATACTCAATGTCTAGACATCTGATATGACATAATAAATACACTGCAAGGTAGATACCCAATTTTTCGTGATTCAGTACTAAAGAATAACAGAATCACAGTTTATCCAAGCTGTGCCAGATATACTTTGAAGGTGCAGAGGATAGAACAACGATGTACCTAGTTCAGTTCATCTGTTGCACATGATCAGCAGAGAGCAAACAACCTTCACAGTTCTGTTTCTCCTGCACAGATATCAGCATGATGTCTTAACATGTTCTGAGACATCATCTGTTACAACATTACAGTTTTACCTTGATATATAACAGACAGAATTATAAAGTGCTGAAGGTAAAAACACAAATCAGTTGTTGACCCAGTTCGGTGAAACACACCTACTCTGGGGGCATACCAAGCCAGGAAGAAGATCCACTATCAGCAATACTAATTCAGGACTAAACTTCACAAGTTCCCATCCTTCACTTAATCATTTACCCAGTGCAACCTATACCTAGGAACTCCTAGATAGAAACCTACCAGTTTCCATTCCTATTGCCGCAGCAACAGAAGTCTTACTCCTACTCAAGAAGTAGAGCCCTCCCACTTGGTTTCCTACATTACAATGAATATGAAGTAATACAGAAATACTTAGACTTGCTTCATAGCTTCGTCCAAGAACACTCAAACCCTTACCTACAGGTATCGAGTTACACACATGGTAACCTTGCCACAGACCGACAGGTTTACCTAACAAAACACCCCAAATGTTACATTGTATAAGTTTTGCAAACCCTAGGTTACAATTTGTTATTTATAACCTATTACCCAACTGGATTTGGGCTTTCAAAATCTCAGCAAGCTTTTCTCCTTGCTGTTACAACTCAGCAGCAAACTTCTGCTATAATCAAGGTCTTCAATCTTCTAGTTCCTAAAATATCTCCATATTTAGAAACAATATTTTCTTCAAATATTCTGATTGATTCTTGATTGATCTTCAGATTCTCCATAAGAAACGCCACATATATTCTCAGAGTATTTAAGTACCAGAACTGTAACTGAATTACCAATTCTGTTGACGTGATGTCAAGTCAGGTGTCATGATATTACATCTAACATGTTGACCTAGATGTTGAACTTCTTCAACACAACAAATAACCTCTTTCATAATTTAGATCACTTAAAATAGTTAGGTTACAAGTCACAGCTGTTACAAACATTCAACATATAACATAGTTACTTAATTAGTACTTAATTTCAGGCGCGATGTCATATGCTGATGTTGTGACATCTTACATAACATGTTGGTCCAGATGTTGAACTTCTTCAACCCAACATATTAAAACAACAGAGGGAATATGGGTAAACTTGCTTTCTTATTTGTTTTACAAATGAAGCCAACTCTCCAGCCAGGGTACTTACAATCTCCCCCTTTGGCAAATTTTGGCTAAAACAAATAAGTGCAAGTTGCATTTTGGGACCAGGCCACAACACAGTTGAGATGTTACAACATCTTGTCCAACATCTTCTTTGTAGAGGCTGATGTCCTTTGAGCAAACAACAAACCTCTATCCCTCATCTGTGAGCCACTCCAAGCCATCGATGGCCCAAGAGGATTTCTTTTCTCAAGATTATTGTTGATAATCTTGATACTGATTACTTGTGATCATGTAACTCAGATCACAAGTCACAACTATCCTCTTAACTCAGAACACAAGGCACAAACAAAGTCACTTAGTTAGAGCGTTCCATTCAGCATGTTGGACATTGCCGTCTGTTGCTTTCACCTGAGTCTCGCCTGAGTCTGGGTCTGGGTCCCTATCTTTCTCCCCCTTTTTGGCCAGAATTTGACAAAGACTGCCCATACAGATCCATACCCAAGCACAATTTTCCCAGATGCTAACAAACTTCATATTGCTGAAACCCTCTGATGCAGAGAAAGAATAGAGAGAGTCTTCATAAATAATGCAACTTTGGCATAGATAGTAACGATCTTGGTACTTTACTCTGACAGTTTCAGTACCCTAGGACTGGTTTTAATGCAGGTACCTACCCTTGGGTTTGACCCTTTGACCATTGTCAGGATGAAGTATGTCTTGCCCTTTTTAAAACTGACATTTGTCTTTTGGAACCGACTACTCCCTGCCTCAGTTATATAATACCTTTATTAGATGACAAGTTATCACCTAAACATTCCAGCTCACTAAACTGCTTCATAATGAGACACAACCGCCTTGTTTTCTTAGCAGATGAAAACACACTCAAATCCTATGTCGTCATACATTCTGCTATTTTCATATTAGCAGTTTGAAACCATTCCATTTTCACAAAGAGGATGGTTACTCCCTCTGAGTCATACAACTGTACACATGGGTTTATTAATAATAATCCACATTTCATCCAATTTTCCTCCTGTCTGTAGTTTTAGAGGAAATTAGGAACAATGTCATTAGCCAATGTGATGACATTCGGTCAGACATAGTCCTCTTCAGTCTTGAACACATCATCCCAATAGTTAATAAGGTGCCACACTTTATATCCTACGAGTTTGATGAAGACCTTTCGTACAAACCAATACTCCCCCTGTTAGGGACAATCACTTCTCCTCATGAAACAAGTAGGTCACATTCAATACTCAGTTGGACCTTCAAGACAACTTCTGATTCAAAGTAAATAAGACCCCTTGATGAATGGAAAACATAAGACGCATCTTCATGTCTTCAAGAGCGCACCCTCTGTTTAACAATATTGGTTGAACGCATTCATACTCTGAATCAAACTTTCTCGATAATAATCAGCTGCCACATGTTGATTATCTTGATTCTCTGAATCCACTGCTGAGATAGACCAAATGCCACTGTTTGATTATCTCCTTCATGAATCCTCATCTAAAAAAAATCAAATGCCACCTTTTGACTTCTCCATGTTTATCAGACTTCTCCCAAAGATATTCTGATCTTCCAATTGAAATTTGAACTTCAAGCTACAAGTTATCACAAAAGGCTTAGATACACTAAGACAGGAACATGTAACATCTTCTCCACCTAACAACTCCAAAGAGCTGCAAAGAGACGATCTTTTTGAAGTATCCAACCTTCAACTTCGTAGATCATCCTATCTTAAGTTGATGTGCCACTTCACCAACCAAGAATCTGATGTTGAACCAAATGTCACAACATTATGTTATAACATCTAGTTGTTGAATTCAGCTCCTTCTCTAATTTACTTCCTTACCTAGATCAGAACCAGACTGATCCAAGTAACCATCATCAAGATTATGATGTCTTCTTCTTCTTGTAGCTTCGAGTCTGAACACGTTTCCAGGGAACCTTTTCAAGGATCAAATGATTTTGCTGTCACCAAAGAGATAGCTCTAAAGCATCACTCTTCCTGTGATTCTTCACAGGGTCTAGAAGAAGGAATGTTCCCACATCTTTAAGAACATCAGTTATCTTGAACTCCAAAGATAATCAATTAAATACTTGTACTTGTCACGAATAGCAATTGATCATAAATCCTTCCCATTATCCAGTAAGATACTTTCACCATTTGAATACTTTGACATACTCTTCGTGTGTTAATATCTTCTTCCTGCAAGCACTTTCTTTGAGAGACCAAAGAGTTGAGATATCTAGGTTCTCTGAACAAACTCTACTCACCTTAGCAGATTTGAAACTCCTACCAGATCAGATTCATCCTTAGGAATGAGAGAGATGAATCCTTCCTTGCAAATATGTCACACAGCACCCAGAACCCATGTGACATAGGTCAACAGCCAGCTAAACACCAGGCTGAACTAATGTGAGGAGGTTAACCAAATCTCCCCCTCAAACTACCAATCATGGAAGCTCCACACAAAATATCCATGCATTGTACACAAATGTCTCGACATGACATATGACATCCCTACCAGATTCAAGTAACTCCAAGAGTTATACCTGTTCATACTCCAATCACACCAATCAGACTTCAGCTGACCTTAAGTACTTCAGAGAAGACAACAACACCAATCATCAGCAGATATGTATTGTCAGAACATACCACCTTAACCAAATTCTGAGTCTTCAAATTCTCACATCTTGGAAGATCTTCCACTTCTAATCATGAAGTTTAAATGACAAGATTCATGATCCCAATCTACTTCTATGAAGGAGCGATAATGCTGCACCATTATTGACTTTTATTAACCAATGAGCTTGTCTTTCTTCACACCATAGTACTCCAGGGAACAACTGCTCAGCCCTGATCAATGTCACATCTCAACCAGCTTCACTTCTAGAGTTCTGACTCCTAAAAGTAACCTTCGGGAGCACACAGACATAGTTGACTCTACCATTGTCAACTTTGCACACACAGATGTCTCCTCTTCCAGGTCAGGAGTAGGTCCCAAACAAAAGTATCCCTTTGTTTGACACCCAAAACATATGCTCTTCAACTAGTAGTTGCATACATTCTGAACGAAGAACGTCTTCATGAGTGGACTTGAGAGGACTCAAGTAGCTTATGTTGAATTCTTGAATACAGTAGCCTTCAATCCACAAGAGGGGAAACACATCAGAGCTTGAGTTTTGCCAAGTATTACACAGCGGAAGAACATAATACAACTCAATCTTTGCACACACACTTTAGTCGTACACAAATCCTAGGTTTGAAAATAAATCAAACCAGAGTAGCTACCCCACAACCAGGCCAAATGCCAATCACACAGTTCCTGTCATGAATAGTCCATCCTCCTACTTTAAGGGACCATTCAGGGAAATAATAAACCTTTCCAGGTTACAATCTCCAGTACTAAGATTGACCTTGCAGATACCAGAAAGTATCACCCATGGATCTCATCCAGAAACAGAACAGGATGCCCGCTCTGATACCAATTGAAATTCTGGTGTATGCCAGTCTTCAGATGTTATACTCAATGTCTAGACATCTGATATGACATAATAAATACACTGCAAGGTAGATACCCAATTTTTCGTGATTCAGTACTAAAGAATAACAGAAGCACAGTTTATCCAAGCTGTGCCAGATATACTTTGAAGGTGCAGAGGATAGAACAACGATGTACCTAGTTCAGTTCATCTGTTGCACATGATCAGCAGAGAGCAAACAACCTTCACAGTTCTGTTTCTCCTGCACAGATATCAGCATGATGTCTTAACATGTTCTGAGACATCATCTGTTACAACATTACAGTTTTACCTTGATATATAACAGACAGAATTATAAAGTGCTGAAGGTAAAAACACAAATCAGTTGTTGACCCAGTTCGGTGAAACACACCTACTCTGGGGGCATACCAAGCCAGGAAGAAGATCCACTATCAGCAATACTAATTCAGGACTAAACTTCACAAGTTCCCATCCTTCACTTAATCATTTACCCAGTGCAACCTATACCTAGGAACTCCTAGATAGAAACCTACCAGTTTCCATTCCTATTGCCGCAGCAACAGAAGTCTTACTCCTACTCAAGAAGTAGAGCCCTCCCACTTGGTTTCCTACATTACAATGAATATGAAGTAATGCAGAAATACTTAGACTTGCTTCATAGCTTCGTCCAAGAACACTCAAACCCTTACCTACAGGTATCGAGTTACACACATGGTAACCTTGCCACAGACCGACAGGTTTACCTAACAAAACACCCCCAATGTTACATTGTATAAGTCTTGCAAACCCTAGGTTACAATCTGTTATTTATAACCTATTACCCAACTGGATTTGGGCCTTCAAAATCTCAGCAAGCTTTTCTCCTTGCTGTTACAACTCAGCAGCAAACTTCTGCTATAATCAAGGTCTTCAATCTTCTAGTTCCTAAAATATCTCCATATTTAGAAACAATATTTTCTTCAAATATTCTGATTGATTCTTGATTGATCTTCAGATTCTCCATAAGAAACGCCATATATATTCTCAGAGTATTTAAGTACCAGAATTGTAACTGAATTACCAATTATGTTGACGTGATGTCAAGTCAGGTGTCATGACATTACATCTAACATGTTGACCTAGATGTTGAACTTCTTCAACACAACAAATAACTTCTTTCATAATTTAGATCACTTAAAATAGTTAGGTTACAAGTCACAGCTGTTACAAACATTCAACATATAACATAGTTACTTAATTAGTACTTAATTTCAGGCGCGATGTCATATGCTGATGTTGTGACATCTTACATAACATGTTGGTCCAGATGTTGAACTTCTTCAACCCAACATATTAAAACAACAGAGGGAATATGGGTAAACTTTCTTTCTTATTTGTTTTACAAATGAAGCCAACTCTCCAGCCAGGGTACTTACAATTTGTATGCGAAGATTCAAAATCAATCGCTAGATGACCTAATACAAGATAAATGCATGAAAATCAATACACAATTCACACTTGCACCTCTAGGGTAACCTCGCTTGTTGCCTCGGAAAATACAATCGTGTCCCTCGAGTATGAGACACTCTAGCAAATGCCCCTTCGATAAACAAAGACCGTAGTCCCTCGATGACCCTCGATGTTGCCTTCGATAAAACGATCTCGTCCCTTACAAAATTGCTAGAGCGTCTCACAAGTTTCTTTCAATGATTGTATGCGATGACCCACGCCTGTCCCGTTTAACATCCTAACACAAGGTTGTTCATCAAATACAATGGTGAAACAACACTGTTAAAAAGGGTTAAAAACATAAGAAAGATCTTTAAGTAAAATAGGGTAGACAACTCTTAGTTACTTGATCAAAAGCTTGCAAAACATCTTTGCCATTTTCAAACACACTTCACAACACAACTTCAAAACAATTTCAAAACAACTTTCAAAAACATTGAAATATCTTTTCAAAAAGACACACACCTTTGTATATATTCAAACAAGAATCATTACAAAGGTTTCCTAGACAAGGCATCTTTTTCAAAACATTTTCAAAACCACACACATAAAGCACCATTTCAAAACAATTGAAAAGTAAAGGCAAGTGATATAAAACAAGTAACTAAGAGCCCATGTATAACCATGGATGGAAAGGGTGCTAATACCTTCCCTTTCTATAATCTACTCCACGAACCCAAGAAAACATCTCAAAGGTCTTTCCTGTGCTTTTTGGCCTTTCCTTAGGATAAAATAAAAAGTCGGTGGCGACTCTTGCTAAACCAAAACATTTGCGAACACAAACGCAAAACCTCAAGTCAGTTCTCCACCGTATCACAGAACTGGCGACTCTGCTGGGGAAATTTATAAAAGTGGGGTTACCTTAGGGTTTCAGATCACCTTTACATGCTTACCTTAATTGCTTTGATTGCTTTACTTTTTGGGTTCCTTGTTTGGGTTTGTTTTAAATCCTACACCCGGATTTGGGGGCACCTTTTAGGTAAGTAGCAATAAACTGTGAGGGAACTGTGCGGGGTATACCAACATGGTTGAAGCAGTGGCTACGTTAGTGTGACATATTTGTGGGTATCGGTAGCCTTTGAGTCAATCAAAGAGAATACGGGGCCGCTTAGTGATGTCATGAAGCACTAACGAACTCTTAGAACCTTACTTGACCATCTTGGCCTTTTTTAGGGGTAGTGAGATGACCGGCTTTGGTGCAGTCCGAAGTTGGTAGATACTCGATACTACACTCATTGAGGGTTGTTTTCTTGGAATATTTTGGTCGCCAGTCAAGTGGCTAAACCAAAACAATGAACATAGAAAATAATCCAGTGATATTGAGCTCTTTAGAACCCGGTTTCTATTTCTAGGACAGGTTGAGCCAACTAACTTCAAGAGGGTACTTACCTACAAACCCCATGCAAGCCTAAACCTAAGGACTTGTCTGCTTTATGTGAATGTGATTATCTGTATATATCCTTGCTTACTTTTGCATACTTGTACATAACATCATAACATCATACCAAAGCATTTTCAATGACCATTTCAAGGATCTCGAGGGCCTTTTGATGCAGGGTCACGTTGAACCAGACATCTACCAAAGGGCAAGAGGATTTCCCTCTAAACAAACACCATCAAAGATCAAGCACAAAAACTTGAATCGAGGGCTATGACCCACTCGACATGGTGAGCTTGATTATCGTGGAAAGACGTCCACCGATACAAAGTTCTCCAATCAAAGATGTTGATCAAAGTTCAACCTCTAACATTTTTCTTGTGTTTACCCCGAGAGATTCTTGAAAACATGCATCCACATATCATGCATTGCATCATGACAGGTTTTCCCTTTAAGGTTTCCTTATTCTCCTACTGTTTATTTCAGTAGAGATGGCTCTAGAGAGGACTATCGAAGATATCCAGGCTCAAAACACTCAACTTCAGGAAATGTTCTTGAACCTGTCCCAAGGGCAAGAAGAAGTGAAAGCTCTCCTCGCAAGGGGCATGATCCTAGGGAATCCAGGCGGCGTCAGGAATGATCAGTTGGAAGAGCTACAGATTGAGCTGGCAACAATGAAGATCCAGATGATGGGACAGCTGGTGGGCCAGATGGCTCTCATTCAAGACCTGGCTCAAAGACAAGAAGAGCTCAGGGTTCTCGTCAACAAACTGCTTCCAGATAACCAAGTGGGGAAAACAACTAGGGTTGAAGATCAATTCATCATTCAACCTCCTTTGAGACAAGAAGACAAGGGAAAGGCTCCCCAACTTGCTTCAGGGTCACAAGCCCAACAACAACCTCACCAACGTCAACGGGGTAATCGGCGTAAGAAAAATACGTCTGGAAGACATTTCTATGAAACTGACATACCATCATCTCTAATACTGAAACGCCTGGTGTAGGTCAATCTGATTGCTTTAAAGGATCCTATTCGGAATCCAAACACCTCTGCTCCTAGCTATTACCCCGACGCGTTTTGTGTATACCACTCCCATAGTCCTGGACATGACACCGACGACTGTTGGGCTTTGTAAAACAAAGTCCAAGACTTGATTGACAGAGGAGTGCTAGAATTCATGCCGGATGGCAAGATGAAAATCTTCCGCTGAGGGTTCTCCACCTGAAATGACAAAGTTCGAACTAAGAGACTTTTTTTTCATTTGAATTTTCAAGTTGTAAATTTCTTTTGTTATTCAAACAATTATCTGTTGATGTCAAACTCTGTTTCATTAATGCATTGCATATGTTTGTCTTGAATTCATCCATTCATTTTCACTATTCTTGAACTATGCTTTCTACTTTATTTATGACATTTAACTCTTGATAAAAGTTACAAGTCTTTAGAGGGAGGATGACAAAACAATGCCATAATCTCATACAATATGCTTTTGGACAGACCTTGCTGACGATGTACAGGCGTTTCTTGCAAATCCTAAACACTGGAGTTATAAGGAAGATAATCCCTAGTCAACCCCTTCGAGCCAAAGAAGTAGAAGTTTTATGTTTTAAACACAAATTGAAACCTTTGATTAAACCTGGGACAGGGTAGTCTCTCAGTTAATTCAAAAAGATGCGCATTGAAGTCGCAAACTCTCGGTTCGTAATACAACGAATGACATCAAAAATATTCCTTTGGAACCAAAAGACAGTGATGGTTCCTTATCTCATAGGCAGTCATTATCTCTCAAAAGAGAAAAGCCCACTGAGCCAAAACCTACAAAGGAGGCTTAAGAAATCTGGGGCATCCCGCTGACTGTAATCTCGAAAATAGGAACAGTCAGGCAAAAATTAGGGATAATGAATCAAAAGAAAGAGGTCGTTATAAATCCTCAACAACATGAAAAAAGTTGTAAAAATGACTGCCTTCCCATAAAAATGTCAACTTGTGTGGACCATCACCAAAACGTCGTTCCAAACTCGAATAAAGTTTGACGCACAATTAACTGAGTTTAGGATTGAAGGACATCATGAAGAGCGGGTGGGTACAAATATACTTTGAGCCTTTATCCTTTTTTTCTTAAACAGTGAACCAAGCCACGTTATAACCCTTCAAAAGTCCTAATTGAAGCATGGGTTAGTCCGAAAGCATACTGTTACAAAAGGTATCTTGACTCCTATAAGGCTTTGTTCTAAAATCTTGAGATGAATTTGTCTTATAAAAGTTTTCTGCTAAAAAACGCATTTTTTCAAAACTTTGAGACAAGCATAAACTTTGCATTATTTGAATATCGTTGTTTGCACATGGTTATTTGTTTGACAGAGAAGAAATTCATACAATGAATGTTCAGAGGAACGAAAGCTCTCTCAGTGAGTAAAATCACTTCAAGTGGGATGACACTCCCGTTGCAAAAATCTCCTATCAACAAAAGGGGACTTGACATGGCAAAGTCCAATAAACCTGGGGCAGTCCAGTCAAGATTTCAACAAATCTTTCAAAGTCCAATAAACCTGGGGCAGTCCAGTCAAGATTTCGACAAATCTCTCAAAAGCAGAGTAACCTGGGGAAAATCTCCTTCTCCACCATTTGGGGCATTAAACGTCAATCTCATCAAAGGGTTACGTACAGTCAAACATTTCCTGGAAGTATCCCAAACATTTGATACTAGGGGCAATGACGAATCTCTCCAAAGTCCTTCTGAAAAGGAATTCAAGCATCCTCGAGAAGTTCATCACCTCTCTAGCAGACAAGTAGTCATGGGTTTATTTCCCCAACATTTGTCAAGGATTTATTCTCCGAAACAAATTACATTTTAATAACATTCATAACATACACAGATTGATCGGTCGTCAAAGATTCCTTCAGCACCTGTCGGAAGTTATAGTCATAAAAAATTCCTTCATCACCTGTTGGAACTTATGGTCGTCGAAGATTCCTCCATCATCTGGTTGAATCAAAGTTGATCCAAGACCCTTTATGTTTTGATCAGATCAATACTGAGATCTCTCTGTTTTCTTACGTCAGTGTAAGACCTTCCGGGTTTTTGATATTTCAGATAAATCTCTCAGTGATTTATTCTGATCTCTTCACTATCAGAGATGAAGAATCCAACTCTTTTCTCCTTCATCAGCTCGGGATTTATTTTCCCCAGCGAAAGGTCGTCTTGAAAATATTACACCTCCGTGCATCAAGACATCATGCAACGCGATCTCATTTATTTTGAGAACATCATTGTTTGATATATGCCACTAACCTTTACCTTTCAGGAAAGGTACAATCAAATTCAAGCGAAAAAGCTTTTCTTCAGTCGAATTACGGGCAGGTTCCTAAATCTCGACAAAACTTTTACTTCAGTTGAATTACAGACGAGTTCCTAAATCTCAGCAAAGTATTTCCTCAGTTGAATTACGGGCAGGTTCCTAAATCTCAGCATGGATATTTTCTTCAGTCGAATTACGGGCAGGTTCCTAAATCTCGACAAAACTTTTACTTCAGTTGAATTACGGACGAGTTCCTAAATCTCAGCAAAGTATTTCCTCAGTTGAATTACGGGCAGGTTCCTAAATCTCAGCATGGATATTTTCTTCAGTCGAATTACGGGCAGGTTCCTAAATCTCGACAAAACTTTTACTTCAGTTGAATTACGGACGAGTTCCTAAATCTCATCAAAGTATTTCCTCAGTTGAATTACGGGCAGGTTCCTAAATCTCAGCATGGATATTTTCTTCAGTTGAATTACAGACGAGTTCCTAAATCTCAGCATGGATGTTTTCTCAGTCGAATTACGGGCAGGTTCCTAAATCTCGACAAAACTTTTACTTTAGTTAAATTACGGACGAGTTCCTAAATCTCAGCAAAGTATTTCCTCAATTGAATTACGGACGAGTTCCTAAATTTCAACGGAAACAACCCACCAACAGAATAACGGATAATTGAAGCTCCTAAAAATCTGTTTCTCTCAAGAATGAAGATTCTCATCCTTGAAACCTCAGAAGATTGGTATACTCCCAAGCTCCTGATACCGTTAACAGAATGAAGATTCTCATCCTTGAAACCTCAGAAGATTGGCATACACCCAAGCTCCTGATACCGTTAACAGAATGAAGGTTCTCATCCTTAAAACCTCAGAAGATTGACATACACCCAAGCTCCCGATACCGTTAACAGAATGAAGATTCTCATCCTTAAAACCTCAGAAGATTGGTATACTCCCAAGCTCCTGATACCCACCAACAGAATAACGGACAACTGAAGCTCCTAAAGATCTGTTTCTCTCAAGAATGAAGATTCTCATCCTTAAAACCTCAGAAGATTGGCATACACCCAAGCTCCTGATACCGTTAACAGAATGAGGATTCTCATCCTTAAAACCTCAGAAGATTGGTATACTCCCAAGCTCCTGATACCCACCAACAGAATAACGGACAATTGAAGCTCCTAAAAATCTGTTTCTCTCAAGAATGAAGATTCTCATCCTTAAAACCTCAGAAGATTGGTATACTCCCAAGCTCCTAATACCCTTAACAGAATGAAGATTCTCATCCTTGAAACCCCAGTAGATTGGCATACACCCAACCTTCTGACCCAAACGCCTGAATGAAGATTCTCATTTTTGCTTCCCCGGTAGATTGGCATACTCCCAACCTCCTGATATTCCCAACAGAATGAATATTCTCATTCTCAAAGTGGTATAACATCTGAATTTATGATATTCCCGACAGAATGAAGATTCTCATTTTCAAAGTGGCGTACAACCTAAACCTGAACTTCTTCCAGGCAGGAATAAGCTTTTCCCAGAGTCCTGAGTTTTTACTCTCTAACAGGATATCACTCCGCAACAGTATGGCTATTCCCCACAGAGTTCTTACTCCCCAACAAAATCAAGACTCTCATCCTGGATTCTCCAGAGCTTTCTTTACTCTCAGCATGAATTTGTCAGAATTTCAAATCCCCTGCAGATCGAAGATTCTCGTTCTTGGCTCCTCAACACTAATTCCCCAAGCATAATGAAAACTCTCATTCTCAATTCCTCACAGAGTTTTTCAGATATTCCCCAGAGAAGATCTCCTCAAAATAGTAATCCCTAGTAGATTGGCATACAACCCAAACTCCTGATTTCCCCAACAGTGGTCCCAGGACTTCTCATTTTCAATGATCAAAGGATTTTCAATCCCCGGCAGCAGTCAAGGATTTACTTTCCCCGACAGCGGTCAAAGATTTTATTATCTCCAGCTATCCAGGATTTATCTTCCTCAGCAAGACGCCTAATCAGCTTACATGCGCATTCATTACATTCACATATCATAAACATTGATATAACACATACATTGCATCATACAACATAACTTTGTGTTTCAGCTAATATTTTACCCTTCGTAGGATAAGTTTAGCAAGTTTCAAACTTCAAGGATTTCTGAAACCAGTTTACGGATGCCTCCCGACACGGATGCTAATCTATTTCTTATTCAGACCCCCAGCTCAGAGACGTTCCAAACATGGATACCTTTATGATACTCACCCTCTCACCTACAACATACAGTTCAACAAATATTCTTGGATGGCATCTTTAAGCCCATCTCCGACAAAATTCTATCACATCTCCAAATGGCATATTTAAGCCCATTCCCTCAACTATTCTTTGACGAGTGCAAAGTTTTGGGCACTCTATTGTCCAATCATCTTTTACCTTCAAGTCGCGAACGACAAAATTGCCAATCTAACTCTTCAGGTTCAAGAAGATTGAACAGGGGAAACTGTTGTACCCCAAAATTTGCCCTGCCTTTTTCACAAGAAATCACAACCTCAGGGTTTTCCCTGATTTTTTAGATTGGCTCAAGAATCGATCAAACAGAATTTTCTTTATCAGTCAATCCAAAATTAGGGTTTTCACTGATTTTATTGAGATTGGCCAAGGAATTGATCAAGCAGACTTTTCTTTGACAACAAATCCGGAATTAGGGTTTTCGCTCGTATTTCTCAAAAGAAATTGAATCCTCAAAAATTCAGTTAACTATTACGTTTTTTTCACGCTTGTTCAAGATTAATGGTTGTTTCTCAAAACCTAATTGTCTGGGATAAGAGTTGAGACTTTTGTTTGGAACCTTAAGACATTTGCTTGATTAGTGGAGTGAAAGGTTTATGGAATGCTTGTTTGTTTAATTGTACAACGCATATGTTAATTGGAATACTACGCGTATTGTGATTGATGCAAGGTTGTGAGACTGCAAAGTTTGTTGGTTATTTATTTCATCTGGATTAGAATTATTGAGACACAGTTTCAATTATTTTGATTTAAGAGTCTTAAATAATTAAATAAATATAAGGAAAAGTTGGAAGATATTTGACAAAGACTTCCTTTATTTATTTATTTCAAATGTTGTTACAAATTTTATTCGAATATTGTAAGATTACAACTTATAGTATTTACAATAATATTTGTTTACAATAAATGGAAAAATAAATCTAATCTCCTAAGATCTTTGACTTCTACTTCTACTGCTTCCTTTATCATCCAACTGGTACTTACCTGCAAAAGACAGAAGAAAAAGAAATCAGCGCAATTAAATGAAAAGAATTTTCAAGCAGATAAAAAGAAAAATCATCATTAAAGTCTGCCGGCCGGAATCAAAAATGCTATGTTCATCATATTTTATTTTCCTCTCTGCAAATCACAAGAAGATCGCTCTTCTCGGTTCACAGAGAGAAAAATAAAAGATATAAAATTGCAAGCATACAATTAACTTAAAATGCAAAAACATAGGCAAGTTGCAAAGCAAACTATACTGCAAACTGAGTTTCAAATGCATTAACCAAATGTCAAACTAAGTTGCAAAACTGTCACAGCAAGTACAATGTAGGAAATATGGAAAGAAAGTACAACAATGCAGCAAGATAAACCAAGTTACAAGCAAGAAGGCTTGTCCAAGCCATCATCATTTTCTGGCCAGCAGCTTTTCAGAATTATATTAAAATAAGCAATTAAAAATGCTTATGAAGGAAGAGAGAGAAAGAGAGAACCTCAGAAAAGTTTGCAGTTTTGGCTAGAGGGCAGGCTATTTTTCAAGACAGCAAAAAGAAAACAAAAAGATATAAAGACTGTATAACAGTCCAGCAGAAAAAGGGGACAAAAACAAGCAAGCCTGCATAACTGCAAGCTAAAACAAATTCAACTCCAAACCTGCTCCCAACATAAAAACAAGCAAGCCTTCATAACTGCAAGCTAAAACAAATTCAACTCCAAGCCTATTTCCAAAAAACACAACAAACCTCCAAACCTGCATTACAAACTTGCAGTGTCCAACTATAACTCAAACAAGCACAAGCCTGTTTCAAAAACATAGACCTCCAAACCTGCATTATAAGTCTGTAAAACTGCAAACCAACTTAACCTGCAAAACCTTCAGGCATGCCTTACAAAATTACAAACTTGCAAGCCAAACTCACAAACTTGCATAAACTGTAAACTTCTCAAAAGCTCAAACCTGCAGGCCTGCTTCCAAAACTGCCAAATACTTACCAAAACTGCAAAGCCAAAGCTACAACAGCTAAGACCTGTCAAAACTAAACTAAAACACGCAGCCTGTAACAAAATCACCAAGTTTTGCCAAAGTAAGCAACAAGTTTCAGGTTGTCCATCAACAAAAATCAAAATAAAATAGTTTCAGAGGTGATCACCATCAACATAACAAAAAAGATAAAGAGGTTCAGAAGTGAAACAAAGAACAAAAGAAGTTTCAGAATTTCCTTCATCATTAACAAACACAAAGAGGAAGATATTTAGAAGCCCACAAAAGTTTCAGAAAAGTGATCATCATCAACAAAAACACAACCAGTTTCAGATTTTATACATCATCACTAACAAAGCAGCAAACTCAAAGAAAAAGAACATAAGCCAGTCTTCAGAAGGTAAAGATCATCATCAAATCATCAAGGAATCAAAACATGCAAACGATAAAACGTACAAGAATCACACAAATGTAAACTGTAAAAAACCCTTAAAACGCATTTAGAATAAAAAATTGTACCTTTCAAACCCTCGCCTTGTACAGTCATGGAGAGGAGAGGATGAAGGTGGCGCTCTAGCAGCTTGGAGGCTAGAGGAGAATCAGAAGCTTATAGGCCTGAGAAAGACGAAGAGAAACGAAGAAGATGAGAGGAGCGACACCGTTGAAGCAAAGCGTACAAAACCCTAAACTGAATTAACCCTAAATTTTTTTCAACATTCATTCTGGGCCTTCGCCCCAAACAATATGCTAAGCCCATAATACTTCTGGCTAGCGCATACCCCCCATTCTCCATTCAGTTTCTTTTGTTTCTTTCTTTTTGTACCACTTTGGGCCAAATACTAATCCTAGGCCCATCACCTTCATCTCTTCTTATTTTTTTAAAAGAAACTATTACTTTTATTTTTGATCTTTTTATTTTGATAATAATTACTTTAAATTGTCTTAACATAATTTTAATTACTAATTAATATTTGTCATACAATAGTAATAGAGTTTTTATAAAAGTTTTCTTTAAAAAAATATACAAAAATGATAGAAACATTATTAAATGATTTTTCTTTCTTTAAAGCTTTTCTTTTCATAATTAATAAAAACACAAAATAATAATAATCACACTTAATCTTCACTAGGTTGAATTTTATTTGTTCATTTGTAAATAAAATACATGCATCTCATAGTTACTGATTTTTCACAATTTGTTATAATTCTTACATTGAAAATGCGACAGTTCAATTTGGTTGTAATATATACTTGGACATTATTATTCTGATAAGACTCATCCCCATTTGTAAATAATTGTACCCCCATCCCCGGATACTTATTTGTAATAACTTAGACTTTAAATTCCCGCAATTTATCGCTTTCAATATACTGTATAGTAATTAGGGTTTGTATGCGAAGATTCAAAATCAATCGCTAGATGACCTATTAAAGATAAATGCGTGAAAATCAATTCACAATTCACACTTGCACCTCTAGGGTAACCTCGCTTGTTGCCTTGGAAAATACAATCATGTCCCTCGAGTATGAGACACTCTAGCAAATACCCCTTCGATAAACAAAGACCGTAGTCCCTCGATGACCCTCGATGTTGCCTTCGATAAAACGATCTCGTCCCTTACAAAATTTCTAGAGCGTCTCACAAGTTGCTTTCAATGATTGTATGCGATGACCCGCGCCTGTCCCGTTTAACATCCTAACACAAGGTTGTTCATCAAATAAAATGGTGAAAAAACACTGCTAAAAAGGGTTAAAAACATAAGAAAGATCTTTGAGTAAAATAGGGTAGACAACTCTTAATTACTTGATCAAAAGCTTGCAAAACATCTTTGCCATTTTCAAACACACTTCACAACACAACTTCAAAACAATTTCAAAACAACTTTCAAAAACATTGAAATATCTTTTCAAAAAGACACACACCTTTGTATATATTCAAACAAGAATCATTACAAAGGTTTCCTAGACAAGGCATCTTTTTCAAAATATTTTCAAAACCACACACACAAAGCACCATTTCAAAACAATTGAAAAGCAAAGGCAAGTGATCTAAAACAAGTAACTAACAGCCCATGGATAACCATGGATGGAAAGGGTGCTAATACCTTCCCTTTCTATAATCTACTCCCCGAACCCAAGAAAACATCTCAAAGGTCTTTCCTGTGCTTTTTGGCCTTTCCTTAGGATAAAATAAAAAGTCGGTGGCGACTCTTGCTAAACCGAAACATTTGCGAACACAAACGCAAAACCTCAAGTCAGTTCTCCCACCGTATCACACCAAGTCTTGTGATCATTTCAAACAACTTCAGCATATTGTACCAAGCCTAAAACACGATTTGCTAAGCTCTCAAACACCCAAATACACTAAAAACTCCATTTCTGCCAAAAACAGGGCAAGCTCTGCAAAACCACTTCCAAAACAAATTTGCCTCGTGCGTTTTGCTTGAAACCACTTCAAACACATTCAATACAACACACATAAACTCTTCAGGCCCTTAATTGGCAACTGTAACCTCGTTTGCACACTTCACCATTTTCACTTTGAAGCTTTGCAGGTTGAGTTCTACAAGCACATTCAGGCAAGTTCAAGGCAAGCTAAGCATTGGGAAAAGTTGAGGGAACTTCAGGCAAGCTAACACGACCTTCAGGCCTCACCTAAAACTCCTACATTTCCATATCCAAACTTGGCTGAAACAGGTTTTTTTCAAGATTCTAACTCCTTATTTAGGCATCATTAAGCTTAGGTTTGTGAAGCAAAAATGTAGTCCTTAAGTTGCTTGAACTGTACATATGCATAGCTTGTATTTATATTAACTGAGCTAGGAGAATTTGGATGATGAACATGCTGGAAATTTTAGGTTAGAATTTAGGGCCACTGAAATTCTCTCTGGTCTTTGAGAGTTAGATCAAGTTTTTTATATCATTAGAATCGTGGCTTAAAACTCTATAAGTTTCATGTTGTGAGTTTTTGATTTCATGCAAACAATAGCAAGAATAGGTTGAAGAGGCAGAACGCGCGTAGGAAGTGTCTCAAGATCAGGGATGATGTGATTCTGGGCCAAGGCGCTTGGGCCTGCTTCTTTCAACACCCCCCATTCTGTTATTTGCACCCCCTGACCCATTTTCTTTATTTTTGCATATTTTTTTCATTTCTTTTTTTTTATTTTCTGACTTTATTATTTTTTTCTTGAACATTTAAAATCACAAAAATATTTTCTTTATTTTTGGCATTTTATCATATTTTATTTTATTTTTATTTGCATAATAAATAATTATTTGGTTAATATTACTTTATTTTCTTAATTAAAACTTATAAATAATATTAAAATACTTACATATTTTATTTTATTACTTATACATTCAAAATAATATTTTCATACAATATTTTATTTTTTAATATTTTTTATATATTATTTTTATTATTTCTTTGTACATAAATGAAATAAAATAATTTTAGAATATATTTTCTATTAAACTAAAAATTAGGGTTTTCACCCTTTCCAAAAATAATCATTTTTATTTTCTTATTTTTTGACATAAATAAATTTATTTTACATACATAAAATAAATACAAAAAACATTTTGCATATTTACAATTTATTCCATATTTAAATATTTGCTTATTTATTTATTGGTACAGATAAATTCAATTTGGTTGTAATAGTTTTAGGGTTTTATTTTTGAGCAATATCCCCTTATTCAAAACTTGTATCCCCCTCCCCATAATAATGTTGTAATAGTCTTAGATTTACTTTTACGCATTTTATCGCTTTCAAATACCATGATAGTGAGATTAGGGTTTTGTATGCAAAGACAAAAAAATCAAACAAATAGCATGACTAAACACAAGACAAAAATGCATGAAAAATGACAACACAAATCACACAAGCACCCCTAGGGTTTCATCCACTTTGTTGCCTTAAAATGGACATGGTATGCATGCTAGGTATCTTGGCAAAAATCAAACAAAATAAAAGATCATAGTCCCTCGATGACGCTATCTTGGTTGCCTAAACAAAAATGGTCTAGTCCCTCAAAAACTTGCTAAGATACTTGGCACCATTGCTATCATGGTCATACGATGACCCACGCCCGTCCCGTTTAACATCCAAAGATAGGTTTGTTTACCAAATGCAATGGTAAAACAACAATATCAAAGGAATAAAAATGTGTAGGAAAGATCTTTGAGTAGGGTAGACAACTCCTAGTTACTTGATCAATTTGCAAACCATCCTTGCTATTTTCAAACAAACACATACACAATTTTAAAACATTTTCCAAACAAACTTTCAAACATTGAAACATTTTTCAAAAGACAAACACCTTTGTATACATTCAAACAAGAATCATTACAAAGGTTGCCTAAACAAAGGCCTCTTTTCAAAATACTTTCAAAACCACATACAGAAGCACCATTTAAAACAATTGAAAAGCAAAAGCAAGTGATCTAAAACAAGTAACTAAGAGCCCATGGAAAACCATGGATGAAAAGGGTGCTAGAACCTTCCCTTTTTATAATCTACCCCCCGAACCCAAAAACAATCTCAAAGGTCTTTCCTGCGCTTTTTTACCTTTTCTTTTGGATAAAATAAAAGTTGGTGGCGACTCTTGCTAAACCGAAACATTTGCGAATGAAAAACGCAAAACCTCAAGTCAGTTCTCCCACCGCATCACACATAACCATTATTACACAACCCAATCTCAATAGGCTATAGAACCCTTACAAATTCAGAAAGAGATGCCTAAAATACAAGAGCCAAAAAACAAAGTTACCCCTTCAAACAGAAAGGACTTCAGTCTTCATGCCTGATTAAAGCCTGGTAGATCATCCAGTCTTGATCAGTCTCTGGGTCATTTTCTTCCATTGGTTTCTTCTTTATATTCTTCATCATTGTTACTGAAGTCTTCCTATGTACAGTGGCTTCAGTAGATGATCCACCATGTAATCTTCCAACACTTTCTTGAGCATAGGATCCAACTTCCTTGTTTTTGTCCCTCTTAGTCTCAAGGAACCTCTCAATAGCCTTGTTAGTGTTGACACCCTTCCTAAAAGAAGTCCTCTTAGAATTCTTCTGGTTTTGACTCATGTTGACTAATACATTCACTTGAAAGAAGGAATAAAGAACTACTTTCCTAGAACCATATAGAGTTATGAGGACTTTTATCTGGCATGTAACACTTATCCAAATAAAAGAGGTGATTGAAAAAAATAAATCACCATGAATACATGTGAACCATAGAGAATAAGAGAGATGTTTTGGCTTGGTCTCCCGCATGTTTCCCTAGCATTAAATGTTATAGGATATCACATATTCACACATTAAACACACTTCTTAATTTTTCAAAGTGGACAACAACTAATGGCTTAGTGAATATGTTATCTAGTTGTTAGTCAGTTGCAATGTGCTCCAAATTGACCACTTTATACTCCACAAGATCTCTAATGAAATGATGGTGAATGTCAATATGCTTGGTTCTACTGTGTTGCACAAGATTCTTAGAAATATTGATGGAACTCATGTTGTCACAGAACAATATCATGACATCTTGTTCAACATTGTACTCCTTTAGCATATTTTTCATCCATAGCAATTGAGTGCAACTACTTCCTTGGAAGTCACTTGTGTAACCCTTTATTTCATTAAGATCAATCAACACTTGATAAATAAACTACATTGTATTTCTTACCATCAGATCCTTATAGTCTCTTATGATGGCACATTCTGAAGTAACATTCGAGGTATTGTTTACATCTATTTCAGTAGATACCAAAGTGTGAGTGCCCTTTCCCATTTGATGTTTTGCATGATGTCAAAACTAGGATAACCTTATAATTTATGTATATTGGACGATATCTCTAAGTCATTATTTGCACCTTTGCATTAGGTTACTTATAATGCATTTAGAACATGTTTGGAAAAGGTATCAAGCACTAAAATTCAGTTTCTGCATGAAAAATATGTCCATGTGTTGACACATACGATGGATGTCGACAAATGTGGATCAATATTAAATCATGTAGGCATTGTTTCTACGTGTCGACACATACAACTCTCAAGGTTGACGCATATTTAAAAAATTGCATCTATGTATCGACACATACGACTTTCAGGTTGACACATGTACCTCATTTTTAAAGCTTGTAACTTATGTTTCTTTGTGTCGACATAAGACCTTGAATAGTTTGACGCATTTCATTACAAGTGTTGACACAAGACCTTGAATAGTTTGACGCATTTCATTACATGTGTCGACACATGACTTATATGTGTCGACACATGGTGTAGCTTTTCTAAAAATTGAATTTCTTTTCAATTTTTAAGTCTCCCTTTTTTCCTCCAACATGTAGACATATAAATACTTCATACATGCATCATTTTCAACTTGATGAAACTATAAACACATACAAATATTTCTCATCATCTTCAACTTCTCACCTATGCATAGACACAAACAAACTACACATAATCATTTTTTGTTTGGGTTCCATCTAGACTTATGCTGATACCGTCAAATTTAGGTTGGTGTAAGCAGTGTATTGGGTCGAGAATATTTGGGGGTTTCATCCGGAAAAACTATGGTTTGTCCTTTAAGATCATAGTGTTGATTTATGGGTTTGTACAATATTTTGCAAATATTGGATTCGATCGAGTGAAAGCTTTGAAGAACGGTGGGTTTTGTTGAAGGAGTAGTGTGAGACGGTCAATCGTTTGGAAATCTTAGGTTACGATAACGCGCAATTGGACTTTATCGAGTAAAATCTTTGAAGAATGTGGGTTCTTGCAAAGGAGTAGTGTGAGACGGTGAATTAATTGGTGTTATTGTATTACTTGGTCGAGCTCAAGATCAAGGGAAGAGAAAGGATTATAATTAACATCAAACATTGGGTTTGTAGGGTTGCATTGCTACATTTCTCTTGTAATAAACTTTTTGCAAATTAAGAATTTGATATCTCAATTCCAAACAAAATTATGGGAAGACGCATGCATAGAAAGGACAATTGGTGAACTACCTAAACAAATCCTTGTGTTCTCTCTCTCTCTCTCATTTAGTTCTATATACTTTCTATAGAAAATTGTTAAATTCATTGATTGTGTAATCTACACGTATAGACAAATTCTTTGATAATTATATTTGAAATTGCTTTGTTGATTACATTAGAATCAATTAGATTGTAAGTGGTATTTAATATAAACAAAGTTCAAAGAAAAGTCTGAAAAATCGATTGCACATCAAGTGTTCGATAATTTGCTAATTTACATTTTATCAATAATTTAATTGAAAATAAGTTTACATCGTGTTCATAATAAAATAATTAATTTAGAATCTATTATATTAATAGCTTACCATTTTTTTATTTCATTTGGTTTCTAACGAATAACTGAGTTTCCAATAGTCGGTTCGGTTTAGATGACTTGTTTGTTCTAGGTTAAATCTTCCGCTTGCCATAATTTTCCATTTGTTTTCAAAACAGAATTTTTAAAAAGGAATTTTTTTCTTTAGGGATCTATTCACCCCCTCTAGATAAGTTATTGTCGTCTAATAAGTGGTATCACGAGCTCCCGTTTATTCCGTGCTTCAAATCACTTATTAGATAATAGCTATAGAATCAAAAGAGGCGCACAATAGAACACTCGTATTCACCGGTGAAAACTATGGTTATTGGAAAGCTTGTACGCGTATTCATATCAACTCATATGGTAAGGAAATGTGGGACGCTATTATTAATGGTACAACTCATGTTACCATGACCGGTGATAATTATGTTGTCACACCTAAACTGAAATTACAATAGAATGATGATGATAAGAAAAAGTAGGGTTACGATTGGAAAGAAAAAAATATTCTCATATCCACTCTTGGTGTTGATGAATTTTAGCGTGTTTCCCATTGTGAAACCTCTAAAGCTATGTGGGACACATTGCAAGTTATCCATGAGGGAAATAATAAAGTTAAACAAGGTATAATTAATACACTAAATCAAGAGTTCAAACTATTTTTCATGAAGCATGGTGAGACCATTGCCAAAATACAAAAGAGGTTCTCTCATCTCATTAATCGTTTAAATGCATTTGGGAACCGGTTTCCAATGAAATTGCTACTAATAAATTTTTGAGGTGTCTTACTAGGAATTTACAACCAAAGGTCACCGTGATCAAGGAAGCTAATTATCTTACAAAACTAGACCTCACTATATTGTTTGGTAAGCTTGAAGAACACGAGCTAGAACTCACTTGCTTGGAGAAACATAAGAAAAAGCATGAAAAGAAGGAAAAAGGAATGGATAAGGAGTTAGAAAATAAGTCTATTTCTCTAAAGGCTTCTAGTTTGAGGTCCTCAACAAATGAGCAAAGGGATATTAATATTAGTGAAAACGAGAATTCAGATGATGAAAAAATGGGGTTATTTGTGAAAAGGTACAATAAGTACATTAGAAAGAATGGAGTAAGGCACTTCGACAAAAATATCACCAAGTTTAGAATACAATCTACATAATCAAAGGAAGATGACAACAAGAAAGGAAAATCAAGACTTTCGTGTTACAATTATGGAAAAGCTGGCCATTACAGGCCAAATTATCCACTCCTTGATAAAGATAATGAGAAGGGTCAACACAAGAAATCTGATAAGTCTAGAAGAGCATATGTTGCTTGGGGAAGTGATAGCTATTCCTCAAGTGATGAAGACTCAATGATTAATTAAGCTTCTGTAACCATTTGTCTCTCGACCCATTATAATGAAAATAAGAAAAAGGATGTCAAAGCATCAAAATATTATGAGGTTTGTGTAAGAACAAGATTTGGTTCTGCAATATCATCTCTGAGTTTTGATGATAACAAATAAGTATGATTGGATAAACAATTTTGTTATACTAATGTTTGTCATTGTTGAGTACTTAACAAGCAGGTTCTGATTCTGATGAATGGAGTGGCCAAGACATTAGAAGAGAATTAATTCCACTTCTATGTTACACAAGTTCTGTTGAACAGTAGCAAGACGCAGCTCTGAAGACTCTGAAGACCTGGTGTTATGTTCTCACTTCTAAACTCATGCTCACAGAAGACTATAAAGTTCAGAAAGAAAGAAGATAATGTTAACATGGTACGAATAGTACATGGTATAATCAACGTTTCATTCCACTACCATGAAAGGACGGACGCGTTGCACGATCTTGTCCCCCACGTTACTGTTCAAGCTGCCAATGTTTCTGGAAATTCCAAGAGTATTCCTTAACAGATACATTATGCTAATGGATATATATAAATGCTTAAAGACTAAGAAAGAAAGCAGCCTACCAATGAAATATTCACGCGCAAACACTGTTCATTGCTTTCATATTCTTAAGTCACTGTTCATAAAATAGTTTACATACTCAGCTTTTTAGAAGCAACATTCTTGTAAACAAAACTTGTATTCAAATTGTTGTTTGATATTACTTAAGGAACTAGGTAAGTCTGAATCCTTAGGAAGTCTAGAGCTTGCGAGTTTTAGAAGTTTTTAATCACTTTCGGATAGCTTGTGCATTGTAATAATCAGGTTGATTATTAGTTAATATTCCTTAAGGGACCGGGTAGGCCTGAATCCTTAAAAAGTCTAGGAATTGTGAGTCTGGAGGTTGTTAGTCACTTGCAGGTAGCTTGTGAAAATTGTAATCAGTTTGGTTATAGTGAATTAAGTCCTCGGTTGAGTGAGACGAAATCACCTTGGCGGATGGACTAGACTAGCTTGATAATTTTCTAGTGAACTAGTATAAACATACATTGTTCTTTACTTCTTGTTCTTATTTATTGCTATTATCAAGAGTGAAGGAAAAAACATTTTAACTTAAAAGGGGAATATTTTTAAAAGAATCGTTTTGTTTTATAAACCCAATTCAAACCCCCCTTTCTTGTGTTTTTCACACCTTCAATTGGTATCAGAGCTCCGGCTCTGAGAAGATAAAAAGTTTGAAATTTTTATCAACACTTAACAGTGTCCAGTACCGATCCAGTGTGTGTGAAAAACCAATGGCTACATCTACTTTCAATGTGGATAATAAGGATAATGATAGAGATCACTATAGTTCAAAACCTCCTATGTTTGATGGGGAGAAATTTGACTATTGGAAGGATAGAATAAAAAGTTACTTTCTAGCATATGACTTGGATCTATGGGACTTGGTAGTTGATGGCTACACTCACCCAGTAGATGATAAAGGTCATGAGATTGTAAGAAGTGCAATGACTGAAGCACGGAAAAAAGTATGCAAAAATCACTACAAAGCAATAAACATTCTTCTAAGTGTTATCTCATATAATAAATATGAGAAAATCACAGACAGAGAGACTGCAAAGTCTATTTTTTATTCTCTTCAGATGACACATGAAGGCAATGCACAGGTAAAAGAAACAAAGGCTATAACCTTAACTCAAAAGTATGAAGCCTTCAAGATGGAAGACAGTGAATCTGTGGAAACAATGTTTTCAAGATTTCATACTCTTGTGGCAGGACTTAAGGTTCTGAACAAAGGTTACTCCATCGCATATCATAATAAAAAGATTATCAGAAGTCTTCCTGTTAAATGGAGACCAATGGTAAGTGCCTTAAAATTGGAAAAGGATCTGAACAACACCTCTCTTAAGGATCTGATTAGCTCTTTAAGAAGTCATGAAATATAGTGGAACAAGATGAACCTCATAAGAAGGTAAAATCAGTTGCTCTAAAGTCTACTTCTGGGAAAACCAAGGCTTACCAAGCTAAGGAAGAATTTGAAGAAGATTCAGATGATTATGAACTCTCCTTAATATCCAGAAGAATAAGTAAAATCTAGAAGCACAAATAAAGCAAGTTTAGAGGTTAAAGAAGGACATATGGAAGAGGTGAATCCACTTCTGGTCAGATAAATGCTTCTGGAAAATAAGTCACTTGCTTTGAATGCAACGGGCCTAGGCATTACAAAAATGATTGTCCAAATCTTAAGAAAGACAAGAAGCCTAAAAAGGCTTACAAAGCTAAGAAGGGTCTCATGGAAACATGGGATGATTCATAATCAGAAGATGAAGATTTTGATGAAGAACATGCAAACATGGAATTCATGGCCAGTGTTGTACCCCAAAATTTGCCCTCTCATTTCTCAAGAATTTTCTCACAAGATTTCTATTGGATCAAGACTACACAAGGTTTGATCAGCTCAAGATACTTCCTCAACACTGGTGACTCAAAACTAAAGTTCAAGATTGCACAAGTACAATTGGGCTCTCAATCATAAAATTGAAGAAGAGCAAGTATGCTTCGATCCACAAGCTTCGATCGAGCATTTGACCTCCTTCGATGCAAGCTTGGTTTACATCCTTCGATTGGACATTATTGCTTCCTTCGAGCAAGATTTGGTCCACAAGCTTCGATTGAGCATTTGGCTTCCTTCGATGCGAACTTGGTTTATATTCTTCAATTGGACATTTTTACTTTCTTTGAGATAGCTTTATTTACATCCTTAGATTAGGAATTTGGCTTCTTTGAGCAAGCTTTGGTCCACATGTTTCATTTGGGCATATGGCCTTCTACATGCTAGCTTCGATTCAGAGAGCAATGGCCTCTTGCAGTTTTGCTTGGATTCACTGAAATAGCTCCTGCATGAAAGCTTCGATTCAGAGAGCAATGGCCTCCTGAATGCTTGCTTCACAAAGAAGTTGCCTCCTGCAGGCATGCTTCGATTCAGAAGGCAGTGGCCCCATACATGTTGGTTTCGATTCAAATGTCAGTAGCTTCCTACTAGTCTCTTTCGATTAAAGAAGGAAATGACCTTTTGAAAGCTTCCTTAGATTCAGAAGGCATTGGCCTTCTGAAGGCTTACTTTGATTCAAAGTAGGGACCTCCTACATGCAAGCTTCGATTGCACCATTGGCCTTACATGTTTGCCTTGATTCACAAAGCAGGGATCTCCTGCATGCAAGCTTCGATTGCATCACTGGCCTTACATGTTTGCTTGATTCACAATGCAATGCAAACTTCGATTGGGCATATGACTTCTTTTGAGCAAGCTTGATTCCTGCTTCGATTGGGCATTATACTTCTTTTGAGCAAGTTTGATTCCTGCTTCGACTAGGCATTGTACTTATTTTGGGCAAGCTTGATTCTCGCTTCGTTTAAACATTTAGTTTCTTTGTGCAAGATTGGTATACATCCTTCGTTTGACCACGTGACCTCTTGTAGGAAAGTTTCGATTGGACAGTGGCTCTTCATGCAAGCTTTCATTTGAAGCAAAGGCATCTTGCATGCTTGCTTGGAGTCATAAAGTAGTGACCTCCTGCAGGAAAGCCTTCGATTGGACAAGGGCCACCTTCACACAAGGCTTCGATTAGAGTATTGGTTCCCTTCGAAGCAATATACTTCGAATCCAATATGAACCCTTCGAGCAAGATTGGTTGAAGAACAAATCTCATAGCCTTATCCTCCAAATCTCACTTGTCAGGCTATGTTACTTCTAAATCTTTACATAATCCGAGGCTTGCACAGATTTGTGATACATTACACAAAGATTCGAAGCTTTATCCATTGGATAATACCATTCTTGGATGAAATGGCAAAAAGCTACATACCTTTTTTTTCCATAAAGAGTACTTTAATCACAAAGTTAGTTCCCAATATGATTTTTGTCTGAACACAAGCAACGTCAAAAGCACAAGTCAAATCTCCTGCCCCCAACAGACATCAGTCCCTCACTTGTACTTGAAACCTTGTAACAACAAAAAGGGATCAAACTTGTTTTCATTTTCAACTAAAACATGGTTTGTTATCCTACAAACCTGGTTACTCCAACATCTCTGACCTTTTCTCTATAAATAGAGAAACCATTTGCAAGTTGAAACAGACTTTGAGTGGTGTGGAAAGAATCTTCAAAAACTCTCAAACTCTCAAACTCTAAAAAACTCTTAAACTCTCAAAATTCTCATACACTAAACACACTCTCAAACCCAGAATCTAAAGAAACACCACACTTGTTTCTTCCCTTCGAATCCAGAACCCAGGGAAACACCAACCCAACTTTTTGCTCTTGCTTTCAAATCCAGCACTAGAAACACAACACTTGTTTCTTTTTCTCTTTCGAATCCAGAAGCAACCCAACGCTTGGTTCCTTCTTTTGAGCCTAGCGTTAGAAACATAAGACTTGTTTCTTTCCTTCGAATCTAAAAGTATCCAGGGGAGCAACTCAAGGTCCAACACACACATTCCAGCTTCAAGCAAGGTAAGTCACCCTGACCTTAACCCTTTCGTTTCAAGCATGTAAATAACATTTGTTCACTTTTTATTTCTGTCCTTTTGATTGTATGCTTTTCTTGTCCAAGTATATGTTAGAACTAACATGTACACACTCAAATGAAAGAAAGAGTTTCCTGTGAATCGAAGCCTTAGGCTTCGCCCCTTACTACTTTACAATGGAAAACAGAACAAAGAAAGGAATATGAATTGAAGGGTGCTTGCTCACACTAACTTCCAAGCCCAATCAAAAGAAGAGGAAAAAGGGTGAATCGAAGGGAGCATCTCACGCTGACTTCCAGGCCCAAATCGAAAGAAGCCAGGAAGAGTTGAATCGAAGGGGCTATTGCCTGGATCGAAGAACTTATTTTCCTTTTTTCATTTTGTTTTGTTTTTTACATTTTTCTTGCTGTTCAATATGGTTGTAATAGCGCAGGACATTATTTTTCGCATTTTTACCGCTTTATATAAAATGTTAGTAATTAGGGTGTGTATGGAAAGATGAAAACAATACTTAGACCACCCTAAATTCAAGACAAAAATGCATGCAATCAAACACACCATTCACACACATGCACCTCTAGGGTAATCTTATTTGTTTCCTCAGAAAATAGTCATGTCCCTCGAATATGGGCATTTTAGCAAAGACCCTCGATAAAAGATCGTAGTCCCTCGATGTCTCTCGAAGTTGCCTTTGGTAAGCGATCTAGTCCCTAATGAAATTGCTAAAACTTCCCATAGGTTTCCTTCTATGACTATACAAACAACCCACGCCCGTCCCCTCACATCCAACGATGGGGCTTCTTATCAATCAATGGTAAGATATCGACATTTAAAGGAGGAGGAAAAGAACGTTAGACCTTTTGAGTAGGTAGGACGCTCGTAGTTGCTTTCTTGCTCACAACTAAAAAACCATTTTCACCCCAACACTTTCAATTGAAACATTTTCAAAAGTCAAAGCTCTTTGTACGCATTCTTATAGAGACGAGAATCATTACAAAGGCACTTTTCAAAATCACTTTAAAAAAAAATATTCCACAACAAACACCTCTTTGAACTATTTTCAAAACCAACACTTTGTACGCATTCTTATAAAGACGAGAATCATTACAAAGACTTTTTCAAAATATTTTCAAACCCACACCACAAAGCACATTTTCAAACAAAGCAAGTGATATAGCAAGCAACTAAGAGCCCGTAGATAACTACAGATGAAAATGGTGCTAATACCTTCCTGTTGTACCCCAAAATTTTCCCTCCCATGTTTCTCAAAACATTTCAAGAAAGATCCTCAAGTTGCTCAAGGAAGTCCAAGGGTTGACCAGACAAACTCTCTCCTAAGGCAGTCTACCTCAAATTAGGGTTTCATGTTGCATCAAGATACTTAAGTCCAAGGGATCTAAAATTCTAACCATTTTCCTAATATGTTCTCAAGATCATCCATGTCAAGTTTCAAGCCTTGCAGAGGAAATTTGCTCAGTCAATTGCTCAAAGGCCTGAAAATCGACTATGCTAGGGCAAAAGTCAATTGTAGCCCACATACATTCAAACCTCAATTTTTTTGGTCAACATCCTCATTTTGAAGTATTATTCATCATTTGATCAAGGGTTGATCATGATTCATCAAGGATTGCTCACAATTCATCAAAACCCAAAAGTTGCTAAATTAGGGTTTTGTAGGAAAAGTTAACCCAACTTTGACCAAGCATAACTTTCTCATACTTTATTAGAAATGACCCATCTAAAGCTCACTTTGAAGAGGATACAATTCCCTACAATCCATCTTCATCTCCAAAGTTCAAAATATGCACTCACAAGAAGTTATGGATTTGGACATTATAGGTCATTTTGAAAAGTCAACAAAAACACCTTTTTTGTCAAAGATCCATACACGAACATGGAAGACTCAATTGAGATGAGACCAAAAAGGTTGCTTATAGGACATCTCAAGATTTCTAAAAAGTCCAAGAACACCTTCAAAGAGTCAAAATTGAAGAAGTTATGCATTGGTGAAGTTGACCCTTTTTGCAAAATTGCCAAAAGTCAAATATACCTCAAATTGCAATTTTTGTCAAATGGGCCCAACTTTTTGTACTTGTTTTGAGTTTGTAACATGGTCCACGAGCCCTAACTCTTCCCACTTGCCTTTATTTTATTTTTGCCATTTATTTTGATTTTTTATTTCAATTAAAACAAATTAAATCAAAATAAATCATGGAAATATCAAAATCATTTAAGTCTTGAGATTTGGTGCATATTTCAAGTCCCTTGTACAGCTAGCAACAAAATCAAATCGTGCAAAGCATGTTTGTGCATGAAAAGATTGATTTTTGGCCTATTTTGGAAAGATCTTCATGAGAATCAAATCATGATCAAAGACCATAATTGACAAAGATTGAAAGCACATTTATAAACCTAATTCTATCAGTGATATATATTAGACAAATGCAGACCAAAAGCACAAGGTTTTGAGGCGTGTAAGAGGAAGAACAAACTTGAAAAATAAAGGAAAAGTGGTGATTTGTTTCCATATTTCTGGGCATTTTCAAGACTCCCAAGCCATCTAATTCGCTTCCTGGGAGTGCAAGGAAGCTATACCAATCAAAAGCAAGCGTCTTCGTTCCCAGAATTTGGTTCCACGACCCCCACGGTTTGTCACTATTTTCAAAATCGAATCTCTTTATCCTTGCATCTTTATCATGTTTCAATAGCATATTTATAATCTCTAACGTGTTTGCAAGCTCACGGTGACAATTAATTGCATTTTCGTTGGCTATATTGAAATCCACCATTGCTAGGGTTTTTTTGTTGCGTTTTGGGATCTTGTTATACAGGCAAAATTGGTCCACAAGAAAGGCACCATGATGCTCACTAGGCCAAGACGAATTGGTCCACAGCATTAGATTTCATTTATCGTGCCTGTATGTGATTTTGAAATGTGCAGGAGTTATAGCGACGAACCTATGTCTGTAGGTAAAAGTATCTGACTTTTACCAACAGAGAAGGGAAGAAGAAGACCTGCGTGGCACCATCCCATTTGCCTGTTTGAAATTTCGCGCGCAGGAAATTAACAAGTTCTGTTTTTTTTATATTATTTATTTGTTTCTCTATGTACAACAAACGCGCTTGGTTCAATTGGTGGGAGGCATGTGAAAAAGTCCATAGGACCTGGGTTCGATTCTCAGGTCCCCTTTATTTATTCAACATATTTTTCTATACATATTCCTATGCGTAGGTTTCCAGTACACCCCACCATGTGCCATCAGCTTGCAACCACCAGATCTGAAACAGATTTAATCCAAAGGCCATCATTGGAGGACCATAGTGCACCTTGGTCAACGTACATCATGGAAGCATAGAGGTCAACATGGACCAAGGTTCTTGAGCCCAAAAAATTGCTAATGACACCCCTCCAACTGCTATTTATCAGGCCCATTTTCTTTTTCTTTTCTTTTAGATTTCTTTTTATTTAATTAATTAATTTAATTATTTTACTAACACACAAAATTAATTCTTTTTTATCAAAAAATCATAAAATCAATTTTTCATCAAATTAGATTTAGGGTTTTTTATTAATTAATTTAATTAGTTTATTTAATTTTAGGATAACTTTAATTTGTCTTTGTAAATAAATTAAAATAAATTAGAAACTAGGGTTTTTTGCTTAACCTAATTTTTATTTTCTTTTCTCAAAAATAACCAAAATACAAAAATATGTCAAATGTAATTAATTTTCTTAATTTAAATTAATTAGTAATTAGGTTTGTACATATTTAACTTAAAACCTTATTTTCTCAAAATAATAAAAAACAACAAAAAATGATTTTTCTTTTAATTAGGATAGACGGGGTCAAAATCCTAATTTTGCTCGTCCTCGATTTATCGCGCGTGTTTACCTATTTTTACAATATTGATGTAATTGCTCATGAGATGTAATAGATTAATTAGGACTTTTTTCGTTTATTTATCGTTTTTGCGGGTTTTTTGGCTATGTAATTAATACCCGAAGCCTTGTAATAGCGTAGCTTTATTTTCTCGCACTTTAATTCTCGCAAACATTAACTGTTAGATGTATGGATTGCATGACAAGACTGTATGTAAATTTTAAAATGGTTAACAAACCCTAAATGTGCAAAGATAATAACTGAAAGTGAATCACTTGCACATGCGCACTCTTAGGGTATACTCTCACTTCGGTTGCCTTCGGTAAACAATCATTAAGTGTAGGGTATTTTAGTGGTCGCTCTTTTGTCTAAACAAAGATCAAATATTAGGGCTCTGTTGCCTTAAATATTAATCTGAAAACATTAGGGCTATTACTAAGACGTCCTAACATTGCTTTAGTGATCGTACATCCCTTTCAAATTGACCCTTACAACTCCAACGACGGTGCTACCTACTCACTAATAGTGGTATAGCGCTGTCTAAAGGAAACAAGAACATAAATATTCTTTTTTCGAGTAGGTAGATGCTAGTAGGTACTTGCTCAAATCAAATGTTTTCACACCAAACACTTTTTTAAAACAAAGTTTTCAAAACGACTTCGTAACACTCTTGAAGACATAAGCAAGGGTTAAATCGAAGTAAAACAAAAGCTTTTCAAAACACACAAACATGAAAGCAATTTTTTAAAATGATGAGCAGATAGAAAGCCACAGATAGAAAGGGTGCTAATACCTTCCCTTTCTATAATTTACTCCCCGTACTCAAAATCTCAAAAAAGGAATTTTTCTGTGCTTTTGTCCTTTCCAGTTGGATAAAATAAAAGTCGGTGGCGACTCTTGCTTACCGCGACATTTTGCAAACACAAACGCAAAACACAAACCAGTAAAAACAGTCTAGTTCTGCCACCGTACCACACTTCCCTTTTCATAACCTACCACCCGAACTCAAGAAAACATCTCTAAAGGTATTTCCTATTATTTTCGCCCTTTCCTTATTGGATAAAAGAAAAGTCGGTGGCGACTCTTTCTATCTGCACCAATTGCGATCAAACGTAAAACAACCAAGTCAATTCTACCACTATATTATAGAACTGGCAACTCTGCTCGAGAATGAAACTTAAAAGTGGGGTTACCTTAGGTCTAGATCACCTTTACTTGCTTTCCTTATTTAACTTACATGCTTTACATTATGGTTCCTTGTTTGGGTTTGTTTTGATCCTCTACCCGGATCTGGGGCACCTTTTAGGTAAGTAGCAATAGATTGTGGAAATTGTGCGGGGTATACCGACATGGTTGAAGCAATAGCTATGTTAGTGTGACACATTTGTTGGTACCGGTAGCCCTTGAGTAGTCAAGGAGAATACGGGGCCGCTGTGTGGTGTCATGAAGCACTGACTGACCTTAGAACCTTAATTGAACAAATTGGCCATTAGGAAGTAGTGAAATAGCCGGCTTTGGTGCAGTCCGACGTTGGTTGTTACTCGATGCTACACTCATTGAGATCTGACTTTTGGGATATTTCGATCGCCAATAAAGAGGATTGCACCGAAACAATGCCCAATGAAGAAAGATCAATGATATTGAGATCCCCTAGAACCCGTTTACTTTCTAGGACAGGTTAAGCCAACTAAACTTCAAGAGGGTACTTACCTACAAACTTCATGCAAGCCTAAACCTAAGGACTTGTCTTCTTTGTGTGTATATGATTATAAAGACTTGCTTGTGTTGCATACTTGTACATAACATCATAACATCATACCATATCATTTTCAATAACCATTTCAAGGATCTCAAGAGCCTATGATGCAGGGTCATGTTGAACCAGATGTCTATCAAGGGGCAAGAGGATTCATTCTCCTCTAATCAAACACCATCAAAGACCGAAGTACGATAACTTGAGTCAAGGTCTATGACCCACTTGACATGGTGATCTTGATTCTCGTGGAAGGACATCCACCGACATGAAGTTCTCCAATCAAAGTTGTGACCAAATTTCAACTTATAACATCTTCTTGTGTTTACCCCACGAGATCCTTGAAAACATGCATCCACATACCATGCATCATATCATGACAGGTTTTCCCACACATGTTTCCTTATCTCTCTACTATTTATTTCAGTAAGATGGATATGGAACAAACAGTGAAGGACCTTCAAGCACAAAATGCCTAATTCCAACAAATGTTCCTGGCTATGGCTAAGGGGCAAGAGGACTTGAAGACTCTCATTCTCAAAGACAAGAAGAAAAAGACAAAGAAGTTGGTGGGCATCCTGAATTTAGGAAGGAGGTTCAGAGGACCAACAAAGCGAGCTCTAGAATTCACAACTCCGTCAATTGAGGGGGACAACCAGACAAAAGAAGGGGACCACAGTCTGGGGTCTACCGAAGAAGAGGCTGACTACGCTAAAGAACAATATCTACCGGCGGATGAAAGATACAAACAGCTTGAAGACAAATTAAAGGCTATAGAGTTCCAAGTTATGCCTGGCTTGGACCTTAGAGACTTGGGTTTAGTTCCTGGCGTGGTTGTTCCCTACAAGTTCAAGATCCATGCTTTTTCTAAGTATGATGGGGTCTCTTGCCCGAAACTCATCTAAGGTCTTACGTGCGTAAGATTCAGCCACACATTACTGACTGAAAGCTCTGGGTCCATTTCTTTCAAGAGAGTCTAGCTGGGACTCAACTTTCATGGTTCTATCAATTGGAGAGTTCCTGTATCCACACTTGGGAGGATTTAGTTGTTGCTTTCTATAAGCAGTACTAATACAACACTGATCTTGCACCAACTCGTGTGCAGTTGCAGAATATGACCATGGGTCCTAACGAGGGCTTGAAGGAATACGCCCAAAAGTGGAGAGACCTAGCTGGCCGAGTGCAGCCACCCTTAACGGGCAGGGAGCTGATTGATATCTTTATGGAAACTTTGACATGACCTTTCTTCAATCACCTAATCGGATGCTCCTTTGTTGGATTCACCGAATTAATTTTAACTGGGGAGCAAGTTGAAAATGGAATCAAAAGCAGTAAAATCCAAAGGGGTGCATCTTCAAGTGCAGGGAAGCAGCCTTTCTTGGGGAAGAAAGAGTCCAATGTTGTGTACGGCCAAAAGGGTTGTAACAAGATTAGCCACGATCAACATGCAGGGGCAGTCCTGATCTCTAGTCCTGCATCGCAGCGACAACAACAACGGGAAAATCAGCGAAGTCAAGACGAGCCCAAGAGATAGTTTACCAACATCAACATGCCACTGTCTCAAGCATTGCAACACATGTTGAGGATGAATCTGATCACATTGATAGGACCTCATCCAAATCCCAAAACTTCTTCTCCTAACTACAATCTTGATGCAATATGTGCATATCATTCTGGCAGTCCTGGGCATGATACTAACGATTGTTAGGCGCTGAAATACAAGATTCAAAACATGATTGACACGAAGGAGATTGAGTTCGATCCTCCAGAGGCTCCCAACATGATCACTGCTCCTATGCCAAATAATTGAGAGTGCCCATTTCATTTTTGAATTTTCCAAATTGTAATCTCTTTTGTTGTTCAAACACTTATCTATTAATGTAAAACTTTGTTTCATTAATGCATTGCATATGTTTGTCTTGAATTCATCCATTCTTTTTCACTATATTTACACTATGCTTTTTACTCCCTTTATGATAATCAATTTTTGTTAAAAGGTTGTAAGCCTTTAGAGGGAGGATGACGAAAACAATGCCATAATCTCATACAATATGCTTTTGGACAGACCTTGCTGATGATGTACATGCGTTCTTTCAATCCCTAAACACTGGAGTTATAAGGAAGATAATCCCTAGTCAACCCCTTTGATCCAAAGAAGTAGGAGTTTTCTTTTTCACACAAATTGAAACCTTTAATCAAAACCTGGGGTGGGGTTAGTTTCTCAGTTAATTCCAAAGTGCGCATTTAGTCGCAAGCTTTCACTTCGTACACAACAAGTGACACCAAAAACATTCCTCTAGAATCAAAAGATAGTGATGGTTCCCTATCAATAAGCAGTCATTTTCTCTCGAAAGAAAAAAGCCCGCTAAGTCGAAACCTACGAAAGAGACTTAAGAAAAAAAACCGGGGCATCCCGCTGACTGTAATCTCAAAACAAGAACAGTCAGGCAAAAAACAGGGATAATAAATCAAAAAGAGGTCACTACAAATCCTCGACAACATGAAAAATGTTGCAAAAATGACAACCTTCTCAAATAAACTTCCAAATATCTGAACCATCATTCCAGATTCAATAGGAGTTCAAACGCATAATTGAATGAGTTTAGGACTAGAGAACATCACGAAGAATAGGCGCGTACAAATACACTTTGAGTCTTATCCTTTGTTTCTTAAAACCATGAACCAGGCCACGCTACAACCCTTTAAAAGTCCTAATTGAAGCATGGGTTAGTTCGAAAGCATACTGTTACAAAAGGTATCCTGACTCCTGTAAGGCTAAATGCAAATCCTGAGTTTGAATTCATTTTTCTTACAAAAATTTTTATTTGCTAAAACTGCATTCTCAAAACTTCAAGACAAGCATAAACTTTGTATTGTTTGAATATCGTTGTTTTCATATGGCTATTTGTTTGATAGCATAGAAATTCACATGACAAACGACCAATGAATGAAAGTTCTCTCAAGAAACAGAATCACTTAAAATAGGAAGACACTTCAAATGGCAAATCTCCTATAAGCAAGGGGGCATGGCATGTCATTGTCCAAACTCATCTGGGGTAGTCAAGTCGAGATTCCGAGAAATCTCTCAAGAAGTACTGAATAACCAGGGGCAGATTTACATCTGAATCACTTGGGGCATTGAACATGAATTCTAGCAAAGATTTACGTACGACCAAGCAAACGTGTTCTGGAAGTACTACAACACTTACTACTAGGGGCAGTGAAAAATCTCCCACAAGGGTCCAAAACCCTCAAGGCTAAATTTATGGATATCCCCACAGAATTATCCCTAAAAAGTTGGATCAACACAATCTCCAGCCAGAGTTTCAATCTCCAAAAAACTTCTCTTCAACTGAGTTGATCTCGAGAATCCCCGAGGAACTCTACCAAAAGAAAACACCTCTCCAACAGATTGACAACAAGGCTTATTTCCCCAATAAACTATAGATTCCCCAGCTTGAGTTTGCCTCTCTGACTACTACAAATCAAGGGATCACAACCCCTCTTCCCCAATATACTTTTCTACAATCCCCAGTGAGTTGCTACAAAGCTTGGGAGAAAACCAGATAACAGTTAACTTCTTTATCCCCAACAAGTGGTTAACTTCCTTCCTCTTCCATCAAGAGATAACTCCTCAGTAGAGCAATGGAAAACTAAGACTCCTGAACCCTTTTCCCCAAGAAGAGGTCAACACTCTCCACATAGTCTTCTAAAAAATATTCCCCAGCAGAGTCTCTCCTCAAACAATAGACCAGGAATTCCCAACAGAAATGCTCTAAACAAAGTTGAAGATACACATACTCTTCATCCCTAGCAACAGTCCGAGATTTCATTTCCCAAGGCTCACCAGCACTTGTCAAGGATTTATTTTCCAAGACAAAGATACATTCCAACAACATTTCACATTTCATGCATCATATTACATACATGATAAATGCACACAGCATAATCCCATTTATTTTGAGAATATCATCAAGCCATGCATACACCTGCATGCAACTAACCCTCTTCATTGCAGGGAAAAGTCAATCAACAAAAGTCCTCTTTGGCAAATACCACAACCATTTTCAAAAGGTCAGAGATTAATTCCTAAAACAAGACAGGGCAACTATCTCTACGACCAACAAAAGAAAGTTCCAGATTAATACCTGAAACAAGACAGGAAAACTATCCGCGAATGATGAATTGTAGATTAATACTTGAAACCAGACGGGACAACTATCTACATGGGAAGATTGAAGATTAATACTTGAAACTAGATGGGAAAACTATCTTTCTTTCTATTAGGTCAGAGATTAATACCTGAAACCAGACAGGACAACTATCTCTACAACCAACAAAAAGCAAGTTCCAGATTAATACCCGAAACAAGACATGACAACTATCTACACGACCAGCTGAAGAAACCCTACACAGGTTCCTTCTCATACATTTCCAGATGAAGTTTCACATGGACTCATCCTGAAGAAACCCTACACGGGTTCCTTCTCATTTCCATATGCAATTTTACCCGGACTCATCATGAAGCAACCCTACCCAGGTTCCTTCTCATTTCCAGATGAAGTTTTACCCAGACTCATCATGAAGCAACCCTATCCAAGTTCCTTCCCATTTTCAGATGCAGATTTACCCTGACTCATCATGAAGCAAGCATACCCAGGTTCCTTCTCATTTCCAGATGAAGTTTTACATGGACTCATCCTAAAGCAACCCTACCCAGATTCCTTCTTATTTCCAGATGAAGTTTTACATGGACTCATCATGAAGCAACCCTACCCAGGTTCCTTCTCATTTCCAGATGCAGTTTCACACAGACTCATCCTGAACCAACCCTACCCAGGTCCCTTCTCATTTCCAGATGCAGTTTTACACAAACTCATCCTAAAACAACCCTACCCAGGTTCCTTCTCATTTCCAGATGCAGTTTTACCCGGACTCATCATGAAGCAACCCTACACAGGTTCTTTCTCACTTCCAGATGAAGTTTTACACTAACTCATCCTAAAGTAACCCTACCCAGGTTCCTTCTCATTTCTAGATGAAGTTTTACCCGGACTCATCATGAAACAACCCTACCCAAGTTCCTTCTCATTTTCAGAAGCATTTGTACCCGGACTTATCATGAAGCAACCCTACCCAGGTTCCTTCTCATTTCCAAATGAAGTTTTACAGACTCATCCTAAAGAAACCCTACTCAGGTTCCTTCTCATTTCCAGATGAAGTTTTACATGGACTCATCATGAAGAAACCCTACCCAAGTTCCTTCTCATTTCTAGGTGCAGTTTCACACGAACTCATCCCGAAGCAACCCTACCCAGGTTCCTTCTTATTTCCAGATGCAGTTTTACACGGACTCATCCTAAAGCAACCCTACCCAGGTTCCTTCTCATTTCTAGATGATGTTTTACATGGACTCATCATGAAGCAACCCTACACAGGTTCCTTCTCATTTCCAGATGCAGTTTCACACGGACTCATCCTGAAGCAACCCTACCCAGTAGAAAGGCAACCAAATTGGGCGTACCTTAGAGGTGTATATGCACAAGTGATTAAATTCGGTTCATTTATCTTTGTTATTAGGTTTGCTAACGCTTTGTTTTCAGTCTTTCCATACAAACCTAGTTACTAACAGTTAATATTTTGCAGAAATCTAAAGTGCGGGAATCGTAAATCCTACGCTATTACAAGGCTTTTGGGGAGGGGGTAGTTACATGTCCAAACTCTTGGAAGGAAAATAAAGAAAAGTAGTAAAAGCCCTAGTTAATTCTATTACATCCAGTAGAAAGATACAAAAATATGAAAATAGAAGGGAAATATTGAACGTGCGCGAAATGGAAAGAAACGTCTAAAAAAAACCTAAAAAGTTCTAGATGAATAAAGAAATCTTTTTTTGTTCATTTTTTATTAAGAAAATAATTTAAATTAAGTTAAATGAGAATGCCTAAATGTAATCCTAATTAATAAAATAAATAAAAGAAAACTAATTCTAATATTTTTGTATTTTTGTTTAAGAAAATATTTGAATTAAATAACCTATTTCTAATTGATTTTAAATTAATAAAATAGGTCAAAATAATTAAGTTAATTAGTTTACAAAAATTAAAATTAATTTTAGAAAAAATCCTAAATCTATTCACTATTATTATTATATTTTTTGTTTTTTATTATTATGAAAAAAATGATTAAATGAAAATAAACAATAAAACAAATAAAATAAAATAAACAAATTAGGCCTGATCTCTAAAACAAATAGGAGGGTGCATATTTTTGAAATTGCTAGGCCCGTGTATAAAAGAGCCCAAAGGCTGTATTGGATCTGGTGGGGGTACGTATTTGTTGCGCTTGCATCTGGATGTGTTGGCCTTTGATGGTGTAGATTTGAGGACACAGGGTGTGGGTGCTGGAGGTTGAAGTGCTGGATCTACAAGAGAATGTTAGAAAAATAAAATTGTTAGACCTGGGAATCGAAACGAGGCCCTCTCCCTTTTCACATGCCTTGCTGTTGTACCCCAAAATTTGCCCTCCCATATTCTTCAAGATTTGTCAAGTCAAAGCTTCAAAATCTCCCCAAGGGTTGCATAGTTCAAGGGCCTCCTAACAGTCAAAAATTAGGGTTTTGGTTCTGGAAAAGAAATTGAAGTTTTCAAGGGTCCAACCAAGTCCCACATGCCTACAAACATGGTCAAGCATCTACATGCCAAGTTTCAAGACTTACAGCACAAAATTGCACAGTCAAAAACCCTAATTGCTCAACAGTCAACTACAGGGGCAAAATGGTCATTTGACAGTCAAAAGTTCAAATTTTTGATCAACATCTTATTTTGAAGCCACAAACATCATTTGATCAATTCTTGATCATGATTTTCAAGGCATGGCTCAAAAAGTCTCAAGATGCAAAAGTTTCCATATTTGGACAGTTGAAAAAGTCAACTGTAACTTGACCAAGGCATAACTTCCACATGGTTTATCAGAAAAATTCCATCCCAAGCTCATTTTGAAGAGAATGACATTTCCTACAACTCATATTCACACTTCAAGTCCAAGAAATGCTCTCACAAAAAGTTATCAATTTCAACATTATAGGTCATTTTCAAAAGTCAACAAAAAGGGACTTTAAGTCAAAGACCATAACTTGAGATTGGTAAATCAAAATTACATGGGACCAAAGGAATTGGTTATAGGACTTCAAGACCTTTCCAAAATGTCCAAGAACATGATCAAATCTTAAAAAGTGAGCAAGATATGACTTGTGGAAGTTGGGAAATTTTTGGGAATTTTGAAAAGTCAACTTTGCTTCAAATGCCTCAAAATTGCTAATGGGCCACATTTTCTTCCAAGAATAATTATCCAAAGGCTATGCACGACCATTTTGCCCAAAGGGGAATTATTTAATCATTTTTTATTATTTATTTGAATTTTTAATCACTATTAATTCATTTAATGAAATAAAATATGACAAAAATAGAAAACCATGTTTTTTAATCCTTTTTTGCAGCATATTCTCTCCATAAAACATCAAGATTTCGTGCACCCCCAATTTGGAAAGATTTGGCCATGATTGGTATCAAAAGCACATGGAAAAGATTTGAAAAGATGCCATTAAAAATCAAATATTTGATTCATGATTACAAGGGTTTTTGGACTGGATTTGCAACCCTAATTCGTCCCATACATAAGTCAGAATGCAAACCTAATGCCTAGAACTTTGAAGCTGCGCTCAGAAAAGAAAACCAACTTTTCATTTTTCATCAAATTTTTCAAAACTGAAAACGATATTGCAGGGAGTTTCAAGGCGAAAGAACTATTCCAAAAGCTTTCCAAGGTTACCAGGAATCGTTTCCAATCAGAATCCCACTCCCACACTCAAAGAATTGGTAGATAGGAGCTTGACTTTCATCTAAAAATTGCATATTCGTGTTTGAATTTATACATACTTTTCATGCATTTTAATGTTTGAACTATACTAATGTGATGATTCTAAAGCTAATGACGTGATTCAATTGGAGAATGGTGGTCTGAATAGGAAGTTGCCATTGGAGCTCGTTAGGGTTTCAAAGATGTAAAATTAGGGCTTTCCTCTTCAGGAAAAATTGAGACACAAGACCCACACCATTGAAACCAGAAGCTCATGACTAATCAATCCCATACCTCGCGATCAATTTATGATAAACCAGGGCCTATTCGCTATTTTCACGTTTACCATTTAGTGGGGGTTTAAAACCCCCACTATCTCTTTTTATTTTGCAGGCAGCATGAGGAAGATGGAGGACGTGTCCATGGCTCACAGGCGCGTTTGAATTTCAAGCGAAAAACACCACTAATCGTTGTTTTACATTATGTTGTTTATTTGTCATATTATACACAAAGCGCGCTAATGGCTCAGTTGGCAGGCATATGGCTTGGTAAGCAATGGGACCTGGGTTCGATCCCCAGGTCCCCCCAAGTTATTTCAATATTTTTCTTGCTAACATAATTCCATGCAGCGTGTTCTCAAGGGAGTACCATAGGCCTCCATATCCGTGCTTGCCATCTATACATAAAGATCAAACCAATGGCCATGATCTGAAGAACACCCTATGCCTTGGTCAATGGATCCATACGCGTCCTAGAAAAGTCAACCAGGCCTCCAATCAGTGGGCCTAACTGCTGTCCAAAAACCTCCATAATTGGGTCTACCACCCCCTTTTGTTTGTACTTCTTCCCTTCATTCTTTGTTTTTTTTTTTTAATTATTTGCTTTAATTTAATTATTCTCTTTTTAAATTCCACAAGTTAATTTCTTATGACATAAAAATATCAAAAAAAATCAAAAATAAAAATATATTTTATTTAATGTTATTTTGTAAATAAATTTTATTAATTAATTTAGCTTTAATTCTAGGTTTAATTTTAATGCTTTTTTGTAATAAACTAAAAAATGTAGAATTAGGGTTTTAAATGCTTTTATCTTTTTTTATTTTCTTTTACCATTATTAATAATTAATTATTTATTTTGTAAATAAATTTGCCATTAAATAATTAGGTTAAAACTAGGTTAAATTTAAACATTTTTTTAATAAATTAAAAATAGTTTAGAATTAGGGTTTTAATTTCATTTAATTTTCTTACTAAAATCCATAAATACAAAAAACTCAAAAATAATTTCCTTTTCTCATTTAACTTAATTAATTTATTAATTGTAATTTAATTTCTTTAAAAGGGTCCAACGCCCTCGCATTCGATCATAATTCTATTTCGCGCGCTTATTTTATTTCCTTTTTATAAATTTCATGTAATTACCCCAAAGCCTTGTAATAGATTAATTAGGGTATTTACTTTCCGCCTGTTTATTTATTTCAAATCGGGTCTTGGATTAATTTGGCGATGTAGACCCGCGCCTTTGTAATAGCGTATGACTTTTACCTTCTCGCATCTTTTAACTGTTAATAACTTGCATGAAAGAATGAATGCCAAAAATAAAAACAAAGCGTAGATCACCCATGCATGAATAAGACAAATATAACTGAAAACGACACACAATTCACACACCACCCCTAGGGTACGCCTCACTGTTGCCTTGCCCCTCGAAAGGTGGTCGTCGAGTAGAGGATGTTTTAGTAAGTCCTCATGTCCATGAACATGGCATGAGGGTAGCTTCTAAGGTGTCTTCCTATTGCTCTGGTGATCACCATGTCCCGAACCCTCGAATTGACCCGAACACCTCCAACGGTGGTGCTACCTACCTCTCAATGGTGGGATGGCACTACTTTAAGGACATTTACACAGACGAATTCCTTAGGGTAGGTAGATGACTCATAGATACTTGCTTTAACTCAAAACAAATCAAAAAAACTTCTTTTCACACCGACACCTTTCAAAAAGATTTCAAAAACAACTTTTCAAACACTCTTGAGGACTGATACAAGAGTCGAACTGAAATTTTCAAAGAAACTTTTTCAAACCCACTCACCTTGAAAAGAAAACAAACATTTTGAAAACACAAATGAGCAAGTATCTAAGAGCCCATGGATAACCATGGATAGAAAGGGTGCTAACACCTTCCCTTTCTATAATCTACCTCCCGAACCGAGAACTAATCTCAATAAGGAATTTTTCTGTGCTTTTGTCCTTTCCATGTTGGAGAAAATAAAAGACGGTGGCGACTCTTGCTTACCGCGACATTTCGCGAACCAGCGTTAAACAGTCAGTTCCAGATCCACCGATCACAGAACTGGCGACTCTGCTGGGGAATTACTCAAAGTGAGGTGTACCTTAGGATAGTTCATAACTGTGTTTTCGATTGTATTGACTTGTTTGCTTTAAATTGTGGGTTGCATGGGAGTTACATAGATCCTAACCCGGATCTGGGGATACCCTGTTTAGGTAGCATAAGCTGTGAGGGACCTGTCCGGCGTAGACCGACACAGGTGAAGCAGTGGCTATGCTGGTGTGGCACCTTGGTCTGTACCGATATCCCTTGTGTTGCAACGAGGAGAATATGGGTCTTCCAAGGAGTCATTAAGCACCAACAGACCTTAGAACCCTAAATGACACAACTCGGCCATTAGAACAGTAGCAGTATGCTACGCCCATTGAGGCTAAACTCTCGTGATGGTTCTGGCTGCAAGAAAAGATTGTGATACTGGAGTTATGACCAATTGAGGGTAGTCAATGATATTGGGATCCTCTAAGAACCCGGTTACTTTTGATAGGACAGGTATGAACCAACCAACTGAAAAAGGGTAATACCTAGACCTCATGCTGGCCTAAACTCTAAGGGCTTCTCTTGTGTGACTTGTGTGCCTTCGTACTTGACTACTTGCATGCTTGTTATCTGACACATAAGCTACTTGCAGGTTTTGTTCATAGTCCTTAATTGGGACTCATAACAGGGTTTACTAAGTTTCTTGCAGGTTTTGTTTATAGTCCTTAATTGGGACTCATAACAGAGTGTACTGAGTTTCTTACAGGTTTTGTTTATAGTCCTTAAGGGGGACTCATAACGGGGTTTACTTATATCACTCCATGCATACCATAACATCATACCATTGCATACATCCTAACCCATTTCCAGGATCTCGAGGGTCTGTGATGCAGGTCATGATAAACCAATGGTCTAGCAAGGGGCAAATGGGATTTATTTTCCTCTAGCCAAGGGTGTCAGGGGCTATGACCCACTGGATATGGTGAGCCTTTTGACCCTTGAAGAAGGACTCTCAACAACATGCAGTTCCTTCAATCAAGCCATCGGACTCCAATTCTAACAATTTTCTTGTGTACCCCGCGAGGTCCTTGAAAACATTACATGCATATCATATATATCATTGCATTACAGGTACCCTTGTTACATGTCACTTACCTTCTCCGCTGTTTATTTCAGCAATGGCTTGCCAACAAGATAACCAGGACTCCCATGCTTAAGAGACTCGGTTCGGGGAAATCCTCCTGAATCTATCCAAGGGGCAGGAAGAGCTGAGGACACTTCTCATGGAGACTTTGGTCAGGAACAGCGCTGAGGACGAACGGCTGAAACATCTGCAAGCTGAAGTGGATGCAATGAGAGCCCAGATACTGGGGCAGGTGACTATCATTCAAGACTTAGCTCAAAGACAAGAAGAGCTCGGAGTTCTCATCAACCAACTGCTTCAGAGTAACCAACTGGGGCAAATGCCTAAGGGTAAAGAGCCAGTCATCGTTCAACCACCTTTGAGACAAGGAGATAAAGGGAGAGCTCCTCAAGTGGCTTCAGGGTCACAAACTCAGCAACAACTTCACCAGCTTCAGCCAGACAAGCCCAGGAGGCAATTCACCCAGCTCAACATGTCGCTGTTTCAAGCTCTACAACGCCTGTTGAGATTGAATCTGATCACATTAAGGGCTCATCCCTGGAACCCCAACACAACATCTCCTACCTATCATCCCAATAAAAGGTGTGCCTACCACTCTGCCAGTCCAGGACATGATACAAATGAGTGTTGGGCTCTGAAGAACAAGATCCAGGACCTGATTGACGAAGGAGCATTGGAGTTCACACAAGATGGTCAGGCTGAGTTTTTCTACCATCCCTCCAAGGCTCACCATTTGAAGTAACAAGCCCTGAGATGAAAAGACTTTTGTTCGTTAGGATTTTCAAATTGTAATTTACTTTTGTTCAAACATTTACTCATGTTAAACGTTGTTATTTCATTAATGCATCGCATATGTCTGTTTTGAAGCAATATATTCGTATTCACTATATGTAAATTATTTTCATATTTTTTCTGATGATCAACGCTCGATTAATAATTCTAAGCCTCTTGAGGGAGGATGACGAAAATGGTACCACGATCTTTACAGTATGCTTTTGAACAGACCCTGCTGATGAGGTACAGGCATTGTTTCAATCCCTAAACACTGGAGTTATAAGGAAGATAATCCCTCGTCAACCCCTTCGAGCCAAAGAAGTAGGAGTTTTTATTTTTGAAAATTAAAACCCTTAATCATAACCTGGGGCAGGGTAGTCCTCTCAGTTGATTCAAGTGCATAACAAATGGCACTAAAGAGGTCCTTACAAAACAAATAAAGACAGTGATGATTCCGAATAATCATAAGGATAGGCAGTCATTATATCTCAAAAATAAAAGCCCAATAAGTCAAAACCTATAAAGGAGACTTACAAGACTGGGGCATCCCGCTGACTGTAATCACAAAAGAAATAGTTCAGGCAAAAAAAAAAGGGATAACGAAATCAAAAAAAGGAAAGAGGTCACACAAACCCTCAATAACAAAAAGGAATGACTGCCTATTCAAAATAAACTATCAAAATCCGAACCATCATTAGAATATCAGGACAAAGACTCAAATAAGGTCTAACGCACGATCAGCTGAGTTTAGGTTTGAAGAACATCACGAAGAGCGGGTGGGTACAAATAAAATTTGAGCCTTTATCCTTTGTTTCTTGAACCGTGAACCAGGCCACGTTATAACCCTTAAAAGTCCTAGCTGAAGCATGGGTTAGTTCGAAAGCATACTGTTACGAAAGGTATCCTGACTCCTTAAGGCCTACGGTAAATACAGAGTTGACATCACGTTTTACAAACATTCACTTGTTTTATGAAAAAGAATGCATTTTCAAAATCTTCAAGACAGACATAAGCTTTGCATTTTTGATATAACATTGTTTGCATATGACTATTTGTTTGAACAGCAGGGAAATTCGCACGATGAATACCTAGTGAACAAAAGCACTTCCAATCAAGGGGCAGACGTGATTATTGTCCATCATCTGGGGAAATTAAGTCAAGATTCAGAGAATCTCTCAAAAGGCAAACCAGCTTGGGACAAATCTCCACCTGAGTCTCTTGGGGCATTCCAACAACGAATCTTGTCTGATCAAACATCTTCTGGTGGCATGGTAAAACACTTCTAACAGGGGCAACTCCCTACATTCTGAGAACATGGATATAGTCGAAAAAATACTACGCAAAATCAAAGACCCGCTAGGTTGACACACCTAGGCAAAAACAAGGGCTTCCCGGCGAACCAAAAGGGTTCGGGCAAAATAAGGGATGAAATGAAAAAATGTACACCCGGCAAGTCGAAAACCTGAAAAGGCGGCTTGGGCAAAAATGCGTATCCCGGTGGGCTGAAAACCCGAAAGGGAGGTCCAAGCAAAAGTTAGGGATCAAAGCGTACGACTACGTCCTATCATCTTGTCACCTGCCTACCAGAAGAAGATTTGTCAATTAGCCCCACAGGTGCCTTCTCCCATTGAAACTGGGGCAATAATGAGTGGTCTAAGCGATCTAATTGTTCCGTCCTCCAAGGTACCAAGGCGAGTTCGGCTGAAGAATATAACCATCATATCTTAATTCCCCAGAGAGTGGGCCAGCAGGTCAATACACTCTCCCCAAGCAAAGTACATTATCAGCCTTAAGGAAGTTGGGTACCCCCGCAGATCTCAGCATTCCCCAGCGGAGTATACAAACATTCTTAACAAGCATCCCCGACAGTCTTAATCTAAGATTGTTCCCCGGCGGAATACCAGACATCCAATGGAGTCACTTCCCCGATACAGTTCAAAATTTCCCCAGGAGAGTCCAATCCAGTTTCCCCAGGAAAGTTGAGATCCATCTCCCCAAGCAGTAAGCTTATCCCCAGTAGATTCTGGAAGCTTGATCCCCATAGAGCACGAACGCGTCTCCCGGCTTTATTCAAAGGTTATTTCCCTACCAGGATATAACTGGGTTATCCTCAGCCAAAAGCCACGGAAAGATCGTCCACGACGAAGTCTTCCTATCCCCAGCGAAGTCTATTAACACTTCAAACGTAACAATGGTATCCCCAGTGAAGCTACCATCAACATTCCAGCAAAGTACCTCTCTCCCCACAGAGTATTATTCCCCAGCAAAGTTGCTAGAGTAGTTATTCCCCGCAGAGTAATCCATTCGCCAAGTTTATTCCCCAACAGAGTTATCTTCTCCTACCGGTATTCTTGCAACTATCGTCCCCAGCGGAAACAACAAAGCATTGTTCTCCAACATCAGCCCAGGATGTGACTTCCCGGCACCCGTCAAGGATTTATTTTCCTAAGACGAAAATATACGTTCATAAACATCGCATTTCCATACATCATAGCATGCATATACGCATCATATCTTACAAATCTCATTTCTGTTGAGAACATCATCGCTTGATTCATATCATGCCTTGCATATGACTGACCTTTACCTTTCAGGAAAGATCCAGTTGAGTTCTCAGCTACATTTCAAGACCTTGTCCGGTTCAGTTAAATCGACCCTAAGATTTTCCTGATTCTTATCCAGTCAAAGGCCTTCTCTGGTTCAGTCAGATCGACCCTAAGATCTCCCTGTTTCTTATCCAGTTGAAGATTTCAAGACCTTGTCCGGTTCAGTTAAATCGACCCTAAGATTTTCCTGATTCTTATCCAGTCAAAGGCCTTCTCTGGTTCAGTCAGATCGACCCTAAGATCTCCCTGTTTCTTATCCAGTTGAAGATTTCAAGACTTTGTCCGGTTCAGTTAAATCGACCCTAAGATTTTCCTGATTCTTATCCAGTCAAAGGCCTTCTCTGGTTCAGTCAGATCGACCCTAAGATCTCCCTGATTCTTATCCAGTTGAAGATTTCAAGACCTTGTCCGGTTCAGTTAAATCGACCCTAAGATTTTCCTGATTCTTATCCAGTCAAAGGCCTTCTCTGGTTTAGTCAGATCGACCCTAAGATCTCCCTGATTCTTATCCAGTTGAAGATTCCAAGACCTTGTCCGGTTCAGTTAAATCGACCCTAAGATTTTCCTGATTCTTATCCAGTCAAAGGCCTTCTTTGTTTCAGTCAGATCGACCCTAAGATCTCCCTGTTTCTTATCCAGTTGAAGATTCCAAGACCTTGCCTGGTTCAGTTAAATCGACCCTAAGATTTTCCTGTTTCTTATCCAGTCAAAGGCCTTCTTTGGTTCAGTCAGATCGACCCTAAGATCTCCCTGTTTCTTATCCAGTTGAAGATTCCAAGACCTTGCCTGGTTCAGTTAAATCGACCCTAAGATTTTCCTGTTTCTTATCCAGTTAAAGGCCTTCTCTGGTTCAGTCAGATCGACCCTAAGATCTCCCTGTTTCTTATCCAGTTGAAGATTCCAAGACCTTTCATGGTTCAGTTAAATCGACCCTAAGATTTTCCTGTTTCTTATCCAGTCAAAGGCCTTCTCTGGTTCAGTCAGATCGACCCTAAGATCTCCCTGTTTCTTATCCAGTTGAAGATTCCAAGACCTTGGTTGGTTCAGTTAAGTCGACCCTAAGATTTTTCTTGATTCTTATCCAATCAAAGGCCTTCTCTAGTCTAGTTAAATCGATCCCTAAAAGATTTTCCTGATGAAGACTCAGTAGAAGACATCCAAGATTCTCTCAGCATTCCTGTTGAGGTAGTAATCACCCAAGATTCTCTCAGCGTTCCTATTGAGGTAGTAATCGTCCCAAGATTCACTCAGCGTCCCTGTTGAGGTAGTAATCACCCAAGGTTCTCTCAGCGTTCCTGTTGAGGTTGTAACCGTCCCTGGTTCATTCATCACCATTTGAAGCTCCAGATTCAATTCCCGTAACCAGTCAGGGTGCATCTATACAAAGAGTTTGAAGACCAGCTCCTGTAACAGGCCAGGTAATCATTCTCTTTTTTCAGGTACGCAAGTTCTCGCTAAGGAATCTCTTACGCGATCGACACCCAGATGGCATCTATAAGCCCATCCACTTATCCATCAATCTCCAAATGGCATCTGTAAGCCCATTCCCACCATCACACTACTATGTGAGCGCAAATTTTTGGGCACTCTCGTGTTCAATCATCTTCCACCTTCGGATTACGAAAGGCACGTCAACCAATCTACATCCTCAGGTCTAAGAAGATTGAACAGGGGCAACTGTTGTACCCCAAAATTTGCCCTCCCATATTCTTCAAGATTTGTCAAGTCAAAGCTTCAAAATCTCCCCAAGGGTTGCATAGTTCAAGGGCCTCCTAACAGTCAAAAATTAGGGTTTTGGTTCTGGCAAAGAAATTGAAGTTTTCAAGGGTCCAACCAAGTCCCACATGCCTACAAACATGGTGAAGCATCCACATGCCAAGTTTCAAGACTTACAGCACAAAATTGCACAGTCAAAAACCCTAATTGCTCAACAGTCAACTGCAGGGGCAAAATGGTCATTTGACAGTCAAAAGTTCAAATTTTTTATCAACATTTTATTTATACGCCACAAACATCATTTGATCAATTCTTGATCATGATTTTCAAGGCATGGCTCAAAAAGTCTCAAGATGCAAAAGTTTCCATATTTGGACAGTTGAAAAAGTCAACTGTAACTTGACCAAGGCATAACTTCCACATGGTTTATCAGAATAATTCCATCCAAATCTCATTTTGAAGAGAATGACATTTCCTACAACTCATCTTCACACTTCGAGTCCAAGAAATGCTCTCACAAAAAGTTATCAATTTCAAAATTATAGGTCATTTTCAAAAGTCAACAAAAAGGGACTTTAAGTCAAAGACCATAACTTGAGATTGGTAAATCAAAATTACATGGCACCAAAGGAATTGGTTAGAGGACTTCAATACCTTTCCAAAATGTCCAAGAACATGATCAAAGCTTAAAAAGTGAGCAAGATATGCCTTGTGGAAGTTGGGAAATTTTTGGGAATTTTGAAAAGTCAACTTTGCTTCAAATGCCTCAAAATTGCTAATGGGCCACATTTTCTTCCAAGAATCATTATCCAAAGGCTATGCACGACCATTTGGCCCAAAGGGGAATTATTTCATCATTTTTTATTATTTATTTGAATTTTTAATCACTATTAATTCATTTAATGAAATAAAATATGACAAAAATAGAAAACCATGTTTTTTAATCCTTTTTTGCAGCATATTCTCTCCATAAAACCACAAGATTTCGTGCACCCCCAATTTGGAAAGATTTGGCCATGATTGGTATCAAAAGCACATGGAAAAGATTTGAAAAGATGCCATTAAAAATCAAATATTTGATTCATGATTACAAGGGTTTTTGGACTGGATTTGCAACCCTAATTCGTCCCATACATAAGTCAGAATGCAAACCTAATGCCTAGAACTTTGAAGCTGCGCTCAGAAAAGAAAACCAACTTTGCATTTTTCATCAAATTTTTCAAAACTGAAAACGATATTGCAGGGAGTTTCAAGGCGAAAGAACTATTCCAAAAGCTTTCCAAGGTTACCAGGAATCGTTTCCAATCAGAATCACACTCCCACACTCAAAGAATTGGTAGATGGGAGCTTGACTTTCTTCTAAAAATTGCATATTCGTGTTTGAATTTATACATACTTTTCATGCATTTTAATGTTTGAACTATACTAATGTGATGATTCTAAAGCTAATGACGTGATTCAATTGGAGAATGGTGGTCTGAATAGGAAGTTGCCATTGGAGCTCGTTAGGGTTTCAAAGCTGTAAAATTAGGGCTTTCCTCTTCAGGAAAAATTGAGACACAAGACCCACACCATTGAAACCAGAAGCTCATGACTAATCAATCCCATACCTCGCGATCAATTTATGATAAACCAGGGCCTATTCGCTATTTTCACGTTTACCATTTAGTGGAGGTTTAAAACCCCCGCTATCTCTTTTTATTTTGCAGGCAGCATGAGGAAGATGGAGGACGTGTCCATGGCTCACAGGCGCGTTTGAATTTCGCGCGAAAAACACCACTAATCGTTGTTTTACATTATGTTGTTTATTTGTCATATTATACACAAAGCGCGCTAATGGCTCAGTTGGCAGGCATATGGCTTGGTAAGCAATGGGACCTGGGTTCGATCCCCAGATCCCCCCATGTTATTTCAATATTTTTCTTGCTAACATAATTCCATGCAGCGTGTTCTCAAGGGAGTACCATAGGCCTCCATATCCGTGCTTGCCATCTATACATAAAGATCAAACCAATGGCCATGATCTGAAGAACACCCTATGCCTTGGTCAATGGAGCCATACGCGTCCTAGAAAAGTCAACCAGGCCTCCAATCAGTGGGCCTAACTGCTGTCCAAAAACCTCCATAATTGGGTCTACCACCCCCTTTTGTTTGTACTTCTTCCCTTCATTCCTTGTTTTATTTTTTTTATTATTTGCTTTAATTTAATTATTCTCTTTTTAAATTCCACAAGTTAATTTCTTATGACATAAAAATATAAAAAAAAATCAAAAATAAAAATATATTTTATTTAATGTTATTTTGTAAATAAATTTTATTAATTAATTTAGCTTTAATTCTAGGTTTAATTTTAATGCTTTTTTGTAATAAACTAAAAAATGTAGAATTAGGGTTTTAAATGCTTTTATCTTTTTTTCTTTTCTTTTACCATTATTAATAATTAATTATTTATTTTGTAAATAAATTTGCCATTAAATAATTAGGTTAAAACTAGGTTAAATTTAAATATTTTTTTAATAAATTAAAAATAGTTTAGAATTAGGGTTTTAATTTCATTTAATTTTCTTACTAAAATTCATAAATACAAAAAACTCAAAAATAATTTCCTTTTCTCATTTAACTTAATTAATTTATTAATTGTAATTTAATTTCTTTAAAAGGGTCCAACGCCCTCGCATTCGATCATAATTCTATTTCGCGCGCTTATTTTATTTCCTTTTTATAAATTTCTTGTAATTACCCCAAAGCCTTGTAATAGATTAATTAGGGTATTTACTTTCTGCCTGTTTATTTATTTCAAATCGGGTCTTGGATTAATTTGGCGATGTAGACCCGCGCCTTTGTAATAGCGTAGGACTTTTACCTTCTCGCATCTTTTAACTGTTAATTACTTGCATGAAAGAATGAATGCCAAAAATAAAAACAAAGCGTAGATCACCATTGCATGAACAAGACAAATATAACTGAAAACGACACACAATTCACACACCACCCCTAGGGTACGCCTCACTGTTGCCTTGCCCCTCGAAAGGTGGTCGTCGAGTAGAGGATGTTTTAGTAAGTCCTCATGTCCATGAACATGGCATGAGGGTAGCTTCTAAGGTGTCTTCCTATTGCTCTGGTGATCACCATGTCCCGAACCCTCGAATTGACCCGAACACCTCCAACGGTGGTGCTACCTACCTCTCAATGGTGGGATGGCACTACTTTAAGGACATTTACACAGACGAATTCCTTAGGGTAGGTAGATGACTCATAGATACTTGCTCTAACTCAAAACAAATCAAAAAAACTTCTTTTCACACCGACACCTTTCAAAAAGCTTTCAAAAACAACTTTTCAAACACTCTTGAGGACTGATACAAGAGTCGAACTGAAATTTTCAAAGAAACTTTTTCAAACCCACTCACCTTGAAAAGCAAACAAACATTTTGAAAACACAAATGAGCAAGTATCTAAGAGCCCATGGATAACCATGGATAGAAAGGGTGCTAACACCTTCCCTTTCTATAATCTACCTCCCGAACCGAGAACTAATCTCAATAAGGAATTTTTCTGTGCTTTTGTCCTTTCCATGTTGGAGAAAATAAAAGACAGTGGCGACTCTTGCTTACCGCGACATTTCGCGAACCAGCATTAAACAGTCAGTTCCAGATCCATCGATCACACTTGCCTTGCCAACTGAGTTGTTGTTTCATTCGTGTATCATAATCAACGCACGGTATTACATATAAAACAAAGTCAAATATATTATTAAACAAAAAAATGCACACTGATTTGAACTGCCCAATGAAGGGTTGCCAGGAAAACGACCGGAGGGACGCCAGAGTCAAACTCTGGTCATCTTTTCCGGTATCAAAAATCTGAAAAATTCAACAAATGGTGGTTTAGGAAAAATCAAAATATCCTATCCCATGCGAAATTTCCCCCTGAGTTCGAATTTGAGGTTTATTCACGCTGAAAACCCCTGGATCATGAGATACGACGAAGAACTCAGATTGTGCCCTAGAAATGGCACGATCATATCCTGGCTCCTATCTTACATGTCTTACGTTGAACTTATTCTATGGATCACCCTAAGCATGAAACAAATGTTAAAAGGCATTAATATATCACAAAACTAGAAATACGAATTTGAAAATTTTACCAAAATGAGTGGTTTCGGTTTGACACTTATGGGTGTGGGATAGCTTGAATGAAGGGTGGTATCTGCTCCTGGGAATCCTGAGATGTTGATGGAGGACCTGGAATAGGCTGAGAGAGGCTGGAACTATGTTTTCTAGATTTGATAACTTTGGATATTTTTTGCAATTTTGGGGTGTTCTCTAGGCTGTGTGTATGCGTCCCTTTGGCTTGCAAAAACAACCCTTATATAGATGAGATGGTGGGAGCAAGGTAAGAAGGAAAGAATCAAGCCCATAAACATGTTGTTCAAAGCCATGATTACAATTTGAAAAAATGCCTAAAATGGAGATTTCTGCCATTTTCAAAGCTGGATGAACTTGGTCACATTTGCACGGATTTATAATCCGAAGGCTGACCCAACACACCAGCCCATATGTCCAACAAAAATATCTATTATTTTATGCATTTTATTTTATATTTATTTGAATAAACTAAAATAAAATGTGAATAAAATATCTAGAAATTGCAAGGTATGGTAAGAATGAGTTTAAGGGTCTTTGAGTAAGTCACGAGCATGCTTGAATCCCAAAGAATAGGTCCATGAACTTAAAAATGCATTTTTGCTCTAAGTTGACTTTTTGCATTTTCACAAATTTGCCCAACTTGGGAAACTCATAACTTGCTCAATTTTTATCTCATGATGATGATCTTGGACTTTTTGTAAATACCAAGATGTCTACTTCAATCCCTATTTTGATCAATTTTGTATTTGAAGAATTTATCTTGATGTAAAAGGACTTGGCAAAAAGTGTCTTTTGTTGACTTTCTGAAAATGACCTGTAATATATGAGCTTGTATCTTTCAAATGGTGCATATCTTGACCTTGAGGACAAAAGAGAAGGTGTGGGTAATTGTATTCTCTTCAAAATGAGCTATGGTTGGGGAAAAATGGATGAAGTATGTGAGAGTTATGCCTGGTCAAAGTTTAGTTGAATTTTCATATAGAAACCCTAATTTAGCAATTCTTGACTTTTGATAGATTAGGAGCATTTTTTAAGGAATCATGATCAACCCTTGATCAAATGATGGATATCACTTCAAAATGTTGATGTTAACTAAAAACCTTAAATTTTGACTGTATGTGGGCCACATTTGACTTTTGACCTAGTACAATTGATTTTCAAACACTTGAGCAATTGACTGAGCAAACTTGTAGTGTAGGGCATGAAATTTGTCATGGACAATCTTGAAGGCATGTTAGGACAATAGAAAATATTTGAGGCCCTTGGAGCTCACATATATTGATGAAAAGTGAAACCCTAGTTAGAGGTTCATTTCTTAGGAGGAGAATTTGTTTGGTCAATTCTTGGTCAACCTTGAACAATTGAGGACCTCTAGGAGCATGTCTTGAGTAAACATGAGAGGGGAATTTTGGGGTACAACATCTGCCCTTGTTAAATCTTCTTAAACCTAAGGATTTAGATTGGCTTATCTGCCTTTTGTGATCTGAAGATGGAATATGATTGAACACTAGAGTGCCCATAAATTTGCACTCATATGAAGTAACACTGATGGTTAATGATGTCGGGAATGGGCTAACAAATGCCATTTAGAGAAGATGATTGAGATTCGTCGGAGATTGTCTTAAATATGCCATCCAAAGTAGATGTTGACTTCATAAATGGTCCCTTTATAGGGATTTCTTGCTCCTACTGTTTAAGGAGGACTCCGCTGGGGAATATGGGTTTTTGTTGTTCTCCCGCTTGAGGAAAAATTTATGGGGAATAGAGTCTAGGAGCTTCAGTTGTCCCAGACTCTACTAAGGGGTTATCTCTAGAGAGATAAAAGTTTGTTATTTTCTGGTTAAAATCCAGGCTTCATAGTAACTTGCTAGGGAAAATGGAATTAACCGTTACCTGAAAATGTATTAGAAAGAGCCTGTGTAGGGTTGTTTCAGGATGAGTCCATGTTAGTCTGCATCCGGAGATATATGAGCAGAAGCCTGTGTGGGGATGCTTCAGGGTGAGTCCGTGTTAGACTGCATCTGGAGATCATGAGAAGGAGCCTGTGTGGGGCTGCTTCTGGGTGAGTCCGTGTTAGACTGCATCTGGAGATCATGAGAAGAAACCCATGTAAGATTGCTTCAGGATGGTCATGTAGATAGTTTTCCTATCTGGTTTCAGGTGTTAATCTACAAATCATCTGTTCACAGATAGTTGTCCTGTCTAGTTTCAGGTATTAATCTGGAACTTGAAAATTGTCGGTCGTTTGAGATAGTTGTCCTGTCTGGTTTCAGGTATTAATCTCTGACCTGGGAGAAAGAAAGATAGTTTTCCTGGCTTGTTACAGGTATTAATCTTCAATCAGTCATCCACATATAGTTGTCCTGGCTTGTTACAGGTATTAATCTGGAACTTCGTTTTTGTTGGTTGTTGAGATAGTTGTCCTGTCTGGTTTCAGGTATTAATATCTGACCTGAGAAAGAAAGATAGTTTTTCTGGCTTGTTACAGGTATTAGTCTTCAATCTCCTCATGTAGATAGTTTTGATGGCTTGTTACAGGTATTAATCTACAGTCGATCATCCACAGATAGTTGTCCTGGCTTGTTACAGGTATTAATCTGAAACTTGTTATTGTTGGTCATTGAGATAGTTGTCCTGGCTTGTTACAGGTATTAATCTCTGACCTGAGAAAGAAAGATAGTTTTCCTGGCTTGTTACAGGTATTAATCTTCAATCTCCTCATGTAGATAGTTTTCCTGGCTTGTTACAGGTATTAATCTACAGTCGGTCGTCTACAGATAGTTGTCCTGGCTTGTTACAGGTATTAATCTGAAACTTTTTTTGTTAGTCATTGAGATAGTTATCCTGGCTTGTTACAGGTATTAATCTCTAACCTGAGAAAGAAATATAGTTTTCCTGGCTTGTTACAGGTATTAATCTTCAATCTCCTCATGTAGATGGTTTTCTTGGCTTGTTACATGTATTAATCTACAATCAAATAGTTCTTAGATAGCTTTCCTGTCTGGTTTCAGGTATTAATCTGGAACTTGGAAATGTTGGTCAAATAGATAGTTTCCCTATCTGGTTTCTGGCATTAATCTGTGGCTTGCTGTATTTTTTGGTAAACCCATCTTGCTTCGGGAGTTCATACCACTAGGACGTGCAGATAGTTTCCCCATCTGGTTTCAGGCATTAATCTTTGACCTGCTGCATAAGTTGATAGTATTCATATGTCTGCCAATTCAACCTGAAAAGGTAAGGTCAGTTTCATGCAATGTCATGATGTATGAATTGCATGATTTTCTCAAAATAAATGAGATTATGATATATGCAGTTGTGCTGTATATGCTATGATGTTTGTAAAATGATGTATGAATGCAATATCAGTTGTTCCATTGTGTTGTTGAACTAGGGGAAATAAATCCTTGATTGCAGCTGGGGATGAAGAATGTAGGTCTTCAGATTTTGTTGAAGTTAAATACCGGGAGATAAATTTCCATTGTTAGAGAAATAAACTTTGTTGGGGAAGGAAGACCCTGTGAACTGCTTGGGAATTTTGTTGAAATACTGTAGGGGAATCCTGAGAAACTTGGCGACTTCACTGGGGAATTTTTTGTTGGAGCAGTAATTTAGAGATTCTTTCTCCTTTGGGGATATGAGAACCTGACACCATTAGGTTGCATACTGAGAATGTGGAAGTGACCTTGTATTAGGATGTCTCTGCCTCTGTACCCGCTGGAGAAGGTATCTGTGGGGATTTTGTGGATGGTTTGACTGTTATCCCAACTCTTGGAGTCCTTGGTGAATGTAGATCAGGGTAATAAACCTTTTACTGATAGACAAGTGACGAGATGACAAGACATAGTCGTACGCTTTAAACCTTAACTTTTTCTCGGACTGTCCTTTCAGATTTTCAGTCCATCGGGATACCCTTTTTTGCCCAAGCCTCCTTTTCAGGTTTTCGACTTGTCGGATGTACAGATTTTTCATATGTATATCCCTAATTTTTTCCCGAACTCTTTTGGTTCGCCGGGATGCCCTTGTTTTTTCCTAGGCCAGTCAACCTAGCGGGTCTTTGTTCATGCGTAGTATTTTCCGACTATGTACATGTTCACCGGGTACGGAGAATTTTCATTGTCCATAGTAGTAATTGTTGCCACACTTCCAGAATATGTTTGTTTAATCGTATAATATTCGTTATTGGAATTCATGTTCAATGCCCCAAGTGATTCAGATGGAGATCTGCCCCTTGCTATTTGGCGTTTTAAAGAAATTCCCTTGAACTTTGACTTGACTGCCCCGGATCAGCTGAACACCATGCTATGCCCCATGATTATGAAAGGCCTGTCACCGGAATGTCTTTCCACCTGAGGTGATTCTGTCTACTGAGAGGATTTTTGTTCATCGAATATCTGTCGTGCGAATTTCTCTTATGTTGAACAAATAGTCATATGCAAACAATGGTATTTAAGAATGCAAAGCTTATGTCTGTCTTAAAGTTTGAAAATTTATTTTAGTAAAACAAACAAATTTTGTAAGAGTGTGATATCAACTAAGGAATTATAGCGAACCCTACAGGAGTCAGGATACCTTTTGTAACAGTATGTTTTTGAACTAACCCATGCTTCAGCTAGGATTTTTAAGGGTTATAATGTGGCCTGGTTCACTGTTTAAGAAACAAAGGATAAAGGCTCAAATTTTATTCGTACCCAACCTGTTCTTCGTGATGTTCTTCAATCCTATGTTCAGCTAATTGTGCGTTTAGATCCTAATTGAGTCTGGATGAAGTATGTGAAAGTTATGCCTGGTCAAAGTTCAGTTTACTTTTCCTATAGAAACCCTAATTTAGCAATTCTTGACTTTTGATAGATTAGGAGAATTTCTTGAGGAATCCTGATCAACCCTTGATCAAATGATAAATATCACTTCAAAATGTTGATGTTGACCAAAAACCTTGAAGTTTGACTGTATGTGGGCCACAATTGACTTTTAACCTAGTACAATTGATTTTCAAACACTTGAGCAATTGACTAAGCAAACTTGTAGTGTAGGGCATGAAATTTGTCATGGATAATATTGAAGGCATGTTAGGACAATGGAAAACATTTTAGGCCCTTGGAGCTAACATATCTTGATGAAAAGTGAAACCCTAGTTAGAGGTTTATTGCTTGTAGGAGAATTTGTCTGGTCAATTCTTGGTCAACCTTGAACAATTGAGGACCTCTAGGAGCATGTCTTGAGTAAAAATGGGAGGGCAAATTTTGGGGTAAAACACTTCTCATACATTTCCATATGAAGTTTCACACGGACTCATCATGAAGTACCCCTACCCAGGTTCCTTCTCTTAAATTCCAGATGAAGTTTCACATGGATTCATCCTGAAGAAGCCCTACCTAGGCCCCCTTCTCATATATCTCCTGAAGCAGCCCTACACAGGCTCGTCATAAAGTAATCTTACACAGGTTCCTTCTAATACATTTTCAGACATGGCTTAACACAGGTCCGTTCTAGCATATCCTTTAGATTTAAATCAACTAAAGATTTATCCTGATACTTCTTCAAGATACAGCCAAGCTTAGATTTAGTCTAATTTCTATCAACAATCAGCTTTGGTTGGCATCTATAAGCCCATCTCTTAGAACTTTCCATCATCTCTCCAAATGCAATCTTTAATCCCATTCCCTACACAATCAATCACCACATCATCGAGTGCAAATTTCTGGGAACTCTAGTGTTCAATCATCTTCCACCTTCAAGTCACGAATGGCGGACTCGCCAATCTAACTCTTCAGGTTTAAGAAGATTGAACAGGGGCAATTATTGTACCCCAAAATTTTCCCTCTCATTTCTCAAGAATTTTCTCACAAGATTTCTATTGGGTCAAGAGTGCACAAGGTTTGATCAGCTCAAGATACTTCCTCAACACTGGTGACTCAAAACTAAAGTTCAAGATTTCACAAGTACAATTGGTCTCTCAATCATCAAATTGAAGAAGAGAAAGTATGCTTCGATCCACAAGCTTCGATCGAGCATTTGGCCTCCTTCGATGCAAGCTTGGTTTACATCCTTCGATTGGACATTGTTTCTTCCTTTGAGCAAGCTTTGGTCCACAAGCTTTGATTGAGAATTTGGCTTCCTTTGATGCGAACTTGGTTTATATCCTTCGATTGAACATTGTTGCTTTCTTCAGGCTAGCTTGACTTACATCCTTCGGTTGGGCATTTGGATTCTTCGAGCAAGCTTTGGTCCATAGTTTTCATTTGGGCATATGGCCTTCTACATGCTAGCTTTGATTCAGAGAACAATGGCCTCCTGCAGTTTTGCTTTGATTCACTGAAATAGCTCCTGCATGCAAGCTTCGATTCAAAGAGCAATAGCCTCCTGAATGCTTGCTTCAAAAAGCAGTTGCCTCCTGCAGGCATGCTTCGATTCAGAAGACAGTGCCCCGCTACATGTTGGTTTTGATTCAAAAGTCAGTATCTTCCTACTGATCTCTTTCGATTAAAGAAGCAAATGACCTTCTGAAAGCTTCCTTCAATTCAGAAGGCATTGGCCTTCTGAAGGCTTCCTTTGATTCAAAGCAGGGAATTCCTGCATGCAAGCTTCTATTGCACCATTGGCCTTACATGTTTGCCTTGATTCACAAAGCAAGGATCTTGTAACTCCCCGATATTTAATTATTTACTTAATTAAATATTTTTGAATATATTTTATTTTATATTAATTCAAATTTTTATCGTCGAAGTCGGAATTATTTTATTAAGTAGAAATAATAATTAATCGGATTTAATTTGGTGGAATTAAGTTAAAGTGTTATTTTATTATTAAGCTTAAATATGAATTTGGGCTTAACTAGTGGTGTTGTGTAGTAAAAGTGGGGTGTAGCATTTAGGCCCAATTGGATTTATTTGGATTAATATAATGATATATTACATTAGAATAGAAATATAAGAATAGGAGAGAGTGTTGTATCAGGAAGAGTAGAAGAAGAGGAAAATAGGGTTTGGGAGAAGAGAAGAAGAAAAAGAGGAAAATTGCTTCTAGTGCCAAATTCCTCAAAAATTCGGTTGAAGTCTCTTAGAGCTGCTCCTAATCCAAGGTAAGGGTGGGGTTCTGACTCTATAATAGGGTGTATAATTAATAGTATATGAATTTTGGTTAGAAAATTATTTCTAGTTGTGTTTGAAATGGGTACATTGATGAAATTGAGAGATGATTTAGGATCCAATATATTTAGATATATGTAACAGTAGCGCAAAGTATAGAAAGTGATATAGTGTAGTAGCATTGAGGGCACTTGAATTGCTTACTGTAGCATTATTGAAGAAGTAGTGCCTTGAACATAAAGTAGCATTTGGTAACATTGTTTTGCTTGCTGTAGCATAAAAGTGAATTGATACTTAAGGCGTGCCTGTTACTGTAGCGTAATGAAAAGAATAATATTTAATTGACATATTGTAGTAGCACTTAGTAGTATATGCTTGCTTGCATACTGTAGCGGATTAAATGAATCAATGTTGGAAGGCACTTATCTTGTGTTGTTACTGTAACGCAAGCATGAAGAAGTAGTATATAGAAGTTAGATGCTTGCTTGTTGTAGCGTAAGAAGAAATGCTACTTAGGACATCTACTAGCTAAACAGTAGCGTGTATAAAGATGAATTAGTATATTGGATGGCACTTGCATTGCATAAAGTAGCATTTTAAGGCACTTGTTTGGCTTGCTACTGTAACATGTAATAAATTAGGAAGTAGCGCTTAAAAGTTATATGGCTTGCTTGCTGTAGCGATATACATAAATTAGCATTTGGAGACACATTGTCTTGCAATACTGTAGCGCGGATTTATGAAGTGGCAATTGGAAGTATAGCCCTGCTTGCTGTAATGATATAAATGAAGTAGTATTAGAAGTAATTAATTGTTTTGCATACTATATCTACTATGATCCGGTCTACAGATATAAAATATTTAATATTAAGGATTTAATATCTTTAATAAATAATTTCGTAGGATTTGTAAAATAGAAATAATAGAATTGTTGACCGATAATTAATTAACCGATTTTAGCCCAAATAGTCCGAATTATTATGCAGTTTATGGTAGAAATTTTGGTTGATCTGTTGGGTGGCATTTTTGTTGAAAAATGTGAATTTTGCAGGTGAACTCGAATTAAGTTGAATGCTTCCGATTTATGGAATTGTGTTGTTGGTTATTGCTGTGAATAAGTCATTGTCGAATACATTGTTGTTGTTGAATATGTTGTTGTTTATATGTTATGATTGATAAGTTGATTAAGTTGTAGGCATATGGCTAGTGTTGAAGCGACGATGAGTACCTCTAATTATTGGTAAAGTGACGATATAGGCTTATGCCTTTGTGACGGTGATTGTTGTTGTTGTATGTGATTGTTGCATTCATTGAGTCACATACATTTGCATTATTAAGTTGGCCTGGATTGGCACCACGTTGGCCTGGATTGGCAAAACTAGCGATGAAGGCTTACGCCTTGGCCTTGATGGCAACATGCAGTGAATGCTTATGCCTGGTTGATGCCTCTATTTATTGGAAGATTTTTAAGTTGGAAGTTCTGCTCCAATGGTACCACATACATGTGCATTGTAATTGAGTCGCATTTGATGTTGCATATTGAGTTGTGGTGAAAGACAGATTTGTTATTTCTTTATGTTGTTGACTTGTTGTGGCAGATATCATCTAAAGGTTGTGAATTAGTTGTTATGTCGTGTTGATATTTTGTTGAGATTAAAGATGTTTGAAAGTTGTGAAGTGGTGATTTTATATGATTTGATTCTGATATATTATTTATCATACGTCTTGTTATATAGTTCGATATCTCACCCTTCTGTTTGAATGTTGCCCTCTATTGGTAACGTGCAGGTATTCAAGAAGGATATTTATTACCTCGTTAGTTCGAGTCGGTGTCGTCGCTCTGATACGTAGCACTCGGGGGGATGAACGCTTGATATTTAGTTGTTGATATTTATTTTTGTTACTGAATCTTTAAGTTGTTTTCATGAAGTAACTGTTGTCTTGAAGTTGTTTTAGTTGAATAAAGATGTTAAGTGAATTGAAGTTGAATATGTATATTCCGCTGCTTATCAATAAAAAGTTTGTTTGATTTTAAAGAATAAATTTTGGTTGTTATCGGTTCGTCCGAATTAAGTGTTATGTATCTGTTTTATATGCGATGAAATGAAGTTTGACTTTAAGTTGTAAATTTAGCATCCTATTTATGTTGAACTCTGATTTTATTATTATCCACCGGGTAGAAATGGGGTGTTACAATAGTGGTATCAGAGCAGGTCGGTCCGTCCGGCCAAGTTATCTAATGTTGGTTGTTCCTTAGTACGCGACAAGTGTGTGGAACACTATCGGTGCTTGTTGTTTTTCTAATCGAGTTGTATGCAGGAGTTGGTTTGGAGATAAGCGGGGGAGAAACTTTGTTTCTCTGATACATTTTGGTTGTAAGATGTTAGTTCGGTATGCTGTTGATGGCGACAATGCAAGTATTACTGAAGTTTTGTTGTTTCCGAATATGAAGGTTTCATGGATTAAAGACTTTGTTTGTTAATCAAGTTGGAACATCTTGAAGGAGGATGATCATACATTGTTGATGTTTACTACTCGAAGGATGAGGAGCAATGTAACGATTGTTGATATACGAGTAGATTGTGAATCTATGATATTTCTGAAGGTGATTTCTAAGTAACAAGGACAATTTTTAGAAGATGGAATTTGGGAAGTTGCGATGTCTCAGCGCTGCTGGTGGACTGTGAAGTTATCGGTTTGAGTAGCCATGCGTAAGATGTTGACGTTTGAACGGTGATAGAGTGACAGATTTATGTAGACCTTGTCGTGGGATCCTTGTAAGTGATTGTAAAAGATGTTGAAGTTGTTGGAATATTTTTTGAATCACGAGTCAGAGTCGGAAATTCGAGGAGATGAGTATGATTTCAAGAATGGTAAGTGTTGGTACTGATACAGAGAAATTTTGTTCTGATGTTATCATAAAGTGTGTGAATGTATGTTGTTGCATGACGTCGGTGTTCGTATTTTTGGATAACTTTGGAAATTCATATCTTGCGTTCCGAGTATCGGATTAGTGTTCTGTTTGAACCTATGAGGAGATAGAAATGTATTCTATCATATGAGAGTGTTTTCAAATATGGTTGATGCATTCCCATATGGAGGAACTCTGAAGTCGTTTACGAAACTAGAGGTTTTTTTTGGGCTTGATTGGTTATTATCGCGGTTGTTTGTGACGAGGTCAAGCGTAATATGTTGTTGGCGAATAAGTTGAGAAATGAGATGTTCATCATTAAAAGGGATAGTCGTTCGTCATTTAAAGTATAGGATGTTGCATGTGAAGAAAGTTTTGTAGAACTAAAGAAAATATTGACGACTGCTCCGGTATTGGTTTTGCTTAATTCGAGCGAGTCATTTGTAGTGTATTATGAACGCGTCTAAGATGAGACTTAGTGGTATCTATGTTGAAGGTTTGGAGACATTGTCTTTTTGGTTCTAGATTTGAAGTATTTAGCGACCGTAAGAGTTTAAAGTATTTATTTGATCAGAAGGAATTGAATAGGAGACAACGAAGATGGTTGGAGTTATTGGAAGATTATGACTTCGGTTTGAATTATCATCTAAGGTAAAGCTAATGTGGTGGATGATGCGTTAAGTCAAAGGACTTTACATATGTTGGTAATGATGGTTAAAGGGTTGGAATTAATTGAACATTTTAGAGATGTGAGCTTAGTTTGTGAAGTGACCCCGAAGAGTGTTATGTTGGGGATGTTGAAGATTAACAATGATTTTCTGGACAGTGTCAAAGAAGCTCAGAAGTTAGATGTGAAATTGGTAGATTCGATGGTTGGACTCGATCAGTCTAAGAATGATGATTTCGAGTTAGATGCGCAGGGTGTATTGAGATTCCGTAATAAAATTTGTATTCCTGATGATGCAGAGATGAAGAAAGTAATTCTTGAGTTGGAGGATACTTAACATTCATGTGAGGCTAAGTGAGTGTAATGTGGACCGTGTAATATGCTAAGCGTATGTGTCTCATCAATAAAATCGAATGAGAGGGAAATTATGGGAGTATTTGCAAACCTCATTGGAAATTATTGGATTATAGTGCGTTAGGTGACTTGTCTACAAGTTCTAAAGGAACACTATTATAGTTTAGTAACGATGGTTTATACTTCATTATGATTGTCGGCTATCTATTGACAAATTGAGGAACTGGTCACCCTTAATCTCTTATTGATAGTAGATGAGATCGTGTTGGATGGTATAAACTTGTCTTGCTATCTTAATGGTGAGTGAAGTGGTTAATGTTATATCAAAAGGTAGTCACTCACCAGTTTGTGTGAAGTAATAGAGGAATTGCTAGGAAAGAGTTGTGATGTATTGAACAATTTGAAGTAGCGGGTTTACATGCGAGCTAACATCACAAAGTGAAAGATTGAGAATATCAAGTGAACAATGGTTTTATGGTGGATGTTGAGGAAAGCCTGGAACTACAATGAGGATTGTAAATTGTATAGTTAGAAAAAACTTTAATGAGGACGGTGACTTAAGATGGTTTATCAGAGTTGCGCAGATGAAGCGTATGTGGCGCAGTTGCTATGAGTATACGACTCCACGTGCTTGATTTGGTAGATTGTTGATGTAGGGATGATGTGCCAAGGTGTTGTGATATCTCAGAGTTATTTGTTGATCCTATAAGGAATTTATTGTAGTTGTTAGTGGGTGGTGAGTTGTGTGTATATTTGTTTAGTTATATTGTTAAGTTGATGTTATAATAATTTTGTCCCTGTTGTTGTAATGTTGTCATTAGTTACTGTAAATGATGGATAATACTCCATAATATGATGAAGTTGAATATGTTGGATATGTTGATGTAACTATAAGAGTTACTCGACGATATGAATGGAGTTATTGATATTGTGTTGATAATTGACATACATATGTATATATGGGAATTAAATTGTGTATGTGTTTTTGGTGTTGAAAATGTTTTTAAGATGCTAATGTAATGTTGTATATCCAAGTATAAGTGTGTTACCAATTTAAATGTTGATATGTCAAAATATTGTTGAAGTGGTTGATAAGTTATTAACGATTATGTCACGAACATGTTGAATGATTAGCACGTGTAGATTTGAATTATATCATATTCAGCGTTGTTATGTCGAGAAAGTAGTGGTCGAAGTGTTGCCAAACACGAATTGAAGATCAAAGACTTGGATGCGAAATTCGCATTAAGAGTGACCGTATCAAGTAGATTTTCGAGGACGAAAATATTCTAAGTAGGGGAGAGTTGTAACGCCCCGGTATTTAATTATTTATTTAATTAAATATTTTTGAATATATTTTATTTTATATTAATTCAAATTTTTATTGTCGAAGTCGGAATTATTTTATTAAGTTGGAATAATAATTAATCGGATTTAATTTGGTGGAATTAAGTTAAAGTGTTATTTTATTATTAAGCTTAAATATAAATTTAGGCTTAATTAGTGGTGTTGTGTAGTAAAAGTGGGGTGTAGCATTTAGGCCCAATTGGATTTATTTGGATTAATATAATGATATATTACATTAGAATAGAAATAGAAGAATAGGAGAGAGTGTTGTATCAGGAAGAGTAGAAGAAGAGGAAAATAGGGTTTGGGAGAAGAGAAGAAGAAAAAGAGGAAAATTGCTTCTAGTGCCAAATTCCTCAAAAATTCGGTTGAAGTCTCTTAGAGCTGCTCCTAATCCAAGGTAAGGGTGGAGTTCTGACTCTATAATAGGGTGTATAATTAATAGCATGTGAATTTGGGTTATGAAATTAGTTCTAGTTGTGTTTGAAAATGGTACATTGATGAAATTGAGAGATGATTTAGGATCCAATATATTTAGATATATGTAACAGTAGCACAAAGTATAGAAAGTTATATAGTGTAGTAGCATTGAGGGCACTTGAATTGCTTACTGTAGCATTATTGAAGAAGTAGCACCTAGAACATAAAGTAGCATTTGGTAACATTGTTTTGCTTGCTGTAGCATAGAAGTGAATTGATACTTAAGGCGTGCCTGTTACTGTAGCATAATGAAAAGAATAATATTTAATTGGCATATTGTAGTAGCACTTAGTAGTATATGCTTACTTGCATACTGTAGCGGATTTAATGAACCAATGTTGGAAGGCACTTGTCTTATGTTGTTACTGTAACGCAAGAATGAAGAAGTAGTATATAGAAGTTAGATGCTTGCTTGCTGTAGCGTAAGAAGAAATGCTACTTAGGACAAATACTAGCGAAATAGTAACGCGTATAAAGATGAATTAGTATATTGGATGGCATTTGCATTGCATAAAGTAGCATTTTAAGGCACTTGTTTGACTTGCTACTGTAGCATGTAATATATTAGGAAGTAGCGCTTAGAAGTTATATGGCTTGCTTGCTGTAGCGATATTCATAAATTTGCATTTGGAGACACATTGTCTTGCAATACTGTAATACTGTAGTGCGGATTTATGAAGTGGCAATTGGAAGTATAGCCATGCTTGCTATAATGATATAAATGAAGTAGTATTATAAGTAATTAATTGTTTTGCATACTATAGCTACTATGTTCCGGTCTACAGATATAAAATATTTAATATTAAGGATTTAATATATTTAATAAATAATTTCGTAGGATTTATAAAATAGAAATAATATAATTTTTGACCGATAATTAATTAACCGATTTTAGCCTAAATAGTCCGAATTATTATGCGGTTTATGGTAGAAATTTAGGTTGATCTGTTGGGTGGCATTTTTGTTGAAAAATGTGAATTTTGCAGGTGAACTCGAATTAAGTTGAATGCTTCCGGTTTATGGAATTGTGTTGTTGGTTATTGCTGTGAATAAGTCGTTGTTGAATACATTGTTGTTGTTGAATATGTTGTTTTTTATATGTTGTGATTGATAAGTTGATTAAATTGTAGGCATATGGCCAGTGTTGAAGCGACGATGAGTATCTCTAATTATTGGTAAAGTGACGATATAGGCTTATGTCTTTGTGACGGTGATTATTGTTGTTGTATGTGATTGTTGCATTCATTTAGTAACATACATTTGCATTATTAAGTTGGCCTGGATTGGCACCACGTTGGCCTGGATTGGCAAAACTAGCGATGAAGGCTTACGCCTTGGCCTTGATGGCAACCTGCGATGAAGGCTTATGCTTGGTTGATGCCTCTATTTATTGGAAGATTTTTAAGTTGGGAGTTCTGCTCCAATGGTACCACATGCATGTTCATTGTAATTGAGTCGCATTTGATGTTGCATATTGAGTTGTGGTGAAAGACAGATTTATTGTTTCTTTATATTGTTGACTTGTTGTGACAGATATCATATAAAGGTTGTGAATTAGTTGTTATGTCGTGTTGATATTTTGTTGAGATTAAAGATGTTTGAAAGTTGTGAAGTGGTGATTTTATATGATTTGATTATGATATATTATTTATCATACGTCCTATTATATAGTTCGATATCTCACCCTTTTGTTTGAATGTTGCCCTCTGTTGGTAACGTGCAGGTATTCAAGAAGGATAGTTATTACCTCGTTAGTTCGAGTCGGTGTCGTCGCTCTGATACGTAGCACTCGGGGGGATGAACGCTTGATATTTAGTTGTTGATATTTATTTTTTTTACTAAATCTTTAAGTTGTTTTCATGAAGTAATTGTTTTCTTGAAGTTGTTTTCGTTAAATAAAGATGTTACGTGAATTGAAGTTGAACATGTATATTCCGCTGCTTATCAATAAAAAGTTTGTTTTATTTTAAAGAATAAATTTTGGTTGTTATCGGTTCGTCCAAATTAAGTGTTATGTATCTGTTTTATATGCGATTAAATGAAGTTTGACTTTAAGTTGTAAATGTAGCATCCTATTTATGTTGAACTCTGATTTTATTATCATCCTCCGGGTAGAAATGGGGTGTTACAGATCTCTTGCATGCAAGCTTTGATTACACCATTGGCCTTACATGTTTGCTTGATTCACAATGCAATGGTTACCTGCATGCAAGCTTCGATTGAGCAAGGGCCTCCTGCAGGTTTGTCTTGATAACTACCTGCATGCAAGCTTCGATTGGGCATTGGACTTCTTTTGAGCAAGTTGATTCCTGCCTCGATTGGGCATTGGACTTCTTTTGAGCAAGTTTCATTCCTGCTTCGATTGGGCGTTGGACTTCTTTTGGGCAAGCTTGATTCCTACTTCGTTTGAACATTTAGTTTCTTTATGCAAGATTGGTATACATCCTTCGTTTGGCCATGTGACCTCTTGCAGGCAAGTTTCGATTGGACAGTGGCTCTTCATGCAAGATTTCGTTTGAAGAAAAGGCCTCTTGCATGCTTGCCTGAAGTCACAAAGTAGTGACCTCCTGCAGGAAAGCCTTTGATTGGACAAGGGCTACCTTCACACAAGGCTTCGATTGGAGTATTGGTTCCCTTTGAAGCAACATACTTAGAATCCAATTCTGAACCCTTTGAGCAAGATTGGTTGAAGAACAAATCTCATAGACTTATCCTCCAAATCTCACTTGTCAGGCTATGTTACTTCCAAATCTTTACATAATCAGAGGCTTACACAAATTTGTGATACATTACACAAAGATTCGAAGCTTTATCCACTAGATAATACCATTCTTGGATTAAATGGGAAAAAGCTACGTACCTTTTTTTCATAAAGAGTACTTTAATCACAAAGTTAGCTCCCAATCTGATTTTTGTCTGGACACAAGCAATGTCAAAAGCACGAGTCAAATCTGCTGCCCCCAAAAGACATCAGGCCCCACTTGTACTTGAAACTTGGGAACAACAAAAATGGATCAAACTTGTTTTCATTTTCAACCAAACCATGGTTTGTTATCCTACAAACCTGGTTACTCCAACATCTCTAACATTTTCTCTATAAATAGAAAAACCATTTGCAAGATGAAACAGACTTAGAGTGGTGTGGAAAGAATCTACAAAAACTCTCAAACTCTCAAAAAATCTTAAACTCTCAAAATTCTCATACACTAAACACACTCTCAAACCCAGAATCTAAAGAAAAACCACACTTGTTTCTTCCCTTCGAATCCAGAACCCAGGGAAACACCAACCAAACGTTTTGCTCTTGCTTTCGAATCCAGCACTAGAAACACAACACTTGTTTCTCTTTCTCTTTCGAATCCAGAAGCAACCCAATACTTGGTTCCTTCTTTCGAACCCAGCGATAGAAACATAACACTTATTTCTTTCCTTCGAATCTAAAAGTATCCAGAGGAGCAACTCAAGGTCCAACACACACATTACAGCTTCAAGCAAGGTAAGTCACCCTAACCTTAACCCTTTCGTTTCAAGCATGTAAATAAAATGTGTTCACTTTTTATTTTTGTCCTTTAGATTGTATGCTTTTCTTGTCCAAGTATATGTTAGAACTAACATGTACAGACTCAAATGAAAGAAAGAGTTTCCTGTGAATCGAAGCCTTAGGCTTCGCCCCTTACTGCTTCACAATGGAAAACAAAACAAAGAAAGGAACATGAATCGAAGGGTGCTTTCCCACACTAACTTCCAAGCCCAATAAAAAGAAGCAGAAAATGGGTGAACTGAAGGGTGAATCTCACGCTGACTTCTAGGCCCAAATCGGAAGAAGTTGGGAAGAGTTGAATTGAAGGGCGCTATTTCCTGGATCAAAGAACTTATTTTCCTTTTTTTAATTTTGTTTTTTTAAACATTTTTCTTGTTGTTCAATATGGTTGTAATAGCGTAGGACCTTATTTTTCGCATTTTTACCGCTTTATATAAAATGTTAGTAATTAAGGTGTGTATGGAAAGATAAAAACAATACTTAGACCACCCTAAATTCAAGACAAAAATGCATGCAATCAAACACACCATTCACACACATGAGCCTCTAGGGTAATCTCATTTGTTGCCTCGGAAAATAGTCATGTCCCTCGAATATGGGAGTTTTAGCAAAAACCCTCGATAAAATATCGTAGTCCCTCGATGTCCCTCGATGTTGCCTTCGGTAAGCGATCTAGTCCCTAATGAAATTGCTAAAACGTCCCATAGGTTGCCTTCTATGACTATACAAATGAACCATGCCCGTCCCTTCACATCCAACGACGGAGCTTCTTATAAATCAATGGTAAGATAGTGTTGTACCCCAAAATTTGCCCTCCCATTTCTCATTGATTTCTCCTCACAAAGCTCTTGAAGCTCAAGATCCAGTTAGGGTTTCATCTGCTCAAGACTCCTCCTTGCACTGCTAACCCCAAATTAGGGTTTGTGTTTGCACAAAGATGTTTTGACCTAAAGTGCCCAAGATGACTTTCTTGCTTCATATTGACCTCCCAAGTTTATCCATACCAAGTTTCAAGTCCTGATTCCAAATTTTGCCCAGTCAATTGGACAGTTGACCTAGAAATCAACTGTATTGGGGAAAAAGTCAACTATGGCCAATTGACAGTCAAACCTCATGAAATTTGATCCACATCAACATTATGAACTCATATGAACCATTTGATCAAGTTTGGATCACAATTCCCCAAGAAATTTGATCAGATCACCAAAAGGGCAAAATGGTCATTTTTAGGGTTTTAATTGTACAAAGGCAATTTTTGACTGTTTGACCTAGCCAATGGCAAACCAAGCTCACATATGGACTCAAGGACCCCATGGAATTATCTTGACATGCTCAACAAGTTCAAAAGATCCCAAGTACACAAGATTGACAGTTGAATTTCCCAGTCAATTGATCAGTTTTGACTGTATACTGAAAAGTCAAACTTTGACTTTTTGGTCAAAATCAAAGGTCAAGATTCATTTTTCATCAAAACATGCCAAATCATGAAACTTGTTCACCAAGAAATCACAAATTGCAAATTAGGGTTAGAAAATGGAATTTTTCATAACTTAGAATTTTTCTAAGTTATGAAAAACCCTAATTTTTTCCCAACTTTGCCCCACCTTTTCACCAAGATCCATTTGGATTCAAACAAAAGTCAAAACATGAAAGTTGTAGCTTGTTGCATAATCTACAACTTTGATTCACAAAGTTTTCTCATTTGAAGCTTGTATCTCAAGTTACATTTTTTTGAATAAGGGCACTAAACCATTTTTAACTTAGTAGAATTTTAACCTATTTTGACAAGGTTTTCTACCCCACTTCAAGGCCATTTTGCATACCCTTCCACTTGGAATTTCAATTTGCATTTCAAAGATGGATTGTAGTACACATTCCAAGCTTTCCAAAATGTCCAAGAACTTATCAAACAACCTCATGGTTAGAGAGAATCGAATTTCACAATATAGCAAAAAACCATTTTGTTCATGACCAAGTTCCATGCCCATAACTTTGCAAATTTGAACTCAACATGCTTTAGGCTAGATTACAGGTCCTTAAACCAAGTTACACTCCATAATTTAATGCTTGTTCATTGTGCCATAGTGTTGTTCCATGAGTTCAAGCATTGTACACAAGATTGATCCATTTCTAGATAAAGCAAATTAGCCATTTTGGTAAAAGTTCACTTTATGTCAATTTAGAAATCCAACAAGTACAAGCTAAATCCTTTTGGCACAAGATTATGGACAAATTGCTATGATCAAGAGAAACTTTGCTGCAGGATTAGAGGTCCCCTACTGACCTAAAACATCAAGTGGCATTTTTTGTTGCTTAAGTGTGAAGAAAGTCCCATAACTTGTAACAACTCTCATCTCAGCATTAGCACACAAGAAAAAACTGATCAAACACCTTCCAAAGAACATAACCAAGCTGAGACACGACCCTTGCACCTCCAAAACACCCTCCATCTCAGAATCATCCTCAAACTGCAAAAACAGAGTTGCCTCTGCAGTTTGAGTGCAAACTCCCATTTCCCTCGAGCATTCTTACCAAAATCAATTCATACACATTCCCTAGCATGTATGCAAGCTAACCATGACCTAAAACCTGACCTGTAATCCCTCTAACAGCTTCCACCATTTTCATTTTTTCCTGTTGCAGTTGAAGTTCCACAGCTCGATACAAGAAGTTTCAAGACAAAGTAAACATTAGAATAGCATCCCTGGACCTCAAGGGAGCTTTTCCAATCATCACCTTGCACTAAAAGCTCCTCATTCTCCAGATAGAAGTTCAACTGAATAGGTAAAACTTTGAACTCGTATCTCTCTTATTATGCATACTTAGTCTTAAGTTTGTGAAGAAACAAGGTTCTACTCATAGCCCTGAACATGTACATATCTTTACATTTCATTTCTTTTGCCTGAGTTGGGAGAATTTAAGCTTTGAAAATGGCAGAAAAATTAGGTCAGAAATTGGGGGAGGAGAAATTCTCCCTCATCTTAGAGAGTTAGGTCAAGTTCTATACATGGTTGGAATCGTCTCTTCATGCTGAGCATTTTTTATGTTATGAGTTTTTGTTAAAAAGCCAGGAATCAGGAGTTAGCAGCTGGAGTACAGGGCGCGCGTTTTTGAATGTTATTGAACGAAGATTGAAGATGAAGCCACATGGGCTGGGCCTGTGTGGTTTCTTCTTTTTGCACCCTATTTCCATTTTCTCACCCCCCAAGCCCATTTGCTTTATTTTTAATGATTTTAGACATTTTCTTTTTTTATTTGATTCATTTATTTTTTCTCAGCATATTAAAATTTTGAAAATATTTTTCTCATCATTTTTTGATTTTATTTAGTATTTATTTGATTTTCTTTTGATTTATACATAAATGAATATATATTATTATTTAGAATAAATAGATAAAATAGTGTAAATACATTTTCATTTTCATTTTTATTTTATATTACCCTCTGAAAATATTTTATATAAAAAATACTATTTTCTAAAAATATTAAATATTATTATTATTTATCCATAATACATATTTAAAATAATATAAGTATACATATATATATATATATTAATATACTTAGAGTAAAAATGCCAAAAAAATGTACATATTTTACTTTTTAATATTTAATACTAAAAAATGACCTTTTTTACAAATATACCATATCTTATTTATTTTGTATGTAAATAATAAATATTATATGAATTAAGTAATTAATATCCATTTTAATTGAAATTAGGGTTTTTGCCCTAAAAAGTTAAAAATACTCAAAAATAATACCTTTTTATTTTCTTGTTTTATTTTACATAAACCATACTTTTTCATACATATATAAAACTTTCTTTTGCATTTTGCATATTTATTTAATTTCTATTTAATTATGCAATTTATTTACCTTGCAAATATTCAAAAATGATGTAATAATTTAGATTTAAATTCTTGTCTAAATATCCCCCATTTGTAAATTTGTACCCCCTCCCTATATCATTATGTTGTAATAGCGTAGGAATTTAAGTTTCGCACTTTATACGCTTTCTAATTATGCCATGTTAGAATTAGGGTTTGCATGCGAAAAACGATAAAAAATAGTTTGACCTAATACAAGATAAATGAGCATGAAAATAAACAACACATCTCACACTTGCACCCCTAGGGTATTCCACTTTGTTGCCTTTCAAAAATGGGCCATATTGCATGTTGAACTTCTTTGGGCAAAACAAACAAATTGAATGATCATAGTCCCTCGATAAAACTTTTCAAAACAAACAAAAACAAATGATCAAGTCCCTTAAAGAAAATTGCCCAAAGACCTTTAACACTATTGCAACTATGGTCCAAACGATGACCCACGCCTGTCCCTTTCATCTCCTAAGACAAGTTTGTCCACCAAATGCAATGGTGGAACAAAATTGTCAAAAGGCTTAAAACATGACAAAACTTTTGAGAAAGCTTTAGGGTAGATAAACTCTTAAGTACTTGTCAATTTACAAAGAAAACACTTGCCTAATTTCAAAACCCACTTCACAAACACTTTCAAAATCAACTTTTCAAACCCTTGAAACATCTTTTTAAAAGATAAAACACCTTTTGTAAAACATTCGAGTAAAGAATTGTCACAAGGTTAGCCTAACACAAGGCATCTTTTCAAAACATTTTCAAAACCATACACCAAGCACTATTTCAAACAATTGAAAATTAAGGCAAGTTGATCTAAGCGAGTACCTAAGAGCCCATGGATAACCATGGATAGAAGGGGTGCTAATACCTTCCCCTTCTATAATCTACTCCCCGAACCCAAGAAAAATCTCAAAGGTTTTTGTTGTGCTTTTTAAACCTTTCCTTAGGATAAAATAAAAAGTCGGTGGCGACTCTTGCTCAACCGAAACATTTGTGAAAACAAACGCAAAACCCTAGTCAGTTCTCCCACCGTATCACAGAACTGGCGACTCTGCTGGGGAATTTTTTTAAGTGGAGTAACCTTAGGGCTTAGATCACCCTCTTGCATGACTAATTGTTTGATTTGCTTGCTTTATACTTGGGCTCTATGGTTTGGGTTTACAATCCTCCACCCGGATTTTTGGAAACATTCATAGATAGCAATACGTTGTGGAAACTGTGTGGGGTATACCGACACGGTCTAAGCAATAGCTATATTAGTGCGACATATTTGTGAGTACCGGTAACCCTTGAGTTCAATCAAGGAGAGTACGGGGCCGCTGAGTGATGTCACTAAGCACTAATGACCTAGAACCTTACTTGACCATCTTGGCCTGTTATTAGGGGTAGTGAGATGACCGGCTTTGGTGCAGTCCGAAGTTGGTAGATACTCGATACTACACTCATTGAGGGTTGTTTTCTTGGAATATTTTGGTCGCTAGTTAAGTGGCTAAACCAAAACAATGAACAATGAAAACAATCCAGTGATATTGAGCTCCTTAGAACCCGGTTACTATTTATAGGACAGGTTTTTAAGCCAACTACACTCAAGAGGGTACTTACCTATGAAACCCCATGCAAGCCTGAAACTAGGGTTTGGTGTGATTTGCTTGTACATATGTCTTGTGCATACATCATAAACATCATACAGCATCATATGCATTTACTAACCATTTCAAGGGTTGGGATCTTCATCATTGTTCTTGTTTTGTAGGTCATGGAAATACCTCGCAGAAACACCATTCAAGTCAACCTTGTGAGAATCTCTCCTCAACTCAAGGAGATCACTTCAAGAATCCCGGAAAATTCATCCTTCAGTGAAAGACATGGTAGACTGCTCAGCCTAGTCAACACCAACATTGAAGAAGACATGATGAAAGTGCTATTCCAGTTCTTTGACCCTCTTCACCACTGCTTCACTTTCCCTAATTATCAGTTGGTTCCCACTTTGGAGGAGTTTTCTCAACTCCTAAGAATCCCTATCCTTAATCAACTACCTTTCAACGGTAGGGAGAAGGAACCAAGGTCTGAAGATGTTGCTCGAGCACTACATCTACAACCATCTGAAATCAAGGGGCATTGGGAAACCAGAAGCGGCGTCAAAGGATTCTTAGCAAAATTCTTGTTTGAGAAGGCACAAGAATGTTGGAACTCATTGGACCTACAAGCTTTTGAAGAGATTGTGGCACTCCTTATCTATGGGTTGGTCTTGTTCCCAAATCCTGACCAATTGGTAGATGTCAACGCTGTCAAAATCTTCTTGTCCAGAAATCCAATACCAACATTGCTTGGGGATATCCTTCACTCATTTTACATACGAACAATGAGAAAGAGGGGTGTTCTCATGTGCTGTACTCCTATCCTCGCAAGGTGGTTTATTTCGCACCTTCCACAATCTGTCTTGAAAAATGACCAAAGTACAAGGTGGTCCCAACGATTGATGACTCTTACTCATTCTGATGTGCATTGGTGTTCTCGGTCCAGAGAAAATGTCATCATCGTCGATCGTTGCGGGGAGTTTCCTAATGTTCCTTTACTTGGAATCAGGGGAGGTATCACCTACAACCCTTGCCTAGCTTTGAGGCAATTTGGATATGCACGGAGGGATGGCCCTCATAACATGTTGATTCCTAGCCTAGTTTTTGACTTCGACAACGATGCGCAAGGACTTCGCCAAAGATTCATCAGAGCTTGGGGAAAACTCAACAAGGTTGATAGAAAGACTCTGGGACACAAGAACTCCATCCCTCTTGAGCCCTATCTCAAGTGGGTACGAGCCCGAGCCCAAAGTCTAATGATGCCTTATCCTCACGTACTCCCAGTAATTAAAGAGCCCGTCAATGAAGGAGAGGTTCCCTACACCATCCTGCATCCAGATATGCCTACATCGTGGGAAGAAATGCAGAAAAGTTGGATTCAGCTCAAGGAGGAGCGGAACACTTTTGAAGCTAGCTACTACGCCAGTGAAAAGAAGGTTCTAGAGCTTACCCGCCGACTCCACGAGCAAGAGGCCCTCAATACCTACATCGCACCAAAGAGGATGCGCAATGTCTTTCTGCCTTAAGAAGTTTATTTTGTAATATTTGGCCCATGGGGCATTTATGTACTAACAAGTTTCTTCTTATTAATATGACGTGAGTTCTTCCTTGTCTGAAACAATTTTGAATGTCCTAAATCCTTGAATGCATTGCATACATCAGCATACCATTCATCATGTGCATAAGCAGGTCTCACTCCAGGTTTCCTTATCTATCTGCTGTTTATTTCAGTAGGATGGATCTCGAGCAAACAGTCAAAGACCTACAAGCCCAGAATGCACAGTTCCAGCAACTCTTGATGACCTTGGTCAAGAGTCAAGAGGATATCAAGGCTCATCTGGAGAATAAGGACCCAGTGAAGAAGAAAAAGAGGGTCGAAGTGGCTACTTTGGGGAGAAGATTTGACAGAGAAGCTCGGAGGGTGCTTGAATTTCCTCCTACTTCTGATGAAGGGACTAGTAAAAGAGATCGAGTTGCGGTGCCTTCCGAGTCTGATGCAGAGGAGGAAGAGGTTGAAGAGGATGAAGATTATTCTGACCAGCAATATCCTCCAGCTGATGACAAATACAAGGGTTTAGAAGACAGATTGGCTGCCATGGAATTGCAAAGGGTACTGGGTTTGGATTTTGAAGACATGGGCTTGGTCGCCGGAATTGTGATTCCCCCAAAATTCAAAGTGCCAGTGTTTGTGAGGTACGACGGGCTATCCTGTCCCAAAATGCATCTCAGGTCCTATGTGAGAAAAATACAACCCTATACAGCAGATAAAAATCTCTGGATTCATTTCTTTCAAGACAGCCTGTCGGGAGCCCAGTTGGAATGGTTTTATCAGTTAGAAGGGACCAGTGTCAGAAATTGGGAAGATTTGGCCACCGCTTTCTATAAACAATACTAGTATAATTCTGATCTTGCTCCTACCCGTACCCAACTTCAGGGTATGTCACTAGGAACAAGTGAAGGATTCAAGGAATATGCACAAAAATGGAGGGATTTGGCTGGCAGGGTGCAGCCTCCTTTAACCGATCGTGAGCTTGTTGATATGTTTCTTGGGACCCTATCTGGGCCGTTTTTCAATCATTTAATTGGTAACTCTTCCGCAGGGTTTACCGATTTGATCTTAACAGGTGAAAGAATAGAAGCCGACATCAAGTCATGAAAGATTCAGAAGGGTGTCGCTGCAAGTGTTGAGAAGAAGCCGTTTAAGAAGGAGACAGCTATGGTATATTCTCAGAGAAGAGCAGGGAAGATGGAGCGTCGGCCGACTGTGGGGGCCGTAATGATTCAAAACACTCCAAGTGAACCGCCTCGCTACAACCAATCCAGACCAAACCAGCAACGGGTGGAAAGGCCACAACGGCAGTTCACCCGTATTAATATGACTCCAGCGCAGGTGCTTCCCCATCTATTGAAGTTAAATCTTGCCACCATCAAGGAGGCGCCAAAGAATGTAAATACATCCTCTCCGCATTATCATGCCAATGCTAAGTGCGCCTATCATTCAGACAGTGTTGGACACGACACCAATGATTGTTGGGCACTCAAGCATAAGATCCAGGACCTGATAGAGGCTAAGGAGGTAGAGTTTGACGCTCCAGAAAAACCCAATGTGATATTTGCACCTATGCCGAAGCACGGTCGGAATGTCAATGCCATTGAAGAGGATCTGTATGTTGCTGACGTTAGTGATCTGACTACTCCACTGCTAACCATTAAGTTGAATTTGTTAAGAGCCGGGATCTTCCCGGGATGTAAAGAAGACTGCTACTGTTGCCACTCTCTGCCGTTTGATTGTCTGCTATTAAAGAAAGGCATCCAAGGCCTCATGGATAGCCGACAAATTTTGTTCGAAAAAGTTCCTGCTGTTCCAGTTCATGTTGAAAATGTCTCAATCATAACCATTCACGCCAATATTTCCGAGGCCGTCAAAAAGCCAGTTAAGATTACACCAGCTGCAAAGTCTATACCTTTGAAGATAACAATGTCGGGGCCTGTTCCCTATGTTTCTGAGAAGTCGATACCTTGGAACTATGGTGGTGACATCTACTACCATGGTATCAAGCAAGTTGAGACAATTGAAGAAAATTCAGATGATGAAGAAGCCGGCATTAGTAACATTGCGGGCACCAGCAAAATCACCAGGAGCGGGAGAATATTCTCTCCAGAGATTGCTCCTCCAAGAGCAGTCTTTGGACCCTCATCATCTAAAGAAGTCCTCCCTGCACCAATAAAACTCTCCGCTAGAACTCCTTTGATTGAAGAAATTTTCGTTCCTAGTGCTGTCTCTCCTACCATTGCCGATAAAGGAAAAGGAATACAAGATGAGCCCGTCAGGACGAGGGCTCAACCTTTGGTGATTCCGTAAGCCTCCAAGAAAGAAATGGACGAGATTCTGAGGATAATCAAGAGAAGTGATTACGATGTGGTGGAACAGTTGGGGCAAACCCCCTCCAAGATCTCCATGCTGGCACTATTGCTTTGCTCAGAAGCGCACGCTCAAGCTTTGATTAAGTTTCTAAAGGCAGCTCATGTGCCCCAGGAAACCTCTGCAGATCAATTTCAACATTGCGTGGCTAGCCTGACTGCAGACAATGGACTAGGTTTCTCTGATGCCGACCTGACCCCTAAAGGCCGAAATCACAATGATGCGTTGCATATTTCAATCGAGTGTCGCGGAACCACCCTTGCACATGTTTTGGTTGATACCGGTTCATCGCTGAATGTTTTGCCTAAGAAGGCCTTGGACCGGCTAGATTGCGAAGGGTTGGAATTGAAGCCGAGTGATATTGTCGTCAGAGCTTTCGATGGGTCGAAAAGAATGGTCCATGGAGAAGTTGAAATTCCTGTCAAGATAGGTACTGAGGTGTTTAAATCCACTTTCTATGTAATGGACATCCGTCCATCATACTCCTGCCTGCTGGGTAGACCTTGGATACACCATGCTGGGGCAGTCACCTCCTCCTTGCATCAGATGCTGAAGTATCCTGTAAAGGGAAAGATCATTACTGTCCTCGGCGAAGAAGAGTACATGATTAGCCACTTAAATTCTTTCCGGTATGTGGAGGTTGAAGGAGAGTTCATCGAGACACCGTTTCAACATTTCGAAGAAGTGCTTCCTGAGATAGCAGTGGCGAAGTTGGCAACTGAGACACCAAGACAGATGGCCAGGATGGCATCTCTGGAGGATGCAAGGGCTGCAGTTAAAGAAGGGAAGAATTCAGCGTGGGGGCAGTTACCCGATTTTCCGCATAAAGCTGATAAGTTTGGATTAGGTTTCACCGCCGCTGGCCAGAAGGCCATGCGCCAGTCAAAGATTGAGAGAGCGCCGGTCAAAATTTCTCCTTACCAAATCAACGCCCTGGAAGATGAAGACAAGGAAAGCAGCATTGAAGAGTGGATTTATCCAACTGTCAGAGGAGGGTTGAACAATTGGGAGGCTAAAGACTTTGTCCCCATCACTTTTATTCATCAGTAATTTATCTATTAAACATTTCCTATTTGGTCTGTAATATTTTACTTTCAAAACAATCCGTACACTATCTTTTCACCTCCTGCCTTGCCCGGGGCATGTAGGTCCACTTGTAAGGGTTTTGACTATTTTTCATATTCATATGCCATGTTTAATGATTCATTGGACGTTTTTCATTTGATAAACTGCTTATGTTCATTTTCTTTCCTTTTGCATTTTTGTTTAAGGATGGCTATCCCATACACACACCCACACTCACCAATGCAGGTACCCATCCACTCCGGATTCCATGGGCGACTATTCTGCTGTATCTTTCAATAACTCTGAAGATCTGGTCAATCTAGCCGAGTATGAGGATGACGAAGGTTGTGAAGTACCCGGGGAACTAGCCAGACTCCTGCAACAAGAGGAAAGGGCCATCTTACCGCATGAAGAGCCGTTGGAAGTTGTCAACTTGGGAACCGAGGAGAATCGGAAGGAGGTGCAAGTGGGTGCCAACCTGGAACCAGAAGTCAAGGAACGCTTGGTACAGTTACTGAATGAGTATGTTGAAATCTTCGCTTGGTCCTATGAAGACATGCCGGGTCTAGACACAGACATCGTGGTTCACCGTCTCCCCACAAGAGAAGACTGTCCACCAATCAAGCAAAAATTTCACCGAATGAGGCCTGACATGTCCGAAAAAATCAAAGCAGAAGTAATGAAGCAGTTCGACGCTGGCTTTCTGGCTGTTACGTCCTATCCTCAATGGGTCGCTAACATTGTGCCAGTGCCTAAGAAGGATGGAAAAGTCAGAATGTGTGTGGACTACCGGGATTTGAACAGGGCCAGCCCTAAAGATGATTTCCCGCTACCTCATATTGACATCTTGATCGACAATACAGCTCAGCATAAGGTGTTTTCCTTCATGGACGGATTCTCGGGCTACAATCAAATCAAAATGGCCCCCGAGGATATGGAGAAAACAACTTTTGTCACACAATGGGGCACTTTCTGTTATAAAGTGATGCCGTTCGGGCTGAAGAACGCAGGGGCAACTTATCAACGCGCCATGGTAGCTTTATTTCATGACATGATACATCATGAGATGGAAGTTTACGTAGACGATATGATAGCTCGGTCACAAATAGAGGAAGAGCACCTTGAACATTTGGAAAAGCTGTTCGCCAGGTTAAAAGAATACAAGTTAAGGCTGAATCCAAGCAAATGCACTTTTGGAGTTAGGTCTGGTAAACTCCTGGGATTCATTGTAAGCAACAAAGGCATTGAGGTCGATCCGGTAAAAGTAAAAGCAATACAAGAAATGCCTGCTCCCCGTACCGAAAAGGAGGTTAGAGGATTCTTAGGGCGCATAAACTATATTGCCAGATTCATCTCACATCTGACTTCTACCTGTGAGCCAATTTTCAAACTCTTGAAGAAAGATCAGGTAGTTGAATGGAACGATGATTGTCAAGCTGCTTTTGATAGAATCAAGGAATATTTGCTAGAACCTCCCATTCTGATGCCACCCGTCGAAGGAAGACCATTGATCATGTATTTGACCGTCTTGGATAACTCAATGGGGAGTGTTTTGGGCCAGCATGACGAGTCTGGTCGAAAAGAGCATGCTATTTATTACCTAAGCAAAAAGTTTACCGACTGTGAGACTCGCTACTCACTGCTCGAGAAAACTTGTTGCGCTTTGGTATGGGCTGCTCGCCGACTAAGACAGTATATGCTGACTCATACTACCTTGTTGATATCCAAAATGGACCCTATCAAATATATCTTCGAAAAGCCCGCTTTATCTGGAAGGATAGCCAGATGGCAAATGATCTTGACCGAGTATGACATCCAGTACACCACCCAAAAAGCTATAAAAGGGAGTGTATTAGCTGACCATCTGGCTCATCAGGCTATCGAAGACTATCAACCCATGAGATTTGACTTCCCGGACGAGGACATCATGAATTTGGACAACATTGACGGACCGTATGACGGACCCGAAAAGGGATCCCGATGGATCCTGTACTTTGATGGTGCTTCAAATGCACTTGGAAACGGCATTGGCGCAATACTTATTTCTCCGGAAGGATGCCACACTCCTTTCACGGCCCGACTTTGCTTCAGCTGCACAAACAATATGGCTGAGTATGAAGCCTGCATCTTTGGTCTCAAGGCTGCTATAGACTTGGGGATCAAATCTTTGATCATATTCGGGGACTCGGCTTTGGTCATCAGCCAGATCAAAGGAGATTGGGATACCAAGCATCCTAATCTTATCCCATACAAAGAACATGTTCTGACATTGTTGCCTCACTTCGAGCAAATTACCTTCGAGCACTTTCCGCGAGAAGAGAATCAGCTAGCAGATGCTCTAGCAACAATGTCTTCCATGTTTAAACTCAACTGGGATAACGAGGCTCCCCAAATCACCATCGAGCGAATGGATGAACCCGTACATTGCCACGAGATTAATACCGAAGAAGTAGTGGAACAACCTTGGTTCCATGAAATCAAAAGGTATCTCGAGACTAGGGATTACCCTGAAGGAGCTTCCGTGAATGACAAGAAGTTCTTAAAGAAATTCGCTGCTAAGTTCTTTCTGAGCAACGGCATCCTTTACAAACGAAGCCATGATTGTGTATTACTCCGATGTGTGGATAAAGTTGAAGCAGAGTTACTCATGACTGATATACACAGCGGCACATTTGGCCCTCACTTGAGCGGGCATACAATGGCTAAGAAGATCCTAAGAGCAGGCTATTACTGGTCTACCATGGAGGCTGACTGCCATCAACATTCCCGTACTTGTCACAAGTGTCAAGTCTATGCTGACAAAGTTCATATCCCTCCGGTTCCCCTCAACGTCCTGACTGCTCCATGGCCCTTTGCAATGTGGGGCATTGATATGATTGGAGAGATCAAGCCCACGACTTCCAACGGACATCACTTCATCCTGGTTGCCATTGACTACTTCACTAAATGGGTCGAAGCAGCTTCCTTCGCCTCTGTTACTAAAAATGTGGTTGCCCGCTTTATCAAGCATAATCTCATATGTCGGTACGGTGTTCCAGACAGGATTATCACAGACAACGGTACAAATCTGAATAACACAATAATCACTGCATTATGCGAACAGTTCAAGATTTATCATCACAATTCATCTCCCTATCGGCCGAAGATGAACGGTGCTGTTGAAGCTGCGAACAAAAATATTAAGAAGATTATTCAGAAAATGACAGTCACTTACAAAGACTGGCATGAGATGTTACCGTTTGCGTTGCATGGATACCGTACGACGATACGTACTTCAACTGGGGCAACCCCATTTGCTTTGGTTTATGGCATGGAAGCTGTTTTGCCTATGGAAGTTCAGATCCCGTCTCTAAGGATTATGAAGGATGCAGGTTTGAATGAAGATGATTGGATGCAGACCGACTTGATCAACTCAATCTGATCGACGAAAAGCGACTTGCGGCTATATGCCATGGTCAAACGTATCAAAAACGGATGATCAAGGCCTTCAATTAGAAAGTCAGACGTCAAGTGTATCAAGTCGGAGATCTAGTAGTCAAGCGGATTATCTTGCCGCAAAGTGATCCCAGGGGAAAATGGACTCCTACATATGAAGGACCATTTGTGATCAAAAGCATATTTTCTGGTGGTGCAATGATTCTGACCACCATGGATGGCGACGATTTGCCGCACCCTGCGAACGCAGACATAGTCAAAAGATACTACGCATAAAATAACCCGACAAGTCGAAAACCCGAAAGGGCGGCTTGGGCAAAAAGGGGTATCCCGGTGAACCGAAAACCCGAAGGGGCGGTTCAGGCAAAAATTAGGGATAAAAACAAAAAATCTGTACACCCGGCAAGTTGAAAACCCGAAAGGGCGGCTTGGGCAAAAAGGGGTTTCCCGGTGGATCGAAAACCCGAAAGGGCGATTCAGGCAAAAGATAGGGAATTAGAGCGTATGACTATGTCTCGTCGGATCACTTCAAAGACAGTCTCTTCATCAACCGGCTCCAGGTTTCTGATCAATCCAGCCATCGTCAAACGAAGCATTGAATGGACAGATGTTTAGAGTTGTGAAAGCTACAGCAGAATGGAATCCCATGGAGTTATTTCACATAGCCATCTTTATTTTGTATAAAATTTTCAAATATTTACGACAAGATCCTCTTACTAGGATGATTGTCTCCTTTGTACAAATATACCCAAAGAAAATCAATACAAATACTCTTCCCAAAATTTGCGTCATTCCCCTTTTTCTTTTTCTCTTGCACTATTTGTTTTATTTTGAGAAACGTCCAATGTTTTGTTAAATAGGCATATGCATTTGAAACATAATCACTTCCTAATTGAACCTAAGAAAAGGGTTACTGATAGGATGAAAGTACAAACGAATATTTTGACACCCTTTCAAAGGAAATCCCTCAAGATTTGTAATCCACATCCCTAGCAAACCCTGAGGTTTATCTCCAGCAGATTCTCAAAACTTATCCCCAGTAAGGTTCCGAAGGACATTTCCCCGCAGAGTACGGACGTCTCTCCCAAGGTTTTATTCAAGGTTATTCCTCACAAAGGCTTATAACTGGGTTATCCTCAGCTAACAACCAGGGGAGATCGCGCTCGCCAAAGTTCTTCCCATCCTCAGCGGAGTTCCTCAAAATTCCCCAGTAGAGTTCGTCAAAATACAATCCCCGGAGGTGTTTATCTTTGCAAAATCCCCAGCCAGAGAATCTTCCGGAAATCATTTTCCCTCAGAGTTTAAGCTTCAGTATCCCCAGCAGATCAAAAGCTTCAAATGGACAATCCCCAGCGGAGTCAGACTTTTAAACCTTCTCCCCACAGAGTTTTTAGGAAGAAAAATCTTGAGTTCCCCAGTGAAATCTCCAGAGATACTTCTCTCCAAGCTGAAGATTCTCAATCTGGCCTCCCCAGCATTAAGTCTACTAGTTTGGTACTCCCCAGTAGAAGACTTCAGGAATTCCCCAGAAGATTGGTATACAACCCAAGCTCCAGGTTCCCCAGCAACGACCCAGGACTTATTTTCCCCGGCAGCAGTCAGGATACTTCTATCTTCCGCTATCCCGGATTCATCTATCCTGTGCAAGACAGCTCTCCAACTTACATACGCATCCATTTACATTCATAACGCCATAATATACATTGTATCATGCATCATAGCATTGCATACAACTAACTCTTTGCCTTTTCAGGTAAGATCAGTCGACAGACTAAAATCATTCAAATCTCAAGATTTCTGAAAACAGTTCACGGGTTCTCTAAGTAAACGGATGTTAACCTATCACTTGTTCAGATTCTTCTCAAGACTTCTGAAAACAGTTCATGGATTCTTCCCAACAACGGATGTTAATCTATCAGCTTGTTCAGATGCACCTTTGAATTTAGTTTACGGAAGCTTCCCAACAACGGATGCTGCTCTATTGCTTATTCAACTTCAAGATTTCTGAAAATAGTTCACGGGTTCTCCAAGTAAACGGATGTTAACCTATCACTTGTTCAGATTCTTCTCAAGACTTCTGAAAACAGTTTATGGATTCATCCCAAGTAACGGATGTTAATCTATCAGCTTGTTCAGATGCAACTTTTGAAATCAGTTTACGGACGCTTCCCAACAACGGATGCGGCTCTATTGCTGATTCAATCTCAAGACTTCTGAAAACAGTTTATGGATTCATCCCAAGTAACGGATGTTAATCTATCAACTTGTTCAGATGCAACTTTTTGAAGACAGTTCATGGATTCTTCCCAACAACGGATGTTAATCTATCAGCTTGTTCAAATGCACCTTTGAATTTAGTTTACGGAAGCTTCCCAACAACGGATGCTGCTCTATTGCTTATTCAACTTCAAGATTTCTGAAAATAGTTCACGGGTTCTCCAAGTAAACGGATGTTAACCTATCACTTGTTCAGATTCTTCTCAAGACTTCTGAAAACAGTTCATGGATTCTTCCCAAGTAACGGATGTTAATCTATCAACTTGTTCAGATGCAACTTCCTGAAAACAGCTTACAGGTTCCTCCCAACAACGGATGTCAATCTACTGCTTGTTCAGACCCCCAATTCAGAAATGGTCCAAAGCTTGGACACTTTCCTGATATTCCCTTCCAGATGGCATCTTTAAGCCCATCCCCGACAAGTTTCTGTCACTACTCCCGATGGCATCATTAATCCCATCTCCAAATGGCATCTCTAAGCCCATTCCCACATCCTGTGCTTTGATGAGTGCAAATTTCCGGGCACTCTAGTGTCCAATCTCCTTTTACCCTCGAGTCACGAAAGGCAAGCCTGCCAATCTAACTCTTCGGATTCAAGAAGATGAACAGGGGAAACTGTTGTACCCCAAAATTTTCCCTCCCATTTCTCATTGATTTCTCCTCACAAAGCTCTTGAAGCTCAAGATCCAGTTAGGGTTTCATCTGCTCAAGACTCCTCCTTGCACTGCTAACCCCAAATTAGGGTTTGTGTTTGCACAAAGATGTTTTGACCTAAAGTGCCCAAGATGACTTTCTTGCTTCATATTGACCTCCCAAGTTTATCCATACCAAGTTTCAAGTCCTGATTCCAAATTTTGCCCAGTCAATTGGACAGTTGACCTAGAAATCAACTGTATTGGGGAAAAAGTCAACTATGGCCAATTGACAGTCAAACCTCATGAAATTTGATCCACATCAACATTATGAACTCATATGAACCATTTGATCAAGTTTGGATCACAATTCCCCAAGAAATTTGATCAGATCACCAAAAGGGCAAAATGGTCATTTTTAGGGTTTTGACTGTACAAAGGCAATTTTTGACTGTTTGACCTAGCCAATGGCAAACCAAGCTCACATATGGACTCAAGGACCCCATGGAATTATCTTGACATGCTCAACAAGTTCAAAAGATCCCAAGTACACAAGATTGACAGTTGAATTTCCCAGTCAATTGATCAGTTTTGACTGTATACTGAAAAGTCAAACTTTGACTTTTTGGTCAAAATCAAAGGTCAAGATTCATTTTTCATCAAAACATGCCAAATCATGAAACTTGTTCACCAAGAAATCACAAATTGCAAATTAGGGTTAGAAAATGGAATTTTTCATAACTTAGAATTTTTCTAAGTTATGAAAAACCCTAATTTTTTCCCAACTTTGCCCCACCTTTTCACCAAGATCCATTTGGATTCAAACAAAAGTCAAAACATGAAAGTTGTAGCTTGTTGCATAATCTACAACTTTGATTCACAAAGTTTTCTCATTTGAAGCTTGTATCTCAAGTTACATTTTTTTGAATAAGGGCACTAAACCATTTTTAACTTAGTAGAATTTTAACCTATTTTGACAAGGTTTTCTACCCCACTTCAAGGCCATTTTTCATACCCTTCCACTTGGAATTTCAATTTGCATTTCAAAGATTGATTGTATTACACATTCCAAGCTTTCCAAAATGTCCAAGAACTCATCAAACAACCTCATGGTTAGAGAGAATAGAATTTCACAATATAGCAAAAAACCATTTTGTTCATGACCAAGTTCCATGCCCATAACTTTGCAAATTTGAACTCAGCATGCTTTAGGCTAGATTACAGGTCCTTAAACCAAGTTACACTCCATAATTTAATGCTTGTTCATTGTGCCAAAGTGTTGTTCCATGAGTTCAAGCATTGTACACAAGATTGATCCATTTCTAGATAAAGCAAATTAGCCATTTTGGTAAAAGTTCACTTTATGTCAATTTAGAAATCCAACAAGTACAAGCTAAATCCTTTTGGCACAAGATTATGGACAAATTGCTCTGATCAAGAGAAACTTTGCTGCAGGATTAGAGGTCCCCTACTGACCTAAAACATCAAGTGGCATTTTTTGTTGCTTAAGTGTGAAGAAAGTCCCATAACTTGTAACAACTCTCATCTCAGCATTAGCACACAAGAAAAAACTGATCAAACACCTTCCAAAGAACATAACCAAGCTGAGACACGACCCTTGCACCTCCAAAACACCCTCCATCTCAGAATCATCCTCAAACTGCAAAAACAGAGTTGCCTCTGCAGTTTGAGTGCAAACTCCCATTTCCCTCGAGCATTCTTACCAAAATCAATTCATACACATTCCCTAGCATGTATGCAAGCTAACCATGACCTAAAACCTGACCTGTAATCCCTCTAACTGCTTCCACCATTTTCATTTTTTCCTGTTGCAGTTGAAGTTCCACAGCTCGATACAAGAAGTTTCAAGACAAAGTAAACATTGGAATAGCATCCCTGGACCTCAAGGGAGCTTTTCCAATCATCACCTTGCACTAAAAGCTCCTCATTCTCCAGATAGAAGTTCAACTGAATAGGTAAAACTTTGAACTCGTATCTCTCTTATTATGCATCCTTAGTCTTAAGTTTGTGAAGAAACAAGGTTCTACTCATAGCCCTGAACATGTACATATCTTTACATTTCATTTCTTTTGCCTGAGTTGGGAGAATTTAAGCTTTGAAAATGGCAGAAAAATTAGGTCAGAAATTGGGGGAGGAGAAATTCTCCCTCATCTTAGAGAGTTAGGTCAAGTTCTATACATGGTTGGAATCGTCTCTTCATGCTGAGCATTTTTTATGTTATGAGTTTTTGTTAAAAAGCCAGGAATCAGGAGTTAGCAGCTGGAGTACAGGGCGCGCGTTTTTGAATGTTATTGAACGAAGGTTGAAGATGAAGCCACATGGGCTGGGCCTGTGTGGTTTCTTCTTTTTGCACCCTATTTCCATTTTCTCACCCCCCAAGCCCATTTGCTTTATTTTTAATGATTTTAGACATTTTCTTTTTTTATTTGATTCATTTATTTTTCTCAGCATATTAAAATTTTGAAAATATTTTTCTCATCATTTTTTGATTTTATTTAGTATTTATTTTATTTTCTTTTGATTTATACAAAAATGAATATATATTATTATTTAGAATAAATAGATAAAATAGTGTAAATACATTTTCATTTTCATTTTTATTTTATATTACCCTCTGAAAATATTTTATATAAAAAATACTATTTTCTAAAAATATTAAATATTATTATTATTTATCCATAATACATATTTAAAATAATATAAGTATACATATATATATATATATATATATATATATATATATATATATATATATATATATATATATATATATATATATATATATATATATATATATATATATATATATATATATATATATATATATATATATATATATATATATATATATATATATATATATATATATATATACATATATATATATATATATATATATATATATATATATATATATATATATATATATATATATATATATATATATATATATATATATATATATATATATATATATATATATATATATATATATATATATTAATATACTTAGAGTAAAAATGCCAAAAAAATGTACATATTTTACTTTTTAATATTTAATACTAAAAAATGACCTTTTTTACAAATATACCATATCTTATTTATTTTGTATGTAAATAATAAATATTATATGAATTAAGTAATTAATATCCATTTTAATTGAAATTAGGGTTTTTGCCCTAAAAAGTTAAAAATACTCAAAAATAATACCTTTTTATTTTCTTGTTTTATTTTACATAAACCATACTTTTTCATACATATATAAAACTTTCTTTTGCATTTTGCATATTTATTTAATTTCTATTTAATTATGCAATTTATTTACCTTGCAAATATTCAAAAATGATGTAATAATTTAGATTTAAATTCTTGTCTAAATATCCCCCATTTGTAAATTTGTACCCCCCTCCTTATATTATTATGTTGTAATAGCGTAGGAATTTAAGTTTCGCACTTTATACGCTTTCTAATTATGCCATGTTAGAATTAGGGTTTGCATGCGAAAAACGATAAAAAATAGTTTGACCTAATACAAGATAAATGAGCATGAAAATAAACAACACATCTCACACTTGCACCCCTAGGGTATTCCACTTTGTTGCCTTTCAAAAATGGGCCATATTGCATGTTGAACTTCTTTGGGAAAAACAAACAAATTGAATGATCATAGTCCCTCGATAAAACTTTTCAAAACAAACAAAAACAAATGATCAAGTCCCTTAAAGAAAATTGCCCAAAGACCTTTAACACTATTGCAACTATGGTCCAAACGATGACCCACGCCTGTCCCTTTCATCTCCTAAGACAAGTTTGTCCACCAAATGCAATGGTGGAACAAAATTGTCAAAAGGCTTAAAACATGACAAAACTTTTGAGAAAGCTTTAGGGTAGATAAACTCTTAAGTACTTGTCAATTTACAAAGAAAACACTTGCCTAATTTCAAAACCCACTTCACAAACACTTTCAAAATCAACTTTTCAAACCCTTGAAACATCTTTTTAAAAGATAAAACACCTTTTGTAAAACATTCGAGTAAAGAATTGTCACAAGGTTAGCCTAACACAAGGCATCTTTTCAAAACATTTTCAAAACCATACACCAAGCACTATTTCAAACAATTGAAAATTAAGGCAAGTTGATCTAAGCGAGTACCTAAGAGCCCATGGATAACCATGGATAGAAGGGGTGCTAATACCTTCCCCTTCTATAATCTACTCCCCGAACCCAAGAAAAATCTCAAAGGTTTTTGCTGTGCTTTTTAAACCTTTCCTTAGGATAAAATAAAAAGTCGGTGGCGACTCTTGCTCAACCGAAACATTTGCGAAAACAAACGCAAAACCCTAGTCAGTTCTCCCACCGTATCACAGATAGCAACATCTAAAGTAGGAGGAAAAGAACATTAGACCTTTTGAGTAGGTAGGACGCTCGTAGTTACTTGCTTGCTCACAACTAAAAAACCATTTTCACACCAAAACTTTCAATTGAAACGTTTTCAAAAGTCAAAGCTTTTTGTACGCATTCTTATAGAGACGATAATTATTACAAAGGCACTTTTCAAAATCACTTTCAAAAAACATCTTCCACAACAAACACCTCTTTGAACTATTTTCAAAACCAACACTTTGTACGCATTCTTATAGAGACGATAATCATTACAAAGACATTTTCAAAATATTTTCAAACCCACACCACAAAACACATTTTCAAACAAAGCAAGTGATCTAGCAAGCAAATAAAAGCCCGTAGATAACTACGGATGAAAAGGGTGCTAATACCTTTCCTTTTCATAACCTACCCCTTGAACTCAAGAAAACATCTCTAAAGGTCTTTCCTGTTCTTTTAGCCCTTTCCTTATTGGATAAAAGAAAAGTCGGTGGCGACTCTTGCTATCCATAACAATTGCGATCAAACGCAAAATAACCAAGTCAGTTCTCCAACCGTATTACAGCCAGAACCAACAGAGGAGAAACAATATCAAAAGATGAACTAGCAATAAATTATGAGTCAGACATGGATGACGACAAAGAGGTACTTTCTTCTTTATCTCGTTCTGAACTTGAAATTGGTTTAATGGAATTAATGAAAAGGTATCATAACTTCTAAGTAAACATAAAATCTTGAAAAAGAGTGTTGTGGCTACTTCATAGAACACGACTATAGATAAGCAAAGTATTTCTATTTTAAATGAAAAACTATTTGTTTTACAAAAATCAAACATTGCTCTGAAAAGTAAAGTGTCTAGATTAGAAGAAGAGATTCTCTCTAACACATTTGTTACTAAATAAGTAATAAAATATGATAGAGCTTTTCAACACTTTTTTGCTAAAAGCATAAATAGAAGCTGTGATCGGTGGGAATGAGAACTGACTGTTTTTGAATGCTGGTTCGTGTTTTGCATTTGTTTTTGCAAAATGTTGCGGTAAGCAAGAGTCGCCACCATCTTTTATTTTATCCAACAAGGAAAGGACAAAAGCACAGAAAAATTCCTTTTTGAGATATTTCTCGTGTTCGGGAGGTAGATTATAGAAAGGGAAGGTGTTAGCACCCTTTCTATCCGTGGTTATCCACGGGCTCTTAGGTACTTGCTCAATGTGTTTTCAAAAGTTTGCTTTTCTTTGTGTTTGTGGGTTTGAAAAGAGTCTTTGTTTTGAAAGGAGTGTAAGTGCGAAAAGTTTTATTTTGTTTTAAAAGGAGCAAGTACTTAAGAACCATCTACCTACTCGAAAAAGGAATTAAACTGTACAAGTGTCCTTTAACACAATGCTATCCCACTATTGATGAGTAGGTAGCACCGCCGTTGGAGTTTTCGGGTCAATTCGATTAAGGGACGTATGGTCACTAAAGCAATGTTAGGACACCTTAGCGGTAACCCTAATGTCTTAGATCATTTTATCCGAGGCAACCGTTTCGAGGCAACTTATGATCTTTAGACAAGAGGGCGACATCTAAAACTTCCTATACTCAATGACCATGTTCGAGGCAACCAAGTGAGGTGTACCCTAAGAGTGGCATGTGCAAGTGTGTCAATTCGGTTAATTCTTAGCTGTACATGTCAATGGTGAGCTATTGTTGATTTTAGGTTAAAGTTTAATCTTGTCATGCATTGCCTAGTATTCAAACATCTAACAGTTTATATTGTGCGGGAATTAAATTGCGGAAAATAAATCTAAGCTATTACAAGGCGTCACATCGCCAAAAACAAACCCTTTAAAATTAAATTACGAAAAGTAAATAAAAGCGATAAATAAAATCCTAATTAAAAAACTATTACATTCCCGAAGCAGTTACAATATTGAAATATGGATCAAAAATAATTCGCGCGCGAGAAAATTAAATTGGAGTGTCTTAGGGTTTTGACCCTTTTTATTAAAGAAAGCATATTTTGTTATTTTTTTGAATTAAAAATTAATCTAAATTAATAATTGAATTAATTAATTAAATGAAAATATTTTTGGGTTTTTATTTTAATTAAGGAAATAAAATAAGAATCGTTAAAAATATTAAAAACCTAATTCTAAATTAATTTTAATTTAATGCAAAAGATATTAAAATTGTACCTAATTAAAAAAACTAAATTAATTGACTAAAATTTATTTACAAAAATAATAAAATAGTGAAATTAATAAAAATATTATTTTTTAGGGTTTTCTGATTTTATATAAAAATGTTAATTTGTTAATTTTTAATAATAATAATTAAATAAAATAAATATAGAGAGAAAAAGAAATAAACCAAAATGGGGGGTGTGGGCTTAATTTGATGGTGGAGTCAGCAATATCCAGGCCCAAATTCAATCAGCCTGCTTTGACTTTCCCATTCCAATATGCACTGGTTGACTTTAGAATATGGTGGATCTGCAACTCTGGCCTTTGGATCTTGGCCTGAAGCCACTTGGCATTTGATTGGATGAGAAATATGGTGGTCCACGCTTTGGGCGCTGCACATGAGTACCTGAAGAAAAATTATAACAAAGTTTTAGGGGACATGTGATTCGAACCCATGTCCCATTGCTCACATGCCAACGCTCCAACCACTCCAACCAGCTTGTTTAGTTGTTATTAGAATAAGAAGTAAATATTATATAAAAAACAAAACGCTAAGCCTGAAAATTAAAAAAAATGCGCTAATGATTCAAACACGCCAATGGAAGCAAGACACGTGATCGTCTTCCTCAAATACCCTGGTTATTTACCTGCGGATTTTTATCCGCAGGAAGATTCGTAGCTCGCTTCCAAAACTCACTCCAGGCCATGAAAATGCCATCCAAGAACATAGACGTGTTCGTCTCTGCCTCCTGATCATTCCTATACCCATCATTGGCCTTAATTTATCCTAGATCAAAAATGCCAAAAAAGCAAGAACAAGAACCCTAGCTCTGGATACGGGGTTATAAGCCACGAAAATAAAATTAAATATTGCAGAATCAATGGAAATTGAATGGCAAGTATGAATGTACAAGAAAATTGGCAAGAGGATGCAAGAAAATGATTTCACGATATCATGTCCAGAGCAAGGTTCGTGGAGACTTACAATGAGTTTTAGGCAATGAAAAGGTGTGGTTTTGATTGGTATCGCTTCACTGGATGTCAGGGAAGAGAACTATGTCAAGCTTTTGGACTGAATCGTGCTCCAATGTTGTTTTTGATCTCCCACTTTTCAAGCTTTTTCACAAACTTGTTCTGGCCGTTTCAACAGTTCCTTGTGCGTGTCCTTGGTCTGGCTCTCTTGTGTGCATATAATAGAATGAATTTAGGTCAAAACATGGGCCATAATCCAAGTGCATTCAAGGTTTTGAGATTTGATATGATCACCATTATCAAGTTTCCAAATATAGGCCAAATCTGATTTTTTATGCATGAAAAGCCATGATACGAGTTTTATTAGATTCATGATGATAATTGAAAGTTGTACCAATCACAAAGATATGATTTCATCAATTTTTAGATTTTATTTGATTTAATATTGATTAAAAATGAATTAAATCAATAAAAATTAAATAAAATAGAAAAATAAATGAATGGCCATGAAATCAGGTATGGGACACGTGTGTGGCATGACAAGACCATATCAAGTGGAAAAAAGTGGGCCCTTTTGTCAAAAATTGGAGTTTTGAGGATGGTTGACTTTTGGCAAATTTGGAGAAATACCCAACTTCAACAATGCATAACTTCTTCAATTTTGAACTTTTGGAGGTGTTCTTTGACTTTTTAGAAACCTTGAGATGTCCTATAATCAACCCTTTTGGTATCATCTCATTTTGATGTTCCATTCTCAAGTTATAAGCTTTGGAAAAAAAAGGTGTTTTTGTTGACTTTCAAAAATGACCTATAATGTCCAAATTTGTAACTTTTTGTGAGTGCATTTCTTGATCTTGGAGTGTGAAGATGGATTGTAGGAAATTGCATCATCTTAAAACTGAGCTTTGGATGGGTCATTTCTCATAAAGTATGATAAAGTTATGCTTAGTCAAAGTTGAGTTGACTTTTCCTACAAAACCCTAATTTAGCAACTTTTGAATCTTGATGAATCTTGAGAAATCCTTGATGAATCATAATCAACCCTTGATCAAATGATGAATTAACCTTCAAAATTATAATTTTGACAAAAAATCTTGAGGTTTGACTGTATTTGGGACACAGTTGACTTTTGCCCTAGCACAGTCGATTTTTGGGCCTCTTGGGCAATTGACTGACCAAACTTCCTCTGCAAAGCTTGAAACTTGACATGGATGAACTTGAGAACATATTAGGAAATTGGGGAGAACTTGAGGTCATTTGGATGTGAGGACCTTGATGCAACACAAAACCCTAATTTTGACTTGATTGCCTTAGGAGGTGACTTGATGATAGGAGGATGGGCTTACAGATGCCATTTGGAGATTGCTGGTAGGAGGATGGGCTTACAGATGCCATCTGCAGGAGTGTCGATCACATAAGATATTCCTTAGCGAGAACTTGCATAACTGTTGTTGTAAAATATTCTGCTGAGGAAGTCTAACCTTTGTTGAGATTTAGGAATCTGGCCTGTACTTCAACTGAGAGAATGCTTCAGCTGAGTTTTAAGAACCTGTCCATAATTCAATTGGGGGGAAACATCTTCATCAAGATCTAGGAACTATCTCGTGCTCAATGGAGTGTACCGTTGAGGTTATAGAACTTGTCCACACTATGACGGAGGAAAACATCAAGATCTAGGAACTGACTCGTGCTCCACGGAGTATACCGTTGAGGTTATATTACTCGTCCACACTATGACATAGGGAAACATCTTCATCAAGATCTAGGAACTGTCTCGTGCTCCACGGAGTATACCGTTGAGGTTATAGAACTTGTCCACACTATGACGGAGGAAAACATCAATATCTAGGAACTGACTCGTGCTCCACGGAGTATACCGTTGAGGTTATAGTACTCGTCCACACTATGACGAAGGAAAACATCTTCATCAAGATCTAGGAACTATCTCGTGCTCAACGTAGTATACCACTGAGGTTATGGAACTTGTCCACACTATGACGGAGGAAAACATCAAGATCTAGGAACTGACTCGTGCTCAATGGAGTATACCGTTGAGGTTATAGTACTCGTCCACACTATGACTTGGGGAAACATCTTCATCAAGATCTAGGAACTGTCTCATGCTCAACATAGTATACCGCTGAGGTTATAGAACTTGTCCACACTATGACGGAGGAAAACATCAAGATCTAGGAACTGACTCATGCTCAATGGAGTATACCGTTGAGGTTATAGTACCCGTCCACACTATGACGTAGGGAAACTATCGAGATTGAGAACCTTATCTGAAATTCAACCGAGGATAATTCAATTGAGATTTAAGAACTGGTCAGGTCTTCGACTAAGCTGAGAACTTAACTACATCCTTCCTGAAAGGTAAAAGGCCAGTCATATGCAATGCATGAGATGGATCCAGCAATGATGTTCTCAACATAAATGAGATTGTATGGTATGATGCGTATATGCATGTATCATGATGTATGGGGATATAATGTTTTAGCTGGGGAAAATAAATCCCGGAGCTGCTGGAGAATAGAGCTGAGTTCTTCGTTTCCGCTGGGGATGATGAACGAATATGATAGACCTGTAGGAGAGAAGAACTTCGTTGGGGGAATAAACTGATGAAGAGATTACTCCGAGGGGAATTACTCTGTGGGGAAGAGACGTTCTGCTGAAGATTTTAACGATAACCCCGCTGAGGATTCTGTTAATAAGCTCTATTGGGGATTTAAATGATGAACTCCGCTGGGGATATAAAGAACTTTGTTGGGGATGATCTTTCAGTTGCAACTTGCTGAGGATAACCAAGTTAGAATCTTGTGAGGATAACCTTTTGAATTTGGCTGGGGAGATTTATTTGCGCTCTGCAGGGGATAAGCTTCCAGAATCTACTGGGTGAGATGATTCAACTCTGGCGGGGAAGCTTTTTTAGACTGCGCTGGGGAAATGACTCCACTGGGGTATCTTGTATTCCGCCGGAGAACATTCTTATACTCAGTTGAGGAATGTTAAGACTGCCGGGGGTATTCTTATACTTGCTGGGGAATATCTTTATACTCCTCTGAGGAATATTAAGACCTTATGGGGATACCAAACCTTTTCAGGGCTGATGGTAGATTAACTTTTCTTGGGGAGAGCATTGCTGATTCGTACATAGCTGCAAGTCTCAGTGGGAAATCTACCCTTAATGTTTTACTCTGCAGGGAGTGACGGTATCTTGGTCATATTCTTCAGCTGAACCTACCTTGGTACCTTGGTGGACAAAGCAACTACACTGCTCGGACAATTCTTATTGCCCCTGTTTCTGATATTACCAGTAATTTGTCCTTTGTTTCGCACGTAAGTATTTATGAGCAGCAATTAATGTCAAATACATATATCAAAAATGAACATTGGACGTTCTTTGCAAAACGAAACAGATAACGGAAAAACAATTTGAATTTTGTCTGAACATGAATTTGTATTGATTTTGAAGTTTGCCTGTAAGTAGGCGTTTTTGTACAAGAGGCTGGCGTCCTAGTAAGAGAACGCCGCCGAACAAATAGAATTTATACAATTTTTTGAAAAGAAAACAAAACAACTATGTGAATAATCCCACTGGGTTCTAACTCTGCTATTGCCTTTATATCTTCAAGCGTCTCATCACTTTGCTACTTAGTTGAAGATGAATCTGATTGATTGGTGCCGTTCGAGCCTGATAGTTGATACCGAAGTCTGTATGCGAGGTGATCCAATGAGACATAGTATTACGCTTTGATCCCTAACTTTTTCCTGGACCACCCTTTCGGGTTTTCAGTCCACCGGGATACCCATTTTTTCCCAAGCCGCCTTTTCAGGTTTTCGACTTGCCGGGTGTATATATTTTTTCCTTTTCATCCCTTATTTTTGCTCGAACCCTTTTGGTTCGCCGGGAAGCCCTTATTTTTTCCTAGGCCAGTCAACCTAGCGGGTCTTTGATTATGCGTAGTATCTTTTTACTATGTCTACATTGACGGGGTGAGGAAGGTCGTCACCGTCCATGGTGGTTAGAATCATCGCTCCTCCTGAGAAAATGTTCTTAACCACAAATGGCCCTTCGTAAGTAGGGGTCCATTTTCCCCTGGGATCACCTTGAGGTAGAATAATGCGTTTGATTACTAGGTCCCCAACTTGATACTCTTGTCGTCTGACTTTCTTGTTAAATGCCTTGATCATCCGTTTTTGGTACGTCTGACCATGACAAATAGTAGTAAGTCTCTTTTCGTCGATTAGATTCAGTTGATCAAGTCGGGTCTGAATCCAGTCATCTTCGCTCAAACCTGCATCCTTCATGATCCGGAGAGAGGGTATCTGAACTTCGATGGGCAAGACTGCCTCCATGCCATAAACCAAGGAATATGGTGTTGCCCCCGTTGACGTTCGTGTTAAGGTACGATACCCGTGAAGAGCAAACGGTAACATCTCGTACCAGTCTTTGTATGTCACTGTCATCTTCTGCACAATCTTCTTAATGTTCTTATTATCTGCTTCAACTGCCCCATTCATCTTCGGCCAGTAGGGAGAAGAGTTGTGATGCTGTATCTTGAATTGCTCGCAGAGCTCAGTGATCATCTTGTTATTAAGATTGGTACCATTGTCCGTAATGATCCTCTCTGGTACACCGTATCGACAAATTAGGTTGTGCCGAATGAACCGTGCCACGACGTTCTTGGTTACCATAGCAAAGGAAGCTGCTTCAACCCACTTCGTAAAGTAATCAATCGCTACCAGGATGAAACGATGCCCGTTGGATGCCGTAGGTCTGATCTCGCCGATCATATCAATGCCCCACATTGCAAAAGGCCAAGGTGTTGTCAAGATGTTCAGAGGGACCAGAGGTACGTGTACTTTATCAGCATAGACCTGGCACTTGTGACATGTCCGAGAATGCTGATAACAGTCGGCTTCCATTGTGTACCAGTAATATCCTGCCCAGAGGATTTTCTTTGCCATGGTATGTCCGCTGGAATGAGATCTGAAAGTACCTTCATGCAACTCTGCCATGATCCTTTCTGCTTCAATCTTATCCACACAACGCAGTAAGGTTGAATCATGGTTACACTTGTACAAAATGTCATTGCTGATGAAGAATTTCATCGTGAATCTCCTCAGAAACTTCTTATCATTAACAGATGCACCCTCGGGATACTCCCGAGCTTCAAGATACCTCTTCACCTCATGATACCAGGGCTTTTCTGTTACTTCTTCAGTCTCAAGATCACAGCAATGTGCAGGTTCGTCCAATCTTTCAATAATGATCCGGGGAGCCTCGCTGTCCCAATTGACTTTGAACATAGAAGACATCATAGCTAGCGTATCCGCCAACTGATTCTCCTCTCTTGGGAAGTGTTCAAAGGTTATCTCCTCGAAATGGGGAAGCAACGTTAATACATACTCCTTGTAGGGAATAAGATTAGGGTGTTTCGTATCCCACTCGCCTTTGATCAGACTGATCACGAGAGCGGAATCTCCGAAGACACTTAGAAACTTAATCCTTAGGTCAATTGCAGCTCGAAGACCCATGATGCACACTTCATACTCCGCCATGTTGTTGGTGCAGTTGAAACATAGTCGGGCGATAAATGGAGTATGAGAGCCTTTAGGAGATATGATCACAGCGCCAATGCCATTACCCAAAGCGTTCGAAGCTCTATCGAAGTACATAGACCATCGGGATCCTTCCTCAGGTCCTCCATCCGGTCCAGGTATCTCACAATCAGTCACTACCATGATATTCTCGTCCTAAAATTCAAAGTTCATAGACTGGTAATCATCCACCGCCTGATGTGCCAAATGGTCTGCCAATATACTTCCCTTGATTGCCCTTTGAGTCGTGTACTGGATGTCATACTCAGTCAAGATCATCTGCCATCTTGCTATTCTTCCGGACAGGGCAGGCTTTTCAAAGATATACTTGATGGGATCTGTTGTACCCCAAAATTTTCCCTCCCATTTCTCAATGATTTCTCATCACAAAACCTTTGAAGCCCAAGATCCAGTTAGGGTTTCATCTGCTCAAGACCTCTCCTTGCACTGTTGACTCAAATCAGGGTTTGTGTTTGCACCAAGATGTTTTGACCCAAAATACCCAAGGTGACTTTCTTGCTTCATATTGGACTCCCAAGTTTATCCTCATCAAGTTTCAAGTCTTGATTCCAAATTTTGCCCAGTCAATTGGACAGTTGACCTAAGAATCAACTGTATTGGGGAAAAAGTCAACTATGGCCAATTGACAGTCAAACCTCATGAAAATTGACCCACATCAACATTATGAACTCATATGGACCATTTGATCAAGTTTGGATCACAATTCCACAAGAAATTTGATCAGATCACCAAAAGGGCAAAATGGTCATTTTTAGGGTTTTGACTGCACAAAGGTAATTTTTGACTGTTTGACCTAGCCAATGGCAAACCAAGCTCACATATGGACTCAAGGACCCCATGGAATTATCTTTACATGCTCAACAAACTCAAAAGATCCCAAGTACACAAGATTGACAGTTGAATTTCCCAGTCAATTGATCAATTTTGACTGTATACTGAAAAGTCAAACTTTGACTTTTTGGTCAAAATCAAGAGTCAAGATTCATTTTTCATCAAAACATGCCAAATCATGAAACTTGTTCATCAAGAAATCACAAAATGCAAATTAGGGTTAGAAATTTGAATTTTTCATAACTTAGAATTTTTCCAAGTTATAAAAAACCCTAATTTTTTCCCAACTTTGCCCCACTTTTTCACCAAGATCCATTTGGATTCAAACAAAAGTCAAAACATGAAAGTTGTAGCTTGTTGCATAATCTACAACTTTGATTCACAAAGTTTTCCCATTTGAGGCTTGTATCTCAAGTTACAAATTTTTGAATAAGGGCACTAAACCATTCTTAACTTAGTGAATTTTTGACCTATTTTGACAAGGTTTTCTACCCCACTTCAAGGCCATTTTCCATACACTTCTACTTGGAATTTCAATTTGCATTTCAAATATGGATTGTAGTACACATTCCAAGATTTCCAAAATGTCCAAAAACTCATCAAACAACCTCATAACTTGAGAGATTCGAATTTCACAATTTGGCAAAAACTCACTTTTGAATTGGCCATTTTTCATGTTCATAAGTTATGCAAACTTCTCAAAACCAGCATGCCCTTGATTACAGGTCCTAAAACCATCCAACACTCAATAATTTAATGCATGTTCATTGTGCTAAGACCTTGTTTCATGAGCTAAAGCATTGTATGATGGATTAATCCCAAACTAGATAAAGCATTCTTTCTATTTTTGCAAAAGTTTCACTTTATGTCCAATTACAAATCCAACAAGTACAAACCAAATCCAATTGGCACAAGATTATGGACAAATCACTCTGATCAAGGAGAGGTTATGCAGCTCATTAGAGGCCCCCTACTTGCCTAAAACACCAAGTTGCTTTTGCTTGCTTAAGAGTGAAGAAAAGTACCATAACTCACACTAACTTCCATCTCAGCTTACACACACTTAGACAAAGTTATCAAACATATTCCAAAGATCAGAACCAAGCTTTTGCACGACCCTAGCACCTCTCAAACACTCCCCTTGCCATAATCACTCTCAAACTGCAAAAACAGGGCAAGGCCTGCAGTTTGAGTGTCAACTTCCATTTCTCTCAAGCTCTCTTGCCCAAATCAGTTCACATACATTCCCTAGCACCTATGCAAGCTAACCATGCCTTGAAACACGACCTGTAATCCCTCTAACCACTTCCACCATTTTCAGTTTCTTGTTTTGCAGGTGAAGTGCTCTAGCACGATTCAGAAGCTTTCAAGACAAAGTAAACATTGGAATAGCATCCCTGGACTTCAAGGAAGCTTTTCCAATCATCACCTTGCACTGAAAGCTCCCTCATTGCCAGACAGAACTTCAGCTGAACAGGTATTTTGGTGAACTCGTATCTCTCTTATTAGGCATCATTAACTCTAAGTTTGTAAATAAACAATGTTCTACTCATGCCACTGAACATGTACATTCTTTTACTTTTCATTTCTTTTGCCTGAGCTGTGAGAATTTAAGGTTTGAAAATGGTAGAAAACTTAGGTCAGGATTTGGGATTGTTAAAATTCTCTCTCATTTCTGAGAGTTAGGAGATGTTCTTTATATATTTGGAATCGTGGTTTCATGCTTAACATCTTTTGTGTTGGAAGTTTGTTCAAAAAATCAAAGAATCAGGATATTCAAATGGAGCTTCTTGCGCGCGTTTTTGAACAAATTTTTGTTCAGAGGTTGAAGAAGGTGTCTCATGGGCTGGGCCAGCTTTGGTTCTGCTTTTCACACCACTTTTCTTGTTTTACACCCCCCTGAGCCCATTTCATTTATTTTTAATGATTTTTGACTTTTTCTTTTTTTGATTGATTCATTTATTTTTTCTCATGTTTTTAAAAATATAAAAATCTTTTTTCTCACCATTTTTTAATTTATTAGGTATTTATGTGATTTTCTTTTGATTTATACACAAATAAATAAATATTTACATTTCATTAAAAATATTGAGAAATATGTAAAAATACTTTTATTTTCATTTTTATTTTATTTTACCTTCTGAAAATGCTTTATATAAAAAATACTTTTTTTTTACAAATATTAAATATTATTATTATTTATATATATTACACATATTTAAAATAATACATATATACATATATTTATTAATATATTTAGGATAAATGCAAAGTATATACCCTTTTATTTTTCTTATTAATATTTAATATAAAAAAATACATTTTTGACAAATACCTCATTTTATTTTAGTTTTTGTATATATAAATAAATATTTGCACATAATAAATAGACAATGTATTTTATTTAATAGAATTAGGGTTTTTACCCTAAAATATGAAAATACTCCAAAAATAATACCTTCTTATTTTTCTTTTATTTTACATAAATAATACTTTTTTTCATACATATAAAAATTCTTTTTTTTGCATTCTTGCATATTTGTTTATTTCTATTTTATTTATGTTTTTTAACCATATTGTAAATATTCAAAGCAAATGATGTAATAGCTTAGATTCAATTTCTTGTCTAAATATCTCCCCATTTGAACATTGTACCCCCTCCCCATATTATTGTGATGTAATAGCGTAGGAATTTAAATTTCGCACTTTAACGCTTTCTAAACCTACTATGCTAGAATTAGGGTTTGAATGCGAATAAAACGAACAAAATAGTTGGACATAATCTCAAGATAAACGAGCATGAAAATGGACAACACATTTCACACTTGCACCCCTAGGGTATTCCACTTTGTTGCCTTCAAATAAATTGGGCCATATTGCATGTTGAATTTCTTTGGGTAAAAACAAATAATCAAATGATCATAGTCCCTCAAAATGTTGCCTAAATGAATGATCAAGTCCCTTTTAAAAATTGCCCAAAGACATTTAACACTATTGCAATTATGGTCTAAACGATGACCCGCGCCCGTCCCTTTCATCTCCTAAGACAAGATTGTCCACCAAATGCAATGGTGGAACAAAATTGTCAAAAGGTTTAAAACATAACAAAAATCTTTGAGAAAACTTTAGGGTAGATAACTCTTAAGTACTTGCCAATTTGCAAAGAAAACCCTTGCATATTTTCAAAACCCATTTCACAAACACTTTCAAAATCAACTTTCAAAAACCTTGAAACATCTTTTCAAAAGACAAAAACACCTTTTGTAAAACATTCGAGTAAAGAATTGTTACAAGGGTAGCCTACACAAGGCATCTTTTCAAAATATTTTCAAAACTACACACCAAGCACCGTTTCAAACAATTGAAAACCAAGGCAAGTTGATCTAAGCAAGTACCTAAGAGCCCATGGATAACCATGGATAGAAAGGGTGCTAATACCTTCCCTTTCTATAATCTACTCCCCGAACCCAAGAAAAATCTCAAAGGTTTTTGCTGTGCTTTTTAAACCTTTCCTTAAGATAAAATAAAAAGTCGGTGGCGACTCTTGCTCAACCGAAACATTTGCGAAAACAAACGCAAAACCCTAGTCAGTTCTCCCACCGTATCACAGAACTGGCGACTCTGCTGGGGACAATTTTTTTAAAGTGGAGTAACCTTAGGGCTTAGATCACCCTCTTGCATGACTAATTGTTTGATTTGTTTGCTTTATACTTTGGCTCTATTGTTTGGGTTTACAATCCTCCACCCGGATTTTGGGAAACATTCATAGATAGCAATACGTTGTGGAAACTGTGCGGGGTATACCGACACGGTCTAAGCAATAGCTATATTAGTGCGACATATTTGTGAGTACCGGTAACCCTTGAGTTCAATCAAGGAGAGTACGGGGCCGCTGAGTGATGTCACTAAGCACTAATGACCTAGAACCTTACTTGACCACCTTGGCCTTTTATTAGGGGTAGTGAGATGACCGGCTTTGGTGCAGTCCGAAGTTGGTAGATACTCGATACTACACTCATTGAGGGTTGTTTTCTTGGAATATTTTGGTCGCTAGTTAAGTGGCTAAACCAAAACAATGAACGATGAAAACAATCCGGTGATATTGAGCTCCTTAGAACCCGATTACTATTTATAGGACAGGTTTTTAAGCCAACTACACTCAAGAGGGTACTTACCTATGAAACCCCATGCAAGCCTAAAACTAGGGTTTGGTGTGATTTGTTTGTACATATGTTTTGTGCATACATCATAAACATCATGAAGCATCATATGCATTTACTAACCATTTCAAGGGTTTGGATCTTCATCTTTGTTCCTGTTTTGTAGGTCATGGAAATTCCTCGTAGAAATACCATTCAAGTCAACCTTGTGAGGATCTCTCCTCAACTCAAGGAGCTCACCTCAAGAATTCCGGAAAATTCATCCTTCAGTGAAAGACATGGTAGACTGCTCAGCCTAGTCAACACCAACATTGAAGAAGACATGATGAAAGTACTATTCCAGTTCTTTGACCCCCTTCACCACTGCTTCACCTTCCCTGATTATCAGTTGGTACCCACTTTGGAGGAGTTTTCTCAACTCCTAAGAATCCATATCCTTAATCAACTACCCTTCAACGGTACGGAAAAGGAACCAAAGCCGGAAGATGTTGCTCGAGCATTACATCTACAACCATATGACATCAAGGGGCATTGGGAAACCAAAAGCGGCGTCAAAGGATTCTTAGCAAAATTCTTGTTTGAGAAGGCACAAGAATGTTGGAATTCATTGGACCTACAAGCCTTTGAAGAAATTGTGGCACTCCTTATCTATGGGTTGGTCTTGTTCCCAAATCCTGACCAATTGGTAGATGTCAACGCCGTCAAAATCTTCGTGTCCAGAAATCCAATACCAACATTGCTTGGGGACATCCTTCACTCATTTTACACACGAACAATGAGAAAGAGGGGTGTTCTCATGTGCTGCACTCCTATCCTTGCAAGGTGGTTTATTTCGCACCTTCTGCAATCTGTCTTGAAGAATGACCAAGGTACAAGGTGGTCCCAACGGTTGATGACTCTTACTCATTCTGATGTGCATTGGTGTTCTCGGTCCAGAGAAAATGTCATCATTGTCGATCGTTGCGGAGAATTTCCTAATGTTCCTTTACTTGGAATTAGGGGAGGTATCACCTACAACCCTTGTCTAGCTTTGAGACAGTTCGGATATGCACGAAGGGATGGCCCTCATGATATGTTGATTCCTAGCCTAGTTTTTGACTTCGACAACGATGCGCAAGGACTTTGCCAAAGATTCGTCAGAGCTTGGGGAAAACTCAACAAGGTTGATAGCAAGACTCTGGGACACAAGAACTCCATCCCTCTTGAGCCCTATCTCAAGTGGGTACGAGCCCGAGCCCAAAGTCTATTGATGCCTTATCCTCATGTACTCCCAGTTATTAAAGAGCCCGTCCATGAAGGAGAGGTTCCCTACACCATCCTACATCCAGACATGCCTACATCGTGGGAGGAAATGCAGAAAAGTTGGATTCAGCTCAAGGAGGAACGAAATACTTTTGAAGCTAGCTTCTACGCCAGTGAAAAGAAGGTTCTAGAGCTTACCCGCCGACTCCACGAGCAAGAGGCCCTCAACACCTACATCGCACCAAAGAGGATGCGCAATGTCTTTCTGCCTTAAGAAGTATACTTTGTAATATTTGGCCCATGGGGCATTTATGTACTGACAAATTTCTTCTTATTAATATGACGTGCGTTCTTCTTTGTCTGAAACAATTTTGAATGTTCTAAATCCTTGAATGCATTGCATACATAAGCATACCATTCATCATGTGCATAAGCAGGTCTCACTCCAGGTTTCCTTATCTGTCTGCTGTTTATTTCAGTAGGATGGATCTCGAGCAAACAGTCAAAGACCTACAAGCTCAGAATGCATAGTTCCAGCAACTCCTGATGACCTTGGTTAAAAGTCAGGAGGATATCAAGACTCAATTGGGGAATAAGGACCCAGTGAAGAAGAAGAAAAAGAGGATTGGGGTGGCTACTTTGGGGAGAAGATTTGACAGAGAAGCTCGGAGAGTGCTTGAATTTCCTCCTACTTCTGATGAAGGGACTAGTAAAAGAGATGGAGTTGCGGTGCCTTCCGAGTCTGATGCGGAGGAAGAAGAGGTTGAAGAGGATGAAGATTATTCTGACCAGCAATACCCTCCGGCTGATGATAAATACAAGGGTTTAGAAGACAGATTGGCTGCCATGGAACTACAAAGAGTACCGGGTTTGGATTTTGAAGACTTGGGCTTGGTTGCCGGGATTGTGATTCCCCCAAAATTCAAAGTGCCAGTGTTTGTGAGGTATGATGGGCTGTCCTGTCCCAAAATGCATCTCAGGTCCTACGTGAGAAAGATTCAACCCTATACAGCAGATAAAAACCTCTGGATTCATTTCTTTCAAGACAGCCTGTCGGGAGCTCAGTTGGAGTGGTTTTATCAACTAGAAGGAACCAGTGTCAGAAATTGGGAAGATTTGGCCACCGCTTTCTACAAACAATACCAGTATAATTCTGATCTTGCTCCTACTCGTACCCAACTTCAGGGTATGTCACTAGGAACAAGTGAGGGATTCAAAGAATATGCACAAAAATGGAGGGATTTGGCTGGCAGGGTGCAGCCTCCTTTAACCGATCGTGAACTCGTTGATATGTTTCTCGGGACCCTATCTGGGCCATTTTTCAATCATCTAATTGGTAACTCTTCCGCGGGGTTTACCGATTTGATCTTAACAGGCGAAAGAATAGAAGCTGGCATCAAGTCAGGAAAGATTCAGAAGGGTGTTGCTGCAAGTGTTGAGAAGAAACCTTTTAAGAAGGAGATAGCTATGGTATATTCTCAGAGAAGAGCAGGGAAGATGGAGCGTCGGCCAACTGTGGGGGCCGTAATGATTCAAAACACTCCAAGTGAGCAGCCTCGCTATAACCAGTCCAGACCAAATCAACAACGAGTGTAACGGCCACAACGGCAGTTCACCCGTATTAATATGACTCCAGCGCAAGTGCTTCCCCATCTATTGAAGTTGAATCTTGCCACCATCAAAGAGGCGCAAAAGAATGTGAATACGTCCTCTCCGCATTATCATGCCAATGCTAAATGCGCCTACCATTCAGACAGTGTTGGACACGACACCAATGATTGTTGGGCACTCAAGCATAAAATCCAAGACCTGATAGAGGCTAAGGAGGTAGAGTTTGACGCTCCAGAGAAGCCTAATGTGATATCTGCACCTATGCCGAAGCACGGCCGAAATATCAATGCCATTGAAGAAGATTTGTATGTTGCTGATGTCAGTGATCTGACTACTCCACTGTTAACCATTAAGTTGAATTTGTTAAGGCCCGGGATCTTCCCGGGATGTAAAGAAGACTGCTATTGTTGCCACTCTCTGCCGTTTGATTGTCCGCTATTGAAGAAAGGCATCCAAGACCTTATGGATAGTCGACAAATTTTGTTCGAAAAAGTTTCTGCTGTTCCAGTTCATGTTGAAAATGTCTCAATCATAACCATTCACGCCAATCTTTCCAAGGCCGTCAAAAAGCCTGTTAAGATTACACCAGCTGCAAAATATGTTCCTTTGAAGATAACAATGCTAGGGCCTGTTCCCTACGTTTCTGAGAAGTCGATACCTTGGAACTATGGCGGTGACATCTACTACCATGGTATCAAGCAAATCGAGGTAATTGAATAAAGTTCGGATGATGAAGAAGCCAACATTAGTAACATTGCGGGCACCAGCAAAATCACCAGGAGCGGGAGAATATTTTCTCCAGAGATTGCCCCTCCAAGAGCAGTCTTTGGACCCTCATCAGCTGACAAGGTCGTCCCTGCACCAATCAAACTTTCTGCTAGAACTCCTTTGATTGAAGATGTTGTTGTTCCTAGTACCGTCTCTCCTACCGCTGCTGATAAAGGTAAGGGAATCCAAGATGAGCCCGTCAGGACGAGGGCTCAACCCTTAGTAATCCCGGAAACCTCCAAGAAGGAAATGGACGAGATTTTGAGGATAATCAAGAGAAGTGATTACGATGTGGTGGAACAGTTGGGGCAAACCCTCTCCAAGATCTCCATGCTGGCATTACTACTTTGCTCAGAAGCGCACGCTAAAGCCCTGATAAAATTCCTGAAGGCAGCTCACGTGCCTCAGGAAACCTCTGCGGATCAATTTCAAAATTGCGTGGCTAGCCTGACTGCGGACAATGGATTAGGTTTTTCTGATGCCGACCTAACCCCTAAAGGCAGAAACCACAATGATGCTTTGCATATTTCAATCGAGTGTCGCGGAACCACTCTTGCACATGTTTTGGTTGATACCGGTTCGTCGCTGAATGTTTTGCCTAAAAAGGCTTTGGACCGGCTAGATTGTGAAGGGTTGGAATTGAAGCCGAGTGATATCGTTGTTAGAGCTTTCGATGGTTCAAAGAGATTGGTCCATGGAGAGGTTGAAATTCCCATCAAGATAGGTACTGAGGTGTTTAAATCCACTTTCTACGTGATGGACATCCGTCCATCATACTCTTGCCTGCTGGGTAGGCCTTGGATACACCATGCTGGGGCAGTTACCTCCTCCTTGCATCAGATGTTGAAGTATCCTGTCAAGGGAAAGATCATCACTGTCCATGGGGAAGAAGAGTACATGATTAGCCATTTAAATTCTTTCCGGTATGTGGAGGTTGAGGGAGAGTTCATTGAGACACCGTTTCAAAATTTCGAGGAAGTCCTTCCTGAAATAGCAGTAGCAAAGTTGATGGCTGAGACACCGAGACAGATGGCCAGGATGGCATCTCTGGAGGATGCAAGGGCCGCAATAAAAGAAGGGAAGAATTCAGCATGGGGGCAGTTACCCGACTTTCCGCAGAAGACTGACAAGTTTGGATTAGGGTTCACAGCCGCTGGCCAGAAAGCTATGTGCCGGTCGAAGATTGAAAGGGCGCTAGTCAAAATTTCTCCCTACGGAATCAACGCCTTGGAAGATGAAGACAAGGAAAGCAACATTGAAGAGTGGATTTATCCAACAGTCAGAGGAGGATTGAGCAATTGGGAGGCTAAGGACTTTGTTCCCATCACTTTTATTCACCAGTAATTTACCTATTAAACATTTCCTATTTGGTCTGTAATATTTTACTTTCAAACAATCCGTACACTATCTTTTCACCTCCTGCCTTGCCCGGGGCATGTAGGTCCACTTGTAAGGGTTTTGATTATTTTTCATATTCATATGCCATGTTTAATGATTCATTGGACGTTTTTCATTAGATAAACTGCTTATGTTCATTTTCTTTCCTTTTGCATTTTTTGTTTAAGGATGGCTATCCCTTACACACACCCACACTCACCAATGCAGGTACCCATCCACTCCGGATTCCATGGGTGACTATTCTGCTGTATCTTTCAATAACTCTGAAGATCTGGTCAATCTAGCCGAGTATGAAGATGACGAAGGTTGTGAAGTACCCGGGGAACTAGCCAGACTTCTGCAACAAGAGGAAAGGGCCATCTTACCGCATGAAGAGCCATTGGAAACTGTTAACTTGGGAACCGAGGAGGACCGGAAGGAGGTGCAAGTAGGTGCCAATCTGGAACCAAAAGTCAAGGAGCGCTTGGTACAGTTGTTGAATGAGTATGTTGAAATCTTCGCTTGGTCCTATGAAGACATGTCGGGTCTAGACACAGACATCGTGGTTCACCGTCTCCCTACAAGAGAAGATTGTCCACCAATCAAGCAAAAGGTTCGCCGAATGAGGCCTGACATGTCCGAAAAAATCAAAGCGGAAGTAATGAAACAATTCGATGCTGGATTTCTGGCTGTTACGTCCTATCCTCAATGGGTCGCTAACATCGTGCCAGTACCGAAGAAAGATGGCAAAGTCATAATGTGTGTGGACTACCGGGATTTGAATAGGGCCAGCCCTAAAGATGATTTCCCGCTACCTCATATTGACATCTTGATCGACAATACAGCTCAGCATAAAGTGTTTTCCTTCATGGACGGATTCTCGGGCTACAATCAAATCAAAATGGCTCCCGAGGATATGGAGAAAACAACTTTTGTCACACAATGAGGCACTTTCTGTTACAAGGTGATTCCGTTCGGACTGAAGAACGCAGGGGCAACTTATCAACGCGCCATGGTAGCTTTATTTCATGACATGATACATCATGAGATTGAAGTTTACGTAGACGATATGATAGCTCGATCACAAACAGAGGAAGAGCACCTTGAACATCTAGAGAAGCTGTTTGCCAGGTTAAAAGAATACAAGCTCAGGCTGAATCCAAGTAAATGCACTTTTGGAGTTAGGTCTGGTAAACTCCTGGGATTCATTGTAAGCAACAAAGGCATTGAAGTCGATCCGGCAAAAGTAAAAGCAATACAAGAGATGCCTGCTCCCCGTACTGAAAAGGAGGTTAGAGGATTCTTGGGGCGCTTAAACTATATTGCCAGGTTCATCTCACACCTGACTTCTACCTGTGAGCCAATTTTCAAACTCTTGAAAAAAGATCAGGTAGTGGAATGGAACGACGATTGCCAAGCTGCTTTTGATAGAATCAAGGAGTATTTGCTAGAACCTCCTATTCTGATGCCACCCGTCGAAGGAAGACCATTGATCATGTACTTAACCGTCTTGGATAACTCAATGGGGTGTGTTTTGGGCCAGCATGACGAGTCTGGTCGAAAAGAGCATGCTATTTATTACCTTAGCAAAAAGTTTACCGACTGTGAGACTCGCTACTCACTGCTCGAGAAAACTTGCTGCGTTTTGGTATGGGTTGCTCGTCGACTAAGACAGTATATGCTGACTCATACTACCTTGTTGATTTCCAAAATGGACCCTATCAAGTATATCTTCGAGAAGCCCGCTTTATCTGGAAGGATAGCTAGATGGCAAATGATCTTAACTGAGTATGACATCCAGTACACCACCCAAAAAGCTATAAAAGGGAGTGTATTAGCTGACCATCTGGCTCATCAGGCTATCGAAGACTATCAACCCATGAGATTTGACTTCCCAGACGAGGACATCATGAATTTGGACAACGTTGAAGGTGACGGACCGTATGACGGACCCGAAAAGGGATCCCGATGGACCCTGTACTTCGATGGTGCTTCCAATGCACTTGGAAATGGTATTGGCGCAGTACTCATTTCTCCGGAAGGTTGTCACACGCCTTTCACGGCCCGACTTTGCTTCAGCTGCACAAACAATATGGCTGAGTATGAAGCTTGCATCTTTGGTCTCAAGGCTGCTATAGACTCGGGGATCAAATCTTTGATTGTATTTGGGGACTCGGCTTTGGTCATCAGCCAAGTCAAAGGAGAGTGGGATACCAAACATCCTAATCTCATCCCATACAAAGAACATGTCCTGACATTGTTGCCTCATTTCGAGCAAATTACCTTCGAGCACTTCCCGCGAGAAGAGAATCAGCTAGCAGATGCTCTAGCCACAATGTCCTCCATGTTTAAACTCAACTGGGATAACGAGGCTCCCCAAATCACCATCAAGCGAATGGGTGAACCGGCACATTGCCACGAGATTAATACCAAAGAAGTAGTGGAACAACCCTGGTTCCATGAAATCAAAAGGTATCTCGAGACTAGAGATTATCCTGAAGGAGCTTCCGTAAATGACAAGAAGTTCTTAAGGAAATTCGCTGCTAAGTTCTTCCTGAGCAACGGCATCCTTTACAAACGAAGCCATGATTGTGTATTACTCCGATGTGTGGATAAAGCTGAGGCAGAGTTGATCATGACTGATATACACAGCGGCACATTTGGCACTCACTTGAGCGGGCATACAATGGCCAAGAAGATCCTGAGGGCAGGCTATTACTGGTCTACCATGGAAGCTGATTGCCATCAACATTCCCGTACTTGCCACAAGTGTCAAGTCTACGCTGACAAAGTTCATAGTCCTCCGGTTCCCCTCAACGTCCTGACTGCTCTGTGGCCCTTTGCAATGTGGGGCATTGATATGATTGGAGAGATCAAGCCCACGGCTTCCAATGGACATCGCTTCATCCTGGTCGCCATTGACTACTTCACCAAATGGGTCGAAGCAGCTTCCTTCGCCTCTGTTACTAAGAATTTGGTTGCCCGCTTTATCAAGCAAAATCTCATATGTCAGTATGGTGTTCCAGACAGGATCATCACAGACAACGGTACAAATCTGAATAACACGATGATCACTGCATTGTGCGAACAGTTCAAGATTTATCATCACAATTCATCTCCCTATCGGCCGAAGATGAACGGTGCTGTTGAAGCTGTGAACAAAAACATTAAGAAGATCATTCAGAAAATGACAGTCACTTACAAGGACTGGCATGAGATGTTACCGTTTGCTCTGCATGGATACCGTACGACGACACGTACTTCAACTGGGGCAACCCCATTTTCTTTGGTTTATGGCATGGAAGCTGTTTTGCCTATGGAAGTCCAGATCCCTTCTCTAAGGATTATGAAGGATGCAGGTTTGAATGAAGATGATTGGATGCAGACCCGACTTGATCAACTCAATCTGATCGACGAAAAGCGACTTGCTGCTATATGCCATGGTCAAACGTATCAAAAGCGGATGATCAAGGCCTTCAATAAGAAAGTCAGACGTTAAGTGTATCAGGTAGGAGATCTTGTGATCAAGCGGATTATCTTGCCGCAAAGTGATCCCAGGGGCAAATGGACTCCTACATATGAAGGACCATTTGTGATCAAGAGCATATTTTCTGGTGGTGCAATGATTCTGACCACCATGGACGGCGACGATTTGCCGCACCCTGCGAACGCAGACATAGTCAAAAGATACTACGCATAAAACAACCCGACAAGTCGAAAACCCGAAAGGGCGGCTTGGGCAAAAATGGGCATCCCGGTGGATCGAAAACCCGAAGGGGCGATTCAGGCAAAAATTAGGGATAAAAACAAAAAAAATTTGTACACCCGGCAAGTTGAAAACCCGAAAGGGCGGCTTGGGCAAAAAAGGGTTTCCCGGTGGATCGAAAACCCGAAAGGGCAATTCAGGAAAAAGTTAGGGAATTAAAGCGTATGACTATGTCTCGTCGGATCACTTCAAGAACAATCTCTTTGTCAACCAGTTCCGGGTTTCTGATCAATCCAGTCATCGGCGATCGAAGCATTGAATGGACAGATATTCAGAGTTGTGAAAGCTATAGCGGAATGGAATCCCATGGGATTATTTCACACAGCCATCTTTATTTTGTATAAATTTTTCAAATATTTACGACAAAATCCTCTTACTAGGATTATTGTCTCCTTTGTACAAATATACTCAAAGAAAATCAATACAAATACTTTTCCCAGAAATTTGTGTCGTTTCCTTTTCTTTTCTCTCGCACTATTTGTTTTATTTTGAGAAACGTCCAATGTTTTGCTAAATAGGCATATGCATTTGAGACATAATCATTTTCTTATGAGTCGGGAAAGAGGATTACCGATAGGTCAAAGGTACAGTTGGATATCTTGATACCCTTCAAAGGGAAGCCCCCCGAGAGATTTGGAACCCATATCCCTAGCAAGTCTTGAAGCTTATCCCCAGTAGATTCTGGAGGCGTATTCCCCGCAGAGAACGGACGTCTCTCCCGAGTTTTATTCGAAGTTATTCCTCCCAGGGACTTATAACTGGGTTATCCTCAGCTAACAACCACGGAAGATCGCACTCGCCAGAATTCTTCCTATCCCCAGCGGAGTTCATCAAAATCCCCCAGCAGTAACTTATCTTTGCAAATCCCCAGCCAGAGAATCCTCCGAAATTCAATCCCCCTTAGAGTTTAAGTTTCAGTGTCCCCAGCCGAGCTAAAGCTTCAAATTATCAATCCCCAGTGGAGCCAGACCATTGAACCTTCTCCCCACAGAGTTTTGGGAGGGCAAATCTTGAGTTCCCCAGTGAAGTCGCCAGAGTTACTTCCCACCAAGCTGAAGATCCTCAATCTTACCTCCCCAGCACGAGCCTATTAGATTGGAACTCCCCAGTAGAGGTCATCAGGAATTCTCTTCCCCAGCAGTAGCCAAACATTTATTTCTTCCCGGCAGCAGTCAGGATGCTTTTATCTTCAGTCATCCAAGATTCATCTATCCCCAGCAAGATAGCTCATCAGCTTACATGCGCATTCATTACATTCATGTCATACACATTGATATCACATATATTGCATCATACGTTTCATGCAACATAATTTTGTGTTCAGCTAACATTTTGTCCTTTTCAGGATAAGAATAAAAAGCTATCCTTAACAGTTTCAGATGCAGTTTTACACGGACTCATCATCAAGTAACCCTACACCGGTTCTTATTCAACCCTAAGATTTCTAAAAACAGTTCACGGGTTCTCCAAGTAACGGATGTTAACCTATCGCTTGTTCAGTTTCTTCTCCAAGACTTCTGAAAACAGTCTATGGATTCTTCCCAACAACGGATGTTAATCTATCGCTTGTTCAGATGCAACTTTTGAAAACAGTTTACGGACGCTTCCCAACAACGGACGCTGCTGTATTGCTTATTCAACTCCAAGATTTCTGAAAACAGTTCACGGGTTCTCCAAGTAACGGATGTTAACCTATCACTTGTTCAGATTCTTCTCAAGACTTTTGAAAACAGCTTATGGATTCTTCCCAACAACGGATGTTAATCTATCGCTTGTTCAGATGCAACTTTTGAAAACAGTTTACGGACGCTTCCCAACAACGGACGCTGCTCTATTGCTTATTCAACTCCAAGACTTCTGAAAACAGTTCACGGGTTCTCCAAGTAACGGATGTTAACCTATCGCTTGTTCAGACTCTTCCCAAATTTCTGAAAACAGTTTACGGATTCCCCCCAACAACGGATGTCAATCTATCGCTTGTTCAGACCCCCAGTTCAGAGACGGTCCAAAGCTTGGACACCTTCCTGATATCCCCTTCCAGATGGCATCTCTAAGCCCATCCCCGATAAGATTTTTGTCACTCTCCCAGATGGCATCGTTAAGCCCATCTCCAAATGGCATCTCTAAGCCCATTCCCGCATCCATTGCTTTGACGAGTGCAAATTTCCGGGCACTCTAGTGTCCAATCTCCTTTTACCCTCGAGTCACGAAAGGCAAACTTGCCAATCTAACTCTTCGGATTCAAGAAGATTGAACAGGGGCAACTGTTGTACCCCAAAATTTGCCCTCCCATTTCTCAATGATTTCTCATCACAAAACCTTTGAAGCCCAAGATCCAGTTAGGGTTTCATCTGCTCAAGACCTCTCCTTGCACTGTTGACTCAAATTAGGGTTTGTGTTTGCACCAAGATGTTTTGACCCAAAATACCCAAGGTGACTTTCTTGCTTCATATTGGACTCCCAAGTTTATCCTCATCAAGTTTCAAGTCTTTATTCCAAATTTTGCCCAGTCAATTGGACAGTTGACCTAAGAATCAACTGTATTGGGGAAAAAGTCAACTATGGCCAATTGACAGTCAAACCTCATGAAAATTGACCCACATCAACATTATGAACTCATATGGACCATTTGATCAAGTTTGGATCACAATTCCACAAGAAATTTGATCAGATCACCAAAAGGGCAAAATGGTCATTTTTAGGGTTTTGACTGCACAAAGGTAATTTTTGACTGTTTGACCTAGCCAATGGCAAACCAAGCTCATATATGGACTCAAGGACCCCATGGAATTATCTTGACATGCTCAACAAACTCAAAAGATCCCAAGTACACAAGATTGACAGTTGAATTTCCCAGTCAATTGATCAATTTTGACTGTATACTGAAAAGTCAAACTTTGACTTTTTGGTCAAAATCAAGAGTCAAGATTCATTTTTTATCAAAACATGCCAAATCATGAAACTTGTTCATCAAGAAATCACAAAATGCAAATTAGGGTTAGAAATTTGAATTTTTCATAACTTAGAATTTTTCCAAGTTATAAAAAACCCTAATTTTTTCCCAACTTTGCCCCACTTTTTCACCAAGATCCATTTGGATTCAAACAAAAGTCAAAACATGAAAGTTGTAGCTTGTGGCATAATCTACAACTTTGATTCACAAAGTTTTCCCATTTGAGGCTTGTATCTCAAGTTACAAATTTTTGAATAAGGGCACTAAACCATTCTTAACTTAGTGAATTTTTGACCTATTTTGACAAGGTTTTGTACCCCACTTCAAGGCCATTTTCCATACACTTCCACTTGGAATTTCAATTTGCATTTCAAAGACGGATTGTAGTACACATTCCAAGATTTCCAAAATGTCCAACAACTCATCAAACAACCTCATAACTTGAGAGATTCGAATTTCACAATTTGGCAAAAACTCACTTTTGAATTGGCCATTTTTCATGTTCATAAGTTATGCAAACTTCTCAAAACCAGCATGCCCTTGATTACAGGTCCTAAAACCATCCAACACTCAATAATTTAATGCATGTTCATTGTGCTAAGACCTTGTTTCATGAGCTAAAGCATTGTATGATGGATTAATCCCAAACTAGATAAAGCATTCTTTCTATTTTTGCAAAAGTTTCACTTTATGTCCAATTACAAATCCAACAAGTACAAACCAAATCCAATTGGCACAAGATTATGGACAAATCACTCTGATCAAGGAGAGGTTATGCAGCTCATTAGAGGCCCCCTACTTGCCTAAAACACCAAGTTGCTTTTGCTTGCTTAAGAGTGAAGAAAAGTACCATAACTCACACCAACTTCCATCTCAGCTTACACACACTTAGACAAAGTTATCAAACATATTCCAAAGATCAGAACCAAGCTTTTGCACGAACCTAGCACCTCTCAAACACTCCCCTTGCCATAATCACTCTCAAACTGCAAAAACAGGGCAAGGCCTGCAGTTTGAGTGTCAACTTCCATTTCTCTCAAGCTCTCTTGCCCAAATCAGTTCACATACATTCCCTAGCACCAATGCAAGCTAACCATGCCTTGAAACACGACCTGTAATCCCTCTAACCACTTCCACCATTTTCAGTTTCTTGTTTTGCAGGTGAAGTGCTCTAGCACGATTCAGAAGCTTTCAAGACAAAGTAAACATTGGAATAGCATCCCTGGACTTCAAGGAAGCTTTTCCAATCATCACCTTGCACTGAAAGCTCCCTCATTGCCAGACAGAACTTCAGCTGAACAGGTATTTTGGTGAACTCGTATCTCTCTTATTAGGCATCATTAACTCTAAGTTTGTGAATAAACAATGTTCTACTCATGCCACTGAACATGTACATTCTTTTACTTTTCATTTCTTTTGCCTGAGCTGTGAGAATTTAAGGTTTGAAAATGGTAGAAAACTTAGGCCAGGATTTGGGATTGTTAAAATTCTCTCTCATTTCTGAGAGTTAGGAGATGTTCTTTATATATTTGGAATCGTGGTTTCATGCTTAACATCTTTTGTGTTGGAAGTTTGTTCAAAAAATCAAAGAATCAGGATATTCAAATGGAGCTTCTTGCGCGCGTTTTTGAACAAATTTTTGTTCAGAGGTTGAAGAAGGTGTCTCATGGGCTGGGCCAGCTTTGGTTCTGCTTTTCACACCACTTTTCTTGTTTTACACCCCCCTGAGCCCATTTCATTTATTTTTAATGATTTCTGACTTTTTCTTTTTTTGATTGATTCATTTATTTTTTCTCACCATTTTTTAATTTATTAGGTATTTATGTGATTTTCTTTTGATTTATACACAAATAAATAAATATTTACATTTCATTAAAAATATTGAGAAATATGTAAAAATACTTTTATTTTCATTTTTATTTTATTTTACCTTCTGAAAATGCTTTATATAAAAAATACTTTTTTTTTACAAATATTAAATATTATTATTATTTATATATATTACACATATTTAAAATAATACATATATACATATATTTATTAATATATTTAGGATAAATGCAAAGTATATACCCTTTTATTTTTCTTATTAATATTTAATATAAAAAAATACATTTTTGACAAATACCTCATTTTATTTTAGTTTTTGTATATATAAATAAATATTTGCACATAATAAATAGACAATGTATTTTATTTAATAGAATTAGGGTTTTTACCCTAAAATATGAAAATACTCCAAAAATAATACCTTCTTATTTTTCTTTTATTTTACATAAATAATACTTTTTTTCATACATATAAAAATTATTTTTTTTGCATTCTTGCATATTTGTTTATTTCTATTTTATTTATGTTTTTTAACCATATTGTAAATATTCAAAGCAAATGATGTAATAGCTTAGATTCAATTTCTTGTCTAAATATCTCCCCATTTGAACATTGTACCCCCCTCCCCATATTATTGTGATGTAATAGCGTAGGAATTTAAATTTCGCACTTTAACGCTTTCTAAACCTACTATGCTAGAATTAGGGTTTGAATGCGAATAAAACGAACAAAATAGTTGGACATAATCTCAAGATAAACGAGCATGAAAATGGACAACACATTTCACACTTGCACCCCTAGGGTATTCCACTTTGTTGCCTTCAAATAAATTGGGCCATATTGCATGTTGAATTTCTTTGGGTAAAAACAAATAATCAAATGATCATAGTCCCTCAAAATGTTGCCTAAATGAATGATCAAGTCCCTTTTAAAAATTGCCCAAAGACATTTAACACTATTGCAATTATGGTCTAAACGATGACCCGCGCCCGTCCCTTTCATCTCCTAAGACAAGATTGTCCACCAAATGCAATGGTGGAACAAAATTGTCAAAAGGTTTAAAACATAACAAAAATCTTTGAGAAAACTTTAGGGTAGATAACTCTTAAGTACTTGCCAATTTGCAAAGAAAACCCTTGCCTATTTTCAAAACCCATTTCACAAACACTTTCAAAATCAACTTTCAAAAACCTTGAAACATCTTTTCAAAAGACAAAAACACCTTTTGTAAAACATTCGAGTAAAGAATTGTTACAAGGGTAGCCTACACAAGGCATCTTTTCAAAATATTTTCAAAACCACACACCAAGCACCGTTTCAAACAATTGAAAACCAAGGAAAGTTGATCTAAGCAAGTACCTAAGAGCCCATGGATAACCATGGATAGAAAGGGTGCTAATACCTTCCCTTTCTATAATCTACTCCCCGAACCCAAGAAAAATCTCAAAGGTTTTTGCTGTGCTTTTTAAACCTTTCCTTAGGATAAAATAAAAAGTCGGTGGCGACTCTTGCTCAACCGAAACATTTGCGAAAACAAACGCAAAACCCTAGTCAGTTCTCCCACCGTATCACAGGATCCATCTTTGAAATCAACAGAGTAGTGTGAGTCAGCATATACTGTCTCAGCCGGCGAGCAGCCCATGCCAAAGCGCAACAAGTTTTCTCAAGCAGTGAGTATCGGGTCTCACAGTCGGTAAACTTTTTGCTAAGGTAATAAATAGCATGCTCTTTTCGGCCAGACTCGTCATGCTGCCCCAGCACACACCCCATTGAGTTGTCAAGTACTGTCAAGTATAAGATCAGGGGTCTCCCTTCAACTGGTGGCATTAGGATGGGTGGCTCCTGGAGATACTCCTTGATTCTTTCGAAGGCAACCTGGAATTCATCATTCCAACGTACCACTTGATCTTTCTTCAGTAACTTGAAGATTGGCTCACAAGTAGCAGTTAGGTGCGAGATGAATCGGGCAATGTAGTTCAATCGTCCCAAAAAGCCTCTGACTTCTTTCTATATCTTGGGAACTGGAATATCTTGTATGGATTTCACCTTTGCAGGGTCCACTTGAATACCTTTGTCGCTTACAATAAAACCTAGCAGCTTACCAGACCTCACCCCGAAGGTGCACTTGTTCAGGTTCAATCTCAGCTTGTACAAATTCAATCTGTCGAACAACTTCTGTAGATGGTCAAGGTGTTCTTCCTTAGTCTGGGACCTTGCAATCATGTCGTCTACGTATACTTCAATCTCATGATGGATCATGTCATGAAACAAAGTAACCATGGCATGCTGATATGTTGCCCCAACATTTTTCAACCCAAAAGGCATGACCTTGTAGCAAAAGGTACCCCACTGAGTAACAAAGGTGGTCTTCTCCATGTCTTCGGGAGCCATCTTAATTTGATTATATCCGGAGAAACCATCCATAAAGGAGAACACCTTGTGCTGAGCAGTATTGTCAACCATAACGTCAATATGAGACAGAGGGAAGTCATCCTTAGGGATCGCTCTGTTCAAATCCCTGTAGTCAACACACATTCGAACCTTACCATCCTTCTTCGGTACTGGAACCACATTGGCAACCCACTGAGGGCAAGAAGTCACTGCTAGAAAATCGGCGTCAAACTGTTTCATAACTTCGGCTTTGATTTTCTTAGACATCTCCGGGCGCATTCGACGGACCTTCTATTTTATAGGAGGACAGTCTTCCTTGGTAGGCAGGCGATGAACCACAATGTCAGCATACAACCCAGGCATATCTTCGTAAGACCGGGGAAAGATCTCAACATAGTCGTGAAGCATCTGAATCAACCGCTACTTCACACTAAGCTCCAGATTTGCACCGATCTTGACTTCCTTTTTGTCCGTCTCAGTACCCAGATTCACTGTTTCCACTGGCTCTTCATGTGGCTGAATGGCCCTCTCTTCCTGGAGTAGCAGTCTTCCAAGTTCACCAGGCACTTCGCAATCATCTTCACCTTCGTCTTCGGCTAAGTTGATCGGATTTTCGAAGTCATAACTGGCAGTAGCAGAGTCGTTACCAATGATATCCAGAGTGGATGTGGAACTGTATATGTGAGTGTGTGTAAAATAGCTGTTTTGCAATATATAATAAAGAAAGACAAGGAGCGCAAAATTTGAAATGCAAGAAACGTCCAATGCTTTTATTAATGATATATGAAAATGACACACAAAAACCCTCACAAATGAAACCACAGTGCCTTGGGTAAGACACCGGGCCATAAAGTTTCAAAACATTGTCTGTTACAAATTCAAAATAAAGAGTTCATTACTGGGTAACAAAAGTAATAGGGATGAAGTCCTTTTCTGTCCAGTTGCTTGGTCCACCGTCGGTCGTGGGATAGATCCAGCTGTCGAATTCGGACTCCTCCACATCATCTTCAATGGCATTTACTCCCGAGTTGCTGATGAACACATGAAGTCTTCCAATCCTTGTATTACGAACAGCCCTTTGAGCTTCTGCAGTGAAACCCAAACCAAACTTGTTAGTCTTCTGAGTAAAATCAAGGAGTCGGCCCCAATTTGCGCACTCACCCCTCTCAATAACAGCCCGAGCGTCCTTTAAGGAAGCCATCTTCATAGGAGAATCTTCAACCACAGTCTCAGCTGATGCCAGTTTCTGAGGAACCTCTTCAAAATGCTGAAATGGGGTCTCAATGAACTCCCCATCCATCTCTACGTATCTGAACGAGTTGAGGTGGCTGACCATATACTCTTCCTCCCCTTGAACTGTCAAAATCTTCCCTCTGATCGGGTACTTCAGCTTCTGATTGAGTGTTGAGGTTACAGCTCCAGCTTTGTGGATCCATGGATGACCCAGCAAACAAGAATAGGATGGGCGAATGTCCATCATGTAGAATGTAGGATTGAAGACCTGAGAACCAACTTTAATTGGAATATCAACTTCACCATGCACCGTCGTCTTAGACTCGTCGAAGGCCCTAACAATGATGTTACTTGGCCTTAGCTCCAACCCTTCACAATCCAACCGGTCTAGAGCTTTCTTGGGCAAGACGTTCAACGAGGAACCAGTGTCAACCAATACATGTGCAAGAGTAGTTCTCCTGCATTCAATGGAGACATGTAGGGCATCATTATGGTTCTTCCCTTTAGCAGTCAAATTAGCGTCGGAGAAACCCAAACCATTATCAACAGTTAAATTGGCCACACAATCGATAAACTGATCAGCTGATGTCTCTTGTGGCACGTGGGCAGTTTTCAGGAAGGTAATCAGAGCCTTGGCGTGGGCCTCTGAACACAACAGTAGTGACAACATAGAAATCTTGGATGGGGTTTGCCCCAGCTGCTCAACTATGTTATAATCACTCTTAATAATCTTCAAAATCTCTTCCATCTCCTGTTTGGAAGCTTCAACAGTAATGGTCTTCGGTGCCTCCGTCTGGGCAGGCACATCAGTGGTGATCCCTTTTCCCCGAGCGTTAGATGACTCGGCGACAGGGGTAGGACTAAGAACTTGATCAGGAATGGCATTAGGCACACTTGCAGGTGTAATGATAGCAGGTCTTTGGGCAGTTGGTGGAGCAATATCAGGTGAAAAAAGTCTATCGCTGCGGGTGACTTTAGCAGGCCCAGTAATGTTGCTGACGCCGGTATCAGCATCCAACTCTTGCTTGACTCCAAGAACATAAACATCTGCCCCATAGTGCCAAGGGACAGCTTTGTCAGAGATGTAGGGGATGGGCCCCAGAACAGTGATGATTACAGGTGTGATCTTCGGAACAGATGTAATTCTAACAGGCTTCCTCGAGGGAGCCTTGGAAGAATTGTCGAAAATGGTAATGACGGCAAGTTCTTCAGTAGGAATGGAAGGAACAACAATCTTCTCAAACAGGATCTCCTTATTATCCATCAGGTTTTGGATACCTGACTTCAGAAATGGGAAATCAGTAGGTAAAATGGAACACATATGGCAACCTTCGCCACAACCCGGAAATAAACCGGCTAGCAACAGGTTCTTCTTGACGGTCATCAGAGGGGTAACAATATCATCCACGGAAACTACAAACAAGTCTTCCTTTACAGCATTTACTCCATGTTTGGGCATGGGAGAAGTCACAACATTAGGCCTCTCGGGCGCCTCAAACTCAATCTCCTTCGCATCAATTAGGTCTTGCACCCTGTTCCTCAAAACCCAACAATCATCTGTATTATGCCCCGGGCTATCAGAGTGAAAAGCGCAGCGGGAATTAGGGTTATACTTTGGTGATGTGGTACTTGGATTCTTCGGAGCTTCTTTTAGAGTCACCAGATTGGTCTTCAGCAACTGTGGCAGAATCTGAGACAAAGTCATGCTGAGACGAGTGAATTGCCTTCGAGGTCTCTCGTCCTTTTGTTGATTGTGATGCTGAGGAGCACCAGCAGGTTTTGAAATAACAACTGCATTGGCAGCTTGGCGGTGTTCAGGTCTATTCTGTCTTCTCGAACTGTAGACAACACTTGACTCTTTCTTAAACAGTTTCTTCTCGGTGCTCGAAGAGGCACCTTTCTGTATCTTCCCAGCCTTAATGCCAGCTTCAATCCTCTCACCAGTCAAAATAAGATCTGTAAACCCAGCTGAAGAGCTTCCAATTAGATGGTTAAAGAATGGACCAGACAGGGTCCCCAAAAACATGTCAACAAGCTCACGATCCGCCAAAGGTGGTTGCACCCTTCCGGCAAGGTCTCTCCATTTTTGAGCATACTCTTTGAATCCTTCACCCGTTCCTATTGACATACCCTGGAGTTGGGTACGCGTAGGAGCAAGGTCAGAGTTATACTGATACTTCCTGTAGAATGCAATAGCCAAATCTTCCCAGCTGCGGATACTGGCTTCATCCAACTGATAGAACCACTCAAGCTGAGTCCCTGAGAGACTGTCTTGAAAGAAATGGATCCATAAGTTCTTATCAGCAGTGTAAGGCTGGATCTTCCTCACATATGACCGGAGGTGCAGCTTCGGACAGGAAACTCCGTCATACTTGGCAAAGGCAGGTGCCTTGAACTTATGGGGAATCACCACCCCAGATGATAAACCTAGATCTCCGAAGTCCATACCGGGCACCTTCTGAATTTCCATAGCGCTCAAACGGTCTTCCAGCTGTTTGTACTTATCCTCAGCAGGAGGATACTGTTCTTCATCATAGTCCGTCTCGTTGTCGGAGGCCATAGGGCTAGGATCCCTCCTTTCTTGTGGACTATCTTTCCCTCCAGATGAGGTGGTCAGATCAACTTCATTCTGCAGCCCGTTCCCAAACCTGCGTCCAGTGTTGAACAAGATGGTCCTCTTCTTCTTCTTCTTCTTCTCCTTCAGAATCAAGGTCTTCAAGTCCTGCTGACCCTTGGCTAGATTCATGAACAACTCTTGGAATTGGGCATTCTGGGCCTGAAGGGCCTTGATAGCTTGCTCAGTTGAAGGTTCAGTAGACATGATGATTGCTGAAATAAACAGCGAAGAAGATAAGAGAGCTGTAAAGGGTACCTGTTTATGAAGTGCATGGATGAAATGCGTATGACTTATGATTTCAAAGACAATCGGGATTCAAATTTTTAAACAAGAAAGGAAACACACTTTATTAGATTTAAATTTCGAAATTTAAATTTCGAAATTTAAATTGTTCAACAAATTGCCCTTAGGCGTTACAAGAATGGAAATACTAAAAAGTAAATAAAAACTGTAAAAGAAATCAACAAAGGTCCATCAATGCTCCCATGGTCTCTTCTTCTCAGTGCAGACATAATCATTCAGAATCCGCTCATTCTCCAGTTGCCTAGTCAGCTTCTGGATCTTTTGCTCTTGTTCATTGAACCTCTCCCGATAAGAATCCCGTTCATTCCTCAATTGCATCCAAGACCTCTTCAGTGCCCCAATATCAGTGGGCGTATAAGGGTGGAGAATAGTTAGAAGAACCCCCTCTTCATTAGAAACTTCAAGAGTAACAGGCCTGACAGCTTCATATGGCATACCTAGCTTCTGGGCGCGGATGCGGACCCATCTGAGATATGGATCCATTGGCAGAGAAGTCTTTGGGCCCAACTCATGTGGATCAGATTGGTGAACTCTGTCCCAAGCCCTTATGAATCTACGACGCAGCTCGTCGCTATCTCCTTGAAAATCAAAGATGATGTGAGGCATCAACATCTCATGAGGCCCTTCTCTTCTGGCTCTTCCAAACTGGCGGAGAGCTAGGTATGGGTTGTAAGAAATCCCTCCATGGGTTCCGATCAATGGAACATTAGGATACTCTCCACAGTGATCAATGACAGTCACCTCATCCATACCTTTGAGAGTCCAGATAATGTCATTATTAGAAAGAGACATCACCCTATAAGCCCAGCCCATTCCTTCTTTGTTCTTTAGTACGGACTTAGGGAGGTGCGAAATAAACCACCTCGACAATAAAGGAGCACAACACATCAAAGTTCCCCGCTTTCTGGCAGTACGAGCATAGAGCTGATGAAGGATATCACCCAAGAGAGTGGGTATCGGATTCTGAGAGATGAAGATCTTAATGGAATTAATATCAACAAAAGTGTCAGGATTCGGAAACAATACCAGACTATAAATCAAGAGAGCCAGAATGTCCTCGTACGCCTTGAAGTCTAAGCTGTCCCAGAAGTAATTAGCTTTGTCAACCAAAAACTTATCCAGAAAACCCTTAGCTCCACTTCTAGTCTCCCAGTTAGCCATTACCTCCTCCTTGGTCAAGTGAAGGGCTGCAGCAATTTCTTCGGGCTTAAGAGTCTTCTCCCATCCAGTAAACGGGGTATGTTCCAAGACGGAGATACCGAGTAGCTCAGAGAACTCTTCTAGAGTAGGAACCAGCTGGAAGTCCTGGAAAGTAAAACAATGGTACAGCGGATCATAGAATTGGACCAGAACACTCATCATTTGTTCGTCCAATTTTGAGGTGACCAAAATGAGCAGAGAGCCATGCCTTCTGATGAAGGAAGTAGTGTCTGGAATCCTAAAAACCAACTCTTTAAGCAAGGTAGGGACTTGGATAAAGTTGATCCAGATAGTATTCCTACGCATGGGCATCATGATGACCTACAAAACAGAGCAAAGATGAAACCCTCTTGTCCTTGAAATAGGTTAGTCCTTATGTAAAATGTATGCAATGTTATGATGTCATGATGTCATGGTAAAGGCACACCACAAGTATCCACAAAAGGCAAACATGGTAAAGGCACACAAGTCACACAAAAGAGCCCTTAGATTTCAGGCTGGCATGGAGCTTAGGTACTACCCTCTTTCAGTTCAGTTGGTTTAAACCTGTCCTAAAAATAGTAATCGGGTTCTAGAGGATCTCAATATCATTGACTACCCTCAATCGGTCATAATTCCAGTTTAGCAACCTTTTCTTGGGGCGGAATCATCGCGAGAGTTTAGTCTCAATGAGTGTAGCATACTGCTACTGTTCTATGGCCAAGTTGGTCAATTTAAAGGTTCTAAGGTCAGTTGGTGCTTAATGACTCCTTAGAAGACCCATATTCTCCTTGTTCCAACACAAAGGATATCGGTACAGACCAAGGTGCCACACCAATGTAGCTACTGCTTCATCCGTATCGGTCTATGCCGGACAGATCCCTCACAGTTTATTGCTACTTACCTAAAGGGTATCCCCAGATCCGGGTTAGGATCTATAGAACTTCGATACAAGCCCACAAAATTAAAGCATACAAAGCATACAATTGAAAACACAAGTGATCTATTCCTAAGGTACACCTCACTTATAGAATGATCCCCAGCAGAGTCGCCAGTTCTGTGATCGGTGGGAATGAGAACTGACTGTTTTGGAATGCTGGTTCGTGTTTTGCGTTTGTTTTTGCAAAATGTTGCGGTAAGCAAGAGTCGCCACCGTCTTTTATTTTATCCAACAAGGAAAGGACAAAAGCACAGAAAAAATCCTTTTTGAGATATTTCTCGGGTTCGGGAGGTATATTATAGAAAGGGAAGGTGTTATCACCCTTTCTATCTGTGGTTATCCACGGGCTCTTAGGTCCTTGCTCAATGTGTTTTCAAAAGTTTGCTTTTCTTTGTGTTTGTGGGTTTGAAAAGAGTCTTTGTTTTGAAAGGAGTGTAAGTGCGAAAAGTTTTGTTTTATTTTAAAAGGAGCAAGTACTTAAGAACCATCTACCTACTCGAAAAAGGTATTAATCTTTACTAGTGTCCTTTAAGACAATGCTATCCCACTATTGATGAGTAGGTAGCACCGTCGTTGGAGTTTTCGGGTCAATTCGATTAAGGTACGTGTGGTCACTAAAGCAATGTTAGGGCGCCTTAGCGGTAACCCTAATGTCTTAAATCATTTTATCAGAGGCAACCGTTTCGAGGCAACTTATGATCTTTGGACAAGAGGGCGACCTCTAAAACTTCCTATACTCATTGACCACGTTCGAGGCAACCAAGTGAGGTGTACCCTAAGAGTGGCATGTGCAAGTGTGTCAATTCGGTTAATTCTTATCTATACATGTCAATGGTGAGCTATTGTTGATTTTAGGTTAAAGTTTAATCTTGTCATGCATTTCCTAGTATTCAAACATCTAACAGTTAATATTGTGCAGGAATTAAATTGCGGAAAATAAATCTAAGCTATTACAAGGCGTCGGGTATTTACATCGCCAAAAACAAACCCTTTAAAATTAAATTGCGAAAAGTAAATAAAAGCGATAAATAAAATCCTAATTAAAAAACTATTACATTCCTGAAGCAGTTACAATATTGAAATATGGATCAAAAATAATTCACGCGCGAGAAAATTAAATCGGAGTGTCTTAGGGTTTTGACCCTTTTTATTAAAGAAAACATATTTTGTTATTTTTTTGAATTAAAAATTAATCTAAATTAATAATTGAATTAATTAATTAAATGAAAATATTTTTGGGTTTTTATTTTAATTAAGGAAATAAAATAAGAATGGTTAAAAATATTAAAAACCTAATTCTAAATTAATTTTAATTTAATGCAAAAGATATTAAAATTGTACCTAATTAAAAAAACTAAATTAATTGACTAAAATTTATTTACAAAAATAATAAAATAGTGAAATTAATAAAAATATTATTTTTTAGGGTTATCTGATTTTATATAAAAATGTTAATTTATTAATTTTTAATAATAATTAAATAAAATAAATATATAGAGAAAAAGAAATAAACCAAAATGGGGGTGTGGGCTTAATTTGATGGTGGAGTCAGCAATATCCAGGCCCAAATTCAATCAGCCTACTTTGACTTTCCCATTCCAATATGCACTGGGTGACTTTAGAATATGGTGGATCTGCAACTCTGGCCTTTGGATCTTGGTCTGAAGCCACTTGGCATTTGATGGGATGAGAAATATGGTGGTCCACGCTTTGGGCGCTGCACATGAGTACCTGAAGAAAAATTATAACAAAGTTTTGGGGGACCTGGGATTCGAACCCAGGTCCCATTGCTCACATGCCGACACTCCAACCACTCCAACCAGCTTGTTTAGTTGTTATTAGAATAAGAAATAAATATTATATAAAAAACAAAATGCTAAGCCTGAAAATAAAAAAAAACGCGCTAATGATTCAAACACGCCAATGGAAGCAAGACACGTGATCGTCTTCCTCAAATACCCTGGTTATTTACCTACGGATTTTTATCCGCAGGAAGATTCGTAGCTCGCTTCCAAAACTCACTCCAGGCCATGAAAATGCCATCCAAGAACATAGATGTGTTCGTATCTGCCTCCTGATCATTCCTATACCTATCATTGGCCTCAATTTATCCTGCATCAAAAATGCCTAAAAAGCAAGAACTAGAACCCTAGCTCTGGATACGGGGTTATAAGCCACAAAAATAAAATTAAATATTGCAGAATCAATGGAAATTGAATGGCAAGTATGAATGTACAAGAAAATTGGCAAGAGGATGCAAGAAAATGATTTCACGATATCATGTCCAGAGCAAGGTTCGTGGAGACTTACAATGAGTTTTAGGCAATGAAAAGGCGTGGTTTTGATTGGTATCGCTTCACTGGATGTTAGGGAAGAGAACTATGTCAAGCTTTTGGACTGAATCGTGCTCCAATGTTGTTTTTGATCTCCCACTTTTCAAGCTTTTTCACAAACTTGTTATGGCCGTTTCAACAGTTCCTTGTGCGTGTCCTTGGTCTGGCTCTCTTGTGTGCATATAATAGAATGAATTTAGGTCAAAACATGGGCCATAATCCAAGTGCATTCAAGGTTTTGAGATTTGATATGATCACCATTATCAAGTTTCCAAATATAGGCCAAATCTGATTTTTTATGCATGAAAAGCCATGATACGAGTTTGATTTGATTCATGATGATAATTGAAAGTTGTACCAATCACAAAGATATGATTTCATCAATTTTTAGATTTTATTTGATTTAATATTGATTAAAAATGAATTAAATCAATAAAAATTAAATAAAATAGAAAAATAAATGAATGGCCATGAAATCAGGTATGGGACATGTGTGTGGCATGACAAGACCATATCAAGTGGAAAAAAGTGGGCCCTTTTGTCAAAAATTGGAGTTTTGAGGATGGTTGACTTTTGGCAAATTTGGAGAAATGCCCAACTTCAACAATGCATAACTTCTTCAATTTTGAACTTTTGGAGGTGTTATTAGACTTTTTAGAAACCTTGAGATGTCCTATAATCAACCCTCTTGGTATCATCTAATTTTGATGTTCCATGCTCAAGTTATAAGCTTTGGCAAAAAAGGTGTTTTTGTTGACTTTCAAAAATGACCTATAATGTCCAAATTTGTAACTTTTTGTGAGTGCATTTCTTGATCTTGGGGTGTGAAGATGGATTGTAGTAAATTGAATAATATTCAAAATCAGCTTTGGATGGTTCATTCATCATAAAGTATGATAAAGTTATGCTTGGTCAAAGTTGAGTTGACTTTTCCTACAAAACCCTAATTTAGCAACTTTTGAATCTTGATGAATCTTGAGAAATCCTTGATGAATCATGATCAACCCTTGATAAAATGATGAATTAACCTTAAAAATGAGAATTTTGACAAAAAATATTGAGGTTTGACTGTATTTGGGACACAGTTGACTTTTGCCCTAGCACAGTCGATTTTTGGGTCTCTTGGGCAATTGACTGACCAAACTTCCTCTGCAAGGCTTGAAACTTGACATGGATGAACTTGAGAACATATTAGGAAATTTGGGAGAACTTGAGGTCATTTGGATGTGAGGACCTTGATGCAACACAAAACCCTAATTTTGACTTGATTGCCTTAGGAGGTGACTTGACTGTCCATCCTTGAGCCAACTTGAGCAACTTGAAGATCATTCTTGACAAATCTTGAGGAATATGGGAGGGAAAATTTTGGGGTACAACAGAAGCAAAATGGCTTCAATGATCTATGGTGTTTGTAAAAATGGAAGCAGAGGCTTGGGGTACTAAGGACCATCAAAGAAATTTGATGAGACTCTGAATGTCAAACCAAAACCTCTTTCTGAACATTTAGTGCCTGCTGACACAAATTTGAAATGTCCAGAACAAGAAAGTTCTTATACTTATGTAGCACGAATACAGAACCAAAAGAAAATTTTTAAACCAAAGTATCATGCACAAATTTCACATGATTATTCTGTTGCACGAAAATCCAAAGGGGTCAGAACCTCTGGAACTTATAACAAAAGAGAACCCATAAAGTGGGTACCTAAGGATAAGATAATATACATTGTAGATCTCCTTAATGGCACCATTGAAACACCAGTCATGGTACCTGGACAGTGGATGCTCGTGATACATGACAGGTGGAAGGCATATGTTCCAAGATTTGGAACTTAAGTCTGGAGGCGTCGTTGGCTTCAAAGGCAATCGGAAGGGAAAGATCATCGGTTCTAGAATGATTGGTAATGGTTAATTTCCTTCTATTAACAATGTTCTTTTAGTCGAGGGTCTGATGCATAACTTATTATCAATTAGTTAACTTAGTGACAATGGTTATGATTTCATCTTTCATCAAACGTCCTATAAAGTTATTAGTCAGAAGGATGGCTTTGTTATGTTCAATGGCAAGAGGAAGAATAATATTTACAAAATACGATTATCAGATTTGAAAAATCAAAATATAGAATGTCTTCTAACTGTTCAAGAAGAGAAGTGGGTCTGGCATCAACGTCTGGGTCATGTTAGCTTAAGAAAGATTTCTCAACTAAATAAACTTGGATTAGTCATAGGTTTTCCCAATATGAAGTACTATTCATATGCCCTTTGTGAAGCCTGTCAGAAAGGCAAATTTTCAAATGGCATAGTACATGATTTTTTTTGCCCTAGAACTCCACAACAAAATGGGGTTGTAGAAAGGAAAAATAGAACCTTGTAAGAAATGGCTCGCACCATGATCCAAGAAACTCAGATGGCTAAGCACTTTTGGGCAGAAGCAGTAAATATAACATTCTATATTCAAAATAGAATCTCCATAATACCTATTTTGTGTAAGACTCCTAATGAATTGTGGAAGAATTGAAAGCCCGACATTTCCTATTTCCAACCATTTGGATGTTTTTGTTATATGTTAAACACTAAAGAGAATCTGGGTAAGTTTGATTCCAATGCATAGAAGTGTATGCTATTAGGATACTCTAAATGCTCAAAAGGCTTCAGAACTTATAACACATAATCACAAATTATGGAGGAATTAATTCATGTCAGATTTGATGATAAGCTTGATTATGAAAATTCAAAGCTATGTGAAAAGCTTGCAGATGTGACTATAACATTCATTGAACCAAAGGAGAATATTCAATAAGATAAAGAATCAGAATCTCCTCCCTTTGATAATGTTGATAGTCTCTCTAATCCAACTCAACCAAATAAGAACATAATCACATCCTCTCATCCTGAAGATCTTATTCTTGGAATTAAAGATGCTCCAGTCAGAACAAGATCGAATCTCAAACTCTCTAATGAAGTGCTTATGGGTTTAGTCTCCTTAATAGAACCTACATCAATTAAGTAAGCTCTTATAGATAAGGATTGTATTATGGTTATGGGTGTTCAAAAACAAGCTTAATGAGAAGGGTGAAGTTGTCAGAAACAAAGCTCGACTGGTAGCACAAGGTTATAGTCAACAAGAAGGTATAGACTATACAAAAACCCTTGCATCAGTCACCAGGTTAGAAGTAATTCGTTTATTAGTTTCCTTTTCTTTAAATCATAATATCATTCTTTATCAGACGAATGTTAAGAGTTCATTTCTGAATGGTTATATTTCAGAAGAAGTATATATCAAACAACCTCCTAGATTTGAAAAATCGGAAAAACTAGACTTTTTTTTTAAAACTAAAGAAATCTCTTTATGGCTTGGAACAAGCTCTCAGCGCTTGGTATGAAAAATTAAGCAATTTTATGTTAGAAAATAAGTTTACCAGAGGAAAGGTTGACACTACACTCTTCTGCAAAACATTTAAAAATGATATTATAATTGTTCAAATTTATGTCGATGATATTATTTTTGGTTATGCTAATCCATCTCTCTGCGAGGAATTATATACGCTAATGCAGGCTGAGTTTAAAATGAGCATGATGGGGGAATTGAATTTATTTCTAGGAATCCAGATTGATCAAAAACCAGAGGATACTTACGTACATCAAAGTAAGTACACAAAATATCTTCTGAAGAAATTCAACATGACAGACTACATTGTGGCAAAGACTCCAATGCATCCTACATATATCTTGGAAAAGAAGAGGTAAGTGGAAATTTTTGTCAAAAGCTCTACCATGGTATGATAGGCCCTCTTCCGTATCTAACGACATCTAGACCTGATATTTTATTCAGTGTACATCTTTGCGCAAGATTCCAATCAGATCCTAGGGAATCTCACTTAACTGTTGTTAAAAGAATTCTAAGGTATCTAAAAGGAACCCCTAACCTCGACTTAATGTATGAGAAAACATCAGATTATTCTCTTTCTGGCTTTTGTGATGCAGAATATGATGGAGATCGACTAGAAAGGAAAATCACTTTTGGAAATTGTCAGTGTAGCGGTAGAAATGTTTAAGGCTAAGCCATTGGGTTGACTAGACTTATACAGATCAAATTAAAATCGCAACCGTGCTTTATTGTTTCCAAAGGAATGGGAAAAGAGCGAGTAACCCAAAAAGAGGGGGAAAGATTCAAGGTAAGGGGGTTGGTTATGCAAAGGGAAGGTATTAGCACCCTAAACATCTATGGTACTTCGCAGAAACCTCTTTGAAAAATCTATATATTTTGGATATAAAATGTTATGAAAAATATATGATGGAGGTGAGAAAAGAAGTATATTTTTTATGAATTTTTCACCCGCCGCCGTTGCGAACCTTTAGTACCTACGTACCATCTTTCGTGCAATAGGGGATCAGGGTACACGTAGTTCACCTTTTAAAAATTCTAAAAAAAACAAATGTGTTGGTTAATTTTATGAGATAAGACATCATCGTCATTGTCCGTGTTGAAAAACATACTTACTACCCACAATCATGAGAAAGGAGAATTTGCATCATCTGAAAGTGGAGGATATGGCTTGGATTTTAAAACCAATAATGCCTCACTCAACACCAAAGTGGAAAATATCTCACTTCACTATATATTGTAGAAGTATAGTTGTTTGCATCACCACAAGGATTGACAAGAGTCCAATCTTTTGAGAAAGGTTTTAAAATAAAAATCTGAAATGGAAAAATGATTTGAAATGAGATTGATTGACTTTTAGTCTTCTCACAAAAAATGTCAAGGCATTATTAAGTTGATTGAAATTTATTTATGAAAAATATTTTGAAAATGCATGGACCTAAGTCCAAGTTTATTATGAAAATAGTTCAAGTTTCAAAATAAGAAGAGTTTTCAAAAGGAGGAAGAAGATTTTTGAAATTAAAGAAAGTGGGAGGAGAAGAAGAAACTATCCTAAAGCATAAGGTAAAATCTAGGGATAAGAACCATCTAACCAACAAGAAGCCAATACTTGACATTATGAGTCAAGATAGAATTCCCATTATTTGGATTTAAACCAAGTAAGCAAAGATACTAGACCTCTTGAGAGAACTAAACTTCAAGTGTATTAAGTCTTCATAAAAATTGGGCAGAGTAACAGTTGTATATGGGTGAATTCCATATTACAAACAAAGAGTGTAATCAAAATGACCTGCACACAAAACAAACAAACAACCCAATGTCTTGAGGTAAACCTCAAGAACTCCATACAAAATATCAATTAAAGTCTCAAGGTCTCCAACATAGGCCAAGGTTTCTAATCCTAAGTCCAAGAAGTCCAATACTCCATAATTCCAAGGATAGTAACCAAATACTCCATAATTCCAAGGATATTAGGTGTCTTGAAAAATAAAAGAAAAGCTCAAGTGAGCAAAATAAAAATGACAAGAAAGTAAATGCTCAAGTGAGCAAACTAAAAATGGCATGAAATGTAATGCTTAAAGTAAATGGTACATAAAGCATAAAAATAAAGCATAAAGTAAAAACAACTTAATAATTAGTGGTTAGTAGGATGACCATCTTGAAACTTGCATTTGGAACTCATTATAGGATTGGTAAAACCAAAGACTCCACATAATAAGTTGCATTTGCTTTTTGTCAAGTATATCATCCATTTAGAATTCTCAAAAGTACCATTTAATGATCAATAATGTTTAAGTGATCCGCGTTGACCAAAAGTGTTGTAGACCCATTAGAGGATTGGTAGAACCAAAGCCTCCACACAATGAATCTCAAGGTTATTGGATCAAAGAGATCAATTTAACATACTTGAGCTTGCAAACATAGGTTTGGGCCACGAATGATCATTTATTCGAATCGGGACAAAATTTAGCGCTATGTTAAGCAATCGTAAGTGGACTTATGTAGAAGTCGCACCTATTTTGAGGCCATTCAATAGCAATATATACACTATTTGTTTTGAGACATGATATATAGATCATGCTCCAATAACACTTAGTGCAATAAGAAAGGGGTGAGATGAAGAGGGATGAGAAAGAATATACAAACCACATTTAAATTAAAATTTAATCAAACTATTATTAAAATCATTCATCCATTTTTATGGAGTTACACTCAATACCATGGATCCAATGATGTTAGTAAAGTTCATGATCAAAAATTCAACCCAAGATCAGCCAGAAAATAATCACAAAATAATATTGCATTTAATATATATATATATATATATATATATATATATATATATATATATATATATATATATATATATATATATATATATATATATATATATATATATATATATATATATATATAAAAGGGTTAAAAATGTTTTAAAATAGAAATAAGGGATAAAATATCAATTATGTTCAAATTAATCAAGAAATGTTAAGTAAGACCATAGAAAAATCAGAAATGACCTCAAACATTTTATAAAATTTTTGTAATTTTTTAAAGTCAGAAACTATTTTTAAAAATTAAAAGAAATGAGTAAAATAAACCAAAATTAATAAAAAACAAAAAAATCAGAAATAAAAAATAAATAAGGTCACCAATATTTGTCACAATATCATTGGATCATTCAATATTTTTTTTCAGAATTAAAAAATGCATAAAAGTATTTTTTAAATATTTACAAAAATTCAAATAAAGTGAAAATTTATTAAAAAAAATATATCAAAACACAAAATAAAATTGTGAAAATTTAAAAATCAGAAAGAGAAAAATCAAAAATATTTTTCATAATTTTTTCAGATTTTTTGGACTAAACAAATTTTCTATGATTTTTTGAAGTTTAAAGCAATTAAATATAAAAATCAGAAAATAAAAAATAAAGTCAAAAATATGTGGACCATTGGATGAGAGTCAAAACGCATTAGTAATCAAATTCAACGGATCTGGCACGTTGTGCATATCATAGTCATTAGTGAATAGAGCACTGAATTAAATGTAAATCAGAAATTCAAAAAAAAAAACAAATGGTGTTGTTTCATTGGTTGAAGGATGACATGTTGGTCATCTTCAACCTCCAGCCAGTCCCAAAACCAGGTTGCTCAATCTGTAAAATTAGAGCACGAGACCTATGTCATTCACTTCGTCTCTTCAAGACGAAGACAACCACACCTTCGCGACAAATTTTTAAAACTGTAGCTCAAGCAATTTGGAAAGAGAGTTTTGAAAATGGATTTGAAATTTCATGGTCAAAACGTGTTTCCAGATAAAAGCAAGTGTTGCGACTAGAACCAGGGAAATGAGAGCTTCACAATGATATCAAATTTTTGAAGAATTGATGGAGAAATCTACCTATTGAAGTTGAGTTGCAGAGCTCTGAAACTGGACTTCTATGGACCAATATAGGGCACGATTCTTGAAGGTAATTGTATGGTTAGCTTCAGGGAAGATCAAGGAAGGTGAATTGATAGAAAAATTGGATTGAAAAAGGCTTGAACACTGATTTCGAAGTTATAGAAAATTGAGTTATGGAGAAAGTTTGGCAGGGTGATTCTGGCTATTCAAGCTTGAGGAAATGAATGAGGGATGACCCTCTATTTATAGGGAATCAAATGGAATGTTCAAGCGTGTGAAATGATGAAGTTTAGAGGGAAATCGCGTGAACCTGATATACAAGTAAGGTGTGATCTGTTTTGCATCAAAACTCATCCAATCCTTGCGTTTTAAGGATCTAATCTACTTTGGCAAGTTGGTTAAACATGTTTAGACCACAAACGCGTTCTAATTTGATGTTTAGAAGCCAAAACATGAATTTCAAATTCTGACTTATGAAGAAACTTCAGTTTCAAGTTACCAAGTTCAACTCAATGGCATTCCCAGCTCAAGGGGTCTTAGGGCATGATTCTTGATGCTTTAGAAAGATCAGATTACAAGCTTTTTAATGGGAAAAGAATGGAATCAAATGGGTGTTTGAGCTGAAGGTTGCAATGAGTCAAAGTTGGGAAAAGGAAGTTGACTTTCCATAATTAGAAATATTTCAAGTTTTTCTTCAAAAGTGACCTATAATGTTTTGCATCCAAACATGGCCTTCCACTTGGAATTTTCTCTTGACCAAAAAAGATGGCATGAAATAGGCCTCTTTAAAGTTCAAAACCCTAGCTCCTAGATCAAGAAAATGCTTTGAGTAACCTTGAAAATTTTGAACAACCTTCTTGTACCAACACCTTTGCTTTGTAAATAGAAGTTGTTGAGGATGATAATGAGAACTCATAGCCACCAAAACCACTTCCATATCTTGAAAATTGAGAGAAATATGCACTTGTGACCAATGGGAACAAGGCCTTGTCCAACCATGAAAACTTCTTCAATCAACCCCTTGTACCTTTGAATCAATCTTGATAACTTTGAAATGTGGCGAACCAAGATAAACCTTGCCATGCCATTTCTTACAACATAACTTCAATGATGAGGTTTGAACTTCTCAAACTTTATTGACTAGGGCATGGAAATAAACTCATGGACCCATGGATCAACTTGCTAAGCCACATTGCCTTTACCTACATTATTAACAAGTAAGACAAACCAACATTGAATTTTATTAATTAAAAGGAAAGTAAAAAAAAACATGCATAATCACAAAATAAAAACAAGTCAAGGTGCCTGGTGATTCCTCAAAGAGCAAAGCTAAAGATAGGGAGGAGAACCAAAAGCCCTAATGTGATATTGTTGTGATTGAATCAATATGGTACGATGAAGGGATCTTAGGGGCAAAAACTGGGGTACAACAACTTCCCTTATTTAAGTTTCTTCTATCCGGAGATACAAAGGTTAAAAATCTTCATGTTGATGCGATCGAAGATACTTAAATATAAAACAAACCCTATTTTTGGCCCTAAGATGTCATGCAATGTTTATGGGTATGAATGCATATGAACAACTTCAAAGGAACACAAAACACCACTGGGGATGTAGCAAAGGAAATAAGGATCAAAAGAGAAACCCAACCAGGAAAATAAATCACTGGTGAATAAAAAAAAATGACTCCTAGAGGATAGTAAAAAGTCAAAGGATACACCAACTTTTACTGAAGGCGAAACTACTGACGTTCACTGACGGTAGAAAGAGAGAAGAATAACAAACACCAACTTTCATTTATGGGTATCTACCAACTTTCACTGAAGGTAGAAAGGGAAATATATCATAAAATCACCGTTCACTGACAATGAACTACCAACGTTCACTGAGGGTAGCAAAAAGATAACAAACACCAACTTTCACTAATGGTGATCTACCAACTTTCACTAAAGGTAGAAAGGGAAATATATCATAACATCACCATTCATTGACGATGAACTACCAACGGTCACTGAGGGTAGCAAAAAGATAACAAACACCGACTTTCACTAATGGTAATCTACCAACTTTCACTGAAGGTAGAAAAGGAAATATATCATAACATCGCTGTTCACTAACGATGAACTACCAACACTCACTGAGGGAAGCAAAAAGATAACAAACACCAACTTTCACTGATGGTGATCTACCAACTTTCACTTAAGGTAGAGAGAAAATAAAATATCATAACACCGCCGTTCACTAACGATGAACTACCAACTTTCACTGAGGGTAGCAAAAAGATAACAAACCCCAACTTTCACTGATGGTGATCTACCAACTTTCACTGAAGGTAGAAAGGGAAATATATCATAACATTGTCGTTCACTGACGATGAACTACCAACGCTCACTGAGGGTATCAAAAAGATAACAAACACCAACTTTCACTGATGGTGATCTACCAACTTTCACTGAAGGTAGAGAGAGAAGAAAATATCATAACACCACCGTTCACTGACGATGAACTACCAACATTCATTGAGGGTAGCAAAAAAATAAAAACACCAACTTTCACTGATGGTGATCTACCAACTTTCAATGAAGGTAAAAAGGGAAATATATCATAACATCACCGTTCACTGACGATGAACTACCAACATTCACTGAGGGTAGAAAAAAGATAACAAACACCAACTTTCACTGATGGTGATCTACCAACTTTCACTGAAGGTAGAGAGAGAACAAAATATCATAACACCGCCGTTCACTGATGATGAACTACCAACATTCACTAAGGGTAGAAAAAATATAACAAACACCAACTTTCACTGAAGGTGACCTACCAACTTTCACTGAAGGCATGGAGAGAAGAAAATATCATAACACCGCCGTTCACTGACGATGAACTACCAACGTTCATTGAGGGTAGCAAAAAGATAACAAGTTTATTTCCAAAATTCTGACGTTTCACCTAGAACGGGTATCAACTTCTTCTTTAACCAAGGCATTCTGCCTGGAAAGGGTACTATATAAGTTGTCTCAAATAAAGAGACTACCACTCGTAAAGATTTCATAATGAACTGTCTCTGTCATATGGAAAGACTTGCCATCCACTAGAGTAATTTGACAATGAACTACAAACTATCCACTCATAGAGAAGATAGAAAAAAAAGTAACATCGACATTTATGGGGAAGTATAAGTTGCTCAAATAAAGAGACCTGCTACTTGTTGTTATAGGAAGGATTGTAAAATGACTCCCTGGGGGAAAAATATGGCTTCCTGGGGAAAGAGATATGACTTCCTAGGGAAATTCCAATATATTCCTACTAAGGAGATAAAGTCTTCTCGTGAAAAATATATGCATATTTTCAAGCCAAAGCTCAAAGCTTGCAGAAATCCGAAGTAATAATGTTGCTGGGAAACAAAGATTCAAACCAAAAATAAACTGGAATGAGATAGTCAACCAAAATACATCCTTTGAGAAATAAACTCAATAGGGAAACCCAATCTATCCAGACGAAGAGTTGTACAGGAAGGCTAAAGCAAAAATCTTCCACGAGGGATAACTCAGTGGGGAAATTGAAAGAATATACACTTTCTGCTTAAGGACGACACTCTATTGGAGAAAGGACAACCCAACTCTGTAAAACAGGGTAAAATGTCAACATAATATTAATGAATGCGAATGAACAATGATTTTCTAATTTTAGCTATGCATGATGTATGTACGAATGTATGAGTATTATCATGTATATGCTGAAAAAACAGACATATAACACTAGGGATAAACAAGCAAAGACAACTCGAGCACCAACAACACTCGACTAAATCTCATCCAAAATAAACATCCCATAAGAAAAATAAGCACCAAATGAGGAAACAAAATCCTATTTCACGGCTTAACTTCACTAGGGAGGAACATAATCCGGAAGTAAACAAATAATAGCGACACAACAGTACAGATACAGTGATATAACATCCTTCTCTAGGTTTCACCGGGGAATAGCACTCAGACTTCAATGGGAAAACAAATGCTTTCATGGTCCACACTTCTACTGGGGATTGCAATATTGATTTCAAACAAGGCAGATGGAAACCATATCGGCAAAACATCAAATGAGTATTTCGAGCTGACTTCAATGGAGAAATACCATACAGACTTCACTAGGGGAGATAGTGCCTCATCATCAAGATATCAACTGAGGACCTCATGCTGAATTTATTGGGGAGGTCAACACCACATCAAAGAGAGGAAACCAAGATACATTCTTCATTGGGGAAAACAGAGATACGTTCTTCAATATTGAGAGTAAGTATTGCACCAACTTCTCTGGAGGAAAAGTATGAAACCTCGTAGGGAATAACAGCTTGGAGAGTTAAGAAGTCAAACATTACAGCAAGGAATCAATCTTATGGGGAATTTTAAATAAAACCCAACACTTGGCGAGTGAAAACCCAAAAAGTTGGCAACCATCTAAACACTGCTTAAACAAAACATTGCCCTTGCCTGATTATCGGGAAATCAAACAAAATGTAAGTACAATCAAAAGGGAGATGCTTCGTAAATGATTCAAACCTCATCATGCATAGGGAGAAAAGACTTCTATCAAATAAGCGAGGCCTTCACTGGGAAATCTCGGATTGAGTCTTCATATCACACAAACCTATTACAACAAAAGATTCCCTGGGATAAACTTCCTGGGGAATCAAGAAGTCAACATATAGAAAGAGGTCAAACTCTTGGGGATATTAAATCAAACCCCACACTGGTCAGGTGAAAACCCAAAAGTTGACAACTGTCTCAATACTTCTTAGAAAATATACTGCCCTGGTCCAGTTACCTGGGAAATAAATACCAACAATAATGCCAACACTGCCAAAAAGAGAAACATTTTGCAAATAATCCCATCTCAGCACACCAAGGGGACGAGACCTTTCATCATATGAGAGAAGACTTCGCTGGGGAATCTGGAATAGAGACCTCAGACCAAGCAAATCCAACAACAAGAAAATGAACCAACACTTGACTGGGGACACTGGGATCACAAACTCGATACTGCACCTTACGCCAATTGGTATCGTCTTCAATATACAATGAAAACATCCATACCAGCGAACATAACCTGAGAAAACCTTCCCGGGGAACCACACTTCCCAAAATTATGGGAGTTCGTCCATTCCTAGGATCACCATCTTTACTTTCCTCTAGAATCATAAAATCTAAAGTAAAAGTAAGTTGTAAATTCTTTTTGAAAAATAATTTTGTTATTTAATCTTTTTGCTTTGAAAATTATCATCAATAATAAATGGATTCTTTACAAGCTGAATAAAAATAAGAACTACAAAGAATTGGGTAAAAGCTCAAATTTTATTGATGGAATGGTAGTCTGCGAATGGCAAGACTCCACAGATGATTACAAAGTTTGGAAAATGGTAATATATAACGGAAAAGATACATTGAGATACAATGACCACTATTCCCTCTAATAACTTTGAAATTCTGAGCAGCAGCTTCTGTTGAAGCATGATGAGGATCCAAGAAGATTGTTGCTTCTACGATCAAGTCTTGTCTGATGCAGTTACTTGCCAAGAAAGTCCCTAACTTTTGACTAAGCTGCCCTCGCGGGTTTTCAACTTAGCGGGAAATTTTATTCTGTTTATGTCTCTAATTTTTTCCTAGACTGCCCTTTCGGGTTTTCGGCCTACCGAGACGCTCCTTTTTTCCTAAGCCGCCCTTTTGGTTTTTCAACTTAGCGAGCTATTCTTTTATTTCTTTAGGCGAAGTATTTCTTGACTGCATCAGCATTCATGGGACGTGGGAACTCCTCGCCATCCATAGTTTCAAGAATTAATGCACCTCCAGAGAAGGCTTTCTTGACAACATATGGGCCTTCAAAATTAGGAGTCCACTTTCCCCTAGAATCAGCGTTAAAAGACATGATCTTCCTGAGCACGAGGTCGCCTTCTCTGAATTCACGAGGTTTAACCTTCTTATCAAAATCTTTCTTCATTCTCTTCTGATATAACAGCCCATGACACAAAGCCATAATTCTCTTCTCTTCGATCAAATTCAATTGGTCAAACCTGTTTTGGACCCATTCAGCCTCTGACAACTTGGTTTCCATTATCACACACAAAGAGGGAATCTCAACCACGATTAGGAGCACTGCTTCCATTCCATACACAATGGGGAAACGGGGTTGCTCCTGTTGAAGTATAGACAGATGTCTGATATCCATGTAAAGCAAAAGGGAGCATTTCATGCCAATCTTTATTAGTAACAACCATCTTCTGGATGATCTTCTTGATATTCTTATTAGCAGCTTCAACAGCCCCATTCATCTTCGGCCTGTATGCAGATGATTTGTGATGGAAAATCTTGAATTCTTCACAAAGTTCTGACATCATCTTGTTGTTCATATTCGAGCCATTGTCTGTGATAATTCTGCTCGACACACCATACTGACATATGAGATTATTCTTAATGAAACGCATAACCACCTGCTTAGTAACATTAGCAAATGAAGCAGCTTCCACCCATTTGGTGAAGTAATCAATTGCTACAAAGATAAAATGGTGTCCACTCGAAGCTTTAGGTTATATCATCCAAATCATGTTAATTCCCCCCCATAGATTAAGGCCACGGGGAAGAAATAACATTGATAAGTGTCAGAGGCATGTGAATCTTGTCCGCATAAATCTGACATTTATGGCACTTCTTTGCAAATTTGTAACAGTCAGATCTCATTGTCATCCAATAGTAACCTTCCCTTAGCATATTTTTAGCCATCGAATGTCCATTGGCATGAGTGCAAAATGAACCTTGATGAATCTCTTGCATCAACATGTCTTCTTCATATCTATCCACGCATCTGAGCAAAACCATGTCATAATTTCTCTTGTACAACACATTTTCAATGAGGAAGAAGTTTCCAGCCAATCTTCTCAATGTTTTTCTATCTTTATTCGATGCACCAATCGGATATTCCTGAATCTGAAGGAAATGCTTGATATCATAATACTAAGGTTTCTCATCTGTTACCTCTTCTGTTGTAAATACATGAGCGGGCCTATCCAGTCGCCGAACTTTAATTCGAGGTATATCATTCTAAGTGTTCACATGATACATATAAGCCAGTGTTACCAAAGCATCTACCATTTGATTTTCATCTCTAGGGATATGATAGAATTCAACTTTATTAAAGAAGGGTAAAAATATTCTAGCATAATATTTGTAAGGGATCAAGCTGGGGTGACGAGTATCCCACCCTCCTTTAATCTGATTTATTACCAAAGCTGAATCGCCATACACATCAAGAAGTTAAATTCTGAGATCAATAGCTTCCTTGAGACCCATGATGCAAGCATCATATTCTGCCATATTATTAATACAATTAAATGTCAACCTTGCAGTAAAAGGAATATGTGATCCATGTAGAGTGACAATCACAACACCAATTCCTTTACCATAAGCATTCACAGCTCCATCAAATATCATACTCCAGCGAGATTCAGGATCAGGACCTTCCTCAGGAAATGGTTCATCACAATCTTTCACTTTTAGAAACATTACATCCTCATCGGGAAAATCATACCTCACGGAATGATAATCATCAATTGGTTGGTGAGCAAGGTAATCTGCCAACATGCTTCTTTTAATAGCTTTTTGAGTGCGGTATTTGATGTCATATTCAGATAACAGCATCTTCCAGTGGGCAATTCTCCCAGTAAGAGCAGGCTTTTCAAAAATGTACTTGATTGGATCCATTTTGGAGATCAACCAAGTAGTGTGATTTAACATATACTGCCACAAACGCTTTGCCGCCCAGGCCAGAGCACAACATGTCTTTTCCAGCATGGAATACCGCGACTCACAATTAGTAAAAATTTTACTGAGATAATAAATGGCATACTCTTTCTTCCCTGTTTCATCTTGTTGTCCCAGAATACAACCCACGGAATTATCTAACACTGTTAGATACATAATCAATGGTCTTCCTTCAACAGGAGGGAGCAAGATAGGAGGTTCAAGCATATATTCTTTAATACTTTCAAATGCCCTTTGGAAGTCATTTGTCCACACACAACCTTGATCTTTCTTTAACAACTTAAAGATCGGTTCACACGTTGCAGTCATGTGGGAAATGAATTTGGGAATATAATTCAAACGCCCGAGAAACCCTCTAACTTGCTTTTCAGTTCTCGGCGCCAGCATTTCTTAAATTGCTTTGACTTTATCAGGGTCAACTTCAATCACTTTCTGGCTAACAATGAAACCCAAAAATTTCCCTGACCGAACACCGAAGGTACATTTATTTGGATTCAAGCGGAGATGATACTTCCTCAAACACTCAAACAACTTCAACAAATCTTCTACATGCCCTTCTTCAGACTGGGATTTAGCAATCATGTCATCAACATATACCTCAATTTCCTTGTGCATCAGATCATGAAATAGGTTTGTCATAGCCCTCTGGTACGTTGCACCAGCGTTCTTCAACCCGAAGGGCATCACTCTATAACAAAATATTCCCTAGGGTGTGATAAACGTTGTTTTTTCCATGTCCCCAGGTGCCATCCTTATTTGATTATACCCGGAAAATCCATCCATGAACGAGAAAACTTTGAATTTTGTTGTGTTATCCACTAACATATCAATGTGTGGCAATGAAAAATCATCTTTTGGACTAGCTTTATTTAGATCTCTGTAATCTACGCACATGCGAACTTTTATGTCTTTCTTCGATACTGGGACAATATTGGAAATCCACTGAGGGTACACTGATGTCACAAGAAACCGACATCAATCTACTTTAGAACTTCCTCTTTGATCTTCACTGCCAAATTTGGGTGAGTTCTTCGTAACTTCTGTTTGATTGGCGGACACTCTGGCTTCAGCGGCAAATAGTGCTCTATAATATGTGTATCTAGACCAGGAATATATTAGTAAGACCAAGCAAAAATATCCACATACTCTTTCAACATCTCAATCAACTTGCTCTTCACATCAGGATGCAGCAATGCTCTGATCTTGATTTCCTTCGGATCTTCTTCTGAACCCAAATTGATTACTTCCAATGGATCTTTATATGGCTGAATGGCATTCTCCTCACGCTCAAGCAACCACGAGACCTCTTCTGGAATCTCATCATAGTCTTCTTTTTCGGTCCTATACACATGACATTCAAAGTTGGGAGAGGGTGTAGGGTCATTATATTCAACGGGTTTTTTAATTAATCTGCACATATGATTTATGATTACTTTTAGAAACTGACACATATAACAAGTGATCATGCAAATTGTATTTCAGTTATTATTTATTTTGAAAGGTTTTTTTTCTGATTACCATTTTCCAAGAAAAAGCCGAAAATAAAGACACAATTTGGGAAACAAAGAGAACTTTTGTTATCAATTTTAAAAATCAGAGCAAACAGATAAGCCCATATAATATTAATACTTTTCACCTTGGGAAGAGTGAAAGTTTTTCAAAAATATTAACAAAACAAATTACTTTGAAACATGTATGCAAGAGGGAACATCAATGGTGATCCAGTTCTGAACCCTAACTTTGTGCGTCACATAATTTGGCATTTTTGGTTCGACTTCATCTTCCACAACGGTATTAATCCCAGAAACAGTTGGATGAAGATAACCCCAGCTACGAAAGATATCTTGATACTTGCCTGCAGTAGACTTCAGCTTAAAGCTCTTACCTTTATCATTCTTCACAGAAACCCCAAGCCAGTTCTATTCTTGTTTACAGGTGGATCAATAATCTGTCCCCATACTTCACTATGGCCATTACTCACAACCTGTTGTGCATCCTTAAATGAAGTTATATAGTTCTTATTTCCTCTTACATTATCAATGGATAAAGCTTGGAACTGGTTTCCAACAGTAGCTTCATTCGCCTCCACAATGCTGAAAGAGGACAAATGAGATATCAATAATGCATGTTCTCCATTTATAATTACCATTTTTCCCTCAAGCACAAACTTTAACTTCTGGTGAAAAGTCGAAGCGACAGCCCCTGCCTCATGTATCCACGATCGTCCCAACAAGCAGCTATAAGCGGGTACAATATCCATGACCTAGAAAGTAATTTGAAATAAATGTGGGTCCATATGAATAGGCAAGTCCACTTCACCAATAATAGATTTCCTTGATCCATCAAACGCTTTCACAATAATGCCACTTGGGCGCATGGGCGTTCCTTGATATTTCAACTTCATAAGCGTGCTCCTTGGTATAACGTTCAATGCGGATCCATTATCAATCAACACGTTGGATAATGAATCATTCTTGCAGTTCATAGAGATGTGGAGGGCCAAATTATGATTCCTTCCTTCATCGGGCAGCTCATCGTCACAGAAACTCAGGTTATTACATGAAGTAATGTTCCCTACTACACTGCTGAATTGATCTACAGGCATGTCACTTTCCACAAAAGCTTGGCCCAATACCCTCATCAAAGATTCTCTGTGAGCAGAGGAGTTCATCAATAAAGCCAAGATAGATATTTTTGAAGGAGTATGCAGAAGCTGATCTACAATTTTGTAGTCACTCATCTTAATTATCTTCAAAATATCATCCACCTCTTTTTCTAGCGTAGCCCCCACTAGATTCACCCACTACCTTCTTGGGTTCAACATTTTCAAAATTTTTTTTTCCAGTACTAACATCTCCACGAACAACTGGTGCAAATACACGACCATTGCGGGTCACTCTGTTAGTCTCAACAATATTTCCAACATTAGGCATTAGTTGGATGGGAACTTCCACACCATCCTCTAAGATTGTAGCATTATATTTGTAGGGTACAACCTTATCTGACTTGTAGGGGACATGACCCGGCAAACTAATCACCAATGGAGTAATATCTGGCTTGCTATGATATTCAACTTCAAAATGGGTAGGCGTACCAAAAGAAGGCGCAATAACATTTACTCCCTCTTCAATACATTCAGTCTTTGCAAAGTCATCTCTGGAAAACAAATCTTCATCTAAGGAGAAGTACTCATCTATAGAGGCATACTCATTATCTGACTCTTCTTCCACCAAACAAACCTCAATCACATCAACTTCATGGTAATCATCCCTTTGACCTGTAACCTTGATAGTTCCATTATCCAACAACAACTGAATACCTATCTTTACAATTGAACATCCTCGGGAGTCCCGACAGCAAATTCGGCAAGATCCATACTGATGTTCTACCTGACCAGCCATGTGGCAGAAAGTAGCATGAAATTGTACAAGATCCTCATTCATATATTCCACATCAAAGATCCTTAACTCCCCAGAACATCTAGAAACCATGTTTACTTCCTCTTCATACTCTTCCCTAGGCCTGATTATGTGGATGAGGCCCTCATCCATCATCTCTTGTAAATCAGCCTTTATCTTGTCACAACCCTGTATATTTGTACTGCAAATAGCACAACCAGCATGGTCATGCGTATAGTAGCTAAATTTACAGAGGTATGCATGCATTTTTACCAAATATCCTCTAACCAAATTAATATAAAAAATCTAGAAGTCACCTGGACAACCGGCCACCATGTTCACAACATTCGGTCCTCCATGCTTTGGTAGAGGATTATCTTTCACATTATGGCCCACATCCTTGAAAGATAGGATACCAGACTTCACCAATTTATGTACTTCAGTTTTCAAAGGATAGAAGTTATCAACATTGTTCCCTGGTGCTCCCTGATGAAAAGCACGTGTTTGGTCTGCCTTGTAATACCAAGGTAATGGTGATGGTACAGCAGGAGGTGGTCGGGTCTGAACCAACTTCTTTTGAATTAACTCCAGGAGTAATTCTGTATAACTCATAGGAATAGGATCATAACTCTCCCTTCTCTGATTATACCCTTGATTCCCTTGATGGGACGATCTCTGATAAGAAACGGTGGTCGGAGCTACACCAACCACTGGAGTAACTGAGGCGACTTACTGATGACGCTGATAATTTATTCTGGGAGGATTAACCCTCCTTTCTTGTATGACAATGTTTGTATGTCCTTCCTTATTTTTTGCAAACCTATAGGATGGCTTCTTCGTACTTCTGAAACTTTCACTTTTTGTTAAACGACCCTCTCTTACAGCCTCTTCTAAGCGGATACCCATGCCTACCATTTCAGTAAAGTCACTTGGCGCACTCGCTACCATCCTTTCATAGTAGAAAGCACCCAGAGTCTTCAAGAAAATCTTGGTCATCTCCTTCTCTTCCATGGGAGGAATCACTTGGGCGTCTACCTCACGCTATCTATGTGCATATTCTTTGAATGATTCCCTGTCCTTCTGGACCATGACCCTGAGTTGATCACGGTCAGGCACCATGTCCATGTTGTATTTGTATTGTCTGATAAATGCTTCTCCCAAGTCATTGAAAGTATAGATATTGACATTGTCCAAACTCATATACCACTTCAATGCAGCACCAGTCAAACTATCCTGAAAAAAGTGAATCAATAGACGTTGATCATCAGTGTGGGTAGAAATTCTCCTTACATACATCACAAGATGAGCACGAGGAAAAGTGTTTCCCTTGTACTTCTTGAATTTCAGGACCTTAAACTTCGCAGGTATCTTATAATTCGGGACCAAGCATAAATCATTCACATTCCTCCCGAACGATTCCTTTCCCCTGAGGGCCTTCATCTCCCTCTACATCTTGTCAAACTGCTCTTGAAAATTATCCATTCTATCATAGAGACCCAAGTCTTCATTTGGTGGAGGAAAAGGACGACACATATCATCATTAACAACTGGAACCATATTCACTGAAGGAGGTGCAGCAAGAGTAACATGCACCACAGGAGGTGCGGGAGTAACAGTAGTCTAAACAACTGGAGTATCTTGAGGACGAAGATTGAAGCCTTCAGGCACAAATTTCTCTGGCATTCCCCATAGACAACCTTGAGGCATGCGATTCTGAACGACCACTGGAGTAGCAGACACAGGAACAGTCTGAGCTTCAGTAGTAACCCTTTTTTGTTGAGGTTGAACACTTGGTGGCTGATTCTGAGTAGACACCAGAGATTCCATCAGAGCAGTGAGATTGTCCACGCCGTCCTTCAGAGTAGAAACTTCCTCACGCTGCTCGTGATTCTCTTGTTCTAAATTGTCCATCTTCCTTCTGAAATTAGCTCGAGTGTTGTAGTGGTGAGACAACTTGCTGATCGAAGTAAAGAAGCTTGGTAAGGCACCTGGATATGCATAACAAATGCAAGAAATATGTGTAATATGATGCATGATATGCAATGCACATGATTTATTTTATTATTAACATTTCAAGGGACTTAAAGATTTATAGACACATTGCAAATATCAAAGTAATAACACATTTGAAATACTGAAAATATTTTATTATAATAACTTCAGAATGGATTACAAGTTTTAATAATACCGAGTACAAGATGAAAATAAAGTCTAAAACCCTAAGAAGTAAAGCTGATGGAGATCACTCTATACGCTGGCGCTTCCCTGTAAGCCTGGCAATCTGAGCCTTCAACCTCTGATTTTCTTCCGCATATCTGGTGACAACCACCTTCCAATCATATGAATCATGAAGTGAGCAACTAGCATCTGACTGAGACTTAGGAGAACATAAATCCCCTTTCCTCCCCATGGTCTCTATAGCCCGACTCTCAAGAATCTCAATCAAGTCGTCTTTCTCCTTCAAGTCTTCTCTATAGTAAATCTCTAAAGTTTGGCACTTATTCTTCCAAGCTTCCTTTTCCTGCTGCATCCTGACCAAAGAAAGTTGTAGCTCTTCTATATCGTCTAATAAGGGAGGAGTGGTCTTTACAAAAATCAGGCATATGTGCTTCCCGGGAATACGACATCTTAAACTGAATAGCTCTCGCTTGGACCCACTGAAGATATGGCTCCAAAGAAACAGACCCCCTAGGTCCCAAGTCTTTCCTACTCTTCCTATGAATGTGACACCAGGCCTTCGCAATCTGCTCCCTAGCTTCCTTATGGTCTTCTCCCTCCTTCAGAAAGAAACTACTCAAATGAATACTATTTGGTTTATCCCTCGTCGGATAACCAAGCTGTCGTCGTGCAAGAACAGGGTTATAGTTAATTCCTCCCATTGTACCAAGAAGAGGTACATTGGGGAAACTACCACAACTGTCGATAATCTCTACATCATGGTAAGCCCGATGATACCAATCAATATCTGAGTGAGTAAGTGACATGATCTTAGGAGCCCAACAGGATTCCTTCCTGACATCCCAGAAAGCATCAGACTGAGGCATATGAGAAATAAACCACTGGTACAATAGAGGCGTGCAACAGATAATCATCCCCTCATAATAAGAATTCCGAAGATGAATAGAGTAATAAGCATCACCCAACAATATAGGAACTGGGTTTCCAATCATGAAGATCCTGATAGCATTAATGTCAACAAACTTGTCCACATTAGGAAATAAGAACAACCCGTAAGCAAGTAGAGTAAAGATGGCCTCAAAAGCGACTGTACTCTTCATCCTGGCAAAGTAACGAGCTTTCTCCAATAAGAACTGAGTTGGTAATCCTCTAATCCCTCCTTTAGTAGTCATATGGGCTTCAACCTCATACTTACCCAGATGGATCAAAGCAGCAATCTCGTGTGGTTTTGGCTCACCCTCCAAACCAGTAAAAGGAACATGATTGGTAACAGGTAAATCCAACAGATAAGATTACTCCTCCAGTGTAGGCATCAACTGATAATCAGGGAAAGTAAAGCAATGATACATCGGATCATAGAATTTGACCAAGGTAGAGAGAATACCCTCCTTCATCCTAAGCTTCATGAGAGTAATAATGGATCCATACTTCTTTCGAAAATCTGCAGAACACTCAATCTCGGTAATTAGACTGATCAAGTCATCTATCTTGGGATCTTTCAAACTGTATTTTCCGGTCTTTCTTTTTCCAGAATCCATGGTCAAAAGGTACCTGAGACATTCACAAATGGTCAACTTTCAAGTCCCTCAAAATAAAATTTCTTCAAAAGATTCTTATGAGTGCATGGGTGCATGATGCAACAATCACACACAAGATCACAAACATATGGTTCATAGGTTAAACTTCACGAGCATGAGGTCGAAGGTACTACCAATAAGGTATGGTATAAAAGTTATCATCTGCTAAACAAGGTTCTAGAGGTTCCCATAGTCTACATCCTTCCTTCGGATATTACCAACTTCCCGATTAACTCGATAATTAGTAATATTCTCAAGAAAAACTTGTTCATGCGTAGTATCGCGTGACAACTATTTCCGAATTACTCCGTCATAGCTTCTGCACTACACCTAAAAGGCCAAGATGGGTTAGGTATTCTATGGTCCTCAGCTTCAGTAGGCTCTCAAGTCGAAAGCAGTACATCTTCTTGATTACTCGGTAAACAACACTACAGTTAAAAGGGGCCTCCACTGAGTGGGGGATCTCATGCCTCCTTTTTTGGGATTACTCCCTCAAAGTTAACATGACTATACCACCCGTCCTATCTTAAAGTTTGACCAACGCCAAGTATAGGACTTATAAGTAATCACCAAGCACCCCGAAAACCAGGAAAATCTAGGAAAACATATATACAACATATAACACATAAACAACAATAGCACATATACAGATATAAAAAAAGATAGGTTCAACCCACTTAGGGATGGACCAGCAAGAGGTCAATCTTTCCCCAGTGAAGTCTCCATTTTTTTCTATAGCGGTAGAAATGTTTAAGGCTAAGCCATTGAGTTGACTAGACTTATACAGATTAAATTAAAAATCGCCACTGCGCTTTATTATTTCCAAAGGAATGGGAAAAGAGCGAGTAACCCAAAAAGAGGGGGAAAGATTCAAGGTAAGGGGGTTGGTTATGAAAATGGAAGGTATTAGCACCCTAAACATCTACGGTACTCCGCAGGAACCTCTTTGAAAAATCTGTATATTTTGGCTATAAAATGTTATATGAAAAATAGATGGTGGAGGTGAGAAAAGAAGTATATTTTTTATGATTTTTTCACCTGCCGCGGTTGCGAACCTTTAGTGCCTACGTACCACCTTTCGTGCAATAGGGGATCAGGGTACACATAGTTCACCTTTTAAAAATTCTAAAAAAACAAATGTGTTGGTTAATTTTATAAGATAAGACATCATCGTCATTGTCCGTGTGGAAAAACATACTTACTACCCACAATCATGAGAAAGGAGAATTTGCATTATCTCAAAGTGGAGGATATGACTTGGATTTTAAAATCAATAATGTCTCACTCAATACCCAAGTGAAAAATATCTCACTTCACTACATATTATAGAAGTATAGTTGTTTACATCACTACAAGGATTGACAAGAGTCCAATCTTTTAAGAAAGGTTTTAAAATAAAAATCTGAAATGGCAAAATGATTTGAAATGAGATTGATTGACTTTTAGTCTTCTCACAAAAAAATGTCAAGACATTATTAAGTTGATTGAAATTTGTTTATGAAAAATGTTTTGAAAATGCATGGACCTAAGTCCAAGTTTATTATGAAAATAGTCCAAGTTTCAAAACAAGAAGAGTTTTTAAAAGGAGGAAGAAGATTTTTGAAATTAAAGAAAGTGGAAGGAGAATAAGAGACTATCCTAAATCATAAGGTAAAATATAGGGATAAGAACCATCTAACCAACAAGAATCCAATACTTGACAATATGAGTCAAGATAGAATTCCCATTCTTTGGATTGAAACCAAGCAAGCAAAGATACTAGACCTCTTGAGAGAACTAAACTTCAAGTGTATTAAGTCTTCACAAAAATTGGGCAGAGTAACAGTTGTATACGGGTGAATTCCATATTACAAACAAATAGTGTAATCACAATGATATGCACACAAAATAAACAAACAACCCAATGTCTTGAGGTAAACCTCAAAAACTCCAGACAAAATATCACTTAAGGTCTCAAGGTCTCCAACATAGGCCAAGGTTTCTAATCCTAAGTCCAAGAAGTCCAATACTCCATAATGCCAAGGATAGTAACCAAATATTCCAAGTATCATTAAAGCTTTTTTAGGTTTCATGTTAATTATTAGGTGTCTTGAAAAAGAAAAGAAAAGCTCAAGTGAGCAAAATAAAAATCACAAGAAAGTAAATGCTCAAGTGAGCAAAATAAAAATCACAAGAAAGTAAATGCTCAAGTGAGCAAAATAAATATGGCATGAAATGTAATGCTTAATGTGATCGGTGGATCTGGAACTGACTGTTTAACGCTGGTTCGCGAAATGTCGCGGAAGCAAGAGTCGCCACCGTCTTTTATTTTCTCCAACATGGACAGGACAAAAGCACAGCAAAATTCCTTATGAGATAGTTTCTCGGTTCGGGAGGTAGATTTATAGAAAGGGAAGGTGTTAGCACCCTTTCTATCCATGGTTATCCATGGGCTCTTAGATACTTGCTCATTGTATTTTCAAAATGTTTGCTTTTCAAAGTGTGAGTGGGTTTGAAAAAGTTTCATTTAAAGATTTCAGATCGACTCTTGTATCAGTCCTCAAGAGTGTTTGAAAAATTGTTTTGAAAGCTTTTTTGAAAGTGTCGGTGTGAAAAGAGTTTTGTTTGTTTTTGAATAGAGCAAGTATCTATGAGTCATCTCTCTACCCTAAGGAATTAGGCTGTGAAAATGTCCTTAAGGTAGTGCCATCCCACCATTGAGAGGTAGGTAGCACCACCGTTGGAGGTGTTCGGGTCAATTCGAGTTTAGGGACAGTGTGGTCACCAGAGCAACAGTAGGACACCTTAGAAGCTACCCTTATGCCATTGGTCATGGACATAAGGACTTACTAAAATGTCCTATACTCGATGACCACGTTTCGAGGGCAAGGCAACAGTGAGGCGTACCCTAAGAGTGGTGTGTGAATTTGTGTGTTGTTTTCAGTTTAGCATTTATCTTGTACATGTCACGGGTGATCTACGCTTGTTTTTATTTTAGGCCATACATTCTTTCATGCAAAGTTTAGCAGTTTAAAGGGGCGGAAATTTAAATGCGGAAAATAAAGTCCTACGCTATTACAAGGCGCGGGTCTATACATCGCCAAATTAACAAAGACCCGTTTTGAATAAAAATGCGAAAGTAAATAAATTCCTAAGTACTATTACAAGGCTTGAGCAATTATATAATATTCACAATAAAATAAAATAAATACGCGAAAGCATAAAAATAGAACATTCGAGGGCGTTGGACCCTTTTGAAATTAAATGGAATTAGATAGCTATCTAGTTATTTTATTAAAGAAAAGAAATGTTTTTTAGGTTTTTGGTATTTAATGAAATAAAGAAATTAAAAAATAAAAGAAACCCTAATTCTAAGTTGTTTTTAATTATTAATGAAAAAAGATTAAAGTTTAACCTAATTTATTAAATATTTAATATACATGTTTATTTACAAAATAAATTAGTAATTAATAATAATGATAATAAGAAAAAAAATTGTTTATTAAGAAAAGTGATAAAAAGTTAAAAAACCTAATTTCTACATATTTTAATTTATTGAGAAAAAGATTAAAGTTTTAAAACCTAATTTACTAAACTAATTATTAAAGTTTATTTACAAAATAAATTAATAGTGAAATAATAATAATTAAATATATTTTAGTTTCTGATTTTTTATCTTATGAAAATTAATTTATGAAATTAAGGAAAACAATTGAAAACAATTAAAAGAAAAAAAAGGAAAATCAAATAAAAAAATAAAAATGTGCAAACCATGGGGGGTATTCAGACCCAAAGGGAGGTTTTTTGTGAGAAATTTGGCCCATTAGACAAAAAGTCTTGTTTGACTTTCTGGCATCACGTGCGTGTTCATTGACTCTTGAGTACCGTGATCTGCATTCTTTGGCCATTGGATTGGGTTTCATGGTCATTTGTGTTCTGGCTGTTGGTCATTTGTATTCTGGCCTCAATGTTCCTTAATCTTCTCAAGATGTCTGTCTCTCCATGTATTGGTGTCATGCATAAGTTGTTCTACTTTGGCCATTTGGCTTTTGGCTTTTGGCCATTTGGCTTTTGGACTCAACGTTCCTTAATGAACCTGCATGGGATCCTGTCTAAATCTGCAGTGTTGAATCTCATGAACACATTAAATAAAATCATAAAATGCAAATAAAGCTAATATATGAAGAAATTTAATGTTTAGGCACAATATGGCATGTATGAATGATTATACCCTTTTGATCATGGAGATCAAATCAATCTTACCCTTACTGGAAAATTAGTGACATGAATGCTTTTATGCCTTTTGGATCATGGAGATCAAGCCAGCCTTACCCTTACTGAAGAAGTAGTGAGGTGTTGGTTTGTAACTGTGATGCCTTGTTTGTAGTGAGAGAGGGATTTGTAATAAGGATTTCAAGGTTTTAGGGTTCTTGAAAGAATTTGATATTCTAACAGTGTTGTAGCAAGATTTTTTCTCTCTTTTTCTCCTCCCTGTGTGAAAAGAATGTGATTATATAATGGAAATTAGGGTAAAGAAAATGGACTTTGAATGTGCAATTGGGCCTCCAATGTTCACTTGAGTTCGTCACTTTCCAGGCTAAATCGCAGGGACTTAAGTGCAATTTTTGAAGTTGAAATGTGAAAACAAAATGTAGCCGATATCGAGAACTAACTCCTGTCCGAAAATCGGCTCAATCGGATAAACGGTGAATTAGTTATGAATTTTTGAAGTTTCAGCTCAGACAAACTTATTTTGGGCTCCAGTGTCGACTCTGACACGTTCTTCAATAAAAAACTGATATTGATCGGAGTATAATCCGGTCTCGAATTTTGAAGCAAAGTTGTAGATCTATGAATCAGTGACTTTGTGTAAAAATATGAGTCCAATCCGATAAAAATTGACCGAGTTATGAATTTTCGAAGTTTCGGCCCAGATGAAATAATATTCAGCATTCAGGATTTTCGGTGTGTCACGCACTCTGAGCAAAAAGCGAAGGCCTTTTGAATACCGTTTGAACTTAATACCTTCTGTGAAAATGTAGCCAACTCAATTTGTGAAATTTTGGCGCCGGAACCAGCTCGATACGATGAAAATCGACCAAGTTATGATTTTCTGAACATGACGCAAATAAACTTCAGTCACAAATTTTCTGTATGAAAATACTTGATAAATCCACATTTTTGAAGACCTTCTGATCGAAATTGGCTTCCAGCTGTGAGAGATGAAAACGTAGATAATGTCAAGACGGAATTTTGGCCACCGGAACGGGTTCAAAACGAGCCACGATCTTCAAGTTATGAATTTTTTAGCGCGTAAAAACTGCACTTTCAGCACACTTTTTCACCATATTTCTTCGAGAAAACTCACACATTCGGATACCTTCTTTAAAGAATTGACTCTTGAGCTGAACCTGAATTTGAGAATACGTTATCAGAGATATCTTGGCGAAAGAATACCTGAATATGACGCACCGGGTTGGACTTGTGAATTTTTCTTGAAATATTTTGAGAAATATGGGAGGGCAAATTTTGGGGTACAACAGTTGCCCCTGTTCAATCTTCTTAGACCTGAGGATGTAGATTGGCTGGCGTGCCTTTCGTAATCTAAAGGTGGAAGATGATTGAACACTAGAGTGCCCAGAAATTTGCACTCACATAGTAGAATGTCAGCAGTGTGATGCAGGGAATGGGCTTACAGATGCCATTTAGAGACTGTAGGTATGTGGAGATGGGCTTATAGATGCCATCTGGAAGTATGATAGTACCTTGTCGGGAATGGGCTTATAGACGCCACCTAGGTGTCGATCGCGTAAGAGATTCCTTAGCGAGAACTTGCGTACCTGAGAAAGAAAAATAATTACCTGGCCTGTTACAGGAGTTGATCTTCAAACTCTTTACGTAGATGTGCCCTGGCTGGATACAGGAATCGAATCTTTAAAATCTTCAGACGTGCCCTGGCAGGATACAGGAATCGAGTCTGGTAATGTTAGTCGTCAACAGATACACCCTGGCGAGATACAGGAATCGGATCTTCGGACTCTTCAGACGTGCCCTGGCAGGATACAGGAATCGAGTCTGGAATTCAGAAAGGTTGGTGAGTTGTCTCTACTGACAGGTTATCCTCATGGACGAGGGGTCTTTAACGACGAGTGTCTATAATGACGAGTGTCTATAACGACGAGTGTCTATAACGACGAGTGTCTATAACGACGAGTGTCTATAACGACGAGTGTCTATAACGACGAGTGTCTATGACGACGGGTGTTTATGACGACGAGTGTCTATAACGACGAGTGTCTATAACTACGAGTGTCTATAACGACGAGTGTCTATAACGACGGGTGTCTATAACGACGAGTGTCTATAACGACGGGTGTCTATAACGACGGGTGTCTATAACGACGGGTGTCTATAACGACGAGTGTCTATAACGACGGGTGTCTATAACGACGGGTGTCTATAACGACGGGTGTCTATAACGACGGGTGTCTATAACGACGCGTATCTATAACGACGGGTGTCTATAACGACGGGTGTCTATAACGACGGGTGTCTATAATGACGGGTGTCTATAACGACGGGTGTCTATAACGACGAGTGTCTATAACGACGAGTGTCTATAACGACGAGTGTCTATGACGACGAGTGTCTATGACGACGAGTGTCTATGACGACGAGTGTCTATGACGACGAGTGTCTATAACGACGAGTGTCTATGACGACGAGTGTCTATGACGACGAGTGTCTATGACGACGAGTGTCTATAACGACGAGTGTCTATAACGACGAGTGTCTATAACAACGAGTGTCTATAACGACGAGTGTCTATAACGACGAGTGTCTATAACGACGAGTGTCTATGATGACGAGTTGTATCAGAGAAATCTTTAGGCATTGATTTAACTGGATTTGTATTCTTTGACTGGGTTGGTCTCTTTTGACTGTATTCGTCTACATAGCTGATCTTTTCACTGTATCCTTCCTGAAAGGTAAAGGTCAGTCATATGCAATGCATGATATGGATCAAGCAATAATATTTTTCAACACATGAGATTGTATGATGCATGTATCATGATGTATAACAATGTGATGTTTATGAATGTATCTTCGTCTAGGAAAATAGATCCTTGACGGATGCCGGGAAGTCAAATCCTGGGCTGATGTTGAAGAGTGAGATTCTTCGTTTCCGTTGGGATGATGATTTCAAGAATACTGGTAGGAGAAGATGACTCCGTTGGGGAATAAAATTGGCGAATAGATTACTCTGCGGGGAGGTAACTCTGTGGGGAAAGAGAGGTACTTCGCTGAGGTTGATGATAACTCCGCTGGGGATACCATTGATATGTTATGATGGAAGTTTTGATGAGCTCCGCTGGGGATAGGAAGACTTCGCCGAGGACGATCTTTCCGTGGCTTTTGGCTGAGGATAACCCAGTTATATCCTGGTGGGGAAATAACCTTTGCATAAAGCCGGGGGAGAGCGTTCGTACTCTGCAGGTGATAAGCTTCCAGAATCTACTAGGGATAAGCTTCCTACTGGGGAGATTGATTCAACTTTCCTGGGGAGGCTTTTGAGACTGTATTGGGGAAGTGGCTCCACTGGATGTGCGGTATTCCACCGAGAAACAATCTTAGATCAAGATTGCTGGGGATGCTTGTTAGGAATGTTTGTATACTTCGTTGGGGAATGTTGAGATCTTCTGGGGGTAATCCAACTTCCTTAAGGCTGACGGGGTATAACTCTGCTCGGGGAGGGTATCGCTGACCTGCTGGAGATATTGTGCCTTGTAGGGCTTATGGGAATCCAACTCTGCTTGGGGAGAATTGTTGAATCTTGGCTCGCTCTCTGGGGAATTAGGGCATCTCGGTTACATTCTTCAGCCGAACTTATCTTGGTACCTTGGTGGACAAAGCAATTAGATCGCTTAGACAATTCTGATTGCCCCTGTTTCTGTGGGGGAAGGTACCTGTGGAGGTGCTTGTTGACTGCCGATTTACGAATCTTCTTCTGGTAGGCAAGGGACGAGATGACGGAACATAGTCGTACGCTTTGATCCCTAATTTTTGCCTGGACCGCCCTTTCGGGTTTTCAGTCCACCGGGATACCCATTTTTGCCCAAGCCGCCTTTTCAGGTTTTCGACTTGCCGGGTGTACAAATTTTTTCATTTTCATCCCTTATTTTTGCCCGAACCCTTTTGGTTCGCCGAGAAGCCCTTATTTTAGCCTAGGTGTGTCGACCTAGCGAGTCTTTGATTATGCGTAGTATTTTTTTCGACTATGTCCATGCTCTCAGAGTACAGGGAGTTGTCACTGTCAGTAGTGTTGCGTTGCCGTACCACTAGAAGATGTCTGATCAGGCAAGATTCGTTGTCGGAATGCCCCAGGTGATCCAGATGGAGATTTGCCCCAAGCTGGTTGGCCTTTTGAGAGATTCTCCGAATCTTGACTGGACTGCCCCAGATGATGGACACTGATCATGCCATGCCCCTTGATTGGAAGTGTTTTTCTTCATAAGATATTCTTCGTGCGAATTTCTATGTTGTTCAAACAAATAGTCATATGTGCAAGCAATGTTTATTCAAAATGCAAAGTCTATGTCTGTCTTGAAATTTTTGAAAATGCATTTTTTTTCCCAGTAAAACCAGTGAATTTCTTTTTGTAAACTGTGATGTCAACTCGTTAGTTTACCGCAAGCCTTAAGGAGTCAGGATACCTTTGGTAACAATATGCTTTCGAACTAACCCATGCTTCAGCTAGGACTTTTAAGGGTTGTAACGTGGCCTGGTTCACGGTTTAAGATACAAAGGAAAAGGCTCAAATTTTATTTGTACCCACCCGCTCTTCATGATGTTCTTCAAACCTAAACTCAGCTGATCGTGTGTTAGACCTTGTTTGGGTCTTTGCTTTGATATACCAGTGATGGTTCGGATATTGACAGTTTATTTGGAATAGGCAGTCATTCCTTTTTTTGTTGAGGGTCTGTAGGACCTCTTTCTTTTTTGATTTTGTTATCCCTGTTTTTTGCCTGAACTGTTTCTTTTGTGATTACAGTCAGCGGGATGCCCCAGTTTTGTAAGTCTCCTTCATAGGTTTTGACTTAACGGGCTTTTATTTTGATAGATAACGACTGCATGTCTTTATAATCATTCGGAACCATCACTGTCCTTTGGTTTGGAAAGACTCTTTTGGTGCCGTTCGTTATGCACTTGGATCAGCTGAGAGAACTACCCTGCCCCAGGTTATGATTAAGGGTTTAATTTTTGAAAAGAAAAACTCCTACTTCTTTGGCTCAAAGGGGTTGACGAGGGATTATCATCCTTATAACTCCAGTGTTTAGGAATTGAAACAATGCATGTACCTCCTCAGCGGGGTCAGTTCAAAAGCATATTGTAGATTGTGGTATCATTTTCGTCATCCTCCCTCAAGAGGCTTAGAATTGTTAACCGAGCGTTGAACATCACAAAAATATGAAAACAATTTTAAGCATAGTAAACATAATTACTTCAAAACAGACACGTGTAATGCATTAATGAAATAACAAAGTTTGACATGAATAAAATGTTTGAACAATCAAAGAGAAATACAACTTGAACATTCGAATGAACAAAAGACATTCTCGATGACTTGGTGTAGGATCAGTGTTCAAACTTGACCTCCTTGGCGTCAATCAAATCCTGGATCTTGTTCTTCAAGGTCCAATAGTCGTCGGTGTCATGTCCGGGACTGTCAGAATGGTAGGCACATCTCACACCCGGGTTGTACTTGGGAGAGGAAGTATCAGGATTTTGAGGAGGATCCTTTAGTGTGATCAGTTTCGCCTTCAGCAATTGTTATAGTGCTTGATCCAGTGACATGCTGATCTTGGTGAACTGCCGTTTGGGTGCGACCTCCTTACGCTGCTGCCCCTGTCCTTGTTGAGCAGGTCTAGAATTGGAGATCTGGGTTGCCCCTACCTGTTGATCATGACGGCTCTTTTTACCATGCACAGCATTGGACTCTTTCTTTCCATGGTAAGGCTTTTTGTCAGAAGGTGCAGCCTCTTGAATCTTTCCAGACTTGATGCCAGCTTCTATTCTCTCCCCAGTCAAGATAAGATCTGTGAATCCAGCAGACAAATTCCCAATCAGGTGGTTGTAGAATGGACCAGACAGGGTCCCCAAGAACATGTCCACAAGTTCACGGTCAGTCAGCGGTGGTTGTACCCTACCAGCCAGGTCTCTCCACTTCTGCGCGTACTCTTTAAAACCTTCTCCCGATCCTAGCGACATACCCTGGAGTTGGGTACACGTAGGAGCGAGGTCGGCATTATACTGATACTGCTTGTAAAAAGCAGTAGCCAAATCCTCCCATTTACGAATGCTGGCTCCATCTAATTGATAGAACCATTCGAGTTGAGTCCCTGAAAGACTTTCCTGGAAGAAATGGATCCATATATTCTTGTCAACAGTATACGGTTGAATCTTCCGCGCATAGGACCTGAGATGCAGCTTGGGACAGGATGCCCCATCATACTTAGCAAAAGAAGGAGCTTTGAATTTGTGTGGGATCACCACACCAGAAGATAGGCCTAGATCTTCGAAGTCCAGGCCGGGCACTTTCTGTATTTCCATGGCACTCAGGCGATCCTCCAATTGCTTGTACTTATCCTCAGCCGGAGGGTACTGCTCATCATTAAAATCAGCCTCGTTGTCGGAGACCACTGGACTAGGAATCTCTCTTTCTTGGGGGCTGTCTTTCCCTACAGAGGAAGCAACTTGATCAGCATCATTTTGTGATGCATTCCCAGATTTGCGCCTAGGGTTGAACAACACAGTCCTCTTCTTCTTCTTTTTCAAAAGCAGGGTCTTCAGGTCTTGTTGCCCCTGGGCCAAACTCATGATCAACTCTTGGAATTGGGCGCTCTGAGCCTGGAGAGCCTTGATGGATTGCTCAGTAGATGATTCAGGATTCATGACGATCGGCTGAAATAAACAGCGAAGAAGGTAAGCAACCTGTAAAAGGGATACCTGTAATGCAATGATATGTATGTATGCATGCAATATTTTTAAGGATCTCGCGGGGTAAACAAGAAAATTGTTAGAGTTGGGATCCGGTAGCTTGATTGAAGGAACTGCATGTCGCTGAGAGTCCTTCTTCAAGGGTCAAGGCTCACCATATCGAGTGGGTCATAGCCCCTGACTCAAGTCATTAACCTTGGCTAGAGGAAAATAAATCCCCTTTGCCCCTTGCTAGACATTTGGTTCATCATGACCTGCATCACAAACCCTTGAGATCCTTGGAATGGGTTAGTCCTTATGTAGGATGTATGCAATGGTATGATGTTATGCTATGCATGGAGTGATATAAGTAACCCTGTTATAAGTCCAAATTAAGGACTGTAAACAAAACCTGCGAGAAACTCGAGTGTCAGATAACAAGTATGCAAGTATTCAAGTACGAAGGCACACAAGTCACACAAGATAGTCCTTAGAGTTTAGGCCAGCATGGGGTCTAAGTATTACCCTCTTGAGGTTGGTGGGCTCAAAAACTGTCCTATCAGAAGTAACCGGGTTCTAGAGGATCCCAATATCACTGACTACCCTCAATCGGTCATAACTCCAGCATCGCAATCTTTTCTTGCAGCCAGAACCATCACGAGAGTTTAGCCTCAATGGGCGTAGCATACTGCTACTGTTCTATTGGCCAAGTTGGGTCATTTAAGGTTCTAAGGTCGGTTGGTGCTTAATGACTCCTCAGAAGACCCATATTCTCCTCGTTGCAACACAAGGGATATCGGTACAGACCAAGGTGCCACACCAACGTAGCCACTGCTTCACCCATATCGGTCTACGCCGGACAGGTCCCTCACAACTTATGCTACCTAACAGGGTATCCCCAGATCCGGGTTAGGATCTATGTAACTCTGATGCAGCCCACAATAATAAAGCAAACAAGCACAACAATTGAAAACATAAGTGATCTTAGTCCTAAGGTACACCTCACTTTATAAGAGTCCCCAGCAGAGTCGTCAGTTCTGGTGATCGGTGGATCTGGAACTGACTGTTTAACGCTGGTTCGCGAAATGTCGCGGAAGCAAGAGTCGCCACCGTCTTTTATTTTCTCCAACATGGACAGGACAAAAGCACAGCAAAATTCCTTATGAGATAGTTTCTCGGTTCGGGAGGTAGATTTATAGAAAGGGAAGGTGTTAGCACCCTTTCTATCCATGGTTATCCATGGGCTCTTAGATACTTGCTCATTGTATTTTCAAAATGTTTGCTTTTCAAAGTGTGCGTGGGTTTGAAAAAGTTTCATTTAAAGATTTCAGATCGACTCTTGTATCAGTCCTCAAGAGTGTTTGAAAAATTGTTTTGAAAGCTTTTTTGAAAGTGTCGGTGTGAAAAGAGTTTTGTTTGTTTTTGAATAGAGCAAGTATCTATGAGTCATCTCTCTACCCTAAGGAATTAGGCTGTGTAAATGTCCTTAAGGTAGTGCCATCCCACCATTGAGAGGTAGGTAGCACCACCGTTGGAGGTGTTCGGGTCAATTCGAGTTTAGGGACAGTGTGGTCACCAGAGCAACAGTAGGACACCTTAGAAGCTACCCTTATGCCATTGGTCATGGACATAAGGACTTACTAAAACGTCCTATACTCGACGACCACGTTTCGAGGGCAAGGCAACAGTGAGGCGTACCCTAAGAGTGGTGTGTGATTTTGTGTGTTGTTTTCAGTTTAGCATTTATCTTGTACATGTCATGGGTGATCTACGCTTGTTTTTATTTTAGGCCATACATTCTTTCATGCAAAGTTTAGCAGTTTAAAGGTGCGGAAATTTAAATGCGGAAAATAAAGTCCTACGCTATTACAAGGCGCAGGTCTATACATCGCCAAATTAACAAAGACCCGTTTTGAATAAAAATAAGGAAAGTAAATAAATTCCTAAGTACTATTACAAGGCTTGAGCAATTACATAATATTCACAATAAAATAAAATAAATACGTGAAAGCATAAAAATAGAACATTCGAGGGCGTTGGACCCTTTTGAAATTAAATGGAATTAGATAGCTATCTAGTTATTTTATTAAAGAAAAGAAATGTTTTTTAGGTTTTTGGTATTTAATGAAATAAAGAAATTAAAAAATAAAAGAAACCCTAATTCTAAGTTGTTTTTAATTATTAATGAAAAAAGATTAAAGTTTAACCTAATTTACTAAATATTTAATATACATGTTTATTTACAAAATAAATTAGTAATTAATAATAATGATAATAAGAAAAAAAAATTGTTTATTAAGAAAAGTGATAAAAAGTTAAAAAATCTAATTTCTACATATTTTAATTTATTGAGAAAAAGATTAAAGTTTTAAAACCTAATTTACTAAACTAATTATTAAAGTTTATTTACAAAATAAATTAATACTGAAATAATAATAATTAAATATATTTTAGTTTCTGATTTTTTATCTTATGAAAATTAATTTATGAAATTAAAGAAAACAATTGAAAACAATTAAAAGAATAAAAAGGAAAATCAAATAAAAAAATAAAAATGTGCAAACCATGGGGGGTATTCAGACCCAAAGGGAGGTTTTTTGTGAGAAATCTGGCCCATTAGACAAAAAGTCTTGTTTGACTTTCTGGCATCACGTGCGTGTTCATTGACTCCTGAGTACCGTGGTCTGCATTCTTTGGCCATTGGATTGAGTTTCATGGCCATTTGTGTTCTGGCTGTTGGTCATTTGTATTCTGGCTTCAACGTTCCTTAATCTTCTCAAGATGTCTGTCTCTCCATGTATTGGTGTCATGCATAAGTTGTTCTACTTTGGCCATTTGGCTTTTGGCTTTTGGCTTTTGGCTTTTGGCCATTTGGCTTTTGGCCTCAATGTTCCTTAATGAACCTGCATGGGATCCTGTCTAAATCTGCAGTGTTGAATCTCATGAACACATTAAATAAAATCATAAAATGCAAATAAAGCCAATATATAAAGAAATTTAATGTTTAGGCACAATATGGCATATATGAATGATTATACCCTTTTGATCATGGAGATCAAATCAATCTTACCCTTACTGGAAAATTAGTGACATGAATGCTTTTATGCCTTTTGGATCATGGAGATCAAGCCAACCTTACCCTTACTGAAGAAGTAGTGAGGTGTTGGTTTGTAACTGTGATGACTTGTTTGTAGTGAGAGAGGGATTTGTAATAAGGATTTCAAGGTTTTAGGGTTCTTGAAAGAATTTGATATTCTAACAGTGTTGTGGCAAGATTTTTTCTCTCTTTTTCTCCTCCCTGTGTGAAAAGAATGTGATTATATAATGGAAATTAGGGTAAAGAAAATGGACTTTGAATGTGCAATTGGGCCTCCAATGTTCACTTGAGTTCGTCACTTTCCAGGCTAAATCGCAGGGACTTAAGTACAATTTTTGAAGTTGGAATGTGAAAACAAAATGTAGCCGATATCGAGAACTAACTCCTGTCTGAAAATCGGCTCAATCGGATAAACGGTGAATTAGTTATGAATTTTTGAAATTTCAGCTTAGACAAACTTATTTTGGGCTCCAGTGTCGACTCTGACACGTTCTTCAATAAAAAACTGATATTGATCGGAGCATAATCCGGTCTCGACTTCTGAAGCAAAGTTGTAGATCTATGAATCAGTGACTTTGTGTAAAAATATGAGTCCAATCCGATAAAAATTGACCGAGTTATGAATTTTCGAAGTTTCGGCCCAGATGAAATAATATTCAGCATTCAGGATTTTCGGTGTGTCACGCACTCTGAGCAAAAAAAGAAGCCCTTTTGAATACCGTTTGAACTCAATACCTTCTGTGAAAATGTAGCCAACTCAATTTGTGAAATTTTGGCGCCGGAACCAGCTCGATACGATGAAAATCGACCAAGTTATGATTTTCTGAACATGACGCAAATAAACTTCTGTCACAAATTTTCTGTATGAAAATACTTGATAAATCCACATTTTTGAAGACCTTCTGATCGAAATTGGCTTCCAGCCGTGAGAGATGAAAATGTAGATAATGTCAAGACGGAATTTTGGCCACCGGAACGGGTTCAAAACGAGCCACGATCTTCAAGTTATGAATTTTTTAGCGCGTAAAAACTGCACTTTCAGCACACTTTTTCACCATATTTCTTCGAGAAAACTCACACATTCTGATACCTTCTTTAAAGAATTGACTCTTGAGCTGAACCTGAATTTGAGAATACGTTATCAGAGATATCTTGGTGAAAGAATACCTGAATATGACGCGCCGGGTTGGACTTGTGAATTTTTCTTGAAATATTTTGAGAAATATGGGAGGGCAAATTTTGGGGTACAACACTTAAAAAAATGGTACATAAAGCATAAAAATAAAGTATAAAGTAAAAACAACTTAATAATTAGTGGTTAGTTGGTTGACCATCTTGAAATTGCATTTGGAACTCATTAGAGGATTGGTAGAACCAAAGCCTCCACACAACAAGTTGCATTTGCTTTTTGTCAAGTATATCATCCATTTGGAATTCTCAAAAGTATCATTTAATGATCAACAATGTTTAAGTGATTCGTGTTGACCAAAAGTGTTGTAGACCCATTAGAGAATTGGTAGAACCAAAGCCTCCACACAATGAATCTCAAGGTTATTGGATCAAAGAGATCAAATTAACATACTTGGGCTTGCAAACATAGGTTTGGGCCACGAATGATCATTTATTCAAATTGGGACAAAATTTAGCGCTATGTTAAGCAATCGTAAGTGAACTTATATAGAAGTCGCACCTATTTTGAGGCCGGTCAATAGCAATCTATGCACCATTTATTTTGAGACATGATATAGAGATCATGCTCCAATAACACTTAGTGCAATAAGAAAGGGATGAGATGAAGAGGGATGGGAAAGAATATACAAACCACTGAATTAAAATTTAATCAAACTATTATTAAAATCATTCATCCATTTTTATAGAGTTAGACTCAAATGAATCCAATGATGTTAATAAAGTTCATGATCAAAAATTCAACCCAAGATCAGCCAAAAAATAATCACAAAATAATATTGCATTTAATATATATAAAAAAAAGGTTTAAAATGTTTTTAAAAAAAATAAGGGATAAATATATCAACTATGTTCAAATTAATCAAGAAATATTAAGTAAGACCACAGAAAAATCAGAAATGACCTCACATATTTTTATAATTTTTTTTGTAATTTTTTAAAGTCAAAAACTATTTTTAAAAATTAAAAGAAATGAGTAAAATAAACCAAAAATAATAAAAAATAACAAAGTCAGAAATAAAAAATAAATGTGGTCACCAATATTTATCACAATATCATTGGATCATTCCATATTTTTTTTCAGAATTAAAAAATGCATAAAAATATTTTTAAACATTTAAAACAATTCAAATAAAGTGAAAATTTTAAAAAAATATATATATCAAAACACAAAATAAAATTGTGAAAAAAATAAGAATCAGAAAGAGAAAAATCAAAAATATTTTTTCATAATTTTTTCAGATTTTTTAGAATAAAAATGAATTTTCTATGATTTTTTGAAGTTTAAAGCAATTAAATATAAAAATAAGAAATAAAAATTAAAGTAAAAAAATATGTGGACCATTGGATGAGAGTCAAAACGCGTTAGTAATTAAATCCAAGGGATCTGGCGCGATGTACATATCATGGTCATTAGTGAATAAAGCATTAAATCAAATGTAAATAAAAAATTAAAAAAAAAAAACAAATGGCGTTGTTTTATTGGTTAAAGGATGGCACGTTGATCATCTTCAACCTCCAACCAGTCCCAAAACCAGGTTGCTTAATCTGTAAAATTAGAGCACGAGACCTATGCCATTCGCTTCGTCTCTTCAAGACGAAGACAACTGCACCTTCGCGGCAAATTTATATAAACTATAGCTCAAGCAATTTGGAAAGAGAGTTTTGAAAAGGGATTTGAAATTTCATGGTTAAAACGTGTTTCCAGATAAAAGCAAGTGTTGCGACTAGAACCAGAGTAATAGGAGTTTCACAATGATATCAAAGTTTTGAAGAATTGATGGAGAAATCTACCTATTGAAGTTGAGTTGCAGAGCTCTGAAACTGGACTTCTATGGATCACTATAGGGCACGATTCTTGAAGGTGATTGTATGGTTAGCTTTAGGGAAGATCAAGGAAGGTGAATTGATAGAAAAATTGGATTGAAAAAGGCTTGAACACTTATTTCGAAGTTAGAGAATATTGAGTTATGGAGCAAGTTTGGCAGGGTGATTCTGGCTATTCAAGCTTGAGGAAATGAATGAGGTATGACCCTCTATTTATAGGGAATCAAATGGAATGTTCAAGCGTGTGAAATGATGAAGTTTAGAGGGAAATCGTGTGAACCTGATACATGAGTAAGGTGTGATCTGTTTTGCATCAAAACTCATCCAATCCTTGCGTTTTAAGGCTCTAATCCACTTTGGCAAGTTGGTTAAACATGTTTAGACCACAAACGCGTGCTAATTTGATGTTTAGAAGCCAAAACATGAATTTCAAATTCTGACTTATGAAGAAACTTCAGTTTCAAGTTACCAAGTTCAACTCAATGGCATTCCTAGCTCAAGGGGTCTTAGGGCATGATTCTTGATGCTTTAGAAAGATGAGATTACAAGCTTTGCAATGGGAAAAGAATGGAATCATATGGATGTTTGACTTGAAAGTTGAAATGAGTCAAAGTTGAAAAGAGTGGAAGGCCATACTTAGAAATATTTCAAGTTTTTCTTCAAAAGTGACCTATTATGTTTTGCATCCAAACATGGCCTTCCACTTGGAATTTGCTCTTGGCCAAAACATATGGAATGAAATAGACCTCTTGAATGACATTTTTAGACTTGAACCATTCAAAATATCTAAAAATTGAGAGAGTTATGAATTGTTGAAGTTGGAAAAAAAATCATAAAATGACCTATAATCTTTTGTATCCTTAGGGCATCTTCCTTCTATTTTCTCACTTTGCATATAAAAGAAGGAATAAAATTGACATCCTTAAGATCATTATGGAAAAATATTGGGCTCAAGGTGATAAAAATTGACCAAGTTATGATCATTTGAAGTAACACATGGGAAATTAGGGGTTCATCTGGAGGACTTGTAATCTTTCTTCATCATCAAGTTTCTTCCACATGAAAACTCCTTTAAACTTTTGAAGTGACTTGTTAATAACCCTTTTAAGAGAAGGATGTCTTTCTAATCACTTAAAATACCAAAAGGTAAGCAAGATATACTTCTTTGAAGTTCAAAACCCTAGCTCCTAGATCAAGAAAATGCTTTGAGGAACCTTGACAATTTTGAATAGCCTTCTTGTACCAACACCTTTTCTTTGTAAATAGAAGTTGTTGAGGATGATAATTAGAACTCATAGTCACCAAAAACCACTTCCATATCTTGAAAATTGAGAGAAATATGCAATTGCGACCAATGGGAACAAGGCCTTGTCCAACCATGACAACTTCTTCAATCAACCCCTTGTACCTTTAAATAAATCTTGATAACTTTGAAATGTGGTAAAATAAGATAAACCTTGGCATGCCATTTCTTCCAACATAACTTCAATGATAAGGTTTGAACTTCTCAAACTTTATTGACTAGGGCATGGAAATAAACTCATGGACCCATGGATCAACTTGCTAAGCCACATTGCCTTTACCTACATTATTAACAAGTAAGACAAACCAACATTGCATTTTATTAATTAAAAGGAAATTCAAAACAAAACATGCATAAACACAAAAGAAAAACAAGTCAAGGTTCCTGGTGATTCCTCAAAGAGCAAAGCTAAAGATAGGGAGGATAACCAAAAGCCCTAATGTGATCTTGTTGTGATTGAATCAATATGGTATGATGAAGGGATCTTAGGGGAAAAAATTGGGGTACAACAGTCAGTTTCTAGGAAAGAATCTAATCTCATGGTCAAGCAAGAGGCAATAAACAATTACTCTTTCAACAGCAAAATCATAGTACATATCAACAGCACTCAAATGCTATGGATGAAAAATTAACTGGAAGATTATCAGATATATGAAAGTAACATTCCTATTTTCTATGATAAGACTTCTGCTATCTGCTCGAGTAAGAATCCTATTCTACACTCTAGGGATAAACACATAGAAATCAAGCATCATTTTATTAGAGATTATGTTCAGAAAGGGATTCTATCTTTAAAATTTGTAGATACAGATCATCAATGGTATGATATTGTTACAAAACCCTTGGCTGAAGATAGATTTTTGTTTATTCTAAAGAATCTGAAACTGGATTTATGTCCAGAGTAAGATGTCATTAGAATCAACTGTGTTCTAGTCGCAGTCTGAAGGAATATGATTCTGACTTAATCAAAATACTTCTAATCTGTTTATCTCAAGTCATCAGAAGATGTTTCTGTCAGAAATCTCCCTAATCCAATGGAAACCTTTTTGGTTCTCCATACTTTGAGAATATCAAACGCATTACCTAAATAGACTTAATGTCTATCACACTCTACCTAGGTCATGCACAAGCATTTATTTTTCTTGAAATTGATTAATCATGATTACATTTATTTAACTACTCCTTGAGAACAGTCGTTTCATGTCATACCTCTATGTATATGTCTGAAATTCCATGTCATAATTAAATGCTTTTGTGCTCTCTCATCTTAACGTTTGATCTACTTCTCTTTTCATTTCCTTCTTTTAGTAGTTTGAGACGTCACTCGAGTGTTTTAATTATTTTAATTCATGAACTGCCTGACTAACTATTTATATCTCCTTTCATCTATAGTCATTCATCAAGTCATTATCCTTGTATCATATTCAATGGTCTCTTCTTTTCAAAACCTGTCTACCTATCATGGCTACTAGAACTTTTCAAGGAGATGAAAATCTTCTCGAAGTAATCAAAGAAAACAGACCCAACTTTGTATTTGATGATGGTTTCATCAACAGGGTCATTGAAAATCAAGGATGGTTTTGGTATGAAACAATGCTGAGAGGTCCTATTTATCCTAACCTCTTAAAGAATTTTTGGCTCCATGCTTTTGTTAGTCCTAATGGAAACACCATTCATTCTCATATCTTTGGTGTTCCTATTACCATCACTCGTTCTTCCATTGATGAAGCCACCTAGAGCCCACCTTTACCCACCTCATGCATGAATACTAACATGTTTCCAATTGTTCCTAACTCTTCATTTAGATTTGATCCCCTTAGTGAAAATCACTTGAAACCACTTTCAAAAGTCTGGTTTCTGTTGAAAAATATTCATCCCAGAGGAGAAGATCTTGATATATTCTTTCCCAGGGATATGTGTCTTCTTTATTGCCTTCGTAAGAATATTCCAATTCATCTTTTGGAAATAATATTCAATCATCTTAAGCTATCAATCCAAGCATCCAGGAACTCTTAAAAAACATTCATTCCATATGGATGTGTGTTGTCTAAACTATTTGAGTTAGCATGTATAATTAAAATTGTTCAACAAAATATGTTCATCAGAGGCAATGCTCTATTTGATGAGATTTATGATGTGTTTGAAGTTTAGATAAGCTTTCCATGTCTATGATCACTCTGTTGTAATCTCCTTCGAATATCAATGAAAATTCTTTTCTTTTCTTCTGGTTTTTATGTTTTTCACACATAATTACCTTTTTGATTATGACAAAAAGGGGGAGTAATTTAAATGAATGTAATTTTGATTTCAATAATCAAGTTCTGGAAAATGTTCTCTGAAAATAGTTGCTTACATTCTAACCCAGTTAAACTCATGTTTCTGTTTGAATTGTTTTTATTTTTCAGGAAATTAGAACTCTGATTAAAAGACAAAGATCTGAAAGCACTATTCAAGGATTATGCCTAACCTCTTGGCTTCAGTCTCTAAAGATGTTCTTCAATTTATATTCAGACTTCAAGAAGTAAAACCTAGAATCAGACTCCAAAATTGAGAATCTATTGAGAATTTGGAAGATGTCTTAGTCACATTAAAGTTTCAAAGATTCAATAAAGAAGTTGTGTGTATCAAGATCTCAATTTGTCTATTGGCATCCAATGACAAGACTCTCAAGATCTTGATATCTGATCTATTGGAATCAGGGGGAGTTTTTACTAAAATGGTTCAGAGTCAGTATATTCAATCTTCATCAAGTAATTGACTCAGGGGGAGTGTGATACGGTGGCAGAATTGACTGTTAATACTGGTTTTATATTCGTGTTTGCAAATGTCGCAATAAGCAAGAGTCGCCACCGTATTTTATTTTATCCAACAAAGGAAAAGGGAAAAAGAACAGAAAAAACCTTTTCTGAGATATTTCTGAGTACGGGGGTAGATTATAGAAAGGGAAGGTGTTAGCACCCTTTCTATCCATGGTTTTCCATGGGCTCTTAGGTACTTGATCATTTTTAAATTGCTTTTGTGTGTGTTTTAAAAAGCTTTGGAAATGCCTTAGCGCGGCGTTTCACTTTATGGTAACCCTTGTATCAGTCCTCAAGAGTGTGATAAAGCATTTTTGAAAACTTTGTTTGAAAAATGTTTAAAAGTGTAAGTGTGAAAAATTGATTATTTTGAGCAAGTACTTAAAAGTTTCTACCTACTCGAAAATGACTGTTCGTTTTCTTATTTCCTTTAGACAGCGCTATCCTACTATTAAGGAGTAGGTAGCTCCATCGTTGGAGTTTAAGGGACAATCAAAAGGGATGATTACGTTCACTTAAGGCAACAGGGCAAGATCTCTTAGTAACTGTACTAAAGTTCTAAGATCGTATTTTGTTTTACCGAGGCAACCTTCGAAAGGGACTTGCGATCTCTGAATTAGAGGACAATCACTAAGAATTCTAACGTTCGAGAATAGTGACCGTATTTCCGAGGCAACCTAAGTGGGAGAAACCTTAGGGGTGAACATGTGCAAGTGTTTGATTTCAGTTTATTTATCTTTGCACAGTTAGGGTGTTCTACTATTTTAAACATTCGACTTATCTTTCCATTCAATCCTATGATCATTCATCTAACAGTTAATAGTAGCGAAAAAATAAAATGCGAGAATCTTAAACCTAGATATTACAAAGCTTTGGGGAGGGGGTTACATAATCAAACTTGGGGGAAAGAGGTAAATAAAAACAGTAAATGAAAACCTAATTCACAACTATTACAAACCATTAACAATTACATTAATTGGAAAATAAAATGAAAGTAAATAAGCGAGTGAAAAAAAATTAAGACGGGAATAAAGTCTAAGTCCTAAAAAAAACTTATCAATTAAAGAGAAAATATTTTTGTCATTTTTTTATGTTAAAAAAATATCTGAAAACTTAACCTAAATCTAATTAGTTTTTAATTAATAAAAATTATCAAGTTATAATAATCAAATTAATTAATTTTTTTCAAAAAACTAATTTTATTTATAAAACCTAATTCTATTTATTGATTTTTTTTTATTTTTTAATTATTAAAAAAATGAATTTAAGACAATTAAAATAAAATAACAATAAAGAAATAAAGACCAAAAAATAATGAACGGGCCAGGTACTGTTTGGCCAACTGGGAGGTGTGAATTGGAATTTTTGCAAGGCCCGAAGGCGCTGGCCCAATTGCCAACGTGCATTCTTGTGTGATCAGCCTTCAGGGAGTGCACCATGGATCTTCAATTCTGGAGCATTGGATCTGCTTTGAGATGATCCAAAGGGTGGGATCTGAGGACGTATGGTGGATGCTTGGCTAGGAGATGTGTTGGATCTGTAAGAAATTATCAAGAAAAATATAAATGCATACACCTAGGATCGAACCCAATAAGTTTGCCTCACATATTCACTCCTTGACCATCTGCGCTAGGCTGCTTATTTGTTAATATAATAAACAAAAAAACATAAAGTAAATAAAGTAGCATGCCCAGAAAAAAGCGCGAAGTTCAAACGGGCCAGTGGTATGCAGCCAGCTCTTGTCTTCTTCCCAAAAATGTGGTCTTTGGTATCAGACTTTTACCAAGGGAAAAAATGGTCACTAAAGGCTATAGTGATAATTTTTGTCTGTAGCTACATCCCTGCAATATTAAAAACGTAATACAAGCAAGATAAATTAAAACTATAGCCAGGGATCAATCAGAAATTTCCCCCTGAATGCTATGGTACCCATAATCTGGTCCAATTTTCCCTAGAGAAGGAAACCCCAAATTCGAGCTTATGAACCCTAGCCATGGCAAGAAGCTATTCATGCGCCTAAACTTTAATCAGACCAATCAAAAACATTGCAAATGTGATAGCAAGCATGGATATATGATCAAAACAGATTCATGATGGACAAATCATTGGAATCGAGTTTGGAAAAAAACACAAACCGTGACTGTTAGAGAGCACGATTCTTGACGTTTCGGGCTTTGGGAATGCTTGCAATGGCTTCAGAGGCTCTCCAGGAGTATGTTTTGATACTTGTTTGGGACTGAAACAAGCTGGAAATGGAAATTCTAGTTTGACAACTTTAGTGTTTTTTTTTGCAAATTGGACAGGGGTTCTCCAACTCATGTATCTCTTTTTGATGCTTGCTAAAAGCTTGTTTATATAGAGAATGATGAGGGGACACGAAAATGCAATGTTTGTAACAGCTATGGACAAGCTTTTGAATGCCATGAATGTCCACTGTAACCTTGGCCAAAATAACGGGATTTTGTCCATTTTTGAATTTTGAATGAGTGCAAACATCTTGGCCTTGTTGTACACGACAATTGGGACCCCTCCATGCATTAAAACAAGCCTTAACCATATTATTTGTAATAATCTTGATTTATTTGATTTTTAATTAAATAAAATTAATATAAAATGAAAATAAAGTCAATACTATGAAAAAATGTTTTTAGGGGTCCTCCATGGTCTTAGAAATATGTTTGAAGTTCAAGAATTTGAGCCATTGCCTTAAAAATTCAAATTTGCCCAATGCATATTTCTTGAATTTTCCCAAATTTTCCCAACTTGGGAAAGCCATAACTTGATCAATTTTTATCTCATGATGATGATATTTTACTTTTTTGAAAGCCCAAGATGTCTACTTCAATCTCTCTTTTGATCAATTTTGCTTTTGAAGATGTTATCTTGATGTTAAAGGTCTTAGCAAAAAGTGACTTTTATTGACTTTCTAAAAATGACCTGTAATGTATGAACTTGTATCTTTTAAATGGTGAATTTCTTGGAATTGAGGGATGAATAGAAGTTGTAGGTAATTGGATTCTCTTCAAAATGATCTTTGGTTGGAAAATTTCTGATAAATTATGAGAAAGTTATGCTTGGTCAAACTTTGGTTGACTTTTCTTATAGAAACCCTAATTTGCTATTTTTGACTTTTGATGAATTAGGAGCATTTCTAGAGGAATCATGATCAAACCTTGATCAAATGATGTATATCACTTCAAAATGTTGATGTTGACCAAAAATCTTGAAGTTTGACTGTATATAGGTCACAATTGACTTTTCATCTAGCAGAGTTGATTTTCCAATACTTGAGCAATTGTCTGAGCAAACTTATTAAGCAAAGCATGAAACTTGGCATGGATGATCTTAAGGACATATTAGGACCGTGGGAAGCATTAGAGACCATTGGAGCTCAAACATCTTGATGAAAATGGAAACCCTAGTTGGGGGTTCATTGCCTTAGTAGGAGAGTTGTTTGGTCAATCCTTGGTCCACCTTGAGAAATTGAGAACCTCTAGGGGTATGTCTTGTGTGAAAATGGGAGGGGACGTTTTGGGGTACAACAGTTTCCCCTGTTCAATCTTCTTATAACTAAGGATGTAGATTGGCTAGTCTGCCTTTCGTGATCTGAAGGTAGAAGATGATTTAACACTAGAGTGCCCAGAAATTTGCACTCGAATGAAGTGAATGTCGATCGATAATATCGGGAATGGGCTTACATATGTGATTGGGACTTTATGAGTCTATCGGGATACTAACTGCAAGTATACAGTTTAGTCGTTCTAGTTTTAAATGATTATCGAACCCACAGAGACTGAGGATCAATCACATACGATCTAATGTTACAAATGTTTGACTAAGCGATGAATATGTGGTTTTAGGGGAAAAAGATTTTAATTAAAAACAATAGTAATAGTTATACCGGTATGTGATAGTCGGACTTCGGGAACTTGGTGAATCACTTGGCATATAAAGTATTTCGGTAAAAACGAATTGTTTAAAAACCTGAGACATACACTCTCGTGTTCATGAAATAAGTTATGCTACTAAACCTAGTGGATGCACTTTAAATTTAATAACACTTTTTGAAAATGACTTGAGTTTAATTAATCTGTTAAAACACTCTCGTGTATTTAAAAATTAATGTTTCATTACCACTATCTGGGTCGAACCCCAGCTCTCGCAAGCAGGTTCTTACCTTAATTAATTTTCCACTCTCGTGGCAAAATCGTGTTAAATATCATTTCACTCTCGTGACAAGAGTATTTAAATTAAATATGGAAATTGGAAACCAGAAATTATTTATAAAAGTTTTTAGCCAAGTTATCACCAAATTCCTTCGGTGCTTAGGAGTCACATACCGGTACAAACGAAATTAGCCAGACATAATGTATTTAGCAAACATGCAACGTAAAATACAGTTCATAAAAATAATTAACATAGCATATGAACAATAAAAACGAATTGCATAAAAAAACCTGTAATTATGTTGTCGTGGTAATCTTGAATTCGTACAGTAGCTTTGCGATTAATTAAAATATAGAACTAAGTGTGTTGATCCTTCGATGTGAAGAATTAACACTTTTGGGAACTGGAAAGTTACAGAGGCTCGAAGGAAAATATAATGGTTTTAAAGATAAGTAAACAAAATAATGCAGAAAGGAAAAATATGGTTTTGTAGCAAAATCTCCGACCCCTTCAAAGTGAATTCTTCAACATATATATAGGCTCTTGATTGTAACTGTCTCCTTCCATTATTTTCGTACTTGCGCTAAATTCTTGGCTGGTGGAACGAGGTCGTGTGGACTTAGTGTGGTTGCTTTGTGGTTTACTGCATAGACTGAGTATTTAAAGTGTTACGTTCGTAATGGCATTCATTATGTTCGTAATAGCTAGGATTTTTATTACGTCCGTAACGCGTTACGTTACGTTCGTAACGGTGTTCGCTAGATGTTGCGTTCGTAACGCTAGGCGTTGCGCTCGTAACACCCTTATGGTGTGAACTTCTTAACAGAGTGCCCTTTTTCTTCTTTCTTCTTGCCATTTCCTAGCTTGTTTTGCTCCTTTTAGCTAATTTGCCATCTTATGCCTTGGAAAATATAGTTTACCTGAAACAAATAAAAATACCTTCGTGATGCATATTATTCGATAAAAAACGTACAAATAACTCGTGTAAATTAGGCCTAAAAAGCGTTACATTTTCGTGTTATCAAACTCCCCTACACTTGAACCTCTGCTTGTCCTCAAGCAAAAAGATAAGGCGGTTTATAAAAACGACAAATTAAACACACGTGACAATGTTCGCAAACTAGCTAGTTTGTAAATTTTGATTAGTCCAAGAGATTTAGACGCAAAAGGGGTACGGTGACGACATTAGAGTACTTCAATTGTGCAAACCGTTCCGAGTCATGATGTTATAGCACCAATCAACCCTTTAAACTAGATTTCACCCGTGTTCATTCAGGCGCAATCACATTAAGCCCTTTATCTCCACACGCACATAGCAAAGTAACCGGTTAGCGAATATGATCCGTTGATTCTTGGGGTTCTGGCACTTATAAGTGGTAGCCCCTTCTTTTATAACTTAATTGTAAATTGCGGGGGATCGATCCGTAGTCCGCCATACCAAGTTCAGTACCAGATACTTCTGAACCAATTTGCAATAAGTTTTCTTTTTTCTTGCAAGAATTACATCCTTTGGGCTAAACGACCGGGTGAGGGTCACCTAACTTACTTTGGGAATTTCACGACAAAGATTGTTATTCTATCTTCACTTCTTTCGGATCATTCACTTATATTCATCGGTTCCTTGCGTAGATTGTGTTTTGACGGTGCCGACTGCTAGATAAACTACTAGGGGCTAATTTAAAGTAAAATTCGCGGTTGGCATTATAATAAGTACCCAAAATGGCATCTCATAAGGTGGAGTTCTAAAATGTCAGAACCGTAACGATTTTGTCAAACTTCCTCAAATGGCCTAAGCTGAATTGAGTATTTGGTTTTAGCTAGCCGTTTGGAAACATCGCGTTATATGATAATCATAAAAAAAAATTTCGTTATGGCTCAAGAATTGTAAAGTTTGGGGAATTCCAATAATGCACGAAAAAGAACTTAAGAACTTAGCAATTAAGGATTTAATTGTACATGAAGTTGTTTTGTTGAAGGGAAAGTACAAGAAAGGAAAAACGATGCGAAAAATTAAATATAATCTAGAAAGCGAAATAAAATGATAGAGTTTCCTCCCCCACACTTAAATCTAACATTGTCCTCAATGTTTCGAAATAAGGTAAAGGAGGTAAGGATGGGAGGAGATATCTTCATTCAGGCCCTCTCCCTCTGGCTCTTCCACGACCTCTTCTTTGTCCATCAAAACCAGGAAATCCAAGATGGCGTAGGCTCTCTTGAAAATCGTCCATGCGGACACTCAAACCACCCATTTTTGTCGTCAAAGTATCCATACGGGCCTCATGCCTAGCTCCTTGTTCAATTTGTTGCTGCTGCATCTGTTGCATGAGTTGCATCATTGAAGTTTGTTGAGCTTGGATATCCGTGACCTGTTGGGATTGGCAGGTAAGCTGGGCATTCATGTCTGTCATCCTTTGTGTTTGATCCATCATTACCTCATAAAGATCTTCAGTAGTCGGGTTACGAGGCCTTCTTCTGCGCCTAGTAGAAGTGCTTGGCATATCCTGTTGAGGTGCGGTCTGGTGTTGTGCATCCATTTCTTCTTCTACCTCATCAACAGGTTGAGGATTTTGATTCGTCTGAGAAGCTAGGTCGGGTTCAGGGGCTTTTAAATCATAAATCCACTTATCCATGTTTGCCACATTTGTGAGCAACCTATTTGGCATAATCACACTTGGAACAATTTTGTTCCTCACCATCAAATTGTACCTGCCATCATCTCGGTTCCTAATCAAACGCATGTATTTGCAGTTATCTAAATCCATGAGAAGAGGCGGTAGAGCATCAAGAGTCTCCAGTTGGCTTTGCAAATTAAGCCCATGAGCTAATGTGGTTATCAGTCCTCCGATCAAAAATGGTTGATGTCCCCTTGCACAAAGGGATTCAAAATGACAAAGAAGAAATGGAGTAGCATTTACCTTGGTATTCCCAGCTAAGTAGCAATGAAGGAAAAATACCTCCTTTGAGTTTACTTTATTGCTATTAGCTCGTCCGAAAATGGTGTTGGAGAGAATCTTGAAGTAGTACATAGTGGTGGGGTTGTGAACGTGAGATGCCAGACATTCATCCCAGTTTCCTGTCGAGACATTGGTGAGTTTCTCCCACAATTCGAACAAAACAACGGCCCAATATTCGGTGACAGGGACCTTGTGATGCACCGTTTCAGAGTCATCTTCCTTGGTTGAAAATTTGAGTAGCTTCGTGATTTTTTCTTGGTTTAACGTATATTCGGTGTTGAACATACGGAAAGATGTGGTGCCCGTAAGGAATATGCCGTCATCACTCGGTGTTGAATACGAGAACAAACTAAGGAACTCGAGCGTCAGCTTAGGGTACGTCGGGTGATGTTGCGTGCATGCGTATGAGAGGCCAGAGAGACGGAGCAGCCAATCCACTCCATCAAACATTCCCAATTTGTTGAGACAATCGTTGTCGGGATCTCTCGTGGCCAAGACTCCCCTATGGTGAAACTTCAAATATTGCTTCCTTTGGTGTCCTCTGTCTTGATTTCTAAAAATGATTCCACCCATGTCGGCTTCTCTGTTCTCCATTGACAATTTGTTGATTGAAGCAAGGTTTTACTGTGAAAATGGTGAGGGAGAGATTTTGTAGAGACTGTTTGAATGGTATGGGTTGGAACTATGTGAAGCTTTTTGTAGGATGCAAATATGGTTTCTCTTAAATGGGAATGGATGCAAGTTTGGAAAATGGGTATGGTGAAGAACTTTGGAAAATGGGTGAGAGTTGCGGCTGCGTTTGGAAGACTGAGAGAGTAAGAAAGAAAGAATGAAACACTTATGTTTTGTTTCTGGTTCGTAACAGCTAGCCCTGTTACGCTCATAACGCAAGGGCGTTACGGGGCTGTTACGTTCGTAACAGTTGCGTTATGTTCGTAACACCTCTGTTTATGGGGAAAATAGCTTTCATATTGTTACTATCGTGCCATTCTCCTTAGGATCATTGGATGCGATTGTTATTATTAGGGATGGTAAAACACATAGCAGCATAGTTGAATATAGTAGTGTAAAGCAGTAATATTAGCACTAACAGTAAAAATAATGACAGTAATAACAGAAAAAATAATGACAGTAAAATTGAAACTTGATGAATAATGTAAAATTGAAACTTGATGAATAATTGAAATATCATTAACTAATAGAATTGTTTAGAATTTGAAACTAACAATAACTAAATGCATGGAATAAAAAAAACTAAAACTAAGTTCCTCCCCCACACTTAGACGAAACAGTGACCTCACTGTGTACATAAATGCAAGAACGGAACATATTAGCATAATGACGGCAACTCCTAGCCACGATGAGTAGAGAACAGACGAATGAAATCCAATTGTTCAGTTACCAAATCCATAAAACAAAGGAAATCCACATGTAAAGAGGTAAGCTCACCCCGCATTCCGGTTATTTATGTATTCAAAGAGTCGAGTGTGACAAAAGGTGGAGGTGGTGGTGGTATCTCAGGAACTGGGAAGGTAGACTCAGTGGAAACTACAGGCTGATCCCATGGGTCAGGAAATTGGTGGTATCCAGGTGGTGTTTCAGGATCGGATTCTTCAGCAGCTGGAGAGGTATTTGGGACTTCATAAATTTCAATAGTGGATGGGGGCGAAGGCGGTGTAGGAGGATGGTGGAGATTAAAAAGCCAATTTGCTCTGTTATGGATAATAGTAATAGGATTTGGGAGTACAAACTAGTGAACAATTTCATGGTTAATCAGTAGCTCAAATTCATTCGGACCAAGGTTTCCTATGAAGCTAGTGTTAAAGCAAAACTCAATATTCATTGGCTTAATCCCATAGTGCGGATTTGATCCTAACATAGGTCTTTGGAGTCCAATAGCATTGGAGATCATAGTAACTAACCCGCCTATGAGGATTGGTGCATTCTCTGTTTGGATAATACGTTCCATATTAGCAATCATATAGGTGGCACCATTAACTGGACGGTTCTACGAAGCACAATACATGATGAAATGCTCATCACGTGACACAGTTGTAACATTCTGCTCTTTTCCGAAGAGGGTGTGGGCAATGATTTTGTGGAAGTACCTAATAGCAGGGTTATGGATGGACTCCGAGTAAAGGTCATTTGGCTCAGGATGGTTGTTTCCAGCAATACTACCCCAGAAGTAATCAAGGTTATGATCTAGCAATAGGTCTTCTTGGGTCATGGTGATAACATCAGGGCCATTAGGGAATCCTAACAGATTGGCAAACTCCTTATGATTGTAGCGGTAGTCCATATTAAACATTCTGAAGGTGATCAGCCCGCGGTTGAAACCTAACCCATGGTTTGGCAGATAGCTTAGTGTGCTCAAAAACTCAAGGGTCAACTTACGGTAGGTACAATAGCATCTCTGAATTGGAGCAACGTCCCAACCTATTTGGTTAAGCAGATACATAACACTCTCACGAATGTCTAAGGCAGTCATCGCATGGTCGTCAGCATAAATGGTTGGACAAATCTCTCGCTCAACTAGATCCTCAAAGCGCCTTCTCTGATGCCTACCTCTCAGGGTTATGTTCATGTAGTTCATACGTGCCATGGAGCTAAATAATAAAGCTAATGAATTACCCTGAAAATATTTAATAAATGTATGAAAAACTAAGTTAGTATTTTCAGGTTAAAATGCCGAAGTTAATCAAAAGAAAAAGAAGTTCAAATAAAAATAAATAAAGGATGCAACATAAAAATTGAAATATTAAAACAAAATAAAAGGCATATCAAAACAACAAAAACAATTAAAAGTAAACATGGGTTGCCTCCCATGAAGCGCTTTTGTTTTATGTCGATGGCTCGACAGACAGTACCTATTTAGTTAGGTATCAGGGTAGGTGGCTCACTTAATTGCAGATAAGCCGAATAGTTTATATTTTCGACGTTAAAATAATGCTTTAAGCGCTGGCCATTGACTATAAATGGTTCGATGGAATTTCCTTTAATTTCTATCGCACCACTGGGGAAAACTTTATTAATTTTGAATGGTCCTGACCACCTGGAACGTAATTTACCCGGGAAGAGTTTCAGTCTAGAGTTGAATAGGAGTACAATGTCTCCTTCCTTAAATTCTTTCCGCGAGATACGCTTATCATGCCATTTTTTTGTTCTCTCCTTATAGATTCTAGCATTTTCATAAGCGTCTAAACGCAATTATTCTAATTCATGGATATCTAATATTCGTTTCTCGCCAGCAGTCTTGTAGTTTAAGTTAAGAGTTTTAATGGCCTAATAAGCTTTATGTTCTAATTCTACTAGCAAATGACAAGGTTTTCCATAAACTAATTTAAACAGCGTTATTCCGATAGGGGTTTTAAAAGTTGTCCTATATGCCCAAAGAGCATCATTTAGCTTGGAGGACCAATCCTTTCTAGATGTGGCTACGATTTTCTCAAGGATTTGTTTAATTTCCCTATTTGACACTTCCACTTGTCCACTTGTTTGAGGATGGTATGGTGTGGCTATGCGATGTTTAACACCATATTTTGAAAGTAGTTTTTCGAAAATTCTAGAGATAAAATGGGAACCACCATCACTAATTACTAATCTTGGTATACCGAATCGTGGGAAGATAACATTCTTGAATAACTTAAGTACCACTCGTGTATCGTTTGTGGGTGCAGCGACGGCTTTAATCCATTTTGATACGTAGTCAAAAGCTACAAATATATACTTATTTCCAAAGGATGCGGGGAAGGGTCCCATGAAATCAATTCCCCATACATCGAAATTTTCGACTTTAAGAATCCCTTTTTGCGGAATTTCGTCACGTCTAGATATATTTCCTGTGCGCTGACATCTATCACAGTTCATAATTGCTACGTGGACGTCTTTCCATAAAGTAGGCCAAAAAACCCAGCTTGAAGTATTTTTGCACAAGTTTTCGAAGTACTAGCATGCCCACCATAAGGGGCGGAATGGCAATGGGAAATGATGTCGTCCACTTCATCGTTAGGAACACAGTGACGGTAGATACCATCGGCGCCTCTTTTAAAGAGTAGTGGTTCATCCCAAAAGTAGTGTCTAAGATCATGGAAGACTTTCTTTCGTTGTTGGTACGTTAAATCGGGTGGTAGAACATCGGTGGCTAAGTAGTTAACAAAATCAGCGTACCATGGTAATGTGGTGTTGGAACAGATGGCTTCTACCACCGCAGTTGTTAAATGTTCATCGCATTGATCTAAATTGTCGGTAGGAGCTGTCTCTAGTTTAGCAATAAGGCGTTCATATGGGAAATCTTTGTTTATGGGAACACTCTCGGTTTGGATTCCATCCAATCTTGATAAATGGTCTGCTACTACGTTTTCAATTCCCCTTTTGTCTTTTATTTCCAAGTCAAACTCTTGTAGGAGTAAGATCCATCTGAGTAGTCTTGGTTTGGCGTCTTTCTTACTTAGCAAGTATCATATCGCAGCATGATCCGTGTAAATAACGATTTTGGCGCCTGCTAAGTAGGAACAAAATTTGTCCAACGCGAATACAACAGCTAAGAGTTCCTTCTCCGTAGTGGCGTAATTCATTTGTGCGGGATCAAGTGTTCTGCTTGCGTAGTAAATAGCGTGAAGCTTTTTATCCTTGTGTTGTCCTAGGACTGCGCCTACAGTATAATCGCTCGCATCGCACATTATTTCAAATGGTTGGTTCCAATCAGGAGGTTGCATTATAGGTGTTGAAATTAATGCTTCTTTAAGCGTCTCAAATGCGTTTAAGCATTTATCGTCGAAAATAAACTCGGCTTCTTTCATCAATAGTTCAGTTAGTGGCTTAGTGATTTTAGAGAAATCTTTTATAAAACGTCGGTAAAAACCAGCGTGTCCTAGAAAACTTCTTATTTCTCTAACTGTTTTTGGTGGTTGGAGGTTTTTGATAATTTTAATTTTTGCTTTATCGACTTCAATCCCTCTGTTTGATACAACGTGACCCAACACAATTCCTTGTCTCACCATGAAGTGAGATTTTTCCCAGTTGAGCACTAGGTTGACATTGACACAGCGTTTCAGTACCAACTCAAGATTTGATAAACATCCGTTAAAACTTTCTCCGCAGACAGAAAAATCGTCCATGAATACTTCCATAATTCCGTCCAAAAAGTCTACGAAAATCTCCATCATGCATCATTGAAAAGTTGCAGGTGTGTTACATAGTCCAAATGACATTCTTCAGTATGCAAAGGTACCATAGGGTCATGTGAACGTAGTTTTCTCTTGATCATCAGGATGAATGGGAATTTGAAAGAATCCTGAGTATCCGTCAAGATAGCAGAAGTGGGAATAATTAGCTAAGTGCTCGAGCATTTGATCTATGAATGGTAGTGGGAAATGGTCCTTGCGCGTAGCTTTGTTTAGTTTTCTGTAATCGATACACATTCTCCATCCTGTTTGGGTACGTTGTGCTACCAATTCGCCTTTTGTGTTTGTTATAACCGTAACACCTCCTTTCTTAGGTACTACATGAACTGGACTGACCCAGTTGTTATCTGATATCGGGTATATGATGCCTGCCTCTAGTAGTTTCTACACTTCTTTCTTTACGACTTCACTTAGGATAGGATTTATTCGTCTTTGATGTTCTCTAGAAGTCTTGCAGTCCTCTTCTAGCATAATGCGGTGCATACAGACAGAAGGACTTATTCCTTTTAGATCTGATATGTTATATCCTAACACGGTTGGATACTTCCTTAACACATTAAGAAGTTTTTCGGTTTCGATCTTCCCTAAATTGGCATTGACTATAACTGGCCGTTCGAGTTCGTTATCTAAAAATTCATACCTTAGATCTTTAGGTAACGTTTTAAGTTCTATACCAATTTTCTTATCAATTGGGGTAGGATCGGGTGTTAAGGCGAAACATTCGCTTAGGTTAGCATCGTGATATTCCCGTCTCCAGTCATCATCCTCGAAAATAGTTGGTGTCGGAATTTTCAATATCCCAGAATAGGTGTCTTCTTGTCTTTCTAGTTCTTTGACACATTCATCAATAATATCTAGGAAACAGCATGAGTCATCTATAGCAGGGGCTTTGAATAATTGGGAAAGAATAAATTCTACTTTTTCTTCTCCTACCTCAAAGGTAAGCTTTCCTTTCTTAACGTCGATAATGGCTCCTGTAGTGGCTAAAAATGGCCTTCCTAATATGATGGGAATATTTGAATCTTCCTTTATGTCCATTATTATAAAGTCAGTAGGTATGTAAAATTATCCTATTCGGACAGGAATGTTTTCTAGCATGCCAACAGGGAATTTGACTGATTTATCGGCTAGTTGTAGGGACATCTTGGTAGGTCTCATGTCACCTAGTTTGAGCTTCTCACAAATAGATAAGGGCATTAGACTAACACTTGCTCCTAAATCGCATAGAGCTTTGTCTATGACAGATTTTCCAATTACACATGGTATGGAGAAAATACCAGGATCCTTTAGCTTTGGAGGCATGTTATTTTAAATTATGGCGCTACATTCGGCAGTTAGCATAACGGTTTCGTTTTCAACAATTTTTTTTATTAGACATTATTTCTTTTAGGAATTTAGCAGATGACGACATTTGAGTTATAGCTTCTGTAAACGGAATAGTGACGTTTAGTTATTTCAGAAGTTCTACGAATTTCTTGAATTGTCCCTCGTTTTTGGATTTTGTAAGTCTTTGAGGGTATGGAATTAGTGGTTTATATGGCGGTGGAGGTACGTAAGGTTTATCTGAAACCTCTCCGCTCTCGTTTGCGTCTTCCTTTACATTCTCAGATTGTTCCTTCAATTTCTCTGCTTCCTTTTTCGGTTTTTGATACATGGTCGGGTTTTGGAGTCTAGGATCTATCGGTCCATCGAGTGTTGTCCCACTTCATAATGTGATAGCATTAGCATGTCCTTTAGGATTGGGTTGTGGTTGTCCAGGAAACGTACCAGCAGGTGCGGCGGAACTAGCTTGGTGTTGTGTTACTTGGGAGATTTGGGTTTCTAACATTTTATTGTGAGTTGCTAGGGCATCTACCTTATTTGCTAATAGCTTCAATTTTTCACCGGTGTGAACGTTTTGATTGAGGAATTCTTTGTTTTGTTGAGCTTGATTAGCGATAAATTTTTCCATTAGGATTTCAAGGTTAGACTTCCTAGGAATGTTAGGAACGTTAGCAGCGGGTTTTTGATAGCCTGGAGGTACAGCGGGTGCTTGGCCAGGTGCATATAAAACGTTATTGTTCTTGTACGAGAAGTTAGGATGGTGTTTCCAACCAGGGTTATAGGTATTAGCATAAGGATTACCTTGAGCGTAATTCACCTGATCAACTGATATTCCTGCTAGGATTTGACATTCGGTTCCAACATGACCAGGAACTCCACAAACTTCGCAGTTTGGGGTTACGGCAGCCACGGTGGCTGCAGGGGGTAAGGTCAAGCTTTCTATATTTTGGGTAAGAGCATCTACCTTAGCATTAACTTTATCTAGGCTACTAATCTCGTACATCCCACTTTTGGTTGGAGTTTTCTCCACGGGTGTTCTTTCTCCTCCCCACTGATAGTGGTTTTGAGCCATATTTTCAATGAGTTGGTTAGCTTCATCGTAAGGCTTGTCCATCAGTGTACCACCTACGGCGGCATCTATAGAGAGCCTTGTGTTGTACAAGAGTCCATTGTAAAATGTGTGGATAATCAGCCAGTTTTCTAATCCGTGATGTGGGCACATTCGCATCATATCTTTGTAGCGTTCCCATGCATCGAATAGCGATTCAGTATCCTTCTGCCTAAATCCGTTGATCTGAGCTCTTAATGCAGCAGTCTTGCTTGGGGGAAAGTATCGTGCTAAAAATACAGTCTTAAGTCCTTCCCACGTAGTGACGGAATTTGACGGCAAGGAATGCAACCAAGCCCAAGCTCTATCTCTTAACAAAAAAGGAAAAAGACGTAATCTTATTGCATCTTTACTAACACCATTTGCTATAACTGTGTTGGCAAATTGAACGAATTTCGTAAGATGTTCATTTGGATCCTCGGTAGGATTTCCATAGAATTGGCGTTGTTGGATAGCTGATATCAATGATGGTTTCAACTCAAAATCGTTTTGATTAATTACTGGAGCAGCAATGCTATTGTGGGGTTCTTGTTGTGATGGAGCTGCGTACTCCTTCAGTGGACGGGTCCTTCGTTCTTCGGCCATGTCTACTTCTGGATTGATTTCGGTTTCAGAGGAAGAATTAGAATCTGTCTCGGAATCAATCTTGATTTCGGGCTTCGGTAAAGGAATAATGTGATTTAAACAGTAATCTCTGACTATTCGTCTTATGGAAAGGATGCGTTCAGGTTCGTCCGTCGATTTGTCAAGTGGTTCGCCTTGTGAACGAGTCCTTGGCATACAAATCGAAAAATGTTTTTCTGTTGCCTAGTCTAAATGCGCAACATAAGAATCGTACTTAATTGACTAATCAGTCCCCGGCAACGGCGCCAAAAACTTAATCGGGACTTTATGAGTCTATCGGGATACTAACTGCAAGTATATAGTTTAGTTGTTCTATTTTTAAATGATTATCGAACCCACAGAGACTGAGGATCAATCGCATACGATCTAATGTTACAAATGTTTGACTAAGCGATGAATATTTGGTTTTAGGGGAAAAAGATTTTAATTAAAAACAATAGTAATAGTTATACCGGTATGTGATAGTCGGACTTCGGGAACTCGGTGAATCACTTGGCATATAAAGTATTTCGGTAAAAACGAATTGTTTAAAAACCTGAGACATACACTATCGTGTTCATGAAATAAGTTATGCTACTAAACCTAGTGGATGCACTTTAAATTTAATAACACTTTTTGAAAATGACTTGAGTTTAATTAATTTGTTAAAACACTCTCGTGTATTTAAAAATCAATGTTTCGTTACCACTATCTGGGTCGAACCCCAGCTCTCGCATGCAGGTTCTTGCCTTAATTAATTTCCCACTCTCGTGGCAAAATCGTGTTAAATATCCTTTCACTCTCATGACAAGGGTAGTTAAATTAAATATGGAAATTGGAAACCAGAAATTATTTATAAAAGTTTTTAGCCAAGTTATCACCAAATTCCTTCGGTGCTTAGGAGTCAGATACCGGTACAAACGAAATTAGCCAGACATAATGTATTTAGCAAACATGCAACGTAAAATACAGTTCATAAAAATAATTAACATAGTATATGATCAATAAAAACGAATTGCATAAACAAAACCTGTAATTATGTTGTCGTGGTAATCTTGAATTCGTACAGTAGCTTTGCGATTAATTGAAATATAGAACTAAGTGTGTTGATCCTTCGATGTGAAGAATTAACACTTTTAGGAACTGGAAAGTTACAGAGGCTCGAAGGAAAATATAATGGTTTTAAAGGCAAGTAAACAAAATAATGCAGAAAGGAAAAATATGGTTTTGTAGCAAAATCTCCGACCCCTTCAAAGTGAATTCTTCAACATATATATAGGCTCTTGGTTGTAACTGTCTCCTTCCATTAATTTCGTACTTGCGCTAAATTCTTGGCTGGTGGAACGAGGTCGTGTGGACTTAGTGTGGCTGCTTCATGGTTTACTGCATAGAATGAGTATTTAAAGTGTTACGTTCGTAATGGCATTCATTACGTTCGTAACAGCTAGGATTTTTGTTACGTCCATAACGCGTTATGTTACATTCGTAACGGTGTTCGCTAGATGTTACGTTCGTAACGCTAGGCGTTGCGCTCGTAACACCCTTCTGGTGTGAACTTCTTAGCAGACTGCCCTTTTTCTTCTTTCTTCTTTCCATTTCCAAGCTTGTTTTGCTCCTTTTAGATAATTTGCCATCTTATGCCTTGGAAAATATAGTTTACCTGAAACAAATAAAAATACCTTCGTGATGCATATTATTCGATAAAAAATGTACAAATAACTCGTGCAAATTAGGCCTAAAAAGCGATACGTTTTCGTGTTATCAATATGCCATTTGGAAGGAGACTGAGAATCTTCAGAGATGGGCTTAAAGATACCATCCAGAAAAGATATCGGTTGCATAAGAGATTCCTTTGTGAGAATTCATGTACCTTCCGTAGAGGAGGACTTCGCCAGGGAATGTTGATTTATGTCCTGGGAAATAGAGTCTAGGAGCTTCGGTTGTCCATTATTGTTACTGGGGAATTAACTCGTGATTGATGAGACAAAAGTAAGTCGTTATCTGGTCGAATCCGGGTTTTACAGCGACTTACTAGGGAATATGAAATCGAACGTATCTGGTCAGGTCCAGGTTTTACAATGTTGTAAACTGTTGTCCGGAGATAAAAGAGAAGGAACTTGTGTAGGCCTTTCTCGGGACAAGTCCATGTAAAACTACGTCAGGTAATTCATGAAAAAGGATCCTAGATAGTAGGGCTTTGAGAAGGAACCTGGGTAGTAGGGTTACTTCGAAATAAAGCCTGGGTAGTAGGGTTGCTTCGGAATAAAGCCTGGGTGGTTGGGCTATAAGAAGGAACCTGGATAGTAGGGTTGCTTCGAAATAAAGCCTGGGTAGTAGGGGTGTGAGAAGGAACCTGGGTATTAGGGTTACCTCGAAATAAAGCCTGGGTAGTAGGGCTTTGAGAAGGAACCTGGGTAGTAGGGTTACTTCGAAATAAAGCCTGGGTAGTAGGGCTATGAGAAGGAACATGGGTAGTAGGGTTACTTCGAAATAAAGCCTGGGTAGTAGGGCTGCTTCGGAATAAAGCATGGGTGGTAGGGCTGTGAGAAGGAACCTGGGTAGTAGGGTTACTTTGAAATAAAGCATGGATAGTAGGGCTTTGAGAAGGAACCTGGGTAGTAGGGTTATATCGAAATAAAGCCTGGGTAGTAGGGCTGCTTCAGAATAAAGCCTGGATGGTAGGGTTGTGAGAAGGAACCTGGGTAGTAGGGTTACCTCGAAATAAAGCTTGGGTAGTAGGGATATGAGAAGGAACCTGGGTAGTAGGGTTACTTCGAAATAAAGCCTTGGTAGTAGGGTTGTGAGAAGGAACCTGGGTAGTAGGGTTACTTCGAAATAAAGTCGGGGTAGTAGGGCTGCCTCACTTGATCACATAGATTAGTTAACCCGTTTGGTTTCAGGAACTGATTTTCCATTAGTTGTCTGCAGATATGACATGTATAGCTTCATGGATTTAACCTTGAACTGTTGGAATTGTTGATGATAATCATCTTTCTTGAAAAGGTACAGGATTAATTATATGCGATGCATGAAATGCATTGTGTGATGATGTTCTCAAAATAAATGAGATTATGTTGTATGCAATATGTATGTGCATGTCATGATGTATGAGCATGAAATGCTATTGTAACATATCCCAGTCTGGGAAAATAAATCCCTGAATGTTGCTGGAGAGTACTGGAATTTGAATTCCTAACCATTGTAGGAAAAGTGGTTCTTCTACTTCCGGTGGGGATGATGAGTAGAGATAATTTGTCGAGGGTTTCCTCTTTCTGTTTGAGAATACTCGACTGGGATTTTTTTGCCTTCTGTTTAAGAATGAAGCTGTGGGGAGACAAGTACTTCTACTTGCAAATATTCCACTGGGGAGAAGATGCTCTATTTAGGGAGTGCTCCGCTGAGGGAGAAGAATTCTTCTGTTGGAATATTCCATAGTGAGAAAAAATATTTGTTGGAGACTCTACTGGGGAATATTCGGTAGCTAGAGAAAAGGAACTCTGTTGAGGATGATCTTCTACTGCCAGAGAAATAAACTCTAATGGGGGTGAAGATTTGAATGCTGCTAGAGATTATAAAGCTCTGTGGGGAATGAGAGGTCAAACTTCGATCGTTTTACTCTGCAGGGACGAGACTTCATAAACTGCGGGGGACAAAAATATGCTCAGCTGGAAAACATGGATTTTCAAATCTATGAGGAATTCTGCTGGAGAAGGTAATTCCTACTTGAAAAAAAACTGTAGAGACTAGGACTGGCTTTCAGACATTGCTTCGCTCCTTAAGCCATTAGCAATTGTATTTCTGTTCTTTATGTAAATTTTTGCAAACCGCAATCATATTAAATATGCATATACCACAAATAATCAGTGGACGTTTTTGCAAAACAAAACAGAAAAATAGAAAACAAGTAGTTTTGAACTTTCAAAAACTGATTTGTATTGATTTTTGAAGTTTGCCTATAAAAGGTGTTTATGTACAAGGAGACAGACATTCTAGTAAGAACATGTCGTCAAGAAGAATTTATACAAAGTTATATATAAAGAGAAAACAGCTATGTATAATGACCCCATTGAGTTTCAATTCTGCTATTGCTCTTATGCCTTCGAGCGTCTCATCACTTTGCTGCTTGTCCGAAGTTGACTGGATTGATCGGTATCGCTTGAGTTTGATAGTCTGATACTGAAGTATGATTACAAGGTGATCCAACGGGACATAGTTATACGCCTTAAATCCCTAATTTTTGCCTGGACCGCCATTTCAGGTTTTCAGTCCATCGGGATACCCTTTTTTGCCCAAGCCGCCCTTTCAGGTTTTTGACTTTCCGGGTGTACAGATTTTTTTTATTTTCATCCCTAATTTTTTCTCGAAACCTTTTGGTTTTCCACGATGCCCCTATTTTTTCCTAGGCCAATCGACCTAGCGGGTCTTTATTTATGCGTAGTATCTTTTCACTATTTCCGCATTCACAGGGTGGGGAAGATCGTCACCATCCATGGTGGTTAGAATCATGGCTCCACCAGAAAATATGTTCTTGATTATAAATAACCCTTCGTATGTGGGGGTCCATTTTCCCCTGGGATCACCTTGCAGAAGGATGATGCGCTTGACTACTAGATCACCCACTTGATATACTTGACGTCTGACTTTTTTTGTTGAAAGCCTTGATCATCCATTTTTGGTACATCTGACCATGACAGACAACAGTAAGCCTTTTCTCATCAATCAGATTCAGTTGATCAAGTCGAGTCTAGATCCAATCATCTTCATTTAAACCTGCATCCTTCATGATCCTCAAAGAAAGGATCTGGACCTCAATTGGTAGGACATCCTGCATACCATATACCAGAGAATAAGGTGTTTCCCCTGTTGACGTATGCGCTGAGGTGAAGTAACCATGAAGAGAAAATGGTAACATCTCATGCCAGTATTTGTATGTCATCGTCATTTTCTGTATGATCTTCTTATTGTTCTTATTTGCAGCTTCAACAGCGCCATTCATCTTCGGCCGGTAAGGGGAAGAATTATGATGTTGGACCTTAAATTGTTTACAGAGTTCGATGATCATTGTATTATTGAGATTTATACCATTGTCAGTGATGATTCTCTTTGGCACACCATACCGACAAATCAAGTTATGCTTGATAAACTGCGCCACAACATTCTTGGTAACTGGGATGAAGCGATGCCCTTTGGAAGCGGTAGGTCTAATCTCTCTGATCATGTCAATGCCCCACATTGCAAAGGGCCAGGGAGCCGTCAAGACATTCAAAGGAATCGAAGGTACATGCACCTTATCAGCATAGATCTGGCATTTGTGACAAGTTCTTGAATGTTGATAGCAGTCTGCTTCCATAGTGGACCAATAGTATCCTGCCCGTAGGATCTTTTTATCCATGGTATGTCCACTCGAATGGGTTCAGAAGGTACCTTCATATAATTCTGCCATAATCCTCTCCGCTTCGCTCTTGTCTATGCACCAAAGTAAAGTAGAGTCATGGTTGCGCTTGTAGAGGATTCCATTGCGGAGGAAGAATTTCGCGGCGAACCTTCTCAAAAAATTCTTATCATTGACAGATGCCCCCTCGGGATACTCTTGAGCCTCGAGATATCTCTTCACCTCATAGAAACATGTCTACCAACTTCCTATTAGACAAAGGGTGTTGGACTCTCCCTGTCAAATCTCTCCACTTCTGAGCGTAGTCCTTAAAACCTTTTCTTGCACCCATAAACATACTATGGAGTTGAGTACGAGTAGGAGAAAGGTCAGCGTTATACTGATACTTCTTATAAAAAGCAGTAGCCAGATCTTCCCAGTTACGAACATTGATTCCCTCCAACTGATAGAACCACCCAAGCTGAGTCCCGGACAGACTGTCTTGAAAGAAATGGACCCACAAGTTCCTATCAGCAATGTGAGGCTGAATCTTCCTCACATAAGAACGGATATGAAGCTTGGGACAAGAAACCCCATCATACTTGGCGAACACCGACACCTTGAACTTTTGCGGGATGACAACCCCAAAGACCAAACCCAGCTCTTCAAAATCCAAACCCGGTACCTTCTGGACCTCGGTTGCATTCAAACGATCCTCCAGCTGTTTGTATTTTTCATTAGCAGGAGGATATTGTTCCTCATCATAGTCAGATTCATCATCAGATTCTTTTGTACTGAATTCTTCTTCTCTTGTATCCTCCTCTTGAATGTCCCCCCCTTTGGAGGAAGTTTCCAGCTCTGACAGTCGCTTAACCAGTCCTTTGAACCTTCTGCCCAGATTCAGGACACCAGCGGTCTTCTTTGCCTTCTTCTTTCTATCTTTCATAATAAGGGCCTTCAGATCTTCTTGCCCTTTAGCCAAAGCTACGAACATTTGCTGAAATTGGGCATTTTGTGCCTGGAGATCCTTGATACTTTGTTCAGAAGCCATTATTGCTGAAATAAACAGCGGAGAAGATGAGAATCCTACTTTGAAACCTGTTTATGCAATGTCATGGATGATATGTGTATGCAATGATTTCAAGGATTCTTAAAGACTGGAATTTGCTTAGACAAAAGAAACACACGTTAATTGTATTAATAAGTTCGAATTATTACAAAGAGTTCCCTTTAGGCTTACAATCAAACAAAATAAAATTTAAAGCAAAAAGAAAATTAGGTTTCCCATAAGCGCATCATCTTTGGTGAAATGTAGGCGTTTATATTCCTCTCTTCATGAAGTAGCCTAGTGAGTCCCAGGACTTTCTTCTTGCTGGCATAGAATTGAGCTTCAAATGTATCCCGCTCCTCCTTAAGGTGAACCCAGGATTTTTGTAACTCCTCATGATCAGTTGGCATGTCAGGATAAAGAACAAGATAAGGAGTGGCTCCTTCAGCAACCGGTTCCATAATCATAGGTAGGATGGCGGGGTAAGGCATCATAAGACTTTGAGCACGGGCTCGTACCCATTTGAGATAAGGCTCAAGAGGGATGGAATTCTTGTGCCCCAGTGTCTTGCTATCAACTCTATATACCATGCCCCAAGCTCGCATGAACCTTTTACGGTAACCCTGAGCATCATTCTCATAGTCGAAGGGGATTCCTTGGATAAGTGTGTCATTAGGACCATCCCTTCTCGCATATCCAAACTGTCGCGGTGCCAAACAAGGATTGTAAGCGATTCCTCCCATAATTCCTAAAAGAGGGACATTAGGGAATTCTCCACATCGATCAATGATGGTAACATTCTCCGAGGATCGAGGAAACTAATGAATACCTGAATGGGTAAGAGTCATGAGCCTATGGGACCATCTCAAACCCTGTTTGTTCTTCAAGACGGGTCGGGGTAGGTGCGAAATAAACCACCTAGCCAAAAGAGGAGTGCAACACAGAAGGGTCCCTCTTTTCTTTATAATGCGAGTATTTAGAGAATGTAGGATATCTCCAAGCAGAGTAGGTATCGGATTACGTGACAGGAAAACCTTAACCGCATTCACGTCTATGAGCTGGTCCGGATTAGGAAACAGTACCAACCCATAGATGAGAAGGGATAACACCTCTTTAAAAGCTTGTAAGTCCAGGGTATCCCAAAAATGATGAGCTTTCTCAAACAAGAACTTAGCCAAGAAAAACCTTGACACCTCTCCTAGTTTCCCAATTTGATACTACGTCAGATCGTTGTAAGGACAGAGCCTTAGCAATATCTTCAGGTTTAGGGTCTCTTTCAATACCATTTAAAGGTACCTTGTTAAGGATAGGCACCCCCAGTAACAGAGAAAACTCCTCCATAGTAGGCATTAACTTGTAATCCGGAAAAGTGAAGTAGTGATGTATAGGGTCAAAGAATTGAAAGAGAACTTTTAACATTTCTTCATCAGGGTTTGAGGTGACCAAGCTGAGAAGTCGACCATGTCTTTCAGTGGAGGGAGAGCTTTCAGGAACCCTTGATACTAACTCCTTAAGTTGAGGAGGTACATTTACCAGACTGACTTGGATAGTGAATCTGCGGGTGAGGGCCATGTCCTACAAAATAAGACAAAAATAAAACCTAAGAATCCTTGAAATGGTTAGTATGATATTATATGTTATGATGTCATGATTATTCTCAGACATAGCAGATATAACAAACACAAGCAAATCACACAAAGACCTTAGGTTTAAGGCTTATATGGGTTTTAAGGTAATACCCTCTTGAAGTTGGATTGGTTCAACCTGTCCTAAATATAGTAACCGGGTTCTAAAGGATCTCAATATCACCTATCTTTCCCCCAAATTTCGTTCCGATAGACAAATGAATTGCCACCAAACAAAACTCAAGAGTCAAACCTAAATGAGTGTAGCATCGAGTATCAACCGACTTTAGGTTTACACCAAAGACGGCTATCTCAATACGTCCTAAAAGCCAAGTTGGTCAGTTAAGGTGCTAAGGTCAGTTGACGCTTTATGATACCACGCAGCGGCCCCGTATTCTCATTGATTACTCAAGGGCTACCGGTACACACCAAAGTATCGCATCAATGTAGCTACTGCTTCAACCGTGTCGGTATACCCCTCACAGCTCCCTCACAGTTTATTGCTACTTACCTAAAAGGAATTCCCCGATCCGGGTTTAGGATTCAAACAACCCAAATAGATACCCCTAAAAGTAAATCAAACAAGACAAGCCAAAGAAGCAATTAAAATGACCTAGATCCTAAGGTAAACCCCACTTTATAAATCATGTGTCCCCAGCAAAGTCGCCAATTCTGTGATATGGTGGTAGAACTGACTGCTAATACTGGTTTTGCATTTGTGTTCGAAAATGTCGCAGTAACAAGAGTCTCCACCGTCTTTTATTTTATCCAACAAAGAAAAAGGGAAAAAGAATAGAAAAAACCTTTTTCGAGATATTTCTGAGTACGGGGGTAGATTATAGAAAGGGAAGGTGTTAGTGTTAGAAAATAGTTTGATTCTACAACCCTTAATTAGAGTTTTGATGATAACAAAATACAAAGAATAAATAAATTGTAAGATTTATATATAAGACAAATATGCTTCTTAAAGTTATGTTTTGTATATACAGAAGTTCTGATGGAATCAGCATCAGAAGATCAGTAATATGTCAGCATCAGAAGATCAGTAACATGTGCTACACGCTGAAGCTACCAGATCATACGCTGAAGCTTGATGACCAGAATTTGCGCATAAACATATACACTCTGACTCTGATCAAAGATCTTTACCAAGTCATCATCACTCAGAAGCGTTATCATAAGTTAAAGCAAAGAAGACTCTGAAGCGTTATTAAGTATTCAAGACAGAATTAAATGCTAACGGCTCTCTTCAGACAAGATCTTCTTCAAAAGGAAAGTGCGTTATTGTCATTTAAATGGCTTTATGGTCAACGTATCTTTGCCTTGCCTATATAAACAAGTATGTGTGAGAAAAGACGCACGCATGCACTCATAATTTTCCAAGCTTTCAAAACCACGCTTACTCAAACGCTTTAGCAAATTCAGTTTATTCCAAGCTTAAATTGTGTAATTATCACAGTTGTGATATATTGTTTTATTAGAAAACGTTAACACATCATTGTTCATATTATTTGTAAAAGATTTCCTTGAGATAAACCGGTTTGTGGTTACACTCAAGAAGGCTTTAACAGTTGTTAAAGTAGCTGTTGTAATCCTTTGAGTATAGTGGATTAAGACCTCGTTAGAGAGAGGTGAAATCACCTTGATGGGTGGATTGGAGTAGTTTGAGATCAAACGAACCAGGATAAAAATACTGTGTTGTCTAAGCATTTGTTTTAAGTTTTACAATTCAACCCCCCTTCTTGTGTTTTTCACATCTTCAATTGGCATCAGAGCGCATGGTTCTGAGCTTATAACACTTAACCGTGTCAGTACAAGATCCAGCGTCAGAAAAACACAATGGAAGGACCAAATCAAAACATCAGCAATGACAACAATGAAGAAAGAGACAAATTCAGTGGCAAACCTCTAGTCTTTAATGGAGAGAACTTTGACTATTGGAAAGACAGAATTGAGAGTTTCTTTCTGGCCCATGATGCTGATCTGTGGGACATGGTGACTGATGGATACACACACCCAATGGATGGAAGTGGTCAGAAGATTGACAGGAAAACGATGTCTGATCAGCAAAAGCGTGAGTTCAGAAATCATCACAAGGCCAGAACAATTCTTCTCAGCGCCATCTCTTATTCAGAATATGAGAAGATATCAAACAGAGACACTGCAAAGAATATGTTTGACCCTCTGAGAATGACGCATGAAGGCAACATTCAAGTCAAAGAAACCAAAGCCCTTGCACTTATTCAGAAGTATGAGGCATTCAAGATGGAAGAGAGTGAATCAATAGAAACTATGTTTTCAAGATTTCAAATTCTTGTTGCTGGTCTAAAAGTTCTTGACAAAGGGTATTCTACTGCTGATCACGTTAAGAAGATCATCAGAAGCTTGCCAAAACAATGGAGGTCAATGGTCACAACGCTTAAGATAGCCAAGGATCTCAACAAAATCTCTCTGGAGGAACTTGTCAACTCCCTCAGAAGTCACGAGATAGAGCTAGAAGCAGATGAACCTCAAAAGCAAGGTAAGCCATTAGCTTTAAAATATAACAAAAAATGTGACTCCAAAGTTTTGCAGGCTATGGAAGAAACCTCTGATGGGTCCTCATCAGAAGAAGATGAACTGTCTCTCCTCTCCAGAAGGGTGAACCAATTGTGGAAGCAGAGGCAAAGGAAGTTCAGGAATCCCAGAAGATCAGAAAATCAGAATGAATCTTTCTCCAGATACAGAAGGTCAGAATCCTCCTCTGGACACAGAAGATCTGAAGGTTCTTCAGGAAACAGAAAGCCAAACAACAAAGACATCATCTGCTATGAATGTAACGAGCAAGGGAACTACAAAAGTGATTGCCCAAAGCTTCAGAAGGAAAAGCCCAAAAAGAAGTTTGGCAAGGAAAAGAAGAAAAGTCTCATGGCTACATGGGATGATTCTGACACATCTGAAGTTGACTCAGAATCAGATGATGAAAGAGAAAACATAGCTCTCATGGCAAACATAACAGAAGACAGTGAAGCTTCTGAGTCAGAATCTGAATCAGATACAGAAGAGGTATTCCCTGACTTTACTATAAACTTTACTAAGGCTGAACTAGCTGAAAGCCTTAATGAAATTTTGGAAAGATATCAGCAGATCAGAGTCAAATTCATAAACCTGAAAAGGAATCTTGCTTCTGACTCTGATAAGACTGAGAGTCTCAAATTGGAGAATTCTGAGTTAAAAGATAAAATTTCAAAATTAGAAAACCAATTGCAAAACTCTCAGAAGGAAACAATCCCTGAAACTCCCAGCAATGTTGATGAGATCATCAAGGAGTATGATCACAGCTTTCAGAAGTTTCTAGCTAAAAACATAGACAGAAGCAAAATGGCTTCAATGATCTATGGAGTTAGCAGAAACGGCAGAAAAGGGATAGGATATCAAGGTAAGGTACCTACACCAAAAAATGCCATGGAGTTAGTTATAAAACATACTCCACTTGATTCACACTTTATATATGGGCACACACATGACATAAAATATACAAGTAGTGATTACTCTGTCAAACCAAAATTCAACCACAGTTTTGGTAAAACTAACAAATCAGGACCCAAGAAAATGTGGGTACCTAAGGATAAAATAATACATGTGGCAGATATCTTTAGCAGCAAAGCAAAAACACCAATCATGGTACCTGGACTCTGGCTGCTCACGACACATGACGGGAAGAAGGCATATGTTCCAAAGCCTAGAACTTAAGCCTGGAGGCCACGTGGGCTTTGGAGGCAATCAGAGAGGAAAGATCATTGGCTCTGGAACAGTAGGTAATGGAAATCTTCCCTCTATAAGTAATGTTTTATTAGTAGATGGATTAATGCATAACCTGTTATCCATAAGTCAATTAAGTGATAACGGTTATGATATAATCTTCAATCAAAATTCATGCAAAGCTGTTAGTCAGAAAGATGGGACTATCCTATTTAATGGAAAGAGGAAAAACAACATTTATAAAATCAAACATTCTGAACTGAAAAGTCATAACATAAAGTGTCTTCTGTCTGTTAACAACGAGCAATGGATCTGGCACAGAAGATTGGGACATGTTAGTATGAGAAGAATATCTCAGATTAACAAACTCAATCTGGTCAGAGGACATCCTAACCTGAAGTTCAATTCAGATGCTCTGTGTGAAGCATGTCAGAAAGGCAAGTTTGCAAAACCAGCTTTCAAATCCAAAAACGTTGTTTCCACCTCCAAGCCATTAGAACTTCTGCACATTGACTTATTTGGACCAGTTAAAACTGCTTCAGTCAGTGGCAAGAAGTATGGGTTAGTAATCATAGATGACTATAGCAGATGGACATGGGTAAAGTTCTTAAGGCACAAGGACGAGTCACACTCTGTGTTTGTCACCTTCTGCAACCAATTTCAGAATGAAAAGGATCTTAGAATCGTCAAAGTCAGAAGTGATCACGGTGGAGAGTTTGAAAACAAAGATTTTGAGTTATTCTTTAATGATAAAGGCATTTTGCATGATTTCTCTTGTCCTAGAACTCCCCATCAAAATGGAGTTGTAGAACGAAAGAACAGAACATTGCAAGAAATGGCCAGAACCATGATCAACGAGACTAACGTTGTTAAGATCTTCTGGGCAGAGGCAATAAACACAACGTGTTACATTCAGAATAGAATCTCCATAAGATCTATTCTGGAAAAGACTCCATATGAATTGTGGAAGAACAGAAAGCCCAACATTTCCTATTTTCACCCATTTGGATGTACATGTTTTATTCTGAATACAAAAAATTATTTGAACAAGTTTGACTCTAAAGCACAAAAGTGTATTATGTTAGGATATTCTGAATGCTCAAGAGGGTACAAAGTATACAATACAGAAACACAGATTGTGGAAGAGTCAATCAGTGTTTGTTTTGATGATAAGCTTGACTCTCAAAAGTCAAAGCAGAATAAATTCCTTGCAGGTATGAAAGTTGAACTCACAGGTACTGAAGACAAATCCTCAGAAGCTCTCAACAGAGACACTCCCTCAACATCAGAAAGAGGCACTGCAAGCAATCCAGCACCTTCTGTTGATCAACTCCAGAAAAGACCATCCAGAAGCAGCATGGATCACCCAGAAGAAATAATCTTAGGAAGAAAGGAAGATCCAATCAGAACAAGATCTAGCTTCAGAAACTCTGAAGAATCCCTCATGGGACTGATTTCTCTAATTGAACCAACAACAATTGATGAAGCACTTCTGGACAATGACTGGATTCTAGCAATGCAAGAGGAGCTAAATCAATTCACAAGAAATGACGTATGGGATCTAGTTCCTAAACCAAAAGGATTCAACATCATTGGAACAAAATGGGTGTTCAAAAACAAACTGAACGAACAAGGTGAAGTCATCAAAAACAAAGCACGACTGGTAGCACAAGGTTATAGTCAACAAGAGGGAATAGACTATACATAAACCTTTACTCCAGTCTCCAGGATAAAATCTATCAGACTCTTAATTTCATTTGTTGTTAATAAAGGCATCACTCTGTATCAGATGGATGTTAAAAGTGCATTCTTAAATGGCTATATAGAAGAAGAAGTATATGTGCACCAACCCCCTGGTTTTGAAAGTTCCAAAAATCCAGAATATGTTTTCAAATTAAAGAAGTCACTCTATGGTCTGAAACAAGCTCCCAGAGCTTGGTATGAAAGACTAAGTAACTTCCTATTAGAAAAGGAATTCACTAGAGGGAAAGTGGACACAACCTTGTTCTGTAAAACAGTTAAGAATGACATTTTAGTATGTCAGATTTATGTTGATGACATCATATTTGGATCCACTAAGCCCTCTCTGGGAAGAAAGTTTGCTAAATGTATGCAGGCAGAATTTGAGATGAGCCTAATGGGGGAACTAAAATTCTTTCTGGGCATTCAGATTAATCAAACCCCAGAAGGAACTTACATTCATCAGAGCAAATATGTCAGAGAACTTCTGAAGAAATTTGATCTCTCAGAATGTAAGCCATCAAAGATTCCAATGCATCCCACGTGCATTCTGGAAAGAGAAGAGGCAAGTAAAAAGGTAGAACAGAAGGTCTACAGAGGTATGATTGGTTCTCTTCTCTATTTGACGGCTTCAAGGCCTGAAATTCTATTCAGTGTTTGCATTTGTGCTAGATTCCAATCATATCCTATAGAATCTCACTTAACAACAGTTAAGCGAATTTTCAAGTATCTGAAAGGTACTACTAATCTGGGTTTGTTTTATAGAAAATCAAGTGATTACAGTTTGATAGGATACTGTGATGCTGATTTCGCTGGAGAGTAGAACGAAAAAGCACTTCTGGAAGCTGCCTGTTTCTGGGAGAAAATCGGATCTCATGGTCCAGCAAAAGACAATCCACAATAGCTCTATCAACAGCAGAAGCTGAATACATAGCAGCAGCTGGATGCAGCACATAAATGCTCTGGATGAAAAGTCAACTTGAGGACTTCAAGATATTTTAGAGTAACATCCCTATCCTCTGTGACAATACTTCTGCTATTTGTCTCGGTAAAAATCCTATTTTGCATTCTAGGGCTAAGCATATAGAAATAAAACATCATTTTATTAGGGACTGTATTCAGAAAGGGATTCTAAATTTAAAATTTATTAGCACAGACCATCAATGGGCTGATATCTTTACAAAACCTCTTTCTGAAGATAGGTTCAACTTCATTCTGAAACATCTCAGCATGAAGCTCTACCCAGAATAAAACTGTTTTGATTCCATATCTTAACCTTCAGAACTTTGTTTATTTTTTCGCGAACTACTGATCAATCTTTCTTCAGATCTTTAGAAGCACAGATTGTATCAGAATCTATCACAATCAAGGATAGAAATGTGTTGTTCACTCAAGCAAACAAGTGTCATCCAGTCATCAGTTACTTTCTGAGGATGAACACGCGTTCAAGTTTCTGAAAGGTCAAAAGCGCTGATTGGTTGCATTGAGACACATGTCATGGGTAACCGTTCCAATATCTTTCTGAATCCCCCAAAATCAGCTATCATTAAATGCTCATAATCATTATATTTAATTTCTCTCTCTTGCCGTTTAGGTTTTCAAAATTGTTTAGAAATCTATTTAAACACATTTCTCTCCATTTACACTTTTTTTCCTTCACTTTCATTTTCTCTACAAACTTACTGATTTCAGTTTGCATCCTTTCTCAAAACCCTTTCAATTTCTTCAAAACCTTCGTGTGAACATGGCTTCCTCAAGCATTCCTACTTCCAGTTCTCAGAAAACAGTTTCCTCTAAACAGTATGAAGAACCCTACAAAACGCTTCTCACACCAATAAAAAATCTAGAAGTTCTTTCAGAATTGATCGTGGATTTCAACAGTCTTCAAGAGAATGGGTTTAATCTCTCTGAAGAGGTTAAGGCTCAAAGCTGGGAAAGATACTTTGACAGACTGGTGGGTCCAACATTCCCAATTCTGGTAAAGGAATTCTGGATTCATGCTTTATCTTCCAACCATCAAGTTACTTCATACATAATGGGGAAGAAGATTGTTATAACTGAGGACCTTATTGCACGCTTAATAGGCTACAGTGGTGGTGGTGTACGTTGCATTGACATGGCTGAAAGATGCGCTGATGTTGCCCTAATTGCTAGAGAATTCTTTACTCTGGGTCTTCCCTCCAGCAAGATAAGGGATTTAAAAGACCATCACAGAATATGGGCCAAGATCATTCTGGGATGCATAAACCATAGGAAGCCTACCAGCTCTCCTGACTACATTAATATTAATCAGCAATTTATGATCTACTTCATCTCTCAGAAGATTAAGGTAAATCTGGCTCATCTGCTGTTTAACCATCTAAAGACTAGTGTTACAGAAACCAGAGAAGAGGAGCGCACAAAAAGGGACTGGATACCCCTAGGAAGACTTATATCAGATATTCTAACAGAGAATAAGCTGATTGATCATCTTACAGAGGCTCAGGAAATCAGCTCTTTGGAAGCTACTGTTGGCAAACAGCTGAATGCAAAGAATCTGAAGAAAATGAAGTTTATTGAGAACATCAAGAAGGAACCCAGCGTCACTCCTTTTGCAGCAATCTCCAGCAGAAGAGTCCCTCTCGATAACTTTCCTCTATTCTCAGAGATTGATTCTAAACCTGATATAATAGTCAGATATTTAGATGCTTGCAAGGCGGATGGTACAGCACCAAATTTGAACATTCAGGATCTGCAACAGAAGGCTCCAGAAGTTGTGCTGAAGAAAACCAAGAAAAGGAAAGCTGTAGCAGAAGGATCATCCCAGCAGACTCCTAAAAAGAGAGGTAATCCTTCTTCTGTAACTGTTTTAAATTCAATTTCTGTATCAACATCTATCCCAATTCCAACTCAATCAGAAAACCCCACACCACAAACATTTGATGACTTTGACATTGAATTTGACCCCTCTGAATCCTTAACTCTTAGAAGATCTCGCTCCCAACCTCCAAATCCAAATATTGATGCAACCCAACAAGAACTTGCAAAAGTTCTATCTGATATAGATACCTTTGACCAACATACTTCTGCTCCCATGCCAGAAAATCCAAACCCTGAAACCACCACAGAAGCACAACCAGAAATTCCCCTCTCACCACAACCAGAAATTCCCCTCTCTCCACTACCAGAAATACCACTACCTCCATCTCCTCAACCAGAAATTCATCCACCCTCTCCTCAACCTGAACTATCTCACCCAGAAGTTCAAACTTCTGAGACTCAACCTTCTGAATCCTGTGAACCAGAACCTTATAATGATCAATCAAACCAAAATGTTGATTCTGATACCATTCCCATTCCTGGAATCACAGAACCTCTGGCCATTTGTATGCCCCTTGGTACCATTGTGAATTTTCCCCAAATTCCCTCTTCTTTAGAATCAACTACACCAAACTCCCCAACCAGTCCAATAATAATTCCTGACTCTCCCACTCCCTCACCAAAGAACAATCCAGAAGACAACATCAAGATTGTCATTAACTTAACAGTTTTTGAACGTCTTGCTGCCATAACCCACAAAACAGCTATCCCAAAACCAAAACATCCAGATGTTGGTACCAGCTTATTGATGTTTGAAACAGAAGTACAGAAGTGGATCACTTCTCTGAAGCAAGCTAGTCCTGAGTTGGTTGATCCTGCTGCATCAGACTACCTTTGGACAAGGTTCAGAAGATGGGTATCTTCTGAAACTCATAAGTTGCAAGAACAGAGCTACGGACAGGCTCAACAGAACTTCAGCAATCTGCTGAAAGAAATTGAAGGTCCAGTTCTAAGCCAGCTGCTTAAGGAAGAAGTTCTCCCTCTAGACAATGTTCCCTGGTCTGAACATCGTCCAATATCCAATGTTCAACCTGATACTCAAGAGAAGATGATTCCTGCTGAAGAACTGGGTCAAGAAAAGGATATTGCAGAAGGCTCTGGGAAGCATCCAGTTTCTGAAGATCCTCAAGCTTCCTCCCTTGACAGGCAGACTCTAGAAGACCTGAAAAGATTTGATATGTTGATGAATGAAAGAATGGATAAACAGGACGACAAAATTGAGGAAATCAAGAGCATGTTAACCCAGCAACAGGAAACCAACATCCAGATCAAGAGCTTGTTGGAAACCTTGTTCACGCGTCTACCTCCTCCCTCTTAGAATTTCTTTAAAACTTGTTTATCTGTAATTTTCTTACATTGTTCTGAACTTATCATTGCTTCTGGTTTTTAATATAAATGCATTTTGACTCTTATTATTTGTTCTTTTTGATAACTGACAAAAAGGGGGAGAAAGAATGATATTTTTCAATAACGGATTACTGAGACATAAGTCTCAAACATTCTGATCTATTTAAATTTTTTCTCTTCTGAAAAGCTTGAACAGGTACAAAACTCTGAGGAAAGATACAGTAAGGTTCTGATTCTCAAAGACTCATGGAATTAAAGGGAAGTAATCAACTCAGGGGGAGTTTTCTCTTCTTGATTCTATACTTTTTATTCTTTATTTTTAATTGAAAAATCTGGTTTTTGTCATCATCAAAAAGGGGGAGATTGTTAGAACATAGTTTGATTCTACAACCCTTAATTAGAGTTTTGATGATAATAAAATACAAAGAATAAGTAAATTGTAAGATTTATATATAAGACAAATATGCTTCTTAAAATTATGTTTTGTATATACAGAAGTTCTGATGGAATCAGCATCAGAAGATCAGCAATATGTCAGCATCAGAAGATCAGTAACATGTGCTACACACTGAAGCTACCAGATCATACACTGAAGCTTGATGACCAGAATCTGCGCATAAACATATACACTCTGACTCTGATCAAAGATCTTTACCAAGTCATCAACGCTCAGAAGTGTTATCATAAGTTAAAGCAAAGAAGACTCTGAAGCGTTATTAAGTATTCAAGACAGAATTAAATGCTAACGGCTCTCTTCAGACAAGATCTTCTTCAAAAGGAAAGTGCGTTATTGTCATTTAACTGGCTTTATGGTCAACGTATCTTTGCCTTGCCTATATAAACAAGTCTGTGTGAGAAAAGACGCACGCATGCACTCATAATTTGCCAAGCTTTCAAAACCACGCTTACTCAAACGCTTTAGCAAATTCAGTTTATTCCAAGCTTAAATTGTGTAATTATCACAGTTGTGATATATTGTTTTATTAGAAAACGTTAACACATCATTGTTCATATTATTTGTAAAAGATTTCCTTGAGATAAACCGGTTTGTGGTTACACTCAAGAAGGCTTTAACAGTTGTTAAAGTAGTTGTTGTAATCCTTTGAATATAGTGGATTAAGACCTCGTCGGAGAGAGGCGAAATCACCTTGATGGGTGGACTGAAGTAGTTTGAGATCAAACGAACCAGGATAAAAATATTGTGTTGTCTAAGAATTTGTTTTAAGTTTTATAATTCAAACCCCCTTCTTGTGTTTTTCACATCTTCAGTTAGCATCCTTTCTATCCATGGTTTTCCATGGGCTCTTACGTACTTGCTCATTTTTAAATTGCTTTTGTGTATGTTTTAAAAAGCTTTGAAAATGCCTTAGTGCGGCGTTTCACTTTATGGTAACCCTTGTATCAGTCCTCAAGAGTGTGATAAAGCGTTTTTGAAAACTTTGTTTGAAAAATGTTTGAAAGTGTAAGTGTGAAAAATTGATTATTTTGAGAAAGTACTTAAAAGTTTCTACCTACTCGAAAAAGACGGTTCATTTTCTTATTTTCTTTAGACAACGCTATCCTACTATTAAAGAGTAGGTAGCTCCACCGTTGGAGTTTAAGTGACAAACGAAAGGGACGATTACGGTCACTTAAGGAAACAGGGAAAGATCTCTTAGTAACTGTCCTAAAGTTCTAAGATCGCATTTTTTTTATCGAGGAAACCTTCGAAAGGGACTTGCGATCTCTGAATTAGAGGACAATCATTAAGAATTCTCACGTTCGATAAAAGTGACCGTATTTCCGAGGCAACCGAAGTGGGAGATACCCTAGGAGTGAGCATGTGCAAGTGTTTGATTTCAGTTTATTTATCTTTGCATAATTAGGGTATTCTACTGTTTTAAACATTCAACTTATCTTTCCATTCAATCCTATGATCATTCATCTAACAGTTAATAGTAGCGAAAAAATAAAAGGCGAGAATCTTAAACCTAGCTATTACAAAGTTTTGGGGAGGGGGTTACATAATCAAACTTGGGGGAAAGCGGTAAATAAAAACAGTAAATGAAAACCTAATTCACAACTATTACAAACCATTAACAATTACATTAATTGGAGAATAAAATGAAAATATATAAGCACGCGAAAAAAAATTAAGACGGGAATAAAGTCTAAGTCCTAAAAAAACTTATCAATTAAAGAGAAAATATTTTTGTAATTTTTTTATGTTAAAAAAATATCTGAAAACTTAACCTAAATCTAATTAATTTTTATTTAATAAAAATTATCAAGTTATAATAATCAAATTAATTAATTTTTTTTCAGAAAATTAATTTTAATTATAAAACCTTATTCTATTTATTGATTTTTTTATTTTTTAATTATTAAAAAAATGAATTTAAGACACTTAAAATAAAATAACAATAAAGAAATAAAGACCAAAAAATAATGAATGGGCCAGGTACTATTTGGCCAACTGGGAGGTGTGAATTGGAATTTTTGCAAGGCCCAAAGGCGCTGGCCCAATTGCCAGCGTGCATTCCAGTGTGATCATCCTTCAGGGAGTGCACCATGGATCTTCAATTCTGGAGCATTGGATCTGCTTTGAGATGATCAAAAGGGTAGGATCTGAGGACGTATGGTGGATGCTTGGCTAGGAGATGCGTTGGATCTGTAAGAAATTATCAAGAAAAATACAAAAGCATACGCATGGGATCGAACTTAGGACATTTGCCTCACATATTCACTCTTTGACCACCTGCGATGGGCTACTTATTTGTTAATATAATAAACAAAAAAACATAAAGTAAATAAAGTAGCGTGCCCAGAAAAATGCGTGAAGTTCAAACGGGCCAGTGGTTTACTGCCACCTCTTGTCTTCTTCCCAGAACTGTGGTCTTTCGTATCAGACTATTACCTACGGACAAAATAGTCACTAAAGGCTATAGTGAAAATTTTTGTCCATAGCTACACCCCTGCAATCTTAAAAACGTAATACAAGCAATATAAATTAAAACTACAGCCAGGGATCAATCAGAAATTTCCCCTGAATGTTATGGTACCCATAATCTGGTCCAATTTTCCCTAGATAAGGAAACCCCAAATTCGAGCTTATGAACCCTAGCCATGGCAAGAAGCTATTCATGCGCCTAAACTTTAATCAAACCAATCAAAAACATTGCAAATGTGATAGTAGGCATGGATATATGATCAAAACAGATTCATGATGGACAAATCATTGGAATCGAGTTTGGAAAAAAACACAAACCGTGATTGTTAGAGAGCACGATTCTTGACGTTTCAGGCTTTGGGAATGCTTGCAATGGCTTCAGAGGCTCTCTAGGAGTATGTTTTGATACTTGTTTGGGACTGAAACAAGATGGAAATGGAAATTCGAGTTTGACAACTTTAGTGTTTTTTTTGCAAATTGGACAAGGGTTCTCCAGGTCATGTATCTCTGTTTGATGCTTGCTAAAAGCTTGTTTATATAGAGAATGATGTGGTGACACGAAAATGTAATGTTTGTAACAACTATGGACAAGCTTTTGATATCCATGAATGTCCATTGTAACCTTGGCCAAAATTATGGGATTTTGTCCATTTTTGAATTTTTGAATAAGTGCAAACATCTCGTCCTTGCTTTACACGAAAATTGGGACCCCATCATGCATTAAAACAAGCCTTGGTCATATTATTTGTAATAATCTTGATTTATTTGATTTTTAATTAAATAAAATTAATATAAAATGTAAATAAAGTCAAGACTATGCAAAAATGTTTTTAGGGGTCCTCTATGGTCTTAGAAATATGTTTAAAGTTCAAGAATTTGAGCCATTGCCTTAAAAATTCAAATTTGCCCAATGCATATTTCTTGAAATTTCCCAAATTTTCCTAACTTGAGCAACCCATAACTTGATCAATTTTTATCTTATGATGATGATCTTGTACTTTTGGAAAGCCCAAGATGTCTACTTCAATCCCTCTTTTGATCAATTTTGCTTTTGAATATGATATCTTGATGTTAAAGGTCTTGTAAAAAAGTGGCTTTTATTGACTTTCTAAAAATGACCTGTAATGTATGAACTTGTATCTTTCAAATGGTGAATTTCTTGGACTTGAGGGCTGAAGATAAGTTGTAGGGAATTGGATTCTCTTCAAAATGAGTTTGATTGGAAAATTTCTGATAAATTATGAGAACGTTATGCTTGGTCAAAGTTTGGTTGACTTTTCCTATAGAAACCCTAATTTGCTATTTTTGACTTTTGATGAATTAGGAGAATTTCTTGAGGAATCATGACAAACCCTTGATTAAATGATGGATACAACTTTAAAATGTTGATGTTGACCAAAAATCTTTAAGTTTGACTGTATATAGGTCATAGTTGACTTTTGACCTAGCATAGTTGATTTTCCAATACTTGAGCAATTGTTTGAGCAAACTTATTGAGCAAAGCATGAAACTTGTCATGGATGATCTTAAGGACATATTAGGACCATGGGAAGCATTGGATACCATTTGAGCTCAAACATCTTGATTAAAATGGAAACCCTAGTTGGGGGTTCATTGCCTTAGTAGGAGAGTTGTCTGGTCAATCCTTGGTCCACCTTGAGCAATTGAGAACCTCTAGGGGTATGTCTTGTGTGAAAATGGGAGGACAAATTTTGGGGTACAATAGGGAGTATCAGAAAAAGTATAAGTATTTCTTACTCTTCTAATTTCACTTATTATGATTATATGTACAAAATTGTGTCGTCAAAAGACATAGTTTTTTCATGATCAAAAAGGGGGAGATTATAAGAACAAGATTTGGTTCTGCAATACTATTTCTGAGTTTTGATCATAACACATAAGTATGATTGAATGGAAAAAAATTATACTAATGTTTGTTATTATTAAGTACTTAACAAACATGTTATGCTTCTGATGAATGGCGTAGCCAAGACATTAGAAGATAATTGATTTCGCTTCTATGCTACACAAGTTCTGTTGAACAGTAGCAAGACACTCCAGAAGGTCCTGAAGTGTAAACTCTGATATTTTTCTGAAGAAACCAGTCAAAATATCTGAAGACAGAAGTTATTACTTATGTCCATATGCTAAATACTCAAGCTTCTAAAGACAACATGTTCTAAAGAAACAATGTTAGAAGATCTGAGGAAAAAGTTTCTACTGAAGTCTAGATACTGAAAGCTTGTGTTTCTATTAAAGAATTTCTAAAGATAAGGGTTCTGAAGACCAGGTGCTGAAGACTCTAAAAGACAGATGGTATAAATACTCTAAAGACTTGAAGTTCTAAAGACCCAAAGTTCCAAGAAAAGGTTCTCACGACCAAGTACTGTAGACTCTGAAGACGTAGTTCGAAAGACTATGAAGACTTAAGTTCTAAAGACCTGATGTTAGGTTCACGCTTCTAAACTCATGCTCGTAGAAGTATATGAAGTGCAGAAGGAAATAAGATAACGTTAACATGGTACAAATAGTACATGGTACAATTAACATTTCATTCCACTACCATGAAAGAACGGACGCGTCGCACGATCTTCTTCCCCATGTTATTGTTCAAGCTGCCAATGTTTCTGGAAATTCCAAGAGTATTCCTCAATGGATACATTATGCTAATGGATATATATAAAGTCTTGAAGACTAAGAAAGAAATCATCCAACCACGAAATATTCACGTGCAAACGCTGTTCATTTCTTTCGCATTCTTAAGTCACTATTCATAAAATAGTTTATATACTCAACTTTTTAGAAGCAACATTCTTGTAAACAAAACTTGTATTCAAACAGTTGTTCGATATTCCTTAAGGGACCGGGTATGTCTGAATCCTTAAGAAGTCTAGAGCTTGCAAGTTTTAGAAGTTGTTAGTCACTTGCAGGTATCTTGTGAATTGCAATAATTTGGTTGATTATTAGCTGATATTCCTTAAGGGACCGGGTAGGTCTGAATCCTTAAGAAGTCCAGGGCTTGTGAGTCTAGAGGTTGTTAGTCACTTACGGGTAGTTTGTGCATTGTAATAATCAGGTTGATTATTAGTTGATATTCCTTAAGGGACCGGGTAGGTCTGAATCCTTAAGAAGTCATGGGCTTGCGAGTCTAGAGGTTGTTAGTCACTTGCGGGTAGCTTGTGCAAATTGTAATCAATTTGGTTATAGTGAATTAAGTCCTCGATTGATTGAGGCAAAATCACCTTGGCATGTGGACTAGACTAGCTTGATAATTTTCAAGTGAACTAGTATAAACATACATTGTTCTTTACTTCATATTCTTACTTATTGTTATTATCAAGAGTGAAGAAAAAAGAATTTTAACTTAAAATGGGAATATTTTTAAAATAATCGTTTTGTTTTAAAAACCCATTTCAAACCCCCCACTTCTTGTGTTTTTCACACCTTCAGTTTGTCTCTCGAGCTGCTATAATGAAGAGAAGAAAAAGGATATAAAACCATCAAAATATGATGAGGTTTGTCTCTCGGCTCATTATCATGAAAGGAAGAAAAAGAATGTAAGTTATTCTAAATATGAACATATTGATAGATTATCTTCTGAATTACAATATGCTTTTGAAAATATACATAGAATAGAAATAAAGGCTTTTAAAAATTTAGCTTCAAATAAAAATATTTTTTCATACTTGGAAGCTAAGGTTTTACATACCGAAAAGCAAATGGAAGCTCTAAAGAAATCTATGATAGAAGTTCAAAAGGTACAATATGAGAATGAAAAACCCTCTTGGTTTGACTTTGATTGTGATACTTGTCACATTTGGAAAAAAGAGGTTAGATCTCTAAAGACCAAATTAAACAAGGCTCTAGAACCAGAGGTAACTTTTTCCATTGATAACTCTAAATACAAAATTCCTTCTGGTAATCCTTATAGAAGGTATAAATTTATTGAAAAGGAATCAAAGGGAAAAATCCCATCTCATCAAAATTTGTCTTGTCATTATTGTTGTATGAAAGGTCATACCGTTATAAAATGAAAACTTAGGAAGTTTTTAGTTTCTAAAGACGTTTATCAATGGTTTCCCAAATACAACCAAGGTTTCACTTACCCTCAAGGACCAAATGAAGATTGGGTACCTAATTTTTCTTGTTGACTTTGTAGGAAAGATGTCTTGCCTCTATGAAGAGATTATAGATTCTCATTTGTGGCAGCTCAAGGCATATGATAGATAACATCTCCTAATTCCATTGACTTTGTGGAAAGGAAGAAGGACTTTGTGACCTAGAAAGCAACACCAAGTATTCTTTAATTGGTAAAAGGAATATGGTACTTTGACAAAGAGAAAAATGGTGAACATGTTGATGTCTAAAGCTTTTATGACACTGTTTGCATTTGTTTCAACCTTCATTCAAGAGTTCCTTTTGAACTGCTAAGTGCATCCTCTGTCCTTTGTATGGTGAGGTTATATCATTTCAATTTTTTCTTTAAGGTATATGATACTTAATGTATGATATGTGTTATGAGTATTCATTTCCAAAAATTTCATTTATAAATATAATATATTTCAATTCATATGTTTATAGTGACCTCGTCATACTATCATCACATGCATTATATATTGTTTATATCTTATGCTTGCATATATGTGTATGCATGTTCATTGGTGTCAAATCATGAAAAATGTACATTTACATGTGTCCCTCATAAGCATGCATGCCTGAGTCATTTTGTGTCATTTAAAGCCAACTTAAAATCCTATGTCTCAAATTAAAGCTTCATGTGTCGAATCATGATGCATACAGGTCGACTCATATTTTAAAGTTTCATATTTTTGAATTTTGGTTTAATATGTGTCGACGCATGTGTCGAATCATCAAATATAGTTTCATATTTTTTTCAATTTTGGTTCAATATTTGTCGACACGTGAGTCAAATGTGTCGACTCATGACCTATTAAGGTCGACACGTGCGCTACGAAGGGTCACTCATATCCAATTTTTACTCTATATTTTCTTATTCCTCACTGTATCTCCATTCACACACTCATCATAAATCCTCTTCAAGTCAAAGTGTGTCTTAATTCACTTCTTCTCACATTAAATCCTATAATATACCTCATCAATTCTTCCACTATAAATCATTCTAATCTACATTTACCAACAACTCATTAAATCTACACAAATATTTCCTCTTATATAAACCATTGCTCTCACTTCTTTCAAATCACAACCAAACCCTCTAAGCTTCGAATTTGAATACATTTGTTGTTTAATTGTCATTTTTGTGTGTTTTTATATCTTTATATCACATTTTGGGTTGTGAGTAATCAAAATTTTCTGAAATAACAAGCTAATTCATTCACACATTTTATCAAACACCTTATGTACAAGATCAATTTGGCAATTAAACCATGGCACCAAGAGTGGCAAAGACCAAAAGTGATGTCAAAGGTAAGGGCAAGGCTGGTTCTTTCTCAAATGCTCCCGAAAACGTGTTTTCATTAGTCAATGATGATGATCTTGAGGTCTTTGAAGACAAGTGCCAACATAGGCTTGTTGTGAATCAACATGTGTACAATTCTACAACGGTCAAAGAACTCAACCTTCCATAAATTTTTAGTCACAACGAGCATAAAGAAATAACTATTTTCTGCAACTCTCACAAGACTACAGCGAGGATCTCATTTGAGTGTTTTACTCTCGGTTGTATAAACATCAAGGGAGTGAATTTAAATTCAAAATAAGAGGTAAGGACTACTCTTTTACTAATGCGTTATGAAATTCATTGTTTAATATTACTTGTTTTGGTGATGATGTTGGGCTTAAGGTCACAGATACCAACATTCATGTAGAATTTAGTTGGAAACCTCATATGAATGAATTGCAAAAAGCTGATCAGGCTGATAACAATTATGATGGTGTGCCAACCACTCACTTGAAATAGGTTCCTCGTATATTGCATTGACTTGTTTCTCATGTGCTACACCCAAATAATGGTGGGCATTCAAGGGTTGACCAAGATGAAGTCCACCTAGTTTACATCATTCTTCACAAGATTAAGATCAATTGGGCATACTATTTTGTCTCTTGTAAGTTCACCATCAAAGAATGTAACAAAAGAACTTCTTTTTGTTACATTTCTATGGTTGCTAAGTTTCTCAACTACTTTAATATTAGGGTTCCTAATCTTCTATACATCTCACTAGCACCGAATTAGAAGTTCATCTGACGCACTTTGACCAACATGAAGTATTTTTGGGATAAAAACTTAAATGTGTACTACTACCTTCTGAAGGAATCTACCATAAAGATCTCTGGTTTTGATAATCCAGCTGAGTTTGAGGAAAATGGTAATGCCCATGTGATTGATGAGCAACCAATTGGTGGAATTCATCAAGATGATGTGAATATACTTGATGCTGACTATGAGGAAGATGAAGCATGGGTAAATGCTATAGAAAATCAACAACATGAAGAAAATCTAGGTTGGATACAATGACCACAACAAGGAGATGTTGTTATACCCCAATTTTTGCCCCTAAGACCTCTCATCACATCATATACATCTCATGCATATCATCGATTCCATGGTTACAGGATCAAAGGGCTCTTGGCATTAGGGTTTTTCCCTATGAATTAAGGTTGCTACCTTACTAAGAGTTGATTCAAGTGGTGCTCTCATCATTCTTGGTACGAAACTATGGTTTTGGATCATAAGCATCATGGATATTTTCCTTAGCAAAATTCTTCAAGATACAAATTTGTCTTCATCAAAAATTCCTCAAATAACAAGTGCAATATTAGGGTTTATCATGTGTGCTCAAGATTTAATCATGATTTCAATTGATGATTCTTGAGCTAGGGTTTTACTACTCTCCACATCTCAAGCCTTCTCCACAAATATGCACTCAAGATCAGTTTATCCTCAAGACTACAAGGATCATCATTTGTTCTCTATTGATATTTGGTTGATTAAGGAGCGAGTGTAAAGCATGGCATGAGCTAGAGGATTCTTTTTTATGACCAAAGTCTCGTGATCACTTCAATTTCTTGTTTGTTTGCAAGATGATTTGAATTGAAGGATTAGAGCAGAGAACATATTCATTTAATGTGAAGTATTTCTTTAAATTGATTCAAGAATTGATTCAAAAAAATGGGGTTTAAATTCATGCATATGGCCTATTCAAAGTACAATATATAAGTGGTCCTTATCCCAAGTTCAAATTCCAAAAGCATGAATCATGATTCGAGTGTTTCGGTCATACAAGTTACATCATTCAAAATCTTCAAAGTTCTCAAGGTATAAGTTCAGGTTCAACTTGGTTCACCATGATAAGCTTAAATTCTAGTCCCAATTATTCCAATTATGGAATGTATGCCAAACTTCAATAAAAATTTGATACATTTCAAAGTCCAAACTTCATTTTTATGTTTCATTACATCCAAAACTATTACAAGACTTATACCATTCATGGTTCATTTCCAAAATCACATTCACAATCATACAAAAAAATTGGTTCTAAGCCTAATCCTAGACCTATTCTTCCTCATCTCCACATCCATGTTCATTCATGTTTTATCCATCTTGGTTTCAAGTTGTTAGACCATTTGTACGCCATATGACCATGATTGATGCCATGTCAAGAGCCTGTCCAGAAGAGGCTTTAAATCTGCATAACACAAAAATAGTGTCTCTCTAACCAATACCAAAACAGTCCAAGAATTAACAATCCAAAGGGGCATGATTAAAATTTAGACGCTGGGGAGCTGAAGAGTGAATTGCAGAGTGATAATTTCAAGCTGCAACCAGTGGGAATAACTCTTCTTGTCAAGCTTAAGGAGCTTCTCGAATGTTGTTATGTCAAGAAGAATGCAACAGAAGCTAGCAAGAGGTCGATGAATCGTATTCAGGGGTTGAAGCTTTGAGTCAGGTACTATAATAATATTTCTGAAGCGCAATTTTATCCTGCATAACGAAAATTAGGAGAATAAATATTCTGAAAAGAAAATACCAAACAGAGGGAAACTCTCAAAAAAATCAAGGGAGAATAACAGAATTTGGGAGAGCTATAACTAACTGTCAAGAACACAACAGATTTAAAACAAAATTCTAACTGAATTTGAGAACAAATCCTAACCACTGATTCTCAAACCGATCTTTCAATCCTAAGAGCTTGCTTCTAATCTTCAAATCCTTTCACCAAAACAGATGCCAAACTCAAGCGATAAGCTTTTTCTATGTCCATCAAATCGGTTCAAACAAATTCCATATGCACAATTCCAAAAACCAGTTGGAACTCAACAAAAAATCGGTTCTCAAACTTGCCCCAAGCGGCATCACAAAACGGACCCTGCAAACATATTCAAACCAGAAAATCATTAGTGTTGTTAACTTTGGAATGCCAAGAGAGAAAAAGTAAAATGGAATAAACTCATTGTATTATTCTTGTTTTGGAATGTACAAGACAGTACTATATATACTGTTAAGTAACAAACTAAACTAACTGTTAAGTAACAAACTAAACTGAATTATTTGCATTATGTAATAGCCCCCCACAAGCTGGAATATGGATGTCTAATAGACCAAGCTTGGAAACAAGATAATCGAAAGAGGGAGCTGCCAAAGGGTCGGTGAGAACATCTGCCAATTGAGCAGCAGAAGAAACTGGTAAAAAGTGGATGAGACCAGTTTGGATTTTCTCACGAATGACGTGGCAGTCAATTTCGATATGTTTTGTCGGTTCATGGAAGGTGGGGTTGTGAGCAAGGTAGATATCACTTTTGTTGTTATAATAGACTGAGCTAGGTTGATCAAAGGAGATGTGGAGATCCTTGAACAAATACTGCAGCCATTGCAATTCACAAGTCAAGCTTGCCAAGGCCCTATATTCCGCTTCTGAACTTGATTTGGATATTGTAGACTGCTTTTTGGATTTCCAGGATATGAGGGAATTGCCAAGGAACACACAATATCTAGTTACGGATCTGCGGGTAGCAGGACAACTTGCCCAATCTGAGTCTGCGAAGCCAGAGAGTTTGAGTGGAGAGGAAGATGAATAGAACAAACCCTTGGCAGGAGCACCTTTGAGATACTTGAGTACTCGAATTGTTGCAAAATGATGAACTTACATAGGATGTGAGATGAATTGGCTGAGCTGTTGAACGATGAATGCAAGGTCAGGTTTGGTGGTAGTCAGATATAGAAGTTTTCCAACAAGCCTTCGATAAGCTGTGACGTCTTCGAAAGGTGGTGAGTTATCATCATGAAGCTTCAAGGAGGAATCGAAGGGAGTAGAGAAAGGTTTAGTAGCCAATAAGCCAATGTCTTCGAGCAATTCCAAAGCGTACTTTCTCTGATTGAGAAAAATGTCGTGAGTTGATCTGGCAACTTCTAGACCAAGAAAATATTTTAGCCTACCAAGGTCCTTGATTTTGAAAGTGGAATCAAGGAAGCATTTGACATATTGGATTTCCTGCAAATCATTACCGGCTAAGAGAATATCATCAACATAGACTAATAAGGCAGTAAAAGAAGAGTCATGTGATTTTGTGAAAAAAGAATGATCAGCAGAAGAATATGAGTAGCCAAGAGAGATAAGGGCAGTGGACAATTTCGAAAACCACTGTCTGCTAGCCTGCTTCAGGCCATATAATGACTTATGCAATTTGCAAACTTTGTTGGTCGAAGAAGTGCAAACTTCGTTGGTTGAAGAAGTGCAAACTTCGTTGGTTGAAGAAGTGAAAACTTCATTGGTCGAAGAAGCAGAAGAAGTGCAAACTTTGTTGGTCGAAGAAGTGCAAACCTCATTGGTCGAAGAAGCAGGAGAAGTGCAAACTTTGTTGGTCGAAGAAGTGCAAACTTCGTTGGTCGAAGAAGCAGGGGGCAGGAATCCAGGAGGCAGATCCATACACTTCCTCATGTAGATCACCATGAAGGAATGCATTGTTGACGTCGAGTTGTTCCAAGTTCCAATTCTTAATGGCAGCCACTGAGAGAAGGGTTCGAATAGAAGTAAGCTTCACAACAGGTGAGAAAGTGTCGAAATAATCCACACCCTCCAGCTGAGTATATCCTTTTTCTACCAAATGGGCCTTGTATCGTTCGATGGATCCATCAGCATGATGCTTGATTTTGTAGACCCATTTTCAACCAATCGATTGTTTGCCTGCAGGCAACTCAACAACAGACCAAGTATTTGTAGATTCAAGAGCATCTAACTCAGATTTCATAGCATTGTTCCAACAATCAAACTTGCAGGCTAGTTTATAGGGTTTGGGTTCTGTGAAAGAGCTTATGGATAGACAAAATAATTTGTGATCAGGACTACATTGGCTATAAGATAATACAGAAGAGAGAGGGTAGTTAGAGGAACCTGAGTCAGATGCTGGCAGCATGGGGGATAGCAAATTGCAGTGATAATCAGATAGATAAGCTGGAGGTTTAATATTTTGATTCGATTTTCTGGTTGGCACAGGAGGGGAGAGGCAAGGGGAGTTGTTAGTGTCATTTGAGGAAGAAGAGAGGTTAGTGGGAGAATCTGTCTGGGGGAGAGAGGTAGGAGAGGAAGGTTCATTTGATGGTGGAGGTAAGATGGGTGGAATGTTGGTGAAAATATCAGGTGAATCAAGGGAAGGAGGGTCAGGAGTAGGAATTATAGGATTAGGTGCAGGTGGGATGGATGCAAAAGGGAACATAATTTCATAAAAGAATACATTCCTTGAAATGTAAAATTCATGTGTGATAGGATCATATAGAAGGTAGCCTTTTGTGCCTTCCCTGTAGCCAAGAAAAATAGATTTCCTTGCTCTTGGTTCGAATTTAGTGCGATGGTTAAGCAAGGTCGAAGAATAGGCAAGGCAACCAAAGACTCTCATATGGTTAAGGCTGGGAGGAGTAGAATGGAGTTTTTGGTAGGGAGAGTGGTTGTTTAAAAGAGGAGTGGGAAGACGGTTTATAATATGAATGGCCTGTTGTATGGAAAGGTGCCAAAGGTTGTGAGGGAGGTGAGAGTGGAAAGAGAGGGCACGAGCAACATTCAAAATGTGCTGATGTTTTCTTTCCATGATACCGTTCTGTTGAGGCGTTTCCACACAAGACCTTTGATGAATGATTCCTTTAGAAAGGTAGAAAGTGGTCATGAGAAACTCAGGACCATTATCACTACGAATGCACTTGAGTTTCTTGTTAAATTGAGTTTCGATAAAAGATATGAAGTGAATTAAATGGTTTCTGGTTTCACTTTTGTTGGCCATGAAAATTGTCCAAGTAAACCTGTTGTAATCGTCTATGAGGGTTAAAAAATACTTGTGGCCACATATGGAAGGTGTGGAAAGAGGGCCCCAAATATTGACATGAAGTAAATCGAAGATGGCAACAAACTTAGTATTACTCTGAGTAAATGGCAAATGTTTTTGCTTAGCCAAATGGCAAGTATTACATGACTTATGATTGTCATTGTAGGTGACAAAAGGAAATTGAGAGGAAATACATTTGTGTATGTAAGGACTTAAGTGTCCAAGCCTAAGATGCCAAATAGTAGCAGGATCATGTTTAGCAGGTTCTAATTGGGGAGAAGAGGAGGTGTTGACAGATCCAGATGTGGGAGAGATGGCCTTAGGTGGGGTGGCATCAAGAACATACAATTTGCCAATCCTCCTAGCTTTAAATCCAGTCATCTTGGATTGGGACAACTGCATAATTTGACAATAATTAGGGGAAAATTTCACATCATATAAAGTGGAGTCAAAAAGAGTGGTGACAGAGACAATATTGACATGAAAGGAAGGAAAGTAATAAACATTGTGAAGGACAAGTGAATCACATAGTAAAACCGAACCAGCAATAGTTGTAGTCACAGAGTCACCATTAGGCATTGTCATAGATTTAGGTGCAATGTGGTATGTGGAAAGGAAACTGGCAAAGATATGGGTGATGTGATCAGTGGCACCTGTGTCAATGATCCACCAGTTATGACAAGGAAGATTCGAGGAATTCTTACCAGAGGAAGTATGAGGAGAGGTATGGGAAACAGAATTAGCAGTATAAACTAAATTAATCGAGGGAGGTGAAGGAGATTGCAAATTAGACTGTTGGAGGAGCTGCAGAATTTGAGTGTATTGCTCTTGAATCATAGACAAAGCACTTGGACTGGTGTTTGATGTGGAAGCAGAGGAAGATAATGCCTCAAGTTGAGGAGAAGCAGCATCTTGAATCGAGTTCACTGTAGAATCAACAGAATTCCCCACAGATGTAGTAGGCTTGCGTTATTGAAATCCAGGGGGATAGCCATGTTTCATGAAACAAGTCTCAATGGTGTGATTGGTGCGGTTGCAATGAGTACATAGTCGATTTCCACGGCCACCACGGCCACGACCACGACCAGGGTTGTGAGAAGAACGAGAAGGTGCTTGAGAAAGGTGATTCACATACGATTGAGACTCAATTGAAGAAGCAGAAGGTGAAAGAAGGTTGAATTGACGTTCTTGTTGAAGAACCAGATTAAACACATTATCAAGAGTTGGTAGTGGGGTCATCAACATAATCTGCGAGCGAACATGAGCGTATTGGTCACCAAGGCCCTTCAAGAACTTGATAACTTTATCTTGTTCTTTGAATTTGCGTAAGTCTGAAGCAGCACCACAGGAGCACGGTATAGCGCAAGTACAATCACGAATTTGCGGGAAGTTCTCGATTTCTTCCCAAAGCATCATCAATTTCTTGAAGAACGAAGAGATATCGAGAGTTCCTTGTTGAAGACGAGCAACAGTTTCTTGAATGTCAGCAATGCGAAAAATATCTCCCTGAGAAAAACGATTTTCGAAACTTTTCCATACAAGAGAAGCACAATCATACCAGAGAAGAGATTTTGCAATTTCCTCAAAAATCGAGCGTTGAAGCCATGAGAGGATGAGATTGTTGCATCGCAGCTAAGGTTCGTATAGAGAGTCGCTGATAGGCGGAGGAGAAGAGTTCCATCAACGAACTTGATCTTGTTCTTGGAGATAAGAGCCACTTTCATCGATCTAGACCAGATCTGGTAGTTCTTGGTATCAAGAACAGGTTGAACAAGAACAAGAGAGGGATTCTCATTAGGATGCATGTAGTAAGGATTGGAAGGATTGGTAGCAAAATCAGAGTAAGGAAGCGCCATAATCAAGCTGATGCAGCAAAGGAAGGCGCGAAGGCGCGAAGAAGAAGAAGGCGTGAAGAAGATGAAAGGAAAAGGAAAGGCGCGGAAGTGAAATTTCAAACTGATACCATGTTAACTTTGGAATGCCAAGAGAGAAAAAGTAAAATGGAATAAACTCATTGTATTATTCTTGTTTTGGAATGTACAAGACAGTACTATATATACTGTTAAGTAACAAACTAAACTAACTGTTAAGTAACAAACTAAACTGAATTATTTGCATTATGTAATAAGTGTTTCGTAAAACCATTTTTACAGAAGTCAGGACCTCATTTTTAGTCCAAACTAACTGACATTCATCTAACAAATTTCAGTTCAAAAACTCATAACAGAAAAATTACAGATTCCATAACTGTCATAACAACCTACATAACCAACTCTCATCTCAGCATCGATGGACCAACTGAGTCCCTCTAATCTACAGCCTAAATTCACTCTGCTCTCAACTAACTTCTTCATTCAAAAAACTATATAACAGAAATGATAACATAATTCAAGGGGGATTCATTTTTCAGATTCATTCACAAAAAGATAACAGTAAATTTCAATACTCACCTTTCAACTCTTAATTCCTCACCATCCCTCATCATCTTCAATCTTCAAGAATTCTGGATCTTCATCTTCCTATTTTCGTTCTTCATCATGTATCATCTCTACGAATTCTCTACCAAATCTTCAATCATCATCAAAGTTATCGGGCTACATCGTTTCATCGTTATCTACATCAAGGTGTAGCAATCAATAGCAACTGCATCATCATCACCGACTCATATTTTCGACTTGTTTCGTAAACATCACGAAATCAAAGAATCTCGGGAATTAAAGCGAAGGAGAGAAGAAACAGAGTATAATGAAGAATTTACCTCCGGATTTCTCGTCTTCGGAATGGTGTTGAAGAAGCACCAGACTTATCTCCGGTAGGTAATTTTTGTTTCATCTTTTGCATCGATCTTGTCGCTATTGTATTCACTTGTGTTTGCTGGACCTTAACATTATCGTTTTGAGATTCGAATCGTTATCATCATCGCTTAATTTCCGATCGAGGACCTAAAAGCAGAATTAGGAATGAGAGGTGGAAGTTGGAAGAGAAGAGACTGAGGTATGAGACGTTTGTGCACGGAGGAAGGAGATTGAAGACCGTTGTTCATGATGTAGCTACACCGGCAAAATTATCGAACAAGAATTGAAGATTCAGATTGAGAAGAAGTTTGAGACGAAAGTGATATGGAGCATAACGGTGGCGGTATTTCGCCAGAAGAGTAGAAAGATGAAGAAGTCAAGAGGAATAACGTCGTTTGCGAAGAGAGGAGTAAGCTTTGTACGAAGAAGCTGAACAGACATAGTTTTAACCCTAATTCAGTCCAAAGCATCGTTGTTTCATCGTACTTTCATGTCATTCAATTTTATTAGTTTTCCTCTTTAGCTCAATAATTGTGATGGATAATTAGTAATGCTGAAAAGGACCCGGGTGAATTGATCCCATAAGTCTGTTATGTTTTTTTGCATGCCTGAAGCTTGAACAAAAAAGCAACTTCTAGACTCCTCTGATGGGCCTAGTGCCTAGCCACCTTACTATACCATAGACCCTGGATCCATTTTACACTCCTCTAACTCTCTTAATTTCTTTCCATAATTTTTTTCATAAATTTTCAGTAATAAAAACACTTGATAAAAAACATTAAAAAAATATTAGAATTAGGATTCTAGTTTAGGAATATATTAGAATAGGATTTTTTTTCTTCTCTTTTAAATTCTTTTTGTGAAAACAATACAAATAGTAGAACATAATAGAAATTTTTAGGAATTTTTTCTTTAGATTTTTGTTAGAATTTTTTATTACTGTTTATGTTTAGTAACCATTTTTGTTGCCAAGATTTCATGCTTCACTTTTACTTGCCGAGATTTGAGTTTTATGCAGATTTATTGTGTAATATGCGAATATGTTTGAGTTTTCAATTGTGATTTATTTTCACATCGTTGATGCCTCGAAACCTATTTCAAGCATTCGATCTATGACTATTAGCTTGTTGATGCTAGCTCGCGCAAAGCATTTTGGGTTTCTTCGCTTTGATTGCGCTTTTTGCAGACATTATTGTTCGTTTGGTATTATACTGCTTTCAGTTTATCTTTCTGCATTTTATTGCTTTCTAGATATCATGAGAAGCAAGATAATAAAGAGAACACGCTCGAAGTCACTGTTTAAAGAACGATAGCAAGCATTCCGCACTTGTTTGCTAATTGTGTTTGTGTTTGTTTTCATGGGTTGACGATCGATGATATCATTCAATTAGAATTGAGATAACGACTTCGATCTTTGCATGTTCCCCTTAGGATTTTCATTTTCCTTTGTTAACGATTGATGATGTCACTAAATTAGGATTGAGATAATGACTTCGATCTTTGCATGTTCCCCTAGGGTCACTCGATTAGGGTAGCTTTCGAGCTAGACATTAGGATAGTTATCTTGCTAACATAGGGTAGAGAGTTCCCTTTTCATCCTTGACGTAGGGCCATCGTTGTATGATAACATTATAGATTAGACTTTAGATAGTCTCCCATAGGTGTTTTCTTCCCATTTTACATAATTACATTTAAAACTAAAACTTATTTTTCTTGGCAAATGTATAAAACATGTTAACCATACAAAAAATCCTTTTCACGGTAAAAAACACCAACTAATTCATTTCTTTTTGCCATTCGGCTTTTCTCTTCTAAGAACGTGTTGATTCCTTTCTACTACACTGCGTGAGTCTCCAATGGTCGAGCGGCGGTGGAATGATTGAATTTAACATTGTTCATTTAAAAAATACAAACAAACGGAAATTTGTGAGCCGAACTACGGCGCTATGATTCCTTAAAAGGGATACGTAGGCATCTGGTCACGGGGCTCAGCCGAGTAAAAATTTATAAATATTTCCTTCTTTTCCTCATGTTTTCTTTGCATGTGTTCCCTCTTTGCATTTTTATTTTAGCTCTTAAGCATTAGATTGAATACACCCTTTGATTAGAATAACAATAGTGGATCATGTAGAGTACTACGGACGTGAGGGATACTAATACCTTCCCCTCGCGTAATCGACTCCCGTACCCGATCTCTCGGTCGCAAGACCTTGATTTCTCCTTTCAGGTTTTTATTAGATGATTTTCCTTTCCCTGTATGTGGGGTAAATAAATACTCGGTGGCATCATCATTGATTTTGCCGCTACATAAAAAACTTGACTTCACTGGGGAAGATTGACCAATTGCTGGTCCATCCTATGAGTCACTCTTAGCTCATGTTTTTATTTTCTTTGGGTGTTTAACTTTATGATTTATAGCTTATTCATTTGTATATATTTGAGCATATGTATGCATTGCATTTTATCGATTTCCATATACATGGAATTTGTATTACATGTCATGCATCATTTTGAATTTATTTTATACTTATGAGTTTCCCAGAAGTCTTACTCAAGGTCCTTTGGTCGTTTGAAATAAGTTGTCTTATCAATACAACACTCGTGCTAAGAGAAGATGGAGAACATTGAGCAAGAGATCTTTGAACACCACAAAGAGGTAACTACTTTAAAGGCTGGTATGGAGTATCTAACTGCTTTGGTTAAAACTTTAGTTGTTGCCTAAGTCAATCCTTCTAGGAAGGAAGAAGAGACAACAAAAGCCTTCACAGAAACTCTGAAATCATTCGTTCATGAGAAGGTGATGATCAATGCACCCAGTGATTTCCCTAAAAAGGTGAATGTGGGAGTGCTTCTAGAAGAGGATTTGTGAAGGGGATGCTTATCTAAATATGGTGTCTCAGCTAGTGGTGTGAAGAAGTTTGATAATAACTTTTCTAAGAGAACTAGAGGAAAATACAATCATCATGAGAATCTGCATGTTTCTCCTGTCATCCATGTGTTCAATTTACCTCATGTCGCTCCAGTTTGTCAATAGAATCAGCAAGTTTCTGATCAGAGGAAAACTCAGTGATCAAATTCCAACAAACTATACAGAGTTGTTTCTAGTCCTGATACAGAGAAATTTGGTTCAAACCCGACCTCCATCGAAGATTCCTGAGAAGAGCCTTAGTACTACAAAGCTAATTTGACTTATGCCTTTCATCAGGGAGCCCCTGGGCATAGTATCGAACAATTTTATCCATTAAAAGCTGAAGTCTATAAATTGATCAGAAGTGGTATATTTTCATTTAAGAATATTTGTCTTGAGGTTCAAGTTAAGTCTTTGTCTAAGAATAAACATGATTGAAAGATACCCTGGAGTTTAAGGATGATTAGTCTTCTCAGTTTACTAGCAATTTTACTGATTTCTCATTTGTAATTTTTCTTGTTTATCATTGCACTATTTGCATGTAAGATCTTTTTTTGCATTTGAATGATTATCTTAATACAACGAATATGTTTGTCTTGAAGAAAGCCATTCATTGCACTCGTATTTGTTTTCAATTTTAAATTGTTTTTTTCATTGTGATACCAACTTGTTACCTATTCTCTTGTCTAGGCAGAGATTGGAGGGAGAATGATGTATTTAAAACACAAAATTTCTAGTTGTATGATTTTGAATAAAACCATGTTGACGATGTACATGCATTGTTTAAAATCTCCAAACACTGGAGATATAAGAGAATGAAACCCTTGTTAACCCCTTTGAGCCTTGAAGTAGGAGTTTCTTTTTATATTCAGAAAAATCCTCATTTTTAACCTGGGGTAAGGTAGTATTCAGTTAATTTGATCGAGCATTCAGAACCCATCAGGAGTGCACATCTAAGGATACAATAATGGTTATCCATCAAAAGGCTGGAGAAAGTCAAAACCTCAATGGCTAACCTTCACTTATCAAGAGTATGTGTGTATTGATGATATCCCAGTGGGTATCTCTCACACATCAGGAGGTTAACATATGACAATACAACAACGGTTATCCCTCATCTACTAAGAAATAAGGCAGTCTTAATTCTTCCAATAAGTAAAAAATAAAGCGAAATCATGCAACATGTTCAAAAGGAAAGAAAAGGTAATATGAAAAAATGAATGAAAAATGAAATGAATAGGTAATGATGAAAGAAAGATACAAAAAGCCTCGCTAAGCCGGAACTTGAAAAACAAATTGCTTAGGTAAAAGTCAAGGCATCCTGTTGGACTTCTGAGTTAAATTCAAAAGGAATTTGTCCAGGAAAAAGTTAGGGAAATCAAGGAAGCAAGGGAAAGCCTGAAAGGCAAAAAAGGATTACAAGATGAAGATCCTCAGCAAAGAAAGAAGTTGCCTGACCAGACACCAAAAGTAAAAGTGAGTGACTAACATATCCAAAGAAAACCTGGTTGGTTCCTCAACCATCTCAAAATCTCTTTTGAGAGATGAATGTTCGTGTCAAGTTAACTGAATTTAGGACTAGAGGACATCATGAAGTGGGAGGGCACCAAATAATTTTGAGCCTTGAAAATCCGTTTTTTCTAAAACCATGAACCAGGCCACGTTACAACCTTCAAAAGTCATAATTGAAGCAGAGTTTATTTCAAAAGCATACTTCAACGAGATAGTGTTTCCTGAATCCCATGAGTTTTGCCAAATAGTTGTGTTGGTATCAAATGCTTTTGTTTTTTTTCATACAAAAATCAATTTGGCATCCTGGCTAGTGATTCTTTCACAAGGTTTTGCAAAATATTTTCAATAAAATCTTCAAGACTTACATAATTGTTGCATTGAAATTTTCCTTCTCAGAATAAACATTTTTCGCATGTAAAAAAACTGCTTGATATCAAGGAAGCTTACATTTGAGTATCAACAAAGGGCATGTCACCGGGAAGAAGTTGTTGACTAAGAGGATGCAATATTCAACCAATCTAGGGCAGTTACGTCGAGATTCGTCAAATCCCTATAAGCCTTTTGGCAAGGAAAATTATCTTAAAAGCATACAACCAAGGACAAGTTGTGAAAGTTATCTTGATCAGCACGGTAAACTTGGGACACCAAAGTCGTTTCCAGATTTTTGTCAAGACAATTACTATGTTCTCCCCCGAGCCGAGGATCTTCCTCAAGAAGGATTGTTTCTCATGCTCTACCTTGTAGATGCGTGCATGGTTTCCTCTACAATTGTTTACCAGTTAGTAGTTCTCTTTCAAGTTGTAGTGTGGTGTTGGGTTTGTAATCCCATTTTCCCCAGTTAAGTCTTGGTTCAGATTTTCTCCAAGTTTTTATTTGATGTTGGTTTTGTAATCCCATATTCCTCAGTTAAGTCGTGATTCAGATTTCTTCGACTGAGTGTGATTTATTTCCCCAGTCGAGTGGTGATCAAGCAAAGATTGTGAGTTATGAAGCATTCACTCAGTTGTTGGATACTTTATCCCTTTGTATTGAGAAGTGATGTAGAATCTCTTGCAGAGAATTACTCCCTCCAGTTATGACATTGTTGTTGTTGTTTTCCCCCAAGTAGCCAAACAAAGGCATTATATCTTCTAAGAAGTGTTGAGACAACTGTCAACTTTTCAGGTTTTCTCTTACTATGTGTTGAGTTTGATTTAAAATCCCTAGAATTTTGACATCTTATTGTGATGTTAACTTTTTTACTCCGCAGATGAGTCGAGGATGATGCTTCCCTCTAAAGTTGTTATCCCATGAAGTTTCTTGATTTCTCCTCAGAGAAGTTTGCACAACTATTATTCTTGATTTCGAAGAATGTATTTGGGCTCCCCTTAGCATGTGCGGTTTCTTTTTCCCCAATGAGTCAACACGATATCCCCTTTTGAGGTCTCGACGATGTGGTTTTCATCTTCCCTAGTGAAGTCAGTATTGGAATTTCCAGTTGAAGTCTAGACGATGAGGCGTTGTCTTCCCTATTCGAAGTCTGTATGACATTCCCCGGTGAAGCCTAAAGGAGGGTGTTATGTCCCTGCAATTGTATTATTTTATTGCTATCAGACTGTGTTCTGGTTATTCTTTAAGCCATATTATTCCTAGTGAAGTTAAGATGTGAAGTAGGACTTTATTTCCTCAGTGGATGCTTACTCTCTTATGAAATCTTCATCAGGGATGTGATTTAACCGAGTGTTGTCTTCACCCAATTTGGTGTTGTCTGGTTATTCCCACAATTTTTTGTCTGTTTTATCAGCATATACATGACAACACTCATACATCCACACATACATCATGCATAGTTAAATTAAAATTCATTTCTCATTTGCATTCATTGATGTTTTTCTTTGCATATTATCCTCGTTGCAGATTTCTATTACCCTCTCTCCAATAGAGTTTCAACTTTAAGAAGAAAGTGTATATCCTTTCAATTTCCCCATTGAGTTATCTCTTGTGGAAGAATTTTACTTTATATTTCCTATCCAACTCATTATCTGGTTGGAAATTGATCCCCATTTGAGTTTACTCCTCATTGGGTGGTGTCTTGGTTGACTGTTTCACTGCAGTTTGTTCCTAGTTTGAATTTTGGTCTTTGACAACAATATTATTTTGATCCTTTCTAGGATGTGAGCCTTGGATTGGGATTGTGCATTTATTTTGCACATGAATACTTTATCTCTTCAGCAGGAATGGGTTGGTATTGCCTCAGGAAGTCAAAATTTGTTTCCCAATAGTGTTATTGAAATCCTTCTCAAAGCGGCAAGTGGCGGTCTCTTTATTTGAGTAGCATGTATTTCCCCAGTAAGTCGGTTAGTTTCTAGAGAAGATTATTTCTGTTTACTCTGATGGATGGTAGTCTCTTTGTTATGGGAGATAGTTTGTTGTCGAGGATTAGTTTACTCCGATGGATGATAGTCTCTTATTTATGGGAGATAGTTCGTTGTTGAGATTTTACTCCGATGGATGGTAGTCTCTTTGTTATATGAGATAGTTCGTTGTTGAGATTTTACTCTGATGAATGGTAGTCTCTTTGTTATGGGAGATAGTTCGTTGTTGAGATTTTACTCTGATGGATGGTAGTCTCTTTGTTATGGGAGATAGTTTGTTGTTGAGATTTTACTTCGATGGATGATAGTCTCTTTATTATGGGAGATATTTCGTTGATGAGATTTTACTATGATGGATGGTAGTCTCTTTGTTATGGGAGATAGTTCGTTGTTGAGATTTTACTCCGATGGATGGTAGTCTCTTTGTTATGGGAGATAGTTTGTTGTTAAAAATTTACTCCGATGGATGGTAGTCTCTTTGTTATGGGAGATAGATCATTGTTGAGGATTGATGTACTCCGATGGATGGCAGTCTCTTTATTATGAGAGATAGTTTATTGTTGAGGTTGGTTGTACTTCAATGATAAAGATAACTCGTTGAAATATTTTTACAGTAGTTTATTACCCTTTCCGAGTGGAATACCTTGGTGAAAGAAGAAGTGGAGACCCGTTCTAGGTGAAACACCAGAATTTTGGGAAACTTGTTATTATTAATACATATTCCTACCTTTAGTGGAAGTTGGTAGTTCACCTTTAGTAAAAGCTGATCCTCTCTCTATATCTCTACCTTCAGTAAAATTTGGTGTATCCCTTCCTTGTTACCTTCAGTGGAAGTTGGTATCTCACCTTTAATAAAATTCGGTGTATTCTCTATCTCTACCTTCAGTGGAAGTCGGTAGTCCACCTCCAGTAAAAGTTGGTGTATTCCTGTTCCTCTACCTTCGGTGTGAGTTGGTAGTTCACCTTCAGTAAAAGTTAGTGTATCTTCTATTTCTTTACCTTCAGTAAAAGTCGGTATTATTCTATTTTTTTCCTACCCTCATTCCCGAGTTGGTAGGTCACCATCATTCGTTAGTCAGTATTTACCTCTTTATCCTCATTGGTATCCCCAATAGAGCTGAGTTATTTCCAACCATAAGTATTAATGTCAATTAGGTGTTCCCATCTATAAGTGTTGATGTCAAAACCTTTGTTCCCAGCCATAAGTGCTGATGTCAACCTTTCTTTCCAGTCATATGTATTGATGTTAATCACTCATTTACTAGTCTTGATGTTGATGTTTACCATAATCTCTAAGCCGATACTATCTTACCGTTTATATTCACGTCCTTCGGGTTAGTAGTTGTCGATCCCCTGTGAGTTCATGTTACTCTCTTTTTACTATCTCCTCTATGAGAGAATAGTTCACCATTATCAGTTAATCATTGTTAACCATTACTTTTCCTCGTTTTATCGAGTTGATGTTACTCTGTCTCCTCTCTGGGCTTTACCCCAATATAGTTGAGTCCTCTTTTCCCAAGTAGAGTTGATTTGTTTCCAATGGATTTAAATTTCTATCCTCAGAGTCGTGTTGTTCCCCAGAGATTTATTTTCCTAGTCAAACTATTTTTGGTCTGTTGGTTTTATTTTAGCTTCCCCAAGTGTGTCTTGTTCACCTGCATGAATTTTATCTTTTACATTCATAATCATGACCATTCCATGGCATCTTAGGGCCAAAAATAGAGTTTGTTTTGTATTTAAGCATCTTTAATCACGTCGAGACGAAGATTTTAACCTTTTCGTATCTCCGGATAGAAGAAACTTAAATAAGGGCATCTCTTATACCTCATTTCCCCCCAAGATCCCTCATTACATCATATACATCTCATGCATATCATTGATTCCATGGTTACAGGATCAAATGGCTCTTGGCATTAGGGCTTTATGAGATTTATGAGATTTTCTCGAGAGGGCTTTATGAGATTTTCACCATCAAAGATAATCTGCCTCAGTGTTATGCACTTCAGAACACTGCCCTTGACTAACCAGTGTTGGAAGCCGTTTTAACCATGCTTGAGTGAATGGCCATGCATCTTCAAATTTTGAAAAGATTCTCCTCTAATCAACAGATTCTCAGAGAGATTTGTCAAAACTCGACATAAATGCCCAAGTTTGACTGTACTTTGAGGGATCAAATTCTGACCTGAATGCCTCAGATTGGATGAACACTTACTCAACAGAGTATTCAACATGCTCTCTATTCCCTTTAGGGTAGTCAAACTCTGAGATACGTCTATTTCTTCTCAACAGAGTACTACCATTGAAATATATTTCCCCAGCTTAACAGAGTCTCGACAAACCATTTCCCCGCCTCATGCTCATGGAGAAATATGTCTTGAAAGACAACACCTCCTCGGGGTAATTGACTTACATCTTGAAAGTAGGTTAGTACACAACTGTGCTTCTCAAATTGAAGTAATTCCTTCTCCAATCGGATACTTGAAGAAATATGTCCCTCCAGACCAATAAAAAGTAATGCACCACTGCTCGATAGAGACTCTAGGTAATCAACTTTTGCAATATGCTTCAGATTATTTCTTAAACTGGTATTCTTTTACTCAACAGAGTCAATAGAAGGTCTACCCCAGATTAAGATCATTCTCAAAAATGACTTACCTTTCAATGGTATCCTGAAGCAATTTGTCCCTCGAGATAATCAAACTTCCATATGATGCTCATTATGCAAGCTCACTTGATGTTTAAGCACTTATTCACATGCAAAGAATGTTTATTCTAAGAATGATATTTCTAATGCAATGCTCATGTTTGTCTTGAAGTTTAAAAACTTTTTATTGAAAAGATGTCGAAACATTGAATTTTTCTTGTGCGAAAGAAAATAAAAAGATGGAGTGATACCAACTCAAAAGTTTTAGAAAACCTCATAGGATTCAGATTATCATACTCTTGTTAGAGTGTGTTTTCGAATTATCCCATGTTTCAGTTATGACTTTTAAGGGTTGTAGTGTGGCCTGGTTAACGGTTTTAGAAAAAATGATTTAAGGCTCAAAATATTTTATGCCCACACATTCTCCATGATGTTCTCCAGTCCTACATTCAGTGAAGTCAATACGAGAACTCATCTCTCGAGAAGAGTTTACAATAATTGAGGAACCACTGTGGTTTCTTGGACATGGAAGTCACTCACCTTGGCTTCTTTTGTACTTCTGGTCACACAAATTTCTTCTTTGCTGAGGATTTTTATTTGGTAATCCCTTTTCGCTTTTAGTGCTTTTCATTTCTCTTTAACTTTCCATAACTTTTTCCAGGACAATTCTCTGTGATTTCTGATTTCCCCAAGTCTAGTAGGATGCCCTAAATTTTTCCTAAGCGACTTGTTTTCAAGTTTCGACTTAGAGGGCTTTCTTTATATTTTTTATTCACTTTTGTATGAACAAGTCGTATGACTTTGAGTCTTCTGACTTGCTGGAAAGGTGTGACTACCTTTCTATTTGGTTGACGGGGAATAACCGTTATGGTATCATCGTATTTGGTCGAGTGAAGGATAACCATTGTAGTTTATCCTTAGATGCATACACTTGATATATGAAGGATAAGGTGTGATTGATCCTCGGATGCTCACTCCATATGAGGTTTGAATACTCGATCAGATTAAGTGAAATCTACCCTGCCACGGGGTAAATGTGAGGGTTTTTTCTGACAACAAAATAAATTCCTACTTCAAGGCTCAAAGGGATTGACGACGGTTTATCTCCCTTATATCTCCGGTGTTTGGGAATTTTAAACAATGCTTATACATCTTCAGCAGGATTTTACTCAAAAGCATACCATTTAAAATTTTTGGTATATTTCTTGTCATCCTCCCTCCAGAGGTATTTTGCTTTATTTAACAAGAGTTAAGTATCAAAAAGAAAAGAAAGAGAAAGAAAAGGAAAAAAACATTTAAGAGTGAGTACAAATGGATTAATTCAATACAAACATATTCAATGAATTATGATTAGTATTAAAAAATAAGCAAGTTTTGCATACAAGAAAATACTAAACCAAACAAGAAAGATTACAAATAAGAATGCAAATGTAGTTTGAAATATCCATGTTGAGGAGACTATTCTTCGTATGGACTTGTTGCTTCAGAAGATACTCTAGAAGTCTTGACATTCACTAAGTCAAAGGAGACTGCAAATTTGATTGGCTAGTATGAAATTGATGATCTTTGTACTAAGCAAGCTTTACACTTCATCTTTGAATGGTTTACAACCTTCAGTTGAATGGTCGGGTGCCTCAGCATGGTAATCACAAAGGATATTCCCTCAAAAGATGTGATAAATTCTTTATCAAACAAATTTCCATAAACTACATCACAAAGTTTCTTCTACTACATAGAAGAAATTCTAGCCATCTTCTACTACACAGAAAAGAAAATCAGTCGGTGTATTCTGGGGCATCTCTGATCAGTAGTTTTTACACAGTTATTTACCATAAATTTCAGTTATCTTTTCTTTTTATTGTCGAGTGTTTTATTTTATTTTACCACTTTTTATGCGTTGGTTGTGTGTTTTCCTATTTTAAGGTTCACAAGAATAAATCGGGACAAATCAATGCGAAAAAAGGAAAAAAAATCAGAGTTTCAGAAAAGTTTCCAACACACTCCAGGAGGCCTGACACGACCACTTGTGTCACCTGACACGGGTCATGTCAGACAATGTGCTAGTTGATCAGTTTTCACTAAAAAAATTCATAACTAGAGCTACGGGAATCAGATCGATGCATTCTAATATTCGTTGGAAAGCTGAGAGAAAAATTAGCAACTTTCATGTTGAAGTGAGAAGCTGATTTGGACTATATAAGCCTCGAAGAATTCATTAAAATTATAGACTTTAGAAATTTAGTTGTTTTGGGTCATTTTACTGGTTTGGTTTATGTTTCCGACCCAGTTTGAGTTAGTAGTGAAAACCCTTATTTGGTTTATAAGACTTTTTAGCCAAAAGAAGAGGAGAGAGAAGATTGGAGAAGACAAGGGTTACGGTGGAAGGATATTTTCATGAACAGACAGGATTGAAGATCGAATTTCTTCCAAATACTTATAATGTTTACAATTCATCTTTTGTTTTCTTTGAATAGTATGAGTAGCTAAAACCCTGATGCTAGGAGGTGTCCCAGATTTGATTTTGTAATGACGTTCAATTTCTAATTTCATCAATTCCATTGTTTTTATTATTTAATTTAATTGTACAAAGTTTTTCATGCTTTCTTTATCGGACAAATAAGGATTGTTCTACGGTTAACGATTAGTTGGACGGAAATTGTTAAGGTTTTTGTACAATTAGACTAAATTAGATATCACGTAGGACTAGGGATGCCCTATAAGTTACCAGATAACTCTTGATAAAACAAAGGCTTGAATCCATCAGATATCTCTAAGGACTTAGGATTTAAGTTGAATTTTCAAAGGTTTCCTCACTAAGGACTTAGGGGAAAATAATCTAAAGGGCTGGTAATTGAATGTTATGAACTTGTTGAAGAAATAAAGATTCAAGGTTGTTACATGGAAGATTATACACTTTACCCTAACATGTTCCTCATGCTAGTAAAAAGCCAATTTATATTTTTGTTTATTTTACAGTAACAATAACCAAACAAAACCCCAAATTTAGCTTTTGTTTAATTGAACCACTAATTGAACTTGTTACTTCTTTGCAGTCCTTGAGATTGACATTCGGGGAATTTCCCTATTATTACAAGAGGAAAAAATAGTACACTTGCTATTTTTTTCATCAATCTCCTTCTAGAGAAAAGAAGCACCGTCTTCTACTACACAGAAGCAAAATTCCAAAAACTGTAACAACATATTATATTACACAGAAGAAAATGAACTTTATCTTCTACTTCAAAAAAGAGAAGTTTTAGCAACTGAATTTCGGGGAATCTCCTTCATCACAAAAGAATCTCCGTCTTCTACTACACAGAAGGAAAATCTAGCAACCATACCAAAGGATCTTATACTACACAGAAGAAAATAAACTCTGAATGTGGAAATCGACCTTTGAGATATTTTTTCTTCTACACAATAGAAGATGCCAAGAACTAGATATCTTATACTTCTTCATCACATAAGCATTACCCCATCTTCTACTACATAGAATAAGCGCTCAGCTGAGGAGAAAGAGTATGAAACGATTTGTCGACCATGGACTCGACATTGGAAAAGGAGCCAGCCAAGTGCCATACTTTATAATTTAACCCTATTAGTCTTTAATATGATAACCAAGTGCCCCAGAATGGGAGAGAGATCTAGCATTTGCATCGAAATCAGGAAAGAGGTTTGTGGGAGGAGAACCCAAAGAATAAAACTTTACCAATTGAACTTCCAAAAGACGAGAAAGTAACTGGATGTAACACATTAAGATCATATCAACCCGCTTCTCAAGCTTCTTCTGTCTCTACTGATAAGCTTTTCCCCATAGATTCACTTGGAAACAAGAAACTAGCTGTTGGCGAGAAAATATGGGAACACAAAGTTCTGGATGAGACCCACAAAGTATCTCATGATTTGAAAAATATCCCATAGGCTGGTGATGAATGAAATCTCTTATTGCAACAACGTATACATGATCATTTTCCTTTGCTGACACTGTCTTCAGAACTTCCATACCCGACTCGACTGAGTCTTCAACTGGTTATTTTTCCCCTTAAGGATTTCTGACTAGGGCCATTGCTTGCATGTCCCAAATAAATAGCCTCATCTGATTTGTTTTATCTCACCCGATTCCTCGCAAATTCATTCCATTTCTTTTTCGGATCGTGGAGCAGTGAAAAGTTAAGATTCCCAATTTTAAAAAAGAACATCGGGCCTGAATAAGAATTCCCCACTCTGAGTACCTGTTATGAATGCATGAAGATGCATGAGGTAAATGAGTGGATGCAATGCCATGTTCAATCATTTTCAAGGAACTCACATGCTTTTAATTTTTATTTTTATCCAATAAGTGATGGACAAACACAACATAAGGCTCACAAGCACGATTCCTTTGAAATGGAAAGAACATGTGTGTTAACTTTTTCATGCATACATTTTTTTACACGTTCCTTTTTTTTGTAAAATTAAATATACCATGATGCAAGGTGAAATAGCACATGGGATCAATGTTTCTAACATTCGAAATCACCAGCATTGTCTTTGAATGTGTCGAAGATACCAAGATCAATAGTTCGAAACATAAATCATAGAAAACCAAGTCACCAATAAAACATGGTTGCCATTAGAATAAAGTCACCATCAGAATAGAGTCACCATCTGTACCTGTAAATATTATGCCCTCCCCACTCACGAGTAAAGACTAGGTCGGGATAAGCCAATGGTAACTGAAAATCATGGGTTCGCTTGAAAGCATTACCATCAAGCCACAGACGTGGATGACGATAACACCCCATTTGAACCTCATATGAGCGTAGACGACATGACCGCACTGGTAGAACCTTCGTCCAATAGCTATCATGTTCTACTCTATTCCTAAGTTTCCTAGATAGTGCACTCTAGCCTAGGTACTGGGCCTTTTACCTTAATAGTAACACCCACACAACATGGAAAACCAGAATCTAGCACAACAGATAACCAATATGGAAAGCGATAAGATGCAATGAAAACATATGCTCAAAATAAACATGTACAAAATAAACAAGATATATAGCATACCAATAAACACCCAATGAAAAGAAAACAATATCTAGGAGAGAATCTAGGATGGACCAGTAATTGGTCAATCTATCCCTAGTGAAGTCGCCAGCTGAAACAACCGGCTAAACTATCATCGAGATAAAATCAATGAAGTCCCATCGAATGTTTTGTATCCCAAAGGAAGGGAAAGGTAAGCGTAGAGTAAACCTGAGAAAAGTGAAATAACGATCAAACGACAGAGAGATCGAATAAGGGAGTCTGTTACGCAAGGGGAAGGTATTAGCACCCCACATGCCCGTAGTACTCTACGGTATCCATCTAAGGGTGTGTCTAAATCTAAAGCTTACAAGGTAAAAGAGGAAAAATGCAAAAGAGGTAATGCATGCAAAAGAAAACACGGGGAAAAGAAGGAAATATTTATAAAGCTTCGCTCGACTGAGCCCTGCGACCAGATGCCTACGTATCCGTTTTAAGGAATCAGAGTGTCGTAATTCGGCTCAATAGTTTCGGTTTGTTTTGTGTTTTTTAATGAACAATATTATTTTCTCCTTATGCAGCAACTCGACCTTTTGAGATTCACGCGTCATCACATAAGTGAATTAACATGTTCTTTTGAAAAGATTAGTTTTGATGCAAAGCCTGAAGGCGGAACATGTTTTGAGATTGTGGGTGTTTTTTACCTTGAAAAAGGATTTTATAGTTGTTAGATGTTTTATGCATTCGCCAAGAAAAAGGTTTTAGTTTTAATGCAATAATGTAAAAGAAAGAAAATCATCTAAGGGATACTACCCTAAATCTAATCCTTAATGTTATTATACAATGATTGATCCTAAGCTTAAATTTTGAAAGGGAAATCTCTACCCTACGTTAGCATGCATGGATACCTATCATAATGTCTATCTCGAAAGCTACTCTAATCGAGCAATCCTAAAGGAACATACAATTGTTCAAAGCCTAAGGGAACATGGCATATACAAGGATGAAAAGCAAACAAGCAATCAACAAGCTCAAGAGATCACACAAGGGAAATCCCTACCTAAGTTAGCATAACTAAAACCTAATGGGAAAGATAATTATCCTATAGGTAACATGCAAAGATCAAAGTCGTTATATCAATTCCAATTGAGTGACAACATCGATCATTAACAAAGGAAAACGATAAAGTCCTAAGGGAGCATGCAAAGATTGAATTTGTTTTCTCAATTATAATTGAGTGACATCATCTATCATTAACAAAGGAAAATGAAAATCCTAAGAGGAGCATGTAAAGATCGAATTCGTTATCTCAATTCTAATTGAGTGACATCATCGATCATTAACACATGAAAACAAACATAAATACAATTAGAAAACAATGGCACATAACCCGGAATTTTCCTAAACGGGCCTTTAAATAAACCAGAGGGGTTTCTGACATGATCATCAATAGAAGTCCCCATCATACATCTCTATTCCTACTTCTCATGGCATTAGAAAACAGTAAAGCATGGAAGTAGTAAAAAGAAAAGAGAATATCAAACAGATAACAATCCATAGAAAGCAAGCAGGAATATAAGAAACCCGAAGGACTTCAAGTGAGCTAGCATCAACAAAAAAATCATGTCAGAAATTGAACGTCTAACATAAGCTTTAAAGTATAGGTGTGAAAATAAATCACAAGTGGTGTGTATCTTACACAACCACACCTCATCCTTCATGAAAATAAAAACCAGACAAAACACAAAATAGTGCAAATACACATCTCATAGAATGAGAATTCAAACAAATTGTATCAGAATCTAATTCGTATCCCACAAATAAAGTGGAACACGAAGCAATCAAATCACAATTGAAAGCTTTCTCAAAGTACCTTGCACAACTTAGCAGACAAGTTAGTAATAATAAGGCAAACGTAAACGAAGTTACACAATCGAATAACAACTTAAATCAAAGTAGAATTATGAAGAAGAGAAATCCAAATAAGTCTCAAAACAAAAAGTTTAAAACTCGGGCAGCAATGTCATCCATTCATGAAAGTGAGCAAAAAATCGTGTTAAAAGCAAAGATAAAGGGAAAAGTACTTCAATTCTTAATCCAAAAATTATCAAACCAAAACACACATTATTTACAAGTCATCCTCTAATCATGGTCCAAAAATCGGCCCAAAATAGTGTTCGACAATTAACAAACGCAAGCTTCGATCAAGCAATGACCAATTAGAACAATTTTACAAAAAGGACTTAAAAGAAAATACAAGTCAACTTGAAAAAATGAGGAAAAATATTCTAAAACTCCCTAACATAATATAGAATCAAATAATTATTTTTGTGAATTTTATTTGCTAAGAAACGACCAAAATTTGGATCAAATCGCACAAGTGAATGCATACGCGTCGCCTTTTAAACACGTTAACAAAAAGAATTTAAATAAAAATGAAAATCGATTAAGAAAAATCTACAAAAAAATCTAAAAATTTCTAAGACACTAAATAGTCATAAATATATTTTTTTCCAGACATTTTAGAAGTCCTAAAATTCGAAATCGCAAGCTAATTCAAACAAACATCAAAGTTATGTATGACAACCAGAGGGGTGTATAACCTAATATCAGATTTGCACTAAATCAAGTTATACAGGCACTCAAGCCCACTAACAAGGAGGTGTAAACACAAATTCACCAGGCCCATCTTCATTTTGATCCAATGTCTCACAAAAAAGAAATAATATTCATTTTATTTGTCACGTTTTTTATTATTCAAGTGAGAAACATCAATTGGTCATTCTATCTCTGAGTCACTACGTGAAAAAATTCTTTTCCCGGCCAATCAGCATCGCCCTTTAATTATTGTGTTTATCTGGAGCTTGTGCAAATATCTTATTGGTTAATGCATTTATACCTAAACCACTCGTTGCATGTCATGCCTATGGTTAGAGACTAACATTGCCACAGCCAAACTTTTCGGTCACCTTCTTCGTCTACAACGGCCGCCAGAAAATATGAACTCCACTAGAAATGAATGTGCTTGGTACTATCTGACTCAGATTTTTGTTCTGATCACGAATTCGAGCTCTATTTTCCGTAAAACAAACTCATACATCAAGACACCATGGAATAAAACAAGATCTGAAAAATCACCTATGAATATATTCCAAGCTATCAAGCATATAACGAGCCTAGCTCTAATGTCTATGTTTCCATGGTCTATGCATATATTAAAAAATGCTGGGGCAACATACCAACGTGCCATGGTTGCTCTGTTTCATGACATGATCCATCATGAAATCGAAGTGTATGTCGATGATATGATTGCAAGGTCCCAAACTGAGGAGGAACACCTTGACCATCTACGAAAGTTGTTTGACCGTCTGAAGTTGTACAAACTGAGGTTGAACCCAAACAAATGCACCTTTGGGATGAGATCTGGAAAATTGCTAGGCTTCATCGTAAGCGACAAAGGTATTCAAGTGGACCCTGCCAAAGTGAAAGCCATACAAGAGATGCCAACTCCCAAGACAGAGAAAGAAGTTAGAGGATTTCTAGGACGATTGAACTACATTGCCTGATTCATCTTGCATCTAACTGCTACCTGTGAACCAATCTTCAAGCTGCTGAAGAAAGATCAAGTAGTACGTTGGAATGATGAATGTCAGGCCGCTTTCGAAAAGATCAAAGAGTATCTCCAAGAACCACCCATTCTTATGCCACCGGTTGAAGGGAGACCTCTAATACTATACTTAATAGTACTGGACAACTCAATGGGGTGTGTGTTGGGGCAGCATGACGAGTCTGGTGAAAAGAGCACGCTATTTATTACCTTAGCAAAAAGTTTACCGACTGTGAAACCTGGTACTCACTGCTCGAGAAAACTTGTTGCGCTTTGGTATGGGCTGCTCGCCGGCTGAGACAGTATATGTTGACTCACACTACTCTGTTGATTTCAAAAATGGATCCAATCAAGTACATATTCGAAAAGCCTGCCTTGTCCGGAAGAATAGCAAGATGGCAAATGATCTTGACGGAATATGACATCCAGTACATGACTCAAAAAGCAATCAAGGGAAGTGTATTGGCAGACCATCTAGCACATCAGGCAGTGGACGACTACCAGTCAATGAACTTTGAATTTCCAGACGAGGATATCATGGTAGTGACTGAATGTGAAGTACCTGGACCGGATGAAGGACCTGAGGAAGGATCCCGATGGTCTATGCACTTTGACGGAGCCTCGAACGCTTTGGGTAATGGAATCGGCATTATGATCATATCCCCTAAACGCACTCATACTCCACTCACTGCCCGACTATGTTTCAACTGCACCAAAAACATGGCGGAGTATGAGGCATGTATCATGGGTCTTCAAGCTGCAATCGACCTAAGGATCAAGTTTCTGAGTGTCTTCGGAGATTCCACTCTCGTGATCAATCAGGTCAAAGGCGAGTGGGATATGAAACACCCAAATCTTATTCCTTACAAGAAGTATGTGTTGACTTTGCTTCCCTACTTCGAGGAGATAACTTTTGAACACTTCCCAAGAGAGGAGAATCAGTTAGCGGACGCGTTGACTACGATGTCTTCTATGTTCAAAGTCAAATGGGATAACGAGGCTCCCCGGATCATTATTTGGAAGTTGGATGAACCTGCACATTGTTGCGATCTCGAGACCAAGGTAACTGAAAAACCCTGGTATCATGAGGTGAAGAGGTATTTGGAAGCTCAAGAATACCCCGAGGGTGCATCTGTTAATGACAAAAAGTTTCTGAGTAGGTTTGCGGCAAAATTCTTCCTCAGCAATGGCATTCTCTACAAGCGAAACCATGATTCAACCTTACTGCGTTGTGTGGATAAGACTGAAGCAGAAAAGATCATGGCGGAGCTACATGAAGGTACATTCGGAACACATTCCTGTGGACATACCATGGCAAAGAAAATCTTTCCGGCAGGATATTTCTGGTCCACAATGGAAGCCGACTGTTATCAGCATTCTCGGACGTGTCACAAATGCCAGATCTATGCTGATAAGGTGCACATTCCTCTGGTTCCTCTAAACATCTTGACAACACCTTGGCCTTTTGCAATGTGGGGCATTGATATGATCGGCAAGATCCGACCTACAGCATCTAACGGGCACCGCTTCATCCTAGTAGCGATTGATTACTTCACAAAATGGGTTGAAGCAGCTTCCTACGCTACGGTAACCAAGAACGTTGTGGCACGGTTCATTCGGCACAACTTGATCTGTCGATACGGCGTACCTGAGAGGATCATTACGGATAATGGTACCAATCTTAACAACAAGATGATCACTGAGCTCTGCGAGCAATTCAAGATACATCACCACAACTCTTCTCCCTACCGGCCGAAGATGAATGGGGCTGTAGAAGCAGCAAATAAGAATATCAAGAAGATTGTGCAGAAGATGATAGTGACCTACAAAGATTGGCACGAAATGCTGCCGTTTGCTCTTCATGGGTACCGTACCTCAGCACGGACGTCAACAGGGGCAACTCCCTTTTCCTTGGTCTATGGCATGGAGGCAGTCTTGCCTATTGAAGTCCAGATACCCTCTCTCCGGATAATAAAGGATGCAGGTTTGAGCGAAGATGACTGGATCCAGACTCGGCTTGATCAATTAAACCTAATCGACAAAAAGAGACTCACTGCTATTTGTCATGGTCAGACGTACCAAAAACGGATGATCAGGGCATTTAACAAGAAGGTCAAACGACAAGAGTATCAAGTCGGAGACCTGGTAATCAAGCGCATCATTCGTCCTCAAAGTGATCCCAGGGGTAAATGGACCCCTACGTATGAATGGCCATTTGGGGTTAAACATATCTTCTCAGGAGGAGCTATGATTCTAACCACCATGGATGGTGACGACCTTCCTCACCCTGCCAATGCAGACATAGTAAAAAGATACTACGCATGAATTAAAGACCCGCTAGGTTGACACACCTAGGCAAAATAAGGGCTTCCCGGCGAACCAAAAGGGTTCGGGCAAAAATAAGGGGTGAAAATGAAAAAATTGTACACCCGGCAAGTCGAAAACCTGAAAAGGCGGCTTGGGCAAAAATGGGTATCCCGGTGGACTGAAAACCCGAAAGGGCGGTCCAGGCAAAAGTTAGGGATAAAGCATAATACTATGTCTCATTGGATCACCTTGCATCCAGAATTCGGCATCAACTATCAGTTTCAGACGGCATCAATCAATCATCTTCATCTTCAACTAATCAGCAGAGTGATGAGACGCTTGAAGACATAAAGGCGATAGCAGAGTTGGAACCCAGTGGGATTATTTTTCACATAGCTTTTTTGTTTCCTTTTCACAAAAATTGTATAAACTCTATTTTACTCGGCGGCGTTCTCTTACTAGGACGCCATCCTCTTGTACAAAAACGCCTATTTACAGGCAAATTTCGAAATCAATACAAGTTCAATTTTTCAGACAAATTATCCATTGTTTTTCTTTTTTCTGTTTTGTTTTGCGAAGAACGTCCAATGTTCATCTTTGATATATGCATTTGACATAAATTGCTAATCATAAATATTTTCATAAGAAACAAAGGACTAATTACAGATGACATCAGAAACAGGGGCAATGATGAGTTGTCTAAGCGATCTAATTGCTTCGTCCACCAAGGTACCAAGGTAAGTTCAGCTGAAGAACGTAACCAAGTCACCTTAACTCCCCACATAGTAAGACCAGATTCAGCAATACTCTCCCCAGGTAGAGTGGGTTTCCCATCAGCCCTGAAAAGGCACAATATTCCCCTAGCAAGTCAGCGATACTCTCCCCAAGCAGAGTTAGTCTACCGTCAGCCTTAAGGAAGTTGGGTATCCCCAGGAGATCTCAACATTCCCCAACGGAGTATAGACATTCCTCAACAAGCATCCCCGACAGTCTTAATATAAGATTGTTCCCCGGCAGAATCCAAGTTTCCCCAGGAAAGTTGAATCTTCCTCCCCAGTAGATTCTGAAGCTTATCCCCAGTAGATTCTGGAAGCTTATCCCCTGCAGAGTACGAACGCATCTCCCCGGCTTCATTCAAGGGTTATTTCCCACCAGAGCTTATAACTGGGTTATCCTCAGCTAATTACCATGGAAAGATCGTCCTCGGCGAAGTTCTTCCAATCCCCAGCGGAGTTCATCAAATTCCCCAACATAACTTATCAGTGGAATCCCCAGCGGAGCTCTCATCAAAACCTCAGCAAAGTACCTCTTCCTACAGAGTAATTCCCCGCAGAGTAATCTCTCCAATAAGCTTATTCCTCGACGGAGGCGTCTTCTCCTACCGGTTTATTCTTGCAATCATCATCCCCAGCGGAAACGAAGAACTCTACTCTTCAACATCAGCCCAGGATTCAACAAACTCCCGACACTCGTCAAGGACTTATTTTCCTAGACGAAAATACATGCATAGACATTTCACATTTCATACATCCTGCTTACATACATGATAAAGTGCATACAACACTATCTCATTTTGAGCATCATGACATCATGCATTTCATACATCATGACATTGCATGCAGCTGATGTTTTGCCTTTTCAAGAAAAAAGGTCAATCCAAAGATGATTACTATCAACTATCACAATTTCCAGATTCGATTCCTGTATCTAGCCAGGGCATATCTGTGAGCGATTGATTGTATATTCGATACCTATATCTAGCCTGGGCATATCTGTGAGCGATTGATTGTAGATTCGATACCTGTATCTAGCCAGGGCATATCTGCATGAAGAGTTTGAAGATCAACCCCTGTAACAGGCCAGGAAATTATCTTTCATTCTCAGGATAGAGGTTTACACCTGTATCCAGCCAGGAAAGTTATCTCTACCAACCTTTTACAATTCCAGATTCGATACCTGTATCCATCCAGGGCATATCTGTGAGCGACAAATTCCAGATTCGATACCTGCATCCAGCCAGGGCATATCTGTAGACGATAATTTCCAGATTCGATACCTGTATCTAGCCAGGGCATATCTGTGAGCGTTTGATTGTAGATTCGATACCTGTACCTAGCCAGGGCATATCTGCATGAAGAGACTGAAGATCAACACCTGTAACAAGCCAGGAAACCATCTTCCTTTCTCAAAGTATGCAAGTTCTCGCTAAGGAATCTCTTACGCGATCAACACTTCCAAATGGCATCTATAAGCCCATTCCCAACAAGGTTCTGTCACACCTCCAGAGGCATCTATAAGCCCATCCTCCTATCCATCCTATCTCCAAATGGCATCTATAAGCCCATTCCCGCCATCACATTGCTGATACTCCAGCATGCGAGTGAAAATTTCAGGGCACTCTAGTGTCCAATCTCCTTTTACCCTCGAGTCGCGAAAGGCAAACTTGCCAATCTAACTTTTAAGGTTCAAGAAGATTGAACAGGGGCAACTGTTGTACCCCAAAATTTTCCCTCTCATTTCACCAACATTTTCTCACCACAAGACCCTTGGAGCTCAAGATCAAGTTAGGGTTTGCCCTGCTCAAGACTTCTCCTTGCACTGTTGACCCAAATTAGGGTTTAAGTTTGCACAAAGATGTTTTGACCTAAAATGCCCAAGATGACTTTCATGCTTCATGTTGGATTCACAAGTTTATCCATACCAAGTTTCAAGCCTTGATTCCAATATTTGCCTAGTCAATTGGACAGTTGACCTAGAAATCAGCTGTATTGGGGAAAAAGTCAACTGTGGTCAATTGACAGTCAAACCTCATGAAATTTGACCCACATCAACATTATGAACTCATATGAACCATTTTGTCAAGTTTGGATCACGATTCCACAAGAAATTTGATCAAATCACCAAAAGGGCAAAATGGTCATTTTTAGGGTTTTGACTGCACAAAGGCAATTTTTGACTGTTGGACCTGACCAATGGCAAAACAAGCTCACATATGGACTCAAGGACTCAATGGAATTGTCTTGACATGTTCAACAAATTCAAAAGATCCCAAATGCACAAGATTGACAGATGAATTTTCCAGTCAACTGAGCAAAATTTGACTGTATACTGAAAAGTCAAACTTTGACTTTTTGGTCAAAATCAAGTGCCAAGATTCATTTTTCATCAGGACATGTCAAATTATGAAACTTGTTCATCAAGAAATCAAGAAATCACAAATTAGGGTTTGAAATGAAGAAATTTCATAACTTAGAAATTTTCTAAGTTATGAAAATTCCTAATTTTTTCCTAACTTTGTCCCATCTTTTCAGCAAGATACATTTGGATTCAAACAAAACTCAAAACATGAAAGTTGTAGTCCATTGCAAAATCTACAACTTTGATTCACAAAGTTTCCTCAAAAGAAGCTTGTAGCTCAAGTTATGATTTTTGGAACAAGGGTGCAAAACATTCTTAACTTAGAAATATTTTGACCTATTTTAGGCAGGATTTTTGCCTAACTTCATGGACACTTTTCACATGCTTCCACATGGAATTTCAACTTGCATTACAAATATGGATTGTAGTACACATTCCAAGTTTTCCAAATTGTCCAAGAACTTCTCAAACACCCTTGTGGTTAGGGAGAATCGAATTTGTCAATATGGGCAAAAGTCACTTTGTTCATGAGCCATGTACATGTTCATAACTTGTGCATTTTTGAAATCAGCATGTGCAAGCTAGTTACAAGCCTCTAATCTCATTTACACTCAATAATTAAATTCCAATCCATTGTGTTTGAGCATTATTTTGCTCATTTGGTCATTACATGAAGAATTAAGCCATAATTAGAAAAAGTAACTTATCCATTCTTGTAAAGCATGGCTTTATGTCAAAAGCAAATCAAAGAAGTACAGGCCATATCTTTGGACACAAGATTCATGGACATATCCCACTGATCAAGACTCAAGTGTGCAACATAGTTTAGGGCTTGGGACAGGCTTGTATAGAAACTCACATTTCCTTGCTTCACATAGAAAAAACTTGGCATATTGATCAACAACTCTCATTCCTGTCAACAAAAGTCTAAGTAAACTTTCTCCACAATTTCCATACATCATAACTGATCTGAAACACGAGCCAACCACCTTTAATACCTCCCCAAACACAGAAACACCATTTTGCTGCACAAAACAGGGCATCCCTGCAGATTGAGTGGCACAACTCAATTTGCTCGTGCGTTTTGGCCAAAGCTGGTTCATACACACTCCCTACCATCCATACAAACTATCCCAAGCCCTAGCTACAGACTGTAACACCTCTAACCAAGTTCACCATTTTCATTTTTTCAGTTGTGCAGGTTAACTTCCATAGCTCGTTTCAGTTAGTTCCAAAGCAAGCTAGAGGTTGGAGAAGCATCCCTGGACCTCAAGCAAGCTATACAAGTCCTCACATTGCATTGAAAATACCTCCATTGTCATACACGAATCAGGATGAACAGGTAAGTTTTTTGAACTTCTATCTCTCTATCCAGGCATAGTTAGGTTTAAGTTTATGAAGAAAACATGTTCTAATCATAGCCCTGAAGCCATCCATATAGTTACTTTTCATTTATATTATGTGTGCTAAGAGTATTTTGAATCTGAACATCTGAAAAAAACTAGGTCAGGAATTGGGGGAGAAGAAATTCTCTCTCATTTCTGAGAGTTAGATTAATTTTTTTATATGTTTAGAATCGTGGCTTCAAGCTCTACAAGTTTCATGTTTTAAGATTTGTCAAAGGATCAAAGAATTAGGAGTTAGGGAGATGAACAAGAAGGCGCGCGTTTTTTGTTTGAATCTGGCCAGAGGTTGAAGACAAAGTTCTTCTGGGCTGGGCCTGTTTCATCTTTCTATTTGCACCACTTTTCCACACTTGCACCCCCTTGGCCCATTGTGTTTATTTTTATCATTTTTTGACTTTTTCTTTTTGTTTCTGACTTATTATTTTTTGCCAAAATATAAAAAATATTAAAAACATTTTTTTCAACCATTTTTGCATTTTATTTGAATTTTATTTGTTTTATTTGAGTTTATACATATAAATAACATATATATATATCCTTTTATTTAAAATACTAAAAATAATACAAAACATTTTTATTTTCTGATCTTATTTTATTTTACCTTTTGAAAACATTTTATAAAAAATATTCTTTTTTTTTTGTAAATAATAAATATTTTATTTTTGTACATATCTAATATATTTAATAAATAATATAAATACTTATATATTTATTAGAATATTTAGGAAAAAAATACAAAAAATAATACATTTTCATTTTTATTAATATTTAACCTCAAAAATACTTTTTTTGCAATATACTTTCTTTTTATTTATTTTTTGTACATAATTAATAAATGTTGTATATAATAAATAATTAATACATTTTATTTAGCAAATTAGGGTTTTGCCCTAAACATGAAAATACCCAAAAAAATTAACCTTTTTTATTTTTGTTTATTTGTCACATGAAAAACATTTTTACATACATATAAAAATCATTTTTTTGCATCTTGCATATTTATTTTATTTTATTTAATTATTGTACAATTAAATACCTTGTAAATTCCATTTGGATTGTAATAGTTTAGATTTAAATTTCTTGCTAAATATCCCCCATTTGAACATTTGTACCCCCCATCCCATAAATTGTATTGTAATAATTTAGGATTTTATTTTCCGCACTTTAAAGCTTTCTAAAAATGCCATGATAGACTTAGGGCTTTGTATGCAAAAATCAACCAAACAATAGCTTGACCTAATTCAAAGATAACAAAGCATGAAAATGGACAACACTAATCACACTTGCACCCCTAGGGTACTCCACTTGTTGCCTTCAATAATGGGCCATGTTGCATGTTAAGTTTCTTTGGCAAAAACAAAACAATATCAAATGATCATAGTCCCTCGATGACGCTTTCGAAAGTTGCCTAAAAAATGATCAAGTCCCTTAAAGGAAAAGTTGCCAAAGACACTTGGCACCATTGCAATCATGGTCTAAACGATGATCCGCGCCCGTCCCGTTCACATCCTAACACAAGATTGTCCACCAAATACAATGGTGGAGTAAAATTGTTAAAAGGGTTAAAAACATAGGAAAAATCTTTGAGAAATTTAGGGGTAGACAAAACTCTTAGTTACTTGCCAACTTGCAAAACAAATCCTTGCCATTTTTTTCAAAACACACATCACAACACACTTTCAAAAACAACTTTCAAAAACATTGAAAACTTTTCAAAATACATACACCTTTGTATACATTCAAACATGAATCATTACAAAGGTTGCCACCACATTGGCCTCTTTTCAAAAACATTTTCAAAACCCACACACAAAGCACCATTTCAAACAATTAAAATCACCATTTCAAACAATTGAAAACACAAGGCAAGTGATCTAAGAAAGTAACTAAGAGCCCATGGATAACCATGGATAGAAAGGGGGCTAATACCTTCCCTTTCTATAATCTACTCCCCGAACCCAAGAAAACATCTCAAAGGTTTTTGCTGTGCTTTTTAACCTTTCCTTAGGATAAAATAAAAAGTCGGTGGCGACTCCTTCTCAACCGAAACATTTTCAAAAACAAACGCAAAACCTCAAGTCAGTTCTCCCACCGTATCACATCCTCCATCTAATCCTCGCTAGAAGTGCCACTAACTTCGGTACCCGAGTGATGTCATATAAAACATCATTCCAACATAAGGATGGGAATTCATATCATTATAGAAATATATAATAATAAGTAATGCTAATAAACATACATCAAAAGAATTCATTAGACTTCACATAATCATGTATTAAACATACCTCAACATAATTCACATGATCACATTTACAACATTGCTCAACGATACAAGATTCAAAGATAATCAAGCACAAATACCACATATGTAACATTCACACCAATATCACATAATGCACACCAATTCATATTTCACATCGATACATGTGACTCCAATGCAAATCAAATAATGTAATATGCATGTAGTACCAAATGTTTTCCTTACCGGTCGATCTGGGTCCATCCCTCAGACAGATAACCACAAATAAAAGCTTGATTCGGTCTTAAGTTTTCAAACCCCATTCGGTGTTAGGTTTGTGACAAGTCAATGATTCCCACGGAATTACCAAACATTGCCTCTTGACACAAATGATGCATGTACATGTGCAGTTTCAATAATCATATGCAATTAAGACCATCCCTCATTCTTAATCATACAAGCATATTTCACATAATTCAACACATCTGAATTATCTTCACCCAATTGCAGAACATACATATATCATGTTGTTGTACCCCAAAATTTTCCCTCTCATTTTTCAAGGCATTTCTCACAAGGTTTCTCAAGGTTCAAGCTTGCACGATTACATTTGATTTTTCCAGTACCAAGCTAAAAAGGAAATTGTCAAAAAAGGGGGAAAATAGATAAAAATAATCTTTTTAATAAAATTGGAGAAAAATAAGTCCTTTCGACTCAGTTCCTTCGATTGGCCTTTTGGCCTCTTTCTATGCAGGCTTTGGTTGCATCCTTTGACTGGGTGTTTCCCTCTGGAACGCTGACTTTGATTTACAAGTCATAAGTTTCCTACATGCCACATTCAATTGCATCTTTTGCCTCATTGGGTTCACAATGCCATGACTGCCTATATGTCTGTTTCGTTTGGTTATTTGATGCTTGCATGCTACACAAACTTTCCATCCATGCTTGCTGTAACGCGGTGGGAGAACTGACTTGGTTTTTTTGCGTTTGATCGCAAATGTTGCGGTTAGCAAGAGTCACCAACGACTTTTTTTTTCCAAAAGGAAAGGCTGAAAAGAACAGGAAAAACCTTTGAGATGTTTTCTTGAGTTCGGGGGGTAGATTATGAAAAAGGAAGGTATTAACAACCTTTCCACCCATGGTTTTCCATGGACCCTTAGTTACTTGCTAGATCACTTGCTTTTGTTTGAAAATATGCTTTGTGTGGTTTTTTGAAAGTATTTTGTAAAGATGCCATCGTTTTAGGATAACTTTGTAATGATTCTCGTTCGTAAGAATGTATACAAAGTGTTGATATTTTGAAAATGTTTTCAAGTTTGAAAGATGTTATTGAAAGTGTTGGTGTTTGTTTTGAAAATAGCAAAGATGTTTTTTTTTTAAATTTATCAAACAACTAGGATTAATCTACCTACTCAAAAGTCTTTCATGTTTATTTCCTCTTTCCTTTGACATTATTATCTTACCATTGATTTGGTAAGTAACCCTATCTTTGGATGTAAAAGTGACGGGCGTGGGTCATCGTATAGCCATGATTAGCAATGTTGTAAGATATCTTAGCATTTTCTTTAAGGGACTAAGATCATTTTGAAAGGCAACATGGATAGCATCACCGAGGGACTATGATCTTGTATTTTTGCTTGTCTTTGCTAAGATACCTCACATGCATAATATGGCCATTTTTGTAAGGCAACAAAGTGGATTTACCCTAGGGGTGTAAGTGTGTAAGTGTTTTGATTTACATGCTTGATTTATCTTTGAATTAGGATTTGCTACTTGTTGATTTTATTTTTGCCATACAAAACCCTAATTATTAGCATTTGTATATAAAGCATTTAAATTGCGGAAAATAAAAATATTAAGCTATTACATCATTTAGGGGAGGGGTGTACAAATTACAAATGGGGAATTGCAAGAAAATTAAATCTAAATAATTATTACAACCATATTGAATATTGTACAAAAATGAATAAAATAAAAATGCAAGAATGTAAATGCAAAAGGAAATATGATTTTTTTTTTCATAAAAAGGTTTTTTTTGACCTAATTAACTAAAATAAAATTATTAACTAAAAATAAGAAAATTAAGATTAAGTTAGTAAAATAAATTAATTTAAAGAAAACAAGCTTTTTAGGGTGTTTGTGAATTTAGTTATTAAATAAAATTAATCAAATAAAAGTCCTAAGATCTAAATTGAATTTATTCACAAGAAAAATAATATATTATAATAATTAAGACTAATTATCTAAGTATTAAAAAAAGCAAATTAATTTGTTAAAGGAAATGTTCTTTGTTCTTTTAGCTTTATGGAGAAAAAAATAAACTAAATAAAAAATAAATAATAAGAATATATGTGATACGGTGGGAGAACTGACTTGAGATTTTACGTTTTTATGTTCGCAAATGTTTCGGTTTAGCAAGAGTCGCCACCGACTTTTTTATTTTATCCTAAGGAAAGGTCAAAAAGCACAGGAAAAAACCTTTGAGATGTTTTCTTGGGTTCGGGGAGTAGATTATAGAAAGGGAAGGTGTTAGCACCCTTTCTATCCATGGTTATCCATGGGCTCTTAGTTACTTGCTTAGATCACTTGCTTTGCATTTCAATTGTTTGAAATGGTGCTTTTCAATTGTTTGAAATGGTGCTTTTCAATTGTTTGAAATGGTATTTTGTGTGTGATTTTGAAAGATGTTTTGGAAAGAGGCCATCGTTGTGGCAACCTTTGTAATGATTCTTGTTTGAATGTATACAAAGGTGTTTTTGTCTTTTGAAAAGTTTTCAATGTTTGAAAGTGGGGTTTTGAAATTGTGTTGTGAAGTCTGTTTTGAAAAAATAGCAAGGATGTTTTTGCAAGCTTGATCAAGTAATTAAGAGTTGGTCTACCCTATTTTTCTCAAAGATATTTCTTATGTTTTTAACCCTTTTAACAGTGTTGCTTCACCATTGCATTTGGTGAACAACCTTGTGTTAGGATGTTAACGGGACAGGCGCGAGTCATCGTATAGACCATGATAGCAATGGTGTCAAATATCTTTGGTAATTTTCTTGAGGGACTTGATCATTTTGTTTAGGCAACTCAGATAGCGTCATCGAGGGACTATGATCTTTTATTTTGTTTTTGTTTTGCCAAAGTGCTTGACATGCAACCATGGCCCATTTTTGAAGGCAACAAGTGGATGAAACCCTAGGGGTGTAAGTGTGCATTGTGTTTGTTTTTCATGCATGTTTATCTTGGATTAGGTCAAGCTAGTTGTTGATTTTATTTTTCATACAAACCCTAAGTCTAAGCATGACATAATTTGGGAGCTTTTAAATGTGCGAGAATTTAAATGCTACACTATTACAACATGATATAGGGAGGGGGGTACAAATTTGAATTGGGAGTATTTGACAAAAAAATAAGTTCTAAGTTATTACAACCATATCGAATGTATAGGCACTATTTAATATTTAAATAAATACAATTAAACAAATATCAAATAAAATGTATTATGCAAAAAAAAGAAGATCTTTATGTATGTGAAAAGTATTTTTTCAATGTGAAATGTAAATAAATAAAAAAAAGGGTCAATTTTAATTATTTTCCTATTTAGGACAAAAACCCTAATTCTTAATAAATAATATTATATACAATGATATACTAATTTATACAAAAAAAATTATATTATGAAAATGATATTTTTAGTAAAAAATTTTAATAAAATGAAAATGTAGTATTTTTGTATTTCTTGACCTAATTTATTTAATAAAACAAGTATATATATATATATATATATATATATATATATATATATATATATATATATATATATATATATATATATATATATATATATATATATATATATATATATATATATATATATATATATATATATATATATATATATATATATATATATATATATATATATATATATATATATATATATATATATATATATATATATATATATATATATATATATATATATATATATATATTAATCATATTAAATATGCAAAGATAAAAATTAATTATTTACAAAAATGGGTATTTTCAAGGAAATGTTCTCAAATATAAATATAAATGATAAATGAAAATAAGTATATTTTTTGTATTATTTTTGAGTTTTATTAAAAAGAAAATAGTTTATTTACATATTTATACTTAGTAAAATAAAAATAAATATCAAATTAACATGAAAAATATAGAAAATAATTTTTTGGCATTTTTTATATTTAGACAAAAAATAATAAAGTTAGAATAAAAAATAAAAATGTCAAAATGATGAATATTCAAATAAATGGGCCAGGGGGGGTGTAAACTGAAAAGTGGGGTGTTAGAAGTGAAAACAACCAGGCCCAACCCAGTCAGACTTCTTCTTCTTCCTCTTGTTCACAAAAACACGCGCCTCTGTACATCAATGGCTATCTCCTGATTCTTTGATTTTTTGACAAAACTCATAACATGAACATTGTAGAGAATTAAACAACGAATCCAACCATATAAAAAACTTGGATTAACTCTCAAAGACCAGAGAGAATTTCTCTGGCCCTAATTTCTAACCTAGTTTTTTCAGAAAGTTCATGAGTGAAATTCTCCTAGCACGATTAATGTAAATGAAAACTAAGCATATGTATGGCTTCAGGGCTATGAGTACAACATATTTCATTCACAAACCTAAGCCTAACCATTCCTAGATAGAGAGATAGAAGTCCATGAAATACCTGTTTCAGTTGACTTTGAGCTGGACAATGTAGCAACCTTCAATGGTGTTTGAGCTTCTTTTGAGCTTGCCTGAGGTCCAAGGAAGCTTTCCCAATGCTTGGCTTGTTTTGAAATAGCTTGAATCGTGCTGTAGAACTCGACCTGCAAAGCTTTGAAACAAAAATGGCAAAGTGTGTTAGAGGTGTTACAGCTTGCAATGGGGGCCTGTGATAGTTCAGGTGAGTTGATTGGAAGGTGTTTGAACTATCTTTGGACAAAACGCACGATGGAATTTGGTTATGGCTTGCAAAATGCAGAATTGACTCTGTTTTGCAGAAAAATGGAGGTTTTGAGTATGAGGAGGTTTGAGTGATGAAGGGGTCGTGTTTCTGGCTTGTTGGGAAGTATGAAACTTGTCTACAATGTTTGTGTAAGCTTGTCTTAACAGATATGAGAGATGGTATATGTTTTGCAACTTTTTTTTAAGCAAGAGTGTGGAAATGATGTTATAGCCTTGTACAGACCCTCCTATCACCCTGCACACAACACTCTTGGCACCTCCAATTCATGGATTTGGTTTGCAGTCTCAGATTTTGTTCAAGGCTCAATTCTTAGTGTTTTGACATAAAGTAACCTTTTGCAAAAATGGCAATATACCTTTTACCATTTAGGGCTTAATCTTGTGTACAATGCCCTAATGACCAAAACAAAACCTTAACTCAATGGATATGCATTAAATTATGGAGTACAAGTTTGTTTTGAGGCCTGCAAGCTAGCACCAAACATGCTGATTTGAAAATGCAAGTTTGTATGAACATGCATTGGCCATGGACAAAAGTGAGTTTTTGCCAACTTCAAGCATTCGATTCTCTCTAACCACAATGGTGTTTGAGGATTTCTTGGACAATTTGGAAAGCTTGGAACATGTACTATAATCCATATTTGAAATACAACTTGAAACTCCAAGTGGAACTATGTGAAAAATGGCCAAGAAGATGGGTCAAAATCCTGCCTAGATTAGGGCAAATTTTCTCTAAGTTAAAAGTTTTAGGTACCCTTGTTCCAAAACTCATAACTTGAGATACAAGCTTTTTTTGAGAAAACTTTGTGAAATAAAGTTGTAGACTTTGTGATGGACTACAACTTTAATGTTATAAGTTTTCTTTGAATCCATTTTCATCTTAGTGAAAAAAAGGGACAAAGTTAGGAAAAAATAAGAAAATTTCATAACTTAGAAAATTTCTAAGTTATGAAAAAATTTTATTTTAAACCCTAATTTGCATTTTTGGGTTTCTTGATGAACAAGTTTCATAACTTGACATGTCTTGATGAAAAATAACTCTTGGCACTTGATTTTGACCAAAAAGTCAAAGTTTGACTTTTCAGTGTACAGTCACATTTTGATCAGTTGACTGAAAAATTCATCTGTCAATCCTATGCATTTGAGATCTTTTGAACTTGTTGAATGGGTCAAGACAATGTCATTGATTTCTTGAGTCCATGTGTGAGCTTTATTTTCCATTGGCCAGGTCAAACAGTCAAAAATTGCCTTTGTGCAGTCAAAACCCTAAAAATGACCATTTTGCCCTTTTGGTGATCTGATCAAATTTCTTGTGGAATTGTGATCCAAACTTGATCAAATGGTTCATATGAATTTATAATGTTGATGTGGGTCAAATTTCATGAGGTTTGACTGTCAATTGGCCACAGTTGACTTTTTTCCCAATACAACTGATTTCAAGGTCAACTGTCCAATTGACTGGGCAAAAATTTGAATCAAGGCTTGAAACTTGGTATGGGCAAACTTGTGAGTCCAACATGAAGTATGAAAGTCACCTTGGGCATTGTAGGTCAAAACATCCCTGTGTAAACTCAAACCCTAATTTGGGTCAACAGTGCAAGGAGGTGTCTTGAGCAAGGCAAACCCTTGTTTGATCTTGAGTTCCAAGGGTCTTGTGATTGAGAAAATGTTGATGAAATGAGAGGGCAAATTTTGGGGTACAACAATATAAATATATTTTTTTGGATTTTTTATTAATGAAAATAATAATAATAATAATAATAATAATAATAATAATATTAATAATAATAATATTAATAATAAAGAAAATATAAAATAAAAATAAAATAAGAAAAGAAACAAAATAAAATAATAAAGAAAAATAAATGGGCCAGGGGTATAAATAATAAGGAAGGGGGTCAGAAATAGCAAAAAAAGTTAGGCCCCATCATTTGGAAGCCCAGGCGCTGTAAGAATACAAAAAATGTAAAGAAATGTGAAAAAAAAGAAGCAAAAGGCAGCGCGCTGAGGTTCGAACCCATGACCTCTTGATTACCAGCGCGCTTCCTTACCACTGGGGTGGCTATACACCCGTTAATATAACTGAAATGATAAATATATAATACAAAACAAGTCCTGAATACACTTCATCTTCAACCTCCATCCAGACCACCTGTATATTCACCAGTTCTCAACAAAAATGGAAAATGTAAACAAGAAAGTTGTTCCATTTTTCCATACGAATCCAACCATATAAATATCATAAACTATAAGTCAAAGATGAATGAGAATTTTTAAAAGTACCAAATTATGACCTAATTATTTTCAGAGGTTTCAGATTCAAAATTCTAACTACTCAAACAACAATAATGAAATATAAGGATATGGTTAACTTCAAGACAATGATATCTACATTTCTTATTCACAAATAAACCATTAATGATGCTTGTATGAAGAGTTCAAAAGTCAGAAAACTCACCTTGTAAGAGGGTATCGTGTTTTGAGTTTGAGCAGCTTTTGATGAGTTTGAGTGATTTGGTTAGCTTTCTCAAGTTCCCATGAAGCTAATATGATGCTTGGCTTGAGTTGAAAGTGGCTGAGGAGTTCTGGAGAAGTCATGGTGCAAGGTGCTATTTTTGAAAATGGTAGATGGTGATGGAGGTGTTACAGTCGTGTTGCAGGTGTTGAAATTGTTTGTATATGTTATTTAGAAGCTTTTGAAAGTAAATGGCCAAAAAATGCACGAGCAAATTTAGAGATTGGATCCAAAACTCAGAAATGGCAAGTTTTTGAGATTTTTTTGGTGGTTCTATACTTTAGGGGGTTTCAGGGCTTGAGCATGCGTGTTGTTTCTTGCAAATGACTTGTGTATCTATAAGCAAAAGGGTGGAGATGTTTTGTATAAGAGGTTTCTGAGTTATAGAGTTATGGCTCAAATGCTTGATTTTGAAGAAAAGTGAGAAATATGGTTTCAAGGTAGAAAGTAAAAGCATGTAGAGTGGTCAGGCACTTTAAACATGTTTGCTTCTGACCATTTATCTTGAGTGTGGACATAGGAAACAAGTTAGGAGCTCAAGGAGAGTTGATATTTGCAAAAGCAATGCTTTATCAAAATAGCAATGGTAACTTTGTTCCATAAATGGAAAATTATCTTGGATAAAGCTTGAATTAAGTGGATAATAGCTCAAAATCAAGTACAATCTTCTGATTAGGGAGAGATCTTGAGGTTTATAGGCCTGCAAAGCAAGATTTTGCATCATAGGCTTGAGATTTGAATTCTTGTTCATAAAAAATGACCTATAATTTCAGTTTGAAAACCCTAACTTCCTCTCTTCGATTCTCCTTTCTCAAGAATGATCTCAAGAAGTTCTTGGAAATTTTGGAAAGCTTGTAATGCGCTCTACAACCCCTCTTTGAATCACTTTTGAAAATTCCCCTTGGAACTATGTAAAAAATTTTCATGAAGTTAGGTCAAAATCCTGCCTAAACTAGGGCAAAGTTTTCACTAAGTATTTAGTTTTATGACCATGACTTCATGGATTAATAACTTGAGATATAAGAATTTATAGGAGAAGTTATGTTAATAAATGTTGTATATTTCATGGATATCTACAACTTTCATGTTGAAAGTTTCTTTTGAATCATCATGCATCATGGTGAAAATTTGGCTCAAAGTCATGAAAAAATATGAAGTTTTCAACACTTAGAAAAATTTCTATGTTTGAAAACTTTGACTTTTCAAAATGAAATCTTGACTTTTTGATTTTCTTGATGAATAAGTTTCATATTTTGACATGTTTTTATGAATTGTGATCTTTGACACTTGATTTTTACAAAAAAGTCAAAGTTGGACTTTTTAGTATACAATTAACTTTTTATCAATTGACTGAAAATCAACTACCAATCCAATTGATCTTGAGCAATGTTTTGATTCATGTAATTAGGTAAAAATGATGCAATTTAACTCTTGAGATCATGCCTCAAACTAATTAACTATTTGCTAAGTCAAAAATCAGAAATTGCCCTTTCTCGGTCAAAACCCTAATTTTGACCATTTTGCCCTTTTGATGATTTGATCAAATTTCTTGAGGAATTGTGGTCCAAACTTGATTAAATGATACATATGATTTTATAATGTATATATGGATCAAGAAATTATGAAGTTTGACTGTAAATTGGCCATAATTGACTTTTTCCCCAATACAGTTGATTTTAGGTCAACTACTTAATTGATTGAGCAAAAATGTGATCCAAGGTTTGAAACTTGACATGAGTAATCTTGGGGGTCCATAATGATCCATGAAATTAATATTAGGCATTGAAATTTCAGTTATCCTTGTGCAATCTTAAACCCTAATTTCAGTCATCAGTGTTTAAGGAGGTGTCTTGAGCTGATCAACCCTTGTGCAGTCTTGAACCAAATGAGATCTTGTGAGAAAATATTTGATAAATGAGAGGGGAAATTTTGGGGTACAACAGCTGCCCCTGTTCAATCTTCTTAAACCTGAAGAGTTAGATTGGCGGATCCGCCATTCGTGACTTAAAGGTGGAAGATGATTAGACACTAAAGTGCCCAGAAATTTTCACTTGAAGATGAATTGGGAATGGGCTTATAGATGCCATTTGGAGGAATGATGGAGATTTGTTGGAGATGGGCTTGTAGATGCCATCCATGGGTGATTGTTGATAGAAAATGGACTAAGTCTGAACTTGATTTCCACTGAAAAAGAATCATAATAAGTCATTGGAGTGACTTATCTGAACCAGAAGAAATCTTGTATGTTGCTTGACTGGGAAGAACCAGAATAAATTGTTGTGACATTTATCTAAACCAGAAGTGTTCCTTTGGAAAGTATCAGGATAAACCGTTGAGGGGTTTAAACTGAACCAAAAGAAACCTTGAATATTCTTTAGTTGGAAAGAATCAGAGTAAATCTTTGTGTGATTTATTTAAACTAGAGCAAGTGTCCGCGGGAAAGAATCAGGATAAACCGTTGATATTTATATGAACCTGAAGTGTTCATTTGGAAAGAATCAGGATAAACCGTTGAGGGGTTTAAAATGAACCAAAAGAGATCTTGAGTATTCTTTAACTGGAAAGAATCAGAGTAAATCTTTGTGCGATTTATCTGAACCAGAGAAAGTGTCTGCATGAAAGAATCAGGATAAACTGTTGAGAGATTTATCTGAACCCGAAGTGTTCCTTTGGAAAGTATCAGGATAAACTGTTGAGGGGTTTAAACTGAACCAAGAGAGATCTTGAATATTCTTTAACTGGAAAGAATCAGAGTAAATCTTTGTGCGATTTATTTGAACCAGAGAAGACGTCTGCGAAAAAGAATCAGAATAAACCGTTGAGAGGTTTAAACTGAACCGACAGGGGTTTGAAAGAAATATCTGTTATGTTAATGGTTGACCAATCCTTTCTTGGGAATTGATCTGTAATTGACTTGTTGAAAATTTGACGATAATTTTATGTTGATTGATCTTTCCTGAAAAGGATGAAAGGTTAGTTGTATGCAATGTCATGATATATGAAATGCATGGTACAACGATGTTCTCAAAATAAATGAGATTGTGTCGTATGTATTTGTGCTATCAATGTTATGACGTATGGATGCAATTTATGGACACATTAATTGTTATGTCGCAGTGTTGCTAGAGTCAAGGAAAATAAATCCCTGAATACCGCTGGGGATAAGGAGTGTAAGTTTTCATGTTTTGAAGTTGAAGTTTGAGTTTCCATTTGTTATAGAAATAAACTCTGTTGTGTAAGGGAAACACTGTATTGGTTGTAGACCTCATGAAATCCTGCTGGGGAATCCTGAGAAACTGGGCGACTTTCACTGTGGAAATTTAGGAGCTGTAATTAGAAGTTTTGTTCTGTCTGGGATGTGAGAGAGCTTGATATCATTAAGCTGTATACTGGAGATATGTTAGCGATCCTGTAGTGGGATGTCCTGTTTTCCGCTCTTGCTGGAAAATTATCTGCGGCAGATTTTATGGAATAGTCTAAAGATATTATCCTATTTCTTAAAGCCATTAGTGATTGTCTTTCTATTTTGTTCATTTTGTAAATAGTAGTCACGTTCAAATGCATATGTTCAAAAATAAATCATTGGACGTTTTTGTAAACAAAACACGAAAAAAGAAAAAAAAACAGATAGTTTTGTACTTTCAAAGGGATATCTTTGTACTGATTTGAATAAGTATTTTTGTACAATGAGGCGAGCATTCTAGTAAGAGAATATTGTCGTAAAAAATGAAAATCGATACAAAGAAAAGATATCTATGTGAAATAATCCCATGGGGTTCCCATTCTGTTATAGCCTTCGTGTCTTTGAGCGTCTTGTCCACTTGTTGCCTTGTCCGAAGTTGATTGGATTGATTAGACCTATTTGAACTTGTCAGTCGATGCTAAAGGTGATCCAACGAGACATAGTCATACGCTTTAATTCCCTAACTTTTTCCTGGACCGCCCTTTCGGGTTTTCAGTCCACAGGGATACCCTTTTTTTCCCAAGCCTCCCTTTCGGGTTTTCAACTTGCCGGGTGAACAGGTTTTTTTGTTTTATCCCTAATTTTTGCCCGAATCTTTATGGTTAGCCGGGATGCCCTTGTTTTGCCTACGTGTGTCAACCTAGCTGGTCTCTTATGCGTAGTATCTTTTGACTATGTCTGCGTTTACAGGGTGTGGAAGGTCGTCGCCATCCATAGTGGCTAAGATCATTGCTCCACCAAAGAATATGCTTTTGATCACAAACGGTCCTTCGTATGTAGGAATCCATTTGCCCCTGTAATCACCTTGTGGTAATATGATACGCTTGATCAGCAAGTCGCCAACCTGATATACCTGACGTCTAACTTTCTTGTTAAAAGCCTTGATCATACGTTTTTGGTACATCTGGCCATGACAGACAGCCGTAAGCCTCTTCTCATCTGTGATACGGTGGGAGAACTGACTTGGATTTTGCGTTCGTATTCGCAAATGTTTCGGTTGAGCAAGAGTCGCCACCGACTTTTTATTTTATCCTAAGGAAAGGTTAAAAAGCACAGCAAAAACCTTTTGAGATGTTTTCTTGGGTTCGAAGAGTAGATTATAGAAAGGGAAGGTATTAGCACCCTTTCTATCCATGGTTATCCATGGGCTCTTAGGTACTTGCTTAGATCACTTGCCTTTTTTTTTCAATTGTTTGAAATGGTGCTTGTGTGTGTGTGGGTTTGAAAATGTTTTGAAAAGAGGCCAATGTGGTGGCAACCTTTGTAATGATCCATGTGGGGATGTATACAAAGATGTATGTCTTTTTAAAAGGTTTTCATTTGTTTTTGAAAGTTGTTTTGAAAGTGATTTTGAAAGTGTAGTGAGGTGTGGTTTTGAAATTAGACAAGTGTTTTGTTTTGCAAGTTGACAAGTACTTAAGAGCGATCTACCCTAAAGTTCTCAAAGATTTTTGTCATGTTTTTAACCCTTTTAACAATTTTGTTCCACCATTGTATTTGGTGGACAATCTTGCGTTAGGATGTGAAAGGGACGGGCGCGGGTCATCGTTTAGACCATAATTGCAACGACGTTAAATGTCTTTGGGCAATTTTCTTTAAGGGACTTGATCATTTATTTTTGTTTGTTTTGAAAAGTTTTATCGAGGGACTATGATCATTCAATTGTTTGCTTTGCCCAAAGAGACCTAACATGCAATATGGCCCAATTTTGAAAGGCAACAAGTGGATGTAACCCTAGGGGTGTTAGTGTGCAAGTGTGTTTTGTTGCATACAAGAGTTTTTCTTTGAATTAGGTTTTTCTATTTCATTGATTTTATCTTGTCATACATGTCCTAATTACTAGCAATAAGAAGCGGAAATGTAAAATCCTACGCTATTACAACAATTAGGGGAGGGGGATACACATTTGTACATGGGGGGTTCAACGAGAAAAATAGACAAAAAAGAAAATAGCGGAAAACAAGATAAAGAGAGAGAGAGAGGGAGCCCGTGCGCTGTTGGGAGGCCATCAGAAGTTCTGACCCAGATCCGCTGCCAGATGATCAACCTGTTAGTGAAACTGGATGAGTCAGAACTTCTGACTCTAGAACCTGCAAAACAGAACCTTGTTAGTGGGGAAATCAGAAGTTCTGATTTCCCTGCGCTGCAAGACAGAAGTTTGTTAGTGGAGAAACCAGAAGTTCTGATTCTGCTGAAAAGGCAATAATTCTCAGAGGTTCTGATATTACTGACAGCAAAACAGGCTTCAGATGTGCTAACATCAAAGTCAGCACTTGGCTTTTCCCTGTACTAATCAGAACATCTGCAATCCTGTTGTTACTCCACAAAACAGGAAACATATTTGGAACAGATCCAACAAATACAAAAAAATGTTTTAGAGGTCAGAGTCAACAAGGTCACAGGCAGATCCTATACTGGCTCAGAACGTTCTGAGGTATGAAAATCCTCAGAACATAAACAACAACAACATGATATTTACATTATGTTATATGCACAACTGATGATGCTTAACAGCGTGGTGAGGGTCAGCAGGTGCTTACCTGACTGTTTGGAAAGTTGTGGAGGAAAGTTTTAGCTTTTGGTTCTGGTGGTGTTCTGGACAGATTTTCTTTGAAAAAAAGAGGAAGTAAAGGTGTATGCGTGTATAGGGTCAGAAGTTTGGAAAGAGCGTTTTTGGTTTACAGAAAAGAACTGGATATTTGATGAAGTTTGAAGGTGAGAAACTCAAAGTTATGAAACAAAGCTGGGGATTTTGACAGAGTTTCAGAAGGCTGGGTTGCTAGGAGTTTTGTTTCTCACTTAGCAGTTTCTGTTTCTGTTTTTTCTTAAACGTCTTTGGCAGTGGTGAAGACTCTCTATTTATAGGCAAAGTTCTTGTGGATGCCTTGAACATTTAAGGCGCCAACAGAGTTTGAATTTGTTCTTTGACAGAAATTCCTGGGAAGTTGTGATACAGATAGCTTTCAGCCTAGGTTGCAGCAGCAGGCGTAGATTGGGGAGAAGTGACCTCTGAAGTGGGCGGTGGCGTGAAGACCCATGCCAGAATCTGTGCAAAAGCATTTTCCAAGCCACACGTGAATGCTCAGGAGTGGTTGGAAGCATTAATGGGCATTAAATGGTGACAAGACCTGTCAATACCAACATTCTGGTAATGGAAACCAGCGTTGAATTAGCAGCGTAAACCATGCTCTGGCCTTGGCTACCTGTTGCCTTAGTAAGCTCTGGAGATTCTCCTAGTTTTCTGGTACGTTCCTTGGATTTACTTCTGGACAATCTGGACTTAGAGATTCTGTATCAGTGTAACACCCATTCTTCTGACCTTTCATCTTCTGATTTCAACCTGTTCTGAAGGAGCCTTCAGACTTTCCTGCTTCTCTTGCATTCCTTTAGCAAATTCTGACTGAGCTTGTGTAACTGCTGAAGGGGCATGTTCTGTTTGAGGCTTACATTCTGAACCACGTTTACAACTTCTGATTGAGCTGATGTAGCTGCTGAAGAGCCAACTTCTGACCACGCTGAGCCAAGCTTGCAACTTCTGACCGTCTTCATCTGGAATGGGTCCAGAAGTTCTGAAGCGCTGATTTTTCTAAAAACACTTATTTTAGAGAAACATTTAAGTATTTAGAATTTGATTTTTTTTTTCTTTCAAGATAAAAGCGTTGCTTCTGGAGTTCGTGAGATCATCTTGCTCTTGTAAGTGACTTGTTTGGGCAAAAGGATATCTCAGGACTTGGATTTGTTTCAGGGGGACTTTGAAAAATCCAAGATGGTTTCCTGAAGAAAGGGGAGGGCAAATTTTGGGGTACAACAGTTGCCCCTGTTCAATCTTCTTGAACCTGAAGAGTTAGATTGGCAAGTTTGCCTTTCGCGACTCGAAGGTAAAAGGAGATTGGACACCAGAGTGCCCGGAAATTTGCACTCGCATAGTAGAGTATCAACAATGTGATGGCGGGAATGGGCTTATAGATGCCATTTGGAGAGGTGGTGGATAGGGAGATGGGCTTACCGATGCCATCTGGAGACGTGACAGAACTTTATCGGGAATGGGCTTATAGATGCCATTTGGAAGTGTCGATCGCATAAGAGATTCCTTAGCGAGAACTTGTGTATCCGAGAAAGACGGATGTTTTCCTGGCTTGTTACAGGTGTTTGATCTTCAGTCTCCTTATGCAGATATGCCCTGGCTAGATACAGGTGTCGAATCTACAATCGGTTGCTTACAGATGTGCCCTGGCTGGATACAGGAATCGAATCTGGAAATAGTCGTTAATAGATGTGCCCTGGCTGGATACAGGAATCGAATCTTCGAACTCTTCAGACGTGCCCTGGCTAGATACAGGAATCGAGTCTGGAAACATGGTCAACAGATATGCCCTGGCTGGATACAGGAATCGAATCTGGAGATGTTGTAGTTGATAGATGTGCCCTGGCTGGATACAGGAATCGAATCTTCGAACTTTTCAGACGTGCCCTGGCTAGATACAGGAATCGAGTCTGGAAACGTGGTCAACAGATATGCCCTGGCTGGATACAGGAATCGAATCTGGAGATGTTGTAGTTGATAGATGTGCCCTGGCTGGATACAGGAATCGAATCTTCGAACTTTTCAGACGTGCCCTGGCTAGATATAGGAATCGAGTCTGGAAACGTGGTCAACAGATATGCCCTGGCTGGATACAGGAATCGAATCTGGAGATGTTGTAGTTGATAGATGTGCCCTGGCTGGATACAGGAATCGAATCTTCGAACTTTTCAGACGTGCCCTGGCTAGATACAGGAATCGAGTCTGGAAACATGGTCAACAGATAGATGTGCCCTGGCTGGATACAGGAATCGAATCTTTGAACTCTTCAGACGTGCCCTGGCTGGATATAGGAATCGAGTCTGGAAACCGATCACTCTCAGATATGCCCTGGCTAGATACAGGTATCGAATCTGGAACTGCGACAGTTGAAGGTAGTTGTTTTCGGGATTGTCTTTTTCCTGAAAAGGCAAAAACGTAAGTTGTATGCAATGTCATGATGTATGATATGCATGTTGTCATGATATTCAACATGAGATGTTGTATGCGTTTTATCATGTATGTAAGCGAGATGTATGAAAGTGTGAAATGTTTATGAATGTATCTTCGTCTTAGGAAAATAGATCTTTGACGATTGGCTGGGGAGTTGCCCTGTGGCCGAGATACTTTGCTGAAGTTTTGATGAGAGGCATGCTGAGGACTTTAATGATGGATCTCGCTGGGGATAATGATGATAAACTCTGCTGGGGATCGAAAGATAAAAAATCCGCTGGGGACTTGAAAGATAAACTCCGCTGGGGATTTGAAAGATAAAATCCGCTGGGGATCGAAAGATAAACTTCGCTGGGGATTGAAAGAACCTTGCCGAGGGCGATCTTCCGTGGTTTTTAGCTGAGGATAACCCAGTTATAAGTCCTTGTGAGGAAATAACTCTAAATAAAACTCGGGAGAGACGTCAGTGCTCCGCAGAGGATAAGCTTCCAGAATCTACTGGGGATGAGCTTTAAGACCTGCCGGGGAATGTTGTGTCCTTTCAGGATCAACGGGGAACCAACTCTACTTGGGGAAAGTATTGCTGAACCTGATTTTACTCTGCGGGGAGCTGAGATGATCTGGCCACATTCTTCAGTTGAACCTACCTTGGTGCCTTGGCGGACAAAACAACCAGACTGCATTAGACAACTTCAATTGCCCCTGTCTCTGATGTCACCTGTAATAAATCTCTTGTTTCATATGCAAATATTTATGAATTAGCAATTTAATGTCAAATGCATATATCAAAAATGAACATTGGACGTTCTTCGCAATACAAAACAAAAAAAGAAAACAATGGTGATTTGTATGAACCAGTGAATTTATATTGATTTAGACTTTGCCTGTGAATAGGTGTTTTTGTACAAGAGGCTGACATCCTAGTAAGAGGACGCCGCCAAATAACATAGAGTTTATAATTTGAAAAAAGAAACAAAACAGCTATGTGAACAATCCCACTGGGTTCCAACTCTGCTATCGCCTTTATGTCCTCGAACGTCTCATCGCTTTGCTGCCTAATTTGAAGGTGAAGCTGATTGGTCGATGCCGAATTCTGAGCCAGATAGTTGATGCCGAATTCCGGATGCGAAGTGATCCAACGAGAAATAGTGTTACGCTTTTATCCCTAACTTTTGCCTGGACCGCCCTTTCGGGTTTTCAGTCCACCGGGATACCCTTTTTTGCCCAAGCCGTCCTTTCAGGTTTTCGACTTGCCGGGCGTACAAATTTTTATTCATTTCATCCCTTATTTTTGCCCGAACCCTTTTGGTTCGCCGGGAAGCCCTTATTTTTGCCTAGGTATGTCAACCTAGCGGGTCTTTTATTTATGCGTAGTATTTTTTCACTATGTCTGCATTGGCGGGGTGAGGGAGGTCGTCACCATCCATGGTGGTTAGGATCATGGCTCCTCCTGAGAACACGCGTTTAACCACAAATGGCCCTTCGTATGTAGGGGTCCATTTGCCCCGGGGATCACTTTGAGGAAGGATGATGCGTTTGATTACCAGGTCCCCAACTTGATACTCTTGTGGTCTGACCTTCTTGTTAAATGCCCTGATCATCCGTTTTTGATACGTTTGACCATGACAGATAGCAGTGAGCCTCTTTTCGTCAATCAGATTTAATTGATCAAGTCGAGTCTGGATCCAGTCATCTTCATTCAAGTCTGCATCCTTCATTATCCGGAGAGAGGGTATCTGGATTTCAATTGGCAAGACTGCTTCCATGCCATAGACAAGGAGAAGGGAGTTGCCCCGGTTGACGTCCTTGCTGAGGTGCGGTACCCATGAAGAGCGAACGGTAACATCTCGTGCCAATCTTTATAGGTAACTGTCATCTTCTGCACAATTTTCTTGATATTTTTATTGGCTGCCTCTACAGCCCCATTCATCTTCGGCCGGTAGGGAGAAGAATTGTGGTGCTGTATCTTGAATTGTTCACAGAGTTCAGTGATCATTTTGTTATTGAGATTGGTACCATTGTCCGTAATGATTCTTTCTGGGACGCCGTACCGACAGATCAGATTATGCCGGATGAAACGTGCCACGACACTCTTGGTTACTGTGGCGTAGGACGCTGCCTCAACCCACTTCGTGAAGTAATCGATTGCCACCAAGATGAAGCGATGCCCATTGGATGTTGTCGGTCGGATCTCACCAATCATATCGATGCCCCACATTGCAAACGGCCAAGGCGCAGTCAGAACATTCAAAGGAACCGGAGGGATATGCACCTTGTCAGCATAGATCTGGCATTTATGACAAGTTCGGGAGTGTTGGTAACAATCGGCTTCCATTGTGGACCAGAAATATCCTTCCCGAAGGATTTTCTTAGCCATGGTGTGTCCACTGGAATGTGTCCCAAATGTACCTTCATGCAGTTCTATCATAATTTTCTCTGCTTCAGCCTTATCCACACAACGTAGCAGAGTTGAATCATGATTCCGTTTGTAGAGAATGCCGTTGTTGAGGAAGAATTTTGCAGCAAACCTCCTCATGAACTTCTTATCATTGACAGACGCACCTTCAGGGTATTCCTGAGCTTCCAAGTACCTCTTCACCTCATGATACCAGGGTTTCTCAGTGACCTTCTCAACCTCGAGCTCGCAGCAGTATGCCGGTTCATCCAACTTCCAGATTATGATTCGGGGAGCCTCATTGTCCCATTTAACTTTGAACATTGAAGACATCGTGGCTAGTGCGTCCGCTAGCTGATTCTCCTCTCTAGGGAAGTGCTCAAAAGTTATCTCTTCAAAGTGGGGAAGCAAGGTCGACACATACTCCTTGTAAGGAATAAGATTCGGGTGTTTCGTATCCCACTCTCCTTTGATCTGATTGATCACGAGAGCGGAATCTCCGAAGACACGTAGAAACTTGATCCTCAGGTCGATTGCAGCTTGTAAACCCATGATACATTCCTCGTATTCTGCCATGTTGTTGGTGCAGCTGAAACATAATCGGGCGGTGAGGGGAGTATGAGTTCCTTTGGGAGATATGATTACAGCGCCGACGCCGTTACCCAAAGCATTGGAGGCTCCATCAAAATGCATAGACCATCGGGATCCTTCCTCAGGTCCTTCATCCGGTCCAGGTACTTCACAGTCTCTTACCACCATGATGTCTTCGTTCGGAAAATCAAAGTTCAATGATTGGTAATCGTCCACAGGTTGGTGTGCCAAATGATCCGCCAGTACACTTCCCTTAATTGCTTTCTGAGTTGTATACTGGATGTCATATTCTGTCAAGATCATTTGCCATCTCGCTATTCTTCCAGACAGAGCGGGCTTTTCAAATATGTACTTGATGGGATCCATCTTTGAAATCAATAAAGTAGTGTGAGTCAGCATATACTGTCTCAGCCGGCGAGCAGCCCATACAAGAGCGCAGCAAGTTTTCTCAAGCAGTGAGTAACGAGACTCACAGTCGGTAAACTTTTTGCTCAAGTAATAAATAGCGTGCTCTTTTCGGCCAGACTCGTCATGCTGCCCCAGCACACACCCCATTGAATTGTCAAGTACTGTCAAGTATAGTATTAGAGGTCTTCCTTCCACCGGTGGCATAAGAATGGGTGGCTCTTGGAGATATTCCTTTATCTTTTCAAAGGCGGCCTGACATTCATCGTTCCAGCGTACTTCTTGATCTTTCTTCAGCAATTTGAAGATTGGCTCACAAGTAGCAGTCAGATGTGAGATAAATCAGGCAATATAATTCAGTCGTCCTAGGAAACCTCTGACTTCTTTCTCTGTTTTTGGAGTCGGCATCTCTTGAATGGCTTTAACCTTGGCAGGGTCCACTTGAATACCTTTATCACTTACAATGAAGCCTAGCAATTTTCCGGATCTTACCCCAAAGGTGCATTTGTTGGGATTCAATCTCAGCTTGTACAACTTGAGTCGGTCAAACAGCTTCCTCAGATGGTCAAGGTGCTCCTCCTCAGTTTGAGACCTTGCAATCATGTCATCAACGTATACCTCAATCTCATGATGGATCATATCATGAAATAAAGCAACCATGGCACGTTGGTAGGTTGCCCCAGCATTTTTCAATCCGAATGGCATGACCTTATAACAGAAGGTGCCCCACTGAGTCACAAATGTAGTCTTCTCCATATCCTCTGGAGCCATCTTGATCTGATTATACCCCGAAAAACCATCCATGAAGGAGAACACATTGTGTTGAGCTGTATTGTCAACAAGGACATCAATGTGAGGTAGGGGGAAGTCATCCTTGGGGCTGGCCCTGTTCAGATCCCTGTAATCAACACACATTCTGACTTTACCGTCCTTCTTCGGTACTGGCACTACATTGGCAACCCACTGAGGGTAAGAAGTCACTGCGAGGAATCCGGCATCGAACTGCTTCATAACCTCGGCCTTGATCTTTTCAGACATCTCTGGACGCATCCGTCGAACTTTTTGCCTTACCGGAGGGCAATCTTCCCTGGTTGGCAGGTGGTGAACTACAATGTCGGCATCCAAACCAGGCATATCTTCATAGGACCAAGCAAAAATCTCCATGTAATCTTGTAGCATTTGGATCAATCGTTGCTTCACGCTGAGCTCTAGATTGGCACCAATCTTGACCTCTTTCCTATCCGTCTCAGTACCCAGGTTAATTGTTTCCACAGGCTCTTCGTGTGGCTGAATAGCTCTCTCTTCCTGGAGTAGCAATCTCGCCAGTTCACCAGGCACTTCGCAATCATCTTCACCTTCGTCTTCGGCCAAGTTGATCGGATTTTCGAAGTCATAACTGGCGGTAGCAGAGTTGTTACCAGTGAGATCCAGAGTGGATTGAAACCTGTATAAGTGAGTGTGTGTAAATATAGCTGTTTTGCAATATATATAACACAGAAAGGAAAAGAGCACAAGATTTGAAATGCAACAAACGTCCAATGTTTTGATTGATGATATATGAAAATGTCATACAAAAAGCCCTCACAAATGGAGCTACGATGCCCCGGGTAGGACACCGAGCCAACAAAGTTTTTAACATATTGTTTGTTACAAATTGGAAATCAAAAGAAATTAATTACTGCGTGACAAATGTGATAGGGGTAAAATCCTTTGCCGTCCAGTTGCTTGGTCCGTTGCTGGTAGTCGGGTAGATCCAACTGTCAAACTTTGCTTCCTCCACATCCTCCTCGATAGCATTCACCCTTGAGCTGGAGATAAATACCGGAGCCTTTCTGACCTTCTCTTTGCGCACAGCCCTCTGAGCTTCTGCAGTAAAGCCCAGCCCAAACTTGTCGTTCTTCTGAGTGAAGTCAGGAAGCTGACCCCAGTTTGCACAATTGCCTTTCTGAACCACAGCCCGGGCATCCCTTAGGGAAGCCATCTTCAAGGAAACACTCTCTTCGACTGTTGCTTCTGCTGCTGCTGAAATTGGATGCACCTCCTCAAAATGCTGAAAGGGGGTTTCGATAAACTCCCCGTCCATCTCAATGTATCTGAAGGAATTCAAATGGCTCACCATATACTCCTCTTCTCCTTGAACAGTGACGATCTTCCCTCTGACAGGGTACTTCAGCTTCTGGTGCAGGGTAGAGGTCACTGCCCCAGCTTTATGGATCCAAGGTCGACCCAATAGACAAGAGTACGATGGACGTATATCCATCACATAAAAGGTAGAGTCAAACACTTGAGAGCCCACACGAATATGGATGTTAACCTCTCCATGAACCATCCTTTTAGAACCGTCAAAGGCCCTGACGATGATATTGTTGGGCTTCAATTCCAGGCCTTCATAATCCAGACGATCTAAAGCCTTTTTCAGTAGAACATTCAAAGAAGAACCAGTATCCACCAATACATGCGCCAGAGTAGTGCCCCTGCATTCGATAGAGACATGCAGGGCATCATTGTGGTCTCTTCCCTTCGCAGTCAGGTCAGCATCTGAGAAACCCAAGCCATTGTCTGCTGTCAGATTCGCTATGCAGTCGGTGAACTGGACTGCAGACGTCTCTTGCGGCACATGGGCCGTCTTGAGAAATGAGATCAAGGCCTTAGCATGGGCCTCGGAGCATAGCAATAAGGAGAGAAGGGAGATCTTGGAGGGTGTATGCCCCAGCTGCTCGACAACATTGAAATCACTCTTCTTTATTATTTTCAGAATCTCCTCCATTTCTTGTCGGGAGGCCTCAGCATTTATGGGTATTGGTGCCTCCATCCGGGCAGGCTCTTCTTCAATCCCTTTGCCCCGAGCATTTGATGACTCGGTAGCAGGGGACACAACTTGATCAGCAACAGGAACAGGTAAACTTGTAGGTTTTATAAGGAGGGGTTTTCGAATAGCGGGCGGTGCAATGTCAAGCGAGAAGAGCCTGCCACTGCGGGTGACCTTGGCTGGACCAGTGATATCGCAGATACTGGCGCCAGTGTCGAATTCTTGTTTGATTCCATTTACATATACGTCCGCCCCATAATGCCAGGGGACAGCTTTATCAGACACGTAGGAGAGAGGCCCCGAAACAGTAATAATCACAGGTGCAACATTCATGATTTGAACAGGCTTCTTCGGGAGAGCCTTGATTGGATTATTGAAGATGGTAACCACAGAAACTTCTTTTACCGGAACCAACTGAACAGCAGACTTCTTGAATAGAATCTCCTTGCTATCCATTAGGCTTTGGACGCCTAACCTCAGCAAGGGACAACCAGATAGGGAAACAGCACAGAACAGGCAACCCTCACTGCAACCCGGAAATAAACCGGCCCGCAGTAGGTTCTTCTTGACGGTCTTCAGAGGGGTGACAACTTCATTTACCGAAACAGCATACAAATCTTCCTCAATGGCATTTACTCTATGCTGGGGTATAGGAGCAGTTACAACATTTGGTCTCTCCGGCGCTTCAAACTGAATTTCCTTTGCGTCGATCAGATCTTGCACTTTGTTTCTCAAGGCCCAGCAATCATCAGTAGTGTGCCCGGGACTATCAGAATGATAAGCACACCGGGCATTCGGGTTATACTTAGGAGACGCAGTGTTGACGACCTTAGGAGCTTCTTTGAGGGTCACCAGGTTGGTGGATAACAGTTGGGGTAAAATTTGAGATAAGGTCATACTCAGTCGGGTATACTGCCTCTTGGGCCTTTCGCTTCTTTGTTGATTGTACTGCTGAGGAGCAACAACAGGTTTGGAGATGACCAAAGCATTGATGGCTTGGCGACTTTCGGGCTTGACTTGCCTTCTAGTACCATAGACGGCACTTGCTTCTTTCTTAAATGGCCTCTTCTCAGCACTTGTGGAGGCAGCCTTTTGTATCTTGCCTGACCTGATGCCAGCTTCAATTCTTTCTCCTGTCAATATCAAATCTGTAAACCCAGCGGAGGAGTTACCAACCAAATGATTGAAAAACGGACCAGACAACGTCCCTAGAAACATATCAACCAGCTCTCGATCAGTCAATGGAGGCTGCACCCTGCCAGCCAAATCTCTCCATTTTTGAGCGTACTCTTTGAACCCTTCACCCGTTCCTAGAGACATACCCTGAAGTTGGGTACGCGTAGGAGCGAGATCAGAATTGTATTGGTATTGTCTGTAGAATGCGGTTGCCAAATCTTCCCAGTGTCGGATGCTAGTTCCGTCTAGTTGGTAGAACCATTCAAGCTGTGACCCCGAGAGGCTATCTTGGAAGAAGTGAATCCAGAGGTTCTTGTCCGCCGTGTAAGGTTGGATCTTCCTTACGTACGACCTTAGATGCAGCTTTGGGCAGGAGACCCCATCATACTTGGCGAAGGCAGGCGCCTTAAACTTGTGTGGAATTACTACCCCAGAAGATAACCCCAAATCTCCGAAATCCAGTCCCGACACATTCTGAATTTCCATGGCGCTCAAGCGGTCCTCCAATTGCTTGTATCTGTCAGCAGCAGGTGGGTATTGTTCGTCGTTATAGTTCGTCTCATTGTCGGAGACTGCGGGACTAGGAGCTCCTCCCCCTTGGGGACTGTTTTTCTCAGCAGAAGAAGTGGTTGGATCAGCTTCATTATGGAGTGTGTTCCCAAATCTGCGTCCGGTGTTGAACAATGCAATCCTCTTTTTCTTCTTCTTCTTCAGGAGTAGAGTCTTCAACTCTTGCTGACCTTGGGCTAGGCTTAGGACCATCTCTTGAAACTGTGCATTTTGGGCCTGGAGGGCCTTGATTGCTTGCTCACTGGAGGATTATGGATTCATGATGACTGTTCAAAATAAACAGCGAAGGAGATTAAGCAACCTGTGAAATAGGGTACCTGCTATGCATATGGTGCAATGGAATGCGTATGTATGCAATGCATTCAAGGATTTAGAATATTCAAAATTTGTTGCAGACAAAAAGGAACGCACATCATATTAATAAGGAGAAATTCGTTAGTACATAAATGCCCCATGGGCCAAATATTACAAAATGACTCCTCAAGACAAAAAAACATTGCGCATCCTCTTTGGTGCGATGTAGGTGTTGAGATTCCTCTCCTCGTGCAGCAGGCAGGTGAGTTCCAGGACCTTCTTTTCGCTAGCACGCAGACTGGTCTCAAGAGAATTCCGTTCTTCCTTAAGCTGGACCCAGCTCTTCTGCATTTCTTCCCAGGAGGTGGGCATGTCAGGATGTTGAATGGTGTAGGACACCTCTCCTTCTAAAACTGGTTCTTTGATCACAGGGAGCATATAAGGATAAGGCATTACTAACTTCTGGGAGCGGGCTCGTACCCACTTGAGATAAGGTTCCAACGGGATGGAGTTCCTGTGCCCCAGTGTCTTGCTGTCCATCCTACTCGGCATCCTCCAAGCTCTGATAAATCTCTGACGAAGTCCTTGAGTATCGTTTTCGAAGTCAAAAACTATGTTAGGAATTAACATGTCATGAGGGCCATCCCTCCGGGCATAACTGAACTGTCTCCAAGCCAGGCATGGGTTGTAAGTGATACCTCCTTTGATTCCAAATAAAGGAACATTAGGGTACTCCCCACAACGATCAATGATAGTGATGTCTTCCCTAGACCTAGGGCACCAATGTATATCTGCATGCGTGAGAGTCATTAACCGTTGTGACCATCTCAAACCCCGCTCGTTCTTCAAAACTGATTGTGGAAGGTGCGAAATAAACCACCTTCCCAGGAGAGGAGTGCAACACATAAGGACACCCCTTCTTCTCATGGTTCGAGTGTAACATGAGTGAAGGATGTCCCCCAGCAACGTAGGTATAGGATTCCTGGTCATGAAGATCTGGACAGCACTGACATCAATAAGCTGATCCGGGTTAGGGAATAACACCAAACCATAGACAAGGAGGGCCATAACTTCTTCAAAAGCTCGTAGGTCAAGGGAGTTCCAACATTCTTGGGCCTTCTCAAACAGAAACCTGGCTAAGAAACCCTTAATACCACTTCTAACTTCCCAATGTCCCTTGAGGTCAGATGACTGTAGGTGCAAGGCTTTAGCAATCTCTTCAAGCTTAGGCTCCTCTTCCGTACCATTGTAGGGTAGTTGATCAAGGATAGGGACCTTCAGGAGTCGGGAGAACTCTTCCAATGTAGGCACCAATTGATAATCTGGAAAAGTGAAACAGTGATGCAGAGGGTCAAAGAATTGGAACAGGACCTTTATCAAGTCCTCCTCAATGTTGGTGTTAACCAAGCTGATGAGTCTTCCATGTCTCTCACTGAATGAAGAACCCTCGGGAATCCTGGACAGAAGTTCCTTAAGCTTAGGAGGGATCTTTACAAGGCTAATCTGAATTGTCTTTCTGCGAGCAGTTTCCATGTCCTATAAAACAAGAACAAAGATGAAGATTCGAAACCCTTGAAATGGTTAGTCAATGCTCATGATGTTGTATGATGTCATGATGTTATGATTAAATACACCATAAATATTCACAAAGGCAAACATGGTAAGGCACACAAGTCACACAAGACAAACCCTTAGAGTTTAGGCCTGCATGAGGTCTGGGTATTACCCTCTTGAAGTTTGGTGGGCTCAACCTGTCCTATCAGAAGTAACCGGGTTCTAAAGGTCCCAATATCACTGGATTACTTTCATTGTTCATCGTTTCGATTTAGCCACTGAACTGGCGACCGAAATATCCCAGGAAAGTAATACTCAATTGAGTGTAGTATCGAGTATCAACCAACCTCGGACTGCACCAAAGTCAGTTATCTCACTACCCTAAAAAGGCCAAGATGTTTCAATTAAGGTTACTAAGGTCAGTTGATGCTTCACGACACCACGCGGCGGCCCCGTACTCTTCTTGACTGAACTCAAGGGTTACCGGTACACACCAAAGTGCCACATCAACGTAGCAGACTGCTTCAACCATGTCGGTATACCCCGCACAGTTCCCTCACAGCCTTGTTGCTACCTAAAAGGGTATTCCCCAGATCCGGGTTAGGATCTATGAAACTCCGATACAAAGCCCACAAATGTAAAGCAAACAAAGCAATTGAAAGTAAAGGTGATCTAAACCCTAAGGTTACTCCACTTTTAAAAATCGTCCCCAGCAGAGTCGCCAGTTCTGTGATACGGTGGGAGAACTGACTTGGATTTTGCGTTCGTATTCGCAAATGTTTCGGTTGAGCAAGAGTCGCCACCGACTTTTTATTTTATCCTAAGGAAAGGTTAAAAAGCACAGCAAAAACCTTTTGAGATGTTTTCTTGGGTTCGGGGAGTAGATTATAGAAAGGGAAGGTATTAGCACCCTTTCTATCCATGGTTATCCATGGGCTCTTAGGTACTTGCTTAGATCACTTGCCTTTTTTTTTTTCAATTGTTTGAAATGGTACTTGTGTGTGTGTGGGTTTGAAAATGTTTTGAAAAGAGGCCAATGTGGTGGCAACCTTTGTAATGATCCATGTGGGGATGTATACAAAGATGTATGTCTTTTGAAAAGGTTTTCATTTGTTTTTGAAAGTTGTTTTGAAAGTGATTTTGAAAGTGTAGTGAGGTGTGGTTTTGAAATTAGACAAGTGTTTTGTTTTGCAAGTTGACAAGTACTTAAGAGCGATCTACCCTAAAGTTCTCAAAGATTTTTGTCATGTTTTTAACCCTTTTAACAATTTTGTTCCACCATTGTATTTGGTGGACAATCTTGCGTTAGGATGTGAAAGGGACGGGTGCGGGTCATCGTTTAGACCATAATTGCAACGGCGTTAAATGTCTTTGGGCAATTTTCTTTAAGGGACTTGATCATTTATTTTTGTTTGTTTTGAAAAGTTTTATCGAGGGACTATGATCATTCAATTGTTTGCTTTGCCCAAAGAGACCTAACATGTAATATGGCCCAATTTTGAAAGGCAACAAGTGGATGTAACCCTAGGGGTGTTAGTGTGCAAGTGTGTTTTGTTGCATACAAGAGTTTTTCTTTGAATTAGGTTTTTCTATTTCATTGATTTTATCTTGTCATACATGTCCTAATTACTAGCAATAAGAAGCGGAAATGTAAAATCCTACGCTATTACAACAATTAGGGGAGGGGGATACACATTTGTACATGGGGGGTTCAACGAGAAAAATAGACAAAAAAGAAAATAGCGGAAAACAAGATATAGAGAGAGAGAGAGAGAGGGAGCCCGCGCGCTGTTGGGAGGCCATCAGAAGTTCTGACCCAGATCCGCTGCCAGATGATCAACCTGTTAGTGAAACTGGATGAGTCAGAACTTCTGACTCTAGAACCTGCAAAACAGAACCTTGTTAGTGGGGAAATCAGAAGTTCTGATTTCCCTGCGCTGCAAGACAGAAGTTTGTTAGTGGAGAAACCAGAAGTTCTGATTCTGCTGAAAAGGCAATAATTCTCAGAGGTTCTGATATTACTGACAGCAAAACAGGCTTCAGATGTGCTAACATCAAAGTCAGCACTTGGCTTTTCCCTGTACTAATCAGAACATCTGCAATCCTGTTGTTACTCCACAAAACAGGAAACATATTTGGAACAGATCCAATAAATACAAAAAAATGTTTTAGAGGTCAGAGTCAACAAGGTCACAGGCAGATCCTATACTGGCTCAGAACGTTCTGAGGTATGAAAATCCTCAGAACATAAACAACAACAACATGATATTTACATTATGTTATATGCACAGCTGATGATGCTTAACAGCGTGGTGAGGGTCAGTAGGTGCTTACCTGACTGTTTGGAAAGTTGTGGAGGAAAGTTTTAGCTTTTGGTTCTGGTGGTGTTCTGGACAGATTTTCTTTGAAAAAAAGAGGAAGTAAAGGTGTATGCGTGTATAGGGTCAGAAGTTTGGAAAGAGCGTTTTTGGTTTACAGAAAAGAACTGGATATTTGATGAAGTTTGAAGGTGAGAAACTCAAAGTTATGAAACAAAGCTGGGGATTTTGACAGAGTTTCAGAAGGCTGGGTTGCTAGGAGTTTTGTTTCTCACTTAGCAGTTTCTGTTTCTGTTTTTTCTTGAACGTCTTTGGCAGTGGTGAAGACTCTCTATTTATAGGCAAAGTTCTCGTGGATGCCTTGAACATTTAAGGCGCCAACAGAGTTTGAATTTGTTCTTTGACAGAAATTCCTGGGAAGTTGTGATACAGATAGCTTTCAGCCTAGGTTGCAGCAGCAGGCGTAGATTGGGGAGAAGTGACCTCTGAAGTGGGCGGTGGCGTGAAGACCCATGCCAGAATCTGTGCAAAAGCATTTTCCAAGCCACACGTGAATGCTCAGGAGTGGTTGGAAGCATTAATGGGCATTAAATGGTGACAAGACCTGTCAATACCAACATTCTGGTAATGGAAACCAGCGTTGAATCAGCAGCGTAAACCATGCTCTGGCCTTGGCTACCTGTTGCCTTAGTAAGCTCTGGAGATTCTCCTAGTTTTCTGGTACGTTCCTTGGATTTACTTCTGGACAATCTGGACTTAGAGATTCTGTATCAGTGTAACACCCATTCTTCTGACCTTTCATCTTCTGATTTCAACCTGTTCTGAAGGAGCCTTCAGATTTTCCTGCTTCTCTTGCATTCCTTTAGCAAATTCTGACTGAGCTTGTGTAACTGCTGAAGGGGCATGTTCTGTTTGAGGCTTACATTCTGAACCACGTTTACAACTTCTGATTGAGCTGATGTAGCTGCTGAAGAGCCAACTTCTGACCACGCTGAGCCAAGCTTGCAACTTCTGACCGTCTTCATCTGGAATGGGTCCAGAAGTTCTGAAGCACTGATTTTTCTAAAAACACTTATTTTAGAGAAACATTCTAAGTATTTAGAATTTGATTTTTTTTTCTTTCAAGATAAAAGCGTTGCTTCTGGAGTTCGTGAGATCATCTTGCTCTTGTAAGTGACTTGTTTGGGCAAAAGGATATCTCAGGACTTGGATTTGTTTCAGGGGGACTTTGAAAAATCCAAGATGGTTTCCTGAAGAAAGGGGAGGGAAAATTTTGGGGTACAACATCATCAATTAGGTTCAATTGGTCAATTCGAGTTTGGATCCAATCGCCTTCATTCAGCCTTGCATCCTTTATGATTATCAGAGAAGGTATTTGGACTTCGATTGGTAGAACAACTTCCATGTCGTATACCAAGGAGAAAGGAGTTGCCACTGTTGATGTGCGCGCTGTGGTACGGTAACCGTGGAGAGCGAATGGTAGCATCTCATTCCAGTCCTTGTAGGTTACTGTCATTTTTTTAATGATCTTCTTGATGTTCTTATTTGCAGCTTCGACAACACCATTCATCTTTGGCCGGTAAGGAGAAGAATTATGGTGCTGGAACTTGAATTGCACGCATAGTGCAATGATCATAGTATTGTTAAGATTCATACCATTGTTTGTGATGATTCTCTTCAGGATACCGTACCGACATATGAGATTCCGTTTGATGAATCAGGCTACAACGTTCTTGGTAACAGAAGCGAAAGAAGCTGCCTCAACCCACTTGGTGAAATAGTCAATAGCCACCATAATGAAGCCGTGTCCATTAGAAGTTGTAGGTTTGATTTCTCCAATCATATCGATGCCCCGCATCATGAATGGCCAGGGAGCAGTCATGAAATTTAGAGGAATTGGAGGCACATGCACTTTGTCAGCATAGATTTGACACTTGTGACAGGTTCGTGAATGCTGATAGCAATCTGCTTCCATGGTAGACCAGTAGTACCATGCCCGTAGGATCTTCTTTGCCATCGTATGCCCACTGGAATGGGTGCCAAAAGTGCCTTCATGTAGATCAACCATGATCTTTTCTGCTTCAATCTTGTCTACGCAACGAAGCAAAACAGAGTCGTGGTTGCGCTTGTAGAGCATGCCATTACTGAGGAAGAACTTAGCAGAGAATCTTCTCAAGAACTTCTTATCATTGACTAAAGCTCCTTTCGGATACTCTTGAGCCTCGAGATACCTCTTAACTTCATGGAACCAAGGACGATCCACTACTTCTTCAGTATCGATCTCGTGACAGTAAGCGGGTTCATCCATCTGTTCAATGGTGATCTGTGGAGCCTCGTTACCCCACTTGAGTTTAAACATGGATGACATCGTGGATAGCGCGTCTGCTAGTTGATTTTCCTCTCGTGGAAAATGCTCAAAGATAATTTCCTCGAAATATGGGATTAATTTCAACACATGTTCTTTGTAGGGGATGAGGTTAGGGTGCTTCGTGTCCCATTCTCTTTTGATTTGGCTGATGACTAAGGCTGAATCTCCAAATACACTTAAAGACTTGATTCCAAAATCTATGGCAACTTTGAGACCAAAAATACACGCCTCGTATTCTGCCATGTTATTTGTACAGTTGAAACAAAGTCTTACAGTGAAGGAAGTATGACATCCTTTAGGGGATATGATCATAGTGCCTATGCCATTGTCGAGTGCATTGGAAGCTCTGTCAAAAACCAAGGTCCATCGGGATCCTTGTTCAGGTCCGTCATATGGTCTGAATTCTTCACAATCATTTACCATCATGATGTCTTCATCTGGGAACTCGAACAACATGGACTGATTGTCATCCACAACTTGATGAGCAATGTGATCGGCTAGTACACTGCCCTTTATTGCTTTTTACGTAGTGTACTGAATGTCATATTCAGTCAGGATCATCTGCCATCTTGCTATTCTCCCAGAGAGGGAAGGATTTCGAATATGTATTTAATTGGATCCATCTTGGATATCAATAAGGTAGTATGGGTCAGCATATACTGTCTTAGCCGGTGAGCAGCTCATTCCAGAGCGCAACAAGTTTTTTCGAGCAGTGAATATCTTGTTTCACAGTCGGTAAACATTTTGCTCAAGTAGTAAATTGCATGCTCTTTTCGGTCAGACTCGTCATGCTGCCCAGCACACACCCCATTGAGTTTTCCAAAACAGTTATATACATGATCAAAGGTCTTCCCTCGACTGGCGGCATCAAAATAGGAGGCTCTTGTAGGTAGTCTTTGATCTTGTCGAAGGCGACTTGGCATTCATCATTCCATTTGACTACTTGATCTTTCTTCAGTAACTTGAAGATTGGTTCACAAGTAGTGGTTAAGTGAGAAATGAATCTGGCAATGTAGTTAAGCCGTCCTAAGAATCCTCTGACTTCCTTCTCGGTGCGAGGAAAATGCATTTCTTGTATTGCTTTCACCTTGTCAGGGTCCACTTCGATACCTTAACCGCTAATGACAAAGCCTAGGAGTTTACCAGACCTCACACCAAATGTGTATTTATTCGGGTTCAACCTTAGCTTGTATTTTTTTAACCTTTCAAACAGTTTTTGCAGATGGTCAAGATGTTCATCTTCAGTTTGAGATCTGGATATCGTGTCATCCACATAGACCTCTATTTCGTGATGGATCATATCATGAAATAGAGCTACCATGGCGCGCTGATAAGTTGCTCCAGCATTCTTCAAACCGAATGGAATAACCTTGTAACAGAATGTGCCCCACTGTGTGATGAAGGTCGTTTTTTCCATGTCCTCAAGTGCCATTTTAATTTGATTGTAGCCTGAGAAACCATCCATAAATGAGAACACTTTATGCTGTGCGGTGTTATCAACTAGAATATCTATGTGGGGAAGTGGGAAATCATCCTTAGGGCTTGACCTATTCAAATCTCTGTAGTCCACACATATGCATACTTTTCCGACCTTTTTAGGCACTGGAACAACATTCGCGACCCATTGTGGGTAGGAGGTGACGGCTAAGAATCCAACATTAAATTGTTTCGTGACTTCACCCTTGATCTTCTCTGACATGTCTGGCCTCATGGGACAAACTTTCTATTTTACCGGAGGGCAGTCTTCTTTTGTCGGTAGACGATGGACCACGATATCAGTGTCAAGCCCTGTCATGTATTTGTACGACCAGGAAAAGACCTCAAAATAGTCATGTAGCAACTGAATTAAGTGCTTCTTGACACTAGATTCCAGATTGGCACCCACCTAGACTTCTTTCTTGTCCTCTTCGGTACCTAAATTGACTGTGTCCACTAGTTCTTCGTGGGGTTGTATGGTCCTTTCTTCATGTTGTAGTAACCTGGCTAGTTCCCCTGGCACTTCATAATCTTCCTCACCTTCGTCTCCGGCTTGGTAGATTAGATTTTCAAAGTCACAAAAGGCCATAGCAAAATTGTTACCCATGGGATCCTGAGTGGATGTAGATCTGCATTTTAATATGTGAGTGTGTGTAAGAGCATAACTATCTTTGAAAAATGTAGAAAAAGAAAGACAAAGAGCACAGAGTTTGCATGCAAAAACGTCCATGATTTATTGATGACATATGAAAATGAGGTAACAACCCTTACAAATGGACCGTTGTGCCTCGGGTAATACACAAGGTTTTAAAAGTCTGGATTGTTTAATTATTACAGGTCCAACAAAAAATTTGAAGACAATTACTGTTGGATAAAAGTAATTGGGATAAAATCTTTAGCTTCCCAGTTGGTGAGCCCTCCGTTGATGGTTGGGAAATCCAATCTTCTAGGTCACAATTGTCATCATCATCCTCCACTGCGTTGACTCAGTGGTTGCTGATCTTCAAAGGTGGTCCCATGGTACGAGCACGACGAACAACTTTCTGGGCTCTTGAAGTGAAACCCAAACCAAATTTGTCAGATTTGTAAGAGATGTCCGGGAGTTGGCCCCAAATAGTACACCCACCTTCTTCGATTACTTCCTTGGCATCTTTCAGAGAAGACATATTTAGCGGAGGTCTTATAATCTTTGGGACTTGGGAAATAGTCTTGGTAGCTGCCACGGTTTGTGGAACTTCCTCGAAATGTTGAAATGGAGTTTCAATGAATTCACCATCCAATTCCATGTATCTGAAGGAGTTCAAGTGACTGACCATATATTCCTCTTCTCCATGGACAGTAATGATTTTTCCCTTGGTTAGGTATTTCAGAATCTGATGTAATGTAGAGGTGACGACACCAGCGTCATGAATCCATGGTTGGCCCAATAAACAGGAATAGGAAGGGCGAATGTCCATCACGTAAAAAGTTGAATCAAAGGTTTGAGTTCCAACCTTAATGGGGATATCCACCTCCCCATGCACCATTCTCTTTGAACCGTCAAAGGCCCTTACCACTATATTGCTGGGTTTTAAGGTCAAACCTTCACAGTCGAGTCTATCCAAAGCTTTCTTAGGTAGCACATTCAAAGACGAATCAATATCAACCAAGACATGGGCCAAAGTTGTGCCCCTACATTCGACAGAGACATGCAAAGCCTCGTTGTGCTTCCTCCATCTAGGTGTCAAGTCAGCATCAAAAAAGCCTAAACCTTTGTCAACGGTCAAACTGGCCACACAGTCTTGGAACTGATCAGCAGAGGTTTCATGTGGCACATGGGCAGTTTTAAGAAATTTCACTAAGGCCTTCGCATGAGCCTCGGAGCACAACAGTAAAGTTAGAATAGAAATCTTTGACGGAGTTTTCCCTAGCTGTTCGACTATGTTGTAGTCGCTTCTCTTTATAATTTTCAGAATTTCTTCCATCTCTTTTTTGGAGGCTTCAAGGATAGATACTGATTGCGCCTTCATCCAAACAGGCTCAACCAGAATGCCTTTTCCCCGAGTCTCGGTTGACTCAGTGGTAGGGGTGTCAGTAGGAGTAACCATAGGGACTGTAGTAGTAGTAGTGTCAACAAGAACATAAGTAGGGATAATCACAGGACCGATAACAATTTTTAGAAGAGCAATCTCTGGGGAGAATACTCTTCCACTTCGGGATATCTTGCTGGTTCCTGCAATGTTGCCGATGTCGGGGTTAGCCTTCTCAAAAACCGAGTCTTCATCAGCCAACAAATCCTGATTGACGCTATGATAGTAGACATCACCCCATAATTCCATGGGACAATTTTATCTGATGAGTACGGGATTGGTCCAGGCATAGTAATTATCAGTGGAGTCACTTTAGGAACTGATGTAATCCTAACGGGTCTTTTGGTGGAGATCCTGGAAGGATTGGTGGAAATGGTTACTATTGAAACATCCTTGTAATAAATGGTTGGAGTGAGAGTATTTTTAAACAAAATCTCTTTGTCATCCATTAGGCATTGGACACCTGCTTTCAATAAAAGACAAACTGTTGGTATGGATAAACAGAGGTTGCAGCTTTCATCATAGCCCAAAAATAAACCGGCCTTCAACAGGTTCCTCTTGATAGTCAAGAGAGGAGTAACAAGTTCATCAACAACAGTAACAAACATATGATGTTCAGTAGTGTTAACATCACGACCATGCTTGGGCATAGGAGCGGTGATAACATTTCGGATCTCAAGAGCATTGTGATACGGTGGGAGAACTGACTTGGGATTTTGCGTTTGTGTTTGCAAATGTTTCGGTTTAGCAAGAGTCGCCACCGACTTTTTATTTTATCCTAAGGAAAGGTCAAAAAGCACAGGAAAGACCTTTGAGATATTTTCTTGGGATCGGGGAGTAGATTATAGAAAGGGAAGGTATTAGCACCCTTTCTATCCATGGTTATCCATGGGCTCTTAGTTACTTGTTTAGATCACTTGTTTTGCTTTTCAATTGTTTGAAATGGTGCTCTTCAATTGTTTGAAATGGTGTTTTGTGTGTGATTTTGAAAGATGTTTTGAAAAGAGGCCATCGTTGTGGCAACCTTTGTAATGATATTTGTTTGAATGTATACAAAGGTGTTTTTGTCTTTTGAAAGGTTTTCAATGTTTGAAAGTATGGTTTTGAAATTGTGTTGTGAAGTGTGTTTTGAAGAAAGCAAGGATGTCTTTTACAAGTTTTGATCAAGTAACTAAGAGTTGTCTACCCTATTTTACTCAAAGATCTTTCTTATGTTTTTAACCATTTTAACAGTGTTGCTTCACCATTGTATTTGATGAACAACCTTGTGTTAGGATGTTAAACGGGACAGGCGCGGGTCGTCGTATAGACCATGATAGCAATAGTGTTAAGTACTTTTGGCAATTTTCTTAAGGGACTTGATCGTTTTGTTTAGGCAACTCAGATAGCGTCATCGAGGGACTATGATCTTTTGTTTTGTTTTTGTTTTGCCAAAGTACTTGACATGCATATCATGACCCATTTTTTAAGGCAACAAGTGGATTGTAACCCTAGGGGTGCAAGTGTGCATTGTGTTTGTTTTTTCATGCATTTTTGTCTTTGATTAGGTCACACTATTTGTTGGTTTTGATTTTTTTTTACATACAAACCCTAATTCTAATCATGGCATAATTGAAAGCTTAAAGGTGCGAGAATTTAAATTCTACACTATTACAACATGATATAGGGAGGGGATACAAATTTGAATAGGGGATTATTTTGCAAGAAATTAAACCCTAAATTATTACAACCAAATTGAATTCGCAAGGCATAATATTTAAATGTACAATATTTAAATAAATACAATAAATAAATATTAAATAAAATGCACCATGCAAAAAAGAGTTTTTTTTTTGTTTATGTATGCAAAAGTATTATTATTTTTTAATGTACAATGTATAAAGAAATAAATAAAAGATTAATTTTATTTGTTTTTATGGCAAAAAACATAATTTCTTAAGAAAATAAATAAATAGTATTATTTATGTACAAAAATGGTATCAATATGTACAAATATGTATTATTTTTGTGTTTTTTTTTATTCTATGCTTTTAATAAAATAAAGTATATATATATATATATATATATATATATATATATATATATATATATATATATATATATATATATATATATATATATATATATATATATATATATATATATATATATATATATATATATATATATATATATATATATATATATATATATATATATATATATATATATTAAATGTGCATAAAAATAAAATAAATTATTTACAAAAATGAAATATTTTCAAGAAAATGTTTTCAATGCAAATAAAAATAAGAAATGAAATAAAGTATTATTTTCATTATTTTTTTAATTTAAACAAAATAATATAAAAGTATATAAAGTGTTTTAATGCTAGTAAAAATAAAAATAAATACCAAGTAAATGTAAAAAATTATAAAAATATTTTTGGATCATATTTTATGTTTGAAAATAAAATATCAAAGTCAGAAAAGAAAATAAAAAATGAAAAAAATATCAAAATGCAAGAAAATGGGCCAGGAGGTGTGAAACTGAAAGTGGGGGGTGCCAAAAGTAGGAAGTAGCCAGGCCCAGCCCAGCTACTTCATCTTCTTCCTCTGACCAAAGAGAATTTCTCTGGCCCTAATTTCTAACCTAGTTTTTTCAGAAAGTTCATGGATGAAATTCTCCTAGCACGATTAATATAAATGAAAACTAAGCACTTGTATGGTTTCAGGGCTATGAATACAACATCTTTCATTCATAAGCCTAAGTCTAAATGTTCCTAAATAGAAAGATAGAAGCTCATGAAATACCTGTTTCAGTTGAGTTCGAGCTGGACAAAGCAGCAACTTCCAATGGCGCCTGAGGTTCTTTTGAGCTTGTTTGATGTCCCCTGAACCTTTCCCAATGCTTAGTTTGTTTTGAAGTGGCATAAATCGTGCTACAGAACTCAACCTGCAAAGCTTCCAAACAAAAATGGTGATGTGTGTTAATGGAGTTACAGCAACTTGTGAATGGTCTGGATAGCTTAGGTATATTGATTGGAATGTGTTTGAAGTGATTTTGGACAAAACGCACGAGAGGATTTGATGGTGGCTTGTGATTTGCAGAACTGGCCCTGTTTTGCAAGAAAATGAAGATTTTGAGTATAAGGGTGCTTTAGGGGTGAAAGGCTCGTGCTTTTGACTTGTGAGGATACGCCAAACTTGTTTGAAAGCTTTTCTTCAGTTCAATATATATGATGTGCTAGCTATGAGCTTTTGGCCATTTTGACTTGTTTTGAAAGCAAAGTTTGAAATGAAGTGAGATAGGCCTGTACAGGCTACCTCCAAGCATGCACCAACTTCTTGTACTATGCCTGAGATTGTGGAACTTGTTTGCTGCAAAGGAAGAAAGTCCAAGGCTCAAGAAAATGCAATTTGACATAAAGTGGCCTTTATGAAAATGGAAGTATGACCTTTATGCTAAAAATGGAAAAATTCAATGTACAAAGCTCTCTTGATCAGAACAATGCCAATATCCAATGTATTTGCATTCAATTTTTGAGTGTAAATTGGTTTAGAGGCCTGTAATCATGTACTAAGCTAGTTTGGTCAGATTTACAACTTGGTATGAACATGTATTGGCCATGGTTACAAAGTGAGTTTTTGCCAACTTCAAGCATTCGATTCTCCCTAACCACAAGGGTGTTTGAGGAGTTCTTGGATAATTTGGAAAGCTTGCAATATTTACTATAATCCATCTTTGAAATGCAACTTAAGAATCCATGTGGAACCATGTGAAAAATGGCCAAGAAGATGGGTCAAAATCCTGCCTAAACTAGGACAAAATTTCTCTAAGTTAAAAGTTTTAGGTACCCTTGTTCCAAAAATCATAACTTGAGATCCAAGCCTCTTTTGATAAAACTTTTTGAATCAAAGTTGTAGACTTTGTGATGGATTACATCTTTCATGTTGTAAGTTTTGTTTGAATCCATTTGCATCTTGGTGAAAAAATGGGACAAAGTTAGAAAAAATAAGAAAATTTTATAACTTAGAAAATTTCTAAGTTATGAAAAATTTCCATTTTAAACCCTAATTTGCAATTTTGGGTTTCTTGATGAACAAGTTTCATAATTTGACATGTATTGATGAAAAATGACCCTTGGCACTTGATTTTGACCAAAAAGTCAAAGTTTGACTTTTTAGTGTACAGTCAAATTTTGATCAGTTGACTGAAAAATTCATCTATCAATCTTATGGATTTGAGATCTTTTAAACTTGTTAAATGGGTCAAGATAATTTCATTGAGTCCTTGAGTCCATGGTTGAGCTTGATTTGCCATTGGCTAGGTCAAACAGTCAAAAATTGCCTTTGTACAATCAAAACCCTAAAAATGACCATTTTGCCCTTTTGGTGATCTGATCAAATTTCTTGTGGAATTGTGATCCAAACTTGACCAAATGGTTCATATGAGTTCATAATGTTGATGTGGGTCAAAATTCATGAGGTTTGACTGTCAATTGGCCACAGTTGACTTTTTCCCCAATACAACTGATTTCTAGGTCAACTGTCCAATTGACTGGGCAAAAATTTGATTCAAGGCTTGAAACTTGGTATGGACAAACTTGTGAGTCCAACATGAAGTATGAAAGTCAATTTGGGCATTGTAGGTCAAAACAACCCTATGCAAACTCAAACCCTAATTTAGGTCAACAGTGCAAGGAGGTGTCTTGAGCAGAGCAAACCCTAGCTTGATCTTGAGTTCCAAGAGTCTTGTGATGAGAAAATGTTGATGAAATGAGAGGGAAAATTTTGGGGTACAACAGTTTCCCATGTTCAATCTTCTTGAATCTGAAGAGTTAGATTGGCAAGTTTACCTTTCACGACTCGAAGGTAAAAAAGGATTGGACACTAGAGTGCCCGTAAATTTGCACTCGTCAAAACATAGCTGAGGAAATGGGCTTAAAGATGCCATTTGGAGATGGTTGAATCTAGTTGGAGATGGTCTTAAAGATGCCATCCAAGAATGTTTGTTGAATTGCAATGTTGTAGGTCAGAAGAATGAGCATCAAAATGGTATCCGTGTCTGGAATGCATTTGAACTGTATCTGGAGACTGAGTCTGTATGAGCCAAAGAATGGCGTTCGTGTCCGGAACGTATCTGAGCTGTAAATGTATTTGAACTTTGAATGAATATCAGAATGACTGCCGTGTCTGGAGTGTATCTGCAATGTGAATGGGTAACAGAGAAGTATCTGTGTATGGAGCAACTGTGTGCTGAGGATAAGTTCTGAATGAGTGAAAGAATGGCAACCGTGTCTGGAGCGTATCTGGATTGTATCTGAAGTTGAGATCTGTATGAGTAGCAGAATGACTTCCGTGTATGGAGTGTATCTGAAACTGTAACTGGGATCTGAATAAGTGACAGAATGACTTCCGTGGTGACTGCACTGGGGAGAATCAAACTGCTGGTGTAAAGGCCAGAATGGCATCCGTGTTTGGAGCGTTTCTGAACTTGAAGTTGATAGTTGAATCTGAATGAGAGATAGAATGGTCGTCGTGTCTGGAGCGTATCTAGTCTGTATCAGATTGTTGAAGTCTGAATGAGTAGTAAAATGACCGTCGTGTCTGGGGTGTATCCGTATTGTATTTTGACTTGAAAATGTGAATGAGTAATAGAATGACCGTCGTGTCTAGGGTGTATCCATACTGTATCTGAATGATTGTTAATGATAGCCTTTTAATCTTATCCCGAAAAGGGTAAAATGTTAGCTAAAATACAAAGTTATGTTGCATGATATGTATGATGCAATGAACTGTGTTTCATCAATGTTTATGATATATGAATGTAATGGATGTGCATGTAAGCCGATTGGCTGTCTTACTGAGGAAAATAAATCCTTGGTAACTGGAGATAAAGAAATCTTTGACTTCTGTCGAAGAAAATAAATTCCTGACCGATGCTGAGAATTCAAAAATCTTTGATTGTTGAAGATGGGAAATCCCTGCTGACTGCTTGGGGATTAAAGATTTATGTTTGTTTGAGAAGGAGAAATCCAGGGACCACTGCTGGAGATTGAAAATCCCTAGAGATTTGTGGGGATTAAAAAAAAACCTATGACAACTTCTACAAGGAATGAGGATCCTTCATGACTTTCCTGGGAAATAAGGAAAACTCTGAAAATCTCTACTGGGGATTAAAACCTGGGAGGCTTCTGCTTGGAGAAATGAGATCGAGAATCTTCGATCTTGCTGGGAGATAACCTTGTGGGGAGAATGTTTACTCGGCCGGTGAAATCAGGAGATTTGGGTTGTACGCCAATCTACTAGGGAAACATCCTAGTTGGGGGATAAGCCAAGAAGTTAACTGTTATCTGCTTGATTTTCAGATTTTTAAGATAGCTTGCTGGGGAAATTGGGGGAAGTTGAACAGTTCCCACCGGGGGTTGATAGTTGGAAACTTGACTACACCGGGGAAGAAAGTTTAGAATATTTTGGCTCCGTTGGGGATAGGTATTTCAGGGTTTTCAGGCTCCACTGGAGATCAGGAGTTTGAACTCTGATGGGAACTTTGAAACTTAACTCAGCTGGGGAATCAAGTTTAGAATGCACTGGCTCCGCTGGGGATCTTGAAGCTTAACTCCGCTGGGGAATAATACTCCAAATTTTTAGCCTTGTTGAGGATCTGAAAGGTGTGCTATAGGGGATTTTTTCTGAAATAGCACAAGGATAACTTCCTATACCTTCAACCTAACAGTAATTGTCTTTTCTCAATTTCATTTTATTTGTAAGCAGTGATTATATTCAAATGCATATGCCTATTTAACAAAACTTTGGACGTTTTCAAATAAAACATAAGTTTAAAAAGAAAAGAAAGGCAAGCAAATTTCTGCACTTTGAAGTAACTTTGTATTAACTTTTGTAAGTATCTTTGTACAAAGGAGACAGTCATCCTAGTAAGAGAATGTTATCGTAAAATTTGAGAAAAATTTTATACAAAAGAAAGATGGCTATGTGTAATAATTCCATGGGGTTCCCATTCTGCTATAGCCTTCACAACTCTGAATATCTTGCCCATTCGCTGCTTCGTCCGCTGATGACTGGATTGATCAGGAGCTTGGAGCTTGTTGGTGAAGAGATTGTTCTTAAAGTGATCCGACGAGACATAGTCATACGCTTTAATTCCCTGCCTGGACCGCCCTTTCGGGTTTTCAGTCCACTGGGAAACCCTTTTTTGCCCAAGTCGCCCTTTCGGGTTTTCAACTTGCTGGGTGTACAGATTTTTTTGTTTTATCCCTAATTTTTTCCTGAACCACCCTTTCGGGTTTTCGATTCACCGGGATGCCCATTTTTTCCCAAGTCGCCCTTTCGGGTGTTCAACTTGTCGGGTCGTTTTATGCGTAGTATCTTTTGACTATGTCTGCATTCGCAGGGTGCGGCAAGTCGTCACCGTCCATAGTGGTCAGAATCATTGCCCCACCATAAAAGATGCTCTTGATCACAAATGGTCCTTCGTAAGTAGGAGTCCACTTTCCCCTGGGATCACTTTGCGGTAAGATGATCCACTTGATTACAAGATCTCCGACTCGATATTCCTGACGCCTGACTTTCTTTTTGAAAGCCTTGATCATCTGTTTTTGATACGTCTGACCATGACAAATAGCAGTAAGTCGCTTCTCATCGATCAAGTTAAGTTGATTAAGCCGGGTCTGAATCCAATCGTCTTCACTCAAACCGGCATCCTTCATAATCCTCAAGGAATGAATCTGAACTTCCATGGGTAGAATAGCTTTCATGCCATATACCAAAGAAAATGGGGTTGCCCCTGTTGAAGTATGTTCCGTGGTACGATATCCATGCAGAGCAAACGGTAACATCTCATGCCAGTCCTTGTAGGTTACTGTCATCTTTTGAATGATCTTTTTGATATTTTTGTTCGCGGCTTCAACATCACCGTTCATCTTCGGTCGATAGGGAGATGAATTGTGATGATAAATCTTGAACTATTCGCATAGAGCAGTGATCATAGCGTTGTTCAAATTTGTACCATTGTACGTGATGATCCTATCGGGGATACCATACCGACATATGACGTTTTGCTTGATGAAGCGGGCAACCACATTCTTTGCAACTGAGGCATAGGAAGCTGCTTCGACCCACTTGGTGAAGTAGTCAATAGCCACCAGGATAAAGCGATGTCCATTGGATGTTGTAGGCTTGATCTCTCCAATCATGTCAATGCCCCACATTGCGAATGGCCAAGGAGTTGTCAGAACGTTGAGAGGAACAGGAGGAATATATACCTTGTCGGCGTAGACTTGGCATTTGTGACAAGTGCGGGAATGCTGATGACAATCAGCTTCCATGGTAGACCAGTAATTGCCTTCCCTTAGAATCTTCTTAGCCATCGTATGTCCGCTCAAGTGGGTGCCAAATGTGCCACTATGTATCTCGGTCATAATCAACTCTGATTTAACCTTGTCCACACAACGAAGTAGAACACAATCATGGTTGCGCTTATAAAGGATGCCATTGCTTAGGAAGAACTTGGCAGCAAATCTCCTTAAGAACTTTTTATCATTGACTGAAGCTCCTTCAGGATATTGTGTAGTCTGGAGATACCTTTTGATTTCATGAAACCATGGTTGTTCCACTACTTCTTCGGTGTTAATCTCATGACAGTGCACAGGTTCGTCCATTCATTCAATTGTGATTTGGGGAGCCTCGTTATCCCAGTTGAGCTTAAACATGGAAGACATTGTAGCCAGAGCATCGGCTAGCTGATCTTCTTCTCGCGGGAAGTGTTCGAAAGTAATCAGCTCGAAATGAGGCAACAATGTTAAGACATGTTCTTTGTATGGGATAAGATTAGGATGTTTGGTGTTCCACTCTCCTTTGACTTGACTGATAACCAAAGTCGAGTCCCCAAATACGACCAAAGATTTGATTCCCAAGTCTATAGCAGCCTTGCGACCAAAGATGCAAGCTTCATATTCAGCCATGTTGTTGGTACAACTGAAGCAAAGTCGGTCAGTGAAGGGTGTATGGCAACCTTCCGGAGAAATGAGTACCGCACCGATACCGTTGCCAAGTGCATATGAAGCACAATCAAAGTACAGGGTACATCGGGATCCTTGTTCAAGTCCGTCATACGGTCCGTTACCTTCAATGTTGTTCAATATCATGATGTCCTCGTCATGGAAGTCGAATCTCATAGATTGGTAATCTTCGACGGCTTGATGAGCTAGATGGTCAGCTAGTACACTCCCCTTTATAGCTTTTTGGGTAGTATACTGGATATCATACTCGGTCAGAATCATCTGCCATCTAGCGATTCTTCCAGATAAAGCAGGCTTCTCGAAGATATACTTGATCGGATCCATTTTGGAAATCAGCAAAGTCATATGAGTCAACATATACTGCCTTAGCCGGCGAGCAGCCCATACCAAAGCGCATCAAGTTTTTTCGAGCAGTGAGTAGCGAGTCTCACAGTCGTTAAACTTTTTGCTAAGGTAATAAATGGCATGCTCTTTTCGGCCAGACTCGTCATGTTGGCCCAGTACGCACCCCATTGAATTATCCAAAACAGTCAGATACATGATTAACGGCCTTCCTTCGACGGGTGGTATCAAAATAGGAGGTTCTAGTAAATACTCCTTGATCTTATCAAAAGCAACTTAACAATCATTGTTCCATTCAACTACCTGATCTTTCTTTAACAGTTTGAAAATTGGCTCACAGGTAGATGTCAGGTGAGAGATGAACCTCGCGATATAGTTTAAGCGTCCCAAGAATCCTCTAACCTCCTTTTCAATGCGGGGGCATGCATTTCTTGTATAGCCTTTACTTTAGCTGGATCAACCTCAATGCCTTTGTTGCTGACAATAAATCCTAAAAATTTTCCAGACCTAACTCCAAAAGTGCACTTGCTTGGGTTCAATCTGAGCTTAAACTCCTTCAACCTGCCAAACAACTTTTGCAAATGATCAAGGTGTTCTTCTTCTGTATGTGATCGAGCTATCATGTCGTCTACGTAAACTTAGATCTCATGATGTATCATATCATGAAACCAAGCTACCATGGCGTGTTGATAGGTTACCCATGCATTCTTCAGTCCGAATGGCATCACTTTGTAGCAGAAGGTACCCCATTGCGTGACAAAAGTAGTTTTCTCCATGTCCCCGGGGGCCATTTTGATCTGGTTGTATCCCGAGAATCCATTCATGAAGGAAAATACCTTGTATTGAGCTGTGTTGTCAACCAGGATGTCGATGTGTGGCAGCAGAAAATATTCCCTGGGGCTAGCCCTGTTTAAATCTCGATAGTCCATACACATTATGACTTTGCCGTCCTTCTTAGGCACGGGCACAATGTTAGCAACCCATTGTGGGTAGGAAGTAACAACCAGAAATCCAGCGTTGAATTGCTTCATTACCTCGGCTTTGATCTTCTCCGACATGTCAGGCCTCATTCGGCAGACCTTTTGTTTGATCGGTGGACATTCTTCTCTTGTAGGGAGACGGTGAACCACAATATCTGTATCTAGTCTCGGCATGTCTTCATAAGACCAGGCGAAGATTTCAACATATTCGTTCAACAACTGCACTAAGCGCTCTTTGACACTTGGTTCCAGGTTGGCACCCACTTTTACTTCTTTCTTGTCTTCATCTGTTCCCAAGTTGATGGTTCCTAGCAACTCTTCATGAGGCAGAATAACCCTCTCTTCTTGTTGCAAAAGTCTGGCTAACTCTCCCGACACTTCACAGTCTTCGTCAACTTCGTACTCAACATGATTGACCAAATCTTCAGAGTTATCGAAGGCTAAAGCAGAATAGTCACCCATGGAATTTGGAATGGATGGGTACCTGCATTTGTGAGTGTGGATGTGTGTAAGGGATAGCCATCCTTAAACAAAACAAAAATGCAAAAGGAAAGAAAATGAACACAACAGTTTATAGATGAAAAACGTCCAATGATTCATTAAAACATGGCATATGATAATGAAGAAAATCAAGCCCTTACAAATGGACCTACATGCCCCGGGCAAGGCATGAGTTGAAAATAATGTACGAATTGTTTAGTTATTACAGACCAAAAAATGGGAAATTGTTTAAAGATAAAATTACTGGTTGATGAAGGTGATGGGAATAAAATCCTTGGCTTCCCAGTTGCTTAAACCCCCTTTGACGGTTGTAAAGATCCAATCTTCAAAGTGGCCCTCTTCACCTTCATCTTCTACAACATTAATTCTGTGGTGAGTGATCCTTACAGGTGGCCCTCCAGTCTTGGAACGACGCATAACCTTCTGTCCTACAGCTGTAAACCCTAGTCCAAATTTGTCCGTCTTATGGGGAAATTCAGGCAGTTGCCCCCATACTGTGCTCTTTCCTTCTTTGATTACTGCCTCTGCGTCCTTAAGAGATGCCATCCTAGATACATGCTTGGGAACGATAGGCACCTCAACCATTGTCTTCGCAACTGCGACCTCCGGAGAAACTTCCTCAAAATGTTGGAAAGGAGTTTCAATGAACTCGCCATCCAACTCCACATAGCGGAAGGAATTGAGATGACTTATCATGTACTCTTCCTTGCCGTGCACCGTTATAATCTTACCCTTAATAGGACATTTCAGCATTTGGTGTAAAGAGGAGGTAACTGCCCAAGCATAATGGATCCACGGTCTTCCTAACAAACACGAATATGAAGGACGGATGCCCATCAGATAAAAGGTGGAGTTGAAAACTTCTATGCCCACTTTGATAGGAATGTCAACCTCTCAGTGAACCATTATTTTGGACCCATCAAAGGCCCTAACAACGATGTTACTGGGTTTGAGGGTCAATCCTTCGCAGTCCAAACGGTCTAACGCTTTCTTCGGCAGCACATTCAAAGAAGAATCGGTATCAACTAAGACATGGGCAAGGGTGGTTCCCCTGCATTCAACTGAGACATGTAGCGCATCGTTGTGTTTCCTTCCTTTGGGAGTCAAGTCAACATCGGAAAAGCCAAGGCCATTATCAGCAGTAAGACTGGCCACACACTCCTGAAACTGGTCAGCCGAAGTTTCTTGGGGCACGTGTGCCGCCTTCAAAAATTTGATTAAGGCCTTAGCATGGGCCTCAGAGCAGAGTAGAAGAGCCAACATTGAAATTTTAGAAGGGGTCTGCCCTAGCTGTTCCACGACGTCGTAGTCACTCTTTCTGATTATTTTCAAGATTTCATCCATTTCTTTCTGGGTGGTTTCGGGGATAACCACAACATGAGCCTTCGTCCTAACAGGAGCTTCTAGTATCCCCTTACCTTTATCGGTATTATCAATAAATGGTCTTACTTCATGAGTATCCAATTCTTCAATTATCGGGCCTTGCACAAATGGCTTAACAGGCATGGAAGCTTTCAAGGGTCCGAAAACTGCTCGAGGGGGAGCAATCTCCGGAGAAAAAATCCGTCCACTGCGGGTTATCTTGCTTGTTCCCGTAATGTTCCCTATGTCAGGGGTTTCCTCTTCAGAATTTTCTTGGATTGCTTCAATCTGTTTGATACCATGATAGAAGATTTCTCCTCCGTAGTTCCATGGTATAGTTTTGCTAGATTGATATGGGACAGGCCCTGGCATGGTGATTTTTAATGGTACAAACTCAAGATCAGGTGTAATCTTGACAGGACTTTTGCAAGCCTTGGGAAGATTGTCGGATATGGTTATAATTGCAATATCGTTGGTTGAAGTAGCAAAAGTAGCGGGAGTAACAGGAGTGAAGGTATCAACAGGGGTCTTTTGGAAGGGTATCTCTTGGGTATCCATCAGGCGTTGGATGCCTGACTTCAACATTGGGCAATCAGCTCGTATGTTTAAACAAAAGTAATAGTCCTTTTCGCAGCCTGGGAATATCCCGACTCTCATCAAATTCTCTTTAATCACTAGTAACGGAGTCAAAAGGTCAGCAACATCGGTAACATGAAGGTCTTCCATAACGGCATGAACATTATGACCGTGCTTAGGCATCGGAGTAGATATCATGTATGGCTTCTCAGGAGCATCAAACTCTACCTCCTTAGTGTCTATCAGGTCTTGGATTTTGTTCTTAAGCGCCCAATAGTTGTTGGTATCATGCCCTGCACTCTCAGCGTGGTAAGCACACTTGGCATTGGAGTGGTAGTATGGAGAGGAGGTATTAGGGTTCTTTGGCGCTTCCTTCAAACTGGTAAGATTCAGTTTTAACAAATGAGGGAGTACTTGGGCTGGCGTCATGTTGATTCGGGTGAACTACCGTTGTGGCCTTTCTACCCGTTGTTGATTAGGTCTTGGCTGATTGCCGCGAGGTTGATCATTTGAAGAGTTTTGAATCATCACAGCCCCTACAGTTGGCCGGCACTCGGTTCTTCCCTGACTTTTCTGAGAATAAACAGCAGAGGCTTCCTTCTTAGCTGGGAAAGTTTTCTTAACAACAGTGGACGCGGAGGTATCTTTCTAAATCTTTCCACTTTTAATACCGGCCTCGACCCTTTCGCCGGTCAAAATTAGTTCGGTGAATCATGCGAAAGAACTCCCGATTAAATGATTGAAGAAAGGGCCAGACAGGGTCCCTAGAAACATGTCAACCAGCTCTCTATCCGACAACGGTGGCTGCACCCTTCTAGCCAGATCACGCCACTTTTGGGCATACTCTTTAAACCCTTCATTGGAATCCATCCCCATACTTTGTAGTTGAGTACGAGTGGGCGCCAAATCAGCATTGTATTGGTATTGACGGTAAAAAGCAGCAGCTAAGTCTTCCCAGTTATGGACCCCAGACCTCTCAAGTTGATAGAACCAGTCCAATTGTGTGCCTGACAAACTGTCTTGGAAAAAGTGTACCCAAAGGTGTTTATCAGATGAGTGGGGTTGGATATTTTTGACATAGGATCTCAGATGCATCTTTGGGCAGGACAGACCGTCATACTTAGCAAATGTTGGTACTTTGAACTTGGGAGGAATAACGATCCCAGCGACCAACCCTAGTTCTTCAAAATCTAACCCAGGTACCCTTTGCAACTCCATGGCTGCCAATCTATCCTCAAGATTCTTATATTTATCATCCGCCGGGGGATATTGCTGTTCGGAGTAGTCTTCGTCTTCTTCCTCTTCTTCCTCTTCAACTTCAGATTCAGAAGGTACCGCATCCCCTTTTCCTTTACCAGCCCCTTCATCAGACGTTGAGGGGAACTCGAGAACTTTTCTAGCATTGCTTTCAAACCTTCTTCCAAAAGTGGCTACTCCGGGCCTTTTCTTCTTTTTCTCTTTAGTTTTCTTCAACAGTGTTTTGAGGTCCTCTTGACCCTTTGCTAAGGTCATGAGGAGTTGCTGGAATTGAGAATTTTGTGTTTGCAGATCCTTAACCGTCTTCTCCAAATCCATCTTGCTGAAATAAACAGCAGAAAGATAAGGAAACCTGGTGTGAAGACCTATTTATGCATATGATGAATGATGTGTTATTCATGTAATGCATTCAAGGATTCAGAAATTCAAATTTGTTGCAAACAAAAAGGAACACACGTTATATTAAGAAGAAATTTTTAGTACATAAGTGCCCCATGGGTAAAATATTACAAAATTCTTAATGTAAAAAGACATTGCGCATCCTCTTTGGTGCGATGTAAGTGTTGAGAGTTTCCTCCTTATGAAGTCGGCGGGTAAGCTCCAAAACCTTCCTCTCACTAGCATAGAAGCTGGCTTCAAAAGTATTCCATTCTTCTTTGAGTTGAATCCAACTCTTTTGCATTTCTTCCCATGATGTTGGCATGTCAGGATGTAGGAGGGTGTATGGAACCTCTCCTTCCATAACAGGCTCTTTGATCAAGGGGAGAATGTAAGGATATGGCATCATAAGATTCTGGGTGCGGGTTCATACCCACTTGAGATAAGGCTCAAGGGGGATGGAATTCTTGTGCCCCAGTGTCTTACTATCCACCTTGTTGGGCATCCTCCAAGCTCTGATGAACCTTTGTCGAAGTCCTTGCGCATCATTGTCGAAGTCAAAAACTAGGTCAGGAATCAGCATGTCATGAGGTCCATCCCTCCGAGCATATCCAAACTGTCTTAGAGCTAAACAAGGGTTATAGGTAATGCCTCCCCTAATGCCAAGTAGTGGGACATTAGGGAATTCCCCACAATGATCAATGATGATGACATTTTCTCTGGACCGAGAACACCAATGTACATCAAAATGCGTGAGGGTCATTAACCGTTGTGACCACCTTAAACCCTGCTCATTCTTCAAAACTGATTGTGGAAGGTGAGAAATAAACCACCTTGCTAGGAGAGTAGTACAATACATGAGAACACCTCTTTTTCTCATTGTTCATGTGTAAAATGAGTGTAGGATGTCCCCAAGCAATGTAGGCACAGGATTCCGGGATATGAAAATCTTGACAACATTCACATCTATAAGCTGATCAGGGTTTGGGAACAAGACCAACCCATAGATGAGGAGTGCCATAATCTCTTTAAAGGCTTGTAGATATAGAGAATTCCAGCATTCTTGTGCCTTCTCAAACAGAAACTTTGCCAAGAAACCCTTGACACCACTTCTGGTTTCCCAATGTCCTTTGATGTCAGATGGTTGCAAGTGTAATACTTGAGCAACATCTTCAGGCTTTGGTTCTTTTTCCGTACCGTTGTAGGGTAGTTGATGAAGAATAGAAATTCTCAGGAGTTGAGAAAATTCCTCCAAAGTAGGTACCAGTTGGTAATCAGGGAATGTGAAACAGTGGTGTAGGGGGTCAAAGAACTGGAAGAGAACTTTCACCATGTCTTCTTCAATGTTGGAGTTGAACAAGTTGAGAAGCCTACCATGTCTTTCACTGAAGAGAGAATTCTCTGGAATCCTGGATGTAAGCTCCTTGAGTTGAGGAGGGATTCTCACAAGGTTGACTTAAATTGTTTTCCTGCGAAGAGATTCCATAACCTACAAAACAAGAACAAAGATGAAGATACAAACCCTTGAAATGGTTAGTGGATGCATATGATGCTTTATGATGTTCATGATGTATGCACAAACACATGTACAAGCAAGTCACATAAAACCCTAGTTTCAGGCTTGCATGAGGTTTCATAGGTAAATACCCTTTTGAGTTTAGTTGGCTCAAACCTGTCCTATAAATAGTTATCGGGTTCTAAGGAGCTCAATATCACTGGATTGTTTTCTATGTTCATTGTTTTGGTTTAGCCACTTAACTAGCGACTAAAATATTCCAAGAAAACAACCCTCAATGAGTGTAGTATCGAGTATCTACCAACTTTGGACTGCACCAAAGCCGGTCATCTCACTACCCCTAAAAAGGCCAAGATGGTCAATTAAGGTTCTAAGAGTTCATTAGTGCTTCATGACATCACTCAGCGGCCCCGTATTCCCTTTGATTGACTCAAAGGCTACCGATACTCACAAATATGTCAAACTAATATAGCTATTGCTTCAACTATGTCGGTATACCCCGCACAGTTTCCACAACGTATTGCTATTTACCTATGAATGTTTCCCAAATCCGGGTGGAGGATTTCAAGCCTAAACAAGAGAACCAAATGTAAAGAAATCAAAGCAAACAATATAATCATGCAAAGGGTGATCTAATCCCTAAGGTTACTCCACTTTTAAAGATTCCCCAACAGAGTCGCCAGTTCTGTGATACGGTGGGAGAACTGACTTGGGATTTTGCGTTTGTGTTTGCAAATGTTTCGGTTTAGCAAGAGTCGCCACCGACTTTTTATTTTATCCTAAGGAAAGGTCAAAAAGCACAGGAAAGACCTTTGAGATGTTTTCTTGGGTTCGAGGAGTAGATTATAGAAAGGGAAGGTATTAGCACCCTTTCTATCCATGGTTATCCATGGGCTCTTAGTTACTTGTTTAGATCACTTGCTTTGCTTTTCAATTGTTTGAAATGGTGCTCTTCAATTGTTTGAAATGGTGTTTTGTGTGTGATTTTGAAAGATATTTTGAAAAGAGGCCATCGTTGTGGCAACCTTTGTAATGATTCTTGTTTGAATGTATACAAAGGTGTTTTTGTCTTTTGAAAGGTTTTCAATGTTTGAAAGTAGGGTTTTGAAATTGTGTTGTGAAGTGTGTTTTGAAGATAGCAAGGATGTTTTTTGCAAGTTTTGATCAAGTAACTAAGAGTTGTCTACCCTATTTTAATCAAAGATCTTTCTTATGTTTTTAACCCTTTTAACAGTGTTGCTTCACCATCGTATTTGGTGAACAACCTTGTGTTAGGATGTTAAACGGGACAGGCGCGGGTCGTCGTATAGACCATGATAGAAATAGTGTTAAGTATTTTTGGCAATTTTCTTAAGGGACTTGATCATTTTGTTTAGGCAACTCAGATAGCGTCATCAAGGGACTATGATCTTTTGTTTTGTTTTTGTTTTGCCAAAGTATTTGACATGCATATCATGACCCATTTTTGAAGGCAACAAGTGGATTGTAACCCTAGGGGTGCAAGTGTGCATTGTGTTTGTTTTTTCATGCATTTTTGTCTTTGATTAGGTCACACTATTTGGTTGTTTTGATTTTTTTTTGCATACAAACCCTAATTCTAATCATGGCATAATTGAAAGCTTAAAGGTGCGATAATTTAAATTCTACACTATTACAACATGATATAGGGAGGGGGTACAAATTTGAATAGAGAATTATTTTACAAGAAATTAAACCCTAAATTATTACAACCAAATTGAATTTGCAAGGAATAATATTTAAATGTATAATATTTAAATAAATACAATGAATAAATATTAAATAAAATGCACCATGTGTTGTACCCCAAAATTTGCCCTCCCATATCCTTCAAAATTTGCCAAGATCAATCTCCAGATAAAGCTTCAAAATCTCTCAAGGGTTGCACAGTCCAATTGCCTCCTAACACAGTCAAAATTAGGGTTTTGGTTCTTGCAAAGAAATTGAGGTTTTCAAGGGTCCAATCAAGTCCCATATGCTTATATACATTGTTAAGCATCCATATGTCAAGTTTCAAGACTCACAGCATCAAGTTGCACAGTCAAAAACCCTAAATGCTTCACAGTCAACTGCAGGGGCAAAATGGTCATTTGACAGTCAAATGTCAAAAAATTTGGTCAACATCTTATTTTGAAGACACAATCATCATTTGATCAATTCTTGATCATGATTTCCCAAGAATGGCTCAAAAATCATCAACATGTCAAAAGTTTCTATTTTTGGACAGCTGAAAAGTCAACTGCAAATTGACCAAGGCATAACTTCTTCATGGTTTATCAGAAAAATCCCATCCAAAGCTCATTTTGAAGGGGATGACATTTCCTACAACTCATATTCACACTCCAAGTCCAAGAAATGCTCTCACAAAAAGTTATCAATTTCAACATTATAGGTCATTTTCAAAAGTCAACAAAAAGGCACTTTAAGTCAAAGACCATAACTTGAGATTGGTAAATCAAATTGACATGGGACCAAAGGCATTGGTTGGAGGACTTCAAGACCTTTCCAAAATGTCCAAGAACATGTTCATAGCTTCAAAATTGAGCAATATATGCATTGGAGAAGTTGGGAAATTTTTGGGAATTTTCAAAAGTCAACTTTGCCTAAAAAGCTTCAAATTTGCTAATGGGCCTCAAATTCCTTCTTGAAACTTTACCCAAAGCCTATGCACGACCCATTGAACTTAAAATAATTTATTTTCTTATTGTTAATTAATTAATTGGATTTATATTTATATTAATTCATTTAATTGGTTTTAATTATAAGAAAATTCAAAGATATGCTTTTTTTAGATCTTTTTGTGCAGCAAATGTGACTAGGGCAAGCTGGCAACTCGTTTCTCAATCAACAAGGCAAAGAAATCCATGATTGGCAAGGTTTCATGAAAGAAAAGATTGGAAAAGATATGATTAGGCAATCAAATATTCAAGTCATAAATTCATGGACTTTTGGGCTCATTCTTGACCTAATTCACATCACATACATATGCATAAGCTAACCCTACTCAAGCACACACGTGAAAGCTGCCAATATTCCATAATCACTTTGCAAATTTTCAAGAGAAACTTGAAAACTGAAAGCATACTTGCAGTACAATTCAAGGCCTAAAAAGGATTCCAATACGTTGCCTAAGTCTCCAGGAAGCGTTTGCAATCAAGAATCAATCCTAACACGCGAAGAATCCAAGAACACGAGCCACACGGTTTGCCCTATTTTTCAAACCTGCATATCATGTTTCACGTGCTTTTAATCTGTTTTCTTGTTTGATTTACACTAATAGTAACCTTCTGAAGCGATTGGTACAGTTTAATTGAACTAACCTTGCCTGGATCAAAATCCACCATGAACAACATCTAGGGTTTCTGAAGCTTGCAATTAGAGCTTTAGGTATCAGGAAAAATTGGACCTCAAGACCAATATAGAAAAATTCGTTGCAACAAGACGAATCAAATGATACCCTCGCGCTCAATTTATGTTGATTCCTCTTCTATTCGCTATTTTTAGGACTTTCACTTAGTGGGGGTTTAAAACCCCCGCTATCTTGTTTGTATTTGCAGGAAAAAGATGAAGAAGACAATAGCTGTCCAAGCGTGATTGGAGAGTTTAAACTTTAGCGCGTTTTTTTTCATATCCCAGCATAATGATCTTTTTTCATATATTATATTTTTTGTCTATTAGTTTAACAAACGCGCTTGGTGGCTCAGTTGGTTGGGAACGTGGCTGGCAGGTATAGGGACCTGGGTTCGATTCCCAGGTCCCCCATATAATTCTTGATTTTTGTTTTAAAGTGTTCTAATGCAGCTTTCATCAAATGCCCTACCATGAGCCCCATGCCTAGGCTTGCCAAGTGGCTTTGAGGAGCAATCTGAAGGCCAGGAGATGAAGTCCATCATATGGTCCAGTCAATGAGCATCCACACGATCAGAAAAGTCAAAGATGGCCTTGTCTTAATGGGCCGGAATTCCACAAACACCTCCACTTTGGGCCTGACACCCCATTGGTTTGCATGCTTTTTCAATATAATTTTCTTTTCTTTCTATTTCTTTTTAATTGTTTTAATTGTTTTTATTAATTCACCATTAATCAACTTTTCATAATAAAATCAGAAAATCAAAATACAAAACATGTTTAATTATTTATTAATTTCCTCACTAATTTATTTTTGTAAATAAATGTTAATAATTAATTTAGTTAATTTAGGTTTGAAATTCAATCTTTTCTTTAATAAATAAAATTCTATAGAATTAGGTTTTGATTCTTTTTTATCATTATTATTATCATTATTTATTATTATTATTAATTACTATTTATTTTTGTAAATAAACATGTAAATTAATTAACTAGTAAATTAGGTTAACTTTAATATTTTTTTTAATAATTAAAATAAACTTGGAATTAGGGTTTTCTCTTGATTTTATTTTCTTTATTTCATTAAATACAAAAAACATAAAAAACACACTTTCTTTTCTTTAATTAAATAATTAATTAGGCTTTAATTTAATTTAATTTTCAAGCAAAGGGTCAACACCCTCGAACGTCCTGATTTTAATTCTTTCGCGCTTTATTTTCTTATTGATTATTATGTAACTGCTTTCCGGATGTAATAGTAATTAAGTTTACCGCATTTTTTACTTTCCGCATCTTTATCAAAAACGGGTCTTTGTATTTTGGCGATGTATAGACCCGCGCCTTGTAATAGCGTAGCTTTTATCTTTCCGTCTTTTAATTTTCCGCACTCCTAACTGCTAAACTTGCATGAAAGAATGTATGGTAATTAAAAAAAACGCGTAGCTCACAATGCCATGATCAAAGATAAAACTTAACCTGAAAACAATATGCAATACACACACCACTTCTAGGGTACGCCTCACTCGTTGCCTTCGAAACGTGGTCGTCAAGTATAGGATATTTTAGCGGTCGCTCTTATGTCCATGATCCAGTTGCCTCGAAACAGTTGCCTCGAAACGGTTGCCTCGGATATAAAGGATCTAGGACATTAGGGTTACTTCTAAGGTGTCCTACCATTGCTTTGGTGACCACACTGTCCCTACAATCGAATTGACCCGAACACCTCCAACGGTGGTGCTACCTACCTCTCAATGGTGGGATGGCACTACCTTAAGGACTTTTACACAGCTTAATTCCTTAGGGTAGGTAGATGACTCATGGATACTTGCTCTCTCTAAAAAACAAAACAAAAATCTTTTCACACCGACACTTTCAAAAAGCTTTCAAAACAAATTTTTCAAACACTCTTGAGGACATATATAAGAGTCATTCAGAAATCTTTCAATGAAACTTTTGAAAAACCCACTCACATTTTGAAAAGCAAACATTTTGAAAACATAAGAGCAAGTATCTAAGAGCCCATGGATAACCATGGATAGAAAGGGTGCTAACACCTTCCCTTTCTATAAATCTACCTCCCGAACCGAGAAACAATCTCATAAGGAATTTTGTTGTGCTTTTGTCCTGTCCATGTTGGAGAAAATAAAAGACGGTGGCGACTCTTGCTTCCGCGACATTTCGCAAACTAGTTTAAACAGTCAGTTCTATATCCACCGATCATAGAACTGGCGACTCTGCTGGGGACACTTAAAGTGAGGTGTACCTTAGGATAGCTCATACTTGTGTTTTCAATTGCTTTGTTTTGTATGCTTTAATATTATTGGGCCTGTCTTGGGAGTTCTATAGATCCTAATCCGGATCTGGGGGATACCTTCTTAGAAAGTAGCAACAAGACTGTGAGGAAACTGTGCGGGGTATACTGACACGGTTGAAGCAGTCGGCTACGTTGATGTGGCACTTTGGTGAGTATCGGTAACCCTTGAGTCAAGTCAAGGAGAGTACGGGGCCGCCGCGTGGTGTCGTAAAGCATCAACTAACCTTATGAACCTTAATTGAACCATCCTGGCCTCTTTAGGGGTAGTGAGATGACTGATTTTGGTGCAGTCCGAAGTTGGTTGATACTCGACACTACACTCATTGAGGGTTGTTTTCTTGGAATATTTTGATCGCCAGTTCAGTGGCTAAATAAAAACAATGAACACAGAAAACAACCCAATGATATTGAGCTCCTTAGAACCCGGTTACTTTTGATAGGACAGGTTTTGAGCCCACCAACTTCAAGAGGGTAGTATCCCAAACTTCATGCTAGCCTAAACTCTAAGGGCTCTTTGTGTGACTTGTGTGCCTTCAAACTTGACTACTTGCATACCTGTTATCTGACACTTGAGTTTCTTGCAGGTTTTGTTTACAGTCCTTAATCTGGACTCATAACAGGGTTTACCTACATTACTCCACGCATAGCATAACATCATGCCATCATACCATTGCATACATCCTGCATAAGGACTAATCCATTTCAAGGATCTTAAGGGTCTGTGATGCAGGTCATGATGAATCAAATGTCTAGCAAGAGGCAAAGGGGATTTATTTTCCTCTAGCCAAGGTTGATAACTTTAGTCAGGGGCTATGACCCACTCGATATGGTGAGCTTTGACTCTTGAGGAAGGACTCTCAACAATATGCCGTTCCTTCCATCAAGCTACAAAATGTAGATTCTAACAAAGTTTCTTGTTTACCCCGCGAGGTCCTTGAAAACATTACATGCATATCATACATATCATTGCATAACAGGTACCCTTGTTGTAGGTCGCTTACCATTTTTCGCTGTTTATTTTAGCAATGGCTTCCCAACAAGATAACCGGGGTCTTCACGCTCAAGAGACTCAGTTTAGGGAGATCTTCCTAAGCCTATCCAAGGGGCAGGAAGAGTTAACGACACTTCTCATGGGGAATTTGGCCAAGAAAAGTCCCGAAAATGATAAGGACGAACGGCTGAAATGTCTGCAAGCTGAGGTAGATACAATGAGAACCCAGATGTTGGGGCAAATGGCTCTCATCCAAGGCTTAGCTCGGGAGCAAGAAGAGTTGAGGACCATGATCAGTCAACTTCATCAAGACAGATACAACATGAAGCAACCAGTCCAAGTCAGGGACCAGGTCATTGATCAACTTCCAAGAGGACAAGAGTCTGGCATGGTGAAGAATAGACCTCTCCAAATTGCTACCACTTCACAGGTCCAACCACAACCCCGCCCAGAGCAACAGGTTGATCAGAGTAAGCCAAGCAAGTCCAGGAGGCAATTCACCCAGCTCAACGTGTCGCTGTTTCAAGCTTTACAACACCTGTTGAGGTTGAATCTGATTACACTAAGAGCTCCTCCCCGGAATCCCAACATCTCTGCTCCTAACTATCATCCCAACAAAAGATATGCATACCACTCTGATAGTCCTGGACATGACACTGCCGACTGCTGGGCTCTGAAGAACAAGGTCCATGACCTGATTAATGAAGGAGCAGTGGATTTCACCCAAGTGGGTCAGGCTGAGTTCTTCTACCATCCCTACAGGATTCACCATTTGAAGTAACAAGTCCTGAGATGAGAAGACTTTTTGTCCATTAGAATTTTCAAGTTGTAATTTTCTTTTGATTGTTCAAACAATTATCATATCAAACGCTGTTATTTCATTAATGCATCGCATATGTCTGTTTTGAATCAATATATTCGCATTCGCTATATTCAAACTGCTTTCATTTTTTGATGTCAACTCTCAATTAATAATTCTAAGCCTCTTGAGGGAGGATGACGAAAACGATACCACGACATCTACAGTATGCTTTTGAACAGACCCCGCTGATGAGGTACAGGCATTGTTTCAAATCCTAAACAGTGGAGTTATAAGGAAGATAATCCCTCGTCAACCCCTCTGAGCCAAAGAAGTAGGAGTTTTTCTTTTCGAAAATTAAAACCCTTAATCATAACCTGGGGCAGGGTAGTTCTCTCAGTTGATCCAAGTGCATAACAAATGGCACCAAAGAGGTCCTTACAAAACAAAAAAGACAGTGATGGTTCCGAATAATCATAAAGACAGGCAGTCATTATCTTTCAAAATAAAAGCCCATTAAGTCAAAACCTATGAAGGAGACTTACAAAACTGGGGCATCCCGCTGACTGTAATCACAAAAGAAACAGTTCAGGAAAAAAAAACAAGGATAACAAAATCAAAAAAAAAGGGAAATAGGTCTTACAAACCCTCGACAAAAATGACTGCCTATTCAAAATAAATTGTCAACATCCGAACCATCATTGGAATATCAGGACAAAGACTCAAACAAGGTCTAACGCACGATCAACTGAGTTTAGGTTTGAAGAACATCATGAAGAACGGGTGGGTACGAATAAAATTTGAGCCTTTATCCTTTATTTCTTAAACCGTGAACCAGGCCACGTTATAACCCTCAAAAGTCCTAGCTGAAGCATGGGTTAGTTCGAAAGCATACTGTTACCAAAGGTATCCTGACTCCTTAAGGCTTATGATAAAATAACGAGTTGACATCACATTTTACAAAGTTTGCTTAAAAACTGTATTTTCAAAAAAAACTTCAAGACAGACATAAGCTTTACATTTTTAACATAACTTTGTTTGCATATGACTTTTTGGTCGAACAGCGGAGAAATTCGCACGAAGAATGTCTAATGAACAAAAGCACCTCCAATCCAGGGGAAGACATGATCATGGTCCATCACCTGGGGCAGTTAAGTCAAGATTCGGATAATCTCTCAAAATGCCAAATACCAGGGGCAAATCTCCGCCTGAATCACTTGGGGCATTAGACATGGATTCCCGCAACGAATCTTGCACGATCAAACAAAGATCTTCTGGTAGCATGGCAACACAACAACAGTGACAACTCCCTACATCCTGAAAGCATGGACATAGTCGAAAAAATACTGCGCATAATCTAAGACCCGCTAGGTTGACACACCTAGGCAAAAATAAGGGCTTCCCGGCGAACCAAAAGGGTTCGGGCAAAAATAAGGGATGAAAAATGAAAAATATGTACACCCGGCAAGTCGGAAACTTGAAAAGGCGACTTGGGAAAAAAGGGGTATCCCGATGGACTGAAAACCCGAAAGGGCGGTCCAGGCAAAAGTTAGGGATCACAGCGTACGACTATGTCCCGTCACCTCATAATTTGCCTACCAGAATAAGATTTCTCAATCGGCAGTCATCAAGCTCCTCCACAAGTACCTTCTCCCACAGAAACTGGGGCAATAAGAACTGTCTAAGCGATCTGGATGCTCTGTCAACCAAGGTACCAAGGTAGGTTCAGCTGAAGAACGTGACCAAGATACATTCACTCCCCGCCGAGTAAGACAAGATTCAACAATTCTCTCCCAGGCAGTTGGCCTCCCATCAGCCCTAACAAGGCACAGTATCTCCAGCAAGTTAGCAATACTCCCCCCGAGCAGAGTTATACTCAGTCAGCCTTAAGGAAGTTGGATTATCCCCCGAAGATCTCAACATTCCCCAACAGAGTATACAAACATTCCTAGCAAGCACCCCCGACAATATTGATCTAAGATTGTTCCCCGGCAGAATACCGGACACCAGTGGAGCCATTCCCCAGTCCAATCTGAAATGTTTCCCCAGGAAAGTTCAATCAATCTCCCCAGTAGATTCAGGAAGCTTATCCCCAGTAGATTCTAGAAGCTTATCACCTGCAGAGTACGAACGCGCCTCCCCGGTTTTATTCAAAGGTTATCTCCCCACCAGTATATAACTAGGTTATCCTCAGCCAAAAACCACGGAAAGATCGTCCTCGGCGAAGTTCTTCCAATCCCCCAACGGAGTTCATCAAGATTCCCCAACATAAATCATCAACGGTATCCCCAGCGGAGTTATCATCCAACCTCAGCGAAATATCTCTTCCCACAGAGTATTCCCCGCAGAGTAATCTCTTCGCCAAGTTTATTCCCCAACTGAGTCATCTTCTCCTACCGGATTATTCTTGCAACCATCATCCCCAGCGAAAGCGAAGAATTCTACTCTTCAACATCAGCCCAGGATTCAAGCGCCCGGCATTCGTCAAGGATTTATTTTCCTAAGACGAAAATACAGTCATAAACATCACATCTTCATACATTATAGCATGCATATACGCATCATGAACATACAATCTCAGTCATCTCATGACATCGTGCATTTCATACATCATGGCATTGCATACAACTAACGTTTTGTCTTTCCAGGACCAAGATCAATACAAGATGATTACTATCAACTGTCGCAATTCCAGATTCGATACCTGTATCTAGCCAGGGCACATCTGTGAGCGACTATTTCCAGACTCGATTCCTGTATCTTGCCAGGGCACGTCTGAAGAGTTTGAAGATCCGATTCCTGTATCTTGCCAGGGTGTATCTGTTGACGACTAATTCCAGACTCGATTCCTGTACCCTGCCAGGGCACGTCTGAAGAGTTTGAAGATCCGATTCCTGTATCTTGCCAGGGTGTATCTGTTGACGACTAATTCCAGACTCGATTCCTGTATCCTGCCAGGGCACGTCTGAAGAGTTTGAAGATCCGATTCCTGTATCTTGCCAGGGTGTATCTGTTGACTACTAATTCTAGACTCGATTCCTGTATCCTGCCAGGGCACGTCTGAAGAGTTTGAAGATCCGATTCCTGTATCTTGCCAGGGTGTATCGGTTGACGACTAATTCCAGACTCGATTCCTGTATCCTGCCAGGGCATGTTTGAAGAGTTTGAAGATCCGATTCCTGTATCTTACCAGGGTGTATATGTTGACGACTAATTCCAGACTCGATTCCTGTATCCTGCTAGGGTACGTCTGAAGAGTTTGAAGATCCGATTCCTGTATCTTTCCAGGGTGTATCTGTTTACGACTAATTCCAGACTCGATTCCTGTATCCTGCCAGGGTACGTCTGAAGAGTTTGAAGATCTGATTCCTGTATCTAGCAAGGGTGTATCTGTTGATGACTAATTCCAGACTCGATTCCTGTATCCTGCCAGGGCACGTCTGAAGATTTTGAAGATCCGATTCCTGTATCTTGCTAGGGTGTATCTGTTGACGACTAATTCCAGACTCGATTCCTGTATCCTGCCATGGCACGTTTGAAGAGTTTGAAGATCCGATTCTTGTATCTTGGCAGGGTGTATCTGTTGACGACTAATTCCGGACTCGATTCCTGTATCCTGCCAGGGCACGTCTAAAGAGTTTGAAGATCCGATTCCTGTATCTTGCCAGGGTGTATCTGTTGACGACTAATTCCAGACTCGATTCCTGTATCCTGCCAGGGCACGTCTGAAGAGTTTGAAGATCCGATTCCTGTATCTTGCCAGGGTGTATCTGTTGACGACTAATTCCAGACTCGATTCCTGTATCCTGCTAGGGCATGTCTGAAGAGTTTGAAGATCCGAATCTTGTATCTTGCCAGGGTGTATCTGTTGACGACTAATTCCAGACTCGATTCCTGTATCCTGCCAGGGCACGTCTGAAGAGTTTGAAGATCTGATTCCTGTATCTTGCCAGGGTGTATCTGTTGTCGACTAATTCCAGACTCGATTCCTGTATCCTGCCAGGGCACGTCTGAAGAGTTTGAAGATCTGATTCCTGTATCTTGCCAGGGTGTATCTGTTGACGACTAATTCCAGACTCGATTCCTGTATCCTGCCAGGGCACGTCTGAAGAGTTTGAAGATCTGATTCCTGTATCTTGCCAGGGTGTATCTGTTGACGACTAATTGCAGACTCGATTCCTGTATCCTGCCAGGGCACATCTGAAGAGTTTGAAGATCCGATTCCTGTATCTTGCCAGGGTGTATCTATTGACGACTAATTCCAGACTCGATTCCTGTATCCTGCCAGGGCACGTTTGAAGAGTTTGAAGATCTGATTCCTGTATCTAGCCAGGGTGTATCTGTTGACGACTAATTCCAGACTCGATTCAGGTATCCTGCCAGGGCACGTCTAAAGAGTTTGAAGATCCGATTCCTGTATCCTGCCAGGGTGTATCTGTTTACGACTAATTCCAGACTCGATTCCTGTATCCAGCCAGGGCACGTCTGAAGAGTTTGAAGATCTGATTCCTGTATCTTGCCAGGATGTATCTGTTGTCGACTAATTCCAGACTCGATTCCTGTATCCTGCCAGGGCACGTCTGAAGAGTTTGAAGATCTGATTCCTGTATCTTGCCAGGGTGTATCTGTTGACGACTAATTCCAGACTCGATTCCTGTATCCTGCCAGGGCACGTCTGAAGAGTTTGAAGATCTGATTCCTGTATCTTGCCAGGGTGTATCTGTTGACGACTAATTCCAGACTCGATTCCTGTATCCTGCCAGGGCACGTCTGAAGAGTTTGAAGATCCGATTCCTGTATCTTGCCAGGGTGTATCTATTGACGACTAATTCCAGACTCGATTCCTGTATCCTGCCAGGGCACGTTTGAAGAGTTTGAAGATCCGATTCCTGTATCTAGCCAGGGTGTATCTGTTGACGACTAATTCCAGACTCGATTCAGGTATCCTGCCAGGGCACGTCTAAAGAGTTTGAAGATCCGATTCCTGTATCCTGCCAGGGTGTATCTGTTTACGACTAATTCCAGACTCGATTCCTGTATCCAGCCAGGGCATATCTACATGAAGAGTTTGAAGATCAACTCCTGTAACAGGCCAGGTAATTATTTTTCTTTTTCAGGTACGCAAGTTCTCGCTAAGTAATCTCTTACGCGATCGACACATATATGGCATCTATAAGCCCATCCACATACCGACAGTCTCCAAATGGAATTTATAAGCCCATTTCCGACAAGATTCTGTCACATTTCCAGATGGCATCTACAAGCCCATCCTCCTATCCATCATCTCTACAAATGGCATCTGTAAGCCCATTCCCTACATCACACTGCTGATATTCTACTATGCGAGTGCAAATTTCTGGGCACTTTAGTGTTCAATCATCTTCCACCTTCGGATTACGAAAGGCACGCCCGCCAATCTACATCCTCAGGTCTAAGAAGATTGAACAGGGGCAACTGTTGTACCCCAAAATTTTCCCTCCCATATCCTTCAAAATTTGCCAAGATCAATCTCCAGATAAAGCTTCAAAATCTCTCAAGGGTTGCACAGTCCAATTGCCTCCTAACACAGTCAAAATTAGGGTTTTGGTTCTTGCAAAGAAATTGAGGTTTTCAAGGGTCCAATCAAGTCCCACATGCTTATATACATTGTTAAGCATCCATATGTCAAGTTTCAAGACTCACAGCATCAAGTTGCACAGTCAAAAACCCTAAATGCTTCACAGTCAACTGCAGGGGCAAAATGGTCATTTGACAGTCAAAAGTCAAAATTTTTGGTCAACATCTTATTTTGAAGCCACAATCATCATTTGATCAATTCTTGATCATGATTTCCCAAGAATGGCTCAAAAATCATCAAGGTGTCAAAAGTTTCTATTTTTGGACAGCTGAAAAGTCAACTGCAAATTGACCAAGGCATAACTTCTTCATGGTTTATCATAAAAATCCCATCCAAAGCTCATTTTGAAGGGGGTTACATTTCCTACAACTCATCTTCACACTCCAGGTCCAAGAAATGCTCTCACAAAAAGTTATCAATTTCAACATTATAGGTCATTTTCATAAGTCAACAAAAAGGCACTTTAAGTCAAAGACCATAACTTGAGATTGGTAAATCAAATTGACATGGGACCAAAGGCATTGGTTAGAGGACTTCAAGACCTTTCCAAAATGTCTAAGAACATGTTTATAGCTTCAAAATTGAGCAATATATGCATTGGAGAAGTTGGGAAATTTTTGGGAATTTTCAAAAGTCAACTTTGCCTAAAAAGCTTCAAATTTGCTAATGGGCCTCAAATTCATTCTTGAAACTTTACCCAAAGCCTATGCACGACCCATTGAACTTAAAATAATTTATTTTCTTATTTTTAATTAATTAATTGGATTTATATTTATATTAATTCATTTAATTGGTTTTAATTATAAGAAAATTCAAAGATATGCTTTTTTTTTAGATCTTTTTGTGGAGCAAATGTGACTAGGGCAAGCTGGCAACTCGTTTCTCAATCAACAAGGCAAAGAAATCAATGATTGGCAAGGTTTCATGAAAGAAAAGATTGGAAAAGATATGATTAGGTAATCAAATATTCAAGTAATAAATTCATGTACTTTTGGGCTCATTCTTGACCTAATTCACATCACATACATATGCATAAGCTAACCCTACTCAAGCACACATGTGAAAGTTGCCAATATTCCAAAATCACTTTGCAAATTTACAAGAGAAACTTGAAAACTGAAAGCATACTTGCAGTACAATTCAAGGCCTAAAAAGGATTCCAATACGTTGCCTAAGTCTCCAGGAAGCGTTTGCAATCAAGAATCAATCCTAACACGCGAAGAATCCAAGAACACGAGCCACACGGTTTGCCCTATTTTTCAAACCTGCATATCATGTTTCACGTGCTTTTAATCTGCTTTCTTGTTTGATTTACACTAATAGTGACCTTCTGAAGCGATTGGTACAGTTTAATTGAACTAACGTTGCCTGGATCAAAATCCACCATGAACAACATCTAGGGTTTCTGAAGCTTGCAATTAGGGCTTTAGGTATCAGGAAAAATTGGACCTCAAGACCAATATAGACAAATTCGTTGCAACAAGACGAATCAAATGATACCCTCGCGCTCAATTTATGTTGATTCCTCTTCTATTCGCTATTTTTAGGACTTTCACTTAGTGGGGGTTTAAAACCCCCGCTATCTTGTTTGTATTTGCAGGAAAAAGATAAAGAAGACAATAGCTGTCCAAGCGTGATTGGAGAGTTTAAACTTTAGCGCGTTTTTTTTCATATCCCAGCATAATGATCTTTTTTCATATATTATATTTTTTGTCTATTAGTTTAACAAATGGGCTTGGTGGCTCAGTTGGTTGGGAACGTGGCTGGCAGGTATAGGGACCTGGGTTCGATTCCCAGGTCCCCCATATAATTCTTGATTTTTGTTTTAAAGTGTTCTAATGCAGCTTTCATCAAATGCCCTACCATGAGCCTCATGCCTAGGCTTGCCAAGTGGCTTTGAGGAGCAATCTGAAGGCCAAGAGATGAAGTCCATCATATGGTCCAGTCAATGAGCATCCACACGATCAGAAAAGTCAAAGATGGCCTTGTCTTAATGGGCCGGAATTCCACAAACACCTCCACTTTGGGCCTGACACCCCCTTGGTTTGCATGCTTTTTCAATATAATTTTCTTTTCTTTATAATTCTTTTTAATTGTTTTAATTGTTTTTATTAATTCACCATTAATCAACTTTTCATAATAAAATCAGAAAATCAAAATACAAAATATGTTTAATTATTTATTAATTTCCTCACTAATTTATTTTTGTAAATAAATGTTAATAATTAATTTAGTTAATTTAGGTTTGAAATTCAATCTTTTCTTTAATAAATAAAATTCTATAGAATTAGGTTTTGATTCTTTTTTATCATTATTATTATCATTATTTATTATTATTATTAATTACTATTTATTTTTGTAAATAAACATGTAAATTAATTAACTAGTAAATTAGGTTAACTTTAATTTTTTTTTTAATAATTAAAATAAACTTGGAATTAGGGTTTTCTCTTGATTTTATTTTCTTTATTTCATTAAATACAAAAAACATAAAAAACACACTTTCTTTTCTTTAATTAAATAATTAATTAGGCTTTAATTTAATTTAATTTTCAAGCAAAGGGTCAACACCCTCGAACGTCCTGATTTTAATTCTTTCGCGCTTTATTTTCTTATTGATTATTATGTAACTGCTTTCCGGATGTAATAGTAATTAAGTTTACCGCATTTTTTACTTTCCGCATCTTTATCAAAAACGGGTCTTTGTATTTTGGCGATGTATAGACCCGCGCCTTGTAATAGCGTAGCTTTTATCTTTCCGTCTTTTAATTTTCCGCACTCCTAACTGCTAAACTTGCATGAAAGAATGTATGGTAATTAAAAAAAACGCGTAGCTCACAATGCCATGATCAAAGATAAAACTTAACCTGAAAACAATATGCAATACACACACCACTTCTAGGGTACGCCTCACTCGTTGCCTTCGAAACGTGGTCGTCAAGTATAGGATATTTTAGCGGTCGCTCTTATGTCCATGATCCAGTTGCCTCGAAACAGTTGCCTCGAAACGGTTGCCTCGGATATAAAGGATCTAGGACATTAGGGTTACTTCTAAGGTGTCCTACCATTGCTTTGGTGACCACACTGTCCCTACAATCGAATTGACCCGAACACCTCCAACGGTGGTGCTACCTACCTCTCAATGGTGGGATGGCACTACCTTAAGGACTTTTACACAGCTTAATTCCTTAGGGTAGGTAGATGACTCATGGATACTTGCTCTCTCTAAAAAACAAAACAAAAATCTTTTCACACCAACACTTTCAAAAAGCTTTCAAAACAAATTTTTCAAACACTCTTGAGGACAGATACAAGAGTCATTCAGAAATCTTTCAATGAAACTTTTGCAAAACCCACTCACATTTTGAAAAGCAAACATTTTGAAAACATAAGAGCAAGTATCTAAGAGCCCATGGATAACCATGGATAGAAAGGGTGCTAACACCTTCCCTTTCTATAAATCTACCTCCTGAACCGAGAAACAATCTCATAAGGAATTTTGCTGTGCTTTTGTCCTGTCCATGTTGGAGAAAATAAAAGACGGTGGCGACTCTTGCTTCTGCGACATTTTACGAACCAGCTTTAAACAGTCAGTTCTATATCCACCGATCACACCATGCAAAAAAAGAGTTTTTTTTTGTTTATGTATGCAAAAGTATTATTTTTTTAATGTACAAGGTATAAAAAAATAAATAAAAGATTAATTTTAATTGTTTTTAGGGCAAAAACCCTAATTTCTTAAGAAAATAAATAAATAGTATTATTTATGAACAAAAATGGTATCAATATGTACAAAAATGTATTATATTGAAAAAAATTATTTTTTTAGTATAAAATATCAATAAAAATAAAATGTATTATTTTTGTGTTTAAAAATAAAAAATGTATAAAAATAAAATAAATTATTTACAAAAATAAAAAAATTTAAGAAAATGTTTTCAATGCAAATAAAAATAAGAAATGAAATAAAAGTATTATTTTCATTATTTTTTTAATTTAAACAAAATAATATAAAAGTATATAAAGTGTTTTAATGCTAGTAAAAATAAAAATAAATACCAAGTAAATGTAAAAAATTATAAAAATATTTTTGGATCATTTTTTATGTTTGAAAATAAAATATCAAAGTAAGAAAAGAAAATAAAAATGCAAAAATATCAAAATGCAAGAAAATGGGCCAGGAGGTGTGAAATTGAAAGTGGGGGGTGCCAAAAGTAGGAAGTAGCCAGGCCCAGCCCAACTACTTCATCTTCTTCCTCTGTCCAACAGAACGCGCGCATGGCTTAGTTCAAACCTGTATCTCCTGATTCAATGCTTTTTTGACAAAACTCAAAACATGAAACTTGTAGAGCATCAAACAACGAATCTAACCATATAAAAAACTTAAGTTAACTCTCAAAGACCAGAGAGAATTTCTCTGGCCCTAATTTCTAACCTAGTTTTTTCAGAAAGTTCATGGATGAAATTCTCCTAGCATGATTAATATAAATGAAAACTAAGCACTGGTATGGTTTCAGGGCTATGAATACAACATCTTTCATTCACAAACCTAAGTCTAAATGTTACTAAATAGAGAGATAGAAGTTCATGAAATACCTGTTTCAGTTGAGTTCAAGCTGGACAAAGCAGCAACTTCCAATGGCGCCTGAGGTTCTTTTGAGCTTGCTTGATGTCCCCTGAACCTTTCCCAATGCTTAGTTTATTTTGAAGTGGCCTGAATCGTGCTACAGAACTCAACCTGCAAAGCTTCCAAACAAAAACGGTGATGTGTGTTAATAGAGTTACAACAAATTGTGAATGGTCTGGATAGCTTAGGTATATTGATTGGAATGTGTTTGAAGTGATTTTGGACAAAACGCACGAGAGAATTTGATGGTGGCTTGTGATTTGCAGAACTGGCCCTGTTTTGCAAGAAAATGAAGATTTTGAGTATAAGGGTGCTTTAGGGGTGAAAGGCCCGTGCTTCTGACTTGTGAGGATATACCAAAATTGTTTGAAAGCTTTTCTTCAGTTCAATATATATGATGTGCCAGTTATGAGCTTTTGGCCATTTTGACTTGTTTTGAAAGCAAAGTTTGAAATAAAGTGAGATAGGCTTGTACAGGCTACCTCCAAGCATGCACCAACTTCTTGTACTATGCCTGATATTGTGGAACTTGTTTGCTATAAAGGAAGAAAGTCCAAGGCTCAAGGAAATGCAATTTGACATAAAGTGGCCTTTATGAAAATGGAAGTATGACCTTTATGCTCAAAATGGAAAAATTCAACGTACAAAGCTCTCTTGATCAGAGCAATGCCAATATCCAACGTATTTGCATTCAATTTTTGAGTGTAAATTGGTTTAGAGGACTGTAATCATGTACTAAGCTAGTTTGGTCAAATTTGCAACTTGGTATGAACATGTATTCTCCATGGTTACAAAGTGAGTTTTTGCCAACTTCAAGCATTCGATTCTCCCTAACCACAAGGGTGTTTGAGGAGTTCTTTGACAATTTAGAAAGCTTGCAACATGTACTATAATACATATTTGAAATGCAACTTAAGACTCTAAGTGGAACCATGTGAAAAATGACCAAGAAGAAGGGTCAAAATCCTGCCTAAACTAGGGCAAAATTTCTCTAAGTTAAAAGTTTTAGGTACCCTTGTTCCAAAAATCATAACTTGAGATCCAAGCTTCTTTTGAGAAAACATTGTGAATTAAAGTTGTAGAATTTTTGATGGACTACCACTTTCATGTTGTAAGTTTTGTTTTAATCCATTTTCATCTTGGTGAAAAAATGGGACAAACTTAGAAAAAAATAAGAAAATTTTATAACTTAGAAAATTTCTAAGTTATGAAATTTTTCCATTTTAAACCCTAATTTGCAATTTTGGGTTTCTTGATGAACAAGTTTCATAATTTGACATGTCTTGATGAAAAATGACCCTTGGCACTTGATTTTGACCAAAAAGTCAAAGTTTGACTTTTCAGTGTACAATCAAATTTTGATCAGTTGACTGAAAAATTCATCTGTCAATCCTATGCATTTGAGATCTTTTGAACTTGTTGAATGGGTCAAGATAATGTCATTGAGTCCTTGAGTCGATGTTTGAGCTTGATTTGCCATTGGCTAGGTCAAACAGTCAAAAATTGCCTTTGTACAGTCAAAACCCTAAAAATGACCATTTTGCCCTTTTGGTGATCTGATCAAATTTCTTGTGGAATTGTGATCCAAACTTTATCAAATGGTTCATATGAGTTAATAATGTTTATGTGGGTCAAAATTCATGAGGTTTGACTGTCAATTGGCCACAATTGACTTTTTCTCCAATACAGCTGATTTCTAGGTCAACCGTCCAATTGACTGGGCAAAAATTTGATTCAAGGCTTGAAAATTGGTATGGACAAACTTATGAGTCCAACATGAAGTATGAAAGTCAATTTGGGCATTGTAGGTCAAAACATCCATGTGCAAACTCAAACCCTAATTTAGGTCAACAATGCAAGGAGGTGTCTTGAGCAGAGCAAACCCTAGCTTGATCTTGAGTTCCAAGAGTCTTGTGATGAGAAAATGTTGATGAAATGAGAGGGAAAATTTTTGGGTACAACAAGCATCAAATTCAATTTCTTTTGCTTCGACAAGGTCTTGCACCTTGTTTTTCAAAGCCCAACAGTTGTTGGTATCATGGCCTGGACTTTCTGAATGGTAAGCACAACGAGCATTAGGGTGGTAATGAGGAGAGGCGGTGTTGGGATTCTTAGGGGATTCCTTCAAAGTTACTAGATTATATCTCAATAAATGTGGCAGGACTTGAGACAACATCATATTTATCCGGGTAAATTGTCTTACCAGTCTTTCTGTTCTAGGCTGGTTGCTCCTTTGTTGACTAGGTGCAGGCTTAGGGATCATGACAGCCCCTACTGTTGGACGGTGTTCAATTTTGTCTTGATTACTTTGAGGGTATACATCACCAACTTATTTCTTCCCAATAAATGGTTTTCTCACGGCATTGGAGGATGTGTCCTTTTGGATCTTCCCACTCTTAATCCCAGCTTCCACTCTTTCCCCGGTCAAGATTAATTCAGTGAAGCCTGCTAAGGAGCTTCCAATTAGATGATTAAAGAAAGGACTGAACAGGGTACCCAGAAACATGTCTACTAGCTCTCTTTCAGACAGGGGAGGCTGGACTCTTCCTTCTAAATCCCTCCATTTCTGAGCGTAGTCTTTGAAACCTTCACTTGAAACCATAGACATACTCTGGAGTTGAGTACGGGTAGGGGCAAGGTCTGCATTGTAATGATACTATTTATAAAAAGCAGCGGTAAGGTCTTCCCAATTATGGATATTGGCCCTTTCCAGTTGATAAAACCAATCTAGCTGAGTCCCGGATAGACTATCCTGAAAGATGTGGACCCACAAATCTTTGTCAGCAGTGTGGGGTTGTATCTTCCTCACATAAGATCGGAGGTGCATCTTGGGACACAAAATCCCATCGTACTTAGAAAATACTGGTGCCATGAATTTTGGTGGAATAACAATCCTAGACACCAAACCCAGCTCTTCAATGTCCATCCTAGGCACTTTCTGAATCTCCATTGCACTTATACGTCCTTCCAAATGTTTGTATTTATCATCAGTCGGGGGATACTACTCTTCAGAGTAATCCTCTTATTCTTCCTCTTCAGATTTTGGCTGGGCAGTCACTACTTTTCCTTTCCCTTCTTGATTATCCTTTTCACCAGACGAGGTTGTGAAGTCAATGGTCCGTCTGGCTGGCCCTGGGAACCTTCTTCCTAGGTTCAAAACATCAGTTGTTTTCTTTGCTTTCTTCTTATTTTCTTCAATCAACAAAGTTTTCAAATCCTCTTGTCCTTTGGCTAGTAAAGAACATCTGTTGAAACTGAGCATTCTACGCCTGGAGGTCTTTTACTGTCTGCTCAAGATCCATCTTACTAAAACAAATAGTAGAAAGATAAGGAGACATGTGTTAAGAAACCTGCTTATGTTATAATGAATGAAGATGCATATGCAATAATTTCAAATAAATTAGAGATTTAAATTTGCTTTAGACAAAAAAGGAACACACGTCATATTAATAAATCAAAGTTTGAGTACATCATGCCTTTTTGGGCTTACAAAGAAATATAAAAACTCTAAGATAAAAAATTGGAACGCATCCTCTTTGGTGCGATGTAGGCGTTCAGACTCCGCTCCTCATGAAGTTTCTTGGTGAGTTCCAGAACCTTCTTCTCGCTGGGGTAGAATTGGGCCTCGAAAGTGTCTCACTCTCCTTTAAGTTGTATCAAATCCCTTTGAAAGTCTTCGAGAGAGGTGGGCATGTCAGGATGAAGGATAGTGTAGGGGGACATCTCCTTCCACAACATGCTCTATGATAACTGGGAGAATGGAGGGTTAAGGCATCATAAGACTTTGAGCACGAGCTCGTACCCATTTGAGATAAGGATCAACATGGATGGAATTATTGTGCCCCAATGTCTTGCTATCTACCTTGTTCAACATCCTCTAAGCTCGGATAAACCTCTGGCGGTGACCTTGATCGTCATTCTCGTAGTCAAATACCAAACCTTGAATAAGCATCTCATATGGACCATCCCTTCGGGCGTAACCAAACTGTCTTAAGGTTAAGAAGGGGTTGCAGGTGATACCTCCCCTAATGCCAAGTAAATGGACATTAGGGAATTCTCCACAACGGTCGATGATAGTAACATTCTCTATAGATCGGGAACACCAATGAATGTCTGAATGTTTGTACGTCATCAACCTATGTGACCACCTTTAACCTTGCTCGTTCTTCAATACAGATTGGGGAAGATGCGAAATAAACTATCTTTCCAAAAGAGGAGTACAACACATAAGGATACCTCTTTTCCTCATAGTGCGAGTGTGAAAAGAATGTGGGATGTCTCCTAACAAAGTAGGCACCAGTTTACGAGACATGAAGATTTTGATGGCGTTTACATCTATGAGTGGGTCAAAATTTGGAAACAAAACCATCCCATAGATGAGGAGAGCCACAATTTCTTCAAAAGCTTTCAAGTCTAAGGAATTCCAACAGTTTTGGGCTTTCTCAAACAAGAACTTGGCTAGGAATACTTTGACACCACTCCTTGTTTCCCAATTAGTTGTGACATCAGATGGTTGCAAGTGTAAGGCTTGAGCAATCTCTTCTGGATTTGGATCTCTTTCCGTACCGTTGAAAGGTTATTGATTGAGAATGGGATTCCTTAAGAGTTGGTATAATTCTTCAAAAGTTGGCAAAAGTTGATAATCGGGAAATGTGAAGCAATGGTGTAGAGTATCAAAGAACTGGAAGAGCACCTTCATCATGTCCTCATCAGCGTTGGAGGTGACCAAGTTTAGGAGGCGACCATGCTTTTCGGTAAATGGAGAATTTTCGGGAATCCTTGATGCTAACTTTTTAAGTTGAGGAGGGATCCTTACAAGATTGACTTGGATGGTTTTCCTGCGAATAAAATCCATATCCTACAAAACACAACAAAGATAAATCCCAAAAATACTTGAAATGGTTAGTGAGTATGATGTTATGATGTTTATGATGTTATGTACAAGTAAATATATACAAACCAAAAAAATAAGTCCTTAGGTTTAGGCTTGCATGGAGTCTCATTGGTAAGTACCCTCTTGAAGTTTAGTTGGCTCAAACCTGTCCTAGCAATAGTAACCGGATTCTAAGGGAGCTCAATATCACTGGTTTGTTTTCTCGGGCATTGTTTCAACGCAAGCCTCTTTAATGGCGAACGAAATATCCCAAAAAACCAAACCTCAATGAGTGTAGTATTGAGTATCTACCAACTTCGGACTGCACCAAAGTCGGTCATCTCACTAAGTCCTAATGGCCAAGTTGGTCAAGTAAAGGTTCTAGAAGTTACTTAGTGTTTCATGACATCACTCAGTGGTCCTGTATTCTCCTTGACTAATCAAGGGCTACCAGTACCCACAAATATTTCACACTAACATAGCTATTGCTTAGACCATGTTGGTATACCTCGCACAATTTCCACAACGTATTACTACTTACCTATAAGGTATCCTAAATTCGGGTAGAGGATTCAAACCCAAACAAAGAACCAAAATGTAAAACATACTAGTCAAACAATGAAAGAAAGTAAATATGATCTAACCCTAAGGTAACCCCACTTTTAAAATTTTCCCCAACAGAGTCGCCAGTTTTGTAACGTGGTGGGAGAACTGACTTGGTTGTTTTGCGTTTGATCACAAATGTTACGGTTAGCAAGAGTCGCCACCGACTTTTCTTTTATCCAAAAGGAAAGGAGGAAAATAACAAGAAAGACCTTTGAGATGTTTTCTTGAGTTCGGGGGGTAGATTATGAAAAGGGAAGGTATTAGCACCCTTTCCACCCATGGTTTTCCATGAGCTCTTAGTTACTTGCTAGATCACTTGCTTTTGTTTGAAAATATGCTTTGTGTGGTTTTTTGAAAGTATTTTGTAAAGATGCCATCGTTTTAGGTAAACTTTGTAATGATTCTTGTTCGTAAGAATGTATACAAAGTGTTGATCTTTTGAAAATGTTTTCAAGTTTGAAAGATGTTTTTAAAAGTGTTGGTGTTTGTTTTAAAAATAGCAAGGATGTTTTTGTTTTAAAATTGAGCAAGAAACTAAGAGTAATCCTCTTTTATTTGACATTGTTATCTTACTATTGATTTGATAAGTAACCCTATCTTTGGATGTAAAAGGGACGGTCATGGGTCATCGTATAGCCATGATTAGCAATGTTGTAAGATATGTTAGCATTTTCTTTAAGGGACTAAAATCATTTTGAAAGGCAACATGGATAGTGTCATCGAGGGACTATGATCTTGTATTTTTGCTTATCTTTCCTAAGATACCTCACATGCATAATATGGCCATTTTTGTAAGGCAACAAAGTAGATTTACCCTAGGGGTGTAAGTGTGTAAGTATTTTGATTTACATGCTTGATTTGTCTTTGAATTAGGGCTTGCTACTTGTTGATTTTATTCTTGCCATACAAAACCCTAATTACTAGCATTTATATATAAAACATTTAAATTGCGGAAAATAAATATACTAATCTATTACATCATTTAGGGGAGGGGTGTACAAATTACAAATGGGGAATTGCAAGAAAACTAAATCTAAATAATTATTACAACCATATTGAATATTGTACAAAAATGAATAAAATAAAAATCCAAGAATGTAAATACAAAAGGAAATGTGATTTTTTGTTTGATTTTCATAAAAAGGTTTTTTTTACCTAGTTAACTAAAATAAAATTATTAACTAAAAATAAGAAAATTAAGATTAAGTTAGTAAAATAAATTAATTTAAAGAAAACAAGTTTTTTAGGGTGTTTGTTAATTTAGTCAGTAAATAAAATTAATCAAATAAAAGTCCTAAGTTCTAAATTGATTTTATTCACAAGAAAAATAATATATTATAATAATTAAGACTAATTATCTAAGTATTAAAAAAAATTAAATTGATTTATTAAAGGAAATGTTTTTTGTTCTTTTAGTTTTATGGAGAAAAAATAAACTAAATAACAAATAAATAATAAGAATATAAATTTTTTTTTTGGATTTTTTATTAATGAAAATAATAATAATAATAATATTAATAATAAATAAAATATAAAATAAAAATAAAATAAAAAAAGAAAGAAAATAAAATAATAAAGAAAAATAAATGGGCCAGGGGTATAAACAATAAGGCATGGGGTCAAAAATAGCAAAAAACGTTAGGCCCAATCATTTGGAGGCCCAAGCGCTGCAAGAATAAAAAAAATGTAAAGAAATGTGAAAAAAAAGCAAAAGTCAGCGCACTGAGGTTCGAACCCATGACCTCTTGATTACCAGCGCGCTGCCTTACCACTGGGGTGGCTATACATCCGTTAATATAACTGAAATGATAAATATATAATACAAAACAAGTTCTGAATACACTTCATCTTCAACCTCCAGCCAGACCACCTGTATCTTCACCATTTCTCAACAAAAATGGAAAATGCAAACATGAAAGTTGTTCCATTTTTCCATACGAATCTAACCATATAAATATCGTAAACTATAAATCAAAGATGAATGAGAATTTTTGAAAGTACCGAATCCTGACCTAATTATTTTCAAAGGTTCAGATTCAAAATTCTAACTACTCAAACAACAATAATGGAATCTAAGGATATGGTTAGCTTTAGGACAATGATATCTGCATTTCTTATTCACAAATAAACCATTAATAATACTTGTATGAAGAGTTCAAAAGTCAGAAAACTCACCTTGCAAGAGGGTATCGTGTTTTGAGTTTGAGCAGCTTTTGATGAGTTCCGGTGATTGGGTTAGCTTCCTCAAGTTCTCAAGAAGCTAATGTGATGCTTGGCTTGAGCTGAAAGTGGCTGAGGAGTTCTGGAGAAGTCAAGGTGCAATGTGCTGTTTTTGAAAATGGTAGATGGTGATGGAGGTGTTACAGTCGTGTTGCAGGTGTTGGAATTGTTTGTATATGTTATTTAGAAGCTTTTGAAAGTAAAAGGCCAAAAAACGCACGAGCAAATTTAGAGATTGGATTCAAAACTCAGAAATGGAAAGTTTTTGAGATGTTTTTGGTGGTTATGTGCTTTAGGGGGTTTCAGGGCTTGAGCATGTGTGTCTTTTCTTGCAAATGACTTGTGTATCTATAAGCAAAAGGTTGGAGATGTTTTTCATAAGGGGTTTTTGAGTTATAGGGTTATGGCTCAATTGCTTGATTTTGAAGAAAAGTGAGAAATATGGTTTCAAGGTAGAAAGTACAAGCATGTAGAGTGGTTAGGCACTTTAAACATGTTTGCTTCTGACCATTTATCTTGAGTGTGGACAAAGGCAATAAGTTAGGAGCTCAAGGAGAGTTGACATTTGCAAAAGCAATGCTTTATCAAAATAACAATGGTAACTTTGTTCCATAAATGGAAAATTATCTTGGATAAAGCTTGAATTAAGTGGATAATAGCTCAAAAGTAAGTGTAATCTTCTGATTAGGAAGAGATTTTAAGGTTTAGAGGCCTGCAAAGCAATATTGTCCAACATAGGCTTGAGATTTGAATTCTTGTTCATAAAAAATGACCTATAATTTCAGTTTGAAAACCCTAACTTCCTCTCTTTGATTCTCCTTGCTCAAGAATGATCTCAAGAAGTTCTTGGACATTTTGGAAAGCTTGTAATGTTCTATACAACCCCTCTTTGAATCACTTTTGAAAATTCCCATTGGAACTATGTGAAAAATTGCCATGAAGTTAGGTCAAAATCCTGCCTAAACTAGGGCAAAATTTTCACTAAGTGTTTAGTTTCATGACCATGACTTCATGGATTATTAACTTGAGGTCCAAGCATTTCTAGGAGTAGTTGTAAAAAGAAATGTTGTAGATTTCATGGAGATCTACAACTTCCATGTTGAAAGTTTCTTTTGAATCATCTTGCATCATGGTGAAAAATTGGCTCAAAGTTGTGAAAAAATATGAAGTTTTCAACACTTAGAAAAATTTTTAAGTTTGAAAACTTTGACTTTTCAAAATGAAATCTTGACTTTTTTATTTTTTTGATGAATAAGTTTCATATTTTGACATGTTTTTATGAATTGTGATCTTTGACACTTGATTTTGACCAAAAAGTTAAAGTTTAACTTTTCAGTATACAATTGACTTTTGATCAGTTGACTGAAAATTAACTATCAACCCAATTGATCTTGAGCAATGTTTTGAGTCATGTCATTAGGTCAAAAGTATGAAATTGAACTCTTGATATCATGCCTCAAACCAATTAAGCATTTTCTAGGACAAAAATTAGAAATTGCCCTTTCTCAGTCAAAACCCTAATTTTGACCATTTTGCCCTTTTGATGATTTGATCAAATTTCTTGAGGAATTATGGTCCAAACTTGATCAAATGATACATATGAGTTTATAATGTTGATATGGATAAAAAAATATGAAGTTTGACTGTAAATTCGCCACATTTGACTTTTTCTCCAATACAGTTGATTTTAGGTAAACTGCTCAATTGACTGAGTAAAAATGTGATTCAAGGCTTGAAACTTGACATGAGTAATCTTGGGGGTCCACAATGATCCATGAAAGTCATATGAGGCATGAAAAGTTCAATTATCCTTGTGCAGTCTCAAACCCTAATTTCAGTCATTAGTGCTTAAAGAGGTGTCTTGAGTTGATCAACCATTGTGCAGTCTTGAACCAAAGGAAATCTTGTGAGAAACTATTGGATAAATGAGAGGGAAAATTTTGGGGTACAATACTTGCCTTAAATCACAAGGTAATGACTTGTCACATACAAGATTTCGTTTGAGCCATAATTTCTTTCTTGCGCGCAAAAGGCTTCTCCCATGCTAGCATACACAAGGTACAAAGCCTCATATAGCTTCCTTAGATTCCAAGGCAAAAGGCCCCCTTTTGGCATCCTTTGATTTGCACTTTTTTGCCTCCTGTATGCCTCTTTCGAATTTGAACATGTTTGCCTCCTGCATGCACCTTTCGTTTGGGCATGTGTTTCCCTTCATGCAAGCCTTCGTTTGAACAAAGATCTTTTGCATGTTTGCATGAAGTTACAAAGAAGGGACCACTTACGTACACTCCTTAGTTTTGCCACAAGTTCATTTGGAAAGCAAGCCTTCGACTGGACAGAACCACCTTCACAAGGTTTCGATTGTAACTTTGATTCCTTTCGAATCAACATCTTTTAAACCTAACTCTGGGCATCCCATTCGAAGGACATGCTTGATGGTCCATTCGAAGGATTTACAAAGCCCAAATTAAGGTATGTTTTGGTGACCCATCCAAGGGTCACAATTTTGGCTCCTTCGAAGGATGCAAAAAAGTAGCCCATTCGAAGGACACTTGTTGGAGGAAAATCAAATAATATTGTTGGGAGAAGAATCTGGTCGAAGAATGGTCAAAATGAAAGGGTGAAATATTCAAAGATGCTTGCTGCCAAGTTCAGGCCGGGTACATTGGCCAAAACTGTTGCACAACAGTCCTGAAACACTGCCTTATTCTTGCACCAAAATAGCATACAAGGCACTGTCTCTCGAAAGCTACAAAGAGCAGGTTACTCAAATTGTTCAAACTTTTTGTTTTCCCTCCAAAAGCTTCAGCCAGATTTGCATATAAATAAAAGGCTTCACAACATGTTTAGGGAGGACTTTTTGGCCAGAAGAATGAATCTTCAAAAATTTCTCAAACACCATAAAGCTCTCAAACACTTAAACACTTATCAAACACAAACCCAAAATCCAAACACTTGTCCCCTTCGAATCTAAAACATCCCTACACCTTGTTACCCTTCGAATACAATAAGGAAGACATTTCACTTGTTCTTCTCTTTCGAATCCAGTAGTAGTGACGCTACCCTCGCTCCTTCCTTTCGAATCCAGGGACACTCAAGGGAACCACTCAAAGTCCAACACACGCTCCAACCTCAAGAAAGGTAAGTTTCTCCAAGTCTTAAACTTTTCTTTTCTTGCATAACATGTAAATAAACTTTCTTTTCTTTTCGAACATGTACATACCATTGTTCTTCTTTTTGTTACCACCCTTTTAATATGTTTTCAGAGTTGATCCTTTTGTTTTTGCTTCTTGTTTACCTAAACATTCTTTAAGTACTAATCTAACCATAAGGTAATACTAGCATGGCCTTAGGCCATGTTTCTATTCAATAGTTCAAACGAAAGAAACAGGAAACAGGAAGTAGGAAAGGAAGCTTTTGGCTTCCATACTAACCTCAAGGTCAAAACGAAAGAAGTAACCAGAAGGCACACCATGCTGACTTCCAGACCAAGACGAAAGACACACCATGCTGACTTCCAGGCCTAGACAAAAGGCACACCATGCTGACTTCCAGGCCCAAATCGAAGGGCATGACTTCACTGACTCTAGGCCCCAAATCGAAGGAGGTCAAAAAGTGCAGAATCGAAGGGTGTTTCTGCCTAAATCAAAAGACCCATTTTTCTTGCTTTTATTTTATTTTTATCTTTATATTTTCATGCTATTAAATATGGTTGTAATAGTGTAGGATTTTATCTTTCTGCATTTTATTACTTTTGTATGATTTCTAGTAAAATAGGGTATGTATGGCAAGATAAAAACAACAAGTAGACAACCCATAATCAAAAACTAAATGCATGCAAATCAAACAACAAGTAGACCTTGATAAAAGATCATAGTCCCTCAATGAACCTCAATTTTGCATCTAGTAAACGATCTAGTCTCTAAACGACATTACTAAGACGTCCCATAGGTTGCCTTCTATGACTATACAAATGTCCCACGCCTGTCCCTTCACATCCAACGATGGGGCTTCTTACAAAGTCAATGGTAAGATAGAAACATCTAAAGGAGGAGGAAAAGAACACTAAAGACATTTTGAGTAGGTAGGATTCTCCTAGTTGCTCGCTTGCTTACAACAAAAACATTTTATATACCAACAATTTCACATTGGAACATTTTCAAAAGAAAGAAAACTTTGTACGCGTTCTTATAGAGACGAGAACCATTATAAGACATTCATTTTTAAAATAATTTCAAAACCCACACCACAAGCACATTTTCAAACAAAAATCAAGTGATCTAGCAAGCAACTAAGAGCCTGTAGATAACTACAGATGAAAAGTGTGATAACACCTTTCCTTTTCATAACCTACCCCCCGAACTCAAGAAATAATCTCAAAAGGTCTCTCCTATTCTTTTCAGCCTTTCCTTTTGGATAAAAGAAAAGTCGGTGGCGACTCTTGATATCCGCAACAATTATGATCAAACATAAAACACCCAAGTAAGTTCCCCCACCGTGTTACAGAACTGGCGACTCTGCTGGGGAATTACTTAAAAGTGGGTTTATCTTAGGGCTAGATCACCTTTACTTGCTTTCCTTGTTTGACTTGCTTGCTTTACATTTTGGATCCTTGTTTGGGTTTTTTTTAAAGATCCTATAACCGGATCTGGGGAACCTTTTAGGTAAGTAGAAATAAATCATGGATGTTATACAACGTAGACCGATATGGACAAAGTGATAGCTACATTAGTGTGATACTCTGGCTTGTACTAATGTTCCTTGAGTCAGTCAAGGATAACGTTAGGCTTCCTTATAGTGTCATTAAGGGCTAACTAACCTTTAGAACCTTTTCTTGACTCATCCTAAGCCATTAGAATGTAGTGAGATATCCGGCTTTGGTTCTGACCGAAGTTTTGTTGATACTCGATGCTACACTCATTGAGATTGGACTTTTGGGATATTCTGGCCGCAATACTTTGGTGCTTGAGATAGAACAATTCCTAAAAGAAAGGTCAGTGATATGAGACTCCTTAGAACCCGTTACTTTTAATAGGGTAGGTTGAGCAACCTAAACTTCCAAAGGGTACTTACCTTTAAAGACTCACGCAAGCCATTAAACCTATGGTCTTTTGTGTGTCTTGCTTGACATGTATGATTTCAAAGCATAACTATAAACATCATAAACATCATGACATACATGCTAAATGTTGTACCCCAAAATTTGCCCTCCCATATTCCTAAAGATTTGCCAAGAATAATCTTCAAGTTGCTCAAGTTGGCTCAAGGATTGGACAGTCAAGTCACCTCCTAAGGTAGTCAAGTCAAAATTAGGGTTTTGTGTTGCATCAAGGTCCTTACATCCAAATGACCTCAAGTTCTCCCCAATGTCCTAATATGTTCTTAAGTTCATCCATGTCAAATTTCAAGCCTTGTAGAGGAAGTTTGGTCAGTCAATTGCTCAAGAGGTCCAAAAATCGATTGTGCTAGGGCAAAAGTCAACTGTGTCCCAAATACAGTCAAACCTTAATATTTTTTGTCAACATTCTCATTTTGAAGGATAACTCATCATTTGATCAAGGGTTGATCACGATTCATCAAGGATTTCTCAAGATTCATCAAGATTCAAAAGTTGCTAAATTAGGGTTTTGCAGGAAAAGTCAACTCAACTTTGACCAAGCATAACTTTCTCATAATTTATGAAAAATGACCCATCCAAAGCTCATTTTAAATAGTATGCAATTTCCTACAATCCATCTTCACACCCCAAGATAAATAAATGCTCTCACAAAAAGTTACAAATTTGGACATTATAGGTCATTTTTGAAAGTCAACAAAAACACCTTTTTTGCCAAAGCTTATAACTTGATCATGGAACATCAAAATGAGATGATACCAAAAGGGTTGATTAGAAGACATCTCAAGGTTTATAAAAAGTCCAAAAAAACTTCCAAAAGTCAACTATCCTCAAAACTCCAATTTTTGACAAAAGGGCCCACTTTTTTCCACTTGATATAGTCTTGTCATACCACACACGTGTCCCATATTTGATTTCATGGTCATTCATTTATTTTTCTATTTTATTTAATTTTTATTGATTTAATTCATTTATAATCAATATTAAATCAAATAAAATCTAAAAATTGATGAAATTACATCTTTGTGATTTGTACAACTTTCAAATACCATCATGAACCAAATCAAATTCGTATCAAGCTTGGTTATGCACAAAAAATCAGATTTGGCCTATTTTTGGAAAGCTTATCAATGGTGATCAAATCCAATATTCCATCTTCAATGCACTTGTATTATAGCCCATATTTTGACCTAAATGCATTCTATTATATTCACACAAGCCACACAAACCTAAAACACGCATAGAACACTGCTGAAACGGCCAGAGAAAATTGGTGAAAAAGCTTGAAAAGTGGGAGATCAAAAACAACATTGGAGGCCAATTCAATCCCAAATCACAACGTAGCTCTCTTGCCAGCAATCTCCTGAAGCTATAGCAACCAAAGCCAAGGCCTAAAGCTATCTGAAAAGCGCTGTAAGTGTTCTTGAAAACAGCTCTGAACATGAAATCGAAACCATTCATTCTTGCATCCTTTTGATAAACTATTGGCATAATCTTGATCCTTATCAAATTTCTAACAATTCTGCATCATTCAATTTGATTTATTATGGACCATACTGTGATGCCCGATTCTAGGGTTCTTGTTCTTGTTTTTAGGCATTTTGTGTACAGGCAAAATCAAGGCAAATAATGGTTACAGGGATGACCAGGAGGAAGAGACGAGTGCATTGGTACTCTTGGGTGTCGTTTACATGGCCTAGGGAGGATGTTTGAGAGATCCTATGAACCTTCCTGCGGATAAAAATCTGCAGGTAATGAACCAGGGTGATATGAAGAAGACGATCACGTGGCTGGGCGTGATTGGCCAATTAGAATCATAGCGCGTTTTTATTTTTTTCGCAGGGCATAATTAATTGTTTTACATATAATATTATCTATCCATTCCACTAACGAATAAAGCAGTTTGGTTGAGTGGCTGGGGCGCAGGCATATGAGCATTGGGACCTGGGTTCGAATCCCAGGTCCCCCAAAATTTTATTTGCAATTTTATTTCAGGCAATTCCACGCAGCATTCCAAGCAGGGCTCACCATACGCCCTTGTCCAGACACTTTCCAAGTGGTTTCAGATCAGATCCATTGGTCAGAGCTGCAAGCTCATCATACTCCCTAGTCAATGCATGTGCGTGAGAACCTGGAAAGTCAACAAGGCTGGATTGAATATGGGCCTCAAATTTGCTATCTCCACACTCAAATCAGGCCCACACCCCCTGGGTTTATTTCTTTTCTCTTTTATATTTCTTTTTTTAGTTAATTGTTTTATTAATTATTTTATTATTACTAACTAATTTATTTTTCCTAATAAGATCATAAAACATAAAAAATATTATTTTTATTAATTTCATTATTTTTGCAAATAAATAATTTAATTGACTTAGTTTTTAAATTAGGTATAATTGTAACATTTTTTGCAATAAATTAAAATTAATTAGAATATTAGGTTTTAATAATTTCAATCATTTTTCTTTTATTTCTTAAAATATAAAGACCCAAAAATATATCTCTTTTCATTAATTAATTAATTTTTTTAGTTTAGGTTTAATTTCCATAAATTCAAAATAATAACAAAAATCTTTTCTTTAAATAAAAAGGGTCAAAACCCTAAAAACACTTCGATTTAATTGTCTCGCGCGCGAATAATTTTTGATCCATATTTCAATATTGTAACTGCTCCGGGAATGTAATAGTTTTTAAAATTAGGATTTATTTATCGCTTTTATTTACTTTTCGCAATTTAATTTTAAAAGGGTTTGTTTTTGGCGATGTAAATACCCGACGCCTTGTAATAGCTTAGATTTATTTTCCGCAACCATTAACTGTTAGATGGTTGAATAATAGGCAATGCATGACAAGATCAATCTTAACTTAAAATCAACAGTAGCTCACCATTAACATGTACAAAGATAATATAACTGAAAAGCAATGCACTCGCACATGCCACTCTTAGGGTACACCTCACTTGGTTGCCTCGAACGTGGTCATTAAGTATAGGAAATTTTAGAGGTCGCCCTCTTGTCCAAAGATCATAAAGTTGCCTCGAAACGGTTGCCTTGGATAAAATGATCTAAGACATTAGGGTCACCGCTAAGGCGTCCTAACATTGCTTTAGTGACCACACGTCCCTTAATCGAATTGACCCTTAAACTCCAACGACGATGCTACCTACTCCTCAATAGTGGGATAGCATTGTCTAAAGGATATTAGCACAGTTTAATTCCTTTTTTGAGTAGGTAGATGGTTCTTAAGTACTTGCTCCTTTTAAAACAAAACAAAACTTTTCGCACTTACACTCATTTCAAACAAAAACTCTTTTCAAACCCACAAACACAAAGAAAAGCAATCTTTTGAAAACACTCTGAGCAAGTACCTAAGAGCCCACGGATAACCATGGATAGAAAGGGTGCTAACACCTTCCCTTTCTATAATCTACCTCCCGAACCCGAGGAACATCTCGAAAAAGGAATTTTTCTGTGCTTTTTTCCTTTCCTTGTTGGATAAAATAAAAGACGGTGGCGACTCTTGCTTACCGCGACATTTTGCGAAAACAAACGCAAAACGCAAACCAGCATTCCAAAAAAATAGTCAGTTTTATTCCCACCGATCACAGAACTAGCGACTCTGCTGGGGACTTATAAGTGAGGTGTACCTTAGGATTAGATCACTATGTTTTCAATTGTATGCTTTGTATGCTTTAATTTTGTGGGCTTGTATCAGAGTTCTATAGATCCTAACCCGGATCTGGGGATACCCTTTAGGTAAGTAGCAATAAACTGTGAGGGATCTGTACAGCGTAGACCGATACGGATGAAGCAGTAGCTACGTTGGTGTGGCACCTTAGTCTTTACCGATATCCCTTGTGTTGGAACGAGGAGAATATGGGTCTTCTAAGGAGTCATTAAGCACCAACTGACCTTAGAACCTTAAATTGACCAACTTGGCCATAGAACGGTAGCAGTATGCTACACTCATTGAGACTAAACTCTCGCGATGATTCCGTCCGCAAGAAAAGGTTGCTAAACTGGAATTATGACTGATCGAGGGTAGTTAGTGATATTGAGATCCTCTAGAACCCGGTTACTATTTTTTAGGACAGGTCTTAACCAACTGAACTGAAAGAGGGTAGTACCTAAGCTCCATGCCAGCCTGAAATCTAAAGGCTCTTTTGTGTGACTTGTGTGCCTTTACCATGTTTGCCTTTTGTGGATACTTGTGGTGTGCGTTTACCATGACATCATGACATCATAACATTGCATACATCTTGCATAAGGACTAACCTATTTCAAAGACAAGAGGGTTTCATCTTTGCTCTGTTTTGTAGGTCATCATGATTTCCATGCATAGGAATACTATCCGGATCAACTTTGTCCAAGTACCTACCCTGCTTAAAGATTTGGTTGTCAGGATTCCAGACACTACTTCCTTCATCAAAAGGCATGGCTCTCTGCTCGGTTTGGTCACCTCAAAATTGGACGAACAAATGATGAGTTTCCTGGTCCAATTCTATGATCCGCTGTACCATTATTTTACTTTCCAGGACTTCTAGCTGGTTCCTACCCTAGAAGAGTTCTCTGAGCTGCTCGGTATCTCCATCCTGGAACAGACTCCGTTTACTGGTTGGGAAAAGACTCTTAAGCCCGAAGAAATTGCTGCAGCCCTTCACTTGACCAAGGAGGAGGTAATGGCTAACTGGGAGACTAGAAGTGGAGCTAAGGTTTTTCTAGCTAAGTTTTTGGTGGACAAAGCTAATTAATTCTGGGACAGCTTAGACTTCAAGGCGTACGAGGACATTCTGGCTCTCTTGATTTATGGTCTGGTATTGTTTCTGAATCCTGACACTTTATTGATATTAATTCCATCAAGATATTCATCTCTCAGAATTTGGTACCCACTCTCTTGGGTGATATCCTTCATCAGCTCTATGCTCGTACTGCCCAAAAGCGGGGAACTTTGATGTGCTGTGCTCCTTTATTGTCGAGGTGGTTTATTTCGCACCTCCCTAAGTCCGTACTAAAGAACAAAGAAGGAATGGGTGGGCTTATAGGGTGATGTCTCTTTCTAATAATGACATTATCTGGACTCTCAAAGGAATGGATGAGGTGACTGTCATTGATCACTGTGGAGAGTATCCTAATGTTCCATTGATCGGAACCCATGGAGGGATCTCTTACAACCCATAATTAGCTCTCCGTCAGTTTAGAAGAGCCATAAGAGAAGGGCCTCATGAGATGTTGATGCCTCATATCATCTTTGATTTTCAGGGAGATAGCGACGAGCTGCGTCGTAGATTCATAAGGGCTTGGGATAGAGTTTACCAATCTGACCCACATGAGTTGGGACCAAAGACTTCTCTGCCAATGGAGCCATATCTCAGATGGGTCCGCATCCGTGCCCAGAAGCTAGGTATGCCGTATGAAGCTGTCAGGCCTGTTACTCTTGAAGTTGCTAATGAGGAGGGGGTTCTTCCAACTATTATCCACCCTTATATGCCCACTGATATTGGGACGCTGAAGAGGTCTTGGATGCAATTGAGGAATGAACGGGATTCTTATCGGGAGAGGTTCAATGAACAGGAGCAGAAGATCCAGAAGCTGACTAGGCAACTGGAGAACGAGCAGATCCTGAATGATTATGTCCACACTGAGAAGAAGAGACCATGGGAGCATTGATGGACCTTTGAGGATTTCTTTTACAGTTTTCATTTACTTTTCAGTATTTCCATCCTTGTAACGCCTGAGGGCAGTTTGTTGAACAATTTAAATTTTGAAGTTTAAATCTAATAAAGTGTGTTCCCTTTCTTGTTTACAAATTTGAATCTCGATTGTCTTTGAAATCATAAATCATACGCATTTCATCCCATGCACTCCATAAACAAGTACCCCATTACATGTCTCTTATCTTCTTCGCTGTTTATTTCAGCAATCACCATGTCTGCTGAACCTTCAACTGAGCAAGCTATCAAGGCCCTCCAGGCCCAGAATGCCCAGTTTCAAGAGTTGTTCATGAATCTAGCTAAAGGTCAACAGGACCTGAAGACCTTGATTCTGAAGGAGAAAAAGAAGAAGAAGAAGAGGACCATCCTGTTCAATACTGGACGCAGGTTTGGAAACGGACTGCAGAATGAAGTTGATCTGACCACCTCATCTGGAGGGAAAGATAGTCCACAAGAAAGGAGGGCTCCTAGCCCTATGGTCTCCGACAACGAGACAGACTACGATGAAGAATAGTATCCTCCTGCTAAGGATAATTACAAATAGCTGGAAGACCGTTTGAGCGCTATGGAAATTCAGAAGGTGCCCGGTCTGGACTTCGGAGATCTAGGTCTATCCTCTGGGGTGGTGATTCCCCATAAATTCAAGGCACTTGCCTTTGCCAAGTATGACGGAGTTTCCAGTCCGAAGCTGCACCTCCGGTCATATGTGAGGAAGATCCAGCCTTACACTGCTGATAAGAACTTGTGGGTCCATTTCTTTCAAGACAGTCTCTCAGGGACTCAACTTGAGTGGTTCTATCAGCTGGATGGAGCCAGTATCTGCAGCTGGGAAGACTTGGCTACTGCATTCTATAGGCAGTATCAGTACAACTCCGACCTTGCTCCTACACGTACCCAACTCCAGGGTATGTCAATAGGAACGGGTGAAGGATTTAAAGAGTATGCTAAAAAATGGAGAGACCTTGTTGGAAGGGTGCAACCACCTTTGGCTGATCGTGAACTTGTTGACATGTTTTTGGGGACCCTATCTTGTCCATTCTTTAACCACCTGATTGGAAGCTCTTCAGTTGGGTTTACAGATCTTATTTTGACTGGTGAGAGGATTGAAGCTGGTATTAAGGCTGTGAAGATACAGAAGGGTGCCTCATCAAGAACCGAGAAGAAACCGTTTAAGAAAGAGTCCAGTGCTGTCTACAGTTCGAGAAGACATAATAGACCTGAACACCGCCAAGCTGTCAATGCGGTTGTTATTTCAAAACCTGCTGGTGCTCCTCAGCATCACAATCAACAAAAGGACGAGAGACCTCGAAGGCATTTCACTCGTCTCAGCATGACTTTGTCTCAGATTCTGCCACAGTTGCTGAAGACCAATCTGATGACTCTAAAAGAAGCTCCGAAGAATCCAAGTACCACATCACCAAAGTACAACCCTAATGCCCGCTGTGCTTTTCACTTTGATAGCCCGGGGCATAATACAGATGATTGTTGGGTTTTAAGGAACAGGGTGCAAGACCTAATTGATGCAAAGGAGATTGAGTTTGAGGCGCCCGAGAGGCCTAATTTTGTGACTGCTCCCATGCCCAAACATGGAGTAAACGTTGTAGAGGAAGACTTGTTTGTAGTTTCTGTGGATGATATTGTTACCCCTCTGATGACTGTCAAGAAGAACCTGTTGCTAGCCGGTTTATTTCTGGGCTATGGCGAAGGTTGCCATATGTGTTATGTTTTACCTACTGGTTGCCCATTTCTGAAGTCAGTTATCCAAAACCTGATGGATAAGAAGGAGATCCTGTTTGAGAAGATTGTTGTTCCTTCCATTCCTACTGAAGAAGTTGCCATCATTACTAGTTTCGATAATTCTTCCAAGGCTCCCTCGAGGAAGCCTGTTAAAATTACATCTGTTCTGAAGATCGCACCTGTAATCATCACTGTTCCGGGGCCCATCCCCTACACCTCTGACAAAGGTGTCCCTTGGCACTATGGGGCAGATGTTTATGTTCTTGGAGTTAAGCAAGAGTTGGATGCTGATACCGACATCAGCAACATTACTGGGCCTGCTAAAGTCACCCGCAGCGGTAGAATTTTCTCACCTGATATTGCTCCACCAACTGTCCGAAGACCTGTTGTCATTACACCTGCAAGTGTACCTATCACGATTCCTGATCAAGTTCCTATCCTTACCCCTGTCGCCGAGTCATCTAACGCTCGGGGCAAAGGGATCACCACTAATGTGCCTGCCCAGACGGAGGCACCGAAGACCATTACTGTTGAAGCTTCCAAACAGGAGATGGAAGAGATTCTGAAGATTATTAAGAAGAGTGATTATAACGTAGTTGAGCAGCTAGGGAAAACCCCATCCAAGATTTCTATGTTGTCACTGTTGTTGTGTTCAGAGGCCCATGCCAAGGCTCTGATTACCTTCCTGAAGACTGCCCACGTACCACAAGAGACATCAGCTGATCAGTTTACCGATTATATGGCTAATTTAACTGCTGATAATGGTTTGGGCTTCTCCGACGCTGATTTGACTGCTAAAGGGAAGAACCATAATGATGCCCTGCATGTCTCCATTGAATGCAAGGGAACTACTCTTGCACATGTATTGGTTGACACTGGTTCCTCATTGAACGTCTTGCATAAGAAAGCTCTAGACCGGTTGGATTGCGAAGGGTTGGAGCTAAAGCCAAGTAACATCATTGTCAAGGCCTTTGACGGGTCTAAAAGGATGGTGCATGGTGAGGTTGATATTCCAATTAAAGTTGGTTCTCAGGTCTTCAACTATACATTCTACGTGATGGACATTCGGCCATCCTATTCTTGTTTGCTGGGTCGTCCATGGATCCACAAAGCTAGAGCCGTAACCTCAACGCTCCACCAGAAGCTGAAGTTCCCGGTTAGAGGGAAGATTGTGACAGTTCAGGGGGAGGAAGAGTACATGGTCAACCACCTCAACTCGTTCAGATACGTAGAGATGGATGCGGAGTTCATTGAGACCCCATTTCTGCACTTTGAAGAGGTTCCTCATACACTGGCATCAACTGAGACTGTGATTGAAGATTCTCCTATGAAGATTTCTTCCTTAAAGGATGCCCGGGCTGTTATTGAGAAGGGTGAGTGTGCAAATTTGTGGCCGACTTCCTAATTTCACTCAGAAGACTAACAAGTTTGGTTTGAGTTTCACTGCAGAAGCTCAAAGGGCTGTTCGTAATGCAAGGATTGGAAGACCTCCTGTGTTCATCAGTAACTCGGGAGTAAATGCCATAGAAGATGATGTGGAGGAGTCTGAATTCGACAGATGGATCTATCCTACGACCAACGGTGGACCAAGCAACTGGACAGCAAAGGACTTCATCCCTATTACTTTTGTTACCCAGTAATGAACTCTTTGTTTTGAATTTGTAACAGACAATGTTGTGAAACTTCATGGCCCGGTGTCTTACCCAGGGCACCGTGGCTTCATTTGTGAGGGCTTTTGTGTGTCATTTTCATATATCATTAATAAAAGCGTTGGACGTTTCTTGCATTTCAAATTTTGCGCTCCTTGTTTTTCTTTATTATATATTGCAAAAAAGCTATTTTACACACACTCACATACACAGGTCTCCATCCACTCTGGATCTCACTGGTAACGACTCTGCTACTGCCATTTATGACTTCGAAAATCCGATCAACTTAGCCGAAGACGAAGGTGAAGATGATTGCGAAGTGCCTGGTGAACTTGCAAGACTGCTACTCTAGGAAGAGAGGGTCATTTAGCCACATGAAGAGCCGGTGGAAAGAGTGAATCTGGGTACTGAAACAAACAAGAAAGAAGTCAAGATCGGTGCAAACTTGGAGTTTAGTGTGAAACAGCGGTTGATTCAGATGCTGCATGACTACGTTGAGATCTTTGCCTTGTCTTATGAAGATATGCCAGGGTTGGATACTGACATTGTGGTTCATCGCCTACCTACCAAGGAATATTGTCCTCCAGTAAAACAGAAGGTTTGTCGTATGAGCCCAGAGATGTCTGAGAAAATCAAAGCCGAAGTTATGAAACAGTTTGACGCCGGTTTCCTAGCAGTGACTTCTTACCCTCAGTGGGTTGCCAATGTGGTTCCCGTGCCGAAGAAGGATGGTAAGGTTCGAATGTGTGTTGACTACAGGGACTTGAACAGGGCAAGCCCTAAGGATAACTTCCCTCTACCACACATCGACGTTCTGGTTGACAATACTGCTCAGCACAAGGTATTCTCCTTTATGGATGGTTTCTCCGGTTATAATCAGATAAAGATGGCTCCCGAAGACATGGAGAAGACGACCTTTGTTACTCTGTGGGGCACCTTTTGTTACAAGGTCATGCCTTTTGGATTGAAAAATGCTGGGGCAACATATCAGCGTGCCATGGTCGCTTTGTTTCATGACATGATCCATCATGAGATTGAAGTATACGTCGACGATATGATTGCGAGGTCCCATACTGAGGAGGAACACCTTGACCATATACATAAGCTGTTTGACAGGTTGAAGTTGTATAAGTTAAGATTGAACCCGAACAAGTGCACCTTCAAGGTGAGGTCTGGTAAGCTACTGGGTTTCGTCGTGAGCGACAAAGGTATTCAAGTGGACCCTGCCAAAGTGAAAGCCATACAAGAGATGCCAGCTCCCAAGACAGAGAAGGAGGTCTGAGGCTTTCTAGGACGACTAAATTACATTGCCCGATTCATCTCTCACCTGACTGCTACTTCTGAGCCAATCTTCAAGTTACTGAAGAAAGATCAAGTGGTACGTTGGAATGATGAATGTCAGGCCGCTTTCGAAAGAATCAAAGAGTATCTCCAGGAGCCACCTATCCTGATGCCACCAGTTGAAGGGAGACCCTTGATCCTATACTTGACAGTACTTGACAACTCAATGGGGTGTGTGCTGGGGCAGCATGACGAGTCTGGCCGAAAAGAGCATGCTATTTATTACCTTAGCAAAAGGTTTACCGACTGTGAGACCCGATACTCACTGCTTGAGAAAACTTGCTGCACTTTGGCATGGGCTGCTCGCCGGCTGAGACAGTATATGCTGACTCACACTACTCTATTGATTTCAAAGATGGATCCAATCAAGTATATCTTCGAAAAGCCCGCCTTGTCCGGAAGAATAGCAAGATGGCAGATGATCTTGACTGAGTATGACATCCAGTACACAACTCAAAAAGCAATCAAGGGAAGTGTATTGGCAGACCATTTGGCACATCAGGCAGTGGATGATTACCAGTCTATGAACTTTGAATTTCCGGACGAGAATATCATGGTAGTGACTGATTGTGAGATACCTGGACCGGATGAAGGACCTGAGGAAGGATCCCGATGGTCTATGTACTTTAATGGAGCTTCGAACGCTTTGGGTAATGGCATTGGTGCCGTGATCATATCTCCTAAAGGCTCTCATACTCCGTTTACCGCCCGACTATGTTTCAACTGTACCAACAATATGGCGGAGTATGAAGCGTGCATCATGGGTCTTCGAGCTACAATTGACCTAAGGATTAAGTTTCTAAGTGTCTTTGGAGATTCCGTTCTCGTGATCAGTCAGATCAAAGGTGAGTGGGATACGAAACACCCAAATCTTATTCCTTACAAGGAGTATGTATTGACGTTGCTTCCCCATTTCGAAGAGATCACCTTTGAACACTTCCCTAGAGAGGAGAATCAGTTGGCGGACGCGCTGGCTACGATGTCTTCTATGTTCAAAGTCAATTGGGACAACGAGACTCCCCGGATCATCATTGAAAGATTGGATGAACCTGCGCATTACTATGATATTGAGACTGAAGAGGTAACAGAAAAGCCCTGGTATCATGAGGTGAAGAGGTACCTTGAAGCTCAAGAATACCTCGAGGGTGCATCTGTTAATGACAAGAAGTTTCTGAGGAGGTTCGCGGCAAAGTTCTTCATCAGCAATGGCATTCTTTACAAGCATAACTATAATTCGACCTTACTGCGTTGTGTGGATAAGAATGAAGCAGAAAGGATCATGGCAGAGCTACATGAAGGTACCTTCGGAACCCATTCCAGTGGACATACCATGGCAAAGAAAATCCTTCGGGCAGGATATTACTGGTCCATAATGGAAGCTGACTGTTATCAGCATTCTCGGACATGTCACAAGTGCCAAGTCTATGCTGATAAGGTGCACATACCTCCTGTTCCTCTGAATGTTTTGACAACACCTTGGCCTTTTGGAATGTGGGGCATTGATATGATCGGCGAGATCAGACCTATGGCATCCAATGGGTATCGTTTCATCCTGGTAGCGATTGATTACTTTACGAAATGGGTTGAAGCAGCTTCCTTTGCTACGGTAACCAAGAACGTCGTGGCACGATTCATTCGGCACAACCTGATCTGTCGATATGATGTACCGGATAGGATCACTATGGACAATGGTACCAATCTTAACAACAAGATGATCACTGAGCTCTGCGAGCAATTCAAGATACAACATCATAACTCTTCTCCTTACCGGCCGAAGATGAATGGGGTTGTCGAAGCGGCTAATAAGAACATTAAGAAGATTGTGCAGAAGATGACAGTGACATACAAAGACTGGCACGAGATGTTACCATTTGCTCTTCACGGGTACCGTACCTCAACACGGACGTCAACAGGGGCAACACCCTATTCCTTGGTATATGGCATGGAGGCAGTCTTGCCAATTGAAGTTCAGATACCCTCTCTTCGGATCATGAAGGATGCGGGTTTGAGAAAAGATGACTGGATTCAGACCCGGCTTGATCAACTAAACCTAATCGACGAAAAAAGACTTACTGCTATTTGTCATGGTCAGACGTATCAAAAACGGATGATCAAGGCATTCAACAAGAAAGTCAGACGACAAGAGTATCAAGTTGGGGACCTGGTAATCAAGCGCATTATTCTACCTCAAGGTGATCCCAGGGGAAAATGGACCCCTACTTACGAAGGGCCATTTATGGTTAAGAACATCTTCTCAGGAGGAGCTATGATTCTAACCACCATGGATGGTGACGAACTTCCTCACCCCGTCAATGCAGACATAGTAAAAAGATACTACGCATAATCAAAGACCCACTAGGTTGACTGGCCTATGCAAAAATAAGGGCTTCCCGGTGAACCAAAAGGGTTTGGGCAAAAATAAGGGATGAAAATGAAAAAATCTGTACACCCGGCAAGTCGAAAACCTGAAAAGGTGGCTTGGGTAAAAAAGGGTATCCCGGTGGACTGAAAACCCGAAAGGGAGGTCCAGGAAAAAGTTAGGGATTAAAGTGTAACACTATGTCTCATTGGATCACCTCGCATCCAGACTTCGGTATCGAGTATCAAGCTCGGACGACGCCAATCAATCAGATTCATCTTCAACTAAGCAGCAAAGTGATGAGACGCTTGAAGATATAAAGGCAATAGCAGAGTTGGAACCCAGTGGGATTATTCACATAGCTGTTTTGTTTTCTTTTCACAAATTGTATAAGTTCTATTTTTTCGGCGGCATTCTCTTACTAGGACGTCAGCCTCTTGTACAAAAATGCCTATTTACAGGCCAAACTTCAAAATCAATACAAATTCATTTTCAGACAAATTTCAAATTGTTTTTCCTTTATCTGTTTTGTTTTGCAAAGAACGTCCAATGTTCATTTTTGATATATGCATTTGACACTAATTGCTGCTCATAAAATTTACATGCGAAACAAAGGATGAATTACGAGTAATAACAGAAGCAGGGGCAATAAGAATCGTCCGAGCTGTCTGGTTGCTCTGTCCACCAAGATACCAAGGGAGGTTTAGTTGAAGAATATGACCAAGATACCGTCACTCCCCGCAGAGTAAGACAGTAATGATAGCTCTCCCCACTGAAACTTGCAACTATGAATGAATCAGCAACACTCTCCCCAAGAAGAGTTAATCTACCATCGGCCCTGAAAAGGTTTGGTATCCCCAGAAGGTCTTAATAGTCCTCAGCGGAGTATAAAGACATTCCCCAGCAAGTATAAGAATACCCCCGGCAGTCTTAATATTCCTCAACAGAATATAAGGATGTTCCTCGGCGGAATACAAGATACCCCTAGCGGAGCCATTTCCCCAGCGCAGTCTAAAAAAGGCTTCCCCACCAGAGTTGAATCACCTTCCCCAGTAGATTCTGGAAGCTTATCCCCTGCAGAGTGCAAATAAATCTCCCCAGCCAAATTCAGAAGGTTATCCTCACAAGAGCCTAACTGGGTTATCCTCAGCAAATTGCTACTAGAAGATCATCCTTAGTGAAGTTCTTTCTATCCCCAGCGGAGTTCATCATTAAAATCCCCAATAGAGCTTATCAACAGAATCCCCAACGGAGTTCATCATTAAAATCCCCAACAGAGCTTATCAACAGAATCCCCAACAGAGTGATCGTTAAAATCTTCAGCAGAACGTCTCTTCCCCATAGAGTAATTCCCCTCGGAGTAACCTCTTCATCAGTTTATTCCCCAACAGAGTTTTTCTCTCCTACAGGTTTATCATCTTCGTTCATCATCCCTAGCGGAAATGAAGAACTCAACTCTATTCTCCAGCAGCTCCGGGATTTATTTTCCCCAGCTAAGAACATCGCATTTCCATACATCATGATACATGCATATACGTATCATACCATGCAATCTCATTTATGTTGAGAACATCATTGCTTGATCCATCTCATGCATTGCATGTGACTGACCTTTTACCTTTCAGGAAAGATGCAGTTAAGTTCTCAGCTAAGTCGAAGACCTGACCGGTTCTTAAATCGCAATTGAATTATCCTCGGTTGAATTTCAGATAAGGTTCTCAATCTCGACAGTTTCCCTATGTCATAGTGTGGACGAGTACTATAACCTCGACGGTATACTCCGTGGAGCACGAGTCAGTTCCTAGATCTTGATGTTTTCCTCCGTCATAGTGTGGACAAGTTCTATAACCTCAACGGTATACTCCATTGAGCACGAGACAGTTCCTAGATCTTGATGAAGATGTTTCCCTACGTCATAGTGTGGACGAGTACTATAACCTCAACAGTATACTCCATTGATCACGAGTCAGTTCCTAGATCTTGATGTTTTCCTCCGTCATAGTGTGGACAAGTTCTATAACCTCAACGGTATACTCCATTGAGCACGAGACAGTTCCTAGATCTTGATGAATATGTTTCCCTACGTCATAGTATGGACGAGTACTATAACCTCAACGGTATACTCCATTGAGCACGAGTCAGTTCCTAGATCTTGATGTTTTCCTCCATCATAGTATGGACGAGTTCTATAACCTCAATGGTATACTCCATTGAGCACGAGTCAGTTCCTAGATCTTGATGAAGATGTTTCCCTATGTCATAGTGTGAACAAGTACTATAACCTCAACGGTATACTCCATTGAGCACGAGTCAGTTCCTAGATCTTGCTGTTTTCCTCCGTCATAGTGTGGACGAGTTCTATAACCTCGACGGTATACTACGTTGAGCATGAGACAGTTCCTAGATATTGATGAAGATGTTTCCCCCCAATTGAATTATAGACAGGTTCTTAAGACTCAGCCGAGGTATTCTCTCAGTTGAAGTACATGCCAGATTCCTAAATCTCAACAAAGGTTAGACTTCCCCAGCGTAATCTTTTACAACAACAGGTATGCAAGTTCTCGCAAAGGAATCTCTTTTGCAATCAACACTCCTGCAGATGGCATCTGTAAGCCCATCCTCCTACCAACGATCTCCAAATGGCATCTGTAAGCCCATTCCCAACATCACAAATGTTGATACTACACCATGTGAGTGCAAATTTCTGGGCACTCTAGTGTTCAATTATCTTCCACCTTCAGATCACGAAAGGCTCAAAAGCCAATCTATATCCTCAGGTTTAAGAAAATTGAACAGGGGTAACTGTTGTACCCCAAAATTTGCCCTCCCATATTCCTCAAGATTTGCCAAGAATAATCTTCAAGTTGCTCAAGTTGGCTCAAGGATTGGACAGTCAAGTCACCTCCTAAGGCAGTCAAGTCAAAATTAGGGTTTTGTGTTGCATCAAGGTCCTAAAATACAAATTACATCAAGTGCTCCCCAATGTCCTAATATGTTCTTAAGTTTATCCATGTCAAATTTCAAGCCTTGCAGAGGAAGTTTGGTCAGTCAATTGCTCAAGAGGTCCAAAAATCGACTATGCTAGGGCAAAAGTCAACTGTGTCCCAAATACAGTCAAACCTCAATATTTTTTGTCAACATTCTCATTTTGAAGGATAAATCATCATTTGATCAAGGTTTGATCATGATTCATCAAGGATTGCTCAAGATTCATCAAGATTCAAAAGTTGCTAAATTAGGGTTTTGTAGGAAAAGTCAACTCAACTTTGACCAAGCATAACTTTCTCATACTTTATGAGAAATGACCCATATAAATCTCATTTTGAATAGTATGCAATTTCCTACAATCCATATTCACACCCCAAGATCAAGAAATGCTCTCAAAAAAAGTTAAAAATTTGGACATTATAGGTCATTTTTGAAAGTCAACAAAAACACCTTTTTTGCCAAAGCTTATAACTTGAGAATGGAACATCAAAATGATATGAGACCAAAAGGGTTGATTATAAGAAATCTCAAGGTTTCTAAAAAGTCCAAAAACACTTCCAAAAGTTCAAAATTCAAGAAGTTATGTATTGTTGAAATGAGCACTTTTCCAAATTTGCCAAAAGTCAACTATCCTCAAAACTCCAATTTTTGACAAAAGGGCCCACTTTTTTCCACTTGATATAGTCTTGTCATACCACACACGTGTCCCATATTTGATTTCATGGTCATTCATTTATTTTTCTATTTTATTTAATTTTTATTGATTTAATTCATTTATAATCAATATTAAATCAAATAAAATCTAAAAATTGATGAAATGGCATCTTTGTGATTTGTACAAATTTCAAATACCATCATGAACCAAATCAAATTCGTATCAAGCTTGGTTATGCAAAAAATAAGATTTGACCTATTTTTGGAAAGCTTATCAATGGTGATCAAATCCAATATTCCATCTTCAATGCACTTGGATTATAGCCCATATTTTGACCTAAATGCATTCTATTATATTCACACAAGCCACACAAACCTAAAACACGCATAGAACACTGCTGAAACGGCCAGAGCAAATTGGTGAAAAAGCTTGAAAAGTGGGAGATCAAAAACAACATTGGAGGCCAATTCAATCCCAAATCACAACGTAGCTCTCTTGCCAGCAATCTCCTGAAGCTATAGCAACCAAAGCCAAGGCCTGAAGCTATCTGAAAAGTGCTGTAAGTGTTCTTGAAAACAGCTCTAAACATGAAATCGAAACCATTCATTCTTGCATCCTTTTGATAAACTATTGGCATAATCTTGATCCTTATCAAATTTCTAACCATTCTGCATCATTCAATTTGATTTTTTATGGACCATACTGTGATGCCCGATTCTAGGGTTCTTGTTCTTGTTTTTAGGCATTTTGTGTACAGGAAAAATCAAAGCAAATAATGGTTACAGGGATGACCAGGAGGAAGAGACGAGTGCATTGGTACTCTTGGGTGTCGTTTACATGGCCTAGGGAGGATGTTTGAGAGATCCTATGAACCTTCCTGCGGATAAAAATCTGCAGGTAATGAACCAGGGTGATATGAAGAAGACGATCACGTGGCTGGGCGTGATTGGCCAATTAGAATCATAGCGCGTTTTTATTTTTTTCGCAGGGCATAATTAATTATTTTACATATAATATTATCTATCCATTCCACTAACGAATAAAGCAGTTTGGTTGAGTGCATGGGGCGCATGCATATGAGCATTGGGACCTGGGTTCGAATCCCAGGTCCCCCAAAATTTTATTTGCAATTTTATTTCAGGCAATTCCACACAGCATTCCAAGCAGGGCTCACCATACTCCCTTGTCCAGACACTTGCCAAGTGGTTTCAGATCAGATCAATTAGTCAGAGCTGCAAGCTCATCATACTCCCTAGTCAATGCATGTGCGAGAGAACCTGGAAAGTCAACAAGGCTGGATTGAATATGGGCCTCAAATTTTCTATCTCCACACTCAAATCAGGCCCACACCCCCCTGGGTTTATTTCTTTTCTCTTTTATATTTCTTTTTTAGTTAATTATTTTATTAATTATTTTATTATTACTAACTAATTTATTTTTCCTAATAAGATCATAAAACATAAAAAATATTATTTTTATTAATTTCATTATTTTTGCAAATAATAATTTAATTGACTTAGTTTTTAAATTAGGTATAATTGTAACATTTTTTGCAATAAATTAAAATTAATTAGAATATTAGGTTTTAATAATTTCAATCATTTTTCTTTTATTTCTTAAAATATAAAGACCCAAAAATATATCTCTTTTCATTAATTAATTAATTATTTTAGTTTAGGTTTAATTTCCATAAATTCAAAATAATAACAAAAATCTTTTCTTTAAATAAAAAGGGTCAAAACCCTAAAAACACTTCGATTTAATTGTCTCGCGCGCGAATAATTTTTTATCCATATTTCAATATTGTAACTGCTCCGGGAATGTAATAGTTTTTTAAATTAGGATTTATTTATCGCTTTTATTTACTTTTCGCAATTTAATTTTAAAAGGGTTTGTTTTTGGCGATGTAAATACCCGACGCCTTGTAATAGCTTAGATTTATTTTCCTCAATTTAATTTCCGCAACCATTAACTGTTAGATGGTTGAATAATAGGCAATGCATGACAAGATCAATCTTAACTTAAAATCGACAGTAGCTCACCATTAACATGTACAAAGATAATATAACTGAAAAGCAATACACTCGCACATGGCACTCTTAGGGTACACCTTACTTGGTTGCCTCGAACGTGGTCATTAAGTATAGGAAATTTTAGAGGTCGCCCTCTTCTCCAAAGATCATAAAGTTGCCTCAAAACGGTTGCCTCGGATAAAATGATCTAAGACATTAGGGTCACCGCTAAGGCGTCCTAACATTGCTTTAGTGACCACACGTCCCTTAATCGAATTGACCCTTAAACTCCAACGACGATGCTACCTACTCCTCAATAGTGGGATAGCATTGTCTAAAGGACATTAGCACAGTTTAATTCCATTTTGAGTAGGTAGATAGTTCTTAAGTACTTGCTCCTTTTAAAACAAAACAAAACTTTTCGCACTTACACTCCTTTCAAACAAAAACTCTTTTCAAACCCACAAACAGAAAGAAAAGAAAACTTTTTAAAACACTCTGAGCAAGTACCTGAGAGCCCATGGATAACCATGGATAGAAAGGGTGCTAACACCTTCCCTTTCTATAATCTACCTCCCGAACCCGAGGAACATCTCGAAAAAGGAATTTTTCTGTGCTTTTTTCCTTTCCTTGTTGGATAAAATAAAAGACGGTGGCAACTCTTTCTTACCGTGACATTTTGCAAAAACAAACGCAAAAAACAAACCAGCATTCCAAAAAAACAGTCAGTTCTATTCCCACCGATCACACTAACCATTTCAAGGGGCTGGATATTTCTCTTTCCTTTTTGTTTTGTAGGGTATGGATTCAACTCGCAGAAAGATCATCCAAATCAATTTTGTAGAGGTCCCTTCCAAGCTCAAATAATTGGTCCTAAGAATTCCCGAGAGCTCATCGTTCAACAAGAGATATGGTCACTAGCTCAGTTTGGTTACTACCGGGTTTGACGAAGGTTTGATGAGTGTTCTATTCTAGTTCTTCAACCCTAAACACCATTGCTTCACTTTTCCAGATTACCAGTTGGTGCCTACGCTGGAAGAATTCTCCAAAATACTCGGGTCACCTATATTGGAGCAAGTACCTTTCACCGATTTAGAACAAGATCCAGTTGTTGAAAGTATTGCTATAGCTTTGCATTTGAAACCATCGAACATTGAATCCAATTGGGAAAGAAGGAGTGGATTCAAGGGCCTCCTTACAAGTTTCTAATGAAGAAAGCTCAGATATTCTTAGATGCCATGAGTTACCATGTCTTTGAAGATGTCCTAGCTCTCTTAATCTATGGATTGGTTTTGTTCCCCAATTCAGACCAGTTTATAGATGTCAGTGCCATCAACATCTTCCTTGCTCGCAATCCAGTGCCTACATTGCTCGGAGACGTGCTTCATTCACTCCACACTCGTACCATGAAGAAACGAGGGAATCTTATGTGTTGTACGCCTTTGCTCTATTGGTGGTTTATTTCTCACCTCCCTCGGTCAATAATGAAGAATGAATCAGGCTTAAGGTGGAATCAAAGGATAATGTCCCTTTCTCACTCTGATATCTATTGGTGCCCTCGCTCTCAAGAAGATATCTCTTTTATTGATCGTTACAGAGAGTTCCCTAATGTGCCACTCCTTGGCATTAGAGGAGGCATCACTTACAACCCTTCTTTGGCCCTACGTCACTTCGGCTACGCCCGGAGGGATGGTCCCTACGGTATGCTTGTCCAGGGTATTATGTTTGACTATTCAAATAATCTACAAGGTTATCACCACATGTTCATTCGCGCTTGGGGTATGGTAAAGAAGACTGATAGCAGTGCTTTGGGACACAAAAACTCCATCCCTTTGGAACCTTACCTCAGATGGGTACGAGCTCATGCTCAAAGTCTTATGATGCCATATGTTGCTATCCTTCCAGTGATCTAAGAGTCTGTTGATCAAGAAGACGAACCTCGCATCATTTTTCATCCTGATATGCCAACAAGCTTCGAAGAGTTGCAAAAGTCTTGGATCCAGCTCAAGGAAGAACGAGACATCTTTGAGAATCAATTCTACGCCAGTGAGAAGAAGGTTCTGGATCTCACAAAGCAGCTTCATGAAGAGCGAAGTTTGAACACCTATATTGCGCCAAAGAGGATGTGTTTGACTTTTTTGTCTTAGGAGTTTTATTTATGTATTTTATTACTTCCATTGTAAGCCCCAAGAGGCCTGATGTAATCAACTTTGATTTATTAATACAATGTGTGTTTATTTTGTCTAAGCATATTTAAATCTCCTAGTTTCCTTGAAATCATTTTCATATGCACTTTCATTCATCATAACACAAACAGGTTTTCACAAAGAGGTCTCCTTATCTTTATACTGTTTATTTCAGTGAGATGGATATTGAACAGACAGTAAAAGATATTCAAGCACAAAACGCTCAATTCCAACAAATGTTCTTGGCTCTGGATAAAGGACAAGAGGACTTGAAGGCTCTTATGATCAAAGATAAGAAGAAGAAGGCGAAGAAACCAGTCAGTGTTTTGAATCTGGGAAGAAGGTTCAAAGGACCAGCCAGGAGAACTCTAGATTTCGCAACCTCGTCAGGTGAAGGAGATAATCAAGAAGGGAAGAACAAGGAAGGAAATGACCACCCAGAGTCTGAAGAAGTGGACTACTCTGAAGAATAGTATCCCCTAGCTGACGATAAATACAAGCAGTTGGAGGATCGCCTCAATGCTATGGAGATCCAGAGGGTACCCGGGTTGGATTTTGAAGAGCTAGGACTTGTCTCAGGGGTTGTCATCCCGCAAAAATTCAAGGTCCCCACTTTCACTAAATATGACAGTGTCTCTTGTCCAAAGCTGCATTTAAGGTCATACGTCAGGAAAATTCAACCTCATACTGCTGATAGGAACCTATGGGTACATTTCTTCCAAGAAAGCTTGTCAAGGATGTAGTTGGATTGGTTTTATCAGTTGGAAGGAACCAATATTTGCAATTAGGAATATTTGTCTTCCGCCATTTACAAGCACTACCAGTATAATGCTAACTTAGCTCCAACTCGAACACAATTTCAAGGCATGTCTATGGGTGCTGGTGAAGGTTTCAAAATTTAAGCTCAAAAGTGGATGGATCTCGCGGGAAGAGTCCAACCCCCTTTATCTGACAGATAATTAGTGGATATGTTCTTAGGCACGTTGTTTGGTCCATTCTTTAACCATCTGATCGAAAGCTCTTTGGCTGGATTTACTGAATTAATCATGACTGGTGAGCGGGTTGAAGTCGGTATTAAGAGCGGAAAAATTCAAAGGGATGTATCCTCGAGCACGATGAAGAAATGGGAAAGAAAGAGGTCAGTGTTGCTTATGAACACAAGAATCAAAACAAAACTGAACATCACTCGACGGTAGGGGCTGTTATGATTTCCAATCCTATACCGAATTAACAACGAAACTATCAACGCAGGCCAGAGGCGCCCACAAGACAATTCACCCGGATCAACATGACCTTGTCCCAAGTTTTGCCACATCTTTTGAAGTCCAATCTAGTGACTCTAAAGGAAGCTCCCAAGAACCCCAATACTTCTTCTCCTCGCTACAACCCGAATGCTCGATGTGCCTATCATTCTGAAAGCCTGGGGCATGATACAAATGATTGTTGGACCTTGAATAATAAAGTAAAAGAACTTATTGAGGCGAAAGAGATTGAGTTTGGACCCCCAGAAACACCTAATGTAATAATGGTGCCAATTCCCAAACATGGTCAAGGTGTCAACATTGTTGATGATGACTGTTTCGTTTCCTCCGTGGATAATTTAAATACTCCCCGTTTGACTGTTAAATATAATCTATTGCAAGCCGGCTTATTTCCGGACTGTGATGAAAGTTGTCACTTATGTATGTCTCTACCAGATGGTTGTTTGTTACTGAAGATGGGCGTCCAGCGCCTGATGGCTAACAAAGAAATCCTATTTGAAAAAGATCCTCTTACCAGAAATTCCTGTGAAGATGTTTCAATAATCACCATTTCCGACAATCCTCCCAGGGTCTCCACCAAAAGACCCGTCAGGATTACATCTGTTTCAAAGTCTGCTCCCCTAATCATCACCATGCCGAGGCCAATACAATATTCTTCGGATAAAGTTGTTCCTTGGAACTATGGGGCTGATGTCTATTACCATGGCATCAAGCAAGTTCTATTGGCTATCAAAGACAAAATTGTTAAAGACACTGATCCGGACGTCAAGAATATCGTTGGAACCAATAAGATAACAAGAAGTGGAAGGGTTTTCTCTCCCGAGATATCTCCAAAGACCATTGTTACTCCTATAGCTATTCCCGCTACCACTCCTACCAGCATTCCCAATGATACTCCCGTTGATAGTCCTACTATTATCTCTGCTACCGAGACAAGGGGAAAAGAGGTATTGTTTGAGCCTGTCCAGAAGAAAGCACATCCAAAGGTCATTCTTGAAGCTTCTAGAAAGGAGATGGAAGAGATACTAAAGATAATCAAGAAAAGTGACTACAACATCGTAGAGCAGTTGGGGTAGTCCCCGCAAAATATAAATGTTGGCTTTGCTTTTATGCTCTAAGGCCCATGACAAGGTTTTAGTAAAATTTCTGAAGACCGCTCACGTGCCCCAAGAGACTTCCATTGATAAATTTGAGAATTATGTGGCCAGTCTAACTCCTGATAATGGACTGGGTTTTTCTGACGCTGATTTACCTCCCAAAGGAAGGAAACACAATGATGCCTTACATGTTTCCATTTAGTGCAGGGGCACTACATTAGCCCACATTCTGGTGGATACGGGTTCATCACTAAATGTCTTGCCCAAGAATGCTCTTGACCGACTATATTGCGAAGGACTCACTTTAAAGCCTAGCAACATTGTAGTGAGGGCCTTCGATGGTTCTAAAAGAACAGTGCACAGAGAAGTAAAGATCCCTATCAAAGTTGGAACTCAGACTTTTGATTCAACTTTCTATGTGATAAATATCCGCCCTTCATATTCCTATCTATTGGGCCGACCCTGGATCCATGGTGCTGGTGCCGTCACTTCTACCCTACATCAGATGTTGAAGTACTCAATCAAGGGAAAGATCATCACAGTCCATGGGGAGGAGGAGTACATGGTTAGCCACCTGAACTCTTTCAGGTATGTTGAAATGGACGGTGAGTTCATTGAGACCCCATGCAATAACTTTGAAGAGGTCCCATAAATGGTTGCGGAAATCAAGACTACTACCAAGACTCCGAAGGCTACCAGAACTCCATTGAAAATGGCCTCTCTGAAGGATGCTAGAGCAGTAGTGGAGGAAGATGGATGTACCATTTAGGGTCAACTTCTGGATATTCCTTACAAATCCAACAAATTTGGTTTGGGTTTTATTTTGGAGGCCCAAAGAGTTGTTCGATGAACTCGAGCTGGGGGACCACCTTTACGTATCAGTAATCAAGGAGTCAATGCATTGGAAGACAGTGATGGGAGTTGTGACATGGACGAGTGGATTTTTCCAACCATCAGCGGAGGACTGAACAATTGGGAGGCCAAAGAATTTGTCCCTATTACTTTTATTCAAGAGTAATTGCCTTTTAAATTTTTTGGACTTGTAATATTTAAACAATTCAGACTTTAAAACCTTGTGTCTTACCCGAAATGCAGATCCACATCCACTCAGGATCCCATGGGTAACGATTCTGCTATGGCCTATTGTGACTTTGAAAATCCGATCTACCAAGCCGAAGATGAAGGTGAGGAAGATTATGAGGTACCAGGGGAACTAGCTAGGTTATTGCAACAGGAAGAAAGGACCATACAGCCCCACGAAGAGCCGGTTGAAACAGTTAACTTAGGTACCGAAGAGGAGAAGAAAGAAGTCAAGGTAGGTGCCAACCGAGAGCCTAGTGTATTTACTACATGACTATGTTGAGGTCTTTTCCTGGTCATACAAAGACATGCCAGGACTCGACACTGGTATCTTGGTCCATCGTTTGCCGACAAAAGAAGACTGCCCTCCGGTAAAATAGAAGGTCCGTCGCATGCGGTTAGAAATGTCAGAAAAAATCAAGACTAAAGTCATTAAGCAGTTTAACACCGGATTCTTAGATGTCACCTCCTATCCACAATGGGTCGCCAATGGTGTTCCAGTGCCTAAAAAGGACGGTAAGGTACATATGTATGTGGATTATAGAGACTTGAATAGGGGAAGCCCCAAGGATGATTTCCCGCTTCCCCACATCGATATTATGGTTGACAACAATGCACAACATAAAGTATTCTCCTTCATGGATGGTTTATTCGGATACAATCAGATCAAAATGGCACATGAGGACATGGAGAAAACGACCTTCGTCACGCAGTGGGACACATTCTGTTACAAAGTTATGCCATTTCAACTGAAGAACGCCGGGGCAACCTATCAACGTGCCATGGTAGCTCTGTTTCACGATATGATCCATCACGAGATAGAGGTATATGTGGATAACATGATAGCCAAATATTAAACTGAAGTGGAACACCTTGACCATCTACAGAAAGTGTTTGAAAGACTGAAGAAATACAAACTAAGGCTGAACCCGAATAAATGCATTTTTGGAGTAAGGTAGGGAAAACTCTTAGGCTTCATTGTCAGCGGAAAAGGTATCTAAGTGGACCCTGCAAAGGTAAAAGAAATATAAGAATTTCCTGCTCCTCGCACTGAGAATAAAGTTAAGGGATTCTTAGGACGATTAAACTACATCGCCGGGTTCATTTCCCATCTAACCGCTACTTGTGAACCAATCTTCAAATTACTGAAGAAATATCAAGTGGTGGAATGGAACGACGACTTCCAGGATTCCTTTGATAGGATCAAAGAGTACCTTCAAGAGCCTCCCACTTTGACGCCTCCCATTGAGGGAAGACCTTTGATCATGTACCTAACATTCTTGGAAAATTCAATGGTGTGTGTCCTGGGGAAGCATGACGAGTCTGGCCAAAAAGAGCATGGAATATACTACTTGAGAAAAAAGTTTATCGACTGTGAAACTAGATATTCACTGCTCGAGAAAAATTGCTCCACTCTGGCATGGACTGCTCACTGGCTAAGACAGTATATGCTGACTCACACTACCTTATTGATATCCAAGATGGATCCAATGAAATACATATTCGAGAAGCCCTCCCTCTCTGGAAGAATAGCAAGATGGCAGATGGTCCTGACTGAATACGAAGTTCAGTACATTACCCAGAAAGCAATAAAGGGAAGTCTGCTAGCTGATCACCTGGCTCATCAGGCTGTGGATGACTATCAATCCATGAACTTCAAATTCCCGGACAAAGACATCATGTTGGTAAACAATTGTGAAGAACTCAGACCGTATGACGGACTGGAACAAGGATCCCGATGGACCATGGTTTTTGACGGAGCTTCTAACGCACTCGACAACAGCATCGACGTTGTAATCATATCCCCTGAAGGTTGTCATACCCCCTTCACTTCTAGGTTGTGTTTCAACTGTACCAATAATATAGAGGAATATGAAGCGTGTATTATGGGTCTCATAGCTACCATAGATATGGGAATCAAGTCCTTAAGTGTATTTGGAGACTCAGCTTTAGTCATCAGTCAGATCAAAGGAGAATGAGACACGAAGCATCTTAATCTCATCCCTTACAAAGAACATGTATTGACATTAATCCCACATTTTCAGGAAATTACCTTTGAGCATTTTCCACGATAGGAAAATCAACTAGCGGACGCGCTAGCCACTATGTCGTCCATGTTCAAAATCAGGTGGGATAATGAGTATCCTTAGATCACCATTAAAAGGATGAACAAACCAGATTACTGTCATGAGATTGATACTGAAGAAGTAATGGATAAGCCCTGGTTCCATGAAATTAAGAGATATCTCGAGGCCCAAGAATATCTGAAGGGAGCTTCAGTCAATGATAAGAAGTTCCTGAGAAGGTTTTCTGCTAAATTCTTCCTCAGTAATGGAATCCTCTATAAGTGCAACCACGACTCTACTTTACTTCGGTGCATAGAAAAGAGTGAGGCAGATAAGATCATGGCTTATTTACGTGAAGGTACCTTTGGAACCCATTCTAGTGGGCACACGATGGCTAAAAAGATCCTACAAGTAGGATACTATTGGTCCACCATGGAAGCAGACTGTTATCAACATTCACGGACTTGTCATAAGTGCCAGATCTATGCTGATAAAGTACATGTCCATCCAGTTCCTCTAAACTTCTTGATTGCTCCTTGGCCATTCGCAATGTGGGGCATTGACATGATTGGAGAGATCAAACCTACAGCTTCTAATGGACACCGCTTCATCTTGGTTGCTATTATTACTTCACGAAGTGGGTCGATGCAGCTTCATTCGCTTCTGTTACCAAGAACGTTGTGACCCGATTCATCAAACAAAATCTTATCTGTCGGTATGGTATTCCGGAGAGAATCATTACAGATAATGGTACCAATCTCAACAATACTATGATCATTGTACTATGCGCGTAATTCAAGATCCAACAACATAACTCTTCTCTTTATCGGTCGAAGATAAATGGCGTTGTAGAAGCCTCTAATAAAAACATCAAGAAGATCATACAAAAAATGACAGTAACCTACAAGGATTGGCATGATATGTTACCATTTTCCCTCCACGGCTACCATACTACTGCGCGTAAATCAACATGGGAAACTCCTTTCTCTTTGGTATACGACATGGAAGTTGTCCTACCAATTGAAGTCCAAATACCTTCTTTAAGAATCATGAGGGATGTAGGGTTGAATAAAGATGAATGAATTCAAACTCGACTTGACCAGTTGAACTTGATTGATGAGAAGAGGCTTACGACTGTCTGTCATGGCCAGATGTACCAAAAACGTATGATTAAAGCTTTTAATAAGAAGGTCATACGCCAGGTATATCATGTTGGTGACCTAGTAATCAAACGTATCATACTACCACAAGGTGATCCCAGGGGAAAATGGACTCCTACCTACTAAGGACCATTTGTGATCAAAAACATATTTTCTAGTGGGGCAATGATCTTAACCACTATGGACGACGACAACCTTTCGCACCCTATAAACACGGACATATTTAAAAGATATTACGCATGAAAAAGACCCGCTAGGTTGACCGGCCTAGGCAAAAATTAGGGATAAAACAAAAAATTTGTACACCCGACAAGCTGAAAACCTGAAAAGGCGGCTTGGGCAAAAAAGGGTATCCGGTGGACTGAAAACCCGAAAGGGAGGTCCAGGAAAAAGTTAGGGATTTAAAGCGTATGACTATGTCCCGTTGGGTCACCTTACAGCCAATCTTCAATATCAATCGTCAAACTCAAACAGTTCTAATCAATCCAATCAATTTCGGAAAAAGCGGCAAATGGATGAGACGCTCAGAGACATAAAGGCTATAGCAGAATGGGAACCCCATGGGATTATTTCACATAGTTGGCTTTCTTTTGTATTAGTTTTCATTCTTACGATGACATTCTCTTACTAGGATGTTCGTCTCTTTGTACAAAAATACTTATTCAAGTTAATACAAGGATATTCCTTTAAAAGTGCAAAACTATCTGTTTTTCTTTTACTTTCCTGTTTTGTTTGCAAAAACGTCCAGTGATTATTTTTGAACATATGCATTTGAACGTAATTACTGTTTACAAATGAACGCGTAAAAAAGGAAAACTGAATAGAAAGACAATTACTAATGGCTTTAAGAAACAGGATAATATCTATGGGCCATTCCATAAAATCCCTGCAGGTACTTTCTTTAATGAAGCAGAAGCAAGGACATCCTGCTACAGGATCACTGTCGTATATCAAGTATGCATCCTAATGGTATATGTTGCTTTCATATCCCCAACAGAATAAAACTTCCAGTTACTGCTCCAAAGATTCCCCAATGAAAGTCCCACAACTGCTCAGGAATTCCCCGACAGGATTTCACCAAGTTCACAAACTATGCACGACGTTTCCCTTCCCCAACAGAGTTTACTTCTATAATGATGGAAGCCCATCTATCAACACTTTAATTTCAACAAAATATGAATACTTACACTCCACATTCCCAACATCAGTCAGAGATTTATTTTCCCCAATCTAAACAGCACTGCAGCAGAATAACTAATATGTGTGTACATTACATTCATGCATCATAAACATCGACAACACAAATGCACATATCGCAATCTCATTTATTTTGATAAACATCATTACGCCATGCATTTCATCCATCATGACATTGCATATAACTAACTCTTTACCTTTTCAGGAAAAGGTCAACAGATAGGTGTCATTAATCTGTAAACTTCTCTGAGATAAAATCAAGCTTGGATTCCTTCATTACCTTATGAGGTAGTAATCATTCCAGATTCCTTCATTACCTTCTGAGGTACTAATCATTCTAGATTCCTTCATTATCTGTTGAGGTAGTAATCTTCCCAGATTCCTTCATCATCCGCTGAGGTAGAAATCATCCAAGATTCCTTCATCATTCGCTGAGGTAGTAATCGTCCAAGGTTCCTTCATTTCCCTTTGGAGTAGTAATCGTCCAGGATTCCTTAATCATCTATCATCATTAAGATTAATACCTGAAACCAGACAGGATAAACATCTGTGAACAAATTGATTGTAAATCAATTCCAGAAACAAGACGGGGGGACTATCTACATGACCAACACTTCCTTTAAAACCTCTGCTGGTTCAGTTTAAATCTCTCAATGGTTTATCTTGATTCCTTTCCGGCAGACATTTTCTCTGGTTCAGATAGATCGCTCCAAGATTTAGTCTGATTCGTTCCAGTTATAGAATATTCAAGACCTCTTCTGGTTTAGTTTAAATCTCTTAATGGTTTATCTTGATTCCTTTCTGGTAGACATTTTCTCTGGTTCAGATAGATCGCTCCAAGATTTATTCTGATTTGTTCCAATTAAAGAATATTCAAGACATCTGCTGGTTTAGTTTAAATCTCTCAATGGTTTATCTCTATTCCTTTCCGGTAGACATTTTCTCTGGTTCAAATAGATCGCTCCAAGATTTATTCTGATTCGTTCTAGTTAAAGAATATTCAAGACCTCTACTGGTTCAGTTTAAATCTCTCAATGGTTTATCTTGATTCCTTTCTGGTAGACATTTTCTCTGGTTCAGATAGATCACTCTAAGATTTATTCTGATTCGTTCCAGTTAAAGAATATTCAAGACCTCAACTGGTTCAATTTAAATCTCTCAATGGTTTATCTTGATTCCTTTCCGGTAGACATTTTCTCTAGTTCAGATAGATCGCTCCAAGATTTATTCTGATTCGTTCCAGTTAAAGAATATTCAAGACCTCTGCTGGTTCAGTTTAAATCTCTCAATGGTTTATCTTGATTCCTTTCTCGTAGACATTTTCTCTAGTTCAGATAGATCGCTCCAAGATTTATTCTGATTCGTTCCAGTTAAAGAATATTCAAGACCTCTGCTGGTTCACTTTAAATCTCTCAATGGTTTATCTTAATTCCTTTCCGGTAGACATTTTCTCTGGTTCAGATAGATCGCTCCAAGATTTATTCTGATTCGGTCCAATTAAAGAATATTCAAGACCTCTGCTTGTTCAGTTTAAATCTCTCGATGGTTTATCTCGATTCCTTTTTGGTAGATATTTTCTCTGGTTTAGATAGATCGCTCCAAGATTTATTCTGATTTGTTCCAGTTAAAGATAATTCAAGACCTCTGTTGGTTAAATTTAAATCTCTCAATGGTTTATCTTGATTCCTTTCCGATAGACATTTTCTCTGGTTCAGATAGATCGTTCCAAGATTTATTCTGATTTGTTCTAGTTAAAGAATATTCAAGACCTCAGCGTGTTAAGTTTAAATCTATCAATGGTTTATCTTGATTCCTTTCCGGTAGACATTTTCTCTGGTTCAGATAGATCGCTCCAAGATTTATTCTGATTCGTTCCAGTTAAAGAATATTCAAGACTTCTGCTGGTTCATTTTAAATCTCTCAATGGTTTATCTTGATTCCATTCCGGTAGACATTTTCTCTGGTTCAGATATATCGCTCCAAGATTTATTCTGATTCATTCCAGTTAAATAATATTCAAGACTTCTACTGGTTCATTTTAAATCTCTCAATGGTTTATATTGATTTCGTTCCGGTAGACATTTTCTCTGGTTCAGATAAATCACTCCAAATATTTATTCTGATTCTTTTCTAGTTAAATTCAAATTTAGACTTAGTTTGATTTCTGTCAACAATCACCTTTGGATGATATTTATAAGCCCATCTCTGACAACTCTCCATCATCCCTCCAAATGGCATCTGTAAGCCCATTCCCTACACAATCAACCACCACATCATCAAGTGCAAATTTCTAGGCACTCTAATGTTCAATCATCTTCCACCTTCAAGTCACAAATGGCAGACTCTCCAATCTAACTCTTCAGGTTTAAGAAGATTGAATAGGGGTAGTTGTTGTACCCCCAAATTCGCCCTCTCATTTTTCAAGGCATTTCTCACAAGGATTCTCAAGGTTCAAGCTTGCACAATTACATTTGAATTTTCCAACACAAAGTTAAAAAGGAAACTGTAAAAAAAGGGGGGAAATAGATAAAAATAATCTTTTTGATAAAATTGGAGAAAAATAAGTTCTTTCGATTCAGCTCCTTCGATTGGCCTTTTGGCCTCTGTCGATGCAGGCTTTGGTTGCATCCTTCGACTGGGTTTTGGCCTCTAGCAGGCTGACTTTGATTTAAAAGGCAGAAGTTTCCTACATGCCACCTTCGATTGCATCTCTAGCCTCATTGGGTTCACAATGCCATGAATGCCTATATGCCTGTTTCGTTTGGATGTTTGATGCTTGCATGCCTACACAAACTTTCCCTCCATGCTTGCGTTAACTCATAAGGTAATGACTAGTCACTTACAAGCTTCTGTTTGAGCCATAATTTCTTTCTTGTGCGCAAAAGGCTTCTCCCATTCTAGCATACACAACATACAAATCCTCCTATAGCTTCCTTCGATTCCAAGGCAAAATGCTCCCTTTTGGCATCCTTCGATTTTCACTTTTTTTCCTCTTGTATGCCTCTTTCAAATCTGAACATTTTGGCCTCATGCATGCACCTTTCATTTGGGAATGTGGTTCACTTCATGCAAGCCTTCGTTTGAACAAAGATCTTTTGCATGTTTGCATGAAGTCACAAAGCAGGGACCCCCTACGTACACTCCTTCGTTTGGCCACATGGACTTTTGGTAGGCAAGCCTTCGACTGGACAGAACCACCTTCACAAGGTTTCAATTGTAACTTTGATTCCCTTCAGATCAGCATCTTTCAAACCCAATTCTGGGCATCTCATTCGAAGGACATGCTTGATGGTCAGTTTGAAGGATTTACAAAGACCATTTTAAGGCATGTTTTGGTGACCCATCCAAGGGTCACACTTTTGGCTCCTTCGAAGGATGCACAAAAGTAGCCCATTCGAAGGACACTTGTTGGAGGAGAATCAAATAATATTGTTGGGAGAAGAATCTGGTCGAAGAAGGGTCAAAACGAAAGGGTGAAATATTCAAAGATGCTTGTTGCCAAGTTCAGGCCTGGTACACTGGCCAAAACTAATGCATAGTAGTCCTGAAACACTGCCCCATTCTTGCACCAAAATAGCGTACAAGGCATTGTCTCTCGAAAGCTACAAAGAGCAGGTTACTCAAATTGTTCAAACTTTTTATTTTCCCTCCAAAAGCTTCAGCCAGCTTTTCCTATAAATAAAAGGCTTCACAACATGTTTAAGGAGGACTTTTTGGCCAGAGGAACGAATCTTCAAAAATTTCTCAAACACTTAAAAACTTATCAAACACAAACCCATAATCCAATCACTTGCCCCCTTCGAAAATGAAACATCCCTACACCTTATTACCCTTCAAATCCAGTAAGAAAGACATTTCACTTGTTCTTATCTTTAGATTCCAGTAGTAGCGATGCTACCCTCGCTCCTTCCCTTCGAATCCAGGGACACTCAAGGAAACCACTCAGAGTCCAACACACGCTCCAGCCTCAAGCAAGGTAAGTTGCTCCAAGCCTTAAACTTTCCGTTTCTTGCATAACTTGTAAATATACTTTATTTTCGTTTCAAACATGTACATACCATTGTTCTTCTTTTCGTTTCCACCCTTTTAATATGTTTCAGAGCTGATCCTTTTGTTTTTGCTTCTTGTTTACCTAAACATGCTTTAATTACTAATATGACCATAAGGTAATGTTAGAATGGCCTTAGGACATGTTGCTATTCAAGAGTTCAAACGAAAGAAACAGGAAACATGAAGTAGGAAACTGAGCTTTTGGCTTCCATACTAACCTCCAGGTCAAAATGAAAGAGGAAGCCAGAAGGTACACCATGTTGACTTGCAGACCCAGACGAAAGGAACACCATGCTGACTTCTAGGCCCAGACGAAAGGTACACCATGCTGACTTCTAGGCTCAAATAGAAGGGCATGACTTCACTGACTCCAGGCCCCAAATCGAAGGAGGTCAAAAAGTGCAGAATTGAAGGGTGCTTCTGCCTAAATCGAAAGACCCATTTTTCTTGCTTTTATTTTATTTTTGTCTTTACATTTTCATGCTATTCAATATGGTTGTAATAATGTAGGATTTTATCTTTCTTCATTTTATTACTTTTGTATTATTGCTAGTAAAATAGGGTATGTATGGCAAGATAAAAACAACAAGTAGACAACCCATAATCAAAGACTAAATGCATTCAAATCAAAAACATTATTCACTAATGCACCCTTTAGGGTAATCTCACTTGTTGCCTCGGAAAATAGTCATGTCCCTCGAGTATGAGCGTTTTAGCAAAGACCCTTGATAAAAGATCGTAGTCCCTCGATGACCCTCAATGTTGCCTCCGGTAAACGATCTAGTCCCTAAACGACATTGCTAAAATGTCCCATAGGTTGCCTTCTATGACTATACAAATGTCCCATGCCCGTTCCTTCACATCCAACGATGAGGCTTCTTACCAAATCAATGGTAAGATAGAAATATCTAAAGGAGAAGGAAAAGAACACTAAAGACCTTTTAAGTAGGTAGGATGCTCCTAGTTTCTCGCTTGCTCACAACAAAAACATTTTATATACCCACAATTTCACTTTGGAACATTTTAAAAAGACAAAACACTTTGTACACATTGTTATAGAGACGAGAACCATTACAAAGACATTCCTTTTCAAAATACTTTCAAAATCCACACCACAAGCATATTTTCAAATAAAAAGCAAGTGATCTAACAAGCAACTAAGAGCCCGTAGATAACTACAGGTGAAAAGGGTGTAAAACCTTCCCTTTTCATAACCTACCCCCCGAACTCAAGAAATAATCTCGAAAGGTCTTTCTTGTTCTTTTCAGCCTTTCCTTTTGGATAAAAGAAAAGTTGGTGGCGACTCTTGCTATCTGCAACAATTGCGATCAAACGCAAAACACCCAAGTCAGTTCTCCCACCGTGTTACACATGTCATCAATCACATACAATGCATCCTCGTAGAATTAATCATCTCAACACATCATTATAACATGTAGCAAACAAGTACAAACCATGTTATCTTCAATCAATATAAATTCCCAACAGTTACATACACAAAATCAAGTGTCATGTTTCTCATCAAAATCCATCCAAAACACATCGAATAAATTATTAAAATTCATGTAAATCAATAATAAAATAAAATACAAGAACCCTATCTAAAGCAAAAAAATAAAATATTTTTGTTATCAGGAAACCATGCTAAGCGCCCTTCATCCTGCTAAGCGCCCTTGCTATTATACAGAAAAATCTGCTTGCAGACAATTCTGTCTTGCTACTGATTTTTCACCTAAAATCGATTCTAACACCCATTTTAACCAACTAAATGTATTATGACTTATATATAACATGTAGTATCCATTACTAACATAAAAACATGATTTTCAAATATCAATTCATTATTCACATCTCAAAACCTAAGTATATCAAAAACATAGAAATTGAAATCCCTAATTCATGTTACTATATTACACACTCATATATAATTCCATAATAACAAGAAATCCCACCCTTACCTTGGATGTAGATCCTTTCTAAGCTTTTCCTATTCTCTTCTCCCATTCTCCATTCTTTTCTTCATTTCTCCTTTTCTTCTCTTCTTGTGTTTTACAATTCTAATTCTATTTTCTTTTACAACTCTTACTAACCCTTATTTCACTAATGGACTTATCTCACCCACCCATTCTAATGTGGCTATTCAAACACTTATCGACCCAAAACACAATTACACAATTAATCCAATATTCACAAAATCACACACTTTAATTAATTACTATTTCAAATAATAATAATTAAATAAATAAATGATTATTAAAATTATTACTAAAGAAAAACGGGATGTTACATATAGCCCCAGTATTTTGATCAACAATTCCATTTTTCATAGAAGTGATGGGACAAGAGAACTCATGACTAATACCTTCATAAACACAAAATTCATAGAATTTTGCATTCTTAAACTCCTTGTCATTTTCGCTTCTGACCTTGACAATCACACTATTGTTCTTATCTTAAATGCTTTGACAGAGATTTTTGAAGACTTCAAAAGCATATGATTTTTCTTGAAGAAAATTCATCCAAGTATACCTAAAATAATCATTTATGACAACATAGAAATACTTTTTTTCACCCAAGCTTCTTATCTACATAGATCCCATTATATCCATATGAAAAAGTTCCATCACTTTGGAAGTAGTATGATGTTACAACATCAGGTTTGACATCATGATTTGCTTTCTAATTTCACACTCACCACATAATTTACATTCTCCAATTTTGAGTTGTTGAATTCCCTTGATAGCTCCTAAAGATAAGATCCCCTTCAATCCTTTTAGATTAAGGTTTCCAAGATTTTGGTGTCATAGCTTTACTTCATCTTTATTGGTTATCAAACATGTGGAGGAATAAGCAGTTATTTGAGATTCCCATATAAATAATTATCTTTAGACCTAATGCCCTTCATTATAACAACATATTTTTCATATTTGACCAGACATTATGACTTTGATAAGTAAACTAACAGACCTTGGTGACACCATTGACTAATTCTAATAAGATTAACAATTAATCCTTTCACAAAAAGAACATCTTCTAATCTAGGTGAACCAACACAAATCAATCTACCAACTCCTTTGATTTCACCTTTAAACCCATCACCAAATCTGACAGAACCTGTAGGATGAGACCTGATATTTACCAATAACTTCTGAACCCATGTCATGTGTCTAGAGCATCCACTGTCAAAGTACCAGTCTTCTCCATTTGAGTCTCTTAGGGAAGTATGAGTAATAAAGTTAATATCCTTATTTTCAACACTTCTCTTTTTGCTCACTTGATAAACCTTAGAATGAACTGAAGATTTTTTTATCTCCATACAATTTATAAAAGAAAGGCTTAATATGGCCATGCTCATTACAATAATGACATATCCACCTTGATGATTGGAATCTAGATAATGTTTTACCATGTATGAAAGGATTTTGTAACATGTGGTTGGATATGTTAATCATTTTCTTACTTTCAGGAGGAAATGACTCATCTTCATATACTCTTCTTTGTTTGTTGTCATGCTTGTCGCTAAAGGGCGTGACTGTCACTACCATAAAAAATACTGACACAAACAAAATTTCCATCAAATGTTATTTATCCCAAAGAAGGGAAAGGAAAACATCTACAAAACCTAAGGAAATGGAAGGTACAAGTTCTCTTGGCCAATATTCAGGTTCAGGAGTCGATTATGCAAGGGGAAGGTATTGACACCCCTCACGTCTATTGTACTCAACGAGATCCACTCTTGTTATTCTAATCAAAGGGTGTGTTATATCTAAAACTTACTTGCTAAGGGAATGAATGATATAATTGATCAGGAAAAACAAAAGGTTTTTATTATTGTGTTTGCCTGAATTTTGCAACTTAGTGCCTACGTATCCCGAAGGAATCAGAACATTATAGTTCTTCTAAAAAAATTAGTTTGTTAGATTTTTTTTATGAATGACGCTAAGTTCACTCTCAAAAATTTAATGTTGTTGTTCGACCTTTGGAGACTCACGCATTTTTGTATTGTGTAGAGTGGAATCAAAACGTTCTTTATGAAAGGTTTGCAAAAGAAAAAGGCCCTAAGGAAAAAATAGATTTGAATTTGTTGAGTGTTTTGTTGGGGTCATATCAAATGACTCCCAAGTAGTGTTTGCCTCTACCCCAACAAGTTATTGTGAAGTCTGGACCCGACCAGATATCAATTCAACTTTATCTTTCCAAGCGAGTTATTGTGAAGCCTGGATCCGACCAGATAGCAATTAGCTTTATTCCCTCAAAAATTCGTTGTGAAGCCTGGAATCCGACCAGATAACAACTAGTTTCAAGCAAGTTATTGTGAAGCCTGGATCCGAACAGATATCAGTTCAACTTCATTTTTTCAAGTAAGTTATTGTGAAGCCTGGATCCGACCAGATAACAATTAACTTTATCCCCTCAGAAATTCGTTGTGAAGCCTGGAATCTGACAAGATAGCAACTAGTTTCAAGCAACTTACTGTGAAGCTTGGATCTGACCAGATAATAGTTCAACTTCAAGAAATTTTATGCGAAGCTTGGAATCCGACCAGATAACAGTTAATTTATTCTTCCCCAGTAAGTTACTGTAACACCTGGAATCTGACCAGATAGCAGTTGACTTCCTCATCCTCAGCAAGTTGGTGTGAAACTTGGAGTCTGACCGAATAACAGCTAACATTCGAGAGATAATCCCCGACGAAAGCATTCTTTTAACAAAATTTGAAGATATGTATATTCTTCATCCCCAACAGCAATCCAAGATTCAGCTTCCCATAACTCAGCAATAGTCAGGGATTTATTTTCCCATACAAATATGCATCAAAACAAAATCCCACATTCATACATCATAGCACATGCATATGAAACACATTTAGCACAATCTCATTCATTTTGAGAATGCCATGCATACATCTGCATTTAACTAACCCTTTTTCCCACAGGCAAAACATAAAATTTTAGTATAAATCGACCAAAGATTTGTGTTGATACTTCTTCCAGTATTTACCATCATTCCTCCAAATGGCATCTATAAGCCCATTCCCAATACATCTTCACGTGCAAATTTCTGGGCACTTTAGTGTTCGATCATCTTTCACCTTCAAGTCACGAATGGCGGATCCGCCAATCTAACTCTTCAATTTTAAGAAGATTGAACTAGGGAAGTTGTTGTACACCAAAATTTGCCCTCTCATTTTTCAAGAAATCTCTCATAAGATCTCCATTGATTCAAGACTACACAAGGTTTGATCAGCTCAAGACACCTCCTCAAACACTGACAACTAAAAATTAGGGTTTGAGTTTGTACAAATATAATTAACTTCTAATGCCTTATATGACCTTCATGGATCATTTTGGATCCCCAATATTGTTCATGTCAAGTTTCAAGCTTTGGATCACATTTTTGCTCAGTTAGTTGATCAGTTGACCTAAAATCAATTGTATTAGGGAAAAGTCAACTGTGGTTAATTTGCAGTCAAACTTCATAATTTTTTATCCATATCAACATTATGAACTCATATATGTCAATTGATCAAGTTTGGATCACAATTCCTCAAAGAAATTTGATCAGAACACCAAAAGGGCAAAATGGTCAAAATTAGGGTTTTGATTGAGAAGGCTCAGCTCTTGACTTTTGACCAAGAAAATGAATGATTGGTTTAAGAAATTATCTCAAGGATTCAAATGCACCATCTTGACCTAATTTCATAGTTAAAATCACCTCTCAAGATCATTGGATTGATAGATGAATTCTAGTCAACTAATGAAAAGTCAAATGTACACTGAAAAGTCAAACTTTGACTTTTTGATCAAAATCAAGTTTCAAAAATCATATTTCATCAAGACATATCAAAATATGAAATTTGTTCATCAATAAATTAAAAAGTCAAAATTATCTTTCAAAAGTCAAAATTCTAGGACTTAGAAATTTTTCAAAGTGTTAGAAAGTTAACATTTTTTCATAACTTTGTGCCAAATTTCCACCATGATGCAATATGATTCAAGGAAAACTTCCAATATGAAAGTTGTAGATCTCAATGAGATCTAAAACATTGTAGGGAAGAACTTTTTTTATAAATTCTTGTATTTCAAGTTATGAATTTATGAAGAAAGGTCCATGAAACTAAAAGACTTAGTGAAATTTTGCCCTAGTTAGACAAATTTTTGGTACTAACTTCATAGTAACTTTTCACATGGTTCCAAGTTGAATCTTAAAAAATTTCCAACATAAAGGTTTTAGAGGATGTTACAAGCTTTACAAAATATCAAAGAACTCATTTAGATCATTCTTGAGCAAGGAGATTCGAAGAGATGAAGTTAGAGTTTCATTCTTGAATTATAGGTCATTTTGTGATATGCAAGAATTCAAATCTCAAGCCCATGCTACGTAATCTTTTATTTGCAGGATTTAAAATTGTGTTTCACTCCATAATTAATGGTTTACACAATTGATTGAACCATTATCCAATTGATTCAACCATTATCCAAATCAATTTTCCATTTTGGGGAGAAAGTAACATATCCATTCTTGTAAAGCAAGCTTTATGCACAAAGTCAGCTTCTTGAGCTCCTAACTTGTTTTCGTTGATTACACTCTATCCACAAAGTCAGAGGTATTGGGTTTAAAGTGGTTAACAACTCTATGAACCAAGTACAAGGCATGGAAACTTGTTTTGTCAAAAAATCACATGTTGAGCTTAAACATGTAAATTTGAATTATGATCAACTAGAGCACTCCAAACCTTTTGCTTATAAATAGAGGCATTATTTATGAGATAGTACATGAATTCTAAGGCCATGAAACTCCCTTAAACACTCACAAACCAGAAATTGCACAAAAGACACCATTGATACACAGTCCTGCCCTTGAACTTGTATCTTTCATTTCCCTCGTGTGTTTTCCCTCAAAATCATTTGCAAAGCTTCTATACCTCAAATATAGTCTATCCTTATCCTTGTTTTGGAACTGTAACATCTCCATCATCATCCTCCATAACCAAAAACAAAGGTCTTCAACTTGACTTCTCCAGAACATTCCAGCCAATCATAGCTCAAGCTAAGCATTGCATTAGCTTCCTAGAGGTCCAAGGAAGCTAACCTGATCATCACAACTCTTTGAAATCAGCTCAAACACATTTCATGATTTCCATTTCTTGAGGTATTTTTCTGAACTTCTATCTCTTCATTTAGGCATTGTTAGTCTTTCATTTTCAAAGACAAAATGTAGATATCATTGCCCTGAAGTTGTACATATCCATAATTGTCATTTATATTGCCTGAGCTTAGAGAATTTTAAGTTTGAATCTCTGAAAAAAGTTAGGCCAGGATTTGGTAATTTTAGAAATACATGCCAATCTTTGATTGTTAGTCCAAATTGTTTACATTTCTAAAATCCTGGTAAAATTTCTAACAAGTTTGATGTTGGAAGTTTTGAGAATGGATGAGAAATGAATGAGATACAGGGACCCTGACTCGAGGTTGAAGATGAAGTTCATTTCTAGGAATGGATTGGTAATATATATTTATAGTTTTGTTTAAGTTAATGGATGTATAGCCACCCCAGTGGTAAGGCAGCGCGCGTTTATGGTCAAGGGCATGGGTTCAAGCCCCAGCGCTGCCATTTTTCCTTTTTTCTAACATTTCCATCTTTTCTTTGTTTGAACAAGCCAGCGCCTTGGGCCTCCACATTTGGGACTTTGCATTTTTAATTCTCCTAACCCCCCTCTTTGCAGGTTTTACAGCGCAGGCCCAATGTATTTTTATTTTATTTTCTTTTGCTGACTAACAAAAATGCTAATGGGCCAGGCCAAACTCAAAAAACTATTTTAATTCCATACACCTTAAATAAATTTCACACCCTCCTGACTTTTATTTTATTTTCTTACCTTACTTCCTTTTTAGTATTAATATTATTATTTTTATTTTTATTAGTAAAAACTCTCAAAAAATATTTTTATTATTTATATATCAATATACTTTTATTTCATTAAGACAAAAGACCAAAAATATTTTCTTATTATAAATTTAATCTCTTTTCTTAATATTAGACCTAGGTTTTAATTTCCTTTAATTAAATTAACTTAGAATTTAGTTTTTCTTTTAATTAATGTTTATACTAGTTTAATTAAATAAAAACCTTTTTTCATAAAAAACTCTAAAAATAATTTCTTAATTTAATTTAATTTCTTTTCTTAATTAATTTAGGTTTAATTTTCTTAATTTAATTAATTATTTCTTTTAGTTAATTTGGTCAAAACCAAACTCTTTCCTCAAAAACCAAACAAATTCCATTTCTTTTTAAAATTTCTTATCCTTGTACATTATATTCCTTTCAATTCTTGTATATTATTCAAGTTTCAATATGGTTGTAATAGATAATCAGGTTTAATTTCTTGCAATCCCCATTTGTAAACTTGTATACCCCATCCCCAAATGATGTAATAGCGTAGTAAATTTACTTTCCGCAATTTATCGCTTTCATATAAATGCTAGTAATTAGGATTTGTATGGGAAGATAAAAACCAACAAGTAGATAACCTTAATCAAAGATTAAATGCATGCAAATCAAACACACTATTCACACATGCACCCCTAAGGTTAACTCCACTTGTTGCCTAAAAATGGTCATGTTATGCATGTGGGATGTCTTAGCAAAAACAATAAAAAATACAAGATCATAGTCCCTCGATGACGCTACGAATGTTGCCTTACTAATGATCTTAGTCCCTCAACAGAAATGCTAAGATATCTCACAACATTGCTATCATGACTATACAATGACCCACACCCGTCCCTTTACATCCAAAGATAAGGCTTCTTACCAATCAATGGTAACATAGCAATATCAAAGAAAAGGAGATAAATGAACAAAATAATTTTGAGTAGGTAGAAACGTTCTTAGTTGCTTGCTCACTTTCAAAACAAACACACACCAAACACTTTCAAAACATGAAATATTTTCAAAAAGTCCAACACTTTGTACACGTTCTTACAAAACGAGAACCATTACAAAGTTTACCTAAACGAATGCGCCTTTTCAAAAATATTTTCAAAAACCACCACAAAGCATATTTTCAAACAAAGCAAGTGATCTAGAAAGCAACTAAGAGCCCATAGATAACTATGGATAAAAAGGGTGCTAACACCTTCCCTTTTCATAATCTACCCCCCGAACTGAAGAAAATATCTCAAAGGTTATTCCTGTTCTTTTCACCCTTTCCTTTATTTGGGTAAAAGAAAAGTCGGTGGCGACTCTTGCTAACCGCAACAATTGTGATAAAATATAAAACATCCCAAGTCAGTTCTCCCACGTATTACAGAACTGGAGACTCTGCTGGGGAACACTTAAAAGTGGGGTTACCTTAGGGCTAGATCACCTTTATTTTCTTTCATTGTTTGACTTTCCTGCTTTACATTTTGGTTCCTTGTTTGGGCTTGTTTTGATCCCCTACCCGGATCTGGGATACCTTATAGGTAAGTAGCAATACGTTGTGGAAAGTGTGTGGGGTATACCGACATGGTCTAAGCAATAGCTATGTTAGTGTGACACATTTGTTGGTACCGGTAGCCCTTGAGTAGTCAAGGAGAATACGGGGCCGCTGTGTGGTGTCATGAAGCACTAACTGACTTTAGAACCTTTACTTGACCAACTTGGCCATTAGGAAGTAGTGAGATTGTCGGATTGGTGAAATATGAAGTTGGTTGATACTCGATACTACACTCATTGAGATCGGACTTCTAGGGATATTTCGGTCTCCATTAAAGAGGCTTACGCTGAAACAATGCCCGATAAGAAAGATCAATGATATTAAGATCCCTTAGAACCATTTCACTATTACTAGGACAGGTTGAGCCAACTAAACTTCAATAGGGTACTTACCTATACGACTCCATACAATCCTAAACCTAAGGACTTGTTTTCCTTGTGTGTATATGCTTACTTGTACATAACATCATAAACATCATAACATCATAAGCATTCTCACTAACCATTTCAAGGATTATTGGGATTTATCTTTGTTCTATTTTGTAGGATATGGCTTCCATCCGCAGGAATATTATCCAAGTCAATCTCGTAAGAATTCATTCTCAACTCAAATAATTAGCATCAAGGGTCCCTGAGAATTCTTTATTCACCGAAAGAGATGGTCTCCTCCTAAACTTGGTTACCTCGAGAACTGATGAAGATATGATGAAGGTGCTTTTCCAATACTTCGACCCTTTGCACCATTGCTTCACCTTTCCCGATTACCAACTCGTACCTACTATGGAAGAATTCGCTCAACTCTTGAGGATTCCTATTCTCAATCAACTACCTTTCAACGGTACAGAAAGAGATCCAAGCCCTGAAGAGATTTCCCGAGCACTACACTTGCAACAATCTGATGTCACAGCTAATTGGGAAACAAGGAGTGGTGTTAGAGGGTTCTTAGCTAAGTTCTTGTTGGAGAAGGCTCAAGATTGTTGGAACACTCTGGATTTACAAGCTTTTAAAGAAATCTTGGCCCTTCTCATCTATGGGATGATTTTATTTCCAAACCCTGACCAACTTATAGATGTAAATGCTATCAAAATCTTCATGTCGCGCAATCTGTTGCCTACTTTGTTGGGAGATATCCTACATTCTCTCCACTCTCACAATATGAGGAAGAGAGGGACCCTCATGTGTCACACTCCTCTTTTGGCTAGATGGTTTGTCTCGCATCACCCCTGGTCTGTGTTAAAGAACGAGCAAGGTTTGAGATGGTCCCATAGGCTGATGTCACTCAAACATTCGGATATTCACTGGTGTTCTTGATCCTTAGAGAACATTACTATCATCGACCGTTGTGGGGAATTCCATAATGTCACTTTGCTTGGAATTAGGGGAGGTATCACTTACAACCCTTTCTTAGCCTTGCGACAGTTTGGGTATGCCCGAAGAGATGGCCCTCATGAGATGCTCATCCAAGGAGTGGTATTCGACTACGAAAGCGACGATCAAGGCTACCGTCAGTGGTTTGTACAAGCTTGGAGGATGGTAAACAAAGTGGATAGTAAGACGCTGGGATGCAAGAATTCTATTCCCCTTGAGCCTTATCTTAGGTGGGTACGAGCTCAGGCTCAGAAGCTCGTGATGCCTTACCCCTCCATCCTACCAGTTATCTTGGAGGTTGTGGCTGAAGAAGATGTCTCGTACACTGTCCTCTATCTCGACATGCCTACTTCTCTTGAAGACTTGCGAAAATGTTGGATTCAGCTAAAGGAAGAACGAAATACCTTCGAAGCTCAATTCTACGCTAGAGAGAAGAGGGTTTTGGAACTTATAAAGCAACTCTATGAAGAACAAAGCTTGAACGCCTACCTTGCACCGAAGAGGATGCGTTCGACCTTTTTATCTTATAGATTTATTTTGTAAGCCCAAAAGGCACGATGTAGTCATTATGAACTAATTAATGAAATTTGAAGTTTGTTCATTCTTTGTATATACAGATAAATTTCATAAATCCTTGAAATCATTTGCATACACATCTTCCATGCATCATAACATAACAAGTTTTCCACGACAAGTTTCCTTATCTTTCTGTTGTTTATTTCAGCAAGATGGATATCGAGAAAACAATAAAAGACCTACAAGCACAAAACTCCAAGTTTCAGGAGACTCTGCTGACCCTGGCCAAGGGGAAACAAGAGTTGATGGCGTTGCTAGCAGCCAAAAAGAAACCAAAGAGGAAAGCCCTAGTCAATATGGGTAAGAGATTCAGAGAGCCGATCCGTCAGATACCGGTAGTAGAAGACTCATCTGAGGAAGACGAAAATCAAATTGAATAAGCAAGGAGTACCCAGGCTGGGTTTATCAATGATAAAGAATCCGTTGATGAGGATTATTTTGATGAGCAGTATCCTCCTACCGATGTTAAGTACAAATAGCTAGAGGACAAACTGAAGGTCGTTGAGATTCAAGCCATCCTCGATTTGGATTTTGATGATTTGGGTTTAATATTTGGGGTTGTCAAAAAATTTAAGATACCAGTATTCATTAAATACGATGGGGTTTCCATTCCAAAACTTCACCTGAAGTCTTATGTGCGCAAAATGCAACCGCACACCGCTGACAAGAAACTCTGGGTTCACTTTTTTCGAGAATGTTTGGCTGGGACGCAACTAGAGTGGTTTTACCAATTGGAGGGTTCCTATATCCATACATGGGAAGACTTAGCCACCGCTTTCTACCACCAATACTAGTACAATTCCGACCTGGCGCCGACAAGAGTTCAACTGTAAGAGATGATAATGGGTAAAAGTGAAGGGTTCAAAGAGTATGCCTAAAAGTGGAGGGATCTTTCCAGTAGGCTCCAACCGTCGTTAACAGATAGGGAACACATTGATATGTTTATGGGAATTTTATTTGGTCCATTTTTCAAATTACTGGTTGGTTGTTCTTCTTCCGGTTTCACCGAGCTAATTTTAACTGGTGAAAGAGTTAAAAGCGATATCAAAAGCAGGAAGATTCCCATAGCATCTGCTTCCACCTCCAATCCCGTAAAGAAACCTTTAACTGGGAAGAAAGAAAAGAATGATGTGTATGAGGAAAGGGCCCATACCAAGAAGGATGACCGTCTGTCTGTTAATGATGTTCAGATTTCCAACCCACCACCTGTTCAAAGACAATCTTCCAATCATCAACGTTTTGAGGCTCCACGAAGACAATCCACAAGGATAGGCATGTCGCTATCCCAAGCCTTACAACACTTGTTAAAGGCTAATTTGGTGACACTACGTGATCCTCCGGCCAATCCAGATACCTCTTCACCTAAATACAATATGAATACCAAGTGTGGATATCACTCGAATAGTCCCGGGCATGAGACTGACCAATGCTGGGCGCTGATGAATAAAATTCAAGACTTAATAGACAATAAAACCATCAAATTTGATCAGTCTCCAATTCCCAATGTGATAACGAAACCAATGCCAAACCATGGCAAGGGTTTCAATGCTGTTGAAGACACCATTTTTGTTTCCTCGATCGAAGACTTGATTACTCTATTAAACATTGTCAAAAAGAATCTGCTGAAAGCCAGGATTTTCCCTAGCTATTTGAAGGAGTGTGAACAATGGCATCTTCTTTAAGCGCTAAAAATATTCAATGTGCTCCTGGTTCATCATCAACAGCAGAACAGTACGAAGAACCGATAAGAACCTTACTCACTCCAATTGATTCTCTTGAAGTTATCTGTGAGCTTATCATCGAATTTAAAAGCTTGAAGGAGAATGGGTATGATATTTTTGCATATGTAATTGCTCAAGGTTGGAACAGGTATTTGATCGTCTTCTAGGTCCAGTGTTCCTAATTCTGGTAAAGGAATTCTGGATTCATGCAACCTCTTCTATCCACCAAGTGACGTCTTATGTAATGGGAAGAGAATTGTAATTATTGAAGATTTGATTGCAAAGCTGATTGGTTACAAAGGCGGAGGAATCAGGTGTAGCGACATGGCTGAGAAATGTTTTGACCTAAACTCCATATCAATATTAATCTTCACTTCTGAGAAACCCATCCAACAAGATTAGAGATCTGAAGGACTATTATAGAATCTGGGCTAAGATCATTCTGGGCTGTATAAACCACAGGAAGCCAACAAGCTCTCCTGACTACATCAATATTGATCAACAGTTTCTGCTATATTTCATTTCGATGAAGACAAGAATAAACCTTCCTCACTTGCTTTTCAATCATCTAAGAACAAGCATGAAGGAAACAAGAGAAGAGGAAAGGACCAAGAGGGATTGGATATCTCTGGGCAGGTTAATTTCTGATATTCTGACTGAGAATAGGTTAATAGAGCATCTGACAGAAGCTCAGCAGATAAGCATGCTGGAGGCATGTGCTGGAAAACACCTGAATGCCAAGTACCTGAAAAAGATAAATATTATTGACAGCATTAAGAAGGATCCAACCATTATTACACATGAAGTCATCACGTCAAAGAGAATCCCTCTGAAAGATTTTCCTCTATTTTCTGAGATTGATGCTTCACTAGAAATAGTGGTCAGATATTTAGAAGCATGCAAAAAAGATGGAACTGCTCCAGAACTCAATATTTGTGATCTGCATAAGCAAGCTCCATATGTTGTCTTAAAGAAGCCCAAAAAGAGAAAAGCTGCAGGAGAAGGATCTTCTCAGAGGACTCCAAAAGCTTCTAAAAAGAAAGGTAACACTTCCTTTATTTATGTTGTAGAATCAATAGTTTTTCCAACATCTGCAACACCCTCCTCACCAAAACCAACAGAAGATCCCTCACCTTAAACATTTGAATATATTGATATAGAGTTTTATCCTTCTGTAACTCTAGAAAACATCCTAAGCGAACCTCACTCTCCCAATCCACATCTAGAACAAAATCAGCCAAAACTTGATAGATTTCTTTCTGATATTGATATATTTGATCCAGATTTTCAAACTCCTAACCCATAAAATCCAAACTTTCAAACTCCTAACCCAGAAAATCCAAACCCTCACACTCCTCAAACTGAAAATCCAAACTTCCAAACCACTCACCCAGAAAATCCAAACGCTACCGCTAACCAACCAGAAGATTCATACACAGACTCTGATACCACAACACCAATTACTGGAATCACATAACCTCTCATGGTTCGAGAACCTCTCTCCATTATAGTCATTCTAGAAATTCCATCACCTTATCATTCCACTCCACTAAACACACCTCGATCTCCAATCATCATTTCTGATTCTCCTACCCCATCTCCTATTAACCGTCTAAATGATCACCTCAGAATAATCATAGACTTAGAAGCGCTGGATCATCTAGCTTCAACCTCTCACAAAATTTCCATTCCCAAACCTAAACCAACTTTAACCAAAGCAGATGTTGGTAGGAACTTATTGATTTTTGAAACAGAATTAATGGAATGCGTTAACTCTTTGAAGCAAGCAAGTTTAGAAAATCCAAATCATGCTGCTTCTGATTCTCACTAGAATTGGTTCAAAAGATGGTTCAACTCAGAATCCCAAAAGCTCACAGAATTAAGTTATGAACTGGATCAACAGAACTTTTGTGATCAGCTGAAAGTTTTCAAGGATCAAGTTCTAAGTCACTGGGAAAAGAAATCTATCCTTCTGCTGGACAATGCTCCCAGAAAAGAGCACCAACCTTCAAAAGTTATTGAACCATGCTCTGAAAATCCTCCCCTGGCTATTATTCAAGAAAAAGGAAAAGCAATTGAAGAAGCCACTGAATCATAAAATGCTACAGAGTGTTCTGAGAAACTTGCATCTTCTGTGGATACACCAACTTCATCTTTGGTTATGAAAACTATGGAAGAGTTAAAGAAATAGAATGTAGTAATCAAAGAAATATTGGACAAGAAAGAAGACACGAGCAAAGAAATCAAAGAAATGCTAGGAAAACAAGAGGAATCAAGCACTCAGATTAAGAGCTTGCTGGAAGCGTTGTTCACACGACATCCCCCTCCTCAATCTTAGTTGTTTTTATAACTTGTTTTCTGCATTCATTTATCTTGTTTTATCTGGCTCTGAAAATGTTATTGAAATCATGTTTTAATATAAATCATATTTTTGACTTTGAATATTAGTTATTATATTGCTTTTTGATTCCTGACAAAAAGGGGAGAACGTAAGATATTTTCAATAACAGTATATTGGGACAAGGTCTCAAACATTTTGAATATCATAACTTCTTGTTTTTTTTCTGAAAGCAGAACAGGAATAAAACTCTGATAAAGACAGAAGGAGATGCATCAAAAGCTCTGATCAGAATGGACTTCAGGAAAGTAATTCATCTCTATCTGAGTACTCAACTCAAGGGGAGACTCTCTAATTCTTTATGTTCTGTCTATTTTTATTGAAACATCCTAGTTTTTGTCATCTTCAAAAAGGAGGAGATTGTTAGAACATAATTTGATTCTACAACCCTTGTAAGAGTTTTGATGATAACAAACATAAAGAACAAATATGAACTCTAAAATTATATTCTATTTTGTAGAGAAGTTCTGATGGAAGCAGATCAGAAGTTAAGCTAGAAGGTTGTTCATGATGTGAACGTATACTTATCTCAGAATGTTCTGATGAATGAAGATCAGAATTTGCGCTAAGAGAAATATGTTTTAACTCTGAACGGAAGTCTAACGCTGCAAACAGGACCTTATGATTGTGACCTTCTAAGTTCTGAAGCAAAGCAGCAAACAAATTCCTTAATATTCTGAAGCGTTACTTTTCATCAAATTTGTATCAATTGCAACGGCTACAAGCAAACAAGGATCTTCTAATTGAGGAAAGTGCATTAACTGACAATTATCAAGTTTCCATTTGCACAAGATTGTTGTGCCTATTTAAATAAAGGACAAGGTTAAATTGTTCACGATTTACAACACGACAATTCACAATTTTTCAATGCTACTACTTCTTATTCATATTATTCTCTAAATTGTGTAATACATCACAAGTTTGTGATACTGTTTTTGTAACGAAAAACATAATGTACACTGAATTATTCATACTTTTGTTAGTGTAATTCATTGAGATAAACCGGGTTGTGGTTGTACTCAATAAGACTTTGGAAGTTGTCAAAGTAAATTTGTAATCAGTTTGATTAGTGAATTAAGACATCATTGGAGAGAGGCAAAATCACTTTGGCGGGTGGACTAGAGTAGTTTGAGATCAAACGAACCAGGATAAAAATCATCGTGTCATTTGCATTGATTTTTAAGATTCCAATTCAACCCCTCCTTCTTGTGTTTTTCAATTCTTCACAGAGTCGCCACCAAATTTATTTATTCCAAAGGAAATGGAAAACATAGATAAAACTCACAAAAGAAAATAAAAGTGGTTATCACAACCAGATCATGTTTGGAAGTCGGTTATGAAAGGGAAGGTATTAGCATCCCTCACATCTGTTGTACTCAACGAGACCCATTTAGGTATTTTTGCGAAAGAGTGTTAGCATAATTTTACTCTTCTAATTGATATGTGAGAAACAAGAAAGAAAGGGGTTTTATATTTTTTATTATTTTGCTTGCCAAAATTTCAAAATCATGTACCTACTTATTTCCAGGTGCAGTTGGAAAATCATAGCTTCGTAGTTCATGATAGAAAATCATGTATTTGTTGGTTGCTTTTAAAGATATATGCTTAGATCATATTTAGTGGTTAAACCTTTCTTGATGTTTGCGCTAGGAGGCTGAAGCATTTGTTTGTTTCACGTAGAAATGGACTAAGCATACTCATTTTTGAAAATGTTTTCAGAGTTGCGTTAGGGCGTAAAAAAATCGAGTGGCTGAATTTGATTTTAGAGGATACAAGTGTCCAAATGACCATGTAATACAACTTGTATTCAAACAATTGAGGAAAAGGTGGGACGTACATGCATATTTTCTTTTATCCGTTTATTGAAAAAAGTGAAACGAATAAAGTCACAACTCCTTAACATAGAAAAATTATCCATATAGACAATGAAATTTTCTGGTACAAGAAACACATTTTAATACTAATATCCCAACATTAGAATAATGTTACAAAAGAAGTTATAACGTCTGTTTTGACATCCTGAACAGATTTATCATGATGCAAGTGATACTGAAATTAAAATGGTAAATAACATATAGATTTGTTAACCCAGTTCGGTGCAAAATCACTTACTCTGGAGGATACCAAGCCAGGAAGGAAATCTACTATCAGTAGTATTAATTCAAAGCCTAAACACTCTCAATTTACAACTTCTCACTTAATCACTACCCAGTGCAACTTCTACCTATGAACCTCCTAGATATGATAAATTTCCATCTCACTCCGTAAATCACCTCAATGATATCTAACAGTGCCAATCCCAATGATTGTATCAAAAAACAACTCAACAAGAAGATTACACTTCCAATACAAAAATACTTAGTCAAGACTCTTCACTTAGAACAATACTTGGTTTTGCTTAAAGCTTCAACCAAGAACAATACTGAACTCATTACCTAAAGTCTTCTGAGTGAGAACATTACTTTTACCACAAGTATCAAAAGATACAACGGTGACTTACAACTACAGAAGAGACTCTCAAAACCTAAGACTCTAAGCTCCACTAATTTACAAATTATTGAAATAATTGATACATTAGGTCTAAGTTTTCTCCTTTAAATACAACTCTGCATTCCATGGGCTTCGAATTCTGCATCCAGAAGTTTCTTGATCTATAAGCTGAGTGATGCACCAATTGTGCAGCAAAATCTCCTTAAATCTTGGAACAAACAATACAAAGTTTCCCAAATTGTCTCAAGGCCCAATTTAGTAACTAATGTATAGCTGGAGATATATAACTTGTTCAAGATTAAATCTTCTTGACTTGAAAAATTTACTAAGATATATCTAAAAATAATATCACATAACCAAATCAAATTTTTCAAGATTTAAAATAGAAGCGCCTATTGTACCAGACCAAGATGTCATGATATCTTCTTTGAAATCTGGCTGAAAAACTCATAACATCAAAACGGTTATGACAGTTGATAAGAATGTTGCACCATCTTGATCAACTTTAGTATTGAACCATATTTTAGCAATATTTTGTCGATCCTAAACCCATGGTGAAATTCTGGCTATCAGACCCCAGATGTCCTAAGAGATGTCGAGACATCGGACCCGACTTCACACGCAACAACAAGATGTATGGACAAAATAAATAGTTCTGAAAGTAAATAACACATTATATGTTTACCTAGTTCGAAACAACCTTCCTACTCTAGGGGCTACCAAGTGAGGGACGAAATTAACTAGATAGTATCAATTTGTAGATCTCACTACAAACATCCCAGTTTACAGCCTACACACTTAATCACTACCATTTTCTTAACTTCCACCTAAGACTCGCCTAGGTATGAGGCCCTCCTCAAATCCCTCTTCAATTACACTCAACAATTTGTGCAACTCTAACCACAAGTAGAGAACAAAAAACCGGAAGATACACTTCCAAAAACAGGCAAGACTCAATGCTTAAAAGCTTATGAGAATTGACTCACAATATGTTCAATGCTTAAAAGCTTATGAACATCTAACAGAGAACTTATAGCCCAACAATAGGACTCTAAAACCCTAACACAAATACATCTGTAAGTTCCACCTAATACTAGGTATACACCAATCTATTTATAACATTATTCTGGACTGGGTTGGGGTTCATAACCGCAACAGTGATGTTGCACAAAGTCTGCAAAATCATCTCCAAAAAAATAGGTCTTCAATCATTAGTTTACTAAATTTTCTCCATATTTAGAAACTAATCAAATCTTCAAAAACCAACACCAAATATTTTGATTTGTCAATATTAGACGCCACATAAGCTAACAGAATATTCTTTGAATATACAATAGCTAAAAAAACAGCTGAACCACAACTATCAACTGCTGTAAATGCGATGTCCTAACTCCTTGTTGGGACATCTTTCTCAACATGTTGAAAACTGAAAGTTGGAACATTTTGTTCAACACATTGCTGCCAAAATGGATTTACCAAAATGTATGCCAATCATAATTTCAGAGAAATAAAAATCCCCCCTTTGGCACATTTTGGCTAGAACACTTAAACAACCCTTGCATAATAAAGTATGCTTGAAAATAAATCAAACATACACATCAGAGGTACAATAGTGAAAAAAAGACATGCAAGGTTAGTAGCATAGAAATAAGCAGCATCACGCACATTAGATAGTTAGTAGTTAGTTGATCTACTAATACAACTGCCAAACTAAATAGAGAACCCAAGTTCTCAATTCCATGATGTCTATACATCATGTCTGACATCTCTTCACAATAGCATGAACTCTCCCTCAACACCTGCTATCACAAAATTGAGAATTAAAGATTTCTCCCCCTCAGCAGTAGCACCAGCTAGTGCCAGCTCCAACACCCTCAATATCATACTACTCCCCCTTGTTATCTATAATATGACAAAGGTAAGTATACAATATTAGCAAAAGATATAAGCACCTAAGGTTATAGTAGCAGGGTGCAAAAACTTAAAAATATCATGGGCATTTAGCCCTAACAAAATCATAAACCAAAATAAATGATCAATAAAAAATGTAATCTTCATGCACCAGTAGCATCAGTATCACCATCCTTCTCAGAGCCAGATTCCTCACTGTCTTCACCAGTTCCCCCACTTGCAGAAGTATCTTCATTTGATGTATTCTTATCAGATGCATTAGATACATTGTTGCCTTCACCATCAGTAGCCTCTGCTTCCTTTTTTGATTCCTCTATTAAAGCCTCAATGAGCTCTTCAAGCTTAGCCTTTCTCGACGTGTCAGTCCTGATAGTGTCCTTCAATTCTCTACAAGTTTCCTTCAACAGAGAGATTGTTTCCCCTCTTGTTGTTTTAGGCACATGCACCTCTAAAGTTATAACAACGATGTCTGTATGATGTGTCCCACCAAAAAATTTGTGATGCAATGACAAAGGGGGTTCTCTTTTCTTAATCCAGTCAATGGGTGATAAGATCCTAGGATGTTGATTCAGTACTATTCCACATATGAGAACAAGAAAACAAATGGGCAGCTTCACAGTAGTAGATGCAGCTTGTTTCATGACTTGATCAAAAATTTATCTTCCATAATCAAACATCCTTTTAGTTCCAACAACAAAATGAACTTTCCAAGACCAGTGGAAAATTGTGGAGGTATGCTGAGTGGGCACCCAATTAACAGTTGCAATCCTATGAAGAATGGCATACTTTATAGTGAGTCTACTTGATGACAATTTTCCATTCTCACCCCAGTGCTGCACTTGTCCACCTATAATTACCATGCATACTTAATCATCTAATTCCTCTAATTCTGCTTGAGGTTCTTATGCTCTTCCCAGATGTTTGTTGATCGTTATTAGGGAAAAATTCACATACTTCCCTCTGACTTCTTGTCATGCCCCATATTTGTCCTACCCATTTATAAGGATCATTTGGCTTATGAATATCACATCCTTTGTGTACATACTTCTCATTAGGTCATCTAACATCACATGCATCATTAATCAGTAAGTGGTCATGGGATCAAGATATTTCTCTCTAAAAGCTACACACAAAAAAAAGTTGTTCTGTCGGGCAGCACAATAAGGTAAAACTCTGGTTTTCAAGGTTTAAATGTGTTCCACATGTTTCACAAGCTATCAAATCAATAATCAAACAAGCCATCATCATGTCAAGCTCTCATGTATTTCAACATACTGTGAATTACGGAGAAATCGGGTGTTTCGGTGAACTTGAGATGATGTGAACCAGAAACAACATTTTTCCTAGTTTGAGATTATAAATTTGGAACTTGAAATCGGGATACTATTTGAAATGGTTCCTTGGGCATTGGAACCGTATCCATATTTTCTTCATTTCATCTGTTCAGACCGGAAGCCAATTCTGTGAAGAAAGTCTCCAAAGAATTTGATTTCCCTGAAATGGTATTTGAATTTAGTGACTGGTTATCTGTTTCTCGGGTGTTCAGAAATTCGTAACCTTCATCCAATTTAATATTTTTGGTTGATTCTTAGAGCATTGAGACTGTCTTGATTTTCTTATCATTTCTCGTGTTCGGACCGAAGGCTAATTTTGTGAAGAAGATCTCCGAGGATTTTAATTCTTTTGAAGACAGTGTATTGAATTTAATTGATTGTCCGTCGTTTCGCGAGTAATCAAAATTTCATAAATTCTGATTGGAATAATTTTTTGGAGCATGTCTTGAGACGTTAAAACCATCTTAATATCATCTTCAGTTTGTATGTTCGACTCAGAAGCTGATTCGGTAAGGAAGATCTCCTAATATGCGGATACTTTGAGAAGATACAGTGAAAATACGACGTGTTGAACCATTATTTTTCATATGTTTAAAAATTCATAACTTCCTCCCAGTTCAACATTTTGGGTGGTTCTTTGAGAGAAAAATTCGTCTTGATGTCATCTTCATTTTGTATGTTCTGGTCAAAGACTGATTCTTTGAGGAAGACCCCAGAAATACGAATTACCAGAGAAATTTCGATGTTGAACCAGATTTTTATTCCATTGTTTCTTGATACTGTAAAAATCATAACTTCTTTGATTTTTATCGTATCAAGACGATTGTTGCGGCATAATTTCACAAATGATGTTAACTACAAGTTTTCTTCAGAGCTCGATTTTGGATTCAGCTCCAAAGACTTTGGTTTATGGCACGCATCTTAAACCGAACAGTGAAAAATTCTGCATTATTGAAAAAGACAATGTCATTGTCAAATATTCTCTCCACTCGAAAATTCATAACTCGATCGATTTTTATCATATCATGTTCTTTCTTTCGGAACGATGTAACAAATTTAGTCATCTACGATTTTGTTGTTGGTCTTGCATCGATATTACGCACCGATTATCATTGAGTTTGTGGATTTTCTGTTTGACCATGTTCGCTGACACTGAAAATTCAGCTTTGTGAAGAAATTGATTGGGCTTTCTCTGGGCGCAAACCAAGGCCCGATTGTCAAGACTATATATTGATTTTGCCTCACATTTTTCACAACATTGAATTCATTTGCAAGATTTCACAAAAAAAAAGTATAACAAACTCTCTCAACTCTCTCTACTCTCTCAAGAACCAAAGAGAAGAAAATTGAAAATCTCTTCTCCCTCCAAAACCGAACCTCCCTCCTCTCCTCCTTCCTCCTCCCTCCTTGCATCGTATGACCACCACAGACTTCCCTTTGCCACCATCTATTCGCAAGGCCGCACCGCCCTCCGTCTCTCCGCCATTTTTCGTTCGGCCATGCAGAAGCTCCCTCTGCCTCTTTATGATTTCCCCTCCGATCCTTCCTCCTTTCCGTCGCGATTTCGGTGACATATCTCCTCCCTCCGTTCAAGTATTTCTGGCTAGTACTTTCGTCTCTGACTTCCTCTTCGATTTGGGTAAATGATTTGCTTCTTGAATCTTCAATTGATTTAATTGAGTTGAATTTAATTGATGCTTAATTTATGTCATGAGTTGAATATTACTTGAATTCTTGAAATCAATTGTTAATTAAATTGTTAATTTTGAACAAATACGAAATTGGTTGAATTGAGGAATTAAGCACTTATGTGGCTAATTGATTTTATGATAAGTGTTTATTTGAATTCTTTATAATTAAATTTATTTTTGAATTGTGATGTTGTGAGCTATTTGGATTTAATTCATTGTTTGAGAATTATGTATACCCTACGCGTTAAAATTGACTTTTGTATATGATTGTTGGAATTTACGCGTCGTAAATTGATTTCAATTCATTATTTTCTTGACAAATGCTAAAACTCAGGAATCGGAATTAATTTAGAATTTGTTTAATCACTTTCGATGCGTAAGATGTTTGTGATTTCCATGCTCGCAGTTGTGGTTTCGATACCGATTTTGCGGACGCTTGTTGTTTGTAAGTTCTGATTAAACTTTCATAGGTTGATATTCAGTTTAAGTGCTTTAAAACCGTGATTTTATAATAAATTCTTGATCAATATCAACATGTGTGTAGTTTTGTTCGGAACTTAGAAATACACCGTAACATGTGAATTAATTTTGGCTTGTTACATTTTCGAACTTGTTTTCATAATTGATTGATACTGGTACTAAATTTCGATGATTTTAAGTCAACTTTTAGAGTATTTTATGTGTAAATTAGGTTACTGTCTGGAGAATGATTTTTGCACATATAACATGATTTAATTCAAACGTGATGCTTACTTGAACTTGTTTACACATGTGATGGATGTCAGTGCTAATTTCAGTGGATTTTATTCCAACTTTTCGAACACGTCAAAAATTGAAATGTTGTTGTCTGGAAAGTGATTTTTACATAAACATTAAGAAGTAATTTTTGCATCGGGAATTATTGAGCTTAAGCGGACAATCGGTGGTTACCGGTATCATTTTTGCATGATTTTAAATAAAAATTTTGCGCATTCTATTCGTGAAATAGTTGTTGTCCGGAGAATGTTTTGTGCATCACCATTGAGTCTTAATTCGTGTTTCATGCATACTTGAGCTTGTTAGCATATCGATCGATACCAGTATCGATTTCGTTTGTTTTTTAGACGATTTCTCATGCATTATCTAAATTGCGAAGTTACTTCCCGGATATTGTAAATGGTACTCGTGTGTTGATTTAACTCTTAGTTTTCACTTATTTAAGCTTGTTGGTACATTTGGTGGTTACCGATACCATTTTGGTTCATTTTTATTTCAAGTTTTTGTGCTTTCATGTTGTATGCGTAGTGCTGCCCGATTTTTGGTTTTCATCTTCCTTTGCTTATTCATACCTTGCTCCTTTGCATTTCATCATTATTTTTTAGTTTTCGATACTTGAGTTTATTTTATGTTGCTTTGTTATTTTCTAACTCGTTTGTGACTTGTGCAAGTTTACGAAGGCTTTGTCATGCCACACGCGACATTTGGATTATTGTCTTGTTGTATAGACTTATCTTGTGCAGGGACTTTGATTCGATGTGACAGAGTTTCTGCATATAATTTATTTTCGCATTTGTGACATTGTTTCTGCTTTTGGATATTATTTCTGACTGTTCCTCTGTTGCTTGGTGATGCTTGCACAAAGTTTTCAGGTTTCTTTGCTTTCGTCTGATCATTGACGAACTTGTGTTTGATTGGTATTTTCTTTTGTTTACTTTTATCTCTTGCATCATTTACCGCTTTTTGTGATATTGAGAAGTAGGACTAGATATGCATGACAGGGAGTCCCTACTTTAGGTGGGAAATGTTGTTTTAAAAGACCTTTAGAAGGCAATTCCTACTTGTGCTTGTTTGTTTACCATTATGTGTGTTTACATTTGTGCCAAAGACCTCGATGAAGGCCTCCCATTCCCATTCCCCGATGATAAGTCCTCAAATAAGGCAAGTGGAAAAGGGTTCGCAATTTACCCCCACAATTTCTAGTCCATAGGTCATTCGTAGCTCACGTCGTACGTCGATGCTACGAATAGTGCTATTCTTGTATCAAGTCGGTCAAGTGGAGAAGGGTTTGCAATCAACCCACACGCTTTGTCATTAGCTCGCATGCCCTACACGTTAATGCTTCGATGTGATCTCATTATTGTCTTCTATCTCCCACCTCTATGATACGATATCTTGGTTAGGTGTTTAGTCGCTTATGATGATTCACTCTCGTTCTTCTCTTGCCTAGATAACATGATCTCTTGGTTAAGAGTCGACATCCCTTACTCTTATTGCCACGATGATGCAGTGTTGTGGTTAATAATTTCATATTCCCTCATTCTTGCTTGCCTCGATAACTCAATATCTTGGTTAAGCTTCCCTTTATCCTACCTTGATCACCCTATATCATGGTTAGGTATCCCACTCCCCTTGTCCTACTTTGATGATACGATATTATGGTTAGGCGTGATTCCTCTCCCTTTCCTTCCTGGGTGACATGATACCTCGGTTAGGTGTGTGCTTCTTGAGTAAGTGGATACTCCTCAAGCTTTGTGTGTTTACTTTCCATTGCACGATTACATGCTCCCGTAGGATTTCTCCATTCCGTCTTAGGAAGCGAATTGAGATAGATCTTAGGTTTCAAACCATGCATGCTAACATAGGTAGATTTCCCTTTTATCCTCAACTATAGGATCAACTTTGCATGACAACTTTAGGCTTACTTTGCTAGTCTCCCTTAGACTTTTTTCTTTCTCTTTTGCATTCGCATTAAAACTAAAACTTGTTTTTTTACTTTCAACTTCAAAACACTCTAATAATACAAAAACCCTTTTTCAAGGTAAAAAAACACCAACCAATTCAAATTTAATTTTATTGATTGGCTTTTCTTTTAAAACCATTTTCAAGGTAAAAAAACATACAACAAAATGAAACATGTGAGCCGAACTGCAACACTCTGATTCCTCGAAAGGGATATAGAGGCATTAGGTCCTGGGGCCTAGGTGAGCAAAACTTTGTAAATATTACTTCTTTTCCCCATGTTTTGTTTCACATGCATTCCCTCTTAGCATTAAGCTTTAGACATAGATTTTTACACACCCTTAGATTAGAGAAAACTTAAGTGGATATTATGGAGTACCACAGATGGATGGGGTGCTAATACCTTCCCCTCACGTAACCGACTTCCATAATCTTTCTCTTGGTCATAAGACCATCTTATCCATTTCTTTAGGGTTCTCTCGATATTTTCCATTCCTTCAGGATAAATAGAGTTCGGTGGCGACTCTGTGTGTTTTTTGTGGCGCGACACTACAACCTTCCCATAGTCTCTACTCCCTTCATCACATCCTTCATAAATATTATCACCTCTACTATATCACCTCTACTATATCAACACATTTCTGAAAGTCTTTTCCCAATTCCCTCTCCAGGCCTATCCTTCTTTGCTTCACATGGTTCCACTTCTCTGAGTTCTCCTTATGATGGAAGTATACTTTGTTAGATGCATTGTGAATAATATTACTTCTCTTCTTTGTAGCAGACATGTTGTGAGGAGTGATGTCTTGGACATCTTCTTTGACATCATACTAATAATCATTGGGAGAGACGACCTTTCACTTCTTGGTCGATACCTCACCCTTACTCCACTGCTTTGGTGGACTAATAAGAGCTTTTCTCTTGAGAAACTTTGAAGGATTCCCCCTTAACTAACCATCCTTTCCTTGATCCTCCTTAAGAGTAGGATTCTTAGCCAACATAGCATTTTATTTCCTTTTCTAAAGGCTACTTGCTTTTCTAGGAGATAAATGTTTGGCAATAGGTTCATTATGAGAATGAAAGAAGTCAGCGTTTAAAACTACATCAGCTTTCTTCTTGCTTCTCCTTTCACTAGTGACTTGTTCTGACACACCATCATAAGGCTTTTCATCAGGAGTCTTGTCATTCCTATTTTCTTCAGATGTCTGATCATTTGATAAGATACCTGCTTCCTTTAATACCTTGCACATAAACCTTCTATGTTTATTATCATTTTTATCTGAAGTCTTGACTTCTGATGAGGTAGAAAGCCTTGCTTTCTCTTTAGTAGAGGCTGGGATAATTGATAAAGGAGAAATATCTAAAACTAGGTTAGACGAGTTGATCAAACAACTTTTATCATTAGCCCTAAAATTTTCTTGACACGATCTGTGATCACCAGAAGAAGCATTCATGAATTTAGATGAAGTATGTAGGGACATCTTCGATTTTTTTAAAGAATAATTCGTAAATAAGACACATGAGTACAACCACAAATCTGGAGGGGATGTAACAACTTTGAGAGAATTGTAGGTTTGGTGCAGATAGTGAGACCAAATGATTAACCCTTGGAAGAATGAGCTTGGGTAGACGTTGAAGTCATAAAATTCGAATATTTGTTTGGCCCACATAAGTAGTAGTAATTTCCCATGCTCACATACTTTTAATTTTTTTAATGTTTGTCACACTCAAAAATCAAGTCTTTTTTTTTTTTGGGTTGATTCTTCATACTTAGTGTGTCGCATCTGGGATTTTCATCGAAGCGAGAACATGGCGAAAAGGAAGAGTGGCCATCAATGCTATTTATCCCATGAGAGGGAAAGAAAACACTGAGTAAACCTAAAGGAAGGAAAGAACATGGTCACGCGACCAAGAGAAAGGGTAAGGAAGTCGATTACGTAAGGGGAAGGTATTAGCACCCCTCACGTCTGTGGCACTCCATGGGATCCACTCAAGTTTGTTTCTAATCTAAGGGTGTATCAAAATCTAAGTCTAAAGCTTAATGCTAAAAGGGAATGCATACAAAGTATATACAAAAAGAAAGTTTTTATTAGTTGTGCCTGCCTCGGTTGTGAACCTTCGTGCCTACGTACCCTCTCCGTGCAATGAGATATCAAGGCACTTGTAGTTCCCATAAAAATCTGTTTTGCTTTGTCTTATGTTTTTTAGACGGATAATCTTACATTCGCACTCAAGCAGTTGACATATTGCAACCCGACCTTTGGGGAATCACGTGTCGTATTGCCCAGAGTGGAAATAACACATCCTTTTTTATGAAAAGGTTTTCAAAAGAAAATACTAAAGGCGGCCCGAAGGAAAAAGGTTTGAATTAGTTTGTATTATTTACATTGAAAAAGGATTTGAGATTTGAACTACACAAAAGACTAAGAATGAAATAATGATAAGATCGAGAAGAAACTCGCTTATCATTTCCATCGCTTAACGGAAGTGTGATTCTCATCATTTATTTATTAAGTGCTTTGAAGTTTGAAAGAAAAAAGAACACGTTTTAGTTTTAACATGGATGCAAAAGGGAAAACACTAACAAAAGGGGATCTCAATCCTATAAGTTGTCATGCTTGTGGATCTAAAGTTGGGATAATAAGGAGATCTACCTAATGTTGTCATGCATGGATAGCAAACCTAAGGTCTATTTAATTTAAACCTAGAGAATAATAAACTAAAAATCTTATGGGGAACATGGCAATCTCATAAAAGAGAAGAAGAAGAATAAGAAGAAGAAGAAGAAGCAAGAAAGCAATCAAATACTTAGGTAAGATAATAAAAGCAAGCAAGATATCATGCGAGAAGTAGAAACTTACCCAAGAAAAAAAAACTTAACAAAGATATAATGTCATCAAGGTAAGACAAGAAATAATGGCAATTAGACAATCACACATCAATATGAGAAGTAGAGACATACTCAAAATTATCAAAAATTAATCACAAGATTTCGTCAAAAAGGAACAAAGGATCATGGCGTAATCAACCAAGCAAGTATTATTCGAAATACAAGAATTAAAATTTTAACTATACTTTTGTGATTTTTCATGTTAGGAAACTAGAAGTCAAGAGGAATTAAAAACCTACTCTAATATTCTTTATGAGTTTTTTATGTGAAAACAAATAGAAATCAAAGGAAGTAAAAACCTATTCGAATATTTTTTTGGTGATTTAAAAGTTAAAAGGAAAAGAAGTCCTATTCTATATTTTTTAGTAATTTTAGTATGTAAAGAAGTTAAACTCAATAAAAATATATCATAAATCACCTAAAAAAATAAAATGGAAGTCAAACATACAAAATAAAATAACACAACAATAAGAGGTGTAAGTTCGGATAGGGGTGTGTGGTGTCGAAAATCACTGGGCTAAATTGTAGTGGCAGAAATGTTGAGATTAAGCCATTGGATTGACTTGACTCGCACAGATCAAAATAAGAATCATCACCGCGCTTTATTGTTACCAAGGGAATGGGAAAAAGCGAATAAGCCAAAAAGAGGGAGGAAAGAATCTAGGTAAGGGGGTTGGTTATGCAAAGGGAAGGTATTAGCACCCTGAACATCTACGGTACTCCGCAAGAACCTCTTTGAACATCTGTATATTTTGGCTATAAAATGTTGTATAAAAATAGATGGTGGAGATAAGGAAAGAAATGTTTTTATACTTTTTTCACCCACCATGGTTGCAAACCTTTAGTGCCTATGTACCACCTTTCATGTAATAGGGGATCAGGGTACACGTAGTTCACCTTTTAAAATTTAAAACACAAGTGTGTTGGTTAATTTTAGGAGATAAGACATCATTGCTATTGTCTGAGTAGAAAACATACTTACTACCCACAATTATGAGGAAGGAGAATTTGCATCATCTCAAAGTGGAGGATATAGCTTTGATTTTAAAATCAACAAAGCTTCACTCAACACCCAAGTGGAAAATGTCTCACTTCACTACATATTGTAGAAGTATAGTTGTTTGCATCACTACAAGGAATTACAAGAGTCTAATCTTTTGAGAAAATTTTAAAGATAAAATCCAAAATGGCAAAAATAGTTTGAATGAGATTGATTAACTTTTAGTATTTTCACAAAAAATGTCAAGGTATTATTATGTTGATTAAAGTTTTATTAAGAAAATATTTTGAAAATGCATGGACATAAATCAAAGTTTATTATGAAAGTGGTTCAAGTTTTTTAAAACAAGAAGAGTTATCAAAAGGAGGGAGAATATTTTTTAAATTACAGAAGATGGGAGGCGATGAAGGGACTATCCTAGAGCATAGGTAAAAGCTAGGGAAAAGAATTATCTAACCAACAAGAAGCCAACACTTGACACAATGAATCAATGTAGAATTCCATCCTTTGTATTTGAAACCAAACAAACAATTACAATAACCTCTTTAAGAAAACCAAGCTCCAATTGCATTAAGTCTTCACAAAAATTGGGTAGAGTAACAGTTGTATACAGATGAATTCCATATGACATACAAAGCATTTAATCATAATAACCTGCACACAAATCAAATAAACAACCCAATGTCTTGGGGGTAAACCCCAAGAACTACAGACAAAGATTCCATTGGTGGTTGATTCTGAGCAGCCACCAAAGATTCTATTAGAGCAGTGAGATTGGCCATGCCGGTCTTCAGAGCAGAAACTTCCTCGTGGAACTCGCGATTCTCTTGTTCTATATTATCCATCTTCCTTCTGAGATTAGCTCGAGTATTATACTGATGAGACAACTTGCTGAACAAAGTAAAGAAGCTCAGTAAGACACCTGGATATGTACCAAAAATGCGATAAGTATGTGCCATATGATGCATGATATGCAATGCACATGCTTTATTAACATTTCAAGGGACTCAAAGATTTATAGACAATTTGCAAATATCAAAGTAATAACACATTTGAAATACAGAAAATCTCATTATAATAACTTCAAAACGGGTTACAAATTTTAGTACAAGTTTCAATAATCCCAAGTTCAAGATGAAAATAAAGTCTAAAATCCTATAAAAGCAAAGCTGGTGGAGGTCACTCTACACGCTGACGCTTCCTTGTGAGCCTGGCAATATGAGTCTTCAACCTTTGGTTTTCTTCCGCATACCTGGTGGCGACCTCTTTCCAATCATCAGAGTCAGGAAGTGAACAACTAGGTCTTAATTGAGGCTTAGCATAAAATAAATCCTCTTTCCTCTCCATCGTCTCTACAACACGGCTTTCTAGAATCTCAATTAAGTCGTCTTTCTCCTTCAGGTCTGCTCGGTAAGATACCTCTAAAGTCTGGAACTTATTCTTCCAAGCATCATTTTCTTACTGCATCCTGACTAAAGCGAGCTGAAGTTCTTCCACATCATCTAGTAGGGGAGGAATGGTATTTACAAACATGTCAGGCATGGTCTCTTCACGGGAATACAGCATTTTCAACTGGATGGATATTGCTTGTACCCATTGAAGATAAGGCTCAAAAGAAACAGCCCCTCTAGGTCCAAAATCCTTCCTACTCTTCCTGTGAATATGACGCCAAGCCTTTGAAATATCCTCTTTAGCTTCCTTATGAACCTATCCCTCTTTAAAGAAGAAACCACTCAAATGAATACTATTTGGCTTATCCCTCATTGGATATCCAAGTTATCGCCATGCAATAACAGGATTGTAATTAATTCCTCCCTTTGTACCAAGAAGACGTACATTGGGAAAACTACCACAACTGTCGATAATCTCTACATCATAGTATGCCTGATGATACCAAATAATATCTGAATGAGTGATGGCCATAATCTTTGGAGCCCAACGAGGTTCCTTTTTGACATCCCAGAAAGCATCAGATCTAGGTGAGTGAGAAATAAACCACTGATACAACAAAGGCGTGCAACAAATGATTATCCCTCCATGATAAGAATCCTGAAGATAAATGAAGTGATAAGCATCACCCAATAATATAGGGACTGGGTTCCCAATCATAAAGATCGTGATGGCATTGATATCCACAAATTTTTCGACATTGGGAAATAAGAACAATCCATAACCAAGTAGAGAAAAGATGGCCTCAAAAGCATTTGTACTCTTCATCCTAGCGAAGTAGAGAGCTTTCTCCAATAAGAACTGAACTAGTAATCCTTTAATACCTCCTTTGGTAGTCATGTGGGCTTCAACTTCATACTTTCCCAGATGGATCAAAGAAGCAATCTCATGAGATTTTGGCTCACCCTCCAAACCAGTAAAAGGAACATGATAATTAATAGGTAAACCCAACAGATAAGAATACTCCTCTAATGTAGGCATCAACTGATAATCATGGAAAGTAAAGCATCGATACATCAGATCATAGAATTGGTAGAAAGTCGAGAGAATACCCTCCTTCATCCTGAGCTTCATAAGAGAAATGATGGACCCTTACTTCCTCTTAAAATATGTAGGAATCTCGATCTCGGGAATCAGAATCATCAACTCATCTATCTTGGGATCTTTGAAACTGTATTTCCCAGTCTTTATTTTTTTAGAATCCATAATCAAAAAGTACCTAAGATATTCACAAAGAGTCAACTTTTAAGTCCCCTGAAACAAAATGTCTTTAGAAGATACTCATGGGTGCATGTATGCATGATGCAACAATCACACACAAGATCACAAACATAGGGTTCATAGGTTCAGCGTCACGAGCATGAGGTCGAAGGTACTACCCACAAAGTATGATCTAAAATTTATCACCTTCTGAACAAGGTTCTAAGAGGTTCCCAGAGTTTACATCCTTCCTTCGGATATTACCAACGTCCCGATTGACTCGATAATTAGCAATATTCTCAGGAATAACTCGTACGAGCGTAGTATCGCGTGACAAACATTTCTGGATTACTCTGCCATAGCTTCCGCACTACACCTAAAAGGCCAAGATGGGTTAAGGGTTCTACAGTCCTCAGTTTCAGCAGGCTTCAAGGTCGAAAGAAGTACGTATTCCTGATTACTCGGTAAACGAAACTACAGTCAAAGGGGGCTCTATTGAGTGAGGGATATCATATCTCCTTTTTTGGGATTACTCCCTCAAAGTTAACATGACTATACCGCCCGTCCTATCTTAAGTTTTCTGAAGTATGGGTATAGGACTTATAAGGAATCACCAAGCACCCTGAAAAACAGGAAAATCCAGAAAAACATATATACAACATAATATACAACAAACAATAACACATATACATATATAAACAGAGATAGGCTCAACCCACTTAGGGATGGACCAACAAAAGGTCAATCTTTCCCCGGTGAAGTCTCCATTTTTTTCTATAGCGGTAAAAATGTTGAGACTAAGCCATTAGATTGACTTGACTCGCACAGATCAAAATAAGAATCGTAACGGCTCTTTATTGTTTCCAAAGGAATGGGGAAGAGATAATAACCAAAAATAGGGGGAAATAATATAAGTAAGGGGGCTGATTATGCAAAGGGAATAAATTTGCACCATGAACATCTACGGTACTCCGCAGGAACCTCTTTGAAAATTTGTATATGTTGGCTATAAAATGTTGTATAAAAATAGATGGTGGAGATAAGGGAAGAAATGTTTTTATAATTTTTGCACCGATCGTGGTTGTGAACCTTTAGTGCCTACGTACCACCTTCCGTGCAATAGGGGATCGGGGTACACGTAGTTCACCTTTTAAAATTTAAAACACAAGTGTGTTGGTTAATTTTAGGAGATAAGACATCATTGCCATTGTCCGAGTGGAAAACATACTTACTACCTATAATTATGAGGAAGGAGAATTTGCATCATCTCAAAGTGGAGGATATAGCTTGGATTTCAAAATTAACAAAGCTTCACTCAACACCCAAGTGGAAAATGTCTTACTTCACTATATATCGTAGAAGTATAGTTGTTTGCATCACTATAAGGATTGACAAGAGTCTAATCTTTTGAAAAAATATTAAAGATAAAAGCCAAAATGGCAAAAATAGTTTGAATGAGATTGATTGACTTTTAGTCTTCTCACAAAAATGTCAATGTATTATTAATTTTATTAAAGTTTTGTTAAGAAAATATTTTAGAAAATGCATGGACCTAAATCCAAGTTTATTATGAAAGTTGTCAAGTTTTTTAAAACAAGAGTTTTCAAAAGGAAGGCGAAGATTTTTGAAATTAAAGAGGATTGGAGGAGATGAAGGGACTATCCTAGAGCATAGGTAAAAGCTAGGGAAAAGAAACATCTAACCAACAAGAAGCCAATACTTGACCAATGAGTCAATGTAGAATTCCATCCTTTGGATTTGAAACCAAACAAACAATTACATTAACCTCTTTAAGAAAACCAAGCTCCAATTGCATTAAGTCTTCACAAAAATTTGGCAGAGTAACAACTGTATACAGATGAATTCCAGATCACTAACAAAGCATGTAATCACAATAACCTGCACACAAATCAAACAAACAACCCAAAGTCTTGGGCTAAACCCCAAGAACTCCAGACAAAATAATAATTGAGGTCACAAAGTCTCTAACATAGGTCAAGGTCCCTAATCTTAAGTCCAAGAAGTCTATGTCTCCAAGGTGCCAAGGATAGTAACCAAGTAATCCAAGTAACATTAAAGTTTTTTAGGGTTCAAGATGATTATTAGGTATCTTCAAAAAGAAAAAAGAAATGAAAAAGCTCAAATCAGTAAAATAACAATGACATAAAAGTAAATGCTCAAGTGAGCAAAGATGAAAATAGCATGAAATGTAAATGCTAAAATAAATGTGCTTAAAGTAAAGGCATAAGATAAAAGCATAAAATAAAGTCAATTTTTAGGAATTAGTGGTTAGTTGAATGACTATCTTGAAACTTGCATTTGCAACTCATTAGAGGATTCGTAGAACCAAAGCCTCTCAACAACAAGTTGCCTTTACTTTTTGTCAAGTAAATCATCCATTTAAGAATTCTTAAGGCAAAATTAAATGATCAATGATGTTTAAGTGATACACTTTGACCAAGATTGATGAAGATTCATTAGAGTATTGGTAGAACCAAAGCCTCCTAATAATGAATCTCAAGGTTATTGGATCAAAGGATTCAAATCAACATACTTGGGCTTGCAAACATGGGTTCGGGCCACGAATGATCATATCTCGAATCGGGACAAAGTTTAGCGTTATGTTAAGAAATCGTAAGTGGACTTATATAGAAGTCGCACCTATTTTGAGGTCGGTCAATAGCGATCTATGTACCATATGTTTTGAGACATGATATGGAAATCATGCTCCAATAATATTTAGTACAATAAGAAACGGATAAGATGAAGAGGGAAGGGGAAATGTTTGAAATGAAAATTTAATCAAACTATAATTAAAATCATTCATCCATTTTTATGGAGTTTAACTTAACACCCAAGATCCAATGATGTTAATGAAGTCCATGATCAAAATTCAAAATAGTCAGAATATGTACAAAAAAATAAAATAAAATTTAAAATAGAAGAGAAAGGTTTTTTAAATGATTTTAAAATGAAAATAAGAGAGAAAAATAGCAATTATATTCAAATTAATCAAGAAAAATGACCTCAAATATTTTTATGAAATTTTTAGTAATTTTTTAAAGTCAGAAACTATTTTAAAACTAATTTAAATTGCCCAATTAAAGGAAAAAAGATCAAAAGTAGTAAAAATAAGATAAAATTCCATAAAAAATTCAGAAGGTCAAAAATGATGACAATGATTTTTATAAAAAAATTCATAATTTAAAAATGTCAGAAAGTATTTTTTAAAAAATAAAAATAAAGCAAACAAAGAAAAATTTATGAAAAATATCAAACATCAAAATAAAAATGTAAAAAAAAATTCATAAATTCAGAAATAATTCAAAGTATTTTTATATATTTTTTCATAATTTTTGGATTAAAAATCAATGATTTATGAATTTTTTGAAATTTAAAACAATTAAAATATAAAATCAGAAAATAAAAATAAAACTAAAAAGATGTGGACCATCAGATCATAGTCAAAACGTGTTAGTAAGCTGATCAAGTGGACCAGACGCGTTGTGTTTGATATGGACCTTAATTGAAAATACACTAGATCAGAAAATAGCCAACGAATCAGAATAAAACAATTGGCGCGCTATCATTGGTTGAGACGAGACAAGTCATCATCTTCAACCTCCAGACGCCCTGCAATGGAGATTTCATGAGTTTTTTCAAATGGAAAAATTAGAATCTCAAACTAGTATCATTGGATTCGTCTCTTCAAGATGATCCTAACCCCACCATCGCACCAAATTTATGTAAAGTGTGCAAAGAGATATGGATCAAAAATTCAGAAAATAGCGAGCACCTTTCAGTTGAGATTTCTCTCTCAATTCTCAATGAATTTAAAAATTGTAAGAAGCATAAGAATCAGAAGGAGGAATAGAGTAAGTTAGTGCTTCGTTTGGATCCAAATGGTGGAGAATTCTACCTCTTCGAAGTTCAAGAATGAAGCTCTGAAAATGGACTTCTGTCACTTGATTTATGGCTTGTTATGTTTGGTTTAAGTGTTAGAGAGCTTGTATGATGATAGGGGATGATGAATGTTCAAAAAAATTTGGAGAAAAAAGTTTAAATCTCATAAACTAATTTCAAAATTTTGAAGTTCATGTGAGGTTTTGGCAGGGTGCGTTTGGCTCTCAAAGCTTCAGGAAATGAGTGGAATAAGGTCCTCCATTTATAGGAAAGTGAATGGCAATGAAAACTGGAGAAAACAAATAAGTTTGGAGGGAAATTGAGTTGAGGTTGAACACGAGTAAAGTGTGACTTCATTTTCATCAAAACTCATCCAACCTTTGCGTTTGGAGGTGCTAAACACTTCTGGAAAGTTTGTTAATCAAATTTAAATCAAAAACACGCACAAATATTGTGATTAGAAGCCACATTATGGATTTCATAATTCTTAATTAGTGAGAAATTCAGTTTCAAGTTACCAACTTCAAAATAATGGCATTCTCAGCTCAATGGGTCTTAGGGCATAATTCGTGAAGTTTAGAAAGATGAGATTACAAGCTTTACAATGTAAAAATAATGAGATCAAATGGATGCTTGAGATGAAAGTTACAATGAGTCAAAGTTGAGAAAAAGAGGTTGACGTTCTATACTTAGAAAATTTCTAAGTTTTTCTTACAAAATGACTTGTAATGTCTTGCATCCAAACATGGCTTTCCTCTTGAAATTTGCTCTTGACCAAAAAATATGGCATGAAGTAAATCTATTAAATGACATTTTGAGACTTGAACCATTCAAAATTTCCAAAAATTGAGAAAGTTATGACTTGTTGAAGTTGGAAAAAGTTCATGAAATGATCTATAATCTTTTGCATCCTTGGGGTATCTTCCATCCATTTTTACACTTTCACTTAAAATATGGGTTCAAGTTATGGAAATTTCACATATTTAAGATCATTTTGGAAAAATAATGGGTTCAAGTTGATAAAAATTAACCAAGTTATGATCATTTGAAATCACCTAATGGAATTTGAGGGTTCACCTGGAAGACCATCGAATTTCATCCACCTGCAATTCCCAATGGAATCACGGCACCAATGACAAACCATGGCAAGGGTGTCAATGTTGTTAAAGACACCATTTTTTTCCTCCGTCGAAGACTTGACCACTGCGTTAACCATTGTCAAAAAGAATATGCTGAAAGCCAGGGTTTTCCCTGGATGTTTGAAGGACTGTGATTGTTGCGCCACACAAATTAATAGATGCAAATGGATGAAGGAAGACATTCAACACCTGATGAATAGTCATAAGATCCTATTTGAGAAGACTCATCCCATCAAAAATCTGACCAATAAGATTGAAGACCTCTCCATCATAACAATTTCAGACAAACCTTTTAGGATCTCTGTGATACGGTGGGAGAACTGACTTGAGGTTTTGCGTTTTTTTTTCGCACTTGTTCGGTTTAGCAAGAGTCGCCACCGACTTTTTATTTTATCATAAAGGAAAGGTTAAAAAGCACAGGAAAAACCTTTGAGATGTTTTCGTGGGTTCGGGGGGGGTAGATTATGAAAAGGGAAGGTGCTAGCACCCTTTTCATCCATGGTTATCCATGGGCTCTTAGTTACTTTGTTTTAGATCACATGCCTTTGATTTTCAATTGCTTGAAATGGTGTTTGTGTGTGTATGGTTTTGAAAATGTTTTGAAAAAGATGCCTTGTCTAGGCAACCATTATAACAATTCTTTACTCGAATTTTTTACAAAGGTGTTTGTCTTTTTGAAAAGATGTTTCAATGTTTTTGAAAGTTGTTTTGAAAGTTGTGTTGTGGAGTGTGTTTTGAAAGTAGGCAAGTGTGTTTTTCAAGTTTGATCAAGTAACTAAGAGTTGTCTACCCCTAAATTTACTCAAAGATGTTTCCTATGTTTTAACCCTTTTAACAGTGTTGTTTCACCATTGTATTTGGTGAACAACCTTGCGTTAGGATGTTAACGGGACGGGTGCGGGTCATCGTATAGACCATGAATGCAATGGTGCCAAGTGTCTTCGGCAATTTGCTTGAGGGACTATGATCATTTTGTTTAGGCAACTTCGAAAGCATCATCGAGGGACTATGATCATTTGATTTGTTTTGTTTTGCCAAAGAAACTCAACATGCAACATGGCCCATTTTTGAAGGCAACAAGCGGGATTACCCTAGGGGTGCAAGTGTGAATTGTGTATTAATTGTCATGTATTTGTCTTGTATTAGGTTATCTAGCGGTTGATTTTATTTACATACAAACCCTACGTCTATCATGGCATAATTTGAAAGTTTTTAAATGCGTAAATTTAAAGCCCTAAATTATTACAACAGGATTATAGGGATAGGGATACAAATATTTACAAATGGGGAATAAGACTTGTTGGAATAGTAGTGTCCAAATATATTTACAACCAAATTGAATCGCATTCTCAATGTAAAATATAGCAAAATATAAGAATCAAAGAGAAATAAAAGTATGTAAAATGCACATGATTATTTACAAGTGATGCAAATATGTATTTATTAAGTATTTATTTATGTATTAATATCATTTTTGGTATTTTTGTTAATTAAGTATACACAAAGGTTTTAATGAAAAGAAAAGAAAAATGTTTAAGTTTAAGTATCCTATTATCTATGTATTTAGTTAATGCTTTTATGTACAAGAAAAGATTTATTAAAAAAGAGTTTTAAGACCAAAAATCTATTAACCTAATTAATCTAATATTTACATATTTTAGGTATAATAAAAATATTGTTAAAATAAATTTATTATGAAAAATTAATATATTATTTATTTAACAAAGAAAAGAATTAAGTTATATAAAAAGAAAATAAAGTGATAAAAAATAGTATTAGTTTGAAGTAAACAAAAAAATAAAATAAATAAAAAAGGGTAAAAAGATTGAATGGGCTTGGTATATATTGTTTGGCCCAAACAAAAGAGAAACAAAGCCAGAGAAGGGGGGTGAGGCGCCTGAATCAATTGGGCCTAAGGAGTTTTTGTACATGGGGCAGGCCCAACCGGGTTTTACAAAGAATTTGGGGTTTGTTTGTCTCATTCAGAACTAGGGTTACAGTTTGGCTTAGAACGGCGCTCTCATCTTCTCCTTCTTCGCCTCGTTTTCAAACAAAGGCCATTGATGCTCTCCACTTTGCCTCCGGCCACTAGGGTACCACCTCCACCATTTCCTCCCTAAGATCGTTCAGACAGTGATGAAAAGAGAAGGTATTGATTTCTGCTTTTTTTTTTCATGTTTTAGGGTTTTGAAAACTTATCTCTTGCATGTTCTACTTCTTACATGTTATTGACTTTTACGTGTTGTTTGTGTTCATGAGGTATATTAATGGACTGAAGTAGAAGCCGATACCTTTGGAGGGTTTGTCTTTGGGGCAAGGACGGAGGTGGACCAGCGGTATCCTCAGGTGGCCGGAGGCGGGGACGCAATGATAAAGGCTTCCTGGTACTTGTATCTTGCTTTAGTTTAATGGTTTTATGATGATAGTATTGCAATCTGAAAACCTTAGGGCCTCTGCTTCTGAAAACTTATTTTCCTCTTCTGCTTGCTCACTTCTGAATCTGAGATTATTTTGATTTTTTATGTTGCTTTTGATGATGATGATGACTTAAACCTGAAACATTGCTTTTCCTCTCTCTTTTGGATTTGATTCTGTTCAATGATGATGATGATTCTGAGTATATTTATGTTGTTGTTGGCCCTATGATGAGGTTGCTCTGAGGGTGTTGGGATTCTGTATGTTTTGTTATTTGGATTGGCTTGGTGGTTGGGACAGGCAGGTTCTTTATTGAAGCTTAGCAGGTAGTTTGGTTTGTGTTGATAGGCTTCAAGGCTTGATGTTTACAGGCTTTAAGGCTTGTACCTGTTTTTTTCCCAGCAGGTTGAAACAGTTTTAAAACAGGCTTTTTGATTTGAGGGCTTTTGGAGTTTATGGTTATGTGTTTGAAACAGGTTAGCAGGCTTCAGGCTTGGTTACAGGCTTGAAGTTTTAGGCTTGTGTTTGAGATTTATGCAGGTTTCTTTTAGGCTTGTTTTGGAGGCAGGTTGTTTGTTGTGATATGCTGGCTTTTGAAACTGAGTTTTTAGGCAGGTTGATACAGTTTGGTGGTTTGTTGAAGGCTTATGTTTATGCAGGCCTGAAACAAGTTGGAGGCAATTTGTTGGTAACAGGCAGGCTATGCTTGCTATCTTGAAGGTTCTCTTTTTCTTTATGTTTTTTTTTCCTCTCTCCACTGTTCTGGTATATCTTTTTGTTTTATATCTCTTTCTAAGCCTGCCTGTTGTAAGCCTCTCCACTTCTACTCTCTTTATCTCTCTATCAGAAAAGCATTTTTTTATTGCTTACACTGTACTTTCTCTCTGAAAAGGTTCTTTTGGCTGGGAAATGATGAAACATCTTTTGAAATCTTGCTTGCAATGTTAGCTTTCCTCTGCATATCTTCTAGATTTTCTGCCTTTTGCTTTTGTGTACTTGTTGACAGCTTTTGACAGTTTTTGGCTTCTTTGGATAATAACTTGGTTAGGCATTTTTCAGTTTGCACATGTGCAGTTTGTTTGTAACTTGGCTGTTCAGTTTGCCTTATTTGAATTTATGCATTTTTGGGCATTTTGTTTAACATGCTTGCAAACATTTTTCTTTCCCTCTTTGTGAACCAAGGAGAGACATCTTCTTGCGATTTGCAGAGAGGACGAATAAATTGATTCCGGCCAGAACCTTTAATGATGAGTCTCTGATTAAATGTCTGAAAATGCTTTTAATTTATCTGTGTTGACTTCTTTCTTTTTTTGTCTTTGCAGATAAAAAATAGTTGAGCAATGGGGAGCAGCAGTAGAAGATGAAGATTTAGGAAACTTTAGGATGTAATTTTATTTTACTTTTAATCATTGTAATAAATATTATTATAAATACTTGTAAATAATTACTGTATTTAAATAACACTTGTACAAATAATTAAAAATAAATAAAAGTCCTTTTTTTTGTCAGATATCTCTTTTATTTCACTGTCTCTTTAATTATTTAAGTTTTCTTGAATTAAAATAACTGGAAGTAAATCCCAATTATTCTAACTTAGATAAAATAAATAATTAATAAACATTGTAGTCTTGCAACTTCGCATTAATCAATAATAAACCCGGCGTCCCAATTAACCACAAGCATTGCACAGTTAATCAAGCAAACGTCCATATGCCTTTTCTTTTATTGATTAAACCAAACACTTCAAATTTTCAACCAGAAGCCTCAGCTTCTAAACCAGAGGTTCAGGTTTATTGAGAAACAAACTGAAATCTTGAGCAGGCGTCAAAGCAGTGTAACAGCCAATTAATACACTGGATTCAAATTCTTCTGAAAATGCGTGTGCGAATCCTAATTCTTGATTTATTGTCAAAGAAACGTCCGCCTGATCAAACCCTGATCCAAACTTAACCAAATCACTGAAAAACCTAATAATCTGCTTGAACTGATTCAAAATCAATGGAAACCCTAATTTTGTCTGACTGATGAGAAAAGTCTGTTTGACCGATTCTTAAGCCAATCTGAAAAAATCAGGAAAAGCCCGAAGTTGTGATTTCTTGTGGAAAAGAGAGGGAAAATTTTGGGGTACAACAGTTGCCCCTGTTCAATCTTCTTGAACCTGAAGAGTTAGATTGGCAGGTTTGTCGTTCGCGACTCGAAGGTAAAAGGAGATTGGACACTAGAGTGCCCAAAAAATTTGCACTCGTCAAAGCGTAGTTTGAGGGAATGGGCTTAAAGATGCCATTTGGTGATGGGCTTAAAGATGCCATCTGGAGATGTGACAGAGGGATGGGCTTAGAGATGCCATCTGGAAATTGCTGGTAGGGGATGGGCTTAGAGATGCCATTTGGAAAGGTTTGTTGAACTGTATGTCGTTGATGAGTGGGTGAGTATCAGAAAGGTATCCATGTTTTGGAACATCTCTGAACTGGGGGTTTGAATAAGCAATAGATTGACATCCGTATCTGGAAGCATCCGTAAACTGTCTTCAAAAGTTGAATCTGACCAAACGATAGATTAACATCCGTGTCTGGAGAATCCGTGAACTGTTTTCAGAAGTCTTGGATCTGAACAAGCAATAGGTTAACATCCGTGTCTGGAGAACCCGTAAACTGTTTTCAGTAGTTGCATCTGAACAAGCGATAGATTAACATCCGTGTTTGGATAATCCGTAAACTGTTTTCAGAGGTCTTGAAGTTGAATAAGCAATAGAGCAGCATCCATGTTGGGAGGCGTCCATAAACTGTTTTCAAAAGTTGAGTCTGAACAAGCGATAGATTAACATCCGTGTTTGGAGAATCCGTAAACTGTTTTCAGAAGTCTTGAAGTTGAATAAGCAATAGAGCAGCATCCATGTTGGGAAGCGTCCGTAAACTGTTTTCAAAAGTTGAGTCTGAACAAGCAATAGATTAACCTCCGTGTTTGGAGAATCCGTAATTTGTTTTCAGAAGTTGAAGAATCTGAACAAGCGATAGGTTAACATCCGTGTCTGGAGAACCCGTAAACTGTTTTCAGAAGTCTTGAAGTTGAATAAGCAATAGAGCAGCATCCATGTTGGGAAGCGTCCATAAACTGTTTTCAAAAGTTGAGTCTGAACAAGCGATAGATTAACCTCCGTGTTTGAAGAATCCGTAAACTGTTTTCAGAAGTTGAAGAATCTGAACAAGCGATAGGTTAACATCCGTGTCTGGAGAACCCGTAAACTGTTTTCAGAAGTCTTGAAATTGAATAAGGAACCAGCGTAGGGTTGCCTGATGATGAGTCCGTGTAAAACTGCATCTGGATTTGAGAAGAAACCGGTGTAGGGTTTCCTGATGATGAGTCCGTGTAAAACTGCATCTGAAATTGTTAATGATAGTCTTTTATTCTTATCCTGAAAAGGACAAAATGTTAGCTAAACACAAAGTTATGTTGCGTGAAATGTATGATGCAATATATGTTATATCAATGTTTATGATATGAATGTAATGAATGCGCATGTAAGCTGATGAGTTGTCTTGCTGGGGATAGATGAATCCTGGATGGCTGGAGATAATAGAATCTTGACTATTGCCGGGGAAAGTAAATCCTTGACTGCTGCAGGGGATGGTTGGAAATGAGAAGTCCAGGAACCACTGTTGGGGAATCAGGAGCTTGGGTTGTATGCCAATCTACTGGGGATTCCTGTCTTGAGGAGATCTTCACTGGGGAATGTCTGAATATCATGTGAGGAACTGAGAATGAGAGTCTTCATTCTGCTTGGGGATTGATAGTTGGAAGTTTTAGCTCCGCTAGGGATTGCAAGAATCTTTTGATTGCTGCAGGTATTGATCTGGGATCTTGAAAAGGTTGGTCGGTGAGATAGTTTCCCTGGCTGGTTTCAGGTATTAATCTCTGACCTGAGAAAGAAAGATAGTTTTCCTGGCTTGTTATAGGTATTAATCTTCAATCTCTTCATGTAGATAGTTTTCCTGGCTGGTTTCAGGTATTAATCTACAATCAGTCGTCCACAGATAGTTTTCCTGGCTTGTTACAGGTATTAATCTGGAATTTGGGTTATACGCCACTTTGAGAATGAGAATCTTCATTCTGTTGGGGGTCAGAAATTGGGAGTATACCGATCTTCTGAGGTTTTAAGGATGAGAATCTTCATTCTGTTAACCGTTAACTGCTATCTGGTCGATCTCCATGCTTTCACAGAAACTTGTATTGCTATCTGGTCGTATTCCAGGCTTCACAATAACTAGTTGGGGATTAAACTATTATCCCGTCGAATCCGGGCTTCATAGCTTACTTTTTAGGAGACACCACTATCTGGTCGTAATCCAGGCTTCGCGGTGGTCTGATATTGTGAATGAGTGACAAAATGGCTACCGTGTCTAGAGCGTATCTGAAACTGTATCTTGGAGTTGAGATATGTATGAGTAGCAGAATGACTTCCTTGTTTGGAGTGTATCTGAAACTTTAACTAGGATCTGAATGAGTGACAAAATGGCTACCGTGTTTGGAGCGTATCTGAAACTGTATCTTGGGGTTGAGATTTGTATGATTAGTAGAATGACTTCCTTGTTTGGAGTGTATCTGAAACTGTAACTGGATCTGAATGAGTGACAGAATGGCTACCGTGTTTGGAGCGTATCTGAAATTGTATCTTGGAGTTGAGATCTGTATGAGTAGCAGAATGACTTCCTTGTTTGGAGTGCGTCTGAAACTGTAACTAGAATCTGAGTGAGTGACAAAATGGCTACTGTGTCTGGAGCGTATCTGAAACTGTATCTTGGAGTTGAGATCTGTATGAGTAGCAGAATGACTTCCTTGTTTGGAGTGTATCTGAAACTGTAACTTGATCTGAATGAGTGACAGAATGGCTACCGTGTCTGAAGCGTATCTGAAACTGTATCTTCCAACAGGTGATGAAGGAATTGTTGAACACTTTTGACATTCGAATGTCCCAAGTGATGATGAAGGAGACTTGCCCCAAATTAATCTGTAATTGAGAGATTTGTTGAAATCTTGACTGGACTGCCCCAGGTTAACTGAACTTTGAAAGATCTGTTGAAACCTTGACTGGACTGCCCCAGGTTAATTGAGATTTGAAAGATTTATTGAAATCTTGACTGGACTTCCCCAGGTTAATTGGATAGTGACATGTCATGCCCCCTTGTTGATAGGAGATTTGTCAATGGAAGTGTCATCCTTCTTGAAGTGATTTTACTCACTGAGAGAGTTTTCGTTCCTCCGAACACTCGCTGTATGAATTTCTTCGCTGTCAAACAAATAACCATGTGCAAACAACGATATTCAATTAATGCAAAGTTTATGCTTGTCTAGAAGTTTTTAAAAAATGCGTTTTTCAGCAGAAAACTTTTTATAAGACCAATTTAACACAAGATTTAGGGCAAAGCCTTACAGGAGTCAGGATACCTTTTGTAACAGTATGCTTTCGAGCTAACCCATGCTTCAATTAGGACTTTTGAAGGGTTGTGATATGGCTTGGTTCACGGTTTAAGAAACAAAGGTTAAAGTCTCAAAGTATATTTGTACCCACCCGCTCTTCGTGATGTCCTTCCATCCTAAGCTCAGTTAATTGTGCGTTGAACTCTATTTGAGTTTGGAACGACTCTTTGGGTGATGGTTCATATCAGTTGAATTTTATGGGAAGGCAGTCATTTTGGCAACATTTTTCATGTTGTTGAGGATTTGTAATGACCTCGTTCTTGATTTGTTATCCTTAACTTTTGCCTGACTGTTCCCGTTTTCGAGGTTACAGTCAGCGGGATGGCCCAACTTTCTTAAGCCTCCTTTGTAGGTTTTGGCTTAGTGGGCTTTTCTCTTTTGAGAGGTTGACTTCCTATGAGATAAGGAACCATCACTGTCTTTTGATTCCAAAGGAATGTTTTTTTGATGTTGTTCATTGTATTACGAACTGAGAGTTTGTGACTTCAATGCGCACTTTTTTGAATTAACTGAGAGACTACCCTGCCCCAGGTTTAAATCAAAGGTTTCAATTTGTTTAGAACAGAAAACTCCTACTTCTTTGGCTCGAAGGGGTTGACTAGGGATTATCTTCCTTATAACTCCAGTGTTTGGGAATTTGAAAGAAATGCATGTACATCATCAGCAAGGTCTGTTCAAAATCATATTGTATGAGAATATGGTATTGTTTCGTCATCCTCCCTCTAAAGGCTTGCAGCTTTTTATCAAGAATTAAATATCATAAAGAAAGCATAAGAATAGTGAAAACAAATGGATGAATTCAAGACAAACATATGCAATGCATTAATGAAACGGAGTTTGACATTAACAGATAATTGTTTGAATCACAAAAGAAATTACAACTTTGAAAATTCAAATGGAAAAAAAGTCTCTCAGTTTGAGTTTTGTCACTTCAGGTGGAGAAACCCTTAACGGAAGATTTTCATCTCTCCATCTGGCATGAATCTCAGCACCCCAATGTCAATCAGATCTTGAATCTTGTTCTTCAAGGCCCAACAGTCGTCGGTGTCATGTCCCAGACTATAGGAGTGGTATACATAAAATGCGTAGGGATGATAGCTAAGAGAGGAGGTATTGGGCTTCCGAATAGGATCCCTCAAAGCAGTCAGATTGACCTCCAACAAGCGTTCCAGTATTAGAGATGACGGTATGTCAGTCTCAGTGAACTGTCTTCCCGATGTAGTTTGCTTACGCCGATTACCCCGTTGACGTTGACGAGGTTGTTGATGAGCTTGCGACCCTGAAGCAAGTAGAGGAGCTTTTCCCTTGTCTTCTTGTCTCAAAGGGGGTTGAGTGGTGACTTGCTCTTCAACCTCAGATGTTTGCCCCACTTGGTTGTCCCGAAGTAGTTGGTTGACGAGAACTCTGAGTTCCTCTTGTCTTTGAGCCAAGTCCTGGATGAGAGCCATCTGGCCCACCAGTTGTCCCATCATTTGGATCCTCATTGTTGCCAGCTCAAACTGCAGTTCCTCCAGCAAATCACTCCTGGCATTGCTTGAATTCCCCTGGACCATGCCCCTTGTGAGGAGAGCTTTCACTTCTTCTTGCCCCAGGGACACGTTCAAGAACATTTCCTGAAGTTGAGCATTTTGGTCCTGGATATCCTTGACAGTCCTCTCTAGAGCCATCTCTACTGAAATAAACAGTAGGAGAATAAGGAAACCTGAAAAGGAAAAACTGTTATGATGCAATGCATGATATGTGAATGCATGTTTTCAAGGATCTCTTGGGGTAAACACAAGAAAATGTTAGAGGTTGAACTTTGATCTTTGATTGGAGAACTTTGCACCTGTGGATGTCTTTCCACGAGAATCAAGCTCACCATGTCAAGTGGGTTATAGCCCCTGATTCAAGTTATTGCACTTGATCTTTGATGGCATTTGTTTAGAGGAAAACCTCTTGCTCCTTGGGTAGATGTCTGGTTCAACGTGACCCTGCATCAACAAACCCTCGAGATCCTTGAAATGGTTATTGAAAAAATGCTATGGTATGATGTCATGATGTATGAAAAAGCAAGTAAGTGTATATACAGGTAATCATATTCACACAAAGCAAATAAGTCCTTAGGTTTAGTCTTGCATGGGGTTTGTAGGTAAGTACCCTTTTGAAGTTAGTTGGCTCATCCTGTCCTAAAATAGAAACTGGGTTCTAAGGAGCTCAATATCATTGGATTATTTTCTGTGTTCATTGTTTTGGTTTAGCCACTTAACTGGCGACCAAAATATTCCAAGAAAACAACCCTCAATGAGTGTAGTATCGAGTATCTACCAACTTCGGACTGCACCAAAGTCGGTCATCTCACTACCCCTAAAAAGGCTAAGATGGTCAAGTAAGGTTCTAAGAGTTCGTTAGTGCTTCATGACATCACTCAGCGGCCCCGTACTCTCCTTGATTGAACTCAAGGGTTACCGGTACTCACAAATATGTCACACTAACATAGCTTAGTGCTTCAACCATGTCGGTATACCCCGCACAGTTCCCTCACAGTTTTATTGCTATTTACCTAAAAGGTGCCCCCAAATCCGGGTGTAGGATTTACAACAAACCCAAACAAGGACCCAAAAAGTAAAGCAATCAAAGCAATCAAAGCAAGTATGTAAAGGTGGTCTAAACCCTAAGGTAACCCCATTTTTAAATTTCTCCCCAGCAGAGTCGCCAGTTCTGTGATACGGTGGAAGAACTGACTTGAGGTTTTGCGTTTGTTTTTGCACTTGTTCGGTTTAGCAAGAGTCGCCACCGACTTTTTATTTTATCCTAAAGGAAAGGTTAAAAAGCACAGGAAAAACCTTTGAGATGTTTTCGTGGGTTCGGGTGGGTAGATTATGAAAAGGGAAGGTGCTAGCACCCTTTTCATCCATGGTTATCCATGGGGTCTTAGTTACTTTGTTTTAGATCACTTGCCTTTGATTTTCAATTGCTTGAAATGGTGTTTGTGTGTGTATGGTTTTGAAAATATTTTGAAAAAGATGCCTTGTCTAGGCAACCATTGTAACAATTCTTTACTCGAATGTTTTACAAAGGTGTTTGTCTTTTTGAAAAGATGTTTCAATGTTTTTGAAAGTTGTTTTGAAAGTTGTGTTGTGGAGTGTGTTTTGAAAGTAGGCAAGTGTGTTTTGCAAGTTTGATCAAGTAACTAAGAGTTGTCTACCACTAAATTTACTCAAAGATCTTTCCTATGTTTTAACCCTTTTAACAGTGTTGTTTCACCATTGTATTTGGTGAACAACCTTGCGTTAGGATGTTAACGGGACGGGCGCGGGTCATCGTATAGACCATGAATGTAATGGTGCCAAGTGTCTTCGGAAATTTGCTTGAGGGACTATGATCATTTTGTTTAGGCAACTTCGAAAGCGTCATCGAGTGACTATGATCATTTGATTTGTTTTGTTTTGCCAAAGAAACTCAACATGCAACATGGCCCATTTTTGAAGGCAACAAGCAGGATTACCCTAGGGGTGCAAGTGTGAATTGTGTATTGATTGTCATGCATTTGTCTTGTATTAGGTTATCTAGCGGTTGATTTTATTTACATACAAACCCTAGGTCTATCATGGCATAATTTGAAAGCTTTTAAATGCGGAAATTTAAAGCCCTAAATTATTACAACAGGATTATAGGGATAGGGATACAAATATTTACAAATGGGGGATGAGACTTGTTGGAATAGTAGTGTCCAAATATATTTACAACCAAATCGAATCGCATTCTCAATGTAAAATATAGCAAAATATAAGAATCAAAGAGAAATAAAAGTATGTAAAATGCACATGATTATTTACAAGTGATGCAAATATGTATTTATTAAGTATTTATTTATGTATTAATATCATTTTTGGTATTTTTGTTAATTAAGTATATACAAAGGTTTTAATGAAAAGAAAAGAAAAATGTTTAAGTTTAAGTATCCTATTATCTATGTATTTAGTTAATGCTTTTATGTACAATAAAAGATTTATTAAAAAAGAGTTTTAAGACCAAAAATCTATTAACCTAATTAATCTAATATTTACAGATTTTAGGTATAATAAAAATATTGTTAAAATAAATTTATTATGAAAAATTAATATATTATTTATTTAACAAAGAAAAGAATTAAGTTATATAAAAAGAAAATAAAGTGATAAAAAATAGTATTAGTTTGAAGTAAACAAAAAAATAAAATAAATAAAAAAAGGGTAAAAAGATTGAATGGGCTTGGTATATATTGTTTGGCCCAAACAAAAGAGCAACAAAGCCAGAGAAGGGGGGTGAGGCGCCTGAATCAATTGGGCCTAAGGAGTTTTTGTACATGGGGCAGGCTCAACCTGGTTTTACAAAGAATTTGGGGTTTGTTTGTCTCATTCAGAACTAGGGTTACAGTTTGGCTTAGAACGGCGCTCTCATCTTCTCCTTCTTCGCCTCGTTTTCAAACAAAGGCCATTGATGCTCTCCACTTTGCCTCCGGCCACTAGGGTACCACCTCCACCGTTTCCTCCCTAAGATCGTTCAGACAGTGATGAAAAGAGAAGGTATTCATTTTTGCTTTTTTTTCATGTTTTAGGGTTTTGAAAACTTATCTCTTGCATGTTCTACTTCTTACATGTTATTGACTTTTACGTGTTGTTTGTGTTCATGAGGTATATTAATGGACTGAAGTAGAAGGCGATACCTTTGGAGGGTTTGTCTTTGGGGCAAGGACGGAGGTGGACCGTCGGTATCCTCAGGCGGCCGGAGGCGGGGACTCAATGATAAAGGCTTCCTGGTACTTGTATCTTGCTTTAGTTTAATGGTTTTATGATGATAGTATTGCAATCTGAAAACCCTAGGGCCTCTGCTTCTGAAAACTTCTTTTCCTCTTCTGCTTGCTCGCTTCTGAATCTGAGATTATTTTGATTTTGTATGTTGCTTTTGATGATGATGATGACTTAAACCTGAAACATTGCTTTTCCTCTCTCTTTTGGATTTGATTCTGTTTAATGATGATGATGATTCTGAGTATATTTATGTTGTTGTTGGCCCTATGATGAGGTTGCTCTGAGGGTGTTGGGATTCTGTATGTTTTGTTATTTGGATTGGCTTGGTGGTTGGGACAGGCAAGTTCTTTATTGAAGCTTAGCAGGTAGTTTGGTTTGTGTTGATAGGCTTCAAGGCTTGATGTTTACAGGCTTTAAGGCTTGTACCTGTTTTTTTTCCCAGCAGGTTGAAACAGTTTTAAAACAGGCTTTTTGATTTGAGGGCTTTTGGAGTTTATGGTTCTGTGTTTGAAACAGGTTAGCAGGCTTCAGGCTTGGTTACAGGCTTGAAGTTTTAGGCTTGTGTTTGAGATTTATGCAGGTTTCTTTTAGGCTTGTTTTGGAGGCAGGTTGTTTGTTGTGATATGCTGGCTTTTGAAACTGAGTTTTTAGGCAGGTTGATACAGTTTGGTGGTTTGTTAAAGGCTTATGTTTATGCAGGCCTGAAACAAGTTGGAGGCAATTTGTTGGTAACGGGCAGGCTGTGCTTGCTTGCTTGAAGGTTCTCTTTTTCTTTATGTGTTTTTTTCCTCTCTCCACTGTTCTGGTATATCTTTTTGTTTTATATCTCTTTCTAAGCCTGCCTGTTGTAAGCCTCTCCACTTCTACTCTCTTTCTCTCTCTATCAGAAAAGCATTTTTTTATTGCTTACACTGTACTTTCTCTCTGAAAAGGTTCTTTTGGCTGGGAAATGATGAAACATCTTTTGAAATCTTGCTTGCAATGTTAGCTTTCCTCTGCATATCTTCCAGATTTTCTGCCTTTTGCTTTTGTGTACTTGTTGACAGCTTTTGACAGTTTTTGGCTTCTTTGGATAATGACTTGGTTAGGCATTTTCCAGTTTGCACATGTGCAGTTTGTTTGTAACTTGGCTGTTCAGTTTGCCTTATTTGAATTTATGCATTTTTGGGCATTTTGTTTAACATGCTTGCAAACATTTTTCTTTCCCTCTTTGTGAACCAAGGAGAGACATCTTCTTGCGATTTGCAGAGAGGACGAATAAACTGATTCCGGCCAGAACCTTTATTGATGAGTCTCTGATTAAATGTCTGAAAATGCTTTTAATTTATCTGTGTTGACTTCTTTCTTTTTTTGTCTTTGCAGATAAAAAATAGTTGAGCAATGGGGAGCAACAGTAGAAGATGAAGATTTAGGAAACTTTAGGATGTAATTTTATTTTACTTTTAATCATTGTAATAAATATTATTATAAATACTTGTAAATAATTACTGTATTTAAATAACACTTGTACAAATAATTAAAAATAAATAAAAGTCCTTTTTTTTATCAGATATCTCTTTTATTTCACTGTCTCTTTAATTATTTAAGTTTTCTTGAATTAAAATAACTGGAAGTAAATCCCAATTATTCTAACTTAGATAAAATAAATAATTAATAAACACTGTAGTCTTGCAACTTCGCATTAATCAATAATAAACCCGGCGTCCCAATTAACCACAAGCATTGCACAGTTAATCAAGCAAACGTCCATATGCCTTTTCTTTTACTGATTAAACCAAACACTGCAAATTTTCAACCAGAAGCCTCAGCTTCTAAACCATAGGTTCAGGTTTATTGAGAAACAAACTTAAATCTTGAGCAGGCGTCAAAGCAGTGTAACAACCAATTAATACACTGTGGATTCAAATTCTTCTGAAAATGCGCGTGCGAATCCTAATTCTTGATTTATTGTCAAAGAAACGTCCGCCTGATCAAACCCTGGGCCAAACTCAACCAAATCACTGAAAACCCTAATAATCTGCTTGAACTGATTCAAAATCAATGGAAACCCTAATTTTGTCTGACTGATGAGAAAAGTCTGTTTGACCGATTCTTAAGCCAATCTAAAAAAATCAGGAAAAGCCCGAAGCTGTGATTTCTTGTGGAAAAGAGAGGGCAAATTTTGGGGTACAACAATCTCTTCAAAGGGTCCTAGCAGGATTTCGAATGAACCGACTCTTGCTCCTCTGATAATTATCGCCCCTGGGCCAATTCTGTACTCTTCCAACAAAGCAGTACCATGGAACTACGGTACTGAGGTGTTTTACCATGGAATAAAGCAAGATGATTGGATTGTAGAAAGAAGAAGAAGAAGATGAAGAAGAAGAAAGAAGATGAAGAAGAAGAAGAAGAAGAAAGAAGAAGAAGAAGAAGAAGAAGAAGAAGAAGAAGAAGAAGAAGAAGGAGAAGGAGAAGAAAGAAGAAGAAAGAAGCAGAAGAAGAAGAAGAAGAAGAAGAAGAAGAAGAAGAAGAAGAAGAGGAAGAAAGATGAAGAAGAAGAAGAAGAAGAAGAATAAGAAGAAAGAAGAAGAATAAGAAGAAGAAGAAGAAGAAGAAAGAAGAAGAAGAAGAAGAAGAAGAAGAAGAAGAAGAAGAAGAAAGAAGAAGAAGAAGAAGAAAAAGAAGAAGAAGAAGAAGAAGAAGAAGGTTTGGTGAATATGTTATCAAGACTTCTCATCCAAATGACTTTCTTTAACTCTTCGAACCTCACTTTCTTCAGAGGTTTGGTGAATATGTCAGCTAATTACACTTTTGTCTTGCAATGTTTTATTTCGAGCTTCCCTTTGTTGACTTGATCTCTCAGAAAATGATACCTTCTTTCAATGTGTTTACTTCGACCATGACACATTGGGTGATTCGCAAGGTTTATAGATGACTTATTATCAATAAACAACTTCATCTTTGACGCCATTATTCTAAGTTCTTCAAGTAGCATTTCGATTCATGCTGCTTGACATGCAGCATATGATGCAGCCACATATTCTGCTTCGCATGATGAAAAAGCCACAATGCTTTGCTTCCTCAACTCCAGGAGATTGGAGCTCCTTCGATCATGAAAATGTAGCCTATAGTACTCTTCTTTTCATCTTTATCTCTACTGAAGTCTGAGTTAGTGTATTCATGAACTTTGACATATGAGCTGTTCTTCGACTTCTTTGGTAACAGCACACCATGATCAATAGTTCCCTTTATGTATCTCAACATCCTCTTTACTGTGATGAGATGACATTCTTGAGGCTTCTCCATAAATCTTCTCAACTATTTTACACTTTGACAGATATCTGGCCTAGTATTGCAAAGATACCTTAAGGATCCAATAATTTGTTTGTAAAGGGTTGAACTTACAAACTCATCATTCATTCCTTCTTCAGCTTTGCTCCATTATCTGATGGAGTAAAAACTGCCTTACAGTTGCTCATATTGAACCTCTTCAGTATATCTTGAGCATACTTTGTTTGATGCAAGAAAACTCCTTCTTCGACGTCTTTGAATTCCATTCCCAGGAAATAGGAGAAATTCCCTAAATCAGACATTTCAAATTCCTGCATTAACTTCGACTTTACATTCATTATCCCAACTTCATCTGCTCCTATAATGAGTAAGTCATCAACATAAAGACATAAAATGATTTGATTGACACTTTCGACATCATTTACATATACTCCATGTTCAGAGACACACTTTGTGAAACCTGCTTCGATTAGGAAGCTATCTATCCTTTTATTCCAAGCTATAGGAGCTTGCTTCAAGCCATAGAGAGCCTTCCTTAATCTATAAACTTCAACTCCTACCCTTTGACGTTGAAACCTGATGGTTGAGTAACATAGACTTCTTATTTTAATGGACCATTCAAAAATGCCGACTTTACATCAAGTTGGTGCATTTTCAATCCCCTACATGCAGCTATCGCAACAACAATCATGATTGTTTCAATCCTTGCAACAGGCGTATATACTTCATCGAAGTCAATATCAGATTTTTATGGAAACGCTCTGGCCACCAGTCTTGCCTTATACTTTGCAATCTCACCATTTGGCCTTCGTTTTACCTTATAGATCCATTTCACATCAATTGGTTTCTTTTTGGTTCTTTCAACAAGCTCTATAGTCTTGTTCTTCTCAATGGCTCTATGTTCTTCTTTCATGGCTTCACACCAATTCGATTTGCTCAAGGCTTTGCCCAAATTAATTGGTTCTGCTTCAACCATCATCATGGCTTCTTTGATTAAGTCACCATCTGCATCGATTGCTTGATCTGGAAACCTCTCATATCCAATCAGCCTAGTCGACTCAGTTCTTGTTCTTGTGGATCTTCTTTCATTCTGTACAAGTGGTTCTTCATTTCGACTTATCGAAGCTTCATTCTGTTCATCTTCTTCAAACACAGTTGTGACTGTGTCTGATTCATGTCGAACTGAACTTCAACTCCAATCCCATCCTTTGTTTTCGTCTACAAGAACATATCTACTGATTACTAGTTTATCTTCTATTGGTGAATACAACTTGTATGCACCAGTCGAATGATAGCCTATGAGCACCATGACTTCACTTTGATCATCCAGCTTCTTTCTCAATTGTTTAAGTACATGCCTGAAACACATTGATCCAAAAATTCTAAGATGACTTACATTTTGCTTCGACCCTGTCCAAGCCTCGTGTGGTGTCTTTTCGACCATCTTCTTCGTTGGGCATCTATTTAGAATGTATTCTTGTGCAAAATAAATGCACATTCTCAAACTAAAGCTCAAAGCTTGCCGAAAACTAAATAATGATATTGCTGAGGGTACCTATCCCAATCAGAAATAAACCAGAATGAAGCAATCAACCAAAATACATCTCCTGAGAAATAAACTCAAGATGGAATCCCATTCCATCCAGACAATGAGCTGAAAAGAAAGCTGAAACAAAAATTCTTCCACGAGGGGTAACTCAGTGGGGAAGTTGAAAGAATATACACTTTCTGCTTAAGGTTGATACTCTATTGGAGAGAGAGTAACACAACTCTGCAAAACAGGGTAATATACTAAATATGTAAAAAATGCAAATGAGCGGTGATTATGCATGATGCTGATATGAAAGTATGAATGTTATCATGTATATGTTGACAAAACAGACATATAACACTGGGGATAAACATACAAAATCCAAAATGGGTACAATTAAAACCCGGCTAAATCACAAACAGGATGTAAATTCCATAAAATAGTAAGCACCAACCGAGGAAACAAATTCCTATTTCAATGCTTAAATTCACTAGGAAGGAACAAGATCAAAAACAGTTAATTAACACAAACATGGAGATATAACATCTTCCTCCAAGTTTCACCGGGGAAACCACACAGACTTCAGTGGGGGAAACAAAATGTTCGAAGTTCATACTTCTGCTAGGGTTGATTTCACTAGGGAAAAAAGATTCACATCATTGAGACATCAGTTGGAGATGACATACTGACTTCATTGGGGAGGGTAATACTATATCGTAGAAGGAGACATTGAGATACATTCTTCAATACTGAGAGTGATAAGTGTACCAACTTTTCTGGGGAGAAAGTATGAAACCTTATGGGGTCAACAATTTCAGAGAATTATATCATCTCAACTTCACCTAGGGAATTCAAGAAATCAACACTACAACAAGAAAACATATAAGGATTTTATATTCAATCCAGCACTTGGCGGGGGGGAAAACCCAAAAACTTAATAACCATTTTAACACTTCTTAAATAAGACATTTCCCTTACCTGACTGCCAGCCAAACAAACAATATGCCAGTACTGTCGAAAGGAGATGCTTTGCAATGAATCCAACTCAGCATGCACGGGGAGAAAAGACTTTTATTTATATGAGTGAAGCCTTCACTGGGGAATTTTGGACAGAGCTATCATGCAAACCTTTGAGTTTATCCATCTCTAAAGTGACTAATTTTGTTCCCTTTGTATCACAAAATCTAGAGTAATAGGTAATTTGTAAATTCTTTTCAAAAATAATTTTTGTTATTTAATCTGTTTTCTTTGATCATTACTATCAATAATAAATGAAATCTTTATAAGCTGAATAAAATAAGAATTGCAAAGATTTGGATAAAAGGCTCAAACTTTATTAATAGAATGGTAGTCTACGAATGAAAAGACTCCATAGATAATTACAAAGATTGGAACATGGTAATATGTACTGGAAAAGTTACATTAAAATACAACGACCACTATCCTCCCGAACAAATTTGAATTCCTGAGCCAAAATTTTGGTCGAAAAGTAGTAAGATCCAAGCAGATTGTTGCTCCATTGATCAAGTCTTATCTGATGCAGTTACTTGCCAGAATAATCCCTAACTTTTTCCTAGGTTGCCCTTGCATTTTTTTTAACCTACCAGGAAAATTTATTCTGTTTATGTCTATAATTTTTTCCTAGACCGTCCTTTCGGGTTTTCGGCCTACCGAGATACTCCTTTTTGCCTAAGGCACCCTTTCGGGTTTTCGCCTTAGCGAGCTGTTCTTTTATTTTTTTAGGAGAAGTTTTTCTTAACTGCATCAGCATTCATAGGACGTGGGAACTCCATTCAATCCATTGTTTCAAGAATCAGTGCACCGCCAGAGAAAGGCTTTCTTGACAACATATGGGCCTTCAAAATTGGGAGTTCACTTTCCCCTAGAATCAGCGTTAAAAGACATGATCTTCTTGAGTACGAGGTTGCCTTCTATGAATTCACGAGGTTTGACCTTCTTATCAAAAGCTTTCTTCATTCCCTTTTGGTATAATTGACCATGACACAGGGCCGTCATTCTCTTCTCTTCTATTAAGTTCAGTTGGTCAAACCTGTTTTGGACCCATTCAGCCTCTGACAACTTGGCTTCCATTATTATACGCAAAGAGGGAATCTCAACTTCAATGGGGAGCACTGCTTCCATGCGATATACAAGAGAGAACGGGGTTGCCCTTGTTGAAGTGCGTACAAATGTTCGATACCCATGCAGATCAAAGGGAGCATTTCATGCCAATATTTATAAGTAACAACCATTTTCTGGATTATCTTCTTGATGTTCTTATTGGCCTTTTCAACAGCTCCATTCATCTTTGGCCTGTAGGGAGATGAATTATGGTGAACAATCTTAAATTCTTCACAAAGTTCAGACATCATTTTCTTATTCATATTTTAGCCATTGTCAGTGGTAATCCTGCATGGCACACCATATCGACATATGAGGTTGTTCTTGATGAAGCGCACTACCACCTATTTAGTGAAATTAGAATATGAAGCTTCCTCCACCCATTTGGTAAAATAATCAATTGCCTAAGATAAAATGATGCCCATTTGATGCCTTTTGTTCAATCATCCTGATCATGTCAATACCCCACATAGAGAAAGGCCATGGGGAAGAAATAACATTGAGAAGTGTCATAGGTACATGAATTCTATCATCATAAATCTGGCATTTATGGCACTTGTTCGCAAATTTGTAAAAGTCAGATTCCATTGTCAGCCAATAGTAACCTTCCCTAAGCATCTTTTTTGCCATTAAATGTCCATTGGAATGGGTACCAAATGAACCTTCATGAACCTCATGTATCAACATGTCTGCCTCGTGTCTATCCACGCATCTGAGAAAGACCATGTCATGATTTCTTTTATACAGTACATCTTCGTTGAGGAAAAAGATGTCCGCCAACCTTCAAAATGTCTTTATATCCTTATTTGATGCACCAATTGGGTATTCCTGGGTTCGAAGAAAATGCTTGATATCAGAATACCAAGGTTTTTCATTTACCACATCCTATGTTGTAAACACATGAGCCAGTCTATCCAAACGTCATACCGTAATACGAGTCACATAATTCCAAGTATTCACTGGATACATAGAAGCCAGATTTCACAAAGAATCCGCCATTTTATTTTCATCTCTTGGAATATGATGGAATTCAACTTTGTTGAATAAGGGTAATAGTCTTCTAGCATAATCTTTGTAAGGGATCAAGCCAGGGTGACGAGTATCCCATTCTCCTTTAATCTGATTAAAAACCAAAGCCGGATCACCATACACATCTAGAACATTGATTCTGAGATCAATGGCCTCCTCGAGACCCATAATTCAAGCCTCATACTCTTCCATATTATTAGTACAATCAAATGTCAGCCTTGCGGTAACAGGAATGTGTGATCCATGTAGAGTGATGATCACTGCACCAATTCCTTTTCTGTAAGCATTCACTACTCCATCAAATACCATTCCCCAACGAGATTCAAGATCTGGACCTTCCCCAGGAAACAGTTCATCATAATCTTATGCTTTCAAGAACATCACATCCTCATCAGGGAAATAAAATTTGAAATATTGGTAGTCATCTACCGGTTGGTGAGAAAGATAATCTTCCAGCGCACTACTTTTTATGGCCTTTTGAGTATGGTATTCAATGTCGTATTTGGACAATAACTTTTGCCAGCGCAAAATTCTCCTAGTGAGAGCAGGCTTTTCAAAGATATACTTAATTGTATCCATTTTGGAAATAAACCAAGTAGTATTATTCAACATATATTGTCGCAACCGCTTTTTCGCCCATGCCAGAGCGCAACATGTCTTCTCCAACATAGAATACCGTAACTCACAATTAGTAAATTTCTTACTAAGGTAGTATATGGCATATTCTTTCTTTCTTGTTTCATCTTGTTGTCCCAAAATACAACCCATAGAACTATTCAACACTGTTAGATACATGATCAACGGTCTTCCTTCAACGGGAGGGAGCAAGGTAGGAGGTTCAAGCAGATATTATTTGATACTTCCAAATTCCCTTTGGTAATCATCTGTTCACACACAACCGTGATCTTTCTTTAGCAACTTAAAGATCGATTCACATGTTGCAATCATGAGGGAGATGAATCTGGAAATATAATTCAAGCATCCAAGGAAGCCTCTAACTTCCTTCTCCGTCCTTGGCGCAGGAATTTCTTGGATCGCTTTGACCTTATCTGGGTCAACTTCAATCCATTTTTGGATGACAATAAAACTTAACAACTTCCCTGATCGGACACCAAAGGTGCATTTACTTGGATTCAAGCGAAGACTATACTTCCTCAAACGCTGAAATAACTTCAACAAATCTTCCACATGCCCTTCTTCGGTCTGTGATTTGGAAATCATGTTATCAACATATACCTCAATCTCCTTGTGCATCAGATCATGGAATAGGCTTGTCATAGCCCTCTGGTATGTTGCACCAGCATTCTTCAACCCGAAGGGCATCACTCTGTAACAGAATGTTCCCCAGGGTGTGATAAACATTGTTTTTCCATGTCCTCAGGAGCCATTCTTATTTGATTATATCCGGAAAATCCATCCATGAATGAGAATACTTTAAATTTTGTTGTGCTATCAACCAACACATCAATATGTGGAAATGGAAAATCATCTTTTGGACTAGCTTTATTTAGATCTTTGTAATCTACCCACATGCGTACTTTTCCATCTTTATTTGGTATGAGCACAATGTTGGCTATCCATTGAGGATACAATGATATCACAAGAAAACCGGCACTAATCTTCTTTAAGACTTATTCTTTGATTTTTACTGCCATATCAGGGTGAGTTATTCTCAACTTCTGCTTGATGGGCGGTCACTCTGGCTTTAAAGGAAAATGATGCTCCACAATATCAGTATCTAGACCTGGCATATCTTGGTAAAACCAAGCAAAGATGTCCACATGCTCTTTCAATAGCTCAATCAACCTGCTCTTCACATCAGGATGTAACGATGCTCCAATCTTAACTTCCTTTGGCTCTTCTTCTGAACCCAAATTGATTGTTTCCAATGACTCTTTATACGGCTGAATGGAATTTTCCTCGTGCTCGAGAAACCATGAAACCTCTTCTGGAATCTCATCATATTCTTCTTCTTCCGTCCCAAACACAGGATATTCAAAGTTGGAAGAGAGTGCAGGGTCATTATATTCAATAGGTTTATTAATTAATCTGCACATGTGATTTGTGATTGCTTTTAGAAACTGACACATATATCAAGTGATTATGCAGATTTATTTTCAATTATTATTATATTCAAAAGGGTTTTTTATTATTACCATTTTCCATGAAAAAGCAGAAAAAATAAAATACACAATTTTGAGAATCAGAGACAACTTTTATTTATGATTTTAATGATCAAAGCTAACAGATAAGCCCATACAATATTAACTTTCATCTTGGGCAGAATGAAAGCTTTTTCAAAGAAAAAACAAATTACTTTGAGACATGGATGCAAGAGGGAACATCATAAGTGACCCAGTTCTGGATTCTGACTCCAGGCGTCACATAACTCGGCATTTCCTAATCTTCTTCATCATCCTCAATAGCATTAACTCCAGAAACAGTTGGATGGAAGTAGCCTCCGCTGCGGAAAACATCATGATAGTTTCTCATAATAGACTTTGACTTCAAACTTTCTCCTTTTCCATTCGTTGTAGAGAATCTCAAACCAGCCATGTTCTTGTTTACTGGAGGATCAACGACCTGTCCCCATGCTTTACTCGGACCATCATTGTGCATAACCTATTGAGCATCTTTGGATGAAGCCATAGAATTCTGATTCTCCCTTACATTATCAAAAGATAGAGCTTGGAAATGCGTCCCAGCAGCAGCTTCATCTGCCTCCACAACACTGAAAGATGATAGATGAGATATCATTAATGCTTGCTTTCCATTTATAATAACCACTTTGCCTTCACGCACGAACTTCACCTTTTGGTGCAGAGTGGAAGTGACAGCCCCTGCTTCATGTATCCATGGTCTTCCCAGTAGAAAACTATATCCGAGTATAATATCCATGACTTGTAAAGTGGTTTGGAATAGATGCGGGCCTATGTGAATAGGCATATTGACCTCCCTAATAACCGACTTCCTTGATCTATCGAAAGCTTTGACAATTATACCACTCGGGCGCATAGGAGCCCCTTGTTATTTCAACTTCATCAACGTACTCCTCGGTATCACATTCTAGGCAGATCCATTATCAATAAGCATATGTGATAATGAATCACTCTTACAGTTCATGGATATATGGAGATCCAAATTATGATTCCTTCCCTCGTCGAGAAATTCATTATCGCAAAAGCTTAGGTTATTACATGATGTAATATTACCTACCACACTGCTGAATTAATCTAACGTCATGTCATACTCCATGAAGGCCTTGTCCAACACCCTCATTAAAGATTCTCTATGGGCAGCAGAATTCATCAACAATGCCAAGATAGATATTTTTGAAGGAGTTTGCAATAACTGATCCACAACTTGGTAGTCGCTCATCTTGATTATCTTCAAAATATCATCCATGTCCTTCTCGAGGGTAGCACCACTGGATTCCCCTGCAGCCTTCTTATCTCCAATACTTTCCACATCCTTCTTTCCAGCATTATCATTTCCCCGAACAACCGGTGCAAATACACGACCACTGCGGGTCATTCTACTAGTCTCATCAATATTTCCAACATTAGATAAAGGCTGGATGGGAACTTCCACACCATCCTCTAAAATTGTAGCATTATACTTGTACGGTACAGCCTTGTCAGATTTGTAAGGAATGGGCCTTGGCAAGCAAATCACCATAGGGGCAACAATTGGCTTGCTACAGGATTCAATTTCAATAGGGGAAGAATCACTGAAACACAACACAATCACATTCACACCTTCTTTAGAAAATTTGGACATCAAAGAATCAACACCGGGGAACATACCTTCATCTGAGGAGAAGAATTCATCTGCAGAAGCATATTCATCATATGATTCTTCCTCAGCTAAGCAAACATCAATCTCATTAACCTCATGGTAATCATCTCTTTGGCCTGAAACCTTGATAGTTCCATTATCCAATAACATTTGAATACCTTTTCTCACAATTGAACATCCTCGGGAGTCCCTGCAGCAAACTCGACAAGATCCAGAGTTATGCTCTACCTGACCAGCCATGTGACAGAAAGTAGAATGCAATTGTACAAGATCATCATTCATATGTTCCACATCAAAGATTCTGAATTCTCTAGGACACCCAAAGACCATGTTCACTTCCTCCTCATACTCTTCCCTAGGCCTGATTATATGGATGAGGCCCTCATCCATCATCTCCTACAAATAAGCCTTTATCTTATCATAACCTTGTATATTAGTACTATAGATACCATAACCAACATAGTCATGAGTATAATAACTAAAATCTTAAAGGTTTTCATACATCTTTACCAATTCTCCTTTGACCAAGTTGATATCATAAATGCGAAAGTCCCCTAGACAACCAGCAACCATATTAACAGCATTCGCTCCTCCATGTTTTAGGAGAGGATTATCTTTTACATTAGGACTGACATCTTTGAAGGATAAAAGGCCAGATCTAACCATTTTCTATACCTCATACTTTAGAGGAAAACAATTTTCTACATTATACCCTGGTGCACCCTGATGAAAAGCGCACGTCTGATCTGCCTTGTAGTACCAAGGTAAAGGGGATGATATAGCAGGAGGTGTCCTAGTCTGGACCAACTTTTTCTGGATCAATGATGGGAGTAGCTCTGCATAACTCATAGGGATATAGTCAAAAGGCTCTCTCCTATGATTCTACCCTTGACTCCCCTGAGGGGCTGGTCTTTGATAAGTAACTGTAGTTAGATCCGTATTTACAATCGGAGTTACCGAGGCAACCTGTTGATGGCGCTGATGATTTCTTCTAGAGGGATTAAACCTTATTTCTTGAATGATAACATTTGTCTCTCCCTCTTTCTTCTTAACAAATCCATATGATGGCTTCTTCACATTTCTAGAACTTTCACTTTTTGTCAAACGACCTTCTCTTACAACCTCTTCCGAACGGACGCCCATTCCCACCATTTCAGTAAAGTCACTGGGCGCACTCGCCACCATTCTTTCATAATAGAATTCACCTAGTGTCTTCAGGAAAATATTTGTCATTTCTTTTTCTTCTAAAGGAGGAATCACTTGGGAGGCTACCCCATGTCATCTTTGTGCATATTCCTTAAATGATTCTTTGTCCTTCTGGACCATGGCCCTGAGTTGATCATGCTCAGGCGCCATGTGTAACGGTAGAAATGTTTAAGACTAAGCTATTGGATTGACTAGACTTGTACAAATCAAAAAAGAAATTGCCACCGCGCTTTATTGTTTCCAAAGGAATGGGAAAAGAGCGAGTAACCCAAAAAAGAGGGGGGAAAGATTCAAGGTAAGGGGGTTGGTTATGTAAAGGGAAGGTATTAGCACCCTAAACATCTATGGTACTCTGCAGGAACCTCTTTGTAAAATCTGTATATTTTGGCTATAAAAAATGTTGTGTAAAAATAGATGGTGGAGGGGAGAAAAGAAATATATTTTTTTATGATTTTTGCATCCGCCGCGGTTGCGAACCTTTAGTAACCTACATACCACCTTCCGTGTAATAGGGGATCAGGATACACGTAGTTCCTCTTTAAAAATTTTAAAATGTAAGTGTGTTGGTTAATTTTTATGAGATAAAATATCATCGTCATTGTCCGTGTGGAAAATATTCTTACTACCCACAATCATGAGAAAGGAGAATTTGCATCTTCTCAAAGTGGAGGATATGGCTTGGATTTTAAAATCAACAATGCCAAATTCAACACCCAAGTGGAAAATATCTCACTTCACTACATATCATAGAAGTATAGTTGTTTGCACCACTACAAGGATTGACAAGAGTCTAATCTTTTGAGAAAGGATTTAAAATAAAATAAAAAAGCCAAAGTGGCAAAAATGGTTTGAAATGAGATTGATTGACTTTTAGTCTTCTCAAAAAAAATGTCAAGGTATTGTTAAGTTGATTGAAGTTTACTTGTGAAAAAGTTTTTGAAAATGCATGGACCTAAGTCCAAGTTTATTATGAAAGTGGTTCAGGTTTAAAAGTAAGAAGAGTTTTCAAAAAGAGGGAGAAGATTTTTGAAATTAAAGAAGATGGGAGGAGAAGAAGAGACTACCCTAAAGCATAAGGTAAAAGTTAGGGATAAGAACCATCTAACCAACAAAAAGCCAATACTTGACATTATGAGCCAAGATAGAATTCCTATTCTTTGGATTGAAACCAAGCAAGCAAAGATACTAGACCTCTTGTGAGAACCAAACTTCAAGTGTATTAGGTCTTCAAAAAAATTGGGCAAAGTAACGGCTGTATACGGGTGAATTCCATACTACAAACAAAGTATGTAATCACAATAACCTGAACACAAAACAAACAAACAACCCAATGTCTTGAGGTAAACCTCAAGAACTCCAGACAAAATATCAATTAAGGTCACAAGGTCTCCAACATAGGCCAAGGTTTCTAATCCTAAGTCCAAGAAGTCCCATACTCCATAATGCCAAGGATAGTAACCAAATAGTTCAAGTACCATTAAAAATATTTATGGTTTATGTTGATTATTAGGTTTCTTAGAAGAAAAAAGAAAAGGCTCAAGTGAGAAAAGATGAAGACAACATGAAATGTAAATGCTTAAAAGTAAATGGTGCATAAAGTATAAAAAATAAAGGGGCATAAAGTAAAAAACAAAAGGGTAAAATCAATTATTAGTGATTAGTGGTTAGTTAGATGGTCATCTTGAAACTTGCATTTGGAACTCATTAGAGGATTGATAGAACCAAAGCCTCCACACAACAAGTTGCATTTTCTTTTTATCAAGTATATCACCCATTTAGAATCCTCATAAGTGCCATTTAATGATCAACTAAGTTAAAGTGATCTGCGTTGACCAAAATTTTGTAGATCCATTAAGGGATTGGTAGAACCAAAGCCTCCACACAGTGAATCTCAAGGTTATTGTATCAAAGAGATGAAAATAACATGCTTGGACTTGAAAACATAGGTTTGGGCCACGAATGATCATTTATTTAAATCAGGATAAAATTTAGCGCTATGTTAAGCAATCGTAAGTGGACTTATATAAAAGTCGCACCTACTTTGAGGCCGGTCAATAGCAATCTATGCACCATTTGTTTTGAGACATGATATAGAGATCATGCTTCAATAACACTTAGTGCAATAAGAAAGGGATGAGATGGAGATGGGTGGGAAAAAATATATAAACCACATTTGAATTAAATTTTAATAAAACTATTATTAAAATCGTTCATCCATTCTTGTGGAGTTAGACTCAACACCATGGATCCAATGATGTTAATAAAGTTCATGATCAAAATTCAACCCAAGTTCAGCCAGAAAATAATCACAAAGTAATATTGCATTTAATATATACATTAAAAAGGGTTTTTTAAAAATGTTTTAAAATAGAAATAAGAAATAAAAATATCAACTATATTTAAATTAATCAATAACAATCGAGTAAGGCCATAGAAAAATCAGAAAAGGACTCAAATATTTTTATAAAATTTTTGGAAATTTTTAAAAGTCAGAAATTATTTTAAAATTAATTAAAATTGTTCAAACAAAAAGAAAATAGGTCAAAAATAGTAAACATTAATATAAAATTCCATAAAAATTTTAAAAAGTCAGAAATATGCAAAATGATATTTAGGAATTTTTTCAGAATTAAAAAATGTCAGAAAGCATTTTTAAAGTAATTAAAAGGAAGCAAATAATGAAAAAATATCAAATTTCAAAATAAAAATGTGAACAAATAGTCATGAGATCATAAATGATTCAAAGTATTTTGTGAATTTTTTCATAATTTTTGGATAAAAAATAAAAGAGTTATGAATTTTTGAAAATTAAATGAATTAAAATATAAAAATCAGAAAATAAAATAAAACCAAAAAGATATGGACCATCAGATCATAGTCAAAACGCGTTAGTAAGCTAATCCAATGGATCAGACGCGCTGTGCTTGATATGGACCTTAGTGGGATGCGCAGGGAATCAAAAAAAGGGAAACCAATGAAATTCTAACGCTTGGCACGCTATCATTGGCTGAGATGAGACATGTCATCGTCTTCAACCTCTAGCCACCCTACAATGGAGATTTTGTGAGATCCTTCGAACGGTAAAATTAGGATCCCAGACCAGTATCATTGGATTCGTCTCTTCAAGACAATCCTAACACCACCATCGTGCCAAATTTATATAAAGTATGCAAAGAGATATTAATCAAAAACCCAGAAAATAGCGAGCACCTTCAATTTGAGATTTCTCTCTCAATTCTCAATGGATTTAAAAATTGTAAGAAACACTAGAATCAGGAGAAAGAGTAGAACAGGTTAGTGCTTTATTTGGATCCAGATGATGGAGAATTCTACCTTTTCGAAGTTCAAGATGGAAGCTCTGAAACTGGACTTATGTAGCTTGGATTATGGCTCGTTTTGCTTGGTTTAAGTGCTGGAGAGTTTGTATGATGCTTAAGGAAGATGAATGTGCAAATAATTTTGGAGGAAAAGGCTGGAATGTCAGAAACTGATTTCAAAAATTTCAAGGTCGTGTGAGGTTTTGACAAAGTGTTTTTGGCTCTCAAAGCTTAAGGAAATGAATGAGGGATGACCCTCTATTTATAGGGAATCAAATGGAATGTTCAAGCGCGTGAAATGATGAAGTTTAGATGGAAATCGTGTGAACCTGATGCACGAGCAAAGTGTGATATGATTTCCATCAAAACTCATCCAATCCTTGCGTTTTAAGGCTCTAATCCACTTTGGAAACTTAGTTAAACATGTTTAGATCACAAACGCGTGCTAATTTGATGTTTAGAGGCCAAAACATTAATTTCAAATTCTGACTTATGAATAAACTTCAGTTCCAAGTTACCAAGTTCAATCCAATGGCATTCTCAGCTCAAGGGGTCTTATGGCATGATTCTTGATGCTTTAGAAAGATGATGTTACAAGCTTTGCAATGGAAAAATAATGGAATCAAATGGATGCTTGAGCTGAAAGTTTTTCTTCAAAAGTGACTTATAATGTTTTGCATCCAAACATGGACTTCCTCTTGGAATTTTCTCTTGACCAAAAAATATGGCATGAAATAGACATCTTGAATGAAATTTTGAAACTTGAACCATTCAAAATATCCAAAGATTGAGAGAGTTATGGATTGTTGAAGTTGGCAAAAAATCATGAAATGACCTATAATCTTTTGTATCCTTAGGGCATATTCCATCCATTTTCTCACTTTGAACATAAAAGAATGAATAAATTTCAAATCCTCAAGATCATTATGAAAAAAGAGTAGGCTCAAGGTGATACAAATTGACCAAGTTATGATCATTTGAAGTCACACATAGGAAAATGGGGGTTCATCTGGAGGACTTGTAATCTTTCTTCATCATCAAGCTTCTTCCACATGAAAACTCCTAGGAACTTTTGAAGTGATTTGTTGATAACCCTTTGAAGACAAGGATGTATTTGGAATCACTCCAAAATACCAAAATATGAGCAACATATTCTTCTTTGAAGTTCAAAACCCTAGCTCCTAGATCAAGAAAAATGCCTTGAGAAACTTTGACAATTTTGAACAAACTTCTTGTACCAACACAAGTGCTTTGTAAATAGAAGTTGTTGAGAATGAAAATGAGAACTCATAGTCACCAAATCCACCTCCATATCTTGAGAATTGAGAGAAATATGCATTTGTGACCAATGGGAACAAAGCCTTGTCCAAGCATGACAACTTCTCCAGTCAATCCCTTGTACTTTTGAACCAAATTTGATAATCTTGAAATGTGGTGAACCAAAATAACCTTGCCATGCCATTTCCTCCAAAACAAATCCAATGGTGAGGTTTGAACTTCTCAAGATTTATTGACTAAGGCCTGGAAATTAACTCATGAACCCATGGAGCAACTTGTTGAATCTCATTGTCTTTACCTACATGAGTAACAAGAAAGACAAACCAACATTGCATTTTATTAATTAAAAGAAGAAATCAAGACAAAAATATTCATGATCACAAAATAACTAAATTCAAGGTGCTAGTTGATTCCTTAAAGAGAAAAGCTAAATATAGGGAGGGGAACCAAGAATCCTAATGTGATCTTGTTGTGATGGAATCAACATGGTATGGCGAGGGGATCTTAGGGGAAAAAATTGGGGTACAACAGCTGCCCTTATTTAAGTTTCTTCTATCTGGAGATACGAAGGTTGAAAATTTTCGTGTCGACGCGATCGAAGATACTTAAATATAAAACAAACCCTATTTTTGGCCCTAAGATGCCATGCAGTGCTTATGAGCATGAAAGCATATGAATGAAACCAAGGCAACGCAAAACACCACTTGGGATGTAGAAAAGAAAATATCAAAACAAAAGAGAAACCCGACTAAGAAAATAAATCACTGGTGGATCAAAAGACTTGACTTAGAGGATGGTAAAAAGTCAAAGGATACACCAACTTCTACTGAAGGTGACCTACCAACTTTCGCTGAGAGTAGAAAGAGGAGATAAATGATAACACCGACGTTCACTGAAGGTGAGCTACCAACGTTTACTGAAGGTAAACGGAAGAGAAAAGGAATGACAACACCGAAGTTCACTGAAGGTGAGCTACCAACTTTCACTAAACGTAGAAGGATGAGAAAAGGAATGACAACACCGATGTTCACTGAAGGTGAGCTACCAACGTTCACTGAAGGTAGCAAAAAGATAACAATCACCAACTTTCACTGAAGGTGACCTACCAACTTTTACTGAAGGTAGAGAGAAAATATATCATAACATCACCATTCACTGACGATGAACTACCAACGTTCCCTGAAGGTAGCAAAAAGATAACAATCACCAACTTTCACTGAAGGTGACCTACCAACTTTTACTGAAGGTGGAAATAGAATATATCATAGCATCGTCGTCCACTGACGATGAACTACCAATGTTCACTGAAGGTAGCAAAAAGATAACAATCACCAACTTTCACTAAAGGTGACCTACCAACTTTCACTGAAGGTAGAGAGAAAATATATCATAGCATCACCGTTCACTGACGATGAACTACCGATGTTCACTAAAGGTGGCAAAAAGATAACAATCACCAACTTTCACTGAAGGTAACCTACCAACTTTCACTGAAGGTAGAAAGAGAATATATCATAGCATCGCCGTTCACTGATGATGAACTACCAACATTCACTGAAGGTAGAAAAAAGATAACAATCACCAACTTTCACTGAACGTGACCTACCAACTTTCACTGAAGGTAGAGAGAAAATAGATCATAGCATCTCCGTTCACTGACGATGAACTACCAATGTTCACTGAAGGTAGCAAAAAGATGATAATCACCAACTTTCACTGAAGGTGACCTACCAACTTTTAGTGAAGTTAGAGAGAAAATATATCATATAATCTCCGTTCACTGTCGATGAAATATCAACATTCACTAAAGGTAGCAAAAAGATAACAATCACCAACTTTCACTGAAGGTGACCTACCAACTTTCACTGAAGGTAGAGAGGAAATATAAGTTTCCCCAAAATTCTGGCATTTCACCTAGAACGGGTGTCGACTTATTCATTAACCAAAGCATTCTTCCCGGAGAGGGTAATATATAAGCTGTCTCAAATAAAGAGACTACCACTTGTAAAGATTTCACAATGAACTGTCTCTGTGATATTGAAAGTCTTGCCATCCACTGAAGTAATTTAGGCAACGGGCTAGAAACTATCAATATATTCTTGCTTGAGGAGATAAAGGTCTTCTCGTACATAATAAATGCACATTCTCAAACCAATGCTCAAAGCTTGCGGAAATCCAAAGTAACTGAAATTCTGGCAGCAGATACTCAATGTCACAGTGAATGTTATGACACCGTATCTGACTTTCTATAAGACAGTAAATAAAAACAGTAAAGAACACAGTCAATTGTTTACCCAGTTCAGTGTGAAACAACACCTACTCTGGGGGCTACCAAGCCAGGGAGGAAATCCACTATAAGAGATATTAATTCAGGAATAAACCAACCAGTTTATCTCCTTCACTTAAGACCTACCCAATGCAACTTCAATCTAAGTTCAACTTAAACCTGAGTTCCTACTCACTCCCCCTCAATCACAGCAGTGATACTTAAAACAATTGACTAATGAAATAATGAAGACACTCTTCAGAATATACACTTGATTATGCTTCACAGCTATTTAATCAAGTAACACAAACACTCGTGCTTCACAGCTTTGAGTGATACATAAACCTAACTTGACTTTGCTTCAAAGCTTTAGTCAAGAGACACAAAACACTCTTGCTTCAAAGCTTTGAGTGATAAAAAAACCCTTACAATCAAAACCTATTCCAAGTCACTTATCACAATGATACTTGCTTGGATTACAGAAGTTAAAACTATACAGCTCCTAATTGATCTTCAGTCAAAAGAATTACTCTGCAACCAGCATCCCTGTTGAATATATATGCAGCTGTTTCTTCAGTTAGGGTTTCCACAAAAAGCTAGGGTTAATTAGGTTTAACCTTAAGACTTGGTCACAAGACTTTATCAACCAGATTAGGGTTGAGCTAGGTTAACCCAAAGTTCACGTGAGATTCTGTTCTGGAAGGAAAGAGCCATCTTCCTGAAAAATCTCAGAATTAACCAAACTGCATATCTGTTAGATCAGTACAGGATGTCTTAACATTTGTTATGACATCAGAATTCCTGTTTACTAATTTTGGTAGAAGGCAATAAATGTGATCATTGCAAAATGCTCAGATACACACTCATAAACAGTAGCTACTGTATGCCATACTTTTTCTGCATAAAGCACCTAATAATCCAGAATGTTATGACATCAGTCATGACATTTACACACCTGGTTTTACCAAAAATACATGCCAATAACTAAACACTTACAAACTCCCCCTTTGGCAGATTTTTGGCTAAAACCCCTAAGCAATCAGAGAATAGAGAGCAGCAGAATGAATATGACTGCAGAAAAAATATGATGTCTACCAAGTAATTAACACAAAATATCTCCCCTCTTTAGACACATATAGGCCAAAGATACATGTACTTCTATAGTCATCCAAAATAAGTAATAAAAACAACAAAAAAATCTGAAAACACTTGCATCAACAGGAACCAGCAACAGGCTTGTCAACTCCACCAAACTTTAAGCATTGTCATCTTCAGAGGAGCTACTTTCTTCAGCATTGAGCTGATCTTCAGCAGAACCCTCTTCCCTTCTGTTTCCTTCAGTCTCCTCCTGTTCTAATCTGGCAATTAGGTTTTCTAGAGTCTTTTTCCTTGTCTCCAGCTCTTTGCAGGTCTCTTTCAATACAGCTATAACATCAAATGTCTTGGACTGAGGTTTTACAGATGATGTCTCAGCTGATGTTATGACAATGTCAGGAACATGAGATCCCTGAAATAGCTTGTAGTGTAACCCAAGAGCAGGAGCTCTTTTGCAAGCAGTATCTCTTTCCACCGGGATATTAGGGTACTGAGCAAGGATAATTCCACATAGGAGGGAGGGAAAGGCAATAGGGCCTTTAACAGCGTAGCTACCAGCATGTTTTAAAGTTTGATCAAAAATATACCTGCCATAGTCAAATTCAGTCTTGGTTCCAACAGCATAAATGAATCTCCCCAATCCTGTGGAGATGGTTGATTTATGGTTGGTAGGGACCCAGTTGGCTGCACCAATCTTGTGCAGGATGGCAAATTTCATGCTTAGTTTTCTGGCATTCAGCTTGCCTTTTAAGGGCCAGCACTTGACTTGTCTTACTGTGATGGTTTGGCATACTTCATTGTCAGTGACTTCTAGTTCAGGGCAAGCCTCATTTGATCTTCCAAGAAATTTGTTAATTTCAGATGGAGAGAAATTAACCCTTCTTCCCCTCACATAGACACATTCAAAGTCAGCTGACCTTCCATCAGCACATTCATCAGACAAATTCACTATGAATTCCTTGACCAGATTTTCATAGCATTTGGTAAATTTTACCACAGTCTTCATTAGTCCAGCAGCTTTGATTAGGTCCATGATTTCCTTGCAATCCATGGCACCATTGTTTAGTTCTCATTCCAAGGCTATTCTCTTCAAGCAAACATACTTCCATCTGTTGGCATTTTCAGGGTGGTGAAATGAAATGTTGTCTATGGGGACTTCAGGAACTCTAGCCATTTTGCTGGAAGGGAGTTTCCTTCTGAGAGGAATGTCTTCAGCATCAATTTCAAATTCTGATTCCTCATCAGAATCAGTAGGCTCAGGTTCTTTTCTCTTCTTTGTTATTGGTTGTCTTGCAGGCTTTGAGAGACTCCCAGTATGCACTTGGGCTTTCACCTTCCCTTTGGACAGTCCAGTCTTCATAGTTTCTACACCAGTCTTGCCTTCAGACCTGGTTTTCTTATCAGCAGGTTTCTCTTTGGTCAGACATTTTGCAGCATCTTGATTACCCTTTTTGTTCATCATTCTCCTAGCTATGTTAGGGTTGATATTTGCAATTAGGTCATTGTCTGAGTATTCCTCATCCACATCAATAACAGGTGGTTCAACATTCTTCTATGAAGGGTTCTGAATATCATCAAGGTTTTCAGATGATTTTTGAATGTTGTCATTTGGTGTCTCAACATTCTCAGAGACATCTGGATTTGCTTCAACATTTGGGCTTGCTGATTCTTGATTTAATGGAACAAAAATCCCCGGTACATAGTGGTTCTCACTCAGGATTCTTGTAACAAGCCTAGCTATTGCTTGATGTACATAAGCTGATCCTTCCCTATTTGGTACAGAAGATGAAGGTTGAGAGGGATTACCGGATGAAGTAGCCTGAGACCTTCCTGCATGCCTTGTTCTCAGCTTTTTGACCGTAGAGGAGTTAGTTGCCATTTCTCTAAGAGGAGTAATCTCCAGGACTTTAGAATCCATGCATGAGGTGATTGCCCGAGAATCTTGATCAGATGATGAAGATGAAACGGTCGTCTTGGATGAGGATGATGTTTGAGACATTTTGATAGTCTTAGAAAACCAGTACCAACTAGAGAGAAAACTTTGATTGAGAGAATGGGAGTTGTTGCAAAGTCGAGAGAGGAAGGAGGCAAATGTGTGTCTATTCAACTTCTTAATAATTTTGAAAGAATTGGGAAAACATATGATTAACCCACTCAAAATAGACTTAACAAAAATAACTCCTTCAACCCTTGTTTTAAGCAAAATTAATTGCTACAATTTCTCATGTTGGAAAATACCCAACTTGCCCCTCAAGTTTTCAAATTGATTTGCATCAAGAGCCTTGGTAAAAATGTCAGCCAGTTGTAGCTTAGTGGCAACATGTTCCAGTTTAATTGTCTTATCCTCTACAAGGTCTCTGATAAAGTAATGTTTAATGTCAATGTGCTTGGTCCTGCTATGCTGAATAGGGTTCTTGGAAATGTTGATTGTACTCAGATTGTCACAGTACAATGTCACAACATCTTGTGTGACATTATACTCAGTGAGCATCTGTTTCATCCAGATAATTTGAGAACAGCTACTACCAGCTGCAATGTATTCAGCTTCAGCACAAAAATGAAAAGGAAGTCTTTTGGCATGTATCATAGCTCTGGCAGATTCCTGTATGGTCCTATTCTTCTTTTCTACAACTCCATTTTGTTGAGGAGTTATAGGAGAAGAGAATTCATGACTAATTCCTTCTGAGGAACAAAACTCATTAAACTTACTGTTTTCAAATTCCTTGCCATGATCACTTCTGATTCTGACAATACACCCTTCTTTTTCTCTTTGAATTCTTTTGCACAGTTCTTTAAAAACTTCAAACACATCAGATTTTTCCCTAATTAAGTTAGTCCAGGTGAATCTGGAAAATTTATCCACCACAACATAGGCATATCTCATTCCACCAAGACTTTCCACCTGCATTGGTCCCATATGAAGAGGTTCTAGAACCTTAGAGGTGGTCAGATGTCTTGACTTTGGATGTGACATCCTAGTCTGCTTACTAACCTGACATTCACCACAAACTCTCCTTTCATGAATTTGCAGTTTTGGAATCCCTCTGACTGCCTCCATGGAGATAATCCTTTTCATTCCTCTTAGATGAAGATGGACAAGTTTTTGGTGCCACAGTTTCACCTCTTTTTCTTCTTTGGCAATAGAACACACAGTGGAGTAATTAGTGTTCTCAGGCTCCCACAAGTAACAGTTGTCTTTAGATCTGACTCCTTTCATTACAACTTCTTGTTTTTCATTAATTACAAGACATTCAGATTTTGAGAAGTTGACCTTGAATCCTAGATCACATAATTGACTGATACTAATGAGATTAGCAGTCATGCCTTTTACCAATAGTACTTCATTCAGATTTGGAACTCCAGGGCAGTCCAAATTACCAACTCCTTTGATTTCACCTCTAGCACCATCTCCAAAGGTCACATAACTAGTGGTGTGAGGTTTAACATTATTGAGAAGGTTCTTGATTCCAGTCATGTGCTTCGAACACCCACTGTCAAAGTACCAGTCTTCCTTTGCAGAGACTCTCAGGGAAGTGTGGGCTATCAGGGCAGTAGCCTTTTTCTTCCATTGTGGAGTATGTGGTACCCTATTAGACTTAGGTTTGACACCTGGGTTCTGATTAGGGTATCCATACAATCTGAAGCAGAAAGGCTTTATGTGACCAAACCTCCCACAATGATGACATCTCCATCTTTGGTACTTTTTCTTCATATTTCTCTGTTCCCGATGTTGAGTGTTATGTTGTGACATTTGCTTTGACATTTGTTTATCAGACCTGATCTTCTTGTCTGCACCAGATTTCTTTGCTGTCACAAATCCTAGACCAGATTTGTTTCCCACATTTTGTCCAACCTGAAGGATTTCTTCCAATTTGTCAGTTCCATTTGTCAGCATCTTGACATATTTGGTCATCTGGTTCAGTTTTGAGTTCAGCATTTGAACTTCCCCTTCTAGATGACTTATAGTTTCAAGGTCTACCCTTTTTTCAGCCTCCAACTTTATGATGAGTTTTGTTTTTCTCTCATTTTGCACATAGACTTCAGCACTTCTGATACACAATTTCTTGTAAGTATCAGCCAGTTCTTCAAATGTCACTTCCTCATCACTAGTGTCACTTTCAGAGGTACAAACACCAGTTAGTGCAGTAACTAGTTTGGCAGATTCTTCTTCAGAATTACTTTCTGAATCACAGTCAGACTAGGTAACAGTCATTCCTTTCTTTTGTTTCTTAAGAAAGGTAGGACATTCAGCTCGAATATGCCCATATCCTTCACAACCATGGCATTGGATTCCTCTGCCTTGATTTCCCTTCTCTTCAGACCTTGGTCTTCTGCTGGAGTCATAAGATCTTTTAATGTCAGAGGGAATGTTCTCAACATTTGACCTTGACTTTGGATCCATTCTCTTGATGAGTTTTTTGAATTGTCTTCCAAGCATGGCTATAGCTTCTGAAATATTTTCTTCTTCTTCCTCCTTGTTTTCATCTTCAGTGTTGGATACAAGTGCTATGCTCTTGTTTTTCTTATCAACATTGTCACTGAACCCCATCTCAAAAGTCTGAAGAGACCCAATGAGTTCATCCACCTTTAACTTGCTGATATCCTGGGCTTCCTCTATAGCAGTTACCTTCATTGCAAATCTTTTAGGCAGGGATCTGAGAATCTTTCTCACCAGTTTTTCTTCAGACATCTTTTCTCCCAATGCTCCTGAAGTGTTGGCAATCTCCAAGATGTTCATGTGAAACTCATGAGTGGTTTCATCTTCCTTCATCCTTAGGTTCTCAAACTTGGTAGTCAGCATCTGAAGCCTTGACATTTTTACTTTGGATGTGCCCTCATGGGTAGTTTTGAGAGTGTCCCACACTTCCTTGGCCAGTTCACATTGATGTACTAGTCTGAATATGTTTCTATCAATTCCATTGAACAAGGCATTTAAAGCTTTGGAATTACCCAGATCTAACTCATCTTCTTCTTTGCTCCATTCTTCCTCAGGCTTCAGACTGATTGTCCCATCTTTCTCAGTTATGGTGGGATGGTTCCATCCTTTATCAGCAGCTCTCCAAGCCTTTTTGTCCAGTGATTTTAAGAAGGCAATCATACGAGGTTTCCAGTAGTCATAATTTGTTCCATCCAGAATGGGTGGTCTATTTCCAAAAACTCCTTCTTTGTCCATAGTGCCAGAAAGTGATATCCCTAGATCTCACCCAGTAATACAGGCAGGGTGCCAGCTCTGATGCCAATTGAAATTCTGGCAGCAGATACTCAATGTCACAGTGAATGTTATGACACCGTATCTGACTTTCTATAAGACAGTAAATAAAAACAGTAAAGAACACAGTCAATTGTTTACCCAGTTCAGTGTGAAACAACACCTACTCTGGGGGCTACCAAGCCAGGGAGGAAATCCACTATAAGAGATATTAATTCAGGAATAAACCAACCAGTTTATCTCCTTCACTTAAGACCTACCCAATGCAACTTCAATCTAAGTTCAACTTAAACCTGAGTTCCTACTCACTCCCCCTCAATCACAGCAGTGATACTTAAAACAATTGACTAATGAAATAATGAAGACACTCTTCAGAACATACACTTGATTATGCTTCACAGCTTTTTAATCAAGTAACACAAACACTCGTGCTTCACAGCTTTGAGTGATACATAAACCTAACTTGACTTTGATTCAAAGCTTTAGTCAAGAGACACAAAACACTCTTGCTTCAAAGCTTTGAGTGATACAAAAACCCTTACAATCAAAACCTATTCCAAGTCACTTATCACAATGATACTTGCTTGGATTACAGAAGTTAAAACTATACAGCTCCTAATTGATCTTCAGTCAAAAGAGTTACTCTGCAACCAGCATCCCTGTTGAATATATATGCAGTTGTTTCTTCAGTTAGGGTTTCCACAAAAAGCTAGGGTTAATTAGGTTTAACCTTAAGACTTGGTCACAAGACTTTATCAACCAGATTAGGGTTGAGCTAGGTTAACCCAAAGTCCACGTGAGATTCTGTTCTGGAAGGAAAGAGCCATCTTCCTGAAAAATCTCAGAATTAACCAAACTGCATATCTGTTAGATCAGTACAGGATGTCTTAACATTTGTTATGACATCAGAATTCCTGTTTACTGATTTTGGTAGAAGGCAATAAATGTGATCATTGCAAAATGCTCAGATACACACTCATAAACAGTAGCTACTGTATGCCATACTTTTTCTGCATAAAGCACCTAATAATCCAGAATGTTATGACATCAGTCATGACATTTACACACCTGGTTTTACCAAAAATACATGGCAATAACTAAACACTTACAGTAACAATATTGTTGAAGATAAAAAATTCAAACCAGAAATAAACTGGAATAAGACAGTCGTCTAAAATACATCCCTTGAGAAATAAACTCAAGAGGGAAACCTGAATCATCCAGACAAAGAGCTGTACAAGAAGGCTGAAGCAAAAATCTTCCACGGGGGATAACTTAGTGGGGAAGTTGAAAGAATATACGCTTTCTGCTTAAGGCCAACACTCTATTGAAGAGAGGATAACATAACATCTAAAAAACAGGGTAATTTGTCAACAAAATAATTAACGAATGTGATGATTTGCCAATTTTAGTTAAGCATGAATGTACATATGCTAACAAAACAGATATATAACACCGGGAGTAAACAGGAAAAACCAACTCGGGCACAATCAACACTCGGCCAAATTACATCTAAGATGAACAATCCAAGAAAAAGTAATCGCCAACTGAGGAAACAAAACCTACTGCCTGGTTTAACTTTATTAGGGAGAAACATAATTTATTAGTAAACAAAACATAGCGACTAAACAGCACAGATATAGGGATACAACATCCTCTCCCAGGTTTTTACCAGAGAATAGCACTCAGACTTCAACGGGAAATCAAATATTTTCAAAAGTAACGCTTCTACTGGGGATTTTGAAAATTCAATTTCAAGTAGAGCAGACGGTCATCAAATCATCAAAACATTCACTGGGGAATTCAGGACCATTTTGAAAGAGGAAACACACAAATTTTGTTAAGGCGTATAATGTCCTATCATCAAGACATTAACTAGGGATTTCATGTTGACTTCACTAGGGAGGTTAACACCACATCCTCAAAGGGAAAACCAATATACATTCTTCACTATAGAAACCGGAGACCTGCGTTCTTCAAGAGTTATTATTGTACCAACTTCTCTGGGAAGAAAGAACCTCTATTAAACAAACGAAAACTTTTACTGGAGGAATCTGGGATTGAATCTTCATATCATGCAAACTTGGAAAAGAGGAGAAATGAACCACAACTTGACCGGGGACATTGGAGTCACAAACCCAATACAGCGAGAACATCCTGAGAAAAACTTCCCCAGGAAACAAAACTTCTCAAAACAACTGGAGTCCTTCCATTCCTGGGATCACCACTTTTGTTTTCCTATTGCGTCACAAATTTTAAAGTAACAGTAAATTGTAAATTCTTTTTGAAAATCAATTTTGTTATTTAATCTTTTTGGTTTGAAATTTATTATCAATAATAAATGGCGTCTTTGCAAGCTAAATAAAATAAGAACTACAAAGAATTGTGTAAAAGCTCAAATTTCATTAATAGAATGGTAGTCTGTGAATGGCGCGACTCCATGGATGATTACAAAGCTAGGAAAATGGTAATTTATAATGGAAAAGTTACATTGAGATACAATGACCAATATCCCCTCTAACAACTTTTGAAATCCTGAGCAGCAGCTTCTGTTAAAGTATGATGAGGATCCAAGAAGATTGTTGCTCCAACGATCAAGTCTTGTCTGATGTAGTTACTTTCCAAGAAAGCCCCTAACTTTTTCCTAAGATGCCCTTGCGATTTTTCAACTTAGCGGGAAATTTATTCTGTTTATGTCTCTAATTTTTTCCTAGACCGCCCTTTCAGGTTTTCGGCCTACTGAGACGCTCTTTTTTGTCTAAGCCGCCCTTTCGAGTTTTCAAATTAGCGAGTTATCCTTTTATTTCTTTAGGCGAAGTATTTCTTGACTGCATCAGCATTCATGGGACGTGGGAACTCATCGCCATCCATAGTTTCAAGAATTAATGCACCACCACAGAAGGCTTTCTTGATAACATATGGGCCTTCAAAATTGGGAGTCCAATTGCCCCTAGAATCATCATTGAAAGACATGATCTTCCTGAGCACGAGGTCGCCTTCTCTGAATTTACGAGGTTTGACCTTCTGATCAAAAGCTTTCTTCATTCTCTTCTAATATAACTGTCCATGACACAAAGTTGTCATTCTCTTTTCTTCGATCAAATTCAATTGGTCAAACCTATTCTGGACCCATTCAGCCTCTGATAACTTGGTTTCCATTATCACACGCAAAGAGGGGATCTCAACCTCGAATGGGAGTACAGCTTCCATTCCATACATAAGGGAAAACGGGGTTGCTCCTGTTGATGTGTGGACAAATGTTCTATATCCATGCACGGCAAATGGTAGCATTTCATGCCAATCCTTATAAGTAACAACCATCTTCTGGATAATTTTCTTGATATTCTTATTGGCAGCTTCAACAACCCCATTCATCTTTGGCCTGTACGGAGAGGAATTATGATGGACAATCTTGAATTCTTCACAAAGTTCTGTCATCATTTTATTGTTCAGATTTAAGCCATTGTCGGTGATAATTCTGCTCGGCACACCATACCGACATATAAGATTATTCTTTATGAAGCGCACAACCACCTGCTTAGTGACATTAGCATATGAAGCAACCACCACCCACTTGGTGAATTATCAATTGCTATCAAGATGAAACAGTGTTCATTCGAAGCTTTGGGTTCTATCATCCCAATCATGTCAATACCCCACATAGAGAAAGGCCACGGGGAGGAAATCACATTGAGAAGTTTCGGAGGCACATGGACATTGTCTGCATAAATCTGGCATTTATGACACTTCTTTGCAAATTTGTAACAATCAGATTCCATTGTCAGCCAATAGTAACCTGCCATTAGCATCTTTTTAGCCATCGAATATCCATTGGCATGAGTGCCAAATTAACCTTCATGAATCTCATGCATCAACATGTCTGCTTCGTGTCTATCCACGCATCTGAGCAAGACCATGTAATAATTTCTCTTATACAACACATTTTCACCGAGGAAGAAACTGCCTGCCAATCTTCTCAATGTCTTCCTATCTTTCTTCGAAGCACCAATCAGATATTCCTGAGTCTGGAGAAAATTCTTGATATCATAATACCAAGGATTCTCATCTTCCCCCTCCTATGTTATAAACACATGAGCGGGCCTATCCAGTCGCCGAACCATAATTCGAGGTATATCATTCCAAGTATTTACTTGATACATAGAAGCCAGTGTTGCCAGAGCATCTTCCATTTGATTTTCATCTCTTGGAATATGATGGAATTCAACTTTATTAAAGAAGGGTAACAACCTTCTAGCATAATCTTTGTAAGGGATCAAGCCGGGGTGACGAGTATCCCGTTCTCCTTTAATCTGATTTATTACCAAAGTTGAATCACCATACACATCTAGAATTTTAATTCTGAGATCAATAGCTTCCTCAAGACCCATGATGCAAGCCTCATATTCTGCCATATTATTAGTATAATCAAATGTTAACCTTGCAGTAAAAGGAATGTGAGATCCATGTGGAGTGACAATCACAGCACCAATTCCTTTACCATAAGCATTCACAGCTCCATCAAATATCATACTCCAACGAGATTCAGCGTCAGGACCTTCCTCGGGAAATGGTTCATCATAATCGTTCACTTTCAGGAACATCACATCCTCATCGGGGAATTCATACTCCACAGACTGATGATCCTCCACTGGTTGGTAAGCAAGATAATCTGCCAACACGTTTCTTTTAATAGCTTTTTGAGTGCGGTATTCGATGTTATATTCATATAGCAACATCTACCAACGGGAAATTCTCCCAGTAAGAGTAGGCTTTTCAAAAATGTACTTGATTGGATCTATTTTGGAGATCAACCAAGTAGTGTGATTCAACATATACTTCCGCAAACGTTTTTCCGCCCAGGCTAGAGCACAACATGTCTTTTCCAGCATGGAATACCGCGACTCACAATTAGTAAACTTTTTACTGAGACAATAAATGGCATACTCTTTCTTCCCTGTTTCATCTCGTTGTACCAGAATACAACCCATGGATTTATCTAACACTGTAAGTTACATAATCAACGGTCTTCCTTCGACAGGAGGGAGCAAGATAGGAGGTTCAAGAAGATATTCTTTAATACTTTCAAATTCCATTTGGCAGTCATCCCTTCACACACAACCTTGATCTTTCTTTAACAACTTAAAGATCGGTTCACATGTTGCAGTCATATGGGAAATGAATCTGGAAATATAATTCAAACACCTGAGGAACCCTCTGACTTGTTTTTCAGTTCTTGGCGCTGGAATCTCTTGAATTTCTTTGACTTTATCAGGGTCAACTTCAATTCCTTTCTGGATAACAATGAAACCCAACAATTTTCCTGATCGAACACTGAAGGTGCATTTATTTGGATTCAATCGGAGACGATACTTCCTCAAACGCTGAAACAACTTCAACAAATATTCTACATGCCCTTCTTCCGTCTGAGATTTAGCAATCATATCATTAACATATACCTCGATTTCCTTGTGCATCAAATCATGGAATAGGGTTGTCATAGCCCTCTGGTACGTTGCACCAGCATTCTTCAACCTGAAGGGAATCACTATGTAATAGAATGTTCCCCAGGGTGTCATGAACGTTGTTTTTTCCATGTCCTCCGGAGCCATTCTTATTTGATTATAACCGGAAAATTTGTCCATGAATGAGAAAACTTTGAATTTTGCTGTGCTATCCACTAACATATCAATGTATGGTAATGTAAAATATCTTTTAGACTAGCTTTATTTAGATCTCTGTAATCTACGCACATGCGGACTTTTCCGTCTTTTTTCGGTACTGGGACAATATTGGAAATCCATTGAGGATACACTGACGTCACAAGAAAACCAGCATTAATATGCTTTAGAACCTCCTCTTTGATCTTCTCTGCCATATCTGGGTGTGTTCTTCTCAACTTCTGTTTGATTGGCGGACACTCTAGTTTCAACGGTAAACGGTGATCCACAATATCTGTATCTAGATCAGGCATATCTTGGTAAGACCAAGAAAAAATATCCACATACTCTTTCAACAGCTCAATCAACTTGCTCTTCACATCAGGATGCAGCGATGCTCCAATCTTAACTTCTTTCAGATCTTCTTCTGAACCTAAATTGATCACTTCCAATGGCTCTTTATATGGTTGAATGGCATTTTCCTCATGCTCAAGCAACCGTGAGACCCCTTCTGGAATCTCATCATAGTCTTCTTCTTCGGCCCCATACGCAGGACATTCAAAGTTGGGAGAGGGTTCAGGGTCATTGTATTCAACGGGTTTTTTAATTAATCTGCACATGTGATTTATGATTGCCTTTAGAAACTGACACATATAACAAGTGATCATACAGATTGAATTTCAATTATTATTTATTTTGAAAGGTTTTTTTTATTACCATTTTCCAAGAAAAAGCAGAAAATAAAGACATAATTTGGGAAACAAAGATAACTTTTAATATTGATTTTAAAAGTCATAGCAAACAGATAAGCCCTACAACATTAATACTTCCACCTTGGGAAGAGTGAAAGATTTTCAAAAAGATTAAAAAAACAAATTACTTTGAAATATGTATGCAAGAGGGAACATCAATGGTGATCCAGTTCTGAACCCTAACTCCGTGCATCACATAATTCGCCATTTTCTGCTCTACTTCATCTTCCACAATGGCATTAATCCAGGAAACAGTTGGATGAAGATAACCCCCGCTACGGAAGATTTCTTGATACTTACCTGCAGCAGACTTTGGCTCATGCTCTTACCTTTGTGATTCTTCAAAGAGAACCCCAAGTCGGCTATGTTCTTGTCATCTTTCTACAGCCCAACTCTCAAGAGTCTCAATCCAGTCATCTTTCTCCTTTAGGTCTGCTCGGTAGGAAACCTCTAGATTCTGGCACTTATTCTTCCAAGCTTCCTTTTCCTGTTGCATCCTAACTGAAGCAAGTTGTAGTTCTTCCACGTTATCCAATAAGGGAGGAGTGGTATTCACAAACATATTAGATATAGGTGCTTCTCGAGATTATGGCATCTTCAACTGAATATCTCTTGCTTGTACCCATTGTAGATAAGGCTCCAGAGAATAAGCCCCCTAGGTCCCAAGTCCTTCCTACTCTTCCTATGAATGTGATGCCAAGCCTTTGAAATCTTCTCCCTAGCTTCCTTATGGTCTTCTACCTCTTTCAGGAAGAAACTACTCAAATGAATACTATTTGGCTTATCCCTCATCGGATATCCAAGTTGTCTTCATGCAAGAACAGCGTCGTAGTTAATTCCTCCTTTTTTACCAAGAAGAGGTACGTTGGGGAAACTACCACAACTATCGACAATATCTACATCACGATAAGCCTGATGATACCAAACAATATATGAATGAGTAAGTTCCTTCCAGACATCCTAGAAAGCATCAGATCATGGCAAATGAGAAGTAAACCACTGATACAACAGAGGCGTGCACCAAATGATCATCCCTCCATGATAAGAATCTCTAAGATGAATAGAGTAATAAGCATCACCTAACAATATAGGAACCGGGTTTCTAATTATAAATATCCTGATGGCATTGATATCAACATATTTGTCTACATTGGGAAATAAGAACAACCCATAAGCAAGTAGAGCAAAGATGGCCTCAAAAGCAACCGTACTCTTCATCTTAGCAAATTAGCGAGCTTTCTCAAATAAGAACTGAGCTAGTAATCCTCTAATCCCTCCTTTGGTAGTCATGTGGGATTCAACCTCAGACTTTCCCAAATGGATCAAAGCAACAATCTCATGTGATTTTGGCTCACCCTCCAAACCAGTAAAAGGAACATGATCGATAATAAGAAAACCCAACAGATAATAATACTCCTCTAGTGTAGGCATCTATTGATAATCAGGGAAAGTAAAGCATCGATACATCGGATTATAGAACTGGACCAAGGTCGAGAGAATACCCTCCTTCATCCTGAGCTTCATAAGAGAAATGATGGACTCATACTTCCTCCAAAAATCTGCAGAACACTCAATCTCGGGAATCAGACTTATTAACTCATCTATCTTGGGATCTTTGAAACTGTACTTCCCGATCATTCTTTTTCCAGAATCCATGGTCAAAATGTACCTAAGATATTCACAAATAGTCCACTTTTAAGTCCCTTAAAATAAAATGTCTTTAAGAGATGCTCATGGGTACATGAATGCATGATGCAACAATCACACACATGATCGCAAACATAGGGTTCATAGGTTCAATGTCACGAGCCCGAGGTCAAAGGTACTACCCATAAGGTATGGTCTAAAAGTTATGATATTCCGAACAAGGTTCTAGAGGTTCCCAAAGTCTACATCCTTCCTTCGGATATTATCAACTTCCGGATTAACTCGGTAATTAGTAATATTCTCAATAAAAACTCGTCCGAGCTTAGTATCACGTGACAACTACTTCCGGATTACTCCGTCATTGCTTCCGCACTACACCTAAAAGGCCAAGATGGCTTAGGTATCTACGATCCTCAGTTTCAGTATGCTCCCAGGTCAAAAGCAGCACGTCTTCGTGATTACTCGGTAAACTACACTACAGTCAAAGGGGCCTCCACTGAGTGGGGGATCTTATGCCTCCTTTTTTGGGATTACTCCCTCAAAGTTAACATGACTATACCACCCGTCCTATCTTAAGTTTGCCCAAGTTCGTGTTTAGGACTTATGAGAAATCACCAAGCATCTTAAAAACCAGGATAACCCAGACAAACACATATACAACACATAATATATAACAAACAATATCACATATACAGATATAAATAAAAATAGGCTTAACCGACTTAGGGATGGACCAGTAAGAGGTCAATATGTCCCCAGTGAAGTCGCCATTTTTCTGTAGCGGTAGAAATGTTAAGACTAAGCCATTGGATTGAATTGACTTGTACAGATCAAAATAAAAATCGCCACTGCGCTTTATCCTTTCCAAAGGAAAGGGAAAAGAGCGAATAACCTAAAAGATGGGGAAAGATTCTAGGTAAGGGGGTTGGTTATGAAAAGGGAAGGTATTAGCACCCTAAACATCTACGGTACTCCACATGAACCTCTTTGTAAAATCTGTATATTTTATCTATAAAATGTTGTATAAAAAAACTAGATTATGGTGATGAGAAAAAGAAGTATTTTTTTATAATTTTTTCACCCGCCATGGATGCGAACCTTTAGTGCCTACGTACCACCTTCCGTGCAATAGGGGATCAGGGTACTCATAGTTGCTCTTTAAAAAAATTTAAAACACAAGTGTGTTTGTAAATTTTAAGAGACAAGACGTCATTATCATTGTCCGTGTGGAAAACATACTTACTACACACAATTATGAGAAAGGAGAATTTGTGTCATCTCAAAGTGGAGGATATGGCTTGGATTTTAAAATCAACAATGCCTCACCCAACACCCAAGTGAAAAATATCTCACTTCACTACATATTGTAGAAGTATAGTTGTTTGCATCACTACAAGGATTGACAAGAGTCTAATTTTTTTGAGAAAAGTTTTTAAAGATAAAATCCAAAATGGCAAAATAGTTTGAATGAGATTCATTGACTTTTAGTCTTCTCACAAAAAATGTTAAGGTATTGTAAAGTTGATTAAAATTTAATTTAAGAAACAATTTTTGAAAATACATGGACATAAGTCCAAGTTTGTTATGAAAGTGTTCATGTTTTAAAAACAAGAAGATTTTTCAAAACGAGAGAGAAGATTTTTGAAATTAAAGAAGATGGGAGGAGATGAAGAGACTATCCTAAAGCATATGATAAAAGCTAAGGAGAAAGACCATCTAACCAAACAAGAAGCCAACACTTGACATAATGAGTCAGTGTATAATTTCATCCTTTAGATTTGAAACCAAGAAAACAATTAATAAATCCCAAACTTCAATTGTATTAAGTCTTCACAAAAAATTGGGCAGAGTAACGGTTGTATACAGATGAATTCCATATCACAGACAAAGCATGCAATCACAATAACCTGCATACAAAACAAACAAACAACCCAATGTCTTGGGGTAAACCCCTATAACTCAAGACAAAATAACAATTGAGGTCACAAAGTCTCAAGGTAGATCAAGGCTTCTAATCCTAAGTCCAAGAAGTTCACAATCTCCATAGTGTCAAGGATAGTAACTAAGTAGTCCAAAGAACATTAAATTTTTTTTAGGGTTTAAATTGATTATTAGGTATCTTCAAAAGGAAATGAAAAGCTCAAGTGAGCAAAATAAAAATGACATGAAGATAGAGGCTCATGTGAGCAAAGATGAAAAGAGCATGAAATGAAAATGCTAAAGTAAATGGTACATAAAGTAAAAGCATAAAATAAAATTATAAAAATAAAGTCAATTGTTAGGAATTAGTGGTTAGTTGGATGACCATCTTAAAACTTGCATTTGGAACTCATCATAGGATTGGTAGAACCAAAGCCTCTCAACAACAAGTTGCATTTGCTTTTTGTCAACTATATCATCCATTTAAGAATTCTCAAAATAACACCTAATGATCAATGATGTTTAAGTGATCCACTTTAACCAAAATTGATGAAGTTCCATTAGAGGATTGGTAGAACCAAAGCCTCCTAACAATGGATCTTAAGGTTATTGAATCAAAGGGTTCAAATTAACATACTTGGGCTTGCAAACATAGGTTTGGGCCACCAATGATCATTTTCTCAATCGGGATAAAATTTAGCGCTATGTTAAGCAATCGTAAGTGGATTTATATAGAAGTCGCACCTACTTTGAGGTTGGTCAATAGTAATTTATGCACCTCGTGTTTTGAGACATGATATGTAAATCATGCTCCAACAACATTTAGTACAATAAGAATGGGATAAGATGAAGAAGAAAGGGGAAATGAATAAACCACATTTGAACCAAAAATTTAATCAAACTATTATTAAAATCATTCATCCATTTTTATGGAGTTAGACTCAACACCATGGATCCAATGATGTTAATAAAGTTCATGATCAAAATTTCAATCCAAGATCAGCCAGAATATATATAGAAATAAAATTGTATTTAAAATAAAAGAAGAGGTTTTTTTAAAAAATGATTAAAATTCAAAATAAGAGAGAAAAATAGCAACTATGTTAAAATTAATCAAGAAAAATTAAGTAAGACCATAGAAAAATCAGAAATGAACTCAAATGTTTTTATGAAATTTTTGCTAATTTTTTAAAGTCAGAAACTATTTTTAAAATTAAAAGAAATAGACAAAAAAAACAAAAATAAAGAAAAATAATAAAGTCAGAAATAAAAAATAAATGAAGTCACTAATATTCGTCAAAATATTAATGGATCCTTCCCTGTTTTTTTTTTAATTTAAAAATGAATAAAGGTATTTTTAAACATTTAAAACAATTCAAATAAAGTGAAAAATTATAAAAAATATCAAAATACAAAATAAAATTGTGAAAAAATAAAAATCAGAAAGAGAAAAATCAAAATTATTTTCCATAATTTATTTAAATTTTTTGGAGTTAAAATGAATTTTCTATGAATTTTTGAAGTTTAAAACATTTAAATGTAAAATATTAGAAATAAAATAATAAACCAAAAAAATATGGGTCATCTGATCATTGCCAAAATGCGTTAGTAAACAGATCCAGTGGATCTGGCGCGTTATGCATGTCATTGACTTTATTGGATATCACACCTGATCATTTAATTTTTAAAATAAAACAACTTAAAATGTGGCACGTTGGATGGAGTCTGACTCACTAAAGTAATCAGATCCAAGGGATCCTGAGGCATGCGCATGGTAAGGCAAGCATATTACATCTGTTTCAAAAAATTGATGTGGCTACATGTCATTGGTTAAAGACGGACATGTCATCGTCTTCAACCTCGAGCCAGCCCCAAATCGTATCCCACAAACTGTAAAATTAGCAAACCAGACTGGTACCATTAGATTCGCTCTTCAAGACAATTCTAATGGTACCACTACGCCAAATTTATATAAACTGTACAAGGTTGTGTTTGAAGAAAACCAGAAAAAATAGCGAGTACGAAAATCTGGGATGTCTCACTCAAACCTCAATGAAATTTTAAATTATAAAGAGCACGAGGATCAGAAGGATACATAGAGTATATTAGTCTTTTATTTGGATCAATTTGGCCAAGAAATATACCTGAATGAAGTAGTCAGAAGTTGCTCTGAAACTGGACTTCTATTGATCAATATAGGTCACGATTCTTGAGGATAGTTGTATGGTTGGCTTCAAAGAAGTTTAATGAAGCTAAATAAATGGAGCTTTTGGTGTTTGCAGGTGAGAATGTAAGAAATCAGAAATTCAAATTCAGAGTTTGTATGGGATCTGAACGGGGGTCATTTGGTTATCAAAAGCTTGTGAAAATAGGTGGGATATGCACCTTATTTATAGGAGAGGATGAAGCAACGCTTAAGCGTGCGAATGAGGGTGTAATTGAGGGAATTTGCGTGGACCTGCAACATGAGGAATATGTGACTTATTTTGCACCAAAACTCATCCAAATCATGTGTTTTATGATGCTAAAAGCTTTTGGAAAGTTTCTAAACATGATTATAAGAAAAACGTGCGCAAACATGGTGATTGGAAGCCATATTTGTGAATTTCCAATTCTGACTTGGGAGGAAACTTAGGTTTCAAGATACAATTTTTGAACCAATGTGTGATACGGTGGGAGAGAACTGACTGTTTTTGGAATGCTGGTTTGCATTTTGCGATTGTTTTCGCAAAATGTCGCGGTAAGCAAGAGTCGCCACCGTCTTTTATTTTATCCAACAAGGAAAGGAAAAAAGCATAGAAAAATTCCTTTTTCGAGATGTTTCTCGGGTCTGGGGGGTAGATTATAGAAAGGGAAGGTGTTAGCACCCTTTCTATCCGTGCTTATCCATAGGCTCTTAGGTACTTGCTCAAAGTGTTTTCAAAATTGCTTTTCTTTGTGCTTGTGGGTTTGAAAAAGTTTTTATTTGAAAGGTGTAAGTGCGAAAAGTTTCATTTTGTTTTGAGAGAGAGCAAGTACTTAGGAACCATCTACCTACTCGAAAAAGGAATCAATCTATGCTAATGTCCTTTAGGCAATACTAGCCCACTATTGATGAGTAGGTAGCATCGTCGTTGGAGTTTTAAGGGTCAATTCGATTAAGGGACATGTGGTCACTAAAGCAATGTTAGGAAGCCTTAGCGGTAACCCTAATGTCTTAGATCATTTTTCCGAGGCAACCGTTTCGAGGCAACTATGATCTTTGGACAAGAGGGCGACCTCTAAAACTTCCTATACTCAGTGACCATGTTCGAAGGCAACCAAGTGAGGTGTACCCTAAGAGTTCGCATGTGCGAGTGTATTGTTTCGGTTAATTTATCTTTGTACATGTCATGGGTGAGATATGTTGATTTTAAGTTCATACATTTGATCTTGTCATGCATTCCCTATTATCAAACATCTAACAATTTATAAGTTGCGGAAATTAAATTGCGGAAATTAAAACTAACTATTACAAGGCGTCAGGTATTTACATCGCCAAAAACAACCCTTGAAATTAAATTGCGGAAAATAAAAGAAAGCGATAAAATAATTTAAAGTCCTATTAAAACTATTACATTCCGAGAAACAATTACATCAATATCATAAATGGATCGTATACAGGAAAATTAAATCGGGCGCATTTTTTAGGGTTTTAACTCTTTTGTGAAAGAAAGCATTTTTTGGTTTATTTTTTAATTAAAAGAAATTAAATTAAGTTAACAATTAAATTAATTAATTAATTAATTAATTAAAAAAAAATTGGATTTTTTTGATATTTAAAGAAATAAAATAAATTTGATTTAAAGTTAGTAAAACCTAATTATCTACATTGATTTTAAATATTGCAAAAAAGTATTAAAAGTTAAACCTAATTAAACTAAATAAATTGAATTAATTTATTTACAAAAATAAAATGATGAATTTAATTTTAATAAATAAAATATATTTTTTTGGTTTTTGATTTTTATGAGAAAAATAATTTAATTGGTCAGTTAGAAAATAAAAATAACAATAAACAATAAATAAATAAATAAATAAAAGAAATAACCAAGGGGTTTGGGCCCAGATTGGGGGTGAAATCTGCAATTTAGAGGCCCATTATAAGTAAGCCTGATTGACTTTTCTGGATTCCACGTATGCACTCTGACTAGGCACCATGGTGGATGTTCAATCTTGACCATCAGATTTGGCCTAGAGGCCATCTGGCGCCTGGAGATTTGAAGGAGTATGATGGCCTTCCTCTATGGGTTTGCACCTGATTGCACAATAATACAAAGAAAAATGTAAAGCGCTGGAGGCATGGATCGAACCCCTGACCTCCAGCCAACCATGCCTTGAGAAATGCTCCCCTTGACCACTGGACCACTGCACTTCATTTGTCATTATAATGGATAACAATTGTTATATAACAAAACAAATATTATGCCAGAATTATAAAAAAAATAAGCGCGAAAGTTTGAATTGCCCAATAGGAGGGAGACACGCCTTCGTCTTCCTCGTGGAGACCTGGTTATTTTACCTGCGGATTTTCATCCGCAGCTAAATGCGTAGGTGTCCTCTAAAATCAATTTTAGGCCATTAAAACTCAATCTAAAAACATAGCCATGCTCGTCTCCTTTCCCTGATCATGTCCATGTCCATTATTTGCATCAATTTTGCCTGAAACTGAAACGCCTAAAAACAAGAACCAAAAACCCTAGTTTCGGGTATGGCACTACAGGTCATATAAATACAATTAAATAATGTAGAAAGTTCAGAAATCACACAAGGATCATGAACATGCCAATGATTTGTCAATAAGATGCCAGAATAAGAGATTGCGATTTCAAATACAGGGTCGTGTTTTGAAGGACTTACAACGCTTTTTAGGAGATGAATGGTCTTGCTTTTGGTTGCTACAGACTCAGTGGATGTCCAACAAGAGGTCTACATTGAATTTTTGCTTTGAATTGGCCTCCAAGATTGATTTCAGATTCAAGCATTTTTAAGTTTTTTTTTCAAGTTTGGTTTTGATGTTTATGCCGCCTCCAGGTTCTGAAACTCGTGCCTCCCACTTGTATATCTATCAAGAAATGCATTAAGTCAAGTTTTGGGCTTTGAATCTTTGTGCATTGATGCTTGAAGATGTGATTTGATTCACCATTAAAAAGCTTCCAAATTTGTCCAAAACCCACTTTTTTGTTCATGATATGGCTTGATTCGAATTTGATCATGTCCATAATGATAATTAAGGCCTGTTTCAATCAAAAAGATTCCAAGAGATCAAGATTTGGATTTTATTTGGATTTAAATCGATTAAAAATCAAATAAAATAGAAAAATTAATAATTCGACACAAGACTGAAGATAAGACACGTGTGTAGTGTGACAAGATCAAATCAAATGGAAAAAAGTGGGCCCATTTGACAAAATTTGAAGTTTTGAGGATAGTTGACTTTTGGCAATTTTGGAAAAATGCCCAACTTCAACAATGCATACCTTCTTCAATTTTGAACTTTTGGAGGTGTTCTTGGACTTTTTAGAAACATTGAGATGTCCTATAACCAACCCTTTTGGTCTCATATCATTTTGATATTCCATGCTCAAGTTATAAGCTTTGGAAAAAAATGTGTTTTTGTTGACTTTCAAAAATGACCTATAATGTCCAAATTTGTAACTTTTTGTGAGTGCATTTCTTGATCTTGGGGTGTGAAGACGGATTGTAGGAAATTGCATCCTCTTCAAAATGAGCTTTGGATGGGTCATTTCTCATAAAGTATGAGAAAGTTATGCTTGGTCAAAGTTATGTTTACTTTTCCTACAAAACCCTAATTTAACAACTTTTGAGTCTTGATGAATTTTGAGCAATCCTTGATGAATTATGATCAACCCTTGATCAAATGATGAAATATCCTTCAAAATGAGAATGTTGACAAAAAATATTGAGGTTTGACTGTATTTGGGTCACAATTGACTTTTGCCCTAGCACGGTCGATTTTTGGACCTCTTGAGCAATTGACTGACCAAACTTCCTCTGCAAGGCTTGAAATTTGACATGGATGAACTTTAGAACATATTAGGACATTGGGGAGAACTTGAGGTCATTTGGATGTAAGGACCTTGATGCAACACAAAACCCTAATTTTGAATTGACTGCCTTAGGAGATAGCTTGACTGTCCAACTTTTGAGCAATCTTGAGCCACTTGGAGATTATTCTTGCAATGTCTTGAAAAATATGGGAGGGAAAATTTTGGGGTACAACAGCTGCCCCAGTTCAATCTTCTTAAACCTGAGGATATAGATTGGCTTTCGGGCCTTTCGTGATCCGAAGGTGGAAGATGATTGAACACTAGAGTGCCCAGAAATTTGCACTCGCATGAACTGGTATCAGCATTGTGATGTCGGGAATGGGCTTACAGATGCCATTTGGAGATTGTTGATAGGTGGTCTGAACTTCGACTGGATCGGCATCAGAAAAATCTTTAGGAATCGATTTGACTGGACCATAGAAGGTCTTGTCTTCTTTGACTGGATTGGCGTCAGAAAAATCTTTAGGAATCGATTTAACTTGACCAAAGGAGGTCTTGTCTTCTTTGACTGGATTGGCATCAGAAAAATCTTTAGGAATCGATTTAACTGGACCAGAGGAGGTCTTGTCTTCTTTGACTGGATTGGCATCAGAAAAATCTTTAGGAATCGATTTAACTGGACCAGAGGAGGTTTTGTCTTCTTTGACTGGATTGGCGTCAGAAAAGTCTTTAGGAATCGATTTAACTGGACCAAAGGAGGTTTTGTCTTCTTTGACTAGATTGGCATCAGAAAAATCTTTAGGAATCGATTTAACTGGATCGGCATCAGGAAAATCTTTAGGAATCAATTTAACTGGACCAGAGAAGGTTTTGTCTTCTTTGACTGGATTGTCATTAGAAAAATCTTTAGCAATCGATTTAACTGGACAAGAGGAGGTTTTGTCTTCTTTGACTGGATTGGCATCAGAAAAATCTTTAGGAATTGATTTAACTGGACCAGAGGAGGTTTTGTCTTCTTTGACTGGATTGGCATCAGAAAAATCTTTAGGAATCGATTTAACTGGATCGGCATCAGGAAAATCTTTAGGAATCAATTTAACTGGACCAGAGAAGGCCTTTGACTGGATCGACATCAGAAAAATATTTAGGAATCGATTTAACTGGACGAGGCAAGGTCTTGTAATAACTTCAACTGGATCGGCATCAGGAAAATCTTTAGGAATCGATTTAACTGGACCAGAGAAGGTCTTGTCTTCTTTGACTGAATTGGCATCAGAAAAATCTTTAGGAATTGATTTAATTGGACCAGAGAAGCCCTTTGACTGGATCGGCATCAGAAAAATCTTTAGGAATCGATTTAACTGGACCAGGCAAGGTCTTGGAATCTTCAACAGGATTGGCATCAGGAAAATCTTTAGGAATCGATTTAACTGGACCAGAGAAGGCCTTTGACATAGCTGAGAATTTAACTGCATCTTTCATGAAAGGTAAAGGTCAGTCATATGCAATGCATGATATGGATCAAGCAATGATGTTCTCAACATAAATGAGATTGTATGGTATGATGCGTATATGCATGTATCATGATGTATGGAAATGTAATGTTTTAGCTGGGGAAAATAAATCCCGGATAGCTACTGGAGACAAGAGTTGAATTCTTCGCTTCCGCTGGGGATGGCGAACAAAGATGACTGTGAGAATAAACCTGTAGGAGAAGATAACTCCATTGGGGAAGAAACCGATGAGGAGATTACTCTGTGGGGAAGAGATGCTCTGTTGAAGATTCCACTGATAAACTCCGCTGGGGATGGATTACCGTTGCTGGTGATATTGCATTTGTTGAGGATTGAATTCCGGTTTGTGAAAGGAAAGAACTTCGTTGGGGACGATCTTTCAGTTGCGATTTGCTGGGGATAACCCTGTTAGATTTCTGTGGGGATAATCCTCTGAGTTTTACTGGGAATGATCCTTTGAACTTGGCTGGGGAGATTTATTTTGTACTCCGTTGGGGATAAACTTCCAGATTCTACTGGGGGAGATGATTCAACTCCGTTCGGGAAGATTTTTCAGACCGTGCTGGGAAATATTGACTCCACTGAGGGTATCTTGTATTCTGCCGGGGAATATTCTTATACTCCGTTGGGGAATATTAAGACTGTCGGGGATACTCTTATACTTTGCTGGGGAATATCTTTAAACTCCACTGGGGAATATTAAGACCTTTTTAGTGCTAATGGTAGATCAACTCTGCTTGGGGAGAGCATTGTTGATTCGTTCATAGTTGCAAGGCTTAGCTGGGAGAGCTACCATTACTGCCTTATTCTGCGGGGAGTGAAGGTATCTTAGCCAAATTCTTCGGCTGACTCTACCTTTGTACCTGGTGGACAGAGCAACCATACAACTCGGACAATTCTTATTGCCCCTGTTTCTGATATTACCCATAATTCGTCTTTTGTTTCGCATGTAAATATTTATGGGCAGCAATTAATGTCAAATGCATATATCAAAAATGAACATTGGACGTTCTTTACAAAACAAAACAGAGAAAGGAAAAACAGTTTGAAATTTGTCTGAAAATGAATTTGTATTGATTTTGAAGTTTGGCCTGAAAATAGGCATTTTTGTACAAGAGGTTGACGTCCTAGTAAGAGAACACCGCCGAACAAATAGAATTTACACAATTTGTGAAAAAACTAAACAAAACAGTTATGTGAATAATCCCACTGGGTTCCAACTCTGCTATTGCCTTTATATCTTCGAGCATCTCATCACTTTGTTGTTTGGTTGAAGATGAACCAGATTGATTAGTGTCGTCCGAGCTTGATAGTCGATACTGAAGTCTGGATGCAAGGTGATCCAATGAGACATAGTGTTACGCTTTGATCCCTAATTTTTTCCTGGACCGCCCTTTCGGGTTTTCAGTCCATCGGGATACCCTTTTTTGCCCAAGCCGCTTTTTCAGGTTTTCGACTTACCGGGTGTACAGATTTTTTTCATTTTCATCCCTTATTTTTTCCCGAACCCTTTTGGTTCGCCGGGAAGCCTTTATTTTTGCCTAGGCCAGTCAACCTAGCGGGTCTTTGATTATGCGTAGTATTTTTTCACTATGTCTGCATTGACGGGGTGAGGAAGGTCGTCACCATCCATGGTGGTCAGAATCATAGCTCCGCCTGAGAAAATGTTCTTAACCACAAATGGCCCTTCGTAAGTAGGGGTCCATTTGCCCCTGGGATCGCCTTGAGGTAGGATAATGCGCTTGATTACCAGATCCCCAACTTGATACTCTTGTTGTCTAACTTTCTTGTTAAATTCCTTGATCATCCGCTTTTGGTACGTCTGACCATGACAAATAGCAGTAAGTCTATTTTTGTCGATTAAATTCAGCTGATCGAGCCGGGTCTGAATCCAGTCATCTTTGCTCAAACCTGCATCCTTCATGATCCGAAGAGAGGATATCTGAACTTCAATGGGCAAGACTTCCTCCATGCCATATACCAAGGAATAAGGGGTTGCCCCTGTTGATGTCCGCGCTGAGGTACGGTACCCATGAAGAGCAAATGGAAACATCTCGTGCCAGTCATTGTATGTCACTTTCATCTTCTGCATAATCTTCTTAATGTTCTATTAGTCGCTTCAACGGCCCTATTCATCTTTGGCCGATAGGGAGAAGAGTTGTGATGTTGTATCTTGAATTGCTGGCAGAGCTCAGTGATCATCTTGTTGTTGAGATTGGTACCATTGTCCGTAATGATCCTCTCTGGCACACCATATCGACAGATCAGATTGTGCTGAATGAACTGTGCTACGACGTTCTTGGTTACAGTAGCAAAGGAAGTTGCTTCAACCCACTTCATAAAGTAATCAATCGCTACCAGGATGAAACGATGCCCATTGGACGCTGTAGGTCTGATCTCGCCGATCATATCAATGCCCCCACATTGCAAAAGACTAAGGTTCCGTCAAGACTTTTAGAGGAACTGGAGGTATGTGCACCTTATCAGCATAGACCTGGCACTTGTGACATGTCTGAGAATGCTGATAACAGTCGGCTTCCATTGTGGACCAATAATATCCTACCCAAAGGATCTTCTTTACCATGGCGTGTCCACTGGAATGAGTCCCGAAAGTACCTTCATGTAACTCCGCCATGATCCTTTCTGCTTCTTTCTTATCCACACAACGCAGTAAGGTCGAATCATGGTTATGCTTGTAAAGGATGCCATTGCTGATGAAGAACTTTGCTGCGAACCTTCTCAGAAACTTCTTGTCATTAACAGATGCACCCTCGGGGTATTCCTGAGCCTCAAGATACCTTTTTACTTCGTGAAACCAGGGCTTTTCTGTTACCTCTTCAGTCTCAATGTCACAGCAATGTGCAGGTTCGTCCAATTTTTCAATGATAATCCGAGGAGCTTCGTTGTTCCAATTGACTTTGAACATAGAAGACATCGTAGCTAGCGCGTCCGCTAACTGATTCTCCTCTCTCGGGAAGTGTTCAAAGGTTATCTCCTCGAAATGGGGAAGCAATGTCAACACATACTCCTTGTAAGGAATAAGATTTGGGTGTTTCGTATCCCACTCTCCTTTGATCTGATTGATCATGAGAGAAGAATCTCCGAAGACACTTAAAAACTTAATCCTTAGGTCAATTGCTGCTCGAAGACCCATGATGCACGCTTCATACTCCGCCATGTTGTTGGTGCAGTTGAAACATAGTCGAGCGATAAATGGAGTATGAGAGCCTTTAGGAGATATGATCACGGCGCCAATACCATTACCCAAAGCGTTTGAAGCTCCATCAAAGTACATAGACCATCGGGATCCTTCTTCAGGTCCTTCATCCGGTCCAGTTGTCTCACAATCAGTTACCAACATGATATTCTCTTCCGAGAATTCGAAATTCATAGACTGGTAATCATCCACTGCTTGATGTGCCAAATGGTCTGCTAACACACTTCCTTTGATTGCCTTTTGGGTCGTGTATTGGATGTCATACTCAGTCAAGATCATCTGCAATCTTGCTATTCTTCCGGACAAGGCAGGCTTTTCAAAGATATACTTGATTGGATCCATCTTCGAAATCAATAGAGTAGTGTGAGTCAACATATACTGTCTCAACCGGCGAGCAGCCCATGCCAAAGCGCAACAAGTTTTCTCGAGAAGTGAGTATCGAGTCTCACAGTCGGTAAACTTTTTGCTAAGGTAGTAAATAGCATGCTCTTTTCGGCCAGACTCGTCATGCTGACCCAGCACACACCCCATTGAGTTGTCGAGTACTGTCAAGTATAAGATCAGAGGTCTCCCTTCAACTGGAGGCATCATAATGGGTGGCTCTTGGAGATACTCTTTGATCCTTTCGAAAGCGGCCTGGCATTTATCGTTCCAACGTACCACTTGATCTTTCTTCATTAGCTTGAAGATTGGTTCACAAGTAGAAGTCAGGTGCGAGATGAATCGGGCAATATAGTTCAGTCGTCCCAAGAAGCCTCTGACTTCTTTCTCTATTCTGGGAGCTGGAATCTCCTGTATAGCTTTCACCTTTTCAGGGTCCACTTGAATACCTTTGTTGCTTACAACGAAACCCAACAACTTACCAGATCTCACCCTAAAGGTGCACTTGTTCGGGTTTAACCTCAGCTTGTACAACTTCAGCCTGTCAAATAACTTCTACAGATGGTAAAGGTGTTCTTCCTTAGTCTGGGACCTTGCAATCACTTCGTCTACGTATACTTCAATCTCATGATGGATCATGACATGAAACAAAGCAACCATGGCACGCTGATATGTTGCCCCAGCATTTTTCAACCCAAAAGGCATGACCTTGTAGCAAAAGGTACCCCACTGAGTAACAAAGGTTGTCTTCTCCATGTCTTCGGGAGTCATTTTAATCTGATTATAACCGGAGAAACCATCCATGAAGGAGAAGACCTTATGCTGAGCAGTGTTTTCAACCAAAACGTCGATATGAGGTAGAGGGAAATCATCCTTGGGGCTCGCCTTGTTCAAATCCCTATAGTCAACACACATTCGGACCTTACCATCCTTCTTCGGCACAGGAACCAAATTGGCCACCCACTGAGGGTAAGAAGTAACTACCAGAAAACCGGCGTCAAACCGTTTCATAACTTCAGCCTTAATTTTCTCAGACATCTCTGGACGCATTCGGCGGACCTTCTATTTTACTGGAGGACAGTCTTCCTTGGTAGGCAGGCGATGAACCACAATGTCGGTATCCAAACCAGCCATGTCTTCATAAGACCAAGCAAAGATCTCAACATAGTCATGCAGCATCTGAATCAACTGTTGCTTCACACTAAGCTCCAGATTTGCACCGATCTTAACTTCTTTCTTGTCTATCTCAGTACCCAGATTCACTGATTCCACCGGCTCTTCGTGCGGCTGAATGGCCCTCTCTTCTTGGAGTAACAGTCTTGCAAGCTCACCAGGCACTTCGCAATCATTTTCACCTTCGTCTTCGGCTAAGTTGATCGGATTTTCGAAGTCATAAATGGCAGTAGCAGGGTCGTTACCAGTGAGATCTAGAGTGGATGTGGACCTGTATATGTGAGTGTGTGTAAAATAGTTGTTTTGCAATATATAATAAAGAAAAAGAAGGAGCGCAAAATTTGAAATTCAAGAACGTCCAATGCTTTTATTAATGATATATGAAAATGACAAACATAAATCCCTCAGAAATGAAGCCACGGTGCTCCGGGTAAGACACTGGGCCATAAAGTTTAAAACATTGTCTGTTACAAATTCAAAACAAAAATTTTCATTACTGGGTAACAAAAGTGATAGGGATGAAGTCCTTTTCTATCCAGTTGCTTGGTCCACCGTCGGTCGTAGGATAGATCCAGCTTTCGAACTCAGACTCTTCAACATCGTCTTCAATGGCATTCACTCCTGAGTTGTTGATGAACACGGGAGGTCTTCCGATCCGTGCATTCCGAACTTCCCTTTGAGCTTCTGCAGTGAAACCCAAACCAAACTTGTTAGTCTTCTATGTAAAATCAGGGAGTCGTCCCCAATTTTCACACCCACCTTTCTCGATAACAGTCGGGGCATCCTTAAAGGAAGCCATCTTCATAGGAGAATCTTCAACAACAGTTTCAGCTGATGCTAGTGTCTGGGGAACTTCTTCAAAATGATGAAATGGAGTCTCAATGAACTCCCCATCCATCTCTACATATCGAAAAGAGTTGAGGTGGCTAACCATGTACTCTTCCTCTCCTTGCACTGTCACAATCTTCCCTTTGACCGGGTACTTCAGCTTCTGGTGGAGCGTTAAGGTTACGGCCCCAGCCTTGTGGATCCATGGGAGACCCAGAAAACAAGAATAAGATGGCCAAATGTCCATCACATAGAATCTAGAATTGAAAACCTGAGAACCAACCTTAATCAGAATATCAACTTCTCCGTGCACCATCCTCTTAGACCCATCAAAGGCCCTGACAACAATGTTGCTTGGTTTCAACTCCAACCCTTTGCAATCCAACCGGTCTAGAGATTTCTTAGGCAAGACGTTCAACGAGGAACCAATATCCACCAATACATGAGCGAGAGTAGTGCCCCTGCATTCAATGGAGACATGCAGGGCATCATTGTGATTCTTCCCCTTAGCAGTCAAATCAGCGTCAGAGAAACCCAACCCATTATCAGCAGTTAAGTTGGCCACGCAATCTGCAAACTGATCAGCTGATGTCTCTTGTGGTACGTGGGAAGTCTTCAGAAATGTAATCAGAGCCTTGGCATGGGCCTTTGAGCACAGCAACAGTGACAACATACAAATCTTGGACGGGTTTTTCCCCAGCTGTTCAACTACATTGTAGTCACTCTTTTTGATGATCTTCAGAATATCTTCCATCTCTTGTTTAGAAGCTTCAACAGTAATTGTCTTCGGCGCCTCCGTCTGGGCAGGCACATCAGTGGTGATCCCTTTGCCCCGAGTGTCAGATGGCTCAGCAACAGGGGTAAGAATAGGAACTTGATCAGGAATAGTAGCAGGTACACTGGCAGGTGTAATAACAACAGGTCTTCGGGCAGTTGACAGAGAGATATCAGGTGAGAAAAGTCTTCTGCTGCGGGTGACTTTAGCAGGTCCAACAATATTGTTGATGTCAGTATCAGCATCCAACTCTTTCTTAACTCCATGAAAATAAACATCAGCCCCATAGTGCCAAGGGACAGCTTTATCAGAGGTGTAGGGGATGGGCCCCGGAACAGTGATGATCACAGGTGTGATTCTCGGAACAGATGTAATTCTAACAGGCTTCCTCGAGGGAGCCTTGGAAGAATTATCGAAAATGGTAATGATGGCAACTTCTTCAGTATGAACTAGAGGAACAACAGTCTTCTCAAACAGAATTTCTTTACTATCCATCAGGTGTTGGATACCTGATTTCAAAAGCGGACAACCGGTAGGTAGAATAGAACACATATGGTAACCTTCGTCACAGCCTGGAAATAAACCGGCTAGCAAAAGGTTCTTCTTGACAGTCATCAGAGGGGTAACAATATCATCCACAAAAACCACAAATGAGTCTTCATCTATAGCATTCACTCCATGCTTGGACATAGGAGCAGTCACAACATTAGGCCTTTCGAGCGCCTCAAACTCAATCTCCTTTGCATCAATTAACTCCTGTATCTTATTTTTCAAAGTCCAACAATCATCTGTATTATGCCCCAGGCTATCAGAGTGATAAGCACAGCGGGCATTAGGGTTGTACTTTGGTGACGTTGTATTTGGATTCTTTGGGGCTCCCTTTGGAATCACCAGATTCGTCTTCAGCAACTGTGGTAGAATCTGAGATAAGGTCATGTTGAGACGGGTGAATTGCCTTCGAGGTCTCTCGTCCTTTTGTTGATTATTGTACTGAGGAGCACCATCAGGTTTTGAAATAACAACTGCATTAACAGCTTGGCGGTGTTCAGGTCTATTCTGTCTTTTTGAACTGTAGTCAGCACTGGACTCTTTCTTAAAGGGCTTCTTCTTGGTGCTTGATGAGGAACCCTTTTGTATCTTACCAGCCTTAATACCAGCCTCAATCCTTTCACCGGTCAAAATTAGCTCTGTAAACCCAGATGAAGAACTCCCGATCAAATGGTTAAAAAATGGACCAGACAAAGTCCCAGAAACATATCCACAAGCTCCCGATCAGCCAAGGGTGATTATACTCTTCCAGTGAGGTCCCTCCACTTCTGAGCATAATCTTTGAATCCTTCACCCGTTCCCATTGACATACCCTGGAGTTGGGTACGCGTGGGAGCGAGGTCGGAGTTGTATTGGTACTGCCTGTAGAAAGCAGTAGCCAAATCTTCCCAACTGGGGATACTGGCTCCGTCCAACTGGTAGAACCACTCAAGCTGAGTCCTTGAGAGACTGTCTTGAAAGAAGTGGATCCATAGGTTTTTATCAGCAGTGTACGGCTGAATCTTCCTCACATATGACCGGAGGTGCAGCTTCGGACAAGAAACTCTGTCATACTTAGCAAAGGTTGGTGCCTTGAACTTGTGGGGAATCACCACCCCAGATGATAGACCCAGATCACCAAAATCCAAACCAGGAACTTTCTGAACTTCCATAGCACTCAACCGGTCTTCCATTTGTTTGTATCTATCCTCAACAGGAGGATACTGGTCTTCGTTGAAATCCGTCTCGTTGTCGGAGACCAAAGGGCTAGGAGCCCTTCTTTCTTCCTGACTATCTTTCCTTCCAGATGAGGTGGTCAAATCAACTTCATCCCGAAGCCTGTTTCCAAACCTGTGACCTGTGTTAAACAGGATTTTCCTCTTCTTCTTCTTCTTCTCTTTCAGAATCAGGGTCTTCAGATCTTGCTGACCCTTAGCTAGATTCATTAACAGCTCTTGGAATTGGGCATTCTGGGCCTGTAGGGCCTTGATGGCTTGCTCAGTTGAAGGTTCAGCAGACATGATGAGTGCTGAAATAAACAGCAAAGAAGATAAGAGACCTGTAATGGGTACCTGTTTATGAAGTGCATGGGATGAAATGCGTATGATTATGATTTCAAAGACAATCGGGAGATTCAAATTTGTAAACCAGAAAGGAAACATACTTTATTAGATAAACTTTGGAATTCAAATTGTTCAACTGATGCCCTTAAGGCGTTACATGAAAGGAAATACTGAAAAGTAAATAAAAACTGGAAAGGAAATCAACAAAGGTCAATCAATGCTCCCATGGTCTCTTCTTGTCAGTGCGGACATAGTCATTTAGGATCCGCACGTTCTCCAACTGCCTAGTCAACTTCTGGATCTTCTGCTCTTGCTCGTTGAACTTCTCTCGATAAGAATCACATTCTTCCCTAAGCTGCATCCAAGATCTTTTCAGTGCCCCAATGTCAGTGGGCATATGAGGATGGAGGATGGTTGGAAGAACCCCTTCTTCGTTAGCAAATTCAACAATGATAGGACGGACGGCTTCATAAGGCATACCCAGCTTTTAGGCACGGATACGGACCCATCTGAGATATGGCTCTATCAGAAGTGAAGTCTTTGGGCCCAGCTCGTGCGGATCAGATTGGTGAACTCTATCCCAAGCCTTTATGAATCTGCGACGTTGCTCGTCGCTATCCCCTTGAAAATCAAAGATGATACTAGGCATTAGCAGCTCATAAGGTCCTTCTCTTCTGGCTCGCCCAAACTGACGTAGAGCTAAGCATGGGTTGTAAGAAATTCCTCCACAAGTTCCTATCAATGGAACATTAGGGTACTCCCCACAGCGATCAATGATAGTCACCTCGTCCATACCCTTGAGAGTCCAAATGATGTCATTATGCGAGAGAGATATAACCCTATAGGCCAAACCCATGCCTTCTTTGTTCTTCAGCACTGACTTGGGAAGGTGCGAAATAAACCACCTTGCCAACAACGGAACACAACATATCAAGGTTCCCCGCTTTCGGGCAGTACGAGCATAGAGATGATGAAGAATGTCACCCAAGAGAGTGGGTACAGGATTACGAGAGATGAAGATCTTTACCGCATTCACATCAATAAAGGAGTCGGGATTCGGAAACAATACCAAACCATATATCAGAAGAGCCAGAATATCCTCGAATGCCTTGAAGTCTAGACTACCCCATAAATAGTTAGCCTTACCAACCAAAAACTTATTCAGAAAGCCCTTTGCTCCACTTCTAGTCTCCCAATTAGCCATTACCTCCTCTTTGGTCAAATGAAGGGCTGCAGCAATCTCTTCGGGCCTAAGAATCTTCTCCCAACCAGTAAACAGGGTCTGCCCCAGAACAAAGATACCGAGCAGCTCATAGAACTCTTCTAGGGTGGGAACCAATTGGTAGTCCTGAAAAGTAAAGCAATGGTACAACGGATTATAGAACTGGACTAGGACACTCATCATCTACTTGTCCAATTTGGAGGTGACCAAACTGAGAAGATAACCATGCCTCCTGATGAAGGAAGTAGTGTCAGGCATCTTTGCAACCAACTCTTTAAGCAAGGTGGGAACTTGAACAAAGTTGATCCGGATGGTATTCTTACGCATGGGCATCATGATGACCTACAAAACAGAACAAAGATGAATCCCTCCTGTCTTTGAAATAGGTTAGTCCAATGCAAGATGTATGCAATGTTATGATATCATAATGTCTTGATAGTAAGCACACCACAATTATCCACAAACAGCAAACATGGTGAAGGCACACAAGTCACACAAAAGAGCCCTTAGATTTCAGGCTGGCAAGGAGCTTAGGTACTACCCTCTTTCAGTTCAGTTGGTTTAAACCTGTCCTAAAAATAGTAACCGGGTTCTAGAGGATCTCAATATGACTGACTACCCTCAATCGGTCATAATTCTAGTTTAGCAACCTTTTCTTGCAGCCGGAATCATCGCGAGAGTTTAGTCTCAATGAGTGTAGCATACTGCTACTGTTCTATGGCCAAGTTGGTCAATTTAAAGGTTCTAAGGTCAGTTGGTGCTTAATGACCCCTTATAAGACCCATATTCTCCTTGTTCCAACACAAGGGATATCGGTACAGACTAAAGTGCCACACCAACGTAGCTACTGCTTCAACCGTATCGGTCTACGTCGTACAGTTCCGTCACAGTTTATTGCTACTTACCTAAAGGGTACCCCCATGTCCGAGTTAGGATCTATAGTAACTCCGATACAAGCCCACAAATATAACGCATACAAAGCAAACAATTGAAAACACAATGATCTAATCCTAAGGTACAACCCACTTATTAAGACTATCCCCAGCAGAGTCGCCAGTTCTGTGATACGGTGGGAGAGAACTGACTGTTTTTGGAATGTTGGTTTGCATTTTGCGTTTGTTTTCGCAAAATGTCGCGGTAAGCAAAAGTTGCCACCGTCTTTTATTTTATCCAACAAGGAAAGGAAAAAAGCACAGAAAAATTCCATTTTCGAGATGTTTCTCGGGTCCGGGGGGTAGATTATAGAAAGGGAAGGTGTTAGCACCCTTTTTATCCGTGGTTATCCACGGGATCTGATAACGAGAAATCGTATCATATCTTTACTATGAAATTAAACTGCTTTATATCGTATTGACCCGATTAACTCCCGAATACTCCGAGTTTTGTATGATTTTATGCAGGTACAACATATCTCAGCTCAAACAAGAAAGAAACATGAAACATACAAGATTGCGGCCAAGACCAGAAGAGAAAAGATAAATCTGTCAAAAATCCAAAATTTGCTGTTATTACGGTCGTCACACCCTTGCCACAACCGTAAGACACTTTAGAAGCATGTTACGACCGTCATGCATTGGCCACGACCGTAACGCACTATTTCATGGAATCTGCACGTAACACACCAGCCACGACCGTAACAAGCATTTTATTAGTTATTTTGAACGTGCAGTACGTGGTCAAGTAACGAAGCATGCATGTGTGCCTTATTTTTCTCCAACGACCAAGACCACCTTCTCCTTATTTTTCTCAGCAAGCCAAGAATCTAGCAACGTGAAATATAATCCCAACTGTATTCGTTCTCTATAAATAGCTTGGACTTAAAAGAAGAAGGAGGGGAGTTCAGTTCAGAAAATTCTTGCGGAAGCTCTGCCGATTTAAAACCCAATTCTATTTTCCGATTTTATTTTGTTCTTGTTATTCCCTTTCCTTTCAGAACCTTTAATAGCATTTCCAACATCAGGAAATTGCTATTGTAGTTAGGATTTCTTTCAAGCCTCAGCATTTTGTTTATTTAATTTTCATTCCGACGTTCCGATCTTACCGGCTTGTGGAAGAAGGATCTAGGATATTATTGCTTTTCAGGTTTTTTATCGTATTCAACATAATTGCAATTTATTTATGTTAAATTTCTGTTCTTTATTTATAATGCATGTGGTATTGTTTTCTGATTTTATTTCCCGCATTTTAATTCCAAGCATTATGAGTAGCTAAATACCCGTAGTTGGGGTGTGATGAAATAACCGAATGAATTAATGTATTTCTAAGCTAAAACCTTAATTAACTTAATTTCTGGCCGTGACTTTTTATAATTAAAAATTAAGCTTTTTGTTACGAGAGTAAGGAAAGTAAAATAGGGAGAAATCAAGACCACGAGAGTGTGAGGTTTTAACCGGATAGCTAAAGTTAGGCATTCGATTTAAATACAGCGAGGGCGCTTTAAAACGAATTAGATTGATTTAGTTTTCAAAAAGATGCTTTCTAAACACTTATGGGCTAGCGAGAGCAGACATTTGGCTTTAGGAGTATGATCCGAGGTAAGACCACGAGAGTGTGAATCGAGGGTTTTTAAACTGATAAGTACTACGGAACAATTTAAGTTAAATATTTTTATATGCTTAGGTACAATTTAATTCGCATAGGTTTAAAACATTACACTCCGACCACTTTAATATTATAATTCTTTTAATTGAATTTAGTTTCTCCTTTAGTTTTAAACTTCTAAAAACCAAACGTGACCATTTCCGCCTTAGCTAAACTAACCTATTTCATAACACTAGAGTGATTACGAAGTCCCTGTGGGTTCGACATCTTTTTATTACTACCGCGATAGATTGTGCACTTGCAGTTAAGATACTGTTAGACACATTAGGTCAATCGCACATCAAGTTTTTGGCACCGTTGCCGGGGACTTTAGTTTAGTCACTAGTGTATTCTGAAAACAACGTTGTCTAGACTAAGGCAACTTTTTATATTTCCCTCTGTTGTATGCCAAACACTCGTTCTCAAAGCGAGCCTTTGCATCTACAAATTAATGATATCGAGCGTTACTTAAGATTAAGATGCTGAATTCAAGAATACCGATCTCTCAACAATCTTCCTCCGACTAAAATTCCTGATATCCCGTTACCAGAATTTATCGAAGAATCGACAATGGCTGACGTACCAAATCCGCCTCGTGCTCTTAAGGACTACGCAGTTCCTTCGCAAGCGGAACCTCACAACAGCATTGCCGCTCCTGCTATTGCTCGAACGATTTCGAGCTAAAACCTTCGCTTTTATCCGCCGTTCAGCAGAACCAATTTTCTGGATCTCCTACTGACGACCCTAACCTACAACTGTCAGTGTTTGTGCAGTACGCAGACACTGTAAAAGCGAATGGTGTAAACCTTGAGGCGATACGATTGCGCCTATTTCCTTTTTCTTTAAGAGACAGAGCCCGAGCCTGGCTCCAATCTCTTCCTTCAAATTCAATCACCACATGGGATGAATTGAAGAAAGTCTTCTTGGCTAGATATTTCCCACCAAGCAAAACTGCTATGCTTAGAGCTAACATCAATGGTTTTAAACAAAAAGATAATGAATCACTTTTCGAAGCATGGGAATGTTACAAGGATATGATTAGACTATGTCCTCATCATGGTTTAGAAGAATGGCTAATCATTCATACGTTTTATAACGGTCTCTTGTATAACACAAGATTGACTATAGACGCTGCTGCTGGTGGCGCACTGATGGATAAACCATATGCCGAAGCAAATCAACTTATCGAAAGTATGGCCCATAACCACTATCAATGGGGAAGCGAAAGAGCTAATGTGGAGAAATCCCAAACCAAAGGTGGAATGTCTGAAGTGAATATTCTGGACCAAGTCAATGCTAAAGTGGAAGCTCTTACCCAAAAGTTAGAAAACCTTACCACTACTCCTGCAGCTACCGTAGCTGCAGTTGTCCAAACTTGCGATCTATGTGGTCTTCAATCACATCCTGCTCCAGAATGCCCACTTCTAACGGGAGTTCCATCTGAACAAGCAAATTATGTACAAGGGAACCCTTATAGCAATACCTATAACCCTGGTTGGAAAAATCATCCTAATTTTTCATACAAAAGTAACAACGCGTTATACGCACCTGGACAAGCTCCTGCCACACCACCCGGTTATACAAAAGCTATCCCAAATCATCTTGGTAATGGACCTAATACTCCTAGGAAATCTAACCTAGAAATCATGATAGAACACTTCATTGCTTCCCAAGCTCAGACTAATAAAGACGTTATAAATCAGAATTTACATACTAATGAGCAGATAAAACAATTAACTAGAAAATTTGATGCTTTAGCAACCCATAACAAGATGCTTGAGACGTGAATTTCACAGGTAGCTCAACAACAAGCACCTACTGCAGCACCGGCTGGAATTTTTCCTGGTCAACCACAGCCAACCCAAAAGGACATGCTAATGCTGTGATACTGAGAAATGGAAAAGAACTCGATGGACCTGTTGACCCAAGACTAGAAAGTCTAGCCATGTACCAAAAACAGAGCGAGCCGACTGAAAAAGCCAATGAACCTAAAGAAAAAGAAAAGGAAAACGAAACTCAAGAGGCAGTGGAGCAAGAGAAGCCTTATGTACCTCCACCGCCTTATAAACCACCAATTCTGTATCCTCAGAGACTTACAAATTCCAAAACGATGGGCCAATTCAAGAAATTCGTTGAACTTCTGAAACAACTCAATATCACAATACCTTTTACAGAAGCCATCACTCAGATGCCCTCGTACGCTAAATTTCTCAAGGAAATTCTATCTAACAAGAAAAAAGATAGAAGATAATGGAACAGTTACACTCACTGTCGAGTGTAGCGCGATCATTCAAAACAATATGCCTCCTAAGTTAAAAGACCCAGGTAGTTTCTCTATACCTTGTAATATTGGAAAGTTTGTCATAGACAAAGCTCTATGTGACTTAGGAGCAAGTATTAGCGTCATGCCCCTATCTATCTGTAAAAAGCTAGAGATGGGAGAACTCAGACCCACGAAAATGTCCGTTCAATTAGCTGACTGATCAGTTAAATACCCTGTAGGTATATTGGAAAACGTTCCAGTTAGAATAGGTCAATTCTATATCCCGACCGATTTCTTCATCATGGACATAACCGAGGACTCAGTTACCCCTATCATATTAGGAAGACCCTTCCTAGCCACCGCCAGAGCTATAATTGATGTAAAGAAGGGCAGACTAACATTCAAAGTTGGAGAAGAAAAAGTGGAATTCATCCTTACTCAATTCTTACAAACACCAGCCATGAACGACACATGTTATCTTCTAGATGTCATAGACGAGTGCGTAAGAGAGATGGAAGCAGAACAGACGAAATATTCTGAGATAATGGAAATCCAAACCCCTCCAATATTCGAAAACGATGACAGTCTAAACGAAAGCTTAGCACTCACGCCCGATCATATGCCATGCCCGAAGAACCCCAGTGTAGAATTGAAAATCTTACCTAAGAATCTAAGATACGAATTCCTTGATAACGAACACACGCGACCAGTAATAGTAAACTCCAACTTAGGAAAGCTCGAAACTGAAAAACTTTTAGACGTCCTAAGGCGGTACCCAACCGCACTAGGTTATAACATATCTGATTTGAAAGGAATATGTCCTTCAATTTGTATGCACCGTATTATGCTAGAAGAGAATTGTAAAACCTCTAGAGAACCTCAAAGAAGGATTAACCTGATTCTTAGCACTGTAGTCAGAGATGAAATTACAAAGCTTATGGAAGCTGGAATCATATACCTGATCTCTGATAGTAAGTGGGTGAGCCCAGTACATGTGGTGCCCAAGAAAGGAGGTATCACCGTTGTTAAGAACGCAAAAGGCGAACCAATAACGTAAAGAGTAGTCAATGGACATAGAGTGTGTATAGATTATAGAAAACTAAACAAAGCCACTCGTAAAGACCATTTTCCTCTACCCTTCAAAGACCAAATGCTAGAACGGTTAGCCAAGCATTCATATTTCTGCTATCTAGACGGTTACTCCGGATTCTTTCAAATTCCCATTCACCCTGACGATCAAGAAAAGACTACTTTCACGTGTCTGTATGGAACATTCGCATATAGACGAATGCCTTTCGGATTGTGTAATGCCCCAGTGACCTTCCAACGATGTATGATGTCAATCTTTGAAGATTTTATAGACAACATCATGGAAGTGTTCATGGATGATTTCTCAGTGTGCGGGGAAAGTTTCGAAGGATGCCTATCAAACCTAGAGAAAGTCTTAGAAAGATGTGTAAAAGTAAACCTCGTGCTCAATTGGGAAAAATGCCATTTCATGGTCAGAGAAGGAATCGTACTAAGACATGTCATATTCAATAAAGGGATTGAAGTTGACAAAGCCAAAATAGAAGTCATAAAAGAACTTCGACCACCTAAGACCGTCATAGAAATACGAAGCTTTTTAGGACACGCCGGTTTTTACCGGCGATTCATTAAAGATTTCTCAAAAATTACTAAACCACTTATCGGTCTGTTAATGAAAGACGTTGAGTTCGTATTCGACGATGATTGTCATAAAGCGTTTGAAACTCTAAAATCAGCCCTTATCACCGCACCAATCATGCAACCACCCGATTGGAATTTACCCTTCGAAATCATGTGCGACGCGAGTGATTACGCCGTAGGCGCGGTTCTTGGACAAAGGAAGGACAAGAAACTACACGCCATTTACTACGCTAGTAGAACGCTAGACCCAGCCCAAATTAACTATGCCACGACTGAGAAAGAGTTGTTAGCAGTCGTCTTCGCGCTTGACAAATTCCGTTCCTATCTAGTAGGAGCGAAAATCATCATCTACACAAACCACGATGATATAAGATATCTATTAAATAAGAAAGATGCAAAACCAAGGCTCCTCATATGGATCCTACTTTTGCAAGAATTTGACTTAGAAATTAAGGATAAAAAAGGGACCGAAAATGTCGTAGCGGATCACTTGTCAAGATTGGAAGATATAAAACCCGAACAAGTGCTGATTAACGACGATTTTCCATATGAACAACTGATAGCCCAAATAAGGAGAGACCTGGCTCAGTTAAACCTAAACGGACCAAAACCCAAGGAAGCCGTAAAAGTAATCCATGCAACCATGGGACTGCCATGGTATGCCGACATAGTTAACTATCTAGCTGCAAACGCGCTCCCACCAGACCTTACCTACCAACAGAAAAAGAAATTCTTCCACGACCTCAAATACTACTATTGGGACGAACCCTTACTGTTTAAAAGAGGACCAGACGGAATCTTCCGTCGATGCATACCCGAAGAAGAGATAGAAGGTGTCATTTCCCACTGTCATTCATCTCCTTACGGGGGACACGCAAGCACTTCCAAAACTTGTGCAAAGATCTTACAAGCTGGCCTATTCTGGCCTAATCTATGGAAAGATGTCCACATCGCTGTTAGAAATTACGATCGGTGTCAACGCACCGGTAATATTTCAAGACGCGATGAAATGCCTCAAAGAGGAATCCTAGAGGTAGAAATCTTCGGCGTATGGGGAATTGATTTCATGGGACCCTTCCCATCTTCTTTTGGAAACAAATATATACTCGTCACGGTCGATTATGTTTCAAAATGGATTGAGGCCATAGCCTCTCCTACAAATGACACACGAGTGGTAATCAAACTCTTTAGAAACATAATCTTTCCAAGATTCGGTGTACCGAGACTCGTCATTAGTGACGGTGGCTCCCATTTCATCTCAAAGATATTCGACAAATTACTATTTAAGTATGGAGTGAAACATCGTATAGCGACACCATACCACCCACAAACCAGTGGACAAGTCGAAGTCTCAAACAGAGAAATTAAGCAGATCTTAGAAAAAACTATAGCCACATCCAGGAAAGATTGGTCATCAAAGCTCAACGAAGCTTTATGGGCCTATAGGACGGCCTACAAGACCCCTATAGGAACTACACCCTTCAAGCTCGTATACGGAAAATCCTGTCACCTCCCAGTAGAATTAGAACACAAAGTGTATTGGGCAATTAAAACGCTCAACATGAACTACACTGCTGCGGGAGAAAAACGAGTCTTGGATTTAAATGAATTAGAAGAATTAAGATTAGATGCTTATGAGAATGCTAAAATATACAAAGAGAGAACTAAAAAATGGCATGATAAGCGTTTATCTAAGAAAGAATTTAGTGTGGGAGATGTCGTACTATTATTTAACTCAAGACTTAGGCTCTTCCCTGGTAAATTAAAATCTAGATGGTCAGGTCCGTATGAAATTACAAAAGTGTTCCCTAGCGGAGCAATAGAAATTAAGGGTAGAAATACTGACCCGTTTACAGTAAACGGGCAGCGGTTAAAAATATACAATAACATTGAAAATAGAGACTATACGAATAGTCTAAGACTTTTAGAATTGCCCAATATTTCACCCGAATAATCTGCTGCTAGGCACTATGTCAGGCTTTTGACGTTAAAAACAGCGCTAAGTGGGAGGCAACCCACTTATTTGTTAATTGTTATTTGATTCTATTTTTTTTTTATTTTATACTTTTCGTTTTTGCATTTATTCCTATTTAAGTTTTATTTTTCATTTTCTTTCTTTTGTTATAATTTTCATAAAACTGCTGTTGATTTCAAAAATAATCTTAATTGCCACAGGATCTCTGAAAAGTTTTTGTTTCTCTTCTACCTTCTCTCCTGACTTGTTTCCCTGACTAACACTAACCATGGAACCAAAACCACATAATTTCTTGGAAACCACCTTTAGAGGTAGAAACCAAAAGAGAAAATTCGAGGAATTATCAAAAAGAAACATTGGTATGACAATTTATTATGATGAACCCACTATGAATGCTTTAGGTATATTGGATAGTGTTCTGTACTTGTTTAACCAGCTGGGGTGGGAAAAAGCCCACATTAAGAATAGGTTTGTCACCTACCGTGAGCTCACCTTTGAATTTCTAATCTCACTAGTCCATATACCCGAACATGGAAAATGAACCCGAAAAGGATTTATAAGTTTCCGTCTCTTTGGCATTGATTTTTTTTACACTCATAAGGAACTAGCTGACCTGTTAGGATTCCCTAGCGGCCCTTTTGCTTACTCTACTACCCAGGTTGAACTGATGGATATTGAGCTAGATTACTTTTGGGGGACTTTAACTGGTAATTATCACCCTGATCCGGATAACATGGATAATGATGAGATACATAACCCTGCTATCCGCTACTTTCATAAGATTCTAGCCCACATTGTATTCGGGAAAGAGGAGAACTGTACTGCAGTGTCTAAGGACGAGATATTTTTACTATATTGTATGAACCAAGGCCAACCCGTTAATGCCGTGCCATTCCTAATGCAAACCTTTTACCGCATTATCGATAACCCTGATGAACCAATCATCATAGGTGGCCTGGTCACAATGATTGCAAATGCCCTTAGCCTTAGATACCAGCTGAATAGGTGCCCACATTTTGGTACGATTCGTCCTATGAATATTGCTTTTTGCTTTGACCGCCGTATAATAGCAAACCATGATCACCCACCTTATGAGTATTTGATAAGAGATGAAGTTGTAAACCTATTCACCCTTCCAAACCATAACAAAGTAAGTGTCAATAACCATGATAACTGGCTTTATGAGCTAAACCCACCCGACCACCCTCCTACACCTGAGACACCATAAGATTATCAAATTCATGATGATGTTATGTCCGACATGGGTGACCCTGAGACTCCTCCTGGTTACTACGAAAACTTCAACATGGCAGAGGCCCATGAAGCCTCTGAAACAACCAAGAAGGATTACACTGATAATCTGAATAAAATTGTTACCACACTTGATACCTACCAGACTAACATTAATGGAATAAAAGATGAAATAAAAAGCATGCATTTGGAGATAATCGGATTAACTGACATAACCGTGGAGCAATTTTATCACATTTATAATACACTCGAAGACATAAAAGCAAAGCTTGGATGAACTCACAAAAAAGCAGCTCTAGTTTTATATTTCCTTTTGTTTTGTTTCTAGGAAGTTTCCCATTTTCGCATATTTTCAGTTCGTTTTAATTTGGAACAAATTTACTTTTATGTAGTTTTTGAATTTCTGGTGTTGAACAAGCAAATTTATGGAATCAAAGTTTCAGTTATTTAGTATTCATTTGCTAGTTTCATTTATGCCAATTATAATGCTATACATAAAATTATGAGCTTTGCTCTGATCGATTGATGTTTTGATGTTTTGGAATATATATATATATATATATATATATATATATATATATATATATATATATATATATATATATATATATATATATTTGCATTTGCTTGGTATAACACTGAATGTATACTGCCATTGAAATGCCTCTGTGTAAAGATAGGATGTTGCAGAATTGGTACAGAACTGTCTGCTAAAAATTACATATTTTACTGATGTTACGACCGTCACAACCCCCTTACGATCGTCACACGCCTTTTAGCGTGTTACGACCGTCATGCCTGTCTTATGACCGTAACACGGGTTATATCAGTAACCCCTATAGCAGACAGAAGCTCTTCTTCTTCAACCTTTCCCTCTTCCTCCACTACTTCAAAACCGTCCCACTACCTCCATCAATCCCCATTCACACCACTTAACTCACCATTATTCTCCACTAATTTTCAAACTTCCCATTACTTTCCCTCATTATATATACATCTCATAAACCGTATCCCTCACCAATTCCGACCCACAACCCACTCTCTCTAACACTATTGCATGCAAAAATGGCAAACATAAACCAGCAAATTCCAGGCATCCACTTACGCGATGGTGAACAAGGTGAAACCCAACGCACGAAGTTCTTGAAGTTTCAATGCCGAGGCCTCCATCCCACTAGGTAAGTCGACATTAACTGCCTCAGAGACCTTGGATTGCTTCAAAGTGTCCAACATCTCCTTCAAAATGTCAACCTTTGGACCCTCTGTAGCCAGCCCCAACCCACGTACGAGAATCTCACTCTCGAGTTCCTCAGTTCCTTCTGCTACATCACTCCTAATGGTCCAACAAATCAACTTACTGGTGCGGTAAGGTTTCGCATTTTCGAAACCGAATACGACTTCTCTCAGAATGCATTCGGTCGATTACTCGACTTCTGTACTGATGAAGGCGCTCACCTCCGTGTACCTGACACCTTCCATGAGGAATCCTTTAATCTATGGCATAGCCTGACCAACAACCGTGCTAGCTCCTACGATCACCTCAATGCCACACAAATTCACAATCCCGCCATTCGCTATTTCCATTGCCTCCTGTGCAATACCATTTTCGCAAGGGATAGTAACCGTAAGCTCAACTCCAAAGAGCTATTCTTCATGCATTGCGCGTTTACCGATCAGAAAATCAACGCTGCACCCTTCCTCTTGGCCCATATTCATTCCATTTGAACTCGAGGCGGAAAACCTTTCTACTTCGGAGGGCTTGTCACTTCTGTTGCCTTGGCTTTGAATCATGGTGACACCCTTGCCCATCTGCCCTCCAGAGCACCGGTTTTGCTCACCTTGGACCATTGCAAATCTCCTCATCTCATTCACGAGCGGGACGACGGCAAGTTCAATCCAGTGATCCGTAACGTTGTTTATTCTAACATTGTTCTGCCTTGCAGGGACCGTATCGACCCACAAAACCGAGCCAATTGGCTATTTGATGCCCCTGACAGCCATGCTCCCGTGCACGATGACCAGCCGGATGCTCCAACTGATGAGATCCAGGAGGAATTGGACCGCGAAGCACCTACTCCCGACATTCCCGATTCCTCTTCTGCACCACCTCCTTTCACTATGGAGGACATCCTCAGAGCCCTCCATCAGCAAAATCAGATGGGTGTAGATCTTGAAAGGAAGCATCAGGAGCAGTATGACACTCTATATGCACAGAACGTCCAAATTCTGAGCGGCCAGCGCAACGTCAACGAGAAGCTGGACGAGGTTTTCTCTGAGCTTAACGCCTTACGGATGGACGTAACCGATCTTGGCTCGCATGATACCAACCTTGAGGCCACACCTACCCGATGCTCCCGCACCCGAAGCAGAGGCAGAGGCCACCAGTAGTTTTCTTTTGTTTTTGTTTCTGTATTTCATTCATTTCCCTTTCTGTACCGTTCTTCTATTTGTAATCCTTCCTACCATATATCATGACATTGAGACAATGTCTGATATAGTGTGGGAGAGGCACTATGCTTTTCATTCCGCATTTTCTTCATGTTGCAAATTCTAGTAATTTTATGGTAATTTTATGATATTTTCAAGTTTTTCAAGTTTTCCCCGTATTATAAGCCATACAAAAAAAAATTCTCTGTTCGCATAGCTCGACATACCTACCTTAAACGGAAACCTAGTTAGGAAGACGAGAACGAGTAAACAAAATCAATACGATTATGACACTGCAAACATCCTGCTTATGCAACCCGTTTAAACAAAACGTTATACGTACACCTCGATTTTTAAGTTCTGAAGTAACCCCTAGTAGTTTATACTAGCAGTCAGCACCGTCTGGACACAAACCACGTGGGGAGCCGATGAATATAAGTGTTTGATGCCTAATCAATGAAACACCCTTCTCATCTCGATGCTAAGCAAAGAAAATCTTGTGCCAAAAGACAAAGATCGCATATGAGACATAAGTATAAGAGAAGAAGTCCATTGTTGGTTGGTTCAGAGGTATCTGGTTCTGAACTTGGTAGGGCGTGCTACGGATCGATCCCCCGCAACCTCCGATTTGGAAAAATATAGGGTAACCACATCCGTGTACTAGACCCCGTGACAAAAATAGGATCAAAGTCACTAACCGGCTACTCCACTACGTGCGTGCAAAGACAAAGCGCTTAATGTGATTGCGCCAGAATGAAACCGGGCGAAAAAGCACGAGAGGATCGAGGTTGAAATGTGATGAAATGATTAAGCGGTTTGTTAATGTGGAAAGACGCGACTCAATTGTGTCATTGGCGTATCACTGACGTTTTACTCAAGTACCGGCCGACGGACGATTGGTTTTATGTGTTTTATCTCAAAAATTAAAGGTATGTCGTGCATGTGCGCCTGACGAACACTTGTCCAATTTTTACAACTATTTGCTTGAGGACAAGAAAAGGTTTAAGTATGGGAGGATTTGATAACGAGAAATCGTATCATATATTTACTATGAAATTAAACCGCTTTATATCGTATTGACCCGATTAACTCCCGAATACTCCGAGTTTTGTATGATTTTATGCAGGTACAACATATCTCAACTCAAACTAGAAAGAAACGTGAAACGTACAAGATTGCGGCCAAGACCAGAAGAGAAAAGATAAATCTGTCAAAAATCCAAAATTTGTTGCTATTACGGTCGTCACACCCTTGCCACAACCGTAAGACACTTCAGAAGCGTGTTACGACCGTCATGCATTGGCCACGACCGTAACGCGCTATTTCATGGAATCTGCACGTAACACACCAGCCACGACCGTAACAAGCATTTTATTAGCTATTTTGAACGTGCAGTACGTGGTCAAGTAACGAAGCATGCATGTGTGCCTTATTTTTCTCCAACGACCAAGACCACCTTCTCCTTATTTTTCTCAGCAAGCCAAGAATCTAGCAACGTGAAATATAATCCCAAATGTATTCATTCTCTATAAATAGCTTGGACTTCAAAGAAGAAGGAGGGGAGTTCAGTTCAGAAAATTCTTGCGGAAGCTCTGCCGATTTAAAACCCGATTCTATTTTCCGATTTTATTTTGTTCTTGTTATTCCCTTTCCTTTCAGAACCTTTAATAGCATTTCCAACATCAGGAAATTGCTATTGTAGTTAGGATTTCTTTCAAGCCTCAGCATTTTGTTTATTTAATTTTCATTCCGACGTTCTGATCTTACCGGCTTGTGGAAGAAGGATCTAGGATATTATTGCTTTTCAGGTTTTTTATCGTATTCAATATAGTTGCAATTTATTTATGTTAAATTTCTGTTCTTTATTTATAATGCATGTGTTATTGTTTTCTAATTTTATTTCCCGCATTTTAATTCCGAGCATTATGAGTAGCTAAATACCCGTAGTTGGGGTGTGATGAAATAACCGAATGAATTAATGTATTTCTAAGCTAAAACCTTAATTAACTTAATTTCTGGCCGTGACTTTTTATAATTAAAAATTAAGCTTTTTGTTACGAGAGTAAGGAAAGTAAAATAGGGAGAAATCAAGACCACGAGAGTGTGAGGTTTTAACCATGATAGCTAAAGTTAGGCATTCGATTTAAATACAGCGAGAGCGCTTTAAAACGAATTAGATTTATTTAGTTTTCAAAAAGATGCTTTCTAAACACTTATGGGCTAGCGAGAGCAGACATTTGGCTTTAGGAGTATGATCCGAGGTAAGACCACGAGAGTGTGAATCGAGGGTTTTTAAACTGATAAGTACTACGGAACAATTTAAGTTAAATATTTTTATATGCTTAGGTACAATTTAATTCGCATAGGTTTAAAACATTACACTCCGACCACTTTAATATTATAATTCTTTTAATTGAATTTAGTTCCTCCTTTAGTTTTAAACTTCTAAAAACCAAACGTGACCATTTCCGCCTTATCTAAACTAACATGTTTCATAACACTAGAGTGATTACGAAGTCCCTGTGGGTTCGACATCTTTTTATTACTATCGCGATAGACTGTGCACTTGCAGTTAAGATACCGTTAGACACATTAGGTCAATCGCACATCAGGCTCTTAGGTACTTGCTCAAAGTGTTTTCAAAATTGCTTTTCTTTGTGCTTGTGGGTTTGAAAAAGTTTTTGTTTGAAAGGTGTAAGTGCGAAAAGTTTCATTTTGTTTTGAGAGAGAGCAAGTACTTAGGAACCATCTACCTACTCGAAAAAGGAATCAATCTGTGCTAATGTCCTTTAGGCAATGCTAGCCCACTATTGATGAGTAGGTAGCATCGTCGTTGGAGTTTTAAGGGTCAATTCGATTAAGGGACATGTGGTCACTAAAGCAATGTTAGGACGCCTTAGCGGTAACCCTAATGTCTTAGATCATTTTTCCGAGGCAACTGTTTCGAGGCAACTATGATCTTTGGACAAGAGGGCGACCTCTAAAACTTCATATACTCAATGACCACGTTCGAAGGCAACCAAGTGAGGTGTACCCTAAGAGTGTGCATGTGTGAGTGTATTGTTTCGGTTAATTTATCTTTGTACATGTCATGGGTGAGCTATGTTGATTTTAAGTTCATACATTTGATCTTGTCATGCATTCCCTACTATCAAACATCTAACAATTTATAAGTTGCGGAAATTAAATTGCGGAAATTAAAACTAACTATTACAAGGCGTCGGGTATTTACATCGCCAAAAACAACCCTTGAAATTAAATTGCGGAAAATAAAAGAAAGCGATAAAATAATTTAAAGTCCTATTAAAACTATTACATTCCGGGAAACAATTACATCAATATCATAAATGGATCGTATGCAGGAAAATTAAATCTGGCGCATTTTTTAGGGTTTTGACTCTTTTGTGAAAGAAAGCATTTTTTGGTTTATTTTTGAATTAAAAGAAATTAAATTAAGTTAACAATTAAATAAATTAATTAATTAATTAATTAAAATATTTTTGGATTTTTTTGATATTTAAAGAAATAAAATAAATTTGATTTAAAGTTAGTAAAACCTAATTATCTACATTGATTTTAAATATTGCAAAAAAGTATTAAAAGTTAAACCTAATTAAACTAAATAAATTGAATTAATTTATTTACAAAAATAAAATGATGAATTTAATTTTAATAAATAAAATATATTTTTTTGGTTTGTGATTTTTAAATAATTTAATTGGTCAGTTAGAAAATAAAAATAACAATAAACAATAAATAAATAAATAAAATAAAGAAATAACCAAGGGGTTTGGGCCCAGATAGGGGGTGAAATCTGCAATTCAGGGGCCCATTACAAGCAAGCCTGGTTGACTTTTCTGGATTCCACGTATGCACTCTGACTAGGCACCATGGTGGATGTTCAATCTTGACCATCAGATTTGGCCTGGAGGCCATCTGCCGCCTGGAGATTTGAAGGAGTATGATGGACTTCCTCTATGGGTTTGCACCTGATTGCACAATAATACAAAGAAAAATGTAAAGCGCTGGAGGCAGGGATCGAACCCCTGACCTCCAGCCAACCATGCCTTAAGAAACGCTCCCCTTGACCCCTGGACCACTGCACTTCATTTGTCATTATAATGGATAACAATTGTTATATAACAAAACAAATATTATGCCAGAATTATAAAAAAATAAGCGCGAAAGTTTGAATTGCCCAATAGGAGGGAGACACGCCTTCGTCTTCCTCGTGGAGACCTGGTTATTTTACCTGCGGATTTTCATCCGCAGCTAAATGCGTAGGTGTCCTATAAAATCAATTTTAGGCCATCAAAACTCAATCTAAAAACATAGCCATGCTCGTCTCCTTTCCCTGATCACGTCCATGTCCATTGTTTGCATCAATTTTGCCTGAAACTGAAACGCCTAAAAACAAGAACCAAAAACCCTAGATTCGGGTATGGCACTACAGGTCATATAAATACAATTAAATAATGTAGAAAGTTCAGAAATCACACAAGGATCATGAACATGCCAATGATTTGTCAAGAAGATGCCAGAATAAGAGATTGCAATTTCAAATACAGGGTCGTGTTTTGAAGGACTTACAGTGCTTTTTAGGAGATGAATGGCCTTGCTTTTGGTTGCTACAGACTCAGTGGATGTCCAGCAAGAGGTCTACGTTGAGTTTTTGCTTTGAATTGGCCTCCAAGACTGATTTCAGATTCAAGCTTTTTTAAGTTTTTTTTCAAGTTTGGTTTTGATGTTTATGCCGCCTCCAGGTTCTGAAACTCGTTCCTCTCACTTGTAAATCTATCAAGCAATGCATTAGGTCAAGTTTTGGGCTTTGAATCTTTGTGCATTGATGCTTGAAGATGTGATTTGATTCACCATTAAAAAGCTTCCAAATTTGTCCAAAAACCACTTTTTTGTTCATGATATGGCTTGATTCCAATTTGATCATGTCCATAATGATAATTAAGGCCTGTATCAATCAAAAAGATTCCAAGTGATCAAGATTTGGATTTTATTTGGATTTAAATTGATTAAAAATGAATTAATTCAATAAAAAACAAATAAAATAGAAAAATTAATAATTGAACACAAGACTGGAGATAGGACACGTGTGTAGTGTGACAAGATCAAATCAAGTGGGAAAAAGTGGGCCTATTTGACAAAATTTGAAGTTTTGAGGATAGTTGACTTTTGGCAATTTTGGAAAAATGCCCAACTTCACAAATGCATAACTTCTTCAATTTTGACCTTTTGGAGGTGTTCTTGGACTTTTTAGAAACCTTGAGATGTCCTCTAACCAACCCTTTTGGTCGCATCGCATTTTGATATTCCATGCTCAAGTTGTAAGCTTTGGAAAAAAAGGTGTTTTTGTTGACTTTCAAAAATGACCTATAATGTCCAAATTTGTAACTTTTTGTGAGTTCATTTCTTGATCTTGGAGTGTGAAGATGGATTGTAGGAAATTGCATCCTATTCAGAATGAGCTTTGGATGGGTCATTTCTCATAAAGTATGATAAAGTTATGCTTGGTAAAAGTTGAGTTAACTTTTCCTACAAAACCCTAATTTAACAACTTTTGAGTCTTGATGAATTTTGAGCAATCCTTGATGAATCATGATCAAACCTTGATAAAATGATGAAATATCCTTAAAAATGAGAATGTTGACAAAAAATATTGAGGTTTGACTGTATTTGGGTCACAGTTGACTTTTGCCCTAGCACAGTTGATTTTTGGACCTCTTGAGCAATTGACTGACCAAACTTCTTCTGCAAGGCTTGAAATTTGACATGGATGAACTTGAGAACTTATTAGGAAATTGTGGAGCACTTGAGGTCATTTGGATGTAAGGACCTTGATGCAACACAAAACCCTAATTTTGAATTGACTGCCTTAGGAGATAGCTTGACTGTCCAACTTTTGAGCAATCTTGAGCCACTTGGAGATTATTCTTGCAATGTCTTAAGAAATATGGGAGGGCAAATTTTGGGGTACAACACAATGTAATTTTCAATTCAAGAGGTCTTAGAGCATGACTCTTGAACCTTTAGAAACATGAAGTTACAATTTTTACAATGTGCAAAGAATGGATCCAAATGGATGTTTGAGCAAGAAGTTGTGCTAAGTCAAAGTTGGAAAAAGAGGCTGACTTTTTCTACATAGAAAATTTTCAAATTTTTATTCAAAATTGACCTATAATGTTTTTAAATATACTTCTTAAAGAGCATTGTGGAACTTGGATCACTCAAAAATACAAGTATTGAAAAAGTTATGGTCTTGCAAGTTTATGAAAATTCATGAGATGACCTATAATCTTTTACATCCTTGAGGCATCTTCCATCCATTTCAAGATTTTCAAACAAAATAAGAGTTGAATTTCACATCATTAAGATCATTATGGAAAAATAATGGACTCAAGGGGATAAAATTGATCAAGTTATGATCATTTGAAGTCACACAAGGGAAATTGAGGGTTCATCTGGAAGACTTGTAATCTTTCTTCACCATCAAGTTTCTTCCATACAAAATTTCCTTGAAACTTTTGAAGTGATTTGTTAAAAACCATTTGAAGAAAGGGATTTTTTTGGAATCATTCGAAAATGCCAAAATATGAGCAAGATATACCCATTTGAAGTTCAAAACCCTAACTCCTAGAGCAAGAAAATGCTTTGGGAAACCTTTGCAATTTTGACCAACCTTCTTGCACAAATACCTTTGTTATGTGATTATAAGTTATTTAGGATGATAAGTAGAAACCATTGCAACCAAAACCACTTCCAAATCTTTGTAATTGAAGGAGATATGCACTTGTGATCATTGAAATTAAAGACTTGTACATTTGAGTCAAACTTCTACAATCAACACTTGTACTTTTGAACTAAATTTGACAACTTGAGTCATCATGAATCATAAAAGACTTTGTAATGACATTACTTCAAAACATCTTTAATTATGAGGCTTGAGCCTTAATGAAGCTTTGTTGAGGAAGGCACAGAAATGAACTCATGAATCCATAGATCAATCTTGATGGAATGCATTGTGCTTTCAACTACAACATAAACAATTGGGGCAAACACTCATTGCATTTATTAGTTAAAGGATAATAAATACAAAACATAAATGATCATAAAATACAAGTCAAGGTGCTTGGTGATTCCTTCTAGAGCAAAATCTAAAGATAGAGAGAAGAACCAAACCCTAATGTGATCTTGTTGTGATTGAATTGAGATGATATAATGAAGGGATCTTAGGGGGGAAATTAGGGTACAACAGCTTCCCTTATTTAAGTGTCTTCTATCCAGAGATACGAAGGTTGAAATCTTCATGTCAACGCGATTGAAGATACTTATGTAAGTACGAAGTGCGCCTAAGAGGGGGGTAAATAGGTACTTTAAACTTTTTTGGTTATAGTGATGATGTATATTATTTTTCTGGTTTATGGTGAGTTTATGAAATAGTAAAGTGCAGAAAAATAAAGAGACACAAGCGATATATCATGGTTCCCCTCACAGTCCGAGAGTACTCCATTCCCCTTTCAACATGAAAGATATTTCCTTATTGTTAGATCTCTAGACAAGACACCCTATTCCTTCTATAAAAGACTCTAACCAATAAAACCACCAAGAACAATCCTCTTGGACAAGAAAAATCCTCTTGGATTTATACTATGTCAACAATGAGAGCAATCCTCTCAAGGTGACCTTACTTGTATCCAAGAATCCTGGAAAAACAAGATTACAAAACCACTTGAACTTATTTTCAACAATCCTGAAAAATAAGAAAGTGTATAGCAATATTTTGATTGAGTGAGTTTGCAGTGTAATAATCATTTTGAGTGATTTTATCAATGACTTTATCTTCCCTTAAAATAAAAATTAGTACAATGACTCAAGACTATAGAATGCTCAAAGTTTTCTGTTTAACAATATATGAAAATATGCAGAAAAACATTGTGTATGAAAGTGTATAAAAGCTTGAGTTTGATTTTTGAAAATTCAAAAAATATGATTGGAAGAGGTGACAAAATGATTTTGAAAATGAGTATTTATATGTTCATAGCACCCTTTTGAAACAGCATATAATTCTGCAAATGAATCATGAACAATTGCCAAGATTGAGTGTAAGGTTTCCATGAAATGGTGTTATGAACAGGCGTGAGTAAAGTTGTCTTTTGTTCTTCAACATAAAGTACATCTTTAATGGATATGAAAGTTAGTGTATGAACTTTGCCAATGCCAAGAATTCTTCATTTAAGGTATTTCACATATGTGAAATAATCCTTGAACTTGAACTAGATTTGAAAGTTAGTGTATGTCTTCAATCAAATGCTTAGAGCCACCACTTATCTAAACATCATAGATTTAAAGTGGTCCTCAAGCAAACCTACAAAACAAATTAAGTTTGATTTAGTGCCCAATATGCTTTGGGTCCATTATATTTATATCCCTTCTTAACCCACACATAATGCCCACTTGCTACACTAAAGTTTCTAACATAGCAAGGTTTAGGTGTATGGCCAACAATACCACAATAAAAACAAGTAGGTTCAAATATACTTCTATATCTAAGAGGATAATGTTAGAACAATGTTTGAATCTACTACCCTATATTTAAGTTTTGATGATAACAAAGTGAAAAGATATAGTATTTATATGTTTCATGTTTGAACTATATGCTGCCTAAAATTACTATGCTCTGACTTGCAGATACGCTGATTAAAATAAGCAAGATCACTTCTTCAGCATCAGAATTTGATTTCATACACCAGCATCAGAAGTTACTGAATCAGAACGTCAAGATCAGATGACCAACTCTCGTACATGCTGAAGCTTGATGAACAGAACTGCGCGTAAACACTCTGATACAAAAACAATAGTTCATCAGCAGCGAAGCAGAATCAGAATGAGCCAAGCCAGAACGTGCATTGAAGAAGCAACGGTACTGTGCATTGAAAGCTAATTAATCCCAACGGCCTCATTCCAGACAAGATCTGCTCAAAAAGGAAAGCTTGTTATTAGCATTGAAACAAGAATATTGCATTCAACGTTCATCTTCTCAAGTGCTATATAAACAAGGCTTCGAAGATTATAATGGTTAATGCTCTCCAAATCTCTACACGCACAAAGCTGAACAATAATCTTCATCTACCAGTTTTGCTAAACCACAAACTCTGATACTCCATTAGTGTTTAGCAATCTAGTTTCTAAGCTTCATTTTGTGTATACATCACAGTTGTGATAAAGTTTTGTAGAAAACATTCACACACATTGTTTTATACCTTTGTAAGAAAGTGTTGCCTTGACAAACCGGATTGTGGTTTGAATCAAGAAGGCTTTAGCAGTTGTTAAAGCAGTCTGTAATATTCAGTTGAATATAGTGAATTAAGACCTCGTTGGAGAGAGGCGAAATCACCTTGACGGGTGGACTGGAGTAGTTTGAGATCAAACGAACCAGGATAAAAATATCTTGTCAATTGCTTTAAGATTTCAGTTTTTACAATTCAACCCCCCCTTCTTGTGTTTTTCACCCCTTCAATTGGTATCAGAGCGCCTGGTTCTGAGCTAAAACACTTAACCGTGTCAGTACAAGATCCAGCGTCAGAAAAACACAATGGCAGGAAACAACTCTCACTTCAGCAATGACAATAATGAGGACAGAGACAGATTCAGCGGCAAACCTCCAGTCTTTGATGGAGAAAACTTTGATTACTGGAAAGACAGAATTGAAAGCTTCTTTCTAGCACATGATGCTGATCTGTGGGATATGGTGACAGATGGATACACGCACCCTGTGAATGCAACTGGTCAGAAGATTGAAAGAAAATCAATGACTGATCAACAAAAGCGTGACTTCAAGAATCACCATAAGGCCAGAACCATCCTCCTCAGTGCCATCTCCTATACTGAGTATGAAAAGATCTCCAACAGAGACACAGCTAAGAACATCTTTGATTCTCTCAGAATGACGCATGAGGGCAACGTTCAAGTCAAAGAAACAAAAGCTCTGGCGCTCATTCAGAAGTATGAGGCGTTCAAAATGGAAGAATCTGAATCCATTGAAGCTATGTTCTCTAGATTCCAGATTCTGGTAGCTGGTCTCAAAGTTCTGGACAAAGGATACTCTACTGCTGACCATGTCAAGAAAATAATCAGAAGTTTACCCAAGCAGTGGAGGCCTATGGTTACTACTCTGAAGCTAGCTAAAGATCTCAACAAGATCACTCTGGAGGAACTTATAAGCTCCCTCAGAAGTCATGAGATAGAGCTAGAAGCTGACGAGCCTCAGAAGCAAGGTAAGCCTTTAGCTTTAAAATCTAACAGAAAATCTGAGTCTAAAGTTTTGCAGGCAGTTGAAGAAACATCTGATGGATCCTCATCAGAAGAAGACGAACTTTCCCTTCTCTCCAGAAGAGTAAATCAACTGTGGAAGCAAAGACAAAGGAAGTTCAGGAATCCCAGAAGATCTGATCAGAACGAGTCTTCTTCCAGATACAGAAGGACAGATTCTTCCTCTGGATACAGAAGATCTGAAGGCTCCTCCAGTAGCAAGAAGCCAAACACAAAAGACATCATCTGCTACGAGTGGAATGAGCAAGGACACTACAAGAGTGACTGCCCAAAGCTTCAGAGGGAAAAGCCCAAAAAGAAGTTTGGAAGAGAGAAGAAGAAAAGTCTCATGGCCACATGGGATGACTCTGACTCGTCTGAAGCTGACTCAGAATCAGATGATGAAAGGGCAAACATAGCGCTCATGGCTAACATTCCAGATGATAGTGAAGCTTCTGAATCAGACTCAGAATCAGACACAGAAGAGGTATTCCCTAACTTCGCTGTTAATTTTACAAAGGCTGAATTTGCTGAAAGCCTCAATGAAATTCTGGAACGTTATCAGCAGATTAGAGCTAAATTCAGAGACCTGAAAAGGAATCTTGAATCTGACTCTAATAAGTCTGAGAGTCTCAAATTGGAAAACTCTGAGCTGAGAGATAAAATTTCAAAATTAGAAAACTCTTTACAAAACTCTCAGAAGGAACCAATCTCTGAAACTCCCAGCAACGCTGATGAGATCATCAAGGAGTATGATCACAGTTTCCAGAAGTTCCTTGCTAAAAGCATAGATAGAAGCAGAATGGCTTCAATGATCTATGGAGTTAGCAGAAACGGCAGGAAAGGAATAGGATACCTAGGTAAGGTTCCTACACCTAAAAATGTCATGGATTTAACCATTAAACACACTCCTCTAAATTCACACTTTGTGTATGGTCACACACATGATATCAAATATACTAGCAGTAAGCACTCTGTGAAACCAAAATTCAACCAGAGTTTTGGTAAAACTAACAAATCAGGACCCAAGAAGATCTGGGTACCTAAGGATAAAATAATACATGTTGCAGATATCTTTAGCAGCAAGTCAGAAACACCAGTCATGGTACCTGGACTCTGGCTGCTCACGACACATGACGGGAAGAAGGCATATGTTCCAAAGCCTGGAGGCCACGTTGGCTTTAGAGGCAATCAGAGGGGAAAGATAATTGGCTCTGGAACTGTAGGTAATGGAAATCTTCCCTCTATTAATAATGTTCTGCTTGTTGATGGATTGATGCATAATCTGTTATCCATAAGTCAATTAAGTGATAACGGTTATGATATAATCTTTAATCAAAAATCATGTAAAGCTGTTAGTCAGAAAGATGGGACTATCCTGTTTAATGGTAAGAGGAAAAACAACATTTACAAAATCAAACTTTCTGAACTAAAGAGTCAGAATGTAAAATGTCTTCTGTCTGTTAACAACGAGCAGTGGATCTGGCACAGAAGATTGGGGCATGTTAGTATGAGAAGAATATCTCAGATTAACAAACTCAATCTGGTCAGAGGACTTCCTAATTTGAAGTTCAATTCAGATGCTCTGTGTGAAGCATGTCAGAAAGGCAAATTTGCAAAACCTTCTTTTAAATCCAAAAATGTTGTTTCCACCTCTAAGCCATTAGAACTTCTGCACATTGACCTATTTGGACCAGTTAAAACTGCTTCAGTCAGTGGTAAGAAGTATGGGTTAGTAATCGTAGATGACTATAGCAGATGGACATGGGTAAAGTTCTTAAGACACAAGGACGAGTCACACTCTGTGTTTGTTACCTTCTGTAACCAAGTTCAGAATGAAAAAGATCTTAGAATCGTTAAAGTCAGAAGTGATCATGGTGGAGAATTTGAAAATAAAGATTTTGAGTCATTCTTTAATGACAAAGGCATTCTGCATGATTTCTCTTGTCCTAGAACTCCCCAACAAAATGGAGTTGTAGAACGAAAGAACAGAACATTGCAAGAAATGGCCAGAACCATGATCAATGAGACAAACGTTGCTAAGACTTTCTGGGCAGAGGCAATAAACACAGCGTGCTACATTCAGAATAGAATCTCAATAAGACCTATTCTGGAAAAGACTCCATATGAATTGTGGAAGAACAGAAAGCCCAACATTTCATATTTTCATCCATTTGGATGTACTTGCTTTATATTGAATACAAAGAATTATTTGAACAAGTTTGATTCTAAGGCACAGAAGTGTATTATGTTAGGATACTCTGAACGCTCAAGAGGGTACAGAGTATACAATACAGAAACACAGATTGTGGAAGAATCAATCAGTATTCGTTTTGATGACAAGCTTGACTCTGAAAAGTCAAAGCAGAATGAAAATCTTGCAGGTATAGAAATTGAATTTGCAGGTTCTGAAGACAAGTCATCAGAAGCTCTCAACACAGACATTCCTTCAACGTCTGAAAGGAGCAATGCTAGAAATCCTACAACAGCTGCTGATCAACCTCAGAAGAGATTGCCCAGAAGCAGTTTGGATCACCTAGAAGAGACTATTCTAGGAAGAAAGGAAGATCCAATCAGAACAAGAGCAAGCTTCAGAAACTCTGAAGAAACTCTTATGGGACTTGTGTCTCTGATTGAACCTTCTTCTATTGATGAAGCACTTCTGGATAATGACTGGATTCTGGCAATGCAAGAAGAGCTGAATCAATTCACCAGAAACGACGTATGGGATCTCGTCCCCAGACCAAAAGGATTCAACGTCATTGGAACAAGATGGGTGTTCAGAAACAAGTTAAATGAACAAGGTGAAGTCATCAGAAACAAGGCACGACTGGTTGCACAAGGTTATAGTCAGCAAGAGGGGATAGACTATACAGAAACCTTTGCCCCAGTCGCCAGGTTAGAATCTATCAAACTTTTAATCTCATTTGCTGTTAATAGAGGCATCACTCTGTATCAGATGGATGTCAAAAGTGCATTCTTAAATGGTTATATAGAAGAAGAAGTTTATGTTCACCAACCCCCAGGTTTTGAAAATACAAAACATCCAGAACATGTTTTCAAACTAAAGAAGTCACTGTATGGTCTGAAACAAGCTCCCAGAGCTTGGTATGAAAGGCTAAGTAACTTTCTGCTTGAAAATGAATTCACCAGAGGGAAAGTGGACACTACTCTATTCTGTAAAACAGTTAAGAGTGACATTTTAGTCTGTCAAATTTATGTTGATGATATCATTTTTGGTTCTACTAATCCTTCTCTTGGAAGAAAATTTGCTAAGTGTATGCAGGCAGAATTTGAGATGAGCCTCATGGGGGAACTGAAATTCTTTCTAGGAATTCAGATCAATCAAACTCCAGAAGGAACTTACATTCATCAGAGCAAATACATCAGAGATCTTCTGAAGAAATTTGACCTCTCAGAATGTAAGCCATCAAAGATTCCAATGCATCCCACGTGCATTCTGGAAAGAGAAGAGGTAAGCAAAAGTGTAGAACAGAAAGTCTACAGAGGTATGATTGGTTCTCTCCTCTATCTGACTGCTTCAAAACCTGATATCTTATTCAGCGTATGTATTTGTGCTAGATTCCAATCAGATCCTAGAGAATCTCACTTAACAGCTGTTAAGCGAATTTTCAAGTATCTGAAAGGTACTACTAATCTGGGTTTGTTTTATAGAAAATCTAGTGATTACAGCTTAGTAGGCTACTGTGATGCTGATTTTGCTGGAGACAGAGTGGAACGTAAAAGTACTTCTGGAAGCTGCCAGTTTCTGGGAGAAAATCTGATCTCGTGGTCCAGCAAAAGGCAATCAACAATTGCTCTGTCAACAGCAGAAGCTGAGTACATAGCAGCAGCAGGATGTAGCACACAAATGCTCTGGATGAAAAGTCAGCTTGAAGACTTCCAGATTTTTGAGAGTAACATTCCTATACTTTGTGATAATACTTCTGCTATTTGCTTAAGTAAGAATCCTATTTTACATTCTAGAGCTAAGCATATAGAAATAAAACATCATTTCATTAGGGACTATATTCAGAAAGGTATTTTGAACTTGAAATTTATAGATACAGACCATCAATGGGCTGATATCTTTACTAAACCCCTTTCAGAAGATAGGTTTAATTTCATTCTGAAACATCTCAGCATGAAAGTATGCCCAGAATGAAAATGTTTTAATTCCATATATTTATCTTCAGAATGTAATTATATTACTGTGAACTTCTGATCAATCTTCTTTCAGAAAGATAGAACATGCAGATTGTATCAGATGCAAGTCTAAAGATCTGAGAGTCTAATCTCAAAGACAGACGTGCTGATCACTACATCAAACAAGTGTCATCCAATCATCAGCAAATCTCTGAAGCAGAACGCGTGCACGCTTCTGAGAAGGCAAAGCGCTGATTGGGTGCATTGAGACACATGTATGGTAACCGTTTTTAAGTATCTTTCTCAAATCCCCCAAAATCAACAAGCATTTAATGAAAAGTAATCACGCTTGTTAAATGGCAATCATGATTTTTTTTCTCTCTCTTAAAAACGTTTAACTTTTCAAAATAATTTTGAAAAACTCTATTTAAGCTCATTAATCCTTCATTCTTATTCTTTACGCTTTCTCATAATCTCTCAAGCATTTTCTGCATATTTCTGAGTTTATCTCCTACAAACCTTTTTCTCTCAAATCATTCTCAAAGCTTTTTTAGTGTGAACAATGGCATCCTCCAGCATTTCTGCAGGCAATCAGAAGAAAGAAGCCTCTGAACAATATCAGGTGCCCCTCAGAACTCTTCTCACACCGGTAAAGAACCTTGAAGTTCTTTCTGAGTTAATCATCGACTTTGAAAGTTTGAAGGAAAATGGATTTGACCTAACTGAAGAAATTAGGGCTCAAAAGTGGGAGAGGTATTTCGATAGGTTGGTTGGACCAACATTCCCAGCGCTTGTCAAGGAATTTTGGATTCACGCCAAGGTTTCCAAACATCTAGTCATCTCTTCTGTCATGGGAAAGAAGATTGTAATTTCTGAAGACCTCATTGCTAGGCTAATCGGTCAAAGTGGTGGTGGAGTCCGTTGTGTGGACATGGCTGAAAGATGCCCTGATGTAGGTGTGGTAGCCAACAGAATTTTCACTCTTGGATTGCCCAGCAGCAAAATTAAGGATCTGAAGGATCACTGCAGAGTATGGGCCAAGATTGTTCTGGGATGCTTCAACCACAGGAAACCAACAAGTTCTCCTGATTATATAAACGTGGATCAGCAATTTCTGATCTACTTTATTGATCAGAGGGTAAAGATCAATCTGGCACACTTCCTGTTCAACCATCTCAAGACCAGTGTCAAAGAAACAAGAGAAGAAGAAAGGACCAAAAGGGACTGGATACCGTTTGGAAGGCTTATATCAGATATTCTGACAGAGAATAAGCTGATAGAGTATCTGAGCGAAGCTCAAGTGCTGAGCACTATTGAACCAACTGTTGGAAAACCGCTGAACGCTAAGAATCTGAAAAAGATGAAGCTGATAGAAAATATTCAGAAGGAACCCAGAGCTACTTCAACTGCTGATATCTCCAGCAGAAGAGTGCCTCTGAGTGATTTTCCGGTATTTTCTGAAATGGAATCCAAACCAGAGTTGTTTCTCAGGTATCCAGATTCATACAAGGAAGAAGATACAGGTTCAAAGCTGAAGATCAAAGATCTGAGTCAAATCCAACCAGAAGTGACTCAGAAGAAGACAAAGAAGAGGAAAGCGCCAGCAGAAGGATCATCTCATCAGACTCCAAAGAAAAGAGGTATTTCATCTGCTGCCCCTATCTCAAAATCTTTTACTATTCCAACATCTGCTGCCCCTTCTCAAACCTCTCACAGAATATCAATTCCAATCCCTACCATTGATGAAACCATACCAGAAGACCCTTCTGAGGCCTTACAACTCAGAAGAACCAGAACTAAGATTCCCAAACAACCAACTGTTTCAACAACACCAGCACTTGATCGAGTGCTAGCTGATATTGAGCGTGAACATGCTTCTGCTCAACCAAATTCTGAACCACCAAATATTCCTCCTCCACAACCAGAACAACAACAACAACCAGAATCAGAACCACAACAATAACAACCTCTCACAGAAGAACCTCGGATCCCTGAGCAATCAGAGATTCCACCTCCTCAACCAGAAAATAATCCACCTTCACCACAAACAGAGTTTCACCATTCCAAAACCCCTTCTCCTCATAAATCTGACCCTCACTCACCTCAACCTTCACCGCTGGCAATCCAGTTGCCATGTGGAACCACTATTATCATGCCACAGTTACCATCTTCAGAGGAATCAACACCTCCAAATACTCCTAAACCACCATCCACTCCAATCGAAATATCTGACTCTGATTCTGATACCCTTCCTCCAAAACAAACAGCCTCTCAGCAAACCTCTGAAAACCCCAGCAGAACTTTCATTGACTTAACAAGTCTTGAACGTCTTGCTGACTTAAGACACAAAATTGCCATTCCCAAACCAAAGCAACCAGATGTTGGCTCTGGTATTTTGAATTTTGAAACAGGTGTGCTGCAATGGATTGCTTCTTTGAAGCAAGTCTGTCCTGGGATGATTGACCCAACTGCTTCTGATCAGCTCTGGTCACAGTTCAGATTATGGGTACGTGCTGAAGCCCTCAAGTTGTAGGATGTCAACTATGAGCAGGCACAACAGAACTTCAGCAAGCTGCTGAAGGAAGTTGAAAGTCAGCTGCCTCAGGAAGTTGTGCTCCCTCTGGACAGTGAATCTTGATCTGAGAAACAGCAAGCTGCACAGGTGCAACCATCAGAAGAAGACAAGACCATTCAGGCTGAAAGTCAAGCAGAAGATGTCGCTGAAAGTTCTGAGAAGCCTCCTCCTTCTGATGCTTCTCAAGCTGCCTTGGACAGGCAGGCTCTGGAAGAACTAAGGCTGAATGACTTGCGTCTACAGCAGCGGATGGAAGAGAATGATCAGAAGATGAAGGCAAGAATGGATGTACAGGACAGCAAGATTGACACTGTTGTCAACATGGTTCAGAAGCAGAATGAAACTTCTGAAAAGATTCAAGCGATGCTGGAGAGCCTGTTCTCACGCATGCCCCCTCAACCTTAAATCTTTTACATGCATAATCACTTTAACTATGTTCTGATGTCTTGTTTTGACTATGTTTTTGTAATGCTCTTTTGCTCTGAACTATTTTAATATAATTTGTTTTTCTGATCTAAATCGTTTTAGCACATCACCAACACTTTTTGATTGCTGACAAAAAGGGGGAGAACAAGAATGATATTTAAAATCAATAACGGCTAACTAGACAGAAATTCTCAAACATTCTAACTCTATTACTTGAAATGTTTTTCTGTTTTGTTTAAAGTCTACAGGCACAAGGAAGCTCCTGAACACTATGAAGACTAGAAGCTCTGATCAAAATGTAGAAGCTCTGATCAATGTTGCTCTGATCAAATATGAAGTTCTGATCGACCAAATACTCTGATCCAAAGCAAAGCTCTGACAGGAAAAGCTCTGAAGCTCTGCTCTCTGATAAGTCAAAGACTCTTATAATCTGATGTTCAAAGAAAGAAAAAGATCTGATCCTGAAGAACACGTATCATCAAAGGGAAGTAATCAACTCAGGGGGAGTATCTCTTAACTCTGATTTCTCCTTACTTCTTAACTCTGAAACATTTCCCAGACACCTTTTCACGTTATTTTTCATTTAAAATATCTAGTTTTTGTCATCATCAAAAAGGGGGAGATTGTTAGAACAATGTTTGAATCTACTACCCTATATTTAAGTTTTGATGATAACAAAGTGAAAAGATATAGTATTTATATGTTTCATGTTTGAACTATATGCTGCCTAAAATTACTATGCTCTGACTTGCAGATACGCTGATTAAAATAAGCAAGATCACTTCTTCAGCATCAGAATTTGATTTCATACACCAGCATCAGAAGTTGCTGAATCAGAACGTCAAGATCAGATGACCAACTCTCGTACATGCTGAAGCTTGATGAACAGAACTGCGCGTAAACACTCTGATACAAAAACAATAGTTCATCAGCAGCGAAGCAGAATCAGAATGAGCCAAGCCAGAACGTGCATTGAAGAAGCAACGGTACTGTGCATTGAAAGCTAATTAATCCCAACGGCCTCATTCCAGACAAGATCTGCTCAAAAAGGAAAGCTTGTTATTAGCATTGAAACAAGAATATTGCATTCAACGTTCATCTTCTCAAGTGCTATATAAACAAGGCTTCGAAGATTATAATGGCTAATGCTCTCCAAATCTCTACACGCACAAAGCTGAACAATAATCTTCATCTACCAGTTTTGCTAAACCACAAACTCTGATACTCCATTAGTGTTTAGCAATCTAGTTTCTAAGCTTCATTTTGTGTATACATCACAGTTGTGATAAAGTTTTGTAGAAAACATTCACACACATTGTTTTATACCTTTGTAAGAAAGTGTTGCCTTGACAAACCGGATTGTGGTTTGAATCAAGAAGGCTTTAGCAGTTGTTAAAGCAGTCTGTAATATTCAGTTGAATATAGTGAATTAAGACCTCGTTGGAGAGAGGCGAAATCACCTTGACAGGTGGACTGGAGTAGTTTGAGATCAAACGAACCAGGATAAAAATATCTTGTCAATTGCTTTAAGATTTCAGTTTTTACAATTCAACCCCCCCTTCTTGTGTTTTTCACCCCTTCAGATAAGTTATATTCTTAACAAATATTTTCTTTTTAGGATATTGATGAACTACTTTAGGTTTGTTCACTTTATCTTTGGATGATTGATTACTAGCCTTAACAAAGATAGTTTTATTAGAACTTGGTTGTGAAAACTTTGAATATCCAAGTCCACTTTTATCATTGGAATATCTTTGTTGTCTAAGAACACCTTCCAATCCAATTTTACCTTTTTCATATCTCTCAATAACTCTTTTTGAATGGACAATTTGGAAAGAGAGTGATTCACAACTTTTTCATACAAAATTCTGCTTTGGAACACTAAATTTTTGTTTTTCATCTTTGAGATCTTTTTCCATAGACTCACATTTTTCTTCTAAAGGTGAAATTTGTTTCTTTTGAGATGAAATAGTTTTGTACAGAATTTTGCATTCATTTAATAGTTCATCTATTGCACCTTGTACATCATTATCATAAAGAGAAAATTCATTACTGACCTTGTCATCTTCACTATCGGAATGGTGTGAGGCCATCAATGCAAGATTAACACGTTGATTGTTTTCGGAATCGAAAGATGAACTTTCCCATGCTATATATGCTTTATTTGACTTCTTATCTTTATTTCTCTTGAAATATTTCTTCTTCTTTTCAATTGTAGGACATTCATTTTTAACATGTCCCTTTTCTCCATATTCAAAGCATATAATCTTCCTTGTTGGTGCTTCCCTTTTTCTTTCTTTCGTAGAATCTTTTCAATCTTCCTGATGAGATCATCGTCTTCACTACTAGTGGATTCATCCTCTTGATTGATATTATGATTTTTTATCCTTGTATTTAAAGCAATGTCTTTTGAATCTTTTACTTGGATTTTATTCTTTTCAAGTCTTGCAAGTTCCGTCTCATATTCTTGAAGTTTTCCGAACAAAGTGGCTGAAGTCATTGTTGATAGATTCTTCTTCTCGGATATTGCTGTCACTTTTGGTTTCCATTCCCTAGATAAGGATATAAGCACTTTAAGATTAAGTTAATCATTAGATAATGTCTTACCGAGTGCTTTCAAATGATTTTTCAAGTGCATGAATCTTTTCTGGAAGTCGAGGATTGATTCTCGGGGCTGCATTCTAAATAGTTTGTATTCTTGACTCAATGTATTTAATCTCGATCTTTTAACTTCAGCAGTTCCTTCATGAGTTTCTACCAAGGTATCCCATATTTCTTCTCCTTGTGCTTCTAGATGTGCCTTCATGCGTATTTTCCAGAAGTCAAAATATTCACCACAAAATAGATGAGGCTTGTTGTTACTACCACCATCTCTGAAAACGGGATTTTTGATTTACGGAAGCCATTCTGGACCTTTTAGGAACAGGTTACCTATAACCTTATATGATGCCAATTGTAAGTACGAAGTGCGCCTAAGAGGGGGGTGAATTAGGTACTTTAAAATTTTCTGGTTTAGTGATGATGGATAATATTTTTCTGGTTTATGGTGATTTTATGAAAGAGTAAACTGCAGAAAAATAAAGAGACACAAGCGATATATCTTGGTTCCCCTCACAGTCCGAGAGTACTCTAGTCCCCTTTCAACATGAAAGAGATTTCCTTATTGTTAGATCTCTAGACAAGACACTCTAGTCCTTCTATACAAGACTCTAACCAATAAAACCACCAAGAACAATCCTCTTGGATTTTCACTATGTAAACAATGAGAACAATCCTCTCAAGGTTACCTTACTTGTATCCAAGAATCCTGGAAAAACAAGATTACAAAACCACTTGAACTTATTTTCAACAATCCTAAAAAATAAGAAAGTGTATAGAAATATTTTGATTGAGTGAGTTTGTATGCAATAATCACTTTGAGTGATTTTATCAATGACTTGATCTTCCCTTCCAATAACAATAATGTACAATGACACAAGACTATAGAATTCTCAAAGTTTTCTGTTTAACAATATATGAAAATGTGTAGAAAAACTTTGTGTATGAAAGTGTATAAAAGCTTGAGTTTGATTTTTGAAAATTCAAAAAATATGATTGGAAGAGGTGACAAAATGATTTTGAAAATGAGTATTTATATGTTCATAGCACCCTTTTGAAACAGCCTATAATTCTGCAAAAATCATGAACAATTGCCAAGATTGAGTGAAAGGTTGCCATGAAATGGTGTTATGAACAGGTATGAGTAAAGCTGTTGTTTTTCAAAATCGTTCAGCATGTAATCGATTGCACCCTTGTGTAAATCGATTGCACGGGGTTCCAACAGCTAGAAATTCAAATATTTTGAGTGATAAATCGATTTCACAAGTGTGTAAATAGATTTCACTTGAAGTCAGTAGCAAAAATTGATTGAGAGAAATAGATTGCACAAAAATGCAAAATCGATTGCACTTAGAAACAGTAGCTAATACTTTGAAAAACATGAAGCATGAAATCGACTTCACCAATATGAAAATTGATTGCACCCAAGTAAAAGTTGAATTTTTGCTTTAGAAAACTTGAGAAAAAGTTTGGACAAGATAAAATATTTCTTTTGACCATTGATAATTTATGTCTTAAGTTCAAAGTAAGTATTATCATTATACCTTTAGATTTGATAAGTGCTTGAACCAAAGACTTTTATCCATTGATGCTTTTAGCTTGATCAACATCTTTGCCTTCTTGCCAATATAGTTTGTCTTCATCAAAACAAAGTGCATTGAGAATCATCTGAGAAGCTTGATAATACAACTTAAATATAAAACAAACCCTATTTTTGGCCCTAAGATACCATGAAATGCTTATGATTATGAATGCAGATGAACAAATCTAAAGGGACGCCAGAAACCACTGGGAATGTAAAAAAGTAAAAAAATAAACAAAAGGAAAAGTTGAACAGGAAAATAAATCACTGGTGAAAACAAAAACACAAAACTCTGTTGGGGAGAATTCCCAAGAGAGGATCAAAAGCATTGCCAACTCAAAATTGAGGAGAGAGAGTGAAGGATATCGGTGACCGACAGATAACTGTAAACTACAAACTCACTGAGGGGATAGCAAAAAAAGTAACATCAATCCACCGGGGAAAGGGAATGATAAGATAATACCAGTAAATTTTAAGATGTATTCAATAATCATGAGTGTAAACAAATGAACTCCTACGGAGCAATAGAATCTCAGTGACAAACTACCTTCCATAATGACAAGGCTACCATTCATCGGAAAAAGATCTCAACAACGAACTACCTTCCATAATGATAAGGATACCATCCATTGGAGTAACAAAATCTCAACAATGAACTACCTTCCTTAATGACAAGGCTACCATCCATTGGTGTAACAAATTATCAACAACGAACTACCTTCCATAATGACAAGGCTACCATCCATTAGAGTAACAAAATCTTAACAATGAACTACCTTCGATAATGACAAGGCTACCATCCATTGGAGTAAAAAAATCTCGACAACGAACTACCATCCATTGGAGTAACAAGATTAAGCCATTGGATTGACTAGACTTATACAAATCAAAATCAAAATCGCCACTGCGCTTTATTGTTTCCAAAGGAATGGGAAAAGAGAGAATAACCCAAAAAGCGGGGGAAATATTCAAGGTAAGGTGGTTGGTTATGCAAAGGGAAGTTATTAGCACCCTAAACATATATGGTACTCCGCAGGAACCTCTTTGTAAAATCTGTATATTTTGGCTATAAAATGTTGTATAAAAATGGATGGTGGAGGTGAGAAAAAAGGTTATTTTTATGGTTTTTTGCACCCGCTGCGATTGTGAACCTTTAGTGCCTACATACCACCTTTCGTGCAATAGGGGATCAGGGTACACGAAGTTCCTCTTTTAAAAAAATTTAAACACAAGTGTGCTCGTTAATTTTATGAGATAAGACATCATCGTCATTGTCCGTGTGGAAAACATACTTACTACCCACAATCATGAGAAAGGAGAATTTGCATCATCTCAAAGTGGAGGATATGGCTTGGATTTTAAAATCAACAATGTCTCACTCAACACCCAAGTGGAAAATATCTCACTTTACTACATATTGTAGAAGTATAATTGTTTGAATCACTACAAGGATTGACAGGAGTCCAATCTTTTGGGAAAGGTTTTAAAGTAAAAAGCCAAAGTGGAAAAATGGTTTGTAATGAGATTGATTGACTTTTAGTCTTCTCACAAAAAAAATGTCAAGGTATTATTAAATTGATTAGAGTTTATTCATGAAAATGTTTTGAAAATGCATGGACCTAAGTCCAAGTTTATTATGAAAGTGGTTCAAGTTTAAAAACAAGAAGAATTTTCAAAAGGAGGGAGAAGATTTTGAAATTAAAGAAGATGGGAGGAGAAGAAGAGAATATCCTAAAGCATAAGGTAAAAGCTAGAGATGAGAACCATCTAACCAACAAGAAGCCAATACTTGACATTATGATCCAAAATAGAATTCCCATTCTTTGGATTAAAACCAAACAAGAAAATATACTAGACCTCTTGAGAGAACCAAACTTCAAGTGTATTAAGTCTTCACAAAAATTGGGCAGAGTAACGGCTGTATACGGGTGAATTCCAGATTATAAACAAAGGGTGTAATCATAATAACCTGCACATAAAACAAACAAACAACCCAATGTCTTGAGGTAAACCTCAAGAGCTCCAGACAAAATAATCAGATAAGATCACAAGATTTCCAATATAGAACAAGGTTTCTAATCTTAAATCCAAAAAGCCCAATGCTCCATAATGCCAAGGGTAGTAACCAAATAGTCCAAGTATCATTAAAGATTTTTAGGGTTTATGTTGATTATTAGGTGTCTTTAAAAGAAAAGAAAAGCTCAAGTGAGCAAAAATAAAAAATGACAAGAATATAAAGGGGCTCAAGTGAGCAAAGATGAAAAATAGCATGAAATGTAAATGCTAAAAGTAAATGGTGCATAAAGTAAAGAACATAAAATAAAAACACAAAATAAAGTCAATTATTAGTGATTAGTGGTTAGTTGGATGATCATCTTGAAACTTGCATTTGGAGCTCATTAGAGGATTGGTAGAACCAAAGCCTCCACACAACAAGTTGCATTTGCTTTTTGTCAAGTATATCATCCATTTAGAATCCTTATGCGTATCATTTAATGATCAACGATGTTTAAATGATCAGCGTTGACCAAGGGTATTGTAGATCCATTAGAGGATTAGTAGAACCAAAGCCTCCACGCAATGAATCTCAAGGTTATTGGATCAAAGAGATCAAATTAACATACTTGGGCTTGCAAACATAAGTTTGGGCCACGAATGACCATTTATTCGAATTGGGACAAAATTTAGCGCTATGTTAAGCAATCGTAAGTGGACTTATATAGAAGTCGCACCTATTTTGAGGTCGGTCAATAGCAATCTATGCACCATTTGTTTTGGGACATGATATAGAAATCATGTTCCAACAACATTTAGTGCAATAAGAAGGGGATGAGATGAAGAGGGATGGGAGAGAATATATAAACACTTTTGGATTAAATTTAATCAAACTATTATTAAAATCATTCATCCATTTTTGTGGAGTTAGACTCAACATCATGGATCCAATGATGACAATAAAGTTCATGATCAAAAATTTAATCCAAGATCAGCCAGAAAATAATCACAAAATAATATTACATTTTAATATATACAAAAAGGTTTAAAAATAATGTTTAAAAATAGAAATAAAAGAGAAAAATATCAACTATATTCAAATTAATCAAGAAATAAAAAGTAAGACCATAGAAAAATTAGAAATGAACTAAAATAATTTTATAATTTTTTTGGAAATTTTTTTAAGTCAGAAACTATGTTTAAAATTAAAAGAAATGGGTAAAATAAATCAAAAATGATTAAAAAAATAGCAAAGTCAGAAACAAAAATAAAATAAGGTCACCAATATTTGTCACAATATCATTGGATCATTCCATAATTTTTTCAAAATTTAAAAATGCATAAAAGTATTTTTAAACATTTAAAACAAATCAAACAAAGTGTAAATTTAAAAAAAAAAAGATACAAAAACACAAAATTAAATTGTGAAAAAATAAAAATTAGAAAGAGAATAATCAAAATATTTTTCATAATTGTTTCAGATTTTTTGAACTAAAAATGAATTTTCTATGATTTTTTGAAGTTTAAAATAATTAAATATAAAAAATCAGAAAAGAAAATAAAAGTCAAAAATATGTGGACCATTGGATGAGAGTCAAAACGCGTTAGTAATCAAATCCAATGGATCTGACGCGTTGTGCATATCATGGCCATTAGTGAATAAAGCACTGAATCAATTATTAAATCAGAATTCAAAAATAACAAGTGGTGTGCCATCATTGTTTGGAAGATGACACGTTGGTCATCTTCAACCTCCAGCCAACGTGAATTGTAGGTCTCTCAAACTGTAAAATCAGAAGCTCGGACCTATGCCATTCGCTTCGTCTCTTCAAGACGAAGACAACCACACTCCCGCGCCAAATTTATATAAATAGTAGCTCAAGCAATTTGGAAAGAAAGTTTTGAAAAGGGGCTTGAAATTTCAAAGTCAAAACGTGTTTCCAGTAAGAAGTAAGTGTTGCTTCTAGAACCAGGGAAATGAGAGCATCACAATGATATCAAAGTTTTGAAGAATTGATGAAGGAATGTACCTATTGAAGTTGAGTTGCAGAGCTCTGAAACTGGACTTCTATGGAGCAATATAGGGCACGATTCTTGAATGTAATTATATGGTTAGCTTCACGGAAGATCAAGGAAGGTGAATTGATGAAAAATTGGATTGAAAAAGGCTTGAGAATGGATTTCGAAGTTGCTGAATTCTGAGTCAGGGAACAAGTTTGGCAGGGTGATTCTGGCTATCTAAGCTTGAGGAAATGAATGCGGGATGACTCTCTATTTATAGGGAATCAAATGTAATGTCCAAGCGTGTGAAATGATGAAGTTTGGAGGGAAATCGTGTGAAGTTGCAAACAAGAAAAGTGTGACTTCCAATTTGATTAAAACTCATCCAAAACGCGCGTTTTGTTGTGCTAATCAATTCTGGAACTTCATTAAACATGTTTAGAGGCATAAACACGTGGAAAAATTGTGATTAGAAGCCAAAACAAAGACTTCAAATTCTGACTTATGGGAAAACTCCAATTCTAAGTTACCAAGTTCAATCCAATGGCATTCTCAGCTCAAGGGGTCTTAAGGCATGATTCTTGATGCTTTAGAAAGATGAGGTTACAGGTTTTGCAATGGAAAAAGAATGGAATCAAATGGATGCTTGAGCTGAAAGTTGTGTTGAGTCAAAGTTGGAGAAAAAGGGTTGACTTTCCATACTTAGAAATATTTCAAATTCTTCTTCAAAAGTGACCTATAATGTCTTGCATCCAAATATAGCCTTCTACTTGGAATTTTCCCTTGACCAAAAAATATGGTATGAAGTAGATCTCTTGAATGAAATTTTGGAACTTGAACCATTCAAAATCTCCAAAAATTGAGAGAGTTATGAATTGTTCAAGTGGGCAAAAAATCATGAAATGACCTATAATCTTTTGTATCCTTAAGGAAATTTCCATCCATTTTCTCACTTTTCACATAAAAGAAGGCATAATGTTCACATCTTCAAGATAATTATGGAAAATTAATGGGCTCAAGGTGATAAAAATTGACCAAGTTATGATCATTTGAAGTCACACATGGAAAATTAGGGATTCATCTGGAGGACTTGTAATCTTTCTTCTTCATCAAGTTTCTTCCACATGAAAACTCCTTGGAACTTTTGAAGTGATTTGTTTATAACCCTTTGAAGAGAAGGATGTCATTGTAATAACTCAAAAATACCAAAAGATGAGCAAGATATGCTTCTTTGAAGTTCAAAACCCTAACTCCTAGATCAAGAAAATTCTTTGAGGAACTTTGACAATTTTGAACAAACTTCTTGTACCAAAACAAATGCTTTGTAAATATAAGTTGTTGAGGATGATAATGAGAACTCATATCAACCACAACCACTTCCATATCTTGATAATTGAGAGAAATATGCACTTGTGACCAATGGGAACAAGACCTTGTCCAACCATGACTATTTTTCAATCAACCCCTTGTACTTTTTGGATCAAATCTTGATAACTTGGAAATGTAGTGAACCAAAATAACCTTGTAATGCCATCCCTTCCAAAACAACTTCAATGGTGAGGTATTAACTTCTCAAGCTTCATTGAATAGGTCATGGAAGTAAACTCATGAATCCATGGATCAACTTGCTAAGCCCCATTGCCTTTACCTGCATTGTTGACAAGTAACACAAACCAACATTGCATTTTATTTATTAAAAGGAAAGTCAAAACAAAATCATGAATGATTACACAAGAAAAACAAGTCAAGGTGTTTGGTGGTTCCTCAAAGAGAAAAGCTAAAGATAGGAAAGAGAACCAAAAGCCCTAATGTGATCTTGTTGTGATTGAATCAATATGGTATCGTCAAGGGATCGTAGGGGCAAAAATTGGGGTACAACAGGCATAGTCAAAACGAAAGAAATTCTGGATTAACTTCTTACTTCACCAACAGAAGCCAAATGCCCTAAAGGAAGAATGCAACCAAAGCTTTCATCAAAGGAAATCCACACGCCCAAACGAAGAATGTAACCAAAGCTTTCATTGAACGGGGGGCACATGCCCAGGCGAAAGATGCATGCAGGAGGTCTAAATGTGAAATCGAATGATGCCGAAAAGAGGCCTTTTCCTCCTAATTAGAAGTAAGCCAAATAGGAGGCTTTTCCTCTTTGAATCGAAGGAGGCTACAGGAGGCTTTTGCCTTGTGTGTTCTAGCCTGGTGGGAGCCTCTTGCATGCAAGAAGGAATTTGTGGCTCAATCGAAGGCTACATATAGCCAGCCGTCACTTTGTGAGTCAAAGCAAGCATGGAAGAGAATATTTGTCCAGTCAACACAAGCATGTAAGCACCCAACATCCAATCGAAGCAGGCACATCAGAAGCCACTGTATTATGAACCATATGAGGCCAAAGATGCAATCGAAGGTTGCATGCAGGAAGCTCCTACCTTATGAATCAAAGCTAACGTGCCAGAGGCCCATGTCCAGTCGGAGGATGCAATCCAAGCTTGCATCGAAAGAGGCCAAAAGGCCAATCGAAAGAGATAAATCGAAGGAGCCTTGTTTTTTTCTCCAATTTTTTCAAAAATATTATTTTCATTTGTTTTCCCCTTTTTTAACAGTTTCCTCTTTAACTTGATGCTGGAAAATCCAATTTGTACTCATGCAAGCTTGAATTTTGAGAATCATTATGAGAAATGCCTTGAGAGATGAGAGGGAAAATTTTGGGGTACAACAGTTGTCCATGTTCAATCTTCTTAAACCTGAAGAGTTAGATTGGCGAGTCTGCCATTCGTGACTTGAAGGTGGAAGATGATTGAACACTAAAGTGGCCATAAATTTGCACTCTAATATGTGGGTGTTGATTATGTAGGGAATGGGCTTAAATATGCCATTTGGAGAGGTGATGGAGACTTGTCGGAGATGGGCTTACAGATGCCATCCAAAAGTGATTGGTGACAAAAATTTGAAGAAGTATCAGAATAAATATCTTGTTGATTTATATTGAGATAGTAAATGCAGTGGGATGAGTATCAGAATAATATCCATAAATGGATTGTGTCTGGACTGTATTTGAAAGTTGAATCTGAATGAGTATCAGAATGGCATCCGCATCTGGAGCATATCTGAACTGTGTCTGAAAGCTGAATCTGAATGAGTATCAGAATGGCATCCATATCTGGAGCATATCTGAACTGTATCTGAAAGCTGAATCTGAATGAGTATCAGAATGGCATCCATATCTGGAGCGTTTTTTAACTGTATCTGAAATAGTGTATGATAAGGAGCCTGTGCAGGATTACTTCAGCTGGTCATGTAGATAATTATCCTGACTAGTTTCAGGAATTAATCTACAAACAGTCGCTCATAGATAGTTTTCCTGTCTGGTTTCAGGTGTTAATCTGGAACTTGTTTTTGTTGGTCATTTTAGATAGTTGTCCTGTCTGGTTTCAGGTATTAATATCTGACCTGAGAAAGAAAGATAGTTTTCCTGGCTTGTTACAGGTGTTAATCTTCAATCTCTTCAGGTAGATAGTTTTCCTAGCTTGTTACAGGTGTTAATCTACAATCAGTCATCCACAGATAGTTTTCCTGGGTAGTTACAGATATTAACCTGGAACTTGTTTTTGTTGGTCGTTTGACATAGTTGTCATGTCTGGTTTCAGTTATTAATATTTGACCTGAGAAAGAAAGATAGTTTTTCTGTCTTGTTATAGGTGTTAATCTTCAATCTCTTCATGTATAAAGTTTTCTTGGCTTGTTACAAGTGTTAATCTACAACCAGTCGTCCACAGATAATTTTCCTGGATAGTTACAGGTATTAATCTAGAACTTGTCTTTGTTGGTTGTTTGAGATAGTTGTCCTATCTGGTTTCAGGTATTAATCTCTGACCTGAGAAAGAAAGATAGTTTTCCTGGCTTGTTACAAGTGTTAATCTTCAATTTCTTCATGTAGATAGTTTTCCTGGCTTATTACAATTGTTAATCTACCATCATTCGTCCACATATAGTTTTCCTAGCTAGTTACAAGTATTAATCTGGAACTTGTTTTTGTAGGTCGATAGTCATCTGTTGATTGATCTTTCCTGAAAAGGTAAAGAGTTAGCTCATGCAATGTCATAATGTATGAAATGCATGGTGTAATGATTTTCTCAAAATAAATGAGATTGTGTCGTATGCATTTGTCATGTATGTAATATGATGCATGAAATGTGAAATGTTGTTGGAATATATTTTTGTCTCGGAAAATAAATCCTTGACAGAAGTTGGGGATTTTGGGGAGTTGACTCCTGGACTATTGTTGGGGATGAAGAGTATGCCCATCTTCAAACCTTGCTTAGAATGTTTCCACTGGGGATTCTTATTTTTGTTGTTTTGAGGAGAACTCTGCTGGGGGATGTTGACTTTTCTTGAGAAGAAAACTATGTGAAGAATGTTGACTTCTACTTGGGGAAAAGAGCTCAGGAGTCTTAGTTGTTCGTTGCTCTACTAGAGAGTTATCTCTTGATGGAAGAGAAAGGAAGTTAAAAACTTATTGGGTATAAAGAAGTTCACTATTATCTGGTTGTCTCCTGGGCTTTGCAACAACCTACAAGGGATTGTAGGAAAGTCTACTGGGTAAGAGGGGTTGTGGTCCCTTGATTTGCAATAGTCTTGGAGACAAATTCAAGTTGGGGAATCTTGTTGTTTGTTGGGGAAATAAACCCTATTTCCAATCTATTGGAGAGGTGTTTTCTTTCGGCAGAACTCCTCGAGGATTCTTTTTTAGACTAACTCAGCTGGGAAGAAGGTTTTCCTAAGATTGGAAATCTGGTTGGGGATCACTCTATGAAAAGGACTTTGTGGGGAATTTGCCACTGCCCCTAGTAGCAAGTGTTTATAGTATTGCCAGGAAATGTTTTCCTGACCGTACGTAACCCTTTACAGGAATTTCAATGTTCAATGCCCCAAGCGACTCAAATGCAGATCTGCCCCTAGTATATTCAGCATTTCTTGAGAGATTTCTTGGAATCTTGACTTGACTGCCCCCAGATGAGTTGGACAGTGACATGTCTTACCCCCTTGTCTATAAGAGATTTTTCATTGGAAGTGTCATCCTATTTTAAGTGGTTCTGTTCATTGGGAGAGTTTTTGTTTGCTGGATATTTGTCGTGTGAATTTCTCCATTATCAAACAAATAGCCATATGCAAACAACGATATTCAAAATAATTCAAATTTTATGCTTGTCTTAAAGTTTTGAAAATACGTTTTAGCAGATAAAAGAAATTTGTAAGAATGTGAATTCAACTCAATATTTAGAGTAAGCCTTACAGGAGTCAGGATACCTTTTGTAACAATATGCTTTCAAATTAGCCCATGCTTCAATTAGGACTTTTAAGGGTTGTAACGTGGTTTTGTTCACAGTTTAAGAAACAAAGGATAAGTCCCAAAGTGCATTTGTACCCGCCCGTTCTTCGTGATGTTCTTCTGTCCTAAACTCAGTTAATTATGCGTTTGAACTCTTATTGAGTTTGAAATGACAATTTGGTGATGGTTCAGACAAGTTAAGTTTTGTTGGAAGGCAATCATTTTTGCAACATTTTTCAGGTTGTCGGGGATTTGTAGTGTCCTCTTTTTTTATTTACTATCCCTGGTTTTTTTGCCTGATTGTTCTTGTTTCGAGATTACAGTCAGTGGGATGCCCCCGTTTTTTCTTAAGTCTTCTTCGTAGGTTTTGACTTAGTGGGCCTTTTCCTTTGGAGAGGTAATGACTTCCTAGCTTATGGGATGAACCATCACAATCTTATGTTTCAGAAGTACCTTTTTTATATCATTCATTGTGAAGTGAAAGTTTACGACTGAACGCACATTTGAATTAACTAAGAGACTACCCTGCCCCAGGGTTTGATTAAAGGTTTCAATTTGTGTGAAAAGAAAACTCTTACTTCTTAGGCTCAAAGGGGTTGACTAGGGATTATCTTCCTTATAACTCCAGTGTTTAGGAATTGAAACAAATGCATGCACATCGTTAGCAAGGTCTGTCCAAAAGCATATTGTATGAGATTATGGCATTGTTTTCGTCATCCTCCCTCTAAAGGCTTGTAACTTTTAAAACAAGAGTTGAATATCATAAAGGGAGTAAAAAGTATAGTTTAAATAGAGTAAAAATGAATGGATTAATTCAAGACAAACATATGCAAAGCATTAATGAAATGAAGTTTGACATTAATAGATAAGTGTTTGAACAATAAAAGAGATTTCAATTGAAAATTCAAAATGAACAAGACGCTCTCAATGATTTGGCATAGGAGCGGTGATCACGTTAGGAGCCTCTGGAGGGTCGAACTCAATCTCCTTGGCATCAATCATGTCTTGGATCTTGTTCTTTAGATCCCAATAGTTGTTCGTGTCGTGTGCAGGACTATCAGAATGGTATGCACACCTTTCATTGGGATGATAAGTAGGAGCATAAGTATTGGGATTTTAGAGAAGAGACTTTAACGTAATCAACTCTGCCTTCAACATGTGTTGTAATGCTTGAACCAGTGGCATGTTGATCTTGGTGAATTGTATTTTAGGCATGACCTTCTTATGTTGATTTCCCTGTTGACGTTGTTGCACAGATGTAGGATTAGAGATCAGGATTGCCCCAACGTGTTGATCATGGTTACTCTGGTTATGACCTTTTTGACCATTCACAGCATCAGACTCTTTCTTCCCATTGTATGTCTTTTTCTGAGTATCAGAGGATGTAGCTCCTTGGATCTTTCCTCTTTTGATGTCAGCTTCTATTATTTCGCCTAACAGGATTAGCTGGGTGAATGCGGCCGAGGAGCTTCTGATTAGGTGATTGAAGAAAGGTCCTGTCAAAGATCCCATGAAGATGTCAATCATCTTCCTGTTAGTTAATGGGGTTGCACCCTACCAGCCAGGTCTCTCCACTTTTGAGCGTATTCTTTGAAACCCTCGCTGGGACGCATGGTCATACTCTACAATTGCACACGAGTTGGTGCGAGATCAGCGTTTTATTGGTATTGCTTGTAGAAAGCAGCAGCCAAGTCCTCCTGGGTATGAATTCGGTTCCTTTTAACTGATAGAACCACTCCAGTTGAGTGCCAGCAAACTTTCTTTGAAGAAATGGACCCATAGCTTCTGGTCAACAGTGTAAGGTTGAATCTTGCGGACATAAGATCTCAGATACATCTTGGGACAAGAGACCCTATCATACGTGGCAAAGGTAGGTATTTTGAACTTTGGTGGAATGACCACTCCAGAAACCAATCACATTCTTCAAAGTCTAGACCAGGTACTCTCTGGATCTCCATGGCGTTGAGACGATCCTCTAACTGTTTGTATTTATCATCAACGGGAGGATACTGTTCTTCAGCATAGTCTGCCTCCTCTTTGTTAGACCTCATACTATGATCCCCTTCTTTTGTCTGATTGCTCCCCTCAGTTGACAGAGTTGCGAATCCTAGAGTTTGCTCTGTTGATCTTCTGAATTTTCTTCCCAAATTTAGGACTCCTACTGACTTCTTTGTCTTTTTCTTCTTATCTTTGAGAAGAAGAGTCTTCAGGTCCTCTTGCCCCTTATCCATAGCAAGGAACATTTGTTGGAATTAGGCGTTTTGTGCTTGGAGATCCTTCACCGTCTGTTCCATATCTATCTTACTGAAATAAACAGCAGGAAGATAAGGAGACCTGTATGGGAGAAACCTGTCATGATATGATGCATGTTTTCAAGGATCTCACGGGATAAACACAAGAAGATATTAGAAGTTGAATTTTGATCAAAAACTTTGATTAGAGAACTTCGTATTAGTGGATGTCCTTCCATGAGAATCAAGCTCACCATGTCAAGTGGGTCGTAGCCCTTGACTTAAGTTACCGTGCTTTGGTCTTGACGGTGTTTGATTAGAGAATGAATCCTTTTGCCCCTTGATAGGCGTCTGGTTCAACATAACCCTGCATCATAGGCCTTGAGATCCTTGAAATGGTTATTGAAAATGATATGGTATGATATCATGATGTTATGTACAAGTATGCAAAGCAAGCAAGTTGTTATGTACAAATATACACATAAAGCAGACAAGTCCTTAGGTTTAGGCTTGCATGGAGTTTGTAGGTAAGTACCCTCTTGAAGTTTAGTTGGCTCGACCTGTCCTAGTAATAGTAACCGGGTTCTAGGGGATCTCAGTATCACTGATCTTTCTTCATTAGGCATTTTTTTAGCGCAAGCCTCTTTAATGGCGACCGAAATATCCCGAGAGTCCAATCTTAATGAGCGTAGCATCGAGTATCAACCAACTTTGGACTGCACCAAAGCCAGCTATCTCACTACTTCCTAATGGCCAAGTTGTTCAATTAAGGTTCTAAGGTCAATTAATGCTTTATGACACCACACAGTTGCCCCGTATTCTCCTTGACTACTCAAGGGCTACCGGTACCAACAAATATGTCACACTAACGTAGCCATTGCTTCAACCATGCCAATATACCCCGCACAGTTTCCACAATCTATTGCTACTTACCTAAAAGGTGCCCCAGATCTAGGTAGAGGATCAAAACAAGCCCAAACAAGGAACCATATTGTAAAGCAAGGAATTCAATCAATGAAAAGAAAGTAAAGGTGATATAGCCCTAAGGTAACCCCACTTTTAAGACACTCCCCAGCAGAGTCGCCAGTTCTGTAATACAGTGGGAAAACTGACTTGGGTGTTTTGTGTTTGATCGCAATTGTTGCGGATAGCAAGATTCGCCACCGACTTTTCTTTTATCCAATAAGGAAAGGTTGAAAAGAACAAGAAAGACCTTTCGAGATTATTTCTTGAGTTCGTGGGGTAGGTTATGAAAAGGGAAGGTATTAGCACCCTTTTCATCCATAGTTATCTATGGGCTCTTAGTTCCTTTCTAGATCACTTGCTTTTGTTTGAAAATGTGCTTGTGGTGTGAGTTTGGAAGTATTTTGAAAACGTCTTTGTAATGATTCTCATTTCTATAAGAACGCGTACAAAGTGTTGGTTTTCAAAATAGTTCAAAGAGGTGTTTGTGGAATGTGTTTTTGAAAGTGATTTTGAAAAGTGTCTTTGTAATGATTCTCGTCTCTATAAGAATGCGTACAAAGAGCTTTGTCTTTTGAAAATGTTTCAAATGAAAGTGTTAGTGTGTAAAATGATTTTGTTGTGAGCAAGCGAGCAACTATGAGCGTCCTACCTACTCAAAAGGTATAATGTTCTTTTTCTCATCATTTAGATGTTGCTATCTTACCATTGATTTGGTAAGAAGCCCCATCATTGGATGTGAAGGGACGGGCGTGGGTCGTTTGTATAGTCATAGAAGGAAACCTATGGGACGTTTTAGCAATGTCGTTTAGGGACTAGATCGTTTATCAAAGGCAACATTGAGGGTCATCGAGGGACTACGATCTTTTATCGAGGGCCTTTTCTAAAACACCCATATTCGAGGGACATGACTATTTTCCGAGGCAACAAGTGAGATTACCCTAGAGGTGCACGTGTGTGAATGGTGTGTTTGATTGCATGCATTTTGTCTTGAATTAGGATTTTCTAAGAATTGGTTTTAATCTTGCCATACACATCCTAATTACTAACATTTATATGAAAGCGGTAAATTGCGGAAATTAAATTTACTATGCTATTACATCACTTGGGGATGGGGATACAAATATACAAATGGGGGATTCCAAGAAATTAAATCCTAATTAATTATTATAACCATATTGAATGTGAATAAATGCAAGAATTAAAATGAAAAGAAAATGAACTTTGTTTTAATTTTGTTAAAGAAAAGTTTTGATTAATTAAAATAATTATGAAAATAAAATATTTTTTTGTAATATTTTATATATTCGGAAAAATAAAAATTGTGAATAAATAGTTTGTAAGATATCAACTCAAAAGGAGTTGTTTTGATTTGTTGAAAAAATGTTTGAAGTTTGTTAAAAAAAAGAAAAGGAAAAAAACAAAGGATAAAAATGGTTCTGGTCCTACCAGGGTTTGAACCCAGGACCCTACACAAAAAAGCCTTTTGCACGTGCTGTTTGTACCACTTGGGTGGTCTGTTTCATCTGTTGGTTGTACAACTTGCACTAAAAATAAAATGAACTCAGGGCTTCATTTCATTCCTTCGAGCACAGGGATGTATATTACCATGTTAAGCTTTTTGAAAGCTTCTATTCTCAACCAAATCAAATAGTACAAATACTAAACCTGTCTAAAATCTGAATACACGTCTAACTATATAACATTCTAAAACCACATATCAAAGGTTAGCACAAATTTGTTTGATACCAAAATCGAAGCCTAACTAGTCAGAATTGCAGTTCTCAACATATATGCCATGATAACTTCCTAGACATGATATCTACATTTCTCATTTTCAATGTGTTGCACCCCAAAATTTTCCCTCCCATTTTTACTCAAAACATACTCCTAGAGGTCCTCAACTTGCCAAAGGATGCCTAAGGATTGACCAGACAAATCCTCCTCCTAAGACAATGAGCCTCAAACTAGGGTTTAAATTTCAAGAAAGATGGTTGAGTTATAAGGGTCCTAGATGACTTCCATTTCCCTAATATGTTCTCAAGATAATCCATTCCAAGTTTCATGCCTTGCACAAGAAGTTTGCTCAGTCAAATGCTCAGATGCCTGAAAATCAACTATACTAGGTCAAAAGTCAATTGTGGCCCACATACAGTCAAACTTCAATATTTTTGGTCTACATCCATATTTTGAAGTATTATCCATCATTTGATCAAGTTTTGATCATGATTCCTCAAGAAATGCTCCTAACTCATCAAAAGTCAAAAATGCTAAATTAGGGTTTCTATAGGAATAGTCAACCAAACTTTGACCAGGCATAACTTTCTCATACTTTATCAGAAATTTCTCATCCAAGGCTCATTTTGAAGAGAATCCAATTCCCTATAAATCATATTCAAACCTCAAGTTCAAGAAATGCACTCATGAAAAGATATCAATTCAGACATTATAGGTTATTTCAAAAAAGTCAACAAAAACACCTTTTGGGTCAAAGTTTATTACATGAACATGGAAGACCCAATGAAGATGAAACCAAAAGGGCTGTTTAGAGGACATCCTAAGCTTTCTAAAAGTCCAAGAACACCCTTTTAGAATTAAAATTGATGGAGATATGTATTGTCAAAGTTGACCAATTTTTGGAAATGTGCATAAAGTCAACATTAATCAAAATTACTTTTTTTTCAAATAGGCCCGTGTTTTCTTGTTTGAAACTTGTTCCTAAGATGGCCCACGACCCCTGAGCTTATCCACTTATAATTTTATTATTTTTATTATTTATTTTGATTTTTATCCATTTAAATCAAAATAAATCAATTTAAATAGTAGAATATTGAAATAAAATCCAAGATCTGATTTTATGAGCATATTATGAGTCAATGAACAGCTAGCAAATCATCCTAATCGTGCAAGAGCTAATTGATTGGAAAAGATCATAATTTGGCTTGTTTTAGAAACAAATAATGCAAAGATTAAAATCAAACCTGTTGTACCCCAAAATTTGCCCTCCCATATTCTTCAAGATTTGCTAAGAGCATGCTTCAAAATCTCCCAAAGGTTGCACAGTCCAATGGCCTCCTAACAGTCAAAAATTAGGGTTTTGTTTCTGGCAAATAAATTGAAGTTTTCAAGGGTACAATCAAGTCCCACATGCCTACAAACATTGTCAAGCATCCTCATGCCAAGTTTCAAGACTCACAGCACAAAATTGCACAGTCAAAAACCCTAATTGCTTCACAGTCAACTACAGGGGCAAAATGGTCATTTGATTGTCAAAAGTCAAAATTTTTGGTCAACATCTTATTTTGAAGCCACAAACATCATTTGATCAATTCTTGATCATGATTCTCAAGGCATGGCTCAAAAAATCTTAAGATGCAAAAGTTTCTATTTTTGGACAGCTGAAAAAGTCAACTGTAAATTGACAAAGGCATAACTTCCACATGGTTTATCAGAAAAATTCCATCCAAAGCTCATTTTGAAGAGAATGACATTTCCTACAACTCATCTTCACACTTCAAGTCCAAGAAATCCTCTCACAAAAAGTTATCAATCTCAACATTATAGGTCATTTTCAAAAGTCAACAAAAAGGCACTTTAAGTCAAAGACCATAACTTGATATTGGTAAATAAAAATGACATGGGACCAAAGGCATTGGTTAGAGGACTTCAAGACCTTTCCAAAATGTCCAAGAACATGATCAGAGCTTAAATATTGAGCAAGATATGCCTTGTGGAAGTTGGGAAATTTTTGGGAATTTTGAAAAGTCAACTTTGCTTCAAATGCCTCAAAATTGCTAATGGGCCACAATTTCTTCCAAGAATCACCACCCAAAAGCTATGCACGACCCATTGACCCAAAGGGGAGTTATTTTCTTATTTTTAATTAATTAATTGAGTTTATTATCCTATTAATTCATTTAATTAAAATTAAATATAAGAAAAATACTAAAACATGGTTTCCAAATCTTTTTATGCAGCATATGCACTCTTTATTCACTCAAGATTTCGTGCACATCCAAAAGGGAAAGAATCTCCCATGATTGGCAATGGTTTGATGGAAAAAGGATTGAAAAAGATATGGAAAAAAATCAAATCTCCAAAACATGAATGCAAGGACTTTGGGCTTGGATTGTTAACCTAATTCATTCCACATATATGCAAGAACACAAACCTAATCCTAAGAACAAAAAAAACTGCGCAAGAATTGAAAGAACAACATTGCATTTTTCATCAAAAAATTGAAATCTGAAAACACAATTGCAGGATTGTTCAAGGCCTGAAACCTATCCTAACATATTGCTAGACCTTCCAGGAGTCTAGTAGCATCAAGAATCATCTCAAACGCGCAAGGAATTGAAGAATATAGGCCATACGGTTTGTCATCTTTTCCAGAAATACTTAACATAATTCATGCGTTATTAATCAGTTTTCTTTTTTGGTTTGCACTAATGAGGACTCTCTGAAGCTATTGGTACCATCCAATTGAATTATAGGAGCCTGAATCAGAATCCACCATGGACAACATCTAGGGTTTCTGAAGCTTGTAATTAGGGATTTCTGATTGAGGAAAAATTGGACAATGCCAGGACCATGGTTGAATTCGTCAAGGCCAGACGAATTCAACCAACCATTCGCGCTCAATTTATGTGGCTTCCTCTTCTAATCACTATTATTCGTCATGTCACTTAGTGGGGGTTAAAAACCCCCGCTATCTAATTCATGTTTTTGCAGGAAAACGAAGAAGAAGCATAGGTGTCATCCTGTGGCTGGAACATTCAAAAACTGGAGCGTTTTCGTTTGACCTATACCAATAGTGCTCGTTTCTTTTATATTATTTGTTTGCCAATATTATAACAAAAGTGTTTGAGTGGTTCAGTGGTTGGGTGTACGTTTGGTGAGTGCTGGGACCTGGGTTCGATTCCCAGGTCCCCATATTTCTCCATATTTTTTGTATTAACATGTCCAGGTGATTATCTCACTCAAAGGAGTACCATACACTCAACGCCTTGGCTTGCCAAATGTCCCAGGAGATCAATCCAAAGGTCAGGATGTGAGGTCCATCGTGCATACTGGTCAACAACTCCATGCACAAGTCTGAAAAGTCAAAAAGGGCCTGATTTCAATGGGCCCAATTGCTCCAAACAAACCTCTCAATTGGGTCAACCACCCCCCATGTTTGCATTTTCTTTCTATCTTTTTACTCTTCTCTTTTATTTATTTTAATCATGTTAATTGTTTTATTTAATCCCATAAAATTAATTTTCATAAAACACAAAAAAATCAGAAATCATAAAAAATAAAATATGTTTATTGTTTTAATATTTAATTCACTAATATTTTATTTTGTAAATAAATTTTATTAATCAATTTAGTTTAATTTAGGGTTTTAAATTTTAATGTTTTCTTAATAACTAAAAAAATATAAAAAAATAGGTTTTTAGCACTTCTTATTCTTTTTCTTAACAAATAACTTTTTTTTTATTTCTTATCATTATTAATTATTAAATATCTTGTAAATAAACTTGTAATTAACTAATTAGGGTTAAATTAGGTTAAACTTAAACAATTTTTTAATAATTAAAAACAAATTTAGAATTAGGGTTTTATTTAATTTTTAATTTCAATTAATTCTCTTTATTTCCATTAAATACAAAAAAAACATCAAAAAAAATAAATTCTTTTCTTTATTTAATCATTAATTAATTTTTGTAATTTCAATTCAATTTCCTTAAAGGGTCCAACGCCCTCGCACCTTCGATTATAATTCCTTTTCGTGCGTTTGCTTCTATTTTTCTTTTTAATCTTATGTAATTGCCCCAAAGCCTTGTAATAGATAATTAGGACATTTACTTTCCGCACTTTTATTCAAATCGGGTCTTTGTTTAATTTGGCGATGTATAGACACGCGCCTTGTAATAGCGTAGGACCTTTATTTTTCCGCATTTTAACTTCCGCACCCCTTAACTGTTAATAATTTGCATGAAAGAATGTATGCCCAAATAAAATCAAAAGCGTAGATCATCCAATGCATGATAAGACAAATAATAACTGAAAATGACACACAATTCACACACCACTCCTTAGGGTACGCCTCACTGTTGCCTTGCCCCTCGAAACGTGGTCGTCGAGTATAGGACGTTTTAGTAAGTCCTCATGTCCATGAACATGGCATGGGGGTAGCTTCTAAGGTGTCCTACTATTGCTCTGGTGACCACACTGTCCCTAAATCGAATTGACCCGAACACCTCCAACGGTGGTGCTACCTACCCCTCAATGGTGGGATGGCACTACCTTAAGGACATTTACACAACCTAATTCCTTAGGGTAGGTAGATGACTCGTAGATACTTGCTCTAATTCAAAACAAATCAAAAAACTTCTTTTCACACCGACACTTTGCAAAAAGCTTTCAAAAACAACTTTTCAAACACTCTTGAGGACTGATACAAGAGTCGATCTGAAACTTTCAAAGAAACTTTTTTTCAAACCCACGCACACTTTGAAAAGCAAACAAACATTTTGAAAACACAAATGAGCAAGTATCTAAGAGCCCATGGATAACCATGGATAGAAAGGGTGCTAACACCTTCCCTTTCTATAAATCTACCTCCCGAACCGAGATCAATCTCATAAGGAATTTTTCTGTGCTTTTGTCCTTTCCTTGTTGGAGAAAATAAAAGACGGTGGCGACTCTTGCTTCCGCGACATTTCACGAACCAGTGTTAAACAGTCAGTTCCAGATCCACCGATCACAAAACCAAATCTCAATAATATGTGAAGATACAGTCCAATTTTGTGAACCTAAATCAGTCTCTTATATGTCTACAACATTCCCAGAGCAAAAAAACAAGGATTGGGTCGTGAAAACTGAAGAACAAAGTTGCAAATTTTGGAAGAAAAGTGCAGATTGGATTCTCTTCCATAGACCAATTCAAGCAATTTCAAAGCCAGCAATCTGTTCCTGGACGTGTTCTGAAGCTATTTCAATCATCATCAAGGCCTGAAACATCAAGAATCGTTCCCTTACAATACCACAGTTTGCATATTTTTCTCAAACTCGAATTTATTGATTTACCCATTATAAACATGTTTTGATCACATATCCATGTTTGTTATCATATTTGCATTGTTTCTGGATGGTTTAATATGAGTTCAAGTGAGGGAATGGCGCGATGCCATTGTTAGGGTTTTAAAGTCCCAAATTTGGGACTCTCCGTAGAGGCGAAATTAGACCAAATTATGGGTACCAAGGAACTCAGGACATGATTTGCAATTGATCTATGCCTTTGGTTTTGATTTATCTTGCTTGTATTATATTTTTGAATCTTGCAGGGATGTAGCTACGGACAAAAACCATCATTATAGCCTTTAGTGACGGTTTTGTCTGTAGGTAAAAGCTGATATCAAAAACAACAGTTATACGGAAGAAGACAATAGGTGGCAGCACACCATTGGCCCATTTGAAATTGGCGCGTGTTTCTGGGTAAGGCACTTTATTTCAATTTTATTTTATTTGCTTTATTATATTTACAAATACTCCAGCTAGCACAGATGGTAGAAGGGCGCGCCTATGAAGCAAACGTCCTGGGTTCGATCCCAGGCGTGTGCTTTTATTATTTTCTTAACAATTTCCTGCAGATTCAATGCGTCATTATTCCGTGTGCCCATCATGCGCTCCAAACTTTAGCCATTGGATCCATCCAGCCACCAGATTTAGCGTATATCAAAAGCTGCACATGGTGAACCCCCAGACAAGAGCCACATTGGATCACACGCAAGGAACATGGGCCAACCAATTTGGGCCTTGGCAATTCCATTCCACACCCCCAATTCACTTCATACAGGCCCAATTTTCTTTTTAATTCTTAATTATTTTGTTTATTTCAAAAAAAATCTTTTTTTTATTAAAATCATAAAATCACCAAACATTAGAATTAGGTTTTTTTTTATAATTAATTTCATTAATTAATTAGATTAATTTAATTTGGGTAATTTAATTTCTTTTTCCATAATAAAAATCAATTATAAAATTAGGCTTAATTTGCAAATATTTAATTTTCTCAATCAAAAAAATCAAAAATATCTTCTTTATTTAAATAGATTCTTTAGGATATTTACTTTATTCTCGCGCATAATATTTTATTTTTAATTCCAATTATTGTATTTGCTTCGGGTTTGTAATAGCTTTTAATTAGGGTTTATCGCATATTATTTACTGTTTAATCCCCAGTTTTTGGTTATGTAACCCCTTCCCCAAAGCTTTGTAATAGCGTAGATTTACTTTTCCACTTTTAATTTCCGCAACTATTAATTGCTAGATGATTGATAATAGGATTGTATGCAAAAGACAAATGAAATTAAAATAGTAGAAAACCCTAATTGTGCAAAAATAATCAACTGAAATCAAACACATGCACACGTTCACTCCAAGGGTTTATCCCACTTCGGTTGCCTTTGGTAAATGGTCATGAAGTATAGGGAGCTTTAGTGGTTGCCCTCTAGTCTCAAAAGATCAAAAATGACTCATTCGAATGTTGCCTCGGAAAGATCTTTAAGACCCTAGTATAACACTAAGGTTTCCTAATCATTGCTTATGTGACCGTAAAAACGTCCCTTTCGATTGTCCCTCAAACTCCAGCGATGGAGCTACCTACTCCTTAATAGTAGGATAGCACCGTCTAGAGGAAATAAGAAAACGAACAGACTTTTTTCGAGTAGGTAGAAACTTCTAGGTACTTGTTCAAAACAACAAATTTTTTACACATACACTTTCAAACAAGCTTTTCAAACAAAGTTTTTGAAAACATTTTATCACACCCTTGAGGACTGATACAAGGGTTACCATAAAGTGAAACTCCGCACGAAGGCATATTTTCAAAACTTTTCAACACAAAAGCAATTTTCAAAAATGAGCAAGTACTTGAGAGCCCATGGAAAACCATGGATAGAAATGGTGCTAACACCTTCCCTTTCTATAATCTACCCCCCGAACTCAGAAACATCTCGAAAAAGGTTTTTTCTATTCTTTTCCCTTTTCCTTTGTTGGATGAAATAAAAGTCGGTGGCGAATCTTGCTTACCGCAACATTTGCAAACAAAAAATGCAAACCAGTATTAACAATTGGTTCTGCCATCGTATCACAGAACTGGCGACTCTGCTGGGGAAACAAATTAAAGTGGGGGTTCACCTTAGGATTTAGGTCATTATTAATTGCTTCTTTGGTTTGTCTTGTCTAATTTACTTTTAAGGGTATATGTTTGGGTAATTTGGATCCTAAACCAAGATCGGGGGAATTCCTTTTAAGTAAGTAGCAATAAACTATGAGGGAGCTGTGCGGGGTATACCGACACGGTTGAAATAGTAGCTACTTTGATGCGATAATTTTGTGTGTACCGATAGCCCTTGAGTAATCACGGAGAATACGGGGCCGCCACGTGGTATCATAAAGCATCAACTGACCTTAACACCTTAATTGACCAACTTGGCTTTTAGGACGTAGTGAGATAGTCGTCTTTAGTGTAAACCCAAAGTCAGTTGATACTCGATGCTACACTCATTGGGGTTTGACTCTCGAGTTTTGTTTGGTGGCAAGTCAATTGTCTATTGGAACAAAATTAAGGGAAAGATCGGTGATATTGAGATCCCTTATAACCTGGTTACTATATTTAAGACAGGTTGAACCAATCCAACTTCAAGAAGGTATACCTTAAAATCCATGTAAGCCTTAAACCTAAGGTCTTTGTGTGATTTGAATGTGTTTGCTCTATCTTCTATATTTAATCATAATCATGACATCATAACATAACATATCATACTAACCATTTCAAGGATTCTTAGGGTTTACTTTTGTCTTGTTTTGTAGGACATGGCCCTCGCCCGCAGATTCACTATCCAAGTCAGTCTGGTAAAGGTACCTCCTCAACTTAAGGAATTGGTATCAAGGGTTCCTGAAAGCTCTCCCTTCACTAAAAGACATGGTTGACTTCTTAGCTTGGTCTCCTCAAACCCTGATGAAGAAATGCTAAAAGTGCTCTTCCAGTTCTTTGACCCTCTACATCACTGCTTCAGTTTTCTGGATTACCAGTTAGTGCCTATTATGGAAGAATTCTCTCTGTTACTGGGGGTGCATATCCTTAACAAGGTACCTTTCAATGTCATGGAAAGAGACCCTAAACCTGAAGATATTGCTAAAGCTCTGTCCTTACAACAGTCTGACGTAGTAGCAAATTGGGAAACCATGAGAGATGTCAAGGGTTTTTTGGCTAAGTTCTTGTTTGAGAAAGCTCATCATTTTTGGGATACCCTAGACCTACAAGCTTTTGAAGAGGTTTTAGCCCTTCTCATCTATGGGTTAGTATTGTTTCCTAATCCGGACCAGCTCATAGATGTGAATGTGGTTAAGGTTTTCCTGTCACGCAATCTGGTACCTACTTTGCTTGGAGATATCCTACATTCTCTGCATACTCGCACTATAAAGAGAAGATGGACCCTTCTGTGTTGCACTCCTCTTTTGGATACGTGGTTTATTTCGCACCTACCCCGATCTGTCTTGAAGAATGAACAGGGTTTGAGATGGTCTCATATGCTAATGACTCTTACATATTCAGGTATTCATTAGTGTCCTCGATCCTCAGAGAATGTTACCATCATTGATCGATGCGGAGAATTCCCTAATTTCCCTCTCTTAGGCATTAGGGGAGGAATCACTTACAACCCTTGTTTGGCGCTGCGACAGTTTAGATATGAGAGAAGGGATGGTCCTCATGATACACTTATCTAAGGAATCATCTTCGACTACGAGAATGATACTCAGGGTTACCGTAAAAGATCCATGCGAGCTTGGGGCATGGTACATAGAGTTTATAGCAAGACACTAGGGCACAAGAACTCCATCCCCTTTGAGCCTTATCTCAAATAGGTACGAGCCTGTGCCCAAAGTCTTAGGATCCCTTACCACGCCATCCTACCTATGATTATGGAACCGGTTGCTGAAGGAGACACTTTTTATCTTGTTCTTCATCCTGACATACCAACTGATCATGAGGAGTTACAAAAATCATGGATCCAACTCAAAGAGGAACGAGATACCTTCGAAACTCAATTCTACACCAGCGAGAAGAAGGTCCTAGAACTCACTAGGTTACTTCATGAAGATAGGAATATAAACGCCTACATTGCACCAAAAAGGATGCGCTCATGGGAGACCTAATTTTATTTTTGCTTTAAGTTTTGTTTTGTTGTAAGCCTAAAAGGCACCCTTTGTAACAATTCAAACTTATTAATACAATTAATGTATGTTTCTTTTGGTTAAGAAAATTTGAGCCTTTAAGAGTCCTTGAAATCATTGCATACACATATCATCCATGACATTGCATAAACAGGTTTCATAATAGGTTTCTCATCTTTGCGCTGTTTATTTCAGCAAAAATGTCTTTTGAACAAAGTATCAAGGACCTCCAGGTACAAAATGCCCAATTTCAGCAAATGTTCATAGCCTTGGCTAAAGGGCCGGAAGATCTGAAGGCCCTTATTCTGAAAGAGAAAAAGAAGAAGAAGAGGAAGACCTCTGGTGTCCTGAATCTAGGCAGAAGATTCAAGGGACCGTTGAAGCAACCGGTTGATCTGACCTCCTCGTCCAAAGAAGGGGAGAATCAAGAGGGAGACACAAGGGAGGAGGACTCTATCCCAGAGGTTTCTAATAATGACACTGATTACAATGATGAACAGTACCCTCTGGCTGAGGATAGATATAAACAACTAGAGGATCGTCTGAGCGCAATGGAGATCCAAATAGTACCTGGCTTGGACTTTGAAGAATTGGGGTTGGTTTCTGGCGTGATCATCCCACCAAAGTTTAAGGTCCCTACATTCGCTAAGTACGACGGTGTCTCCTTCCCTAAGTTGCATTTAAGATCCTATGTCAGGAAGATCCAGCCTCATACTACTGACCAGAAATTATGGGTTCATTTCTTCCAAGAAAGTTTACTCGGCACTCAACTGGATTGGTTCTATCGGTTGGAAGGAACCAACATCCATATCTGGGAAGACTTGGCTACTGCTTTCTACAAGCAGTACAAATACAATGCTGACCTGACACCAACTCGAGTGCAACTGCAGAATATGTCCATGGGCTCGAAAGAAGGGTTCAAGGAATATGCACAAAATGAAGGGATCTAGTTGGCAGAGTACAACCTCCTCTGACTGATCGCGAAATGGTAGACATGTTCATGGGCACTCTGACAGGACCATTCTTCAATTTGCTAATTGGGAGTTCCTCATCCGGGTTCACAGAGATGGTTCTGACAGGAGAGAGGGTCGAAAATGGTATCAAGAATGGGAAGATCCTGATGGCTGTATCTTCCAGTGCTGAGAAGAAGTCATTTGGTGGTAAGAGGGAAGCCAATTGTGATACGGTGGCAGAACCGGCTGTTTTGGAAAATGCTGGTTTATGTTTTGCGTTTTGTATTCGCAAAATGTCGCGGTAAGCAAGAGTCACCACCGACTTTTATTTGATCTAACTGGAAAGGAAAAAAGAACAGATAAATTCCTTTTTCAAGATTTTGAGTACGGGGGGGTAGATTATAGAAAGGGAAGGTGTTAGCACCCTTTCTATCCATGGTTTTCCATGGGCTCTTAGGTACTTGCTCATCTTTTAAAATTTCTTGTGTGTTTGTTTTTAAAAGTTTTGTTTTACTTTGTTTTAACCCTTTTTTATGTCCTCAAGAGTGTTACGAAGTTGTTTTGAAAACTTTGGTTTGAAAAGTTTGTTCGAAAGTGTATGGTGTGAAAAAGTTTGACTTGAGCAAGTACCTAATAGTTATCTACCTACTCGAAAAAAGATTGTTTCTATTCTTGTTTCCTTTAGCAAATGCTATCCTACTATTTAGAAATAGGTAGCACCGTCGTTGGATTTGTAAGGGTCAATTCGAAAGGGACGTACGATCACTAAAGCAATGTTAGGACGTCTTAGTAATAACCCTAGAGTCTTAAGATCGTATTTGAGGCAACATTTCTGAGGCAACATTTTCGAACGGGGCATTTAATATTTGCTTAGACAGGAGGGTAACCATTAAGACACCCTATACTAAGTGATCATTTACCGAAGGCAACCAAAGTGAGAGTATACCCTAAGAGTGCGCATGTGCGAGTGATTTGATTTCAGTTATTATCTTTACACATTAGGGTTTTCTAAGCATTTTAAATTATCATGCAGTCTTGTCATACAATCCTATTAACATACATCTAAACAGTTGATATTTGCGAGAATTAAAGTGCGAGAAATAAAAACCTACGTTATTACAAGGCTTCGGGGTAGCGATTAATTACATGGCCAGAAAAACTGTAAAAACGATAAATAACGAAAATCCTAGATTAAGCTATTACATACCATGAGAAGTTACATTAATATTGCAAAAATAATAATAAACGCGCGAGATGAATCAAGAACGAGAGATTTAGGGTTTTGACTCCAACTACCTAATTATAATTTAAAAGAAAAATCATTTTTTTTTGTCGTTTTTTGATTGTTTTTGGGAAAATAAGGTTTAATTGAATAAAAATAACCTAATTACTAATTAAACTTAATTAAGAAAAATAATTAAATGAACATATTTTTTGCATTTTTGTTTTGAAGAAAGAAATAAAATTAAATCAAAAGTTAACCCTAATTTTCCAATTTGATTTTAATTATATACAAAAAGTTAAAATTAACCTAAATTAAATTTAAACTAATATTAAATTAATTTTGATAATATAAAAAAACCTAATGCTAAATTTTTGTGAAAAACTTGATTTTATGATTTTTTGTGAAAAAAGAAATTAATTGTGTTAGAAAATATTTAAACAAATTAATTTAAGCAAAAGAAATAAATAAAAAGAAAGAGAATGGGTCTGGTAGCTTTCAGCAAAAGAGGGGTGTCGTTGGAAATTCTTGGCCCAACAATGCTCCTGGCCCTTTTGACTTTTCCAATCCCATGCGTCACGCTTGACTTATGCACATGATGGACCCTCATGGGAAGGCCTTGGATCTGGCAGCCTTGATGATCTGATGGTTGGACGCTGATGGTGTATGGTAGACTCATGGGATGCTAGCACGCCTGAATATGTGAGAAAAAATAATATGAAGCAATGTTGGGACGTGGGGATCGAACCCAGGCCCTTAGGCATTCTCACGCTGCATGCTAGCCAACTGAGCTGGCTTGGTTAGTTGTATAAATGATAACAAATAAATATTATATAATATGAACAAAAAGCTATATCTCAAAGCGCGTGAATTTTAAACTGGTCATTCACCACCTTCCAAGCCATCATCTTCCTTGTTGCCTCTGTCGTTTTAGACAAAAAAACTTTACCTACGGACACCAGGTGTAGGTACAACCATGTGCTTCTCCAAATTTTCATACAGGCATGATAAATGACAACCAATGGTACCAATCAACTTGTTGCAACCTCGCGAGCATCATGGTACCATTATTAATGGCTAATTGTTTCATTTCTTGGTTTACAAATTTAAATCTCCCAAAGTCTTTGAAATTATTACGTACGTATTACATTATCATGCACATCATTACAGGTATCGTTACAGGTTTCTCATCTTCTTCGTTGTTTATTTCAGCAATTATGTCTTCTGAAATACCTACCGATCAGGCTATCAAAGCTCTTCAGGCACGGAATGCCCAATTCCAAGAGATGTTCTTGAACTTGGCTAAAGGGCAACATAATTTTGGTTATTTACTTAATCATTTAAAATGCATGCTAGTATTATTTAATAATTTAATCATTCAATTGTTATGTTAATTAGTCTTGTCACCAATCATTAATATCTTTCGTTCGTCTCAAACCCGAGGGAAATATTTTGACTTTGTCAATGGCCTGTCACTTCCATTAGCAAGCTTCCTCACACCTTGAATCATACTGTAAGAGTCATACGGTTTGCATATTTTCTTGAATTCGAAAACCTTAATTCTGACATATTTAGCATGTTTGATTGGTATATTCATGATCCTTGAGTTATTTGCAAGCTATTGATTATATCCATTTGCGTTTTTACTGACTATACACCAAGATGCCATGGTTAGGGTTCATGGTTCATTTTTAGGGATTCTTCATACAAGAACAATTAGCCATTAATAATGGTACCAATCAACTCGTTGCAACCTCACGAGCATCATGGTACCATTATTAATGGCTAATTGTTCATGTATGAAGAATCCCTAAAAATGAACCACGAACCTTAACCATGGCATCTTGGTGTATAGTCAGTAAAAACGCAATTGGATATAATCAATAGCTTGCAAATAACTCAAGGATCATGAATATACCAATCAAACATGCTAAATATGTTAGAATTAAGGTTTTCGAATTCAAGAAAATATGCAAACCGTATGACTCTTACACTATGATTCAAGGTGTGAGGAAGCTTGCTAATGGCTGCAATACGGTCCAGGGATGTACAGCAAATGATTGGGATGGCTAGAATGCCTTAAGATGGCCTGAAACCTGGAAATTAATTTACAACTTTTCTTGAATTTTTGCAATTTTGTTTTCTGTTTTGCACGCCTCCAACCTCTTTGTTTTTTTATCTGCATTTGTCCCTTATGTATCCAAGAATGAATTAGGGTTACAACTTGTTTCAAATCTTCTCCAATTATGATTATTGATTCATGATTTGATCCTTGTGCACAATCTTTCCAAATCAAGCAAAATGCAATCTTTTGTATCCATATGAGCCTTGCACAATTTGATCTCACTTCCAGCAGTGTAATGGACCTAAACATGCATAAAATCTCGAGATTTAATTAGCTTTTGATATTTTCATTATTTTATTTTGATTTTATTTGGTTTAAATGAAATAAAATCAAAATAAATGACAAAAATAAAAGAATGACAAGTGTAAGAGCTCATGTGTCGTGGCTCACATTACAAACTCAGGGAAAGCATAAAAAGTTGGGCCCGTTTAGCAAAAAATGCAATTTTGTACACTTTTGACTTTTGGCAATTTTGTAAAAAGGGTCAACTTTGACAATGCATAAATCTCTCAATTTTGACCCTATAGAGGTGTTCTTGGACTTTTTAGAAAGCTTAAGATGCCCTCTAAGCAACCCTTTTGGTATCATCTCAATTGAATCTTCCATGTTCATGTATGAAGCTTTGACCCAAAAGGTGTTTTTGTTGACTTTCCAAAATGACCTATAATGTCCAAATTTATATCTTCTTGTGAGTGCATATTTTGAACTTGGGAGCTGAAGATGAATTGTAGGGAATTACATCCTATTCAAAATGAGCTTTGGATGGGTCATTTTTGATAAATTATGAGAAAGTTATGCTTGGTCAAAGTTGAGTTGACTTTTCCTACAAAACCCTAATTTAGCAACTTTTGGGTTTTGATGAATTATGAGCAATCCTTGAGGAATCATGATCAACCTTAGATAAAATGATGAATAATACTTAAAAATTAGAATGTTGACCAAAAATATTGGAGTTTGACTGTATGTGGGCCACAGTTGACTTTTGCCCTAACATAGTCGATTTTCAGGCCTTTGAGCAATTGACTGAGCAAACTTCCTCTGCAAGGCTTGAAACTTAACATGGATGATCTTGAGGACATATTAGGACCATGGTTAGAATTTGGGATCCTTTGGACTCAAGCATCTTGGTGCAAAATGAAATCCTAATTTGAGGTAGACTGCCTTAGGATAGAGTTTGTCTTGTCAACCCTTGGATTTCCTTGAGCAATTTGAGGACCTCACTTGACATGTATTGAGAAATATGGGAGGGAAAATTTTGGGGTACAACACCAATGTTGTGCACGGCTAGAAGGGGCATAATAAGGCAGGTTACCACCAATCTATGGGGGCAGTGCTGGTCTCTAATTCGGCACGCGCACAACGACCACAACAACGGAACAATCAGCCAAGGGTAAAGACCTCAAAGGCAGTTCACCCAAATCAACATGCCATTGTCACAAGCATTGGAACACATGTTGAAGATGAATCTGATTACGGTGATATACCCCCATCCAAACCCTAAGACTTCCTCTCCTAACTAGAATCTGGATGCAATGTGTGCTTATCATTCTGGAAGCCCGGGGCACGATATTAACGATTGTTGGGCGCTGAAATACAAGATTCGGAATATGATTGACGCCAAGGAGATTGAATTCGACCCTCCTGATACTCCCAACATGATCACTACTCCCATGCCAAATCATGGCTAGGATAAAGAGCATTTTTGTTCATTTGAATTCTCAAGTTGTATTTTCTTTGTTTATTCGAACAATTATTGTCATGTCAAAACTTTGTTATTTCATTAATGCATTACACATGTTTGTCTTAAATTAATTTGTTTTCATTATGCTTAAACTACTTTATACTTCCTTTTCATGAAGTTCAACTCTCGATTAAAAGCTCTAAGCCTTAGTGGGAGGATGACGAAAATGATACCATAATCTCTACAATATGCTTTTGAACAGACTCCGCTGACGATGTACAGGCGTTGTTTAAAATCCCAAACAGTGGAGTTATAAGGAAGATAATTGCTAGTCAACTCCTTTGAGTCAAAGAAGTAGGAAGTTTTCTTTTCACACTAATTAAAACCCTTAATCATAACCTGGGGCAGGGTAGTTTTCTCAGTCAATTCAGACGTGCATTCAGTCACAATCTTCCGCTTCATACACAATGAATGGCATCGAAGACGTCCTTCCAAATCAAAAGACGGTGATGGTTCCGCATAATCATCAACACAGTCAGTCATTATCTCTCAAAATAAAAGCCCGCTAAGTCAAAACCTATGAAGGAGACTTAAGAAAAAAAACTGGGGCATTCCGCTGACTGTAATCACAAAAAGAAACAGTTCAGGCAAAAGACAGGGATAGTAAAATCAAAAAGAAAGAGGTCCTACAAATCCTCGACAAAAAAGATGACTTCCTATTCAAAATAAAATGTCAGTATCCCAACCATCACTGGAACATAAATGACAAGATTCCAGACTCAATCGCGATTTCAACGCACAATTAACTGAGCATAGGACTGAAGGACATCACGAAGAACGGGTGGGTAAAAATAAATTTTGAGCCTTTATCCTTTGTTTCTTAAACCGTGAACCAGGCCATGTTATAACCCTTAAAAGTCCTAGCTGAAGCATGGGTTAGTTTGAGAGCATATTGTTACAAAGTTATCCTGACTCCTGTAGGACTTGTTGTGAATCCTGAGTTGATATCACATTCTTGCAAATTTTGTTTTACTACACAAAACACATTTTCAAAAAATATATATATTTTCAAGATAGGCATGAGTTTTGCATCCTTTAAATGACATTGTTTGCATATGACTAATTGTCTGACAGCAGAGAAATCTGCATAATGGATATTCAATGAACAGACATCCTCTCAATGGACAGAATCACCTCAGCGGGAAAGACACTTCCAATGAAAGGCCTTCCCTAAGAAAGGGGCATGACATGATGTCTAACACACCTGGGGCAGTCTCTCCAAGAGTGCCAAATAACCAGGGGCAAATCTCCATCTGAATCACTTGGGGCATTACGCACGCATTTCAGCAACAAATCATGTACCATCAAGAAAACATTTCTGATAGTACTACAACACAACACTAGGGACAGTGACAACTCCCCACATAGTAGAGGCAACCAAAGATTTGACATCGGCTTCCCCAAACAGGAGCCACTTTCCCCAATAGAGCTTATTCCTCCAGCGACGGAAGTTCATCCCCCAGTGGAGTTTATCACTCCGAATCGGCAAAATCTTCCAGCAAAGCATCTCCTCTCTCAAATAAAGATATTTCCTCGCAGAGTTATTCTCAAGTAGAGTCTCTCCCTGATAGAATATTAACAAACAGGAGAAGATCCACGGCATAGTCATCTCTGTTCACCATCCCTAGCGGAAGTAGAAGAACCACTTTTTCTACGATGGTCAGGAAGTCAATTTCCACTACTCTCTAGCAGCAGTCAGGGATTTATTTTCCTAGACTCGGATATGTAATAATAAAATTTCATGTTCATACATCATGACGTGCACACACATATGGCATACAGCATAATCTCATTTATTTTGAGAACATCATCACACAATGCATTTCATGCATCGCATATAATTAATCATGTACCTTTTAAGGAAAGATGGTTATCATCAACAATTTCCAACAGGTCCAAGATTAGCTCCTGAAACTAAATAGAGTAATTATTTGTGCGACCAAATGCAGCTTTACACAGGTTCGTCACAAAGTAATCTTACACGGGTTTCTCCTAAATACAGCTTCACACAAGTTTATCTTGAAAAATCTTACACGGGTTCCTTCTCATACATTTCCAAATGAATTTTCACACGAACTCATCACAAATTAACCCTACAATTCAGGTTCCTTCCCATAGCCCTACACGGACTTATCCCGAAGTAACCTTACCCAGGTTTTTTTTGAATTTTTACACGAATTTATCCTGAAGGGACCTTACCCAGGTTCCTCCTGAAGTTTTACACAGACTTAGCCCGAAGTAACCTTACCCAGGTTCCATCTCGATTCAGATGCAGTTTTGCCCAAACTCCTCACGAAGCAACCTTACCCAGGTTCCCTCTCGGTTCTGATGTAGTTTTACCCAAACTGCTCACGAAGCAACCTTACCCAGGTTCCTTCTCGATTCATATGCAGTTTTACCCAAACTCCTCACGAAGCAACTTTACCCAGGTTCCTTCTTAGTTTAGATGCAGTTTTACCCAAACTCCTCACGAAGCAACCTTACCCAGGTTCCTTCTCGGTTCAGATGCAGTTTTACCCAAACTCCTCACGAAGCAACCTTACCCAGGCTCCTTCTCGGTTCAGATGCAGTTTTACCCAAACTCCTCACGAAGCAACCTTACCCAGGTTCCCTCTCATAGCCCTACTATCCAGGCTTTCATTTTAAAGTAACCCTACTATCCAGGTTCCTTCTCTTTATCTCCAGACAACAGTTTACAACACTTTTAAAACCTGGACCCGACCAGATACGGTCCATTTCATATTCCCCAGTAGAGTAATGGATAATCGAAGCTCCTAGACTCTATTTCCCAAGACATAAATCAACATTCCCCGGCGAAGCCCTCCTCAAAGGCAGGTACAGGAATTCTCGCAAAGGAATCTCTTACGCAACCAATATATTTTTTGGATGGCATCTTTAAGCCCATCTCTGACGACTTTCAGTTATCTTTTCCAAATGGTATATTTAAGCCCGTCTCCGACGATTCTCTGTCACCTTCCAAATGGCATCTGTAAGCCCATTCTCGATATTATCGATCAACATTCACTTCATGCGAGTGCAAATTTCTGGGCACTCTAGTGTTCAATCATCTTCCACCCTCAGATCACGAAAGGCAGACAAGCTCATCTACATCCTCAGGTATAAGAAGATTTAACAGGGGCAGTTGTTGCACCCCAAAATTTTCCCTCCCATTTTTACTCAAAACATACTCCTAGAGGTCCTCAACTTGCCCAAGGATGCCTAAGGATTGACCAGACAAATCCTCCTCCTAAGACAATGAGCCTCAAACTAGGGTTTCAATTTCAAGCAAGATGGTTGAGTTCCAAGGGTCCTAAATTACTTCCATTTCCCTAATATGTTCTCAAGATCATCCATGCCAAGTTTAATGCCTTGCACAAGAAGTTTGTTCAGTCAACTGCTCAGATGCCTGAAAATCAACTATACTAGGACAAAAGTCAACTGTGGCCCACATACAGTCAAACTTCAAGATTTTTGGTCAACATCCACATTTTGAAGTATTATCCATCATTTTGTCAAGGGTTTATCATGATTCCTCAAGAAATGCTCCTAACTCATCAAAAGTCAAAAATGCTAAATTAGAGTTTCTATAGGAAAAGTCAATCAAACTTTGACCAGGCATAACTTTCTCATACTTTATCAGAAATTTCTCATCCAAGGCTCATTTTTAATAGAATCCAATTTCCTACAATTTATCTTTATCCCTCAAGTTCAATAAATTCACTCATGAAAAGATATAAATTCAAACATTATAGGTCATTTCAAAAAAGTCAACAAAATCACCTTTTGGGTCAAAGCTTCTTAGATGAACATGGAAGACCAAATGAAGATGAAACTAAAAGTGTTGTTTAGAGGACATCCTAGGCTTTCTAAAAAGTCAAAGAACACCCTTTTAGGGTTAAAATTGAGGGAGATGTGTATTGTCAAAGTTAACCAATTTTGGGAAATGTGCATAAAGTCAACATTGATCAAAATGACTTTTTTTCCAAATGGGGCCATGTTTTTTTGTTTGAAACTTGTTCCTAAGATGGCCCACGACCCTTGAGCTTACCCACTTATTATTTTATTATTTTTATTATTTATTTTAATTTTTTATCCATTTAAATCAAAATAAATCAATTTAAATAGTAGAATAATGAAATAAAATCCAAGATTTGATTTTATGAGCATATTATGAGTCAATGAACAGCTAGCAAATCATCCAAATCGTGCAAGAGCTAATTGATTGGAAAAGATCATAATTTGGCTTGTTTTAGAAACAAATAATGCAAAGAACAAAATCAAACCAAATCTCAATAATATGTGAAGATACACTCCAATTTTGTGAACCTAAATCAGACTCTTATATGTCCACAACATTCCCGGAGCAAAAAAACAAGGATTGGGTCGTGAAAACTGAAGAACAAAGTTGCAAATTTTGGAAGAAAAGTGTAGATCGGATTCTCTTCCATAGACCAATTCAAGCAATTTCAAAGCCAGCAATCTGTTCTTGGATGCATTCTGAAGCTATTCCAGTCATCCTCAAGGCCTGAAACATCAAGAATCGTGCCCTTATAGTACCACAATTTGCATATTTTTCTCAAACTCGAATTTATTGATTTACCCATTATAAACATGTTTTGATCATATATCCATGCTTGTTATCATATTTGCATTGTTTCTGGATTGTTTAATCTGAGTTCAAGTGCAAGAATGGCACGATGCCATTGTTAGGGTTTTAAGGTCCCAAATTGGGGACTCTCCGTAGAGGCGAAATTAGACCAAATTATGGGTACCAATGAACTCAGGGCATGATTTGTAATTGATCTATGTATTTGGTTTTGATTTATCTCGCTTGTATTATATTTTTGAATCTTGCAGGGATGTAGCTACGGACAAAAACTGTCATTATAGCCTTTAGTGACGGTTTTGTCCGTAGGTAAAAGCTGATATCAAAAACAACAGTTATGGGGAAGAAGACAAAAGGTGGCAGCACACTATTGGCCCATTTGAAATTGGCGTGTGTTTCTGGGCAAGGCACTTTGTTTCAATTATATTTTATTTGCTTTATTATATTTACAAATAGTCCAGCTAGCACAGATGGTAGAAGGGCGCGCCTATGAAGCAAACGTCTTGGGTTCGATCCCAGGAGTGTAATTTTATTATTTTCTTAACAATTTCCTGCGGATTTAATGTGTCACTATTCCGTGTGCCCATCATGCGCTCCAAACTTTAGCCATTGGATCCATCCAGCCACCAGATCCAGCGTATATCAAAAGCTGCACATGGTGAACCCCCAGACAAGAGCCACACTGGATCACACGCAAGGAACATGGGCCAACCGATTTTGGCCTTTACAATTCCATTCCACACCCCCAATTCACTTCATACAGGCCCAATTTTCTTTTTAATTCTTTCTTATTTTTTATTATTACATTTTATTTATTTTGTTTATTTCAAAAAAAAAATCTTTTTTTATTAAAATCACCAAACATTAGAATTAGGTTTTTTTATAATTAATTTCATTAATTAATTAGATTAATTTAATTAGGGTGATTTAATTTCTTTTTCCATAATTAAAATGAATTAGAAAATTAGGCTTAATTTGAAAATATTTAATTTTCTCAATCAAAATATCAAAAATATCTTCTTTATTTAAATAGATTCTTTAGGATATTTACTTTATTCTCGCGCGCAATATTTTATTTTTAATTCCAATTATTTTATTTGCTTCGGGTTTGTAATATCTTTTAGTTAGGGTTTATTGCATATTATTTACTGTTTAATCCCCAGTTTTTGGTTATGTAACCCCCTCCCAAAGCTTTGTAATAGCATAGATTTACTTTTCCGCTTTTAATTTCCGCAACTATTAATTGCTAGATATTGATAATAGGATTGTATGTAAAAGACAAATGAAATTAAAATAGTAGAAAACCCTAATTGTGCAAAGATAATTGTTGTACCCCAAAATTTGCCCTCCCATATTCTTCAAGAAATTGCCAAATCAAGTCTCAAAATTCCCCAAGGGTGGCACAGTGCAAAGGTCTCCTATACAGTCAAAACTAGGGTTTGTGTTCTGATCAAGAAAATGAAGTTTTCAAAGGCCCAACCAAGTCTCATATGCCTACAAATATGGTCAAGTATCCTCATATCAAGTTTCAAGGCATTCAACTCAAAACTGCACAGTCAAAAACCCTAATTGCACTACAGTCAACTGTAGGGGCAAAATGGTCATTTGACAGTCAAAAGTTCAAATTTTTGGTCAACATATCATTTTGAAGCCACAAACATCATTTGATCAATGCTTGATCATGATTCTCAAAATTTGGCTCAGAAATCATCAAGATGCAAAAGTTTCCTTATTTGGACAGCTGAAAAAGTCAACTGAAATTGACCAGGGCATAACTTTCACATGGATTATCAGAAAAATCCCATCCAAAGCTCATTTTGAAGAGAAAGACATTTCCTACAACTCATCTTCATATTTCAAGTCCAAGAAATGCTCTCACAAAAAGTTATCAATTTCAACATTATAGGTCATTTTCAAAAGTCAACAAAAAGGGACTTTAAGTCAAAGGCCATAACTTGAGATTGGTAAATCAAAATGACATGGGACCAAAGACATTGGTTAGAGGACTCAAATACCTTTCCAAAATGTCCAAGAACATGAGAAAAGCTTAAAAATTGAGCAAGTTATGCCTTGTGGAAGTTGGGAAATTTTTGGGTATTTTGAAACGTCAACATTACTTCAAATGACCTAAAATTGCTAATGGGCCCATTTTTCTTCCATGATTCATCATTCTAAGCATATGCACGACTACTTGGCCCAAAGGGAAGTCTTATTTCATTTTTTATTTATTTATTTGGATTTTTATTAATAATAATTCACTTAAATTAAAATAAATACATGAAAAATGCTAACCTAAGTTTTTTCAATCTTTTTGTGCACATTATATCATCAATATTTCGTGCATATGCAAATTAGGAAAGATTTGGATTGATTGGCATGATTTTGAACCAAATGCACATGGAAAAAGATATGAAAAAGATCTTAAGAAATCAAATTTCCAAAATCAATAAAGGCAATGGATTTGATTGAGTTTTGTTGACCTAATGGACTCAGTACAAATGCTAGAACACAACCCTAATCACGGGGACACAAAGCTGCGCAGAAGAGGCCATTGCAAACTTGAATTTTCTCTCTAAAAAGTCAACACTGAAAACCACTTTTGAGGGCGATTCAAAGGATAATTTTCATTCCAATAGCTTCCTCAAGGATTACTGATCACATTCCAATCAGAAACCACCATTAAAACTCCAAGAATTGGTATATTGAACTGGAACTGCATCAAGGAAAATCCATAATCGTATATCATATTCCATGCATTATTTGTGGAATTTATTCATTGATTCATGTTCATTATGATGTTTTAAAGCTAACCATGATGTTTAATTGAATTATTATGCTGTATACGAGATTTCGCCATGTTCGATTTCTAGGGTTTATAAAGCTTCAAATTAGGGATTCTTAAAAGAGGAAAAATTGGCCCACAAGACCATGACCATTAGCATCAGTGCATCTGGACGAAGAAGAAGCACCCATCGCGCTGAATTTATGTGCCAAGGAGAGCTAATCGCTATTTTCTCTAAAGCTACCTAAAAGAACATTTATAAAACCGTTGCTTTTGTCTTTTGTATTACAGGGATGGTGAAGACGATGATGTTGTGGCACACGTTGATTGGCTTGTTCAAAATGCGCGCGCGTTTCCAAGGCCACTAACCATTTTCTTTTATAATATTTAGTTGTTATATTAATTTATGAATGAACAAAGCGCTTCAGTGGCAGGTGTACACCTTTGCAATGTCCATGACCTGGGTTCGAACCCCAGGTCTGTATAATTTCCCATATTATTTTGCCATATATGTTCCTATGCAATTTCCATACTGCAGACGCACCATACACTTCATCATCCAGTCATCCACGTGCACGCTGAGATCCAGTCAAGGGCATAGATTGAAAGCATACCATGAGCATAAGTCAACGCTGCAGCATGCCATCTGGGAAGTCAATAAAGGCCAGCTCCTTAATGGGCCAGATTATTCAAAATCATACCTCCTAATTTGGGACTTCCACCCCCCTGGTTTGCAAATTTCATATATTTTCTTTATGTTTTATTATTAATTATTGTTTTATTTTCTTTATTGTTTTAATTTAATTAATTATTCTTTTTTACAAAATACAAAAACCTCATAAAAAATCAGAAAAGACAAAAAACATAATAAATATTATATTTTAATATTTTCATAAATAAATGTATGTAAATAAATTTAGTTTAAATTAGGGTTTGCAATATTAATTCTTTTCATAAAAAAAATCTAAAAAATGTAGAAATAGGTTTAATTAATGTTTTATTCCTTTTTAATTTTTCTTTTTTTTCACAATAATAATATTTATTTTATTTATTTTTTATAATTAAATTTGCATGAAAATAATTTAGGGTTAATTTAGGTTAAAAACTTCAATATTTTTCTTAATAACTTAAAAAATAATTAGAACTAGGTTTAACATTTTATTTTAGTTTTAATTAATTCTTTTTCTATTAAATCTTAAAATACTAAAAAACATCAAAAAATAAGTTCCTTTTCTTCTAATTTTAATTTTAATTCCTTATTAATTTAATTTTGCAAAAGGGTCCAACGCCCTCGTTTCGATTTAATTTCGCATATTTATTTTATGTCGTTTAAATAATTATGTACCTCTCCCGAAGCTTTGTAATTTAATTACTTCTCGCACTTTATTTGCTTTATTTATTTTCCGTCAAATCGGGTCCTGGTTAATTTTGGCGATGTGGACCCGCGCCTTTTGTAATAGCTTTAGATTTACTTTCTCGCAAATATCTTAACTGTTAAACAAAGCATGCAAGAATGAATGGCCATAATAAAATCAAGCGTAGATCACAATGAACATGACAAGACAAAAATAACTGAAAACAACACACAAATCACACACCACCCCTAGGGTACGCCTCACTGTTGCCTTGCCTTCGAAAGGTGATCGTCGAGTAGAGGATGTTTTAGTAAGTCCTCATGATCCGGGAACCTGGCATGAGGGTAGCTTCTAAGGTGTCTTCCTATTGCTCCAGTGATCACCATGTCCCGAACCTTCGAATTGACCCGAACACCTCCAACGGTGGTGCTACCTACCTCTCAATGGTGGGATGGCACTACTTTAAAGGACATCTACACAGACGAATTCCTTAGGGTAGGTAGACGACTCTAGATACTTGCTCTAATTTCAAAAACAAATCAAAAAATACTTTTCACACCGACACCTTTTCAAAAAGCTTTCGAAAGCAATTTTTCAAACACTCTTGAGGACCGATACAAGAGTCGAACTGGAATTTTCAAAGAAACTTTTTAAAACCCACAGTTGAAAAGCAAACAAACCTTTTTGAAAACACAATGAGCAAGTATCTAAGAGCCCATGGATAACCATGGATAGAAAGGGTGCTAACACCTTCCCTTTCTATAATCTACCTCCCGAACCGAGAGCAATCTCTTTAAGGAATTTTTCTGTGCTTTTGTCCTTTCCATTTGGAGAAAATAAAAGACGGTGGCGACTCTTGCTTCCGCGACATTTCGCGAACCAGCGTTAAACAGTCAGTTCCAGATCCACCGATCACAGAACTGGCGACTCTGCTGGGGATTAACTTAAAGTGAGGTGTACCTTAGGGCTTAGTTCATAACTGTGTTTTCAATTGTATTGACTTGCTTGCTTTAAATTGTGGGTTGCTTGGGAGTACTATAGATCCTAACCCGGATCTGGGGATACCTTCTTAGAAAGTAGCAACAAGGCTGTGAGGGAACTGTGCGGGGTATACCGACATGGTTGAAACAGTCTGCTACGTTGATGTGGCACTTTGGTGTGTACCGGTAACCCTTGAGTTCAGTCAAGGAGAGTACGGGGCCTCCGCGTGGTGTCGTGAAGCATCAACAGACCTTAGGAACCTTAATTGAACTATCTTGGCCTCTTTAGGGTAGTGAGATAACTGACTTTGGTGCAGTCCGAGGTTGGTTGATACTCGATACTACACTCAATTGAGGGTTGCTTTCCTGGGATATTTCGGTCGCCAGTTCAGTGGCTAAATCGGAACGATGAACAATGAAAGCAATCCCGTGATATTGGGACCCTTAGAACCCGGTTACTTCTGATAGGACAGGTTGAGCCCACCAACTTCAAGAGGGTAGTACCCCAAACTTCATGCTGGCCTAAACTCTAAGGGTTCTTTTGTGTGACTTGTGTGCCTTCGTACTTGACTATCTGCATGCTTGTTACCTGACACTTGTTTCTTGCAGGTTCTAGTTTGTAGTCCCTAATTGGGACTCATAACAGGGTATTAAATTTCTTGCAGGTTATGTTTTAAGTCCTTAACCGGGACTCATGACAGGTTTACTTGAGTTTCTTGCAGGTTTTGGTTTGCAGTCCTTAATCGGGACTCATAACAGGGTTACTCACATTACCCCATGCATATCATAACATCATACCATTGCATACATCCTAACCCATTTCAAGGATCTCAAGGGCTTGTGATGCAGGTCATGATGAACCAACTGTCCAGCAAGGGGCAAAGGGGATTTATTTTCCTCTAGACAAGGTTGTCAGGGGCTATGACCCACTGGATATGGTGAGCCTTTGACCCTTGAAGAAGGACTCTCAACAACATGAAGTACCTTCAATCAAGTTACCAGTTTCCAACTCTAACAAGTTTCTTGTTTACCCCGCGAGGTCCTTGAAAACATTGCATGCATATCATACATATCATTGCATAACAGGTACCCTTTCTCTGCAGGCTACTTACCTTCTTCGCTGTTTATTTCAGCAGTCTCGTCATGAATCCTGAATCCTCAACCGAGCACACTATCAAGGCCCTCCAGGCTCAGAACGCCCAGTTCCAAGGGTTGATCATGAATTTGACCCAGGGGCAACAAGATCTGAAGGCTCTGCTCTTGAAGAAGGAAAAGAAGAAGAAGAGGACTGTTTTGTTCAGCCCTAGACGCAGATCTGGGAACACACCGCAGACTGAAACTGAGAGGACTACTCCATCTGTGAGGGAAAGCAGTCACCATGAGAGAGAGGTGCCTAGTCCAGTGGTCTCCGACAACGAGACAATTTCAACGACGAACAGTACCCTCCGGCTGAGGACAAGTACAAGCAGTTGGAAGACCGTTTGAATGCTATGGAAATACAACAGGTACCTGGGCTAGATTTCGGAGATCTGGGTTTGTCTACTGGTGTGATCATCCCTCGGAAGTTCAAAGCACCATCATTCACTAAATATGACGGGGCGTCTTGCCCCAAGCTACATCTCAGGTCTTATGTTCGGAAAATCCAACCATACTCAGCAGATAAGAACTTGTGGATCCACTTCTTCCAGGAAAGTCTTTCAGGGACTCACCTCGAATGGTTCTATCAGCTGGATGGAACCAAAGTTCGTAACTGGGAGGAGTTGGCAACTGCTTTCTATAAGCAGTATCAATATAATGCCGACCTTGCTCCTACACGTACCCAACTCCAGGGTATGTCGTTGGGATCAAGTGAAGGTTTCAAGGAGTACGCACAAAGATGGAGAGACCTTGCTGGAAGGGTGCAGCCTTCCTTAACTGACCGGGAGCTCGTTGATATGTTCTTGGGGACCCTGTCCGGGCCGTTCTTCAATCACCTCATTGGTAATTCATCTGCTGGATTTACCGACCTCATCCTGACTGGCGAAAGAATTGAAGCTGGTATCAAGAGTGGGAAAATTCAAGAGGCCACACCTTCTGATACTCACAAAAAGCCTTACACAGGAAAGAAAGAATCTAACGCTACATACAGCCAAAAAGGTCGTCGTGACCAACATGCAGGGGCAGTCATGATTCCCGGTTCTGCACCACGCCGCCAACCACAAAAAGGAAATCAGCGAAGGCCGAACGAACCCAAGAGACAATTCTCCAACATTAACATGCCATGGTCACAAGCTCTACAACACATGTTGAAGATGAATCTGATTGCGGTGATCAACCCTCCTGCAAACCCCAAGACCTCCTCTCCAAGCTATAACCCAGAAGCGAGGTGTGCTTATCATTCTGATAGCCCGGGGCACGATACTGAGGACTGTTGGGCACTAAAGTACAAGATTCAGAACATGAGCGATGCCAAAGAGATCGAGTTCGAGCCTGCCGAGACTCCCAACGTGATTACTGCTCCATTGCCAAAACATGGCTAGAGTCGAGAGATTTTTGTTCATTTGAATTCAAGTTGTATTTTTCCTTTCTTGTTCAGATAAACAATTATCATGTTAAACTATTTTATTTCATGAATGCATTACACATGTCTGTCTTGATTTAATTATGTTTACTATGCTTAAAACTGCTTTCATATTTTTGCGATGGTCAACTCTTAATTGAAAATTCTAAACCTCTTGAGGGAGGATGACGAAAACGATACCGCGATCTTGACAGTATGCTTTTGAAGAAACCCCGCTGATGAGGTACAGGCATTGTTTCAATCCCTAAACACTGGAGTTATAAGGATGATAATCCCTCGTCAACCCCTCTGAGCCAAAGAAGTAGGAGTTTTTCTTTTCGAAATTTAAAACCCTTAATCATAACCTGGGGCAGGGTAGTCTCTCAGTTGATCCAAGTGCATAACGAATGGCACCAAAGAGATCCTTACAAAAAAGACAGTGACGGTTCCGAACAATCATAAAGAAAGGCAGTCATTACCAAAATAAAAAAGCCCATTAAGTCAAAACCTGAAAAAAAGGAGACTTACAAAACTGGGGCATCCCGCTGACTGTAATCACAAAAGAAACAGTTCAGGCAAAATTTAGGGATAACAAAATCAAGGAAGAAAAAGAGGTCTTACAAACCCTCAACAAAAAAGGGATGACTGCCTGGTCAGAATAAATCATCAATATCTGAACCATCACCGAAAAATCAAAGCAAAGACTCGAACAAGGTCTAACGCACGATCAGCCGAGTCTAGGTTGGAAGAACATCACGAAGAGCGGGTGGGTACAAATAATTTGAGCCTTTATCCTTTGTTTCTTAAACCGTGAGCCAGGCCACGTTATAACCCTTAAAAGTCCTAGCTGAAGCATGGGTTAGTTCGAAAGCATACCGTTACGAAGGTATCCTGACTCCTGAAGGTTTGCTGTAAAATCTTGAGTTGACACCGCACTATATTACAAAAAATGCATTTTTCAAAATTCAAGACAGACATAGGCTTTTGCATTCTTAAAATAACCTTGTTTGCATATGACTATTGAACAGCAGGGAAATTCGCACGATGAACACCTTGTGAACAGAAATACCTCCAATCAAGGGGCACAGTGGGAGCATTACCCATTACCTGGGGCATGACAAAATACTTCCAACAGGGGCAACGCCTTACATTCTGAGAGCACGGACATAGTCGAAAAAATACTACGCAAAACCCAAAGACCCAGTAGGTTGACGTACCTAGGCAAAAATAAGGGCTTCCCGACGAACCAAAAGGGGTTCGGGCAAAAATAAGGGATGAAAATGAAAAAATATGTACACCCGACAAGTCGAAAACCTGAAAAGGCGGCTTGGGCAAAAATGGGTATCCCGGTGGACTGAAAACCCGAAAGGGCGGTCCAGGTAAAAGTTAGGGATCAAAGCGTATGACTATGTTCCGGTATCTCATCTCTTGTATATCCGAAGATTTGTCAATCACCCACACAGGTATCCTCTTCCCTCACCTCCGAAACAGGGGCAACAATGAGTTATCCAGGCGATCTAATTGCTCTGTCGACCAAAGTATAACGGAAAAATCAACACAAGGATGATTACCATCTACCTTTATAAATTCCAGATGGTGGGTTAACATCCGAAACCAAACAGGACAATCATCCACTTAATCAAAGTCATGCAACCCTACACCGGTTCCTTCTCAATTTTCAGACGAAGTCTTACATGGACCTATCTCAAGATGACCTAACCCCGGTTCATCAAGAAGTTTTTACACGAACTTATCCAAGTAACCTAACCCCGGTTCCTTCAGAAGTCTTACATGGACCTATCTCAAGATGACCTAACCCCGGTTCATCAAGAAGTTTTTACACGAACTTATCCAAGTAACCTAACCCTGGTTCCTCCAGAAGTCTCACATGGACCTATCTCAAGATGACCTAACCCCGGTTCATCAAGAAGTTTTTACACGAACTTATCCAATTAACCTAACCCTGGTTCCTCCAGAAGTCTTACATGGACCTATCTCAAGATGACCTAACCCCCGGTCCATCAAGAAGTTTTTACACGAACTTATCCTACGGCAACCTAACCCCGGTTCCCCCAGAAGTCTTACATGGATTTAGCTCAAAATAACCTCACCCCGGTTCATCGAGAAGTTTTACATGAACTTACCCCGAAGAAACCCTACACAGGTTCTCCCTTTCCAAAAACGAAGTTTTACACGAACTCATCATCAAAGTAATCCTACACAGATTCCTCCTCCATTTCAGATGCGGTTTTACACGAGCTCATCAGCAGGTAACCCTACATAGGTTCCCTCTTTCAACTTACAAAATTACAGTCCAAAACTTCCCCAGAAGAGTCCAATCCAGTTTCCCCAGGAAAGTTGGAATTCATCTCCCCAAGCAGTAAGTTTATCCCCAGTAGATTCTGGAAGCTTATCCTCCCGAAAGCACGAACGCGTCGTCCGGCTTTATTTAAAGAGTTATTTCCTTAATCGGATATAACTGGGTTATCCTCAGCCAAAAGCCATGGAAAGATCGTCGTCGACAGAGTCTTCTTACCCCAGCGAAGTCCATCAACACTTCCTATACAACAAGGGTATCCCCAGCAAATTATTATCTACACTCAGCAAGGCATCCCTCTTCCCACAGAGTATTGCTTCCCAGCATGGTCGCTAAAGTATCTTTTCTCCCTGCAGAATCCTTCATTTGCCAAGGTTATTCCGCAACGGAGTCATCTTCTCCTACCGGTATTCTTGCAATTATCCTCCCCAGCGGAAGCAAAACCTCTTCTTCAACATCAGCCCAGGATACGATTCCCGGCACCCGTCAAGGATTTACTTTCCTAAACGAAAACATACATAAAACATCACATACATCATTATAACATGCATAGACACATCATATCATACAAATCTCATTTATGTTGAGAACATCATTGCTTGATTCATGTCATGCATTGCATATGTCTGACCTTTACCTTTCAGGAAAGAATCTGCTAAATTTTCAATCATATTTCAAAACCTAGCCTGGTTCAGTTAAATCGACCCTAAGATTTTCCTGATGCTTATCCAGTCAAAGGCCTTCTCTGGTTCAGTCAGATCGACCCTAAGATCTCCCTGATGCTTATCCAGTTGAAGATATTTCAAGACCTTGTCCGATTCAGTTAAATCGACCCTAAGATTTTCCTGATGCTTATCCAGTCAAAGGCCTTCTCTGGTTCAGTCAGATCGACCCTAAGATCTCCCTGATGCTTATCCAGTTGAAGATATTTCAAGACCTTGTCCGGTTCAGTTAAATCGACCCTAAGATTTTCCTGATGCTTATCCAGTCAAAGGCCTTCTCTGGTTCAGTTAGATCGACCCTAAGATCTCCCTGATGCTTATCCAGTTGAAGATATTCCAAGACCTTGTCTGGTTCAGTTAAATCGACCCTAAGATTTTCCTGATGCTTATCCAGTCAAAGGCCTTCTCTGGTTCAGTCAGATCGACCCTAAGAGCTCCCTGATTCTTATCCCAGTAGAAGACACCCAAGATTTTCTCAACGAGCGTTGTTGAAGTTAAAGTCGCCCAAGGTTCTCTTACCATTCAGGCTAAGGCAGTAACCATCCCTGGTTCATTCATCGCCGTTTGAAGCTCCAGACTCAGCTCCTGTAACCAGTCAGGACACATCTATACCAAGCATCTGAAAACCAGCTCCTGCAACGTGTCAGGTACTCATTTGTTCTTTTGCAGGTACGCAGGTTCTCGCTAAGGAATCTCCTACGTGATCAACATCCAGATGGCATCTATAAGCCCATCATCCTATCCAGCAATCTCCAAATGGCATCTATAAGCCCATTCCCCCCATCACACTGCTAACATGTGAGCGCAAATTTCTGGGCCCTCTAGTGTCCAATCATCTTCTACCCTCGGATTACGAAAGGCACGTCAGCCAATCTGCATCCTCAGGTCTAAGAAGATTGAACAGGGGCAACTGTTGTACCCCAAAATTTGCCCTCCCATATTCTTCAAGAAATTGCCAAATCAAGTCTCAAAATTCCCCAAGGGTGGCACAGTGCAAAGGTCTCCTATACAGTCAAAACTAGGGTTTGTGTTCTGATCAAGAAAATGAAGTTTTCAAAGGCCCAACCAAGTCTCATATGCCTACAAATATGGTCAAGTATCCTCATATCAAGTTTCAAGGCATTCAACTCAAAACTGCACAGTCAAAAACCCTAATTGCACTACAGTCAACTGTAGGGGCAAAATGGTCATTTGACAGTCAAAAGTTCAAATTTTTGGTCAACATATAATTTTGAAGCCACAAACATCATTTGATCAATGCTTGATCATGATTCTCAAAATTTGGCTCAGAAATCATCAAGATGCAAAAGTTTCCTTATTTGGACAGCTGAAAAAGTCAACTGAAATTGACCAGGGCATAACTTTTACATGGATTATTAGAAAAATCCCATCCAAAGCTCATTTTGAAGAGAAAGACATTTCCTACAACTCATCTTCATATTTCAAGTCCAAGAAATGCTCTCACAAAAAGTTATCAATTTCAACATTATAGGTCATTTTCAAAAGTCAACAAAAAGGGACTTTAAGTCAAAGGCCATAACTAGATATTGGTAAATCAAAATGACATGGGACCAAAGACATTGGTTATAGGACTCAAAGACCTTTCCAAAATGTCCAAGAACATGAGAAACGCTTAAAAATTGAGCAAGTTATGCCTTGTGGAAGTTGGGAAATTTTTGGGTATTTTGAAACGTCAACATTACTTCAAATGACCTAAAATTGCTAATGGGCCCATTTTTCTTCCATGATTCATCATTCTAAGCATATGCACGACTACTTGGCCCAAAGGGAAGTCTTATTTCATTTTTTATTTATTTATTTGGATTTTTATTAATAATAATTCACTTAAATTAAAATAAATACATGAAAAATGCTAACCTAAGTTTTTTCAATCTTTTTGTGCACATTATATCATCAATATTTCGTGCATATGCAAATTAGGAAAGATTTGGATTGATTGGCATGATTTTGAACCAAATGCACATGGAAAAAGATATGAAAAAGATCTTAAGAAATCAAATTTCCAAAATCAATAAAGGCAATGGATTTGATTGAGTTTTGTTGACCTAATGGACTCAGTACAAATGCTAGAACACAACCCTAATCACGGGGACACAAAGCTGCGCAGAAGAGGCCATTGCAAACTTGAATTTTCTCTCTAAAAAGTCAACACTGAAAACCACTTTTGAGGGCGATTCAAAGGATAATTTTCATTCCAATAGCTTCCTCAAGGATTACTGATCACATTCCAATCAGAAACCACCATTAAAACTCCAAGAATTGGTATATTGAACTGGAACTGCATCAAGGAAAATTCATAATCGTATATCATATTCCATGCATTATTTGTGGAATTTATTCATTGATTCATGTTCATTATGATGTTTTAAAGCTAACCATGATGTTTAATTGAATTATTATGCTGTATACGAGATTTCGCCATGTTCGATTTCTAGGGTTTATAAAGCTTCAAATTAGGGATTCTTAAAAGAGGAAAAATTGGCCCTCAAGACCATGACCATTAGCATCAGTGCATCTGGACGAAGAAGAAGCACCCATCGCGCTGAATTTATGTGCCAAGGAGAGCTAATCGCTATTTTCTCTAAAGCTACCTAAAAGAACATTTATAAAACCGTTGCTTTTGTCTTTTGTATTACAGGGATGGTGAAGACGATGATGTAGTGGCACACGTTGATTGGCTTGTTCAAAATGCGCGCGCGTTTCCAAGGCCACTAACCATTTTCTTTTATAATATTTAGTTGTTATATTAATTTATGAATGAACAAAGCGCTTCAGTGGCAGGTGTACACCTTTGCAATGTCCATGACCTGGGTTCGAACCCCAGGTCTGTATAATTTCCCATATTATTTTGCCATATATGTTCCTATGCAATTTCCATACTGCAGACGCACCATACACTTCATCATCCAGTCATCCACGTGCACGCTGAGATCCAGTCAAGGGCATAGATTGAAAGCATACCATGAGCATAAGTCAACGCTGCAGCATGCCATCTGGGAAGTCAATAAAGGCCAGCTCCTTAATGGGCCAGATTATTCAAAATCATACCTCCTAATTTGGGACTTCCACCCCCTGGTTTGCAAATTTCATATATTTTCTTTATGTTTTATTATTAATTATTGTTTTATTTTCTTTATTGTTTTAATTTAATTAATTATTCTTTTTTACAAAATACAAAAACCTCATAAAAAATCAGAAAAGACAAAAAACATAATAAATATTATATTTTAATATTTTCATAAATAAATGTATGTAAATAAATTTAGTTTAAATTAGGGTTTGCAATATTAATTCTTTTCATAAAAAAAATCTAAAAAATGTAGAAATAGGTTTAATTAATGTTTTATTCCTTTTTAATTTTTCCTTTTTTTCACAATAATAATATTTATTTTATTTATTTTTTATAATTAAATTTGCATGAAAATAATTTAGGGTTAATTTAGGTTAAAAACTTCAATATTTTTCTTAATAACTTAAAAAATAATTAGAACTAGGTTTAACATTTTATTTTAGTTTTAATTAATTCTTTTTCTATTAAATCTTAAAATACTAAAAAACATCAAAAAAATAAGTTCCTTTTCTTCTAATTTTAATTTTAATTCCTTATTAATTTAATTTTGCAAAAGGGTCCAACGCCCTCGTTTCGATTTAATTTCGCATATTTATTTTATGTCGTTTAAATAATTATGTACCTCTCCCGAAGCTTTGTAATTTAATTACTTCTCGCACTTTATTTGCTTTATTTATTTTCCGTCAAATCGGGTCCTGGTTAATTTTGGCGATGTGGACCCGCGCCTTTTGTAATAGCTTTAGATTTACTTTCTCGCAAATATCTTAACTGTTAAACAAAGCATGCAAGAATGAATGGCCATAATAAAATCAAGCGTAGATCAATGAACATGACAAGACAAAAATAACTGAAAACAACACACAAATCACACACCACCCCTAGGGTACGCCTCACTGTTGCCTTGCCTTCGAAAGGTGATCGTCGAGTAGAGGATGTTTTAGTAAGTCCTCATGATCCGGGAACCTGGCATGAGGGTAGCTTCTAAGGTGTCTTCCTATTGCTCCGGTGATCACCATGTCCCGAACCTTCGAATTGACCCGAACACCTCCAACGGTGGTGCTACCTACCTCTCAATGGTAGGATGGCACTACTTTAAAGGACATCTACACAGACGAATTCCTTAGGGTAGGTAGATGACTCTAGATACTTGCTCTAATTTCAAAAACAAATCAAAAAATACTTTTCACACCGACACCTTTTCAAAAAGCTTTCGAAAGCAATTTTTCAAACACTCTTGAGGACCGATACAAGAGTCGAACTGGAATTTTCAAAGAAACTTTTTAAAACCCACAGTTGAAAAGCAAACAAACCTTTTTGAAAACACAATGAGCAAGTATCTAAGAGCCCATGGATAACCATGGATAGAAAGGGTGCTAACACCTTCCCTTTCTATAATCTACCTCCCGAACCGAGAGCAATCTCTTTAAGGAATTTTTCTGTGCTTTTGTCCTTTCCATTTGGAGAAAATAAAAGACGGTGGCGACTCTTGCTTCCGCGACATTTCGCGAACCAGCGTTAAACAGTCAGTTCCAGATCCACCGATCACAATAATCAACTGAAATCAAACACATGCACATGTTCACTCCTAGGGTTTATCCCACTTCGGTTGCCTTTGGTAAATGGTCATGAAGTATAGGAAGCTTTAGTGGTTGCCCTCTAGTCTCAAAAGATCAAAAATGACCCATTCGAATGTTGCCTCAGAAAGATATCTAAGACCCTAAGGTAACTACTAAGGCTTTCTAATCATTGCTTATGTGACCATAAAAATGTCCCTTTCGATTGTCCCTCAAACTCCAGCGATGGAGCTACCTAGTCCTTAATAGTAGGATAGCATCGTCTAAAGGAAATAAGAAAACGAACCGACTTTTTTCGAGTAGGTAGAAACTTCTAGGTACTTGCTCAAAACAACAAATTTTTTACATATGCACTTTCAAACAAGCTTTTCAAACAATGTTTTCAAAAACATTTTATCACACCCTTGAGGACTGATACAAGGGTTACCATAAAGTGAAACGCCGCACTAAGGCATACTTTCAAAACTTTTCAAACACACAAACACACTAAAGCAATTTTCAAAAATGAGCAAGTACCTAAGAGCCCATGGAAAACCATGGATAGAAAGGGTGCTAACACCTTCCCTTTCTATAATCTACCCCCCGAACTCAAACATCTCGAAAAAGGTTTTTTCTATTCTTTTCCCTTTTCCTTTGTTGGATGAAATAAAAGTCGGTGGCGACTCTTGCTTACCGTAACATTTGCGAACAAAAAACACAAACCAGTATTAACAGTCGGTTCTGCCATCGTATCACACAATGCATATACAAATGAAGTTTAAACAAAAAGTACCAAGTTTAAGAAATCTTCCCTCTTGGAGCTAAACTTGAAGTACTTTGACAGAACCTCCAGAAATGGTTTGATATTTGATCAAGTCTGCCTCAAACTCCTTGAAGTTATTATAGTTGCTACTTGGCTTTGAAAACCACTTGAATTGAAGGTTGATTAGGAGTGAATCGAAGAGTTCTCTAAATTCCTTTAGTGGTCCTTTTTTGAAGGCTTTGGAAATGTTCCAAGGCTAGTAGATGAAAGTTAGAGGGAGTGAGTTAAAAGGCTGATGTATATGGAAGATGGATGGTGAATCGAAAGAGCTGGTGGGTGGAAGTTAGAGGGTGGATCGAAAGGCTCTAACGTATAAAGGGATTTGAGTTTTTTTTAGAGTTTGAGAGTGTGAGTGTTTTTTTTTATGATCTTTTTCTCTATAAAAAAATCTCCTCTGATTTGTAAAGAGTCTCTCTATTTATAGAGAAGAGGATTCTTTCATGTTCAGGATAATATGTTATTGTTTTGTGTAAAACGAAAAGAAATCTTGTTTAATGGGTTTTTCATGGTTCCCGAGTTCAAGTACAAGTGGGAGGCCTGATGTTTGCAGGAGACTTGACTCATTCTTTTTTATGTTACTTGCACTCAAGGACAAAGGTTACAAGGCTTAATGCATTGACAATTTGCATAAAGCCTATTTTTCCAGAAATGGTAATGATAACTTTATGCCATATACAGAATGACCTTTTGGACAATACTTTAAACACCTGGGTAATAGTTTAACTGATTGTGTAAACAATTAATTATGTAGTGAGGCATAGGTTTGAAGCCTGAAGAGCAAGATCATATAGCCCTGACCTATGGATTATGTCTTCAACTTGATGCCTTGGATCGAATACCTTATCTTTCGTTTTGGCCATGCAGGTCCAGCCTTCGACCAAACTCAAGAGAAAACGAATTAGAATTTTTCCAACAATGGCATGTCTTTCGATTGGGGCCATATCCAGCTGTCTGTACCATTTTGAACCCTTTTGTTTTTTATCATGTAAGTCCAACCTTCGACCAAATTCAAGGCAGACAAAAACTAAAAAATCCTCACAATGGCATGCCTTTCGATTGGGGCATATCCAGCTGAATATACTACTTTGAGTAGGCAAGATAATCTCAATGGCATAGTCAAAACGAAAGGAAACATGGATTAACTTCTTACTTCACCAACAGAAGCCAAATGCCATAAACGAAGAATGAAACCAAAGCTTGCATTGAAGGAAAGCCACACGTCCAAACGAAGAATGCAACCAAAGCTTGCATTGAAGGGGGGGTACATGCCCAAGCGAAAGATGCATGCAGGATTTCTAAATATGAAATCAAATGATGCCAAAAAAGGCCTTTGCCTCCTGATTCGAAGGAAGACAAACATGAGGCTTTTCCTCTTTGAATCAAAGGAGGCTACAGGAGGTTTTAGCCTTGTGTATGCTAGCCTGGTGGGAGCCTCTTGCGTGCAAAAAGGAATCTGTGGATAAATCGAAGGCTACATATAGATAGTCATCACTTTGTGAGTCAAAGCAAGCATGTAGGGGAATATTTGTCCAGTCAACACAAGCATGTAAGCACCAAACATCCAATTAAAGCAGGCACATAGGCAGCCACTGTATTATGAACCATATGAGGCCAAAGATGCAATCGAAGGTTGCATGCAGGAAGCTCCTGCCTTATGAAAGAAAGCCAATGCGCCAAAGGCCCATTCCCAGTCGAAGGATGCAAGCCAAGCTTGCATATAAAGAGGCCAAAAGGCCAATCAAAAGAGATAAATTGAAGGAGACTTGTTTTTTCTCCAATTTTGTCAAAAATATTATTTTCATCTATTTTCCCCTTTTTTAACAGTTTCCTCTTTAACTTGATGCTGGAAAATCCAATATGTACTTATGCAAGCTTGAATTTTGAGAATCATTGTGAGAAATTCCTTGAGAAATGAGAGGGTAAATTTAGGGGTACAACATAAGGGATTGGTTTAAATCATCTGACTCAAAAGCAAAGAAGATTGGAGCTATCGAGAGAATATTGGGGAAAGTAGCAGTAACAATCATCATTTTCATTGCCATTTACAGGTTTTATCAAAAAATTCTGTAATTACCTATTTCTAGAGATTGCATCTTGTACGCTTACCTATTCATAGGCATATTTATCAATAAAAACATTGAAGTTTACTTCAAATATTTCAATTGCGTTTCTGTCTTTTTTAGATTTGTTTGCAAAGTACTACAACTATTTTTGTGAATATTGTTTGAAATCATAATGGGGAATTGACATACCAATAAAAACATTTGATAAACATCTAAAAGCATTTTAGTTAGAAAAACATCAAAGGAAAATCCACGCCTACGTCCATGTCCACACCTATCTCAATGCCCACGCCTACATTCACAACTATGTTAATATATATGCCAACGTCCGCGCCTACGCCTATGCCTATGCCTACACCTATGATACATACATCAAGATCTTTCTAACATCTCTCATAAAATCCAAATCCACTTGGAGGTACAATAATTGGAAACAAACATCGTCGGGGAGTTGGTGACTACAAGAACCTGATGGTTTAACAAAAGATATCTATCAAAAGCATACAAATACATTTGGACTATGGACATACAGTTGGGGAATAAGCACATAAGCATTCTTGTACATACACTATTTTACCCCAAAATTTTCCCTCTCATTTTACTCAAGACATGCCTCTAGAGGTCCTCAATTGCTCAAGGATGATTAAGGATTGACCTGTCAAATCCTCCTCCTAAGGCAACAAGCTTCAAACTAGGGTTTCACTCCTCATTAAGATGGTTGAAGTCCAAGGGTCCCAAATGCTTTCCATGGTCCCAATATCTTCTCAAGATCATCTATGTCAAGTTTCATTCCTTGCACAAGAAGTTTGCTCAGTCAATTACCCAGATGCCTGAAAATCAATTGTACTAGGTCAAAAGTCAATTGTGGCCCACATACAGTCAAACTTCAAGATTTTTGGTCAACATCAACATTTTGAAGTGATATCCATCATTTGATCAAGGGTTGATCATGATTCCTCAAGGAATGCCCCCAAATTCATCAAAACCCAAAAGTTGCTAAATTAGGGTTTCACAGGAAAAGTCAACCAAACTTTGACCAGGCATAACATCTTCATACTTTATCAGAAATTTTCCATCCAAGGCTCATTTTGAATAGGATTCAATTCCCTACAACTCATCTTCATCCCACAAGTTCAAAATATGCACTCATCAAAAGATATGAATTTCTACATTATAGGTCCTTTTGGAAAGTCAACAAAAACACCTTTTGGGTCAAAGCTTCTTACATGAACATGAAAAATCCAATTTAGATTAAACCAAAAGGGTTGTTTACGGGACATCTTAAGCTTTCTAAAAAGTCCAAGAACACCTCTCTAGGGTTAAAATTGGAGGAGATATGCCTTGTCAAAGTTGACCATTTTTGCAAAATTGCCAAAAGTCAAATGTGCTCAAAAATACATTTTTTGTCAAATGGACCACAGTTTACTTTTCACCTAGCACAGTCGATTTTCAGGCCTTTGAGCAATTGACTGAGCAAACTTCCTCCGCAAGGCTTGAAACTTGACATGGATGATCTTGAGAACATATTAGGACCATGGTGTGCATTTGGGATCCTTTGGACTCAAGCATCTTGGTGCAAAATGAAACCCCAATTTGAGGTAGACTGCCTTAGGGGAGAGTTTGTCTGGTTAACCCTTGGATTTCCTTGAGAAATTTGAGGACCTCACTTGATATGTATTGAGAAATATGGGAGGGAAAATTTTGGGGTACAACAGCTGCCCCAGTTCAATCTTCTTAAACCTGAGGATGTAGATTGACTTGTCTGCCTTTTGTGATCCGAAGGTGGAAGATGATTGAACACTAGAGTGCCCAAAAATTTGCACTTGCATGAAGTGGTACTGGTCTTACGATATCGGGAATGGGCTTATAGATGCCATCCGAAGAAGTGTCGATCGCATAAGAGATTCCTTTGCGAGAACCCATATTCTTGTTGTTGAGGAGGACTTCGCTGGGGAATGATGGTCTCTGTCTTGGGAGAAATAGAACTTTAGGATCTTCAGTTGTCCGTTATTCTACTGGGGAGTCATCTCTTAGTCGAGAAAGTGAAAATGAACGGCTATCTGGTTGTTCTCCAGGCTTTACAATGATTTGCTGAGGAAGATAAGACTGACTGCTATCTGGTCGTGCTCCAGGTTTTACAACGACTTACCGGGGAGATGAGATTAGGCTTACTATCTGGTCATCTTCCAGGCTTTGCAATAACTTGTTGGGGTGTTAAGCTATTTTTCGGTCGATTTTCAGGCTTCAAAGCTTGTGTTCAAGACATACCATTATCTGGTCGATTCCAGGCTTCGTAGTATTTTGGAGAAATTAAGATATTATCCGGTCGATTTCCGGGCTTCATAGCTTGAATTTAAGATATACCACTATCTGGTCGATTCCAGGCTTCATAGTATTTTGGAGAGATCAAGATATTATCCGGTCGATTTTCGGGCTTCATAGCTTGTATTTAAGGTATACCACTATCTGGTCGATTCCAGGCTTCATAGTATTTTGGAGAGATCAAGATATTATCTGGTCGATTTTCGGGCTTCATAGCTTGAACTGGAATAGAAATCTTAATATCAATTTGACTGAACCAGAGAAAACTTGTGAGAACTTGATTGCGTCTTTCCCTGGAAGGTAAAGAGTTAGTCATATATAATGTCATGATGTATGAAATGTATTGAGTAATGATATTCTCAAAATAAATGATATTGTGCTGTATGATGCATATGCGCATGCCACGATGTGTGGATATGCAATGTTCATGTGATATCCTCCGGCAGCGGAGAATAAATCTTGGACTACTGCTAGAGAGTACAAGAAGTTGAGTTCTTCGTTCTCGCTGGGGAGAGTGACCAAAGATGATTAGCTGGAGACTTGCGTTCGTTCTGCTTGAGAATATTTCGCCGGGAGAGACTCTGTTTGAGAATAACCTTGTGGGAGAATGATTCTGTGGGGAAGAGAGATACTCTTTTGGATGATCTGCTGATTTGGAGAAATCAACTCAGCTGGGGATGAACTTCTGTTGCTGGTGATAGATAAATTCTGCTTGGGGAGAAATTTTCCGACTCATTAGCGATTATGAACCTCGGCTGGGGAGGAGTCAACACCACTGTCTTTGAATACTTCCTACTTTGTGGGGAGTTTATGTACCTTTAGTCATATTCTCAAGCTGGCTCTATACCTGTACCTGGTGGGTGGAGAAACTGTAAGGTTTGGACATTTCTTGTTTGCCCCTGTTCCTGGAATTATGAGTAATTGTCTTTTGTTTCACATGTAAATATTTATGAGCAGCAATTATTTTCAAACGCATACATCAAAAATGAATCATTGGACGTTCTTGCAAAACAAAACAGAAAAAGAAAAAAAAACAAGTTGAAATTTCTTGTGAAAATGAATTGTATTGAATTTTTTGAAGTTGGCCTGTAATAGGCGTTTTGTACAAAGAGGCTGACGTCCTAGTAAGAGAACACCGCCGAGGGAACAGAAATTATACAATTTTGTGTAAAAGAAAGAAAAACAGCTATGTGAAACAATCCCACTAGGTTCCAACTCTGTTATTGCCCTTATATCTTCGAGCGTCTCATCACTTTGCTACTCGGTCGAAGGTGGATCAGATTGATTGGCGTCGTCCGAGCTTGATAGTCGATACCAAAGTCTGGTTGCAAGACGATCCAATGAGACATAATGTTACGCTTCAATCCCTAATTTTTGCCCGGACCGCCCTTTCGGGTTTTCAGTCCACCGGGATACCCTTTTTTGCCTAAGCCGCCTTTTCAGGTTTTCGACTTGTCGGGTGTACAGTTTTTTCATTTTCATCCCTTACTTTTTCCCGAACCCTTTTGGTTCGCCGGGAAGCCCTTATTTTTTCCTAGGCCAGTCAACCTAGTGAGTCTTTGATCATGCATAGTATCTTTTCACTATGTCTGCATTAACGGGGTGAGGAAGGTCGTCACCATCCATAGTGGTTAGAATCATAGCTCCTCCCAAGAAAATGTTCTTAACCACAAATGGCCCTTCGTATGTGGGGGTCCATTTTCCCCTGGGATGACCTGTCTGGTCAACCCTTGGATTTCCTTGAGCAATTTGAGGACCTCACTTGACATATATTGAGAAATATGGGAGGGAAAATTTTGGGGTACCACACCAATGTTGTGCACGGCTAGAAGGGGCGTAATAAGGAAGGTTACCACCAATCTGTGGGGGCAGTGCTGGTCTCTAATTCGGCACGCGCACAACAACCACAACAACAGAACAATCAGCCAAGGGTAAAGACCTCAAAGGCAGTTCACCCAAATCAACATGCCATTGTCACAAGCATTTCAACACATGTTGGAGATGAATCTGATTATGGTGATATACCTTCATCCAAACCTTAAGACTTCCTCTCCCAACTACAATCTGGATGCAATGTTTACTTATCATTCTGGAAACCCGGGGCACAATACTAACGATTGTTGGGCGCTGAAATACAAGATTCAGAATATGATTGACGCAAAGGAGATTGAATTCGACCCTCCTGAGACTCCCAACGTGATCACTACTCCCATGCCAAATCATGGCTAGGATCAAAAGCATTTTTGTTCATTTGAATTCTCAAGTTGTATTTTCTTTGTTTATTCGAACAATTATTGTCATGTCAAAACCTTATTATTTCATTAATGCATTACACATGTTTGTCTTAAATTAATTTGTTTTCATTATGCTTAAACTACTTTATACTTCCTTTTCGTGATGTTCAACTCTCGATTAAAAGCTCTAAGCCTTAGAGGGAGGATGACGAAAATGATACCATAATCTCTACAATATGCTTTTGAACAGACCCCGCTGACGATGTACAGGTGTTGTTTCAAATCCCAAGCAGTGGAGTTATAAGGAAGATAATCCCTAGTCAACCCCTTTAAGCCAAAGAAGTAGGACGTTTTCTTTTCACACTAATTAAAACCCTTAATCATAACCTGGGGCAGGGTAGTTTTCTCAGTCAATTCAGATGTCCATTCAGTCGCAATCTTCCGCTTCGTACACAATGAATGGCATCGAAGACGTCCTTCCAAATCAAAATACGGTGATGGTTCCGCATAATCGTCAAGACAGTCATTTATTATCTCTCAAAATAAAAGCCCGCTAAGTCAAAACCTATGAAGGAGACTTAAGAAGAAAAAAAACGGGGGCATCCCGCTGACTGTAATCACAAAAAGAAATAGTTCATGCAAAAGACAGGGATAGTAAAATCAAAAAGGAAGAGGTCCTACAAATCCTCGACAAAAAAGATGACTGCATATTCAAAATAAACTGTCAGTATCCCAACCATCACCGGAACATAAATGACAAGATTCTAGACTCAATCGGGATTTAAACGCACAATTAACTGAGCATAGGACTGAAGGACATCACAAAGAACGGGTGGGTACAAATAAATTTTGAGCCTTTATCCTTTGTTTCTTAAACGGTGAACCAGGCCACGTTATAACCCTTAAAAGTCCTAGCTGAAGCATGGGTTCGTTTGAGAGCATATTGTTACAAAGGTATCCTGACTCCTGTAGGACTTGTTACGAATCCTGAGTTGATATCACATTCTTGCAAATTTTGTTTTACTACACAAAACACATTTTCAAAAAATAAATATTTTCAAGACATGCATGAGTTTTGCATCCTTTAAATAACATTGTTTGCATATGACTAATTGTTTGACAGTAGAGAAATCCGCATAATGGATATTCAATGAACAGACATCCTCTTAATGGACAGAATCACCTCAGCGGGAAAGACACTTCTAATAAAAGGCCTTCCCTAAGCAAGGGGCATGACATGATGTCTAACACACCTGGGGAAGTCTCTCCAAGAGTGTCAAATAAACAGGGGTAGATCTCCATCTGAATCACTTGGGGCATTATGCATGCATTTCAACAACGAATCATGTACCATCAAGAAAACATTTCTAACAGTACTACAACACAACACTAGGGACAGTGACAACTCCCCACATCGTAGAGGCAACCAAATATTTGACATCGGCTTCCCCAAACAGGAGCCACTTTCCCCAATAGAGCTTATTCCTCCAGCGACGGAAGTTCATCCCCCAGCGGAGTTTATCTCTCTGAATCGGCAAAATCTTCCAGCAAAGCATCTCCTCTCTCAAACAGAGATATTCCTTCGCAGAGTTATTCTCAAGTAGAGTCTCTCCCCGATAGAATATTAACAAACGGGAGAAGATCCACGGAATAGTCATCTCCGTTCTCCATCCCCAGCAGAAGTAGAAGAACCACTTTTTCTACGACGGTCAGGAAGTCAATTTCCACTACTCTCCAGCAGCAGTCAAGGATTTATTTTCCCAGACTCGGATATGTCATAATAGCATTTCATGTTCATACATCACGACATGCACACACATATGGCATACAGCATAATCTCATTTATTTTGAGAACATCATCACACAATGCATTTCATGCATCGCATATAATTAATCATGTACCTTTTCAGGAAAGATGGTTATCATCAACAATTTCCAGCTGGTCCAAGATTAGGTCCTGAAACTAAATAGACTAATTATCTGCGCGACCAAATGTAGCTTTACACGGGTTCATCACAAAGCAATCTTACATGGGTTTCTCCTAAATGAAGCTTCACACGGGTTTATCGTGAAAAATCTTACACGGATCCCTTCTCATACATTTCCAAATGAAGTTTCACACGAACTCATCATAAATTAACCCTACAATCCAGGTTCCTTCCCAAAGCCCTACACGGACTTATCCCGAAGTAACCTTACCCAGGTTTTTTTTGAAGTTTTACACAAATTTATCACGAAGGGACCTTACCTAGGTTCCTCCTGAAGTTTTACACAGACTTAGCCCAAAGTAACCTTACCCAGGTTCCTTCTCGATTCAGATGCAGTTTTACCCAAACTCCTCACGGAGCAACCTTACCCAGGTTCCCTCTCGGTTCCAATGTAGTTTTACCCAAACACCTCACGAAGCAACCTTACCCAGGTTCCTTCTCGGTTCAGATGCAATTTTACCCAAACTCCTCACGAAGCAACTTTACCCAGGTTCCTTCTCGGTTCAGATGCAGTTTTACCCAAACTCCTCACGAAGCAACCTTACCCAGGTTCCTTCTCGGTTCAGATGTAGTTTTACCCAAACTCCTCACGAAGCAACCTTACCTAGACTCCTTCTCGGTTCAGATGCAGTTTTACCCAAACTCCTCATGAAGCAACCTTACCCAGGTCCCTTCTCGGTTCAGATGCAGTTTTACCCAAACTCATCACGAGGAAACCTTACCCAGGTTCCCTCTCATAGCCCTACTATCCAGGCTTTCATTTCAAAGTAACCCTACTATCCAGGTTCCTTCTCTTTATCCCCAGACAACAGTTTACAACACTGTTAAAACCTGGACCCGACCAGATACGGTCTATTTCATATTCCCCAGTAGAGTAATGGACAATCGAAGCTCCTAGACTCTATTTCCCAAGACATAAATCAACATTCCCTGGCGAAGCCCTCCTTAAAGGCAGGTATAGGAATTCTCGCAAAGGAATCTCTTACGCAACCAATATCTTTTTTGGATGGCATCTTTAAGCCCATCTCCGACGACTTTCAGTTATCTTTTCCAAATGGTATATTTAAGCCCATCTCCGACGATTCTCCGTCACCTTCCAAATGGCATCTGTAAGCCCATTCCCGATATTATCGATCAACATTCACTTCATGCGAGTGCAAATTTCTGGGCACTCTAGGGTTCAATCATCTTCCACCCTCAGATCACGAAAGGCAGACAAGCTCATTTACATCCTCAGGTATAAGAAGATTGAACAGGGGCAACTGTTGCACCCCAAAATTTTCCCTCCCATTTTTTACTCAAAACATACTCCTAGAGGTCCTCAACTTGCCCAAGGATGCCTAAGGATTGACCAGACAAATCCTCCTCCTAAGACAATGAGCCTCAAACTAGGGTTTCAATTTCAAGCAAGATGGTTGAGTTCCAAGGGTCCTAAATGACTTCCATTGCCCTAATATGTTCTCAAGATCATCCATGCCAGGTTTAATGCCTTGCACAAGAAGTTTTCTCAGTCAATTGCTCAGATGCCTGAAAATCAACTGTACTAGGTCAAAAGTCAATTGTGGCCCACATACAGTCAAACTTCAAGATTTTTGGTCAACATCCATATTTTGAAGTATTATCCATCATTTAATCAAGGGTTTATCATGATTCCTCAAGATTTTCTCCTAACTCATCAAAAGTCAAAAATGCTAAATTAGAGTTTCGATTGGAAAAGTCAAGCAAACTTTGACCAGGCATAACTTTCTCATACTTTATCAGAAATTTCTCATCCAAGGCTCATTTTTAATAGAATCCAATTTTCTACAATTCATCTTCAGCCCTCAAGTTCAAGAAATTCACTCATGAAAAGATATAAATTCAGACATTATAGGTCATTTCAAAAAAGTCAACAAAATCACCTTTTGGGTCAAAGCTTCTTACATGAACATGGAAGACCAAATGAAGATGAAACAAAATTTTTTGTTTAGAGGACATCCTAAGCTTTCTAAAAAGTCCAAGAACACCCTTTTAGGGTTAAAATTGAGGGAGATGTGTATTGTCAAAGTTAACCATTTTTAGAAATGTGCATAAAGTCAACATTGATCAAAATGACTTTTTTTTCCAAATGGGCCCATGTTTTCTTGTTTGAAACTTGTTCCTAAGATGTACCACGACCCTTGAGCTTATCCACTTATTATTTTATTATTTTTATTATTTATTTTTATTTTTTTATCCATTTAAATCAAAATAAATCAATTTAAATAGTAGAATAATGAAATAAAATCCAAGATTTGATTTTATGAGCATATTATGAGTCAATGAACAACTAGCAAATCATCCAAATCGTGCAAGAGCTAATTGATTGGAAAAGATCATAATTTGGCTTGTTTTAGAAACAAATAATGCAAAGAACAAAATCAAACCAAATCTCAATAATATGTGAAGATACACTCCAATTTTGTGAACCTAAATCAGACTCTTATATTTCCACAACTTTCTCGGAGCAAAAAAACAAGGATTGGGTTGTGAAAACTGAAGAACAAAGTTGCCAATTTTGGAAGAAAAGTGGAGATCGGATTCTCGTCCATAGACCAATTCAAGCAATTTCAAAGCCAACAATACGTTCCTGGACGCATTCTGAAGCTATTCCAGTCATCCTCAAGGCCTGAAACATCAAGAATCGTGCCCTTACAGCACCACAGTTTGCATATTTTTCTCAAACTCGAATTTATTGATTTACCCATTATAAACATGTTTTGATCATATATCCATGCTTGTTATCATATTTGCAATCTTTCTGGATTGTTTAATCTGAGTTCAAGTGCAGGAATGGCACGATGCCATTGTTAGGGTTTTAAGATCCCAAATTGGGGACTCTCCGTAGAGGCAAAATTAGACCAAATTATGGGTACCAGTGAACTTAGGGCATGATTTACAATTGATTTATGCCTTTGGTTTTGATTTATCTTGCTTGTATTATATTTTTGAATCTTACAGGGATGTAGCTACGGACAAAAACTGTCATTATAGCCTTTAGTGACGGTTTTGTCCGTAGGTAAAAGCTGATATCAAAAACAACAGTTATGGGGAAGAAGACAAGATGTGGCAGCACACCATTGGCCCATTTGAAATTGGCGCGTGTTTCTGGGCAAGGCACTTTATTTCAATTATATTTTATTTGCTTTATCAAATTTACAAATAGTCCAGCTAGCACAGATGGTAGAAGGGAACGCCTATGAAGCAATCTTCCTGGGTTCGATCCCAAGCGTGTGCTTTTATTATTTTCTTAACAATTTCCTGCAGATTTAGCGTGTCACTATTCCATTTGCCCATCATGCGCTCCAAACTTTAGCCATTGGATCCATCCAACCACCAGATCCAACGTATATCAAAAGCTGCACATGGTGAACCCCCAGACAAGAGCCACACTGGATCACACGCAAGGAACATGAGCCAACCAATTTGGGCATTTGCAATTCCATTCCACACCCCCGATTCACTTCATACAGGCCCAATTTTATTTTTAATTCTTTCTTATTTTTTATTATTACATTTTATTTATTTTGTTTATTTCAAAAAAAATCTTTTTTTTTATTAAAATCACCAAACATTAGAATTAGGTTTTTTTTTATAATTAATTTCATTAATTAATTAGATTAATTTAATTTGGGTGATTTAATTTCTTTTTCCATAATTAAAATCAATTAGAAAATTAGGCTTAATTTGCAAATATTTAATTTTCTCAATCAAAAAATCAAAAATATCTTCTTTATTTAAATAGATTCTTTAGGATATTTACTTTATTCTCGCGTGCAATATTTTATTTTTAATTCCAGTTATTGTATTTGCTTCGGGTTTGTAATAGCTTTTAATTAGGGTTTACCGCATATTATTTGTTGTTTAATCCCCAGTTTTTGGTTATGTAACCCCCTCCCCAAAGCTTTGTAATAGCATAGATTTACTTTTCCGCTTTTAATTTCCGCAACTATTAATTGCTAGATATTGATAATAGGATTGTATGCAAAAGACAAATGAAATTAAAATAGTAGAAAACCCTAATTGTGCAAAGAGAATCAACTGAAATCAAACACATGCACATGTTCACTCCTAGGGTTTATCCCACTTCGGTTGCCTTCGGTAAATGGTCATGAAGTATAGGGAGCTTTAGTGGTTGCCCTCTAGTCTCAAAAGATCAAAAATGACCCATTCGAATGTTGCCTCAGAAAGATCTTTAAGACCCTAAGGTAACTATTAAGGTTTCCTAATCATTGCTTATGTGACCATAAAAATGTCCCTTTCGATTGTCCCACAAACTCCAGCGATGGAGCTACCTAGTCCTTAATAGTAGGATAGCGTCGTCTAAAGGAAATAAGAAAACGAACAGACTTTTTTCGAGTAGGTAGAAACTTCTAGGTACTTGCTCAAAACAACGAATTTTTTACATATACACTTTCAAACAAGCTTTTCAAACAAAGTTTTCAAAAACATTTTATCACACCCTTGAGGACTGATACAAGGGTTACCATAAAGTGAAACGCCTCACTAAGGCATATTTTCAAAACTTTTCAAACACACAAACACGCTAAAGAAATTTTCAAAAATGAGAAAGTACCTAAGAGCCCATGGAAAACCATGGATAGAAAGGGTTCTAACACCTTCCCTTTCTATAATCTACCCCCCGAACTCAGAAACATCTCGAAAAAGGTTTTTTCTATTCTTTTCCCTTTTCCTTTGTTGAATGAAATAAAAGTCGGTGGTGAATCTTGCTTACCGCAACATTTGCGAACAAAAAACACAAACCAGTATTAACAGTCGGTTCTGCCATCGTATCACACAATGCATATACAAATGAAGTTTAAACGAAAAGTACCAAGTTTAAGAAATTTTCCCTCTAGGAGCAAAACTTGAAGTACTTTGACAGAACCTCCAGAAATGGTTTGATATTTGATCAAGTCTACCTCAAACTCCTTGAAGTTATTCCAGTTGCTAATTGGCTTTGAAAACCACTTGAATTGAAGGTTGATTAGGAGTGAATTGAAGAGTTCTCTAAATTCCTTTAGTGGTCCTTTTTTGAAGGCTTTGGAAATGTTCCAAGGCTAGTAGATGAAAGTTAGAGGGAGTGAGTCAAAAGGCTGATGCATATGGAAGCTGGATGGTGAATCGAAAGAGCTGATGGGTGGAAGTTAGAGGGTGGATCGAAAGGCTCTAACGTATAAAGGGATTTGAGTTTTTTTTATAGTTTGAGAGTGTGAGAGTTTTTTTTATGATCTTTTTCTCTATAAAAAAAATCTCCTCTGATTTGTAAAGAGTCTCTCTATTTATAGAGAAGAGGATTCTTTAACGTTCAGGATAATATGTTATTATTTTATGTGAAACGAAAAGAAATCTTGTTTAATGGGTTTTTCATGGTTCCCAAGTTCAAGTACAAGTGGGAGGCCTGATGTTTGCAGGAGACTTGACTCGTGCTTTTTGATGTTACTTGCACTCAAGGACAAAGGTTACAAGGCTCAATGCATTGACAATTTGCATAAAGCCTGTTTTCCCAGAAATGGTAATGATAACTTTATGCCATATACATAATGACCTTTTGGACAATACTTTAAACACCTGGGTAATACTTTAACTGATTGTGTAAACAATTAATTATGTAGTGAGGCATAGGTTTGAGGCCTGAAGAGCAAGATCATATAGCCCTGACCTATGGATTTTGTCTTCAACTTGATGCCTTGGATCGAATACATTGTCTTTCGTTTTGGCCATGCAGGTCCAGCCTTCGACCAAACTCAAGAGAAAAAGAATTAGAATTTTTCCAACAATGGCATGTCTTTCGATTGGGGACATATCCAGCTGCCTGTACCATTTTGAACCCTTTTGGTTTTTATCACGTAAGTCCAACCTTCGACCAAATTCAAGGCAGACAAAAACTAAAAAATCCCCACAATGGCATGCCTTTCGTTTGGGGCATATCCAGCTGAATATACTAATTTGAATAGGAAAGATAATCTCAATGGCATAGTCAAAACGAAAGGAAATCTGGATTAACTTCTTACTTCACCAACAGAAGCCAAATGCCCTAAACGAAGAATGCAACCAAAGCTTGCATTGAAGGAAAGCCACACGCCCAAACCAAGAATGCAACCAAAGCTTGCATTGAAGGGGGGGCACATGCCTAAGCGAAAGATGCATGCGGGATTTCTAAATATGAAATCAAAGGATACCAAAAAAGGCCTTTGCCTACTAATTCTAAGGAATCCAAACATGAGGCTTTTCCTCTTTGAATCGAAGGAGGCTACAGTAGGTTTTTTCCTTGTGTATGCTAGCCTGGTGGGAGCCTCTTGCGTGCAAGAAGGAATCTGTGGCTCAATTAAAGGCTACATATAGCCAGCCATCACTTTGTGAGTCAAAGCAAGCATGTAGGGGAATATTTGTCCAGTCAACACAGGCATGTAAGCACCAAACATCCAATTAAAGCAGGCACATAGGCAGCCATTGTATTATGAACCATATGAGGCCAAAGATGCAATCGAAGGTTGCATGCAGGAAACTCTTGCCTTATGAATGAAAGCCAACGCGCCAGAGGCCCATGTCTAGTCAAAGGATGCACTCCAAGCTTATATCTAAAGAGGCCAAAAGGCCAATCGAAAGAGATAAATTGAAGGAGGCTTTTTTTTTCTTCAATTTTGTCAAAAATATTATTTTCATTTGTTTTCCCCTTTTTTAACAATTTCCTCTTTAACTTGATGCTGGAAAATCCAATATGTACTTATGCAAGCTTGAATTTTGAGAATCATTGTGAGAAATGCCTTGAGAAATGAGAGGGAAAATTTCGGGGTACAACATAATGGATTGGTTTAAATCATCCGACTCAAAAGCAAAGAAGATTGGAGCTATCGAGAGAATATTGGGGAAAATAGCAGTAGCAATCATCATTTTCATTGCCATTTACAGTTTTTATCAAAAATTTCTGTAATTACCTATTTCTAGAGATTGCATCTTGTACACTTACCTATTCATAGGCATATTTATCAATAAAAACATTGAAGTTTACTTCAAATATTTCAATTGTGTTTCTGTCTTTTTTAGATTTGTTTGCAAAGTACTACAACTATTTTTGTGAATATTGTTTGAAAACATGTTGGGGAATTGGCATACCAATAAAAACATTTGATAAAACATCTAAAAGCATTTTGGTTAGAAAAACATCGAAGGAAAATCCACGCCTACGTCCATGTCCACACCTATCTCAATGCCCACGCCTACATTCACAACTATGTTAATATCTACGCCAACGTCCACGCCTACGCCTACGCTTACGATACAGACATCAAGATCTTTCTAACATCTCTCATCAAATCCAAATCCACTTGGAGATAAAATAATGGGAAACAAACATCGTCGGGGAGTTGGTGACTACAAGAACCTGATGGTTTAACAAAAGATATTTATCAAAAGAATACAAATACATTTGGAGCATGGACATACAGTTGGGGCATAAGCACATAAGAATTCTTGTACATACACTGTTGTACCCCAAAATTTTCCCTCTCATTTTACTCAAGACATGCCTCTAGAGGTCCTCAATTGCTCAAGGATGACTAAGGATTGACCAGTCAAATCCTCCTCCTAAGGCTACAAGCTTCAAACTAGGGTTTCACTCCTCATTAAGATGGTTGAAGTTCAAGGGTCCCAAATGATTTCCATGGTACCAATATCTTCTCAAGATCATCCATGTCAATTTTCATGCCTTGCACAAGAAGTTTGCTCAGTCAATTACCCAGATGCCTGAAAATCAACTGTATTAGGTCAAAAGTCAACTGTGGCCCACATACAGTCAAACTTCAAGATTTTTGGTCAACATCAACATTTTGAAGTGATGTCCATCATTTTATCAAGGGTTGGTCATGATTCCTCAAGGAATGCCCTAAAATTCATCAAAACCCAAAAGTTGCTAAATTAGGGTTTCACAAGAAAAGTCAACCAAACTTTGACCAGGCATAACATCTTCATACTTTATCAGAAATTTTCCATCCAAGGCTCATTTTGAAGAGGATTCAATTCCCTACAACTCATATTCATCCCACAAGTTCAAAATACGCACTCATGAAAAGATATGAATTTCTACATTATAGGTCCTTTTTAAAAGTCAACAAAAACACCTTTTGGGTCAAAGCTTCTTACATGAACATGGAAGACCCAATTGAGATTAAACCAAAAGGTTTATTTAGGGAACATCCTAAGCTTTCTAAAAAGTCCAAGAACACCTTTCTAGGGTTAAAATTGGAGGAGGTATTTCTTGTCAAAGTTGACCATTTTTGCAAAATTGCCAAAAGTCAAATGTGTTCAAAAAATACATTTTTTGTAAAATGGGCCTAGCTTTTCATGATTTAATCTTGTTGGAAACATGGTCCACGACCCAAGTCATCCTCCATACATTATTTGCTTCATTATTTATTTTATTTTGATTTTTTATTATTTAAAATTCAAATTAAATCAAATAAATTGCAAAAAATATAAAAGATTGATTTTTGATCTGATTTTTGTAGGAATCACAATCTAATCAAGTTGGCCAAATCATATCAAATCAGATCAAGGGATAATTGGAGAAAATTGGCATGATTATGCTTGTTTTGGAAAGATATCATATAGCAAAGAAATTAAATCAAATTTCCATGATTTACAAAGATTCAAATCATTTTTGTTGCCCTAATTCATCATACTATATATACAGAACACAACCAATGCAAAAAACAAGGATTGAGGTCGTGTAAGGCATCAAACAAAACTCAAATTTTTGAAGAAAAGGTGTGGATCGGTTTCCAACCTAGAGGGAAATTCAAAGCATTTCAACACTCCCAATTGTTTCCTGGAGCCTCTCTGAAGCTAACACGATCAGTTTCACGCATCCTCACGCCCAGAATCGTCACATAACACTCACGCGGTTTGCTTCCTTTTCCAAATCTGATTAAAATAATTCTTGCATCATAAACATGTTCTAATAATATATTTGTGCTTATTGACATATTTGCAACATGTTTGAATGGTTTAATTGATGTTTTAATGTGTATAATGATAATCACCATTGCTAGGGTTTGCTTTGCCGTTTTAGGGTTTCTTTGTACAGATGAAATTGGCCCAAGAAAGGGTACCATGATGCTCGTGAGATCAATACGAATTGATATATGTACTCACAATTGATTTATCATGCTTGCTGTGAATTTTGGAAATTTAAAGGGTTATAGTTACAAAAGTTTATCCGTAGGTAAAGGTATCACACCTAAAATGACAGACAGGGAAGAAGAAGCTAATATTTGATTATATATTCCATACTCCACGCTTCCAGGCGCCTACCATGCAACTCAAAATTCAGCCAATGGATCGTTCATACTCCAGATCTAGCGTTTAGTCAAGAGACGACCATGGTACACCATCAGAAAGAGGATGCGTTGAATCTAGCGTAGGGAGTGGGCTTAGCATTCTTGGGCCTAGATGTTTCAACATCACACCCCCTTTCCAGCTTATAACACAGGCCTAATTCTTTCTCTTTTCTCTTTATTTCTTTTTAATTGTTTTATTAATTGTTTTCTTTTTACAAAAATAACACAAAAAATCAGTTTTTTTATTTAATCAAAACAATCATAAAAACATTAAAAATCATTTATTTTCATAAAAAATATTTTATTTCCTTAATTAATTAGATTAATTATTTAGGGCAATTTAATCCTTTTTTCATAATTTAAATCAATTAGAATTAGGGTTAATTTGTATATAATTTAATCTTTTCTCAAAAAATAACCCAAATCTTTTTTCAATAAGATCTTTTAGGTTTTGCTAATTATTCTCGCATTTAATTCTCCGCGCGCATTTTTTAATTTCCTATTTATTATTATTGTAACTGCTCCAAGTTTGTAATAGTAATTAGGGTTTTAATTCCGCATCTTTATTTTCGGTCAAAATAATTATGTATCTGCAATAGCCCTGTAATAGCTAGGACTTTAACTTTCTCGCTTTAATTTCCGCAAACTATAAACTTCTTAGATGTATGTTAATAGGATTTTATGGAAAGACTAACTGAAAATTAATATAGTAGAAAACCCTAAATGTGCAAAGATAAATCAACTGAAAATTACACTCGCACATGCTCACTCCTAGGGTTTACTCCACTCCGGTTGCCTTCAGTAAACGGTCATGAAGTATAGGGTTTGTTAGTGGTTGTCCTCTAGCCCCGAAAGATCTAAAATGACCCATTCGGATGTTGCCTCGGAAAAAGATCTTTAATGCTTTAGGATGATTACTAACATTTCCTAACATTGCTTTTGTGATCGTATTTGTCCCTTCGAATGTCCCTAAAAAACTCCAATGACGATGCTACCTATTTTTCAATAATGGGATAACATTGTCTAAAAGGAAAACGAATAGACCTTTTTCGAGTAGGTAGATTAGTTCCTAGGTACTTGCTCAAACAAACAAAAACTTTTTCACACCAACACTTTCTAAACAATGATTTCAAAAACAACTTCGTAACACTCTTGAGGACAAAAACAAGGGTTAAAACGAAGTAAAACAAAACTTTTCAAAACAAGCACACACAAGTAGTTTTCAAAACGAGCAAGTACCTAAGAGCCCGTGGAAAACCACGGATAGAAAGGGTGCTAACACCTTCCATTTCTATAATCTACCCCCTGTACTCAGAAACATCTCGAAAAAGGTTTTTTCTGTTCTTTTTCCTTTTCCTGATTGGATAAAATAAAAGTCGGTGGTGAATCTTGCTTACCGCGACATTTTGCAAATAAAGAACGCAAACCAGTATTAACAGTCGGTTCTGCCATCGTACCACATACACATACAAACATTTGGGGCACACATCATACTTGGGTAACACATCAGTTTAGGGCATTATGCATACATGGCATCTTACAAAGCTACTCTGGCTAAGATTACAAATTCTTTTGGGGTTTATTTTTCTTCATGTTGATAATGGTTGAGACGACACGACCAATATCATCATGAATTCGGGGTTTATTTTCTTCATGTTGAAAATGGCTGAGACGACATGACCAATATCATCATGAGTTTGGGGTTAATTTTCTTCATGTTGATAATAGTTGAGATAACACGACCAATATCATCATGAACTTGGGGTTTATTTTCTTCATGTTGATAATGGTTGAGACGACATGACCAATATCATCATGAGTTTGGGGTTCATTTTTCTTCATGTTGATATTTATGGTTGAGATGAAATGACCAATATCATCATGAGTTTGGGGTATTTTCTTCACGTTGATGGTTATGGTTGAGACGACACGACTGACATCATCGCGAGTTTGGGGTTCTTTTTTTCTTCATGTCGATAATTATGGTTGAGACAACACAAATAAACTCATCAATGAATTTTGGGTTCCATCGCTTCAAATATAGTATATTTCGCTTGGTTATCGAATCTTGGTTGAGGGATGACACAACCAACATCGTCATTCCAAGTTCCAAATATCTAGTTTCAAGCTTGTTTCAATTATCTATCCCCTAGGTTGCGGTAGATATGCGAATCTTCAAGGTTATATTATTCGTCCACTAGGTTGAGATGGATAACTTAAGCCCATCCATGTTGTCTTTTATCCCCTAGGTTATGATAAATACATAGGTTTATCCTCGTACTTTTTACTCCCTAGGTTGTAGTAAACATTACGAAATCTACGATATAACTCATTGCGTCAGTCTCCATGCAGCAATGTGTTATCAAGCTTTTTTAATTATGTATCCCCTAGGTTCCGATATATATATGCAAATTTCCAGGGTTATGTTATTCATCCCCTAGGTTGTGATGAATAACATAAGCCCATCCATGTTGTCTTTTATCCCCTAGGTTGTGATAAATACATAGGTTCATCCTCGTACTGTTTACTCCTTAGGTTGTAGTAAACATGACGAAATCTGCGATATAACTCATTGCGTCAGTCTCCATGTAGTAACGTGTTTCCTACTTTGCGATATAACCCATTGCATCAGTCTCCATGCAGCAATGTATGAAATTTGCGATATAACTCATTGCCTCAGTCTCCATGCAGCGATGTTGCTATCAAGCTTTTTTCAATTATTTACCCCCTAGGTTACGATAGATATCTGAATAATTTTTCTTAATCTATTGCATTAGTCTCCATGCAGCAATGTGTTATCAAAATTTGTTTTATTCATCCCCTAGGTTGCAATGAATAGACAAAATCAAATCAAAACAAAACTTACTATATTAGTCTTCAAGCATTAGTAAGTCAACTTTTTCAAAATTTGTATTTTTGTAAATATGCAAAAGAATCTACAATCTCTTAGATACTGACGAGTTATCCACGTCTTTGTATCTAAGTTAAATCAAAACTTTGGTTCAAATGCTGATAAGATGATTCATCATCATCTATGCCTACTCTTCATACCTATTGGAACAATGTACAACATATCCTTATAAACTTTCAACTTGTGTCGTTTACCTCCTAGGTCATGGTAAATACGCAAAAAAATTACGATCTCTTTTCTAGGTATTGGCAAGTTAGCCGCATCGTCATATCTAAGTAACCTCAACTTTGGTGCAAACACTGGTAAGATGATACATCATCATCTATGCTTATTCTTCACACTCATGGGAACATTGTACAACGTCTCCTTATAATTTTTTCGAGTAAATTTTGGGGTCTTCTAATATTTAATAAACTTCCGATCGAAACGTGCAAGACTTGTGTATTATCGCACTATTCAATCGAAAGATAATTAAATAGGGACAATTGTCATACCCCAAATTTACTCGCACCTTATTTCTACAATCAAAAAATATTTTAAACATGGTTTTTATAATATTATTTGAATTTTATAAATAGTCTCTTACTAACCTATTTAAAAATATAATGATTTATTTCATATCATTTGTATTTTTGGATAAATAAATATTTGCACACCTTTCGTATACTTTCAAATTGAGTTTATCTACAAATCACTAACATCACAATTGATGAAGAATGAAGCTTGCAAGCGTAAGGTCACGAGTTTGAATCTCTTGTGCGCACTTTCAACTTTTTTTTGTTTTATTTCTAATTTGGATGGTTTTTTTATCTATAAATGAGACATGTTTTCATACTTATAGATCATCCACAATATAAACAATTCATCCAGAATCTCTCACAATATCACTATACACAATTTATCAAGAATTTCACAATTGCACCCACTTTCTTCTCAAAGTTTTCTTTTTAAAACATTTGGTGTTATTTTGTTATTTTGGCCGATAATTAACAAATTAATCGTTAGATGAACATGTGTCTAAATTAATTTAACATGAGGCCACCTTTTTTATTTTTTGTCTTTCTTGATATTGTGAGAGTTTGTGTTGTTATCATCATGTTCACACTTATAATATTTTCTCATAGTATCCACAATAACACGTCATGTGCACAATTTTAACACTAACTTACGCATACAATAACTCTAACATTATTTATTTTTATATATTATTTCGGTTTAACTTGGTGCTAATATTTTTAAACGATCTACATATTTTTTTTAACCATATAATATGTCATCATCTTTCTTTCACGTTTTTTTCTTTCTTTCTACTCTCGCATAAAACACAAACTTTGGATAATTACCCAAATCTTTTTTATAGCTTTTCTTATGAACTTTGGAGCAGGAATCCATAGAGCAGTCTCAACAAACCTTTTTTTATTCACGCTTTAGTTTTGTTTATAGTAGTAACTAACATAAAACTTTCATCCAAGTCCTATTGGTACACTAATTACACACAAGAAAATTCATTGCAAAATTTTAGATGATTCTTCATTAGAGATTCTATTGTGTCAAATAGTTTTCATACAAAAATCTGCTCTCAGATCTCCAAAACCAACATTTACAAATTAAAAAACTTAAATAGAAAAGAATCTGGAAAACTGTGTATTGTTATTCTTTTGTTGGTGCAGAAAAGAGAGAGGATAACAATTGTTTCCGCCCCAATCGGTATCTCACTGTCTATTCATTTGTTAATATTATTTTGTTTGTTCTTTAGAACATAAGTTTTGTTAAAAGAAACTATGCATTTGTTAATATTATTTTGTTTGTTCTTTAGAACATAAGTTTTGTTAAAAGAAACGAGGAAACATACATGAAAGAAAGAAAGAAGGTATATCTAATTTTAGTTTTCACTATTTTGGATCCTTTTTTATTTCCATTTTTTCCTTATTATTTTTTTATCATCTTTCATTTGCATAATGTTTCCTTTTATTATTTTTAACTTACAATATATTTAGTTAATGGGCTTTAATGAGCTCTAAATGTATAACTATTTATACTAATTTTTTAGATTTAGGGATATTATAAGAATACAAAATAAAAAATCTTTTTATTTTATCTTATTAGGATATTTTATTTGTATATATTAGTTCGATTAAATTATTTAAATTAGTTAGATTAACTTTTAATTAGGACAAATCATTGATTTGTGCATAATTGTTAGAATTCTCGATTAAATCAAAAATATATCACATGTAAATAAATTTCCACCTGACTTGTACATATACTAATTTTTCCCGATTAATCTCATTATCAACTTATAAATAATTTTTTAAACATGTACTAATCCAAAAATTTTTATAATCAATTAATTAATTCAAATATTCTATAAATAATAGGATGTCCACCTTCAAGTAATTAAATCGGTCGACACATCATCTACCGATTTATTATTCAAAGATCAAACAATTAAAATCCACACAACTCACCCAATTCACCATCCACAAATGACATGTGGCCAATATCTAGCCACGTGATGAGGAGACTATATCAGACTCCCTTGCTCTACGTATAAGAAATATTCAATCAAACACCAAATCTTTTTTCGCAAATTAAATTAATTCGAACAATTAATTTTCGAAAAGGAATACAAATATATTTAAATTAACTACATACTTGATTTAACAAACTCTGCTATTCACACTCTTATACTACGTATGCGGTAAATTCAAAATATATTTTGCAATCCATAAAAATTACAAACAACCCCGCGAACTACGAAATGGGACTTTGATTCCTACTAAGAGGATACGTAGGCATACGATTAAAATCGCAGTGAGTCTCTCTAAATAAAATTCAAACCCTTTTTCCCAATAATAATTAAAAATCCTATTTCCTAAGACCGCGCTTCTAAGCCTAGTATCCTTGTGAACAAGGTAGATAAGGGGTCCCTAACACCTTCTCCTCGTCTAGAACTGAGTTCAAATCTAGAATCTCTTACTTTTAGGGTTATTCCTTTATACTCCCTTCCTTTAGGATAAAAATTAAGGATGGCGACTCTGATTAAAAAACCAGTTGCAACATCTGCGTTGCTCGACGATGCTAACCAGACAACACTTCTCCTTCTACAATTTTCCATGGTTTGAGGCCTTCTGAACCTCCAAACTCGTTTCCTTAAAAAGTCTCAGTTTAAGAATTTGAAATCCTATGATTATATAACATTCTTGACAACCTATAACACTTATTCAAAGGTATTAATATCACACATTCATCAAGGATTCATTCATTCAACACATGGTTTTTCATCAATTTCATCAATCTTCATCAAAGTCAACACACTAAACACAAATCTACCATTATCTAAACCTTAGATCAATTATAATAACAATGATAAACACCCCATTACCTTATGATTATAGCAGCAAATTTGCAACTCTTCTTTGGTTCTTCTATGAATTTCCTTTGCCTCTTTGTTCCTTAGTTTTGCGTCCTTGCTTTTCTCTCAATCTCACGATCGTATGAATATAATAATATTTCCTATTCCTCGTGTAACTCTATTAGACCCCTAATATCCAACCTACCATATCTTGTCCTCATTTATTCCTTCTCAATTGACCATCTTGTCCTTACTTCCTCTACACTAAAATAACTCTTGTTCTTCTAATTAAAATAATTCCACTTATTATTTTAATTATTATAAATTATTCTAAATTACTCCCAAATCCCTCAATACACCTAAGCATCACACAAATCATCATAATATCACATGAATCATTTCAAAACATCACATAAGTCTTCATATTCATCACAACATCACGAATATATGTCATCACAATGATTCACCTAAAGCACCAAAACATCATACACTCCAATAATTCACCACGACTCATATAATCATACTAAATTAATTAATTAATTAATCTAAAATTCGAGGTGTTACAAAGGACATGCAAGGTTAGCACTCCAACGTCTAAGTTAGTTGCATAGTCTAAGATGAGTGAAGTGGAATTATGAGATTAGACAAGTATACCTTGAATCTCACATCTTTTGATTATATATGTTGGATAATTTGATTGAGTTTTGTATGATTGTCCTGGATATACGGATATCACCCGTATTGAGCCTTTGGGTGGCCTCAAATAGTCTCAATAAACAATTTTAATTAAATTTCAATATTAGAATTGTAATTCTAACTAAAATTCGATTTTTCAACCTAAAAACTTATGATTCTCATAAACTGGAATTACTATCATTTTTTGTATTTTAATAAATATGCTAATAATATATAAAATATTAATTTAAATTATCAAATTTTAACGATGACTTTTGATAAAAGAATTATAAAAAAGAAGTTTATTATGAGTTTTATTCAGATCCACGAATTTTATTCATAATCATGATACATAATTTCAAATAACATTTGATCAATTGAGTGAAGCAATTTTAGCATCAATCTCCTTAATTTTTTCATCTAACATCTTGTTGAGTTCAATTGAATCACCATTAGTGAGGTTGGCTAACATATTTGGATTTTGAATACTTTTGATCATAAGAAGATCCATCTCTTTCTTACAATTGTCTTGTTTCAGCTTTTCCAATTTGTCTCTAGCTTCAACAATTTGTTGTTGGATGAAATTCACTTGGCTCACATTCTTCATTTCATCTACTAAAGATGAATTCTGACCCCCCTCAACATCTTGATTACCTACCTGTGAATTATGAGAGACCTAATTTTTAAAATTAAAAAAGGCTAAAAATTATAACAATGGTTAAAATATCATAAAGAGTTGCAAATTTTCTTACCTTCTTTGAATTATCCTTCCTTAACTTTGTATGGGCACAATTCGCCTTCTTCTTATTCATAGTCGCATCAGAGTTTCAAAAAACTTAACAAGAAATAAATTTTTGTGCGTATGTGTTATTTCTCTTATATCGTTCGGTTTTTATAGAGTTATACCTCAAACATCATTAAGGCTTTGTTTGGATACTAGATATTATTTTCAATTTTAAAAAAAGAAAAAAATTTAGGAGTATATTGTTTTCCTAATTTAAATTTTTTTTTTATCAAAAATCATCACACTTTTGTTTGAGAGTTTGAGAAGACAAAAAGGGAGGACTTTGTAAAAAGAATTAAAAATATACAGAGAGAGAAATCTTTAATGTGCTTTTTGAAAGAATGGTTTTATATAGCATGATATAAGAGTGTTTATCATTAACATATTTTTAATTTTTGAAATATTATAATAACATAGATTATATTTGAACAATTTGTCTAAATCCTCGTAAACATTTCAAACCTCTACTCCAATACAATTTTTTAATTCCCTAAAATTAAAAAGATTTTAATTTTTAAATAAAAATAAATCTCTGAAAATCATCTCTACCTAAATTCTTTTATTATTTTCACTCAATCATTCTCTTTTTTTCAAAATCTTCTTATTCCTTCCCTTTGAAACTTACAAATAAAATCTAAAAAAAAACTCTTAAAATACTTAAAACGATGAGTTTTTATAAAAAATTGTGTATTCAATGCATTGTGAATTGAAATACTAAACATTATTAAGTTCTTTATAAAGAACCTTTAAAGAGTTCCTTTAGGACACACACTAGCAAAACTCATATGTTAAATTTAGTTTTTTTAATCAGATTATCAGATTATCAACTAACTAACCTCATAACTCTGAACAAATGACTCACACACTCAAATGTCAAATTAGTAAAGTTAAAATATCCCACTTACCATAAGTGACGACCAATTTAATGAGCTATCTTTGCATTTAATGATTAAATTAAAAATTGGAAAAGCTTAAAAATCTATCATTATAACGTTAGCGATCAATAAAGTGAAAATTAACTTTTAATTGAAAAAGTGTTAGTCACTAACCTTTAATAATATATTTAATAATTAAATTAGTGATTGAATTTAGCCACCATTTTCACTTGATTAAAAAACAACCAATGCCTTTTGATTTTAGAAGTATGTGCGTTATAATTGTTAAATTCATATTTAAAATTGTATTTGTTGTTAACAGAATAGAAATTTCAAATATTATTTAAAAAAATTTATATTAATTGTCATTAAAATTTCATTTTTTTAAATAATCAATTTTTATAACCAATTTTTTTATATAAATATATTCTTTATTTGTTAAAAAAAAGTGAAACTTTTATTTAAAAAATAAAAATTTGGAAGGAATCAAAATATTAAAAAAGTAAAAGAGAAAATGAGAAGAAAATAGTAATTTAATAAATAAAAAACTAAAATAATTAGCGACCAAAATTTTGATCGCTGAATTTTTTATAAATTAATCTTATATATAAATGCTTTAAGACTAAATATTACAGTCACAATATTTGATCGTTAATTTGTTAACTAATTTTATTTTATGATCAATTTAATAACTTTTAAAATTTTATTGTTAAGACATTTAATTTTAAGGGTTTATTCAAAAGTTAGAGAGATCTAAATTTTTCAGTTAATAAAAGTAAATTTTTTAGTAGATCGATCACTTGAGTCATAATTTAATTATGATATATATATATATATATATATATATATATATATATATATATATATATATATATATATATATATATATATATATATATATATATATATATATATATATATATATATATATATATATATATATATATATATATATATATATATATATATATATATATATATATATATATATATATATATATATATATATATATATATATATATATATATATATATATATATATATATATATATATATATATATATATATATATATATATATATATATATATATATATATATATATATATATATATATATATATATATATATATATATATATATATATATATATATATATATATATATATATTTTTAGTAAAATCAGTATTCTTAGATCATATAACAGTAGAGATTAATTTTCAGAGTTAATAAAAACAATATAAAAATTTCTCAAGAATTTTAACACTGTTTTTTTAACAGTTTTGAATTTTTTAAAATTATTTTTGTGTTGCAAGTAGGGAAATTTAAATATTTAAAATTAATTTTATGAATTTTTTTTCCAATTAAGTTTGTATAAACATGAAAAATCAAGGAAAGATAACTTTTTATTAATTAAAGTGTTACAAATGGTTATTTTAAAACTATGCTCAATAAATTTTAACTCAATACATTGAATATACAATATTTAGAACGTTTGAAGAAATTTTAATAAACATTTAATATAAATATCATTATTAAGAGATTGACTTTATTTAGTAAAAAAAAAAAAGAGATTGACTTTATAATCTGAATGGATATATTTCAAATTTATATAAGATAATTATTAAATGACCATTAAAGTGTTTGGTGTTATAAAAAATAATTTCCACTTTTTCAAATACTACTATTTTCCCAGATTTATTTTGTGGGTCTTCATTTAATAATTATTTATATTTTTGTTTCCATTTAAATTTAATTTTATATGACTATATTATATTTTATTTTTAAAAAATAATTTTTAAAAATATCTGTAAATGTTTGGTTTTGATACGAGTGCTTATAATCATAATAATATTTATATTTATATTTTTTTATTGTTTGTTTTTAAAAAAGTAATGTTTATTATATTACAATTGTTAAAGTTACACCCTCAAAAATCCTGTTCGTAGTTTTTAATATTTTTTTAATAATAATAATAATAATTTAAAAAAAAAAGATTTTTTTTAATAAAATTGAAATTAATAACTATTTTACCATCCATATCATATAAAATAAAATGTGAACCATATCCTTTCAAGTAATATTTTAAAAATCGTACCGATCATTAAATTGGTAGAAATATTGTATCACTTTTTATTGATTGAATCTCTAGGTTATTGTTGAATCGGATGACAAAATCACATTGAATTTGATGACTTTATCTATAAAATAAAATTATGACTCCTACAAAATTTTAAAATATTATAATTTCACAAATTTATTATGTGAATTTAAATTCTAAATATAATCATCCTATATAATAAAATAGTAAAAATATAAAAATTTAAATAAATTTTAAACAAAGTCTAACTGCAAAATAAATTGAATAACAAAATAACTATAGTTACTAATAAATTTTATTCTAAAATTTATTCTAAATAAATTTTGAACAAAATTTGTTTATATTTTAATTTTATTATTTAAAAAAAATATATCAAAACGATATTATTTTGTAAGAGGAAAAAAGTATGCATTTAATCCACTTATTTTCAAAAATTATTGGTCGAATGGTCATCAATTTTTATCGATTTTGACCTATTTCTATTAGTTTAATAGTTTATCCAATTTAACAATTAAATCAAATCAAAGGTCTTTCAATTTTTGGTTAAACCAATTTGAACGGTCCGTTCAGTTTGATTTTTAAAACACCTTTTTCAAATTATAAAGTCAAATTTTTATCACCAACCATTTAAGATGTGTTTGTTTTATGGTTGAAAATTTTATTCTTTAAAATGATATTTCTAAGATTATTATTCTCGGGAATACTATTTCAATCCATGTGTTTGTTGGTAAGAATTTAAGTTTTTAAAAATAATTATAAAATTTGTTTAATTTTAAATTATAAAATAATTTAAAAAAAATAGTAAATAGGAGTGATAGTGGAAAGTGAGTTAGTTGAATTTATTCTCATGAGAATGTTTTATTCTCATTCTTTATGCGTTGGAATAGGAATAGAGAATATATAAGTAAATAATATTTTTTAGAATAAAAAATTTCTTAAAATAATTTTTTAAAACTTGAATCAAACATGAAAATATTACATTCCCATTATCATATTCTCAGAAATAATTTTTGTAACCTTGAAACAAACCGATATAATGAGTATTTAATAGTTGAGTTGTTTTCTTAAAAGTTGAAGGGAATATTAATTGTTTTTTTTGGTTATAAACTTATAGAGTTAAATAAATAATAATAATAATAATAATAATAATAATAATAATAATAATAATAATAATAATAAATAATAATAATAATAATAATAATAATAATAATAATAATTAAGAAAATGAAAATTTTATTATTAAACCAGTTTAATTGATGATTGTGTTGTATCATATATAGACGTTGATTTGAACATGTGACGTCTTATTTATTCATCTTTGAAAAAATGAATTCCAATTATTAAATTATTTGACAAAAAAAAATTTATTAATAAAAATAAAATTAATAACTACTCCTTCATTTTTTTATTATAAGTTGTTTTAAAAAAAATGATACCACAATATAAATTGTTTTACAATTCCAATAAATAATTAATGATATTTTTTCTATTATATTCTTAAATATTTATTATTCTCTGTTTTTAATTATATAAATTTATTTTCACATATTATTAATAAAATACAATTTTATAAAAAAAAATTATAATTTTTTTCATTTTTATATATTAATTTTTTTTAATATGAAAAAAAAGTTCAAAACCACTTATAATAAAAAAGTGAGGTAGTGTTTTACAATTATGTTAGTCTAAGATGAGATTTGAACCATATCCTTTCATATTATAAAGTCAAATTTTTATCCCTGAGTATTTAATGAATATTAAATAGTTTAGTTGTTTTCTTAAAAAATTTAAAGGAATTCTTTTTCTTCAAAATCTTATACTAAAGTTAAATAAATATTTTTTGAAATAATTATTTACATAAATATTCATTTTTACTCTTATTTATTCATGTAGATATAATTTATTTTAATACAACTTAAAATTAATTATTATTCTATTTTAGCATAATTTTTAATTTCAAATATTGATATATTTTAATATTTATTTTCTATATTCTCTATAACTCTTTTACCAACTAAATTAATATTCTGGACTAACTTTAATTTTAACTCACTTTCATTTATTAAGATCATAATTAAAATATGAAATTCGGATTTTTTATTTATTAGTCAATTCTAATTATTATATTTTATTTTATTTTAATATAAATATTTTTTTAATACATGTTTATATATTTTGTATTGGTATATTTAGAGGATTTACAAAGGGTGATGTGAAAACAAAGAACGAGACATCTCGCCTATAGTATCTCTCTAATAGATACATTAGATACATCGTTTTCATTTTGGAGGAGTTGCAAGAGGCGGAAAGTGGAGAAATACTTCTTATATCTAAAATATATTTTTTAATGTCATTTTATTTTGAATAAAAGAAATGACATAATTGATAAAAAAATATTTGTAAAGTTTGTAATATAAGGTTCTAAACTTGAATCTCACTTTTTTTTTCTTTTCATTTTTGACTTTTTTTCTCTTTTATTCATTCTAGTTTTTAATTTTTATTTTTATTTTATTAAAAAAATCTCAAAAATATTAGATTTTATTTTAATTTTTATTTATATTATTTAGCATTTTAAAAAAAAAAAATTTAAATCATAATTTTATACATTGTATAACTCAAAAATAAAAATTAAAAAAGCTTTAATATTGATTTGTATTTTTATCCTTTTAGATATCTTAGTGAGTAAGCAAAAATAGTTTAGAAATTTTTAATTAATTTAAATTAATAATTTTTGTTATAATTGATATTTTCCTTTTTTTTTTTTTAAATCTACAATCCATTCCACTATAAATAGACCATTCCATTCACACATAAACGGATCCTCACTACACCTATTTTCAAACTACACTTAATTTTCTAACATTTTTTATATACTTGTTTCCACAAAAAGGATACTTTTGTAATATTTTTTCATATAAAAAAAATAAATCAAAACCCTTATTTTCATAAAGTTAAATTCATGTCTCTCTCTTCCTTCACGTGAGATTTTTGCAGCCAAATATCATCACATTCTAACACACAAATTTCTCATACATTCGTAAAAAAACCTTCAACCATACTTTTCAACATCAACACCATCTTTAACCAATTTTAACATTGTTTTGGATTGGGCATGTGACTCACCCACTGTCGAGTACAATCCATTTCAATTTTATGTTGAGGATGATCTGACGTGCTGGTCTAATCTGTTGAGGCCAGTAGAGAATACGTTTCCCACGTGCTCCTCACCCGAGGATACAATACCATCTAATCCCACACACCTCGCGATACTATTTTGCCCTTCGAATGGTCAAGCTCATCCACTATCTGTGGAATGCGGGGCGGTTAACTCAGAACGATGAGCACAAGTTGCGCATTCTTACTTTCACGTAGGACTCCTGGCAACCATCTGTTGTGGGCCTGAACACTCAGCCATAACGGAGACCATTGGCCAAGCGTTGTGGGCTCACTATAAAAATCCTCCTCTGCATGAGGGTCTGATATTCTATTCTTTTACCATTTCTTACTTACCTCTTCACCAAAATTGACTTTAGCATCGGAGTGTCTGCAGGTACAACCCCTCACTCGTTGATCGTTCAAGACTACGAACGTGTTGTTGGCCACTCACCCATTCTGATGAAGAGGTAAGAGTAATGGCGACGTCTGGGAAACTATTTCCCCATCTTTTCTTTCCCTGAAACCAAAAGATCAAAACAAAAAACCTCAAAATTATCATCTCTCCCGTCTGTAACGCTGTCAACGACAATGAAATGCCACTTTTGGAGGAAGCCATTCCATCGTAGAGAGACAGGCGTACTGCTTCCCCCTCCTCTGACGATGCGGCCGACAATAGCTTCAAATACATCGAAACCTACAAAGTCTAGAAAGCTCCAGAGAAGACGCTGGAAATGTTTCAACTGATTTTGATGCCACCCAACACCGACCCGACCATGATGCCCCTATTCGTGGCGCTTAACTAGACCAACACGTTGATCTACCAACAAAATTATGGGATCGAAGCATTGGAGAAGGATCGCCATTCACGCTCTCTCTCATGGAGACACCGATAATATAAGTCTCGAAGCCCGTCGCTGAGACGACCAAGTCGTTGCACGTCGTTAAAGAAGATACAACCCTTGATGATCAAGAAGTGCAACCGTACTCCTCTCCGCGAGGATCGACGCTCCCCTGAGGGAAAGAAAAGCAAGGCCATTCCATGACCAGATAATTATAGTTCGCCTCTGCACAAATCAAAGGGTCGACCAAAGAGATAGCCGCCACAGCGCGATGACAGCCCTCAGAGAGAGAAGTATGACCATTCTCCGCCATGATTGATGGTTTGGAGCGACAAAGATGACCCTCACATGCCATTATCTCGAGCAATCATGGTCGCTCCACTTCCCACCGGGCTGGAAAAACCAACAAACTTGGGAACATACAATGGGACAACGGGCCCTGACAAGCACATCGAAAACATTGATGCTTTGCTCAATTATTGCAGCGTCAGAGGCGCCATCAAATGCAGGTTGTTCGCTATTACTCCTAAGAAGGGTGCCATGATGTAGTATAAGAGCCTCATTGACGAGTCCGTCACTTTCCAAAGAGTCCTAGGAAAGTAGTTTTCGAGGTACTTCACCACTTCCCATCGCCACCCAAAGTTCGAGGCATCACTCGAAGCAATCATACAAGGGAAAGACGAATCCCTCTGAGCCTACATCGAGAGGTTTAATCAGGAACCCGTACAAGTCTCCACGACTGATGACATGAAGAAGTATTTGCTTGAGCGGGGACTGCGCCCGCGCAGTGACTTCGCCAAAGCAATTGGCATTGAAACACTTGCATCGTTGAATGCCCTCTTCCTCAAGGCCCAAGCCTATATTTAGTATGAGAAGAAGGAAGCTTCCAATAATGCTCGGGACTCACGAAACTAGGAAAATGCCAGAGTTTCGAGGCATGACGATCACCCAATACCTTGCCGAGAAGGGGATAAAATAAAAGAAGATAAACCCTGTGAGTCTCGGGAATACAAAGGAAATAAACCGCCCAGTTCTCCAGAGCCTCCGGATAGTTCGCACCTTATTCGACGATCGTAAACGCACTCTCTGGGAAGTCAGCAAAATGTGAGGCTATCCCTCGGGGTTCCGGCCCGACCCACTCTAATTTAGGATCACTGATTATGTCAACCAAGTGAATACCCTCGGCACTACGAGCCATTTAAACCTGAAAAGTAGAGGACAACAGTGAATTCGATGATCAAAACAAATTCACCCTTCCACAGCAAATCAAGTGAAAGGGTGAAGAGAGGCTCAAGGGAACTGCTCTAGACCAAAGCCCTTATTCAAAAACAAGCAAGGGAATCCTGAGGACCTTCTCCTCGATAAAGGTCTCAGCTGACTCACCAACAAAACCACAGGGAGGATCCCCTCAACAGGAAGACCCTGCGAGCAATCTTCACATGGAAGAGTCTCCCCGATACGAAGCTTCATCATAAATCTCTTGAACTTCACCGGTGCAAGTTATATTCACCACCCTAACGGTGGCACCAGAGTGACTACCAGAAGAAATAACACGTGAAACACTAACTTTCCTACTAAAAAAAATATGGTTTTAGCAAAGGAACCCCACCAGCCGACGCTTGGGAATGGCCAAACCACCACCAAACACCAACACCCACCGAAACCGAACACAAAAGAAAAGAAAAGTAGTATTCTAGAACAAACATCAACATGCAAGCCAGGAGAAGAGGGAAACTTACCTGATTTGAGGAGGCGACAGAGGTTGATGACGATCTGACAACAACAACGGTGACGGCGATGCTCCGTAACTCGGAGGAAAAGTAGAGGGAAGAAGAAAGAAAACTTCTCAAATGTCCCTATACTCTTTCTATTTATAAGCCAACTCCATTGCATGGGCAAGCGTGTCACTGTTTGGAAAATTGTGTCACCGTTTGGCTCATAATTACCCCTTATTCATAGGTCATTCATTACACCTTTAATAGCTATGACGCGTGACTCAAGGGGACGAACCATTTGTCTCTTCAAGTCCCACCAACCTTCTGGATTCCAAGACGTCAAGCACCTCTTATCGAACACAAACGACAAAAATTTTCATTCCCTCACGAGCACGACCTCGGAGAAAATCTACGAGTAGCACGCTAACTCGCGAGCAAATCCAAATGCTCAACGCGAGCGCAGGCTAAGCTCTCGACCACAATTATCACATAACATGTCTTCCTCGTAAGCGGAATCCGACGAGTTACAAGCATAATATCATCCTCGTGTGTGCGAACACACGAGCAAAAAACGTCCATGATGAGCACCGAATGAAAGATCGCCTCGCGTAGAGTCCCTTGCTGATCCTCGACACATAACCTGACTCTAACTCATTGATCCTCTGCCTAGAAGCAACGACTTAGGGGCTCCTGTTCTGGACTGGGCCTATGGTTGACCCACCGTCGAACACAACCTAATCCAGTTCTACGTCGAGGACGGTCCAACGGGCTGGCCCAATCCGTTGGGGCCAGTAGAGAACACGTCTCCACGTGCTCGTCACTCGAGGACACGTCAACAACTGATCTTGTACACCTCGCGGTACGTTTTACCCTTTGTAACGGTCAAGCTCATCCACTATTCGTGGAATGCGGGGAAGTTGACCCAGGATAATGAGCATGAGTTGCTCATCCTTACTTTCACGTAGGAATCCTAGAAGTCATTCGTTGTGGGCCTGAACACTTAGCCCATAACGAAGACCATTAGTCAAGCGTTGGGGGCTCATTATAAAAACCCTCTTTCGCAAGAGGGTCATATATTATATTCTTTTACCCTTTCTTACTTATCTCTCCATCCGAAATGACTTTAGTATAAACCCCCCCCCCCCCCCCCCCCCCCCCCCCCCCCCCCCGTTGATCCTTCATGACTACAAACGCGTTGTTGGTCACTCTACTATCATCAACAAGTAAGATCAAACACCATATTCCATTAAAACCACACACCATGTTTTCACTAACAACCATAAAAATATAAGGGTTATATATATGATACCCCGGCTAACGTAACAAGATTTGGTTTTGCCTCCCCACCCTATAAGATTCCATCAATAAAGATCCTTGGTCACATTTTTGTCCAATATCTTTGAAATAATCCTACATGACAATGCCGACTTTGCATTATTTTTTATTTTTTATAAATTTATTTATACACATAACATTTTTATTAATATTAAATTGTTTATGTTTAAAAATCAAAATATTTGATTTGATCCAAAGAAGATTCAAACTAAGGACCTCACTAATAACAATAACACCTCTTACCACTGAGCTGATATGCATTTCATTATTGAATGTTTGCATCTAATGGTATACAAAATAGATCCTATAAACTTCAAAGAACTTATTTAATCCCTCACTTGTGCACTCGACTTCTCGCCACCACAACCTGATTATGATCACCTTAAAAGCTAACTATGCTTTCTTCTATTTCTTTACTGGACTTTCTTATTGAGTGAAGCTAAGTGAATTTGGATTGAAAAAGGTATTGATCATGTTTCATTGATCCATTTACATTATTGGTGTATTAGATGAAGAATATGAACTAGAATAAGACACCATTTAGTTTTTGATTTCTAATGAAAACGGAGTTTATGGTTTTTTATCAGTATAGTACATGTGAGTTTGAAGAAGTTATTATGATTCAATAAAAGCTAACGACCTAAGGCCTTGGTGTGCAACTGGAAAATGAGGAATGGATGAAAATGGAACATTTGTTTTTGTCTTTACTGTCGATGGATTGATGCATCATGTAATACAAATAGCAGTGACATATATAAAGTATGGGAATATAATTTTCTTGAACAATATGTGTAATCACAGTCAGAAATCAAATCGATTCCCCTCTTTTCCTTTTTCCACGAAAATTCTCTCCTTCCTTCTTCCAAATAAAATCAACTATAACAAATGATTAAGCCAAATCAGAAATGGATCCAAATGAAAAAGTGAGAAGAATATCATGATTAAGCCAAAATTAAATTGAGCCAAATCCTCTCCTTTCTCATCTTATATCTTTACAAAGAATATTTGACATGTTATTATTTAAATATGTTGGAAATCCACTGATACCTATGATGAATCTACCAATTTTGATGAACAAGATTTATATCACTACACAATGATAATGAAAAATAAAAGATGAAGAAAGAAAGTATTTTTTTGCAGAGTTTCTTTCTGCCCACTAACCGTGGGAAACTTTGTTATTCACTTGCAACTGCAAATTCTGTGAATACAACTTGATTGACTTAATAGGCGTTACTCCCTCTATTTATATATGTAGGTTAGCTTGATCTCTAAGCCAAAATCCAAAACTATAAAAGCCCAAAATACTTATTTTGGAACTAAATCAAATATATTCTATTTTAGATCTAAATCAAATCTATATAAATCTAAAACAAATTTAGTATGTCAAGCAACCTACTTCGGCAACTACTCCCCTTCGACACACATAGTTTCGAAATCAAGGAATTACAATTTAACACTACCTAATTCATTGTGTCTAAACTATCTATATTCATCACGACTCTTAGTCTTCTGAATATTTCGACCTGCAATCTCTTCGTCATGATATCTGCAATTTGATTCTCAGTTCTGCAGTGTTCCAGGTTCATCTTCCCATCTGCTACCTCTCCTCGAAGATAGTGGAATCTCATTTCGACGTGTTTGCTTAGAACGTGAGCTATTGGATTCTTTGCTAGGTTTAAGCTGACATGATGTCGATCTTCATGGTAATTGCTCCATGATCTTTCCCTGTGATTTCTTCGACCAAATTCACCATCCAAGTTACTTCACATACACAAAGAGAAGTAGCTATGTATTCTGCTTCGCATGATGATAATGCCACTACTGGTTTCTTTCTCGAACTCCAAGCAACTGGTGCGCCACCTAATCTAAATACATAACCTGTTGTGGACTTTCAATCCTCAGTATCACTATACCAACTCGAATCAGTATACCATACTAATTTGCATTCTTTTCCTTTATCAGCTACAGGAAACAAAATACCATAGTCAAGAGTTCCTTTGAGATACCTTAGTATCCTCTTCACCGCTGCTAGATGTGATATCTTTGACTTATGCATGAATCTACTTACCGTACCTTGTGTGACAAAGGTATCTTAGTGACCCGATAATTCTCCTGTATTGGATCGGGTCGACATCATCTTCTTCTGAATCTTTCGACAGTTTCAACCTTTGTTCAATAGGTGTCGAATTTGAGTTGCATTCTTCCATCTCAAATATTTTAAGAATTTCTCATGCATATCTTCTTTGATGCATCATCAAACCTCTACTACTCTTGTAGAATTTGATGCCAAGGAAGTATGAAATGTCATCCAGATCCGGCATTTCAAATTCCTTACTGCGATCACATTTGAAGTCTTAAATCTCCTTCTTGCAGCTACCTGTTATTAACAAGTCATCGACATAGAGACATAGTATAAGCAATTCACTATTGCTTATTCTTACATATACTCCATGTTCAGTTGTGCACTTCACAAATTTCTTCTCCCTTAGAAAACTATCAATTTTCTTATTCAAAGCTCTTGGAGATTGTTTCAATCCATACAAAGCTATATGCAACCTGTACACCTTTATCTCTTTGTTATGTTTCACAAATCCAACTGGTTGTTTAACATAAACTTCTTCGTCTAAGGATCCATTTAGGAATGCATACTTCACGTCCATTTGACATATGTGCCAACTGTTGATTTCTGCTAGACCAGGAAACAATTTGATTATTTCGATTCTAGCAAAAGGTATAAAAATTCATCAAAGTATATTCCTTCTTTCTCGAGAAATCCTTTCGCCACTAGCCTTTCTTTGTGTTGAGTTAATTTCCCTTTGGGATTCATCTTCACTTTGTATATCTATTTGACATAAATTTACTTCTTGCCTTGAGGTAATTCGATAAGTGACCAAGTCTTGTTGTCTTCGATGGACTTCACTTCTTCGTTTATTACTTTCACCCACTTCGAATCCTTCAATGCTTCAGCTGCATTTACAGGTTCGACATCTGTATAGAAAGCATAATGTACCAGCTCACCTTTGTTATCAACCACATCATTTGATATAATCACACAATCTTGCAACCTTGCAGGCATGTGTCTTGTTCTCTGAGGTATGCTTGTACTTGGTTGATCTATAACTGCTGGTTCCTCTTGTCGAACATCGCTTTCGGCTTGAGTTTTTGGTTCTTCAAGTAAGATTCTCACTAAATCTTTCTTGACGTTTTTAGTCCAATCCCATTCCTTAAGATCATCTATGATCACGTCCCTGCTGATCACAATCTACTTGTTCACTGGGTCGAATAACTTGTAACCTCCTGTCGAATGATATCCAACTAAGATCATTTGACTCGACTTGTCATCAAGTTTTCTTCTCAACTAATCTGGAACATGTCTATGTGCAATAGATCCAAATACCTTCAGATGACTCAAGATAGGCTTCATACCAGACCAACATTCTTCTGGAGTAATTCCTTCTAGCTTCTTCGTTGGACATCTATTCAAAATATATGTTGCAGTAGACACAACTTCATCCCAAAACTCTTTAGGTAAATTATTTTCTTTCAACATACTTCTCACCATATTCATGATGGTTCAGTTATTTCTTTCTGTAGTTTCATTCTGTTGTGGAGTGTAAGGTGACACCACCTCATGCACAATCCCTTATTTTTCACATAATCTGTCGAATTCCTTCGACACATACTCTCCACCATCATCAGTTCTCAAAACTTTGAGCTTTCAACCATAGACTTAAACTTGGCAAATACCTTGATCACTTCACTTTTCTTCTTGATCAGGTAAGTCCACAGTTTTTGACTAAAATTATCTATGAATATAACAAAGTATTTGTTACCTCCCATCAAATACACTTGAATTGGTCCACATACATCAGAGTATATGAATTCGAGAATAGCCTTCGACCTGCTTCCTGCATCCTTACTGAAGTTATTCTTGTGCAGCTTTGTCTGCACACATTCCTCACACACCTCACTTGGAATGTCAATTTCTGGCAACCCTGAAACTATATTTTTTTCTCTTCAAATCTCTGATGTCTCTGAAGTTAAGATGGCCTAGTCGATAATGCCATATTCATTCATCTCTGCTAGCTGCAGTCGAAAGGCACCTGTGATCCATCACATTAAGTTCAATCTTGAAGGTTCTATTTTGAGACATACCTTCAAGATTAATCTTCCATTTGCGTCGACGACTCTCATCATCTTATCTTCGACCAACACTTTGTAATTCTTTTCGACCAACTTCCCTATGCTGAGCAAGTTGCTCTTCATGTCTGGTATGTCCAACACATTAGAAATTACTGACATTTTGCCATCTTTTCTCATGATCAAAACATGTCCAATACCTTCAGCTGCTAGAGTATTGTCATTTGTAAATTTTACCATGTTCTTCATTGAGGGTTTTAGGTTGACAAACCGAGCTTTCCTTCTAGATATATGTGATGAACACCCTGAGTCCAAGTACCACTGATCCTTGAATTTTTCTTCATCTCTTGTTGTGACCATCAGCAACTTCTCTTCTTCTTCATACTTTGTAAACTTTGCATCACTTTCTTGATTCTTTCACTTTTCTGGATAATCACTATAATAATGACCTTACTTCTGACAATTGAAATATTGAATGTGACTTTTGTCAGGTTTTTGACCACCACCTCTTCCTTTATTCGCAATACCACCTCTTTGGTTGCCTTGATATGGTTTTCTCTGATTCGACACGTTTTCTTCGTGTTGATTTCCTCTACCAGTCGAATTGTTGTAGCCACCTTTACCTTTATTGTCAAACCATTTTCTTTTGCCTTTCTTGTCTCTTGTTGATTGAGCCTGCAAAGCCATATCACTCTTCGACTTGCCTGCAGCTCTTTCAGCCAATCTTTGTTCATGAGCTTCAAGCGTCCCCTAAAGCTCTTTTTTCGACAAAGTTGACATGTCTTTCAACTCTTCTATGGAAATTACCACATGGTCGAAATTCAGAGTCAAAGAACTCAAGATCTTCAAAACAGCTGCTCTTGTTGTTAACGTCTCTCCAGAAGTCTTGATTTGATTAACTAGTTTTATTGTTAACTTTGTTCTTCACTTGCAACTGTAAATTCTGTGAATACAATTTGATTGACTTAATTAAAAAAATAGAGGTTACTCCCTGTATTTATAGATTCATGTTAGCTTGCTCTCTAAGTCAAATCCCAAAACTATAAAAGCTCAAAATACATATTTTAGAACTAAATCAAATCTATCTAAATCTATAACAAATCTAATCTGTCAAGCAACCTTCTTCGATAACTACTCCCTTTCGACACACATAGTTTTAACATCAAGAAATTATAATTTAACAAAATAAGTAAAAAGTTAATACACAATTAGTAAAATTAATGCCACATAGGAAGATTCTGAATCCAATGGTCTATGATGAGAGAATCTCCATTTATTAAGAGAAAAATCACAATTTTTTTAAGATGAACAAATAAAATCTCGCTACATTAACATAGAATATGATATATTTAACCCAAAATATAATCCACAAAACCTTCTTCACAGTTCACCATAGACAACAAAACCATACTCCATTTTTTCACCTTCATCGTTAACCTTTTAATTCCTTCACAAACTTCATTCAAATCCATCAACAAAACCTCAAACTCATAACTACAACAATGCATCAAAAATGACCATTTAAACTTATAGCCAAGTTCATAACATCTACACACTATCATCAACCACCATCAAATAAACCTTTTTTTTTCACTAACCAACTTCAAACACAATCAATGATATTCATTCAAATCATCACCATCACCATATTAATAAATCACCATTGAACATTCAGCCAATATATACAACAAAATCACCAAACTTCAAACAACAACACCAATTTATACATGACAAGATCAACAATACACTTCCAGATCAAAAATACAAAGAAAAGAAAAGGTTGAAGACAAGTAGAGAAATATGTTGTTTTCATGTTTTGATTCTCGCTGGTATCGTGTGTATATGGTGCTGGTATTTCTTTTGTTTTTTTTAATTTTTATTTCATATGCCACGTGTCACAAGTTGATAGGCCATGAATTTTTTTGAAAATCAAAGAACATCCTTCATGATGTTAGCGCCGCCACTGGTTGTGTACTTTTTTTTTCTGATTTTTATTTTCTTTTATTTATTTAGTTAGGTAATTTAAATTAGGTTTTGGTGTAATGGGTTGGACCTATTTATTTTCTGTTTTCACACCACCTAAAATCCTCTTCTGTACCCAGTCCATCTATTTTTTTTAGTTTGTCTTTCTATTTTTTATTCTCTCTTTTTTATGATTAAATTTTAAATTTGAGCAAGTTATTTAGTTAGGTTTTTATCCAAAATATAAAGAATACAAAAAAGAACATTTGTTTTATTTAATTAGGTTAAATACTAAAAATACAAAAAAGTTTTTATTTTATTTAACTATAAAATAATAATTAGGTTTGTACTTATTCACTAGGTTTCTTTCCCTATTAAATGAGTACTCACTTCACGTACAATTCATTCCTAACTTGTACATAAGTCACTAACTAAATAAATAAAAAGACAAAAACATCGATTCAAGACATTAAAATCCACATCACACATCAAATTAAATTAATCAATTTTGCTCTATACGATAAATCATTCATTTTCATCTCGTGCGATAAATCAACTCAAAATCAAGACAAATCTATTTCATAAACTAAAACTAACCAACCAACAAAGTTTGTTCGAACTATGTAGACTCTGACTTTTTCGTTGCACAACGAGAATACGTAGGCACAAGGTTATGACACCAAAGCGAGTCCACTAACTTAAAAATTAACTTTTTCCCCAACTTTTAACCTTTGTAAATACACTTTCCTTTGTAAATAAATAAATGCAACAATTAGGCAAACATCCCTTAGACAAACACATCATAACCCTAAATCTAGAGAAGGTTCTCGTTGAGTACAATGGAGGTGAGGAGTGTCTAACACCTTCCCCTCACTTAATTGACTCTTGAATCCTTAGTTGGTTGCGATGATCGTCTTATCTTTACCCTTAGGGTTTTATCATTATTTCTTCTATTCCTTAGGAATGAATAAATGATGGTTGCGACTCTATGATTTTTCCAACTACGACAAATGTGTCCCTATTCTATAACGGTACGGAACGAGTCATTTGACCATGTTCTCTGAAATAATAGCGGGTTAACCATTCACCCCCACATTCTCAAATTTGATGGTTGTTATTTTTAACGGATCTAGGATCCAGACCAAGACCACTATAAATATCTCAACACTGAAGTTGAAGGAAAATCTCATATGCATAGAGAACCATATACACAGAGTTTCTCACCATCTTTATGTCATCAACCTCTGAATCCTACATTATACTATAAAGCCTTTGACAACCCTTAATCATTTGGGGTTCTCACTATTGTGCTTTTGGCAAGTACAATTAGCACTCACTGTGGAGTCGAGTTAAACTGATGCAGGTCACACTCGTTGTTACTCATTATCACTTTCACCCTCTTCTCACAGAGATGTTTAAGCAAAACTCCAAGATTGACGTCAACCCTACATTCGTTCTTGTTCATAATACAATAATTTTGCAGTTACATGAAGTAAAATATAGAGGGAGGAGACAGTGAAACTGTCAAACTAGAGAAAGAAGACTCAGAAAAAAGAAGAAAATACTTATTCATTGAAAAGAAAATGTGTTTTAGAAGGCAAAAAGACTTCACCTAACACGCCTAAGTCTTTCGCACGCAACACTCAAGACTTTAGTTTCCCAAGAGCCGTCATGATATATATATATATATATATATATATATATATATATATATATATATATATATATATATATATATATATATATATATATATATATATATATATATATATATATATATATATATATATATATATATATATATATATATATATATATATATATATATACACGCTTGAAGTATGTCGCATTAAATTCATGGTTCCTTAAGGGAATAAAATTATTCTCGTTCATTTGTCCCAAAAATAACGAGGGGTGGTAAGCATTTGAGGCTATAGTACTAAGCCCCCACCTATCTATGCCTTGGCAAGGACTTTGGGGCAACTATTTTGGGCCGACTAGAAAGACCCAAGACGATTTAAGGCAACCACTATTCTACTCCTTTAAGAATCTTTCCAATCACTGGAGAAATTTACTTGTATGATCCCAATAGATCTCAATTGTAAAGCACATCCAACGGTAAATCGCAAAAAATGGTGAACAAATAGCTAGTTTATTATTTTCCTCTATCTACATATATAGAGTAGGCACCAAATCAAGGTAACAAGTTTCAAATACAATTTCCATTTTCTTCTTCATATACTGACTTGTGCATTAGAGTTCTAATCTTGTAGGTCCCTCACTCCACCGCATCGAAGTCTACGATCCATCGTCATCTTTGATCAACTTCTCATTCCTGTTTCTAAAACAGAATAGTCACCAAACATTTATAAAGAACAACGAGATAAGCTCGCTTCATTTTAATAAGAACGATAACATATTTGTGAGAATAATGAGATTGTTGATCATTTCGGATCATATATGGGACCATCTAAATCAACTCTCTAAGTTGAGATATATCCTTGAAAAAATATGCTATTTTGCTTAAAATTGTTTGAGTGGAGTCTCCAAATTGCAATGTACTCAATAAAACTCCGAGAAGGGCTAATTTATAAGATATGAACATTAGAGTAATCGCCGATATCGAATCAATAGTCAGGGGTCATGTTGAAATTATTAAGTTAATTTTAGGTACTAAAATACTTTTCAATCAACATCTGAAATAATAAGTGAACAATTATATATTTCCTTAACTAACCTCTATAGACCTTGTGCTTGAGACACTGAATTGTTATATCTTTTTTTAATGATTTTTCCCTTACAAACCTCGTGCTTGAGAGACTTTGGACCGTTATAAAATATAAGGCAAAATACACTTTTTAGTCCCTTAACGTTACCTCGGGGTCCATTCTGGTCCCTTATCTTTAAAAAGTTCCAAAGTGGTCCTTTAATTGTTCAAAAAGGACCACGTTTATTCTTTCCGTCTGGCCTGTTAGTCAAAGTCAATGGTAGAGCTTATGTGGCATATATGTGGCATTGCACGTGTTTATATTTTTGTCCAGGTGGATTAAAGTATCTTAAAAATAATATGTTAAAGCATGGGTTAAAGTATCAGAACACATCTCTAACACTTTGAAGCTAATCCTAGCGCAACCATTGTTGGTAGCTCTATTCTGCGAAGAAGCTACGAGCGAAGCGAAGGCACATTTCGTTCTTGAAGGTGAAAGTGACCACAACATTGTTCATCGTAGGTAAGTTTCTGCAAAATTATAATTTTCGTAGTTAGGGTTTTTTGAAATCAATCTTTCTGAAATCTAATATCTTCCTGTCCATTTAGGGCATAGTTTGAAATGGATGAATATGTGAACATTACAATACACCATAGTGGTGAATTTATTACTGAGGACATGAGTGTTTACGAAGGAGGTGAGATTTCCGATTTGAGAGTAGATGTTGATAAGTGGAGCTATTTTGATTTGATAGGTGCTATTAAATAGATAGGTCACGCAAATGTAGAGAATATATATTATAGGGATCCTACTGCTGAGATGAATATGTTGGTTGATGACAAGGGGGAATTAGAGATTGCTGATCTATATAGGATTCATCTTATTGTTGAAGTCTTTATTCAATATATGTTGTCAAAGCCTGATTATACTGATGAGACTGAAGTTGTGTTAGATGAGGTACCCCTTAATATGATAGTTGATGAGGCAGAAGTTGTGCTTAAGGAGATGCTGAATGAAACTGATGTAAGGGAAGATGGTGTTAGGAAAGATGATGTTAGGGAAGATAATGTTATCATGGATGGTGTTGGGGAAGATGATGTTAGGGAAGATGGTGTTCATGCAGTAGGAATTGATGATAATGTGCCAATGGTTGGTGAGGTTGAAAGTGATGATATTGGACATAGGGATGGTGAGGTTGATGATGCTGTAAGACTGATTGATGATGCTATAAGACTGGTTGATGATGATGATAGTTCTGATGATAGCACCTTCAATTATGATTGGGAAATGGAGGTAGTATTTGATGATGACTCTGATGAGTATGACACTGAATTTGAAGAGGAAGAGGGTAACCTAATTTACTATGAACAAGTGGAAAGCAAAAAAGGTAAAGAAAAGTGTGAAGCAAACAAAAAAGATAGCAAAGGGAGTGATAATGAAAGTGATGATCTAGGAAGTGACTGTGATAGTGATGAAAGCAATAGAGTTAGGAAAAAGAAGTATCCAATTTTCAAGCTTCAAAAGAATATGTCCAATTACAAATGGGAAGTGGGAACCTACTTTAGTACAACATAAACTTTCAAGGAAGCTATTACCTCTTATGCAGTCCAATTTAGCAGAAATTTAAAGTTCATTAAAAATGACAAGACCAGGATTAGGGTTAGGTGTAAGGAAGGATGTGAATGGGAATCTTATTATGATAAATTGTCTACTGAGGATTCTTGGAAACTAAGAAAGGTGGTAGACACTCATAGTTGCAGTAGAGAATATAATATGAAATTGATGAAGACTAAATGGTTGAGCAAGAGGTTCCAGAATTCATTTAAAACTAACCCTAAAATGAAAATTAAGGACATTAAGGAGAAGGTACATAAGAAGTGGAGTGGGGGTCAACAAAACCAAGGTCATAAGGGCTAGGTTTGCATCCAGAGACATGGTCGATGGGTCATTCCTAGGGGATTTTGCAAGGATATATGACTATGCACACAAGTTATTAAGAGCTAACCCAGGGTCAACTGTAAAAGTGAATGTCAAACCCACACAAGAAATTGGTGTTCATAAATTACATTTCAAAAGGATATACATATGCTTGGAAGCTTGTAAGGAAAGCTTTAAGTTAAGCATACATTTCATTGGACTTGATATATGTTTTTTGAAAGGCCTTTGTGGGGGTCAAACACTTGCAGCCATAGGCAGAGATCCTAATGATCAAATTCTACCAATAGCATATGCAGTGGTGGAGAGTGAAAACAAGGATAGTTGGACATGGTTCTTAGAGCTGCTTATTGATGATCTTGGTGGAATAGAAGAGTGCTTCACATACACTTTTATCTCTGATCAACAAAAGGTATGTCTCTATTTTTAATTTTGCATTGATAGGTATTTCATGTTAAAAATTCTCATGTTACATTTTTTATGACTCGGGGATTATTGCCTGCAATGGAAGAACTGCTGCCTAGAGTTGAACAACGGTTATGTGTTAGGCATCTCTATAATAACTTCAGGAAGAGGTATCCAGGAAAAAACCTAAAAAATAAGTTCATACACAAACATGTGGCTTATCAGGTAAATTACTTTAAACAAATTTCTTTAAAGTGTATATATGTGAAGTGTATTTATATTTGGAATGTGTATTTATATGTTAGGATGTCTGATGAGCATATATTTGAAGTGAGGCATCTGGAAAACTCAGCTGAAAAATCCACAGTCAACTTGAAGGAAAAGTACTGTTCATGCAGAAGATGGGAGCTAACAAGCCTGCCTTGTGTTCATTCACTTGCAGCAATCAAAAGTAGGAACCACAAGATTGATGACTACATTCTTGATTACTCCAGAAAATCAAGATATATGCAAGTGTACAAACCTGTAATATATCCTGTTAATGGCTCAAACCTGTGGATGAGAACAGAGTATCCTGATATTCTGCCCCCCTAAATTTAGGAAAATGTTTGGAAGGCCAAAAAAAGGAGGAATTTAGAGCAAGGTGAGATAGATGGTTCTAATAAAAAGATGAGAAGGATATGATTCATTATAAAGTGTAGCAGGTGTAAGAAAGAAGGACACATCAAGCTTACTTGCAAGGTACCATCTACTAGTCAAGCATCCCAGCCATCTCAAGCATCCAATCCAGCTCAAGCATCCCAACCAGCGCAAGCATCTCAGTCAGCTCAAGCATCCCAACCAGCTCAAGGATCTCAGTCAGCTCAAGCATCTCAGTCAGCTCAAGCATCCCAACCAGCTCAGGCATTTCAGCTAGCTCAAGCATCCCATCCAGCTCAGGCATCTCATCAAACTTCTTCTCAATCATCCAATAAAGTGAATTCCAAATCCAAAAAATTGCAAGTTAGAAGGCCAAATGCACCTTTTATCCCACCTAGTCCAACAACTAGGTTGAATGCATCAAAAACTATTGTAGGTCCAACAACAAGAAGGACGACACCTACTAAGAGAGCCGTAAAAAAATGGAAAGCTTAGATTAATGTCTTTAACGTAATAATTCTGTTAAGTTATGTTAACTTTAGTTAAACTATTTTAAAGTGTTTTGAACCTGTACTATCTAGTGGTGTTTTGGACCTGTAATATCAGGTTTTTTGGACCTGTAATTTCTAGTGGTGTTTTGGACCTGTAATATCAGGTTTCTTGGACATGTAATGTATGGTTTTTGGACCTGTAATATCAGGTTTTTTGGACATGTAATTTATGAATATTAGTGGTATCCACCACCTTATAATTATATATTGTTGTTGACTTTATTCAATTGATTTTGTATATGTTATGGTATGATTGTGAATGAAAACACAAAACATAAGTGTTACAACTGTTGCATACTAATTCAAAATGATACTTTGTTCTATTTGGAAACACAAAAATTCATTATAAAATGTTACAAATTAAACATACAAATTCAAATAATACGAAAATTACAACATCATCCAAATGACCATAATTAACAAAATACAGAACATTCTCTTCCATTTTTTTTTGGAATTCATCATCTTTTTCATTTCAATTTGTAACCCCCTCATCTTTTGTTTCAGTCCATCCTTTCTTTCCTTTAAAGATAATATCTCCAATTTTGCTACATAAATGTCATTTTGAAGCTTCTCCAACCTACTATTTTGCTTATTTGTAAATTGCTCTTTCTCATCCACCACATCATCATAGAACCATTGAAAGTATCCACATCCAGTTTCAAATGAACCCTGTGTTATTCAAAATTCGGGTAGATCAGAAAAAATAATATGAATAACCCATTTAATTTCTTTCTTACCTTATAATGACAACAACCCTAAAATTGCTTCCCAAAATTCGTGAGAGTTGAAGCCCTTCGAAGAACAGCCGTGTCTCCACAGCCACATATGAGTTTCCATCACAAATTGCCATCTAAATATTCGTCGCTCTTGACATTCGAATCGTATGAACACTGACCTGAGTATGCTAATGATGTTTGCTTCATTTTCCCCAAGCATTTACAAAATCAAAAGGGGAAGAAAATTGTTGAACCCTAGAATTTGGGGGAGTCTGGGGTAGAAGAGATTCAAAGGGACGATGCAGTCTTGAAGAGAATGAAGAAGATGTTTATAACATTCCACATCAGCTGCCATGTATACAAAACAAACGTCTGTTCGTGCCTTTTGGACGGAAAGGACTACTGTGGTCCTTTTTGAACAATTAAAGGACCACTATAGAACTTTTTAAAGATAAAGAATTAGAATGAATCCTAAAGTTAAGTTAAGAGACTAAAAATGATATTTTACCAAAATATAATAACTAAAGATAGGTTTTGAACTTGGTTTATGAGAAGATTAACCTATATACTAATTGCTCAACTAATTACTCCGGTATGTCTTGATGAAAATCTATTTAAATAGAAAGGTAAGAGAGAAAATGATTTCTAAAAAAATTCACACTCGGAGTCATTAGGTTTGGCTGTCAAGTGAGGTGCCATTTATGTATCTCAGCCACAACAAGTGCACTATTTATAAAAATTAAGAGTTCATTTCTTCAAAATAAGATAAAATCAAATAAGATAAAATCAAGTGAAATCAGTTAACATTGTATTAAATTCTATTTGATTTTAAAAAGTTTATCACATGTTAATTTTGGATAAAATCATATTCAATTTTGATTTTACTCAAATTTAATTTTATAAATGAATTAAATCAAAATTTTATACACTATAAAGTACATACTCCAATACGGATACTGCAATACGACATTGACACTCTGACACTGTTATCTTAAAAATTTAGAAGAATAACACCGCTATATATGTTATAGTACTTGAGTTTCATTTATTTATCTTATATCACAAAAGTTAAAAATATTTTAATCAAAATTATTTTATTTTTAATTCTTGATTGATAATATTGCTTCAATACAAATTTAACTCTTCTAATCATGCGTGATATTTATCTAAAAAAATGTATAAAATATATTGAAAAAAAGAAAAATACAATTAAAAAAAAATTATTTGAATTATTGAATACATTTTGTATGAGTGTCATATGAATATTTGACATCGTTTCAAAATGTGTTAAAGTAATAAAAATGATTAATTTTTGAAAAATATTTATTTGATTTTTCCGATATTTATTTGATTTTTCTGACACGTATCATACGAATGTCATACAAATATTGATCATCTGCATATTTAGACACCGACACGTATCAGACACCGCGACACGCATAATGTGTGTCCGTGTTTCATAATTCACACATAAAAACCGTAAAATAACAAATCAATAATTTAAAAAAAAAAATACAAGTTGCGTTGGAATATGAACATTCAAAAGATCAAAATCTTCTACTAGTGTGATTCATACCATGATTAAACCCCAAACATCCCAACAAACCTTGTTTATAAGGCAACATAGTTTTCCTCTTCAATTCCTCAGAAGCGGCCCGGTTCAGTGTATAATGCAACTCATGAGCCGAAACTGGTTTTCTCCTTTTTGAAACCGAACCGGAATTCTCAATGGACCTGAAGCTAGATTCACCGACATCCTCGTACACTGTCGTTTTAGACAACACCTTGTATTTCCTCAGAGGATCTCTGTCGGAGCCTCTTCCTTCTGAAGCACTACGAAATAATAGAAAATCTTTGAATCTCCATTTTCGATAGCCTTTTGAGAATGAAATTGTTGACAAGAAAGATGAAAAAGATGAAGTTTCGGATTGTTTAATGTTGTTGTTGGCACTACTAGTACTACCTTTGTTACCATTGGAGAGTTTGGTATATTTTCTATGATCGCGACAAGTAGGAAACGAAAACGATGAAGATCTTTCTCTAACACAAAGCTTATTCTGTTGTTGTTGTTGTTGTTGTACTAATTTTTGGTCTGTTACTTGTTGTTCTTGATGATGATGATGATGATGATGATGAGGTGGAATGAGGTTGAGAGGGAGGATTTTTCCGGCATGGAAAAGTTCATCAGCGGAAAGATGAGAAGTTTGAAGATTGGTATTGAAGTTGAATTCAAAATCTTGATCGTTGTTGTTGATGATAGGTTTATCATCTTTAAGGAAATGATGGGGAGTTGAAGGGTCAGTGATGTAAGGGGAAGATGAACAGTTGGTGTTGAAATTGAAATCTATGGAAGGCATTGCCACTACTAACATTACTTCCTTCTCCATCATGTGTTTAACAGTAGTTATGAATTTCAATGCTGGTTTGTAAAAATAGGTGACAATTGAGTTATGGGATGATGAGGTTATATATGTGATATACAGAGGATGAAAGCGACGGTTGAGAGGACAAAGCAAATCCGAAGATATTAAGGAAGTAAAGAAACAAGATCCGAATGTTGTACTACAAATTTTTGTCATAAGGGTCCCACCTATATACCGTAGATTAAAAAATGATCATTCAGTGAAGTCATCTCAGTTGCTAATTTGTGTAAAGACATCCGATACAAAGATGTGAGTGCTAAGATCGTGTGTGATTTGAACTCGTACTTTTATCTCAGATGTTTATGCACATCTATCAATTAAGTTTGTCTTACCTGTTATGTTAAATATTATTTTATTTTATTTTTCATCAAATTGAGCTATTAGTAGTTTGAAGAGTTTTCTTTCCTTAATCCAGCTGATAAATGGTTTTGAATAAAGTGGTGATTCAAGTTTTGAGAAAATAACCGTTGAAATAAAGAGAAGAACTGACAAAAGTAGCAAGAGGAAGTGCCTTTGCTTGTTTCTTTGTTAATATGATGTTAACAATTAGGTTTCCGTTTAATCCTATATTCCACTTTTACTTTTTATTTATATATAAAAATAATAGATGCATGTTTATACAAGGCCGCTCTTTTTTTTAATAGTAATATGATATTATTAAATTATTAATTTACTTACTTTTTATAACATGAAAAAGTTTTAATAACAAAATATATATATATATAAAATTTAGATCCGTGTGAAGTACGGATTAAATTTTTTTATATTAAAAAATGTTAGTAATTTGTTTACTTAAATCAAAATATTACCTAAGTGAATGCTCTCAAAAATTATTAGTATTAACATTATTTATTATTAAAATCAATAGTGAATAACAAAAAATTAAATGATAATAAAACTAATCAAATTAATTTAAATTTATTAATTATTGTAAAATAATATAATGAAAAGTTATATAACGATAGAATTGGAAATATTTGATATTATAATCAATTATTAATTATTAAAACAAATTTTATAATTATTGCCCATATGATTTAATATTATTATCAATTCAAAAACAGTAAAATAAATAAAAATAGTAGAATAAAAAATAATATAAAAATTTGAATTTAATTAAATAAAATATTCAAAAATAATAAGAATAAAATCATTAATTTAAAAATATTTTGATTTTTATTATTAAATGCAATATAGTAGAAATAAATCTTTATTAGTGAATTTTAAAATAAATCTTTATTATTGAATTTTAAAATAGAAATTTGTTAATAATAACATATTAATGAACTTTATAATTTATTAATGTTGTATTAATTAAATTTTTATTTAGTTTTTTTTTACAATTAAGTCAATATATTACTAATTCTCTTATTATAATCTCCCCTATATTCTTTTAAATACTTTTAAAAAACTGATCCATAAATTTATAATTTTAAGTGATAAGATAATATTTATAGTGATAAGTGCAATTAAAAATATATAGTGAGGTAAGACATCATTTTAATGATATAAATTAATAATATAAATTTATAGTGATCATAAATTATTATTTTAATGATTCAAATTTTGATAAGGTATTATTTTTAATAATATTAAAGAGAATGATAAATGCAATTAACTATTATTTATAGTGATTGTAATAGCATTTTATTTTTCATTGAAAATTAAGTGTTATAATAAGAAGTAAAAATGAATTAATTAATTACTTTTAAAACGGTAATCCAATCGGATAATATGTATATCCGTGCCATGTATGTATTAAAATTTATTTAAGAAGTAAAAATGAATTAATTTATTATTTTTAAAACGGTAATCCAATCGGATAATATGTATATCCGTGCGATGTATGTATTAAAATTTATTTAAAAAAATAAAATATTTCAAAATTAATTATAATTTAAATAAAGTTATAATAAAATTATAATCTATTATAATATATCTTTATTATTAGTAATATACATATAATTTTTTCTTTAAATAATAAAGTATTTATTGTTAATATATATTATATTATTTAAAGATTTAATATATTATTTTTTCTTTTAGAAAAAAAATTAATCTATTAATTATAAAACAAAATTTTAAATAGATAATATCAAAAAAATAAATATTTAAGGATTAAAATTTATTAAATTTTCTGTAAGTTCATTCATATATTATAGACCTTTGATAAGGCTTAGTTTTATATGTTAGGTAGCAAATCACCAATATAATAAATTCAATGTCTAATAATTATAAATTTCAAATTCAAGAAGTAAATTGCATAAATTTAGAAAAATAATCAAAAGCCAAAAGCTGGTCATATTAGTACCAAAAGATTCAAACATTATCACAAAAATGAAGAGTTCACAACTTATCTCAACAATAATCAGAAAACAGGGATATGCTAAGACGTGTAATATAAGGGAAACCCCAATAAAAGCATCTAATTGATGTTTTGCATCCAATATAGACTGGAGATGGTATAATATGAGTTCATTATTTCCCATCATAAAAATATGTAGCCAAAAAAACATGTAAGCACTTAAGCTTGTGAGATCATTTCACGGTCAAGATTTTGATGATTGATGCCGTGAACACACGATGCAGAACCACAACGGAATCCCCATTAACACATAGTCCCTTTGTATTGGCACATTGAAGGGCAAATTCTATTGCATCTTCTGTTTTTTCAGCATGAGAAGCTCTAGCAGAGGCTGCACTTAGTATTGGAATTAATCCTCGGAATATCAAGCTATGTCTTGCAGGGGAATCATCACTACATGACCAATCAAAGGTATTTGTCATAAGCTCAGGAACGACAACAGAAAGAATTGGTGTGACTGGCATGTATTTAGCCACCAACTTTGCAGTAATCCGTCCTCGAGTTAAAACCAATATGAGAGCTGCTCTAGCTGAGTTGGCTGTTCTAATAACATAAGAAGCTAGACTCTCTAATGGACTCATAGGCACTGGTAAGTGATGCATTATCCTTTTAAACATGTCTCCATAATCAAGGGTGCTCTCAACTTCAACACATATTTTAGCCATAGTTTGAATAACAAGTTCTGGATAACCTCCAACAGTTGTCTCGTCACTAAGCATCACATAGTCTATTCCATTCAGAATTGTATTTGCCAAAGATCTCACTGAAATTGTTTATGATCGTACCTGATTAAAATTGACTGTTACAGTTACTTCGAGCAGAAGTTGAGTGAGATGGGGAGTACCTGCAAGACACTCCGATGTCAAAGTAAGTTGCGAAATGAGCAAGCAAGCGTGAAAGTTAGAAAGTGTTGAATACTTGACCCTCTCAGAAGAGAGGGTATTTATAGCCCTCCACACTGGATCAAGGTCTCCATTATTGAGCCACGTTGAGGCCCAATAATGGAAACTGCCAGGACTCACGTGTGTATGGAGTCCAGCAAATGGACTCCCCCTGGTCAACTGCTCCGTGAGAATAGAGATTGGACTCGTGATTCTCGGAGGGCAGTTAAGATGACTGACATGAGGACGTGGGCCACGTTCCCCAACGAATATGTGGGGAGTTGCCTAACGGTCCCCAACTTGGGTTGTCTGTTCTTTGGGCCTTATGCAAAGGTGTTGGTTTGGACCTCCTACCCGAGTGGCAAGTGTAGGCCCAGTCCATATCAGGAACCTCCAAGTTATTTCCCTTGAGCGAAAGGGTGATGACTTAAGTTCAGCTTTCATGGTCAGAGACTTGATTGGGAAGGACGGTCAGAGTCTTCTGAAAGGAACAGGTTGTTGTCCGCATGGGAGACAACCTGTTTAAGTGTGTCGGGGATATTATGGGTGAACAAGCAGTGATAACGAAGGGGTCAGTTTCTTGCTCGAGAGGACCATATTATTTACGGGGAGCCTACACGAGATCTCTTTCGACGCGCCCGTTTTCAGGGGGTTGTTGAGATTTCGATCATTATTTTATCCTTGAGGTAATTGGATGGATGCGTCCGTGTACACGCTGTAGCGTCGAGCATTCCTTCGTGTGGGGTATCTTCCTCGTGGTCGTATGGGGATTACGCATTGGAGTCGGGGATATGCTCGTTGATCTAGAAGGGACACGTAGTTGACTGTTGAGCCACGTGGCTAATGCTTTGGGGTGCCACCCCTTCAAGGGGAAATCCAAAAGGTCCAATCAAATGATGAGTTTCGTGATAGACCTCGTGGGGCGTGAGTCACCTATAAAAGGGGGCCCCCGAGTCTCATTTGTCATTTTCTCAAGTTCTCCTTCAACTTCTCTTGCTCGTGCGTAAAGCTATCCTCCCAACTTTTCCCGATTTTTTCTCCAAGAGTTCTTCTTCCAAGTAAGTTATATCGCCTTAACAACATGCTTCTTCAACGTTTCTAGATTAAACATCTAAAATTTTCCTTGACTGGATGAATATTTATGAGTTCTATGATGAACACTCATGAATGTTCATTGAAGTTCATTAGTTATGACGTCGGGGGAGATCTCCCCGAATAGTGGCCATGATACAAGGGATGTTCTCCCCGCATAACAGGGGTTGACTCGGGCTTCTTGCTCGGTGAGTGAGTATCCCCCATGACAACGTAATCTCCCAACGAAAACGCAGTCCGCTTTAGTGTGTAGTCGAGGGCTTGGGTCGAGTTCGTCGCCCTTTCACTTGATCTGCGGTGGAAGGGTGGATTTGATAATGTCGAATTCACTGTTTTCCTCTGTTTTTCAGGTATAATGGCGCACTCAGTCGAGGATGACATTCTGGCCGCCAACTATGAAGACGAGCCACACGGTGATGAGTACCCTCTAGCTTGGGTTGCTCCCGAGCCCCAAAATAAACGGTCGTGCTTTTCTCAAGACACAGCAGACGCGTTCAATTATCCAGAGGCACGAGCGGAAGGGCCCCCCGCCAACTGGATGCTTCAAATTCCCCACGGCAACCGGAGAATATGCTTGACATACCCGGGCAAACGTTTCCCTATGTATGGATTTACATTTAAAGAGGCGGGGATGCGCTTGCCCTTCAATGATTTCCAAGTTGGGGTTTTCCAGTGGCTTTAATTGGAGCCCTCTCAACTTTACCCGAACGCGCTGACATTTATGCGAGCGTTCGAGCTTGTATGTTAGTATCTGCAGATAGGGGCCACGCTGCCCCCTCTTTTTCCGTATCTTTCATCTCCAAAGACAATCCGTCGAAGGGGGGCAGGCGTGGGTGTCGTTCAAGCAATTCAGGAAGCTCTTTAAGCCTTACCTGGAGTCTGTCCGAAACTTCAAAGAGAGGTATTTTGTTGTAAAGCCTCTGACGGATGTGACCATGGATTCCCTGTATACTCGCGTGGAAGAGGTGAAGGATGGGCGGCCAGTTACCCAGATCGTGGCCAGATTTCCGCTCGAGTGGCAATGGAAGCACTTCGAGCAAAGACCTGAATATTACACTGAAGCCCGAGGACCTGGACGCTCAGGACCAGCTTTCATATGAGAAGTTGTCGGCCTATGTTAAGAGTTTCTCCCCCGCGAAGTGCATGGATGTGAACAACAACCTCCTATTCGACAATGATGGGGAGTATCTTTTAGTCAATAAGTTGGTCAGCACAAAGGCCCTGCTCGAATGCTCCTCAAATGGGGAAGCCATGAGGCTCTTAGATAAAGGACGTGGCCCTGAAGATTAATTTTACTCGTCTTTATGCGGGAACGTGCTCGCACTATTTTTCGTACTCTAACCTGACTAACGATTCTTTTTAATTGCAGGTCAAATGACTTCCCTTTTTGAGTGTTTGTTGAAGTTGAGGCCCAAGAATGCGTCCACCTCTGGGCCAAAGAGCAGAGTCACTCAGCTCCAAGAACAGGCAAAATCTGCGGGTTGTGCCAGTGGTTCCTTCTCTTCATCAAAAAATCTGGTTTCCTCTGGCAAGCCCGTCCAGATTCCCGTCAGCGAGCCCGCGACGAAGAGGAAGTGTGTGGAGAGTGCCGAAGGCGTAGTGTCCGAGGGTGACAAAGTGCCCACGGGGGTCTTTGTGTTACCTCCTTGCTATCTAAACCGCGACCTCTTCAATGGGGAGAGCTCCTTCGGCGTACACGAGGAGGAGAGGGAGGCGATCTTGTCCGAGGATAAGGAAGTTCGTCGAAAGAATTTGGCCGAGGATGTGGCCGTTGTAATGAGAGTTCTTGAGACAACCCTTTTGCTGAATGATGAGGCCGCAAGCTCTCAGGCCTCTCTCGATGTAGCCTATGCCAAGATTCAGAAGCTGAAGGCTAAGAAAGAGAAGTTAAAGTGCGACATCCTTAACCATGATTCAAAGTTCGAGGCCCAAGTTTGACTTCTCAAGGATCTAAATGAGTTGAGGCCTCAACTGGAGGCCGCTACTAAAGATAATGAGCTTCTGGTCGCCCGCACGAAGGAGTTGGAAGGGATCACTGTCTCGGCCGAGGATGAAACCTATACGGAGAAGGGCATGGCTTCCAGGGAAGAGTTGATCGCTCGCATCTGAGTGCTTGAACAAGACGTCGTTGATACCCTCAACTATGGTTTCAACACTGCCGTTGAGCAACTGAAGATCTTGAACCTGGGGGTTGAGATGGTGGTTGAAGGAGCGGGTCCGTTCAACCAAGTTATTGATGGGAAGATCTTTTATCCCCCTGATAGTAGTGACGGGGAATACGAAGTTTGATTATTTTTTAGGGCCCGCGTGCCCGTTCTTATTTATTTTGTTTTTGTAATTATTTTGAACAGCATCGGCCTTCGTGTTCGGCATTTTATAATTGCGTTGCTTTGCTTTGATGCCTATGTTTTTGCTGATATTAGCTTATTATTATTTTGTTCGTCGTTGTTTTCGACTTATTTATTTCGTGAATACTTCGTAAATTCTATGGAGGCCGGTGTTCGACCTTTGTTGTGGCCGACACAAGTTTTACACGAAAGTTCGTGTTCTTCACGTGGAGATGTATGCTCGACTCTAATATTTGTTCGGCACATGTTGAGATGTGTCGAGGGCGCGGAGTCGGGATCCGCGTGACGAATGTATGACCGCGGTCGGGATCCTACGCTCGTGGCGTGAACTGCCCATTGCGAGCTGGGTGTTCTGCCATGTTGGGGTACTTCGACAGCAGAGCTCGATTGAGGTGTCCCTGTCGGGACAGGATGCTGCTTGTTAAAATGAACAACCTCTTATCTTTTGTTGGTTTGGAGGCCGCGTCTGTACCTAGACGCGCCTACATGGTCAAGCTCATCCCTTCGTTGGTTAGATAGGACAAGTCGGCAGCTAACGCCCCTAGCAGGTGAGGGACTTAGCTATAATATTGCTTTAGCTTCACAGCATTCCATGGTCGAGGTAATGGTTCTCTATTTAGTTGCTCGAGGTAATATGCTCCAGTGCCCGTAGCTTGTTGGACGCGGTACGACCCCTCCCAATTTGTGGCCAGCTTCCCCTCGCGGGAATCTTTATGGTTTCTTTGCAAGACTAGGCTACCGACCTGAAATTCACGCTTTATGACTTTGTTGTCATGGCGTAGGGCTACCTGCTGTTTTATCGTGGCCTCGTGAAGAGCCGCTCTTGATCGGATTTTTTCGACTAGGCCGAGCTCATCTCTGAGGGCCTCGTCGTTCATCTCCTCGTTGAGGGGAATTTCCGTTCGCCTAGATGGCGCCATGATTTCTACCGGGATGACGACCTCGGTGTCATAGGTCAGCCGGAATGACGTCTTGCCAGTTGTCGAATGGGGCATTGTTTGGTAAGCCCATAGAATGTTGTGTAGTTCTTCGACCCATCCCATTTTGGCTTCGCCTAGCCTGCATTTGTGTCCTCGCAAGATGACCCTATTTGCGGATTCGGCTTACCCGTTGGTCTGGGGGTGCTCGACCGAGGTAAAATGCTGCTTGGTGCCCAGTTTGGCAACGAAGCTTTGGAAACCTTGGTCGGTGAACTGTGTGCTGCTGTCCGTGATAAGCGCTTGTGGTATCCCAAACCGAGCGAGCACGTTTCGTTTGTAAAAACAGAGAATGTTGTGCGAGGTGATTTTCGCTAGGGATTTGGCCTTTATCTATTTAGTGAAATAGTCTACGGGCATGATGATGAATTTGTTTTGGTATTTCCCTTGCACGAACGGTCCGAGGATGTCCATTCTCCACCAGGCAAATGGCCACGGAGATGATAGCGTATTTAGCTCGTGCGGGGGAGCGAGGTGCATGTCAGTGTGTCTCTGGCACTTGTCGCTCCTTTTGACATGCTCTTTGGCATCTTGTTGCATGGTCGGCCAGTAGTACCCTACTCGCAGCGTCTTTCGCGCTAGGGACCTTCCGCCCATGTGTTGGGCGTTGATTCCTTCGTGGATTTCCCGTAGTATCTCGAGGACCACGGATTCTTTGAAACACTTCAAGAGTGGGATGGAGAATCCACAGTGATACAGTTTGTGCTCGAGCACCACATAAGAGCATGCTCGTCGTTTGGTCGCGGTTGCCTCCCTTTGGTCTGGAGGAAGTTCTCCTTTCGTTAGAAAATTGAACACCGGGTTCATCCAGCATGAATCGTCCCTGATGGCATTCACTTTGAGTAGAGTCATGGACCTTTCAATGCTCGGGCGAGATAGGGACTCTTGTATGACTGATTTATTTCCGCCCTTCTTCTTCGTACTCGCGAGCTATGAAAGTATGTCGGCCCGTGTGTTTTGTTTGCATGGTACATGTGTAATTTCTGCTCGGTCAAACTTTTTCATATGTTCTTTGACCAAGTTTAAATATTCAATGAGGCTGTTGTTCTTAGCCTGGTATCCCCCTTGAACTCGAGACACGAAAAGTTGGGAATTCGTGAAAATTTGTATCTCACGAGCGCCCAAATCCTCGGTCAGTCTTAGACCTGTGAGCAGAGCCTCGTATTCTGCTTGATTGTTTAAGGTCAGAAATGAGAGAATGGGTGAATGTTTGATCACAATGCCTTCCTCTTTTTCGAGGAGGATTCCTGCTCCACTCCCGGTCGAGTTGGACGCTCCGTCCATAAAGATGGTCCATTTGTGCTCCTTCCTCGCGGGGGGGTTATGAGCGGTCATCTCAGCGACGAATTCGGTCAGATCTTGGGCCTTTAGAGCCTTCCTACTTTCGTATTGGACGTCGAATTCCAAAAGCTTCAAGGACCACTTTAACATTCGACCTGCCATGTCTAGTCGGCCTAAGACCTGTCTCACGGGCTGGTCTGTTCGTCTGATGATCGTGTGTGCGAGGAAATAATGTTTGAGCTTTCTCACTGCGTTGATGAGGGCCAAAATCACCTTCTCGATCTGTTGGTATCTGACCTCGGGTCCCTGAAGCGCTTTGCTCGTGAAATACACGGGTTTTTGACCGTCAGGAGTCTCGTGAATAAGGGCCACACTGACGGCTTCGATGGAGACAGTCAGCTATAGGAATAACGTCTCCCCGTCGAGTGGTCGTGATAATACGGGCGACCGTGAAAGGCTCTGTTTGAGATGGAGGAGGGCTCGTTCTCATTCCTCGGTCCACTCGAAAGCTGCCTCCTTGCGCAGGAGTTTGAAAAAAGGCAGGGCGTGTTGAGCGGATTTCGCAATGCAACGGGAGAGCGAGGCAAGCATACAATTCAAGACTTGTATGGATTTTTTTGAAGTAGGTGTAGGGAAGTCAGAGAAAGCCCGACACTTGTCGGGGTTGGCTTTAATTCCTTGTTCTATTAGGTAAAAATTGAGGAATTTTCCCGCCTTAACCCCAGAGGTGCATTTCTCGGGGTTGAACCTCATTCCACATTGCCTTGCTTGGGAAAAGGCTTTTCTGAGATGAGCAGCATGGTCGGTGTCTACTCGAGATTTAATAATCATGTCGTCCATGTATACCTTGAGCATATCTCTGATCTTGTTGCAGAAGACTTTGTTCATCATCCGCTGGTATATTGCTCTTGCGTTTTTCAGACCGAAGGGAATTACGTTGTAGTAATAATTGTCTGAGCTGGTCATGAAGGCGGTGCAGTGTTTGTCACTCATTGCCATTGGGATTTGGTAATAGCCTGAATAGGCATCCATGAAAGATAAAATATTATAGCCGGCTGAGTTGTCAAGCAATATATCAATATTAGGCAAAGCAAATGCATCTTTGGGGCATGCCCGGTTAAGATCGGTATAGTCAACACACATATGCTATTTTCTATTATTCTTTTTAACGAGTACAACGTTTGACAACCAGGTTGAATACCGGGCTTCAGAAATAAAATTTGCCTACAGGAGGTCTTTTACAACTTTTTCAGCAACCTCCGTTTTCTCGGGGGACTACCTACGCCTATGTTGTACTACTGCCCTACCGGCTGGATCAATGGCGAGTTGATGACAGGCGACCTCGGGGTCGAGGCCGGGCATCTCCGCAATGCTCCATGTAAACAAATATGCATTCTCCTTTAAGAAGGCCTTGATCTGCTTCCTCTTCGGGTCGGGGAGTCCGGTTCCGATCTTTACCCCTTTGTTTGGGTCTTCACCGAGAGGGACAAGCTCAAAGTCCCCATCTGAAATTGGTTGAAGGAGCCCCTACTCTCCATTGGGTGATTCGTCATAGTCGAAGCGGGTATCCAACGAGATTGAGTCGACCTTTGGAGGAGCCCTCTTCGCTTCTGCCTTGATGGGTTGTGGCTCTGATTGCTGTGGCTCTGGTCGCACTGTTGTAGCTCTCTTGGGGGGTCGTTCCCCGGTGTTGACTATGTTTTGTCCCTTGACCTCCGCATTGAAGCATCTTTGAGCAGATGCTAGGTCGCCCTGGGTGGTGGCAATGCGTGCTCTTTTTGCGTAGAACTTCATCTTCAGATGGATGGTGGATGGCACTATTGTCAGCTCCTCCAGTGTCGGTCTACCAAGGATGCAGTTGTAGAGGGACGGGAAATTGATGACCAGGAAGCACACCTTGACCTTCCCGGTGGAAGTATCTTCGCTGAAGGTGACCATGAGCTCTACGTATCCCCATGGCTTGGAGGTCGAGCCATTGAAGCCCTACAGGTCGGACCCCACATATAGTGAAAGGTGAGAGTCGTCGAGCTGCTGGGTTCTGAAAAGCTGGTTGTACATCATGTCGATAAAACTTCCCTCATCGACCAGGACGCGATGAAATCAAAGTTAGCCATTCTCGGCCTGATCAGAAGAGGGATGGCTGAACGGGGGGGGGGGGGGGGGGGGAGGGGGGGGGGGGGGGGGGCTTCGGGGAAATTCCTCGAGGTAAAAGGTGATTGGCTCTAATCTTTCCTTAACCCTCTCGAAGGTCAGCGTTGGGGGGGGGGGGGCACGTCGACCAGCTCGTCCAACTTTCTCTTCGTTGAATTTATGGTTATGTCATTAACCCCTCCACCATGGCTGAGGGGAAGCTTTCCCACCTGCCGTGCATGGGCAGAGGTTCTTCCATACGTTCGGGGACATAAAAGTCCTTTGATCTCGTAACAGAGAATGCAATTTAAATGGGAACTGACTCGTCAGATGGTCAGGCATCTCGATGGGGGGCATCATCGTGTCGATATTTCCCGAGTCTTACCACTTTTATGAGGGTCTCAATAGCATCCTTGAGATGGACACAATCTTCAGTTAAGTGTCCATGGATGCAATGATATTAACAGTATTTGTTCCAATCTGCCCCGAGCTTAGCAGGAGCGGGGCAAGGACGTTTGACGCCGCCGTCCTTGAAATCCGTGTTCGCACACTCCGCCAAAATGCACTCGCGGGAAGCCGTTAGCGGAGTGTACTCAATAAACCTCCCCGAGCGTCCTCTTTGCTCACAGGGGTCTCGGGGCTTGTCATCCCCCGTCTTCTCGCCCGTTCGTCAAGGAGGGATGGAGTCTTGTCGTGGATTACTGGTTGATCCACGATTTATGGGGTCCCGGGCTCTATTGGTCTCTTCCCTCTCCTTGTAGTCCATGTATGCTCTGACTTTTTCGAGGAGGGCATCGAATATCCAGGGCGGTTCGATGCCAACGACCTTTCTGAATTTTGTGCTCAGGAAGAGTCCCCTCTCGAGCAGGTATCTCTTCATGTGATCGGTGCAGGGGGCCTGGATGGCTTCCCGATTGAACCGATCAATAAATACCTTCAGGGTCTCGTCGTGTCTCTAGACGGTAGCCTCAAAGGCTGCTTCAGTCTTTGGGTGGCGACTGAAGCAATGAACGGACATATGAATTGGTTCTTTAGATTTTGCCAGAAGGTGATTGACCCCGGGGCGAGACTCTTGTACCAATCCATCGCAGATTTCCTCAAAGTCGTGGGGGAACAACCGACATTTAATTGATCCCCCGACTTTATGATAGTGGAGCATTGTCTCGAACCCGTCTATATGGTCGATCAGGTCGGCAATGTCATCGTATTCCTTTAGATGGGGAGGTTTCTCCATGCCCGGGGGGATGGATGCTTCCACGATGGCTTGCGACAAGGGACCACGGGGGTCGTCTTCGTCACTTATATCAGGCGAGCGAGAAGGAGATCTGTTGTAGTGGTGGTTAGGGAGGCCTTGGTCGCGCGGAGCATTCCTCGGGCGGTACTGTCATTCGTTATTTCCCCTGCTTCTGTCTCCAGGGGGTCATTGTTCTTGACGCGAGGGGATGTGATCGCGTCTCCCCATGTCAACGGACTGGTCCCTCTCCAATGTGGGGCGCCACCCGATAGGTCGGGGAAAGGGACTTCCAGAGGCGTCCCGTGTACGTCTCTGCGGGGGAGATTGGGGACATTCCTCTGCTCGGCAAGGAGGAGGATAATGGGGCCTCCTATGTCTTTTGGGAGCTCTTCGAGCATCTTCGAGCGCCCTCAGTCTCTCACCTTGAGAGAATATCAAATAATTTGTTTGGTTTATCGCTGCGAACAGTGCCATGGTCGTGGCATCTGCCCCGGCGAGAACAGGGACCTCTAGGAACTGGTTGGGTTGGTAGTTCTGAAGAGGTGGCCGATCGTCTTTAAGTCGTCGAGATAATGATGATAACAAGGCAGTTGCTCTGTCTCTATATTCTGAAGGCCCGAGCATATTAACAGTGGGGGCCGTGTTGTAGCAGTACCAGCATCGTCGATACCAGCATTATTGTCGGCGACGTTGTTGTTGATGTCGGGGATGTTGGCATCATGTGGAATTAAGGTTGATTTCATGAGTTGAATTAACATGATTTGGTTGATGAGAGTTTTTTATGTCGATTTGTGATAAGAATTTCAGTTTGTTGAATTATTGAGAATTACCGATAAATTACATCAATAATTGAATCATTTTGTTTGAGGCTTGAAGAACTTATTTATGAAGTGTTTAAACGTTTGCAACTTGTTTACAACTTCATAGCGACAACACTTGAATTGATAATCGCTTGAATGCATTCGTTTAGGATTTTGAAATTCGATTCTTATCGATATTAGTTCAAGTGTAAGTTACTGCCCGAAGAATGTAAATAGGTTGCAAATTGCTTTTTAAATACCGTTTGAGGTTCACTTGAATTCACTTTTGCATTTAATGATGATTGATGTTGAGAATTACCAATTCCAAAACTTTTTTCGCGCATGTTTGCAATAAGATATGTTGCTGCCCGGGAATGGTAAGTGGCACTTGCACATGGATTTAATTCGTAGTGGACACTTATTTGAGCTTGTTGGTACGTTTGGTGGCTACCAGTAACGTTTTCGGTCAATTTAATTTTGACTTTTCATGCACTTTAAAATTGAGTACAATGTTGTCTGGTTTTCCTTCTAACATGTGCATTGAGTTTTAAAATTCATATGATGTATGATTGCACTTCATTGGTTTATTATTGGACATTGTTATTGAGTTGGCTCGATTTCAGCGTTTTTTCCGGATTATTTCATGATGTGTACATAATGCTGCCCCATTTTGTAACTTGCACTCGAAATTAGCTTTAATTGTTGGTTTATGCATCATTGTAATTGCATTGGTCTCTGTTAGACATTTGCATCGAGTTGTGTTGATTTCAGACTGACATTTTGTGCGTTTCATTATGTGTTGTACATGCTGCCCAGAAATTGGTTTTGTGCTTCCGTTACTTGTCAGATTTCGTTTTATGCCTGATAATATGCCATTTTGAGTTGTGGTTTCGATTGTTGAGTTACATTTGATATTCCCTGTTATTTTCTAACTCTTCTTGTGATATTGTGTAAGTTTTGGAAGGCGATTTATCGCGTTGCATTTTGCTCGGATTTTATTCTTTGTTTGTGTAGCATTGGTTGGTGCAGAACATTAGCTGGATGCACACATAGCTTGCAATTTATTTTCTAATTGTAATATTGGATGATTGTATTGGATATTGTATCTAATTTGATTTGTTGTTTATGCTAGCTCGCTTGAAGACCTTGGGTTTCTTGGCTTGTATTTGCTAAATAACAGACTCTTATCTGTTTGGTATATTTCTTGTTTATTTTTCCGCATTTGTTTACTATTTTTCTGATGCCATGAGAAGCAGGACTAGAGATGTATGTTTTGGAAGTCCTTTCATTAGGCGGGAAATTCTGTTTAAAATTTCTTTAGAATGAAAATCCTATGTACGCTTGTTTGTTTACAATTTGGTTTGTTTACATTTGTGCCAAAGACCTCAATGAAGACGTCTCATTCCCATTCCACATTGATAAGTCCTCAAAAGGAGGCATAAGGCGACAGAGGGTCCGCAATCGACCCCGCTAGTCCCAAGTTGTTTGTAGCTCACATCGTACGTTGATGCTATGAATTGTGTTGCTCATGTTATCAAGTCGGTCAGATGGAAAAGGGATTCGTAATCAATCCCCCAAACTTTATCTTCAGCTCGCGTTTGTGAAATATTGACACTTTGATATGATCTCATTATTGTCTTATATCTCCTACCTTGATTTTTGATATCTTGGTCAGGTGTTTAGTCACTTATGATGATTCACTTTCGTTCTTCTCTTGCCTTGATTATTTGATATCTTGGTTAAGAGTCGACACTCTTTCTTTCTTTCCCTAATGATTTAATATCACAGTTAAGAACCACTATTCCCCAATTTCGCTTGCCTCGATGATTCGATGTCTTTGCTAAGCAACCATTTATCATACCTGATGATTTGATATCATGGTCAGGTACCCCACTTCCTCTGTCCTACCTCTAATATTTGATATCGTAGTTAGGTATCCCTCTCCTTATCCTATCTTGGTTCCATGATTCCTTGATTAGGTGTGTGCTACTTGAGTGAATGGATACTCCTCAAGCTTTATTTGTTTGTTTTGGTTTTGACTTTGTGTGATCGCACTTGTGAGCATGTTTATTTAGGTTTTGAACCTTCAGCATGTTCCCTTAGGATCTCTCAATTCAACCTTTGGTGGCGATTCGAGTGAGATATTAGGTTTTGAATCTTTTCCATGTTCCCTTAGGATTTCTCTATTCAACCTTTAGCGGCAATTCGAGATAGACATTAGGTTCCGAACCATGCATTCTAACTTAGTTAGAGGTTCCCCTTGTATCCTTGACCTTAGGTCCATCATTGTATGATAACATTAGGGATAGAGTTATGATAGTTTCCCTTAGAATTTTTCTTCCCCCTTTTCATGTTTAAAACTAAAACTCTTTTCTTTGGCAAACTCATAAAACACTCTAATTTTTCTAAACCCTTTTTCAAGGTAAAAACATACTAACTAATATGTAATACGGTGGCAGAACTAACTTGGTTTGCATTTTATCGCAAATGTTGCGGTTATCAAGAGTCGCCACCGAATTTTCTTTTATCCAAAAAGGAAAGGGTGAAAAGAATAGGAAAGACCTTTGATATTTATTGAGTTTGGGGGGTAGGTTATAAAAAGCGAAGGTGTTAGAACCCTTTTCATTAGTAGTTATCTATTGGATCTTAATCAGTAGATCACTTTGTTTGAAAATGCTTTGTGTTGTCTGTTTGAAAAATATTTTTAAAAAGTTTAACTTTTTAATGATTCTCGTATTTGTCCTCGAGAATGCGTACAAAATGTTTTGAAAATGTTTCTGAAAGTGTTTGTGAAAAAGATGTGTTTGTTTTATTTGTGAGCAAGCGATTAGGAACTATCTACCTACTCAAGGTCTTTATTGTACTTTTCCTTCTCCTTTAGATAGTGCTATCCGTACTATTAGTTAGTAGGAAGCCCTAACATTGGATGTGAAGGGACAGGCACGGGTCATCATATAATAATTGAAGGAAACTCGTAGGGCTGCTTTAGAAATTTTTCAAGGGACTACATCGTTTACCGAAGGCAACATTCGAAAGGGTCATTAAGGGACTGCGATCTTTTTAACTGAGGGACAGTTCTAAAGCGTCCCCCCGTTCGAGGGACATGACTGTGTTTATCGAAGGCAATAAAAGAGATTACCCTAGAGGTGTGTGTGTGCAAATGATTTGTGTTTCAGTTTTTTTTAATCTTTGAAATTAGGGTTAGCTAACGATTGTTATTAGTCTTTTCACGCAAACCAATAGTAACAAATATAGTAAAGCGATAAATGTATGGAAAATAAAATTCTACATTATTACAAGGCTTTGGGAATGGGGGTACAAGTAATAAAATACGGGGAAAAGTAAAACCCTAATTAACTATTACAAACCATGAGCAGTTACATAATTGTAAACAACACGAAAAAAGTAAACTACCCGAAGATGTAAAATAAAGAAAAGAGGAAGGAAATTGTTTTGATGATTTTTTGATAAAAGATTTGATGATTTTAATTAAAACATAAAACCCCTAATTAATTTTAATTTGAAAAAATAAGAAAGTTTATTAATTAAACGAAAATTAAACCCTAATGTTGATTAGGGTTTGTGAAAAAATTAATTGATAAAAAATGGTTTTAGTTTGATGAATTTAGGGTTTATGAGTGAAAATAGTAAGAAAATGAGGGTTTTTAAAAAAGCTACTAGGGTTGGGTGTTGAACCCACACCCTATACCCTTTCAATCAGCACCTTCACCACCAGGCCAGGAGCACCTTGGTGACAAAGAAGAGAAACAAGCGCCTTTTGTAATCTGCAAAAAAAATAAATCACAAAAAATGTCAAAATGTCAAATGGCTGGGATCGAACCCACGCCTTGGCATAGTAAGGTCTTTAACGCGCGCTTCAACCGATGGGGCGGTAATATATTCATTCATTATAATTAAATAATACATATATAATGTAGAAACTGTTTATGAACCAGAGAGACGCTGGAGCCCTAACTCCGATCGTCTTCTCCAATAGGTCTTTTTACTAACCTGCAAAAATCAAAGATGATAACAAACCAAAAGCACCTTACCCCCCTAAATTGAGGGCTACGAGTTTAATGGGACGGTTGTTTTGGACTGAAACTCAATGGTTTGAGAGGTATAATGAAAACGATATAGATCAGGCCAAACATGGCAAACCATAATTTAGATTGCATGAGACCTTTATGATGATTCAATCTTGTACAAACACATCTCAGAAACGTATTAATGGCATTAGTATGACTTAAAACAAAACGAAAATCAAAGTATAAATTTTGTAAAAAATCATGAAATCGGAGATGAATGCATTTGAGTTTCGTGAGCTTTAGACCATCAAACTTGATCCATTCTTGCTCTGTATGACTGTTGGGAGTGAAAGGAGTGGCTAGTTTGCCTTGGAAACAATTATGATAAGGATTTGAAGGTTGCCCTAAACTTGAACAATTTTTGAGTTTTTGGAGGTGATTCTTGGACAAGGGTTTCGTGCCTGCTTGTGTATGAATGGTGGAGATTATATAACATGGAATTAGGTCAAAATATATGGGCTTTGACCTTTGTTGACAAGCCTTGTATTTTTATCTTATTTATTTTGAATTATTAATGAATAAATAAAAAATAATTAAAATAAAATAGATCAAGGGGCACATGAGAAGACGATCGGAGAATGAATTAGGTGTATAAGGAGTGTAATACACGCTTGGACTTTAAAGCAATGGCCCAATAGCCCAAAATATCAAGTTTTCTCAATTTGAACTTTATGCATTTGCTCAAAATTTCCCAAATTGCACTGGTCATAACTCTCTCAATTTTCATCCTTTGAAAGTGATCTTATACTTTTTGGAAACCCCAAGGCGTCCTCTACAATCTCTATGTTGATCATTTTTGCATTTGATGATTTTATCTTGATGTAAATTGCCTTGACAAAAAGTGTCTTTTTGTTGACTTTTGAAATGACCTATACTGTATTGGTCCATACCTCTCAAATGAAGCATTTTTTGGACTTGAAATTAGAGAGAAAAAGTTGTATAGAATTGAATTTCCTTCAAAATGAGCTTTGGTTGAGGAAAATAGGATGAAGCATGTAAAAGTTATGCTTGGTCAAAGTTCAGTTGACTTCTCCTTAAGAAAACCCTAATTTGGCAACTTTTGACTTTTGATGATTTGAGATTTTTTCTTGATGAATCATGATCAACCATTGATCAAATGATGAACGTGACTTCAAAATGTTGATGTTGACCAAATATCTCTAATTTTGACTGTATGTTGACCAAAATTGACTTTTTGTTCATTACAATTGATTTTCAGTTATCTGAGCAATTGACTGAGCAATCTTATGATGCAAGGCATGAAACTTTGTATGAGCATTCTTGGAGACCTATAAGAAACCATGAGTTTAATTTGAGACTTTAGAGACCAAAATTTCCTTGTGAAAGATGAAACCCTAGTTGTGTACCCTTTGCTTAGGAGGAGAATTTGTCTGATCAATTCTTGGGCAGCCTTGAGTATTTGAGAACCTTAGGAGAATGTCTTGAAGAAAATGAGAGGGAAAATTTTGGGGTACAACACAATGTAAATCATTTTCAGTCTTCAGACTCCTTTTTCTTTTGAAAACATTTTTGAGAAGGATATGTCATTTCAAATTCGAGCAAGTTGGAAATGCTAAGTGTGCGAGTGGTCGAGCATGATTCTCTTATGAGATGCAACACCAAGCACGAGTTGTAATCCTAACCGCAAGGATGCGAACATGGAATTATCCATAAAAAAATTGCAACAAACCAAAACTATTGAGCCGAATTAAGGCTCTATAATTCCTTAAAAGGGATAGATATGCATTTGGTTGCGGGGCCCAGGCGAGCGAAACTTTGTAAATATTCCTTCTTTTCCCTGTGTTTCCTTTTTCATGCATTCCCTCTTTACATTTTTCTTCCTTAGCTCTTAAGCTTTAGATTAGAACACACCCTTTGACTAGACCAATAAGAGTGGATCATATGGAGTACTGCAGACGTGAGGGGTGCTAATACCTTTCCCTTGCGTAATTGACTCTCTTACCCGTATCTCTCGGTCGATTGACCTTGATTTCACCCTTCTTATGTTTAGTTAATGTTTAAATTTCCCTTCTAGTGGGATAAAAAATGTTTGATGGCGACTTCATTAATTTCATCTCGATGATTTGTTCCATCGGTTGTTCAGATGGCAACTTCACCAAGGACAAGTTTACCAATTGCTGGTTCGTCCCTGAGTCGCCTAGGTATTATTTTCTTTTCCTTGGGTGTTTATTTTTTATTTTTTACAGTTATTCATTTGTACATGTTTATCTGAGCATATATTTGCATTGCATCTTTATTGCTTTCCATATACTGGTGTTGTACTGGATTCTGTGTTTCTTTGTTGGGTGGGTGATACTATTGAGGCAAAAGGCCCCATACCCAGGCCAAAGTTGTAAACTCTTAGGAAAATTTTGTACCCTAATTTTCCCCCATAAGATTCCTCTATCATCTCATATCAACTCAATCATATCAAGATCACAATTGGGTTTGGTTCTTTTCCCTATCTTTAGGCTTGCTCAAAAGGAATCACCAAGCACCTTGAGTTATGTATTATGATCATATATGTTTTGTATTTATTAACTTTTAAATAATAAATACAATGAATGTTTGCTCTAATTGATGATGCTGTAGGTGAAATCACAACACATTTCATCAGCTTGATTCATAGGTTCATGAGTTTATTTCTACGTGTTGTACCCCAAAATTTGCCCTCCCATATTCTTCAAGATTTGCCAAGTCAAAGGTTCAAAAAGCCCCCAAGGGTTGCACAATTCAAAGGCCTCCTAACAGTCAAAAACTAGGATTTTGGTTCTGACAAAGAAATTGAAGTTTCCAAGGGTCCAATCAAGTCCCACATGCTTATAAACATGGTCAAGCATCATCATACCAAGTTTCAAGACTTACAGCACAAAATTGCACAGTCAAAAACCCTAATTGCTCAACAGTCAACTACAGGGGCAAAATGGTCATTTGACAGTCAAAAGTTCAAATTTTTGGTCAACATCTTATTTTGAAGCCACAAACATCATTTGATCAATGCTTGATCATGATTCTCAAAGCTTGGCTCAAAAAGTCTCAAGATGCAAAAGTTTCCATATTTGGACAGTTGAAAAAGTCAACTGTAACTTGACCAAGGCATAACTTCCACATGGATTATCATAAAAATTCCATCCAAAGCTCATTTTGAAGAGAAATACATTTCCTACAACTCATCTTCACACTTCAAGTCCAAGAAATGCTCTCACAAAAAGTTATCAATTTCAACATTATAGGTCATTTTCAAAAGTCAACAAAAAGGGACTTTAAGTCAAAGGCCATAACTTGATATTGGTAAATCAAAATGACATGGGACCAAAGGCATTGGTTAGAGGACTTCAATACCTTTCCAAAATGTCCAAGAACATGAGCAAAGCTTAAATATTGAGCAAGATATGCCTTGTGGAAGTTGGGAAATTTTTGGATATTTTGAAAAGTCAACTTTGCTTCAAATGTCTTAAAAATGCTAATGGGCCTCTTTTTATTCCAAGATTCATCATCCAAGGCATGTGCACGACCATTTGGCCCAAAGGGAAGTTTTTCATCATTTTTATTTATTTATTTGAATTTTTAATTGCTAATAATTCATTTAATTAATTAAAATATATGAAAAATACCAAACCTAAGTTTTTAAATCTTTTTATGCATAAAATACACTCAATATTTCGTGCATGATCAAATTTGGAAAGAATCAAGGTAATTGAACATGATTTGTATCAAATTTGCATGAAAAAAGATTGAAAAATTATGGCATGAAAATCAAATATTGATTCCATCATTGTAAAGATTCTTTGGACCAAAAACTCAACCCTAATCATTCACACATATATACTCATGCAAACCCTAGTGTTCATAACCTCGAAGATGCGCCAGAAAAGAAGAACCAAGTTTGAGTTTTTGTGAAAAAAATCCAAAACTGAAAACACGATTGCAAGGCCTTTCAAGCTCAAATAACCATTCTATTGCCTTGCTGAGACATCAAGGAAGGTGTTTGAATAAAAATCATCAACTCTAACGCCCTGAATTGGTATATGGAACTCAAGATGTTTCACATTTTATCCATATTCGTATTTCAATTTTCAAGCATTTCCATTGCATTTTTTTTGTGAATTCATACTAATTGATTGATTCTGAAACTAACCATATGATTTAATTGAGTTTTTATGCATCGTATGAAGAATCACCATGGAAGGTGGTTAGGGTTCTTCAAGTTTGAAATTAAGCGTTTATGAATGCTGTAAAATTAGAACACCTCGATACCATGGTCAAAATCAAGACATTCAGACGAACTCAATGATGGGGTCGCGCCCAATTTATGAAGCAAGATGGCCTAATCGCTATTCTTGAAAAAGGCCTATTTTGGGGGGGGGGGGGGTTTAAAACCCCCGCTAACTCCTTTTATATTTCAGGAAAATACAAACGAGGAAGAAGACGGTGATGTGTAAGGCAATGATTGGAGTATTTGAATTGCGCGCTAAAATTTCCCACTAACTCTTGTTTTATCTTATATTAATTATTGGTCATATAACATACAAAGTGCATCAACAACGCAGCTGGCAAGGAACGTGAATTGGTGACCTTTGGGACCTGGGTTCGAGCCCCAGGTCCCCCTTCTTATTCCATGTTATTTTTCTAACCATGCTTCTGTGTAGTTTCAATACAAGCGCCTATCATATGCCCCTAACCCAGGTGTGCCACATGGCCACTGAAGACAATCTGAAGGCCCAGATCTGAAGAACATAATAGGCCTCAGTCAATGCACTCACACGCTAGCATGAAAAGTCAACAAGGCCAAAGATCAATGGGCCAAAAATGCTGGACTTTACCTCCAATTTGGGGGCAGAACCCCCCATGGTTTGCTTTCTTATTCTTTTTCCATATTTTCTCTATTTTATTTATTTTGTTTAATTTTTATTTAAATCTTTAAATTAATTTATTTTCATAAAATATAAAAACAATACAAAAATCAGAAAAAGACAAAAATCAAAATATATTTTCTTTAACTAATATTTTCGTAAATAAATCTCATTAATTTAATTTAGCTTTTTAAATTTAGGTTTAATTCAAATATTTTTCATGATAAATTAAAAAAGTGTAGAATTAGGGTTTCAAACATTTTTCATTCTTTTCCTTTTTCTCTCACCATAATTAATTATTTAACATTATTTTTTATAAATCAAATTGTATTAATTAATTAGGTTTAATTTTAGGTAATTTTCATATTTTCTTAATAAATTAAAAAATAGCTAGAATTAGGTTTAAATTTCATTTAATTCACATAAAAAACCATAAATACAAAAAATCTCAAAAATAATTTCTTTTTTCATTTTAATTTCATTAATTTAATAATATAATTTGATTTCATTAAAAAGGGTCCAACGCCCTCGCTTTCAATTTTAATCCAATTCGCGCATTTTTATTCCTTCTTTTAAATATTAATGTAATTCTCCCAAAGCCATGTAACTCGGACATTTTATACTTCTCGCACTTTATTTCTTTATTTTATGTCAAATCGGGTCCTGGATTTTAATTTGGCGATGTGGACCCGCGCCTTTGTAATAGTTTACGAACTTTTAATTTCCGCTCCTTTTAACTGTTAATAATTGCATGCAAGAATGAATTACAAAATAAAAATAACGCGTAGATCACCCATGACATGACAAAAGACAAAAATATCTGAAAACGATACACAAATCACACACCACCCCTAGGGTACGCCTCACTGTTGCCTTTCCTTTCGAAAGGTGATCGTCGAGTAGAGGATGTCTTAGCAAGTCCTCATGATCCGGGAACCTGGCATGAGGGTAGCTTCTAAGGTATCTTCCTATTGCTCTGGTGATCACCATGTCCCGAACCTCGAATTGACCCGAACACCTCCAACGGTGGTGCTACCTACCTCTCAATGGTGGGATGGCACTACTTTAAGGACATTTACACAAACGAATTCCTTAGGGTAGGTAGACAACTCTAGATGCTTGCTCTAATTTCAAAAACAAATCAAAAATACTTTTCACACCGACACCTTTTCAAAAAGCTTTCGAAAGAAACTTTTCAAACACTCTTGAGGACCGATACAAGAGTCGAACTGGAATTTTCAAAGAAACTTTTTAAAACCCACAGTTGAAAAGCAAACAAACCAATTTTGAAAACACAAATGAGCAAGTATCTAAGAGCCCATGGATAACCATGGATAGAAAGGGTGCTAACACCTTCCCTTTCTATAATCTACCTCCCGAACCGAGAGCAATCTCTATAAGGAATTTTTCTGTGCTTTTGTCCTTTCCATTTGGAGAAAATAAAAGACGGTGGCGACTCTTGCTTCCGCGACATTTCGCGAACCAGCGTTAAACAGTCAGTTCCAGATCCACCGATCACAGAACTGGCGACTCTACTGGGGAAATTTGATAAGTGAGGTGTACCTTAGGGCTAGTTCATAACTGTGTTTTCAATTGTATTGACTTGCTTGCTTTATCATTGTGGGACTGTCTTGGGAGTTCTATAGATCCTAACCCGGATCTGGGGATACCTTCTTAGAAAGTAGCAACAAGGCTGTGAGGGAACTGTGCGGGGTATACCGACATGGTTAAAACAGTCTGCTACGTTGATGTGGCACTTTGGTGTGTACCGGTAACCCTTGAGTTCAGTCAAGGAGAGTACGGGGCCTCCGCATGGTGTCGTGAAGCATCAACAGACCTTAGGAACCTTAATTGAACTATCTTGGCCTCTTTAGGGTAGTGAGATAACTGACTTTGGTGCAGTCCAAGGTTGGTTGATACTCGATACTACACCCAATTGAGGGTTGCTTTCCTGGAATATTTCGGTCGCCAGTTCAGTGGCTAAATCGAAACGATGAACAATGAAAGCAATCCCGTGATATTGGGACCCTTAGAACCCGGTTACTTCTAATAGGACAGGTCTTAACCAACCAACTGAAAGAGGGTAATACCTGAACTCCATGCTGGCCTAAACTCTAAGGGTTCTCTGTGTGACTTGTGTGCCTTAAAACTTGACTACTTGCATGCTTGTTATCTGACACATGAACTACTTGCAGGTTTTGTTTATAGTCCTTAATTGGGACTCATAACAGGGCTTACTAAATTTCTTGCAGGTTTTGTTTAGTCCTTAATCGGGACTCATGATAGGTTTTACTTGAGTTTCTTGCAGGTTCAGGTTTAACAGTCCTTAATGGGGACTCATAACAGGGTTACTTACATTACCCCATGCATAGCATAACCTCATACCATGGCATGCATCCTGCATAAAGACTAACCCATTTCAAGGATCTCAAAGGCTTGTGATGCAGGTCATGGTGAATCAACATCTCATCAAGGGGCAAAGAGGATTTATTTTCCTCTAGACAGAGTTGTCAGAGGCTATGACCCACTTGATATGGTGAGCTCTGACTCTTGAAGCAGGTTCCCCTAACCAAGGTTGTTTGGAAATCAAAACCAGACATGATGACTAAAGTCAGGGGCTATGACCCACTTGATATGATGAGCTTTAACACTTGAAGAAAGTTCCCCGAGCCAAAGTTGTCAGAGGCTATGACCCACTGGATATGGTGAGCCTTTGACCCTTGAAGAAGGACTCTCAACAACATGAAGTTCCTTCAATCAAGCTACCGGTTTCAAATTTTAACAAATTTCTTGTTTATCCCGCGAGGTCCTTGAAAACATTACATGCATGTCATACACATCATTGCATTACAGGTACCCTTTTTTACAGGTCACTTACCTCCTCCGCTGTTTATTTCAGCAATGGCTTCCCAACAATACAACCAAGACTTCCATGCTCAAGAGACTCGGTTCAGGGAAATCCTCCTGAATCTATCTAAGGGGCAAGAGGAGCTAAGGACACTTCTCATGGAGACTTTGGTCAGGAACAACGCTGAGGACGAACGGCTGAAACACTTGCAAGCCGAAATGGATGCAATGAAAGCCTAAATGCTGGGGCAGGGGACTGCCATTCAAGGGTTAGCTCAAAGACTAGAAGAGCTCGGAGTTCTCGTCAACCAACTGCTTCGGGGTAACCAACTGGGGCAAACATCTAAGGTTGAAGGGCCAGTCATCATTCAACCATCTTTGAGACAAGGAGGTAAGGGGAGAGTTCCTCAAATGGCTCCAGTGTCACAAATTCAGCAACAACTTCACCAGCTTCATCCAGTCAAGCCTAGGAGGCAATTCACCCAGCTCAACATGTCGCTGTTTCAAGCTCTACAACGCTTGCTGAGGTAGAATCTGATCGCATTAAGGGCTCATCCCCGGAACCCCAACACAGCATCTCCTGTCTATGATCCCAACAAAAGGTGTGCCTACCACTCTGCCTGTCCAGGACATGATACAAATGAGTGTTGGGCTCTGAAGAACAAGATCCAGGACCTGATTGATGAAGGGGCATTGGAGTTCACACAGGATGGTCAGGCTGAATTTTTCTACCATTCCTCCAAGGCTCACCAGTTGAAGTGACAAGCCCGCCGAGACTCCCAACGTGATCACTGCTCCCTTGCCAAAACATGGCTAGGATTGAGAAATTTTTGTTCATTCGAATGTTCAAGTTGCAATTTTCTTTTGTTCAAACATTTACTCATGTTAAACATTGTTATTTCATTAATGCATCGCATATGTCTGTTCTGAAACAATATATTCGTATTCACTAAATGCAAATTATTTTCATATTTTTTCTGATGATCAACTCTCAATTAATAATTCTAAGCCTCTTGAGGGAGGATGACGAAAATGATACCATAACCTACAGTATGCTTTTGAACAGACCCCGCTGATGAGGTACAGGCATTGTTTCAATCCCTAAACACTGGAGTTATAAGGAAGATAATCCCTCGTCAACCCCTCTGAGCCAAAGAAGTAGGAGTTTTTCTTTTCGAAATTTAAAACCCTTAATCATAACCTGGGGCAGGGTAGTTCTCTCGGTTGATCCAAGTGCATAACAAACGGCACCAAAAAGGTCCTTACAAAACAAAGAAAGACAGTGATGGTTCCGAACAATCATAAGGATAGGCAGTCATTATATAAAAAAAAATAATAATAAAAAACCCATTAAGTCAAAACCCATGAAGGAGACTTACAAAACTGGGGCATCCCGCTGACTGTAACCACAAAAGAAACAGTTCAGGCAAAAATAGGGATAATAATAAAAGGAAGAGAAAAGAGGTCCTACAAACCCTCAACAAAAAAAAATGACTGCCTATTCAAGATAAGTTATCAACATCCGAATCATCACCGGAAAATCAGAGCAAAGACTCAAACAAGGTCTAACGTATGATCAACTGAGTTTAGGTTTGGAGAACATCACGAAGAGCGGGTGGGTACAAATAAAATTTGAGCCTTTATCCTTTGTTTCTTAAACCGTGAACCAGGCCACGTTATAACCCTTAAAAGTCCTAGATGAAGCATGGGTTAATTCGAAAGCATACTGTTACGAAAGGTATCCTGACTCCTTAAGGCCTACGGTAAATACGGAGTTGACATCACGTTTTACAAACATTCACTTGCTTTATGAAAAAGAATGCATTTTCAAAATCTTCAAGACAGACATAAGCTTTGCAGTTTTGATATAACATTGTTTGCATATGACTATTTGTTTGAACAGCAGGGAAATTCGCACGATGAAAGCCTAGTGAACAGAAGCACTTCCAATCAAGGGGCACGACATGATCATTGTCCATCATCTGGGGCAGTTAAGTCAAGATTCGGAGAATCTCTCAAAAGGCCAACCAGCCTGGGGCAAATATCCGTCTAAGTCACTTGGGGCATTGAACGATCAAACGAAGATCTTCTGGTGGCATGGCAGCACAACAACAGGGGCACCTCCCTGCATTCTAAGAGCATGGACATAGTCGAAAAAATACTACGCAAAATCAAAGACCCGCTAGGCTGACATGCCTAGGCAAAAATTAGGGCTTCCCGGCGAACCAAAAGGGTTCGGGCAAAAATAAGGGATGAAATGAAAAAATCTGTACACCCGGCAAGTCGAAAACCTGAAAATGCGGCTTGGGCAAAAATGGGTATCCCGGTGGACTGAAAACCCGAAAGGACGGCCCAGGAAAAAATTAGGGATCAAAGTGTACGACTATGTCCTGTCATCTTGTCACCTGCCTACCAGAAGAAGGTTTGTCCATCAACAACTATCAGCACCGCACAGGTCTTCTTCTCCCACCTCAGAAACAGGGGCAATAAAGAGTTGTCTAAGCGATCTAATTGTTCGGTCCTCCAAGGTATCAAGATAAGTTCAGCTGAAGAACACAACCAGATATCTTAATTCCCCAGAGAGTGAGCTGGCAAGTCAGTTCACTCTCTCCAAGCAAAGTTACAGTCAGCCTTAAGGAAGTTGGGTATCCTCCCGCCGATCTCAACATTCCCCAGCAGTACGAACATTCTCAACAAGCATCCCCGGCAGTCTTGGTCTAAAGATTGTTCCCCGGCGGTACATCAAACATTCAGTGGAGTTACTTCCAATGCAGTTCAAAACCTCCCCAGGAGAGTCCAACCCAGTTTCCCCAGGAAAGCTGGAATCCACCTCCCTAAGCAGTAAGCTTATCCCCAGTAGATTCTGGAAGCTTATCCTCGCAGGACACGAACGCGTCTCCCGGCTTTATTCAAAGAGTTATTTCCTTACCAGGATATAACTGGGTTATCCTCAGCCAAAATCCACGGAAAGATCGTCCTCGATGAAGTCTTCTTATCCCCAGCGAAGTCTATTAGCACTTCCAACACAACAAGGGTATCCCCAGCAAGTTACCATCAACGTTCCAGCAAAGTATCTCTCTCCCCACAAAGTATTTCTTCCCAGCAAGGTCGCTAGAGTATCTTTTCTCCCCGCAGAGTAGTCCATTCGCCAAGTTTATTCCCCAACGGAGTTATCTTCTCCTACCGGTATGCTTGCAACTATCATCCCCAGCGGAAGCAAAGATCTATTCTTCAACATCAGCCCAGGAGTGACTTCCCGGCACCCGTCAGGGATTTACTTTCCTAGACGAAAAAGATACATTCATAAACATCACACTTCCATGCATTATAGCATGCATATATGCATCATATCTTACAAATCTCATTTATGTTGAGGACATCATTGCTTGATCCATATCATGCATTGCATATGACTGACCTTTACCTTTCAGGAAAGATCCAGTTAAGTTCTCAGCTATATTTCAAGACCTAGACCGGTTCAGTTAAATCGCCCCTAAGATTTTTCTGTTTCTTATCCAGTCCAAGGCCTTCTCTGGTTCAGTCAGATCGACCCTAAGATCTCCCTGTTTCTTATCCAGTTGAAGACATTTCAAGACCTAGACCGGTTCAGTTAAATCGATCCTAAGATTTTTCTATTTCTTATCCAGTCCAAGGCCTTCTCTGGTTCAGTCAGATCGACCCTAAGATCTCCCTGTTTCTTATCCAGTTGAAGATTTCAAGACCTAGACCGGTTCAGTTAAATCGACCCTAAGATTTTTCTGTTTCTTATCCAGTCAAAGGCCTTCTCTAGTCCAGCTAAATCGACCCCTAATAGATTTTCCTGATAAAGACTCAGTAGAAGATATCCAAGATTCTCTCAATGATTGCTGTTGAGGTTGAAGTCGCCCAAGATTCTCTCAATGATTACTGTTGAGGTTGAAGTCGCCCAAGATTCTCTCAATGATTACTGTTGAGGTTGAAGTCGCCCAAGATTCTCTCAATGATTACTGTTGAGGTTGAAGTCGCCCAAGATTCTCTCAATGATTACTGTTGAGGTTGAAGTCGCCCAAGATTCTCTCAATGATTACTGTTGAGGTTGAAGTCGCCCAAGATTCTCTCAATGATTACTGTTGAGGTTGAAGTCACCCAAGATTCTCTCAATGATTACTGTTGAGGTTGAAGTCGCCCAAGATTCTCTCAATGATTACTGTTGAGGTTGAAGTCGCCTATGGTTCTCTCCCCGTTACTGCGGAGGTAGTAATCGTCCCCAGATTCTCTCAGTGTTACTGTGGAGGTTGAAGTCGCCCAAGATTCTCTCAATGATTACTGTTGAGGTTGAAGTCGCCTATGGTTCTCTCCCCGTTACTGCGGAGGTAGTAATCGTCCCCAGATTCTCTCAGCGTTACTGTTGAGGTTGAAGTCATCCAAGATTCTCTCAATGATTACTGTTGAGGTTGAATTCGCCTATGGTTCTCTCCCCGTTACTGCGGAGGTAGTAATCGTCCCCAGATTTTCTCAGCGTTACTGTTGAGGTTGAAGTCGTCCAAGATTCTCTCGATAATTACTGTTAAGGTTGAAGTCGCCTAAGGTTCTCTCACCGTTCCTGTTGAGGTAGTAACTATCCCTGGTTCATTCATCACCTTTTGAAGATCCAGATTCAGCTCCTGTAACCAGTCAGGACACCTCTATACAAAGAATTTGAAGACCAGCTCCGGCAACAAGTTAGGTAATCATTTTTTCTTTTGCAGGTACGCAAGCTCTCGCTAAGGAATCTCTTATTCGATCAACATCCAGATGGCATTTGTAAGCCCATCCACCTTCCATCATCTCTTAGCATGGTATCTATAAGCCCATCATCCTATCCATCAATCTCCAAATGGCATCTATAAGCCCATTCCCCACATCACACTACTATGTGAGCGCAAATTTCTGGGCACTCTAGTGTTCAATCATCTTCCACCATCGGATTACGAAAGGCACGTCAGCCAATCTGCATCCTCAGGTCTAAGAAGATTGAACAGGGGCAACTGTTGTACCCCATACCCAGGCCAAAGTTGTAAACTCTTAGGAAAATTTTGTACCCTAATTTTCCCCCATAAGATTCCTCTATCATCTCATATCAACTCAATCATATCAAGATCACAATTGGGTTTGGTTCTTTTCCCTATCTTTAGGCTTGCTCATAAGGAATCACCAAGCACCTTGAGTTATGTATTATGATCATATATGTTTTGTATTTATTAACTTTTAAATAATAAATACAATGAATGTTTGCTCTAATTGATGATGCTGTAGGTGAAATCACAACACATTTCATCAGCTTGATTCATAGGTTCATGAGTTTATTTCTATGTGTTGTACCCCAAAATTTTCCCTCCCATATTCTTCAAGATTTGCCAAGTCAAAGGTTCAAAAAGCCCCCAAGGGTTGCACAGTTCAAAGGCCTCCTAACAGTCAAAAACTAGGGTTTTGGTTCTGACAAAGAAATTGAAGTTTCCAAGGGTCCAATCAAGTCCCACATGCTTATAAACATGGTCAATCATTATCATACCAAGTTTCAAGACTTACAGCACAAAATTGCACAGTCAAAAACCCTAATTGCTCAACAGTCAACTGCAGGGGCAAAATGGTCATTTGACAGTCAAAAGTTCAAATTTTTGGTCAACATCTTATTTTGAAGCCACAAACATCATTTGATCAATGCTTGATCATGATTCTCAAAGCTTGGCTCAAAAAGTCTCAAGATGCAAAAGTTTCCATATTTGGACAGTTGAAAAAGTCAACTGTAACTTGACCAAGGCATAACTTCCACATGGATTATCATAAAAATTCCATCCAAAGCTCATTTTTAAGAGAAAGACATTTCCTACAACTCATCTTCACACTTCAAGTCCAAGAAATTCTCTCACAAAAAGTTATCAATTTCAACATTATAGGTCATTTTCAAAAGTCAACAAAAAGGGACTTTAAGTCAAAGGCCATAACTTGAGATTGGTAAATCAAAATGACATGGGACCAAAGGCATTGGTTATAGGACTTCAATACCTTTCCAAAATGTCCAAGAACATGAGCAAAGCTTAAAAATTTAGCAAGATATGCCTTGTGGAAGTTGGGAAATTTTTGGATATTTTGAAAAGTCAACTTTGCTTCAAATGTCTTAAAAATGCTAATGGGCCTCTTTTTCTTCCAAGATTCATCATCCAAGGCATGTGCACGACCATTTGGCCCAAAGGGAAGTTTTTAATCATTTTTATTTATTTATTTGAATTTTTAATTGCTAATAATTCATTTAATTAATTAAAATATATGAAAAATACCAAACCTAAGTTTTTAAATCTTTTTATGCATAAAATACACTCAATATTTCGTGCATGATCAGATTTGGAAAGAATCAAGGTAATTGAACATGATTTGTATCAAATTTGAATGAAAAAAGATTGAAAAATTATGGCATGAAAATCAAATATTGATTCCATCATTGCAAAGATTCTTTGGACCAAAAACTCAACCCTAATCATTCACACATATATACTCATGCAAACCCTAGTGTTCATAACCTTGAAGCTGCGCCAGAAAAGAAGAACCAAGTTTGAGTTTTTGTGAAAAAAATCCAAAACTGAAAACACGATTGCAAGGCCTTTCAAGATCAAATAACCATTCTATTGCCTTGCTGAGACATCAAGGAAGGTGTTTGAATAAAAATCATAAACTCTAACGCCCAGAATTGGTATATGGAACTCAAGATGTCTCACATTTTATCCATATTCGTATTTCAATTTTCAAGCATTTCCATTGCATTTTTTTTGTGAATTCATACTAATTGATTGATTCTGAAACTAACCATATGATTTAATTGAGTTTTTATGCATCGTATGAAGAATCACCATGGAAGGTGGTTAGGGTTCTTCAAGTTTGAAATTAGGCGTTTATGAATGCTGTAAAATTAGAACACCTCGATACCATGGTCAAAATCAAGACATTCAGACGAACTCAATGATGGGGTTGCGCCCAATTTATGAAGCAAGATGGCCTAATTGCTATTCTTAAAAAAGGCCTATTTGGGGGGGGGGGGGGGTTTAAAACCCCCGCTAACTCCTTTTATATTTCAGGAAAATACAAACGAGGAAGAAGACGGTGATGTGTAAGGCAATGATTGGAGTATTTGAATTGCGCGCTAAAATTTCCCACTAACTCTTGTTTTATCTTATATTAATTATTGGTCATATAACATACAAAGTGCATCAACAACGCAGCTGGCAAGGAACGTGAATTGGTGACCTTTGGGACCTGGGTTCGAGCCCCAGGTCCCCCTTCTTATTCCATGTTATTTTTCTAACCATGCTTCTGTGTAGTTTCAATACAAGCGCCTATCATATGCCCCTAACCCAGGTGTGCCACATGGCCACTGAAGACAATCTGAAGGCCCAGATCTGAAGAACATAATAGGCCTCAGTCAATGCACTCACACGCTAGCATGAAAAGTCAACAAGGCCAAAGATCAATGGGCCAAAAATGCTGGACTTTACCTCCAATTTGGGGGCAGAACCCCCCATGGTTTGCTTTCTTATTCTTTTTCCATATTTTCTCTATTTTATTTATTTTGTTTAATTTTTATTTAAATCTTTAAATTAATTTATTTTCATAAAATATAAAAACAATACAAAAATCAGAAAAAGACAAAAATCAAAATATATTTTATTTAACTAATATTTTCGTAAATAAATCTCATTAATTTAATTTAGCTTTTTAAATTTAGGTTTAATTCAAATATTTTTCATGATAAATTAAAAAAGTGTAGAATTAGGGTTTCAAACATTTTTCATTCTTTTCCTTTTTCTCTCACCATAATTAATTATTTAATATTATTTTTTATAAATCAAATTGCATTAATTAATTAGGTTTAATTTTAGGTAATTTTCATATTTTCTTAATAAATTAAAAAATAGCTAGAATTAGGTTTAAATTTCATTTAATTCACATAAAAAACCATAAATACAAAAAATCTCAAAAATAATTTCTTTTTTCATTTTAATTTCATTAATTTAATAATATAATTTGATTTCATTAAAAAGGGTCCAACGCCCTCGCTTTCAATTTTAATCCAATTCGCGCATTTTTATTCCTTCTTTTAAATATTAATGTAATTCTCCCAAAGCCATGTAACTCGGACATTTTATACTTCTCGCACTTTATTTCTTTATTTTATGTCAAATCGGGTCCTGGATTTTAATTTGGCGATGTGGACCCGCGCCTTTGTAATAGTTTACGAACTTTTAATTTCCGCTCCTTTTAACTGTTAATAATTGCATGCAAGAATGAATTACAAAATAAAAATAACGCGTAGATCACCCATGACATGACAAAAGACAAAAATATCTGAAAAAGATACACAAATCACACACCACCCCTAGGGTACGCCTCACTGTTGCCTTGCCTTTTGAAAGGTGATCGTCGAGTAGAGGATGTCTTAGCAAGTCCTCATGATCCGGGAACCTGGCATGAGGGTAGCTTCTAAGGTATCTTCCTATTGCTCTGGTGATCACCATGTCCCGAACCTCGAATTGACCCGAACACCTCCAACGGTGGTGCTACCTACCTCTCAATGGTGGGATGGCACTACTTTAAGGACATTTACACAGACGAATTCCTTAGGGTAGGTAGACAACTCTAGATGCTTGCTCTAATTTCAAAAACAAATCAAAAATACTTTTTACACCGACACCTTTTCAAAAAGCTTTCGAAAGCAACTTTTCAAACACTCTTGAGGACCGATACAAGAGTCGAACTGGAATTTTCAAAGAAACTTTTTAAAACCCACAGTTGAAAAGCAAACAAACCAATTTTGAAAACACAAATGAGCAAGTATCTAAGAGCCCATGGATAACCATGGATAGAAAGGGTGCTAACACCTTCCCTTTCTATAATCTACCTCCCGAACCGAGAGCAATCTCTATAAGGAATTTTTCTGTGCTTTTGTCCTTTCCATTTGGAGAAAATAAAAGACGGTGGCGACTCTTGCTTCCGCGACATTTCGCGAACCAGCGTTAAACAGTCAGTTCCAGATCCACTGATCACACTATGCCTTATTCAACAAAGCTTAATTGAGATTCAAGTTTCATCATTGATAGTGCTTTAAAGTAATATCATGATAAGTTCTACAATGATTCATCATGCCTCAATTTGTCAAAGAAAATCAAAATATGCAAGATTTGATTGAAGAAGTTTGACCTAATTGGACAAGTTCTTGATTTCTTGATCACAAGTACATAACTCTCTCAGTTCTCAATATTTGGAGTGGTTGTTGTTGCTATGGATTTTTATTATCATCCACAACAACTTCTATTCACATGGAAAAAGTATTTGTTCAAGGAAGTTTGTCAAAATTGAAAGGGGTTCCCAAGGCATTTTATTGCTATAGGAGCTAGGGTTTTGAACTTCTAAGGGCTATACCTTGCTCATCTTTTGAGATTTTTGACTAATTCTAAAGTAATGTTTATCTTTAAAGGGTTATCAACTAATCACTTCAAAAGTTTTAAGAAGATTTTATGTGGAAGATTCCTAATGAAGAAGAAAGATTACAAGTCCTCTAGATAGGCCATCAAATTCCCTTATGTGACTTCAAAAGATCATAACTCGGTCAGTTTTTATCTCCTTGAGCCCATTTTCCCCCCAATGATATTAAGGATATGAAATTAAACTCTTCTTTCATATGCAAAGCTTGAAAATGTATGGAGGATGCCCTAAGAATGCAAAAGATTATAGGTCATCTCATAAATTTTCACCAACTTCACAAGGCCACAACTTTTCAATGTTTGTTATTTTTGAGTGATTCAAGTTTCATGATACTCTTTAAGGAGTCCATTTCAAGCTAGCACCAATGATAAAAGCTCAATTTTGAAGAAATTCCTTGTTTGGAGTCAAAACATTATAGGACATTTTTTGAGAAAAACTTAGAATTTTTCCAAGTACAAAACGTCAACATTTTTTTCTCTTAACTTTGACTCATCACAACTTTTAGCTCATACATCCATTTGATTCCATTCTTTGCACACTGTAAATATTGTAACCATATCTTTCAAATGCTTCAAGAATCATGCTCTAAGACTCCTTGATCTATGAATGCCATTGATTCAAAATGGGTACCTTGAAACTGACTTTTTCCTCCATGTCAGAATTTGAAATGCACAATTCGGCTTCTAATCAGTAAATTTCTACGCGTTTTTACTTCTAATCATGTTTAATAATATTTCAAAAGTGATTAGCACCTTAAAACACAAGTTTTTATTGAGTTTTGAGCAAAATAGAAGTCACACTCTTCATGTTTGCAATCTCACACGATTTCCCTCCAAACTTCATCATTCCACATGCTTGAACATCCCATTTGCTTCCCTATAAATAAAGGGTTATATCTCACTCATTTTCTCAAGCTTGAACATCCAAAATCACCCTGCCAAACTCCCTACATAACTCACTTTTCTGAGTTTTTGAATTCCTATTTTCTCCACTTTTCAATCCAATTTCTTCTCCTCCATCCTTGAACTTCCCTAAAGCTAACAGAAGAAGAATCAAGACTTGAGGTGTCCTAAATCGTGCTAACCAAATCCAGTTTCAGAAAAATTTTCAGTCGCTTCGTTCAGGTATAATTCTCAATCAAATTGAACCAAATAAAGCCATATTCTACTCTATTCATCCTTCTGACTCTCACACTTCTTATGATTTGCATTTTCATTGAGAATTGAGAGAGATACTTGGGATTTTCGTGCTCGCTATTTTTTCTGGTTTTCTTCAAATTCAGTCTTGCACAATTTATATAAATTTGGCACGAGGGTACCATTAGAATCATCTTGAAGAGACGAATATAATGGTACCAGTCTGGTCCTCTAATTTTACAGTTTGAGGAACCCCGATCTAGAGCGCCTGGAGGTTGAAGACGACCTACGTATCGTGCTTCAACCAATGATGGTGTGCCACGCTATTTTTTTGAAATAGATGTAGTGTGTTTGCCTTACCATGCGCGTGTCTCAGGAGCCCTTGACATGCTTTAAGTTGTTTTTATTTAAAAAAGATTGATTCAGTGTAAAATCCAATAAGGTCCATGACATGCACAACGCGCTAGATCCACTGGATTGTTTATTAACGTGTTTTGACAATGATGAGATGACCCATATTTTTTTGGTTTATATTTTATTTTCTGATTTTTATTTTAATTGATTTAAACTTCAAAAAATCATAAAAAAATTCTTTTTTGACTCAAAAATTATGAAAAAATCACAAAAATATTATCAAATATTCTTTTTCTGATTTTTATTTTTTCATAATTTTATTTTCATAATTGAATTTTTTATATATAATTTTTCCTTTATTTTGACTTGTTTCTAATTATTTAAAAATACTTTTTGATGTTTTTAAATTCTGAATTTTTTTATAAAAATCATTTTACTTTTTTCTGACTTTTTGAAATTTTTCTAGAATTTTATTTTGACTTCTACTATTTTTGATATTTTTCCACTTATTTGAGTGATTTTAATTAGTTTAAAAATACTTTTCTGTTTTAAAAAATCACTAAAAAATTTATAAAAATATTTGAGGTCATTTCTGATTTTCCTATGGTCATTTAAAATTTTTCTTTGATATCTTGAATATAGTTTGCTTGTTTACCTCTTATTTTCATTTTAAAAACAATTTAAAAGTCATTTTTCATTTTTCATTTTATTCATTAAAAGCAATTTATTTTTTAATATATTCTGACTATGTGATTGTTGATCATAAACTTCATTAACATCATTGGATCTTGGGTGTTGAGTTTAACTCCACCAAAATGGATGGATGATTTTAATGATAGTTTGATCAAATTTTTGATTCAAATATTCCCATTCCCTCTTCATCTCATCCTCTTCTCTTTGTGCTACATGTTATTAGGGGATGATCTACATATCATCACTCCAAACATATGGCACATAGATTGCTATTGATTGACCTTAAAATAAGTGCGACTTCTATATAAGTTCCCTTACGATTGCTTAACGTAGCGCTAAATTTTATCCCGATTCGAGAAATGACCATTCGTGGCCCAAACCTATATTTACAAACCCAAGTATGTTTAATTTGAAACCTTTGACCCAATAACCTTTAGATTCATTGTTAGAAGGATTTGGTCTTATCAATCCTCTAATGAACCTCCATAAATATTGGATTAAGTGAATCATTTAAACATCGTTGACCATTTATTGTTGCCTTGAGATTTTGAAATGAATGATATACTTTACAAAAAGAAAATGAAACTTGTTGTTGAGAGGCTTTTATTTTATCAATCTTCTAATGAGTTTTCAAATACATGTTTCAAGATGGTCATTTAACTAACCTCTAATTCCTAACAATTGAATTTATTTTATGCTTTTACTTTATGCTTTTTATTTTGAGCACATTTATTTTAGCATTTTCATTTCATGTTATTTTCATCTTTGCTCATTTGAGCATTTATCTTTATGTTATTTTTATTTTGCTCACTTGAGCTTTTCATTTCTTTTTGAAGATACCTAATAACCAACTTGAACCATAAAAAACTTTAATGTTACTTGGACTATTTGGTTACTATCCTTGGCATTTTGGACTTGTGGACTTCTTGGACTTAGGATTAGAGACCTTGACTCCCTTGAGGCCTTGTGACTTCTACTGTTATTTTGTCTGGAGTTCTTGGGTTTTACCCCGAGACATTGGGTTGTTTTTTCTTTGTGTGCAGGTTATTCTGATTATATGCCTTGACTGTGATTGGGAATTCATCTGTATACAACCGTTACTCTGCCCAATTTTTATGAAGACTTAATGCATTTGAAGTTTGGTATTCTTAAGAGGTTTATTATCTTTGCTTGCTTGGTTTCAATCCAAAGGATGGGAATTCTATATTGACTCATTATGTCAAGTGTTGGCTTCTTGTTGGTTAGACGGTTCTTTTTCCTAACTTTTACCTTATGCTTTAGGATAGTCCCTTCATCTCCTCCCAACTTCTTTAGTTTCAAAAATCTTCTGCCTCCTTGGGAAACTCTTATTGTTTTTAAACTTGAACCACTTTCATAATAAACTTGGACTTAGGTCCATGCATTTTCAAAAATCTTTTCTTCATAAAACTTTAAACAACTTAATAATACCTTTACATTTTTTGTGAGAAGAATAAAAGTAAATCAATCTCATTCAAACCATTTTTTCCATTTTGGCTTTTATTTTAAAACCTTTTTTCAAAAGATTAGACTCTTGTCAATCCTTGTAGTGATGCGAGCTACTATACTTCTAAGATATGTAGTGAAGTGAGATATTTTCCATTTGGGTGGTGAGTGAGACTTTGTTGATTTTAAAATCCAAGCTATATCCTCCACTTCGAGATGACACAAATTCTCCTTTCTCATAATCATGGGTAGTAAGTATGTTTTTCCACTCGGATACGACGATGATGTCTCATCTCTTAAAATTAACCAACACATTTGTGTTTTAAAAATTTTAAAGGTAAACTACGAGTACCCTGATCTCCTATTGCACATAAGATGGTACATAGGAACTAAAGATTCACAACTGCGATGGGTGCGAAAATTGTAAAAAAATTTCTTTTCTCATCTCCACCATCTATTTTTTGTATACAACTCTTATAGCCAAAATACAAAAATTTTCAAAGAGGTTCTTGTAGAGTACCATAGATGTTTAGGATGCCAATACCTTCCTTTTGCATAACCAACCTCCAAACTTAGATTCTCTCTCCCTCTCTTTGGGTTATTCTCTCTTTTCCCATTCCTATGGAAACAATAAAGCACAGTGGCGATTTTTATTTGATCTGTGCGAGTCAAGTCTATCCAATGACTTAGTCTCAATATTTCTACCACTACAGAAAAAATGGAGACTTCACTGGGGAAAGATCAACAATTGCTGGTCCATATCTAAGTGGGTTGAGCCCATCTTTGCTTATTTGTGTATGTGCTGTTATTTATTCTATATTATGTGTATATAAGTTTGTCTGGATTTTCCTGGTTTTCAGGGTGCTTGGTGATTTCTCATAAGTCCTCTACCCAGACTTGGGAAAACTTAAGATATGACGAGCGGTATAGTCATGTTAACTTTGAGGGAGTAATCCCAAAAAAGGAGACATGAGATCCCCCACTCAGTGGAGGCCCCTTTGACTATAGTGTTGTTTATCGAGTAATCAGGAAGACGTGCTGCTTTTGACCTTGGAACCTGCTGAAACTGAGGATCATAGAACCTTTAATCCATCTTGGTCTTTTAGGTGTAGTGCGGAAACTATGACAAAGTAATCCAGAAATGGTTGTCACGCGATACTACACTCAGACGAGTTTTTCTTGATAATATTACTAATTACCGAGTCAATCGGGACGTTGGTAATATCTGAAGGACAAATGTAGACTCTAGGAACCACTTAGAACCTTGTTCGGAAGGTGATAAACTATTAGACCATACCTTATGGGTAATACCTTTAACCTCATGCTCGTGACGTCAAGCCTATGAACCCCCATGTTTGTGATCTTATGTGTGATTGTTGCATCATGCATTTATGCACCCATAAGCATCCTTTAAGACATTTTGGTTCAAGGGACTTAAAGTTGAATTTTTGCGAATATCTCAGGTACTTTTGACCATGGATTCTGGAAAAATAAATACTCGGAAATACAATTTCAAGAATCCCAAGATAGATGATTTGATGAGTCTAATTTCCGAAATTGAGAGTTCTACATATTTTCGGAAGAAGTATGGATCCATCGTATCTCTCATAAAGCTCAGGATGAAGGAGGGTATTCTCTCGACTTTAGTCTAGTTCTATAATCTTATGTATTGATGTTTCACTTTTCTTGATTATCAGTTGATGCCTACATTAGAGGAGTATTATTATCTATTGGGTTTACCTATTACCGATTGTGTTCCTTCCACCGGTTTGGAGGGAGAGCCAAAGTCCCATGAGATAGCTGCTATGGTTCATTTGGGGAAGTTTGAGATTAAGGCCCACATGAATACCAAAGGAGGAATTAGAGGATTAACCGCTTAGTTTTTATTAGAGAAAGCTCTATGCTTTGCTAGGATGAAGAGCAGAGTTGCTTTTGAGGCCATCTTTGCTCTACTTGCTTATAGATTGTTCTTATTTTCGAACATCGATAACTTTGTGGATATTAATGCCATCATGATCTTTTTGATATGGAATCCAGTTCCTACATTATCAGGAGATGCTTATTACTCCATTCATCTTCGGGATTCTTATCATGGAGGGATGATCATTTGCTACACGCCTTTTTTGTATCAGTGGTTTATTTCTCACTTACCTCGGTCTGACGCTTTCTGGGATCTCAGAAGGGAACCCCGTTGGGCTCCAAAGATTATGGCCCTCACTCATTCAGATATTGTTTGGTATCATCAGGCTTACCATGACGTAGATATTGTCGATAGTTGTGGTAGTTTCCCCAATGTACCTATTCTTAGTACAAAGGGAGGAATTAACTACAATCCTGTTCTTTCACAATAATAACTTGGATATCCAATGAGAGATAAGCCAAATAGTATTCATCTGAGTGGTTTCTTTCTCAAAGAGGTAGAGGATCATAAGAAAGCTAAGGAGGAAATTGCAAAGGCTTGGCACCATATTCACAGGAAGAGTAGAAAGTACTTGGGACCTAGAGAAGCTGTTTATTTGGAGCCTTATCTCCGGTGGGTATGAGCAAGGGTAATTCAGTTTAAAACGCCATATTCCCGTGAAGCACCTATGCCTGATATGTTTTTGAAAACCACTCCTCCCCTTTTAGATGATGTGGAAGAGCTCCAGCTTGCCCTAGTCAGGATGCAACAAGAGAAGGAGGCTTGGAAGAATAAGTGTCAGACTTTAGAGATATCCTACCGAGCAGACTTGAAGGAGAAGGATGACTTAATCGAGATTCTTGAGAGTCATGTTGTGGAGATGATGGAGATGCAAGAGGATTTATTTTCCTCTAGAGCTCAGTCAGGACTTAGTCATTCACTTCCCGACTCTGGTGATTGGAAAGTGGCTGCCGACAGGTATGCAGAGGAGAACAAGCAGTTAAAGGCTCAAATTGCAAAACTCACAGGAAAGTGCCAATGTGTGGAGTGATCTTCATCAGCTTTGCTTTTTTAGGATTTTAGATTCTATTTTATTTTGTACTTGGGATTGTTGAAACTTGTACTAAAAGTTGTAATCCATTTTGAAGTTATTATAATGAGATTTTCAGTATTTTAAAATGTGTTAGTACTTTAATATTTGCAAAATTGTCTATAATTCTTTGAGTCCCTTGAAATATTAATAATAAATTAAATCTTGTGCATTGCATATCATGCACCATCTGGTACATATTTCTTGCATTTCTGTTCATACTCAGGTGTCTTACTGTGTTTCTCTACTTCATTCAGAAGTAAGCTGTCTCACCAGTATAATACTCGGGCTAATTCCAAGAAGAAAATGGAGAATCTTGAATAAGAGAATCGCGAGCTGTGTGACGAAGTTAGTGCTTTGAAGAAAGGTATGGCCAATATGGATGCTTTGATGGAATCATTGGTGGCTGCTCAGAATCAGCCACCACTAGCTCAACGTCAACAAACAACATTTGCTTCTGAACGTCCATCCGTTCTTGTTTCTGTTACCCCAGTTACTGTTGCTCAGAATCGTATGCCTCAAGGTTACCTGTGGGGAATGCCTAAAAAATTCATGCCAAAAGGTTTTAATCTTGACACTCAAGCTGCTCCAGTTGTGCAAGCTGCTTCTGCTCTTGCACCTCATGTGGTGCATATTACTCCCGCTTCTAGAAATGAGATCCACTATGTTGCTCCTCCTTCGATAAATGCTATGCCGTTTGTTAATGATGAAGTTTATCGTCCTGTTTCTCCACCGAGTGAAAGTGTGGGTTTCTATGACCGGTTGGATGACTTTCAAGACCAGTTCAATGAGATGCAGAAGGAAATGAAGGCCCTTCAAGGAAAATAATTGATTGGACAAAATGTCAGTGAGCTCTTCCTGGTTCCCAATGTAAAGGTACCAGCCAAGTTTAAAGTATGAGAATTTGAGAGGTACAAGGGAAAATATTGCCCTCATGACCACCTTGTGATGTATATCAGGAAAATGTCCACCCATACTAATGATCAATGTTTGCTCATTCATTTCATCCAAGATAGTTTAACTGGTGCTGCTCTGAAGTGGTATATGAGTCTGGACAGTAGTAGTATCCTCACCTTCAATGATCTAGGAGAAGCCTTCATCAAGCAGTATAAGTATAATATGTTCATGGCCCCTGACCACGACCAGTTAAGGGCAATGGCTCAAAGAGATAAGGAGTCGTTCAAAGAATATGCATAGAGATGGCACGAGATAGCTTCCCAAGTGGTGCAACCTAGGGGAGAACAAGAGATGACCAAGGTCTTCCTGAAAACCCTTGGATCATTTTATTATGAAAGGATGGTCGCCAGTGCACCGAGTGATTTTACCGAAATGGTAAGCATGGGTGTTCGTTTGATAGAGGCTGTTAGAAAAGGGCGCTTGGAAAAAGATGAAGGGACAAAGAAGTCGTTGTACAGGTTCTCTTGAAAGAAAGAAAGTGAAGTGAATGCTGTTATTAGGGAAAGAAAGATTAGACTGACTAGAAGACATCAACGGTACCAGAAAACAAGTTGCTTCTGTGACTCCATTTGTCAATGTAGCTCCAACCACTGTTGCCTATCAGATACCATCTCCTCAGGAAAATCAAGGGCAGAGTCAGAAGAGAGAGGCTTTTGACTATATTCCAATGAGCTATGCAGAGTTACTTCCGGCTTTGATTCAGAAGAAGTTGGTTCAAACCAGGCCACCTCCTGCTATACCATCACCTTTGCCTTAATATTATAAGGCAGACCAGACATATGCTTTTCATCAGGGAGCACCAGGGCACAATGTTAAGAACTGTTATCCTTTGAAATCTGAAGTACAAAAGATGGTGAGATCTGGTCTTTTATCCTTCAAAGATGTTGGCCCTAACGTGAAAGATAATCCTTTGCCAAAGCATAGAGGAGAAAATGATGTAAACATGGTTGCTGGTTATCCTGGTGACTTCCAGATTTTTGATATCAACCTGGTTAGAGGAGATTTGGTAAAGATGCATGCTGACCTCTGTGAGTTTAGTTACTATACGAATGACCATGCTGGTTGTGGTATTTGTAGTACATATATCCAAGGATGTGATAAGATAAATCCGATCTTTAGGAAATGATGGACGAAGACCTCATTCATATAATCAGGCATGGGGTAGAGTACGAAGAAGATATGAATATGGTCTTTGGATGTCTTGGAGAATTCCTAATTTTTGACGTGAATCATATGAATGATGATTTGGTGCAGTTGCACGCTATCTTCTGTCACATGGATGGTCAAGAAGAACACCATTATGGATCTTGTCGGATTTACTGCAGAGATTCTCGTGGTTGTTCTATAGTGAGAAATGGTGTTCAGTTTTTGTTGGACAATGTTACTATCAAATTTTCAGGAAATAGAGATGATTACAATGGGATTAATGTGATTGAAGATTGTTTGGCTGAGACTATGTTAGATGATGAGTATGCTTCTGCAGATGAATTCTTTTCCTCATATGAAGATGTGTTCTCCAACAATGATTATGTGATGTCTAAGTATTCTGAAGAGGGGGTGAATTTTATTGTGCCTTGTTTTGGTGTTCCCGCCCCTATAGATATTGAATACCATGGCAAGCCCGATGTTGCTCCAGTGTGATTTATTTGTCGGGTCTTGTTCCTTAAAAATCATACAAAGCCGCACCATACAAATACAATGCTACAATCTTGGAGGATGGTGTGGAAGTTCCCATCCAATCTTTGTCTGATGTCGAGAATATTGCCGAAGCCAGCCGAGTGACCCGTAGTGGCCGTGTTTTCACACCTATCATTCGAGGGAGTGTTAATGCTGATAAAACGGTTGTTAAAAATGTTGGACCTAAGAAAGCAGTGGGGGAATCCAATGGTACTACTCTGGAAAATATGTGGATGATATATTGAAGATTATCAAAATGAGCGATTACAGGATCGTAGATCAATTGTTGCAGACTCCATCAAAGATATCCATTCTAGCTTTGCTAATGAACTCTTCTTCCTATAGGGAATCTTTGATGAGAGTATTGGATCAAGCTTTCATGGAAAGTGATATGCCTTTGGACCAATTCAGTAGTGTTGTCGGGAATATTACATCCTGTAATAACCTGAGTTTCTGTGATGACGAGCTGCCCGACGAAGGAAGGAATCATAACTTGGCTCTCCATATCTCCATGAACTATAAGAACGATTCAGTGTCCAATATGCTGATTGACAATGGGCCAACTTTGAATGTCATACTGAGGAGCACACTTATGAAGCTGAAATACCAAGGAACTCCCATGCGCCCAAGTGGAATAATTGTGAAAGCTTTTGATGGATCGAGGAAGTATGTCATTGGGGAAGTAGATTTTCCTATTCACATAGGCCCATACTTATTTCAGATTACTTTCTAGGTTATGGATATTGTGTCTGCTTATAGCTGTTTATAGAGACAACCATGGATACACTAGGCAGGGGCTGTCACTTCAACTTTGCACCAAAAGCTGAAGTTTGTTCGTGAAGGAAAGGTGCTCATCATAAATGGAGAACATGCTTTATTAATATCTCATTTATCCTTTTTCAGTGTTATGGAAGCAAATGAAGCTGCTGTTGGAACTCAATTCCAAGCTTTATCCGTTGATAATGTAAGGAAAAATGAGAATTCTATAGCTTCGCTTAAGGATACTCAGCAGGTAGTGCATAATGACCCTAGTAAATTATGGGGGCAGATTTTTGATCCACCTATGAATAAGAATAGCGCTGGTTTGAGATTCTCTGCGAAGAATGATAAAGGTAAGAACATGAAGTCGAAGTCTGTTGTGGGCAAATATCAAGACATCTTTCACAGCATAGGTTATCTTCATCTGACTGTTCCTAGGATTAATACTATTCTGGAAGATGAAGCAGAGCAAGAGATGCCGAACAACGTGACATATGGAGTTAGAGTCCAAAATTGGATCACCATTGATATTCCCTCTTGCATTCATGTCTCCAAGTAATTTGTTTTTTGTTAATCTTTTCAAAAATATTTCACTCTGCCCAAGGTAAAAGTTAATATTGTATGGGCATATCTGTTGCTTTGATTTTTAAAATCAATAATAAAAGTTATCTTTAATTCCCAAATCGTGTCTTTATTTTCTGCTTTTTCTTAGAAAATGGTAATCAGAAAAAACCTTTCAAAATAAATAATAACTGTAATTTAATCTACATAATCACTTGCTATATGTGTCAGTTTCTAAAAGCAATCATAAATCATATGTGCAGATTAATTAAAAAACCTGTTGAATACAATAAACCTGTACCCTCTCCCAACTTTGAATATCCTGCCTATGTGGCCGAAGAAGAAGAATATGATGAAATCCAAGAAGAGGTTTCACGGTTTCTTGAGCACGAGGAAAGTGCCATTCATCCGTATATAGAGCCGTTGGAGGCAATCAATTTGGGTTCAGAGAAAGATCTGAAAGAAGCAAAGATTGGAGCATTACTGCATCCTAACGTGAAGATCAGGTTGATTGAATTGTTGAAAGAGTATGTGGATATATTTGCTTGGTCATACCAAGACATGCCTGGTTTAGATACTGATATTATGGAACATCATTTGCCGCTAAAGCCAGAATGCCCGCCAATCAAGCAGAAATTGCGAAGAACTCACCCTGATATGGCAGTGAAAATTAAAGAAGAAGTTTTAAAGTGATTAATGTCGGTTTTCTTGTGACATCGGTGTACCCTCAGTTGATTTCCAATATTGTCCCAGTACCAAAGAAAGACAGAAAAGTTCGCATGTGCATGGATTATAGAGATTTAAACAAAGCTAGTCCAAAAGATGATTTTCCATTGCCACATATTGATATGTTGGTTGATAGTACAGCAAAATTCAAAGTATTCTCGTTCATGGACGGATTTTCCAAATATAATCAAATTATAATGGCTCCTGAGGACATGGAAAAAACAATGTTTATCACACCATGGGGAACATTCTGTTACAGAGTGATGCCCTTCGTGTTGAAGAACGCTGGTGCAACGTACCAGAGGGCTATGCCAAACCTATTCCATGATCTGATGCATAAGGAAATTGAGTTATACGTTGTTGATATGATTGCTAAGTCCCATAATGAAGAAGGGCATATAGAATATTTGTTGAAATTGTTTCAGCGTTTGAGGAAGTATCGTCTCCGCTTGAATTCAAATAAATGAACCTTTGGTGTTCGATCAGGAAAATTGTTAGGTTTCATTTTCATCCAAAAAGGGATTGAATTTGAACTTGATAAAGTCAAAGAAATTCAAGAAATGCTAGCACCAAGAACTGAAAATCAAGTTAGAGGCTTCCTCGGGCGTTTGAATTACATTTCCAGATTTATTTACCATATGACTGCAACATGTGAGCCGATCTTTAAGTTGTTAAAGAAAGATCAAGGTTGTGTGTGGACAGATGATTTCTAAAGGGAATTTGAAAGTATTAAAGAGTATCTACTTGAACCTCGTATCTTGGTCCCACCCGTTGAAGGAAGACCATTGATTATGTATCTGAAAGTGTTAGATAATTCTATGGGCTGCATTTTGGGGCAACAAGATGAAATATGGAAGAAAGAATATGCCATTTATTATCTCAGTAAAAAGTTTACTGACTATGAGTCACAATATTCTATGTCGGAAAAGACATGTTGTGCTCTGGCCTGGGCGGCAAAGCAGTTGCAGAAATATATGTTGAATCATACTACTTGGTTGATTTCCAAGATGAATCCAATTAAGTATATTTTTGAAAAGCCCAATCTTACTGGGAGAATTTATCGTTGACAGATGTTGTTGTCTAAATATGATATTGAATACCGTACTCAAGAGGCTATAAAAGGCAATATGTTGGCAGATTATCTTGCTCACAAACCGGTTGATGGTTATTAGTCTGTTAAATATGATTTCCCTGATGAGGATGTTATGTTTATGAAAGTGAAAGATTGTGATGAACCATTGCCAGAGGAAGGTCCTGATCCTGAATCTTGTTGGGGCATGGTGTTTGATGGAGCTGTGAATGCTTATGGGAAAGGAATTGGTGCCGTGATTATCACTCCTCATGGGTCACATATCCCTTTTACTGCAAGATTGGCATTAGATTGTACCAATAACATGGCAGAGTATGAAGCTTGTATTATGGGTCTCAAGGAGGCTATTAATCTCAGAATCAAAACTCTAGATGTATATGGCGATTCAGCTTTGGTAATAAATCAGATTAAAAGAGAATGGGATACTCGTCACCCTGGCTTGATTCCTTACAAAGAGTATGCTAGAAGATTATTACCTTTCTTTAATAAAGTTGAATTCCATCATATTCCCAGAGATGAAAATCAGATGGCGGATACTTTGTCCACCCTGGCTTCTTTGTATCAAGTGAATACTTGGAACGATGTGCCTCGTATCGCATTACAACGTATGGATAGGATGGCGTATGTGTTTGCAACAGAGAAACTTCATACGAAAACCTTGGTATTATGATATCAAGCATTTTATCTAGACTCAGGAATACCTATTTGGTGCGTCAAACAAAGATAGAAAGAAATTGAGAAGATTGGCAGGTAGCTTCTTCCTCAATGAAGATGTGCTATACAAAAGAAATTATGACATGGTCTTGCTCAGATGTGTGGATAAAAACGAAGTAGACATGTTGATGCATGAAATCCATGAAGGTTCATTTGGTACTTATGCCAATGGACATTCAATGGCAAAGAAGATGCTTAGGGAAGGATACTATTGGCTGACAATGGAATCTGACTGTTACAAATTTGTAAAGAAGTGCCATAAATGCCAGATTTATGCTGACAAAATTCATGTGCCTCCGACACTTCTCAATGTTATTTCTTCCATGTGGCCTTTCTCTATATGGAGTATTGACATGATTAGAATGATTGAATCCGAGGCATCGAATGGACATTGCTTTATCTTAGTGGAAATTGACTACTTCACCAAATGGGTGTAAGCAGCTTCATATGCTAATGTTACTAAGCAGGTGGTAGTACGCTTTATCAAGAACAATCTTATATGTCGGTATGGTGTGCCAAGCAGGATTATCACTGACAACGGCTCAAATCTAAATAATAAGATGATAGCAAAACTTTGTGAAGAATTCAAGATTGTCCATCAAAATTCATCTCCTTACAGGCCAAAGATGAATGGGGCTATTGAAGCTGCCAATAAAAACATCAAGAAGATCATCCAGAAAATGGTTGTTGTCATTACCCAAATTTGCCCGCCCTTTATTTCTACAATAAAAAAATTATTTTAAACCTGATTTTTAATAATATTATTTGATTTTTATTTGTTCTCAAGTCCAGTTAAAAATATAAAATTTATTTCAAATTATTTGTATTTTTAAATAACAAATACTTGCTCATCTTCATGTACTTTCGATTGGCTTTTTATTTTGAATAAGTAACATAGTACAATTGGTAAGAAATGAAGCTTGTAAATATAAGGTCACGGGTTCGAATCTCATCTTTAACATTCTAATTTCTTTTTTTTTTACTAACTTTAAGTTTTCTTTTATTTCTTTATTAAAAAAAATCACAAAGAAGGCAAAATTGAATTTTTTTTAATCATTTAATATTAATTTTTGTTTTTTCATTTTTTATTTTCGTATTTTCTAATTAATGAAATTTCAAAAAAATAGTTTTTTTCTACATTTTTCAATTTTTATTCTAAAAATAACCAAAAAATTATAAAATAAAAAAAGATTTTAAAAGATTTTAAAAATATTGTAATTTAGGATAGTTTTTATTTTTAGGAAGAAATCAATATAATTGATTAAAAATTTGAAATTAAATTAAATTTGATTTTAATTTTAGTTAATTATTTGATTATTACCTTTTTTATTTAACTTAATATTTTGTTATAAATAGAGGAAAATTCATTCACAATTTGGACACACAGACAACTCACCAAGAATAGCATGCACAATATCCAGAAATATCAACATTCATCCACAAAAATCTTGCATTTTCTTATAATTTTTGTTCTTAGTTGATTCTAGGGTTGTTGTCTATATCAGACAACAACTGTTTTTGGCCAATGATTTTATATGAGGCCTCCTTTTATTTTCAAGTTTTTTTTCTTCTAATTTTAATTTATTTTTTGTTTTAGAAAAAAACCAAATGATAATGCTGATGATTATTTTCTTTTAGTTATATTTTTCTTATTAATAATTTGTTCCATAGGCTGAACATTCACATAATATGTTACTGCCTTCATTTTTTTACTTTGCAACAACTATCCACACGTACAATAACACCATCTTTTTACTCCCTCTCACTCATGATAATAAGAAGCATCATAGTTGTATATAAAATTGTATAAATATTTTTCTCATTGTTATATTCCATCACCATATTCATAATTCATATTCTATATTGATTTCAATTACCTTCCATAGAATTTTACTTTTTATCCAATTTTATATATCCTTTCACATGCTAACACTAATAACTTTTTACTTTCGACATAAAAATTCTGTACAATTTTCTACACTAACACAATACACAATAATTCATGGTACATATTACACCACATACAAACCTAACAATTTCTCTCAAGACTAATTTTCATTCACATCATGTTCACAATATCTCACACTCAGTACACCAATACCATTCACTCATCAAATTACTCACTTGTTCATGTCACTACACATATAAATCACCATTTTCAAATATGCACGAACAGTTGATAACAACAACACAAAGATTTGGGATCAAAACACAACAATTTCAAATTCGGTAGAAAAGAAAAGAATGATTTTCAATAACAACAATATTGTGTTGTTTCTTTTTTTATTTCTCATTGCAGGGCAACAACCAATAAATAGAAATTACAAAATTCTGAATAAAAAGAGAAAGAAAAATTATCGTGAAAGACTCGGTTCTGACGAGATCCATCTGGTACTAGTATTTGTTTATATCTCATGTTTTATTTTATTCATTAACATATTAGTGTTAATATAATAATATTTCTATGTATTGTATTTTTATGATTTCTTCGGGTAATGGCATGTTTAGTTTTTTTTATTCTTTCATGTATGACAAATATAATTCAAAAAGCTCTTTTTTATTTAATTAGTTTATTTATTCATTTAGAGTAATTAAATCACCGATGTGGTATATTTAAACTTTTTCTTTATTCAAATTAATTCAAAATAGCATTCCCACAATTTTACCACTATAATATAATTTGTACCTCCAACTAATTTATTTTATTTATTATTGTCTTTTTATAAATTTATTGCTATATTTTTTTTTTGTATTTATATATTTATATATATTTATATATTTGTATTTTTATGACATTATATTAGTATTTGTTATTATAAATAATTAATTATTTTAAACTCACTCAAAATATGATATTATTTATTTATAATAAATCATATCTTTTAACCATGTATTTAAAAACTTTTCTCACTATATAAATTAACTTAATATTTTACATCAAAATATTAAAACCTGTTCGATTCACCGAATTACTACATCCGTAAGCGACACGTGGCCATTATCTGGCCACGTGACGAGGAGGCTATATCAGACTCCTTTGCTCTACGTATAAAAAATATACATAAACAAACACCAAATAATTTTTTTGTGATAAATTAATTCAATGTTGATTTTCAAAAAAAAGAATACGAATATATTTGGGTCAATTGTGCACTTGGTCTAAGCAAACTCCGCTATTCACACTCTTAGACTACGTATGCGGAAGATTCAAATATATTTCGCAATCTATAAAAAAACCCCAACCAACCCCGTGAACTACGAAACGGGACTCTGATTCCTCCTAAGGAGGATACGTAGGCATACAATCAAAAATCGTTGCGAGTCCCCCTAACTAAAATTCAAACCCATTTCCCTTATTATTAATAATTACCCTATTTCTTAAAAATAATGCTTCTAAACCTAGTATCCTTGTGAACAAGGTAGATAAGGGGTGCCTAACACCTTCCCTTCGTCTAGAACCGAGTCCAAATCTAGAATCTCTGACTTTTAGGGTTATTCCTTTATACTCCCTTCCTTTAGGATAAAAAATAAGGGTTGCGACTCTAACTAAAAACCAGTTGCAACAGTTGGCGACTCTGCTGGGGACCCAACCCTAGGTTTAGAAGCCTCAACTTTAGGTTTTAGGGTTTTTATTTATTTTTGGGTTTTATTCTTTCCTGTTTAATTATTTATTTTCTTGCTTATTTTTTATTATTCATTATACTTATATATCTGTGGTGGGATTTATAATTTTGCAAAAAAAATAATTCTCAAAAGCCTTAGAAAGAAGGTTCATCTATTAGCCAAGGGGTTACATCAACCCTATGAGTTTATGTGACGACTTTGCCTAGAGTCGGTGGAACTCCACAAAAGGAATACCTCTCGAGAGACATCCTCTTGGGAAGTAGGACTTTTGAATGATACCTATGACTCTTTGTACGACCTTTAAACCAGAAACTCATGATAAGACCTTTGATGACCTAGAGACGAAAGTTTCGGTCTGTAAAGAGACTCTGCTTAAGGGAGGCCCTTATGCATTTCCCTCTAGTGTCATTCATGATACCCTTAAGAAAGCTACCTTATAGGGAGGGTAGAATATCCGCAGTCCAATACTAAGAATCTACCTTCTAAGGATACCATTCACAAATCCCACTACAATCTACAAATCCGCAAGGGTTATCCCTTCATCCACTACTATCGTTAGGGCTTCCGTCTATATCAGCATTCCTATCCTGTAGGGACTCCGCGTAGTCTTTCATTGGCCATAATCCTTAAGGAGTTCTTTCCTGTCTCAATTTCTGAGTCAGTGTAGGGTATCATCGCATCAAACCTGAATAGAGTACCCCTACGTCTACCCTTATACTACGTCCACATCGCATTGCATATCCATGGATTTTTTTTAATATTCCATACCCAAGCATATTCATACCTTTTCATTTTCATCCATCTCATAAAACTCATATCTCTCCCACTCGCAGAGAAATTTCAACCATAACCCAATAAGGTGATTCCCAGATACTCAGAGCAAACTCAAGATAGATCACGAAGCAAGTGTAAAGTTAGCTACAACAATGGAGGAAGGTCAACAAGCCATGACTGAGGACGTCATTACACCTCAAGGAGACACTCAAGCTCGACCTCATCCTGTACAAGCTGCCATGGAGAACCTTGATGTGCAAGCACACGCCATTTTCCGAGACGGATATACTCCATCCCATGAATCAATTGAGTATCATCAATTTGCATTCCCTACGCCAAAACCTCAAGGGGAAAACTTGACCATGAATACTAAAGAATTCCAAAATCTTGAGGACGCCAAAAGATATTGCATACTAGAAGAGAGGATTAACGCCATAGAAGGATAGGACACTCATGGCTTTGATGTTTCTGCCTTATGTTTGGTTGAAGACGTGGTATTTCCTCTGAAATTTAAGATGCCAGATTTTGAAAAGTACAAAGGGTCTAGTTTCCCTAAGACCCATTTGAAGATGTATGTTAGGAAGATGGCAGCATACCCACGCGACAACAAATTGCTTATCCATTGTTTTCAAGACAGCCTTAGTGGAGTATCATTAGAATGGTATACACAATTGGAAAGAAACCACGTTCCCACATGGAATGACTTGGCTGTAGAATTTCAGAGGCATTATCAATACAACACCGGCATGGCTCCAAGTCGCACGCAACTGCAAGATTTATCTCAGAGGAGCAACGGATCCTTCAAAGAATACACACAGAGATGGAGGGAGCTGGCTGCTCGAGTACAACCGCCTTTATTAGATAAGGAGTTAATAGACATGTTCATGTGTACTCTACAAGGCCAGTATTATGAAGAAATGTTGGGCAGTATATCATCACGCTCTTCTGACCTAGTAATAGTTAGGGAGCACATCGAGAATGGCATCAAGACTGGAAAAATCCAGAGCATCTCGAGTGACTCGACTAGTGTATCCCTTAGATATTTTCAAGTGGGAGAAGAAAATGAAACAAGTGCGATATGGGAAAGTTATCAATATCCCGAAACCCCGTCTCCTGTGCCTTATCAACAATATTCATGTGCAGTAGATGCTCAGTGCCAACAACCATCCTCTGGTCTTTAACACCAGCATCTATGACCTATACCACATAACCAGCAGATTAAGATTTCACCTCAACATCGATGTCAGAATCGACAGGCTCAGAATCGAAACAATCATCATCAACGCCTAAATCAGAATAGGTATCCAAACAGCCAAAAAGGGGAAAATTGCCGGTTTGACCCGATCCCTATGACATACAGTCAATTTTGGTCATATCTGGTCCAAAATTCAGCAATGACCCCTAGACAAACTAGACCCATGAAGTCTTCATTTCCTCCCTGGTACAACTCATATGTTCAATGTGAGTTTCATGATGGTTTAGCGGGGCATTCAATTGAAGAATGAAATTCATTCAAAGAAGCGGTGCAAGAGATGATTGATAATAATCAATTAACTTTTGACGAAGATGGTTCGCATATGGTGGAAAATCCCTTGCCCTGATTGGTGGATCATTACATAAGATTATCTCCAGGATAATTAGGCTTTATCATTTCAAATTGTAATTTCTTTTTTGCTAAATGTTATTTGTTATAAACTTTGTACTCTTTGGTCAAGTAATTTTAATAAAATAAGCATGCATGTTTTTGAAATCGATTCATTCCACGAATAATCAACGACTTTCCATTTCACTCTTCTTTTCCATTTTTAAATTAACAAACTTCGATGGAGAATGATGAAAATACAAAAATAATCGAATTTTGCTGATGTATGCTTTTTAATAGTAAGGCTTAGCTGATGATATAAGGCATTGTTTCAATTTCTAAACAATGGAGAAATAAGGAGTTAATCCGTAGTCAACCCCCTCGAGCCAGAAGTTAGAGTTCTTTCTATTCTCTAAAAAACCCTTAATCTTAACAAGGTGCAGGGTAGATTTCAATTAATTCGAAGATGCATTCATATCCCAGGAGAATCAAAACAATCTAAGCAAAGGTTCAAGCATATATCTTTCCTCGATACATCATCGAGATAACGATCTAAGCAAAGGTTCAAGCATATCTCTTTCCTCGATACATCATTGAGAAAACAACCTAAGCAGATATTCGAGCACATCATTTTCCCCGCGTTCATCACCCAAGATTGAGGAATCAATAAAAATAAAGTCCAAGACACCCTTCTTCCTCAATCAAGATCGAAGAAATGATGAAGATGAAGCTTACAACAATCAACATGGTAGTCACAAATTTTCGAAAGCAAAAGCAAAAAAAAAAAAGAAATTCAAAAAATATAGAGAAATACCGCTAAGTCAAAGCAAATCAATACTTGACTTAGGTAAAAATTAAAGCATCCCAATGGATCTAAGAAAAGAATTTAAAAAAATTGGTCCATGCAAAAATAAGGGATTGAAAATAATAAATTGAAGAACAATCTTGTGACTGCCACCTTAAGAACCATCAAGGCTTCTCATCAATGCTTGGATCTTATCAATGGTTAGATCTTATTAATGCTTATATCTTATCAATTCTTTTCATCGACTCTTGGATCTTTGCCTACGCTTCTCATCATCTGCGCGACTACAAAACTTCTCTTGGGGATTAAACACATCCGTTGGATTAATTGAACTTAGGATTGGAGAACATCAAGGAGAATGGGGTGGGCTAAATTAATTTTGAGCCTTATATCTTTTGTTTCTTAAACCACGAACCATGGCCACGTTACAACCTTTAAAAGTCCTAATTGAGGCTAGGTTCACTATGAAAACATATTCAGCAAGATTTGTTTGTTAAAATCATTTCTAACTACTTCGCTTCTTCGAATATTCATCTTCTAATCTTCCATTTCTTTTCAAATAATCCATTTCAAGAACGTGCATGTGCATCAAACAGAATTACTTTTTCGAAATGTACAATTTTATCTACGAATCAATACTTAGCATCAAAGAGATTTCAAGAAGGTCTGATCAAAGGCCATCCTTTCCAAGAAGCTCCTAACTGGGGAAAAAGCATCTAAGGGGATCCCTATAAACAAGGGCATATACTAATGATCATATGGGTATATCACATGAAGATATTGTTGACAAGAGGTGAGCATTCCGAGGTTCAATCAATTTGGATCAAATTTCAAAGCATTGTTCAATTAGGGGCATACCCTTCAAAGAAACATTCCTTAGTCAAGTCATATCACAACAGGGTATGACTTTGTTTCCTCATGTTAACATGTTTCTCAAGGAATTGATGATCAGGGGAAGTTTTCCAAAAATTAAATGTTGGGGCAGTGCGTATCAAGTTCATCCTACTGCACGTAGGATCCAAATTCTTCAAGCAACTTCGAGTACAAACTTTTCAAAGCTTCAAATACTTGGGGCAACCTATGACAAGTTCATGGCAAGGTCTAAGGTCCTTCTAAGGATACTTCCTCCAGATCTGGAGATTGAGGGGCATGTCTTTCAAAATTCAAATGTTGGGGCAAACCACTGCGAGGCTCGATCAAAAAAGAAGTTGATACAAAAGGGTCCATCAAAGCCAAGCATTTTTCAGGAGTCTTTTAATCAGGGGCATAATGCAAAATATTGGGGTCATTCACATTATGATCAAAATTTTCCAAGCTCATATTAAAGATAATCTCTTCCAGGACCCTACCAACAAATTAGGAAAAATAGTCCATACAAAAGCAAGCTCTCTTCATACTTTCACAAACCTCCGGTGGATCTCTCTTCTACGTCAGTAATCTTCGAGTTCGAAACAAGTATCAGGTAATAATGCAAACACAACACTTAACCATCATGTGACAAGCAACCTTATTTCATAACCAAACCTCTATGATTTAATCATCCATGACCCATCATAGGGGAACCATAAAAAAACATTCAAATCATAATCATAAAGCATAAGGTTGCATAAATCATGCATTAGGGCTCCTAGATCCAAAACCAAGTCACACTATCATCTCATCCATCCAGCATTCCAACATCATGGGTCGAGCGTATCTCAAAAATCCCAACTACACATTCACATTTCAAAGCTCAACTACGCACTCGCATTTCAAAATACAACATCCACTTACACATATCCAATTCGTTCATCACATGCATCAATCAATCATCACATCACATACACCAATTAATCATTACACTTCATGCATCAATCAAATTTTCACAACATGAAACCTCATTTTTATGTGAAGACAATCATCTTTGTCAATCAAAGCCATAAATTCTACATTGAATCTCGGTAGTAGATTCCTTGGAAATCTCGGAAGTAGATTTCCCGTTAAGAGCCTCACATTATGCATATACATCATGAATGACATCTTTCAAACTTTGAATTTTCTTAGGGTTCATCGTTAGCAGGCTTATCTGTGCGAACTATTAGTTGAAATTTTAAAGCAATTTTGGGGTTTATTTTCTTCATGTTGATAATGGTTGAGACGACACGACCAATATCATCATGAATTTTGGGGTTTATTTTCTTCATGTTGATAATGGTTGAGACGACACGACCAATATCATCATGAATTTGGGGTTCATTTTCTTCATGTTGATAATGGTTGAGACGACATGACCAATATCATCATGAATTTGGGGTTCATTTTCTTCATGTTGATAATGGTTGACACGATACGACCAATATCATCATGAATTTGGGGTTCATTTTCTTCATGTTGATAATGGTTGAGACGACACGACCAATATCATCATGAATTTGGGGTTCATTTTCTTCATGTTGATAATGGTTGAGACGACACGACCAATATCATCATGAATTTGAGGTTCATTTTCTTCATGTTGATAATTGTTGAGACGACACGACCAATATCATCATGAATTTGGGGTTCATTTTCTTCATGTTGATGATGGTCGAGACGACACGTCCAATATCATCATGAATTTGGGGTTCATTTTCTTCAAGTTGATAATGGTTGAGACGAAACGACCAATATCATCATGAATTTGGGGTTCATTTTCTTCATGTTGATAATGGTTGAGACGACACGACCAATATCATCATGAATTTGGGGTTCATTTTCTTCATGTTGATAATGATTGAGACGACATGACCAATATCATCATGAATTTGGGGTTCATTTTCTTCATGTTGATAATGGTTGAGACGACACGACCAATATCATCATGAATTTGGGGTTCATTTTCTTCATGTTGATAATGGTTGAGATGACACGACCAATATCATCATGAATTAGGGGTTCATTTTCTTCATGTTGATAATGGTCGAGATGACACGACCAATATAATCATGAATTTGGGGTTCATTTTCTTCATGTTGATAATGGTTGAGAGGACACGACCAATATCATCATGAATTTGGGGTTCATTTCCTTCATGTTGATAATGGTTGAGACGACACGACCAATATCATCATGAATTTGGGGTTTATTTTCTTTACGTTGACGATCATGGTTGAGACGACACAACTAACCTCATCAGTGAACTTTGGGTTCCATCGCTTCAAATCTAGCATATTGCATTTGGTTATCGAATCTTGGTTGAGGGCTGACGCAATTAACATCGTCATTCCAAGTTCCAAATATCTGGTTTTAAACTTTTTCAATTATCTATCCCCTAGTTTGTGATAGATACGCGAATCTTCAAGGTTATATTATTCACCCCTAGGTTGCGGTGGATAACGTAAGCCCATCCCTGTTGTCTTTTATCCCCTAGGTTATGATAAATGCACAGGTTCATCCTCATACTATTTACTTCCTAGGTTGTAGTAAACATAACTAAATTTGTGTAAATTCATTGCATCAGTCTCCATGCAACAATGCGTTATCAAGCTTTATGTTATTCATCCCCTGGGTTGCGATGGATAACGTAAGCCCACCCCTTTTGTCTTTTATCCCCTAGATTGTGATAAATGCACAGGTTCATCCTCGTACTATTTACTCCCTAGGTTATAGTAAACATAATGAAATATGTGTAATCTATTGCATCAGTCTCAATGCAGCAATGTGTTATCAAACTTTGTTTTATTCGTCCCCTAGGTTGCAATGAATATACAAAATCTGCGTCACAAACTTACTATATCAGTCTCCTAGCATTAGTAAATCAGCTTTTTAAACTAGTACCATTTACCTCCTAGGTTATGGTAAATAAGCAAAATCTTACAATCTCTCAGATACCGACGAGTTATCTGCGTTGTCGAGTCTTGATTCTAACCCACTTTGGTCCAAACACTGGTAAGATGATACATCATCATCTATGCCTATTATTCACACTCATAAGAATGTTGTACAACGTATTCTTATATTAGCTCGGATAAATCTTGGGTTTTTTTCAATATTTAATAAACTTCTGATTAAACGCGCGAGATCTGCGTATTCTCGCATTATTCAATCGAAAGATGATTAAATAGGGGAAACTGTCATACCCCAAATTTGCGCGCCCTTTATTTCTACAATAAAAAAATTATTTTAAACCTGGTTTTAAATAATATTATTTGATTTTTATTCGTTCTCAAGTCCAGTTAAAAATATAAAATTTATTTCAAATTATTTGTATTTTTAAATAACAAATACTTGCTCATCATCATGTACTTTCGATTGGCTTTTTATTTTGAATAAGTAACATAGCACAATTGCTTAGGAATGAAGCTTGTAAATATAAGGTCGCGGGTTTGAATCTCATCTTTGACATTCTAATTTCTTTTTTTTTTTACTAACTTTAAGTTTTCTTTTATTTCTTTATTAGAAAAAATCACAAAGAAGGCAAAATTGAATTTTTTTTTTAATCATTTAATATTAATTTTCGTTTTTCATTTTTTATTTTCGTATTTTCTAATTAATGAAATTTCAAAAAAATAGTTTTTTTTTACATTTTTCGATTTTTATTCTAAATATAACCAAAAAATTATAAAATAAAAAAAGATTTTAAAGGATTTTAAAAATATTGTAATTTAGGATAGTTTTTATTTTTAGGAAGAAATCAATATAATTGATTAAAAATTTGAAATTAAATTAAATTTGATTTTAATTTTAGTTAATTATTTGATTATTACCTTTTTTATTTAACTTAATATTTTGTTATAAATAGAGGACAATTCATTCACAATTTGGACACACAAACAACTCACCAAGAATAGCATGCACAATATCCAGAAATATCAACATATTTCCACAAAATTCTTGCATTTTCTTATAATTTTTGTTCTTAGTTGATTCTAGGGTTGTTGTCTATATCAGACAATAACTGTTTTTGGCCAATGATTTTATATGAGACCTCCTTTTATTTTCAAGTTTTTTTCTTCTAATTTTAATTTATTTTTTGTTTTAGAAAAAAACCAAATGATAATGCTGATGATTGTTTTCTTTTAGTTATATTTTTCTTATTAATAATTTGTTCCATAGGCTGAACATTCACATAATATGTTACTGTCTTCATTTTTTTACTTTGCAACAACTATCCACACGTACAATAACACCATCTTTTTACTCCCTCTCACTCATGATAATAAGAAGCATCATAGTTGTATATAAAATTGTATAAATATTTTTCTCATTGTTATATTCCATCACCATATTCATAATTCACATTCTATATTGATTTCAATTACCTTCCATAGAATTTTACTTTTTTTCCAATTTTATATATCCTTTCACATGCTAACACTAATAACTTTTTACTTTCGACACAAAAATTCTGTACAATTTTCTACACTAACACAATACACAATAATTCATGGTACATATTACACCACATACAAACCTAACAATTTCTCCCAAGACTAATTTTCATTCACATCATGTTCACAATATCTCACACTCAGTACACCAATACCGTTCACTCATCAAATTACTCACTTGTTCATGTCACTACACATATAAATCACCATTTTCAAATATGCACGAACAGTTGATAACAACAACACAAAGATTTGGGATCAAAACACAACAATTTCAAATTCGGTAGAAAAGAAAAGAATGATTTTCAATAACAACAATATTGTGTTGTTTCTTTTTTTATTTCTCATTGCAGGGCAACAACCAATAAATAGAAATTACAAAATTCTGAATAAAAAGAGAAATAAAAATTATCGTGAAAGACTCGGTTCTGACGAGATCCATCTGGTACTAGTATTTGTTTATATCTCATGTTTTATTTTATTCATTAACATATTAGTGTTAATATAATAATATTTCTATGTATTGTATTTTTATGATTTCTTCGGGTAATGGCATGTTTAGTTTTTTTTATTCTTTCATGTATGACAAATATAATTCAAAAAGCTCTTTTTTATTTAATTAGTTTATTTATTCATTTAGAGTAATTAAATCACCGATGTGGTATATTTAAACTTTTTCTTTATTCAAATTAATTCAAAATAGCATTCCCACAATTTTACCACTATAATATAATTTGTACCTCCAACTAATTTATTTTATTTATTATTGTCTTTTTATAAATTTATTGCTATATTTTTTTTTTGTATTTATATATTTATATATATTTATATATTTGTATTTTTATGACATTATATTAGTATTTGTTATTATAAATAATTAATTATTTTAAACTCACTCAAAATATGATATTATTTATTTATAATAAATCATATCTTTTAACCATGTATTTAAAAACTTTTCTCACCATATAAATTAACTTAATATTTTACATCAAAATATTAAAACCTGTTCGATTCACCGAATTACTACATCCATAAGCGACACGTGGCCATTATCTGGCCACGTGACGAGGAGGCTATATCAGACTCCTTTGCTCTACGTATAAAAAATATACATAAACAAACACCAAATAATTTTTTTGTGATAAATTAATTCAATGTTGATTTTCAAAAAAAAGAATACGAATATATTTGGGTCAATTGTGCACTTGGTCTAAGCAAACTCCGCTATTCACACTCTTAGACTACGTATGCGGAAGATTCAAATATATTTCGCAATCTATAAAAAAACCCCAACCAACCCCGTGAACTACGAAACGGGACTCTGATTCCTCCTAAGGAGGATACGTAGGCATACGATCAAAAATCATTGCGAGTCCCCCTAACTAAAATTCAAACCCATTTCCCTTATTATTAATAATTACCCTATTTCTTAAAAATAATGCTTCTAAACCTAGTATCCTTGTGAACAAGGTAGATAAGGGGTGCCTAACACCTTCCCTTCGTCTAGAACCGAGTCCAAATCTAGAATCTCTGAATTTTAGGGTTATTCCTTTATACTCCCTTCCTTTAGGATAAAAAATAAGGGTGGCGACTCTATCTAAAAACCAGTTGCAACAGCTGGCGACTCTGCTGGGGACCCAACCCTAGGTTTAGAAGCCTCAACTTTAGGTTTTAGGGTTTTTATTTATTTTTGGGTTTTATTCTTTCCTGTTTAATTATTTATTTTCTTGCTTATTTTTTATTATTCATTATACTTATATATCTGTGGTGGGATTTATAATTTTGCAAAAAAAATAATTCTCAAAAGCCTTAGAAAGAAGGTTCATCTATTAGCCAAGGGGTTACATCAACCCTATGAGTTTATGTGACGACTTTGCCTAGAGTCGGTGGAACTCCACAAAAGGAATACCTCTCGAGAGACATCCTCTTGGGAAGTAGGACTTTGGAATGATACCTATGACTCTTTGTACGACCTTTAAACCAGAAACTCATGATAAGACCTTTGATGACCTAGAGACGAAATTTTCGGTCTGTAAAGAGACTCTGCTTAAGGGAGGCCCTTATGCATTTCCCTCTAGTGTCATTCATGATACCCTTAAGAAAGCTACCTTATAGGGAGGGTAGAATATCCGCAGTCCAATACTAAGAATCTACCTTCTAAGGATACCATTCACAAATCCCACTACAATCTACAAATCCGCAAGGGTTATCCCTTCATCCACTACTATCGTTAGGGCTTCCGTCTATATCAGCATTCCTATCCTGTAGGGACTCCGCGTAGTCTTTCATTGGCCATAATCCTTAAGGAGTTCTTTCCTGTCTCAATTTCTGAGTCAGTGTAGGGTATCATCGCATCAAACCTGAATAGAGTACCCCTACGTCTACCCTTATACTACGTCCACATCGCATTGCATATCCATGGATTTTTTTTAATATTCCATACCCAAGCATATTCATACCTTTTCATTTTCATCCATCTCATAAAACTCATATCTCTCCCACTCGCAGAGAAATTTCAACCATAACCCAATAAGGTGATTCCCAGATACTCAGAGCAAACTCAAGATAGATCACGAAGCAAGTGTAAAGTTAGCTACAACAATGGAGGAAGGTCAACAAGCCATGACTGAGGACGTCATTACACCTCAAGGAGACACTCAAGCTCGACCTCATCCTGTACAAGCTGCCATGGAGAACCTTGATGTGCAAGCACACGCCATTTTCCGAGACGGATATACTCCATCCCATGAATCAATTGAGTATCATCAATTTGCATTCCCTACGCCAAAACCTCAAGGGGAAAACTTGACCATGAATACTAAAGAATTCCAAAATCTTGAGGACGCCAAAAGATATTGCATACTAGAAGAGAGGATTAACGCCATAGAAGGATAGGACACTCATGGCTTTGATGTTTCTGCCTTATGTTTGGTTGAAGACGTGGTATTTCCTCTGAAATTTAAGATGCCAGATTTTGAAAAGTACAAAGGGTCTAGTTTCCCTAAGACCCATTTGAAGATGTATGTTAGGAAGATGGCAGCATACCCACGCGACAACAAATTGCTTATCCATTGTTTTCAAGACAGCCTTAGTGGAGTATCATTAGAATGGTATACACAATTGGAAAGAAACCACGTTCCCACATGGAATGACTTGGCTGTAGAATTTCAGAGGCATTATCAATACAACACCGGCATGGCTCCAAGTCGCACGCAACTGCAAGATTTATCTCAGAGGAGCAACGGATCCTTCAAAGAATACACACAGAGATGGAGGGAGCTGGCTGCTCGAGTACAACCGCCTTTATTAGATAAGGAGTTAATAGACATGTTCATGTGTACTCTACAAGGCCAGTATTATGAAGAAATGTTGGGCAGTATATCATCACGCTCTTCTGACCTAGTAATAGTTAGGGAGCACATCGAGAATGGCATCAAGACTGGAAAAATCCAGAGCATCTCGAGTGACTCGACTAGTGTATCCCTTAGATATTTTCAAGTGGGAGAAGAAAATGAAACAAGTGCGATATGGGAAAGTTATCAATATCCCGAAACCCCGTCTCCTGTGCCTTATCATCAATATTCATGTGCAGTAGATGCTCAGTGCCAACAACCATCCTCTGGTCTTTAACACCAGCATCTATGACCTATACCACATAACCAGCAGATTAAGATTTCACCTCAACATCGATGTCAGAATCGACAGGCTCAGAATCGAAACAATCATCATCAACGCCTAAATCAGAATAGGTATCCAAACAGCCAAAAAGGGGAAAATTGCCGGTTTGACCCGATCCCTATGACATACAGTCAATTTTGGTCATATCTGGTCCAAAATTCAGCAATGACCCCTAGACAAACTAGACCCATGAAGTCTTCATTTCCTCCCTGGTACAACTCATATGTTCAATGTGAGTTTCATGATGGTTTAGCGGGGCATTCAATTGAAGAATGAAATTCATTCAAAGAAGCGGTGCAAGAGATGATTGATAATAATCAATTAACTTTTGACGAAGATGGTTCGCATATGGTGGAAAATCCCTTGCCCTGATTGGTGGATCATTACATAAGATTATCTCCAGGATAATTAGGCTTTATCATTTCAAATTGTAATTTCTTTTTTGCTAAATGTTATTTGTTATAAACTTTGTACTCTTTGGTCAAGTAATTTTAATAAAATAAGCATGCATGTTTTTGAAATCGATTCATTCCACGAATAATCAACGACTTTCCATTTCACTCTTCTTTTCCATTTTTAAATTAACAAACTTCGATAGAGAATGATGAAAATACAAAAATAATCGAATTTTGCTGATGTATGCTTTTTAATAGTAAGGCTTAGCTGATGATATAAGGCATTGTTTCAATTTCTAAACAATGGAGAAATAAGGAGTTAATCCGTAGTCAACCCCCTCGAGCCAGAAGTTAGAGTTCTTTCTATTCTCTAAAAAACCCTTAATCTTAACAAGGTGCAGGGTAGATTTCAATTAATTCGAAGATGCATTCATATCCCAGGAGAATCAAAACAATCTAAGCAAAGGTTCAAGCATATATCTTTCCTCGATACATCATCGAGATAACGATCTAAGCAAAGGTTCAAGCATATCTCTTTCCTCGATACATCATTGAGAAAACAACCTAAGCAGATATTCGAGCACATCATTTTCCCCGCGTTCATCACCCAAGATTGAGGAATCAATAAAAATAAAGTCCAAGACACCCTTCTTCCTCAATCAAGATCGAAGAAATGATGAAGATGAAGCTTACAACAATCAACATGGTAGTCACAAATTTTCGAAAGCAAAAGCAAAAAAAAAAAAGAAATTCAAAAAATATAGAGAAATACCGCTAAGTCAAAGCAAATCAATACTTGACTTAGGTAAAAATTAAAGCATCCCAATGGATCTAAGAAAAGAATTTAAAAAAATTGGTCCATGCAAAAATAAGGGATTGAAAATAATAAATTGAAGAACAATCTTGTGACTGCCACCTTAAGAACCATCAAGGCTTCTCATCAATGCTTGGATCTTATCAATGGTTAGATCTTATTAATGCTTATATCTTATCAATTCTTTTCATCGACTCTTGGATCTTTGCCTACGCTTCTCATCATCTGCGCGACTACAAAACTTCTCTTGGGGATTAAACACATCCGTTGGATTAATTGAACTTAGGATTGGAGAACATCAAGGAGAATGGGGTGGGCTAAATTAATTTTGAGCCTTATATCTTTTGTTTCTTAAACCACGAACCATGGCCACGTTACAACCTTTAAAAGTCCTAATTGAGGCTAGGTTCACTATGAAAACATATTCAGCAAGATTTGTTTGTTAAAATCATTTCTAACTACTTCGCTTCTTCGAATATTCATCTTCTAATCTTCCATTTCTTTTCAAATAATCCATTTCAAGAACGTGCATGTGCATCAAACAGAATTACTTTTTCGAAATGTACAATTTTATCTTCGAATCAATACTTAGCATCAAAGAGATTTCAAAAAGGTCTGATCAAAGGCCATCCTTTCCAAGAAGCTCCTAACTGGGGAAAAAGCATCTAAGGGGATCCCTATAAACAAGGGCATATACTAATGATCATATGGGTATATCACATGAAGATATTGTTGACAAGAGGTGAGCATTCCGAGGTTCAATCAATTTGGATCAAATTTCAAAGCATTGTTCAATTAGGGGCATACCCTTCAAAGAAACATTCCTTAGTCAAGTCATATCACAACAGGGTATGACTTTGTTTCCTCATGTTAACATGTTTCTCAAGGAATTGATGATCAGGGGAAGTTTTCCAAAAATTAAATGTTAGGGCAGTGCGTATCAAGTTCATCCTACTGCACGTAGGATCCAAATTCTTCAAGCAACTTCGAGTACAAACTTTTCAAAGCTTCAAATACTTGGGGCAACCTATGACAAGTTCATGGCAAGGTCTAAGGTCCTTCTAAGGATACTTCCTCCAGATCTGGAGATTGAGGGGCATGTCTTTCAAAATTCAAATGTTGGGGCAAACCACTGCGAGGCTCGATCAAAAAAGAAGTTGATACAAAAGGGTCCATCAAAGCCAAGCATTTTTCAGGAGTCTTTTAATCAGGGGCATAATGCAAAATATTGGGGTCATTCACATTATGATCAAAATTTTTCCAAGCTCATATTAAAGATAATCTCTTCCAGGACCCTACCAACAAATTAGGAAAAATAGTCCATACAAAAGCAAGCTCTCTTCATACTTTCACAAACCTCCGGTGGATCTCTCTTCTACGTCAGTAATCTTCGAGTTCGAAACAAGTATCAGATAATAATGCAAACACAACACTTAACCATCATGTGACAAGCAACCTTATTTCATAACCAAACCTCTATGATTTAATCATCCATGACCCATCATAGGGGAACCATAAAAAAAACATTCAAATCATAATCATAAAGCATAAGGTTGCATAAATCATGCATTAGGGCTCCTAGATCCAAAACCAAGTCACACTATCATCTCATCCATCCAGCATTCCAACATCATGGGTCGAGCGTATCTCAAAAATCCCAACTACACATTCGCATTTCAAAGCTCAACTACGCACTCGCATTTCAAAATACAACATCCACTTACACATATCCAAGTCGTTCATCACATGCATCAATCAATCATCACATCACATACACCAATCAATCATTACACTTCATGCATCAATCAAATTTTCACAACATGAAACCTCATTTTTATGTGAAGACAATCATCTTTGTCAATCAAAGCCACAAATTCTACATTGAATCTCGGTAGTAGATTCCTTGGAAATCTCGGAAGTAGATTTCCCGTTAAGAGCCTCACATTATGCATATACATCATGAATGACATCTTTCAAACTTTGAATTTTCTTAGGGTTCATCGTTAGCAGGCTTATCTGTGCGAACTATTAGTTCAAATTTTAAAGCAATTTTGGGGTTTATTTTCTTCATGTTGATAATGGTTGAGACGACACGACCAATATCATCTTGAATTTTGGGGTTTATTTTCTTCATGTTGATAATGGTTGAGACGACACGACCAATATCATCATGAATTTGGGGTTCATTTTCTTCATGTTGATAATGGTTGAGACGACATGACCAATATCATCATGAATTTGGGGTTCATTTTCTTCATGTTGATAATGGTTGACACGATACGACCAATATCATCATGAATTTAGGGTTCATTTTCTTCATGTTGATAATGGTTGAGACGACACGACCAATATCATCATGAATTTGGGGTTCATTTTCTTCATGTTGATAATGGTTGAGACGACACGACCAATATCATCATGAATTTGAGGTTCATTTTCTTCATGTTGATAATTGTTGAGACGACACGACCAATATCATCATGAATTTGGGGTTCATTTTCTTCATGTTGATGATGGTCGAGACGACACGACCAATATCATCATGAATTTGGGGTTCATTTTCTTCATGTTGATAATGGTTGAGACGACACGACCAATATCATCATGAATTTGGGGTTCATTTTCTTCATGTTGATAATGGTTGAGACGACACGACCAATATCATCATGAATTTGGGGTTCATTTTCTTCATGTTGATAATGGTTGAGACGACACGACCAATATCATCATGAATTTTGGGTTCATTTTCTTCATGTTGATAATGGTTGAGACGACACGACCAATATCATCATGAATTTGGGGTTTATTTTCTTCATGTTGATAATGGTTGAGACAACACGACCAATATCATCATGAATTAGGGGTTCATTTTCTTCATGTTGATAATGGTCGAGATGACACGACCAATATAATCATGAATTTGGGGTTCATTTTCTTCATGTTGATAATGGTTGAGAGGACACGACCAATATCATCATGAATTTGGGGTTCATTTCCTTCATGTTGATAATGGTTGAGACGACACGACCAATATCATCATGAATTTGGGGTTTATTTTCTTTATGTTGACGATCATGGTTGAGACGACACAACTAACCTCATCAGTGAACTTTGGGTTCCATCGCTTCAAATCTAGCATATTGCATTTGGTTATCGAATCTTGGTTGAGGGCTGACACAATTAACATCGTCATTCTAAGTTCCAAATATCTGGTTTTAAACTTTTTCAATTATCTATCCCCTAGTTTGTGATAGATACGCGAATCTTCAAGGTTATATTATTCACCCCTAGGTTGCGGTGGATAACGTAAGCCCATCCCTGTTGTCTTTTATCCCCTAGGTTGTGATAAATGCACAGGTTCATCCTCGTACTATTTACTCCCTAGGTTATAGTAAACATAACTAAATTTGTGTAAATTCATTGCATCAGTCTCCATGCAACAATGCGTTATCAAGCTTTATGTTATTCATCCCCTGGGTTGCGATGGATAACGTAAGCCCACCCCTTTTGTCTTTTATCCCCTAGATTGTGATAAATGCACAGGTTCATCCTCATACTATTTACTCCCTAGGTTATAGTAAACATAATGAAATATGTGTAATCTATTGCATCAGTTTCCATGCAGCAATGTGTTATCAAACTTTGTTTTATTCGTCCCCTAGGTTGCAATGAATATACAAAATCTACGTCACAAACTTACTATATCAGTCTCCTAGCATTAGTAAATCAGCTTTTTAAACTAGTACCATTTACCTCCTAGGTTATGGTAAATAAGTAAAATCTTACAATCTCTCAGATACTGACGAGTTATCTGCGTTGTCGAGTCTTGATTCTAACCCACTTTCCAAACACTGGTAAGATGATACATCATCATCTATGCCTATTATTCACACTCATAAGAATGTTGTACAACGTATTCTTATATTAGCTCGGATAAATCTTGGGTTTTTTTCAATATTTAATAAACTTCTGATTAAACGCGCGAGATCTGCGTATTCTCGCATTATTCAATCGAAAGATGATTAAATAGGGGAAACTGTCATACCCCAAATTTGCGCGCCCTTTATTTCTACAATAAAAAAATTATTTTAAACCTGGTTTTAAATAATATTATTTGATTTTTATTCGTTCTCAAGTCCAATTAAAAATATAAAATTTATTTCAAATTATTTGTATTTTTAAATAACAAATACTTGCTCATCTTCATGTACTTTCGATTGGCTTTTTATTTTGAATAAGTAACATAGCACAATTGCTAAGGAATGAAGCTTGTAAATATAAGGCCGCGGGTTTGAATCTCATCTTTGACATTCTAATTTCTTTTTTTTTACTAACTTTAAGTTTTCTTTTATTTCTTTATTAGAAAAAATCACAAAGAAGGCAAAATTGAATATTTTTTTAATCATTTAATATTAATTTTCGTTTTTCATTTTTTATTTTCGTATTTTCTAATTAATGAAATTTCAAAAAAATAGTTTTTTTTTTTACATTTTTCAATTTTTATTCTAAATATAACCAAAAAATTATAAAATAAAAAAAGATTTTAAAGGATTTTAAAAATATTGTAATTTAGGATAGTTTTTATTTTTAGGAAGAAATCAATATAATTGATTAAAAATTTGAAATTAAATTAAATTTGATTTTAATTTTAGTTAATTATTTGATTATTACCTTTTTTATTTAACTTAATATTTTGTTATAAATAGAGGACAATTCATTCACAATTTGGACACACAAACAACTCACCAAGAATAACATGCACAATATCCAGAAATATCAACATTCATCCACAAAATTCTTGCATTTTCTTATAATTTTTGTTCTTAGTTGATTCTAGGGTTGTTGTCTATATCAGACAACAACTGTTTTTGGCCAATGATTTTATATGAGGCCTCCTTTTATTTTCAAGTTTTTTTCTTCTAATTTTAATTTATTTTTTGTTTTAGAAAAAAACCAAATGATAATGCTGATGATTGTTTTCTTTTAGTTATATTTTTCTTATTAATAATTTGTTCCATAGGCTGAACATTCACATAATATGTTACTGCCTTCATTTTTTTACTTTGCAACAACTATCCACACGTACAATAACACAATCTTTTTACTCCCTCTCACTCATGATAATAAGAAGCATCATAGTTGTATATAAAATTGTATAAATATTTTTCTCATTGTTATAGTCCATCACCATATTCATAATTCACATTCTATATTGATTTCAATTACCTTCCATAGAATTTTACTTTTTATCCAATTTTATATATCCTTTCACATGCTAACACTAATAACTTTTTACTTTCGACACAAATTCTGTACAATTTTCTACACTAACACAATACACAATAATTCATGGTACATATTACACCACATACAAACCTAACAATTTCTCCCAAGACTAATTTTCATTCACATCATGTTCACAATATCTCACACTCAGTACACCAATGCCGTTCACTCATCAAATTACTCACTTGTTCATGTCACTACACATATAAATCACCATTTTCAAATATGCACGAACAGTTGATAACAACAACACAAAGATTTGGGATCAAAACACAACAATTTCAAATTCGGTAGAAAAGAAAAGAATGATTTTCAATAACAACAATATTGTGTTGTTTCTTTTTTTCTTTCTCATTGCAGGGCAACAACCAATAAATAAATTCTGAATAAAAAGAGAAAGAAAAATTATCGTGAAAGACTCGGTTCTGACAAGATCCATCTGGTACTAGTATTTGTTTATATCTCATGTTTTATTTTATTCATTAACATATTAGTGTTAATATAATAATATTTCTATGTATTGTATTTTTATGATTTCTTCGGGTAATGGCATGTTTAGTTTTTTTTTATTCTTTCATGTATGACAAATATAATTCAAAAAGCTCTTTTTTATTTAATTAGTTTATTTATTCATTTAGAGTAATTAAATCACCGATTTGGTATATTTAAACTTTTTCTTTATTCAAATTAATTCAAAATAGCATTCCCACAATTTTACTACTATAATATAATTTGTACCTCCAACTAATTTATTTTATTTATTATTGTCTTTTTATAAATTTATTGCTATATTTTTTTTTGTATTTATATATTTATATATATTTATATATTTGTATTTTTATGACATTATATTAGTATTTGTTATTATAAATAATTAATTATTTTAAACTCACTCAAAATATGATATTATTTATTTATAATAAATCATATCTTTTAACCATGTATTTAAAAACTTTTCTCACCATATAAATTAACTTAATATTTTACATCAAAATATTAAAACCTGTTCGATTCACCGAATTACTACATCCGTAAGCGACACGTGGCCATTATCTGGCCACGTGACGAGGAGGCTATATCAGACTCCTTTGCTCTACGTATAAAAAATATACATAAACAAACACCAAATAATTTTTTTGTGATAAATTAATTCAATGTTGATTTTCGAAAAAAAGAATACGAATATATTTGGGTCAATTGTGCACTTGGTCTAAGCAAACTCCGCTATTCACACTCTTAGACTACGTATGCGGAAGATTCAAATATATTTCGCAATCTATAAAAAAACACCAACCAACCCCGTGAACTACGAAACGAGACTCTGATTCCTCCTAAGGAGGATACGTAGGCATACGATCAAAAATCGTTGCGAGTCCCCCTAACTAAAATTCAAACCCATTTCCCTTATTATTAATATTTACCCTATTTCTTAAAAATAATTCTTCTAAACCTAGTATCCTTGTGAACAAGGTAGATAAGGGGTGCCTAACACATTCCCTTCGTCTAGAACCGAGTCCAAATCTAGAATCTCTGACTTTTAGGGTTATTCCTTTATAATCCCTTCCTTTAGGATAAAAAATAAGGGTGGCGACTCTATCTAAAAACCAGTTGCAACAGCTGGCGACTCTGCTGGGGACCCAACCCTAGGTTTAGAAGCCTCAACTTTAGGTTTTAGGGTTTTTATTTATTTTTGGGTTTTATTCTTTCCTGTTTAATTATTTATTTTCTTGCTTATTTTTTATTATTCATTATACTTATATATCTGTGGTGGGATTTATAATTTTGCAAAAAAAATTATTCTCAAAAGCCTTAGAAAGAAGGTTCATCTATTAGCCAAGGGGTTACATCAACCCTATGAGTTTATGTGACGACTTTGCCTAGAGTCGGTGGAACTCCATAAAAGGAATACCTCTCGAGAGACATCCTCTTGGAAAGTAGGACTTTGGAATGATACCTATGACTCTTTGTACGACCTTTAAACCAGAAACTCATGATAAGACCTTTCATGACCTAGAGACGAAAGTTTCGGTCTGTAAAGAGACTCTGCTTAAGGGAGGCCCTTATGCCTTTCCCTCTAGTGTCATTCATGATACCCTTAAGAAAGCTACCTTATAGGGAGGGTAGAATATCCGCAGTCCAATACTAAGAATCTACCTTCTAAGGATACCATTCACAAATCCCACTACAATCTACAAATCCGCAAGGGTTATCCCTTCATCCACTACTATCGTTAGGGTTTCCGTCTATATCAGCATTCCTATCCTGTAGGGACTCCGCGTAGTCTTTCATTGGCCATAATCCTTAAGGAGTTCTTTCCTGTCTCAATTTCTGAGTCAGTGTAGGGTATCATCGCATCAAACCTGAATAGAGTACCCCTACGTCTACCCTTATACTACGTCCACATCGCATTGCATATCCATGGATTTTTTTTAATATTCCATACCCAAGCATATTCATACCTTTTCATTTTCATCCATCTCATAAAACTCATATCTCTCCCACTTGCAGAGAAATTTCAACCATAACCCAATAAGGTGATTCCCAAATACTCAGAGCAAACTCAAGATAGCTCACGAAGCAAGTGTAAAGTTAGCTACAACAATGGAAGAAGGTCAACAAGCCATGACTGAGGACGTCATTACACCTCAAGGAGACACTCAAGCTCGACCTCATCCTGTACAAGCTGCCATGGAGAACCTTGATGTGCAAGCACACGCCATTTTCCGAGACGGATATACTCCATCCCATGAATCAATTGAGTATCATCAATTTTCATTCCCTACGCCAAAACCTCAAGGGGAAAACTTGACCATGAATACTAAAGAATTCCAAAATCTTGAGGACGCCAAAAGATATTGCATACTAGAAGAGAGGCTTAACGCCATAGAAGGATAGGACACTCATGACTTTGATGTTTCTGCTTTATATTTGGTTAAAGACGTGGTATTTCCTCTGAAATTTAAGATGCCAGATTTCGAAAAGTACAAAGGGTCTAGTTGCCCTAAGACCCATTTGAAGATGTATGTTAGGAAGATGGCAACATACCCACACGACAACAAATTGCTTATCCATTGTTTTCAAGACAACCTTAGTGGAGTATCATTAGAATGGTATACACAATTGGAAAGAAACCACGTTCCAAAATGGAATGACTTGGCTGTAGAATTTCAGAGGCATTATCAATACAACACCGACATGGCTCCAAGTCGCACGCAACTGCAAGATTTATCTCAGAGGAGCAACGAATCCTTCAAAGAATACACACAGAGATGGAGGGAGCTGGCTTCTCGAGTACAACCGCCTTTATTGGATAAGGAGTTAATAGACATGTTCATGTGTACTCTACAAGGCCAGTTTTATGAAGAAATGTTGGGCAGTATATCATCACGCTTTTCTGACCTAGTAATAGTTAGGGAGCACATCGAGAATGGCATCAAGACTGGAAAAATCCAGAGCATCTCGAGTGACTCGACTAGTGTATCCCTTAGATATTTTCAAGTGGGAGAAGAAAATGAAACAAGTGCGATATGGGAAAGTTATCAATATCCCGAAACCCCGTCTCTTGTGCCTTATCATCAATATTCATGTGCAGTAGATGCTTAGTGCCAACAACCATCATCTGGTCTTTAACACCAGTATCTATGACCTATACCATATAACCAGCAGATTAAGATTTCACCTCAACATCGATGTCAGAATCGACAGGCTCAGAATCGAAACAATCATTATCAACGCCTAAATCAGCATAGGTATCCAAACAACCAAAAAGGGGAAAATTGCCGGTTTGACCCGATCCCTATGACATACAGTCAATTTTGGTCATATCTGGTCTAAAATTCAGCAATGACCCCTAGACAAACTAGACCCATGAAGTCTTCATTTCCTCCCTGGTACAACTCATATGTTCAATGTGAGTTTCATGATGGTTTAGCGGGGCATTCAATTGAAGAATGAAATTCATTCAAAGAAGCGGTGCAAGAGATGATTGATAATAATCAATTAACTTTTGAAGAAGATGGTTCGCATATGATGGAAAATCCCTTGCCCTGATTGGTGGATCATTACATAAGCTTATCTCCAGGATAATTAGGCTTTATCATTTCAAATTGTAATTTCTTTTTTGCTAAGTGTTATTTGTTATAAACTTTGTACTCTTTGGTCAAGTAATTTTAATAAAATAAGCATGCATGTTTTTGAAATCGATTCATTCCACGAATAATCAACGACTTTCCATTTCACTCTTCTTTTCCATTTTTAAATTAACAAACTTCGATGGAGAATGATGAAAATACAAAAATAATCGAATTTTGCTGATGTATGCTTTTTAATAGTAAGGCTTAGCTGATGATATAAGGCATTGTTTCAATTTCTAAACAATGGAGAAATAAGGAGTTAATCCGTAGTCAACCCCCTCGAGCCAGAAGTTAGAGTTCTTTCTATTCTCTAAAAAACCCTTAATCTTAACCAGGTGCAGGGTAGATTTCAATTAATTCGAAGATGCATTCATATCCCAGGAGAATCAAAACAATCTAAGCAAAGGTTCAAGCATATATCTTTCCTCGATACATCATCGAGATAACGGTCTAAGCAAAGGTTCAAGCATATCTCTTTCCTCGATACATCATTGAGAAAACAACCTAAGCAGATATTCGAGCACATCATTTTCCCCGCGTTCATCACCCAAGATTGAGGAATCAATAAAAATAAAGTCCAAGACACCTTTCTTCCTCAATCAAGATCGAAGAAATGATAAAGATGAAGCTTACAACAATCAACATGGTAGTCACAAATTTTCAAAAGCAAAAGCAAAAAAAAAAGAAATTCAAAAAATATAGAGAAATACCGCTAAGTCAAAGCAAATCAATACTTGACTTAGGTAAAAATTAAGGCATCCCAATGGATCTAAGAAAAGAATTTAAAAAAATTGGTCCATGCAAAAATAAGGGATTGAAAACAATAAATTGAAGAACAATCTTGTGACTGCCACCTTAAGAAACATCAAGGCTTCTCATCAATGCTTGGATCTTATCAATGCTTAGATCTTATTAATGCTTATATCTTATCAATTCTTTTCATCGGCTCTTGGATCTTTGCCTACGCTTCTCATCATCTGCGCGACTACAAAACTTCTCTTGGGGATTAAACACATCCGTTGGATTAATTGAACTTAGGATTGGAGAACATCAAGGAGAATGGGGTGGGATAAATTAATTTTGAGCCTTATATCTTTTGTTTCTTAAACCACGAACCATGGCCACGTTACAACCTTTAAAAGTCCTAATTGAGGCTAGGTTCACTATGAAAACATATTCAGCAAGATTTGTTTGTTAAAATCATTTCTAACTACTTCGCTTCTTCGAATATTCATCTTCTAATCTTCCATTTCTTTTCAAATAATCCATTTCAAGAACGTGCATGTGCATCAAACAGAATTACTTTTTCGAAATGTACAATTTTATCTACGAATCAATACTTAACATCAAAGAGATTTCAAGAAGGTCTGATCAAAGGCCATCCTTTCCAAGAAGCTCATAACTGGGAAAAAAGCATCTAAGGGGATCCCTATAAACAAGGGCATATACTAATGATCATATGGGTATATCACATGAAGATATTGTTGACAAGAGGTGAGAATTCCGAGGTTCAATCAATTTGGATCAAATTTCAAAGCATTGTTCAATTAGGGGCATACGCTTCAAAGAAACATTCCTTAGTCAAGTCATATCACAACAGGGTATGATTTTGTTTCCTCATGTTAACATGTTTCTCAAGGAATTGATGATCAGGGGAAGTTTTCCAAAAATTAAATGTTGGGGCAGTGCATATCAATTCATCCTACTGCACGTAGGATCCAAATTCTTCAAGCAACTTCGAGTACAAACTTTTCAAAGCTTCAAATACTTGGGGCAACCTATGACAAGTTCATGGCAAGGTCTAAGGTCCTTCTAAGGATACTTCCTCCAGATCTGGAGATTGAGGGGCATGTCTTTCAAAATTCAAATGTTGGGGCAAACCACTGCGAGGCTCGATCAAAAAAGAAGTTGATACAAAAGGGTCCATCAAAGCCAAGCATTTCTCAGGAGTCTTTTAATCAGGGGCATAATGCAAAATATTGGGGTCATTCACATTATGATCAAAATTTTTCCAAGCTCATATTAAAGATAATCTCTTCCAGGACCCTACCAACAAATTAGGAAAAACAGTCCATACAAAAGCAAGCTCTCTTCATACTTTCACAAACCTCCGATGGATCTCTCTTCTACGTCAGTAATCTTCGAGTTCGAAACAAGTATCAGGGAATAATGCAAACAAAACACTTAACCATCATGTGACAAGCAACCTTATTTCATAACCAAACCTCTATGATTTAATCATCCATGACCCATCATAGGGGAACCATAAAAAAAAACATTCAAATCATAATCATAAAGCATAAGGTTGCATAAATCATGCATTAGGGCTCCTAGATCCAAAACCAAGTCACACTATCATCTCATCCATCCAGCATTCCAACATCATGGGTCGAGCGTATCTCAAAAATCCCAACTACACATTCGCATTTCAAAGCTCAACTACGCACTCGCATTTCAAAATACAACATCCACTTACACATATCCAAGTCGTTCATCACATGCATCAATCAATCATCACATCACATACACCAATCAATCATTACACTTCATGCATCAATCAAATTTTCACATGAAACCTCATTTTTATGTGAAGACAATCATCTTTGTCAATCAAAGCTACAAATTCTACATTGAATCTCGGTAGTAGATTCCTTGGAAATCTCGGAAGTAGATTTCCCGTTAAGAGCCTCACATTATGCATATAAATCATGAATGGCATCTTTCAAACTTTGAATTTTCTTAGGGTTCATCGTTAGCAGGCTTATCTGTGCGAACTATTAGTTCAAATTTTAAAGCAATTTTGGGGTTTATTTTCTTCATGTTGATAATGGTTGAGACGACACGACCAATATCATCATGAATTTTGGGGTTTATTTTCTTCATGTTGATAATGGTTGAGACGACACGACCAATATCATCATGAATTTGGGGTTCATTTTCTTCATGTTGATAATGGTTGAGACGACATGACCAATATCATCATGAATTTGGGGTTCATTTTCTTCATGTTGATAATGGTTGACACGATACGACCAATATCATCATGAATTTGGGGTTCATTTTCTTCATGTTGATAATGGTTGAGACGACACGACCAATATCATCATGAATTTGGGGTTTATTTTCTTCATGTTGATAATGGTTGAGACGACACGACCAATATCATCATGAATTTGAGGTTCATTTTCTTCATGTTGATAATTGTTGAGACGACACGACCAATATCATCATGAATTTGGGGTTCATTTTCTTCATGTTGATGATGGTCGAGACGACACGACCAATATCATCATGAATTTGGGGTTCATTTTCTTCATGTTGATAATGGTTGAGACGACACGACCAATATCATCATGAATTTGGGGTTCATTTTCTTCATGTTGATAATGGTTGAGACGACACGACCAATATCATCATGAATTTTGGGTTCATTTTCTTCATGTTGATAATGGTTGAGATGACACGACCAATATCATCATGAATTTGGGGTTCATTTTCTTCATGTTGATAATGGTTGAGACGACACGACCAATATCATCATGAATTTGGGGTTCATTTTCTTCATGTTGATAATGGTTGAGACGACACGACCAATATAATCATGAATTAGGGGTTCATTTTCTTCATGTTGATAATGGTCGAGATGACACGACCAATATAATCATGAATTTGGGGTTCATTTTCTTCATGTTGATAATGGTTGAGAGGACACGACCAATATCATCATGAATTTGGGGTTCATTTCCTTCATGTTGATAATGGTTGAGACGACACGACCAATATCATCATGAATTTGGGGTTTATTTTCTTTACATTGACGATCATGGTTGAGACGACACAACTAACCTCATCAGTGAACTTTGGGTTCCATCGCTTCAAATCTAGCATATTGCATTTGGTTATTGAATCTTGGTTGAGGGCTGACGCAATTAACATCGTCATTCCAAGTTCCAAATATCTGGTTTTAAACTTTTTCAATTATCTATCCCCTAGTTTGTGATAGATACGCGAATCTTCAAGGTTATATTATTCACCCCTAGGTTGCGGTGGATAACGTAAGCCCATCCCTGTTGTCTTTTATCCCCTAGGTTCTGATAAATGCACAGGTTCATCCTCGTACTATTTACTCCCTAGGTTGTAGTAAACATAACTAAATTTGTGTAAATCCATTGCATCAGTCTCCATGCAACAATGTGTTATCAAGCTTTATGTTATTCATCCCCTGGGTTGCGATGGATAACGTAAGCCCACCCCTTTTGTCTTTTATCCCCTAGATTGTGATAAATGCACAGGTTCATCCTCGTACTATTTACTCCCTAGGTTATAGTAAACATAATGAAATATGTGTAATCTATTGCATCAGTCTCCATTGAGCAATGTGTTATCAAACTTTATTTTATTCGTCCCCTAGGTTGCGATGAATATACAAAATCTACGTCACAAACTTACTATATCAGTCTCCTAGCATTAGTAAATCAGCTTTTTAAACTAGTACCATTTACCTCCTAGGTTATGGTAAATAAGCAAAATCTTACAATCTAACAGATACCGACGAGTTATCTGCGTTGTCGAGTCTTGATTCTAACCCACTTTGGTCCAAACACTGGTAAGATGATACATCATCATCTATGCCTATTATTCACACTCATAAGAATGTTGTACAATGTATTCTTATATTAGCTCGGATAAATCTTGGGTTTTTTTCAATATTTAATAAACTTTCGATTAAACGCGAGAGATCTGTGTATTCTCGCATTATTCAATCGAAAGATGATTAAATAGGGGCAACTGTCATACCCCAAATTTGCGCGCCCTTTATTTCTACAATAAAAAAATTATTTTAAACCTGGTTTTAAATAATATTATTTGATTTTTATTCGTTCTCAAGTCCAGTTAAAAATATAAAATTTATTTCAAATTATTTGCATTTTTAAATAACAAATACTTGCTCATCTTCATGTACTTTCGATTGGCTTTTTATTTTGAATAAGTAACATAGCACAATTGCTAAGGAATGAAGCTTGTAAATATAAGGTCGCGGGTTTGAATCTCATCTTTGACATTCTAATTTCTTCTTTTTTTTACTAACTTTAAGTTTTCTTTTATTTCTTTATTAGAAAAAATCACAAAGAAGGCAAAATTGAATTTTTTTTAATCATTTAATATTAATTTTCGTTTTTCATTTTTTATTTTCTTATTTTCTAATTAATGAAATTTCAAAAAAATAGTTTTTTTTTACATTTTTCAATTTTTATTCTAAATATAACCAAAAAATTATAAAATAAAAAAAGATTTTAAAGGATTTTAAAAATATTGTAATTTAGGATAATTTTTATTTTTAGGAAGAAATCAATATAATTGATTAAAAATTTGAAATTAAATTAAATTTGATTTTAATTTTAGTTAATTATTTGATTATTACCTTTTTTATTTAACTTAATATTTTGTTATAAATAGAGGACAATTCATTCACAATTTGGACACACAAACAACTCACCAAGAATAGCATGCACAATATCCAGAAATATCAACATTCATCCTTAAAATTCTTGCATTTTCTTATAATTTTTGTTCTTAGTTGATTCTGGGGTTGTTGTCTATATTAGACAACAACTGTTTTTGGCCAATAATTTTATATGAGGCCTCCTTTTATTTTCAAGTTTTTTTTCTAATTTTAATTTATTTTTTGTTTTAGAAAAAAACTAAATGATAATGCTGAAGATTGTTTTTTTTTAGTTATATTTTTCTTATTAACAATTTGTTCCATAGGCTGAACATTCACATAATATGTTACTGCCTTCATTTTTTTACTTTGCAACAACTATCCACACGTACAATAACACCATCTTTTTACTCCCTCTCACTCATGATAATATGAAGAAGCATCATAGTAGTATATAAAATTGTATAAATATTTCTCTCATTGTTATATTCCATCACCATATTCATAATCCACATTCTATATTGATTTCAATTACCTTCCATAGAATTTTACTTTTTATCCAATTTTATATATCCTCTCACATGCTAACACTAACAACTTTTTACTTTCGACACAAAAATTCTCTACAATTTTCTACACTAACATAGTACACAATAATTCATGGTACATATTACACCACATACAAACCTAACAATTTCTCCCAAGACCAATTTCCATTCACATCATGTTCACAATATCTCACACTCAGTACACCACTACCGTTCACTCATCAAATTACTCACTTGTTCATGTCACTACATATATAAATCACCATTTTCAAATATGCACGAACAGTTGATAACAATAACACAAAGATTTGGGATCAAAACACAACAATTTCAAATTCGGTAGAAAAGAAAAGAATGATTTTCAATAACAACAATATTGTGTTGTTTCTTTTTTTTTTCTCATTGCAGGGCAACAACCAATAAATAGAAATTACAAAATTCTGAACAAAAAGAGAAAGAAAAATTATCGTGAAAGACTCGGTTCTGACGAGATCCATCTGGTACTAGTATTTGTTTATATCTCATGTTTTATTTTATTCATTAACATATTAGTGTTAATATAATAATATTTCTATGTATTGTATTTTTATGATTTCTTCGGGTAATGGCATGTTTAGTTTTTTTTATTCTTTCATGTATGACAAATATAATTGAAAAAACTCTTTTTTATTTAATTAGTTTATTTATTCATTTAGAGTAATTAAATCACCGATTTGGTATATTTAAACTTTTTCTTTATTTAAATTAATTCAAAATAGCATTCCCACAATTTTACAACTATAATATAATTTGTACCTCCAACAAATTTATTTTATTTATTATTGTCTTTTTATAAATTTATTGCTATATTTATTATTATTTTTTTTTGTATTTATATATTTATATATTTGTATTTTTATGACATTATATTAGTATTTGTTATTATAAATAATTAATTATTTTAAACTCACTCAAAATATGATATTATTTATTTATAATAAATCATATCTTTTAACCATGTATTTAAAAACTTTTCTCACCATATAAATTAACTTAATATTTTACATCAAAATATTAAAACCTGTTCGATTCACCGAATTACTACATCCGTAAGCGACACGTGTCCATTATCTGGCCACGTGACGAGGAGGCTATATCAGACTCCTTTTCTCTACGTATAAAAAATATACATAAACAAACACCAAATAATTTTTTTGTGATAAATTAATTCAATATTGATTTTCGAAAAAAAGAATACGAATATATTTGGGTCAATTGTGCACTTGGTCTAAGCAAACTCCACTATTCACACTCTTAGACTACGTATGCAGGAGATTCAAATATATTTCACAATCTATTAAAAAAAACCAACCAACCCCGTGAACTACGAAATGGGACTCTGATTCCTCCTAAGGAGGATACGTAGGCATACGATCAAAAATCGTTGCGAGTCCCCCTAACTAAAATTCAAACCCATTTCCCTTATTATTAATAATTACCATATTTCTTAAAAATAATTCTTCTAAACCTAGTATCCTTGTGAACAAGGTAGATAAGGGGTGCCTAACACCTTCCCTTCGTCTAGAACCGAGTCCAAATCTAGAATCTCTGACTTTTAGGGTTATTCCTTTATACTCCCTTCCTTTAGAATAAAAATTAAGGGTGGCGACTCTATCTAAAAACCAGTTGCAACAGTTGTCACCTATAAAGATTGGCATGAGATGCTCCCTTTTTCTTTGCATGGATATCGTACATCCGTCTGCACTTTAACAGGGGCAACCTCGTTCTCTCTTGTGTATGGTATAAAAGCAGCGCTCTTCGGTGAGGTTGAGATTCCCTCCTTACGTTTGATAATAGAAACCAAGTTGGCAGAGGCTGAATGGGTCCAAAACAGGTTTGACCAATTGAATTTGATAGAAGAAAAAAGAATGACAGCCTTGTGTCATGGTTAGTTATACCAGAAAAGGATGAAGAAATATTTTGATAAGAAGGTCAAGCCTCGTGAATTCTGAGAAGGCGACCTCGTGCTCAGAAAGATCATATCTTTTAACGCTGATTCTAGGGGCAAGTGGACTCCCAATTTTGAAGGCCCATACGTTGTCAAGAAAGCCTTCTCTAGCGGTGCATTGATTCTTGAAACTATGGACGGCAAGGAGTTCCCACGTCCTATGAATGCTGATGCAGTCAAGAAATAATTTGCCTAAAGAAATGAAAGAACAACTCGCTAAGCCGAAAACCCGTAAGGGCGACTTTGGCAAAAAAGAGTGTCTCGGTAGGCTGAAAACCCGAAAGGGCGGTCTAGGCAAAAATTAGAGACATAAATAGAATAAATTTTCCCGATAGGTTGGAAACCCGCAAGGGAAGCCTAGGAAAAAGTTAGAGATTTCTTGGCAAGTAATTGCGTCAGACAAGACTTGATCATTGAGCAACAATCTTCTTGGATCCTCACCATACTTCAACAGAAGTCACTGCTCAGGAATTAAAAGTTTTTAGGGAGAATATTGGTCATTGTATTTCAATGTATCTTTTCCAATGTATTACCATTTTCCAAACTTTGTAATCATCTATAAAGTCTCGCCATTCGCAAACTACCATTCTATTAATAAAGTTTGAGCTTTTATCCAATTCTTTGCAATTCTTATTTTATTCTGCTTACAAAGGCTGCATTTATTATTGATAGTAATTTTCAAAACAAAAAGATTAAATAACAAAATTGTTTTTTGAAAATAATTTACAAATTACTTTTTACTTTAGATTTTGTGACTCAAGAAAAACAAAAGTGGTGATCCCAAGGATGGACGAACTCTGAAATTTTGGAAGTTTCTTTTCACCAGGAAGGTTCTCTCAGGTCATTTTTGTTGGTATGGGTATGATCTTTGTGTGTTTCTCAGATAGTTAGAGATGATACCAATTGACGTATGGTGTAGTGTTGGACTTGTGATCCCATTTTCCCCAGTCAAGTCTTGATTCATTTTGATTTCGGGTTTGCATGGTCTGAAGCCTCTATCCTAAATTCCACAGTAAGGTCTTCGCTCATATGATGAAAGTTCTTTCTCCCTTTATGTGTTAAGGAAGAATCATTTGTAAAACACCGCCCTTTGCATTCATGGCATTATTGTTGTTATTTGTTTCCCAGGCAACTAGACAAGGGCAATATCTTTTCTAAGAAGTGTTGAAATAGTTGTCGACTTTCTGGGTTTTTCTCCCGCCAAGTGCTGGGTTTGATTTAAAATCCCCATAATTTTGATTTCTTACGGTTTTGTTTGACTTCTTAAACCTCCAAGTAAAGCTGAGATAATGTTTCTTCTTGAAAGTTTTTTATCCCCGTGTGATTTCATAATTTCTCCCCAGGAAAGTTTGTGTAATAATCACTCTTGTTATTGAAGAATGTATTTTGGGCTCCTCTTGTTAATGTGGTGTCATACTCCCCAATAAGGTCAGCACGGGATCCCTAGTTAATATATCGACAACATGGTTTTCATCTTCCTTAGAGAAGCTAATATTATAATCTCCAGTGGAAATCTAGACGTTGAGACATTTGTTTTCCCCATTGAAGTCTGTGTGATGTTTCCCGGTGAAGCCTGGAGGAGGATGTTAGATCCTTGTATTTGAACTTTTTTTGTTTTGATTTGATTACTTTCGGATTGTGTTTCTTCCGTGAAGTTAAGCCATGGAACATGACTTTGTTTCCTCAGTTGGTGTTTACTTTCTTATAAATTTTCCTCCTGGATGTGATTTAGCCGAGTGTTGACTTTACCCAAGTTGGTTTTGTCTGGTTATTCCCAGTGCTGCATGTCTGTTTTTTCAGCATATACATGATAACACCCATACATTCGTACATATATCATGCATAGCTGAATTCAACATTTATTGCTCATTTGCATTCATTAATATTTTTGTTAGCATATTACCCTATTTACAGATTTATGTTACCCTCTCTCCAATAGATTGTTAACCTTAAGCAGAAAGTGTATATCCTTTCATTTTCCCCACTGAGTTATCCCTCGGGGAAGAATTTTTGTTTTAGCCTTCCTATTTCAGTTTATTTTCTGATTGGAACATGGTCTCATTTTGGGTTTATTTCTCATCAGGAGTTATCTTGGTTGACTGTTTCATTCCGGTTTATTTCTGGTTTAACTCAGTAGTTCCTGGAAATGTTGTTATTCTGATTTTTGCAGGCTTTGAGCCCTAAATTGAGAATGTGCATATATTTTTCACGAGAAGACTTTACCTCCTCAATAGGAATATATTAGAATTTCCCTAGGAAGTCATAATTCTTTTCCCAGCAGCATTATTGTAACTCCTTCTCATAACAGCAAATGGCAGGTCTCTTTATTTGAGCAACTTGTACTTCCCCAGCAAGTCTGTTAGCTCCAAGATAATATTCATGGTTTGCTACAAAATAGATGGTAGTCTCATCATTATGGGAGATAGTTCGTTATTGAGATTTGTTTACTCCGATGGATGGTAGTCTCGTTATTATGGGAGATAGTCCATTGTTGAAATTTGTTACTCCAATGGATGGTAGTGTCGTCATTATGGGAGATAGTTCGTTGTTGAGATTTGTTTACTCTGATGAATGGTATTCTCATCATTATGGGAGAGATTTCGTTGTTGAGATTTGTTACTCCAATGGATGGTAGTCTTGTCATTATAGGAGATAGTTTGTTGTTGAGATTTATTTACTCCGATGGATGGTAGTCTCATCATTATGGGAGATAGTTCGTTGTTGAGATTTGTTACTCCAGTGAATGGTAGTCTCGTCATTATGGGAGATAGTTCATTGTTGAGATTTGTTACTCTAATGAATGGTAGTCTCGTCATTATGGGAGATAGTACGTTGTTGAGATTTGTTACTCCAATGGATGGTAGTCTCGTTATTATGGGAGATAGTTCATTGTTGAGATTTATTACTCCAATGGATGATAGTCACGTCATTATAGGAGATAGTTCATTGTTGAGATTTGTTACTCCAATGGATGGTAGTGTCGTCATTATGGGAGATAGTTCATTATTGAGATTTATTTACTCCGATGAATGATAGTCTCGTCATTATGGGGGATAGTTCATCGTTGAGATTCACTTTTCTCTGAAAAGTTTGTTTATTTCCAGTCATAAGTACCAATGCTGGTCATTTGTGGTTTACCCTAATGTTGATGTTTGCTGGTATTATCCATCCACTTCTTTCCCCCATGTGGGTCAACATTACCTTTTTTTCTATCTTCTTAGTGAATGGATAATTTGCCGTTATCTGTCGATCACTGTTATCCTTTATTTTCTCTCTTCAATGTTTGAGTTGATGTTACTTTGTCTCCCCCTTGGGCTTTACCCCAATAGAGTCGAGTCTTCTATTCACCAGTTGTGATGCGGTGGCAAAACCGACTGTTATACTGGTTTTGCTTTTGTGTTTGCAAATGTTGTGGTAATCAAGAGTCGCCACCGACTTTTCTTTTATCCAAATTAAGGAAAGGGTGAAAAGAACAGAAAAAGACCTTTTCGAGAGTTTTCTGAGTAAGGGGGGTAGATAATGGAAAGGGAAGGTGTTAGTACCCTTTCCATAATCTACCCCCCTTACTCAGAAAACTCTCGAAAAGGTATTTTTCTGTTCCTTTTACCCTTTCCTTAATTTGGATAAAAGAAAAGTCAGTGGAGACTCTTGCTTATCGCAACATTTGCAAACACAAACACAAAACCAGTATAACAGTCGGTTCTACCACCGTATCACAGAACTGGCGACTCTGCTGGGGAATGTGGGTTTCTGTTGTTCCCCTACTTGAGGAAAACTCGGTGGGGAATAGAATCTAGGAACTTCAGTTGTTCAAGGCTCTATTGAGAAATTATCTCTGGACTGGAGAGATGAAAGTTTGCTTCTTTCTGGTTGAAATCCAGGTTTCACAGTAACTTGCTGGGGATAATGTATTAGAGAGAGCCTGTGTAGGGCTGTTCCGGGATGAGTCCGTGTTAGTCTACATCCGGAGATGTAAGAGAAGGAACCCGTGTAAGATTGCTTTGTCTAGTCATGTAGATAGTTTTCCTGTCTAGTTTTAGGTGTTAATCTATAATCAGTTGTTCATAGATAGTTGTCCTATCTGGTTTCAGGTATTAATCTGGAACTTGAAATTTTTTGGTCATTGAGATAGTTGTCCTGGCTGGTTACAGGCATTAATCTTTGACCTGAGAAAGAAAGATAGTTTTCCTGGCTTGTTACAGGTATTAATCTTCAATCCCCTCATGTAGATAACCCTCCTGGCTTGTTATAGGTATTAATCTATAGACGATCGTCCACAGATAGTTGTCATATCTTGTTACAAGTATTAATCTGGAACTTGTTTTTATCGGTCATTGAGATAGTTGTCCTGGATGGTTTCAAGTATTAATCTTTGACCCGAGAAATAAATATAGTTTTCCTGGCTTGTTATAGGTATTAATCTACAGTCGGTCATCCACAGATAGTTCTCCTGGCTTGTTACATGTATTAATCTGGAACTTGACAACATTAGTCATATAGATAGCTTCCCCGCCTGGTTTAGGGCATTAATCTTTGACCTGTTGTATAAGTTGATATTGTTTGTCTTTCTGCAAACTCAACCTGGAAAGGTAAAGTCAGTTTCATGCAATTTCGTGATGTATGAACTGCATGATGTTCTCAAAATAAATGAGATTGTGGTATATGTATTTGTGCTGTATATGCCACGACGTTTGTGGAAATGATGTATGAATGCAATGTATGAACGTGTCAGTTGTTCCATTGCTGTATTGTTGAATTAGGGAAAATAAATCCATGACTGTTGCTGGGGGGAGAATGTAGGTCTTAAAATTTATTGAAGTTGAAACCATGGGAGATGAACTTCTGTTGTTAGAAAAATAAACTCTGTTGGGGAAGGTAAATTCCGTGAATTGTTTGGGGATTTCATTGAAATCCTGTTGGGGAATCCTGAGAAGCTTGGCGACTTCACTGGGGAATCTTCTATTGGAGCAATAATTGGAGATTCTTGCTCTGCCGGGGATGTGAGATCACCTGACATCATTAGGCTGCATGCTGAGAATATGGCAGTGACCTTGTAGTAGAATGCCCCTGCCTCTGTACCTGTTGGAGAAGGTATTTGCCGGGGAAAACAACTGCGAGGATTTTGTGGATGACCCTTAGATATTGTCCCGTTTCTTAAAGTCATTAGAAACCTTCTTTCTGTTTTTAGGTGTATATTTGTAAGAAGTAATCACATTCAAATGCATATGTTCAAAAATAATCATCGGACGTTTTCGCACACAAAACAGAAAAATAAAAACAGAAGTTTTGCACTTTCAAAGGAATAGTTTTGTATTAACTTGAATAAGCGTTTTGTACAAGGAGACAAACATCCTAGTAAGAGAATACCGTCATAAGAATGGAAATTAGTATATAAATAAAAATAGCTATGTGAAATAATCCCATTGGGTTCCCGCTTTGCTATTGCCTTTATGTCTCTGAGCGTCTCATCCCTTTCGTTGCATGTCCGAAGCTGATTGGATTGATTAGTACCACTTGAGCTTGATAGTTGATACTGAAAATTGTCTGTAAGGTGATCCAACGGGACATAGTTATGCGCTTTAAATCCCTAACTTTTTCCTGGACCGCCCTTTCGGGTTTTCAGTCCACCGGGATACCCTTTTTTACCCAAGCCGCCTTTTTAGGTTTTCCACTTTCCGGGTGTACATATTTTTTTTATGTATATCCCTAATTTTTGCTCGGACCCTTTTGTTTCGCCGTGATGCCCTAATTTTTTCCTAGGTCATTTGACCTAGCAGGTATTTGTTCATGCGTAGTATCTTTTAACTATGTCCGCATTTACAAGGTGTGGAAGGTCGTCACCGTCCATAGTGGTTAAGATCATGGCTCCACCAGAAAATATGTTCTTGATCACAAATGGCCCTTCGTATGTGGGAGTCCATTTGCCCATGGGATCACTTTGTGGCAGTATAATGCGCTTGATTACTAGATCACCGGCCTGATATACCTGACGTCTGACCTTCTTGTTAAAAGCTTTAATCATATTTTTTTGGTACATTTGACCATGGAAGGCTGCCGCGAGCCTCTTTTCGTTAATCAGGTTTAATTGGTCAAGTCGAATCTGAACCTATTCGTCTTCATTCAAACATGCATCTTTTATGATTCTCAAAGACGGGATATGGACCTCAACAGGTAGGACAACTTCCATACTATATACCAAATAGAAAAGAGTTTCCCCTCTTGATGTGCGCATTGTGGTGCGGTAACGATGAAGAGTAAATGGTAATATCTCGTGCCAGTCTTTGTATCTCACAGTCATATTCTGTATGATTTTCTTGATGTTTTTATTAGCAACTTCAACAACGCCATTCATCTTCGGCCGATAAGGAGAAGAGTTATGATGCTGGATCTTGAATTGCATGCAAAGCTCGGTGATCATAGTGTTGTTGAGATTGGTACCATTATTTATAATGATTCTTTCTGGAATACCGTAACGACAAATAAGGTTATGTCTGATAAATCGAGCCATAACGTTCTTGGTAACAGAAGCAAATGAAGCTGCCTCGACCCACTTCATGAAGTAATCAATGGTAACCAGGATGAAGCGGTGCCCATTAGAAGATGTAGGTCTGATCTCTCCAATCATGTCGATGCCCCACATTGCAAACTACCAAGGAGCAGTCAAAACATTTAGAGGAACCAGAGGCACATGTACTTTGTCAGCATAGATCTGGCATTTGTAACAAGTTCGCGAATGCTAATAACAGTCTATTTCCATAGTGGACCGGTAGTATCCTGCCTGTAGCATCTTTTTAGCCATCTTATGTCCACTAGAATGAGTGCCAAAGGTACCTTCATGCAAATCAACCATAATCTTTTCTTCCTCACTCTTGTCTACACACCGGAGCAAGGTAAAATCATGATTGTGTTTATAGAGGATCCCGTTACTGAGAAAGAATTTAGAAGAGAACCTTCTTAGGAACTTCTTATCATTGACTGAATCTCCCTCAGGATATTCTTGGACTTCAAGATATCTTTTTACTTCATGGAACCAAGGCTTGTCCACTACTTCTCTAGTACCAATCTCGTGACAGTATGCTAGCTCGTCTATCCTCTCAATGGTGATTTGAGGAGCTTCATTATCCCACCTAACCTTGAACATGGATGACATAGTAGCTAGCACGTCAGCTAGTTTATTTTCCTCTCATGGAAAATGTTCAAAGGTAATCTCTTCAAAGTATGGAATCAGTGTCAACACATGCTCTTTGTAAGGAATACGATTAGGATGCTTCATGTACCATTCTCCTTTGATTTGACTTATTACTAAGGCCAAGTCTCCAAATACACTCAAGAATTTGATCCTCAAGTCGATAGCATCTTTGAGACCCATAATACATGTTTTATACTCAGCCATATTGTTGGTACAATTGAAACACAATCTGGCAGTGAAAGGAGTATGACAACCCTCAGGAGATATGATCACAGCGCTGATGCTATTGCTAAGAGCGTTGGAAGCTACGTCAAAAACCATAGTCCATCAGGATCCTTGTTCAGGTCCTTCATCCGGTCCAGGTTCTTCACAATCAGTTACTAACATGATGTTCTCGCCCGAGAAATCAAAATTCATGGATTGGTAGTCGTCCACTGCCTGATGAGCCAAATGATCAGCTAATACACTTCCCTTAATTGCTTTATGGGTTGTGTATTGAATGTCGTATTCGGTTAGGATCATTTTCCATCTTGCTATTCTTCTGGAGAGAGCGGACTTCTCGAAGATGTACTTGATAGGATCCATTTTAGATATCAACAAGGTAGTGTGAGTCAACATATACTGTCTTAGTCGGCGAGAAGCCCATGCCAAAGCACAACAAGTTTTCTCGAGCAGTGAGTATCTTGTTTCACAATTGGTAAACTTTTTGCTAAGATAGTATATTGCATGCTCTTTTCGACCAGAATCGTCATGCTGCCCCAGCACATACCCCATTGAGTTCTCTAATACTGTTAAGTACATGATCAGAGGTCTTCCTTCAACTGGAGGAATCAAAATTGGAAGCTCTTGGAGATATTCTTTGATTTTGTCAAAGGCGTTATGGTAATCGTCCTTCCACTTTATTTCTTGATCTTTCTTCAATAATTTGAATATTGGCTCACAAGTAGCGGTCATATGTGAAATGAATCTGGAAATGTAGTTCAGACATCCCAAGAATCCCCTAACTTCATTCTCAGTGCAAGGAGTTGGAATTTCTTGTATAGCTTTTACCTTTGCAGGGTCGACTTCAATGCCTTTGTTGCTGATGACGAACCCTAAGAGCTTACCAGATCTTACTCCAAAGGTGCACTTATTCGGATTCAGCCTCAGTTTGTATTTCTTCAACCTTTCAAAAAGATTCTATAGGTGATCAAGGAGCTCCTCTTCAGTCTAAGACCTGGCTATCATATCATCAACATAGACCTCTATCTCGTGATGGATCATATCGTGAAACAAAGCTACCATGGCACACTGATAGGTTTCCACCAGCATTCTTTAACCTAAATGGCATAACTTTGTAACAGAAAGTGCCCCACTGTGTGACAAAGGTCGTCTTCTCCATGTCTTCAGGTGCCATCTTGATCTGATTATATCTGGAGAAACCACCCATGAAGGAGAATACCTTATATTGTGCGGTGTTGTCAACCAGAACATTGATGTGGGGAGGTGGAAAATCATCTTTGGGGCTTGCCCTATTCAGGTCTCTAATCCACACACATACGTACCTTACCGTCCTTCTTAGGTACTGGAACAACATTAGCAACCCATTGCGGATAAGAGGTGACAAATAAGAAACCAACGTTGAACTGTTTCATGACTTCATCCTTGATCTTATTTGACATCTCAGGTCGCATACAACGAACCTTTTGTTTCATTGGAGGGTGGTCCTCTTTTGCATGTAGGCGATGAACTACAATATCGATGTCAAGACCAGGCGAAGCTCTGAACATAATCATGCAACATCTGAACTAATCGCTGTTTGACACTGGACTCCAAGTTAGCACCTACCTTGACTTCTTTTCTGTCCTCTCCAGTACCCAAGTTCACTGTTTCAACTGGCTCTTCATGAGGCTGTATAGTTCTTTCTTCCTGTTGTAACAGTCTAGCAAGTTCTCCTGGTACCTCACAATCTTCCTCACCTTCGTTCTCGGCTTGGTATATCGGATTTTCAAAGTCATAATGAGCAATAGTAGAACCGCTATCATTGAGATCCAGAGTGGATGTAGATCTGTAGTTTGATATGTGGGTGTGTGTAAGAGCACAACTGTATATTTTTGATAAAGTAAAGAGGTAGAAAAGAAAAACAAAGAGCACAAAATTTGCATGCAAAACGTCCATTGTTTTATTAATGACATATGAAAATGAAGTAATGACCCTCATAAAATAAACCATTGTGCCTCAGGTAAGACACAAGGCTTTAGTGTTTCAATTGTTCAAATATTACATTTCCTCAAAACAAAAAGACAAATTACTCTTGAATAAAAGTAATGGGCACAAAGTCTTTAGCCTCCCAATTGTTGAGTTCCCCGTTGATGGTTGGAAAGATCCACTTGTCCAGGTCACAATCACTATCGCTGTCCTCCAAAGCATTGACTCCATGGTTGCTGATCCGTAAAGGTGGTCCCCTGGCGTGAGCATAATGAACAACTCTCTGGGCTTCTGAAGCAAAACCCAAACCAAATTTGTCAGATTTGTAGGGAATATCCGGAAGATGGCCCAAATTATACACCCACTTTTGTACCTCAAAATTTTCCCTCTCATGTTTTCAAAGGTATTCCCCTACATGGTTGGTCACAAACTTTTGCCTAAAGAAAAGGAAAATTTTTGAGTAGTGTTTTAAGTACCTTTCGATTGGCATGGACAATGCCCTTCGATTGGCATGTCACAAGGCCTTTCGATTAGCATTCCGAAAATGTTTCAATTGGCATTGTGGCCAAGCCCTTCAATTGGAATGGACACAAGGCCTTTCGATTGGCCTCATGATAAGCCTTTCGATTGGAATTATGTCAAGGCCTTCGATTGGCATTCTGAAAGACCCTTTCGTTTGGCACCCTGGGCCAAGACTTTTGATTGGAATGGCAAGGGATCCTTCGATTTGGCATTGTGTCAAGGCAGCTTCGACATGCATTTTAACCGTGTCCTTCAATTGGCATGGACAAGATCTTTCATTTGGCGTAGCAAAGGACTCTTCGATTGACATTTCAATAAATACCCTTCGATTGGTATTTGGACAAGGGCCATTCGAAGCAACTGAATCAGAACCATTCGAAGGAAATGAATCAGAGTCATTCGAAAGAGCTCCATCAGAGCCTTTCGAAGGAGCTGAATCAAGGCCATTCGAAGGAGGCCATCAACCCTTTCGAAAGAGAGAATTCGAAGGCCAATATGTCCACATTTATGCTAAATTCAAAAATGGACAAGATCCCTTAACTTTGGCCAAGGTTACATATTGGTATTCATGTCATTCAAATGGTTGTTACAAACATTACTTCTTTTGTCCCCTCCCTCCTACTCTATATAAGCAGCATGCTTGCAAGCAAAAAAAGGGGGGGGGGGGAAGATTAGAGATACGCTTCCCACAAACCCACCAAAGGTTGTAAAAATCTTCATAAGTAATCCAAGCCAAGGCAACCCTTCAACAAAAGTATCCACGCCCAGAAGTCCCAAATCGAAGGTACCCACATCCAGAAAGTGCCCAAATTGAAGGTTCTAACTACTGGTAAGAGAGGGTAAAATGTCAAACTTTGTATTTGCATAACACATCCATATTTGTTGTTTCATTCAATTTTTCATTCTAGACAGAATCAAAGCGCTTGGGTTTGGCACCCAGGTCATGTTTTTTCGTTTTCTAACACTTGCTACAGATATAGCCTGAAAAGACCCAGCGCACGTAGGATCGAAGGACCTGGGTATCGATACCCAGGTCCCGCGTTTTATTTCGCTAACATATTTTTGCAGATAAAGTGCCTTCACAGGTGATCTATCAGGCCTTTCCAGTAACACCCCTCTAGATCTAAGGCTACATCTTGTCATTATCTTGAAGAATATAATACCCTTTATAGAATCAAAAGGCATCCTTCTTCCTCTGAATCAAATCCCCCCTTTCTCCCTGCAATCGAAGTGTACCCATATCCTTCACAAACCCAATCGAAGAGGGCGGGAAAGGCTGTAAATCAAAGCTTTCCCCATCAATACTCAAGCTCAATTCACGCCCACTCCCTAGTTCAATTGAAAGAATTGGAGAAGGTGCAAATTGAATCTTGCCTACATCAATTCTCAAGCCCAATCGGAAGAAGGCCAAAGAATGGTGAATCGAAGGTGTCCATGGCATGGATCGAAGAAGTCTTTTCTCTTTTTTTATTTTTACTTGTCTTTCGATTTGGTTGTAATGGCGTAGGAACTCTATTTTCTACATTTTTTTACTGCTTTTCATATTAACTGCTACTAACTAGGCGTGTATGAAAAAACTAATAATCAAACGTAGCAAACTTAACAAAAAGACAAAAAATAAATAACTGAATTGAACACACTTGCACACAAGCACCTCTAAGGTATACCACTTTGGTTGCCTTTAAAAAACAGTCATGGGGTAGGAATGCTATAGCAAAGACCCATAAATCAAAAGATCATAGTCCCTCGATGACCCTACAGTTGCCTTCTTAGTAAATGATCTAGTCCCTAAAATAGAATTGCTAAAGCATCTCCATAAGTTGCCTTCGTGACTATAACGTCCCTTCGATTGTCCCTCAACATCCAACGATAATACTACCTACTCACTAATAGTAGGATAGCGTTGTCTAATGGAAAAGAGGAAAAGTACAACCTTTTCGAGTACAAAAGTAGATAGGTATTAGAAGTTTGCTCAAACTATTTTTTCACTTACACACAAATACTACTTTTCAAAAGACATTTTCAAAACACTTTGTATATTTTCTCCACTATCCCGAGAAACATTACAAAGTTAGCCGTACTAAGGCGTTTTCAAAACATTTTCAAACACAAAGCACAAAGGTATTTCAAAATGAGCAAACCTCTAAGAGCCTATGGAAAACCACGGATGGAAAGGGTGCTAACAACTTCCATTTCCATAATCTACCCCCCTTATAGAGAAAACTCTCGAAAAGGTCTTTTTCTGTTCTTTTCACCCTTTCCTTTGTTGGATAAAAGAAAAGTCGGTGGAGACTCTTTCTTACCGCGAAATTTGCAAACAAAAAATGCAAAAACCAGTATTAAATAGTCGATTCTGCCACCGTATCATAGAACTGGCAACTTTGCTGGGAAAAAAAAGCGGGGTTACCTTAGAGTTAGTTCATTATTTAACTTCTTTGTTGTGCTTTGTTTATTTTACCCTTGGAGGGGTGTTTGGGTTGTTTCTATATATCCTACACCCGGATCTGGGGAACTCTTTTAGGTAAATAGAAATAGATTGTGGATACTGTACGACATAGACTGATATGGTTGAAGCGATGGCTGTGTTGGTGTGACACTTTGGTTGGTACCGGTATCCCTTGTGTTGAATCGAGGAGAATACTGGGCCGCCGTGTGGAGTCGTGAAGCACTAACGAACCTTAGAACCTTAGTTGAACAAACATTGCCATTAGAAAGTAGTGAGATAGCCGGTCTTGGTGTAAAGCTGGGAATCAGTTGATACTCGATACTACACTCATTGAGATCCGACTTTCGGGATGTTTCGGCCGCAAGAAAAGATTGCTAAGCTGAAATAATACCAATAAAGAAAGATCATTCATATTGAGACTCCTTAGAACTCGATTACTATTTCTAAGACACGTTGAGCCAACTAAACTTCAAGAGGGTACTTACCTATGGAATCCATGCAAGCCTAAACCTAAGGCTACTTGTGTGACTTATTTGCTTTCTTTGCCTAACAATTTGAACTCATTGCAGGGATTTATTTGTATTCCTTGCAGGACCTTGTTTGTATAAATCCAATAATTTGGTTTCTTACCCTGCATTTTTGCTTGATGCATAACATACGCATCATAGCATCACGCCACATCATTTCCTTAACCATTTCAAGGATCTCAAGGGCCTGTGGTGCATGTTATGATGAACCAGATGTCTAGCAAGGGGCAAGAGGATTTATTTTCCTCTAGCTAATGCCGTCAAAAGGTCAAAACATAACAACTTCAGTCAGGGCTATGACCCACTTGATATGGTGAGCTTGACTCTCGTAGAAGAACACTCAATGATACGAAAGTTCTTCAGTCAAAGTCGCAGCTCAACTCCTAACATCTTCTTGTGTTTACCCCGCGAGATCCGTGAAAACATTCGCATATCATACATGTTATTGCATAACAGGTAGTCTCTAGTATAGGTCTCTCATGTTCTTGTTGTTTATTTCAACAGTGGCTCTCAAACAAGACAATAAAGATCTCCAAACTCAAAGACTCAGTTTATGCAAATGTTCCTAAACCTATCCAAGGGGCAGGAAGAGTTGAAAGCACTCCTCGCTGGGAACCTAGCCAAGAAAAATCCAGAAGACAATAAGGATGACCAGTTGGAATAACTGCAAGCTGAAATAGAAAGGATGAAGATCCAAATAAGTAGTCAGATTGCCCTCATCCACGACCTATCCCGGCGACAAGAAGAGCTGAGAGCCATTATCCACAAACTTCATCAAGACGGATAGAACCGTATTAAGCAAACAGTCGAGGTTGGGGATCAAGTCATTTATCAACCCCTGATGGGACAGAAAGTTGGATTTTTACAAATTGCTGCTACGTTGCAAGCTCAACAACAACCTCGCCAACGACAACGAGGTAATCAACAAAGGCAAGACAAGCCCAAAAGGCAATTCACCAAAATCAACATGTCCTTGGCTCAGGTATTGCAATGCATGTTGGAGGCCAAGCTGGTTACATTATGGGACCCTCCTCAGAATCCCAACACAACCTCTCCAATGTACAATCCAAATGCAAGGTGTGCGTACCATTCCAATAGTCTTGGACATGATACAAATGACTGTTGGGCGTTGAAAAATAAGATTCAGGACCTGATCAATGAAGGAGTGCTGGAGTTCACATAAGGTGATCAGACTAAAGTATTCTGCCATCCCTCCAAGGCACACGATCTGAAGTGACAAGATTGGACAAAAAGGCTTTTGTTCATTAGAATTTTCAATTTGTAATTTTCTTTTGATTGTTTGAACATTTATTCATATCAAACTTTGTTTTTTCATTAATGCATTGCACATGTTTGTCTTGAATTAATTTTTTTTCATTATGCTTAAACTGCTTTCTTACTTCCTTTTTGTGATATTTAACTCTTGATTAAAAGATCTAAGCCTTTAGAGGGAGGATGACAAGAATGATACCACAATCTCTACAGTATGATTTTGAACAGACCCTGCTGACGATGTACAAGCGTTGTTTCAAATCCTAAACAGTGGAGTTATAAGAAAGATAATCCCTAGTCAACGCCTTTGAGCCTAAGAAGTAGGTTTTTTCTTTTCACACAAATTAAAACCCTTAATCATAACCTAGGGATGGGTAGTTTTCTCAGTTAATTCAAATGTGCATTCGGTCGCAAGCTTTCCCTTCATACATGAAAAATAGTGTAGAAGATGCTCTCCAAAAGATGGTGATGGTTCCACATAATCATTAAGAACAGACAATCATTATCTCTCAAAATAAAAGCCCATTAAGTCAAAACCTATGAAGGAGACTTAAAAAGAAACTGGGGCATCCCGCTGGCTGTAATCACAAAATAAACAGTTCAGGCAAAAGACAGGGATAGCAAAATCAAAAAAAGAAAGAGGTCCTACAAATCCTCAACAAAAAGAAAAGATCACAAAAATGACTGCCTTCTCAAACAAACGTTCAATTTCTGAACCATCACCAAGTATCTTAGCAAAGATTCTAGACTCAATTGGGATCTAAACGCATAATTAACTGAGCATGGGACTGAAGAACATCACGAAGAGCGGGTTGGGTACAAATAAAACTTGAGCCTTTATCCTTTATTTCTTGAACCGTGAACCAGGCCACGCTATAACCCTTAAAAGTCCTAGCTGAAGCATGGGTTAGTTTGAAAGAATACTGTTACAAAAGGTATCCTGACTCCTGTAATGTTTGCTATAAATCATAAGTTGATATCACATTCTTGCAAATTTTGTTTTACTAAAATATGAATTTTCAAACTATAAGACAGACATAAGCTTTGCATTCTTAAAATACCATTATTTGCATATGACTACTTGCTCAACAGCAGAGAAATTCGCACGACGAATATTCGATCAACATAAATCTTCTCAGTGGACAGAATTACCTCAGATGGAAAGACATTCCAGTGATAGGCCTTTCATAATCAAAGGGCATAGCATGATGTCAAGCTGATATGGGGGCAGTCAAGTCAAGATTCAAGGAATCTCTCAAAAATGCCAAATAGCCAGGGGCAGATCTCCATCTGAATCACTTGGGGCATTAGACATGAATTCCAGCAACGAATCCTGTACGATCAAACAAACATCTTCTGGTAGTGTGGCAACACTTACTACTATGGACATTGACAATTCTCTATACCCGGTGAACATGGACATAGTTAGAAAATACTACGCGTGAACAAAGACCCGCTAGGTTGACTGGCCTAGGAAAAAATAAGGGTATCCCGGCGAACCAAAGGGGTTAGGGAAAAAATTAGGGATATACGTATGAAAAAAAATCTGTACACCCGGAAAGTCAAAAACCTAAAAAGGCGGCTTGAGCAAAAAAGGGTATCCCGATAGACTGAAAATATGAAAAGGCAGTCCAGGCAAAAGTTAGGGATTAAAGCATACGACTACGTCCCGTCATCTCGTCACTTGTCTAATCAGTAGAAAGTTTATTACCCTGATCTGCATTCACCAAGGACTCCAAGAGTTGGGATAACAGTCAACCATCTACAAAATCCCCGGTTGAAATTTTCTACAATAGGTATCGAGACAGGGGCATTCTACTACAAGGTCGCCGCCATATCCTCACCTTACAACCTAGTGATGTCACGTGCTCTTGTATCCCCGACAAAATAGGAATTTCTAACTAATGCTTCGACATCAGGTTTTCCCCAGTAAAATCGTAAACTCCTCAGGATTCCCCAATAAGATTTCACAAAATCCTCATGCAGTACACATAGCTTTCCTTCCCCAACAGAGTTTATTTATCTAATAACGGAAGATCATCTCCCAACAGTTCAACTTCAATAAAATATGAAGACCTACATTCTTCATCGCCAGCTGCAATCAGGGATTTATTTCCCCTAATTCAACGGTGTTGCAATAGAACAACTGATACATTCACATATTGAATTCATTCATCATTCTACAAACGTCATAACATCTACAATATAAATGCATACATCCCAATCTCATTTATTTTGAGAACACCATTACACAATGCATTTCATACATCATAACATTACATACAGCTAACGCTTTACCCTTTCAGGAAAGATCAATCAACAAATATTTATCATCAACAATTTTCAACAGGTCCAGGATTAGCTCTTGAAACAAAACAAAGTAATTCTCCTGACGACCAAATGCAGCTTTACACGAGCTCTTCATGAAGCAATCTTACATGGGTTCCTTTTCCCTCCTTCTGAAGTTATACATGGACTTATCCCGAAGTGGCCCTACCCAGGCTCCTTCTGAAGTTTTACACAGACTTATCCCGAAGCATCCCTACCCAGGCTCCTTCTAAAGTTCTACACGGACTTATCCCGAAGCTGCCCTACCTAGGCTCCTTCTGAAGTTTTACACAAACTTATCCCGAAGCAGCCCTACCCAGGCTCCTTCTGAAGTTTTACACGGACTTATCCTGAAGCAGCCCTACCCATGCTCCTTCTGAAGTTTTACACGAAATTATCCCGAAGCAGCCCTACCCAGGCTCCTTCTGAAGTTACACAGACTTATCCCGAAGTAGCCCTACCCAGGCTCCTTCTGAAGTTTTACATGGACTTATCCCGAATCAGCTCTACCCAGGCTCCTTCTGAAGTTTTACACAGACTTATCCCGAAGCATCCCTACCCAAGCTCCTTCTGAAGTTTTACACGGACTTATCCCGAAGCAGCCCTACCCAGGCTCCTTCTGAAGTTTTACACGGACTTTTCCGGAAGTAGTCCTACCCAGGATCCTTCTGAAGTTTTAGATGGACTTATCCTGAAGTAGCCCTACCCAGGCTCCTTCTGAAGTTTTACACAGAATTATCCCAAAGCAGCCCTACCCAGGCTCCTTCTGAAGTTTTACATGGACTTATCCCGAAGCAACCCTACCCAGGCTCCTTCTGAAGTTTTACACGGACTTATCCCGAAGTATCCCTACCCAGGCTCCTTCTGAAGTTTTACACGGACTTATCCCGAAGCATCCCTATCCAGGCTCCTTTTGAAGTTTTACACAGACTTATCCCGAAGTAGCCCTACCCAGGCTCCTTCTGAAGTTTTACACGGATTTATCTCGAAGCAATCCTACCCAGATTCCTTCTCTTGAATTTCCAGATGCAGTTTTACATGGACTTATCCTGAAGTAACCCTACCCAGGTTCCTTCTCACAATATCCAAATGCAGTTTTACACGGACCCATCCTGAGGCAACCCTACCCAGGTTCTTTCTCACAATTTCCAGATGCAGTTTTACACGGACTAATCCTGAGGCAACCCTACCCAAGTTCCTTCTTACAATTTCCAGATGTAGTTTTACCTGGACTCATCCTGAAGCTGCCCTACCCAGGCTCCCTCTCATATATCTCTTAAAACAACCCTACATAGGTTTCTTCTGATACATTTCCAGATAGCATTTAATTTCATTCTCTCCAGCAAATTACTGTGAAGCCTGGAATACGACCAGATAGCAGTCAACCTTATCATCCTCAGCAAGTCTCTGTGAAGCCTGGATCCTGACCAGATAGCAGCCCACTTTCATCTCTTCAATCAAGAGATGACTCCCTAGTAGAGTAATGGACAACTGAAGCTCCTAAACTCTATTTTCCAAGACAAAGATCAACATTCCTCAACAGAGTCATCCTTGACAACAGGAATAGGGATTCCCACCAAGGAATATCTCATGAAATCAATATTCATCTGGATGACATCTTTAAGCCCATCTCCGACGACTCTTCGTCATACTCCTTGGGTGGCATATTTAAGCCCATCTCTGACAGTCTCCTATCATCTTTTCCAAATGGAATCTGTAAGCGCATTCCCGATACTATCTACACAATCAAGTATCATCTCAGACGAGTGCAAATTTATGGGCAATCTAGTGTTCAATCATCTTCCACCCTCAGATCACGAAAGGCAGACAAGCCAATCTAAGGTCTTCCCCTACATGGTTGGTCACAAACCTTTACCTAAAGAAAAGGAAAATTTTTGAGTAGTGTTTTAAGTATCTTTCGATTGGCATGGACAATGCCCTTCGATTGGCATGTCACAAGGCCTTTCGATTGGCATTCCAAAAATGTTTCGATTGGAATTATGGCCAAGCCCTTCAATTGGCATGGACACAAGGCCTTTCGATTAGCCTCATGACAAGCCTTTCGATTGGCATTGTGTCAAGGCCTTCAATTGGCATTCTGAGAGACCCTTTCATTTGGAACCCTGGGCCAAGCCTTTCGATTGGCATGAAAAGGGATCCTTCGATTTGGCATTGTGTCAAGGCAGCTTCGACATGCATGTTAATCGTGTCCTTCGATTGTCACGGACAAGATCTCTCGATTGGCGTAGCAAAGGACTCTTCGATTGACATTTCAATAAATACCCTTCGATTGGTATTTGGACAAGGGCCATTCGAAGGAACTGAATCAGAACCATTCGAAGGAAATGAATCAGAGTCATTCGAAGGAGCTTCATCAGAGCCGTTCGAAGGAGCTGAATCAAGGACATTCGAAGGAGGCCATCAACCCATTCTAAAGAGAGCATTTGAAGGCCAGTATGTCCATATTTATGCCAAATTCAAAAATGGACAAGATCCCTTAACTTTGGCCAAGGTTACATATTGGTATTCATGGTATTCAAATGGCTGTTACAAACATTACTTCTCTTGTCCCCTCCCTCCTACTCTATATAAGCAGCATGCTTGCAAGCAAAAAAGGGTGGAAAAAGAGATTAGAGATACGCATCCCACAAACCCACCAAAGGTTATCAAAATTTTAATAAGTAATCCAAGCCAAGGCAACCCTTCAACAAAAGTATCCACGCCCAGAAGTCCCAGATCGAAGGTACCCACATCCAGAAAGTGCCCAAATCGAAGGTTCTAACTATTGGTAAGAGAGGGTAAAATGTCAAACTTTGTATTTGCATAACACATCCATATTTATTGTTTCATTCGATTTGTCATTATAGACAGAATCAAAGGGCTTGGTTTTGGCACCCAGGTCATGTTTTTTCGTTTGCTAAAACTTGCTGCAGATATAGCCTTAAAAGACCCAGCGTGCAGGATCGAAGGACCTGGGTTTCGATACCCAGGTCCTGCATTTTATTTCGCTTTTTTTGCAGATGCAGTTCCTTCACAGGTGATCCATCAGGTCTTTCCAGCAACACTCCTCTAGATCGAAGGCTACATCCTGTCATTAGCTCAAAGAAAATAATACCCTTCACAAAATCGAAAGGCTGCCTTCTTCCTCTGAATCGAAGCCCCCCTTTCTCCCTGCAATCGAAGTGTACCCATATCCTTCACAAACCCAATTGAAGATGGCGGGAAAGGGTGTAAATCGAAGCTTGCCCCATCAATTCTCAAGCTCAATTGAAGGCAATTTACGCCCACTCCCTAGTTCAATCAAAAGAATTGGAGAAGGTGAAAATTGAAGCTTGCCTACTTCAATTCTCAAGCCCAATTGAAAGAGGGCCAAAGAAGGGTGAATCGAAGGAGTCCATGCCATGGATCAAAGAAGTATTTTCTCTTTTTTTATTTTTACTTTTTACTTGTCTTTTGATTTGGTTTAATAGCGTAGGACCTCTATTTTTTTTGCATTTTTTACTGCTTTTCATATTAACTGCTAGTAACTAGGCGTGTATGAAAAGAGTAATAATAAAACGTTAGCAAACTTAACAAAAAGACAAAAAATAAATAATTGAATTGAACACACTTGCACACAAGCACCTCTAGGGTATCCCACTTTGGTTGCCTTTAAAAAATAGTCATGAGGCAGGAATGCTTTAGCAAAGACCCATAAATCAAAAGATCATAGTCCCTCGATGACCCTACAATTTCCTTCTCGGTAAATGATCTAGTCCCTAAAATAGAATTGCTAAAGCATCTCCATAAGTTGCCTTCATGACTGTAACGTCCCTTCGATTGTCCCTCAACATCCAACGATAAGTCTACCTACTCATTAATAGTAGGATAGCGTTTTCTAAAGGAAAAGAGGAAAAGAAAAACCTTTTCGAGTACAAAAGTAGATAGCTGTTAGAAGTTTGCTCAAACTATTTTTTCACTTACACATAAATACTACTTTTTTCAAAAGACATTTTTAAAACACTTTGTATATTTTCTCCACTATCCCGAGAAACATTACAAAGTTCGCCGTACTAAGGCATTTTCAAAACATTTTCAAACACAAAGCACAAAGGTATTTCAAAATGAGCAAAACTCTAAGAGCCCGTGGAAAACCACGGATGGAAAGGGTGATAACACCTTCCCTTTCCATGATCTACCCCCTTACTCAGAAAACTCTCGAAAAGGACTTTTTCTGTTCTTTTCACCCTTTCCGTTGTTGGATAAAAGAAAAGTCGGTGGGGACTCTTGCTTACCGTGACATTTGCGAACCAAAAACGCAAAAACCAGTATTAAACAGTCGGTTCTGCCACCGTATCACACCCACATTCTTCGACTCTTACCTTAGCATCCTCCAAAGAAGCCATCTTCAATGGAGGTCTAGCAGTATTTGGAACACTGGCAGTGGTCTTGGTTACAGTAACAATTTGTGGAACCTCCTCAAAGTTCTAATAGGGAGTCTCAATGAACTCGTCGTCCATTTCAACGTACCTAAAAGAGTTCAGGTGGCTCACCATGTACTCCTCCTCCCCATGGACTGTGATAATTTTCCCATCGACTGGGTACTTTAACATCAAATGTAGGGTAGAAGTCACAACACCAACTCCATGGATCCAGGGTCGACCCAATAAACAGGAGTAAGATGGGCGGATGTTCATCACATAGAAAGTGCAATTAAAAGTCTGGGTACTTACTTTGATAGGGATGTCCACCTCCCCATGCACCATTCTTTTAGAACCGTCGAAGGCCCACACCATAATGTTACTGAGCTTTAGTGTGAGCCTTTCACAATCCAACCTGTCTAGAGCATTCTTGGGTAAGACATTCACTGATGAACTTGTATCAACCAGAACATGGGCTAATGTAGTGCCCCTGCACTCAATGGAGACATGTAGGGCACCATTGTGTTTCCTTCCATTTGGAGTTAGGTCTACATCAGAGAATACCAGGCCATTGTCAGTTGTCAAACTAGCCACACAATTCTCGAATTGATCAGCGGAGGTCTCTTTAGGAACGTTGGCAGACTTCAGGAATTTTACTAAAGCCTTGGCATGGGCTTCAGAGCACAACAGTAGGGACAACATTGATATTTTTGAAGGGGTCTGCCCCAATTGTTATACGACATTGTAATCACTTTTCTTGATTATTTTCAATATCTCTTTCATCTCCATTTTTGAAGCCTCAGGAATGGCTTCTAGATGTGCCTTCGTCCGGACTTGCTCAACTAATACCTCTTTGCCCCGAGTCTCAATCGACCCGGTAGCAGGGATAATAGTAGGAGTAGCCATGGGAATATTGACAGGAGCAATAACAGGAACAATCACAGGAGTAGTAATGGGAGTACTAGCAGGAGTAGCAGCAGGAATAATCAACAGAGTAGTAATAGGATTACTAGTAGGAACAGCAGTAGGAATAACAACAAGAGTGGCAATAGTCTTTGGAGAGATCTCGGGAGAGAAAATCCTTCTGCTTCTGGTAATTTTGCTGGTCTCGACAATGTTACTAATGTCAGGATCAGAGTCTTCAACATCTTTGTCTTTAACAACCAGTAAATATTGCTTGACGCCATGGTAGTAAACGTCAGCACCATAATTCCAAGGAACAACTTTGTCCGAGGAATATGGTATAGGTCCAGGAAAAGCAATTATCAACGGAGCAACTTTTGGAACAAATGTAATCTTGACAGGTCCTATGGAGGAGACCTTTGGAGGATTGGAGGAAATGGTAATGATAGAAACATCTGCACACGTATCACTTGTAACTGGAGTCTTCTCAAATAGGATTTCTTTATCATCCATCAGGCGCTGAACACCTTCGTTCAACAAATGGAAACCATTAGGTAGAGACAAACATAAGTGGTAACTTTCACTACAACCAAAAAATAAACCGACTTGCAAGAGATTCTTTTTAACAGTTAGGAGTGGAGTAGATAGTACATCAACAGAAGCAAAAAACATGTCATCATCAATAGAATTAACACCACGACCGTGCTTGGGCATAGGGGCAGTTATAACATTAGGAGTCTCAGGAGCGTCAAATTCAATCTCTTTTGCCTCAATCAAATCATGCACCTTGTTCTTCAAAACCCAATAGTCATTTGTATCATGGCCTACACTTTCAGAATGGTAGGCACACCGAGCATTTAAATTGTAGCAAGGAGATGTAGTGTTGGGATATTTGGGAGTCTCTCTCAGGGTAACCAAATTGGATTTCAAAAAATGTGGAAAAACTTGAGACAAGGTCATATTAATCAGGGTAAATTGTCTCTTGGGCTTATCTATTATGGACTGTTTATTCTGTTGTTGAGTAGCTGCAGGTTTGGATATCATTACAGCTCCCACCGTTGGATGGTGTTCGGTTCTGCCCTAAAATCTCTGGTTGTAAGCAGCACTGTCCTCTTTCTTTCCCATGAGAGGCTTCTTTCCTGCACTTGAAGAGACATCTCTTTGAATCTTACAACTTTTAATACCAGCTTCCACTCTTTCTCCTGTCAAGATCAGCTCAGCAAACCCACCTGAAGAGCTTCCAATCCGATGGTTGAAAAATGGACCAAATAAAGTACCCAAGAACATGTCTACCAGCTCCCTATCAGATAGAGGAGGCTGGACTCTTCCTACAAGGTCTCTCCATTTCTGGGCATAATATTTGAAGCCCTCACTAGAACCCATAGACATGCTCTGAAGTTGTGTACAGGTTGGAGCAAGGTCAGCATTATATTGGCACTGCTTATAAAAAGTAGTAGCCAGATCTTCCCAGTTATAGATGTAGGTTCCCTCCAGCTGATAGAACCACTCTAATCGAGTCCCTGATAGACTGTCTTGAAATAAATGCACCCATAAATTCCTGTCAGCAGTGTGCCACTGGATCTTCTTGACATAAGATCTGAGATGTAGCTTAAGACATTAGACCCCATCATATTTAGCAAATATAGACACTTTAACCTTTTCCAAATAACCACTATAGAAACCAACCCTAGCTTTTCGAAATCCAGGCCAGGTACCCTCTGAACTTCCATGGAGTTGAGACGGTTCTCCAGCTGTTTGTACTTATCATCAGCAGGAGGGTATTGTTCCTCCGTGTAATCAGCTTCATCTTCTTCAGACTCCCTTGTACTGTGGTCTTCTTCTCTTGGATCTCCTTCCTGATTGTCTCTCTCTTTTGACGGAGTTGCAAGCTCTGAAACATGCCTCACTGGTCCTTTGAACCTTCTTCCTATATTTAGAACCCTCACTGGCCTCTTTTTCTTCTTCTTGTCCTTGAGAATTAGAGCTTTCAAATCTTCTTATCCCTTATCCAGATTCAGGAACATTTCTTGGAATTGAGCATTCTGTGCCTGAAGCTCCTTAATTGTTTGTTCAAGAGCCATTGCTGAAATAAGCAGCGAAGAAGATAAGAAGCCTGTCCTGAAACCTATTTATGCAATGATATGTATGATATATGTATGCAATATTTTCAAGGATTTCTAAGACTTAAATTTTCTTAGCCAAATGGAAAACAAACGTTAATTGCATTAAGAAGTTTAAGAGGTTACAATGATGCCTCTTGGGATTACAAAGGAAGCAACAAAGCAAAAATGAACTCTCAAAGCAAAAAGGGACTTAAGCTTCCCACGAGCGCATCCTCTTTGGTGCAATGTAGGCATTTATACTCTTCTCTTTGTGAAGTAGCTTGGTGAGCTCTAAAACTTTCTTCTCGCTGATGTATAATTGGGTTACAAAGGTATACCATTCCTCTTTGAGTTGAATCCAGGATTTTTGTAACTCCTCGAAATTAGTTGGCATGTCAGGATGAAGAACAATGTAAGGAGTCTCTCCCTCTGCAACTGGTTCCATGATGATGGGTAGAATGGCCGCATAAGGCATCCAGAGATTTTGAGCATGGGCTCATACCCACTTAAGATAAGGCTCCAAAGGAATGGAGTTCTTATGCCCCAGTTTTTTGTTGTCAACTTTGTTCACCATGCCCCAAGCTCTTATGAACCTCTGACGATAACCCTGAACATCATTCTCATAGTAGAATATGATTCCTTAGACAAGTGTATCATGAGGACCATCCCTCCTAGCTTAACCAAACTATCGCAATGCCAAACAAGGATTATAAGTGATTCCCCCCCTAATGCCTAGGAGAGGGACATTAGGGAATTCCCCACAGCGGTCAATGATGGTAACATTCTCCAAGGATCGATGACACAAATGAATGTCCAAATGTGTGAGGCACATCAACCTATTAGACCATCTCATGCCCTGCTCATTCTTCAACACAGATCAATGCAGGTGCAAAATAAACCACCTAGCCAACAGAGGAGTGCAACACAACAGGGTCCCTCTTCTCTTTACAATGCAGGTATGCAGAGAGTGTAGGATGTCTCCAAGTAAAGTAGGCACCAGATTATGAGACAGAAAAACCTTGACCACATTCACATATATGAGTTGGTCCGGATTAGGAAATAGCACCATCCCATAGATGAGAAGGGATAACACTTCTTCAAAAGCTTGTAAATCTAGGGTATCCCAAAAATGGTGATCCTTCTCAAATATAAACTTAGATAGAAGCCCTTTGACGCCTCTTCTTGTTTCCCAATTTTCCACTACATCAGACCATTGTAAAGATAGAGCATGAGCAATCTCTTCAGGTTTTGGGTCTCTTTCCATACCATTGAAGGGTAACTGATCAATAATGGGCACCCCCAATAACTGAGAAAACTCTTCCATAGTAGGAACCAATTGGTAATCAGGAAAGGTGAAGCAGTGATGTAAAGAGTCGAAGAATTGAAAGAGCACCTTCAACATTTCTTCATTAGGGCTTGAGGTGACCAGATTGAGAAGTCGACCATGTCTTTCTGTTAATGGAGAGCTCTCAGGAACCCTTGATGCTAATTCCTTGAGTTGAGGAGGTACCCTTATGAGGTTTACTTGGATAGTATTCTTGCGAGTGGATGCCATGTCCTACAAAACACCACAAAGATAAGTCCTAAAAATCCTTGAAATGGTTAGTATGATATGCCACGTTATGTATGATATCATGATTATGCTAAGAAAACACAAATATAGCAAGCACAAGAAAATCACACAAAGACCTTAGGTTTAAAGCTTGCATGGGTTTTAAGGTAAGTACCCTCTTGAAGTTTAGTTGGTTCAACCTGTCCTAGAAATTAATTGGGTTCTAAGGGATCTCAATATCACTGATCTTTCCCACAAGTTTCGTTTCGATCGACAACTGACTTGCCACCAAACAAAACTCGGGAGTCAAATCTCAATGAGCATAGTACCGAGTATCAACTAACTTTGGGTTACACCAAAGATGACTATCTCACTACTTCCTAATGGCCAAGTTATTAAATTAAAGGTTATAAGGTCAGTTGATGCTTCATGACACCACACAACGGCCCCATATTCTCCTTGACTACTCAAGGGCTATCGATACCAACCAAAGTGTCACATCAATGTGGATATCTCTTCAACCGTGTCGGTATACCCCGCACAATTTCCACGATCTATTGCTACTTACCTAAAAGGTGCCCCATATATGGGTGTAGGATCTATAGTAACCCAAACAAAGCCCTCAAAAGTAAAGCAAACAAAGCACACAAAATAAGTTAAATAATGAACTAACTCTAAGGTAACCCCACTTTTTATTCATCCCCAGCAGAGTCTCTAATTCTGTGATACGGTGGTAGAACCGACTGTTATACTGGTTTTGCATTTGTGTTCGCAAATGTTGCGGTAAGCTAGAGTCTCCACCGACTTTTCTTTTATCCAACAAAGGAAAGGGTGAAAAGAACACAAAAATACCTTTTCGATAATTTTCTGAGTAAGGGGGTATATAATGGAAAAGAAAGGTGTTAGCATCCTCTCCATTCGTAGTTTTCTATGGGCTCTTAGATGCTTAGCTCATCTTAAAAGTACCTTGTGCTTTGTGTGTTTTAAAAATGTTTTGAAATGCCTTAGTGCGGCGATTCTCTCTGTGATAACTCTTGTATCAGTCCTCAAGAGTGTTGACAAAGCAAATGTTTTTGAAAGTTGTTTTTGAAAGTTGTTTTTGAAATGTCTAAGTGTGAAGAGTTTGTTTTGAGAATATCATCTAAGAACTATCTACTTATACTCGAAAAGGTTGTTCTTTTCCTCCTATCCTTTAGACAGTGCTATCCTACTATTAGTGAGTAGGTAGCCCTATCGTTAGATGATTGAGGGACATTCGAAGGGACGTTACGGTCACGAAGGCAACTTGGCATGGAATTTTAGTAACTGTCCTAAAGTTCTAAGATCACTTTTTTACCGAGGCAACACCGAGAGGGTCATCGAGGGACTTGTGATCTTGCAAACTAGAGGACAATCACTAAAGCTTCTCACGTTTTGAGAATTGTGACCATTTTCCAAAGGCAACCGAAGTGGGATACCCTAGAGGTACGCATGTGCAATTGTGTTTGGTTCAATTATTTATCTTGTGCATTTAGGGTTTGCTAATGTTTTAATTTTTCAATCTTGTCATGCAATCCTAGTTGCTAGCATTTAATATGTACAGAAAAATGTAAAGTGTAAAAATATAACCCTACACTATTACATGGCTTCGAGGAAGGGGATATTTACAATGTACAAAGACTTGGGGGAAGAAAAATAAAGAAAGCGGTAAAAATCCTAATTAGTCTATTACATCCAGTATACATGTACAATAATGTAAAAATGCGAAAAATAAATAACGTGCAAAAGGTAAAGACGTCTAAAACCTAAGGCAATTCTAAATGAAATAAGATTTTTTTTTTGTTTATTTTTTGATTTGAGAAAATAATTAAATTAACTATCCTAAAGTCTATTTAGAAAATAAAGTTAATCAAGAAAAAATAGTCTAAGTTCTTTTTTTTAGTTTTTTTTATTATGAAAAGAAAATAATTAAATCTAAATTAAGTCCTAAGTTCTAATTCATTTTAAATTAAAGAAAATAGTTAAAATATTTATTTAATTTATTTACAAAATTATTTTAAATAAAAAATACTAACTTAATATTTTTTTGTGATTTTTGTGATTATTTTTTTAATTAATAAATAAAGAAAACAAAAATAAATAAAACTAATATAACAAAAATGCTAGATGGGCCTGATGGCAAAATAAAAATAGAGGGTGCTGTTTGAAACTCGCTGGGCCCAAAGTTGTGAAGCCCAAACTTCATGCCTGATCCTGTGTCGACAAGTCTTGAAGGCATATGATATACCGCACGCTTTGATGTGCTAGCTTGGATCATATGTACATATGATGACCTAGGCTGAGGGTGCATGGTGCACGTCCGACCATGCTTTGCATGGGATCTGCATGAATATTGTTAGAAAAATGAGAAAATGCTGTACCTGGGACTCGAACCCAGGCCCTCACCCCTTTACACACGCTTCCTTTGCCATCCGAACTACTTGTCCATTCGTTACATAAAATAAAACAATAATATAATATAAAACAAAATGTCAATATTAGAGAAATAAAAAAAACGTGCGCGCTGTTTAAATGGCCCAATGGGAAGCTGCCACACCTTGTCTTATTCCATTCTCCGTCGTTTTAGGTATAGAAACCTATAACGATAGTTTTTATTTGTCATTATAGCACCTGCATCTCAAAACATCTAGAATACGCAACATAAATTAAATGTGAGGCCATGGATCAATTGGCCTCGACCTACTGAGCACGATGGTACCTTTAGTTGGGTCTAATTTTGGCTGATTCGAAAAACCCCAATTCAGAGGTCCAAACCCTAATCATGGCAAGCATCGTACCCGCATCAAAACTTAAATCCAACTATATAGAAAGCTTGTAAACATTCATATGAAAAAATATGCATGATTGAAACGAGCTTATATCACATGAATTAAATAAACGAATTTGAAAAATAAATGCAAATCGTGAGAGATGGTTAGGACGCCTCGTGATGTTTCATGGCATGGTAATGATTGCAAAAGCTTCAGGGGACCTTTAAGAACGTGTTTGAATCCTTTGTTTGGGCTGAGGATGGCTGGAAATGTGTTTTGGAGTTTGATAATTTTGCTTACTTTTTGAAATTTCGTATGACTCTTTCAGGCTATTTTTCGTGTCCTTGAAGCTTGCTAGTGTGCTCCTTATATAGAGGGGATGGAGGGGAGAAGAGGGCAAAGGAATAAAAAACCATTAAGTTGGTGTTTTAAGGCCATGAATATCACTTTGAAACTTTGCCAAAGACATGGTTTCTTGTCCCTTTTTAAATTTTCTATGATCCTAGACATGCTTGCACGAATTTTTGGGCCTCTAAGCTGTCCAAAACATCATCCCAAATGCTCAAAGCCTATTCCCAATTATTTTATATATTTTATTTGAATAAAATAAAATAAATATGTACAAAATAGGTAGAAAATGTAAGGCATGGTAAGAAATATTTTAGAGGTCCTCTATAAGCTTAGGAAGATACTTGAAGTCCAAGAAATTAAGCCATTGACCTAAAACTTCAAGTTTGCTCAATGCATAATTCTTGAAATTTCCCAAATTTTCCCAACTTGGGCAAGCCATAACTTGCTCAAATTTTATCTCATGATGATGATCTTGGACTTTTTTGAAATCCCAAGATGTCTAAATAAATCCTCTTTTGATAAATTTTGTATTTGAAGATTTTATCTTGAGGTAAAAGGTCTTGGCAAAAAGTGACTTTTGTTGACTTTCTAAAAATGACCTGTAATGTATGAGCTTGTACCTTTCAAATGGTGAATTTATTGTACTTGAGGGATGAAGAGAAGTTGTAGGGAATTGTATCCTCATAAAAATGAGCTTTGGTTGTAGAAAAATGGATGAAGTATGTGAAAGTTATGCCTGATCAAAGTTCAGTTGACTTTTCCTATAAAAACCCTAATTTAACAATTCTTCACTTTTGATAAATTGAGAGCATTTCTTGAGGAATCATGATCAACCATTGATAAAATGATGGATATCACTTTAAAATGTTGATGTTGACCAAAAATATTGAAGTTTGATTGTACATGGGCCACAATTGACTTTTGACATAACACAGTTGATTTTCAAGCATTTGAGCAATTGACTGAGCAAACTTGTAGTGGAAGGCATGAAATTTGTCATGGACAACCTTGAAGGAATATTAGGGCCGTGGAAAACATTTGAGACCTTTGGAGCTCACACATCTTGATGAAAAGTGAAACCCTAGTTAGAGGTTCATTGCTTAGGAGGAGAATTTGTCTGGTCAACCTTGAGCAATTAAGGACCTCTAGGAGCATGTTTTGAGTAAAAATGGGAGGGAAAATTTTGGGGTTCAACACCAGTGATTTACTTTCCTAGTCTAATTTTCTTTTGATCTTTTATTTTATGTTTCCCCAGTGGTGTCTCATGTCACCTTTGGATCTGTTTATTTGCATGCACAATCATATGCATTGCATGGCATTTTAGGGAAAAATAGGGCTTGTTTAAAATTTAAGCATCTTCAATCGCGTCGACACAAAGATTTTAACCTTTGTATCTCCGGATAGAAGACACTTAAATAAGGGCAGCTGTTGTTCCCCAATTTTTGCCCCTAAGATTCCTCTATCATCTCATATCAACTCAATCTTATTAAGATCAGAATTGGGTTTGGTTCTTCTCCTTATATTTAGGCTTACTCATAAGGAATCACTAAGAACCTTGAGTTATATATTGTGATCATATATGTTTTATATTGATTAACTTTTAACTATTAAATACAATGAATGTTTACTCTAATTGATGATGCTATAGGTGAAAGCACAACACATTTCATCAGCTTGATTCATAGGTTCATGAGTTTATTTCCATGCCTTCTTCCAAAAAGCTTCATTGAGATTAATGTTCCATCATTGAGATTTCTTTAAATTAATATCATTATAAGGTCTACTGTAAATCATCATGCCTCAATTTGTCAAAGAAAATCAAAAGATGCAAGAGTTGATTGAAGAAGTTTGACCTAATTGGACAAGTTCTTGATTTCTTAATCACAAGTGTATAACTATCTCAATTCTCAATATTTGGAGGTGTTTGTTGTTGCTATGGATTCTTATTATCATCCACAAGAACTTCTATTCAGATGGCAAAAGTATTTGATCAAGGAAGTTTGTCAAAATTGAAAGGGGTTCCCAAGGCATTTTATTTCTTTAGGAGCTAGGGCTATACCTTGTTTATCTTTTTATATTTTTGAGTAATTACAAAGACATGCTTCTCTTTAAAGGGTTATCAACTAATCACTTAAAAAGATTCAAGAAAATTTTATGTGGAAGATGCCTAATGATGAATAAAGGTTACAAGTCCTCTAGATAGGCCATCAAATTCCCTTATGTGACTTCAAAAGATCATAACTTGGTCAATTTTTATCTCCTTGAGCCCATTGTTTTTCACAATTATCTTAAGGATGTGAACTTCAACTCTTCTTTTATGTGAAAAGCTTGAAAATGGATGGAGGATTCCCTAAGAATGCAAAAGATTACAGGTCATCTCATGAATTTTCACCAACTTCACAAGGCCACAACTTTTTCAATGTTTGTTATTTTTGAGTGATTAAAGTTTCACAATACTCTTTAAGGAGTCAATTTCAAGCTAGCATCAATGATCAAGCTCAATTTTGAAGAAAGGCCTTGTTTGGAGTCAAAACATTTAAGACATTTTTTGAGAAAAACAGAGAATTTTTCTAAGTACAAATAGTCAGCACCTTTTTCTCAACTTTGACTCATCACAACTTTTAGCTCAAGCATCCATTTTATTCCATTCTTTTCACATTATAAATATTGTAACCTTATATTTTAAATGCTTCAAGAATAATGCCCTAAGACTCCTTGAGCTATGAATGCCATTGATTCAAAGTGGGTACCTTGAAACTAACTTTTTCCTCCAAGTCAAAATTTGAAATGCATAATTCATCTTCTAATCACTAAATTTCTACGTGTTTTTACTTCTAATCATGTTTAACAATCTCCTAGAAGTGATTATCACCTTGAAATGTATGTTTTGGTTGAGTTTTGAGCAAAATAGAAGTCACACTTTTCATGTTTGCAACTTCACACGATTTCCCTCCAAACTTCATCATTCCACACGCTTAAGCATCCCATTATCTTCCCTATAAATAGAGGGTTATATCTCACTCATTTTCTCAAGCTTGAACATCCAAAATCACCCTGCCAGACTCCCTGCATAACTCACTTTTCCGAATTTTCGAATTCCTATTTTCTCCACTTTTCAATCTAATTTCTTCATTGATCCTTTATCCTTGAACTTCCCTGAAGCTAACAGAAGAAGAATATAGCGTTGAAATGTCCTAAATCATGCTAACCAAGTCCAGTTTTAGAAGAATTTTCATCTACTTCGTTCAGGTAGAATTCTCAATCAAATTGAACCAAATAAAGCCCTATTATACTCCATTCATCCTTTTGATTCTCACATTTCTTACGGTTTGCATTTACATTGAGAATTGAGAGAGATACTTGGGATTTTCGTGCTCGCTATTTTTTCTGGTTTTCTTCAAATTCAGCCTTGCACAGTTTATATAAATTTGGCGCGAGGGTACCATTAGAATCGTCTTGAAGATACAAATCTAATGGTACCAGTCTGGTACTCTAATTTTACAATTTGAGGAACCCCAATCTAAGGCGTCTGAAGGTTGAAGACGACCTACGTGTCGTGCTTCAACCAATGATGGCGTTCCACACTATTTTTTGAAATAGATATAGTGTGTTTGCCTTACCATGTGTGTGTCTCAAGAGCACCTGGATCTGATTACTTTTGTGAGTCAGACTCCATCTAACGTGCCACATTTTAAGTTGTTTTTATTTAATAAAGATTGATTCAGTGTGAAATCCAATAAAGTCCATGAGATGCCCATCGTGCTAGATCCATTGGATCTGCTTACTAACGCATTTTAACAATGATCAGATGGTCCATATTTTTTGGTTTATTATTTTATTTTCTGATTTTTATTTTAATTGATTTAAACTTCAAAAAATCATAGAAAATTCATTTTTGATTAAAAAAATCACAAAAATAATATAAAATATTCTTTTTATGATTTTTATTGTTTCATAATTTTATTTTCAGATTTGATATTTTTTATAAGTTTTCCTTTATTTTGACTTGTTTTTAATTATTTAAAAATAATTTTTGATGTTTTTAAATTCTGAAATTTTTTATAAAAATCATTTTACTTATTTTTGACTTTCTGAAAATTTTCTAGAATTTTATTTTGACTTCTACTATTTTTGATCTTTTTTTCACTTATTTGAGTGATTTTAATTAGTTTAAAAATACCTTTCTGTTTTAAAAATTACCAAAAAATTTATAAAAATATTTGAGGTCATTTCTGATTTTTCTATGGTCTTTTAAAATTTTTCTTTGATACCTTGAATATAGTTTGCTAGTTTACCTCTTATTTTCATTTTAAAAACAATTTAAAAGTCATTTTTCTATTTTTATTTTATTCATTAAATGCAATTTATTTTTTAATATATTCTAACTATGTGATTGTTGATCATAAACTTTATTAACATCATTGGATCTTAGGTGTTGAGTTTAACTCCACCAAAATGGATGGATGATTTTAATGATAGTTTGATCAAATTTTTTATTATAATATTCCCATTTCCTCTTCATCTCATCCTCTTCTCTTTGTGCTACATGTTATTAGGGGATGATCTACATATCATCACTCCAAACATATGGCACATAGATTGCTATTGATCGGCCTTAAAATAAGTGCGACTTCTATATAAATCCACTTACAATTGCTTAACATAGCGCTAAATTTTATCCCGATTCAAGTAATGATCATTCGTGGCCCAAACCTATGTTTGTAAACCCAAGTATGTTTAATTTGAAACCTTTGATCCAATAACCTTTAGATTCATTGTTAGGAGGCATTGGTCTTATCAATCCTCTAATGAACTTCCATAAATATTGGATTAAGTGAATCATTTAAACGTCATTGACCATTTATTGTTGCCTTGAGATTTTGAAATGAATGATATACTTGACAAAAAGAAAATGAAACTTGTTATTGAGAGGCTTTGATTTTATCAATCTTCTAATGAGTTTTCAAATACATGTTTCAAGATGATCATTCAACTAACCTCTAATTCCTAACAATTGACTTTATTTTATGCTTTTACTTTTTGCTTTTTATTTTGAGCATATTTATTTTAGTATTTTCATTTCATGCTATTTTCATCTTTGCTCATTTGAGCATTTATCTTTATGTCATTTTCATTTTGTTCACTTGAGCTTTTCTTTTCTTTTTCAAATATACCTAATAATCAACTTGAACCATAAAAAATTTAATGTTACTTGGACTATTTGGTTACTATCCTTGGCATTTTGGAGTTGTTGACTTCTTGGACTTAGGATTAGAGACCTTGACTCCCTTGAGGCCTTGTGACTTCTACTGTTATTTTGTCTGGAGTTCTTGGGTTTTAACCCGAGATATTGGATTGTATTTTCTTTGATTGCACGTTATTCTGATTATATTCCTTAGTTGTGATTGGGAATTCATTTGTATATAGCCGTTACTCTGCCCAATTTTTGTGAAGACTTAATGCATTTGAAGTTTGGTATTCTTAAGAGGTTTATTATCTTTGCTTGCTTGGTTTCAATCCAAAGGATGGGAATTCTAAATTGACTCATTATGTCAAGTGTTGGCTTCTTGTTGGTTAGACAATTATTTTCCCTAGCTTTTACCTTATGCTTTAGGATAGTCCCTTCATCTCCTCTCACCTTCTTTAAATTCAAAAATCTTCTCCCTCCTTGGAAAACTCTTCTTGTTTTTAAACTTGAACCGCTTTCACAATAAACTTGGACTTAGATCCATGCATTTTCAAAAATCTTTTCTTCATCAAACTTTAAACAACTTAATAATACCTTGACATTTTTTGTGAGAAGACTAAAAGTCAATCAATCTCATTCGAACCATTTTTGCCATTTTGGATTTTATTTTAAAACTTTTTTTCAAAGGATTAGACTGTTGTTAATCTTTGTAGTGATGCAAGCTACTATACTTCTATGATATGTAGTGAAGTAAGATATTTTCCACTTGGGTTTTGAGCGAGGCTTTGTTGATTTTAAAATCCAATATATATCCTCAACTTTGAGATGACTCAAATTCTCCTTTCTCATAATCATGGGTAGCAATTATGTTTTTCCACTCGGATACGAAGATGATGTCTCATCTCTTAAAATTAACCAACACATTTGTGTTTTAAATTTTTTAAAGGTGAACTACGAGGACCATGATCCCCTATTGCACGGAAGGTGCTATGTAGGCACTAAAGGTTCGCAACCGCGGCGGGTGTGAAAATTGTAAAAAATATTTCTTTTCTCATCTCTACCATCTATTTTTTGTATACAACTCTTATAGCCAAAATACACAAATTTTCAAAGAGGTTCCTGTGGAGTACCATAGATGTTTAGGGTGCTAATACCTTCCCTTTGCATAACCAACCCCTGAAATTAGATTCTCTCCCCCTCTCTTTGGGTTATTCACTCTTTTCCCATCCCTCTGGAAACAATAAAGTGTGGTGGCGATTTTTATTTGATATGTGCGAGTCAAGTCAATCCAATGGATTAGTCTCAACATTTATACCGCTACATAACACATATGAATAAAGTGGAACATGATAGCTAGGGGATGTAGATCTTTATAGCGCGGTCATGTCGTCTATGCTTAGATGAGGTTTTAATGAGGTACTATCATTATCATGTAGGTGTAAGATGATAGTATTTTCAAGCGAACCTGGGATTCTGAGTTATCGTTGACCTTACTCAGACCTAGTCTTGACCCGTGAGTGGGGTGGGGATAATCTTTACATGTACAAATGGTGACTTTGTTCTGATGGTGACCGTATGTTCTGTTGGTAAATATGATTTTCTGATTATATTATGGATTTATGGTTCTGGTATTCTTGGCATGTTTAAAGACAATACAACAACCATCATTGTGAAAACCTTGAGTCCATGATTATTACACTTGAATCATAGCATATTTATTTTTACAAAATAATTGTATAAAAAATATGTATTAAAAAAATTTAATCTGCATATGCATGCCATTTCCAGGTTAATCTGAGATCATCATTTTCACCAGGGATGGATGACAACACAAGTATAGGAAAAGAGCTTCTTAGGAAGACATCTCATTACCATTTTCATGGCTTTGCTATGGCTTTGATGAGAGAAGCGGGGATTCTTGTAACTGATCCTAATGAGAATACTTTCAGAGACATCTATGGGGATTTGTTGCCATTGTTGAATGACGGGTATGAGAAGTGGGCTATGGTGTCGCTGTTGCAATTCTATGATCCGCAACTGCATTATTTCATTTTCCAGGACTATCAGCTAGCACCCACACTTGATAAATATGATTATATCCTTGATATTGAGATATTGAATCGTCTTCCTTTTGTTTGTACGCCCGAGGTTCCCGATTACATGGCTATCACAAAGGCTCTTTATTTGAACCTTAGTGATGTAAAAAGCAATTGGACAGAACATAGTTGCACATTGAGTTTTCATCTAAGATTTATGATAACCAAAGCTAAATAGTTTGCACAAAACAAGGATTGGGTCGCGTTCAACACACTTTTGGCCGCCATGATTAATGGTATTGTCATCTTTCCCAATGTGGAGAATTTCGTAGATTTCTCACCAATTTGTGTTTTGATGAATGGAAACCCAGTGCCGACGATTCTTTCCAACACTTATTATGCCATTCATTCTTGGAATGGCAAGAAGGGAAGTGTTGTTTGTTGCATTCCTCTTTTGTTTAAGTGGATTATGATGTATATGACCACCATGGGACCATTTGTCGACTCCGCAAATACTCTTATTTGGTCTCGACGAATCATGGCTCTTACTTCTTATGAAATTGTCTGGAACAACATAAGAGGTGTAAGAGAAATCATCAAAAGATGTGGAGGATTTTTCAACGTTCCTCTCATTGGGGCGAAGGGTTTTATCAATTATAATCCTATCTTAGCACGACGTCGTCTAGGATACATTATGACTGATACACCCACTGATCGTGAAGTGGAAGAAACCGTTTATTTTGGCAAAGGTGAAGATCATATCTTGTTAGAAAGGATAAGAATGTCCTGGAGTCATGTTCATAGAAAAAGAACAACTTTCTTTGGTCAAAAGGGATACTTAGCTCTTGATCTATATGTGCAGTGGATCAAGAATCGAGTAAAGGTGAGGTTGATGCCTTTCAAGAAGGAAGCGCCTTTATATCTATAGACTACCTATGACCCTTTAGTAGATGTTCAGTCAGCACCAGATGCATTTGTCAACAATCACTTCCTCATGAATCGTCTAGTCAACGGCCAGTTCCGGATGTATCCAAGTTTGTGCCAATGGAATTCTACAAGCAGGCTAAAGTTGATAGTCTCAAGTTAGAATTAGAAAATCAAGAGCAGAGTATGAAGCTTTCTTTTGCTGTCCAAGAGAGAAGGAAGATGCTTCATGAAGCTAGACTAAAAGACAAAGTGTTGGAAGAGCATGGTTTGCTTGAAAGACTTAAAAGACAAAGAGTAGAAGGTTCTCACACTTCTAAGCAGACAAAAGTGGTATGAAAAATTCAAGCCGATCTTGCAAAAAGTCAACAAAAGCTTGAAAGTCTTTGGTTGTCCAAAGACAAAATGCAAGCAAATCACAGAGAAGAAGTTAAAGCTTTGAAGAAATGACTTCGAGAAGAGTAATCCAAATCTCAGGAAGTTTGCAAACATCGAGAGTGTTTGGAAAAGCAGGTTCAAAGTCAACAAGTGCAGATTGACCAATTGACTAATCAAGTTGGTGAGCTCACGATTAAGCTCAAAGTGAAAGATGATCAAAAGCTAGCAACCGAAGCCTAGTTGAAAAGGAGAGGGGCCCAATTGGCTTGAGTGATTGAAGAATTGGAAAAGCTCAAAGCCCAGTTTGGATTTTTACATCAGTTCTCAGCTTTTGTTGATCTCTTTGTACTTGTTAGGTTCACCGCCACTTTTGTTGGACGAGTTCCTTTTGACTTATCTGTATGAACTCGTTTTGTCGAGATTTGTTTGTATGGATGATTTATTCTTATGATATGAGCAGTCTCTTTATTTAATGATGATTTGTTTATATCTTGTTGCCTTTTGTTCTTGATGAAAAAATCTAGGATTTTCCTAGAAATGGTGAAACATTTCATGCATAATCATGCATTCATGTATATCATATCATGATAGGTGGTTCCATCCAGATTTCTTATGTCTGATCTGGGTTTTCTTTTCAAAAGATTGCTACTGCAAACTCACACTATTACAACACTTGAAGTAATTCCAGAAGACAAATGGAACAAATCCAAGCCGATGTTGTTGCTATAGGTGTCAAGATGGACACTCGTGTCGAATAATTGATGGAGATCATCCAGAACATGGCCCGTCAGCAGGAAGAATTGAGAGCTTTGATTATAAGTCCCGTTGCAACTGCAGAAAATGGGAATGAGACTTTGATCGTCAATCCTCAAGAGGTCGTTGTTAACAATCCGAATAACAATCTGGGTGGTCCTACTCTGACGGTAATCTGGGAAGTGCTACTCTGAACGGTAACCCAGGTGGTCAAAATCTAAATGCAAATGCTGGTTTGAATCATAATGGTAATGCTACTATGAACCTTGGTAATCTTGTTGGTAATAATCAAGGTGTTCCATTGGTCCAAGTTATGGGAAATCAACCTCCAGCCACTCCTACTCGACAAAATAATGAGCAACATTTTGTTTGACCAAGGTCTGTTCGTATTCTTGTTCAATAGCTTGAAGAGGATATCTATGAGGACTGGATGTCTAATGCTGATGAACCAACATAGGATGACAAAAAGCTATATATGCTCGAGGAGCGTATGCGAATGTTTGAGGATCAAGGTGTTATGGCCTTAACATGTCTGATTTGGGCTTAGTCCTATGAGTGAATATTCCTCCAAATTTTAAAGTGTTGGACTTTTTGAAGTAAAAAGGCACCTTCTGTCCAAAGACAGATGTCAAGTCTTACTACAGGAGTATGTCAGCGTACCCCGACGATGGAAAATTACTTATACACTTATTTCAGGATAATTTAACTGGTGGGCCATTAGAGTGGTACATGCAACTTGAGGGTACTTGCATCCGTACTGACATGGCGCCTACAAGAAACTCAACTCCATAATCTGTCACAAAAGCATAATGAGTAATTTAAGGAAGACACTCAGAGGTGGCGTGAAATGGTGGCCAGGGTCCAAGCACCTATGATGGAATGTGAAATGGTAGATATGCTCACCAGCACCCTGCAGAGGCAGTATTATACGAGTTGTAGTACTTTCGATACATTTGCTGAAATGGTAACCTATGGGGAACGACTTGAAATTGGAATTAAGCTGGGAAAGATTCAGGATGTTTCTAGAACTAATGCTGGTAGTGCCAAAAAGTCTTTTTTTGGGGGGGGGGGTACTAGAAGAAGAAAGAAAGTGAAGCTAGTACGCTCTATACATGGAAGGGTAAAGGTAGGGCTCATCATGAGTCTGGTCATCAAATTGATGCTGTGACAATCCCAGTTTCTGCACCTCAGTGGCAACAGACGTATGTGCCCAGACAGGTCAATCAGCAAAGGCCGAGGCAGCCTCTTAGAAAATTTGATGCGATTCCTATGTCCTATGCGGAGTTGCTACCTCAGCTGCTTGAATTGAAATATGTTGAGTTACGTAGGTTGATTCTGAAAGATTACCAGCCAGCTTGACGCAAATGCTAGATGTGATTATCATTCCGATGGACAAGGACATACCATTGAGAATTCTATTGCGTTTAAACACAAAATACATAACTTATTGGATTCTCAGGCTATTAATTTCGTACTAGCTCCGACGCCCAACATTCTCAAACAACCTTTGCCACCTCACGGGGGCACCACTGTCAGTGCCATCATTGAAGATGAAAGTTTGAATCTGGTCATGGATGTAAATCAGCTGACGACACCTTTATCATTTGTGAAATAACAGTTGTCGATGAAGGGCGTGTTCTTGGGATGTAGTCTTGATTGTGAAATTGTTTGGTTCAACCAGAGGGTTGCCAATGTCTGAAGGATGCAATTCAGAGTTTTATTACTAAAGGAATTCTTCAGTTTGACCGTGTGGATGTGGAACCTAAGGTTGAGGAAGATGAGGTTGATGTGATTACTATTCCCGTCAAGTAAAAAAGGATTCATGTCACAATTCCAGTTCCCACCAAAAGGTCACCGGTGACAATCACTTTACCTAGTCCAGTGTCATATGTCAGTGATAAGATGGTACCTTGGAATTACAATGGTGAATTTTACTATCAGGGGAAAAAGCATGTTACCCAGAAGCCTGAGGAAAGTAAGCCAGAAGAAGAGAAGCCTGAAGTTCATGGCATTGTTAGTGAAAGCAGGATTACCCAAAGCGGTCAAATTTTCTCTCCACCTGAACAACCAGACAGTAGCGCAGATGCCTCAGCTAAGGCTAAAGGCAAGCAGATTGTATTTAATTGGTGAGAAACCGGGGCATGATTCTCCTGTTCTAAATGTGGGTGTCGAGATGGATAAAAATGTCACAGAATTTATGAGATTCATAAAGAAAAGTGATTACAAGATTATTGATCAGTTAAGCCAGACACTGGAGAAGATCTTGATTCTTGACTTGCTTCAGGATTCTAAATCTCATAGAAATGCACTGATGAAGCTATCAAGGACTTCTTTTGTTCTTCAGAAGATTTCAATGAATCAATTTGAAGGAACCGTCGCTAGCATCTCTGCGAGTAATGGGCTTGGCTTCACATATTTTGATTTACCTCCTAAGGGGAGGAAGCATAATAAGGCGTTGCACATCTCAAAGGATATTGCAAGGACTACTTTATCCTGTGTGCTGGTTAACACGAGACAATCCCTTAATTTTCTACCAAAGTATGCTCTTATGAAGTCGAATTACAAAGGGTTGGTGCTGAGGCCCAGCGATTTGATGGTCAAGGCGTTTGACGGGTCGAAGAAGACTATTTTTGGGGAATTTGATTTGCCTATCAAGATAGGTCCTCAGATCTTTGATGTGTACTTGTTTATCATGGATACCAATCCTTCTTACTGCTGTTTGCTAGGACGCCCATGGATCCATGGGTCCGGTGCTGTAACTTCTACTCTACATCAGAAGTTGAAATTCTTGTTTAATGGGAAAATGGTCACCATTTTTGATGAAGAGGATTATATTGTCAACCATCTGAGTACCTTCTGCTATGTTGAAATTGAGGGAGAGATACATTAGACTCCGTGCCAAGCATTTGAAACTGTGCAGGTTGTCAGAAGTCCTTGTTAAGAGGTTAAAAAGCTGAAGGCCTCTATGGTTTCTTACCGGCAAGCTCAAGTAGTTATTGAGTCTGGTCACCCTGAACGCTGGGGCAGAGTGTTGGATCTCCCCATATAGAAAGATAAGAAAGGTTTAGGCTTTGTGGCTGGACGAAGCACACCGATTGCTGTTCCTCTTAAGATTCAAGGTATTCCTCCTCTGATTCAGTTCGTCAGTGGTGGTATCATCCACGAGGAAGCTCATGCTGTGAGCGAGGAAGGGGATAGTGATTGTGAAATGGAAAAATGAATTCATCCTACTGTTCCGGGTCAAGAGCCTTCCAATTGGTTTGCCGAAGACGTCATCAAAGTCACCCACTATGAAGAGTAATTTTATTTTATTTTTATCATGAAATAAATCCTACGTTCTTCCCAAGGCATAGTGATCATGCTGTAGAGCCACAATGATTTTCTTTTCAAAAATATCATCAATAAAGGACGTCTTTTTGCATTTTAATATTTCCCTCCTTGTCTTTCTTTTTATTTTTCAAATTTTTTGGAAATGTGTTTGTATTTTTATTTTTAAATCTAAAACTAAAAATAAAAACAAAAATAATAATCATGCAGATACTGCCCCCCCATTAATCTTGGATTTTGTTGAAAAAGATTCTGCTATGGCTCATTATGACTTTAAAAATCCAATCTATCAACCTGAAGAAGAAACTGAAGAAGATTGTGAATTTCCTGAAGATCTAGCCAGATTGTTGAGGCAAGAGGAAAAGGTCATTCATCCGCACTAAAATACTATTGAAGTGATCAACTTGGGTACCGAGGAGGCCTGAAAAGAAGTTAAGATTGGGACAGTGTTAGAAGACAGTGTCAAGCAAATATTGGTTGAAATGCTCAGTGAGTATGTGGATCTCTTTGCTTGGTCTTATGATGACATTCCTAGGCTGGAGAAGAGTGTCCTCCTATTAAATAGGAGCTTCGAAGAACTCATCTTGAGATGTCTAAGAAGATTAAATAGGAGGTTTAGAAACAGTTTGATACATGTTTCTTGAAGGTTATCGCTTATCCACCGTGGATTGCAAATATTGTGCCTGTATCAAAGAAAGACGACAAAGTGAGAATGTGTGTGGATTATAGGGACTTGAACAGAGCAAGCCCTAAACATTATTTTATTCTCCCTCATATTGATATTATGGTTGACAATACTGCTCAAGCTAAAGTGTTTTCCTTCATAGATAGTATTTCTAGATATAATCAGATTAAGATGGCGCCGGAACACATGGAGAAGACTACTTTTATTACACCTTGGGGAAATTTTGTTACAAAGTGATGCCCTCTGGCTTGAAGAATGCAGGGGCAACGTACCAGCATGCAATGGTCACTCTTTTTCATGACATCATCCATAAAGAGATTGAGGTTTATGTTAACGATATAATTGCCAAGTCCCAGACAGAAGAGGAGCATCTGATCCACTTGCTGAAATTGTTTGAAAGATTGAGGAAATTCAGACTGAGGCTGAACCCTAACAAGTTTACCTTCGGGGTGAGATCAGGCAAGTTATTGGGCTTCATTGCAAGCGAAAAAGGAATTGAGGTCGATCCTGCCAAAATAAAAGCAATACAAGAAATTCCTGAGCCAAGAACAGTAAAAAAGGTTCATGGTTTTCTCGGGAGGTTGAACTATATTGCTAGATTCTTCTCTCATCTTACAGCCACGTGTGAACCCATATTCAAGTTATTGAAAAAATATCAAGTGGTCAGGTGGAATGACAAATGCCAACGGAATTTGATAAAATAAAAGAGTATATGCAAGAACCTCCAATTCTTTTCCCCCGTGGAAGACATGCCCTTGATAATGTATCTGACAGTGTTGGAAAATTCTATGGGTTGAGTACTCGGCCAACATGACGAGACAGGTAGGAAAGAACATGCTATTTACTACCCGAGCAAGAAATTTACTGATTACGAGTCGAGATACTCATTGCTGGAAAAGACTTGTTGTGCACTCGCGTGGGCAGCAAAGCGTCTCAGATAGTACATGATGACTCACACTACTCTCTTGATATCCAAGATGGATCCAATCAAGTACATATTTGAAAAGCCAGCTCTCAGAGGAAGAGTAGCCCGTTGGCAGATGATTTTGACTGAATATGATATACAATATACTACCCAAAAAGCCATCAAGGGTAGTGTATTTGCGGATTATCTTGCTCACCAGCCCATGGAAGACAACTATCAGCCGATGAAGTTTGAATTTCCCGATGAGGAAATTATGTACATACAGGATTTTAATATTCTCGGCCTAGAGGAAGGACCCAAACCAGGAGTGCAATGGACGATGGTGTTCAATGGTGCCTCCAATGCATTGGGTAATGGTGTCGGTGCTGTAATTACTTCTCCTAAAGGTTTCCATACTCCTCTCACTGCCAGAATTTTCTTTGATTGCACCAATAATATGGTCGAGTATGAAGCTTGTATCTTTGGGTTAGAAGCTACTATTGATTTTCTAATCAAGATCTTGGAAGTATATGGGGATTCTACTCTTGTGATTAGTCAGATCAAAGAAGATTAGGAGGCTCGTCACCTGAATTTGATCATATATCGTGAGCATGTTATGAAGTTGATCTCGTATTTTGATGAGATTACTTTCAACCATATTCCGGGAGAAGAGAACAACTTGGCAGACACCTTCCCTACTCTGTCATACATGTTTAAAGTCAAATGGGAGAATAAAGCCCCCTCTATCACCATTTTGAGGTTGGATGAGCCAACATTCTATTATGAAATAGAAGAAGAGGTTGCTAATGAGAAACCGTGGTTTTATGATATCAAAAGATATCTTGAAACATAAAAGTACCCAAAGGGTGCATCTATCACAAATAAGAAGACTTTGAGGAAGTAATCGACTAAGTTTTTCCTCAATAGAGGTGTTCTATACAGGAGAAACTATGACTTGGTTCTGCTCAGATGCGTGGATAGAGACAAAGCAAACAAGATCATAGAAGAAAATATTGAAGGTTACTTCGGGACGTATTCCAATGGGCATACCATGGCCAAGAAAATCTTGAGAGAGGGTTATTATTGGTCTACAATGGAAAACGATTGCTATAATCATTCCAGAATTTGTTACAAGTGTCAGAGTTATGCCGAAAAAATGCATGTGTCGCCCAATCAACTGAATGTTTTGACTTCTCCTAGGCCTTTCGCAATATGGGGCATTGATACGATTGGGCGGATTGAACCTACTGCTTTCAACAGGCATCACTTTATTCTGGTGGATATTGATTACTTCACTAAGTGGGTTGAAGCATCATCTTATGTTAATGTCACCAAACAAGTGATCACTCGCTTCATCAAACAAAATATCATTTATCGTTATGGGATTCCCAAAAAGATCATTACTGACAATGATTCGAATCTAAACAATAAGGTGATGAAAGAGTTGTGTGATAGTTTCAAGATAAAACACCACAATTCTTCTCCATATCATCCAAATATGAATGGTGTTGTTAAGGCAACAAACAAGAATATTAAGAAGATTATGTAGAAGATGGTTGTCACCTATAAAGATTGGCATGAGATGTTGCCATTCTCTTTGCATGGTTATCGCACCTTAGTGCACACTTCTATTGGGGAAACCACATTCTCTATGGTATACGACATGGAAGCAGTCTTGCCCGTGGAAATAGAGATTCCTTCTTTAAGAATCATGACACACATACAATTGGATGAAGCCGAATGGGTTCAGAATAGACTTGGTCAATTGAATCTCATTGACGAGAAGAGGCTGATAGTTATTTGTCATGGGCAGTTATACCAGAAGAGGATGAAGAAAGCTATTGATAAGTGCGTCATTGGAATTTCCAAGTTGGTGACCTCATGTTGAAGAGGATCTTGCCTCCCAACAATACAAATGCTAGGGGAAAATGGGCTCCTAATTATAAAAGAACCATATGTTGTAAAGAAAGTCTTCTCAGGAGGATCTATGATGCTCACAACTATGGATGGAGAGGATTTCCCTCACCCCGTCAACATAGAGGTAGTTAAAAAATACTTCGCATAAGCAGGCCCGCTGAGTCGACGACTCAGGCAAAAAAGGGCGTCCTGGAGAACCAAAAAAATGAATAAAAGGTTCGAGCAAAAATTAGGGACAAAAAAGAAGAAGTTACAAGAATGAAAAAGAAATGATGTACACCCACTAAGTTGAAAACCTGAAAAGGCGACTTAAGAAAAAAAGGGTATCCTAGTGGATTGAAAACCCGAAAGAGCGATCCAGGAAAGTTAGGGATTTAAAGTGAATGACTATGGTCTGCATTGTTTCTATGTTATCATTCTACACCACAGTCGGTTAACTTGGAAGGATAAGGAATCAGTCCAATCAACTTTTTCAGAAAGTAAGACACTAAGGAGCTTTAAGGTTATAAGTGTCATAGCAGAGTTAGTACCCAATAAATCTGCTCTCACATTGCCATCTTTGTATACTCCTCTGTATGCTTTGTACGCAATTACCTATTTTAGGAATTGCTTCTTGATGTAAATTCCTATTTACAGGCTAGTTAATCAATAAAATTAATTTTTTATTCAAAATTGTGCCTCTTTGTTTTTATTTTTGCTGTTTTGTTTACGAAAAGACGTCCATCATTTTTTATAAAACTTTGCATTTAAAAACATTGAAGCTTTACAGCACATGATATAAATACCTGATGTAACACAATGAGAGAACTGACTTTTGGTTTTGCGTTTTATCGCAAATGTTGCGGATAGCAAGAGTCACCACCGACTTTAATTTTATCCAATAAGGAAAGGGTGAAAAGAACAGGAAAGACCTTCAAGAATTTTCTGATTTTGGGGGGTAGGTTATGAAAAGGGAAGGTGTTAGCACCCTTTTCATCCGTAGTTATCTACAAGCTCTTAATCGGTAGCTCACTTTTTGAAAATGCTTTGTGTGTTTGAAAATATTTTGAAAAACGCCTAAGTGCGGAAATTTTGTAATAATTCTTGCATCAGTTGAGAATGCGTACAAAATGTTAGTTTTTGAAAATATTATAGAAAAAGTGTGATTGTGAAAAAGATATTTGTTTTGAAATTTTGTTGTGAGCAAGCGACTACGAGCTATCTACCTACTCAAATATCTTCTGTGTTATTTTCCTCCTCCTTTAGAGATAGTTCTATCCATACCATTAGTTAGTAGGTAGCCTTATCTATTGGATGTTTGAGGGATAAGCGCGGTTCATCGTACAGTCATAAAGACAACTTGCAGTGATCTTTAGAAATTTTATTGTAAGGGACTAGATCGTTTATCGAAGGCAGCACCGAAGGGTCATCGAGGGACTACGATCTTTTATTCGAGGGTCTTTGATAAAGCGTCCCCACGTTCGAGGGAGACGACTACAATTTTTTCCAAAGGCAACAAGTGGGGTCACCCTTGAGTTGCAAGTATGAATAGTGATTCAATTCAATTATTTTATCTTGTATTTAGGGTTATCTAGCGTCTCGTTTTAGATCTTGCCATACAATCATATTAAACTAGACAGTTATAAGGAAAGCAGTAAAAACAGAAAATAAAGGTCCTACGTTATTACAAAGCTTCGGGAAAAGGGGTACGAACCACAAAATTTGGGGAAAGAAAGAAAGCAAACATCCTAATTTAAGCTATTACATTCTGTAGCAATTACATAATTGGGAAAAAAACTAAATGCGAAAATAATAAAGGCGCGTGAAGATAAAATAAATAATAAAAATTGCTTTGTGATTTAAAAAAATGATTTGATGATGGATCTAAAAACCCTAATTAGTTTTAGTTAGAAAAAAGAAAATTTAATGATAAAACCCTAAAACTAAATTAATTAATTAAAAATAAGGCGAGTTAATTTAATTAATTTAATTAAAGAAAAAATCCTAAGTCTAAATTGATTTTAATTAATTAAAATAAGTTAATTTAATTGTGTTAAAAAGTAATTAAAACAAAATAATTAATAAAGAAAGGAATGGGCCTGTAAGAAGTAAATCTAGGGGGTGCTGAAAACAAATTGCTAAGCCCAAAGCTGCAAGCCCAAGCTATGAAAGATCCAATGTGGCTGGCTCCAAGAGATCCATGGTATGCGTGTAGATCTGGAACATGAGATATGAGATTGCGAAGATCTGATGGTGATGAGATGAGACGCATGGTGAGCGCGTTGCATTGGCTTGCAAAATTTGAATGCAAAATATCCAATATTTTTGTTAAATGAAAATATGTCTTATGAAATGATAACCCTTAACAAATGGACCATTGTGCCCCGGGTAATACACAAGGTTTAAAGTCATTGTTTAAAAGTTACATAACCAAAACTTGAAAATCAAGAAAATAGAAAATGGTATTTAATCCCGTCTGAAGGAGATTGGGATAACATCTTCAGTCTTCCAATTGCAGAGCCCGTTATCGATAGTAGGAATGATCCAGCTATCAAAGTCACTATCAGCATCTTCCGTAGCGGAACAACATCAATAGCATTTACCCCCTTGTCGTGCTTTGGCATAGATGAAGTAATCACATTGGGAGTCTTTGGAGGATCAAACTCAATCTCTTTAATGTCAATAAGATCTTGAATTTTGTTCTTCAGGGTCCAGTAGTTATTGGTGTCGTTCCCAGGACTGTTAGAATGATAGGAACACTTCGCGTTTGGATTGTACTTAGGAGAGGAGGTGTTGAGGTTCTGAGGAGGATCCCTTGGCGTAATCATCTCCACTTTTAGTAAATGTTGTAACGTCTGAGACAATGGCATATTAATATTGGTAAACTGCCTTCCCAGAGAGTCCGACCTATGCCTATTGCCCTGTTGTTGTTGTTGTTGAACAGGTGCAAGATTAGAAATCAATACCAATCCTATAGACTGACTGCGGTCACTTTTACCACAACCCTTTTGGCCATAAATAGCATTGGTATCTTTCTTATTGTTGAACATCTTCTTTACAACACTAGAAGATGCAGCCACCTGAATCTTTTCACTCTTGATACCACTTTCAACTTGTTCCCTAGTCAGAATCAGTTTCGTAAAACCAAATGAAGAACTCCCAATTAGAAGATTAAATAATGGACCAGTTAGAGTGCCCATGAACATATCAACTAGCTCCCAGTATGACAAGGAAGGTAGCTCCCTTCCAGCTAAGTCTCTCTACTTCTGGGCATATTCTTTGAACCCTTCATTCGAGCCCATAGACATGTTTTGTAATTGCATACGAGTCGGGGCAAGGTCAGCATTATATTGATTCTGCTTGTAGAAAACAGCATCCAAGTCTTCCTAAGTATGAATGTTGGTTCCTTCCAGCTGTTAGAACCACTCGAGTTGAGCACCAAACAAACTTTCCTGAAAGAAGTGAACCCATAACTTTCTGTCTGCAGTATGGGGTTGGATCTTTCGAACATACAATCTTAGATGAAGCTTGGGACAAGAGACACCATCATATTTATCAAATACGGGGACCTTGAACTTGTGAGGGATAACTACCATCGAAATAAGACCCAACTCTTCAAAATCCAATCCAGGAACCTTTTGGATTTCCATGGCTTTAAGACGATCCTCCAAATGTTTGTATCTATCATCCGCATGAAGATATTGCTCATCAGAATAGTCTTCATCTTCAGGAATTTTCTCAGAACCCTGGTTATTTCCACCTTCAGCCCTAACACTTCTACCATCCCCCTCTTGATTGTCATCTTCATCAGAGGTGATATAAACAGTTTGAACTTGTTTAGTAGGACCTTTGAATCTTCTTCCCATGTTGAGAATAGTAGTTGGCTTCCGAGTCTTCTTATTTTTGGCGATGAGCACCATCATATCTTTTTGTCCTTGAGCTAGGTTTAGGAGGATCTCTTAGAATTGGGCATTATGTGCTTGGAGTTACTTGACAGTCTGTTCTAGAGCCATCTTTTACTGAAATAAGTAGCAAGAAGATGAGAAAACTTGTTTATGTAATGATGCATGATATGCAAATGCAATGTTTTTAAGGATCGTTGCGGGATTTAAACTTGTGTAAACAAGAGGAAACAAGAGAAATTTTAGTAATAAAGTAAAATTACAATTGCTTTTAATAAAAGACTTACGAAATAGCAAAATATAAATTCAAGTCTCCCATGGACGCTTCCTCTTTGTATTGACATATGCGTTAAGGCTTTGTTCTTCGTGGAGTTATTTTTTCAGCTCTAGTACTTTCTCCTCACTACCATAGAACCGAGCTTCGAAGGTATATCTTTCTTCCTTTATCTGGATCCAGGAGTTCTGTAGTTCTTTGAAGTCGGTAGTCATATCAGGATGAAGAACGGTATGAAGAACATCCCCTTCAACCACATGCTCTATGATCACTGGTAAGATAGAAGGATATGGCATTTTGAGATTCTGAGCACGAGACCACACTCATCTGAGGTAAAGCTCTAGGGGAATGGAATTCTTGTGTCCCAAAGTATTGCTATCAATCTTGTTGACCATGCCCCAAGCACGTATAAACCTTTGGTGGTAGTTTTGAGGATCGTTCTCATAGTCGAATATAATACCCTGGATGAGCATATCATGAGGACCGTCCCTTCGAGCATAACCAAACTGATGCAGAGCTAACAAACGATTATAAGTGATGCCCCCTCTTATACCAAGCAGTGGTATATTGGTGAATTCCACGCAACGCTCAATAATAGTGACATCAGCAGAACTTCAGTGATCAGCTGAAAGCCTTCAAAGATCAAGTTCTAAGCCACTAGGATAAAAAATAAATTCTTCTGTTGGAAAATGCTCCCCGGAAAGAGCACCAACCTTCAGAAGCCACTGAACACAAATTTTGATAGTCACCCTCTGACTACTCCTCCAGAAAAGGAAGTTGCAACAAAAGAAGTTGTTCAATCAGAAGAGGCTGCAGAGTGTTCTGAACGACAAGCAACCCCTGAAGATACACCAGCTTCATCTCTAGTCATGCAAACTCTAGAAGAGTTGAAGAAGGATAATGCTTTAATCCATGCTATACTGGATAAGCTAGAAGGCATAAACAAAGAGATCAAGGATATATTGGACAAACAAGAAGATACAAAAAAATAAATCAAAGCCATTCTGGGAAAGCAGGAAGAATCAAGCACTCAGATTAAGAGCTTGTTGGAAGCGTTGTTCACACGACTTCCCCCTTCTTCTTAGATTTTCTTTAAATTTTTATCTGTATTTTTCATCTTATCCTCTTTGTTTCTGAAAAATGTCATTGCATTCTGTTTTCAATATAAATCATCTTTTTGACTCTGATTATATTGCTTTTTGATACCTGACAAAAAGGGGGAGAACGTAAGATATTTTCAATAACAGTATACCGGGACAAAGTCTCAAACATTTTGAATATCTTAATTTCTATGTTTTCTGAAAGCTTGAATAGGAACATATTCTGATAAGGACAGAAGGAGATGCATCAAAATATCTAACAAAAAGGAACTTTAGGGAAGTAACTCATCTCTATCTGAGTAATCAACTCAGGGGGAGACTCTCTTAAGCTTTTTGTTCTATATTTTTTTTATTGAAAATCCTAGTTTTTGTCATCATAAAAAGGGGGAGATTGTTAGAACATAGTTTGATTCTACAACCCTTAATTAGAGTTTTGATGATAACAAACACAAAGAACAAACATGCACTCTAAATTTGTGTTATTTTGTATGCATAAGTTCTGACTGAAACAACATCAGAAGTTAAGCTACATAAGCTTTCAAGCTGAACTAATCAGAATATTCTGAAGAATGATGATCAGAATCTGCGCTAAGTAAAAGATACTCTGACTCTGAACATAAGTGTAATATACCATCAAATCTACACATCTCTGAGACATCAAAGTTCTGAAGTAAAAGCAGCATTCAAGATTCTAGTTCTGAAGCGTTACTTTTCAATTAAGACAATATCATATGCAACGACTTCATTCAGACAAGAATCTTCTCAATATGGAAATTGAATTGAAGTGTCCATTATCACGATTTATGTTGGACAAGATTTCCATGCTATATAAACAAGATTAAAGGACAAATCGTTTATGATTTTTCACCTACGACTGCTCATACGTCTTAAACGCTACAAACCTTTATATTCTCTTATACGCTCAAATTGTGTAATATATCACAGTAGTGATATAGTTTTTGTAACGAAAAACAACAGTACACAGTAAATCATTTTCTTTTGATTAAGCTAGTTTTCCTTGAGGTAAACCGGGTTGTGGTTGTACTTAAGAAGACTTTGGTAGTTGTCAAAGTAGTATTGTAATCAGTTTTGATTAGTGAACTAAGTCCTCGTTGGAGAGAGGCGAAATCACCTTGGCGGGTGGACTGGAGTAGTTTGAGATCAAATGAACCAGGATAAAAATATTGTTTCTACTGATTTTGATTTTAAGTTTCAATTTAACCCCCTTCTTGTGTTTTTCACTTCTTCAATTGGTATCAGAGCGCCTGGTTCTGAGTTCATACACTTAACTGTGTCAGTACAAGATCTATGCTTTAGAAAAACACTATGGTGGGACCAAGCCAAAACATCAGCAATGACTATCATGAGGACAAGGACATAATCAGTGGCAAACCTCCAGTCTTTGATGGAGAAAATTTTGACTACTAGAAAGACAGAATAGAGAGCTTCTTTCTGGCTCATGATGCTGATCTATGGGACATGGTAATTGATGGATACACACATCCTGTGGATGAAAGTGGTCAGAAAATAGATAGAAAAAGGATGTCTGACCAGCAAAAGCGTGATTTCAGAAACCATTATAAAGCCAGAACTATACTTCTCAGTGCCATCTCATACTCAGAATACAAATTAAAGAAACCAAGGCCCTTGCACTCATTCAGAAATACAAAGCATTCAAGATGGAAGACAGTGAATCCATAGAAGCAATGTTCTCAAGATTCCAAATTCTTGTTGCTGGGCTGAAAGTTCTTGACAAAGGATATTCTACTGCTGATCATGTAAAGAAGATCATCAAAAGTATACTAAAGCAATGAAGGCCAATGGTCACTACACTTAAGCTGGCTAAAGATCTCAACAAGATATCTCTGGAGGAACTTGTTAGCTCCCTTAAAATTCATGAGATAGAGCTAGAAGAAGACGAGCCTCAGAAACAAGGTAAGTCTTTAGAATTAAAATCTAACAAAAAACTTGACTCTAAGGTTTTGCAGGCTATGGAAGAAACTTCTGATGGATCCTCATCAGAAGAAGACAAATTGTCTCTTCTCTCCAGAAGGGTCAATCAAATGTGGAAGCAGAGACAAAGAAAGTTCATAAACCCGAGAAGATCAGAGAATCAGAATGAATCCTCCTCCAGATACAGAACGTATGAGTCCTCCTCTGGACACAGAAGATCTGAAGCTTCCTCCGGTCACAGAAAGTCAAATAGCAAAGACATCATCTGCTATGAGTGCAATGACAAGGGCACTACAAAAGTGATTGTCCAAGGCTTCAGAAGGAAAAGCGCAAAAAGAATTTCTTCAAGGAGAATAAGAAAATCCTCATGGCAACATGGGACGATTCAGACACTTCTGATGCAGACTCAGAGTCAGATGATGAAAGAGCCAACATCGCTCTTATGGAAAATGTGACAGAAGACAGCGAAGCTTCTGATTCAGACTCAGAATCAAACACCGAAGAGGTATTCCCTGATTTCACTGTTAATTTTACTAAAGCTGAACTTGCAGAAAGTCTGAATGAAATTCTGGAAAGGTATCAACAGATCAGAGTCAAATTCAAGAACCTGAAAAAGGATCTTGTCTCTGACTCTGAAAGAACTGAGAGTCTTAGGTTAGAAAATTATGAGCTAAAAGAAAATATTTTAAAATTAGAAAATGATTTACAAAACTCTCAGAAGGAAATAATCTTAGAGACTCCCAGTAATGCTGATAAGATCATCAAAGATTATGATCACAACTTTCAGAAGTTTCTGGCTAAAAACATAGATAGAAGCAAGATGGCTTCAATGATCTATGGAGTTAGCAGGAATGACAGAAAAGGAATAGGATACCAAGGTAAGGTATCTCCACCTAAGAAAGTCATGGACCTAGTTATAAAATGCACACCACTAAAATCACACTTCACATACGGGCACACACATGACCTAAAATACACTAGTAATGATTATTTGCCAAACCAAAATTCAAACAGAATTTTGGTAAAACTAACAAACCAGGACCCAAAAAGATATGGGTACCTAAGGAAAAAATTATATATATAGCAGATATCTTTAGCAGCAAGGCTAAAACACCAGTCATGGTACCTGGACTCTGGATGCTCTCGTCACATGACGGGTAGAAAGCATATGTTCTAAAGCCTGGAACTTAAACCTGGAGGCTACGTGCGCTTTGGAGGCAACCAAAGAGGGAAGATCATTGACTCTGGAACAGTAGGTAATGGTAATCTTCCTTCTATTAATAATGTGCTTTTAGTTGATGGATTGGTGCATAACCTGTTATCCATAAGTCAATTAAGTGATAACGGTTATGATATAATCTTTAATCAAAATTCATGCAAAGCTGTTAGTCAGAAAGATGGAACTATCCTATTTAATGGAAAGAGGAAAAACAACATTTATAAGTTAAAACTTTCTAAACTAAAAAATCAGAATGTAAAATGCCTTCTTTCTGTTAACAACGAGCAATGGGTCTGGCACAGAAGATTGGGGCATGTTAGTATGAGAAGAATATCTCAGATTAAAAAACTCAATCTGGTTAGAGGACTTCCTAATCTGAAGTTCAGCTCAGATGCTCTGTGTGAAGCATGTCAGAAAGGAAAATTTTCAAAACCTGCTTTTAAAGCTAAAAATGTTGTTTCCACCTTTAGGCCATTAGAACTTCTGCATATAGACTTATTTGGACCAGTGAAAACCGCGTCTGTCAGTGGCAAGAAGTATGGGTTAGTGATTGTAGATGACTATAGCAGATGGACATGGGTAAAGTTCTTAAGACACAAGGACGAGTCACATTCCGTGTTCATTGCCTTCTGTAACCAAGTTAAGAATGAAAAGGATCTTAGAATTGTCGAAGTCAGAATTGATCATGGTGGAGAATTTGAAAATAAAAAATTTGAAACATTTTTTAATGAAAAAGGCATTTCGCATGACTTCTCTTGTCCTAGAACTCCCCAACAAAATGGAGTTGTAGAACGAAAGAACAGAACATTGCAGGAAATGGTCAGAACCATGATCAATGAGATTAACATTGCTAAGATCTTCTGGGAAAAAGCAATTAACATAGCGTGTTATATTCAGAATAGAATCTCTATAAGACCTATTCTAGAAAAGACTCCATATGAATTGTGGAAGAACAGAAAGCCCAACATTTCATATTTCCATCCCTTTGGATGTACATGTTTAATTCTGAATACTAAAGATCATCTGAACAAGTTTGACTCTAAAGCACAAAAGTGTATTATGTTAGGATACTCTGAACGCTCTAAAGGGTACAGAGTATATAATACAGAAACACAAATTGTTGAAGAGTCAATCCGTGTTAGATTTGACGATAAGCTTGACCCTCAAAAGTCAAAGCAAAATGAATCCTTTGCAGATATAGAAGTTGAATTCACAGGTGCTGAAGACAACTCATCAGAAGTTTCCAACAGAGACACTCCAACAACTTCAGAAGAAAATGTCACAAGTATTCCAATACCCTTTGTTGATCAACCCCAGAAAAGGTTATCCAGAAGCAGCATAGCTCACCCAGAAGATAAGATCCTGGGAAAGAAGGATGATCCAATCAGAATAAGATCAACATTCAGAAACTCTAAAGAATCCCTCATGGGACTGGTCTCACTGATTGAACTAACAACAATTGATGAAGCTCTTCTGGACAATGACTAGATTCTGGCAATGCAAGAGGAATTAAAATGGTTCACCAGAAATGACGTATGGGATCTGGTTCCCAAACAAAAAGGATTTAACGTCATTGGAACAAAGTGGGTGTTTAGAAACAAACTGAATGAGCAAGGAGAAGTCATCAGAAACAAGGGACGACTGGTGGCACAAGGTTATAGTCAGCAAGAGGGGATAAACTATACAAAAACCTTTTCTCCAGTCGTCAGGTTAGAATCTATCAGACTCTTAATATCTTTTGCTATAAATAATGGCATCACTCTGTATCAGATGGATGCCAAAAGTGCATTCTTAAATGGTTACATAGATGAAGAGGTATATGTGCACCAACCCCCCGGGTTTGAAAATTCCAAACACCCAGAATATGTTTTCAAACTAAAGAAGTCACTCTATGGTCTGAAACAAGCTCCCAGAGCTTGGTATGAAAGGCTAAGTAACTTCCCGTTAGAAAAGGAATTCACCATAGGGAAAGTGGACACAACCCTGTTCTTTAAGACATTTAAGAATAACATTTTAGTTTTTCAGATTTATGTAGATGATATTATTTTTGGATCTACTAAACCTTCTCTGGGAAGAGAATTTGCTAAGTGCATGCAGGAAGAGTTTGAGATGAGCTTAATGGGGGAACTTAAATTCTTTCTAGTCATTCAGATAAACCAAACTCCAGAAGGAACTTACATTCATCAGAGCAAATATGTCAGAGAACTTTTGAAAAAATTTGACCTCTCAGAATGTAAGCCCTCAAAGACTCCAATGCATCCCACGTGCATTCTGGAAAAGGAAGAGGTAAGTAAAAAGGTAGAATAGAAAATCTACAGAGGTATGATTGGATCTCTCCTTTATCTGACGGCTTCAAGGCCTGATATTTTATTCAGTGTTTGCTTATGTGCTAGATTCCAATCAGATCCTAGAGAATCTCACTTAACAGCAGTTAAGAGAATTTTCAAGTATCTGAAAGGTACTACTAATTTGGGTTTGTTTTATAGAAAATCCAATGAATACAACTTAGTAGGATACTGTGATGCTGACTTTGCGGGAGACAGAATAGAGCGTAAAAGAATTTCTGGAAGCTTCCAGTTTTTGGGAGACAACCTGATCTCATGGACCACTAAGAGACATTCCACAATAGCGTTGTCAACAGCAGAAGCTGAATACATAGCAGCTGCTGGATGTAGCACTCAAATGCTCTGGATGAAAAGTCAACTTGAAGACTTCAACATATTTGAGAGTAACATTCCTATCTTCTGTGATAACACTTCTGCCATATGTCTATCCAGAAATCCCATTCTGCATTCTAGGGCTAAGCATATAGAAATAAAACATCACTTTATTAGGGACTATATTTAGAAAGGAATTCTTACTTTAAAATTTATTGACACATACCATCAATGGGATGATGTGTTTACAAAACCCCTTTTTGAAGATCGATTCAATTTCATTCTGAAACATCTCAGCATGAAATTGTGTCCAGAATAAAAAAATTTATTTGCTTATTCTAACCCTCAGAATTTCATTGTTTTTTGTGAACATCTGTTTAAATTATCTTCAGAAGTTAGGAGTACAGTTTCCTCAGAATCTATCTATAAAGATCCGAACTTTTCATTTCAAGGATAGAGGCGTGCAGTTCACACCATCAAACATCTGTCATCCTTTCATAAGCTACCTTCTGAGGCTGAACACACGTTTAAATTCTGAAGGATCCAAGGCTCTGATTGGATGCATTGAGACACTTGTCATTGGTAACTGTTCAATATCTCACTAAATTCCCTAATTTCAGGTTTCATTAATTTAGTATAATCATTACTTATTTTTCTCTTTCTTACTGATTACGTTTTCAAAAGTTCTTATATAAACTCAATTTACTATTTCATTCATTCACGTTTTACCACCTTCATATTCTCTCTTGCTCTAGTTTTTTCAAAAACCCCTTTTATCAGTTTTCTTCAAAGAATCCGTGTGAACAATGGCATCCTCATCAAGTCTCAAGAATCTTAACAGTGCTCCTGGTTCTTCGTCAACTGAACAATATGAGGAGCCCATTAGAATACTACTCACTTCGGTCGACAACCTTGAAGTTCTCTGTTAACAGGTTGTCGATTTTGAAAGTTTACAAGAAAACGGGTTTAATCTGTATGAAGATATAACTGCACAAGGATGAAACATATACTTTGATCGTCTGTTGGGTCCAACTTTTCCCATTCTTGTTAAAGAGTTTTGGGTTCATGCTACTTCATCCAACCATCAGGTCACGTCATATGTTATGGGGAAGAAGATAGTGATTACAGAAGATTTGATTGGGAAACTCATTGGATACAATGGCGGCGGAGTCAGATCCATTGATATGGCTGATAAGTATTCTGACCTAAAATTCATTGCTAGGGTCATCTTCACGTCTGGACAGCCATCCAGCAAGATCAGAGACTTGAAAGATCATTACAGAATCTGGGCTAGAATAATTCTGGGATGTATCAATCACAGGAAGCCTACAAGCTCTCCTGATTACATCAACATTGATCAGCAGTTTTTGTTATACTTCATTGCAAAGAAGACCAAAATAAATCTTCCACATTTGCTCTTTAACCATCTTAGAACAAGTGTGAAAGAGACAAGAGAAGAAGAAAGAACTAAGAGGGATTGGATTCCTCTGGGAAGATTGATTTCATATATTCTAACGGAAAACAGGCTGATAGAACATCTGACAGAGGCTAAAGAAATCATCAATCTGGAAGCAACTGCTGGGAAACCTCTGAATGCCAAGAATCTAAAGAAAATGAAGATTATTGAAAGCATTAAGAAGGAACCAAAAATTGCTTCTCATCAAGTCATCACTTCTAGGAGAATCCCTCTGAAGGATTTTCCACTATTCTCTGAGATAGACGCCTCTCCAGAGATTATAGTCAGATACCTTAAAGCTTGCAAGGAAGATGGGACTATTCCAGAAATCAACATCCAAGACCCGCGCAAGCCAACTACAGATATTGTGCTAAAGAAATCCAGAAAGCGGAAGGAAGCAGGAGAAGGATCCTCTTAGAGGACACCCAAAGCTGCGAAAAAGAAAGGTAACACGTCTTTTGTTTCTGTTGTAGAATCAATAGTTGTTCCAACATCTGAAACCATTCCCCCTCAACCAATAGAAAATCCTTCACCTCAAACATTTGAGGATTTTGACATAGAATTTGACCCATCTGTAACTCTTGGAAATTTCTTAAATGAACCTCACTCCCCCAATCCAAATCCATTACAACATCAATCAGAACATACAAGAGTTATCTCTGATATTGAACTGTTTGATCAAGACTTTTCCTCACCAATCCCAGAAAATCCAAACACTCAATCTCAACAACCAGAAAATCCACAACCACACTCTCCTCAACCAGAACATCAAAACCTCAACTCACCCCAACCAGAAAATGAAAACCCCGTCACTCCTCAATCTGAAAATCCATCATATGAAATACCTGAACCAGAAATTCAACATGCTACCGCAAACCAATCAGAAGACTCCCTTTCAGACTCTGATAGCACTACCCCAATTCCTGGGATAACAGAACCTCTTATGGTTCGTTTACCTCTCTCCATTCATGATATTCCAGAAATAACTTTACCATATGAATCCAAACCACCAAACACTCCTCACTCACCAATCCTGATTTCTGATTCTTCAACTCCTTCACCAATCAACTGTCTAGATGATCACCTCAGAACTGTCATTGATCTAGAAGCGTTGGACCATCTAGCTGCCACCTCAAATAAAATTTCCATCCCCAAACCCAAACCCAAACCAACCTTAACCAAATCAGATGTTTGTAAGAACCTATTGATTTTTGAAACAGAAATACAGGAATGGGTTACTTCTTTGAAGCAAGCAAGTCAAGAGAATTCTAATCCTACTGCTTCTGATTCTCTATGGGATAGATTCAGAAAATGGTTCAACGCTGAATCCCATAAGCTGAAAGAATTGAGCTATGAGATGGCTCAACAAAACTTCAGTGATCAGCTGAAAGCCTTCAAAGATCAAGTTCTAAGCCACTGGGACAAGAAAGAAATTCTTATGCTGGAAAATGCTCCCTGGAAAGATCACCAACCTTCAGAAGCCACTGAACCAGATTCTGATAGTCACCCTCTGACTACTGCTCCAGAAAAGGAGGTTGCAATAGAAGAAGTTGTTCAATCAGAAGAGGTTGCAGAGTGTTCTGAACGACATGCGACCCCTGATGATACACCAGATTTGTCTCTAGTCATGCAAACTCTGGAAGAGTTGAAGAAGGGGAATGCTTTAATCTATGCCATACTGGATAAGAAAGAAGGCACAAACAAAGAGATCAAAAATATATTGGACAAACAAGAAGATACAACAAAATAAATCAAGACATTCTGGGAAAGAAGGAAGAATCAAGTACTCAGATCAAGAGCTTGCCGGAAGCGCTGTTCACACGACTTCCCCCTCCTTCTTAGATTTTCTTTAACTTTTTATCTGTATTTTTCATCTTATCCTCTTTGTTTCTGAAAAATTTCATTGCATTCTATTTTCAATATAAATCATCTTTTTGACTCTGATTATATTACTTTTTTATACCTGACAAAAAGGGGGAGAACGTAAGATATTTTCAATAACAGTATACTGGGACAAAGCCTCAAACATTATGAATATCTTAACTTCTATGTTTTCTGAAAGCTTGAACAGGAACATATCCTGATAAGGACAGAAGGAGATCCATCAAAAGATCTGAGAAGAAGGAACTTCAGAGAAGTAACTCATCTCTATCTGAGTAATCAACTCAGGGGGAGACTCTCTTAAGCTTTTTGTTCTATATTTTTTATTGAAAATCCAGTTTTTGTCATCATAAAAAAGGGGGAGATTGTTAGAACATAGTTTGATTCTACAACCCTTAATTAGAGTTTTGATGATAAAAAACACAAAGAACAAACATGCACTCTAAATTTGTGTTATTTTGTATGCAGAAGTTCTGACTGAAACAACATCAGAAGTTAAGCTACAGAAGCTTTCAAGCTGAGTTAATCAGAATGTTCTGAAGAATGATGATCAGAATCTGTGCTAAAGTAAAAGATACTCTGACTCTGAACAGAAGTGTAATATACCATCAGATCTTCACATCTTTGAGACATCAAAGTTCTGAAGTAAAAGCAGCATGCAAGATTCTAGTTCTGAAGCGTTAGTTTTCAATTAAGACAGTATCATATGCAACGACTTCATTCAGACAAGAATCTTCTCAATATGGAAATTGCATTGAATTGTCCATTATCACGCTTTATGTTGGACAAGATTTCCACGCTATATAAACAAGCTTAAAGGAAAAATCATTTACAAATTTTCACCTACGACTGCTCATACGTCTTAAAAGCTGCAAACATTCATATTCTCTTATACGCTCAAATTGTGTAATATATCACAGTAGTGATACAATTTTTGTAATGAAAAACAACAGTACACAGTAAATCATTTTCTTTTTATTAAGCTAGTTTTCCTTGAGATAAACCGGGTTATGGTTGTACTCAAGAAGACTTTGGTAGTTGTCAAAGTATTATTGTAATCAGTTTTGATTAGTGAATTAAGTCCTCGTTGGAGAGAGGCAAAATCACCTTGGCGGGTGGACTGGAGTAGTTTGAGATCAAACAAACCAGGATAAAAATATCGTGTTTACTGCTTTTGATTTTATGTTTAAATTCAACCCCCTTCTTGTGTTTTTCACTTGTTCACTTGTTTCCCAATTAGATATAATGTTCGATCATTTCAGATGTAAGGCTACTGCAACGTCTTCAGGTTTCGGAACTTTCTCTAGAATGGTGAAAGGTATGTGATCAAGAATCTCTAAACTCTTCATGCAGACATGCCCTGGTTGGATACAGGAATCGAATCTACAATCAGTTACTCACAAATATGCCCTGGCTAGATACAGGAATCGAATCTGGAATTGGTCGTCTACAGATATGCCCTGGCTGGATACAGGAATCGAATCTCTAAACTCTTCATGCAGACATGCCCTGGCTGGATATAGGAATCGAATCTACAATCAGTTACTCACAGATATGCCCTGGCTAGATACAGGAATCGAATATGGAATTCTTCGTCTGCAGATATGCCCTGGCTGGATACAGGAATCGAATCTCTAAACTCTTCATGCAGACGTGCCCTGGTTGGATATAGGAATCGAATCTACAATCAGTTACTCACAGATATGCCCTGGCTGGATATAGGAATCGAATCTGGATTTCTTCGTCTACAGATATGCCCTGGATGGATACAGGAATCGAATCTCTAAACTCTTCATGCAGACATGCCCTGGCTAGATACAGGTGTCGAATCTACAATAAGTTACTCACAGATATGCCCTGGCTAGATACAGGAATCGAATCTGGAATTTGTTGTCTACAGATATGCCCTGGCTGGATACAGGAATCGAATCTCTAAACTCTTCATACATACATGCCCTGGCTGGATACAGGAATCGAATCTACAATCAGTTAGTCACAGATATGCCCTGGCTAGATACAGGAATCGAATCTGGAATTTGTCGTCTACAGATATGCCCTGGTTGGATACAGGAATCGAATCTCTAAACTCTTCATGCAGACATGCCCTTGCTGGATACAGGAATCGGATCTACAATCAGTTACTCACAGATATGTCCTGGCTAGATACAGGAATCGAATCTGGAATTCTTCGTCTACAGATATGCCCTGGCTGGATACAGGAATCGAATCTCTAAACTCTTCATGCAGACGTGCCCTGGCTGGATACAGGGATCGAATCTACAATCAGTTACTCACAGATATGTCCTGGCTAGATACAGGAATCGAATCTGGAATTGGTCGTTTACAGATATTCCCTGGCTGGATACAGGAATCGAATCTCTAAACTCTTCATGCAGACATGCCATGGCTGGATACAGGAATCGAATTGTCGAGTACTGTCAAGTATAAGATTAGAGGTATCCCTTCAACTAGAGGTATCAGGATAGGTGGCTCTTTGATATATTCTTTGATCCTTTCGAAAGCGCCCTGACATTCATCGTTCCATCTTACCACTTGATCTTTCTTCAGTAGCTTGAAGATTAGCTCACAAGTAGCAGTCAGGTGCGAGATGAATCAGGCAATGTAATTCAACCCTCCCGAAAAGCCTCTGACTTCATTTTCTGTTCGGGGAGCTGGAATTTTCTGTATAGCCTTCACCTTTGCAGGGTCCACTTGAATACCTTTATCACTTACACGAAACCCAGCAGCTTACTAGATCTCACCCCGAAGGTGCACTTGTTCGGGTTTAACCTCAGCTTGTACAACTTCAACCTGTCAAACAACTTCTGAAGGTTGTCAATATGTTCTTCTTCAGTCTGGGATCTTGCAATCATGTCGTCGACGTATACCTCAATCTCATGATGGATCATGTCATGGAACAAAGCGACCATGGCACGTTGATATGTTGCCCCAACATTCTTCAATCCAAAAGGCATGACTTTGTACCAAAAGGTACCCCACTGTGTAACAAAGGTTGTATTCTCCATGTCTTTGGGAGCCATTTTAATTTGATTATAACCGGATAAACCATCCATAAAGGAGAAGACCTTATGTTGTGCGGTGTTGTCAACCAGAACGTCGATATGAGGTAGAGGGAAATCATCCTTGGGGCTTGCCCTGTTCAGATCCCTATAGTCAACACATATTCGAACCTTACCATCCTTCTTCGGCACAGGAACCACATTGGCCACCCATTGTGGGTAAGAAGTGACTGCTAGAAAACCGGCGTCAAACTGTTTCATAACTTCAGCCTTGATTTTCTCAGACATATCTGGGCGCATACGGCGAACCTTCTGTTTCACTGAAGGACAGTCTTCCTTGGTAGGCAGGCGGTGAACCACAATATCGGTATCCAACCCAGGCATATCTTCATAAGACCAAGCAAAGATCTCAACATAGTCACGCAGCATCTGAATCAACCATTGCTTAACACTAGGCTCCAGATTTTCACCGATCTTGACCTCTTTCTTGTCTATCTATGTACCCAGATTCACTATTTCCACTGGCTCTTCATGCGGCTGTATGGCCCTCTCTTCCTGAAGTAACAGCCTAGCAAGTTCACCAGGCACTTCACAATCATCTTCTCATTCGTCTTCGGCTAAGTTGATCGGACTTTCGAAGTCATAACTGGCAGTAGCAGAGTCGTTATCAGTAGGATCCAGAGTGGATGTAAACCTGTATATGTGAGTGTGTGTAAAATAGCTGTTTTGCAATATATAATAAAAGAAAAACAAGGAGCGAAAAATTTGAAATGCAAAAAACGTCCAATGCTTTTATTAATGATATATGGAGATGACAAATAAAGCCCTCACAAACAAAGCCACTGTGCCTCGGGTAAGACACCAGGCCGTAAAGTTTAAAATTATCTGTTACAAACTTAAAACAAAAGTCTCATTACTGGTAATAACAGAAACAAGCATAGAATCCTTCGCTGTCCAATTGCTTAGTCCACCATCAGCAGTCGGGTATATCCAGCTGTCAATATCAAACTCTTCATCATCATCTTCAATGACATTCACTCATGCGTCATGTTTGGGCATAGGTGTCGTTATGACATTAGGCTTCCCTGGCGCTTCGAACTGAATTTCCTTAGCATTAATCAGGTCCTGCACTTTATTCTTTAAGACCCAGCAGTCATTCGTATCATGCCCCGGGCTATCGGAGTGAAAAGCACAGCGGGCATTCGGATTGTACATGGGTGATGTTGTATTGGGATTCTTCAGGGCCTCCTTTGGAATCACCAAGTTGGTGTTCAATAACTGCGGCAGAATCTGAGACAGGGTCATATGGAGCTGAGTGAATTGTCTTCGCGGCCTCTCGGCCCTTGGTTGATTGTTGCGCTGAGGAGCAACATCAGGTCTTGATATGACCACCACATTGACTGCTTGGCGGCGCTCAGGTCTATTATGGCTCTTTGCGCTGTAAACTGCGCTTGACTCCTTCTTAAAAGGCTTCTTCTTGGTGCTTGATGAAGCACCCTTCTATATTTTACCGGATTTGATACCGACCTCAATTCTTTCCCCGGTCATAATCAGCTCTGTAAACCCGGACGAAGAACTCCCAATCAGATGGTTGAAATACGGACCAGACAAGGTCCCCAGAAACATATCCACTAGTTCCCTATCAGCCAAAGGTGGTTGCACTCTTCCAGCAAGGTCCCTCCACTTCTGAGCATAATCTTTGAAACCTTCGTCCGCACCCATAGACATACCCTGGAGTTGGGTACGCGTGGGAGCGAGGTCGGCATTGTATTGGTACTGCTTGTAGAAAGCAACATCCAAATCCTCCCAATTACGGATACTAGCTCCTTCCGGCTGGTAAAACTATTCAAGCTGAGTCCCTGAGAGACTGTCTTGAAAGAAGTGGATCCAGAAGTTCTTGTCAGCGGTGTATGGCTGAATCTTCCTAACATACGAACGGAGGTGCAACTTTGGGAAAGAAACCCCGTCGTATTTAGCAAAGATTATTGCTTTGAATTTGTGGGGAATTACCACCCCAGATGACAAACCCAAGTCTCCAAAGTCCATACCCGACACTTTCTGAACTTCCATCGCGTTCAACCGGTCTTCCAGTTGCTTATATCTATCCTCAGCTGGAGGATATTGGTCTTCGTCAAAGTCAGTCTCGTTGTCGGAAACCACGGGGCTAGGAGCCCTCCTTTCTTCCTGATTATCTCCCCCTCCAGATGAGTGAGTCAAATCAACCTCTTCTCGCAAATTGTTTCCAAATTTGCGACCCATATTCAGTAGGACCGTCTTCTTCTTCTTCTTCTTCTTCTTCTTCTTCTCTTTCAAGATAAGGGTCTTCAGATCTTGCTGACCCTTAGCCAGGTTCATGAACAATTCCTGGAACTGAGTGTTTTGAGCTTGCAGAGCCTTGATTGCTTGTTCATTTGATGTTTCAGAAGACATGATGCTGAAATAAATAGTGAAGAAGATGAGAAACCTGTAAGGGTACCCGTGATGAAGTGCATGGGAATGATATGTGTATGACATGATTTCAAAGACTTTAGAGTTTCAAATTCGTAAACCAAAATGAAACACACTTTTATTAGATAAACTTTGAATTCAATTGTTCAACAAATACCTTTAAGGCGTTACAAGAAAGAAAAACTGAAAAGTAAATCAAAACTAGAAATAATCAAAAGACAATCAGCGCTCCCATGGTCGTTTCCCGTCGGTGCGGACATAGTCATTGAGGATCTTTTCATTCTCCAATTTCCTTGTCAACTTTTGAATCTTCTGCTCTTTCTCGTGATACTTTTCTCTGTAAGTATCCCGCTCTTCTCTCAGCTGCATCCAAGATCTCTTTAATGCCCCAATGTCAGTAGGCATGTATGGATGGAGGATGGTAGGAGGAATCCCTTCTTCATCAGCAACCTCAACAATTATAGGCAAGATGGCTTCGTACGACATTCCCAGCTTTTGGGCACGGATTCGAACCCATCAGAGATATGGCTCCATCGAAAGAGAAGTCTTCGCACCTAGCTCGTGCGGATCAAACTAGTATACTCTATCCCAAACTCGTATGAACCTGCGGCGTTGCTCGTCACTATCCCCTTGGAAGTCAAAGACAATTCTCGGCATCAGCAACTCATGAGGTCCTTCCCTCCTAGCTCGCCCAAACTGACGTAAGGCCAAGCACAGATTATAAGTGATCCCTCCATTGATTCCTAGAAGTGGGACATTGGGGTATTCCCCACAGCGATCAATAATAGCCACATCTTCCATGTCTTTGATAGTCCAAATGATGTCATTATGAGAGAGAGACATAATCCTGTAGGCCTAACCCATGCCTTCCTTGTTCTTCAAAACTGATTTGGGGAGGTGAGAAATAAACCACCTCGCCAGCAATGGCGCACAACACATAAGGGTTCCCCGTTTCCGAGCAGTACGGGCATAAAGAAAGTGCAAAATGTCACCCAAGAGAGTGGGCCTAGGATTATCGGACATGAAAATCTTCACTGCATTCACATTGAAGAAAGAATCTGAGTTTGGAAACAGGACCAGACCATAAATAAGAAGAGCCAGGATGTCCTTGAACGCCTGAAGGTCTAAACTGTCCCAGAACTGATTAGCTTTACCAACCAAAAACTTAGTCAAGAAGCCTTTTGCTCCACTACGAGTTTCCCAATTAGACATTACCTCAACCTTTCTTAGATGGAGGGCTGAAGCAATCTCTTCCGGCCTAAGGACTTTCTCCCAACCTGTAAACGGGGACTGCTCTAGAATGGAGATACCAAGTAGATCAGGGAACTCTTCCAAGGTGGGGACCAACTGGTAGTACGGAAAAGTAAAGTAATGGTACAGTGGATCAAAGAACTGGACTAAGACACTCATCATCTGGTCATCCATCTTAGAGGTGACCAAACCAAGGAGGTGCCCATGTCTTCTGATAAAGGAGGAAGTATCTGGAACCTTTGCAACCAATTCCTTAAACTGAGTGGGAATCTGGAATAAGTTGATCCGAATAGTGTTTCTACGCATGGGTGCCATGACCTACAAAACAGAACAAAGATGAATCCCCTATGTCTTTGAAATGGGTTAGTCTAATGCAAGATGCATGCAATGTCATGATGCATGATGTCATGATAGAAACACATCACAAGTATTCACAGATAGCAAACATGGTAAGGGCACACAAGTCACACAGATAGCCCTTAGATTTCAGGCTGGCAAGGAGTCTAGGTACTACCCTCTTTCAGTTCAGTTGGTTCAACCTGTCCTAGAAATAGTAACCGGGTTCTAGAGGATCTCAATATCACTGACCACCCTCGATCGGTCATAATTCCAGTTTAGCAACCTTTTCTTGCAGCCAGAATCATCGCGAGAGTTTGGTCTCAATGAGTGTAGCATACTGCTACTGTTCTATGGCCAAGTTGGTCAATTATAGGTTCTAAGGTCAGTTGGTGCTTAATGACCCCTTAGAAGACCCATATTCTCCTCGTTGCATGACAAGGTATATCGGTACAAACTAAAGTTCCACACCAATGTAGCTACTACTTCAACCGTATCGGTCTACGCCATACAGTTCCCTCACAGTTTATTGCTACTTACCTAAAGGGTATCCCCCAGATCCGGATTAGGATCTATAGTAACTCCAATTCAAACCAACAAAGATAAAGCACACAGATCAAACAATTGAAAACAATATGAACTAATCCTAAGGTACACCCCACTTATTAAGCGTCCCCAACAGAGTCGCCAATTCTGTGATACGGTGGGAAGAACTGACTGTTTTTTGGAATGCTGGTTTGTGTTTTGCGTTTGTGTTTGCAAAATTTCGCGGTAAGTAAGAGTCGCCACCGACTTTTATTTTATCCAACAAGGAAAGGAAAAAAGCACAGAAAAATTCCGTTTTCGAGATATTTCTCGGGTTTGGGGGGTAGATTATAGAAAGGGAAGGTATTAGCACCCTTTCTATCCGTGGTTATCCACGGGATCTTAGGTACTTGCTCATTTGTTTTCAAAATTGTTTTCTTTGTGCTTGTGGGTTTGAAAAAGTTTTTATTTGAAACTTCGATTTAACTCTTGCTTCTGTCCTCAAGAGCGTATGAAGTGTTTTTGAAAACTTTGTTCGAAACGGAGTGTAAGTGTGAAAAAGGTTTTGTTTTTTTGAAAGAGCAAGTATCTAAGAGCCATCTACCTACTCGAAAAAAGAATCGTTCTATGCAAATGTCCTTTAGACAATGCTATCCCACTATGAATGAGTAGGTAGCACCGTCGTTGGAGTTTAAGGGTCAATTCGAATGAGGGACATACAGTCACTAAAGCAATGTTAGGACGCTTTAGCGGTAACCCTAATGTCTTAGATCATTTGTTTGAGGCAATAATATCTGAGGCAACCGTTTCGAGGCGACTATGATCGTTTAGACAAGAGGACGACCTCTAAAGCGACCTATACTCAATGACCGTGTACGAAGGCAACCAAGTGGGGTATACCCTAGGAGTGCGCATGTGCGAGTGTGTCATTTTCAATTATTTTTATCTTTGTACATGTTAAGGGTGATCTAAGTTGATTTTAAGATTGACATTCAGTCTTGTCATGCAAACCCTATTATCAAACATCTAACAGTTATAATTTGCAGAAATAAAATGCGGAATTTAAATTACAAGGCGTCAGGTATTTACATCGCCAAAGACAAACCCTTTGAAAAATAAAATAAAGAAGTAAAAATAATTAAATGTCCTATTTAACTATTACAATTCGGAAGCAGGTACATTATTGGATAAAAATAAATAAAGCGCGACGCAAAATTAAATCGGATGCATGATTAGGGTTTTGACCCTTTTGAAAGAAAATACTTTTTTTGTTGTTTTTAATTTAAGAAAAGAAACTAATCCTAAATTAAATAACAAAATTAAATTAATGAATTAATTAATGAAAAATAAATAAATTATGGCATATTTTTGGGTTTTTTTTATTTTAAGAAAGAAGATAAAATTAATTAAATTAGTAGTTGAAACCTAATTAGATCTAATTAATTTTAATTATTTACAAAAAATGAATTAAAGTTTTCTAATTAAAAACCTAATTAATTAATAAGTTTATTAAGAATAATAAAAGTTTAAAATTTAATTGAATAAAAATATTTTTGTGATTTTATTTGATAAAAAAAAGAATTTTGTGATTGGTTAGAAAATTAATTAAATAAAATAAAACAATTAAATTAAATAAAACAAAATAAATAAAAGAGAGAGGAGTTGGGCCTGATTAAGAGGTGCAAGGAGTAATTTGTAGGCCCATTAGAAGCTGACCCCCTTGACTTTTTGGATCTGATACACATGCGTTGACTAGCACCTTGGTGGACCTCCAATTATTGACCCTCAGATTTGGCCATTGGCCATCTGGCTCTTGGATGGATGAGGGAGTATGGTGGGTTGCATGCTTGAGCGCGCATAGGAAATCCTGCAAAATATGAAGAAAACACAAATTGCTGGAGGCAGGGATCGAACCCCTGACCTCTAGCCTTTGGATGCCTTAATGCCAACATGGTGTCCGCTAGGTTGTGTTGCTTCATTTGTAATAATAATACTAAGAAATAATAATATATGAAAAAAAAACTCAAATTCCAGAAAAAAAAAGGCGCGCTATTTTTGAATGGTCCAATAGAGGGATGCCACGCATCATCCCTGACCTCCCGTCTGTAGCTAAAAGGTCAATCACCTATACCAACGGACATAAGTCCGTAGCTATAAGCAGGTCCATCTCCAAAATCCTGTACGGGCCACAAAAATGATTTTTAAAGGCATGGTTATGTTCGTCTCAACCTCCCGGTCACAACCATGTCTTTCATGGAGGTCAATTGTCCCTGAAACAGAAATGCCCAAAAACACGAACCAAACCCTAACAATGGTGGTTCTCCAAATAAGCCAGATAAATGTAATTAAATATTATGAAAAGCTTACAAATGTTCTTGTGATCACAAATATGCCATTAGTTTATTCAATAGATGCCAAAATGATTCAAATCGAAATCAAGAACATGGGTGAATAGAGTGAGACTTACAGTGCGTTTGAGGACCTGATAATGTTTGGTTTGGATCCAGTTAGCTTGTGTGAATGGCCAGGAATCGATTGAGATATGTCTCTAGTCCTGAAACTGCCTCTAACCTGGATTTTGGTTTCCAACTTTTTTGTGAATTTTTGCAAAGTGGTTCTGCCTCTTCCAACGATTTCCAACCCTTATTTCGTGTCCTTCAGCTTGCTTATGTATTGTATGTTGCATAAGGTTCACAAACCTGGCCCAAATCTCTCCATATCAATGCTCACGAATTTGATTTGATTCCACCATTAAAACCTTCCAAATTTGATTTGATTTGGATCTTTTTGTGCATACAAGCCTTGATTCGAATTTGATTGTAATGCTAGCTGTGATCCAAGCCTAAAACAATCAGAAAATAATGAGTTATCAATGCCTTGAATTTTATATGATTTTATTTGATTTAAAATGAATAAAGTCAACTAAAAATCAAATTAAATAATAAAAATGAGATATGGGCACATGGCTGAAGATAGGGAACGTGGGAAATAGGGCAAAATCAAATCAAGTGAAAAAGAATGGGCCCATTTGGCAAAATTTTAAGTTTTAGGGATAGTTGACTTTTGGCAATCTTGCAAAAAAGTCTAACTTTAACAATGCATAACTTCTTCAATTTTGAACTTTTGGAGATGTTCTTGGACTTTCTAGAAATCTTGATATGTCCTCTAATCAACCCTGTTGGTCTCGTCTCATTTTGATATAACATGCTCAAGTTATAAGCTTTGACAAAAAAGGTGTTTTTGTTGACTTTCAAAAATGACCTATAATGTCCAAATTCATAACTTCTTGTGAGTGCATTTTTTGATCTTGGGGTATGAAGATGGATTGTAGGGAATTGCATACTCTTGAAAATGAGCTTTGGATGGGTCATTTATCATAAAGTATGAGAAAGTTATGCTTTGTCATAGTTGAGTTGACTTTTCCTACAAAACCCTAATTTAGCAACTTTTGAATCTTGATGAATTTTGAGCAATCCTTGATGAATCATGATCAACCCTTGATCAAATGATGAAATATACTTCAAAATGAGAATGTTGAAAAAAAATCTTGAAGTTTGACTGTATGTAGGCCACAGTTGACTTTTGCCCTAGCACAATCGATTTTTGGACCTTTGAGCAATTGACTAAGCAAACTTTCTCTGTAAGGATTGAAATTTGACATGGATGATCTTGAGAACATATTAGGACATTGGGGGAGCACTTTAGGTCATTTGGACTCAAGGATCTTGATGATACACAAAACCCTAATTTGGGGTAGACTGCCTTAGGAGATAGCTTGTCTGACTAATTCTTGAGTAACCTTGAGCAACTTGGAGATTTTCTTTGCAATGTCTTGAGAAATATGGGAGGACAAATTTTGGGGTACAACAGCTGCTCATAAATATTTACATAAGAAATGAAAAGACAATTTCTCGTAACTTAAGAAACAGGGGCAAAAACCAAAAATGTCAAAACCCGACAGTTACTCTGTCCAACCGGCACCAGGGCAGAGACAGCTTTGAAACAAAGTCATCCGTACATACGAACTTGTAACATCCGTACTCCCCACAGAGTAAAAGCGATCAAGGCATTTGATATCAGCTCTCCCAAAATAGGGAGTAATCTCCCTAGCCAAGGTCTTTCATAAACCTGACATCTTCATTCCCCAGCCGAATTTCATAATCACGAGCAGGTCATAAAATTTGTCTCTCAAGCAGAGTTTATTTCTCTGAATACAGAAGTTCAATCCACAACTGAACTTATTACTTCAGCTACAGAAGTTCACCTTCCAATAGAGTCATTCCCCCATAGAGCTATTCTCATACAGAGTCTCTCCTTGACAGAATATTCACAAACAACAAAGAGTAAATCTCCAGCACCGTCATTTCCGTTCACCATCCCCAGCGGAAGTAGAAGAACCGCAGTCTTCTACAACAGTTCATAATGCTATACTCTCCAGCAGTAATCAGGGATTTATTTTCCTAGAATCAGATATGTCCCTATAGCATTTCGTGCTCATATATCATGACATGCGCATACATATCAAATATAACATAGTCTCATTTATTTTGAGAACATCATCTCACAATGCATTGCATGTATCACATATAATTAACCTTGTTATCTTTTTAGAAAAAAAATTGTCACCAACAATTCCAGCAGTTATACAAGTCACATCTGCAGACAACTAATGGAAACTCAGTTCCAAAAAACCAAACGGGTCAACTAATCTACATGATCATTTCAAGTAACCCTACGACCCAGGTTCCTTTCGATAAGCCCTACTATCCAGGCTCTCATCCCGAAGTAATCCTACTATACAGGTTCCTTCTCATAGACCTACTATCCAGGCTCTCATCTTGAAGTAAACCTACTATCTAGGTTCCTTCTCATAGCCCTACTATCCAGGCTCTCATCCCGAAGTAACCATACTATCCAGGTTCCTTCTCATAGCCCTACTATCCAGGCTCTCATCCCGAAGTAACCCTACTATCCAGGTTCCTTCTCATATCCCTACTATCCAGGCTTTCATCTCGAAGCAACCCTACTACCCAGGTTCCTTCTCATAGCCCTACTATCCAGGCTTTCATCTCGAAGAAACCCTACTACCCAGGTTCCTTCTCTCTTATCTCTAGACAACAATTTACAACATTGTAACACCTGGACCCGACCAGTTACGGTTGATTTCACATTTCCCTAATAAGTCGCTGTGCAGCCTGGACCCTGACCAGATATGCAGTTTAATTCCACTTCCTCAATCAGGAGTTAATTCCCCAGTAGATTAATGGACAATTGAAGCTCCTATACTCTATTTCCCAGGACGTAAATCAACATTCTCCAGCGAAGTCCTCCTTAGCGGCAGGTACATGAATTCTCGCAAATGAATCTCTTATACAACCAATAGCTTTTTTTGGATGGAATCTTTAAGCCCATCTCTGAAAACTCTCCGTTGACCTCCAAATGGCATCTGTAAGCCCATTACCGATATCACCGATCAATATTACTTCATGCGAGTGCAAATTTCTAGGCACTCTAGTGTTCAATCATCTTCCACCTTCAGATCACGAAAGGCAGACCAACCAATCTACATCCTCAGGTTTAAAAATATTGAACATGGGAAGCTGTTATACCCCAAAATTTTTCCTCCAATTTTACTCAACATATGTTCATTGAGATCCTCAACTTGCTCAAGGATGCCCAAGAGTTGACCAGACCAACTCTTTCCTAAAGCAATGAACCTACAACTAAGGTTTCCATTTTCATAAAGATGGGGGAGATCCAAAGGCCTCATATGCTCTCCATAGTCCTAACATGTTCTCAAGACCATCCATGCCAAGTTTCATGCCTTGCACAAGAAGTTTGCCCAGTCAATTGCTCATATGCTTGAAAATCAACTGTATTAGGTCAAAAGTCAACTGTGGCCCACAAACAGTCAAACTTTAAGATTTTTGGTCAACATCAACATTTTGAAGTGATATAAATCATTTGATAAAGGGTTTATCATGATTCCCCAAGGAATGCTCCTAATTCATCAAAACTCAAAAGTTTCTAAATTAGGGTTTCTTAGGAAGAGTCAACCAAACTTTGACTATGGCATAACTTCCTCATACTTTATCAGAAATTTCTCATCCAAGGCTCATTTTGAATAGAATTCAATTCCCTACAAATCATCTTCAGCCCTTAATTTCAAGAAATGCACTCATGAAAAGATATAAATTCAGACATTATAGGTCATTTCAAAAAGTCAACAAAAATACCTTTTGGTTCAAAACTTCTTACATGAACATGGAAGATCCAATTGATATTAGACCAAAATGGTTATTTAGAGGACATCCTAAGCTTAGGGTAAAAATTGAGGAATATATGTATTGTCAAAGTTGACCATTTTTGGAAAATCGCATGAAGCCAATATTGACCAAAAATGCAATTTTTTCAAATGTGCCCATTTTTCATGATTGAAACTTGTTCATACCATGTCCCACGACCTTTGAGTTCAATATTACATTATTTTATTATTTATATTATTTATTTTGATATTTTATTCAATATAATGCAAAATTAAATAAAGTGAATAAAAGGAATAATGTAAGATTTGATTTCTAATCTTTTTCTCATCAAAATAATGAGCAAGATGTGCTGGCATAGCAAGGAAAACACGTGGAGAGAGAAAGATTTCATTTGGTCCAAATATTTAAGAAATCATATTATTGAAAGAAATTATTTTCTCATTGAAAGCAAAGATTTCTTCCAATTTTGTTAACCTAAATTTGTTTCACTATATATGCATGTCCACTCAGAAGCGCAAGGAAACGAATACACAACCCTAGGCACTCAGACAAAAATTGCAAAAAATAACTTAAATCGTGAAAATACAAAGAACAGGTTCTAGCCTCTTTCAGTCCAACCTAAGCCTCCCATTCACGCCTAGAAGCTCCCAGTAACGTGTACCAGTCTTTGTTCAAGCAATTTCACGCCTAGAAGCATCAAACCGAAACACTCATCGTTGGTATTTTTCTTGAATTCATATTTTGATTTTTATGATGAATTAACTTCCTTCGATGATTGATTTGTGTTCAGGGTAGCCCATTAGACATGTCTAACGTGAAATACTTGGGAAAAGAGGCTAGAACAAGATCGTGCCATTTCTAGGGCACGATCTGTGTTCTTCACCATACCTCACATTATAGGCGGTTTCAGGATGAATGAACCCAAGAAACAGATTCAGAAGGGTTGATTTAGGGGGGGGGGGTAGCTTTGATTATAGGCCTTAATCTTTTGATTTTGCAGATTTCACGTTTTTGACATCCCGGAGAATACGACCGGAGTTTGACTCCAGCGTCCCTCCGGCCAGTTGACTTAGACGCAGGGTGGTGTGGCAGGATAGCATTATGTGATTGGTTGTTTTAAATACCCAGGGGCCCATCTCAGCGCGCGCTTTGACACATCATAATAATCCACTTATTTCATATATATGTTATTATTCTTGTTTGTATAAAGAAATTGATAATCAGCGCAGATGGCAAGGGCATGGGTATGTGAAACCAAAGACCTGGGTTTGATCCCAAGCGTGCACATTTTGTTATTTTCTTAACCTTCTATGCAGGATTCAGTACATCTCATGCTTAGAGGTCAACCATGCGCCCTCAAATCTCACCCTTGGGATCTGACTCCAGCCTAATCCAAGGTCCCATGCTGGCAAAGTCTATGGTGCACCCTCAGAAGATGGTCTCACTGGATCAGGCGCTAGACTCTGGGCCACCAGCTTTGGGCCTAACACAAATTTGGCAGCACACCCCCTAGTTTGCTCATGACATCAGGCCCAATTCCTTTAATTCTTTTTTCTAATTTCTTTCTTTATTTTTTCTTAATTTCTTGTTTTAATTATTTTCACAAAAATATTTTTTTATTAAATCATAAAATCATAAAATCACTAAAAAAATTAGATTTAGTTTTTTTATAAAATATTTAATTGCAATTAATTAATTAGTTTAATTAGGTTTATCTAAATTCCTCTTTTTTTTGTAATTAAAATTCAATAGAAATTAGGGTTAACTTAATTTTTTTTTATATATTTAAAAGTAAATAGAAATTAGGTTAATTTACAAGATTAATCACTTTTCTCAAGAAAATCCAAAAATATCTTTTTCTCATTCCCGTCTTAATTCGTCGTGCGTGTTTTATTTATTTATTTTGAATTATTGTATCTGCTTTGGGTTTGTAATAGATTAATTAGGATTTCGAGTTTCCGCATCTTTATTTTGAGTCAAATATTTGTGTATCTGCCCAAAAGCCTTGTAATAGCATAGATTTTCTCTTCACACTCTTTAAATTCCGCAACTATTAACTGCCTAGATGTATGAATAATAGGATTGAATGGCAAGATAAATAACTTTAAAACGGTAGATAACCCTAATTATGCAAAGACAATTAACTAAAAAAATCACACTTGCACATGCTCACTCCTAGGGTTTGCCCCACTGGGTTTCCTCGAAAATAATGGTCGCGTCCCTCGAATATAGGGGTATCTTAGCAATGACCCATAATTCAAAGTCGTCATAAAAATCAAGTCCCTACTTGTCCCTCGAGTTGCCTACGAAAATTGATCTTATGACGATAGTCCCTTCGAAATGCTAAGGTATCCTTACTTGTTGCCTTCAGAGACCATTTTCGTTCCTTCGAATGTACCTTAAAACTCAGACGATAGGGCTACCTACTCCTTAATAGTAGGATAGCGCTGTCTAAAGGCAAAGAAAATAAACAAACTTTTTTCGAGTAGGTAGAAAACTCTTATGTACTTGCTCAAAACAAAAATTTCACACAAACACTTTTCAAAACAGTTTTCAAAATAACTTTGTCACACTCTTGAGGACAGATACAAGAGTTATCACAATGTAAACAAAACTTTTCAAAACAAGCACACGCAAGAAATTTTAAAAAAGAGCAAGTACCTAAGAGCCCGTGGAAAACCATAGATAAAAAGGGTGCTAACACCTTCCCTTTCTATAATCTACCCCCCGTACTCAGAAACATCTCGAAAGAAGGTTTTTCTGTTCTTTTTCCTTTTCCTTTGTTGGATGAAATAAAATTCGGTGGCGACTCTTGCTTACCGCGACATTTACGAACAAAAAACACAAACCAGTATAACAGTCGGTTCTGCCACCGTATCATAGTAGGTAGCCCTATTTATTGGATGTTTCAGGGAAAAATAAGGGTTATTGTACAGTCATAAAGGAAAATTACAGGGCGCTTTAGCAATTTTATCGTAAGGGACTAGATCATTTACCGAAGGCAGCATCAAAGAGTCATCGAGGGACTACGATCTTTTATTCGAGGGTCTTTAATAAAGCATCCCCACGTTCGAGGGACATGTGGGGTCACCCTAAAGGTGCAAGTATGAATAGTGATTCAATTCAAATATTTTATCTTGTATTTAAAGTTATCTAGCGTCTCGTTTTAGATCTTGCCATACAATCCTATTAAACTAAACATTTATAAGGAAAGCAGTAAAAACGGTAAATAAAGGTCCTATGCTATTACAAAGCTTCAGGAAAAGGGGTACTTACCACAAAATCGGGGGAAATAAAGAAAGCAAAAAACCTAATTTAAGTAATTACATTCTGTAGCAATTAGATAATTGGGAAAAAAACTAAATGTGAAAATAATAAAAGTGCGTGAAGATAAAAAAACAAGAAAAATTGCTTTGTGATTTAAAAATAATTATTTGATGATGGATCTAAAAAAACCCTAATTAGTTTTAATTAGAAAAAAGAAATTTTAATGATATAACCCTAAAACTAAATTAATTAATTAATTAAAAATAAGGTGAGTTAATTTAATTAAAGAAAAACCCTAAGTATAAATTGATTTTAATTAGTTAAAATAAGTTAATTTAACTGTGTTAAAAAGTAATTAAAACAAAATAATTAAAAAAGATAGGAATGGGCCTGTAAGAAGTAAATCTGGGGGGTGCTGAAAACAAATTGCTAAGCCCAAAGCTGCAAGCCCAAGCTATGAACGATCTAGTGTGGCTGGTGTAGCGATAGAAGTGTTGAGACTAAGCCATTGGATTGACTTGACTCACACAGATCAAAATAAAAATCACCACCACGATTTATTCTTTCCAAAGGAATGGGAAAAGAGTGAATAACCCAAAAGAGGGAGGAAAGATTCTAGGTAAGGGGGTTGGTTATGCAAAGGGAAGGTATTAGCATCCTAAAGATCTACGGTACTCCACGGGAACCTCTTTATAAAATCTGTATGTTTTGGCTATAAAATGTTGTATAAAAATAGATTGTGGGGATGAGAAAAGATTCTTTTTAATGATTTTTACACCCGTCGCGGTTGCGAATCTTTAGTGCCTACGTACCACCTTCCATGCAATAGGGGATCAGGGTACACGTAGTTCCTCTTTAAAAATTTTAAAATACAAGTGTGTTGGTTAATTTTAAGAGACAAGACATCATTGTCATTGTCCATGTGGAAAATATACTTACTACCCACAATTATGAGAAAGGAGAATTTGCGTCATCTCAAAGCAGAGGATATGGCTTGGATTTTAAAATCAACAATGCCTCACTCAACACCCAAGTGGAAAATATCTCACTTCAGTATATATTGTAGAAGTATAGTTGTTTACATTACTACAAGGATTGATAAGAGTCCAATTTTTTTGAGAAAAGTTTTTAAAGATAAAATCCAAAATGGAAAAATAGTTTTAATGAGATTTATTGACTTTTAGTCTTCTCACAACAATGTGAAGGTATTGTTAAGTTGATTGAAATTTGATTAAGAAATAATTTTTGAAAATACATGGACATAAGTCCAAGTTTATTATGAATGTGGTTCAAGTTTTAAAACAAGAAGATTTTTTTCAAAAGGAGGGAGAAGATTTTTGAAATTAAAGAATATGTGAGGAGATGAAGAGACTATCCTAAAGCATAAGGTAAAAGCTATGGAAAAAGAACCATCTAACCAATAAGAAGCCAACATTTGGAACAATGAGTCAATGTATAATTCTCATCCTTTGGATTTGGAACCAAACAAACAATTACAAAAAAGGACCTCTTAAGGAAACCAAGATCCATTTGCATTAAGTCTTCACAAAAATTGGGCAGAGTAACGGCTGTATACAGATGGATTCCAGATCACAGACAGAGCATTTAATCATAATAACCTGCACACAAAATAAACAAACAACCCAATGTCTTGGGTTAAACCCCAAGAACTCCAGACAAAATAACAATCAAGGCCACAAAGGCTCAAGGTAGGCCACAACTTCTAATCCTGAGTCCAAGAAGTCCACCACTACATAATGCCAAGATAGTAACTGTTGTACCCCAAAATTTTCCCTCTCTTTTCCACAAGAAATCACAGCTTCGGGCTTTTCCTGATTTTTTAGATTGGCTTAAGAATCGGTCAAACAGACTTTTCTCATCAGTCAGACAAAATTAGGGTTTCCATTAACTTTTGAATCAGTCCAAACAGATTATTAGGGTTTCTATTGATTAGGTTGAATTTGGCTCAGGGTTTGATCAGGCAGACACTTTCTTTGACAATAAATCAAGAATTAGGGTTTGCACGCGCATTTTCAGAAGGAATTAATTGTACAGTTCTTTTCAATTGACTCTGGGACATGGGTTGAGGCTTCTGATTGAGAATTTGCAGTGTTTGGGTTAAATCAGTAAAAGGAAAGGCATATGGACGTTTGTTTGATTAACTGTGCAATGCTTATGGTTAATTGAAATGCCGGGTGCACTGTTGATTAATGCAAAGTTGCAAGACTACGGTGTTTATTATTTATTTATTTTATCTAAGTTAGAATAATTGGGATTTACTTCCAGTTATTTTAATTCAAGAAAACTTAAATAATTAAATAGACAGTGAAATAAAAGAGATATCTGACAAAAAGACTTTTATTTATTTTTAATTATTGGTACAAGTGTTATTTAAATACAAGTAATTTTTACAAGTATTTATAATAATATTTATTACAATGATTAAAAGTAAAATAAAATTACATCCTAAAGTTTCCTAAGTCTTCATCTTCTACTGATGCTCCCCATTGCTCAACTGATTTTTTATCTGCAAAAAAAAAAAAAAGAAGTCAAACACAGATGAATTAAAAAGGTATTTTTTCGGACAGTTAATCAAAAAAGCTCATCATTAAAAGTGTTGGCCAGAATCAGTTTGTTCGCCCTCTCTGCAAATCACAAGAAAATTCTTGGTTCACAAAGAGGGAAAGGAAATATGTTTGCAAATATAAAAATGCATAAAGCTGCATAAAGTGTACTGTCAAAAAGCCAACCAAGTTGCAAAGTTCAAATTGAACAAGCAGCATAATTGCAAACCAACCAAGTTGCATTGTCAAACTGAAAAACCAAGTTGTCAAACTGTCCAAAAGAGATGTCAACAAAGAAGCCAATAAAGCTGTCAACAAGTACACAAGAGATATGCAGGAAATCTGGAAAGATGCAGAGGAAAGACACAAAGCACCATTTCAAACAATTGAAAATCAAGGCAAGTGATCTAAAACAAGTAACTAAGAGCCCATGGATAACCATGGATGAAAAGGGTGCTAGCACCTTCCCTTTTCATAATCTACCCCCCGAACCCACAAAAACATCTCAAATGTTTTTCCTGTGCTTTTTAACCTTTCCTTTAGGATAAAATAAAAAGTCAGTGGCGACTCTTGCTAAACCGAACAAGTGCGAATACAAATGCAAAACCTCAAGTCAGTTCTCCCACCGTATCACAGTAACCAAGTAGTCCAAGTACCATTAAAGCTTTTAGGGTTCAAGTTGATTATTAGGTATCTTCAAAAGGAAATAAGAAACTCAAGTGAGAAAAATAGAAATGACATGAAGATAAAGGCTCAAGTGAAGAAAGATGAAAATAGCATGAAATGTAAATGCTAAACTAAATGGTACATAAAGTAAAAGCATAAAATAAAAGCATAAAATAAAAGCATAAAATAAAAGCATAAAAATAAAGTCAATTGTTAGGAATTAGTAGTTAGTTGGATAACCATCTTGAAACTTACATTTGGAACTCATCAAAGGATTGGTAGAACCAAAGCCTTTCAACAACAAGTTGTATTTGCTTTTTGTCAAGTATATAATCCATTTAAGAATTCTCAAGATAACACTTAATGGTCAATGCTGTTTAAGTGATCCACTTTAACTAAAATTCATGAAGTTCCATTAGAGGATTGGTAGAACCAAAGCCTCCTAACAATGGATCTCAAGGTTATTGGATCAAAGGGTTCAAATTAACATGCTTGGGCTTGCAAACATAGGTTTGAGCCACAAATGATCATTTTCTCAAGTCGGGACGAAATTTCGCGCTATGTTAAGCAATCGTAAGTGGACTTATATAGAAGTCACACCTATTTTAAGGTCGGTCAATAGCAATCTATGCACCTCATGTCTTGAGACATGATATGTAAAACATGCTCCAATAACATTTGGTACAATAAGAATGAGATAAGATGAAGAGGGAAGGGGAAATGGATAAACCACATTTGAACCAAAATTTAATCAAACTATTATTAAAATCATTCATCCATTTTCATGGAGTTAGACTAAACACCATGGATCCAATGATGTTAATAAAGTTCATGATCAAAATTTTAATCCAAGATCAGCTAGAATATATATACAAAAAATAAAATTATATTTAAAATAAAAGAAAAAAGTTTTTAAAATGATTATAAAATGGAAATAAGAGAGAAAAATAGCAACTTTATTCAAATTAATCAAGAAACAATAAGTACGACCATAGAAAAATCAGGAATGAACTCAAATATCTATATAAAATTTTTGGTAATTTTTTAAAGTCAGAAACTGTTTTTAAAATTAAAAGTAGGTAAAATAAACCAAAAATGATAAAAAATAACAAAGTAAAAAATAAAAAATAAATGAGGTCACCAATATTTGTCAAAATATTATTGGACCCTTCCCTATTTTTTTTAGAATTTAAAAATGAAGAAAAGTATTTTTAAACATTTAAAACAACTCAAATAAAATGGAAAATTATAAAAAATACCAAAAAAATAAAATAAAATTATGAAAAATAAAAAAATTAGAAAGAGAAAAATCAAAAGTATTTTCCATCATTTTTTCAGATTTTTTGGAGTTAAAATGAATTTTCTATGAATTTTTGATGTTTAAAACAATTTAAATATAAAAATCAGAAAATAAAATAAAGTCAAAAAACATGGACCAATGGATGAGAGTCAAAACGCGTTAGTAAGCTAATCCAATGGACCAGACTCATTGTGCATATCATGATCATTAATGAATAAAGCACTAAATCACATATAAAATCAGATTTTCAAAAATTCCAAATTGCACACCATCATTAGTTGGAAGATGACACGTTGGTGATCTTCAACCTCCAACCAATGTGAAACACAGGTCCCTCAAATTGTAAAATCAGAAGCCCATACCTATTCCATTCACTTCGTCTCATCAAGACAAATACGGCCACACCTTCGCGAAAAATTTATATAAACTATAGCTCAAACAATTTGGAAGAGAAGTTTTGAAAAGGGATTTGAAATTTCATGGTCAAAACATGCTTCCAGTTAAAAACAAGTGTTGTGACTAGGACCAGGATGATGAGAGCTTCACAATAGTATCAAAGTTTGAGATAATTGGAGAAGGAATATACCTATTGAAGTTAAGTTGCAGAGCTCTAAAGTTAGGATGCTTAAGCGTGTGTGTTCTATCCCAAAATTTTCCCTCTCATATTTCTCAAAAAACATTTCAAGAAAGATCCTCAAGTTGCCCAAGGAAGTCCAAGGGTTGACCAGACAAACTCCGTTCTAAGGCAGTCTACCTCAAATTAGGGTTTCATGTTGCATCAAGATACTTGAGTCCAAGGGATCCCAAATTCTCACCATTGTCCTAATATGTTCTCAAGATCATCCATGCCAAGTTTCAAGCCTTGCGGAGAAAATTTGCTCAGTCAATTGCTCAAAGGCCTGAAATCGACTGTGCTATGGCAAAAGTCAACTGTGGCCCACATACAGTCAAACTTCAAGATTTTTGGTCAATATCCTCATTTTGAAGTATATTTCATCATTTTATCAAGGGTTGATCATGATTCATCAGGGATTTCTCATAATTTATCAAGAACCAAAAGTTGCTAAATTAGGGTTTTGTAGGAAAAGTCAACTCAAATTTGACCAAGCATAACTTTCTCATACTTTATGAGAAATGACCCATCCAAATCTCATTTTGAATAGGATGCAATTCCCTAGAATCCATATTCATATCCCAAGTTCAAAATATGCACTCACAAGAAGTTATGAATTTGGACATTATAGGTCATTTTGAAAAGTCAACAAAAACACATCTTTTGTCAAAGCTTCATACATGAGAATGGAATATAAAATTGATATGAGACCAAAAGGGTTGTTTAGAGTACATCTCAAGCTTTATAAAAAGTCAAAGAAAACCTTCGAAGAGTCAAAATTGAGGAAGTTATGCATTGGTGAAGTTGACCTTTTTTGCAAAATTGCCAAAAGTCAACTATGCCTAAAATTGCAAATTTTGCCTAATGGGCCCAATCCTTTGCACTTGTTTTGAGTTGGCAACATAGTCCAAGAGCCCTAGCCTTTTCCACTTGTCATTATCCTGTTTTTATTATTTATTTTGATTTTTATTTGAATAAAATCAATTTAAATAAAAAACAAATCATAGAAAATCCAAAATATTGAAATCTCAAGATTTGGTACATGTTTCAGGTCTTAAATTTGAGCTAGCATAAGATTGAATTCGTGTAAAGGCTTGGTGTGCACAAAAAGATTGAGTTTGTTCTATTTTTAGCAAGATTTTCAAGTGTATCAAATCCAAATCAAAAGCAATGATGGAGGAAGATTGTGATCATATTGGCAACCCTAATCCGTTCCTCAATACATAAGGAGTATTTGCAGACCTAAAACTAGGCTAGAAAGAGGCGTGAGAATAAGAAAAAAACTTGAAAATATCACAACAAAATGCTGACACGATTTCATTGTTCCAGGCAATTTCAAAGTCTCCTGACCATCCCAATCGCTTCCTGGGATCCCCAACAAGCAAAACGAATCAAAAACAAGAAATCCCAGGCCCTGAATACCACTGTAAGTCATCCACGATATTGAGTTATTTTTGAAATCGAACTGCATCATTCTGTCACTTATAGCATAAAATAATTATATATTCTTAATCCTTGGAACATTTGCAAGCTATCCATATCATCTAATTGCATTTTAATGGATTGAATCAAGAATTGCCATTGTTAGGGTTTGTGGTTTCGTTTTAGGTTTTTTGTGTGCAGGCAAAATTGGCCCCCATAAAGGGTACCATGATGTTCAGGATGACAAGACGGTTCGATCCATGGCATTAGATGCCATTTATATTGCTCATGGAGGATTTTGGAACGAGCCCAGTTTGTAGTGATGGACAAACGTCCGTAGGTAAAAGTCTGGGACTTTTACCAACGGTGCAAGGAGGAAGATGACTAGCTGGCACCATAGGATTGGCTTATTTGAATTTTGGCGCCTTTGTTCACATTATTATATATTATCATTATTATTCACTCTATATACAAACAGAACAACTAGCGCAGTTGGTAGCCAGTCATTGGAAAATGCCTTGGGGCCAGGCTTCGAATCCCAGGTCCCCCCATTCTTGCATATTATTTTTCTTTTCAGGTTCAGGTGGGTACACAAGCCAAGGGACTACCATAGACCTCATCACCCAATCTGCCAAGTGTCCAGATGGGCAGATCTAAAGGCCATCAACAAAGATCCATCAAAGGCGCTAGTCAAACGCATGGCATGGGATGCAAAGAGTCAACGTGGGTCAATCCTTCTTGGGCCAGAAAATTGCTATTCACACCTCCAAACTGCTTTCTCAGGCCCAAGTTTCTTTTTTTTTTTTTTTTACTTTATTTAATTTAGTTTATTTATTTAATAACAAAATTAATTTTTCTTTTATCAAAAAATCACATAAAAATATTTTTCACCCAATTAGACTTAGGTTTATTTTTTATCAATAAATTAATTAATTTAATTAGATTTTAATTTTAGGTAAACTTTAATTTATTTTTGTAAATAAATTAAAATTAATTAGAACAATTAGGGTTTTATTTCTAACTTAATTATATTTTCTTTTCCTAAAAATAACCAAAAACACAAAAATAGGCCATTTATTTATTTTCATTAATTAATTTAAGCACTAATTAATTTAGTATTTAATTTGAAACCTAATTCTTTTCTTAAAAAAATATAAAAAATAACAAAAACAATTTTTCTTTCAATTAGGTTAGAAGGGGTCAAAACCCTAGTTCTCTCCCGATTTAAATTTCCTCGCGCGCGCTTTATCATTTATTTTTATCCATATTAATGTAATTGTTCACAAGTTGTAATAGTTTAAATTAGGACGTTTACTTTCATTTATCGCTTTATTTTTAAGGGTTTGTTTTTGGCTATGTAAATACCCGAAGCCTTGTAATAGCGTAGTTTAATTTCCGCACTTTAAATTCCGCAAAATATTAACTGTTAGATGTATGATTAGGGTTGCATGACAAGAATGTATGATTAACTTTAAAACAGTTAGATAACCCTAAAATGTGCAAAGATAAATAATTTGAAATTGAATCACTCGCACATGCTCACTCCTACGGTACACTCCCACTTCGGTTGCCTTCGGTAAACGGTCATTGAGTATAGGGTGTTTTAGTGATCGTCCTTTTGTCTCAAATATCAAAGTTACCTCGGAAAGGTTGCCTAAGAATTGTTGCCTCGAATAATTGATCTTAAGACATTAGGGTTATTACTAAGACGTCCTAACGTTGCTTTAGTGACCGTATGTCCCTTTCGAATTGACCCTCAAAACTCCAACGACGGTGCTACCTACTCACTAATAGTGGGATAGCATTGTCTAAAGGAAACAAGCATAGAACGATTCTTTTTTCGAGTAGGTAGATTAACTCTTAAGTACTTGCTCAATCCAAACAAACTTTTTCACACTTACACTCCTTTTCAAACAAAGTTTTCAAAAACACTTCATTACACTCTTGAAGACAGAAGCAAGAGTTAAATCGAAGTCAAAACAAAAACTTTTCAAATCACACAAACACACAAAGAAGCAATTTTGAAAATGATGAGCAAGTACCTAAGAGCCCGTAGATAACTACAGATAGAAAGGGTGCTAATATCTTCCCTTTCTATAATCTACCCCCCGTACTCAGAAAATCTCAAAAAAGGAAATTTTCTGTGCTTTTTTTCCTTTCCTTGTTGGATAAAATAAAAGTCGGTGGCGACTTTTGCTTACCGCAACGTTTTGTAAACACAAACGCAAAACACAAACCAGCATTCCTAAAAAAAACAGTCCCGATGCTAGCCACCGTATCACAGAACTGGCGACTCTGTTGGGGATAAATAAGTGGGGTGTACCTTAGGATTAGTTCATCATATTGTTTTCTATTGTTTGATTTGATTTCTTTATCTTTGTGGGCTTTGTATCGGAGTTACTATAGATCCTAACTCGCATCTGGGGAACACCTTTTAGGTAAGTAGCAATAAACTGTGAGGGAACTGTACGGCGTAGACTGATACAGTTGAAGTAGTAGCTACGTTGATATGACACATTAGTTGGTACTGGTATACCTTGTGGAGGAACAAGGAGAATACGGGGCTGCTATATGGTTCGTTAAGCATCAACTGACTTTAGAACCTATAATTGACCAACTTGGCCATATGAAGTAGTGAGATAGCCGGTCTCTGTGTATAGTTGGGAACTGGTTGATACTCGATACTACACTCATTGAGACCATACTCTCGAGATGGTTCCGGCTGCAAGAAAAAATTGCGTGAGCTGAAACTATTACTGATAGAGGATGGTCAGTGATATTGAGAACCTCTAGAACCTGGTTACTATTATTGGGACAGGTTGAACCAACTAAACTGCAAGAGGGTAGTACCTAGACTCCATGCAAGCCTGAAACTTAAGGTCTATTGTGTGACTTGTTTGCCTTTACCATGTTTGATACCTGCTATACCTGTTGTGTGTTTTATCATGACATCATGCATCATGACATAGCATGCATATTTCATTAGACTAACCATTTCAAAGACCGAGGGGATTCATCTTTGTTCTGTTTTGTAGATTATGGCTTCTATACCATTCGAGTCAACTTCGTGCAGATCCCGGCTCAGCTCAGAGAGTTAGTCTCAAAAGTTCTAGATACTTCTTCCTTTGTTAGAAGACATGGTCATCTCCTTAGCCTAGTCACTTCAAATTTGGATGAGCAAATGATGAGCATCCTGTTCTAGTTCTTTGATTCGTTGCATCATTATTTCACCTTCCCGGACTATCAGCTAGTCCCTACTTTGGAGGAGTTTTTTGATTTACTGGGTATATCTATTCTAGAGAAAGCACCTTTATAGGTTTGGAGGAGGTTCTCAGGCCAGAGGATATTGCTTCAGCCCTACACCTAAAAGGGTTGATGTAGTGTCTAGCCGGGAGACTCGGAGTGGGGTTAAAGGTTTCTTGGCTAAGTTATTGATTGATCAAGCACAACAGTTCTGGGATAGTTTGGACTTTCAAGCATTTGAAGACATCCTGGATCTCCTCATCTATGGCTTGGTTCTGTTCCCAAATCCAGATTCTTTCATATATGTGAATGCGGTCAAGATCTTCATGTCTCGTAACCCAGTGCCTACTCTTTTAGGTGATATTCTACATGCTCTCAATACTCGCGCTGTGCGGAGAAGGGCAACTCTCATGTGTTGTACACCGCTGCTGGCGAGGTGGTTTATTTTGCACCTCCCCAAGTCTGTATTGAAGAATGAGGAAGGTGTAGGTTGGGCTTACAGAATCATGTCCCTTGCTCATACGGACATCCTTTGGTGTTCTAAAGATATGGAAAGGGTAGTTGTCATTGATCGATGTGGGGAATACCCTAATGTTCCGTTGCTTGGAATTAGAGGGGGAATAACCTACAATCCTTGTTTGGCTTTACGATAGTTTGGACGAGCTCAGAGAGATGGTCCTCATGAGCTGTTGCTTACAGATATTGTCTTTGAATACAAGGGGGATGTTGATGGGCATCGCCGCAGGTTTATACGAACTTGGGGCATGGAGAATAGGCCTGACCCACATGAGCTAGGACTGAAGACTTCTCTCCCGATGCAACGCTATCTCCAGTGGGTTCGAGCCCGTGCTCAAAAGCTGGGGATGCCATATGAAGCTGTTTTGCCGGTGATCGTAGAGCATACTAATGAAGAAGGGGTTCCTTATACAGTCCTCCATCCCCATATGCCTACTGATCTGGGGGCATTGAAGAGATCTTGGATCCAGTTACAGGAAGAAAGGGATACCTACAGAGAGAAGTATCATGAGCAGGAACGGAAGATCTTGATGCTTACGAGGCAACTTGAGAATGAAAGGACAATCAACGATTATGTCAGCACGAAAGGAAAACGACCATGGGATTTATGATGTCTTTTATTGTTTCTAGTTTAGATTTGCTTTTCAGTTTATTTCTTTTGTAACACCTTGAACGCATTGTTAAACATTGTTACAAGTTTTAATCTAATAAAGTGTGTTTTATTTTGTTTTAAAAATTTGAATCTCCCTAAGTCTTTGAAATCATTTCATACACATTCCATTACCATGCACCTCATTACAGGTACCCTTATAGGTTTCTCATCTTCTCCGCTGTTTATTTCAGTGCAAAATGTCTTCTGAAACACCTACCGATCAAGCCATCAAAGCTCTTCAAGCACATAATGCTCAATTCCAAGAGATGTTCTCGAGTCTGGCCAAAGGAAAATAGGATTTGAAGACTCTCATCCTGAAGGACAAGAAGAAGAAGAAGGTGGTTCTGCTGAATATGGGTCACAGGTTTGGGAATAGGTTGCGAGAGGAAGCGGATATGTCTCATTCATCTGGAGGAGGAGAGAATCAAGAGGAAAGAAAGGGTCCTATCCCTGTGGTCTCTGATAATGAAACTGATTTTGATGAGGAACAGTACCCTCCTGCTGAAGATAGGTACAAACAACCTGAAGACTGTCTGAGTGCCATGGAGATTCAGAAGGTTCCCGGTATGGATTTTGGAGATTTGGGGCTGGCATCGAGAGTGGTGATTCCTCACAAATTTAAAGCTCCTGTCTTTGCTAAGTATGATGGAGTATCTTGTCCAAAGCTCCATCTCCGCTCATACGTAAGAAAATTCAACCCTATACGACTGATAGAAACCTGTTGGTCCATTTCTTTCAAGATAGTCTGTCAGGGACTCAACTTGAATGGTTCTATCAATTGGAAGGAGCTAATGTCGGCAACTGGGAGGACCTTGCTGCTACTTTTTACAAGCAATACCAGTATAAAGCCAACCTTGCTCCTACACGTACTCAGCTTCAGGGTATCTCTATGGGTGCGAGCGAAGGTTTTAAGGACTACGCTCAGAAGTGGAGAGATCTGGCTGGAAGAGTACAACCCCCTCTGTCTGATAGGGATCTAGTGGATATGTTTCTTGGGACTTTGTCTGGTCCGTATTTCAATCATTTGATCGGTATTTCATCGTCTGGGTTCACTGAATTGATTATGACTGGGGAGAGGGTAGAAGCTGGTATCAGAAGTGGCAAGATACAGAAAAGTGCTTCATCGAGTACAAAAAAGAAGCATTTCAAGAAACATTCTAGTCCAGTTTATAGCTCAAGGAGCCAAAATCGACCTGAGCGCTGCCAAGCAGTGAACGCGTTAGTAATATCAAGACCCACTGTTGCCCCACAACGCAATAATCAACAAAGAGTAGAGAGACCGCAAAGACAATATACTCGGCTCAGTATGACCTTGTCTCAAATTTTACCGCAGTTATTGAAGACTAACCTGGTAACTCTGAGGGAAGCTCCGAAGAATCCCAGTACCACCTCTCTGCTCTATAATCCGAACGCCCACTGTGCCTATCACTCTGATAGCCCAGGGCATGATACCAACAACTACTGGGCCTTGAGGAATAAGGTTCAAGATTTTATTGAAGCTAAAGAAATTGAGTTTGACGCACCAGAAAAGCCTAATGTCATGACTGCTCCTATGCCCAAGCATGGAGTAAATGTTGTGGATGATGATTCATTTGTGACCTTTGTGGAAGACATTTCTACTCCGTTGATGACAGTAAAGAAGAATCTATTGTTGGCCGGTTTATTTCCGGGTTGTGGCAAAGGTTGCCACCTGTGTTCCATCCTGCCTGTTGGTTGCTATTTACTAAAATCAGGTGTTCAGCGCCTGATGGATAACAAAGAGATCTTGTTCGAGAAAACTTTGATTCCGTTAATTCCTGTTGAATATGTTTCCATAATAACCATTTTCGCCAATCCTTCCAAGGCTTCCTTGAGAAATCCTGTTAGGATTACATCTGTTCCGAGAGTTTCTCCATTAATCATTACTATTCTTGGTCCTATCCCATACACTTTGGATAAGGCTGTCCCGTGGTACTATGGGGCCGATGTGTATTATCATGGGATCAAACAAGACTTGAAGGATGAAGAGGCTGATACTGATGTCAACAATATTGTCGGGTCTAGCAAGGTCACCCGAAGCGGAAGACTCTTCTCTCCTGAGATTTCTGCTCCGACTATTCAAAAGCCTGTTTTCATTCTGTCCGCCAGTACACCAGCTGCTGTTCTAATTCTTACTCCAGTTATCACCCCTGTCACCGAGTCTTCCAAAACTCGGGGCAAAGAAGTTACAGGTGGGCCTTCCCGGATGGAGGCACCTAAAAAAGTCATTGTTGAAACCTCTAGGCAGGAGATAGAGGAAATTCTGAAGATTATCAAGAAAAGCGACTACAACATAGTTGAACAGCTGGGGAAAACCCCGTCGAAGATCTCCATGTTATCTTTATTGTTGTGCTCAGAAGCCCATGCTAAGGCTTTAATTTCTTTCCTTAAAACTGCGCATGTGCCGTAGGAAACATCTGCTGATCAATTCAAAGACTGTGTGGCTAGTTTGACCGCTGACAACAGGTTGGGTTTCTCTGACGCAGATCTGACTGCCAAAGGAAGGAATCACAATGATGCCCTGCACGTCTCGATTGAGTGCAGGGGCACTACTTTGGCCCACATGCTAGTGGATACTAGGTCCTCATTAAATGTTTTATCCAAGAAAGCATTAGATCGGCTGGATTGTGAAGGGTTGGTTCTGAAGCCAAGTAATATTGTGGTTAGGGCCTTTGACGGGTCCAAAAGGATGGTGCACGGGGAAGTAGACGTCCCTATTAAGGTTGGTTCCCAGACTTTTGCATCTACGTTCTATGTGATGGATATCCGACCATCTTATTCCTATTTGTTGGGTCGCCCGTGAATTCATAAGGCTGGGGTAGTGACTTCTACGCTCCATCAGATGTTAAAATATCCAGTAAAGGGGAAGATTTTTACAGTGCAGGGTGAGGAGGAGTACATGGTAAGTCATCTTAATTCCTTTCGGTATGTGGAGATGGATGGGGAGTTCATCAAAACCCCGTGTCAGAACTCTGAAGAAGTCCCCCAGACTCTGGCATCGACTGAAACTGTTGTTAAAGAATCTCCAATGAAGATGGCTTTCCTCAAGGATGCTAGGGCTGTTATTGAAAAAGGTGGGTGTGCGTATTGGGGCCAACTCCCTGACTTTGCACACAAGACTGACAAGTTTGGTTTGGGTTTTACTGCAGAAGCTCAAAGGGCGATTTGGAGTGCGCGGATTGGAAGACCTCCTTTGCACATCAGTAATCCGGGAGTGAATGCAATTGAAGATGATGAAGAAGAGTCAGATATCGACAGCTGGATTTACCCGACTACCAACGGTGGCTTGAACAATTGGACGGCGAAGGACTTCGTGCCCGTTTCTTTTATTACACAGTAATCGACTTTTTGTTTTGAGATTTGTAACAAACAGTTTGAAACTTTATGGCCCGGTGCCTTGCCCGAGGCACCTTGGCTTTGCTTGTGAGGGCTTATTATTTGTCATTTTCATATATCATCAATAAAGCATTGGATGTTTTCTTGCATTACAAATTTTGCGCTCCTTGTTTTTCCTTTCTATCTCGCACTTTATCAAAAACAGCTATTGTGTTACACACACTCACGTATCATAATGCAGATCCACATCCACTCTGGATCCCATTGATAACAACTCTGCTATTGCCAATTATGACTTCGAAAATCCGATCAACCAAGCTGAGGACGAAGGTGAGGATGATTGTGAGGTGCCTGGAGAGCTTGCTAGACTGTTACTGCAAGAAGAGAGGGCCATACAGCCTCATAAAGAGCCATTGGACATACCATGGTAAAGAAAATCCTACGGGCAATATATTATTGGTCTACTATGGAAGCTGTCTGTTATCAACACTCTCGTACCTGCCATAAGTGCCTAGTCTACGCTGATAAAGTGCATGTACCTCCAGTTCTTATGAACTTCTTGACAGCTCCTTGGCCTTTTGCAATGTGGGGTATCGATATGATCGGCAAGATCAGACCTACCGCGTCTAATGGGCATCGTTTCATCCTGGTAGCAATTGACTATTTTACAAAGTGGGTTGAGGCAGCTTCCTTTGCTACAGTGACCAAGAATGTCGTGGCGCGGTTCATCAGACACAATTTGATCTGTCAATACGGTGTACCAGAGAGGATCATTACGGACAATGGTACAAATCTCAACAATACGATGATCACCGAGCTCTACAAGAAGTTTAAGATACAGCATCACAACTCTTCTCCCTACCGGCCGAAGATGAATGGGGCTGTTGAAGCGGCTTATAAGAACATCAAGAAGTTTGTGCAGAAGATGACGGTGACATACAAAGACTGGCACGAGATGTTACCATTTGCTCTTCATGGGTACCGTACCTCAGCACGAACGTCAACAGGGGCAACACCCTACTCTTTGGTGTATGGCATGGAAGTAGTCTTGCCCATTGAAGTACGGATACCCTCTCTTCGGATTATGAAGGATGTGGGTTTGAGCGAGGACGACTGGATCCAGACCCGGCTTGATCAGTTGAACTTAATCGACGAAAAGAGACTTACTGCTATTTGTCATGGTCAGACATATCAAAAGCGAATGATCAAGGCATTTAACAAGAAAGTCGGGCGACAAGAGTATCAAGTTGGGGATCTGGTGATCAAATGCATCATACTGCCTCAAGGTGATCTCAGGGGTAAATGGACCCCCACGTACGAAGGGTCATTTGTGGTTAAGAACATTTTCTCAGGAGGAGCTATGATTCTAACCACCATGGATGGTGACGACCTTCCTCACCCTGTCAATGCAGACATAGTGAAAAAATACTACGCATAATCAAAGACCCGCTAGGTCGACTGGCCTAGGCAAAAATAAGGGCTTCCCGGTGAACAAAATGGGTTCGGGCAAAAATAAGGGATGAAAACAAAAAAAAACTGTACACCTGGGAAGTCGAAAACCTGAAAAGGTGGCTTGGGAAACAAAGGGTATCCCGGTGGACTGAAAACCCGAAAGGGAGGTCTATGAAAAAATTAGGGATCAAAGCGTAACACTATGTCTCATTGGATCACCTTGTAACCAAACTTTGGTATCAACTATCAAGCTCGGACGGCGCCAATCAATCTGATCTACCTTCAACCAAGTAGAAAAGTGATGAGACACTCAAAGACATAGGGGCAATAGCAGAGTTGGAACTCAGTGGGATTGTTCACATAGCTGTTTTTCTTTATTTTTCAAAAATTGTATAAACTCTATCATTTCGGCGGTGTACTCTCACTACTACGTAAGCCTCTTGTACAAAAACGCCTATTTACAGGCCAACTTCAAAATCAATACAATTCATTTTCACAAAGAAATTTCAAAATTGTTTTTCTTTTTCTGTTTTGTTTTGCAATGAACGTCCAATGTTCATTTTTGATATATGCATTTAACAATAATTGCTGCTCATAAATATTTACGTGCGAAACAAAAGACGATTACTCGTAATTCTAGAAACAGGGGCAAACAAGAAATGTCCAGACCTTACAATTGCTCTATTCACCAGGTATAGGAATAAACCTAGCTGAAGAATATGAATGAAAAAGCATACACTCCCCACATAGTAGGAAGTACCAGAATACAGTATTATCAACTCTCCCCAGCTGAGGTTCGTAATTGCGAATGAGTCGGTAAGATTCTCCCCAAGCTGAGTTTATCTATCACCAGCACTGGAAGATTATCCCTAGTAGAGTCTAGAAGACCATCCCCAGTGGAGTTTATTTCTTCCACAAACAGGAAATTTATCCCCGACAGAGTTTATCATCTCCAGCAACGATAATTCATCCACAGCCGAGGGTATTTCTCCAAAATTAGCAAACCCTCAGCAGGGCATTTCTTCCCCACAGAGTCATTCTCTCACCAATGTATTCTCCAGCAGGATTATTCTCCCAATCATCTTCGGTCGTTATCCCCAGCGAGCGAAAACTCTTTTTCTCCAGCAGCAGTCCGAGATTTATTTCCCCAGCTAGAGAACATCATAAAAAACATTACACATCCATACATCAGACATGTGCATACACATCATACAACATCGTCTCATTTATTTTGAGAACATCATTGACTGATACATATCATGCATTACATACAGCTAACCCTTACCTTTCAGGAAGGATACAATCAAATTCTCATAAAGTTCAAGTTATGAAGCCCGAATCCAATCGGATAGTATCTTGAGTTCTACAGCATATTGTGAAGCCCGGAGAACGACTGGATAACAGTATCAGACTACTGCGAAGCCTGTATTACGACCGGATAGTGGTATCTCTTAAGAGAAAGCTATGAAGCCCAGATTTAACCGGATAATAGTTTAATCCTCAGCAAGCCGTGAAGCCCGGATTACGACTGAATAACAGCTCAGCAAGTTACCATGAAGCCTGGATTCGACTAGATAGTGGTATATCATTAACACAAGCCGTGAAGCTCGGATTACGACCGAATAACAGCTCAATAAGTTATTGTGAAGCCTGAATTACGACCAGATAGCAATACAAGACCATGAAGCCTGGATTACAACCAGATAATGGTAGAAGACGTTGTGAAGCCTGGATTACGACCAGATAATGGTAGAAGATGTTGTGAAGCCTGGATTACGACCAGATAGCAGCCAAAGACACCGCGAAGCCTGGATTACGACCAGATAATGGTATATCTTTAATACAAGTTATGAAGCCCGAATTCGACGGGATAGTATCTTGATTCCTCTGAACACCATGAAGCCTGGATTTCGACCAGATAGTGGTATGAGACATCGTGAAGCCTGGATTACGACCAGATAGCGGTAAAAGACACTGAAGCCTAGATTACGACCAGTTAACAGTGAGGGACACTGTGAAGCTTGGATTTCGACCAAATAGCAGTTTACCCAACCAATTACTATGAAGCCCAGATTTGACCGGATATTAGTAGGCCCAACCATCAAAGGGAAGCCCGGATGCGACCGGATAATCACTTGATTCCTTCTGAAGCCTGGAGTTCGATCAGATAAGAAGTAAGGTATTGTGAAGCCCGGATTACGACTAGATAGAAGTACAGAATACCATGAAGCCTGAATTCGACCAGATAATGGTATAACACATCGTGAAGCCTGGATTACGACCGGATAACAGTACGAGACGCTGTGAAGCTTGGATTTCGACCAAATAGCAGTTTACCTGGACAATTACTAAGAATCCCGGAGTCGACCAGATATTAGTGTGCCCTAGATTCAAGTTGAAGCCTGGATGTGACCGGATAATAATTGAATTCCTTTTGAAGCCTGGATTACGACCAGATAAGAATCGAGAAATTGCGAAGCCTGTATTACGACCGAATAGCAAGTCTAATCTCATCTTCCCAGTAAGCCACTGTAAAGCCTGGATTACGACCGTATAGCAATAGACCTTATCACTATGAAGCCTGGATCACGACCAGATAGTAGTTCATTCTCACCTCTTCGAAGAGGCAATTCCTCAATAGAATAACAGACGACCGAAGCTCCTAAAATTCAACTTTTCTCAAGAAACAGAGACAATTCACAAGTAGAATAACGGACGACCGAAGCTCATAAAATTCTATTTCTTTCAACAAAGAACAACATTCCCCAGGGAATCTTCCTCAACAACAGGTACACAAGCTCTCGCTAAGGAATCTCTTATGCGATCGACAGTCCTTCGGATGACATCTTTAAGCCCATCTCCCGTCATCAATCTCCAAATGGAATCTATAAGTCCATTTCTGACATCACAAGACAATTACCACTCCATGCAAGCGCAAATTTCTAGGCACTCTAGTGTTCAATCATCTTCCACCTTCGGATCATGAAAGGCAGGCAAGCCAATCTACATCCTCAGGTTTAAGAAGATTGAATAGGGGAAGCTGTTTGATCCCAAAATTTTCCCTCTCATATTTCTCAAAAAACATTTTAAGAAAGATCCTCAAGTTGCCCAAGGAAGTCCAAGGGTTGACCAAACAAGCTCCCTTCTAAGGCAGTCTACCTCAAATTAGGGTTTCATGTTGCATCAAGATACTTGAGTCCAAGGGATCCCAAATTCTCACCATTGTCCTAATATGTTCTCAAGATCATCCATGTCATGTTTCAAGCCTTGTAGAGAAAATTTGCTCAGTCAATTACTCAAAGGCCTGAAAATCGACTGTGCTAGGGTAAAAGTCAATTGTGGCCCACATACAGTCAAACTTCAAGATTTTTGGTAAACATCCTCATTTTGAAGTATATTTCATAATTTTATCAAGGGTTGATCATGATTCATCAAGGATTTCTCATAATTCATCAAGAACCAAAAGTTGCTAAATTAGGGTTTTGCAAGAAAAGTCAACTCAACTTTGACCAAGCATAACTTTCTCATAATTTATGAGAAATGACCCATCCAAAGCTCATTTTGAAGAGGATGCAATTCCCTACAATCCATCTTCATCTCCCAAGTTCAAAATATGCATTCACAAGAAGTTATGAATTTGGACATTATAGGTCATTTTGAAAAGTCAACAAAAAGACCTTTTTGTCAAAGATTCATACATGAGCATGGAATATAAAATTGAGATGAGAAAAAAAGGGTTGCTTATAGGACATCTCAATATTTCTAAAAAGTCAAAGAACACCTTCAAATAGTCAAAATTGAGGAAGTTATGCATTGGTGAAGTTGACCCTTTTTGCAAAATTACCAAAAGTCAACTATGCCTCAAATTGCAATTTTTGCCAAATGGGCCCAATATTTTGCACTTGTTTTGAGTTGTCAACATGGTCCATGATCCCTAGCTTTTGCCACTTGTCATTATCTTGTTTTTATTATTTATTTTTATTTTTATTTGAATTAAATCAATTTAAATCAAAACAAATCATAGAAAATCCAAAATATTGAAATCTCAAGATTTGGTACATGTTTCAGGTCTTAAATTCGAGCTAGCATAAGATTGAATTCGTGTAAAGGCTTGGTGTGCACAAAAAGATTGAGTTTGCTCTATTTTTAGCAAGATTTTCAAGTGTATAAAATCCAAATCAAAAGCAATGATGGATGAAGATTGTGATCATATTGGAAACCCTAATCCTTTCCTTAATACATAAGGAGTATTTGCAGACCTAAAACTAGGCTAGAAAGAGGCGTGAGAACAAGAACAAAACTTGAAAAAATCACAACAAAGTGCTGACACGATTTCATTGTTCCATGAAATTTCAAAGCCTCCTGACCATCCCAATCGCTTCCTGGGATCCCTAGCAAGCAAAACCAATCAAGAACAAGCACTCCCAGGCCCTGAATACCAATGTAAGTCATCCACGATATTGAGTTATTTTTGAAATCGAACTGCATCATTATGTCACTTATAGCACAAAATAATTATATATTCTTAATCCTTGGAACATTTGCAAGCTATCCATATCATCCAATTTCATTTTTATGGACTGAATCAAGAATTGCCATTGTTAGGGTTTGTGGTTTCGTTTTAGGTTTTTTGTGTACAGGCAAAATTGGCCCCCATAAAGGGTACCATGATGTTCAGGATGACAAGACGGTTTGATCCATGGCATTAGATGTCATTTATATTGCTCATGGAGGATTTTGGAACGAGCCCAGTTTGTAGTGACGGACAAACGTCCGTAGGTAAAAGTCAGGGACTTTTACCAACGGTGCAAGGAGGAAGATGACTAGCTGGCACCATAGGATTGGCTTATTTGAATTTTGGCGCCTTTGTTCACATTATTATATATTATCATTATTATTCACTCTATATACAAACAGAACAACTGGCGCAATTGGTAGGCAGTCATTGGAAAATGCCTTGGGGTCTGGGTTTGAATCCCAGGTCCCCCCATTCTTGCATATTATTTTTATTTTTAGGTTCAGGTGTGTACACAAGCCAAGGGACTACCATAAACCTCATCACCCAATCTGCCAAGTGGCCAGATGGCCAGATCCAAAGGCCATCAACGAAGATCCATCAAAGGCGCTAGTCAAACGCATGGCATGGGATGCAAAGAGTCAATGTGGGTCAATCCTTCTTGGGCCAGAAAATTGCTATTCACACCTCCAAACTGCTTTCTCAGGCCCAAGTTTCTTTTCTTTTTCTTTTTCTTTTTTTTCTTTATTTAATTTAGTTTATTTATTTAATAACAAAATTAATTTTTCTTTTATAAAAAAATCACATAAAAATATTTTTCACCCAATTAGACTTAGGTTTATTTTTTATCAATAAATTAATTAATTTAATTAGATTTTAATTTTAGGTAAACTTTAATTTCTTTTTGTAAATAAATTAAAATTAATTAGAACAATTAGGGTTTTATTTCTAACTTAATTATATTTTCTTTTCCTAAAAATAACCAAAAACACAAAAATAGGCCATTTATTTATTTTCATTAATTAATTTAAGCACTAATTAATTTAGTATTTAATTTGAAACCTAATTCTTTTCTTAAAAAAATATAAAAAATAACAAAAACAATTTTTCTTTCAATTAGGTTAGAAGGGGTCAAAACCCTAGTTCTCTCCCGATTTAAATTTCCTCGCGCACGCTTTATCATTTATTTTTATCCATATTAATGTAATTGTTCACAAGTTGTAATAGTTTAAATTAGGACTTTTACTTTCATTTATCGCTTTATTTTTAAGGGTTTGTTTTTGGCTATGTAAATACCCGAAGCCTTGTAATAGCGTAGTTTAATTTCCGCACTTTAAATTCCGCAAAATATTAAATGTTAGACGTATGATTAGGGTTGCATGACAAGAATGTATGATTAACTTTAAAACAGTTAGATAACCCTAAAATGTGCAAAGATAAATAATTTGAAATTGAATCACTCGCACATGCGCACTCCTAGGGTACACTCCCACTTCGGTTGCCTTCGGTAAACGGTCATTAAGTATAGGGTGTTTTAGTGGTCGTCCTTTTGTCTCAAAGATCAAAGTTGCCTCGGAAAGTTTGCCTCGGAATTGTTGCCTCGAATAATTGATCTTAAGACATTAGGGTTGTTACTAAGACGTCCTAACGTTGCTTTAGTGACCGTACGTCCCTTTCGAATTGACCCTCAAAACTCCAACGATGGTGCTACCTACTCACTAATAGTGGGATAACATTGTCTAAAGGAAACAAGCATAAAACAATTCTCTTTTCGAGTAGGTAGATTAACTCTTAAGTACTTGCTCAATCCAAACAAACTTTTTCACACTTACACTCCTTTTCAAACAAAGTTTTCAAAAACACTTCATTACACTCTTGAAGACAGAAGCAAGAGTTAAATCGAAGTCAAAACAAAAACTTTTCAAATCACACAAACACACAAAGAAGCAATTTAGAAAATGATGAGCAACTACCTAAGAGCCCGTAGATAACTACGGATAGAAAGGGTGCTAATACCTTCCCTTTCTATAATCTACCCCCTGTACTCAAAAAATCTCGAAAAAGGAATTTTTCTGTGCTTTTTTCCTTTCCTTGTTGGATAAAATAAAAGTAGATGGCGACTCTTGCTTACCGTGACAATTTGCAAACACAAACGCAAAACGCAAACCAGCATTCCTAAAAAAAAACAGTCCCAGTTCTGGCCACCGTATCACAGTGTGAAATGATGAAGTTTGGAGGGAAATCGTGTGAACCTGATACACGGGCAAAGTGTGATCTGTTTTGCATCAAAACTCATCCAACCCTAGTTTTTTGATGCACTAATTACTTCTGTAAGTTCAATAAACATGTTTAGGAGAAAAAACACGCAACAATTTTGTGATTAGAAGCCAAAACAAGAGATTTTTCTTCAAAAATGACTTATAATGTCTTGCATCCAAACATGACCTTCCACTTGAAATTTGTTCTTGACAAAAAAAGATGGTATGAAGTAGATCTCTTGAATGACATTTTTAAACTTGAACCATTCAAGATATCCAATAATTTAAAGAGTTGTGACTTGTTTAAGTTGGATAAAATTCATGAAGTGACCTATAATCTTTTGCATCCTTAGGGAATCTTTCATCCATTTTCACACTTTGCACATAAAATAAAGGTCGAAGTTCACATCTTCAAGATCATTGTGGAAAAATAGTAGGCTCAAGGGAATAAAAATTGATCAAGTTATGATAATTTGAAGTCACATAAGGGAATTTTAGGGTTCATCTAGAGGACGTGTAATCTTTCTTCATCATCAAGTTTCTTCCATACAAAATTTCTTTAAAACATTTGAAGTGATTTATTAGTAACCCTTTGAAGAGAATGATGTCTTTGGAATCACTCAAAAATACCAAAAGAAGAGAAATATATACCCCTTTGAAGTTCAAAACCCTAGCTCCTAGAGCAAGAAAATGCCTTGGGAAACCTTTGCAATTTTGACCAATCTTCTTGCACAAATACCTTCGTCATGTGAATATAAGTTGTTGAGGATAACGAGGAGAAAACGTAGCAAACAAAACCACTTCCAAATCTTGAGAATTGAAGGAGATATGCACTTGTGATCATTGAAATCAAAGACTTGTCTAATTGAGTTAAACTTCTTCTATCAACCCTTGTACTTTTGAACTAATTTTGACAACTTGAGGCATGATGAATCATAAAAGACTTTGTCATGATATTACTTTAAAACATCTTTAATGATGAGGCTTAAATCTCAATGAAGCATTGCTGAGGAAGGCACATAAATGAACTCATGAATCCCTAGATCAATCTTGATGTAATGTATTGTGCTTTCACCTACAACATCAACAATTGGGGAAAACACTCATTGTATTTATTAGTTTAAGGATAATCAATACAAAACATATATGATCATAAAATACAAGTCAAGGTGCTTAGTGATTCCTCCTAGAACAAAAGCTAAAGATAGGGAGAAGAACCAAACCCTAATGTGATCTTGTTGTGATTGAATTGATATGATATGATGAAGGGATCTTAGGGGCAAAAATTGGGGTACAACAGTTGTCTCCAAGAGATCCATGGTGTACGTGTAGATCTGGAATGTAAGATCTGAGATTATGAAGATCTGATGGTGATGAGGTGAGGCGCATGGTGAGCGCGTTGCATTGGCTTTCATATGATCTGTAATAGAAAATACATGAAAAAAATCAAAATACCAGGGACAGGGATCGAACACGTGCCCTGGTACACTAACGCCTTTGTCATGCTCGCTTCTACCGATGAGGCGGCTTTACATCCATTAATATAAATAAAACAATAAATATATAATACAAATCAGAATATATTAGTCGGAGAGGCACCAGAGCCCTAGCTCCAATCGTCTTCTCCGGCAACCTATAACGTATGAAACCTGCAAATTCAAAGCATTAGTGATCCAAAATGTCCTACTTTCCTTAATTTGACCCCCCTGAATCCAAATACGGGCTTAGTTTTGGCTAAAAGTCCTTGTATCATAAGTTTCAAAGCAAAAACCCTAACTCGGTTTAAAAATGGAAAATCAAGATCTGGACGTCAAAAACTCCATGTAACGGCTGCAACCGGTTCTGAACATACATATAAATTGATTTGGATGGTTAGAAACAATTATCAATTCATGGAATTAAAAATATATGAATGATAAAAATCAAGAACCTTCCATAGCCTATATGCATGATTTAGGACCTTTAGATCATGGTAACCGATCTAAACCTACCCTTCAATGTTCATGGAAATGAATGGAATGGAGATTTCAAAGTGAGAGGGCTTGTAACAAGAGTTTTGAAGTTCTAGGGTTCTTAAAAAAGTTTGGATGTTTTTTGACAATTTTGAGGCAATGGTTTCATGTGTAGGGTTTTCTCTTTGATGTATGAATGTATAGAGAGGATTTAGGGCAACCAAATGATGGGCTTGGACTCTTGTAGTAAGATATAATTTTATCTTATTTTATTTTTATATTATTAATGAATTAAATAAAAAATAATTAAAATAATTAAAATAAAACAAGGCCAAAGGTTGTATGAATGAATTATGAGGTGTATGAAGAGTATAATACACGTTTGGACTCTTAAACCATGGCCCAATAACCCCAAAATATCAAGCTTGCTCAATTTGACCTTCACGTATTTGATCAAAATTTCTCAACTTGTAATGGCCATAACTCTCTCAATTTGAATCTTTTGAAGGTGATCTTTGACTTTATGGAAATCTCAAGATGTACTATACACTTTATCTTTTGATCATTTTTTAATTTGGAGAATTTATCTTGATGTAAGTTGCCTTGTTAAAAAGTGTCTTTTTGTTGACTTTTGAAATGACTTGTAATGTATTGGCTCATATATCTCAAATGAAACATTTATTGGACCTGAGCTTAGAGATTCAAAGTTATAGAGAATTGAATTTACTTCAAAATGAGATTTGGTTGGGGAAGATCTGATGAAGCATGTGAAAGTTATGCTTGGTCAAAGTTCAGTTGACTTCTCATAAGGAAAACCCTAATTTGACAACTTTTGACTTTTGATGATTTAATGGTTTTTCTTGATGAATCATGATCAACCCTTGATCAAATTATGAATATCACTTCAAAACCTTGATGTTGACTAAAAATCTTGAGGTTTGACTGTATGTTGACCCTAATTGACTTTTTACCCAATACAGTTAATTTTCAGTCATCTGAGCCATTGGTTGGGAAAACATGTGATGCAAGGCTTGAAACTTGTTATGAGAATTTTTGAAAACATATAAGAGACTATGGAAACCACTTGAGACCTTTGAAACCAAAACTTCCATTTCTTAGAAGGATAATTTGTCTGATCAATTCTTGAGCAACCTTAAGCATTTGAGAACCCTAGAATAATGTCTTGAAAAAAAGGGAGGGAAAATTTTGGGGTACAACACTTGGAATTGCTTGAATTTTTTGGTGTCCAGGGTGATGGCTAAGGTTTCCATTTTATACCCGAGGCATGTTGCTGTAATTTCTCTTTTTGCAGGTATTGTTGGTCTTTTATGACAAGAAGTGTACCATCAAATGTATAAAGGAAGGTCTGATTGTCAACAGCACGTGATTATTAATGGAAGGGATGTTTTCTCAGAACATAATCCGATATCCCCAGTGAAGGTGTATTCTCGCCCGAACAGAATCCCTTATCTCCAGTGAAAGCATACCTCTGCTTAATCCCCACTGAAGTGTGCACCCTTTCTTAAGCCAAGTAGCAATCATCATAGGATTCTGTACAATCATTTTCCCTAGTGCAGTTTGGTCATTTCAAGGCTTTTGGTAGGAATATTTTATTTTGTTGATCGAATACTCTTGATATATCCCTGTTAAGTTGGCATTTGTCTTCCCAGTGAGGATGACACTCGTATTCCCTATGAAGTTTGCATCTTCTCCCCAATGCATTTTGCTCCTGTCAGGTTTTCTTAAAGAGATTTTTGTTTACCTATGGGAGATTCTGGTTGGTATCCTCATGGAGGCGGTTGTTATTCCCGATAGAGTAATTTCTACTCCCCGGTTCAAGTCTTTGTTGGCATAAATCTTGTAAGGATTACTTCCCCAATGTAGCTTGTACCATTGATATTGTTGTCAAGAGCTTTTCTAATCCCCCGTGGAAGATATAGCTTTATCCTCAATTGGAGCCGAGTTTCAAGCATTTTCTTGATCAATTTCCTCTTATCCCTAGCAATGCAAGTTTTCTCTTCCCCAGTAAAATTCGATGATGATTAATATTGTACAAATTTTCGTATTCCAAGTATGGTGTATACATGGGAGTGCTAGTTGGAACTCTATTATCCCCAGCGATAGAGGATTGTTGGAGATATTCCTAGTGGATTTTTGAATCTCAAGTTTCTGGGATCGAGGTATGATTTTTCTTCCCCAAGTGAAGACGTGTATCCCAACGGTAATTCCCCTAGTGTGGTATGAGTAGAATAATTTTTATTTAAGAATTTTTATGATCCCCCAGTTGAAGTTACCTTCATTGAGAACTCTACACATGAATATCTTGGTTCCCAACAAATTTCTCTTAATCCCTGGAAAGAGACAGTGGATTTGTTCCCCAGGAAGTTAAAGGTTTAACTAGAGGTCAAGTTTTCCTCTGGAGTGTAAATTTTTTTTGCAGTATTCCGTCCAAGAGTTATTTCCCCAATAGTATTGATCCTTGGAAACTGATATTTCATATTTGCAATTTCTCCATGAAGTTCAGATTGATTATGCTCGATTAGAAGATCAGATGTGTAAAGATAGTCGTTTAGAAGTTCCTTGTCTTCTCAGCAGTCGATTACTTTCGTGTTTTCCCTAGTGCATCGCTAAACATGAATCATTACATTGCATCTACTAAAATGCGTAACATTTCCATTGTATGGAGCATTACGCTATAAAAACATTCAAACATGTATTAAGGTATAAGCCAATTATGTTTACCTGAAGTAACAAGAGTTGTTATGTGCTAAGATTTGAATTACTTTTGCAGCTTTGTTTAGGGTGATCCTATCTTGTTTCCCTAGTGAAGTCCATTTTGGTTTGCCACCGGTCGGGTCTTTGGTATTTCCCTTTTTCCCAGTGAGTCGTGGTCCTTCCTTGCCCCTGCAAGCTCTCAGTTATTTTACCCGTGTTTTCTTGGACATTAGAGTGTGAGTAAGAGTCAGTGTACAACCTTTCTTGCTTATCAAGTATTTGAGTGTCCATGCTTGGTGTGTGGTAATTCAGATAATTGCAACTCTTGGATAATTACAACCCATCTTTGGCCAGAGGGATATTGTAGTTCTTGCACATTTGTAACTTCTTAAAAGTCCAACGTGTTTTGGCAATTCTTGTTAGAGTCCCCTCGGTTGGTCTCTTTCTATTCTTTAAGTTCGCCTTCGATCAACGTCCTATGGGATCTTTTTTGTTCATAATTCGTGTCTAAAGACCCCTTCGACTGGTCTCTCTTTTTTCGCCAGCTCACCTTTGATTGGCGGTCTAGTCAAAGTTCGATATATTTGTATCCCCAGTAAGTCCATTTTTAATTGGATTTCTTTCTTCAAGAGTCTATCTGTGGTTGGTTTTATTTTCCCTGTGAGTTCGTCTTTGTTCGGGTGGTCTCTGTTAGAGTCAGGTTTAGTCGATCTCTTTCTTATATATGTTGAATATTCCTTGTTTAGGTCCTATTTTGATCAATTCCTTTACTCTGGTTTATCCGTGTTGATTGGATTGTCCACCCGTTAGCTTAGCTAACAATCCTATTTAGAGGTCTATTTTGATCAGTTCCTTTACTCTGGTTTATTCGTGTTGATCAAATTCTCCATCTGTTAGCTTAGCTAACACTCTTGTTTAGAGGTTTATTTTGATCAATTCCTTTGCTCTGGTTTACCTGTTTTGATCAGGTTCCCCTTCCATTAGCTTATATAACATTCCTTGTTATAGTCCTTTAGTGTCTCTTCAAAGTCCAGTTGTCTGGTATCCTTGGTTGGGCAGGTGCATCCTTCCTTGTTAGAGTCCTTTAGTGTCTCTTCAAAGTCAGGTTGTTTGGAATCCTTGGTTGGGTAGGTGTGTCCTTCCTTGTTAGAGTCCTTTAGTGTCTCTTCAAAGTTAGGTTGTCTGGCATCCTTGGTTGGGCAGGTGTGTCCTTCCTTGTTGGAATCCTTTAGTGCTTCCTCAAAGTCTACTTGTCTTGCACACATGGTTAGGCAGATTTGTCTTTCCTTGTTAGAGTCTGTTTCAGTCAATCTCTTTTTTTATGTGTGTTCAACATCCTTACCGAGTATGCATCATTGATATCTTTATATGTGTCCAATATCCTTACTGGACATGTATATTCGAGTTCGCCTTCAATCAGAGTTCTTTAGTTGAAATCGCTGTGTTAGATTTCTTCCTTCCTCGATATCTCTTGTTGAGATCACTTTGTTATATCTCTTCCATCTTCGATATCTTCGGTTGAGTCCGCTGTGTTAGGTCTCTTCCATCTTTGATGTCTTTGGTTGAAATCGTTGTGTTAGATTTCTTCCTTCTTTGATAACTCTGGTCGAGATCGCTTTGTTAGATCTCTTCTATCTTTAATATCTTTGGTTGAGTCCATTGTGTTAGGTCTCTTCCCTCTTTGATATCTTCAGTAGAAATCACTGTTAGATTTCTTCCATTCTCGACATCTGGTCGAGATCACTTTTTTAGATCTCTTCCATTTTCGATATTGTTGGTTTAGTCTGCTGTGTTAGGTCTCTTCCCTCTTTGATATCTTTGATCGAAATTACTGTGTTAGATTTCTTCTTTCCTTGATATCTTTGGTCGAAATCGATGTGTTAGATTTCTCCCTTCTTCGATATCTTTGGTCGAGATCACTTTGTTAGATTTTTTTCCTTCCTTGATAACCCCTATTCACCAAAAAGAAAAAAAAAGGAAATACAGAAAAAACAAAAAAAAATAAATAATACCTGACTGTCTTTAGAGTGAAAATTTTACGGTTCTATTAAGTATCCAATCCTCTTTTACCTTGATTGTTCGAAAGGCTACCGCGAAAAAACAGTATTTTTTATATGTTCAAACAGTGGAAATAATGTGTCGAAATGGTATTTTTCATATGTTCAAAAGTTTATAACTTTTGCCTAGTTCATTGTTTTTAGGTGGTTCTTTGGGATAAAAATTCGTCTTGATTTTATCTTAGATCCGTATGTTCGGGTCAGGAGCTAATTCCTTGCAAAAGGTTTCCAAAATCATCTCTGATCACCACCTACCTCCATGCAATCAATCACCTTCTCCGACCAAGATTTCCTCAAGCGAACCGAAGTCCCTCTGTCAACATCTGACGCGACGCGATTTCCCTTTCGTCACTGTTCAATTTCACCGTGATTACTTCTCAGTTTCTCCAATTCTTCCGCAACTTCCCTCTCTGATTTCCTTTCCAATTTTTGGTAAGCATATTTGATTTAGTTATTTAACTTGAATTCTTGAATGAATTATTTGTTCATGAGTTGATATGTTATGGAAGTGAAGAATTGATTTGAGTTTGTTTATGTTTATGAATTGTATTTTATTATAGATCTTGATTTTTTGGATTGATTCAATTGAGATGTTAATATAATTTTCGAACATGATAATGTTGTTGAAGTGGAGAATTGATATGAAATTCTTGATGTTTAACATGGCATGAGTTGAATTTTATTGCGAATCTTAATTTGAATAGAATCTTGACGATGGAAATTGAGTCTTAGATCTCGAATTTGATTTTAACTTTTGAGATATATTTGAATTGTTAATGATGAAGAGATGAGGAATAGGACAAAGTTTGGTCGAATTGATGATATTTGATTTTGAATTTTTGAGTTAAAAAGGTGATTAATCCTTGATTTTCAAATAATGTTGGCATCATGTGGAATTAAGGTTGATTTCGATACTTGAATTAACTTGGTTTGTATGATGAGATATTTTTATGTCGATTTGTGATAAGATTTTCAGTTTGTTGAATTATTGTTGAGAATTACCGATAAATTGCATCAATAATTGAATCATTTTGTTTGAGGATTGAAGCACTTATTTGCGATGTGTTTAAACGCTTACAACTTGTTTACAACTTCATAGCGACAACACTTGAATTGATAATCGCTTTAGTGCATCCGTTTAGGATTTTAAAATTCGATTCTTATCGATATTAGTTCAAGTGTAAGTTGCTTCCCGTAGAATGTAAATAGGTTGCAAATTGCTTTTTAAATAAGGTTTGAGGTTCACTTGAATTCACTTGTGCATTTAATGATGATTGATGTTGAGAGTTACTGATTCTGAAACTTTTTTTCGCGCACATTTGCAATATGATATGTTGCTTCCTAGGAACGGTAAGTGGAATTTGCACATGGATTTAATTCACGGTGGACACTTATTTAAGCTTGTTGGTACGATTGGTAGCTACCGGTACCGTTTTTCAGTCAATTTCGTTCCAACTTTTTGTGAACTTTAAAATTGAGTACAATGCTGTCTGGGTTTCCTTCTAACATGTACATTGAGTTTTAATATTCATATGATGCATGATTTCACTTCATTGGTTGATTATTGGACACTGTTATTAAGTTGGCTTAATTTTGGCGTGTTTTCTAGATTAATTCATGATGTGTACATAATGCTTCCCTGTTTTTTTACTTACACTCAGAATGAGATTTAATTGTTGGTTTATGCATCATTGTACTTGCATTGGTCTATGTTATACATTTGCATCGAGTTGTGTTGATTTCTGACCGATGTTTTGTGTGTTTCATTATGTGATGTACATGCTTCCCAAAGTTTGATTTTGTGCTTCAGTTACTTGTCTGATTCTGCTTTATGCCAGATAATATGCCATTTTGAGTTGTGGTTTCAATTGTTGAGTTGCATTTGATATTCCTTGTTATTTTCTAACTCTTATTGTCACATTGTGCAAGTTTTGGACGGCGATTTATCGCGTTGCATTATTCTCGGATTATATTCTTTGCTTGTGTAGCATTGCTTGGTGCAGGACATTAGTTGGGTGCACGCATAGCTTGTGATTTATATTCGCATTGTAATATTGGATATTTTATCTGATTTGATTTGTTTTTTATGCTAGCTCGCTCGAAGACCTGGGGTTTCTTGGCTTGTATTTTCTAAAGAACGGACTCTTATCCATTTGGTATATTTCTTGTTTACTTTTCCGCATTTGTTTACTGCTTTTCTGATGCCATGAGAAGTAGGACTAGAGATTCATGTTCTGGAAGTCCTTGCATTAGGCGGGCAATTATGTTTAAAAGTCCTTTAGAAGGAAATTCGTATGTGTGCTTATTTGTTTACAATTTGGCTTCTTTACATTTGTGCCAAAGACCTCGATGAAGGAATCTCATTCATATTCCCTATTGATAAGTCCTCAAAAGGAGGCATAAGGAGACAGAGGGTCCGCAATCGACCCCACCATTTCTAGTCCCTAGGTCGTTCGTAGCTCACGTCATATGTTGATGCTATGAACTATGCTGCTCATGATATCGAGTTGGTCAGATGGAAAAGGGATTCGTAATCAATCCCCCACACTTTGTCTTCAGCTCGTATTTGTGAAACATTGACGCTTTGATGTGATCTCATTATTGCCTTCTATCTCCTACCTCTATTTTTGATATCTTGGTCAGGGGTTTAGTCGCTTATGATAATTCACTTTCCTTCTTCTCTTGCCTCGATTATTTGATATCTTGGGTAAGAGTCGACACCCTTTCTTTCTTGCCCTGATGATTTGATATCACGATTAAGAACCACTATGCACCCACTTCGCTTGCCTCGACGATTAGATGTCTTGGTGAATCATCCATTTATCCTACCTGATGATTTGATATCATGGTCATGTACCCCACTTCCTTTTCCCTACCTCAAAGATACGATATTGTGGTTAGGTATCCCTCTCCTTATCCTATCTTGGTTCCATGATTCCTCAATTAGGTGTGTGCTACTTAGTGAATAAATACTCCTCAAGCTTTATTTGTTTATTTTGGTTTCAACTTTGTGTGATCGCACTAGTGTGCATGTTTCTTTAGGTTTTAAACCTTCGACATGTTCCCTTAGGACATCTCGATTCAACCTTTGGTGGCGATTTGAGTTAGATATTAGGTTTTGAACCTTTTCCATGTTCTTTTAGGATTTCTCGATTCAACCTTTGGCGGAGATTCGAGATAGACATTAGGTTGTGAACCACGCATGCTAACTTAGTTAGAGGTTCCCCTTTTATCCTTGACCTTAGGGCCATCATTGTATGATAACATTAGGGATAGAGTTAGGATAATTTCCCTTAGGCTTTTTCTTCCCCTTTTGCATGTTTAAAACTAAAACTCTTTTCTTTGGCAAACTCATAAAACATTCTAATTTATATAAACCCTTTTTCAAGCTAAAAAAATACTAACCAATGTAAATCATTTTTAGTCTTCAAACTCCCTTTTCTTTGAAATTTTTTTTATAAGGATATGTCATTTCAAATTCGAGCAAGTTGGAAATGCTAAGTGTGGCAGTGGTCGAGCATGAGTCTCTTATGAGCTGCAACACTAAGCAAAGGTTACAATCCTAATCAGAATGGTGTGAACATTGCATTATCCATAAAAAACATTGCAACAAACCAAAACTATTTACCCGAACTATGGCGCTCTGATTCCTTTAAAGGGATATGTAGGCATTTGGTCGCGGGGCCCAGGAGAGCAAAACTTTGTAAATATTCCTTCTTTTCCCCGTGTTTTCTCTTGTATGTATTCCCTCTTTGCATTTTTCTTCCTTAGCTCTTAAGCTTTATATTATAGCACACCCTTTGATTAGAACAACAAGAGTTGATCCCGTGGAGTACCATGGACGCGAGGGGTGCTAATATCTTCCTCTTGCGTAATCGACTCCCTTACCTGTATCTCTCAGTCCTTTGACCTTGATTTCACCCTTCTCAGTTTTAGTCGATGTTTACCTTTCCCTTCTTGTGGGATAAAAAAAGTTTGATGGCGACTTCATTGATTTCATCTCGAAGATTTGTTTCTCCGGTTGTTTTAGTATCCTGAAATATAACTTCTACATGACAACATGCTACAAAATAAAAGGCGATTAGAAAAAAACATGAAATTAAAATGCGAATGAAATAAAATTTCATTTGATGGGTTGCCTTGCATTAAACGCTTCTTTATGGTCCTTAGCGTGACAATTTGCTTCTCTAATCAGGTTCTTCTTTTAGACTTGTATCATTGTATCTAATTGGTTTGAAATCAAAATTGGTCTTGTGCATGGAATTAGTCGTATTTCTCCCCATTAGACCACATTCATTCCCCCATGAGGATTCTCTTTCACGTTAAGGATCTTGAATTTTTGAACTTTTGTTGACACTAAGACATTTGGTTCAAGATTAGTCAAGTTCTCAATTTTTGATATTACATGCATATATTCCTCAACTTCTTTACCTTTTCCTTCCTTAATCGTGTCAATAGAATTTACGATAATATACTCAATAGGTAACAAAGGTGACTCACTTGGAGACACTTCCTTGACTACATCTTCAAATAAATCAACTTTATATCATTAAGGGTTTTCCTTTTTATGTTTAATGGCCATATTAAAAAAATTGTTCTTTGTTGAATCTTAAAATCATATCCCATCTCAACATCAATTAAGACTCTACATGTTGCTAAGAATGGTCTTCCGAGAAGTAGTGGTGTTTCAAAGTCTTATGTCATGTCAACTATTATAAATCTACTGAAAACAACAAATCATCCACTATAACCAATACATCTTCAAGAACTCTATAAAGATATGTGTTAAAACAAACAACTAACATCAAAGTCATCTGATTTGGCTTTGGTTAACCATAGTTTAACTTTCTCATCATAGACAACAAGATTAGTTTAATGCAAGCTCCTAAATCACACAAAGCATGACCAATAGTTAGTGAACTATTAAAACATGTGATAGAAATACTACCTGGATCAGTGAGTTTGGGTGGAAGATTTCGTTGAATGAATACAATGTACTCTTTTTCCAAAGAGATATTGTCGTCATACTTCAATTTACACTTTCCCGATAATAGCTCTTTCATGAATTTATCATAAACTAGCATCTGCTCAAGATCTTCACATAATGGAATTTTAACTTGTATTTTTATCAGCATCTCCATAAACTATTTAACTGACCCACTTGCGTCTCTTTCTTCAGTTTCATTTTCAAGATTGGGTATTGGTGGTTTGATGTAATCCGGTAGCTTTAGGTTAGGTTAATTCATGCCTTGTTTCTTCGTTCTCCTCAAATGTAAGTTTATGTCTATGAGTCTGTCAAGGGTCTCCCCTCTAATTTCATCCTTACTAGTTTATTCATTTTTTCTCCCTTTGATTTTTTCTTTTTTCAACTACTACCTTTTTTCACTTTTTTCTCACAGTCACTTGATTCTTCCTCACATTACTAACCTTTTTGTTCAACAATATCACTCTATCTCTCAACTCATTGGCTTTGTAACTCTAATTTTCTGGGTTGTCAACCATGCTTCCATAAAATCCCCTACTTGAACTAGATTGTGCTTCCATTTGTTGAGACAATTAGCCGATTTACATTTCCAAATTTGTTGTTGAAGCTTCAGTATTTTTTCTCGTGTTCTCTTAGCTCTTTTCCATCTCACATTGGGTTTTAAACATTTCTTCCTGATTTTTTACAACTTGTTAAAAACTTGTATGAATGGCTTTCATGAAGTTCGAGAAGGCTTCTTCAAGTTGAGATAGTTTCATTTGTTGTGATTCTTGAGGAACTTGAGGAACTCCTAGATTTTTACTCCAACTAAAGTTCGAGTGATCATTCCAACATGAATTTACATATTAGATTAAAGGTTACCTCTTTGAAAATTTCTACTATAGTACACTTCTTATTTATATCCCTCTAAAACAAAGTTGTCTTGTTGGACTTGAGACTTCACACGCAAGATGATGGGTGAATTGTGTGGTTTTGGAAATTGAGGTTATAAAATGTTTGGCAAGTAAAATCAGAGTTTAAAATCATTTTCAAAAAACTAAGCAACAAAAAGAATAAATGCGAAAAATGAATTACAGAAAATATAAGTTAAGGGAAAAGAGAAACACCAAGAATTATAGAGGTTCAGTTAAATCAAAAGGAACTACTTCTCTCCCCCAAGAATTGATCTTGAGAGTTTCCAATAATAGTTGAGATCTTTTAGTAGGAAAGACTCAAGAACCCCCCCGTATACAAGGAAATGGTAGTTGATCTTCAACTAAATATTACAAGACGATGGATATGGGCGTTTGCATCTTTTTTTCAATATATTATTGAGAGTGAAGCAACCAATCTTCCTTCCCAACAGTGGATTGAAGCGGCTGGTCTTCTTTCCACGAAAAATGAGCTCAATACCTTGGTTTTAATCAGACTAACCAAAAATCTGTGAGATTTTGAATCGGGCTGATATCGATCCTATGAAACTTTTAATACTGGGTTGAGCTTCAACCTATCTTGGTTTTAATCGGGCTGAAAAAGAATTTGTGAAGATTTTAACACTGGTTAATCTTCAACCAAACCTAGGACTTAACACACAATCCCCAAATATAATATTTTATAGGATGGTTTTGTACCCTAAAATTTGGCCTCTCATTTCTCAAAAGATTATCCTGAACCCTCAGATTTGCTTCTGTCAAGTTTCAAGTCTCGGATTACAATTTTCCAAGAAAGTCATTCACAAGGGCAAAATGGTCAAATGCTAACTGAAAAGTCAAACTTTGACTTCTTGATCAAAATCAAGTTTCAACAATCATATTTCATCATGACATGAAATTGGTTCATCAAGAAATCAAAAGTCAGAAATTACTTTGAAAAGTCAAATTCTAAACACTTAGAAAATTTTCTAAGTGTTAAGAAAATATGTTAATTTAAGAACTTCTGGGCCAGTTCTCACACAAGTGCAGTCGGAATTTTCAAAAATGATTCAGAACATGACTCTTCGATCAGAACATGTGGAAGCTGTATTCTTCGATCAGAACATGACTCTTCAAATCTCATTCTTCAGCATATGGAGACTATGTTCAACTGTTGGATTAGAACATCACCCTTCAAATCTCACTCTGGTCTTTCCACTCTTCGATCAGAACATCACCAAGCCCCAAAACCTCATTTTGTACAGTCTGCTGCACTACTATGACACAGTCCTACATCCAGCTACTACAACACTCCAAATTACTGCTGATCCAGTCCACGCTTGTATTTTTCTCGAACCCCATATTTTCCCCAAATTAGCATATAAAAGTTGTATTTAAAAAGCAATGAAATAGTATGCCAAAAATGTTCAAATCCCATTTGTTTTCCCCCCAAAACCACAACAAACTCATCTATAAATAAGTGGTTCCACCACACATCTAAGGGGCTGGATTTTGGAAAGAGAGAGTTATTAAATACAAAAGGAGAGAAAAGAAAACATTTAAACATTCTTAAACCCAGAATTATCAAAACAATACCTTTGTTCTTCCCCTTGAATCAAAGAACCTAACATTTCTGTTTCGTTTCTTGCTAATTCCAAAACATTCGAAGGAAGCAACTCAGGTCCCAAACACACGCTTCAAATTCAAGGTAACTTATCCTGATTTTGAGCTTTTCATTCAGAACATCATTAAAAATGTAGATATCATAGTGTTGAGACCGCATATATCATTTCCCAAGTATAAAAATGGTGGGTCAGAACTTCTTGAAGAAAACTAGGCTCAGAATTAGGAATAGAACTTCTATAAACTGTTGAGCCTTTATTTTTCTGTTTTGCTATTGTTAAGAACTGAATAAGTTGCAGATGCCCTAGCTAATGTAAGGAAAGAGGTGAAGTGTAGCATAGAACTTCTAGGATTTTTCACACTGTTTTAACATAATACAGAACTTCTAGGATGTTTCTCACTATTTTAACAGAACACAGAACTTCTAGGTCTTTCTCACTGTTTTAACACAACATAGAACTTCTAGGGCTTTCCTCACTGTTGTAACACATCACACAGAACTTATAGGTCTTTCTCACTATTTTAACACCACACAAAACTTCTAGGGTTTTCCTCACTGTTATAACATAGCACACATAACTTCTAGGTCTTTCTCACTATTTTAACATAAAACAAAACTTCTAGGGTTTTTCCTCACTGGTGCAACACAGCACACAAAAGTTCTAGTTTTTTCTCATTGTTGTAACACAACACACATAACTTCTAGGTCTTTCTCACTATTTTAACACAACACTGAACTTCTAGGATTTTTCTCTCACTATTTTAACACTCAGAACTTTAGCGCGCAGCAACCCAGAACTTTTGTTTTCCTCTAACGTTTCTTTTAGGACTTCATCGCACAACAACCCAAAACTTCTGGTTTCCTCTAATTTTTCTTTCTGAACTACAATATGCCTAACATCAGAACTTCTGATACCTCTCATTTTTGTTTTCAGCAACATGTTGATCCTGTTTTCATTATTTTTCCTTTTCTTTCTTATTTTTATTATTTTTAGCATTAATACTATTTTTTATTAATATAAAAAAAGACATAAAAAATATTTTCTTTTATTTACTTATTATTTTTCTTTTAATTTATTAAGACCAAAAAACCATTTTCAAAACAAATCCTTTCCTTTTCTTGTATTGTACAATTCAATATGGTTGTAATAGATAATTAGGATTTAAATTCTTGCAATCCCCATTTGTAAATATGTATCCCCATCCCTGAAATGATGTAATAGCTTAGGATTTATTTTCTGAATTTTATTTGCTTTCATATATTGTTAGTAATTAGGGTGTATGGTAAGATAAAATCAACAAGTAGATAACCTTTAAATGCAAGACAAAACGCATGCAATCAAACACACTTGCACACTAGCACCTCTAGGGTAATCTCACTTTGTTTCCTTTCGGAAAATAGTCATATCCCTCGAATATGGGTGTTTTAGCAAAGACCCTCGATAAAAGACCGTAGTCCCTCGATGACCCTCAATGTTTCCTTAGGTAAACGATCTAGTCCCTAAATGAAATTGCTAAAACGTCCCATAGGTTACCTTCTATGACTATATAAACGTCCCGCGCCTGTGCCTTCACATCCAATGATGGGGATTCTTACCAAATCAATGGTAAGACAACAACATCTAAAGGAGGAGTAAAAGAACATTTAAGACCTTTTGAGTAGGTAGGTAGTTCCTAGTTACTCGCTTGCTCACAAGAAAAACATTTTATACACCAACACTTTCATTTTGAAACATTTTCAAAAGACAGACACTTTGCACGCATTCTTATAGAAACGAGAACCATTACAAAGACACCTTTTCAAAATCTCTTTCAAAAACACATTCCACAAAAACTTCTTTGAACTATTTTCCAAACAACACTTTGTACGTATTCTTATAGAAACGAGAACCATTACAAAGAAGTTTCTAAAATACTTTCAAAACCCACACCACAAACACATTTTCAAATAAAAGAAAGTGATCTAGCAAGAAACTAAGAGCCCGTAGATAACTACGGATGGAAAGGGTGCTAATACCTTCCCTTTTCATAACCTACCCCCCCCCCCCCCCCCCCCGAACTCAAGAAAACAATCTCGAAAGATCTTTCCTGTTCTTTTCAACCTTTCCTTTTGGATAAAAGAAAAGTCGGTGGCGAATCTTGCTATCCGCAACAATTGCGATCAAATGCAAAACACCAAAGTCAGTTCTCCCACCGTATTATAGAACTGGCAACTCTGTTGGGGACGAATTAAAAGTGGGGTTACCTTAGGGATAGATCACCTTTATTTGTTTTTCATTATTTGACTTGCTTGCTTTACATTATGGTTCCTTGTTTGGGTTTGTTTTAATCCTCTACCCGGATCTGGGGCACCTTTTTATGTAAGTAGCAATATATTGTGGAAACTGTACGGCATAGACTGATATGGTTGAAGCAATGTCTATGTTAGTGTGACGCATTTGTTGGTACCAGTATCCCTTATGTTGAATCGAGAAGAATACAGGGCCGCTGAGCAGCGTCATCAAGCACTAACTAACTTTAGAACCTTAATTGAACAACTTGGCCATTAGGAAGTAGTGAGATAGCCAGTTTAGGTGGAAAGCTGAAAATTGGTTGATACTCGATACTACACTCATTGAGATCGGACTTTTGGGATATCCCGGCCGCAAGAAAACATTGATTATGCTGAGACAATGCCTAAAAGAAAGGTCAGTGATATTAAGATCCCTTAGAACCCAGTTACTTTCTAGGACAGGTTGAGTCAACTAAACTTCAAGAGGGTACTTACTTGGAAACTCCATGCAAGCCTAAACCTAAGGACTTGTCTGCTTTGTGTGTACATAACAACTTACTTACTTTGCATACTTGTACATAACATCATAAACATCATAACATCATAATCATTTTCACTAACCATTTCAAGGATTTAGGAATTTATCTTTGCTTTGTTTTGTAGTCCATGAATCTCGTCCGAAGGAATACCATCCGAATCAGCTTCGTGAATGCACACCCTTAACTCTAACAGTTAGCATCAAGGGTACCTGGAGATTCTCCTTTTACCAATAAGTATGGTCGACTCCTCAGTTTGGCTACCTACAATTTCCAAGAAGAAATGATGTGTGTGCTCTTCCAATTCTTTGATCCCATACATCATTGCTTCACCTTTCCTGACTATCAGTTGGTGCCTACACTAGAAGAGTTCTCTCTACTATTAGGAGTGCCCATGCTTGATCAAATACCATTCACTGTTTAGAAGGGATTACGAAACTTTAAGTCATTGCCGAAGCCCTGCATCTGAAGAGAGCCGACATTATAGTAAATTGGGAGACAAGAAGCCGAGTCAAAGGGTTCCTGGCCAAGTTTCTATTGGAGAAGGCTCGTTCATTCTGGGAAGATATGGATTTTCAATCCTTTGAAGATATCCTGGCCCTTCTAATTTATGGTTTGGTTCTATTTCCCAATTTGCACCAATTCATAGATGTGAATGCCATCAAAGTATTCCTCACTCGTAATCCTATACCTACTTTGCTTGGAGACATATTACACTGTTTCCATACTCGCACCATGAAGAAAAGAAGTACTCTATTGTATTGCACTCCCCTACTCACCAAGTGGATTACTTTGCATCTACCTCGATCTATATTGAAGAACGAGCAAGGATTGACATGGTCTCAAAGGATGATGTCCCTCACCCACTCTGACAATTATTGGTATTCTCGATCCTTGGAAGATACTTCTATCATTGACCGTTGTGGGGAATTCCCTAATGTCCCTCTGCTTGGCATTAGGGGAGGTATCACTTACAACCCTTTCTTAACTTTACGACAGTTTGGGTATTCCCGAAGAGATGGTCCTCATGATATGCTCATCCAAGGTGTGGTGTTTGATTACGAGAGTGATGATCAAGGCTACCGTCAGAGGTTTGTACGAGCTTGAAGGACGGTGAACAAGGTGGATAATAAGACATTGGGACACAAAAGCTCTATTCCCCTTGATCCATATCTTAGGTGGGTGCGAGCTCGTGCTCAGAGTCTCCTAATGCCTTACCCCTCCATCCTCCCCGTTATCATGGAGCCTGTTGCTGAAGGAGATGTATCGTATACTCTCCTTCACCCCAACATGCCTACCTCTCTTGGAAACTTGCAAAAGGGTTGGATTCAGCTAAAGGAATAACGAGACATCTTCGAGGCCCAATTCTACGCCAATGAGAAGAAAGTTCTGGAACTCATCAAGAAGCTTCATGAGGAGAGGAGTTTGAATACCTACATTGTACCAAAAAGGATGTGTTCAACCTTTTTGTCTTAGGAGTTTTTGTATTTTTATTTCTTTCATTGTAAGCCCAAAGAGGCATGATGTACTCAAACTTGGATTTATTAATATAACGTGTGTTTCCTTTTTGTCTAAACAAATTTAAATCTCTAATTTCCTTGAAATCATTTGCATATGCATTTTCATTCATCATAACACTAGCAGGTTTCTTACAATAGGTCTCCTTATCTTTCAACTATTTATTTCAGTGATGGATATTGAACAGACAATAAAGGATCTTCAAGCGCAGAATGCTCAATTCCAACAAATGTTCTTGGCTCTGGAAAAAGGACAAGAGGATTTGAAAACTTTGTTGATCAAATATAAGTAGAAGAAAGCGAAGAAACCAGTCAGTGTTTTGAATCTGGGAAGAAGGTTCAAAGGACCAGCCAGGAAAACTCTAGATTTCGCAACCTCATCAGGTGAAGGAGATAATCAAGAAGGAAAGAACAAGGAAGTAAATGACCATCCAGAATTTGAAGAAGAGGAAGAAGTGGACTACTCTGAAGAACATTATCCCCCAGCTGACAATAAATACAAGCAGTTGGAGGATCGCCTCAATGCTATAGAGATCCAGAGGGTACCCGGATTGGATTTTCAAGAGCTAGGACTTATCTCAGGGGTTGTCATCCCGTAGAAATTCAAGGTCCCCACTTTCCCTAAATATGACAGTATCTCTTGTCCAAAGTTGCATTTAAGATCATACGCCAGAAAAATTCAACCCCATACTACTAATAGGAACCTATGGGTACATTTCTTCTAAGAAAGCTTGTCAGGGACGCAGTTGGATTGGTTCTATCAGTTGGAAGGGACCAATATTCGCAATTGGGAGGATTTGGGTTTCGCTTTTTACAAGAAATACCAATATAATGCTGACTTAGCTCCGACTCAAACACAATTACAAGGCATGTCTATGGGTGCTGGTGAAGGTTTCAAAACCTATGCTAAAAAATGGTGGGATCTCACGGGAAGAGTCCCACCCCCTATATCTGACAGAGAATTGGTGGATATGTTCTTAAGCACGCTATCTGGTCCATTCTTCAACCACCTGATCGGAAGCTCCTCGACTGGATTTACTGAACTAATCATGACTGGTGAACGGGTAGAAGTCGGTATAAAAAGTGGAAAATTCAAAGAGATGTATCCTCGAGCACGATGAAGAAACCCTTTACCAAAAAGAAAGAGGTCAGTGCTGCGTATGACCACATAAATCAAAACAAAATTGAATGTCACCCGACGGTAGGGGATGCTATGATTTCAAATCCTGTACCAAATTAGCAACGAAACTATCAACGCAGGACAGAGGAAACCATGAGACGATTCATCCGAATAAACATGACCTTGTCCCATGTTTTTCCACATCTTTTGAAATCCAATATGGTGACCCTAAAGGAAGCTCCCAAGAACTCCAATACTGCTTCTCCTCGCTACAACCCGAATTCTCGATGCACCTATAATTCTGAAAGCTCGGGGCATGATACAAACGATTGTTGGACCTTGAAGAATAAGGTACAAGACCTTATTGAGGAAAAAGAGATTGAGTTTGACCCCCCAGAAACACCTAATGTGATAACGGCGCCAATGCCCAAACACGGTCAAGGTGTCAACATTGTTGATGATGATTGTTTTGTTTCCTCTATGAATTATTTAACCATTCCCCTTTTCACTATTAAATAGAATCTATTGCAAGTCGGTCTGTTTCCGGGCTGTGATGAATGTTGTCGATTATGTATGTCTCTACCAAATGGCTGTTTGTTACTGAAGATAGGCGTCCAGCGCCTGATGGCTAACAAAGAAATCCTATTTGAAAAAGTTCTTCTTACTAGAAATTATTGCGAAGATGTCTCAATAATCACCATTTCCGATAATCCTCCCAGGGTTTCCACCAAAAGACCCATTAGGATTACATCGGTTCCAAGGTCTGCTCCCCTAATCATCACCATGTCGGGGACTATACCATATTCTTCGGATAAAGCTGTTCCCTGGAACTATGGGGATGACATCTATTATCATGGCATCAGGAAAGATCTATTGGCTATCAAAGACAAAGTTGCGAAAGACACTGATCCTGACGTCGTCAATATCGTTAGGACCAGTAAGATAACAAGAAGTGAAAGAGTCTTCTCACCCGAGATATCTCCAAAGACCATTTCTACTCCTGTAATATTCCTTCTACCGCTCCTACCAACATTCTCAGTGATGCTCCCGTTGACAATCCTACTGCTATCCATACTACCGAGACAAGGGCCAAAGAGGTATTATTTGAGCCTGTCTATAAGAAGGCACATTCAGAGGCTTCCATCAAAGAGATGGAAGAAATACTAAAAATAATCAAGAAAAGTGACTACAACATCGTGGAACAGTTGGGGCAGACCCCCTCGAAAATATCAATGTTGGCCTTACTTTTATGTCCTGAGGCTCATGCCAAAGCCTTGGTAAATTTTCTAAAGACCGCCCACGTGCCCCAAGAGACCGTCATTGATCAATTTGAGAATTTTATGGCCAGTCTAACTGCTAATAACGGATTGGGATTTTCTGACGCTGATTTAGCTCCCAAAGGAAGGAAACACAATGATGCTTTGCATGTTTCTATTGAGTGCATGGGCACTATGCTAGCGCACGTTCTTGTGGATATCGGTTCATCGTTGAACATCTTGCCCAAAAATGCTCTTGATCGGCTAGATTGCGAGGGACTCACTTTAAAACCTAGCAACATTGTGGTGAGGGCCTTTGATAGTTCTAAGAGGACAGTGCACAGAGAAGTTGACATCCCTATAAAAGTTGGAACTCATACTTTTGATTCAACTTTCTATGTGATGGATATTCGCGCTTCCTATTCCTGTTTATTGGGCTAACTCTGGATTCATGGCGCCGGTGCCGTCTGTAACGCCCGTTAATTTAATTAATTATTTAATTAAATTATTTTTGGATTATTTGTTGAAGTTGTGAGATGTTGTGGATTGTTGGTATAAGTTGTTAGATTATTATAAATTAATTAATTAATTAGTTGATTAATAATAATAATAATAATGTTGAAATTAATGGAATAATATAAGATTAAGTTGTTGGACCTATTTTATATGTTGGTATGTAGTACTAAGGGGTGTGAGAATTAAGCCCAAGAGAAATAATTCTATTATTATTGAGTTCAGTTATAATAATAGAAATTAGATGCGACAATAAGGAAAAATAGGTTTTGTCAAGAGGAAGAAAAATAAGGGTTGGAAGAGAGAAAGAGAACGTGGAAGTTGCAGGAAAGAAGGAAAAGAGGCAAAATGGAATTCGATCGGAAAATTGTAGAGAAACCTTCAATTGAAGGTAAGAGTGGGGTTCTGACTCTATAATAGGGTTTATGATTAGTAGTATATGGGATTGGATTTGGAACAAATTGTTTTGTTTGTGATTGATATGTATGTATTGATGTTTGATGAGAAATCAATGATTTAGATATGAATAATGATGCCATAATTATCTATAATTGATGTAGAAACATAGGATCATTATAATTGATTATTACCTATGATTAGAGGATGTTTTTAGGGCCTAAGGCAGGGAAATCGCAGTGAAATCACAGTGAAATCGCAGAATAAATTCAATTCAGGTCAGTATGAGTCGACCTCAAAGGCCATGCGTCGACACATGCATGACTTAAGACTCAGGATGAGTCGATACGAAGGACCATGCATCGATACATGCAGTGATGCAGACTCAGTACGAGTCGACACAAGAGGATTACATGTCGAATCATGCAGGCTTTCAGACTAGTACGCGTCGACTCAAAGAGTTATGCATCGACTCATGCAGTCTAATTTTTGATAGATTTTTCCAATCTCTGTAACTTGAGTTTCCAGACTTCGTTTGAGGTGCCGTTTGAAGCGTTGGATAGCTATCACGGTGAATTTCATTCATGAGGATTAAAATGAAGGATAAGAAGAATAATCCTAGTACCCAAATTAGGATAGACTTAGCTTCCCGTGTTAATCGCTATGACGATTTCGTGAAGTATGATGAGGATAAGATGATCTTAAATTATTATTGGGCTCATGACAAAAAGATTAGTAATAATGATGTAGCATTACAGTATAATAATATGTAGAGGTTTGGTAATTAGAGATAAGAATTATATGATTAATTAATTAGGGGCATTATCTTGTTTGGGGCCTATGGCTAGCATTGAGGGATTGTCAATCTTTCGTTGTATTATTGTTTTGGATGAGTTGCTGTGGAATTACATTGATGAATTACGTTGATGAATTAGGTTGATGAATTATGTTGATCAATTATGTTGATGAATTATGTTAATGAATTATGTTGATGAATTATGTTGATGAATTATGTTGATGAATTATGTTGGTGAATTATGTTGATGAATTATGTTGATGAATTATGTTGATGAATTATGTTGATGAATTATGTTGATGAATGATGTTGAGATGCCTCTAATAATTGGCAGCTATTAAGTTTTAGGCTTCTGGCCAACGATGATTGTGGTTGAGATGTTGTTAGTTGTTCTTGTTGTTACTACATTCATGATTGTGTCGCATACATTGCATATCAAGATGGAGCTGATGCTCGTTAAGATGGCCTATATTGGCGAACATTAAGATGAAGGCTTGTGCCTTGTTGATGCCTCTATTTATTGGCAATTATTTTGATATGGGAGTTCTGCTCCAATGGTACCACATGCATTTGCATAGTATTGAGTCGCATTGTATGATTGCATAAAGAAGTTGTGTATTGATGCGGTAAATGTTGTATATTGTTGGTGTTCTATTGCGATTATTATTGTTTATAAGATGTGAAGTGGTGATATCATGTGATTTGATTTAGTATATAATTTATCATATGTTTTATTATATTGTTAGATATCTCATCCATTCTGTTTGAATGTTGCCCTATGTAACTCCCCAGTTCTACCCCAAGCAAATTATGCAAAATAAATCAGAGTTATAAAATTTCATTCATACAAACGAATCGGGATGTCACAATTTTTTCTAACAAATTCATTGAATTTATCATGGATACATAACACTTTTTCAAAACATCGGATGAACTAACAACATAAAATCTTTCATTAAATGGTTCAACAACTACACAACGGAAATCTTGAATAACATCTTTAAATAAAACAGCAACTTCGAAACATCTCATATTTAGTAAATAAACAATTTAAAGTTCAACAACTAAAAATCAGCAATCACAAATCAACAAGCGTTCATCCCCCCGAGTGTTACATGTTAGAGCAATGGCACCGATTCGATCTAATGAAGGTATACAACCTTCACTCGCGATTACCTGCACGTTACCAACATAAGGGCAACATTCAAACAGAAGGGGTGAGATATCTAACAATATAATAAAGCACATGATAATCAATATATTAAATTAGATTAATCATATCACCACTTCCCATCTCATGATCAACAATAATTACATCATATATATTCATTCATCAACATCAAATACATCTCATTATTCAATCATATAATGAGACTCAAAACTATGCAAATGCATGTGGTACCATTGGAGCAGAACTCCCATCTCAAAAATCTAATCTGCCAATTAATAAAGGCATAACCTTCATCTCAAAATTTTCCAATCCAGGCCATCTTAATGAGCATAAGCTCCATCTCAAAAAAATGCAATGTATGCGACTCAACATGAATGTAATAACACACTCAGTTAACAACATCTCAAAACACATCTCAAAACACATCTCAAAACAACAATATCTCAAACATCAAAACGACAACATTTCAGTCATCTCAAACAACAACATCTCAATCATCAAAATGATAATATTTCAGTCATCTCAAACAACAACATCTCAATCATCGAAACGACAACATTTTAGTCATCTCAAACAACAACATCTCAATCAGAACATCTTATAAACATCTCAAAGTAATTTGTTAAACATAACTTATTTATCAAACATCATTTGTTCATCATAATTATCAAACACAACTCTAATAATCACATCTCACTAATAACTCAGTTGTATATTAATAATATAGTAATCCATATTGTTATTCTGCAGTTCTACTTCACTTCTGTCATTAATCCTACTGTCATAATTCTAACAACAGTCTCTAACATCTCATATTCATCATTCTGTCCAAAATCCATCATAACTGTCATCTACGGGAATTAAGTCTAAATCCTAAATTAGTTACTGGAATTACACCTCTTAACCATCATTTTAATCATCTAAAATAAAGTTCATCGCGTTAGCTAATCAACGCTTCGAACGACATCTCAAACAACATCCTAAAACTCAAGTTACAGCAATTAAAAGTGAATTCTATAAAAAACCAGACATTATGTATCAACATAAAACACCATGGGTCGACACATCCTTCTTCTTCTTCACGCTATGAGTCGACGCATCCCCCTATGGATCGACTCATTCTGCTTCAAATCCCAGCATGTATCGACACACGCATCGTACCGGTCGACTCATCCTGAGTCTTGTACTCATGATGCATCGACACATCCTGCTTCGCGTCGACTCATCCAGAGTCTTATACTTAATATGCATCTACATAAGTCCTGCATGCATCGACTCATCCTGAGTCCAACACCCTCCTTGCATCGACTCATCCAATTTGAGGTCGACGCATCCTGCGATTTTCTGCATAATTTCCTGATTTCTACTGTATTTTTACTAATGGAATCATACTACAGTCCTACAAATCTTGTTATCATCATGATAAATCATCACCTATCATTAACCTATAATACTACATCATTTACACAGCATCATATCATCATTTATCCATCGCGAATTCATCAATATTCATCATACATCATTCAATTCAATAACAAAAACAACAATTACATCTAACCCCATATATCAAACATCATGAACCCAATTATAAAGCCAGAACCCCACCCTTACCTTGGATCGAAGGTCGCTCTACAATTTCTGGGTTGAATCTTTGTTCTCGCCGTTTCCTTCAAAAACCAGCAGCTTCACGTTTCCACAATCCTTATTTCTCTTCTTACCGTTTCTTCTTTCTATTCTAACAACACATAATAAAATAACCTAATATTATTAGATTATTCCTTAATGGGCTCCAAACTTACACCCCCTTAATACTTCTACTATCTCAAATTAAGCCCACCTTAATAATATTAGCTTCTAACATTATTTCACATAATAATATAATACCTCAAATATATTATTATTTCTCCATTTAATAAAATAAATCCAATTTATTACTACTTCTTCACAAAATATTCCAAAAATAATTTAATTAAATAATTAATTAAATTACGGGCGTTACAACTCTCTCCCACTTAGAATATTTTCGTCCTTGAAAATTTACCTCAATCAAACAATTCTAGATAGGAGTCTCGCATCTTGCTCTCCAATTCCCAAGTCATGCTTTCTCATGCAGCTCCTAGCCAAACCACTTTAACCAAGGCAATCTCTTTGCCCCTCAGAGTCTTCATTTCACGATCTGTGATCCGTACAGGCATCGTCTCCACCGTAAGATTATCCCGTACTTGTACATCGTCCATATGAATCACATGAGATGAATCTGAAATATACTTCCGAAGTTGCGACACGTGAAACACATCATGCAAATTCGAAAGATTAGGAGGTAAAGCCACTGTGTAAGCAACATCCCCCACTCTCTCTGAAATCTGATACGGTCCAATAAAACGAGAAGTGAGCTTCTTAGACTTCAACGCTCGCCCAACACCAGTCATAGGTGTAACTCTTAAAAACACATGATCACCAGCTTGAAATTCTAAATCCTTCCTTCGCTTGTCATGATAACTCTTCTGTCTACTTTGTGAAGCTTTCATCTTTTCTCAAATCAACTTCACCTTCTCAGTAGTCTCACGAACAAGTTCAGGTCCAAGTACTACACTTTCACCAGATTCATGCCAACATAACGGAGTTCTACATCTCCGACCATACAATGCTTCAAAAGTAGCCATCCCAATACTAGAATGGTAACTGTTGTTATACGTGAACTCTATCAACGGAAGATAAGTATCCCATGAACCTCCCTGCTCAAGAACACATGCCCTAAATAAGTCTTCTAACGATTGAATCGTCCGTTCAGTCTGACCATATGTCTGAGGATGATACGCAGAACTCAACCTCAACTTAGAACCCAACTCTTCTTGCAAACTCTTCCAAAAATCAGAAGTAAATCTTGGATCTCTATCTAACACAATGCACAAAGGAACACCATGCAGTTTCACAATCACACTAACATAAATCCCAGCCAACTTTGACACTGGAAAACTGATGTTAATAGGGATAAAATAAGCTGACTTCGTAAGCCTAACAACAATCACCCAAATCAAATCATGTCCTCTCGAAGTACTAGGAAACCCCGTCACAAAGTCATTTGAAATGCTATCCCATTTCCATTCAGGAACTTCCAACGGTTGCATCAATCCTGCAGGCTTCTGATGTTCAACTTTCGACCTCTGACAAGTCAAACATGCATATACAAACCGTGCCACATCACTCTTCATCCCAGGCCACCAAAACAAACCTTTCAAATCTTGATACATCTTTGTAGCTCCTGGATGAATACTCAACTTACTTCTATGACTCTCTTCAAGTATCACTTTCTTCATCTCAGCATCATCAGGAATACAAATCTGATTAAGAAAACTCAACACACCTTGCACATCTAACTTGAAATCACTATTCTTATATTGATCGATCCCAACCATCGAATTTACCAGTTTCACATCCAACTTCTGAGCTTCTCTGATACTGTCTAAAAATTCATTATTAATCTTCGACATACCCAACATAACACTCTGCGGAGTAACCTCGCAAACTAAGCTCATATCTCTGAACTGCTCGATCAATTCCAACTCTTTAATCATCATTGCTGACATATGTGAAGTCTTTCGACTCAACGCATCAGCTACCACATTCGCTTTTCCTGGATGATAATTCAAACTGAAATCATAATCCTTTAGCAATTCAAACCATCTTCGTTGCCTCATATTCAACTCCTTCTGCTCAAACAAATACTTCAAGCTCTTATGGTCACTAAATACTTCAAATCTAGAACCATAAAGATAATGCCTCCAAATCTTCAACACAAAAACAACAACAAGTTCTAAATCATGCGTAGGATAGTTCTTCTCACGAGTCCTTAACTTCCTCGACGCATAAGCAACTACCTTACCATTCTTCATAAGCACACCTCCTAAACCCATCTTGGAAGCATCACAATACACCACAAAAGACTCTCCTGGATTAGGCAACGTCAAAATCGGAGCCGACATCAACCTCTTCTTTAATTCTGTAAAACTTTCTTCGCAATGAACATCCCAAACAAAAGCTCTACCTTTACAAGTCAACTTAGTCAACGGGAGTGATAACTTAGAAAACCCCTCAATAAACCTTCTATAATAACCAGATAATCCCAAGAAGCTTCTAATCTCAGTAGCTGACTTTGGAGTTTCCCATTGCAACACAGCATCAACCTTCAATGGATCTTCAGCAATGCCACTACCTGAAATGACATGACCAAGAAAACTAACCTCTTTTAACCAAAACTCACACTTGGACAGCTTTGCATACAACTTCTTCTCTTTCAGAATCTGTAATACTACTCTTAAATGTTCAGCATGCTCTTCTTCTGACTTAGAGTAAATCAAAATATCATCGATGAACACAACTACAAACCGATCCAAATAAGTATGAAAGATAAGATTCATATATTCCATGAATACTCCCGACGCATTAGTAACACCGAAAGGCATCACCGAATACTCATAATGTCCATAACGCGTTCTGAAAGCCGTCTTCTGAATATCTTCATCCTTCACTTTAATCTGATGGTAACCCGACCTCAAATCAATCTTGCTAAACACACGGGCGTCCACCAATTGGTCCATCAAGTCATCTATTCTTGGAAGCAGATACTTGTTCTTAATCGTCACCTTGTTCAACTGTCTATAATCAACACAAAGCCTCATGCTTCCATCTTTCTTCTTTACTAACAACACTGGAGCTCCCCACGGCGATACACTTGGTCTTACAAACCTCTTCTCAACTAACTCTTCCAATTGCTTCTTCAACTCTGACAACTCAAATGTAGACATCCTGTATGGTGGCATAGACACAGGTCTGGTACCAGGTACAAGATCAATTGCAAATTCAACTTCCCTCTCTGGCGGTACATCAGGAATCTCATTAGGGAAAACTTCAGGAAATTCACATACCATCGACAATTCCTCAATTATAGCCCGAGTCTCTACAGATAGCGATGCCATCAACGAAAACATCTGTGCTTCTTCTTGCATCAACTTTCTCAACTGTCTAGCAGACAACAAACCATCTTCCTCTTCTTCGGGAGTAGAAAACTTCACCGACTTGTCATAACAATTAATATGAACACAACTATGCTCTAACCAGTTCATACCAAGAATCACATCCAAACCTATTAATGGAAAACAAACCAAATCAACAACAAAGTCTCTATCGAAGATCGACAACGGACACTTAGCACACACAAAAGAAGTAGTCACTGATCCCTTGGCTGGAGTATCGACGACCATTTCTCCATTCAAAGAAGACAACACAAGACCCAATCTTTCAACACAATCAGCAACAATAAAACAATGCGTAGCACCAGTATCAATAATAGTAATTAAAGGAGTACTATTAATGAAACATGTACCTCTAATAAGTCTGTCCTCGGAAGCTGTCTGATCCTCCACCAAAGAAAACACTTTTCCACTAGACTGAGCCTTCTTCGGTTTCGGACACTGGCTACCAATGTGCCCTTCTTCCTTACAATTGAAACAAAACAGATTCTTGTGCTCACACTCAGATACAATATGTCCTTCTTACCACAACAATGACATATCTTCACTTCAGTAGTGCACACATTACTCTTGTCCCCAAGTTTCCCACACTTAAAACAAATCACACCATTAGGAGCATCACCCCCACTAGTTCTCTGACCATGAGAAACTCTCTGCTTACCCTTTCCAGCCGGGGCATCATAGGGCTTACCATGACTCTACGGGTGCTTACCCCTCATCTCACTAATAATCTTGTAATGAGCATTATTATCTTCCTCAAAAATCCTACAACTATCAACCAAATCAGCAAAGACACGGATCTTCTGGTATCCAACTGCCTTCTTAATTTCCGGGCGCAACCCATTCTCAAACTTAATACACTTTGAAAACTCAGCATTTTCCACGGCGTAATGCGGATAAAACTTGGCCAACTCAGAAAACTTGGCAGCATACTTAACAAGAGACAGATTCCCTTGCTTCAGCTCAAGGAACTCGATTTCCTTCTTACCATGGACATCTTCAAGGAAATACTTTCTCAGGAATTCCCTACGGAACACAGCCCAAGTGACATCCTCACCTGTAGCTTCTAACTTCTGGCAAGTCTCTAGCCACCAGTCATCAGCCTAGACTGCTAGCATATGCGTCCCATAATGAACCTTCTGCGCTGGAGTGCAATCCATCACACGAAAGATCCTCTCAATCTCTTTCAACCATTCCAATGCTCTGTCAGGATCATATTTTCCCTTGAACGTAGGTGGATTCTCTCTCTAGAAAGTTGCCAAGCTACGAGATCCAGCATTCCCGTCAGCATTCAGCTGATTTTCCATCGCATGAGCCATTGCTTGCAGAGCAGCAGCAAGAGCAACATCATTCCTTCCAGCCATCTCAACTTCTCACTACAACACAAACAACTATTAGAACTCAAAATAACAATACTCGATTGTTAGACAACTAAGACTCGACGGCAAGGTTGGACCAACCTTTTTGCTTTGATACCAACTTTGTAACACCCCAATTCTACCCCAAGCAAATTATGCAAAATAAATCAGAGTTATAAAATTTCATTCATACAAACGAATCGGGATGTCACAAATTCTTCTAACAAATTCATTGCATTCATCATGGATACATAACAATTTTTCAAAACATCAGATGAACTAACAACATAACATATTTCATTAAATGATTCAACAACTACGCACCGGAAATCTTCAATAACATCTTTAAATAAAACAGCAACTTCGAAACATCTCATATTTAGTAAATAAACAATTTAAAGTTCAACAACTAAAAAACAGCAATCACAAATCAGTAAGCGTTCATCCCCCCGAGTGTTACATATCAGAGCAATGACACCGACTCGATCTAATGAAGGTATACATCCTTCACTCGTGATTACTTAATCGTTACCAACATAAGGGCAACATTCAAACAGAAGGGGTGAGATATCTGACAATATAATAAAGCGCATGATAATCAATATATTAAATTAGATTAATCATATCACCATTTCCCATCTCATGATCAACAATAATTACATCATATATATATTCATTCATCAACATCAAATACATCTCATTATTCAATCATATAATGCAACTCAAAATTATGCAAATGCATGTGGTACCATTGGAGCAGAACTCCCATCTCAAAAATCTAATCTGCCAATTAATAGAGGCATCAATAAGGCATAGCTTTCATCTCAAAATTTGCCAATCCAGGCCATCTCAATGAGCATAAGCTCCATCTCAAAAAAATGCAATGTATGAGACTCAACATGAATCTAATAACACACTCAGTTAACATCATCTCAAAACACATCTCAAAACAACAACATCTCAATCATCAAAACGACAACATTTCAGTCATCTCAAACAACAACATCTCAATCATCAAAATGACAACATTTCAGTCATCTCAAACAACAACATCTCAATCACAACATCTCATAAACATCTCAAAGTAATTTGTTAAACATTACTTATTTATCAAACATCATTTGTTCTTCATAATTATCAAACACAACTCTAATAATCACATCTCACTAATAACTCAGTTGTATATTAATAATACAGTAAGCCATACTGTTATTCTGCAGTTCTACTTCACTTCTGCATTAATCCTACTTTCATAATTCTAACAACAGTCTCTAACATCTCATATTCATCATTCTGTCCAAAATCCATCATAACTGTCATCTACGGGAATTAAGTCTAAATCCTAAATTATATACTGGAATTACACCTCTTAATCATCATTTTAATCATCTAAAATAAAGTTCATTGTGTTAGCTAATCAACGCTTCGAACGGAATCTCAAACAGCATCCTAAAACTCAAGTTAAAGCAATTAAAAGTCAATTCTGTCAAAAACCAGACATTATATATCGACATAAAACACCATGGGTCGACACATCCTGCTTCTTCTTCACGCTATGAGTCGACGCATGCCCCTATGGATCGACTCATTCTTCTTCAAATCCCAGCATGTATCGACACAGGCATCGTATCGGTCGACTCATCCTGAGTCTTGTACTCATCATGCATGGACACATCCTGCTTCGCGTTGACTCATCCTGAGTCTTATACTTAAAATGCATCGATGCAAGCCCTGCATGTATCGACTCATCCTGAGTCCAACACCCTCCTTGCATCGACTCATCCAATTTGAGGTCGATGCATCCTGTGATTTTCTGCATAATTTCTTGCGTTTCTACTATATTTTCACTATTGGAATCAAACTACAGTCCTACAAAACTTGTTATCATCATGATAAATCATCACCTATAATTAACCTATAATATTACATCGTTTACACATCACCATATCATTATTTATCCATCGAGAATTCATCAATATTCATCATACATCATTCAATTCAATAACAAAAACAACAATTACATCTAACCCCATATATCAAACATCACGAACTCAATTATAAAGCCAGAACCCCACCCTTACCTTGGATCGAAGGTCTCTCTACAATTTCTGGGTTGAATCTTTGTTCTCTCTGTTTCCTTCAAAAACCGACAGCTTCACGTTTCCAAAATCCTTATTTCTCTTCTTACTGTTTCTTCTTTCTATTCTAACAACACATAATAAAATAACCTAATATTATTAGATTATTCCTTAATGGGCTCCAAACTTACACCCACTTAATACTTCTACTATCTCAAATTAATCCCACCTTAATAATATTAGCTTCTAACATTATTTCACATAATAATATAATACCTCAAATATATTATTATTTCTCCAATTAATAAAATAAATCAAATTTATTAATACTTCCTCACAAAATATTCCAAAAATAACTTAATTAAATAATTAATTAAATTATGGGCGTTACACCCTCTGTTGGTAATGTGCAGGTAATCAAGATGGATAGTTGTTACCTCGTTAGTTCGAGTCGGTGTTGTTGCTCTGATACGTAGCACTCGGGGGGATGAGCGCTTGATGTTTAGTTGTTGATTATTATTTCTGTTGCTGAATTTTTAAGTTGATTACATGAAATATCTGTTGTCTTGAGGTTGTCTTAGTTGAATAAAATATGTTAAGTGAATTGAAGTTGAGTATGTAGATTCCACTTCTTATCAATAAAAATTTGTTTGATTTTAAGGAATAAGTCAGGTTGTTATCGGTTCATCCGAGTTAAGTGTTATGTATCTGTTTGTATGCGATTAAATGAAGTTTGATTTTAAGTTATAAATGTAGCATCCTATTTATGTTGAACTCTGATTTTTTTATTCGCCGGGTAGAAATGGGGTGTTACAAAGTTGGTATCAGAGCAGGTCGGTCCGTCTGGCCAAGTTGTCTAATGTTATTTATTCCTTTGTACGTGACAAGTGTGTAAAACACTATCGGTGCTTGCTTGCTTTTCTAATCTCTTGTAGGCAGGAGTTGGTTAGAAGATAAGTGGGGGAGAAGCTTTGATTCTCTAATATTATTGGGTTGTAAGATGTTAGTTTGGTATGCTGTTGATGGCGACAATGCAAGTATTGTCGAAGTTTTGTTGTTTCCCGAATCCGAAGATGACATGGATTCAAGATTTCATTTGTTAATCAAGTTGGAACATCTTGAGGGAGGATGACCAGACATTTTTAATGTTTACTTCTCAAAGGATGAGGAGCAATGTAACAGTTTTTGATATATGAGTAGAGTGTAAATCCCTGATGTTTCAGAAGGTGAGTGTTAAGTAACAAGGATAATCTTTAGAAGGTGGAATTTAGAAAGTTGTGATGTTTCAGGGCTACTGGAGGACTGTGAAGTTATCTGTTTGAGTAGCCCTTGCGTAATATGTCGATGTTTGAACAGTGATGGAGTCACAGATTTATGTAGACCTTGTCGTGAGATCCTTGTGAGTGATTGTAAAAGTTGTTGAAGTTGTTGGAATATTTTGAATCACGATTCAGAGTCAGAAATGCGACGAGATAAGTACGATTTCAAGAATGGTAAGTGTTGGTACTGGTACAAAGATATTTTGTTCTGATGTTATCGTAAGGTGTGTGATAGTATGTCGCTGCATGACGTTGGTGTTCACATTTTTGGATAACTTTGGAAATTCATATCTCGTGTTCCGAGTATCGGATTAGTGTTCCATTTAAACCTCTGAGGAGATATAAATATATTTTATCATATGAAAGTGTTTTCAAATATGGTTGATGCATTCCCATATGGAGGAACTCTGAAGTCGTTTACATAACTAGAGGCTTTTTGGGCATAAATGATTATTATCGTAGTTGTTTGAGACGAGGTTAAGCATAATATGTTGTTGGAGAATACGTTGAGAAATGAGGTGTTCGATATTAAAAAGGATAGTCGTTCATCATTTCAAGTATGGGATGTTGCATGTGAAGGAAGTTTTGTAGAACTAAAGAAAAGATTGACGACTGCTCTAGTAATTGTTTTTCCTAATCCGAGTGAGTCATTTGTAGTGTATTATGAACGCGTCTAAGATGGGACTTAGTGGTGTTTATGTTGAATATTTGGAGACATTATCTTTTTGGTTCTAGATCTGAAGTATTTAGCGACCATAAGAGTTTAAAGTATTGTTTCAATCAGAACGAGTTGAATATGAGGCAACGAAGATGGTTGGAGTTGTTAAAGGATTATGATTTCAGTTTGAATTATCATCCAGGAAAAGCGAATGTGGTAGTTAATGCATTGAGTCGAAAGACTTTACATATGTCATCAATGATGGTTAAAGATTTGGAATTAATTGAACAGTTCAGAGATATGAGCTTAGTTTGCAACACCGAAGAGTGTTATGATGGGGATGTTGAAGATTAAAAATTATTTTCTAGACAGTATCATAGAAGCTCAGAAGTTGGATGTGAAATTGGTAGATTCGATGGTTGGACTCGATTAGCCTGATAATGATGATTTCGAGTTAGATACGCAGGGTGTGTTCAGATTCCGTAATCGAATTTGTATTTATGATGATGCGGAGATGAAGAAAGTAATTCTTGAGTTGGAGGATACTTAACCTTCATGTGAGGCTAAGTGAGTGTAATATGGACCGTGTAATATGTTAAGCATTGGTGTCTCATCGACAAAATCGAATGAGAGGGAAATTGTGGAAGTATTTGTAAACCACATTGGAGATTATTGGAATATGATGCTTTAGGTGAATTGAGTACAAGTTCTAAAGGAACACTATTATAGTTTGGTAACGATGATTTATACTCCATTATGGTTGTCGGCTATATATTGACAAATTGAGGAACTGATCACCCTTAATCTCTTGTTGATAGTAGACGAGATCATGCTGGAGGGTGTAGACTTGTCTTGATACCTTAATGGTGTGTAAAGTGATTGATGTTATACCAGGAATTAGTTGCTCACCAGTTTATGTGAAGTAATAGAGGCATTGCTAGGAAAGAGTTGTGACATATTGAACAATTCGGAGTAGCGGGTTGATATCTGAGCTAACATCGCAAAGTGAAAGATTGAGGATATCAAGTGAACAATGGTTTTATGGTGGATGTTGAGGAAATTATGAAACTGGAATGAGACTTGTAAACTGTATAGTCGGCAGAAACTTTAATGAGGACGTTGACTTAAGATGGATTATCAGAGTTGCGCAGCTGAAGCGTATGTGGTGCAGTTGCTATGAGTATACGACTCTACTTGCTTGATTTGGTAGATTGTTGATGTAGGGATGATGTGCCAAAGTGTTGTGATATCTCGGAGATACTTGCTGATTTATAAGGATATTAATGTGGTTGTTAGTTGATGGTAAGTTGTGTGTATATTTGTTGAGTTATACTATTAAGTTTATGTTATAATGATTTTGTTCCCGTTGCTGTGATGTTGTTGTTGGTTACCATAAAGGGTGAATAATACTCCATAATAATAACGAAGTTGATTATGTTGGCTATGTTGATGTCACTATAAGGGTGATACGACAATATAAATAGAGTTGTTGATAAATGATATACACACACACACACACACACACACACACACACACACACACACACACACACACACATATATATATATATATATATATATATATATATATATATATATATATATATATATATATGGGAATGGAATTGTGTATGTGTTTTGGTGTTGAAGATATTGTTAAGATGATAATGTGATGTTGTATATCCAAGAATAAGTGTGTTACTACTTTAAAATATTGATATGTCAAGATATTGTTAAAGCGGTTGATAAGTTGTTAACGATTATGTCGCGGTGGGGTTGAATGATTAGCATGTGTGTATTAGATTTAAATCATATTGAGTTATTGTTATGTCGTAAAGTAGTGTTTGAAGTGTTGCCAGACGCGACTTAGGGATTAGAGAATGAGATGCGAAATTCACGTTAAGAGTGGTAGTATCGAGTAGATTTTTGAGGACGAAAATATTCTAAGTGGGGGAGAATTATAACGCTCGTTAATTTAATTAATTTATTTTTGGATTATTTGTTGAAGTTGTGAGATGTTGTGGATTGTTGGTATAAGTTGTTATATTATTATTAATTAATTAATTAATTAGTTGATTAATAATAATAATAATGTTGGAATTAATGGAATAATATAAGATTAAGTTGTTGGGCCTATTTTATATAGTGTTATGTAGTACTAAGGGGTGTGAGAATTAAGCCCAATAGAAATAATTCTATTATTATTATTGAGTTTGGTTATAATAATAGAAATTAGATGTGATAGTAAGGAAAAATAGGTTTTGTCAAGAGGAAGAAAAATAAGGGTTGGAAGAGAGAAAGAGAACGTGGAAGTTGCAGGAAAGAAGGAAAAGAGGAAAAATGGAATTCGATCGGAAAATTATAGAGAAACCTTCAATCTAAGGTAAGGGTGGGGTTATGACTCTATAATAGGGTTTATAATGAGTAGTATATGGGATTGGATTTGGAAGAAATTGTTTTGTTTGTGATTGATATGTATGTATTGATGTTTGATGAGAAATCAATGATTTAGAGATGAATAATGATGCCCTAATGATGTATAATTAATGTAGAAACATAGGATCATTATAATTGATGATTACCTATGATTAGAGGATGTTTTTAGGGCCTAAGGCAGGGAAATTGCATTGAAATCGCATAATAAATTCATTACAGGTCAGTATGAGTCGACCTCAAAGGCCATGCGTTGACACATGCAGGACTTAAGACTCAGGATGAGTCAATACGAAGGACCATGCATCGATACATGCAGTGTTGCAGACTCAGTATGAGTCGACACAATAGGATTACATGTCGACTCATGCAGGATTTCAGACAAGTACGCGTCGACTCAAAGAGTTATGCGTCGACTCATGCAGTCCAATTTTGACAGATTCTTCCAAAGGCTATAACTTGAGTTTCCAGACTCCGTTTGAGGTGCCGTTTGTAGCGTTGGATAGCTAACGTGATTAAATTAATTCTTGAGGATTAAAATGAAGGATAAGAAGAATAATCCTACTACCTAAATTAGGATAGAGTTAGCTTCCTGTGTTAATCGCTATGACGATTACGTGAAGTATGATGAGGATAAGACGATCTTAAATTATTACTGGGCTCATGACAACAAGATTAATAATAATGATGTACCATTGCAGTATAATAATATGTATATGTTTGGTAATTAGGGATAAGCATTATATGATTAATTAATTAGGGGTATTATTTTGTTGGGGGCCTATGGCCAACATTGAGGGATTGTCGATTTGTCGTTGTATTGTTGTTATGGATGAGTTGCTGTGGAATTATGTTGATGAATTAAGTTGATGAATTATGTTGATGATTTATGTTGATGAATTATGTTGATGAATTATGTTGATGAATTATGTTGATGAATTATGTTAATGAATTATGTTGAGGAATTATGTTGATGAATAATGTTGAGATGCCTCTAATAATTGGAAGATATTAAGTTGTAGGCTTCTGGCCAATGATGATTGTGATTGAGATGTTGTTAGTTGTGGTTGTTGTTACTACATTCATGATTGTGTCGCATATATTGCATATCAAGATGGAGCTGATGCTCGTTAAGATGGCCTGTATTGGCGAATATTAAGATGAAAGCTTATGCCTTGTTGATGCCTCTATTTATTGGCAATTATTTTGAGATGGGAGTTTTGCTCCAATGGTACCACATGCATTTTCATAGTATTGAGTTGTATTGTATGATTGCATAAAGAAGCTATGTATTGATGGAGTAAATGTTCTATATTGTTGGTGTTCTGTTGCAATTATTGTTGTTTATAAGATGTGAAGTGGTGATATCATGTGATCTGATTTAGTATATAATTTATCATACGTTTTATTATATTTTTAGATATCTCATCCTTTATGTTTGAATGTTTCCCTCTATTGGTAACGTGCAGGTAATCAATAGGGATAGTTGTTACCTCGTTAGTTCGAGTCGGTGTCGTTGCTCTGATACATAGCACTCGGGGGGATGCACGCTTGATGTTTAGTTGTTGATTATTATTTTAGTTGCTGAATTTTTAAGTTGATTACATGAAATAATTGTTGTCATGAGGTTGTTTTAGTTGAATAAAAGATGTTAAGTGAATTGAAGTTGAGTATGTAGATTCTGTAGCTTATCAATAAAAAGTTGTTTGATTTTGAGGAATAAGTCAGGTTGTTATCGGTTCATCCGAGTTAAGTGTTATGTATCTGTTTGTATGCGATTAAATGAAGTTTGATTTTAAGTTGTAAATGTAGCATCCTATTTATGTTGAACTCTGATTTTTAATATTATTCGCCGGGTAGAAATGGGGTGTTACACCATCACTTCTACCGTACATCAGATGTTAAAGTACCCAATCAAGGGAAAGATCATCACTTTTGATGGGGAGGAGGAATGCATGGTTAGCCACCTGAACTCTTTCAGGTACGTGGAAGTGGATGGTGAGTTCATTGAGACTCTATGTCAAAATTTTGAAGAGGTCCCATAAACAGTTGCGGCACACAAGACTACTACCAAGACTCCAAAGGTTACCAGACCTCCTTTGAAAATGGCCTCTCTGAAGGATGCTAGAGAAGTGGTTGAGGAAGATGGATGTACCATCTGGGGTCAACTTTCAGATATTCCCTACAAATCCAACAAATTTGGTTTGCGATTTACTTCAGAGGCTCAGAGGGCTGTTCGACGAACTCGCGTTGGAGGACCACCTTTACGTATCAGCAATCAGGGAGTCAATGCAGTGGAAGACAGTGATGGGAGCTGCGACATGGACGAGTGGATTTTTCCAACCATTAGCGGAGGGCTCAACAATTGGGAGGCCAAAGAATTTGTCCCTATTACTTTTATTCAAGAGTAATTGTCTTTTAATTTTCTTATCAGACTTGTAATAATTAAACAATTTAGACTTTAAAACCTCGTGTCTTACCCGAGGCACAATGGTCCATTTGTGAGGGTTGTTACTTCATCTTCATATGTTATAAATAAATCATGGATGTTTTTGCATGCAAATTTTTACGCTCTTTGTTTTTATTTTTCTTACCTTTTATTTTATCAAAGATAGCTATGATCTTACACACACTCACATATCAAAATGAAGATCGACATCCACTCAGGATCCCATGGGTAACGATTCTGCTATGGCCTATCATAACTTTGAAAATCTGATCTACCAAGTCAAAGACGAAGTTGAGGAAGATTGTGAGGTACCAGGGGAACTAGCAAGGTTATTACAACAGGAAGAAAGAACCATACAGCCCCACGAAGAGTCGGTTGAAAGAGTTAACTTAGGTACCGAAGAAGACAAGAAAGAAGTCAAGGTAGGTGCCAACTTGGATCCTAGTGTCAAGAAGCACTTAACTCAGTTACTACATGACTATGTTGAGGTCTTTTCCTGGTCATACGAAGACATGCCAGGACTTGACACTGATATCATGGTCCATCATCTGCCGACGAAGGAAGACTACCCTCCGGTAAAACAGAAGGTCCGTCGCAAGCGGCCATAAATGTCAGAGAAAATCAATACTGAAGTCATGAAGCAGTTCAATATCGGATTCTTAGCTGTCACCTCCTATACACAATGTGTCACCAATGTTGTTCCAGTGTCTAAAAGGACGGTAAGGTACGTATGTGTATGGATTATAGAGACTTGAATAGAGCAAGCCCCAAGGATGACTTCCCGCTTCCCCACATCGATATTCTGGTTGACAACACCGCACAACATAAAGTATTTTCCTTCATGGATGGTTTCTCCAGATATAACCAGATCAAAATTGCAACCGAGGACATGGAGAAAACGACTTTCGTCACACAGTGGGGCACGTTCTGTTACAAAGTTATGCCATTTGGGCTGAAGAACGCCGGGGAAACCTATCAGCGTGCCATGATAGCTTTGTTTCACGATATGATCCATCATGAGATAGAGGTCTACGTGGATGACATGATAGCCAGATCTCAAAATGAAGAGGAACATCTTAACCATCTGCAGAAACTGTTTGAAATACTGAAGAAGAACAAACTAAGGCTGAACCCAAATAAATTCACTTTTGGAGTGAGGTTCGGTAAGCTCTTATGGTTCGTTGTCAGCGGTAAAGTTATTGAAGTGGACCCTGCAAAGTTAAAACCAATACAAGAAATTCTTGCTCCTCACATTGAGAAGTAAGTTAGGGGATTCTTAGGTCGGATAAAATACATCTCCAGGTTCATTTCCCATTTAACCTCTACTTATGAACCAATCTTCAAATTATTGAAGAAAGATCAAGTGGTGGAATAGAATGACGACTGCCAGGCTGCCTTCGATAGGATCAAAGAGTACCTTCAAGAGCCTCCCATTTTGATGCCTCCAGTTGAGGGAAGACCTCTAATCATGTATCTAACAGTCTTGGAAAATTTAATGGGGTGTGTGTTGGGGCAACATGACGAGTCTGGTCGAAAAGAGCAAGCAATATACTACCTGAGCAAAAAGTTTACCGATTATGAAACCAGATATTCACCGACCGAGAAAACTTGTTGTGCTCTGGCATAGGCTGCTCATAGGCTAAGAGAGTATATGTTGACTCACACTACCTTATTGATATCCAAGATGGATCCAATTAAATACATATTCGAGAAGCCCGCCCTCTCTGGAAGAATAGCAAGATGGAAGATGGTTCTGACTGAATACGACATTCAATACACTACCCAGAAAGAAATAATGGGAAGTGTGCTAGCTGATCACCCGACTCATCATGCTGTGGATGACTATCAATCCATGAATTTCAAATTCCCAGACGAAGACATCATGTTGGTAAACAATTGTGAAGAATTTAGACTGTATGATGGACCTGAACAAGGATCCTGATGGACCATGGTTTTTGATGGAGCTTCCAACACACTCGGCAACAACATCGGCGCTGTAATCATATCCCCTGAAGGTTGTCATACCCCCTTCACTACTAGGCTGTGTTTTAACTGTAACAAATAATATGATGGAATATGAGGCTCCTCACATCACCATAGAGAGGATGGATGAACCAGCTTACTGTCACGAGATTGATACTGAAGAAGTAGTGGACAAGCCTTGGTTTCATGAAATTAAGAGATATCTCGAGGCCCAAGAATATCCGGAGGGAGCTTCAGTCAATGATAAGAAATTCCTGACAAGATTCTCTGCTAAGTTCTTCCTCAGTAACAAAGTTCTCTATAAGCGCAACCATGACTCTAATTTGCTTCGGTGCATAGACAAGAGTGAGGCAGATAAGATCATGGTTGATGTACATGAAGGAACCTTTGGAACCCATTCTAGTGGGCATATGATGGCCAAATGGATCCTTCGAGCAGGATACTACTGGTCCACCGTGGAAGCAGATTGTCATCAACATTCACGAACCTGCCACAAGTGTCAGATCTATGCTGACAAGGTACATATGCCTCCAGTTCCTATAAATGTCCTGACTTCTCCTTGGCCATTCGCAATGTGGGGCATTGACATGATTGGAGAAATCAAACCTACAGCTTATAATGGATACCGCTTCAACTTGGTGGTCATTGATTACTTCACAAAATCGGTTGGGGCAGCTTCATTTGCTTATGTCACCAAGAACGTTGTGACCCGATTCATTAAACAGAATCTTATCTGTCGGTACGGTATTCTGGAGAGAATCATCACATATAATGGTACCAATCTCAACAATACTATGATGACTGCACTATGCACGTAATTCAAGATCCATCATCATAACTCTTCTCCTTACTGGCCGAAGATGAATGGCGTTGTGGAAGCCGCTAATAAAAACATCAAGAAGATCATACAAAAGATGACAGTGACCTATAATGACTGGCATGAGATGTTACCATTTGCTCTCCACGGTTACCGTATCACGGCATGCACATCAACCAGGGAAACTCCTTTCTCCTTGCTATACGGCATGAAAGTTGCCCTACGAATTGAATTCCAAATACCTTCTCTAAGAATCATAAAGGATGCAACTTTGAATGAAGACGAATGGATCCAAACTCGACTTGACCAGTTGAACTTGATTGATGAGAAGAGGCTTACGGCTGTCTGCTATGGCCAGATGTACCAAAAGCGTATGATTAAAGCTTTTAACAAGAAAGTCAGACTTTAGGTATATCAGGTTGGTGACTTGGTAATCAAGCGTATCATATTGCCACAAGGTGATCCCAGAGGAAAGTGGACTCCTACATACGAAGGACCATTTGGGATAAAAAAACATATTTTTTGGTGGAGCAATGATCTTAACCACTATGGATGGCGACGACCTTCCACACCCTGTAAACACGGACATAGTTAAAAGATATTATGCATGAAAAAGACCCGCTAGGTTAAATGGCCTAGGAAAAAATTAGCGATAAAACAAAAAAATATGTACACCCGGCAAGCTGAAAACTTGAAAAGGTGGCTTGGGGAAAAAAGGGTATCCTGGTGAACTGAAAACCCGAAAGGGCGATCCAGGAAAACGTTAGGGATTTAAAGCGTATGACTATGTCCCGTTGGATCACCTTACAGCCAATCTTCGATATCAATTGTCAAACTCGAATGGTTCTAATCAATCCAATCAGCTTCAGACAATGCAGCAAGTGGATGAGACGCTCAGAGACATGAAGGCTATAACAGAGTGGGAACCCCATGGGATTATTTTACATAGCTGTCTTTTCTTTGTATCAGTTTTCATTTTTTACGACAACATTCTCTTACTAGGATGTTCGTCTCTTTGTACAAAAATACTTATTCAAGTTAATACAAAGATATTCCTTTAAAAGTGCAAAACTACCTATTTTTCTTTTACTATTCCTGTTTTGTTTGCAAAAACACCCAGTGACTATTTTTGAACATATTTATTTGAACGTAATTACTGTTTACAAATGAGCGCAAAAAAAGGGGAACAGAAAACAAAAATACAATTACTAATGGATTTAAGAAATAGGATAATATCTATAGGCCATTCAATAAAATCCCCACATGTACTTTCTCTAGCAGGAGCAGAAGCAAGGACATCCTACTACAGGATCACTGGCGTGTCTCTAGTATGCAGCCTAATGGTATCAGGTGCTCTCATATCCCCGACGGAGAAAAACTTCCAGTTACCGCTCCAAAGATTCCCTAGTGAAAGTCACCCAACTTCTCAGGATTCTCCAACAGGATTTCACAAAGTCCACAAGCAATGCACGCCATTTCACTTCCCTAACAGAGTTTACTTCTCTAATTACAGAAACCCATCTATTAATACATGAAGGCTTGCACTCCTCATTTCCAGCAGTAGCCAGGGATTTATTTTCCCCAGACCGTCAACACTACTGCATAACAACTAATATGTGCATACATTGCATTCATACATCATAGACATCGACAACACAAATTCATATATCGCAATCTCATTTATTTTGAGAAACATCATTACACCTACATTTAATACACCATGGAATTACATACAACTAACTCTTTACCTTTGCAGAAAAGATCAGTCGATAGAAATTTATCATCAAATTTTCAACAAGACAAGGCAATTATCTGTGAACAAATCTATGGTAGATCAATTCCCGAAATAGGACAGGATGGCTATCTACATGGCAAGCACTTGCTTCAGACTTCTCTAGTTCACTTTAAATCTCTCAATGATTTATCCTGATTCATTACCCAGTAGACCCTTTCTCTGGTTCAGATAAGTCACTCAAAGATTTATTCTGATTCTTTTCCAGACCTCTGCTGGTTCATTTGAAATCTCTCAATGATTTATCCTGATTCTTTCCTGTAGACTTCTTTCTCTGGTTCAGATAAGTCGCTAAAAGATTTATTCTGATTCTTTTCTAGACCTCTGCTGGTTCAGTTTAAATCTCTCAACAATTTATCCTGATTCTTTCCCGTAGACTTCTTCTCTGGTTCAGATAAGTCGCTCAAAGATTTATTCTATTCCTTTTCCAGACCTCTGCTGGTTTAGTTTAAATCTCTCAATGGTTTATCCTGATCCCTTCCTAGTAAACACTTTCTCTGGTTCAGATAAATCACTCTAAGAGTTATTCTAATTCTATCCAGTTAAAGAATATCCAAGACCTCAGATGGTTCAGTTTAAATCTCTCAACGGTTTATTCTGATTCTTTCCCGTAGACTTCTTCTCTGGTTCAAATAAATCGCTCCAAGATTTATTCTGATTCTCTCCAGTTATAGAATATCCAAGACCTCAGTTGGTTCAGTTTAAATCTCTCAATGGTTTATCCCGATTCTTTCCTGTAGACTTATTCTCTGGTTCAGATAAATCGCTCTAAGATTTAATCTGATTCTCTCCAGTTAAAGAATATCCAAGACCCCTGCTGGTTCAGTTTAAATCTCTCAATGGTTTATCCTGATTCTTTCCTGTAGACTTCTTCTTTGGTTCAGATAAATCACTCTAACATTTATTCTGATTCTCTCCAATTAAAGAATATTCAAGACCCCTGCTAGTTCAGTTTAAATCTCTTAACGGTTTATCCTGATTCTTTCCCGTAGACTTCTTCCCTGGTTCAGGTAAATCGCTCCAAGATTTATCCTAATTATTTCCAGTTAAATATTATTCAAGACTTCTGCTAGGTTCAGTTTTTAAATCAACCAAAGGTTTATTCTGATTTTGTTCCCAGTTGAGGTCAAGCTTAAACTTATTCTATTTTTCTATCAACAATCACCTTCAGATGGAATCTATAAGCCAATCTCCGCCAACTCTCCATCATTTATTCAAATAGAATCTTTAAGCTCATTCCTTACACTTCAAATTCAAAATCATCAGAGTGAAAATTTCTGGCCACTCTAGTGTTCAATCATCTTCCACCTTAAAGTCACGAATGGCAGATTCACCAATCTAACTCTTCAGGTTTAAGAACATTGAACACGGGCATCTGTTGTACCGCAAAATTTACCCTCTTATTTCTAAAAAGATCATCCTAAACCCTCATATTTGCTTCTGTCAAGTTTCAAGTCTCGGATTACAATTTTCCAAGAAAGTCATTCACAAGGGCAAAATGGTCAAATGCACACTGAAAAAGTCAAACTTTGACTTCTTGATCAAAATCAAGTTTCAACAATCATATTTCCTCAGGACATGAAATTGGTTCTTCAAGAAATCAAAAGTCAGAAATTACTTTGAAAAGTCAAATTCTAAACACTTAGAAAATTTTCTAAGTGTTAAGAAAATATGTTAATTTCAAAACTTCTGGGCCAGTTCTCACACAAGTGCAGTCAGAATTTGCAAAAATGATTCAAAACATGACACTTCGATCAGAACATGACTCTTCAAATCTCATTCTTCAGCATATGGAGACTATGTTCTACTCTTCGATCAGAACATCACCCTTCGAATCTCACTCTAGTCTTTCCACTCTTCGACCAGGACATCACCAAGCCCCAAAACCTCATTTTGAATAGTCTGCTGCACTGCTATGACACAGTCCTGCATCAAACTGCCACAACACTCCAAATTGTTGTTGATCCAGTCCACGCCTGTATTTTTCTCAAACCCCATATTTGCACTAAATTAGCATATAAAAGATGTATTTAAAAAGAAATGAAACAGTATGCCAAAAAGGTTCAAATCCCATTTGTTTTCCCCCTAAAACCACATCGAACTCATCTATAAATAAGTGGTTCCACCACACGTCTAAGAGGCTGGCTTTTGGAAAGAGAGAGTTATTAAATACAAAAAGAGAGAAAAGAAAACATTCAAACATTCTTAAACCCAAAATTCTCAAAACAATACTTTGTTCTCCCCCTTGAATCAAAGAACCTAACATTTCTGTTCTGTTTTTTTCTAACTCCAGAACATTCAGAATTTCATTAAAAATGTAGATATCATTGTGTTGAGACTGCATATATCATTACCCAAGTAAAAAAATGGTGGATCAGAACTTCTTGAAGAAAACTAGGCTCAAATATAGGAATAAAACTTATATAAAATGTCGAGCTTTTATTTTTCTGTTTTGCTGTTGTTAAGAATTGAATAAGTTGTAGATGCTTTGGCTAATGTAAGGAAGGAGGTGAAGTGTAACACATAACTTCTAGGATTTTTCACACTGCTTTAACACAATACAGAACTTCTAGGATGTTTCTCACTGTTTTAACATAACACAACTTCTAGGTCTTTCTCACTGTTTTAACACAACACGAAACTTCTAGGGTTTTCCTCACTGTTGTAAGACAACACATAGAATTTCTAGGTCATTCTCACTATTTTAACACAACACAGAACTTCTAGGATTTTCCTCACTATTATAACATAGCACTCAGAACTTCTAGGTCTTTCTCACTGTTTTAACACAACACTGAACTTCTAGGGTTTTTCCCCACTGTTGCAACACAACATACAAAACTTCTAGGTTTTTCTCACTGTTGTAACACAGCACACATAACTTCTAGGTCTTTCTCACTGTTTTAACACAACACATAACTTCTAGGATTTTTTCTCACTATTTTAACACTCATAACTTCAGCGCACAACAACCCATAACTTCTATTTTCCTCTAACATTTCTTTCAGGACTTCAGCGCGCAGCAACCCAGAACTTCTGGTTTCCTCTAATATTTATTTCTGAACTGCAGTGTGCCTAACATTAGAACTTCTGATCCCTCTCATTTTTGTTTTCAGCAACATGTTGATCCTGTTTTAGTTATTTTTCCTTTTCTTTCTTATTTTTATTATTTTTAGCATTAATACTATTTTTTATTAATATAAAAAAAGACATAAAAAATATTTTCTTTTATTTACTTATTATTTTTCTTTTAATTTATTAAGACCAAAAAACCATTTTCAAAACAAATCCTTTCCTTTTCTTGTATTGTACAATTCAATATGGTTGTAATAGATAATTAGGATTTAAATTCTTGCAATCCCCATTTGTAAATATGTATCCCCATCCCTGAAATGATGTAATAACTTAGGATTTATTTTCTGAATTTTATTTGCTTTCATATATTGTTAGTAATTAGGGTGTATGGTAAGATAAAATCAACAAGTTGATAACCTTTAAATGCAAGACAAAATGCATGCAATCAAACACACTTTCACACTAGTACCTCTAGGGTAATATCACTTTGTTGCCTTTCGGAAAATAGTCATGTCCCTCGAATATGGGCATTTTAGCAAAGACCCTCGATAAAAGATCGTAGTCCCTCGATGTCCCTCAATGTTGCCTTTGGTAAACGATCTAGTCCCTTAACGAAATTGCTAAAATGTCCCATAGGTTGCCTTCTATGACTATACAAACGTCCCGCGCCTGTCACTTCACATCCAATGATGGGGCTTCTTACCAAATCAATCGTAAGATAACAACATCTAAAGGAGGAGGAAAAGAACATTTAAGACCTTTTAAGTAGGTAGGTTGCTCCTAGTTGCTCGCTTGCTCACAACAAAAACATTTTATACACCAACACTTTCATTTTGAAACATTTTCAAAAGACAAACACTTTGCACACATTTCTATAGAAACGAGAACCATTACAAAGACACCTTTTCAAAATCGCTTTCAAAAACACATTCCACAAACACTTCTTTGAACTATTTTCCAAACAACACTTTGTACGCGTTCTTATAGAAACGAGAACCATTACAAAGACGTTTTTAAAATAATTTCAAAACCCCCACCACAAGCACATTTTCAAATAAAAGCAAGTGATCTAGCAAGCAACTAAGAGCCCATAGATAACTACGGATGGAAAGGGTGCTAATACCTTCCATTTTCATATTCTTTCCTATTCTTTTCTATTCTTTTCAACCTTTCCTTTTGGATAAAAGAAAATTCGGTGGTGACTCTTGCTATCCACAACAATTGTGATCAAATGCAAAATACCCAAGTAAGTTCTCCCACTGTATTATAGATGGCCTTATAACCCAAATTAATCCAAAAATGGACATTATTCAACCAAGGTGTTTACAAAAGATTCCCTTGGTGAATTTTACAATTCTACTCTTTCCAGAATTATAGATATATCATCACTCACATAAGCATTTGGCTAAAACATTTAGTGAAAGAAAGTTAAATAAAACTTTAGAGAAAGTGTGATAGATGAAAGTATCAAAACACGATTCTAGATGGTTTGAAATGAGAAAAGAAGCATTTATTTATAGGCTTGGGGTTTTCATAAAAAGGAATTTGCAATAAATGTTTTTTACTGTTATCTAATTGATTAGAACATATCGATAATCGATTAGGTTATGCAAATATATGTTTGTAAGTTCTAAAAATGGAAGGTTAAGATATCTAGTCGTTCATAGAATCAAGGGGAATTTGAACTAGCTTGGGTCTTAAGTTTGTGCATTTCTAATCGATTGGGAATAAGCTATAACCGATTAGAAAAGTCAAAATTTCACCCATGGCTATTTTGGCTGAAACTAATTCATCTGATACAACTTTCAAATGTTTTTCAAAGTATTTTCTTTTGGTAAATCATTTTGAAAAATAGTTTGTGTGTGTGTGTCTGTGTGTGTTTCTTATGGGAAATCCCCTTTGCATTACATATTTTCACTCACTTACTAAATTAGAATATTACTCCTTTTCTAAAGGCTTTTGCCAGATACTCCTCTGTTAGGTCTGTAATTTTATGGTTGGCAATGATTTTGGTAAAAAAAAGAGTTGGCAACAATTTTAACAAAATATTTTTCATTTGGAAAACATGTATTGAAGCCTAATGTTGAACAAGATGTCATAACATCTTGACCAGCTGGTACAACAAAGTATGTTAGTACTTTATTTGATAAATGATCTATCAAATGTTGTAACATGTTACAATAGAACATCGTGACAATACAACTAGCTGATATCCTTGAAAATTTGATTAAAAAATATGAGTTTCTAGAAGCTTCTAGTACTTATAACAGGCATCGTCAATCATGCATTTTTTTTGAACAATTGCGTATTTGATTTGTTTCATAAAAAGGGTCTTTGAGACTTTTTAGAAAATATTTGAAAGATTTGTTTTTTGTTTCTATTTTTCTTGAGAAGATTCTACAGGGATTTATAGCTGAAGATTGCATTCGATTGAAGAGTCCAAGCCAGTCCAAGACCAACTGCAGATGTCTATTTAAGTGGATGTCCAAGACCTAGTTTTTAAGTATTATTTTTATTTGTAAAACAACGTGCAAATAAGGTTTTAGGGCTTGGGAGTTCCTTAGTTTCACCGTGTTCTTGTATGTCCTCATGTATATTTTGATGCATTTGAGTTGATTGATTGTTACTTGTTTATCAAGTTATTGTTCTCCTCTAAATTTTTAAGCAAAGAGTCGAGTATTGTTCTTAGTGAAGCTTTTAAGCAAACTAAGTATTTTGGTATTGGAAGAGTGATCTTCTTTTTGGTTTCTTGAGACATTCCATGGAATTGGGATTGTTTGATATCAGTGCGGTGATTTGGAGTGAGAGGGGTTCTTAATAGGAGGTTCTGAAACAATCAGCTAAACAAATCATCAAGATGAAATCAATGAAGTCACCATCAAACATTTTTTATCCCACGGGAAGGGAAAGGTAAACATCGGGTAAACCTAAGAAGGATAAAATCACGATCTTGCAACTGAGAGATCGGATAAGGGAGTCGATTACGCGAGGGGAAGGTATTAGCACCCCACACGCCCTTAGTACTCTATGATATCCACTCTTGTTGTTTATCTAATGGTGTTATCAAAATCTAAAGCTTAAGAGCTAAAAGAAAATGCAAAGAGGGAATGCATGTAAAATAAAATATAAAATAAAGTTGTGCTCGTTTGGGCCCTACCCCAATGCCTATGTATCCCTTTTTGAGGAATCAGAGTTACCGTAGTACGACTCACATGTTTTGGTTTGTTTATGTTTTTTAGTTAAACAATATTAAATTTAATCGTTCCACCGCTGGTCGACCATTGGAGATTCACGCATCTGTAGTGGAAAGGAAATAACATGCTCTCACCTAAATATATGCTTTCAAAAGAAAAAGTGCCAGAAGGCGGATGATGTTCCATTCACGACTCTCAATAAATAGACATGGTGTAAATTGAACCTTGGGGAATTACGTGTCATATTGCATAAAGTGGAAGTAACATATCCCTTTTAAAGTCAACGAAATGCCCACAGGTGAAAAAAGGGTTTGAATTGGTTGGTTTCTTTTACCTTAAAGAAGGATTTGAAAGTTGTTATATGTTTTATGCATTTTCCAAGAAAAGAGTTTGTCTTAAATGCAAGGATGCAAAAGAAAGAAAAACATCTAAGGGAGACTATCTAGTTCTATCCCTAATCTTATGATACAATGATTAATCCTAAGGTTGAGGATGAAAAGGGAAATCTCTACCCTATCTTAACATGCATAGATACCTATCCTAATGTCTAGCTAGAAAGATACTCTAATTAAGAAATCCTAGGGGAGCATGGTATAACAAACAAATTAGCAAACAAATGCTTTAGCAAAAGCACACCAAACATGAATAACACATACTGGCTCAAAGGGGTAGGGGAAACAAGAGAAATTTTTTATCTAAGGGGAGCAGATCATCCAAATCAAACAAGCGGGTAGTGCAGTGTCAACAATGGCCATTGCGAACTCTTTACAAAGTTTGGGGGTTGGGACCGAACCCTTTTCCACATGACCGACTCGATATACATGATCTGCACAAATCCAAAGCGTCGACGTACAACATGATCTAAGGATGACACAGACTAGAATGTGTAGGGGTTGGCTACTAACCCTTTTCGCTCGCCTCCTTTTGAGGAATTCCTTGGGGAATAGGGAATATATGCGAGCACAAATATAAACACACCGGCAGAATACCTAATTCAAATGTAGGATTTTAAATAAACACAAGTAGCAAACAAGTCACATATGCGGAATTGCCCTAAACAGGTCTTTAAATAAACTAGAGGGATTTCTGACATATATCATCAATAGAGATCCCATTCATACATCTCTACCCTACTTGACATGGCAAAGAAAATGGTAAAATCGATACTTCTCATGATCACTAGAAAATAGTAAAGTGTAGAGAGAAAATATAAAAAAAGGGTGTACCAAACGGATAACAATCCATAGATGCTAAGCAATAACAAATAAACTTGGAAAACTTCGCAAGCTGCTAGCACCAACAAAGAAAAATACCATCAACATATGCGTCAAAGTATCAACATTCAAAATCGAAATGTGTAGCAGACACATCCGAGTACCAAAATAAACTTGCACTAAATATCGATCCAAAAACAAGTATAATAACATTGTGCACAACAATGTGAGCACATGGCACGGAATATGTATCAGACATTCCTGCACCATTAACAAAGTACATGCACGAATTACAATCCATACAAGATACACAATAACAAATCACATGATGGAATGTGTAGCGGACACATCAGTGTGATACTAGAGTACCTGCACGAAATATGATTTATGTAAGAATGATATCATTTGCACATCATATACAAACTTTCACTTAACAAGTAATTGCATAAAGTGTATTTCAATTGATAATCAAGTTTTAATTAAAGGTTGAAAGCCTAACAATGTACCTTGCAAATCATTCACAAAAGGAGTTAGAATTAACAAGGCAATGTGTGCAAATATGCAATAAAACAAAGCAAAAATTGATATTTTTGTCTGGGTAACCCGTTATCATAACTGGGTAACCGGTTACCAAAATTTGAAAATTCTGGAAATTGGCTATTCACTTGGGGTAACCGGTTACCATAATTGGGTAATTGGTTACTATAAGCCAAAATATAAGGAAAACACTACTGAATTGGGTCAACTAGTTACCATAATTGGGTAACCTGTTACACTCAGGTAGAAAGCAGTTTTTTGAGATTTGGCTTATGGCTTAGGCATTTGATCAAACAGAAAATATCTACACATTAAACACATGATTTTTCATAATTCACGGTATAGATTCAAATTACATATCATTGATTAAGATCAACAATTAAACTTCATGCAACATCATCAATTAGTTTCATCAATTAAGCATTTTCATGTAAATCAACTTAATTCAATAAGTACTTAATTCAACTATCCAATTCTGAATTTACACATGATTACCAAATCAAATTTTAATTCTAGGCTTATATCTATATTCTCAATTCAAAATTCAACCTAGATTTAATTCATGCTTGATCAAAAAGTGCTTCTCCAATAATCACTTATTTCAAGAAGTACTTAATTCAAGAAAACTCACTGATAGAAGTGAAGATGAGGCTTAAATATAGAGATTGCAACGAACGGATCAACAATCAGAGAAGAATTACTTTTGATCCTGACTTTTAGATCTTAATGCAATTGTTGTTATGTTCTTGATGAAAAAAAAGTGTAGAACCTTGATTTGATCTTTGAGAGAATTGGGAGAAAAGAAATTTAGTGTTTGTGAGATTTTATCAATTATGAGAGTCTCTCTTAAAAATTGGAGTCAAAATGAATATATAGTATGGAATTATGTGAATTAATTTGGTTAATGGGCCTCAAATAACCATAATCCAAAGTGAAAATTTTCAATTCATCAGAGTTTGAAACATTTGGGTCAAATTTGCAGGGACTTTGTTGCGACTTCTGAAGTTTAAATGTGAAACCAAAATGTATCCAATGTCGAGAACGACCTCATGTCCGAAGATGGGATCAATCGGATAAACGATGAGAAAGTTATAAATTTTTGAAGTTTCGCCTCAAACAACTTTAATTCACAACTCAGAATTTTCAAGTGCGTTGCACGTACTTCGAGCCAAAAATATAAGCCTTAGAGGTAATGTTTTCTTGTGGAAATAGAAACCACAATTTATCTACAAAATATTTGAGACAATTCCACTGGAATGGGCTCGATACGATAAAAATCGACCGAGTTAAGATTTTCTGAATGTAGTGCAGATAAACATTTGCCGCAAAATTCATGTGCAAACACACTCAATATATCCATGATTTTAGAGACCTTATGAGAAGAATTAGCTTACGGCCGTGAGATATGAAAATATAGAGGACATCAAGAAAGGTTTTGGCCACCGGAATGAGTTTAAAACGAGGCACGGGCTCCGAGTTATGAATTTTTTAGTGCGTAAAAACTGCACTTTCAGCACACTTTTTTACTGTATTTCTTAGAGAAAACTCGCACATTTGGAGATCTTCTTCAAAGAAATGGCTTTCAAGCCACACATGAATTTGAGAATACGTCACTAGGGATATCTTGGCGAAAGAACACTTGAATATGATGAACCAGATTGTACTTGTGAATTTTGAATACCCGAACCGTTGCGAAACGACAGACTGGTTTTTAGCATAAAAAATCCTAATAACGTCTAATGATGAAATAAACGTCTCTTGAAATTTTCCGAGGCTCATCTGAAATACCTTGATCCCATGACCGTAGAAACAATAATATGTATGCACATGATGTTTCAATATAAGCCAAATTAAAGTCGAAATGAAGAGGGTAAATTTTAGGGTACAACAACTGCCCCTATTCAAACTTCTAAAACCTAAAGCGAGATTGGCAATGAAAGTTTTTCGAGCGATAAGGTGGAAGGAGATTGAATACAAAAATAAACTCAAAAATTTTCACTATGAATTGAGACGACGTATATCGACACAGGGTATAATCTTGATGGCCTCTTGGCATTGGACCAAAGAAACAAGTTCGTAGATGGGAGATAAAAATCAAAGACTGTGGAACTTGATCCCAAAACTCTAGTTATGACTAGAATCCTGATGCGTGGTGTTCGCAAGTATACGAAACGCGTCGTAGTAATATAAAATATTTATCGATCCCACCGAGACCAAAACGTTAATCTATCGATTTCTGTTCTTACGATGTTTATCTAAGGTAAAACAATTCAAGGGTTTATGAGTACACAGTGAAAGTAAAGTACAAAGAGATAAATTCAGATAAAAACAACAGGCTTTAATGTAATTCACACAATCTGATAATGTTCCAAATGCTTTTAAATAGAACTACTTATGGGGAAATATTTTCTATTCATGAGAAGAAATAATTTAACAGGAATTGTCGCTTTCGCGTATTCAGAACCGAGTTTATTCTTTAATCAATCCCTCTTATTATCACATATAAAAAGGCGCGCATGGCATTAAAGTAATAAACCTATTTTTAAGAAATATAGTTTCTTGACTTAATTGAAAAGTAATTTTAACTTGGAACTTCTAACCAAAAGAGGACTTGACCTTTAAACCTTAAACGCGTCCAAAAAGAGTTTTGAAATCGTTTTTCTAAAAGTGTTAAAAGATTCCTACTTAATTGAACAAAGCGCTTTCGCTTCCTTTGAACAACTAAGACTACCCAAGTTTAACTAACGGTTGGACGGCTTTCGATCTTACCCAACAAAAATAAAGTGCAGAAAACTTGTGTTAAAAACCAAAACAACCCTTAAGTATTTCTACAGACACATTATATGGAATATCACTTTAACTATGATCCTTACATTCTAACCTTTAAAATTTAGCCAAACATGGAAATGTAAACAGACATGTTAAATAAGTACAAGACAAGGAAATAAACAAAGTAAAGCGAGTGCAAGGAAATAAATAAAGTAAAGCAAGTGCGATGAAATAAATAAATTAAAGCGAGTGCGATGAAATAAATAAAGTAAAGCGAGTGTGATGAAATAAATAAAGTAAAGTGAGACTTATAAATAAGAACCTTCTCTAAATCGAAGGCATTAAATCAGGTGCAACAAGAAATAAATGCGACTGGAAATGAAAATAGAGGCAGGATTAACTTCTACCAAAGTGCTCCAAACTCGATTACAAACTCTATTAATGGTTGGATAACTCTTCGATGTGAAGGGATTATCACTTGCAAAATCTGATAGTATATGGCTTAAGTTTGTAACTAAGCTTGGATGAAAAGAAAATGAAACTAGAACCTCCTATTTATAGAAAAACAACATTCCATGGACAACATTTAACAAAGGTGGCACCCGCCGTGTGTACAAGGGTGGGAAGTTGAGGAGAACGTGGTAGTTGAAGGCAGTTGAAACCAATCCATTTCATGGCCTACCCTATGGCCGACACTATGCTAGATTCCATGAGTACAATTTGCTCAAAAAATTGATTTCTCGCTCGTTTTTCTTCATTTCTTCAAGAGGGGCTCTAGATAATCAAAATACCTGAAAACAAAACTAAAACGAGCATAATACAAGGATATGACAATAAAAAACCTAACAAACATGTGCAACATGAGTCAAATATGCAGTGTGTTTTAGTGTTATCAAATTCTCCCACACTTAAACCTTTTCTTGTCCTCAAGCAAAAATTATGTATTGCACATGAAAGAAAAACAACATCAACAAACGATTTGGGCTAAAAAGGCTTCTAAGTTCAAAACAAGATGTATTTAATAGGTACTAACTGAATGAACCAAGTTTATCGTAACAACACTTTCCACGGACGGACATAAACTTCGTTCCTATACAAACCAATCCATATCATGCCACCATACCTTGGCCTACCTTTTCATTTATTTTGAATCCTCTTTCATTCAGGTGCAATCACAATAAGCCTGTTATCCTTACATACTCATAGTAGAGTGAACGGTTAGTTACTCTGATATCAAGCATGGGGTTCTGGTACATAAGTTGGTGTAACCCCTTTTCTAGACCCAATTGCAGTTGTGGGGGATCGGATCGTAATCCGCCATACCAAGTCTAACACCAGATACCTCTGAACCAACCAATAATGGGCAAACTTTTTCTCATTATTATTTTTACAAGTTTTTACAACCTTTTTGGTTAAATGACTGTGTGAGAGTCACCTAGCCCGGTGATGCAGTTCACCTTTTCAAAAGCACAAAAAAGAAGGATCATTCACTTTTTTTCATCGGTCCCCTATGCAGAGCATGCTTAAGCCAGAGCTAACTGCTAGGATAAACTATTAAAGGACTTATTCTGGGATGATAATTAAGGCCACGACATATGGGGTATCGGGATTGATTCCTATAATCACGAAGCTTATAGTGTTAAGATGGTACTGATGTTACAAAAAGATTTCCCAAGTCACCCACATCCTACCCCTAACCTGTTTTAAAGCCAAAAATTTTCAAAACATACTGTTTTCTTTTGTCAAAGAAATTTTTGGCAAGACTAAAGAGATGGGGAAGTAAAGATACACCACATAGATGACTCGTCAAGCACGTGAATTTATTAAAATCTAACTAATAAAACAAGATAAATAAACTAGAAAGCAAAAAAAAAAACAGGTAAAAATAAAGAAAAAGAAAAGCAATAAAATATCCTCCCACACTTAAATCGAACATCGTCCTCAATGTTTCGAAATAAGATAAGGAAAGAGTAACCTGGATAAACTATGGCTGGCGACTAGTACCCTTGCCTCCCTGGTATGAATGTCTAGGATGACAGGATCTACTGCAGTGACGACCATTATCACTCTGCAACTGCCGAAAATGACCTAGTATGGAGTCTTGAGTGGCTTCCATTAAGGTAAATTGTCTCTAGAAGTAGACTCGCTGACGCTGCTGCTCAGCAGAGATGACGGCTTGGGATTCCATAATAGTCTAGATAGAGTGATTGGTCCACTGCTGTGATATACGCATGAACTCCATGTCACCGGCCTTCTGCTGATGCATAGATTAAATAAGGCCATCTCGCCGTTCTTCTCGAGCTAGATTCTCTCACCATATTTACTCAATGAAATGAAAACTAGAAGATGTACCTGCAGGAAATTCAGAAGAAGATGGTGTTGTGTGTGCAGGTGAAACATGGTGTGGAGATATATGATGATCGGGGGACTGGTTTTGCCGGTCAAATTCTTCTTCAGTCTCGTGCTCATCCCTAAAAGGAACATTAGGAGGCACTAGAACTGTAAGAGGTGGAGCATTTAAATCGTAGGTCCAGTTCCTCTCTTCTCGTACATCAGTATGCCTAGTGCATGGAAAAATAATAGATGGGATAGTTATTCCATGAACCATGAGATCAAAACCTCCCTCTCTCCTTAATTTGCATAATTTCATGTCTTTCAGAAATTTTAAGTTTATTATGCGGAGAGATAGAGGTGTCAAGATAGCTATCTCAGTGTCAAGATTCAGAGCCCTAGCAATAGACGTAATCAAACCTCCAAAAGCAATGGTCCCTATTTTCTTTAGAATAACAGTCATGTGAGAAAGCATAAAAGGAACCGAATTAATCCTCCTATTTGTGAGGCACCCATTCAAAAATAGAAGTTCTTTTTCCTTCACTTTGTTCGGATTCTTCTGGCCAAATATGGTACAAGCCAACATATAACAAAAAACTCGAATGGCCGGGTTATGGATCATTGAGGCAAGATTTCCTTCAAAAGAAGTAATTATAGAATTTGACAGTCTATGCTAGAAGGTAAATGCCTCAATCGACCAATCAGAATCAAATGGTTCTTCATAAATAGCTCCATCCCCATGAGGTATTCCTAACATATCTGCTAGTTCATCGGTGGTGTATTCATATTCAACATTAAACATTCCAAATTTCACCATACCGACTGTGCTGGCAGTGTTAGGATTTACAAGGTAGATCAAGGAACTTAAAAATTCTAGTGTCAACCTCTCAAAGGTAGGCTCTTTCCTAGAAAAAATATCATGCGAACCTAAAATATATAACATGTGAAAAATACTATGGTATAATCCTAGAGTATACAGACAGTCCTCGTCAACATACATGGTCGAGACAATGTCTCGTCCGTGCAATCTATCGAGGATCTTCTGTTTCTTTTCTCCGGATTTTCCTTCACGAAGAATGTAGCCATCATACTCCATTGCTGCTCTTTGAGGTTGAAGAAAGAAAGTGAAAATGGGTTTTGTAGAGTGGTGAATAAAATGGGTTTTAGTGGATTTTAATGGAGGATTTTGAAAATGGAATTTGTAATGGTTAGTGGGATGGTGGGTAAATGAAAAATTTATGGACTTGAGTGGGTTTTAATGGAGGCTTGAAATGGGTAAAAATGGGGGTTTAGAGGTTGAAAGAGGCAAAAATGGAGTTTTGGAGCATTCTGCCCCTAGTAATACCCAGACCCTATGGCAGGCGCCTAGGTCTAGGTGGCGGGCGCCATGTGTGTAATTAGGCTGGGACAAAAAAATTCTTATTTGTTTGGGCCTCTTACTCCTTTCATGGGTGGTGCAAATAGTATTTCTTCATGTTTTGCTTAAAGTGTTGGTATAAGCATGATATTTTTTTAGATCATAACAAATAAATATATAAAACAAATAAATAAAATGACATAAAATGCATGTATATATATATATATATATATATATATATATATATATATATATATATATATATATATATATATATATATATATATATATATATATATATATATATATATATATATATATATATATATATATATATATATATATAAGTAAATTTCCATAGTATATCGTAAACAAATAAAAGGTAAATCAAATGCGAGAATGCAAGAGCTAAATATTTATATGTCTGAAAACGGAAATAAGAAATAGTAAGGAATGCATAAAATGAGAACGACGACATTAGGGAGCTGAAGGCTCCTTGGTCTAATCATAACCTCGTGTTGCGACTAACTTACGGCGAAGATCTACGATCTCCTGATACAAGAAGTCAGCCTCTTTCACGTGAGTCAAATCGGATACCTGGTCCTGCAAGGCAAGATCAGCAACCTCTTGTCGAAGTCTGGCAATTTCCATACGAAGCTCAGCTAGTTGCGTGTACACGTCTGGGAATTATAGAGAAAGATTATTTGAAAACACTGAGGTCCTTTGTGAAGGTGATGAAGGGGTATAGTATGCCACTGGAGGAGGTCTAGGCTCATAAACTGTCTCTCTAAGACTTTCCAAAGCATAATTCCAATTAGAAGAATCATGGATACTAGTCATCATAGGATCAGGAAAAGTGAAGTAATGGATAGTCTCATTGTCGATCAAGAGCCTGAACTGGTTAGGGTTGAAGGAAACCCTCCTAATCAGTTCACGGTCTAAGCAGAAGTTAATATCCATTGTGGTATACCCGTAGTAGGAAGTCAGGTGAAGCAACTTATGGTAAGACCCAAGGCAGAAGCAATATGAGTTATTGTTCCTCCCACATGGATGATGCCTTCAAAGGACTTTGCGGTGAAGCTAAGATTATAAAGCAGAAAGTTCCCATAAGCCATAAGACGCGACTGGTTCACACAGAAAAGGAAGAAGATTTCCTCCTCACTAACATGGACATCAGCATCAGCCTTTCCAAGGAAAGTATGGGAAAGGATCATTTGGAAGTACCTGAGAGCTGGGTTATCGATAATGTGGGACAACTCGATGGAAGGATCAGGGCCTCCTCTACCTGTAATATCACTCCATAACTTCTCTATATCTCTACTCATAAAGTAACCCATAGGTAGCTCAAGAATGGCATCAGGGGTACTCTGGAAGCCTAGAAAATCACCAAACTCCTTCTGGGTAAAAGAGTACTCTGTCCCAAACAATCTAAAGATGATGCAGCCTTCCTGACCAACATATGTCTCAAAGTCAAATGAACTGAGGAATTCCAGGGTGAGGTTTATGTAGGTTATATTCAAATCAACAACATACTCATCCCACTGGAGCTGGCCACACAGAAACTTTATACTAGGCTCGAGGGCTAAAGCATCCATGCAATCTTGGTCAGGGTAACATGTAGGTGCCATGTGGCACTGAGAAAGGACCACATAATGTTGTTTTGTGTATCATATCTGAAAGTGACGTGCATGTCGTCGAAGCTTTGCATCTTGAAAAATAATGGTTAAAGAGGAATGCTATCGAGGTGGGACCTGAAAACACAAACATTGCAAAAGTTAGTCTAAATAAGTAAAACTAAAATTCAATTTAAAAATAAATAAATGCAAGGAATGAAAAGATAAACCCATGGGTTGCCTCCCATGCATCGCTTGTTTAACGTTGTTAGCTTGACGAGTAGAACTCATATATCTGAGGTAGGTACCGATGGATCGATCAGAGTATGGCTGGAGTAGTCGATGGGGATGTCACCTCCTTCATAGTGTTTTAACCTCTTCCCATTAACAGTGAATGGATTAGAAGAGCTTTTCTTGATATCAACTTCTCCGGATTTTAGGATTTTAGAAACCTCAAAAGGACCAGTCCATCTTGAATGCAACTTGCCAGAAAAAAGTCACAACCTCGAATTAAAAAGGAGAACAGGATTGCATATATTGAAGTTTTTCTTTACAATTATTTTATCATGCCAAGATTTGGTTCTTTCTTTATATATTATGGCATTTTCATAGGCAGACTGGCAGAGTTCTTCTAGTTTATGAATGTCCAGAACGCGCTTTTCACCAACAATCAAATAATCTAGGTTTAAGGTTTTAATGGCCCAATAAGCTTTGTGTTCTAGTTCAAAGGGTAAGTGACAGGAATTTCCATAGACTAATTGGTAAGGAGTTATTCCGATAGGGGTTTTAAAAGCAGTTCTATAGGCCCATAGTGCTTCTTGTAGATTTTGAGACCAATATTTTATAGAAATTGAAACGATTTTTTCTAAGATATGTTTAATCTCCCTATTAGATACTTCTACTTGACTACTAGTCTGCGGATGGTAGAGTGTTGCTACTCTATGATTAACTTCATATTTACTTAAAAGTTTGTCAAAAATCCTTGATATGAAGTGTGATCCACCATCGATTATAACAAGATGGGGTATTTCGAATCTAGGGAATATATAATTCTTAAATAGCTTTATCACCACTCGTGTGTCGTTTGTGGGTGAGGCTATAGCTTCAATCCATTTAGACACGTAGTCAACAACTACTAAGGTATACTAATTTCCTAGTGAGGATGGAAATGGCCCCATAAAGTAAATACCCCATACATCGAAAAGTTCTACTTCCTGAATGTTCCTTAAAGGCATTTCGTCACGTCTTGAGATGTTTCTAGTTTGCTCACATCTGTCACATATGACAATGTAAGCATGAACATCACGCTATATAGTAGGCCAAAAGAGGCTAGCTTGGAATATTTTAGCGTATGTCTTAGAAGTGCTTGCATGTCCTCCATAGGGCGCAAAGTGACAATGTTCTAAGATATTTATTACCTCTTCTTCTCGAACACAACGACGAAAAATACCGTCAGTACCTCTTTTGAAAAGAAGTGGATCATCCCAATAAATATTTCTTACATCATTGAAGAACTTATTTTTCTATTTATAGTTTAGGTCAGGAGGTACTATATCAATAGCTAGGTAGTTAACGAAGTCAGCGTACCAAGGTACATTGCTCACTGTTAAAGCTTCCTCGGAGTTCTTATAAGGGTTTAGGTTATCTTCTCCAATTGTGTCTATTTTAGCTATTAGTTTTTCATAGGAGAAATCATCATCTATGGGAATTAAATATGGTTTTAAGTATTCAAGCCTAGAAAGGTGATCAGCAACTACGTTTTCCGTGCCTTTCTTGTCTCGAATATCTAGATCAAAATCTTATAGTAAAATGATCCATCAAAGTAACCTAGGTTTAGCGTCCTTTTTTCTTAATAGGTAACGAATAGCTACATGATCTGTATAGACTATTATTTTAGCTCCTACCAGATAGGATCAAAATTTATCGATGGAGAAAACTACAGCTAGGATTTCCTTTTCGATTGTTGCATAATTAAGTTGGGCAGCATCTAGGGTTCTACTTGCATAGTAAATCACATGTAATTTCTTATCTTTTCTTTGACCTATAACAACTCCCAAAGCGAAATTACTAGCATCGCACATGATTTCAAAAGGTTTGGTCCAATCTGGGGGTTGCATAACAGGTGTCAAAATTAGTGCTTGTTTCAAAAGGTTAAAGACCTCAATACACTTTTCATCAAAGATAAATTCAACGTCTTTCATCAAAAGACCAGTTAGAGGTTTGGTTAATTTAGAGAATTCCTTGATAAAGCGTCGATAAAAATCGGCATGTCCAAGAAAACTCCGGACTTCCCTAATGGTCTTAGGTGGTTTTAGTTTTTCTATAACTTCTATTTTTGCTCTATCAACTTCAACACCTTTTTCAGAGACTATGTTTCCTAAAACTATACCTTCGATAACCACTAAATGACACTTCTCCCAGTTTAACACAAGGTTTACTTCTACACATCTCTCTAGATTCTTCTCAAGGTTAGCGACACAGTTCTTATTATCGGACCCGCATACCGAGAAGTCATCCATAAATACTTCCATAATCCCATCAAGATAATCTACAAAGATTGACATCATGCAATGCTAGAAAGTAGTTGGAGCATTACAGAGTCCGAATGGAATTCGTGTATAGGCAAAGGTTCCGTAAGGGCACATAAAGGTTGTTTTTTCTTGATCTTCGGGGTGAATAGGAATTTGGAAGAATCCAGAATACCCATCTAGATAACAAAAGTAAGAATTTATAGCCAGACGTTCCATGATTTGGTCTATAAATGGTAAGGGAAAATGATCCTTCCTAGTTGCCTTATTTAGCTTTCTGTAATCTATGCACATACGCCAACCTCCTTCTATCCGCTTTTCTACATGTTCTCTTTTCTCTTTTAGCTCGATTGTGATGCCTCCCTTTTTAGGTACTACATGCACACAGCTCACCCACTTACTATCAGAGATTTGATAAATTATACCTGCCTCTAGAAACTTAAGAACTTCTTTCTTAACAACATCACTCATCATATGATTTGTCCTTCTCTGATGTTCTCTATAGGGTTTTGAATCTTCCTCAAGTAAAATCCTATGCATACATACGGATGGACTTATACCTTTCAGATCAGAGATATTATATCCTAAAGTTGAGGGATATTTTCGTAAAACATCTAAGAGTTGGTTTATTTCTTCTTGGTTTAAGGTAGCACTGACTATAACTGGATGGCTCATTCCTTCATCTAGAAACTCATATCTTATATTCTTGGGTAGTTCTTTAAGTTCTAAAGTTGGGTTTTCAGGGCATAGTATAGGTTCTGGAGTAAGGGCTAAACATTAGTGAAGGTTATCATCAATGTAGGGTTCCTTCTTTTCAAATCCATCATCTCCCCTTATGAGGGTTAAAGGTAGCTTGATTGTTTCTATGGGTTCTTCTTGATCTAGTTCCCTAACGCATTCATCAATGATGTCTTTGGCATAACACGCATCTCCTATTACTAGTTCCATAAGAAATTTCGAAAGAATAAATTCTATCTTTTCATCACCTACTTCAAAAGTCAACTTTCCTCTCTTGACATCTATTATGGCTCCTGCAGTTGATAAGAACGGTCTACCTAAGAGGATTTAGATATCTTCATCTTCTTTTATGTCCATGACAACAAAATCAGTGGGGATATACAATTTGTCGATCCTAACCGGGACGTCTTCTAATATGCCGATAGGATATTTAAGAGATCTATCGGCTATTTGAAGAGACATCTCAGTAGGTTGCAATTATCCTAAGTTTAATCTCTCACAAACTGCCAGAGGCATTAAGCTCACACTAGCTCCTAAGTCTAGGAATGCTTTGTCAACCATGTGATTTCCTAAAATACAAGGTATGGAAAAGTTTCCAGGGTCTTTCTCTTTCTTAGCAAGTTTATTTTCGGAAATAGAATTGCATTCCAAGGGTTTGGGATCGTCAAACCTACGTTTGTTAGTTAGGATGTCTTTGAGGAATTTAGCATATGATGGTATCTGGGTGATGGTTTCGGTAAAAGAAATCTCTACATGGAGTTTCTCTATTATTATTATTATGAACTTTTGATATTGGTTGTTAATTTTAGTTTGCTTAAGTCTTTGCAGATATGGTATTGGTGGTTTGTATGGTGGGGGTGGTACATAAGTTTTATCTATGGCTTCTCCTCTATCTTTATCTTTCTGTTTTTCAGATTCCACTGGTTCCTCTACTTCGTCCATAGGCATAACACATTTCTGATAAGTTTTGGATTCATTCAATGCTGGGTTGATAGGTTCATTGTAAGCAGTCCCACTTTCTAAGGTAATGGCATTGGCTTATCCTCGAGGGTTTGGTTGAGGTTGTCCAGGGAATTTCCCTTCAAGCGTAGTTCGAGGGGCTTGTTCAAGAGCTACCTGAGAGATTTGGGTTTCAAGAATTTTTTTGTGGGTAACTATTGAAGAAGTTAAAAACACAAGAAGGGGGGTTGAATTTTTTAAACTTGAAATCAAATGCAGACAACACATTATTTTTATACTGGTTCGTTTGATCTCAAACTACTCCAGTCCACCCGTCAAGGTGATTTCGCCTCTCTCCAACGAGGACTTAATTCACTATATTCAACCGAATATTACAACTGCTTTAACAACTGCTAAAGCCTTCTTGAGTCTAAACCAAAGACCGGTTTCTCAAGGAAATTCTTTCTTACAGATAAATGAACAATATGTGTGTTGAATGTTTTCTACAAAAATGATATATCACAACTGTGATAATACAGAAGATAAAGTTTAGATGATACTAGATTGCTAGAGCTATAGAGTAAGCAATATGAGAGCTTTAGCAAACTGAGAGAGTGAGGATGAAGATGATTGACTTTAGGCGTGTAGCGTATTGTAGAGCATTAGCCAATTCACTTCTCACTGATTTGTTTAAATACTTCTTGGAATAGATACGTTGATGCCAATAATTCCATTTCAATGCCCATTACGTTCTTTCCATATTGAGAAGATCTTTGTCTTGGAATAAAGTCGTTGGTAATTAATCTGCCTTGAATGCAGTACCGTTGACACTTCAGAATGTTCTGCTTGATTAAGATCAGAGCATTCTTGGCTTTAGGCTTATTCTGATTGCTTCTGAGTGCTAATGACACTGATGAGATCCTGATCAGAGTCAGAGTGTGTTGAGCGCAGATTCTATTCATCAGACTTCAGCGTAAGCATATGTAAGATCTTCTGGTTGACATCTTCTGATGCTGATGTTGATATTCTGATGTTGATTCCATCAGAGTTTCCTGTAAATAAACAACATAATTTTAGGTAGCATCTATGTCATATATAAATCACATAATTCATTTAATCTTGTATTTTGTTATCATCAAAACTCTAACTGAGGCTTGTAGAATCAAACTATGTTCTAATAATCTCCCCCTTTTTGATGATGACAAAAACTAGATTTTTTTCAATTAAAATAAAATGATGAAAGTATCGGAGTTTAAGGATAAAGAGGAAACAGTATCAGAGCTAATCAGATAATGAGAAAAAGTTATCAGAGCTGAGAGGGTAAGAGATAAAAAGTATCAGAGTAAAGATGAGAAAAGCTCCCGCTGAATTGATTATTCCCTTTGATTCCTTGAGCGTCAGAACTTTATTGAACCTTTCTTTAAGCATCAGAATTTTTCTTTTATCAGAGTTCTTCAGATTCTTGTACCTGTAAGCTTTTCAGAACAGAGAACTTCAAATATTTACGAATGTTATAATGTTTGAGACTTTTGTCTCAGTAAGCCGTTATTGAAAAATATCGTTCTTTCTCCCCCTTTTTGTCAGCTATCAAAAAGCATATATAAAGAAAGTTTAAAATGATCAGAGTAAAAACACGTTTGTATTAAAACAGAAGCAATGATAGTTTAGAACAAGTAGAAATATTACAGACAAACATAAGAAAACAGGGAAAACATAAGAAAAATCTAAGAAGAAGAAGGAAGTCGTGTGAACAGCGCTTCCAACATGCTCTTTATTTGTTTGCTGGTTTCATTTTACTTGGCTACCATGCTTGCTATAGATTCAATCTTCATATCCTGCTTGTCCATCCGTTCATTCATCAGCATAAATCTGGCAGACTAAGATGTCATTCTTAATTGTCTTACAGAATAAGGTTGTGTCCACTTTCCCTCTGGTGAATTCCTTTTCTAACAGGAAGTTACTTAGTCTTTCATACCAAGCTCTGGGAGCTTGTTTCAGACCATACATTGACTTCTTTAGTTTGAAAACATATTATGGATGTTTTGAACTTTCAAAACCAAGGGGTTGGTGCACATATACTTCTTCTTCTATATAGCCATTTAAGAATGCACTCTTGACATCCATCTGATACAAAGTGATGCCTTTATTAACAACAAAAGAAATTAAGAGTCTGATAGATTCCAACCTGGTGACTGGAGGAAAGGTTTTTGTATAGTCTATCCCCTCTTGCTGACTATAACCTTGTGCTACCAATCGTTCCTTGTTTCTGACAACTTCACCTTGTTCATTCAGCTTGTTTCTGAACACCCATTTTGTTCCAATGATGTTGAATCCTTTTGGCTTAGGAACCAGATCCCATACGTCATTCCTGGTGAATTGATTCAGCTCCTCTTGCATTGCTAGAATCCAGTCATTGTCCAGAAGTGCCTCATCAATAGAGGATGGTTCAATCAGAGAGACAAGTCCCATGAGGGATTCTTCAGAGTTTCTGAAGCTGGCTCTTGTTCTGATTAGATCTTCCTTTCTTCCCAAGATTGTTTCTTCTGGGTGATCCATGCTGCTTCTGGATGGTCTTTTCTGAGGTTGATCAACAGAAGATGCTAGATTGCTTGCAGTGCCTCTTTCTGATGTTGAGGGAGTGTCTCTCTTAAGAGCTTCTGATGACTTGTCTTCAGTACCTGTGAATTCAATTTCTATACCTGCAAATACTTCATTCTTCTTTGACTTTTCAGATTCAAGCTTGTCATCAAAACAAACACTGATTGATTCTTCAACAATCTATGTTTCTGTATTGTATACTCTGTACCCTCTAGAGCGTTCAGAGTATCCTAACATAATACACTTTTGTGCTTTAGAGTCAAACTTGTTCAAATAATTTTTAGTATTTAAAATAAAGCAAGTACATCCAAATGGATGAAAATATGAAATGTTAGGCTTTCTGTTCTTCCATAATTCATATGGAGTCTTTTCCAGAATAGGTCTTATGGAGATTTTATTCTGAATGTAGCACGCTGTGTTTATTGCCTCTGCCCAGAAGATCTTAGCAACGTCAGTCTCGTTGATCATGGTTCTGGCCATTTCTTGCAATGTTCTGTTCTTTCGTTCTACAACTCCATTTTGTTGGGGAGTTCTAGGACAAGAGAAGTCATGCAGAATGCCTTTGTCATTAAAAAATGATTCAAAATCTTTGTTTTCAAACTCTCCACCATGATCACTTCTGACTTTGACGATTCTAAGATCCTTTTCATTCTGAACTTGGTTACAGAAGGTGACAAACACAGAGTGTGACTCATCCTTGTGTCTTAAGAACTTTACCCATGTCCATCTGCTATAGTCATCTACGATTACTAACCCATACTTCTTGCCACTGACTGAAGCAGTTTTAACTAGTCCAAATATGTCAATGTGCAGAAGTTCTAATGGTTTAGAGGTAGAAACAACATTTTTTGATTTGAAAGCAGGTTTTTCAAACTTGCCTTTATGACATGCTTCACACAGAGCATATGAATTGAACTTCAGGTTAGGAAGTCCTCTGACCAGATTGAGTTTGTTAATATGAGATATTCTTCTCATACTAATATGCCCCAATCTTCTGTGCCAGATCCATTGCTCGTTGTTAACAGACAAAAGACATTTTACATTCTGACTTTTCAGTTCAGAAAGTTTGATTTTGTAAATGTTGTTTCTCCTCTTTCCATTAAACAGGATAGTCCCATCTTTCTGACTAATAGCTTTACATGAATTTTGATTAAAAATTATATCATAACCGTTATCACTTAATTGACTTATGGATAACAGATTATGCATTAATCCATCTACTAATAATACATTACTGATAGAGGGAAGATTTCCATTACCTACAGTTCCAGAGCCAATAATCTTTCCCCTCTGATTGCCTCCAAAGCCTACGTGGCCTCCAGGCTTAAGTTCCAGACTTTGGAACATATGCCTTCTTCCCGTCATGTGTCGCGAGCAGCCAGAGTTCAGGTACCATGACTGGTGTTTCTGCTTTGCTGCTAAAGATACCTGCAACATGTATTATTTTATCCTTAGGTACCCATATTTTCTTGGGTCCTGATTTGTTAGTTTTACCAAAACTCTGGTTGAATTTTGGTTTGACAGAATAATTACTACTGGTATATTTGATGTCGTGTGTGTGCCCATATACAAAGTGTGATTTAAGAGGAGTTCGTTTGATAACTAAATCCATGGCATTCTTTGGTGTAGGTACCTTACCTTGGTATCCTATTCCCTTTCTGCCATTTCTGCTAACTCCATAGATCATTGAAGCCATCTTGCTTCTATCTATGCTTTTAGCAAGAAACTTCTGAAAGTTGTGATCATACTCCTTGATGATCTCATCAGCACTACTGGGAGTTTCAATAATTGTTTCCTTCTGAGAGTTTTGTAAAAGATTTTCTAATTTTGAAACCTTATTTTTCAACTCAGAATTTTCCAACGTGAGACTCTCAGTTTTATTAGAGTCAGAAGCAAGATCCCTTTTCAGGTTTGTGAACTTGACTCTAATCTGCTGATATCGTTCCAGAATCTCATTAAGGCTTTCAGCAAGTTCAGCCTTAGTAAAATTAATAGCAAAGTCAGGAAATACCTCTTCTGTGTTTGATTCAGAGTCTGATTCAGAAGCTTCACTGTCTTCTGATATGTTCGCCATGAGAGCTATGTTTGCTCTCTCATCATCTGATTCTGAGTCAGCTTCAGATGTGTCAGAGTCATCCCATGTGGCCATGAGACTTTTCTTCTTTTCCTTGCCAAATTTCTTCTAGGCTTTTCCTTCTGAAGCTTTGGACAATCACTCTTGTAGTGTCCTTGCTCGTTGCATTCATAGCAGATGATGTCCTTGTTGTTTGGCTTTCTGCTTCCTGACCAGCCTTCAGATCTTCTGTATCTAGAGGTGTGTTCTGACCTTCTGTATTTGGAGGAGGATTCGTTCTGGTTCTCAGATCTTCTTGGAGTCCTGAACTTTCTTTGCCTCTGCTTCCACAGTTGGTTCACCCTTCTAGAGAGGAGAGACAATTCATCTTCTTCTGATGAGGACCCATCAGAGCTTTCTTCAACAGCCTGCAAAACCTTAGAGTCAGATTTTCTGTTAGATTTTAGAGCTAAAGGCTTACCTTGCTTTTGAGGTTCATCAGCTTCCAGCTCTATCTCGTGACTTCTGAGGGAGCTGACAAGTTCCTCCAGAGTGATTTTGTTGAGATCTTTAGCTAGCTTCAGCGCTGTGACCATTGGCCTCCACTGTTTTGGCAAGCTTCTGATGATCTTCTTTACATGATCAGCAGTAGAATACCCTTTGTCCAGAACTTTGAGACCAGCAACCAGAATCTGAAATCTTGAGAACATTGTTTCAATGGATTCACTTTCTTCCATCTTGAATGCCTCATACTTCTGGATGAGCGCAAGAGCTTTAGTTTCTTTCACATGAAGGTTGCCTTCATGCGTCATTCTGAGAGAATCAAACATGTTCTTGGCAGTGTCTCTGTTTGAGATCTTTTCATATTCAGAGTAAGAGATAGCATTGAGAAGAATGGTTATGGCCTTGTGATGATTCTTGAAATCACGCTTTTTTTGATCAGGCATTGCTTTCCTGTCAATCTTCTGACCACTTGCATCCACAGGGTGCGTGTATCCATCTGTCACCATATCCCACAGATCAGCATCATGGGCTATAAAGAAGCTTTCAATTCTGTCTTTCCAGTAATCAAAGTTCTCTCCATCAAAGATTGGAGGCTTTCCACTGAATCTATGTCTTTCTTCGTTGTTGTCATTGTTGATGTTGTGATGAGTTCCTTCCATAGTGTTTTTCAACGCTGGATCTTGTACTGAGAACCAGGCGCTCTGATGCCAATTGAAGAAGTGAAAAACACAAGAAGGGGGGTTGAATTGTTTAAACTTGAAATTAAATGCAGACAACACGTTATTTTTATACTGGTTCGTTTGATCTCAAACTACTCCAGTCCACCCGTCAATGTGATTTCGCCTCTCTCCAACGAGGACTTAATTCACTATATTCAACCGAATATTACAACTTCTTTAACAACTACTAAAGCCTTCTTGAGTCTAAACCACAGACCAGTTTCTCAAGGAAATTCTTTCTTACAGATAAATGAACAATATGTGTGTTGAATGTTTTCTACAAAAACGATATATCACAACTGTGATAATACACAAGATAAAGTTTAGATGATACTAGATTGCTAGAGCTATAGAGTAAGCAATATGAGAGCTTTAGCAAACTGAGAGAGTGAGGATGAAGATGATTAACTTTAGGCGTGTAGCGTATTGTAAAGCATTAGCCAATTCACTTCTCACTGATTTGTTTAAATACTTCTTGGAATAGATACGTTGATGCCAATAATTCCATTTCAATGCCCATTACGTTCTTTCCATATTGAGAAGATCTTTGTCTTGGAATAAAGCTGTTGGTAATTAATCTGCCTTGAATGCATTACCGTTGACACTTCAGAATGTTCTGCTTGATTAAGATCAGAGCGTTCTTGGCTTTAGGATTATTTTGATTGCTTGAGTGCTGATGACACTGATGAGATCCTGATCAGAGTCAGAGTGTGTTGAGTGCAGATTCTATTCATCAGACTTCAGCGTAAGCATATGTAAGATCTTCTGGTTGACATCTTCTGATGCTGCTGTTGATATTCTGATGCTGATTCCATCAGAGTTTCCTGTAAATAAACAGCATAATTTTAGGTAGCATCTATGTCATATATAAATCACATAATTCATTTAATCTTGTATTTTGTTATCATCAAAACTCTAACTGAGGCTTGTAGAATCAAACTATGTTCTAACAACTATTTGGTCAACCTTGGTTCCTAATTGTGTGATTAATTTATTTACATGAATGTTTTGGTTTAGTAATTCTTTATTTTGCTGGGTTTGGGCAAAAATGAAATTTTCCATAATTTTCTCTAGGTTCGACTTTGGGGGTACAACTTGCATAGGTTGGTTTTGTCTCTGGGCTTGAAAACCTGATGGTCTTAGAGGCGCTGAATTTTGGATAGGATTATTGTTTTTATAGGAGAACTTTGGGTGATTCCTCCATCCAGGTTTGTAAGTATTTACAAATGGGTTTCCTGGGGCATGGTTGACTTGGTCTGTGCTTGTTTCATTCAACATATTATATTCGGTTGATTGGCGCCTTTTGGTTCCACATATTTCACATTTCGGGTGGATTGCTGCTACAATAGTTGGGTTTTAAGACATATGTTCAACTTTAAGGGCTAAAGCGTCCATTTTGGATTGCATAATGTCTATAGAACTTATCTCATGTGTTCCTCCTTGGGTATCTTTCTTCTCTGTCGATGCTCGTTCAGCTCCCCATTAATAATGTTTTTAGGCCATATCTTCGATGAGAGCGTAAGTTTCAAGGTAGGGTTTGTTCATCAATGCACCGCCAGCGTCGATGGTCATCTTAGTGTTATAAATGAGTCCATTATAGAAGTTATGAATGATTAACCATTATTCTAGGCCATGGTGTGGACAAGCTCTTAATAGGTCTTTATATCTCTCCCAAGCTTCAAAAAGTGATTCTCCTTGGTTTTGAGTAAATCTGGTGATCTGATTTCGAAGGACAACAGTCTTACTCGGCGGAAATATCTGGCAAGGAACACTCTCCTAAGGTCTTCCCAGGTTGTTATGGAATTGGATGGAAGGGAATCTAACCAATAACGTGCTTTATCTCTGAGGGAGAAAGGGAATAGTCTTAAACGAATTGTCCCGGGTGTAGCTCTGTTGGTTTTAAAGGTGTCAACTAATTAGATAAAAACTTTTAAATGTTGATTTGGGTTCTCTGTAGTGAGACCCGCGAATTGGTTTTGTTGTACTAATTGTAATAGAGAGGGTTTCAGTTCGAAATTGTTAGCAGGAATAGCATGGTTTAAATATACTAGAACTGGGTTCCTCGTCAGAGGGTTGAGCGAATTCCTTAAGGGGTCTTTGGTCATGTTCTTCGTCCATAGATCTCCTAACTCTTTCGAGTAAGATATGTGTGCGGGCGTAACGTTTGGGTTCCACTAAAGGATGTAATAAACTTTTGCTACTGTGAGTTCTTCGCATTTACCGGCTTAATAAAGCCTTAGTCTAGACGATGTAACAGCAGGGTATGAAATTTGATGTAATTTTTCCCCGGCAATGGTGCCAAAAATTTGATACATGGTGTTCGCAAGTATACGAAACGCGTCAGAGTAATATAAAAGATTTATTGATCCCACGGAAACTAAAATGTCAATCTATCGATTATGTTGTCACGATGTTTATCTAAGGTAAAACAATTCAGGGGTTTATGAGTACACAATGAAAGTAAAGTACAAAGATATAAATTTAGGTAAAAAAAACAGGCTTGAATGTAATTCACGCGGTATGATAGTATTCCAAATTCTTCTAAATAGAACTACTTATGGGGCAACATTTTCTACTCATGAAAATAACTAATTTAAAAGAAACTGTCGCTTTCACATATTCAGAACCAAATTTATTCTTTAATCAATCCCTCTTATTGTAACTTATAACAAGGCGCACATTGGGTTAAAGTAATAAACCTATTTTTAAGATATATTGTTTCTTGACTTAGTTGAAAAGTAATTATTACTTGGAACTTCTAACCAAAAGAGGACTAGACCTTTAAACCTGTAAACGCGTCCGGAAAGAGTTTTGAAATCGCTTTTCTAAAAGTGTTAAAAGATTCCTACTTAATTGAACAAACCGCTTTCGCTTCCTTTGAACAACTAAGACTACCCAAGTTTAACTAAAGGTTGGACGACTTTCGATCTTACCCAACAAAAATAAAGTGCAGAAAACTTGTGTTAAAAACCAAAATAGCCCTTAAGTATTTCTATAGACACATTATATTGAATATCACTTTAACTATGATCCTTACATTCTAACCTTTAAAATTTAGCCAGACATGGAAATGTAAACAAACATGTTAAATAAGTGCAATATAAGGAAATAAACAAAGTAAAGCGAGTGCAAGGAAGTAAATAAAGTAAAGCGAGTGCGATGAAATAAATAAAGTAAAGTGAGTGAAATAAAATAAATATAGTAAAGCGAGTGCGATGATATAAATAAAGTAAAGTGATGCTTGTAAATAAAAACATGCTCCAAATCGGAGGCTTTAAATCAGGTACAACTGGAAATAAATGTGGTTGGAAATGAAAATAGCGGAAGGATTAACTTTTACCAAAGTTCTCCAAACTCGATTATAGACTCTATCAATGGTGTGATAACTCTTTGATGTGAAGGGATTATCACTTGCAAAATATGACAGTATATGGCTTAAGTTTGTAACTAAGCTTGGATTAAAAGAAAAGGAAACTAGAACCTCCTATTTATAGAAAAACAACATTCCATGGAATTACCAAGGTGCCCCGAACTCCTTTTGGGCGGGACACCATTTAACAAAGGTGGCGCCTGCCATGCTCCTATGGCGCCCACCGTGTGTACTAGGGTGGAAAGTTGAGGAGAACGTGGAAATTGAAGGGAGTTGAAACCAATCCATGTCATGGCCTACCCTATGGCAGGCGCCATGCTAGATGCCATGAGTACAATTTGCTCAAAAACTTGATTTCTCGCTAGTTTTTCTTCATTTCTTCAAGGGGGGATATAGATAATCAAAATACCTGGAAACAAAACAAAAACAAGCATAACACAAGGAAATGACAATAAAAAACTTAACAAACATGTGCAATATGAGTGAAATATGCAGTGTGTTTTAGTGTTATCAACTCATTAGAATGCTAGAATGCGTCATTCTGAGACAAAGTACGCGAGTAACAACTCGACTCCATAGAATTCTAGAATACTACATTCTGAGGAAGAAAAGTAACAGCCAAAAGGTGCAAGTAATGACTAGACTTCACATAATGCTAGAACTCTGCATTATGAGAAATAAGGTAAAGACTGAAAGATGCTATTAACAACTAGACTTTACAGAATGCCAGAATACTACATTCTGAAAAAGGTAAGGACCAAAAGATGCTAGTAACGACTAGACTTCACAAAATTCCAGAATGTTGCATTCTGAGAAAGAAATAACGGCCTTACAGGGGAAGAATAGTATGACTAGACTTCGGAAAATACCAGTAACGATTAGTCTCGATCAAACTGGAACATTGCCTTTCTGAACCAAAACCCATTGGAACATTATTGAAATGCTGGGGTGACCGAGTGAAGGTACAAGTAATGACTCGACCTATGGAATAATTCAAAGAATGTGCCATACTGGGTCACAAACCAAAACCAAGAGTAACGACTCCTACTTTAAAAGGAACTAGTAATGACTAGACCTCGGCGAGTACTCCTCAGGATACCGATAACGATTGGATCAACAAAACAAGGCGTACACCTGAAAATCTCGAACCCGTTAGAAACAATAATGACTGACCCTAACCAAGGAATTACAGATATAATACGAGACAAATATTAATCAAACTCGGTAGAAGCTAGTAATGACTATATTCAACCAATATGAAATGAATGCCATAATGCTGCTCTAAAAAATCAAGTGATAAGTTGCGAACATGACCTTGGTAGGAATGGTATCTACCAACCCACAATTTTACACTAGGACGAAGCTAACAATAACAAAGAAAACGAGTAACGACTCGATAAGGGAAGACTAGTAACAACTAGACTCCTCAGAATACCAGAAAGCTATATTCTAAAAAAGATACGTGAGTAACGACTCGACATCCAAGGTGTTGATAACGAGTAGACCAAAAAAGCGTTACACCAAGACAGAACTGGATCATAACAAGTCCAACGAGTAGCGAATCAAAAAAGGACGACATCGAATAAGGAATAGAAACGTCTAGACCAAAAAAATCGAGGTACATTACGACCCACGAGAACCTACAAGGAGAAAGGGAATTCCCTTAGGTGAGAGGCAAGAAGTGGGTCGACTTACACAAAGAAAGGGGACAACCAGGGGATATCTTCTGAATCTAAGGAATCACTATGGAAACAACCAAACCATGAAATAAGAATATTGGGAAAACGAGCTTTTGAACTCGAGACCACTGGGGCAAGACAATAAATTTGGCTTATGCTTCAATGCATGTTTGAATTTCTTTTCCTTATGGAGTAATGTTCCCAAAGAAAATGGGAACACTACACTTTTGAGGATGCAATGCGATGATACATGTTTAAATGCTCCACTGGGAAACGACAAATGAAAAAAAAACACAACCCCGGGTCACTGGGGCTCTACAGGGGACAACCACCGCTGAGGAACCGGTAACCACTGGATTTACAAGGAGAAAACCGTTCAATGTCACTAGGAACAAGCATCCACTTCCACATGAATCCAATTTTCTGTCTTTCTGGATATAACAGTCCACAAGCGAGGAAGTTGTTTTCAATGATGAGACCACATTGGGGATAAAATAGACTTCGGCTTCAACCAGAATGGGGAATTAGAGAGATCTCCCTATCACGCACTAGTAAGGTCGGACACTGCCAAGGAAAAAGTCACGAGCTTCACAGGGGAATCACAGACATATTATAGGCTTTTCAAAACCATCCATACCTAAAGAAGAAAACTTCACTAAAGAACAAAGTGATTCCTTGGGAAAGTACGGAGGATTCCGAAGAGATTTCATCAATTCCAACCTTGTAGGAGAGATGCTCCCAAATTCAATGACATCACTGAAGAGAAAAGAAATCCTGAAAAATGGACCAAAAGGTACTTCACGGAGGCATAAGGTACTCACAGAGACATAAGGCACTCACACGCAATTCGCTAAAGATGCACAAATCTAAATCGGGCTTTACCAACCTTCCATTGCCGGAAAGCAAACCTTATTGGGGAAAACCTTCATTAATGAGAAGGTCCCTTTAAAAAAAGAGTGGCCTTGTCATCGTAATCATCGACATCACAGGGTATGCACAAATTCCTGCAGGTCAGAAAGTTGCATACCTCATGGATGTCAGACGATTGAGTTCGGTCTTCTGGGACCTAATGATTGCTTCACGAGGACCAATCAAGGAAAACTTCCCGAGGATAATGATTCTCAAGAGGACTCTTAGAAATATGCCAACTCTGCTAGGGAAAGTAAAGTTCCATTTTGAATTAACTGGAGGCATGATATCCTGTGTCCAACCACTCTCAATAGGTGATTCTACTGAGGGAAACGAAGGGATCTAGGCCCTGAAATCTCAGCAGGCCTTATCGTGAATTCCTAAAAGGAATACCAATCTACGGTATACTTCACTGAGGATGAGACATTTCACTGAGGATAATCAACTTACGAAATGCCTTGCTGGGGATCATAAATCGGCTCTAGTTGGCAGAAAATATAACCTCACTGGGAATACATCTACTTCAGAATATGCATAACCGAACTTGCAAGACAGAGAAACATAAAATGCTCCAGGTATGGCATGACGACTCTATTTGCCAACTGGGTATATAAATTTTCGGAGCAACATTCAAATATATCTTACCATGTGCAAGGCCTCCAATTTTTATATACAATGTTTTTCAAAAATTGGACGTCTTTAATGCAAACAAAACTGTAAAATATAAAAATAAGCTTTTGAACTAAAGACACTTTTATTGATTAAAAATAGGCATGTAAATAGGCGAGTACATTAAGATACAATTCCTAGAAAGAGGTAATTGCAAACAAAAAATTAAATTCAAACAGTAACATGTGCATGGCAATGCGACAACAGATTCCCTCCGAGTTCTAATCCTGCTATCAACCTTATAACCTCAACTATATCATCACCTTGTTTCCCGTTGAATATGATTGGACTGATTCCTACCCTTTGGAATTACCAAAAGTAGCACCAAAATCACAGATCTGACGTTGGACGTAGTCATTCTCTATAATCCCTCTTTTGCCTGGATCATCGTTTCGGGTTTTCAATCCAACGGGATACCCTTTTTTGCCTAAGCCACCCTTTTTGGTTTTCAACTTAGCAGGTGTACTTATTTTCTTTTTCAATCTTTTCCTTTTTATCCCTAGTTTTTGCCGGAACCTTTTATTTCTGTTTCTGGTTCGCCGAAATCACCCTTTTTTGCCTGAGCCAATCAACTCAGCGAGTCTTTTTAAGTGAAATATTTTTTGACTATGTCCGCGTTCATAGGGAGTGAGAAGTCTTCACCATCCATCATCGTGAGCATCATAGCACCACCAGAGAAACCCTTCTTTACGATGAGTGGTCCTTCAAAGTTGGGAGTTTGCTTGTTCCTGGGATCACCCTGAGAAAGAATTATTCTTTTCAATACGAGGTCACCGACCTTATAATACTGAGGCCGAACCCTTTTATCATATGATTTCTTCATCATTTTCTGGGACATCTGACCAGGACAAACAGCCGCAAGCCTTTTCTCGTCAATGAGGTTCAACTGATCTAGCCGATTCTGAATACACTCTTCGTCATCAAGTTCTTCCTCTCTCATAGTCCTTAACGAAGGAATCTCCACTTCCACAGGCAAAACTGCTTCCATGCCATAAACAAGTGAAAATGGGGTTTCCCCGGTCGAAGTGCGAGCATATCATGCCAATCCTTATAAGTCACTATCATCTTCTGCACAATCCTCTTAATGTTCTTATTGGCCGCTTCAACAACGCCATTCATCTTTAGTCGATACGGAGAAGAATTATAATGCTTGATTTTGAAGGACTCACAAAGCTCCTTCATCATTTTGATATTGAGATTAGATCCATTATCCGTAATGATCTTTTCAGGAACTCCATAGCGACAAATGATATTGTGCTTGATAAACCGAGTCACCACTTGCTTGGTAACATTTGCATATGACGCAACTTCGATCCACTTGGTGAAGTAATCAATAATAACCAGAATAAAACAATGACCATTGGACGCAGTCGGCTTGATATTTCCAATCATATTGATTCCCCACATGGCAAACGGCCAGAGAGAAGTCAAGACATTCAACGGTGCTAGCAGTAGATGCACTTTGTTAGCATACACCTGACACTTGTAGCAAATTCTGGCATGGTTGTAACCATCATTTTCCATGGTAGACCAATAGTAGCCATCTTGCAAGATCTTCTTGGACATAGTGTGTCCACTAAAATGCATCCTGAAGGAACCTTTGTACACTTCTTTAATAATTTTCGCCGCTTCGTTCTTATCAACACACCTCAATAACAAACCATCATGGTTTCTTCTATATAACACCCCATTGTTGAGGAAGAACGTGGCATAATACTTTCTCAAAAACTTCTTGTCATTGGCTGATGCCTCTTCTAGATACTCCAAAGTTTCAAGATGCCTCTTGACATTGTGGAACCATGGATTGCCATATGAATCCACCTCGGCTTCATAACAGAATATCGGTTCGTCCAACAGCCTAATTATGATCGAAGGCGCGTCATTAGCCCATTTTACTTTGAACATGGATGCCAAAGTGGCTAAAACATCAGCTAGATTATTCTCTTCTCTAGAGATGTGCTCGAATGTAATCTCCTCTAAGTAAGGAATCAACTTCATGACATGTTCTCGATACATGATCAAATTTTAGTGACGAGTTTCCCAATATCCGTTAACTTGACTGATAACGAGATTAGAATTCCCGAAAATTTTCAAGCGCTTGATTCACAAATTAATTGTAGGTTCAACACCGTAGATGCAAGCTTCATATTCCTCCATGTTATTGGTACAATCAAAACAAGTTCTGGCAGTGAACAGGATATGAAAACCCGTAAGAGAAGTAATAACGACTCTGACACCATTTCCCAATGCATTTGAGGCACCATCGAACACAAACATCCATTGCGGACCTGGTTCAGGTCCTTCTTCTGGGCCAGGCATGTTACAATCCCTGATATACATGATGTCCTCGTCTGTAAATTTGAATCTCATTGGTTGATAATCATCCATGGGTTGATGAGAAAGATAATCAACCAACACACTACCCTTGATGGCTTTCTGAGTAGTGTAATGGATATCATGTTCATTGAAAATCATATGCCACCTATCCACTCGGCCTGTAAGAGTTGGCTTTTCAAAAACATACTTGATAGGATCCATTTTGGATATCAAGTAGGTGGTATGCGTCAACATATATTGCCTCGGGCGCTTAGCAGCCCAAGCGAATGCATAACAAGTTTTCTCGAGCAATGTGTACCTTGACTCACATTCAGTGAACTTCTTACTCAGATAATAAATTGCTTGTTCTTTCTTTCCAGTCTCATCATGCTGACTTAGAATGCAACCCATGGAACTTTTGAGCACTGTTAGATACATGATCAATGGCTTCCCTCCACTGGAGGCATGAGGATAAGAGGTTCCTGAAGATATTTTTTTATTTTATCAATTGCCACCTGGAAATTGTCATTCAGCTTGACCATTTGATCTTTCCTCAATAATTTGAAAATAGGGTCACACGTGGCTGTAAGATGAGAGATAAATCTAGAAATGTAGTTCAATCTCCCAAGAAAGCCACATACTTCTTTTTTAGTTCTTGGTTCAGGTATTTCTTGTATTGCTTTCACTTTGGAAGGATCAACCTCTATACCTCTTTCACTTACACTAAAGCCCATCAATTTTCCAGACGTCACCCCGAAGGTGCACTTGTTGGGATTCAACCTCAACCTGAATTTCCTCAATCTTTCAAACAATTTCATAGGTGAACAAGATACCCTTCTTCTGTTTGAGATTTTACGATCATGTCATCGACATACACCTCGATCTCTTTGTGAATCATATCATGGAAAAGAGTCACCATTGCACGTTGATAGGTTGCCCCTGCATTCTTTAAACCAAAATGCATCACCTTATAACATAAAGTTCCCCACGGGGTAATGAACATAGTCTTTGCCATATCCTCTAGTGCGATCTTAATATGATTGTAACCAGAGAAACCATCCTTGAATGAAAATACTTTAGCATGAGCTGTATTATCAACTAGAATATCAATATATGGAAGCGAAAATCATCTTTCAGACTCGCTCTGTTCAAATTCCGATAATCAATGCACATTCTGACCTTGCCATCATTCTTGGGCACCGACACGATATTTGCAATCCATGGAGGATAGTAGATCACATTCAGAAACCTTGCATCAAGTTGTTTATGCACTTCCTCCTTAATCTTCTTAGACATCTCAGGATAAGTTCTTCAAAGCTTCTGTTTCACCGAAGGACATTCTTCCTTCAAAGGCATTTTATGCTCCATAATATCGGTATCTAACCCGGGAATATCTTTGTAAGAACAGGAAACGATGTTTGAATTCTTTCGGAGCATACCAATCAATCTTTTCTTTACATTGTCTTCTAACGCAACCCCTATCTTGACTTCTCTCTTGGAATCTTCATTTCCCAAGTTTACTACCTCAATTGACTCTTTATGTGGTTGAATAGCCTTTTCCTCTTGCTTTAACAATCTGGCTAACTCTTCGGGGAGTTCACAATCTTCCTCGTCTTCTTCTTTGACTTGGTTGATCGGATTATCAAAATCATAATGAGTGATAGCAAAATTGTTATCTAAGGGATCTGTTATGACAGTGCGATTAAATATGCTTGATCGATTTTATGCTTCTTTTAGACACATGATGGTAAAAATGAAAACAAAAGCATTGCCATTTTATTATATTTTTTTTTAAATATAAAAATAAAGACAGAGAGAAAAATATTTGAATGCAAAAAGACGTCATTTATTTCATGATAAAGATTGCAAATGAAAATATGGGGGCCCTACATATGATTCACTGACGCCTTGGGCATAGCACAAGAATTATTGCATGATAAGAAAATAAAAGAAAATTACTCTTTGACAAATGTTACCAGAATAGCATCCTCGGGAGTCTAGTTGTTGAGCCCAACCCCTGGCACACTTGGTCGAATCCATCTATCAATATTGTGGCGGTGAAAATCGGAGATCAAGCTATTAATTAACTTGACTCACAAAATGCAAGAGTCGCCACCGCGCTTTATTATTTCCAAGGGAAAAGGGAAAAGAGCGAAATAAAACCCTAAAACATGCAATGTAAAATAATGAAAATACAATGCATTTTTGAAAAGAGATCAAGAGTTCGGGGGTTGGTTATACAATGGGAAGGTATTAGCACCCAATGCATCTGCGGTACTCCGCATGAACCTTTTGAAATATCTGTTTTTGGTTAAAATTGTTTGTTTGATTAAAATGGTTTATTCGGTCAAAATGGGTATGGATGAGATTTTGAAGATACGACGACCTCGTGTCGAAGTTTTGACTTAAAAGGTGTGAGTTTAAAAATGGAATCTTTTGGGAGAATTATCTTAAGTTTGGAAAAATAGTAAATAAGCAAAAAAATGGATGAGGGTATTCGCACGATCGGATGAGATGCATTTGATGACGTGAAGTCAACAAAGTTAAAACATTTCCCTTGGAGTTAAAACCACAGACGGATAAATAAGCTAAGAGTATATCAAACCTTAGGTGAAAATAAATCACAAGCCGACAGCATCGTCAAAAAAACCTAATGTGAGATAATACTCCAAGCATCAGATGAAGCGCAAAGGCGGTGGATGAAGCTCACGGTGTAAGATAAGAATCCCTACATCATAAGAGATATACCGACAAAATCTAACAGCACGGGAAACTTATGTGCGTCCGTACAATTTTCAGAAGTTAGTTGGAATTAAAAATAAAATCATAATGCGATGGAAATAATATTTTCAAAACCTGAATTTATTTACAAGTAAAATATACAGTCAAAATTTTATGTACAAGTATATATTTAGAGTACCAAATATTAAATCAAAATAGTAAGGTAAAAAGGGAATAATAAAAAGTATAAATGCGCTATGCGAGAACGAACACTTAAAACAGTTCTCGGAAACCTTCACAATAAACAAACTTGTTAGTAGCATAAGCGGTACAGAAATGAAAGTGAATGAAATTGCAACAATTAAAATCCATGTTAGAAATCACAAATTAAAGAATTGAAATGAAATTGTATGAATGGACATGAATATTTACACATTTATAATATTTATTATTATTTATAATACTTACAAAAAAACCAAAACAATAAACTAAAAAATAAAGAAAGTGTAGAAATAATTAGGGGGGTTAAAAACTAGTAAACAATTAAAATCAAAATCAAAAGTTCAGCCCATATCATTGAATTTCTAAACAATTAAAATAAAATTAACAACAACTAAATTATAATTTGTGTAAAATAATCAAAACAAAATTTGAAAAGAAAAAAAAATGTTTAATAATAATTAAAAAAGTATGTTGTTGTTGTATAGTGGGAATTGATGAACGGAAAGGGAGTATATAAGCTGGAAGGTGATGTTGATGTAGTAAAAAAAAAAAAAAAAAAAAAAAAAAAGGTATGTGATTAGAAAGTGATTACTGCTACAATGTCGAGATGAAGATGGAGATTTAGCTGCCTGTTACTGAATAGTAATGGGTCTTTGAAGAACCATAGCACAATTTCATTAGTACACATTTAAATGTACCTCTTTAAATTGGTTAAAGGAAACAATAAGGTCAATTTGTTGGATAAAAAATATAAACCACTAATTCAAAATATTGATATACATTGCTGGGTGTATTTTTCAAAAACACCAACAAGGCATGCAAAATAAAACTTAGTTACCCATATTCCTTTGACAGTTCACCTGCCGTGTATTTGTCACAATTAATCAAGATAACGGCATGCCATAACAATGACTGTCTATCAAAGTTTCATATTCACAAATGCATATCATGCTTTGAAGACGATATGAATCAAACAATCGTAACACTGTCTAATAATTAAAGTCCTGATGATACCTGACATGACAGTGCCTTCACCCATGGAGTTTGGTCTACCCCCAGCCAAGCGTGTAGAAAACGAAAGTTACTAGCCAAGGTCGTTGACAGTAGCGGATGCGCACGGTTAATAGCTTCCATAAGAGAAGCTCCATCATCATTTTTAGGCTTGACGTGCAATACAATCTCCACACCAACTGACTCTCTGGCAGATTTTTTGACAGATTCAATAATAGATGCCTTCTTTTGGCTGCACAATATGTGGATCTGTGCCTTTGTGAAAACCATAATTGTTTTCGGGAACTCAAATCCAAGGAGCCACAAGAATAGAGCAGTAGATTTCAGGTATCTTAGATCTTCTGAAGGTGGAGGACATGCGACAGCAACTGCATCAGAAGAGCCCCAGATATTTGCTTTTGTGTTCATCCCAGTGATTGTAAAATGACTTCAGTATAGTTTGAAATGTAGTCAGATCAATAGCATAGGCTGAACCAGCTGCACTAGATTTTCCATTGGCAGCTTGTGCACTTCCATTTCGATGGTCTGACATGGTATGCTATTTCTGTAAAGGAGTAACACTGAGAGGCTTCAGGCGTGAATGGTGGTTGTTTCGTTATCTGCGATTTGAGAAATTTGTTGGAAGCGGCGCTTGGTTGTTGAGATGAGGAAGAACGTTTCGATTTGGGGGAATTGTGGATTGGATTTGCGTGAGGTTCAACGGAGGTTGGTGTTAATGGAAGAGGCAGTTTTGGTGTGGGTTAGTGATGGAGGGAAGAGATCGGGGAAGGTGAAAGGAATTAGGTGGTACACGTGCAAGGTTGGGATAGTGACGTATAAAGGAAATAGTATAAAGGAAATAGAAGGGGTTTACTGTGAAGGGAAGAGGAAATTGGGACGTGAAGTAAGCTAGCAGAGGGAGTTGTGAGAAAGAGAGATGGTGCTTTTGTTGTGTTTGGTTTTTTTTGTTGTTCTTCCCCCTTACAAAGAAAAAAAATGCTACTTAAATAGAAAAAAAAAGTGGGTTGTGTATTGAAGGTGATTTGTATCGATCCTCAATTTCATCCAACAGCCAATAGGAATCAAGCACAGTGTAAATAATATTTTTTGTGACCAAATAGCCCTTTAGTGACAAAAATAAAAATAAAAACTTGAAAGTATAAAAAAATAACTCAATTAAAAATGATTTTTTTGAATATTTTATGAACAAAAAATAAAGACCCAAAATGACCGAAAATGATAAAAAACGGACGAAAATTTATCCAAAAAAATAAAATGAACACATTAAAATAATCTACATGTCACAAAGATTAAAGAGAAAATATTCAAGAAGTCAAAAATCAAAAATAAAATAATAATAAAAATATCAGACTAAACAGACGTTTAAGGTTAAAAACGAGACTTCGAACTGTACCGAAAAATAAAGCGAGCATACCGTCATGATCTACGCGAAGCGCAAATTCATAAAATGATCGGTAAAAGGTGAAAACTTGAAATATTTTCTCGCTACTTTCCGCATAGTGTCGAATCGCTTTTAACAGTCTGTCTATAAAACCGAAATATTTTATTATCGACATATAAACAACTTGGAGCAGTGCAAGAAAATAGTAAACAGATAAAAATGCATGAAGTGAAATGTCAGGTATTTTTTAACTAAAAGACGATGCAAACTTTGATTTAAACTGAACTCCTGGCCAACTTAAATACGACTAATGATGCAAAATGTGATGAATGAAGATATTTACTAATGATTGTGACCAAGTGACAAAATATGGTATGAATGTGCGAATGAAAAAATTAGGGGCGAAATTAAGGGTGCAACGGTTGTGCCTTGATGAATCAGTCTTCGAGAATCCACAATCAACCGTATTTCGGGCTTGGGGGACTCAAAACCTTAATTGAGGCGCGACACCTGATACTCTTGATTCAGACCTGTCTCTGCACATGACACAAAAGAAAACATGAACATACACCTTTGTATGCGATTAGAAATTAGTGATGCATAGGCTAAAAATGTTCAAAACACTTGACAATCTTCGCATAGTCAAAGCTCGAAGGTGATACGTTAAAACCGACCGTATTTCGTGACCTTGACTTATCTTAAAAAATGAAAAAAATAAAAATGGGATCTTAGGTCAAAAATTGGGGTACAACAGCTGCCCCTATTTAAGTTTCTTCTATCTGACGAGATTGAAGGGACTTAAATATAGAATACACAATTTTTGGCCTTAAGATACCGCAATTATGTTTATGATATGATATGAATGTGATGTTTTGAATTTTATGGGGAATGACGCCATATGAGACAAACTATGCTGGAGAAACCAAGCATATTATACAGTAATCCCACAGAGGAAGAGGTTGTACCTCCACTGGGGAAACAAAGTCATAGACTTCAAATGAGAGACTCTTGAATGATTTACATCAGTGTTGAGACTGGAAAAGAAATGATTTACATCAGCACTGTGGCTGGAAAAAGAAATGATTTACATCAGTACGAAGACTGGAAAAAGAAATTATTTACATCAGTATTGAGACTGGAAAAGAAATGGTTTACATCAGTATTTAGACTGGCAAAGAATTGATTGACATCAGCAATGTGGCTGGAAAACAAAATGATTGACATCAGCACTGTGGCTGGAGATAAACATCTCTGATTTCTGAATTTTACCAAGAACGGTAACACATTTCTTCTTTAACCAAGATATCGCTTGAAAAGGATAAAATAACAAACTTCCCCACGGGACTTTTCCGAAAGGGATGCCATTTGCTGAGTAGACATTATTGTTGGGGATACACAAGCTGCTCAAATAAAGAGGCCGCCACTTGCTTCCTTTCAAAGGTGTCAATAACATACAAGCTGCTCATGAAGAGACCGCCACTTGCCGTCTTCAAAGAATATTAAAGCACACAAGCTGCTCATGAAGAGTTCGCCACTTGTTGCCAAAAACCCACAAGCTGCTCATGAAGAAGCTGCCACTTGTTGTCTTCAAAGAATATCAAAGCACACAAGCTGCTCATGAAGAGTCTGCCACTTGTTGTCAATAACCCACAAGCTGCTCATAAAGAAGCTGCCACTTGTTGTCTTCAAAGAATATCAAAGCACACAAGCTGCTCATGAAGAGTCTGCCACTTGTTGTCAATAACCCACAAGCTGCTCATGAAGAGACCGCCACTTGTCGTCTTCAAAGAATATTAAAGCACACAAGCTGCTCATGAAGAGTCCGCCACTTGTTGCCAAAAACCCACAAGCTGCTCATAAAGAAGCTGCCACTTGCCGTTTTCAAGGGAACAATAACACACAAGTTGCTCAAATAGATAAGCTGCCACTTGCTGTCTTCCAAAAATACTAACGTACAAGCTGCTCATGAAGAAGCTGCCACTTGCCGTTTTCAAAAAAAAGTGTTGATAACATACAAGTTGTCCATGAAGAGACTGCCGCTTGCTGTTTTCTTTTCAAAATTACCAATAACACACAAGTTGCTCATGAAGAGACCGCCGCTTGTTGTTTTCAAAGGTGACAATAACAAACAAGTTGCTCATGAAGAGACTGTCGCTTGCTGTTTCTTTCAAGGTATCAATAACATACAAGTTTCTCATGAAGAGACCGCCGCTTGATGTTTTTCAAGAGAAAAATAACACACAAGTTGCTCATGAAGAGACCGCTGCTTGCTATTTCCCAAAAAGATACCCATAAAATATCGTGAAGATATTGCTGGAGGTGAGAACCAATAATTTCATCGAGGATGGACAAACTGCTCATGAAGAGACCTCCATTTGTCGTAGAGAAATCAGAAATAATCAAACTGCTCAAATAAAGAGTCAGCCGCTTGTTGTCATGTCGATATTCCAGAAGAAGGTTGTGATAACACTGCTGGGGAATAAAGTTCATCTTCAATGGGGAACCATGAATAAATCCTTCTTGAGGAGACCAAGTATTTACATTGCGAAATAAATGCACTTTCCATCTAGGTTTCACAGCCTAGAGAGATCCACAGGGTATCGTTCACAAGAGACAAAGCTCAATCCAGGAATAAACTGGAGAGAAAACAGTCAAACAAGACTCCATCCAATGAGGAAACAACTCAAATGGGGATTTATCCTATCCAGAGATGGAAAAGGAAAGCTGAAGCAAGATTCTTCCACGAGAGTTAACTCAGTGGGGAATTAGAAAGGAGGCGCACTTTCTGCTTAAGTTGACATTCTATTTGGAAAGATCAAATACGCTATTTGAATAGACATATCCAAGGTATACGTACTCAAAGACATCAACAAATACAATTGTGCATGCATGATGCAAGTGTGAATGAATAAATGAATGTCATGTATATGCTGACAAAACAGACAGGGGAGATGGACAGAAAATGATAAGACATCACAATACAACTCGACACTCGGCTAATCTCAATAGGATGGTAACATTACTGGAGATAGAAAACAAAAGCCATCATTGGAGCAAAGTCCTTTTACAAGGCTTAAATATCTTTGGAGAGGAAGATATTTTCAGGTAGAAAACCCAAAGTCCAGTCTTCTATTGTCGACAATCCATTGAAAGGATAACAACACGAACAATGCTTCAGCTGGAAAAAGTCATGCTTAGCTGGAGATACTGGGAACACCACCCTCTGATAATGTGTGCAATACATATCACATATCTTGACAAATCTACATTGCCCCTGGGACCAATTTTGGATGCCCCAAGTTTACTGCTGATGGGCTGCATGTTGCACGACAATTCTTGCGAATAGCTTCACTTCTAACATGCCCCAAGCCATCTGGTTGATGAGGAGAAATCGTCTCAAGAGGATTTTACAAAAGACCTGGCATTCACCATGCTCTGGTGTCTTCAAACTCTTAGAGGAATTCATCAAATCTCGATGTGATTGCCCCGGATTGACTGTAGTTGGCACAACAACGTCTTCAAATTTTGCCCCAAAAGAGTAAACAAGTTGGGAAAGCATTAATTGGGAGAAGCAACATGTCCGTGCTTACGGTCTTCAGGTGACATGCCTATGGATATGATTTTTCTTGACGTGATCCGCCAATTACTCAACATAGTTTCAGGCCTTAAAAGAATAAGCTCATCATTGGTGCTTATGTGAGCTTCCTTTATATCAAACAAATGTTTTGCAGTTAGAAAAAGTTTACAATGAGAATGAAAATTCTAATGCAACAGTTATGTAAGTCTTGAAGATTTTGAAAGATATCGCACAAATTTTGCGAGTTAAAGCACCATTTATTTTTGTATAGGAAAAACACATGATACCAACATAACTATTTAGAACATTCATGGGAGTCAGGAACACTATCTCATTGAAGTATGCTTTCAAAATAACCTTGCTTCAATTAGGACTTTTGAAGGTTGTAACGTGGTCTGGTTCATGGTTTTTAGAAAAAAGATTTTAAGGCTCAAAATATTTGGTGCCCACCCATTCTTCATGATGTTCTCCAACCCTATGTTCAGTTAATTCAACATGAGTGTTCATCTCTCAAAAGGATTTTGTGACGGTCAAGGAAACGACGAGGCTTTTGGAGTAGAAACCACCCTCATGTCTTCGTGTTTGTAGTCACCAATTTGTTCTTTGCTGAGGACTTTTCTTTGTAGTCCTTTCTTTGCAATTTTTATTTTCCCTAATTTTTGCCTGAACTAATTTTTTTGAATTGATAGTCCAGCGGGATGCCTTAATTTTGCCTAAGTCACACGTTTTCATTTTTTTTGACTTAGCAGGCTTTTCTTTTTCTTGATTTTTGACTTTTTGAACAAAATGTGTGACATTAGCTTGTCTTTGCTTGTTGAGGGGATTGTGATTGCCTCGTTTCTTGATGAATGAGGGATAACATTGTGGTTCCACATCCTCTAGATTCATTATACATGAAGGATAGCCCTCGTAGTTTCTTTCAAAAAACATCTTCCTTATGAATTTTGAACACTCAGTCAGATTAACTAAAAACTACCCTGCCCCAGGTTAAAATTCAAGTTTTTTTCGTATAGAAAAGAAACTTCTGCTTCAAAGGCTCAAAAGGGGTTAGTAAGGGATTATCTTCCTTATATCTCCGGTGTTTAGGGATTTGAAACAATGCCTGTACATCATCAGCAAGATTTTATCCAAAAGCAAACAACCAGAGATTTTGTGTCCTTTAGATCATCATCCTCCCTTCAATCTCTGCCTAGGCAAGAGAATGGGCAACAAGTTGGTATCATAATGCCAAAAGAAATTTAAAATTTGAAAACAAATATGAGTGAAACGAATGAATTTCTTCAAGACAAACATACTCATTGTATTAAGATAATCATACAGATGCAAACAAGTTCTTACATGCAAACAATGTTTTGATAAACAAGAAAAATTACAAAAGCAGAAATAAGTTAATGATCTGGGAAGGCTTTCCATCTGGACTTGAATTACCGAAAACATCCTTCAAAACTCAAAGTGACCATCAATCGTGTTTACTCTTCGGCACATGCTTGATTTGAACTTCAAAACCAACGTTCTTGAATGACAAGATACCACTTCTGGCCAACTTCTGAACCTCAATCTTCAAAGCAAAGCAACCCTCCAAGTCATGCCCAGGAGCACCTTGATGAAAGGTACAAGTCAAATCAGCTTTGTAGTACCAATGTATCTTCTCAGGAACCTTCGATGGAGGTCAGGTCTGAACCAAATTCCTCTGCATCAGGATAGGGAACAACTCTGTATAGGTAATTGGAATTGGATCAAACTGGGTTTTCCTCTGATTAGGAACTTGCTGATTTTGTTGATGAATAGGAGAAACATGATGATTCTGACGATGATTATTTCTTCCTCTGGTTCTCTTCTTGGAAAAGTTATTATCAAACTTCTTCACACCATTAGCTGAGCTACCATCTTCATATGAACATCCCTTTCCGACATCTTCTTCTAGACGCACTCCCATATTCACCTTGTCAGGAAAGTCATTAGGTGCATTAACCAACACCTTCTCATGAGAGAATGATTTTAGAGTTTCAGTGAAGACTTTTATCATCGCTTCCTCCCTCTTAAAAGGATTGACTTGGGCGGAAACCAAAATTTCGACCAAACCAGTTAAGTGCTCCACACTAGCTTTCAAATTAGTCATCTCTCTACGAAGTTCAAAAACCTCTTGCTTGATATTCTCCATTATTCTCTTAGCGCGAGTGTTGTACTTATGAGACCAAAGGAAAAATAAGACTCGGAAAAAGACCTTTGAAAGTGAAACAAAAAAATGTAGAATAATGTATGATATGCAAAAGAGAATTTTTATTTGATTTTCAAGGAACTCAAGATATTAAGTTCTAAACATCCAAGTATGAAGATAGAAGATGAATTTTAAATTGGCTCCAAACGTTGATCAAGTTATCGTCAAGATCAATCATCCATTTTGGTGGATTAGGGTTTTCGCCCTATCAACACCCAAGATCCATTGAGCTTGACGAAACTTGTGATGTTTACAAAGAAAGACCTCTAAATTCCTTCAAAGTAAAGTGAAAAGGGTTTTATGGATGCATGAATGCATGGCTATGCAGCAACCACAATCAAGGTCACAAATAAAGTCGAAAGGTTCAACGTCACGAGCATGGAGTCAAGGTAAGGAACACCCCCAAGGTATGTACTAACGGTTTAATCACACCTGTAGAACAAGGTTCTAAGAGTTCCCGGAGTCTACATTCCTCCTTCGGATATTACCAACGTCTTGATTACTCAATAATCAGTAATATTCTCAAGAGAAACTCATCTGAGCGTAGCATCGCGTAACAATTACTTCCGGATTACTCTGTTATAATCTCCGCGCTACACCTAAAAGGCCAAGATGGGTTAGGGTTCTACGGTTCACAGCTTCTCTGGCTCCCAGGTCGAAAATAATAATGTCTTCCCGATTACTCGGTAAACAAATATTACGTTCAAAAGGGCCTTCCACTGAGTGGGGGATCTCATGCCTCCTTCTTCGGGATTACTCCCTCAAAGCTAACATGACTATACCGCCCGTCCTATTCCTAAGTGTAACTTAGTCCGGGTATAGGACTTGTCCTTTGTAAATATTATCAACACCCAAATAATCATAATATATACATATAATCAAACAATCAAATAATGATAACACAGATAAAACAAATTAGGCTTAACCCACTTAGGGATGGACCAGCAAGAGGTCAATTTGTCCCCAGCAGAGTCGCCAATTCTGTGGCGGTGAAAATCGGAGATCAAGCTATTAATTAACTTGACTCACAAAAAGCAAGAGTCGCCACCGCGCTTTATTATTTCCAAGGGAAAAGGGAAAAGAGCGAAATAAAACCCTAAAACATGCAATGTAAAATAATGAAAATACAATGCATTTTTGAAAAGAGATCAAGAGTTCGAGGGTTGGTTATACAATGGGAAGGTATTAGCACCCAATGCATCTGCGGTACTCCGCATGAACCTTTTGAAATATCTGTTTTTGGTTAAAATTGTTTGTTTGATTAAAATGGTTTATTCGGTCAAAATGGGTATGGATGAGATTTTGAAGATACGACGACCTCGTGTCGAAGTTTTGACTTAAAAGGTGTGAGTTTAAAAATGGAATCTTTTGGGAGAATTATCTTAAGTTTGGAAAAATAGTAAATAAGCAAAAAAATGGATGAGGGTATTCGCACGATCGGATGAGATGCATTTGATGACGTGAAGTCAACAAAGTTAAAACATTTCCCTTGGAGTTAAAACCACAGACGGATAAATAAGCTAAGAGTATATCAAACCTTAGGTGAAAATAAATCACAAGCCGACAGCATCGTCAAAAAAACCTAATGTGAGATAATACTCCAAGCATCAGATGAAGCGCAAAGGCGGTGGATGAAGCTCACGGTGTCAGATAAGAATCCCTACATCATAAGAGATATACCGACAAAATCTAACAGCACGGGAAACTTATGTGCGACCGTACAATTTTCAGAAGTTAGTTGGAATTAAAAATAAAATCATAATGCGATGGAAATAATATTTTCAAAACCTGAATTTATTTACAAGTAAAATATACAGTCAAAATTTTATGTACAAGTATATATTTAGAGTACCAAATATTAAATCAAAATAGTAAGGTAAAAAGGGAATAATAAAAAGTATAAATGCGCTATGCGAGAACGAACACTTAAAACAGTTCTCGGAAACCTTCACAATAAACAAACTTGTTAGTAGCATAAGCGGTACAGAAATGAAAGTGAATGAAATTGCAACAATTAAAATCCATGTTAGAAATCACAAATTAAAGAATTGAAATGAAATTGTATGAATGGACATGAATATTTACACATTTATAATATTTATTATTATTTATAATACTTACAAAAAAACCAAAACAATAAACTAAAAAATAAAGAAAGTGTAGAAATAATTAGGGGGGTTAAAAACTAGTAAACAATTAAAATCAAAATCAAAAGTTCAGCCCATATCATTGAATTTCTAAACAATTAAAATAAAATTAACAACAACTAAATTATAATTTGTGTAAAATAATCAAAACAAAATTTGAAAAGAAAAAAAAATGTTTAATAATAATTAAAAAAGTATGTTGTTGTTGTATAGTGGGAATTGATGAACGGAAAGGGAGTATATAAGCTGGAAGGTGATGTTGATGTAGTAAAAAAAAAAAAAAAAAAAAAAAAAAAGGTATGTGATTAGAAAGTGATTACTGCTACAATGTCGAGATGAAGATGGAGATTTAGCTGCCTGTTACTGAATAGTAATGGGTCTTTGAAGAACCATAGCACAATTTCATTAGTACACATTTAAATGTACCTCTTTAAATTGGTTAAAGGAAACAATAAGGTCAATTTGTTGGATAAAAAATATAAACCACTAATTCAAAATATTGATATACATTGCTGGGTGTATTTTTCAAAAACACCAACAAGGCATGCAAAATAAAACTTAGTTACCCATATTCCTTTGACAGTTCACCTGCCGTGTATTTGTCACAATTAATCAAGATAACGGCATGCCATAACAATGACTGTCTATCAAAGTTTCATATTCACAAATGCATATCATGCTTTGAAGACGATATGAATCAAACAATCGTAACACTGTCTAATAATTAAAGTCCTGATGATACCTGACATGACAGTGCCTTCACCCATGGAGTTTGGTCTACCCCCAGCCAAGCGTGTAGAAAACGAAAGTTACTAGCCAAGGTCGTTGACAGTAGCGGATGCGCACGGTTAATAGCTTCCATAAGAGAAGCTCCATCATCATTTTTAGGCTTGACGTGCAATACAATCTCCACACCAACTGACTCTCTGGCAGATTTTTTGACAGATTCAATAATAGATGCCTTCTTTTGGCTGCACAATATGTGGATCTGCGCCTTTGTGAAAACCATAATTGTTTCCGGGAACTCAAATCCAAGGAGCCACAAGAATAGAGCAGTAGATTTCAGGTATCTTAGATCTTCTGAAGGTGGAGGACATGCGACAGCAACTGCATCAGAAGAGCCCCAGATATTTGCTTTTGTGTTCATCCCAGTGATTGTAAAATGACTTCAGTATAGTTTGAAATGTAGTCAGATCAATAGCATAGGCTGAACCAGCTGCACTAGATTTTCCATTGGCAGCTTGTGCACTTCCATTTCGATGGTCTGACATGGTATGCTATTTCTGTAAAGGAGTAACACTGAGAGGCTTCAGGCATGAACGATGGTTGTTTCGTTATCTGCGATTTGAGAAATTTGTTGGAAGCGGCGCTTGGTTGTTGAGATGAGGAAGAACGTTTCGATTTGGGGGAATTGTGGATTGGATTTGCGTGAGGTTCAACGGAGGTTGGTGTTAATGGAAGAGGCAGTTTTGGTGTGGGTTAGTGATGGAGGGAAGAGATCGGGGAAGGTGAAAGGAATTAGGTGGTACACGTGCAAGGTTGGGATGGTGACGTATAAAGGAAATAGTATAAAGGAAATAGAAGGGGTTTACTGTGAAGGGAAGAGGAAATTGGGACGTGAAGTAAGCTAGCAGAGGGAGTTGTGAGAAAGAGAGATGGTGCTTTTGTTGTGTTTGGTTTTTTTTGTTGTTCTTCCCCCTTACAAAGAAAAAAATGCTACTTAAATAGAAAAAAAAAGTGGGTTGTGTATTGAAGGTGATTTGTATCGATCCTCAATTTCATCCAACAGCCAATAGGAATCAAGCACAGTGTAAATAATATTTTTTGTGACCAAATAGCCCTTTAGTGACAAAAATAAAAATAAAAACTTGAAAGTATAAAAAAATAACTCAATTAAAAATGATTTTTTTGAATATTTTATGAACAAAAAATAAAGACCCAAAATGACCGAAAATGATAAAAAACGGACGAAAATTTATCCAAAAAAATAAAATGAACACATTAAAATAATCTACATGTCACAAAGATTAAAGAGAAAATATTCAAGAAGTCAAAAATCAAAAATAAAATAATAATAAAAATATCAGACTAAACAGACGTTTAAGGTTAAAAACGAGACTTCGAACTGTACCGAAAAATAAAGCGAGCATACCGTCATGATCTACGCGAAGCGCAGATTCATAAAATGATCGGTAAAAGGTGAAAACTTGAAATATTTTCTCGCTACTTTCCGCATAGTGTCGAATCGCTTTTAACAGCCTGTCTATAAAACCGAAATATTTTATTATCGACATATAAACAACTTGGAGCAGTGCAAGAAAATAGTAAACAGATAAAAATGCATGAAGTGAAATGTCAGGTATTTTTTAACTAAAAGACGATGCAAACTTTGATTTAAACTGAACTCCTGGCCAACTTAAATACGACTAATGATGCAAAATGTGATGAATGAAGATATTTACTAATGATTGTGACCAAGTGACAAAATATGGTATGAATGTGCGAATGAAAAAATTAGGGGCGAAATTAAGGGTGCAACGGTTGTGCCTTGATGAATCAGTCTTCGAGAATCCACAATCAACCGTATTTCGGGCTTGGGGGACTCAAAACCTTAATTGAGGCGCGACACCTGATACTCTTGATTCAGACCTGTCTCTGCACATGACACAAAAGAAAACATGAACATACACCTTTGTATGCGATTAGAAATTAGTGATGCATAGGCTAAAAATGTTCAAAACACTTGACAATCTTCGCATAGTCAAAGCTCGAAGGTGATACGTTAAAACCGACCGTATTTCGTGACCTTGACTTATCTTAAAAAATGAAAAAAATAAAAATGGGATCTTAGGTCAAAAATTGGGGTACAACAAATATCACCATCACTGTCGGTGTCTTCAACAACATTGACCTACCTATTCTTAATGATACCAGCACTGTCAAACCTTATGGGAGTTGACAAACTTGGAGCTTATGAATGGAACCTTGATTACTAGGTTCAAATCCCAAACCAAACTTGTTAGACTTTGGGATAACCTCCACTAAATGGCCCCATCCTTTGGGGCTACCTACTTCAACCATAGCTTGAGCATCTTTCAAAGATGACATGGACGTTTCTAGCTTCTTCCTCTCCTCGGAACGAGGAGTCTTGATCATTTGAACAATTTCAAAGCCCTGAAAAGGTGTCTCATGCACCTCTCCCTCTATTTCGACATACTGGAAACATGACAGGTGACTCACCAGATACTCCTCTTCACCATACATAATAATGGTCTTGCCATTAATAGGATATTTGATCTTCTGATTGAGGATGGATGTCATTGCCCAAACCTTATGAATCCATGGACGACCGAGCAAACAAAAATAAGTGTGTTGAATATCCATTACGAAAAATGTAGAGGTGAAGATCTGAGGACCAATCTTGACAAGAAGATCTACCTTGCCAAACACTATGCGCCTTGACCCGTCAAATGCCTTAACCACCAGATCACTTGGACGCAACTCGATCTCCGATTACTCACGCTTCATCAAAGCAGTTTTTAGGATAACATTCAGAGAGGAACTGGTATCAACCAAGACACGGGATAAAGTATCCCCCTTGCATTCCATCAAAATATGCAATGCTTTGTTGTGATTTCTTCCTTCTGGAGGAAGATTGAAATCCGTAAGACCAAGACCGTTGCCAGTAGTTATACTCGCACACACACTTTCAAACTGGTTGACTGAGATCTCTTGTGGGACGAATTCCATATTCAACAATTTCATCAGTGCATTCCTATGTGCCTCAAAATCACGAAGTAGAGATAAGATAGAGATCTTGGATGGAGTCTGACCAAGCTGGTCAATAACCCGATAATCACTCTTCCGTATATACCTCATAATCTCTTAAACATCCCTTTTCATATCACTATCCAAGTCTTGGATCGAGAAATCGGCTACCACTTGTTGCTTACCTTTAGCTCTAGCTAAGGCATCTGCCTTATCTTGCATATTTTATGGTGAGATTACTCTCCCACTTCTAGTTACCCTTATGGTGTCAACAATCAACATCTGATTGATCTTTCCCCAAAAATTTCTCTTCTGAAGAACCACTCTCCTGTTTCACTCCTTGACAATACACATCTCCTCCATAATGCCACCCTATATCCTTATCACTTGTATAATTGATAAGACCAGGCATAGTAATTAGAAGAGGTATCGGTTTGGCCGTATCATACAGATTAGTAGGGGTAAATGAGATAGAAATCACGTCAATATCCTATGTGCTTTTCCTCCCATTGAAAATATTATAAAAACGAAGCTCACCTTCATTAATCAATTTCTGAATACCCGCTTTCAACTTGGCACAACCCTCAGATTGAAACACACAATCAAAACAATCTGAATTGCATCCTGGATAAACACCTCTCTTGAACATCTGTTCTTTGACAAAAGGCAAAGGAGTAACCACCTTATTCACATACAAAACTGTTGTACCCCAAAATTTTCCCTCCCTTTATCTTCAAGACATTCTCCTAGGGTTCTCAAATGCTCAAGGTTGCTCAAGAATTGATCAGACAAATTCTCCCCCTAAGTAGTTGACACTAGGATTTCACTTTTCTTAAGAAAGTTTGGGTTTCTAAAGCCTCAAGTGGTTTCCATGGTTTCTTATATGTCTCCAAGAATGCTCATAAGAAGTTTCATGCATTGCATCATAAGTTTGCTCAGTCAATTGCTCAGATAACTTAAAATAAACTATATTGGGTAAATAGTCAATTGTGGTTAACATACAGTCAAATTTAGATATTTTTGGTCAACATCAAGGTTTTTAAGTTATATTCATCATTTTATCAAGGGTTGATCATGATTCATCAAGAAAACTCACAAACCATCAAAAGTAAAAAGCTGCCAAATTAGGGTTTTCTTAAAGAGAAGTCAACTGAACTTTGACCAGGCATAACTTTCACATGTTTCATCAAATTTTCTTAAACCGAAGCTTATTTTTAAGGAAGTTCAATTATTTAAAACTTTGTCTCTCTAAGCTCAAGTCCAAAAAATGCTTCATTTGAGAGATATGGGCCAATACATTATAGGTCATTTCAAAAGTCAACAAAAAGACACTTTTTGTCAAGGCAACTTACATCAAGATAAATATTCAAATGCAAAAATGTTCAAAATAGAGATTGTAGACGATATTGTGAGCTTTCTGAAAAGTCCAAGATTTAAATGATAAAAATTGAGAGATTTATGACCAATGTAAGTTGGGAAATTTTGAGCAAATGCATGACGTTCAAATTGAGCAAACTTGAATTTTTGGGCTAGTGGGCTATTATTTCAAAGTCCAAACGTGATTTGCAGCTTATAGTGAACCTCAAGAATTGTTCATACACCTCCCTTTGTTTTATTATGTTAGACGATGTGACAGGTCTAGAAGGGGGGGAGGATGGGGGTTGAATAAATCCCTTTAAAATTTTTGCGCATTTTGTAAAATTGTTTTTATCAGAGAGCAACAACCCTGAATCTGATTATCTAAACTTTATGTATTGGAAAGTTCAGATATGCGAACCAACTTGATGAAAATGATGAGAATAGAATTACAATAAAAAATGAATATGATGAATCGCTTTAGCAAGTTTAACAAGGTGTAAGTTATTACCAATTTGTTGCGGAGAAGATAAAGCAAATTTGTGAGTTGTAAATACACCAAACACTTGGTGTACGTACTACACAAGGTTTGGTTATACTCAAATTGTAGTGATTATAGTGATTTGAATAAATGCTATGTGAGTTTTTAACTTTAGTTTATCACTACAGTTATCTTGTATGAATGAGAAAGTTCGTAACTCACAAATTTAAGCAGATAGAAATCAAATGTAGAAAACTAAAATGGACACGGTATTTGTGAAGGCAGTTCACCCTGTCCTCCTCGCGTGGGCTACTCTTCCCCCAATTCTAGAATCTAGAATTAGGATATGAAATTAATTTTACAAAGTTTCTAAGAGAAGATACAATCACCATAATTCAAAATCACTTGATGAATCTTATATGTTGCACTCCTATTTCCTTGATTCCAGATGAATGAAGTATGCCAAATCTTGAACAAACACTCCTTCTATTTTGAATGATTTTGTACTCAAGAAAATTTAGCCCCAAATCCTTCTTCACAATCCTCCAGTTACCACTACCCGATTGAACATTCCACGGTCTTCCAATCCCTTAGCTCGGCTGAATTCAATGAAGCAAAGATTTGTGATAAAAAACCCCAATTTTGGAGGACAAAACCCCGATGGTTATATTCAAGAAAAAACTCACAAAGATCTCCACCCAAATCTAAAATTTCACTTTAAATTCGAACGTTATCAACACAGACCCAAGAACATAATCAATAAAAATGATTATGTGTAGTTGTTGATAGTTGATGAGAGGTTGAAGATGAAGAGAACTCTTGTGTATATCTTTCACTTTTTCTTGTTATTTTCTAAAACATAGGCCAAAACTATATTTATAAGTCATTCCCATATTGTAACAGCATAGCAGTAAAATAAGACAATTCAACGATGCGTTGACTCATGCAGGGCATACAGAAGGCGTGCACCTTCCCGAGCGAGAGAAAATTGAAGTTCCTTCGGTTATGCGCCGACTCATTGTTTTGATGCGCCGACTCATGTTTTCCCAGAACTATGCATTGACGCATAGAGAAGGCGTGCGCCTTCCCGAGCGAGAGAGGTTGAAATTCCTTCAGTCATGCGCCGACTCATTCCCTGATGCGCCGACTCATGTTCTCCTAGAACCATGTATCGATGCATAGAGGAGGCGTGCGCCTTCTCGGACGTTTCCAAGTCAAAAACTTCTTCTCATGAGCCGACCTAAGGATCCATGAGCCAGCTCATGCAGTCTGTTTTGAGATAAATGCTTGTTTTTGATGTTTCTCACTTGCACCTGTTTGAAGCAAGACATATTTGCACAGATAGGTTTTTGACAATCATTGGGACTTAGTTCTTTAACTTTTGGCCTCACATACTCCCCCTTTTTGATGATGGCAAAAACCGCAAATATGAATCGTCTTGCAAACCATCCAATTATCCCCCCTGAGATATTGCATATTTCTGCTGTGGTTGTATTCCTTTCCTTCTCCCCCTTTAACAACATCAAAAAGAAACAAGGACATGAATTAAGAGAACTTAAAAACATAGAGTGACCAATATTTTGCAACTTTGCAAAAATAACACAAACTAACATACACACAATATGAAGCAAGTGCAAACAAAAATAGAAGCAATAACCAATAATGTAAAATAATACGATGTTCATTATTACAAACCCAAAATAAAACACAGAGTAGTATGGGAAGTAAAGTAGTTTAATACAAAACCAAGATAACATAAGCATAATAAACAAGAAATAAAGTTCTAAGCATTGACTAATGTTGTTGTTCCTCATTGCCTTGTGGTTTGTTTGTTGGAAAACGAGCCATGAAAGCCGACTGAAAGTTTGCCAGGTTTGAGTTTTGTGTTACCATCATTTCATGAAGAGTGTTATATCGGTGGTCTTAGAGGCTAGCATAATCATTGAACTGAGTGTTTTGAAGGTTGACTATTCCAGCAAGATTGTTAATTCATTCAGTTTCTAATTCTATGTCTTCATGATGGTGGACGTGCATTTCCTCAAGTTTGCGCATCACTTCTTCATAAGATCTATGAGGCTTATGGTCATCATTGTCATTGTCGATTTCTTCCTCCTCTTAAGCACTTTCTAGATTCTCAGTATCAACTTCATTGCCCTCAGCATCTTCCATTTCATCATCTTGACTAACATCTTCATTTTGAACCATTACCGAGTTAGACTTCACAAAGTACTTGTACTTGCCAATCTGGGGATTCCATTGATGACCCATAAGTGCGAGAGTTTTGGAGGTAAAATTTGAATCCGGAATAATAGGTGTAAATGAAATACTGGTAAGATCAAGGTTTGCTTGACTAAGAATTCCATGAATGAATGATGAATACCCCAAGGCAGATCCTCTAAGGGAATCCCTTAATGCAAATAATCGGCTAGTGATGTAATACGGACAATTTATCTTAATTTTGTTTAGAATTGCCCAAATTAACATAACCTCAGGTTGATCAATACGGGACAACCCACTCTTTTTGGGATGAATTATCCTTGACACAATCCATTGCATAATTCGAGCCAGAGGAACCAATTGACCTATTGTGACAGTTATTGGAAGAGCAATACTTTGCACAAAATTCTCAGTATATGGTCGTTTTAAGATGGAGTTCAAGGCATGTTTGTAGTTATAGTCTGCAGGAAGCTTAGTGTCGGTGATTTTAACAGTATCAGAGTCAACAGAGAACTACTCAAAAGTTTTCCAAATTTCATCATCTACTTTGACAACCTTATCAGCGATTCTGTATAAAAATTGGTGATTAGATAATTTACCTTGCATACCCGCATAGAATACCTTGACGAGTACCTCGTTGTAGTCTCCATCCAACTCAAGGAATGGAAACACCTTTTGATGGTCCAACAATTCCACCACATCTGAGATATGCAGACATTTGAGAGTGTTACGGAAGGCACATAATTGCCTAACCAACCTTCTTCTAGCAAACTTTTCATCATATTTTTCAGTGAGATCGGAAGGAAGAAGTGATAGAGGAGTAGCCTGGGTTTGATTTGAAGAGCTACCTCTGATACTCCTTTTCTTTGTTGCCCTAGAAGCCATGGATGAAGGTTTGGAGAGATTTGGAGTTGAAGTGACACAGTGGGTTTTTAGGGTTTTGAGATTTTGAGTGGGAGGCCAGATGAATTTCTAGTAAGAGGGAATAACAACACAGTAAATGGATACATGCAATTTGAGCCACACAATATAAACTAGGTTATGATGGTCTTCCAAACCGCTACGCGTCGACCTATGTAGGGATGCGTCGATGCATTCTAGTAAGATATGCGTAAATGAGTTTCTTAATCAGGCGTGCACCGACCGATCAAAATTTTTGGTCGGCTCATGTATGCAAAGTTTTGAAATTTCTTGTATTTCATGGCATGTAGGTTTTGTAGACATTAATTGAACATAGTAAATAAGTATGCATGCACAGAAGCAATAATACACAAAGCATTTAATCATTTCATAGCACCAACATTTAAGCAAAATAATTACTAATGAGAAAGAGTAGGAAGGATATTACCGAACGTATTTGAATGACACGATGCCCTCACATGTCGCCAACCCAAGATGATATCCACGAACCATAGAGACACAAGGATAAATAAAGGGAATGCAACTCATTTGAGTTGCAATCTATCTGAAATATCAAGGACACCGAGTTCCCTATAGATATGAAAGAATGGTTCGGTCGCAAGTGGTTTTGTAAAAATATCGGCAAGTTGATTTTTGCTATCAACGTGCTCAAACACGACTTCACCTTTCTCTACATGATCCCTAAGGAAGTGGTTCCTAATTTCAATATGTTTAGCGCGCGAGTGTAGAACTGGATTTTTGGTTAGATTGATGGCACTTGTGTTATCACAAAATATTGGAATATGATTAAGTTTTAAATCATAGTCGAGTAATTGTTGTTTGAGCCACAAAATTTGAGCATAACAATTATCGGCTACAACATATTCCGCCTCGTTCGTTGATAAAGCAACTGAAACTTGCTTTTTGCTATGCCAACTAACTAAGGAGTTTGAAAAAAAATTACAAGTGCCATTTGTGATTTTCCTATCCAATTTGCAACCTACAAAGTAGGAGTCGGAATCGGAATAGCCAACCAAGGAATAATCACTACCCTTGGAGAACCAAAGTCCATACTTAGGAGTACAACAAAGATACCTAAGTATATATTTTACAGCTTTTAGATGACTCTCCTTAGGACAAGATTGATATCTAGAACACATTCAAACACTAAACATAATGTCAGGACGAGAAGCGGTAAGATAAAGAAGAGATCTGATCATACCTCTATACCTTTTTACATCAACCGGCTTACCACGTTCATCCTGTTCTAGGCTAATCGCGATAGGCATTGGAGTGTCAATAACTTTTGAGTTTTCCATATCGAAGCGCTTGAGCAAATCGTAGCAATACTTCGTTTGGCTAACAAAAGTTCCTTCCTCGAGTTATTTGATTTGAAGACCTAGGAATTAGTTTAACTCCCCCATCATGCTCATCTCAAATTCACCCTGCATCACTTTAGAAAATTCTTTGACCAAGGTGATGTTAGTAGACCCAAAAATGATATTATCAAGATAAATTTCACTAAGCTGGAGTGATTTCCTTGGTGCTTAATGAAGAGGGTTGTATCAACCTTCCCTCTAGAGAATCCCTTTTCTAGTAAGAACTTGCTAAGTCGGTCATATCAAGCCCTAGGGGCTTGCTTGAGACCGTATAAAGCACGTTTAAGTTTATAAACATGTTTAGGAAACTCGTGATTTGCAAATCCGGGGGGTTGAGATACATATACTTCTTCATTAATATAACCATTTAGGAATGCAACCTTAACATCCATTTGAAATAACTTAAAGTTTTGTGAGCATGCATAAGCTAATAACAAGCGTATAGCCTCGAGTTAGGCAACCGGAGCATAATTTTCCTCATAGTCGATGCCTTCCTCTTGGTTATACCCTTGAGCAATAAGACACGCCTTGTTGCGAATTATGATTCCGTTTTCGTTAAGTTTGTTCCTAAATACCCATTTAGTACCAATTATTCGATGGTCTCGCGGAGGGGGGACAAGGTCCCAAACCTCATTTCTCTTGAATTGGTTTAATTCTTCTTGCATTACCAAAAACCAATGTTCATCGAATAAAGATTCTCTAGGGTTTTTAGGCTCAATTTGAGAGACGAATGCGAAATGATAACAAAAGTTACTTATCTTAGACCGTGTAGTTACTCCCTTTGATATGTCTCTAAGAATGTTGTCAATAGGCTGATCCTTGGTTTCTTTCCACTCCAAAGGAGGAGTTATTTCATTTGTTGGTTGAGTGTCTTCTTCTTCTTCTTTGCTAGACACATGATCCATCTCCCCTTTTTCTTTCTCAGGAATGGGCTCATTACTCTTTTCATCTTGATCATTAAGTATCATTTCCGAAGAAGCACCTGCACCATTAAAAGAAATACCCTTTTCGACCATTTTTGGACAGGATTCATCAAAGGAAACATGTACAGATTCTTCCACAATTTGTAACCTTTTATTAGATATCCTATATGCTTTGCTAGATTGAGAGAATCCGAGAAAGATACCTTCATCGGCTTTTGAGTCAAATTTGCCAAGATTTTCTTTACCATTATTTAATATAAAACATTTACAACCAAAGACATGGAGATGAGAAATATTTTGTTTTCTACCTTTCAAAAGTTCATACGGTGTTTTGTTGAGCATAGGACGTATCAAGATCCTATTTAGCACATAGCAAGCCGTATTGATGGCATCGGCCCAAAAGTATTTTGGAAGACCATGTTCATTGATCATAGTTCTCCCAAGTTCTTCTAGAACACAATTTTTAAGCTCAACAACTCCATTTTGTTGAGGTGTTCTAGGAGAAAAAAATTATGATCAATGCCATTTCTTTCACAATATTCATCAAAAAAAATGATTTTTGAATTCGCCTATATGGTCACTTCGGATGGTAACAATTTTTGTATTCAACTTGTTTTGAGATAATTTGGAAAAAATTTCAAAAGCATAGAAAGTTTCACATTTGTTTATTAAGAATATCATCCAACAAAATCTAGAGTATTCATCGACTATAACGAAGCCATAATAATTTCCACCTAGACTTTTAATTCTAGATGGTCCAAATAGGTCCATATGGAGGAGTTCAAGTGGTTTTGTTGTAGAGATGACATTTTTAGATTTAAAAGAGACTCATGTTTGTTTACCCATTTTACAAGCATCACATAGATGATCTTTTGAAATTTTGATTTTGGGTAAGCCAAAGCCACGAGTCTTCACTCATGGTGACTAAGCATTTAGCACCTGTTAGGGACACATCATTCAAGTCAAGCATATATACATTGTTTACCCTCAAGCCCTTAAACACATCCTCTTTCTTATCGTTATGTTCGATTATGCATTCATCCTTTAGAAAAGAAATTTTATAACCTTTGTCGCATAATTGACTAATGGTAATGAGATTGTGTTTAAGGCCTTCAACTAATAGGACCTCTGAGATAGTGGTGGATGAGGGATTACCTACACTACCTTTACCGAGTATTTCTCCCTTGTTGTTATCACCATAAGTAACAAAACCTTTTTTCTTTGCCACAAAGTCAAAGAATAGCGAAATGTCACCTGTCATGTGTCTTGAGAAACCACTATCGAGAAACCATCTTCTCTCGAAAGGCTCAAGACATTCCACCTGAAATATCAAACATGGGAGATAGGTATCCAACATTCATTGGGTCCTTGTGTGTGAGTTGAACATTTGTTTCCTTAGGGGAACCATTGATATATGCCTTTAGGTACTAAGAGTCTCCTAAATTGACATTTACTAATGGTATGTCCGTTCTTGCAACAATATAGGCAAGACATATCTAAGTGAGATCTACTCTTGCTATCTTGATCCCTTACTTCATAGGTATATTTTTGATATGGATTAATCATGCTTTTTCTGAAGTTTGAGCGATCGATAGAAAATGTAATCTTAGGTTGTAAAGCTTTGTCTAGTTTGGCTTTGAGAGTTATAACTTTTTTCCAAACATGACAAGTTTCACATCCATGCCAATTAAACCAAAAGTCTCTCTTCTTTTTCACATTTTCCTTCAATATTTTCTATCATAGATGCTTTAAGAGCTTCTAATTCCTTTTCGGAATTGGAAAACTTTTGTTCTAGATATAAAAAGATTTTCATGTTTGAGGCTAAGCGTTTGAAAGCTTCCTTTTCCTCTTGATGTAAAATATTGAAGGAATTTAACAATTCTAAATAAGACATTTTATCAACATGATCATACTTAGCATGACTTACATTCTTTTTCTTATGATGATGATCCATTAGACAAAGGTTGACTATTTCTTCTTCATCACTTGAGAAACCTTTACTTGAGGAATCACTATCACTCTCCCAAGCAATGTATGCTCTTCTAGCTTTGGTTGGTTTCTTTTGATTTTTGGCCTTGGCTTTGTCTTTCTTCAAATAGAGGCAATCCGGCTTGTAATGGTCAGGCTTGCCACAATGGTAGCATAATCCTCGTGACTTAGGCTTCTTACTTTCATCTTGCTTTCTTGGTTGAAAGTGGCGTCTATAATTGATGAGATTCTTATCCGAATGCTGAATTTTGTTTTTCTGGAGAAATCTATTAAATTTTCTTACGAACAGACCCATATCCTCATTCGGACTCTCATCATCATCACTTGATTCACTTTCACACGAAATTGAGGTGGATGACTTGGAGCTTGAAGCCTTTAGTGCTATAGACTTCTTTTCCAAGTCCCTTGACTTTTCCATCTTTTCTTTCTTTTCATGTTTTCCAAGGCTCATAAGCTCTTGCTCATGTTCTTGAAGCTTACCCCATAGTGTTGTGAGATCCAAAGTATTTAGATCATTGGCTTCCTTAATTGCCGTAACTTTAGGTTTCCATTCCTTACTAAGACATCTCAAAATGTTGTTAGTGGCAACAGAATTGGCAATTACATGACCTAGTGTATGCAAGCGGTTCATTATATGAGAAAATATCTTTTGCATGTCGGTGATGGTTTCACCTTGCTCCATGCGAAAGAGATCAAAATCTTGCGTCAAAGTATTGATTCTAGCCAATTTTACATCATTTGTGCCCTCATGTGTGACTTGCAAAGCGTCCCACATTTCCTTAGCCGTAGCACAATTTGAGACTCGAAAATACTCATCAACTCCTAGAGATGCTATGAGCATGTTTCGAGCTTTCCAGTCATAGGCATAATTTTTCTCATCTTTTTCATCCCATTGTGCTCCGGTTTAGGAACGGTTATCTGGGTAACATTTTGCGTAGTTATTGCAACTGACCCATCTTGGATAACCTTCCATATTTTCCTATCAACAGACGTGATATGGACACGCATACAATCTTTCCAATAGTTATATTTTCACCTATGAAAACGGGTGCTCTATTGTACGCCCCTTTTAGATCACAATCCATTTCTAGAAGTTGTATGTGAAGCACAGGATAAACCAGTGCTCTGATACCACTTGTTAGACGATGTGACGGATCTAGAAGGGGGGGGGGGAGGGTTGAATAGATCCCTTTAAAAATTTTGCGCGTTTTGTAAAATTGTTTTTATCAGAGAGCAACAACCCTGAATCTGATCGTATAAACTTTACATATTGGAAAGATCAGATATGTGAACCAACTTGATGAAAATGATAAGAATATAATCACAATCAAAAATGAATATGATGAATCGGTTTAGCAAGTTTAACAAGGTGTAAGTTATTACCAATTTGTTGCGGAGAAGATAAAGCAAATTTATGAGTTGTAAATACATCAAACACTTGGTGTACGTACTATACAAGGTTTGGTTATACTCAAATTGTAGTGATTATAGAGATTTGAATGAATGCTATGTGAGTTTTAAATTTTAGTTTATCACTACATTTATCTTGTATGAATGAGAAAGTTGATAACTCACAAATTTAAGTAGATAGAAATCAAATGCAGAAAACTAAAATGGACACGGTATTTGTTAAGGCAGTTCACCCTGTCGTCCTCGCGTGGGCTACTCTGCCCCTAATTCTAGAATCTAGAATTAGGATATGAAATTAATTTTGCAAAGTTTGTAAGAGAAGATACAATCACCACAATTCAAAATCACTTGATGAATCTTATATGTCGCACTCCTCTTCCCTTGATTCCAGATGAATCAAGTATGCCAAATATTAAACAAATACTCCTTCTACTTTGAATGATTTTGTACTCAAGTAAATTTGGCCCCAAATCCTTCTTCACAATCCTCCGGTTACCGCTACCCGGTTGAACACTCCACGGTCTTCCAATCCCTTAGCTCGGCTGAATTCAATGAAGCAAAGATTTGTGATAAAAACCTCAAATTTTTTAGGAAAAAACCCCAATGGTTTTATTCAAGAAAAATCCACAAAGATCTCTACCCAAATCTGAAATTGCAATTTCAATTCGAACGTTATCAACACAGACCCAAGAACTTGATCAACAAAAATGATTGTGTGTAGTTGTTGATAATTGATGAGAGGTTGAAGATAAAGAGAACTCTTGTGTATATCTTTCACTTTTTCTTGTTATTTTCTAAAACATAGGCCAAAACTATATTTATAAGTCATTCCCATAGTGTAACAGCATAGCAGTGAAATAAGACAATTTAGCGATGCATCGACTCATGTAGGGCATACAGAAGGCGTGCGCCTTCCCAAGCGAGAGAGAAATTGAAGTTCCTTCAGTTATGAGCCAACTCATTGTTTTGATGCACCGACTCGTGTTTTCCCAGAATTATGCGTCGACGCATAGAGAAGGCGTGCGCCTTCCCGAGAGAGAGGGGTTGAAATTCCTTTAGTTATGCACCGACTCATTCCCTGATGCACAGACTCATGTTCTCCCAGAACCATGTGTCGATGCATAGAGGAGGTGTGCGCCTTCCCGGAAGTTTCCAAGTCAAAAACTTCTTCTCATGAGCCGACCTAAAGATCCATGAGCTGGCTCATGCAGTATGTTTTGAGATAAATGCTTGTTTTTGATGTTTCTCACTTGCACCGGTTTGAAGCAAGACATATTTGCACATATAGGTTTTTGACAATCATTAAAACTTAGTTCTTTCCCTTTTGTCCTCACATATTATATTTTTTTTATTTTTATTATTTTAAAAGTCAAAATAAATAAAATAAGACAAGGATTTTGCATACAAGTCCAAGCCCATGTTTGGCTGACCTAATTCTTTATTATATATTCTTCCTCATTCAGACAAAAAAACCACGGGAGCCTTGTGCTAGAAACAACTTTCAAAAAATCACAAAAATCATTCAAACTAGGTCAACTTGAAATCATAGCTTGCAGCCGTTTCCAAGATATTCTAACCTGTTCATTCACTTCTAAGAATCCTACAGAGTAAGCATGGATAAAACCTGATGATCCAAAGCTCCCAAAACCCGCACGCATACATCTCTGTTTCATATTTTTTGCAAAATTTATATCTTTATTTCCTTCATGTTTCATTGCAAACTAACTATATCAATGTGTTTCTGAGATATGTTTGTACAGGTTTGGATCATCGTAAGGGTCCTATGCAATCGGAAGCACGAATTTCCATATTTGGTCCGATCTATGATATTTTAATCGAATCTCATAACCTAGCGTGATTTTTCCAAAAATACCACTCCCATTGAATTCGTGGGGTTGGATTTAGGGGGGTAGGGTCCCCCTGGATCTATAATATGTGTTATTTTGTTGGAACTAAAAAGAAGGTCACCGGAGAAGACGATCGGGGCTAGGGCTCCGACGTCTCTCCGGTCCAGGCGTTTTGTTTATGTTATGCTTATTTTGATTCGCTGATAACATTGAATGTATCACCACCCCAATGGTTAAAACGTGTGCGCTGAGGCATTGGTGTCTCGGGTCACGTGCTTGATCCCCAATTTTTTTAACTTTTTTTCATATTTTTCGTATTTCAGCGATTACATGCAACACTTCCATTCTCCTCAACAATGCGCCTTCAGCTTCGCAGTCATTAGATCTGATATGACACTTCCAGATTCGTGCACTCACGATGCACCTCCTCTGGCTGAATGCACTGGATCTCCTAGGCCTCTCCTTATTGGGCCTAACATATTTCCATTTGCACCCCCAAATTGCTTCAAATCAGGCCCAATTGTTTATCTCTTTTATATTTTTCTTCTTTTCTTTTAATTATTTGTTTTTTTATTTTAATCAAACTAAAATATTAATTTAAGTTAATTATTTAGGTTTAGTTTTAATAACTTTTTTATTTAATTAACTAATTAATTTTCTAATTAAAATTAATTAGATTTTTTATGGTTTTTTAATTAAAATTAATTATTACTAAAATTAATTAATTTTTCTTAGGTTTTTTTAATAAATTCATCACAAACCATTTTTTCATAAAAATACCAAAAAAAAAACTTTTCTTTTCTATTTTTTTATATATTTTTAGATCAACTATGTGAACGTAATTTTTTTATTATTTCTTGCATTTCTTTTCATTATTATTGTAACCATTTCCTGGGATTTAATAGTAATTAGGATTTATATTCTAATATTTTTTTCAACTTTTGTAACTCTCCCAAAGTGATGTAATAGGTTTAGGTTTATTTTCCGCTTTTACTTTCTATACATTTACTGCTTTTCTATTTTTGATATATTACTGTTAGTAATTAGGTCTTGCATGGAAAGACTAAACACAAATGGTAGCTAACCCTAATTTCAAAGATAAGCATAACTAAAAACAAATCACTCACACACTTGCACCTCTAGGGTAATTCTCCTTGTTGCCTCTGAAAAAACAGTCACGTCTCTCGAAAGTGGGGACGCTTTAGAAAAGTCCCTCGAAAACAAAGATCATAGTCCCTCGATGACCCTTTCGACGTTGCCTTTGGTAAATGATCTAGTCCCTTACGAAAATTGCTAAAGCATCCTTACCAGTTGCCTTCCATGACTGTACAATGACCCACGTCTGTTCCTTTACATCCAACAATAGGGCTTCCTATTAACTAATGGTAGGATAGCACTATCTAAAGGAGGAGGAGGAAAAGTATAATAAAGACCTTTCGTAGGTAGACCGTTGTTAATCACTTGCTCACAAATATTTATAAACAAAATATTTCTCACGTCACACTTCCAAAACAACATTTTCAAAACACTTTGTATGCATTCTTGGGGACTGATACAAGAATCATTAGAAATTTCGCCTTACATTGGCATTTTCAAAAATATTTTCAAATCACACACTCAAAAAAGCAAATTTTCAAAAGTGAGCTGATTAAGAGCCCGTAGATAACTACAGATGAAAAGGGTGCTAACACATTCCATTTTCATAACCTACCCCCTGAACTCAAAATCTTCAAGGTCTTTCCTGTTCTTTTCACCATTTCCTTATTGGATAAAAGAAAAGTCGGTGGCGAATCTTGCTATCTGTATATTTGTGATAAAATGCAAAAATAAGTCAATTCTCCCACTATATTATAGAACTGGCGACTCTGCTGGGAAAAACTAAAAAGAGGGGTTACCTTAGAGTTAGATCACTTAAAATTGCTTGCTTTATCTGCTTTATCTTTATTGGGTTTCCCGGGTTTATTTGTTGCAAAGATCTTATACCTGGATCTAGGGGCAACTTAGGTAAGTAGCTATAGATCATTGAAACTGTACGGCGTAGACCAATATGGTTAAAGTGATGGCTACGTTAGTGGGACACTTTGGTTTATGTTGGTGTCCCTTGAGTCAGTCGAGGAGAATACCAGGATTTCGCGTGGTGTATAAGCACTAGCTGACCTTTAGAACCTTAATTGACACAATTTAGCCATTAGAAGGTAGTAAGATGGTCGGCTTTGGTGAATTACAAAGTTGGTTGATACTCGATGCTACACTCATTGAGATTCGACTCTCGGGATATTTCGGTGGCAAGTTAGTTGCATTGCCGAAACAAAGCCTGTGAGAAAGATCGGTGATATGAGACTCCTATAACCCAATTACTATTCTTAGGACGAGTTGATCCAACTAAAATTCAAGAGGGTATTTACCTACGAACCCCATGCAAGCCTTAAACCTAAGGCTCTGGTGTGCTTTGTTTGTGTTTGTTATCTATTCAAACATGACATCATAACATCATGACATCATATGATATCATTTTCACTGATCATTTCAAGGATCTCAAGGGCCTGTGATGCAGGTTTATCATGAAACAGACGTCTAGCAAGGGTAAAGAGGATTTACTTTCCTCTAACTAGATGGCGTCAAAGGCCAAAGTATGTTATCTTAATTCAAAGGCTAGGACCCACTTGACACGGTGAGCTTGATTCTCGTAAAAGGATGTCCAACAATGCAAAGTTCTTCAGTTAAAGCTGTAGCCAGACTCAACTTCTAACAATTCCTTTTGTTTACCCCACGAGATCCTTGAAAACATTTCATCCACATATCATTCATGTCATTATATAACAGGTATTTCCCAAGAAAGGATTTCGCATCTTCTTGCTGTTTATTTCAATAAAAGATGGATCTCGAACAAACTGTGAAAGACCTTCAAGCTCAAAATGCCTAATTCCAAGAGACGCTCCTGAACTTAGCCAAGGGGAAGCAAGAACTAATGGTGCTCATTGCCAAGAAGAAAAAGACTAGGAAACTGGTTGGTATCCTTAACACGGGGAAAAGATTCAAAGGTCCCACCAAACAGGTTCAAGCTTCTGACACCCCATTAGATGAAGATGACAATCAAGAGGAAGACGGTAAAAGTATCAAAGCTAGGGGGGAAGCAACCTTTGTTGTGGTAAAATTCCTGATGAAGAAGACTACTATAATGAATAGTATCCTCCCGCTGACGAGAGACACAAACAACTGGAAGATCGTCTGAATCCCATGGAAATACAGAAAGTTCTCGGGATGGATTTTGAAGAGCCGGGTCTTATCTCGGGGGTTGTTATCCCCCATAAATTCAAGGTCCCTACTTTTTCCAAATATGATGGTGTTTCCTGTCCTAAGCTGCATCTGAGGTCTTACGTCTAAAAGATCCAACCCCGTACTGTTTAAAAGAAGTTATGCATTCACTTATTTCAAGAAAGTTTATCTGGGAGACAACTTGAATGGTTATATCAGCTAGAAGGAACCAATATACGTACTTGGGAAGACCTGGATGCTACTTTTTATAAGTAGTATCAATATAATGCTGACCTTGCACCAACCCGTGTGCAATTACAAAGTATGACTCTGGGCTCGAATGAAGGTTTTAAAGAGTACGCCCATAAATTGATGGATCTAGCTGGGAGAGTGAAACCTCCTCTGTCTGATAGGGAGCTGGTTGATATGTTTGTGGGCACTTTGCAGGGCCTTTCTTTAATCATCTGATAAGAAGTTCTTCATCTAGTTTTACCGAGTTGATATTAACAGGGGAAGGTGTCGAAGGTGGGATTCGAAGTGGAAAAATTCAAGTGGTTGCGTCTTTGAGTATTATAAAGAAGACGCTCAATAGTAAAAGAAAACCAATTTCGTGTATGGCCAGAAGGGTCGTACTAGAGTTAATCACAATCCATCTATAGGAGCTGTGTTAATTTCTAGTCCTACACCTATTTAACAACATCAGAAAAACAATCAGCGTAGGTCAGACGCACTGAGAAGACAGTTTACCAAGATTAACATGTCGTTATCTTAGGCATTACAATAATTATTGAAGGCGTAGTTAATAACGTTAAGGGATCCTCCTCAGAATCCCAACACCTCTTCTCCCTGTTATAATCCAAATGTGAAATGTGCTTACCATTCCAATAGCCATGAGCATGACACCAATAGCTGTTGGGCTTTGAAGAATAAAATTCAGGACATGATTGACAACAAAGAAATTGAGTTTGATCCTCCCGAGACCCCCGATGTAATTACTGCACCAATTCCTAAGCACGAGAAAGGAATTAGTGTTATTGATGATGTTTTGTATGTCTCTGTTGTAAGTGAATTGGTTACTCCCCTCCCAATTATCAAGAAGCATCTATTACATGCCGATTTATTTCTGAGTTGTATTGAAAGATGTTACTGATGCGCAACCCAACCCAATGGCTGCAAGTTGCGGGAAGAAGGTATTCAGCGTCTAATGGACAATCACATAATTCTGATTGAGAATATTATGTCTGTTGAGAATTTGTTGCAAGACTTGGAGCTAGAAGAGGTATCTGTAATATTCAGCACTCCTATCAGGATCACTTCCAAGGGTTCTTTAAGGATCACTCCCAAATCCAATGTTTCTCCTCTAATCATCACTGCACCCCGACATATTCCATGTTCTTCAAATAAAACTATCTCTTGGAACTATGGAGCTGACGTCTACTACCATGGCATCAAACAAGACATATCAACTACTAAGAATGAAGGTACTGAAGCTACTGATCCAAACATTGACAATATTGCTGGGACCAGTAAGGTTACTAGAAGAAGAAAGGTTTTCTCTCCGAAAATCTCTCCGAAGACTGTCGCCACACCATTTTTAGTTACTGCTACTGAGTCAACTGCTGAGACTCAGGGCAAAGAACAAATAACAGAGCCTGCCCAGACGGAGGCGCCTAAAGAAGTTACCATTGATGATACCTCTAGGAAAGAGTTGGAGGAGGTATTCAAGATTATCTAAAAAAGTGATTACAATATCGTTGAACAGTTGGGACAGACTCCCTCTAAAATCTCCATGTTATCCCCGTTAATGTGTTCTGAAGCCCATGCACGGGCTTTAGTAAAGTTCTTAAAATATGCTCATGTGCCACAAGAGATTTCCACCGATCAATTTGGAAGTTATGTTTCTAGCCTAACCACTGAGAATGGGCTAGGTTTTTCTAATGCTAATTTGACTCCTGAGGGAAGAAACCACAACAAGGCCCTGTAAGTATCTATCGAATATAGAGGCACTACTTTAGCTCATGTGCTAGTTGATATTGGTTCCTCACTAAATGTTCTACCAAAGGGTGATCTCGATAGGCTTGATTATGAAGGGGTGGTGTTAAAACCCAGTGATATTATAGTCCGAGCCTTTGACGGTTCAAAGAGGATGGTACACGGAGAAGTGGATCTTCCGTTTAAGGTAGGTACGCAAGTTTTTTAATCTACCTTCTATGTGATGGATATCCGGCCAGCTTATTCTTGTTTACTCGAACGCCCTTGGATTCATGGGGCATGTGTTATTACCTCAACCCTACATCAAAAGTTGAAATATCCTGTGAAAGGAAAGTTCATTACTGTTTGTGGTGAAGAGGAGTATATGGTGAGTCACTTAAATTCATTCAGGTATGTTGAGATGGAAGGCAAATTCATTGAAACTCTCTGCCAGACTTTTGAAGTTATCCCTTCTACTGCTATCGAAGATCTTTATGATATTCCTAAGGTTACCAGGGTTCAACCCAGAATGTCTTCTTTGAAGGATGCTAGAGTTGTAGTAGAAGAAGGTGGTTCCACTACTTGGGGTCAGCTTCCGGACATTCTATATAAATCTGACAAATTTGGTTTGGGTTTTACTGTAGAGGCTTAGAGGGCTGTTCGTCGTGCGCATGTTGGAAGACCACCATTCTGCGTCAACAACAATGGAGTCAATGCTATAGAAGATGTTGACAGTGATTATGACCTCGACAGTTGGATCTTTCCTACCGTCGGCAATGGACTAAGCAACTGGAAGACCGAAGACCTGATCTCAATCTCCTTTAGTCAGGAGTAATTACTATTTTCTATTTCTTTCAAAGTTTTGGCTATGTAACTTTTAAAAATAATAACTTTAAGCCTTGTGCCATACCCGGGGCTCTTTGTCTTTCTTTTATTTTTATCACTTTTAAAATAGTTATGTGTTCTTACACACACACCCACAATAAATTGGAGATCCATGTCCACTATGGATCCCATTGATAACAATTATACTATTGTCTCTTATGACTTCGAAAATCCAATCTACCAAGCCGAGGACGAAGGAGATGAAGATTGTGAAATATCTGGAGATCTTGCCAGACTGTTAGTGCAAGATGAAAAGGCTATACAACTGCATGAAGATCTAGTCGAGGTTGTAAACTTGGATAATGAAGTAGACAGGAAAGAAGTCAAGATAGGGGTCAACCTAGAGGACAATATCAAGAAAAAATTAATCCAGATGTTGCACGAATATGTTGAGATATTTGCTTGGTCATACGAGTACATGTCGGGGCTTGATACTGATATTGTGGTTCACCATCTGCTGATGAAAGAGGGTTGTTCTCCAATAAAACAAATAGTTCGTCGCATGTATCCTGAGATGTCATCAAAGATCAAGGATGAGTTTATGAAACAATTCAACACAGGTTTCTTAGAAATTACATCATATCCTCAGTGGGTTACAAATGTGGTTCCGGTACCAAAGAAAGACGACAAGGTACATATGTGTGTAGATTATAGGGATCTGAACAGGGCGAGCCCTAAAGATGACTTCCCACTTCCATATATTGATGTTCTGGTTGAAAATACCGCTCAACACAAGGTATTCTCCTTCATGGACACTTTCTAGGGTTATAATCAGATCAAGATGGCACTTGAAGACATGGAAAATACTACTTTTGTTACACACTGGGGCACTTTCTGTTATAAGGTTATGCCTTTCGGTTTGAAGAACGTTTATGCAACATATCAGCGTGCTATGGTAACTTTGTTCCATGACATGATCCATCACGAGATAGAGGTTTATGTTGATGACATGATTGCCAGATCCCTGACTGAAGAAGAACATATTGACCATTTACACAAGCTGTTTGAGAGATTGGAGAAGTACAAGCAGAGGTTTCGTTGTTAGTAGTAAAGGTATTGAAGTTGATCCTACCAAAGTCAAAGCTATTCAAGAAATACCATCTCCCTGTACTGAGAAGGAAGTCAGAGGTTTCTTGGGACGACTAAATTACATTGCTCAATTTATTTCTCATTTGACCGCTACATGTGAGCCAATCTTCAAGTTACTAAAGAAAGATCAGTTAGTTAAGTGGAACGATGATTTACAGACAGCTTTTGACAAGATCAAGGAGTACCTCCAAGAACCTCCAGTTGTGATGCCACCAGTTGAAGTAAGACCTCTGATAATGTACCTAACAGTGTTGGAGAATTCAATGCGGTATGTACTGGGCCAGTATGACGAGTCTGGTTGAAAAGAGCATGCAATATACTACCTTAGCAAAAAGTTTACCGACTTTGAAATAAGATATTCACTAATCGAGAAAATTGTTGCGCTTTGGCATAGGCTGCTCGCTGACTAAGATAGTATATGATGACCCATACTAACTTGTTGATCTATAAAATGGATCCCATCAAGTACATATTCGAGAAGCCCGCCCTCTCCAGAAGAATAACCCGATGACAAATGGTCTTAACAGAATGTGACAATTAGTACACCACTCGGAAGACAATCAAAGAAAGTCTACTGACATATCATTTGGCTCATCAAGCCATAGACGACTATCAGTCTATGAATTTCGAGTTGCCAAACGAGAATATTATGCTAGTCACAGATTGTGAAGAATATGGACCATATGGAGGACCTGATCCAGGATCCCAATGGACTATGGTTTTCGGTGCATCTTCCAATGCACTTGGCAATAGAACCAGTGTTGTAATTATATCTCCCAAGGGTTACCATACACCCTTCACCACCAGACTTTGTTTTGACTGTGCCAACAACATGGTCGAATACGAAGCATGCATCATGGGTATCAAAGCTGCTATTGACCTGAGAATCAAGTTCTTAAATGCATATAGGGACTCAGCCTTAGTGATCAGTCAGATTAAGGGAGAATGGGATACAAAGAACCCGAATCTCATCCCTTATCGGGAGCATGTATTGACACTAATTTCATACTTTGAGGAAATCACTTTTGAGCATATCCCACGAGAAGAGAATCAGTTGGCAGACGCATTGGCAACCATGTCTTCTATGTTCAAAGTCATATGGGACAATGAGGCTCTTCGAGTTACTACTGAGAGGCTGGATGAACCAACACATTACTACTAGGTCGATACTTGAGGAGTAGAGGAAAAGCCTTGGTTTCAGGAAGTAAAGAGACACCTAGAGGCTTAGGAGTACCCTGAGGGTGCATCTATCAATGACAATAAATTCCTATGGAGGTTATCTGCTAAGTTCTTCCTGAGCAACATAATTCTATACAGGCGCAATCACAATTCAACTTTGCTTCATTGTGTAGACAAGAAGGAAGCAGAGAAAATTATGGAAGATGTGCATGAAGGTATCTTTGTTACTCATTCTAGTGGACATACTATGGCTAAGAAGATTTTGAGGGCGGGTTACTATTGGTCAACTATGGAAACGAATTGCTATCACCACTCGAGAACTTGTCACAAATGCCAAATTTGTGCTGACAAAGTACATGTTCCACTGGTCCCTATGAATGTCTTGACTTCTCCTTGGCCATTTGCAATGTGGGGCATTGATATGATTGGAGAGATTAAGCCTACCGCTTCTAATGGACATCGTTTCATCCTTATCGCCATTGATAAATTCACGGAGTGGGTTGAAGCATCCTTGTTTGCCTCTTTTACCAATAATATGGTGGCTCGTTTCATTAATCATAACCTTATCTATCGGTATGGCACCCCCTAAAGGATTATCACCGACAATGGTACCAATCTCAACAATACTATGATCACGGAACTCTGGATGCAGTTTAAGATCAAACACCATAACTCTTCTTCGTATTGATCGAAGATGAATGGCGTAGTGGAAGCCGCCAATAAGAATATTAAGAAGATTATATAGAAGATGATGGTGACATATAAAGATTGGCATGAGATGTTACCATTTACTCTTCATGGCTATCACACTTCAGTACAAACATCAACTAGGGCAGCCCCGTTCTCTCTAGTCTACGTTATGGAAGTGATTCTACTTGTCGAAGTCTAGATTCCTTCTCTAAGGATTATGAAGGGCGTAGATTTAGATGAAGACGAATGAGTTCATACTAGGATAGACCAGATAACTTTGGTCAACGAGAAAAGGCTGGTGGTTGTTTGTCATAGGTAGATGTATCAGATGCGTATGATCAAAGCCTTCAACAAGAAAGTCAAGTATCGGGTATATTAGGTCGGTGACTTGTTTATAAAGCGCGTCATCCTACCACAAGGTGACCCCAGGGGAAAATGGACTCCCGCCTACGAAGGGCCATTTGTAATAAAGAAGATATTTTATAGTGGTACTATGATACTTACCACCATGGACGGTGAAGACTTTACGCACCCTGTGAACGCGAACATAGTCAAAAATACTACGCATGAATATGACCCACTAGGTTGACTGGCCTAGGCAAAAATAAGGGCATCCCGGCGAACCAAAAGGGTTCGGGAAAAAATTAGGGATATATATATATATATATATATATATATATATATATATATATATATATATATATATATATATATATATATATATATATATATATATATATATACACACATATATAAAGATTATACACCCGGCAAGTCGAAAACCTGAAAAGGCGGTGTCATACCCAAATTTTTTACTTAAGATCCCACCTTCATTTTTCATTTTCATAAAGCATCAAGGTCATGAGATACAGTGGTTTTTAATTTGCTCACCTTGGAGCATTGCTTATGCGGAGATTACCAATTGTTGTGAATATTTAATTTTATGCATCACTAACTGCTAATCCCATACAAAGGTGTATGTTTGTGTTTCTTTGATTTCATGTGCAAAGACAGGTCTAAATCAAGAGCGTCAGGTGTTGCGCCTCAATTAGGATTTTCAATCCCTCAGGTGTTCAAGTATGGTGAATCACCGATTCTTAGAGGCTACTTCATCAAAGCTTGGCCTATAATCTCAAAAGCACAATCAATTTTTCATCATCACTGGTTCACATATACATCAATATGTCTTGGAATGCAAGGAAGGATCAAGTTCGCAGGTTGATTCAAAGCACTTTGACCAAAAGTCAACATTCACAGGTTCAAGTTTAAACAATCATAACTTTTTCATTATTCAATATTTATGATTGGTTCTTTTTTCGTATAACTCTCCTTGACATCATCTCTAACTCCTCTTTACCAGTCAATATCTAATTATGTGCGGAGGATCATCAAAAGTTTGAATACTTTAGAGGTCATTATGTTGAATTTGACCTAATCTCAAAATAGTTGTGTCCGTCTTCCACGGATCATAACTTCCTCGATTTTTAATATTTTTGAGGCAGTTCTTTTTGCATGTTATCACAATTGATGTCATCTACAAGTGTTCGTCAAGAATCAAAGTCAAGTTGTGCTTAGAAAGACGTGGAACTTTTTGAAACATCATTGTTCATTGTTTTTATTTAGAATGTGCTTAACTTCTAAATTCAATTCATGCCATAATTGTTTTCCCAAAGATGTTCATTCTTATGTTTAGATCATCATGATACAAGATGTTTGTTTTGCGGATTCTTTGATGGCTTGTTACATATTTCAAGTCATTTGTGTTCGAGCATTAACGAATATTAGATCACAATGGAAGTTTGATCGAGGTTCTTAAGGTATTATTTGTTCATTTGGGGTACCATTGACTTGTATTGTAAGTCACAGTGAATTGAAGATGTTACTTAAAGTTTTAGCAAAGAATATTTGAGGATTCGATCAAATGATGTCTTTGATTTCAATTCTATTCGAGTTCGAAAATATTCTTAAAGTGAGTTTCACCAAAAGTTCACCAATTCTACAAGGACCATTTCTAAGTAAATGTTCTTATTCAATTCAAGAAAGTGATACAAACTTCAAGATACAAAGTCATCAATTCTATAAGAACCATTCAAGAACTTTCAAAATCTCAAGTCATGTTGACCATTATTATTCAAGCTTAAGGTTTCAAGTTTAAATTGGTATTCAATATAAATTACAAGAAAATGTATCTTAAACCTACAAAGTTATTGAATACTCTTAAGCCTTATTTCATGTTACTTTTTGCAGTCCAAAATTCCGCTTTAAAACCAGTCCCAAAATGGTGCGAAAATCCTGCACAATGGACTAACTCCTTGTTGTCCAAAAACTGCTGCAAGGTGCCAATTTCAGCCTTGCTATACCAGTCAACACTAGTCCAATTTTGTTGTCCATAACCTGCAAAATCAGCCATGCACCAAGCTGCTACAACATGCCAAAAATCTGCATCAAAAGCAGTCCATAAATATCCAAAAAATACATCAAAATAGGTGAAACATAACTTGGATCCGAAAAGAAAAGATCAACATACCACAAGTGTTCAAACTGTCAAATACTTCCCTCTAAAAAATTCACCCTTATTCACTATAAGAAACAGCTCGTTATACACACAAGGGGGAAAACCGAAACATGGGCATAAAAATCAGTAGAAAAAACACACACAAAGGAAACTCAAAAAAGATGACCCATACCTTATAATTTCCCTGCACTTTTATCTGCAATTTCAAACTCTTTTCATCTTCCCCTTCACACATCCTCGAGTTCTGACCACTCCACTGAAACATAAAAAAATCATACAAAAAACCTTCTTTAAGAATATCTGAAAGAAGGAGATATTACAACCATCTTGCTCAAAGTCATTTCAAAAAAAGAAGAACGGATAAAGGAGCAGTTTATTATCTCTAGTTTTCTATTTCATCTTTGTGTCAACCTTGAGGTAAGTCACTCTGCCTCTGCCTTGTATCCTTGCATTTTTATTCCTCGTGTTATTTAAGGCCTTGTTACTCTGATGTTTGTTTGTTCTGCTTGTGTTGTATCATCATGTATACGATTAAGTCTCAAAAAAAAAATATACTTAGATATATATATTAAAACCCTAAATAGGTGAATATATGATATATTGTCTTTCTTACCATGTTCGAAATCCGAGAAAATATCGATACAGTTAAGTAAAGCAATCATACGTCGTATTTTCTTTAGATTGTTGTGGAGACCGGATCAAATTTCCTTATCTTCTCATTGTTTTAAACTCATTTTAGCTTTTGGATGAATGTTCGCACTTTCGTGATGTATAAATGGAATATGCTTCGATTTTTGTTTTGTTCATAGATCTCATGATCACTTGCTAACTTCCTACACAAACATTTTGGTTCAGTTTAGAAACTTGGGTTTTATAAAAAAAACATGACTCAAGAACGTTGTCTTACCATTTATGTATATGTGGATGACCCTAAAATAATCATGAAAGCGTTCATACATTATATTCATATACGTGAGATTGTTGTTGAGACCGAAGTTGGGAAAGAGCATGCCATTTCCTTCCAATTTATTGTGATGCTTCATCTTTATTGAATGTCTAACTATGTTATGATTCGCGAATGCTTCGATTTCTAGTAGATAAGAATTTTGGGACTAGAGTTCAGAAGGGGATTGTTTCAGTTCTTTGATTTTCGGGGGCATTTCGGTTAAAATTGGTTAAATATTCTTGCTTAGAACCAGAGATCGTGACGGGTTTATGTCTTGGGTTTCCCGATTGTTGAAGGTATTGGAGATTCAATATATGTCTTTTGGTTCAGTGACGGTTAGAGAAGAAGAAGGGGTCTGTTATGATCAAAAGAGGCACAATTTATCATATTTTAGGGTTTGTGCAACCCAGTCTGCCAAAGAGGGAGTTTCGGATCTTGGTCGGACCTGTCCAACCTAGGATCTATTCTTTTTGGATTTGTTTTATTCTTGGGCTTTGCACACCCTGCTTCAAGCGCATTCCCCTCGCCTGGTGACTGTCCAGACGCCCTTTAGTGGGCCTGTTCTCATTCCTAAATTTCATTTACAGCCCAGGATTTTATTTACTTAGTTAGCTAGTTTTATTTTAGTTTTTTTTATTTAATTAATTTGTGTTATCTTATTAGAATATTTTAGATTATTTATTTATTGGTTATTTTGTCTATCTAAAGAATACAAAAAAATAAAGTTTTTTATAGTTAATTTGGTATATGTAAATTTTATTAGAATTAATTCAGGTTGTCTACTTTTCATAATAAAAACCATAAAATATTGAAATTTAATTTTTGAATAAATTGTTCACTTGATCCATGACCCCTTATGATATCTCAATTCAATTCTAATCTTTGATTTAGTTGAATTTGATATTATACATTAGGCTCTTCTACCAAACATGATAACATCTAAAGACCTTAATTTGTGACCCCTTAATACCTTAATCTGTGAAGTTTGCATTTTCTTGCTAAAGACCTTAATGTTTGTGACCATGAATGTAGATATTTATCTTGTATTGTTATGTACTAGTGTATGTGTTAAAATCCAAGGGAAAAGATTGTCTCATTGACTTCAAGTCATTGTATGTGTCTTTTGCATGCTCATATGTTTTGCTTGTCTATTTTGATTGTCCTCTTCAGTTAAATCCCAAAATCTTAAATTTCAAACTTACACCTCTTTCATAAAAACTTTGACATTAGGTCATTGCATTTTCAAAACTCTTTCCTTTAATAAAACATTTCAAAACACTTAAGCATATCATAATCTTTTCATAAAACAATAAAAAACATTTCTCTTCTCATCCCCACACTCATTTATCAAGCAAACATATTTTAACCAAAAAACTGATTATTTCAAAAGGTTCATATAGGATAATATAGATGCATATGATGATAATACCTTCCCTTTGTATAACCAGCCCCATAACTTTCGATTTCTTTCAAATGTATTGTATTTTTCTTTACTTTTAGTATTGAATTTACTTTGCATATTTACAGGTTTTATTTTGCACTTTTCCCTTTTCCCTTGGAAATAATAAAGCACAGTTGCGACTCTTGTGTATTTACGAGTCAAATTAATCAATAGCTTGATCTCTAATTTTCACGGCTACAGAATTGGCGACTCTGCTGTGGAAAGAAAATCTCTAAGTGGGTTAAACCTAATTTGTTATATCTGTTTTTGTAATTATTTCTTGTTTGCTTATATGTGTTATTTTGTGGTTTCTTTGGGTGTTGATTACAAAGGACAAGTCCTATACCCGGACTAAGTACACTTAAGATCGGACGTGCAGTATAGTCATGTTAACTTTGAGGGAGTAAGCCTAAAAAAGGAGGCATGAGATCCCCCACTCAATGGAGGCCCCTTTGACTGTAGTATTTGTGTACCAAGTAATTGGGAAGACATCGCTGCTTTCGACCTCGGAGCTAGAGAAGCTGAGAGTCGTAGAACCCTTAACCCATCTTGGTTTTTAGATGTAGTACAGAGACTATGAAATAGTAATCTGGAAGTAGTTATCACGCAATGCTGCACTCAGACGAGTTTTTCCTGTGAATATTACTAATTACCGAGTAATTGGGACATTGGTAATATCCGATGGAAAGATGTAGACTCTGGGAACCTCTTAGAACCTTGTTCGGAAGGTGGTAAACTATTAGTCCATACCTTGTGGGTAGTATCTTTGACTTCATGCTCGTGAACCTATGAACTCCCCCATGTTTGTAATCTTGTGTGTGAGTTGCATCATGCATTCATGCACCCATGAGCATTGTTTTAACCAAATTTTCAAAGAACTTAAGACTTCTTCTTGCAAATATCACAAGTTTTGTAATTCTCGATTTTTGAAAGAGTACTCATAAGTACAGCGTCAAGAGTCCCGATTCAGAAGAATTGGGAAAGCCTTAACCCTTGGTATATATTCCTTGGGATTTCAAGTTCTCCTAGCTAGCTTAAAGATGGATTTTCTCCACGCCCTCGATCCAATTCCTCAAACCTTTGTATCGCTGATTTATTTTCCCAATTATCAATAAAGTAGAAGAGAAGAGTGCAAGAGGATTTATTTTCCTTTAGCATTCCAAATTCAAACTCAATAAGATTTTACAACACGGTGTTGGATCTTAATTGGATGTAGTTCATTTGGACCTGAGGATTTATCATTTCTCTTTCTTCTGTATAGGATTAGTGAAGTTTTGTACTTCCAATGTAATCCTTTCAATATTAATGAAATGAGTTTTTTCGGTTGTCCCAATTGTGTTTTCTAATTTATGTTTTCAATTCATTTATATTGTTCCAAAGTTCTTCGAAAACATGGCTTTAAAAATTTTACACAATCATTTTCATTGCATAACATGCATCATTATTACTCCTGTCTTGATTTAGAGAGTTCCCTAGAGCCTTATCCTCTACTCTTCATCTTTAGAAATCAAGTTATCGCGTTAGTGCAACACCTATGATAAGAGAAGATGGAAAACCTTGAACAAGAGAATCATGAGTTGCGCGAAGAAGTTACTTCTTTGAGAGATGGTATGGGTAATTTTACTGCTTTAGTGGAATTGCTGGTGGTTGCTCAGAATCAGCCACCACCTCCTCCCCCGTCTCCTCATGCTACTCAGCCACAACAACCAATTAATATTTCCGAAGTTCCATCAGTTCCCACCTCCTTTACTCCAGTTACTACTGCTCCATATCGTATTCCTCATGGTTTCCCCTGGGGAATATCATAAGGTTATATGTCGGAAGGTTACAACCCTGTTTCTCAAGTTTCTCCGTTTGTTCAACCCGCTGCTTTTTTTGCACCTCCTATGGTGAATGCAGTCTCTGTTATTAGTGAAAAGTTTTATCATGGGACTCTTCCACCAAGTACAAGTTTAGGCTTCTATGACCGAATGGATGACTTTCAAGATCAGTTTGACAAAATTCAAAAAGAGATAAGGGCCCTCAGAGGGAAAGAGTTTTTTGGACAAAATACCAATGATATCTACTTGGTTCTAAATGTAAAAGTGCCAACAAATTTTAAAGTACCGAAAGTTGAGAAATACAAGGGCAATACTTGTTCTAATGCTCATTTATTGATGTATATGAGAAGAATGTCCACTCACATTGATGATCAATGTCTGTTAATCCATTTGTTCCAAGAAAGTCTAACTGGTGCTGCATTGAAATGATACATGAGCTTGGATAGCGCCAATATTTATACCTTCAACGACTTAGGAGAAGCGTTTTTTAGGAAGTACAAGTATAATATGGACATGGCACCTGATCATGACCAATTGAGAGCGATGGCTCAGAAGGATAATGATTCATTCAAAGAGTATGCGCAGAGATGGAGTGAAGTAGTCTCTCAAGTTATCCCTCTAATGGAAGAGAATGAAATGACAAAGACCTTCCTAAAAACTCTCAATTCCTTCTATTATGAGAAGATGGTTGCAAGTGCTCCCACTAATTTGACTGAGATGGTAAGCATGGGGGTCCATTTAGAGGATGATGTCCGTGAAGGTCATTTATCCAAAGATGGGGACTCATCAAATTATGCCAAGACGTATGGTGATAGTTATTCCAAAAAGAAAGATCAAGACTTCTATGTTATACTTCGTGGTAGGAAAGGCAGATCTCATGATAGGAATCAACGAGTTGCTTTTGTGACTCCAGTTATCAATGTGGTTCGGACTGTTGTTGCATATCAGAGGGCGCCTCAATAAGGTAATCAAGGACAAGGTCATCAGAAGAAAATAAGCTTGGATCCAATTCCAATTACATACATAGAGTTGTTTCCTTCTTTGTTGAAGAAGAATCTGGTTCAAACTCGAGCTCGACCAATTGTTCCTGGGAGACTGCCAATATGATATAAGGCTGACGCTTCCTGTGCCTTTCATCAGGATGCTCCTGGGCATGATTTGGAAGATTTATTTGCTTTGAAGGTCGAACTTCAGAGGTTAGTTTGAAGCGGCATCGTGTCATTTAAGGACATTGGCCCTAATGTTTAAAACAATCTGTTAGCAAAGCATGAATGAATCTATGTTGTTGGTAGTTCCAAAAGTTTGGGAAATGTTTCCTTCAGTGCAAGTCCAGGTGGAGAGCCTTCCCATATTATTAACTCATTTATGATTTTTGTAATCTTTCATGTTTTTTAAAGCTTTGTTTGCACGTAAGGACTTATTTTCATTTGAATGATTATTTTAATACAATTATTATATTTGTCTTGAAGAAATCCATTTGCTTCACTCATATTTGTTTTCAATTTTAAATTTCCTTTCTGCATCATGATACCAACTTGTTTCCAATTCCCTCACTTAGGCAGGGATTAGAGGGAGGATGATGAATTTAAAATGCAAAATTTCTCTTTCTATGCTTTTGGATAAACCCATGTTGACAATGTACATGCATTGTTTCAAATCCCTAAACACCGGAGATATAAGGGATTGAAACCTTTGTTAACCCTTTTGAGCCTTGAAGTAGGAGTTTCTTTTCTGTTCAGAAAAAAAACCTCATTTTAACCCGGGGCAGGCTAGTGTTCAGTTAATCTGATTGAGTATTCAAATCTCATAAAGAGTATGCATCCAAGGGTACAACAATGATCATCCTTCAAAAGGTCGAGGAAATTCAAAACTGCAATGGTCAAACTTCTCCTATCATTAGTGTACATCAAAAGAAGACGGTATTCCAATTGGTATCTCTCGTGAATTAGGAGATTAAAAAATGACAATACCATAACGATTATCCCTCATCCACCAAGAAATAAGGCACTCACAATTCTTCCAACAAGTCAAAAATGACTCGAAGTCATGCAACATGTTCAAAAGGAAAGAAAAGAATAAAAAATGATGAAAAAGAAAAAGACAAAAAGCCCCGCTAAGTCGAAACTTGAAAAACAAGTTGCTTAGGAAAAAGTCAGGGCATCCCGCTGGACTTCAGATTCAAACTCAGAAGGATTTTGTCCAGGAAAAAGGTAGGGAAAACAAGCCTAAAATGTGAGAAAGGATTACAACATAAAACCTTCAGCAAAGAAAGAAGTCATGTGATCAGACACCAGAAGTAAAAGTGAGTGATTGTCATGTCCAAAGAATACCAGTGGTTCCTTAACCATCAACTAAATCCTCTCAGGAGATGAGTGCTCACTTTGGTTTAACTGGACATAGGAATGAAGAACATCATGAAGGGGGTGGGCACCAAATATTTTGAGCCTTAAATATTTTTTTCTAAAACCATGAACCAGGCCACGTTACAACCCTCAAAAGTCCTAATTGAAACATGGTTTATTTCAAAAGCATATTCCAACGAGATAATGTTTCCTGACTCCTATGAGTTTTGCTAAATTATTGTGTTGGTATTATATGCTTTTATCATCTTTTATACAAAAAAAATCAATGTCACATCCTGGCTAATGATTCGCTCACAAGGTTTTGCAACATGTTTTTAATAAAATCTTCAAGACTTACATAATTGTTGCATTGGAATTTTAATTCTTAGAATAAACATTCCATGCTTGTAAAACAATTGCTTAATGTCAAGGAAGATTACATATAAGCACGAGTGATGATTTTAATCTTTGAGGTCTGAAACTTTGTCAAATAATTGGTGAATCATTTCTAAGAATGATCATAGCCAAGGGAATGTCACTTATCACATTCAACATGAACAGGTTGTTGCCTTCATAGTTCATTTACCCTCGTGGGGAAAATTTAAAGACTTTGTCTTGCCATATACAGTCAATATGGGGCTGTCATATCAATATTCAACGAATCTCTCAAAGAGTTTCAAGACATTAGGGGAATTTTAGATGCCAGGTCTTTTGTAAAATCCTCTGGAGATGATTTATTCTCGTAAACCATGTAACTTAGAGCATTTAAGAAGTGAAGTTATTCGCAAGAATTATCGTGCATCATGCAGTTTATCAACAGTAAAACTTAGGGCATACGAAATTAGTTACAGGGGAAATCATGATTTGTCAAGATATGTGATCTTCTTTTCACACATTATCAGATGGTGGTGTTCCCCAATAGTTCTAGCTAAGCCAGTTTTTTCTTCGGATGCAACACAGTTCGTGTTGTTATCCTTTCATTTGATTATTAATGTTAGAAGATTGGACTTTGGGTTTTCTCTTGAAAAGTATCTTCCTCTCCGGAGAGATTAGATCCGTATAGCAGAAATATGCTCCATCGATGGCTGTTATTCTATCTCCAGTAATGTTCCCATCTTGTTGAGATTAGTCGAGTATCTGTTTATGCTGTGATGGATTATCAGCCCCAGTTTATCTATTTTGTCTGTTTTGTCAGCATATACATGACATTTATTTATTTACATCATTCATAGACATTCGCTTTTCTCGATGTTTTTGGGTCCATCTACTTTGGTTATATGTATCCCCAAGTAGTGCATTTCCTCTTTCCAATAGAGTGTCAACTTAAGAAGAAAGTGTGTATCCTTTCTAAATTGATTTTGTTCCCAACCTGGTGGAGTCTTGTTTGACTGTTTCTCTCTTTTTTTGTTATTGGATTGAATGTTATCTCTTGCAGATGTTACCCTGTGGATCTCCCTAGGCTGTGAAACCTAGATTGAAAGTTAATTTATTTTGCACCTTTAAATACTTCGTCTCCTCAGGTAGAATCTATTCATGGTTTCCAATAAAGATGAACTTTGCTTCTCAGTAGTGTTGTTGTAATGCTCTTTTGAAATCTCATTATGACAATAAGTGGAAGACTCTTTATTTGAGCAGCTTGATTATTTTTGAATTTCCTTTTTTGGAAAATGGAGGTCTCTTCATGAGCAATTTGTCTATCCCCAATGAAGTTATTGATTCTCATGCCCAACAGTGTCTTTATAATACTATATTGAAATCTTTTGCCTGCCAGCAAGTGGCGGCCTCTTTATTTGAGCAGCTCGTGTGTTTCCAACATACTTTTACCTTTCGGCAAGCAACATATCTTCCGAAAAGTCTCGTAGGGAAGTTTATATTTGATCCTTTTCAAGTGGAAGACTTGATTAAGAAGAAACTAAGATCAGTTTGTGGCTTATGACTAGGTTCTTGGGGAGGTTTACTCAGCAAATGACATCTCTTCGAAAAAGTCCCGTGTGGAAGTTTGTATTTTATCCTTTTCAAGTGGAAGACTTGATTAAGAAGAAACTGAGACCAGTTTGTGGCTTATGACCAGGTTCTTGGGGAGGTTTACTCAGCAAACAACATCTCTTTGGAAAAGTCCCGTGGGGAAGTTTGTATTTTATCCTTTTTAAGTGGAAGACTTGATTAAGAAGAAACTGAGACCAGTTTGTGGCTTGTGACCAGGTTCTTGGGGAGGTTTATTCAGCAAATGGTATCTCTTTCGAGAAGTTTGCTCATCAACAACAAATGGTATCTCTTTTGAAATTTTTTCTCATCAACAACAAATGATATCGTTTTTGATAAGTTTTTTCATCAACAACAAATGGTATCTCTTTTGAGAAGTTTTCTCATCAACAACAAATGGTATCTCTTTTGAGAAGTTTTCTTATCAACAACAAATGGTATATCTTTTGAGAATTTTGCTTATCAACAACAATTGGTATCTCTTTTTATAAGTTTGCTCATCAACAACAAATGGTGTCTCTTTTAAGAAGTTTTCTCATCAACAGAAAATGGTATCTCTTTTGGAAATTTTTCTCATCAACAACAAATGGTATCTCTCCATAAAAATCTCGTAGGGAAATTTGTACATTGTCCTTTTCAAGTGGAAGACATGATAAAGAAAAAAATGGAACCCGTTCACCGTGGAAAGGTTTATTATCTTCTCTACCTTCAGTAAAAGTCGATAGTTCACCTTCAGTAAAAGTCGGTGCATTCTTTTTTTTCTCTACCTTCAGTAAAAGTCGGTAGTTCACCTTTAGTAAAAGTTGGTGCATCTTTTGTTTCTCTACCTTCAGTAAAATTTTCTAGTTCACCTGCAGTAAAAGTTGGCGTATCTATTTCTACCTTTGACACTGAGTTGGAAATTTACCATGATCATGAGTCACTAGCCATTTATCTTTTCAAAGCCTATGCAAGACATCTTCCCTGATAGAGTCAGTAATTTTTATTCTCTCAAAGTTGTTCCCCAATAAGAGTCTCATTTGAAGTTTATGGCTCTGTTCCCTAGTGGAGTTATAGTCTCTTACCCTATGGGATTACGTTATCATGTGCTAGGTTTCTCCAGTAGTATTTTATCTCATGTGGCGTCATTCCTTATGAAATTCATAGCATTTCATTCACATCACAACATAAACATCATTGTGGTATCTTAGGACCAAAATTGTGTATTCTATATTTAAATATCATCAATCTCGTTTAAACGAAGACTTCAATCTTCGTATCTCCAAATAGAAGAAACTTAAATAGGGGAAGCTTTCATACCCAAATTTTTGACCTAAGATCCCACCTTCATTTTGTATTTTCATAAAGCATCAAGGTCATGAGATACTGTGGTTTTTAATCCGCTCACCTTCGAGCATTGCTTATGCGGGGATTACCAATTTTGTGAATATTTTATTTTATGCATCACTAAATTTAATCCCATACAAAGGTGTATGTTTGTGTTTCTTTGATTTCATGTGCAGAGACAAGTCTAAATCAAGAGCGTCATGTGTTGCGCCTCAAATATGGTTTTGGATCCCTCATGTGTTCAAGTATGGTGAATCACTGATTCTCAAAGGCTACTTCATTAAAGCTTTTCCTATAATCTTAAAAGCACAGTCAAAATTTCATCATCACTGGTTCACATACGCATCAATATGTCTTTAAATGCAAGGAAGGATCAAGTTCGCAGGTTGATTCAAAGCACTTTGACCATAACTCAACATTCGCAAGTTCAACTTTAAACAATCATAACTTCTTCCTTATTCAATATTTATGAATGGTTCTTTTGCGTATAACTCTCCTTGACGTCATCTCCAACTCCTCTTTACCAGTCAAGATCTGATTATGTGTGGAGGATCATCAAAAGTTTGAATACTTTAGAGGCCTTTATATGGAATTTGACCTAATCTCAAAATAGTTGTTCCCAACTCCCACATATCATAACTTCCTCGATTTTTAATATTTTTTAGGCAGTTCTTTTTGTATGTTGTCACAATTTATGTCATCTACAAGTGTTCGTCAATAATCAAATTCAAGTTGTGCTTAGAAAGACGTGGAACTTTTTGAAACATCATTGTTCATTATTTTTTATTTCGAATGTGATTAACTTCTAAATTCAATTCATGCCATAATTGTTTTATCAAAGATGTTCATTATTATGTTTAGATCATCATGATATAAGATGTTTGTTTCGAGGATTCTTTGATGGCTCGTTACATATCTCAAGTCATTTATGATCGAACATTAACGATTACTAGATCACAATGGATGTTTGATCGAGGTTCTTAAGGCATTATTTGTTCATTTGGGGTACCATTGACTTGTATTGTAAGTCACGGTGAATTGAAGATGTAACTTAGAGTTTTAGCAAAGAAGATTTGAGGATTCAATCAAATGATGTCTTTGATTTCAATTCTATTTGAGTTCGCAAATATTCTTAAAGTGAAGTTCACCAATTCTACAAGGACCATTTTAAAGGAAAAGTTCTTATTCAATTCAAGAAAGTGATACAAACATCAAGATACAAAGTCATTAATTCTACAAGAACCATTCAAGAACTTTCAAAATCTCAAGTCATGTTTACCATTATTATTCAAGCTTAAGGTTTCAAGTTTACATTGGTATTCAATATAAATTACAAGAAAATGTATCCTAAACCTACGAAGTTATTGAATACTCTTAAGCCTTGTTTTATGTTACTTTTTGCTGTCCAAAATGATACTTTAAAACCAGTCCCAAAATGGTGCAAAAATCCTGCACAATGGACTAACTTCTTGTTGTCCAAAACCTGCTGCAAGGTGCCAATTGCAGCCTTGCTATACCATTCCACACCAGTCCAAACTTGTTGTCCATAACCTGCAAAATCAGCCATGCACCAAGCTGCTACAACATGCCAAAAATCTGCATCAAAAGAAGTCCATAAATATCCAAAAAATACATCAAAATAGGCGAAACATAACTTGGATCAGAAAAGCAAAGAACAACATACCACAAGGGTTCAAACTGTCAAATACTTCCCTCCAAAAACTTCACCCCCATTCACTATAAGAAACAGACCGTTATACACACAAGGGGGACAACCAAAACATGGGCAGAAAAATCAGTAAAAAAAACACACAGAGGAAACTCAAAAAAGCCGACCCATACCTGTTGTACCCCAATTTTCCCCCCTAAGATCCCTCTATCATCTCATATCAATTCAATTACAATAAGATCACACTAGGGTTTGGTTCTTCTCCCTATCTTTAAGTTTGCTCATGAGGAATCACCAATCACCTTGATTTGTATATTGTGATCATCTATGTTTTGTGTTGATTAACTTTTAATAATGAATAATATGAATGTTTTCTCTAGTTGATGATGCTATAGGTGGAAGCACAACACATTTAATCAGGTTGATCTATAGGTTCATGAGTTTATTTCCATGTATTCTTCAACAAGATTTCATTGAAGTTCAAGCTTCATCATTGAAGAAGCTTTGAAGTGACATCATGGCAAGGTCTACTATGATTCATCATGCCTCAATTTGTCAAAGAAAGTCAAAGGATGCAAAAGTTGATTGAAGAGGTTTGACCTAATTGGACAAGTTCTTGATTTCTTGATCACAAGTGCATAATTCCCTCATTTCTTAATATTTGTAAGTGGTTAAGGTTGCTATGGTTTCTTATTATCATCCTCAACATCTTCTATTTACAAGACAAAGATATTTTTTCAATAATGTTAGTCAAATTTTAAAAAGGGTTTCTAAGACATTTTGTTGCTCGAGGAGCTAGGGTTTTGAACTTCTAAGGGCTATATCTTGCTCATATTTTGGTATTTTTGGGTAATTCAAAAGATATTCTTATCTTTAAATGGTTATCAACAAATCACTTCAAAAAATTTAATAAGATTTTATGTGTAAGATGCCTAGTGTAGAAGAAAGATTACAAGTCCTTTAGATATGCCATTAAATTCCCTTATGTGACTTCAAAAGATCATAACTTGGTCAATTTTTATCTCCTTAAGCCTATTATTTTTCCATAATTATTTTAAGCATGTGAACTTTTACTCTTATTTTATGTGCACAACTTGAAAATGGATGGAAGATGCCCTAAGGATGCTAAAGATTATAGGTCATCTCATGAATTTTCACCAATTTTGCAAGACCATAACTTTTTCAATACTTTGTATTTTTGAGTGATTAAAGTTTCATAATGCTATTTAGGGTGTCTAATTCAAGCTAACATTATTTATAAAAGCAATATTTTTGAGGAAGGCCTTGTTTGGAATTAAAACATTATAGGTCATTTTTGAAGAAAAACTTAGAATTTTTCTAAGTACAAAAAGTCAGCATCTTTTTCTCAACTTTGACTGATCACAACCTTGATCTCAAGAATCCAATTGATCCCAATATTTTCACATTGTAAAGTTTGTGAACTCATATTTCCAATGCATCACAAATCAAATCCTAAGGTTTCCTAAATTGTGCACACCAAGGATTCAAAGATGGTACCTTGAAATTGAAGTTTTCTCTAAAGTCAGAATTTTGAAATTCACATTATGGCTTCTAAACATCAATTTACCACTCGTTTTTGATTAAAATATGTTTAACAAACTTGCCAAAGTGGATTAGAGCCTTGAAACGCAAGGTTTGAGTGAGTTTTGATGATAAATGAGTCACACACTTCTCATGCTGCAGATTCACACGAATTCCCTCCAAACTTTAGCATTCCACACGCTTGAGAATTCTATTCACTTCCCTATAAATAGAGGGTTATACCTCACTCATTTTCTCAAGCTTAAATAGCCAGAATCACCCTTCCAAAATTTCTCTTGATCCCACTTTTTTGCAACTTCGAATTTGGTTTTACAGCTTTCCTCAATCCATTTTCTTTGTCAATTCTTCATCCTTGAACTTCACTGAAGTTAACAGAAGAAGAACCAAGCTCTAAGACTTCATAAATTGTGCTAGCCAAGTCAAGTTTCAGAGCTCTAAATTTGAACTTCAATAGGTAGATTCCTTCACCAATTCTCTCAATCTTTCCTTCCAAAATGACTGAGCTACACCTTACATAAATTTTTCGCAAGGGTACCATTGGAATCGACTTGAAGAGACAAAGTAAAAGGTACCGGTATCGAGCTCTAACTTTTCCATTTCAGATACCTGCAATTCACGTGGATGGAGGTTGAAGATGACCAACGTGTTATCTCTCAACCAATGATATCGTGCCATTTATTTTTTTTAATTCTGATTTTAATAAATGATTCAGTATTTTATTCACTAATGTCTATGATATGCACAGTGCGCCAGATCCCTTGGATTTGATTACTAACACATTTTGACATTGATTCAATGGTCTACATATTTTTGCTTTTTATTTTATTTTCTGATGTTATATTTTATTTGTTTTATACTTCAAAAATTCATTAAAAAAATTCATTTTAACTTCAAAAAATCTAAAAAAAATCTTAAAAATACTTTTGATTTTTCTCTTTCTGATTATTATTTTTTCACAATTTTATTTTATGTTTTGATATTTTTCATATCTTTTCACTTTATTTGAGTTATTTTAAACGTTTTAAAATACTTTTCTTAATTTTTAAATTCTGAAAAAAATATGGAAGGATCCAATGACCTCTTGACAAATATTGGTGACCTTATTTTATTTTTATTTCTGACTTTACTATTTTTCCCAATTTTTGGTTTATATTGCCTATTTTTTAAATTTTAAAAATAGTTCCTGACTTTGAAAAATTACCAAAAATTTTATAAAAATATTTGAGCATATTTTTGATTTTTCTATGGCCTCATTGAATTTTTCTTGGATGTTTGGGATATAGTTTCTATTTTCCGCTTTTATTTTCATTTAAAACCATTTAAAAATCTTTTTCTTTATTTTTAAATACAATTTATTTTTGTATAAATTATGGCTGACCTTGAACTATGAGATTTTGATCATGAGGTTCATTAACATCATTGGATATTGGGTGTTAAGTTTAACTCCACCAAAATGGATGAATGATTTTAATGATAGCTTGATTAAATTTTTGGTTCAAATGTGGTTTAATTCTCATCCATTCCCTCTTTATCTTATCCCCCTCTTACTTGTACTACACGTTGTTGGAGAATGATTTACATATCATTTCTCTAAACATATGGTACATAGATTGCTATTGACCGGTCTCAAAATAGGTGCGACTTCTATATAAGTCCACCTACGATTGCTTAACATAGCGCTAAATTTTCTTACGATTCGAGAAATGATCATTTATGGCCCAAACCTATGTTTGCAAGCCCAAGTCTGTTAATTTGAAACCTTTGATCCAATAATATTGTGATTCATTGTTAGGAGGCTTTGGTCTTATCAATCCTCTAATGAATCTTCATAAGCTTTGGTCAAAGTGAATCACTTAAACATCATTGATCATTTATGTTTACTTTGAAATTTTTAAATGAATTATATACTTGACAAAAAGCAAATGAAACATGTTGTTTAGAGGCTTTGGTTTTATCAATCCTCTAATGAGTTTCAAATGCATGTTTCAAGATGGTCATTCAACTAACCTTTAATTTCTAACAATTGTCTTTATTTTATGCCTTTACTTTATGCTCTTTACTTTAAGCACATTTATTTTAGAATTTGAATTTCATGTTATTTTCATCTTTGCTCACTTGAGCATTTACTTTTATGTCATTTTATTTTGCTCACTTGATCTTTTCATTTCTTTTTGAAGATACCTAATAATCAACTTGAACCATACAAAACTTTAATGTTACTTTGACTATTTGGTCACTATCCTTGGCATTATGGAGTGATGGACTTCTTGGACTTAGGATTCTATACTTTGACCTACCTTGAGACCTTATGATCTCTATTGTTATTTTGTTTGTAGTTCTTGGGGTTTACCCCAAGACATTTGGTTGTTTGTTTGCTTTGCATGCAGGTTATTTTGATTACATGTTTTGTCTGTGATCGGGAATTCATCTGTATACAACTGTTACTCTGCCCAATATTTGTGAAGACTTAATGCAATTAATGTTTTTTTTTCTTAAGAGGTTTATTACCTTTACTTGTTTGGTTTCAATCCATAGGATGGGAATTTTACATTGACTCATTGTGTCAAGTGTTGGCTTCTTGTTGGTTAGACGGTTCTTTTACCTTATGTTTTAGGATAGTCCATTCATCTCCTCCCATCTTCTTTAATTTAAAAAATCTTCTCCCTTCTTTTGAAAACTCTTCTTGTTTTCTAAACTTGAACCTCTTTCACAATAAACTTGGACTTATGTCCATGCATTTTCAAAAATATTTTATTAATCAAACTTTAACCAACTTAATAATACTTCGACATTTTTTTTGAGAGAAGACTAAAAGTCAATGAATCTAATTCAAATTATTTTGCAACTTAATCTTTTTATCTTTAAATTTTTCTCAAAATATTATACTCTTGTCAATCCTTGTAGTGATGCAAACTACTATACTTCTACGATACGTAGTGAATTGAGATATTTTCCACTTGGGTTTTTAGAGAGGCTTTGTTGATTTTAAAACCCAAGCTATATGCTCCAATTTAAGATGACGCAAATTCTCCTTTCTCATAATCATGGGTAGTAAGTATGTTCTTCCACTCGGATAAGACAATAATGTCTTGTCTCTTAAAATTAACCAACACACTTGTTTTTTTTAAATTTAAAGGTGAACTACAAGTACCCTGATCCCCTATTGCACGGAAGATGGTACATAGGCACTAAACATTCGCAACCACGGCGGGTGCAAAAATTGTAAAAAATATACTTCTTTACTCATCTCCACAATCTATTTTTATACAACATTTATAGCCAAAATACACAGATTTACAAAGAGGTTCCTGCGGAGTACCGTAGATGTTTAGGGTGCTAATACCTTCCATTTTCATAACTAACCCCCTCTTTTTGGGTTATTCACTCTTTCTTGATTCCTTTGGAAATAATAAAGCGCGGTGGCGACTTTTATTTTGATATGTGTGAGTCAAGTCAATTCAATGGATTAGTCTTAATATTTCTACCGCTACGATACTTCATAATTTCCCTGCACTTTTATCTACAATTTCAAACTCTTTTTATCTTCCCATTCACACATCCTCGAGTCCTGACCACTCCACTGAAACATAAAAAAAATCATACAAAAAACCTTTTTTAAGAATCTCTGAAAGAAGGAGATATTACAACCATCTTGCTCAAAGTCATTTCTAAAATAGAAGAAGGGATCAAGGAGCAGTTTATTTCCTCTGATTTTCTATTTCATTTTTGTGTCAACCTTGATGTAAGTCACTCTTCCTCTGCCTTGTACCCTTTCATTTTTATTCCTCATGTTATTTAAGGCCTTGTTATTCTGATGTTTGTTTGTTCTACTTGTGTTGTACCATCATTTATACGGTTAAGTCTCACAAAAAATATATACTTAGATATATATTAAAACCCAAAATCAGTGAATATGAGATATATTATCTTTATTACCATGTTGAAAATCCGAGAAAATCCCGATACAGTTAAGTAAAACGATCATACGTCGTGTTTTCTTTAGATTATTATGGAATCTGGATCAGATTTCCTTATCTTCTCATTGTTTTAAACTCATTTTAGCTTTTGTATGAATGCTCGCACTTTCATGATTTACGATTGGACTGTGCATCAATTTTTGTTATGTTTATAGCTCTCATGATCATTTGCCAACTTGCTACACAAACATTTTGGTTCAGTTTAGAAACTTGGGTTTTATAAAAAAAAAACTTGACTCAAGAACGTTATCTTACCATTTATGTATTTATGGATGACTCTAAAATAATCGTGAAATCATTCATGTGCTATATTCACATACGTGAGATTGTTGTGGAGACCGGAGTTGGGAAAGAGCTTGTCATTTCCTTCCAATTTGTGGCGATGCTTCATCTTTATTGAATGTCGAACAATGTTATGATTCGCGGATGCTTTGATTTCTAGTAGAGAAGAATTTTGGGACTAGGGTTCAGAAGGGGCTTGCTTCGGTTCTTTGATTTTCGGGTGCATTTTGATTAAAATTGGTTAGATATTTTTTCTTAGAACCAGAGATCGTGATGGGTTTATGTCTTGGGTTTCCCGATTGTTGAAGGTATTGGAGATTCGATATCTATGTCTTTTGGTTCAATGACAATTAGAGAAGAAGAAGGGGTTTATTATGAGTAAAAGAGGCACAATTTATCATATTATAGGGTTTGTGCGACCCAGACTTCCAAAGAAGGAGGTTCGCATTCGGGTCGGACCGGTCCAACCCAGGATCTATTCTTTCTGGATTTTTTTTATTCTTGGGCTTTGCACACCCTGCTTCAAGCGCATCCCCTCGCCTGCTGACTGTCCAGGCGCCCTTTAGTGGGCATGTTCTCATACCTAAATTTCTTTTGCCGCCCATGATTTTATTTACTTAGTTAGATAGTTTCATTTTAGTTTTTGTTTTATTTAATTAATTTGTGTTATCTTATTAAAATATTTTAGATTTTTTAGTTATTGGATATTTAGTCTATCTAAAGAATACAAAAAATTAAACTTTTTTTAGTTAATTTGGTATATGTAAATTTTATTAGAATCAATTTAGGTTGTCTACTTTTCATAATATAAACTACAAAATATTGAAATTTAATTTTTGAATAAATTGTTCACTTGACCCATGACCCCTTAGGATATCCTAATTCAATTATAATATTTTATTAAGTTGAATTTGAGATAATACATTAGGCTTTTCTACCAAACATGATAACATCTAAGTAGAATCTCCCTTGATCTTAATACCTTAATCTGTGAAGTTTGCATTTTCTTGGTGAAGACCTTAATGTTTGTAACCATTATGGTATATATTTATCTTGTATTGTCATGTACTAGTGTCTGTGTTAAAATCCAAGGGAAAAGATTATCCCGTTGACTTCACGTCATTGTGTGTGTCTTTTGCATGCTCATATGTTTTGCTTGTCTATTTTGATTGTCCTCTTCAGTTAAATCCCAAAACCCTAAATTTCAAACTTACACCTCTTTCATAGAAAATTTTACATTAGGTCATTACATTTTAAAAATTCTTTCCTTTAATAAAACATTTCAAAACACTTAAGCATATCATAATCTTCTCATAATACAATAAAAAAATTTCTCTTCTCATCCCCACACTCATTTAGCAAGCAAACCAATTTTAACTAAAAAACAAATATTTCAAAAGGTTCCTATAGGATACTATAGATTCATAGGGTGTTAGTACCTTCCCTTTGTATAACCAGTCCTCTAGCTTTCGATCTCTTTCAAATGCATTGTATTTTTTTTACTTTTAGTATTGCATTTACTTTGCATATTTACGGGTTTTATTTCGCAGTTTTCTCTTTTCCCTTGAAAATAATAAAGCTTGGTGGTGACTCTTTCTTATTTGCGATTCAAGTTTATCAATAGCTTAATCTCTGATTTTCACCGTGACAGGCGGCTTGGGCAAAAAAGGGTATCCTGATGGACTGAAAACCCCAAAGGGCAGTCTAGGAAAAAGTTAGGGATTAAAGCGTACGACTATGTCCCGTTGGATCATCTACTCACAACAAGATTTGTTACCAACGTCAATTTCAAACGGTACAAATCATTTCAGTCAACTTCTTCCGGCAGCCAGGATGAGATGCTTGAAGACATAAAGGCAATAGCAGAGTTGAAACTCAATGAGATCGTTTCCACATGGTTGTTTTCTCTTTATTTTTCTCTGTACTCTTTTCATTTTACGACGATTTCCTCTTACTAGGATTTCTGTCTCTATGTTCAAAAACCGCCTGTGTATGGAAAAATTATCAATACAACTACAATTTCAAAATTCAAGTTTTGTTTTATCTTTTTTGTTTTGTTTGCAAAAACATCCAATGACTAAATTGAATGAACAAAGTGTAGTCTAGGTTGTTATCCCCAGAGAGTTACTACGGAATCTGAAACTGATCCAAACATCATTTAACTTTGTCCTCTCCCAGAAGAGTTTAGTCCATACTGGAAATTTAGTCATACAGCTTCTCGGAAGATTATCCATATCTTTTATCCCTAGTCAAGGTATATAAGAACTAAATTCCCCATTAGAGCGATGAACGAACAATGTTCCTGAACTATCTGTATGATCAGGCGATATGAATTCCCGAAATAGGACGGGTTCGCCAATAGAAAGCAAGTCAAAGATTAACTCCCGAAATAGGACGGAGAAACTATCTATACGACCAGGAAAAGATTAACTCCGGAAAAAGGACGGGGAAACTATCTATACGACCAGGCAAAGATTAACTCCCGAAACAGGATGGGGAAACTATCTATATAACCAGGAAAAGATTAACTCCTGAAATAGGACGGGGAAACTATCGACATGACCAGGTGGTATGAATTCTCGAAATAAGACGGTTTTACCAACGGAAATAGACTGTAGATCAATTCTCGAAGCAGGACATGGCGACTGCCTACATGACAAGCATTTCCCTCATAGACTAAATCTGACAAGCATCTACTTAAGAACCTTCCCTAGAGAGTCATCCTGGACAACATTCTTTAGATATAGTCAAGCGTAGACTTATTTTGATACTCCTATCAATAATCACTTTAATGTCATTTATAAGCCTGTCTCCGATGACACTCAGTCATCTCTCTGAATGGCATCTTTAAGCCCATTAAAGAAATATTGTCAACCAAACAGTGTTACCTCCTATACAGGCAAGTGCAAATTTATGGGCACTTAAGTGTTCAATCCTCTTCCACCCTCAGATCACGAATGGTGGACATGCCAATCTAACTCCTCAGGTTTAAGAAGATTGAGCAAGGGCAGTTTTTGTTCCCTAAAATTTTCCCTCCCTTTTTCTTCAAGACATTCTCCTAGGGTTCTCAAATTCTCAAGGTTGCTCAAGAATTGATCAGAAAATTCTCCCCCTAAGCAGTTGACTTACAACTAGGGTTTCGCTTTTCTTAAGAAATTTTGGGTTTCTAAAGCCTCAAGTGGTTTCCATGGTTCTTATATGTCTCCAAGAATGCTCATACCAAGTTTCATGTAGTGCATCATAAGTTTCCTCAATCAATTTCTCAGATAACTAAAAATTAACTATATTGGATAAAAAGTCAATTGTGATCAACATACAATCAAAATTCAATATTTTTGGTCAACATCAAGGTTTTGAAGTTAAATTCATCATTTAATTAAGTGTTGATCATGATTCATCAAGAAAACTCCCAAACCATCAAAAGTCAAAAGTTTCCAAATTAGGGTTTTCTTAAGGAGAAGTCAACTAAACTTTGACCAAGCATAACTTTCACATACTTCATCAGATTTTCCTCAACCAAAGCTCATTTTGTAGGAAATTCAATTCTCTACAACTTTGACTCTCTAAACTCAAGTCCAAAAAATGATTCACTTGAGAGATGGGCCAATACAATATAGGTCATTTTAAAACTCAATAAAAAGGCACTTTTTTTCAAGGCAACTTACATCAAGATAAAGTCTTCAAATGCAAAAGTGGTCAACATAGAGATTGTAGAGGACATATTGAGATTTTCAAAAATTCAAATATAACCTTCAAATTATAAAAATTGAGAGAGATGTGACCAGTTCAAGTTGGGAAATTTTGAGCAAATCGATGAGGTTCAAATTGAGCAAACTTGAATTTTTGGGCTAGTGGGCTATTGTTTCAAAGTCCAAACATGCTTTGCAGCTTATAGTGAACCTCAAGACTTGTTCATAAACCACCCTTTGGTTTATTATATTTATTTTTTACTTTTATTATTTTAGAAGTCAAAATCAATAAAATAAGACAAGGCTTTTTCATACAAGTCCAAGCCCATGTTTGGCTGACTAATTCTTCATTATATATTCTTCCTCATTCAGACAAAAAAACCACGGGAACCTTATGCTAGAAACAACTTTAAAAAAATCTTAAAAATCATTCAACTAGGGCAACTTGAAACCCTAGCTTGCGGTCATTTCCAAGACATTCTAACCTGATCATTCACTTCCAACAACCCTACAGAGTAAGTATGGATCAAATCTAATGATCCAAAGCTCCCAGAACCCACACGGATACATCTTTGTTTCATATTTTTTTCCAAAATTTATTTATTTATTTCCTTCATGTTTCATTGCAAACTAACTATATCAATGTGTTTTTGAGATATGTTTGTACAGGTTTGGATCATCGTAAGGGTCCCATGCAATCGGAAGCACGAATTTCCATGTTTGGTCCGATCTATGATATTTCAATCGAATCACATAACCTAGCGTTATTTGGCCAAAAATACCACTCCCATTGAATTCGCATGGTTGGATTTACTGGGGTAGGGTCCCTCTAGATCTCTAATATGTGTTATTTTATAGGAACGAAAAAGAAGGTCACCAGAGAAGATGACCGGAGCTAGGGCTCTGGCGTCTCTCTGGTCTAGGCGTTTTGTTTATGTTATGTTTATTTTGATTCGCTGATAACATTAGATGTATCACCACCCCATTAGTTAAAATGCGCGTTAAGGCATTGGTGTCCCAGGTCACAAGTTCTATTCCCGGTTTTGCAAATTTTTTTTCATATTTTTATAATTTCAGTGATTACATGCAGCGCTTCCATTCTTCTCAATGATGCGCCTTCCGCTTTGCAGCCATTAAATCTATTATAACACTTCCAGATTCGCGCCCTCATGATGCACCTCCTCTGGCTGAATGCACTGGATCTCTTGGGCCTCTCTTTATTGGGCCTAACAGATTTCAATCTGCACCCCCAAATTGCTTCAACTCAGGCCTAATTCTTTTTCTCTTTTACATTTTTCTTCTTTTCTTTTAATTATTTGTTTTTTTTTTAATTTTAATCAAACGAAAATATTAATTTAGGTTAGTTAATTAGGTTTAGTTTTAATAACTTTTTTTAATTAATTAACTAATTAATTTTCTAATTAAAATTAATTAGATTTTTAGGTTTTTTTAATTAAAATTAATTATTACTAAAATTAATTAGTTTTCTTAGGTTTTTTAAATAAATTCATCATAAGCCATTTTTTCATAAAAATACCAAAAAAACTCTTTTCGTTTCTAATATTTACATATTTTTAGATCGACTGTGCGAATGTAACTTTTTTATTATTTCTCGCATTTCTTTTCATTATTATTGTAACTGTTTCCTGGGATGTAATAGTAATTAGGGTTTACTTTCTCATATTTTTTCTACTTTTGTAACTCTCCCAAAGCGATGTAATAGGTTTAGATTTATTTTCCGCTTTTACTTTCTGCACATTTACTGCTTTTCTATTTTTGATATATTACTGTTAGTAATTAGGTCTTGCATGGAAAGACTAAAAATAAACGGTAGCAAACCCTAATTTCAAAGATAAGCATAAATGAAAACAAATCACTCACACACTCGCACCTCTAGGGTAATCCCCCTTGTTGCCTCTGAAAAACAGTCATGTCCCACGAAAGTGGGGACGCTTCAGGAAAGTCCCTCGAAAATAAAGATCATAGTCCCTCGATGACCCTTTCAATATTGCCTTCGGTAAATGATCTAGTCCCTTACAAAAATTGCTAAAGCGTCCTTACCAGTTGCCTTCAATGACTGTATGATAACCCACGCATGTCCCTTCACATCCAACGATAAGGCTTCCTATTAGCTAATGGTAGGATAGAACTATCTAAAGGAGGAGGAAAAGTACAATAAAGACCTTGAGTAGGTAGATCGCTCTTAATCGCTTGCTCACAAACATTTCTAAACAAAATATTTCTCACATCACACTTTTAAAACAACATTTTCAAAACACTTTGTACGGATTCTTGGGGACTGATACAAGAATCATTACAAAGTACGCCTTAAATTGGCATTTTCAAATCACACACGCAAAAAAGAAAATTTTCAAAAGTGGGCTAAGCGATTAAGAGCTCGTAGATAACTACTGACGAAAAGGGTGCTAATACCTTCCATTTTCATAACCTACCCCCCGAACTCAAAATCTTCAAGGTATTTCCTGTTCTTTTCACCCTTCCTTATTGGATAAAAGAGAAGTCGGTGACGAGTCTTGCTATCCGCACATTTGCGATAAAACGCAAAAACAAGTTAGTTCTCCCACCATATTACAAAAACCAAATCAACATTCTCAACATCAGAGATAACACTGATGGTTGCTCCAGCATGAGGCGACATTGGATTATGGATAGTATTAGGTCCCGACAGTGGATCAAACTGGATGGCCTTTGCATCTAGAAAATCTTGCACCTTATACTTCAATGACAAATAGTTTTCCACTGTGTGCCCCACTCTTCCAGAATGGAATTCGCATCTAGCATCAGCATCATAATTGTAAGGTAGTTTCTTGATATAAGTAGGCATGGTTCTTTTCTCAACCAACTTGTAGTAGAGAAGGCGCTGGAGTATTTCAGAATAGGGCATAGGCACAGGATCAAACTTTCTCGATTTCCTAGGGGAATTCTGCTGCCTTTAATATTGGCCCTGGAGTTGTTACTGAGGTGTTGGTTAAGCAACAAAGATGATTACATCATTGACATGTCGTTCCTCTTTTCTTTGGTTCCTTCGAGCGCACACAACACTGGTCTTCCCTTCCTTTTTCTTAGGGTAACTTCCGAATACTTTCTTTCCTTTGCTACTAGTAGAAGCACCAATATTAATAGATTGAATCTTCCCAAACTTCAATCCACTTTCTATACGCTCATTAAAAGTTACCATCTCAGCAAAGCTAGCGGACAAACTGCAAGCTACATAGTATTGGTTTTGAAGAGTATTGGTGAAAAGTTAAATCATCTTCCTCCCCGTCATAGGTGGTTGAACCCTAGCGGTGAGTTCACGCCACTTCAGAGCATACTCTTTGAAACTTTCACCAGACTTTTGTGTCAAACTCTGTAATTGAGTCCTATTTGGAGCCAAATCAACATTGAATTGATATTGTTCAAGGAAATCATCCACCAAATCTTTCCAGTGTGTGATACGAGAACTTTCTAACTGCATATACCATTCCAAAGGTTCCCCATACAAGCTGTCCTGAAAGAAATGCATCAGCAACCTCTCATCTTTTGAATACACAGACATCTTCCTGTAGTAGGATTTGACATGTGTTTTGGGACAAGTGACACTAGTATACTTATCAAAAACAAAAACTTTAAATTTTGGGGGAACCCTTACCCTAGGCACCAAACCCAAATCATTGATATCCAGATCAGACATCTTTACTCCTTCAACAACCTTCAACCTTTCTTCGAGCTGACGAAACTTATGATCATCACCCATGAAATTAGCCTCACTACCATGCACAAACAACATGTCATCATGAAAACCCATATCTGGACTATGTCCACGAGGACTACCATCAAGGAGACATGGTGGAGGGATCGTTAGAAAATGGCCCTGATTAAACTGCACCCTGGTCACGAGCATGGCTATTAATATTCAAGTTCACAACCGACTGGGGACGCGACTTCCCCAACATAGAAATCTTCGAACTCTGGACGTTCCATTTCAACACGAGGTCTCTTTACAAAAGCCCTTAACTCTTATTGTTCGCAGTTCATGTTGGCGATGGCCTCCATGAACTGGGTCATCTAGTTGGCCATCTGAGCCCTAACTTCTGCAAGCTCTGCTTGTATGATTTCCATCTGACGTGGAAAGTTTCTTCTAGTAAAATATCGGTAAGAGACTGGATTTGCAATTTCTGCTAAATAAAAGCAGAAAAAAGATAAGAATTCTGGCCTGAAAACTTGTAATGCATGATATGTTATGATATGCATGATATGTTAATCATTTCCAGGTATCCCAGAGCTTTTTCACCCATCAACAAATGATAAACAACAAGACAAGAGAGACAAGTAAAATAAAACCAGAAATGTAATGATAGAAACTGCCTTCATTCATAAAATATTTGGATCAAAAGAGATCACACAAAAGAAACCCAAGACGTTTCATAAAAGGTAAAAGGAAACATCCAACAAGAATGGTGGTGGTCATACATCAAAAGACACGCAACAATAGAATAAAAGATTCTTGACGAAGCAATCACCACTCCACAGCTCCTTGATCTTCCCCTGAACTTATCCACTGTCGCAACTGAGCCTTAAGATACAAGTACTGATCTAGGAACCTGTCACAACCTTTGCATGGCGAGGAAATTGGAACTGACGCACTTTCCATCTCCTTTATCTTAGCTTTGAGTCTAGCATTTTCTTCCATCACACGAGTCATCTTCTTTTCACGCCTCTGATCTTGTAATTTATTATCCTTGGGTTGCTTTTCTAGTTCTTTAACATTCTTGTTATGACTTTCTTTCAGCTTTGTTTCTGACATTTGGAGACTCTCAATTTTTTGTTGAATCTTCAACAATGCGTTATCCTGATGATTATATACGCCAGAATTATCGATCCCCAACCTCTTTGATTGCTTAAGAAAACCACGACTCTCTAGTAACTGATCTTTCACTCAGATCTCCTTCAAAAGTATTTTATTTTCTTGCAAATCAAAAAGAGAGTTTGATGCTTTTGTCACCTGGATTTTCCTGTAACTTAATATTCTCAGCTTGACATTCTTGAGACATGCCATAGACACAAATTTAGATTTTTCTGGCATAGATTGATTAGAAGATGACGTATCATGGAAAAGATGATTAGTCATTCTTTCAGGAGATTAAGAATTATCGACCAACAGATCTTAAACGGGTTGAGGATACAAAGGATCCTCCCTCTTATAAGGTAACAAAAACATCTTCACTCGATCTTGAATCCAACTTAAATAAGCATCAATAGTCACACTTCCACTTTTATTAAAGGACTGCTTTCCTTTTCAATGAATACGTTTCCAAGAGACTTTCACTCTTTCGAGAATAACAACATCTTCTCCTTTCATGAAATAAACGGTTTCCCTTACTTCCCGCTCAGTAGGTCCATTCGTTATCACAAACCCAAATTTGCGATGTGCCAAAATGGGGTTGTAGTTTATACAACCTTTTATCCCCATGAGTAGAACTTTGGTAAATTCGCCACAACTCGTAATGAACTCCTTCAAAATTCCCATGATGTGCTAGACAATTTCATAAGAAGTGAGTCCCATGAATCACGGGGCCTAGAGAGATGACTCTTCAATGTCAACAAATGGTCCTCTTGTAGGCATATGCATCATAAACCATTTGTAAATCAAGGTTACACTACACATGATTTCTCCCTTTTTACTATGCTGATAATGGATGGTATAATAAGTATCAGCAAGAATGGTTGGCACCGAATTACCATTCATAAATACACATATTGCTTCTAAATCTACCAATATTTCTGCAACTGGAAAAAGAACCATGCCATAGATCATCACAGCCAGAAATGCATGAACGCAATCCAATTCTCTTCACCTGCAAATTTTCCAGCTTTATTCACCAAATAATTCAAAGGAATGCCCTGAGTGCTACACGTGTGTATCCACTTATTTTTCACCTCACTAAGGGTCAAATGAATGTCCTTAGAGATATCCACATAATCCGGAGTCTCTAGTACTTGAACAAAAGGAATATCATCGGTGATCTTAATATCAAGCAAATAAGCATACTCTTCCAAAGTTTGTGCTAACTGGTAGTCCAGAAAGGTAAAACAGCACAACTACAGATCGTAAAACTTAAGAAGTACTTTCATAGCCTATTCTTCAAAACCATCACTCCCTAGTGGCAACAACTTCCTATACTGTTTCCTGAACACTGCCTCATTCTGCCCACTCACAAGATTTACCATTTTTTGTAAACGATCCCCAAAGAATACGAGCTGATAGATAATATTCTTCCTGAGAGGCTTTGTGCTTGTCTCTGTGTTATTATCCATCCTTGATGCTAATGAAAAAATTCAAGGTATCTTGGAAATGACATGCATATGTAGGATAGACAAACATACATTTTGTTTGCACTTTTTTTTGAAAAGGTAAATATGTCATGATGCAATGCAAACACATGGGATCAAAGTTTCCAAAAATGGTGCCTGTTGTGTTGTTTCTGACCATGTTGATAAAATCAATACCAAAGGTCCAGAGAATAACCAAAAAAGTCATCCTAAATACTTAATTCAGAAACTCAGAAAATAAGTTTAAGACCCATATAGTCACAACAGATCACAACAGCCACCATCTGAACATCGTAACCATCTGTACCTGTAAGATATATTATCGCCCCACTCACGGGTTAAAACTAGGTCAGGGTAAGGCAAGGGTAACTCAATTAAATGGGTTTGCCTGAGGCCACTATCGTTAAAACACCTACGTGAAACAATAGCATCTCATTTGTACCTCAACTAAGCATGGGCGACATGACCGCACTAGCCAATCAAGATCAACTGATCGTCATGTTTCACTATATTACTAGGGTTCCTATGGTAATCACTTGGCATGTGTATTGGGCCTTTTACCACTTTTAACACCCACCTAACATGAACAAAACTTACACAACAGTCCCACCAACATATGGAAAGCGATAAAATGCAATTCACATATATGCTCACATAGACAGGCATGAATAAAAAAACTATAAAGCATAAAAATAAACACCCCACGGATGATCCAAACAAGAGCTAGGATTGACTCCGAGATGGACTAGAAATAGGTCAATACCTTCCCCGGTGAAGTCGCCAATTGAAACAATAGGTTGAACAAATTATCGAGATGAAATCAATGAAGTCGCCATCAAACATTTTTATCCCACGGGAAGGGAAAGGTAAACATCGAATAAACCTGAGAAGGATAAAATCACGATCTTGCGACCGAGAGATCAGGTAAGGGAGTCGATTATGCGAGGGGAAGGTATTAGCACCCCACACGCCCATAGTACTCTACGGTATCCACTCTTGTTGTTTATCTAAGGGTGTGGTCAAAATATAAAGCTTAAGAGCTAAAAGAAAATGCAAAGAGGGGATGTATACAAGAGAAAAGAGAAAATAATGTAGGGAAAATAAAGTTATGCTGGTTCAGGCCCTACCCTAATGCCTACGTATCCCTTTTTGAGGAATCAGAGTTACCATAGTTCGGCTCACATGTTTTGATTTGTTTGTGTTTTTTAGTTGAATAATGTTAAATTCAACTGTTCCACCATTGCTCGACCATTGGAGACTCACGCATCTGTAGTGGAAAGGGAATAATATGCTCTCACCTAAACAGGTGCTTTCAAAATAATAAATGTCTGAAGGCGGATGATGTTGCTTTCGCGAATCTTAGAAAGTAGAAATGGTGCAACCCAAACCTTGGGGAATTACGCGTCGTATTACATAGAGTGGAAGTAACCTATCCTTTTTAAAGTCAATGACATTCCCACAGGCGAGAAAACGTTTTGAATTGGTTGGTGTATTTTACCTTAAAGAATGATTTAAAAGTTGTTATATGTTTTATGTATTTTCCAAGAATAGAGTTTTAGTCTTAAATGAAAGGATGCAAAAGAAATAAAAACATCTAAGGGATACTATCTAGTTTTATCCCTAATGTTATCATACAACGATTAATCCTAAGGTTGAGGATGAAAAGGGAAATCTCTACCCTATGTTAACAGCATAGATACCTATCCTAATGTCTAGCTTGAAAGTTAATCTAATCGAGCGATCCTAGGGGAGCATGGCATAGCAAACAAATAAGCAAAGAAATGCTTTGGCAAAAGCACACCAAACATGAATAACACATACTGGCTCAAAGGGATGGGGGAAACAAGAGAAATGTTTTAGATAATGTAAGCGGATCGCCCGAAGCAAACAAGCAGGTAGCGGAGTGTCAACAATGGCCATTGCGAACTCCTGACGAAGTGTGGAGGTTGGGACCCAACCCTTTTCCACATGATCGACTCGATATACATGATCTGCATAAATCCAAAGCGTCGATGTACAATGTGAGCTAAGGATGACACAAACTAGAATGTGTGTGGGTTGGATACTAACCCTTTTTGCTTGCTTCCTTTCGAGGACTTCCATGGGGAATGGGGAATATATTCGAGCACAAATATAAACACACCGGCGGAGTACCTACTTAAAAGGTAGGATTTTAAACAAATACAAGTAGCAAACAAGTCTCATATGCAGAACTTCCTTAAACAGGTCTTTAAATAAACCAGGGGGATTCCTGACATATATCAGCAACAGAGATCCCTTTCATACATCTCTAACCTACTTGACATGTCAAATAAAATGGTAATATCCATACTTCTCATTTTCTCTAGAAAGTAGTAAAATACAGAGAGAAAATAGAAAAGAGTGTGTACCAAACAGATAACAATCCGTAGATGCAAAGCAATAATAAAGAAACCTGGAAAACTTCGCGAGCTGCTAGCACCAACAAAGAAAAATACCATCAACATATGTATCAAAGTATCAACATTCAAAATCGAAATGTGTAGCAGACACATCCGAGTACCAAAATACACATGCACCAGATATCGATCCAGACACAAGTATAATAACACGGTGCACAAAAATGTGAGCACATTGCACAAAATATCTACCGAAAATTCCCGCACCATTAACAAAGTACCTACACGAATTACAATCCATATAAGATACATAATAACAAATCACAGATGGAATGTGTAGTAGACACATCCGTGTGATACCAGAATACCTGCACGAAATAGGATTTATGCAAGAATGATATCATTTATGCATCATACGCAAACTTTCACTTAACAAGTGACCGCATAAAGTGTCTTTCAACCGATAATCAGGTGTTAATTAAAGGTTGAAAGCCTAATAATGTACCTTGAAAATCATTCATAAAAGGAGTTTGAATTAACAAGGCTATATGTGCAAACATGCAATAAAACAAAGCAAAAATTGATATTTCTGTTTGGGTAACCGGCTATCATAACTGGGTAACCGGTTACCAAAGTTTGAAAATTCTGGAAATTGGCTACTAACTTGGGGTAACTGGTTACCATAACTGGGGAATTGGTTACCGTAAGCCAAAACAGAAGGAAAACACTACTGACTTGGGGTAACTGGTTACCATAATTGGCTAACCCGTTACCCTCAGGCAGAAAGCAGTTTTTAACAGTTTTTTGAGATTTGGCTCATGGCTTAGGCATTTGATCAAACACAAAATCTCTACACATTTAACACATGGTTTTGCATAATTCAAGGTCTAGATTCAAATTACACATGATTGATTAAGATCAACAATTAAACTTCATGCAACATCATCAATTTGTTTCATCAATTAAGAATTTTCAAGTAAATTAACTTAATTCAATAAGTACTTAATTCAACTATCCAATTCCAGATTTACACATGATTACCAAATCAAATCAAAATTCTAGGCTTATATCTATATTCTCAATTCAAAATTCAACCTAGATTCAATTCATGCTTGATCAAAAAGTGCTTCTCCAATAATCACTTATTTCAAGAAGTGCTTAATTCAAGAAAACTCACCAATAGAAGTGAAGATGAGGCTTGGGTATAGAGATTGCAATGAACGAATCAAAAATCAGAGAAGAATTTCTCTTGATCTTGACTTTTGGATCTTGATGCAATTGTTATGTTCTTGATGAAAAAAAGTGTAGAACCTTGATTTGATCTTTGAGAGAGTTGGGAGAAAAGAAATTTAGTGTTTTTGAGATTTTGTCAATTATGAGAGCCTCTCTTGAAAATTGAAGTCAAAATGAATATATAGTGTGGGATTATGTGAATGGATTTGGTTAGTGGGCCTCAAATAACCACAAACCAAAGTGCAAATTTTCAATTCATCAGAGTTCGACATGTTCGAGTGAAATTCACAGGGACTTCGGTGCAACTTCTGAAGTTGAATTGTGAAACCAAATGTAGCCAATTTCGAGAAAGACCTCATGTCTGAAGATGGGATCAATCGGATAAACGATGAGAAAGTTATAAATTTTTGAAGTTTCGCCTCAGACAACGTTAATTCACAACTTAGAATTTTCATGTGTGTTACACGTACTTCGGGCCAAAAACGGAAGCATTCAGGGTACTGTTTGCTTGTGGAAATAGACACCAAAATTTAGCTAACACAATTTTTGAGACAATACCATTGGAATAGGCTCGATACGATAAAAATTGACCGGGTTATGATTTTTCTGAATGTGGTGCAGATAAACATTTGCCGCAAATTTCCTGTGCGAACACACTCGATAAATCCATAATTTTAGAGAACTTATGAGAAGAATTAGATTACGGACATGAGATATGAAAATGTAGAAGACATCAATACGGAGTTTTGGCCACCGGAACGGATTAGAAATGAGCCACGGGGTCCAAGTTATGAATTTTTTAGTGCATAAAAATTGCACTTTCAACACACTTTTTTACTGTATTTCTTCGAGAAAACTCGCACATTCTGAGACCTTCTTAAAATAATTGGCTTTCAAGCGACACATGAATTTGATAATGCTTCATCAGGGATATCTTGGCGAAAGAACACCCGAATATAAAGAACCGGATTGGCCTTGTGAATATTTGAATAGCCGAACCATTGTGAAACGACAAACTGATTTTCAGCATAAAAAATCCTGAGACCGTCTATTGACAAAATAAACTTCTCTTGAAATTTACTAAGGATCATATGAAATACCTTTATCCCAAGACCATAGAACCAATGATATGTATGCACATGATGATGCAATATAAGCCAAATTAAAGTCGAAATGGAGAGGGTAAATTTTGGGGTACAACAGGTTCCTAGGTAGAAGTTGCACTGGGTAGGTGTAATACGGTGGGAGAACTGACTTGGGATGTTTTTCATTTTATCGCAATTGTTACGCTTATCAAGAGTCGCCACCGACTTTTCTTTTATCCAAAAGGAAAGGTGGAAAAGAACAGGAAAGACCTTTGAGATATTTTCTTTAGTTCGGGGGGTAGATTATAAAAAGGAAAGATGTTAGCATCCTTTTCATCCATAGTTATCTATGGGCTCTTAGTTGCTTGCTAGATCACTTTATTTTGTTTGAAAATGTGCTTTGCGGTGGTTTTTGAAAGTATTTTTGAAAAGGCGCCTTTGTTTAGGAAAACTTTGTAATGGTTCTTGTTTTGTAAGAACGTATACAAAGTGTTTGACTTTTGAAAATATTTCATGTTTTGAAAGTGTTTGGTGTTTGTTTTGAAAGTGTTTGTTTTGGAAGTGATGAAGGATATTTGTTTTGAAAGTGAGCAAGGATGTTTGTTTTGAAAGTGAGCAAGAAACTAGGAACAATCTACCTACTCAAAAGTCTTTTGTTTATTTCTTCCTTTCCTTTGATATTGATATCTTACCATTGATTGGTAAGAAGTCTTATCTTTGGATGTAAAGGGACGGGAGTGGGTCATCGTGTAATCATGCTAGCAATGTTGTGAGATATCTTAGCATTTCTCTTTGATGGACTAAGATCATTTGAAAGGCTACATTTGAAGTGTCATAGAGGGACTATGATCTTGTATTTTTTATTGTTTTTGCTAAGACATCCCACATGCATAACATGACCATTTTTGTAAGGAAACAAGTGGAATTATCCTAAGGGTGTATGTGTGAATAATGTGTTTGATTTGCATGCATTGTTTATCTTTGATTAGGGTTATCTACTTGTTGATTTTATCTTTCCATACGAATCCTAATTACTAGCATTTATATGAAAGCGATAAATTGCGGAAAATAAAATTACTACGCAATTACATCATTAGTGGGATGGGGTATACAAATTTATAAATGGGGATTGCAATAATTTAAACCTAATTATCTATTACAGCCATATTGAATAATGTACAAGAATTTAAACCTAATTATCTATTACAACCATATAAGATGTAAAATGAAAAGGAAATGATTTTTATTTGGATTTTTGAAGAAAGGGTTTTAACTTAATTATCTAAAAGAAAATGATTAATTAAAAAATTATCCTAAACTAATTAAGAAAAAGAAAATAAGTTAGAAAGCATTTTTTAGATTTTTTTTAAAGGGTTTAATTTTAATCAAAATAATATGGAAATTAATTAATTAAAAGAAAACATAAATTCTAAATTAATTTTCATAAAAAAGAAACTAACTAAACCTAAATATAATTATTAACTTATTAAGAAAAAGAAATTAAGTTTGTTTTAAGAAAATATTTTTTGTCTTTTTTAGTTTTTTAATAAAGAAAAAAACCCTAAAAGATGCTTCTTTGAATAAATCATGAATAATGAAAATAAAAATATTTTTGGTGAGATTTCTATATATTCATAAAATAGACCTAATAAACTAGTAGTGTGCAAAAAATTAGTTCAAAAGGAGTTAATTTGATGGGTTAAATAAATTGTTGAAGTTTGTTAAAAATGTAAAATGAGTCAAGCGATAAAAATAAGATTTTGGTCCTACCAAGGCTTGAACTCAAGACATTCAGGTTACTGGCTCAAGAGAATACCACTATGCCAGGCATGTTTCTTTGTCAACCATGCGCTTGCATAATATTATATGAGAAGATTGCTTTCTGAAATCACAAAAATCACAAAAATAACACAAAATATGCAAAAGGGGGGTTCACTATGGTTCGAACATGCGCCCTTAGGATAAGAAGTGACATGAAATGTGGATTGCTTGCCACTAGGGTGGCTGTTACATCCATTAGTGAAACAACAATCATTAAATATAAAAATTAACTTAGATGTAAATATTTGAAAATGGACAAGCCCTCCTTCTTCTTCCTCCCGCATGCTAACATATATTTTCCATTTTTTTAAAAAAAAAACTCTAACTTCCTCATTTCTCAACCAAATTCAAAAATGTAAAAATGAAACTTTAGAATTCCGCAAGTATTTAAAATATGTAATTAGTTTTTATTTATTCCCACTATAACTCACAAATTTCTACCTGTACCAAACTAAAAACCTAAATATCCAAAAAATTCAGTTTAAAAATTTTCATCCCACAGTCAATTAAAATGAAATTTAAGGATATGGTTAGCTTCATAGACATGATATCTACATTTTATCTTTTGAAAGAAAGTGCAAATTATGCTTGTATCAAGATTTCAAAGTTAGAAAAACTTACCTCTTGATGCAAAAATTCAATGGCCTCTACATGACTTCCAGAAGCAATATGATGATTGCTTTATCTTCCTGGGACCCTAGTGAGTATGTTGCAACTTTTACTTTACCTTGAAAGTGTCTGGATTGGTCTATTCAAGTCAAGTTACAATGGTGAATTTTGAAAATGGTGGATGATGAAAATGATGTTACAGTGAGGAAACATGGGTATGGATAGTTTCTATATGATATATATGAAGTGTTTGGATGATTTGTTTGGACAATAGTTGCAAGAGTGATGAGTTTCAAAGTTAAGGTTTCAAAAGCTTAAAAATGGTGATTTTTGGTCAATTCGGATTTGAGAGTGTATGAGAGGGATTAAGGGTTTATAAAATCGTGTGTTAGCTTGCAAATAGTGTATTTACTTATAGGCAAAAGGTTTTGAGCCTTGAAACAACTCATAATTTGAATTTACATTTTTAAGCTCAACAAGTGATTTTTTTGACAAAATAAGTTTCCATGCCTTGTACTTGGTTCATAGAGTTGTTAACCACTTTAAACACAATCCCTCTGACTTTGTGGATGGAGTGTAATCAAAGAAAATAAGCTAGGAGCTCAAGAAGCTGACTTTGTGCATAAAGCTTGCGTTACAAGAATGGATATGTTACTTTCTCCCCAAAATGGAAAATTGGTTTGGACAAAGCTTGAAACACTTGGATAAGGGAATAATCAGTTGTGTAAACCATTAATTATGGAGTGAAAAACAAGTTTGAGGCCTGAAAAGTGATGATTATGCAGCATGGCTACAGATTTGGTTCATGTTCATCACAAAATATGTCTTGCAAAACAAGTTTGAAACCCTAACTTCTTGCCTTCGATTATCTTAGCTCAAGTATGGTCTTGATGATTTCTTGGAAATTTTGGAAAGCTTATAACATCCCTACAACCTTCATGTTGGAAATTTTTGAGAATTCAATTTGTAACTAGGTGAAAAGTTGCCATGAAGTTAGGTCAAAATCCTAACTAAAATACTCAAAATTTCACTAAGTATTTTAGTTTCATGGACATGTCTTCATAAATTCATAACTTGAAATCCAAGAATTTCTAGAAAAGGTTCTTCCATAAAATGTTTTAGATATCATTGAGATCTACAACTTTAATGTGTGAAGTTTCCCTTGAATCATCTTTCATCATGGTGGAAATTTGGCACAAAGTTCTGAAAAAATGTTAACTTTCCAACACTTAGAAAAATTTCTAAGTCCTAGAATTTTGACTTTTCGAAGATAACTTTGACTTTTCAATTTCTTGATGAACAAACTTCATATTTTTAAATTTATTGATGAAATATGATTTTTGAAACTTGATTTTGATCAAAAAGTCAAAGTTTGACTTTTCAGTGTACATTTGATTTTTCATCAGTTGACTGAAATTCATCTGTCAATCCAATGATCTTGAGAGGTGATTTCAACTATGAAATTAGTTCAAGATGGTTAATTTGAGTCCTTGAGATCATTTCTTAACCCAATAAGTCATTTCCTTGGTCAAAAGTCAAGAACTGAGCCTTTTCAATCAAAACCCTAATTTTGACCATTTTGCCCTTTTGGTGTTCTGATCAAATATCTTTGAGGAATTATGATCCAAACTTGATCAATTGACATACATGAGTTCATAATGTTGATATGGATAAAAAATTATGAATTTTGACTGCAAATTGACCACAATTGACTTTTCCCTAATACAGTTGATTTTAGGTCAACTGGTCAACTGACTGAGCAAAAATATGATCCAAAGCTTGAAACTTGACATGAGAAATCTTGAGGGTTCCTAATGATCCATGAAATTCATTTAAGGCCTTAAAAGTCCAATTGTCCTTGTGAAAACTCAAACCCTAATTTGAGTTGTCAGTGTTTGAGGAGGCGTCTTGTGCTGATCAAACCTTGTGTAGTCTTGAATCAATGGACATCTTATGAGAGATTTCTTGAGATATGAGAGAGAAAATTTTAGGGTACAACAGTTACCCATGTTCAATCTTCTTAAACTTGATAAGAAATTATGGCACATTTCCATTCGTGGCTTGAAGGTAGAAGATGATTGAACACTAGAGTGCCCAGAAATTTGCACTCGATGATGTGATGGTTGATTGTGTAAGGAATGGGCTTAAAGATTCCATTTGGAGAGATGATGTAAAGTTGTTTGAGATGGGCTTATAGATGCTATCCAGAGTGACTGTGGAAGGTATCAAGATAAATCTTTTGGTAAATAATAGATTTCCTTTGCTTATTTTGAACTGGAAGAGATAAATCTAAGCAGAAGAGGCCTTAGATTCGCGTGTTATTAATTGGAAGAAATGAATCTATCCAGAAGAGGAGTTTTGGTTGCCGGTGTAGGGATGATTTATGAGACATATGAGGGGGAAGCCTAGGTAGGGTTGCTTCAGGACGAGCCCGTGTAAGACTGCGTCTGGGAATCTAGAGAAGGAACCTGGGTAGGTTTGCTTCATGATGAGTCCATGTAAAATTTCATCTGGAAAGGAGAAGGAACCTAGGTAGGGTTGCTTCTTGATGAGTCAGTGTAAAAATTCATCTGGGTATAAAGAGAGAACCTGGGTAGGGTTGCTTCATGATGAGAAGGAATCCATGTAAGATTGCTTCATAATGAGCCTGTGTAAAGCTGCATCTAGGAATGAGAAGGAACCTGGGTAGGGTGCTTCAATGATGAGTCCGTGTAAAACTGCATCTAGGAATGAGAAGGAACCTGGGTAGGGTTGCTTCATGATGAGTCAGTGTAAAACTTAATCTGGGTATAGAGAAGGAACCTGGGTAGGGTTGCTTCATTATGAGTCCGTGTAAAACTACATCTGGGAATGAAAAGGAACCTAGGTAGGGTTGCTTCATGATGAGTCCGTGCAAAACTTCATCTGGGTGTATGAGAAGGAACCTGGGTAGGGTAACTTCATGATGAGAAGGAATCCATGTAAGATTGCTTCATGATGAACCCATGTAAAGCTGCATTTGGAAGTCAGAAGGAATCCGTGTAAGATTGCTTCATGATGAGCCTATGTAATGCCGCATTTGGAAGTCAAAAGGAACTTGTGTAAGATTGCTTCATGATGAGAAGAAATCCATGTAAGATTGCTTCATGATGATCCTGTGTAAATCTGCATCTGGTCATGTAGGTAGTTGCTCTATCTTGCTTTAGAAACTAATCTTGGACCTGTTGAAAATTGTTGATGATAGCCATCTGTTGATTGACCTTTTCCTGAAAAGGTAAAATGTTAGCTGAATGCAATGTCATGATGTATGAAAATCATGGTGTAATGATGTTCTCAAAGTAAAAAAGATTGTGCCGTATGCATTTTCCATATATGTGATATGATGCATGAAATGCAAAATGTTGTTGGAAAGCATTTATGTCTTGGAAAATAAATCCTTGACAAATGTTGGGGATTTTTAGGAGGCTAAATCCCGGACAGCCGTTGCGGACTAAGAGTGTGCACCTCTCTAGACCTTGTTTTAGGATGTTTCCGTTGGGGATTCCTGTTTTTGTTGTTTGAGGAGAACTCCGCTGGGGAATGATGGCTTTGCTTGAGAAGGCTCTATGGAGAGTGTTAATTTCTGCCTGGGGGAAAAGAGTTCAGGAGCCTCAGTTGTTTTTTGATCTACTGGCGAGTTATCTTGCAGAAGATTAAATTGACAGTTATCTGGTTATATTCTAGGCTTCGTAGAAGATTTCTTGGGGAGAGTGAAGTTAGGTTGTTATCAAGTTGGATTCTCAGCTTCACAACAACTTGCTGGGGATAAGGAAGTTAACTATTATCTGGTCGAATTCCAGGCTTTGCAGTAACTTGCTAGAAAGGATGAAGTTAAATTGATATCTGGTCGGGTCCAGGCTTTGCAGTAACTTACTGGGGATTGTAGAAATGTATACTCGGGAAGAGGAGTTATGGTCCCTTGATTTGTAGCAATCAGAGAGGAAAACTCAAACTAGGGAATCTTTAGTTTGTTGGGGAAATAAACCCTATCGCCAGTCTGTTAGGGAGTCATCTTCAGAGATTGAAACCCTGGCTAGGGGTCATCCTATGAATAGGATTTTGGGGGAGATTTGTCACAGCCCCTAGTAGTAGGTGTTTGTGGCACTTCCAGGAAGTGTTTGACTATATGTAACCCTTTGTTGGGATTCGCGTTCAATGTCTAAAGTGATTCAGATGGAGACCTGCCCATAGTATATTCAGCATTTCTTGAGAGATTTCTTGGAATCTCGACTGGACTGCCCCAGGTGTGTTAGATAGTGACACGTCACGCCCTTTGCTTATAGGAGATTTGTTATTGGAAGTGTCTTCCCACTTGAAATGAATTTGCTCATTGGGAGGGTTTTTGTTTACTAAATATTCATCGTGCGAACTCCTCCACTGTCAAACAAATAGCCATATGCAAACAACGATATTCAAATAATGTAAAGTTTATGCTTGTCTTGAAGTTTTGAAAATGCGTTTTAGCAAATAAAGGAATTTTGTAAGAATGTGAATTCAACTCAGGATTTTTTAGTAAGCCTTACAGGAGTCAGGATACCTTTTGTAACAGTATGCTTTCGAACTAACCTATGCTTCAATTAGGACTTTTGAAGGGTTGTAGTGTGGCTTGGTTCACGGTTTAATAAACAAATGATAAAGGCTCAAATTTTATTTGTACCCACCCGTTCTTCGTGATGTTCTTCAGTCATAAACTCGGTTAGTTGTATGTTCGAACTCCAATGACGTTTTGGTGATGGTTCAGACAAGTTTAGTTTATCTGAAGGCAGTCATTTTTTGCAACATTTTTCATGTTGTTGACGATTTGCAATGACCTCTTTTTGATTTATTATCCCTGATTTTGCCTGACTATTCTTGTTTTTGAGATCAAAGTCAGCGGGATACCCCCGTTTTTCTTAAGTCTCATTCGTAGGTTTTGACTTAGTGGGCTTTTTCTTTTTTAGAGATAATGACTGCCTATGTGATAGGGAACCATCACCATCTTTTGATTCTAGAGGAATGTTTTTTTATGTCATTCTTTATATACGAAGTGAAAGTTTGCGACTGAACGCGCATTTGAATTAACTGAGAGACTACCCTGCCCTGGGTTTTGATTAAAGGTTTCAATTTGTGTAAAAAAGAAAACTTCTACTTCTTTGGCTCAAAGGGGTTGACTAGGGATTATCTTCCTTATAACTCCAGTGATTAGGATTTGAAAGAACGCATGTACATCGTCAGCAAGGTCTGTCCAAAAGCATATTGTATGGGATTAAGGCATTGTTTTCATCATCCTCCCTCTAAAGGCTTCTAACTTTTAGCAAGAGTTGAGAGTAAAAATCATAGTTTAAATATAGTGAAAACGAATGGATGAATTCAAGACAAACATATGCGATGCATTAATGAAACATAGTTTAACATTAATATAACAAAAGAAATTACAATTGAAAATTCAAAAATGAACTAGAACACTCAATGATTTGGCATGGGAGAGGTGATCATGTTAGGAGTCTCTGGAGGATCAAACTCATTCTCCTTGGCATCAATCATGTTTTGAATCTTGTACTTCAGCGCCCAACAAACGTTAGTATCATGCCCGGGACTGCCGGAATGATGAGCACATGTTGCATTAGGATTGTAGTTAGGAGAAGAAGTTTTGGGGTTTGGATGAGGTCCTATCAACGTAATTAGGTTCATCCTTAACAAGTGTTGTAGTGCTTGAGACAGCGGCATCTTGATGTTGGTAAACTGCCTTTTGGGCTCGTCTAGCCTTCATTGATTTCCCATTTTTTGTTGTCACTGAGACGCAGGACCAGAGATCAGAACTGCCCCCACATGTTGGTCATGATTGCTCTTGCTAAGACTCTTTTGACCATACACATCATTGGACTCTTTCTTCCCATTGTATGGATTTTTCTGAGCATCAGAGGTTATAGCCCCTTGGATTTTTCCGCTTTTGATGCCAGCTTCGACCCTTTCGCCAGTCAGTATTATCTCAGTGAATCCGACTGAGGAGCTTCCGATTAGGTGATTGAAGAAAGGTCCTTTCAAAATTCCCATGAATATGTCAATCAGCTCCCTGTCAGTTAATGAGGGTTGCACCCTACCAGCCAGATCTCTCCAAAATGACTTTTGAACCATTTCTTGAAGGGGATGAACCTGGTCATCATTTTCTGCGTGGCTTGGGCCCTTGTGCAAGATAATTCCAAGCCCAACTGTGCTATACAACTCCCTTTGTTATTTAAACCACTTATTTCATGATTTATTGAAAATAAATCCAAATAAATGGAAAATAAATGGCTAAAAAGTAATACCACAAGGGGAAGAGCTTATGGGTCCTATAATATGCCATGCAGAAGTTTAAAACTCAAATAAATGAGTTAATGCCTTGAAAACTCAACTTTGCTCGATGTAGGATTTTTGAATTTTCAAAACATTTCCCAACTTGGGAAAACCATAACTTGCTCAATTTTTATCCCAAGTAGATGATCTTGGACTTTTTGTAAAGCTCAATATATCTACTTCAATCCCTCCTTTGATCATTTTTGCATTTGAAGATGTTATCTTGATGTAAAAGGTATGGACAAAAAGTGTCTTTTGTTGACTTTTTGAAAATGACATGTAATATATGAGCTTGCATCTTTCAAATGGTGCACTTATTGAACTTGAAGATAAAACATGGATTATAGGTAATTGGATTCTATTCAAGATGGGCTTTGGTTGGGGACAAATGGACAAAGTATGAGAAATTTATGCCCAGACAAAGTTTAGTTGACTTTTCCTATAGAAACCCTAATTTTGCAAATTTAACTTTTGATGAATTAGGAGCATTTCTTGAGGAATCATGGTCAACTCTTGAGAAAATGATGATTATCACTTCAAAATAATGTTGTTGACAAAAAATATTTAAGTTTGACTGTATATAGGCCACAGTTGACTTTTGACCTAGTGCAGTTGATTTTCAGGCATTTGGGCAATTGACTATGCAAACTTGTTCCGCAAGGCATGAAATTTGTTATGGACATTCTTGGAGGCATAATAGGACCATGGAAAGCAATTGAAGTCTTTGGAGTTGACACATCCTGATTCAAATGGAACCCTATTTGGGGGTTCATCGCCTTAAGAGGAGAATTTGTCTGATCAATTCTTGGGCATCCTTGGGCAAGTTGAGGACCTCAATAGGCACGTGTTTAGTAAAATGAGAGAGAAAATTTTGGGGTACAACAGCTTCCCCTGTTCAATCTTCTTAAACCTGAGGATGTAGATTGGCTTGTCTTCCTTTCGTGATCTGAAGGTGGAAGATGATTGAACAGTAGAGTGCCCAGAAATTTTCACTCGCATGAAGTGAATGTTGATCAATAATATCGGGAATGGGCTTACAGATGCCATTTGGAAGGCAACGGAGAATCGTCGGAGATGGGCTTAAAGATGCCATCCAGAAAAGATATCAGTTGCATAAGAGATTCCTTTGTGATAATTCATGTACCTGCCATTGAGGAGGACTTTACTGGGGAATGTTAATTTATGTCTTGGGAAATAGAGTCTAGGGGATTCGGTTGTCCATTACTCTACTGGGGAATTAACTCTTGATTGATGAGACAAAAGTGAGTTGTTATATGGTCGAGTCTGGGTTTTACGGTGATTTACTAGGGAATATGAAATCGACTGTATCTGGTCGGGTCCAGGTTTTACAATGTTGTAAACTGTTGTCCGGAGATAAAAGAGAAGGAACCTGTATAGGGCTTTCTCGGGACACGTCCATGTAAAACTGCGTCAGGTAATTCATGAAAAGGAGCCTGGATAATAGGGCTATGAGAAGGAACCTGGGTAGTAGGGTTACTTTGAAATAAAGCCTGGGTAGTAGGGTTGCTTCAGAATAAATCCTGGGTGGTGGGGCTGTGAGAAGGAACATGGGTAGTAGGGTTACTTCGAAATAAAGCCTGGGTAGTAGGGATGCTTCAGAATAAAGCTTGGGCGATATGGCTGTAAGAAGGAACCTGGGTAGTAGGGTTACTTCGAAATAAAGCCTGGGTAGTAGGGCTGCTTCAGAATAAAGCCTAGGTGGTAGGGCTGTGAGAAGGAACATGGGTAGTAGGGTTACTTTGAAATAAAGCCTGGGTAGTAGGGCTGCCTCATTTGATCACGTAGATTAGTTGACCCGTTTGGTTTCGAGAACTGATTTTCCATTAGTTGTCTGCAGATATGACATGTATAGCTTCACGGATTTAACCTTGAACTGTTGGAATTGTTGATGATAACCATCTTTCCTGAAAAGGTACAGGATTAATTATATGTGATGCATGAAATGCATTTTGTGATGATGTTCTCAAAATAAATGAGATTATGTCGTATGCAATATGTATGCACACGTCATGATGTATGAACATGAAGTGCTATTGTGACATATCCGAGTCTGGGAAAATAAATCCCTGACTATTGTTGGAGAGTACTGGAAATTGAATTCTTGACTGTTGTAGAAAAAGTATTTTTTTCTACTTCCGTTGGGGATGATGAGTAGAGATGATTTGTCGAGGATTTCCTCTTTCTGTTTGAGAATACTCGGCTGGGATTTTTTTATCTTCTGTTTAAGAATGAATCTATGGGGAGACAAGTACTTCTGCTTGAGAATATTCCACTGGGGAGAAGATGCTCTTTTTGGGGAGTGCTCCGCTGAGGGAGAAGAATTCTTCTGTTGGAATATTCCATAGTGAGAAAATAATTATGTTGGAGACTCTAATGGGGAATATTCAGCAGCTAGAGAAAAGGAACTCTGTTGAGGATGATCTTCTGCTTCCAGAGAAATAAACTCTAATGGGGATGAAGATTTGAAAGCCGCCAAAGATTATAAAGCTCTGTGGGGAATGAGAGGACAAATTTAGGTCATTTTACTCTGCAGGGACGAGGCTTCATAAACTGTTGGGGACAAAAATATACTCAGTTGGAAAACATGGATTTCAAATCTCTGAGGAATTCTACTGGAGAAGGTAGTTCCTGCTTGGGAAAAGAAACTGTAGAGACTAGGACTGGCTTTCATACATTGCTTCGTTCCTTAAGCCATTAGCAATTGTCTTTCTTTTCTTTATGTAAATATTTGCAAACAGTAATCATATTCAATATGCATATGCCACAAATAATCACTGGACGTTTTTGCAAAACAAAACAGAAAAATAGAAAACAAGTAGTTTTGAACTTTCAAAAACTGATTTGTATTGATTTTTTGATGTTTTCCTATAAAAGGCGCTTATGTACAAGGAGACAGACATTCTAGTAAGAAAATGCCGTCACAAAAAGAATTTATAAAAAGTTATATACAAAGATAAAACGGCTATGTATAATGATCCCATTGAGTTTCAATTCTGCTATTGCTCTTATGCCTTCGAGCATCTTATTACTTCATTGCTTGTTTGAAGTTGACCGGATTGATCGGTACCTCCTGAGTTTGATAGTCTGATACTGAAGTATGATCACAAGGTGATCCAATGGGACATAGTTATACGCCTTAAATCCCTATTTTTTTCCTGGACCGCCATTTCGGGTTTTCAGTCCACTAGGATACCCTTTTTACCCAAGCCGCCTTTTCAGGTTTTCGACTCGTCGGGTATACAAATTTTTTGTTTTTATCTCTAATTTTTTCCCGAACCCTTTTGGTTCGCCGGGATGCCCCTATTTTTGCCTAGGCCAGTCGACCTAGCGGGTCTTTATTTATGCATAGTATATTTTCACTATGTCCGCATTCACAGGGTGGGGAAGGTCATCACCATCCATAGTGGTTAGAATCATGGATCCACCAGAATATATGTTCTTGATTACAAATGGCCCTTTGTATGTGGGGCTCCATTTGCCCCTGGGACCACCTTGCGGCAGGATGATGCGCTTGATTACTAGATCATCCACTTGATATACCTAACGTCAGAACTTTTTGTTGAAATCCTTGATCATCTGTTTTTGGTACATCTGACCATGACAGACAGCAGTAAGCCTTTTCTCATCAATCAGATTTAGTTGATCAAGTCGAGTCTGGATCCAATCGTCTTCATTTAAACCCGCATCCTTCATAATCCTCAAAGAAGGGATCTGGACCTCAATATGTAGGACAACCTCTATACCATATACCACAGAATAAGGTGTTTCCCCTATTGACGTACGCGCTGAGGTGCGGTAACCATGAAGAGAAAATGGTAACATCTCATGCCAGTATTTGTATGTCACTGTCATCTTCTGTATGATCTTCTTAATGTTCTTGTTAGAAGCCTCCACAGTGCCATTCATCTTCGGCCGGTAAGGGGAAGAATTATGGTGCTGGATCTTGAACTGTTTACAAAGTTCGGTGATCATTGTGTTGTTGAGATCCGTACCATTGCCGGTGATGATTCTCTCTGGCACACCGTGCCGATAGATCAGGTTATGCTTGATAAACCGCGCCACAACGTTCTTGTTAACAGTAGAAAAAGAGACAACTTCGACCCACTTCGTGAAATAATCAATGGACACTAGGATGAAGCGATACCCATTGGAAGCGGTAGGTATAATATCTCCGATCATGTCAATTCCCCACATTGGAAAGGGCCAAGGATCCGTCAAGACGTTCAAAGGAACCGGAGGTACATGCACCTTATTAGCATAGATCTGGCATTTGTGACAAGTTCGTGAATGCTGATATTAGTCTGCTTCCATAGTGGACCAATAGTATCTTGCCCATATAATCTTTTTAGCCATGGTATGTCCACTTGAATGGGTTCCGAAGGTACCTTCATGTAATTCTGCCACAATCCTCTCTACTTCGCTCTTGTCTATGCACCAAAGTAAAGTAGATTCATGGTTGCTCTTATAGAGGATTCCATTACTGAGGAAGAACTTTGCAGAGAACCTTCTTAAAAACTTCTTATCATTGACAGACGCCCCCTCGGGATATTCTTGAGCCTCGAGATACATCTTTACTTCATGAAACCAAGGTTTGTCTCCTACTTCTTCAGTGTCAATCTCATAGCAATATGTTGGTTCATCCAACTTCTCAATATGTTGAACATGGACGACATAGTAGCTACCGCGTCCGCTAACTGATTCTCTTCTCGTGGGAAATTTTCAAAGGTGACCTCTTCAAAGTGTGGAAGCAATGTCAGCACATGTTCTTTGTAAGGGATGAGATTCTGGTGCTTCGTGTCCCACTCGCCTTTGATTTGACTTATTACCAAAGATGAATCCCCGAATACACTTAAGAACTTGATCCTTAGGTCAATAGAAGCTTTGATAACCATGATGCATGCTTCATACTCCACCATGTTATTGGTACAGTTGAAACATAGTCTGGCAGTGAAAGTAGTATGACAGCCTTCTGGAGAGATGATCACAACACCAACACCATTGCCAAGCGTGTTAGAAGCCTCGTCAAAAACCATAGTCCATCGGGATCCTTTCTCAGGTCCTTCATCTGGTCCAGGTTCTTCATAATCAGTTACTGACAATATTCTCACCTGAGAAATCAAAGTTCATGGATTGGTAGTCGTCCATAGCCTGACGAGACAAATGATCAGCCAATACGCTTCCCTTGATTGCTTTCTAGGTTTATGTATTAAATGTCGTATTCAGTTAGGATCATTTGTCATCTTATTATTCTTCCGGATAGAGCAGGCTTCTCAAACATGTATTTTATTGGATCCATCTTAGATATCAACAAAGTAGTGTGGGTCAACATATATTATATCAGTCGGTGAGCTGCCCATGCCAAAGCACCACAAGTTTTCTCGAGCAGTGAATATCGTGTTTCACAGTTGGTAAAATTTTTGCTAAGGTATTATATTGCATGCTCTTTTCGACCAGACTCTTCATACTTCCCCAGCACACACACCATTGAATTAACCAATACTGTTAAGTACATTATCAAAGGTCTTACTTCAACCAGAGGCATCAGAATTTGAGGCTCTTGAAGGTATTCGTTGATTCTTTCAAAGGCAGCTTGGCATTCGTCATTCCACTTTAGCACTTGATCTTTCTTCAGAAGCATGAAGATTGGCTTACAAGTAGCAGTCAGATGTGAAATGAACCTGGCAATGTAGTTCAAACGTCCCAAGAAACCCCTAACTTCCTTCTCAGTACGAGGAGTGGGAATCTATTGTATAGCTTTTACCTTTGCAGGGTCTTCTTGAATACCCTTAACACTGACGATGAAGCCTAGGAGTTTACCAGACCTTACCCCGAAGGTGCACTTGTTCAAATTCAGTCTCAACTTGTATGTCTTCAACCTATCAAACAACTTTTGCAGATGATCGAGGTGCTCTTCTTTATTTTGAGATCTGGCTATCATGTCATCAATATATACCTTTATCTCGTGATGTATCATGTCATGGAACAAAGCTACCATAGCTCGCTGATAGGTTGCCCCAGCATTCTTCAACCCAAATGGCATCACCTTGTAACAGAAAGTGCCCCGCTGCATGACAAAGGTTGTCTTCTCCATGTCTTCAGGAGCCATCTTGATCTGATTATACCCAGAGGAACCATCCATGAAGGAAAAGATCTTGTGTTGTGCGATATTGTCAACCAGAACATCAATGTGGGGAAGTGGGAAGTCATCCTTGGGGCTTGCCCTGTTCAAGTCTTTGTAGTCCACACATATACGTACCTTTCTGTCCTTCTTAGGTACTAGAACGAAATTGGCAACCCATTATGGATAGGAGGTGACAACTAAGAATCCAGCATTGAAATGTTTCATTACTTCGGCCTTGATCTTTTCTGACATCTCAGGGCGCATACGATGGACCTTCTATTTAACCGAAGGGCAATCTTCTTTGGTTGGCAGACGATGTACCACAATATCAGTGTCTAAACCAGGCATGTCTTCATATGACCAGGCGAAGATCTCGACATAATCATGTAACATCTGTATCAACCGCTGTTTGACATTAAGCTCCAAATTTGCACCTATCTTGACTTCTTTCCTGTCTTCCTATATACCCAAGTTTATTGTCTCAACTGGCTCTTCATGAGGTTGTATGGCCCTTTCTTCCTGTTGTAATAGTCTAGCAAGTTCTCCGGGTACCTCACAATCTTCCTCACCTTCTCCCTCGGCTTGGTTGATCGGAATTTCAAAGTCATAACTGGAAATAGAATAACCGTTATCGATGGGATCTAGAGTGGATATGGATCTGTAGTTGATACATGAGTGTGTGTAAGAGCATAGATGTATAGACAAAGTAAAAGGCCGAAAGGAAAAACAGAGAGTGCAAAATTTGTATGCAAAAATGTCCAATGTTGTATTGGTGACATATGATAATGACATATAATAACCCTCACAAATAAACCATAGTGCCTCAGGTAAGACACAAGGCCATAGAGTTTATATTGTTTATTACAAATCTGAAAAACAAACAAGACAATTACTGCTCAACAAAAGTAATCGGCACAAAATATTTGGCCGTCCAGTTACTAGGTCCACCGTTGGTAGTAGGGTAGATCCAACTGTCAATATCAGATTCCTCATCATTGTCTTCTATAGAATTTACCCCATGATTGTTAATGCGTAAGGGAGGTCCTCCAGCCCGAGCACGTCGAACAACCCTTTAAGCTCCTGAAGTAAAGCCCAAACCAAATTTATCAGTTTTGTAAGGAAAATCAGGGAGTTGTCCCCAAATGTTACACCCACCTTCTTCAACTACTTCTCTGGTGTCCTTGAGAGAAGCCATCTTCAAAGGAGGTTTGGTGATCTTTGGCACACTGGTAATAGTCTCGGTTGATGCCATAGTATGGGGAACCTCTTAAAATTTTTAACAAGGGGTCTCTATGAACTCACCGTCCATTTCCACATACCTGAAAGAGTTCATAGGGCTTACCATGTACTCCTCTTCACCATGCACAGTGACAATCTTTCCCTTCACTGGATACTTCAACATTTGGTGCAGCGTAGAAGTAACGGCTCCAGCTTCATGGATCCAAGAATGACCCAACAAACAAGAATAAGATGGTCTGATATCCATCATGTAGAAGGTGGATTAAAAGGTCTAGGAACCCACTTTTCTAGGGATGTCCACCTCCCCGTGCACTATTCTTTTTGAACCGTCGAAATCCCTCACCACAATGTTATTGGGCTTTAAGGTCAAACCTTCACAATCTAGCCTATCAAGAGCCTTCTTGGGCAGAACATTCATTGATGATCCAGTGTCTACTAGCACATGGGCCATAGTAGTGCCCCTACATTCGATCGAGACATGCAGAGCATCAATATGCTTTCTCCCCTTGGGTGTCAAATCAGCATCAGAAAAACCCAACCCATTATCAGCAGTCAGACTGGCCACACAGTCCTCGAAATGGTCAGCGGAGGTTTCTTGTGGCACATGCACAGTCTTGAGAAATGTAACCAAAGCCTTTGCATGGGCCTCGGAACACAATAGCAGAGCTAGCATTGATATCTTCGAAGGTGTGATACGGTGGCGAGAACCGGGACTGTTTTAGGAATGTTGGTTTGCATTTTGCGTTTTTGTTTGCAAAATGTTGCGGTAAGCAAGAGTCGCCACCGACTTTTATTTTATCCAACAAGGAAAGGAAAAAAGCACAGAAAAATTCCTTTTTGAGATTTTCTGAGTACAGGGGGTAGATTATAGAAAGGGAAGGTATTAGCACCCTTTCTATCCGTGGTTTTCCACGGGCTCTTAGGTACTTGCTCATCATGTTCAAAATTTCTTCTGTGTGTTTGTGTGATTTGAAAAGTTTTTGTTTTGACTTTGATTTAACCCTTGCTTCTGTCTTCAAGAGTGTTACGAAGTGTTTTGAAAACTTTGTTTGAAAAGGAGTGTAAGTGTGAAAAAGTTTATTTGTTTTGAGCAAGTACTTAAGAGCTAATCTACCTACTCGAAAAAAGAATTGTTCTATGTTTGTTTCCTTTAGACAGCGCTATCCCACTATTAGTGAGTAGGTAGCACCGTCGTTGGAGTTTTGAGCGTCAATTCAAAAGGGACGTACGATCACTAAAGCAATGTTACGACGTCTTAGTAGTAACCCTAATGTCTTAGATCAATTAATCAAGGCAACAATATCCGAGGCAACTTTTCCGAACGGGACTTTGATCTTTGATTAGACAAGAGAGCGACCACTAAAGCATCCTATACTTAATGACTGTTTACCGAAGGCAACCAAAGTGAGAGTATACCCTAGGAGTGCGCGTGTGCGAGTGATTCAATTTCAAGTTATTATCTTTTCACATTTAGGGTTTGCTAACCGTTTTAAAGTTAATCATACATTCTTGTCATGCAGCCCTAATTATTCATACATCTAACAGTTAATATTTTTCGAAATTTAAAGTGCGGAAAGTAAAGCTATGCTATTACAAGACTTCGGGTATTTACATAGCCAAAAACAAACCCTTTAAAAAAACGATAATTAAGATAATATATTACAACATGTGAGCAATTACATCAATATGGTAAAAAATAATAATAAAGCGCGAGCGAGGAAATTAAGAACGATAAGAAATTAGGGTTGTGACCCCTTCTAACCTAATTGGAAGAAAAAATTGTTTTTGTTGTTTTTAATTATTTTTAAGAGAAATAAAAAGGGTTTTAAATTAAATACAAAATTAATTAGTAATTAAATTAATTAAAGAAAATGACTAAATTTAACCTATATTTGTGTCATTGGTTATTTTAAGAAAAAAGAAAATAGAATTAAGTTAGAAACAAAATCCTAATTGTTCTAATTGTTTTTTAATTTATTTACAAAATAATTTATGTTACCTAAAATTAAATGACCTATTTAAATTTATTAATTTTTTGATAAAAAAATAAACCTAAATCTAATTGGATGAAAATATTATTTTTGTGATTTTTTGATAAAAAAAAGTTATTTTTATGTTAGTAAAATAAATAAATAAAATAAGTTAATAAAGAAAAATACAAAAAGAAAAGATAAAGAGATTTGGGCCTGGTTATGAGTAATTAGGAGGTGCATTGCTAGCAATCTGAGCCCAAAGGAAGGTGACCCACATTTGACTTCCAAGATCCCATGCTTTGCTTTGACCAAGGCCTTTGGTGCTCCTTCATCTGATGGCCTTTAGATTTGGCCATCTGGATAATTGGCTGGCTGGATAATGATGGGCCATGGTGGTCATCCCACTTGCGCACGCATTTGATCATTGAAAGAAAAATAATATGGAATAATTGGGGGACCTGGGATTCGAACCCAGGTCCTGAAGCATTTTCCCATCACATGGCCACCAACTGAGCTGCGCGTGTTTCTTGTATATAGAATAAAAACAAATGATAACATATAATAATGAGAGTTAGTGGGAAAAATAAGAAAATTGCGCCAAAATTTTGAATGGACGAATAACATAGTGCCACGCCAGTCATCCCCAACCTCGCTCCGTTGGTAAAAGTTAGAAAGTTTTACCTACAGACAAGCATTCGTCGCTACATCCATGGCTCGTTTCAAGATCTTCCATGGGCATGATAAATGAAATACAGAGCCATGAATCAATTCGTATGGATCTGCTGAGCACGATGGTGCCCCTTTCATGGCCCAATTTCTCTTGTACACAAAGATCCCAAATCGAAGCAACAAACCCTAACAATGGCAAACTCTAATACAATCCATGAAAACGCAATTAAATGTTATGGATAGTTTGTAAATGCTTCAAGGAGCAAGAATATATGATTATTTCATGCTATAAGTGTCAGAATTATGCAATTCGAATTCAAGAAAAAGCCATTGTCGTGGCTAACTTACAATGAGTTATGGTGCTGGAAACTACTTGTTCTTGATTGGTTTCGCTTGCTTCTGATCCCAGGAAGCGATTGGGATGGCTAGAGAGTCTTGAAAATGTCTCAAAATAGAAAAACGAATCACCACTTTTCTTTGTTTTTTTTTCAAGTTTGTTCCTGCCTTCTCATGCCTCCAAAACCCCTCTTTTAGGTCTGCAATTGTTCAATATATATCAATGATTGAATTAGGGTTGCAAACATGATCTCAATCTTCCTCCATTATAGCTTTTGATTTGGATTTGATTCACTTGAAGATACTTCCAAAAATAGGCCAAACTCAATCCTTTTGTGCACACCAAGGCTTTGCACGAATTCAATCTTTTGCCAACTGGATATAAGACCTGAAACATGCACAATAGCTTGAGGTTTCAATGTTTTAGAATTTTCCATGATTTGTTTTGATTAAAATTGATTTAATTCAAATAAAAATCAAAATAAATAATAAAAACAAGATAAAGACAAGTGGAAAGAGCTAGGGCTATTGGACCATGCTACCAACTCAAGACAAGTGCAAAAAGTTAGGCCCATTTAGCAAAATTTGCAATTTTAGGCATAGTTGACTTTTGCCAATTATGCAAAAAGGGTCAACTTCACCAATGCATAACTTCCTCAATTTTGACTCTTTGAAGGTTTTCTTGGACTTTTTAGAAATCTGGAGATGTCCTATAAGCAACCTTTTTTGTCTAATCTCAATTTGGTATTCCATGTTCATGTATGAAGCTTTGACAAAAAAGGTGTTTTTGTTGACTTTTCAAAATGACCTATAATGTCCAAATTCATAACTTCTTGTGAGTGCATATTTTGTACTTGGGAGATGAATATGGATTGTAGAGCATTGTATCCTCTTAAAAATGAGCTTTGTATGGATCATTTCTCATAAAGTATGAGAAGGTTATGCTTGGTCAAAGTTGCGTTGACTTTTCCTACAAAACCCCAATTTAGTAACTTTTGGTTCTTGATGAATTGTGAGCATTCCTTGATGAATCATGATCAACCCTTGATCAAATGATGAATGATACTTCAAAATAAGGATGTTGACCAAAAATATTGAAGTTTGACTGTATGTGGGCCACAGTTGACTTTTGCCCTAACATAGTCGATTTTCAGGCTTTTGAGCAATTGACTGAGCAAACTTCCTCTGCAAGGCTTGAAACTTGACATGGATGATCTTGAGAACATATTAGGACAATGGTGAGCATTTGGGATCCCTTGGAATCAAGTATCTTAATGCAACATGAAACCCTAATTTGAGGTAGACTGTCTTAGGAGGGAGCTTGTCTGGTCAACCTTGGACTTCCTTGAGCAACTTGAGGATCTTTCTTGAAGTGCATTGAGAAATATGGGAGGGAAAATTTTGGGGTACAACAGTTTCCCCTGTTCAATCTTCTTAAACCTGAAGATTTAGATTGGCTTGTCTGCCTTTCGTGATCTGAAGGTGGAAGATGATTGAACACTTGAGTGCCCAGAAATTTGCACTCGCATGAAGTAGTATTTATCTTGTGATGTCGGGAATGGGCTTATAGATGCCATTTGGAGGTTGATGAAGGGAGATGGGCTTAAATATGCCATCCGAAGGAGTGTTGATCGCATAAGAGATTCCTTAGCGAGAGCTTGTATACCTGTTGTTGAGGAAGATTCCACAGGGGAATGTTGTTCTCTGTCTTGAGAAAAAGTTGAATTTTAGGAGCTTCGGTCGTCCGTTATTCTACTGGGGAATCGTCTCTTGGTCGAGGAGATGAAGATGAACTATTACCTGGTCGTAATCCAGGCTTCATAGTGATAAGATCGACCGCTATCTGGTCGTAATCCAGGCTTTACAGTGACTTACTGGGGAGATGAGATCAATCTTGCTATCCGGTCGTAATCCAGGCTTCACAATTTCTCAATTCTTATCTGGTCGTGATCCAGGCTTCAGAAGGAATTCAGTTGTTATTCGGTCGCCTCCGGGCTTCAACTTGAATTTTGGGCACACTAATATTCGGTTGACTCTGGGCATCTTAGTATTTGTCCAGGTAAACTGCTATTTGGTCGCAATCCAAGCTTCATAGTGTCTTCTACTGTTATATGGTCGTAATCCAGGCTTCAGTCCTTTTATCGTTATCTGGTCGTAATCCAGGCTTCACGATGCTTTATACCATTATCTGGTTGAATCCAGGCTTCATGGTGTCTTGTACTGCTATATGGTCGTAATCCAGGCTTCAGAATACCTTACTTCTTATCTGGTCGTAATCCAGGCTTCAGAAGAAATCAAGTGGTTATCCGGTCGCCTCCGGGCTTCCCTTTGACTGTTGGGCCTACTAATATCCGGTCGAATCCGGGCTTCATAGTAATTGGCCGGGTGAACTGCTATTTGGTCGTAATCCAAGCTTCACAGTGTCCCTCACTGTTATCTGGTCATAATCCAGGCTTCAGTGTCTTTCGCTGCTATCTGGTTGTAATCTAGGCTTCACAGAAACTTGTATTGCTATCTGGTCGTAATCCAGGCTTCACAATAACTTGTTGAGCTGTTATCCGGTCGTAATCTGGGTTTCACAACTTGTTTTTATAATATACCACTATTTGGTCGAGTCCAGGCTTCATGGTACTTGCTGAGCTGTTACCCGGTCGTAATCCGGGCTTCACGGCTCGCTGGGGATTAAACTATTATCCGGTTGAATCTGGGCTTCATAGCTTGCTTTTAAGAGATACCACTATCGGGTCATAATCCAGGCTTCGTGGTAGTCTGATACTGTTATCCGGTCGTTCTCTGGGCTTCACAATATGATGTAGAAATCAAGATACTATCCGATCGGATCTGGGCTTCATAGCTTAAACTTGGTGAGAATTTGATTGTATCTTTCCTGAAAGGTAAAGGTTAGGTGTATGTAATGCATGATATGTATCAGGCAATGATGTTCTCAAAATAAATGAGATTGTGATGTATGATGCGTATGCGTATGTCATGATGTATGGACATGTAACGTTTTCATGATATTCTCTAGTTGGGAAAATAAATCCCAGATGGCTGCTGGAGAATATAAAGAGTTTTGCTCGCTGGGGATAACGACCGAAGACAAATTGAGAATAACTTGTCATGAGAATAATTCTGCTGGAGAATAAACTGGCGAGGGAAATGACTCTGTGGGGGAGAGATACTATGTTAGAAGATCCGTTGACTTGGAGAAATAACCTCAGTTGGGGATGAATTACCGTTGTTGCCGATGATGAACTCTGTCGGGGATAAAGTTTTTGTTTGTGGAAGAAATAAACTCCACTGGGGATGGTCTTCCATCGCTGGTGATAGACGAACTCTGCTTGGGGAGAATCTTAACGATGCATTCGCGATTGTGAACCTCAATTGGGGAGAGTTGATAATATTGTATTCTGGTACTTCCTACTCTGCGGGGAGTGTATGCATTTTTTAGTCATTTTCTTCAGTTGGGTCTATCCCTGTACCTGGTGAATAGAGCAACTGTAAGGTCTGGACATTTCCTGTTTGCCCCTGTTTCTAAAATTACGAGTAATCGTCTTTTGTTTCGCATGTAAATATTTATGAGCAACAATTATTGTCAAATGCATATATCAAAAATGAATCATTGGATGTTCTTGCAAAACAAAACAGAAAGAGAAAAACAATTTTGAAATTTCTTTGTGAAAATGAATTATATTGATTTGGAAGTTGGCCTGTAAATAGGTGTTTTTGTACAGGAGGCTGACGTCCTAGTAAGAGAACGCCTCCGAACAAACAGATTTTATACAATTTATGAAAAATAAATAAAAACAGCTATGTGAACAATCCCACTGGGTTCCAACTCTTATATTTCCTTTATATCTTCGAGCGTCTCATCACTTTGCTACGTTGTTTGAAGGTAGATCAGATTGATCGGTGCCGTCCAAGCTGGTTAGTCGATACCAAAGTTTGGCTGCAAGATGATCCAATGAGACATAGTGTTACGCTTTGATCCCTAATTTTTTCCTGGACCACCCTTTCGGGTTTTCAGTCCACCGGGATACCCTTTTTTGCCCAAGCCGCCTTTGAAGGTTTTCGACTTGCCGGGTGTACATTTTTCATTTTCATCCCTTACTTTTGCTCGAACCCTTTTGGTTCGCCGGGAAGCCCTTATTTTTGGCTAGGCGAGTCAACCTAGCGGGTCTTTGATTATGCGTAGTATTTTTTCACTATGTCTGCATTGACGGGGTGAGGAAGGTCGTCACCATCCATGGTGGTTAGAATCATAGCTCCTCCCGAGAAAATGTTCTTAACCACAAATGGCCCTTTGTACGTAGGGGTCCATTTTCCCCTGGGATCACCTTGTGGCAGTATGATGCGCTTGATCACCAGATCCCCAACTTGATATTCTTGTCGTCTGACTTTCTTATTAAACGCCTTGATCATCCGCTTTTGATACGTCTGACCATGACAAATAGCAGTAAGCCTTTTCTCGTCGATTAAGTTTAGTTGATCAAGTCGGGTATGGATCTAGTCGTCCTCGCTCAAACCTGCATCCTTCATAATCCGAAGAGAGGGTATCTGGACTTCAATGGGCAAAACTGCTTCCATTCCATACACCAAAGAGTAGGGTGTTTCCCCTATTGAAGTCTGCGCTGAGGTACGGTACCCATGAAGAGCGAATGGTAACATCTCATGCCAATCTTTGTATGTCACTGTCATCTTCTGCACAATCTTCTTGATATTCTTATTAGCTGCTTCAACAGCCCCATTCATCTTCGGTCGGTAGGGAGAAGAGTTGTGATGCTGTATCTTGAACTGCTTGCAGAGATCGGTGATCATTGTATTATTGAGATTTGTACCATTTTCTGTAATGATCCTCTCTGGTACACTGTATCGACAGATCAAATTATGGAGGATAAACCGCGCCACGACATTCTTGGTTACTGTAGCAAAGGAAGCTGCCTCAACCAACTTCGTGAAATAATCAATAGCTACCAGGATGAAACGATGCACGTTAGATGCAGTAGGTCTGATCTCACCAATCATGTCAATGCCCCACATTGCAAAACGCCAAGGAGCTGTCAAGACGTTTAGAGGAGCCGGAGGTACGTGCATCTTATCAGCATAGACTTGGCACTTGTGACAGGTCCGAGAGTGTTGATAATAATCGGCTTCCACAGTAGACCAATAATATCCTGCCTGAAGGATTTTCTCTGCCATGGTATGGCCACTGGATTGAGTTCCAAAAGTGCCTTCATGTAACTCTGCCATGATCCTTTCTGCCTCATTCTTATCCACACATCGCAGTAAGGTCGAATCATGATTACGCTTGTAAAGGATACCATTGTTGATGAAGAACTTCGCAGAAAACCTCAGAAACTTCTTATCATTAACAGATGCACCCTCGGGGAATTCCTGAGCCTCAAGATACCTCTTTACCTCATGAAACTAGGGTTTATCTATTACCACTTCAGTCTCAATGTCACAGCAATGTGCGGGTTCTTCCAACTTCTCAATGGTGATCTGGGGAGCCTCATTGTCCCACCTAACCTTGAACATAGAAGACATAGTAGCTAGCGCGTCTGCCAACTGATTCTCCTCTCTTGGTAAATGTTCAAAGGTTATCTCCTCGAAGTGTGGAAGCAATGTCAATACATACTCTTTGTAAGGAATAAGATTTGGGTGTTTCGTATCCCACTCGCCTTTGATCTGACTGATCACTAGAGAGGAATCTCCGAATACACTCAAGAACTTAATCCTTAGATCAATAGCTGCTCGAAGGCCCATGAAGCATGCTTCATACTCTGCCATGTTGTTGGTGCAGTTAAAACATAATCGGGCGGTGAATGGAGTATGACAGCCTTCAGGAGATATGATCACGGCGCCAATGCCATTACCCAATGTGTTTGAAGCTCCGTTAAAATACATAGACCATCGGGATCCCTCCTCAGGTCCTTCATCCGGTCCAGGTTTTTCATAGTCGGTCACCAACATGATGCTCTCATCCGGAAACTCGAAATTCATAGACTGGTAATCATCCACGGCCTGATGTGCCAAATGATCTGCCAACACACTCCCCTTGATTGCCTTTTGGGTTGTGTATTGGATGTCATACTCAGTTAAGATCATCTGTCATCTTGCTATTCTTCCGGACAAGGCAGGCTTTTCGAAGATATAGTTGATTGGGTCCATCTTTTATATCAATAAGGTGGTGTGAGTCAGCATATACTGTCTCAGCCGGCGAGCAGCCCATGCCAAAGCGCAACAAGTTTTCTCAAGCAGTGAGCATCGGGTCTCACAGTCGGTAAATATTTTGCTAAGGTAGTAAATAGCGTGCTCTTTTCGGCCAGACTCATCATGCTGCCCCATCACACACCCCATTGAATTATCCAGTACTGTCAAGTATAAAATCAAAGGTCTTCCTTCAATTGGAGGCATCAGAATAGGTGGCTCTTGGAGATATTCTTTGATCCTTCTGAAAGTTACCTAACATTCATCATTCCATTTTACCACTTGATCCTTCTTCAGGAGCTTGAAGATTGGCTCACAAGTAGCAGTCAGGTGCGAAATGAACCGGGCAATGTAACTCAGACGTCCCAAAAAGCCTCTAACTTCTTTTTCTGTTCGGGGAGTTGGCATCTCCTGTATAGCCTTCACCTTTGCGGGATCCACCTGAATACCTTTATCACTAACGACGAAACCCATTAGTTTACCAGACCTCACCCCGAAGGTGCACTTGTTCGGGTTTAACCTCATCTTGTACATCTTCAACCTGTCGAATAGTTTCTGGAGATGGTCAAGATGTTCTTCCTCAGTCTGGGACCTTGCAATCATGTCATCAACGTAAACCTCAATCTCATTGTGAATCATGTCGTGGAACAAAGCGACCATGGCGCACTGATAAGTTGCCCCAGCATTCTTCAACCCGAAAGGCATTACTCTGTAACAAAAAGTGCCCCACTGTGTAACAAAGGTTGTCTTCTCCATGTCTTCGGGAGCCATCTTAATCTGATTGTAACCAAAAAAACCATCCATAAAGGAGAAGACCTTATGTTGTGCGGTGTTGTCGACCAAAACATCGATATGAGGCAGAGGGAAATCATCTTTGGGGCTCGCCCTGTTCAGATCCCTATAGTCTACACACATACGTACCTTACCATCTTTCTTCGGCACTGGAACAACATTGGCAACCCATTGTGGGTAAGAAGTAACAGCTAGAAAACCGGCGTCAAACTGTTTCATGACCTCAGCTTTAATTTTCTCAGACATCTCGGGGCGCATACGATGGACCTTCTGCTTTACCGGAGGATAGTCTTCTTTGGTTGGTAGGCGGTGTACCACAATGTCAGTGTCTAAACCAGTCATATCCTCATAGGACCAAGAGAAGATCTCAACATGGTCGCGTAGCATCTGTATCAACCGTTGCTTGACACTAGGTTCCAGATTTGCACCTATCTTGACCTCTTTCTTGTCTTCCTCGGTACCCAAATTCCCTGATTCCACTGGCTCTTCATGCGGCTGTATGGACCTCTCTTCCTGAAGTAACAATATAGCAAGCTCTCCAGGCACCTCACAATCATCCTCACCTTCATCTTCGGCTTGGTTGATCGGACTTTCAAAGTCATAACTGGCAGTAGCAGAGTCGTTATCAGTGGGATATAGAGTGGATGTGGACCTGTATTATGATATGTGAGTGTGTGTAAGACAAATAGTTGTTTTGATAAAGTGCAAGATAGAAAATAAAAACAGGGAGCACAAAATTTGTAATGTAAGAAAACGTCCAATGTTTTATTGATGATATATGAAAATGACAAATGATAAGCCCTCACAAACAAAGCCACAATGCCTCGAGCAAGGCACCAGGCCATAGAGTTTCAAATTGTCTGTTACAAATCTCAAAACAAAAGTCTATTACTGTGTAATAAAAGAAACGGGCATGAAGTCCTTCGTCGTCCAATTGTTCAAGCCACCGTTGGTAGTCGGGTAAATCCAGCTGTCGAAATCTGGCTCCTCTTCATCATCTCCAATTGCATTCACTCCCGGATTACTGATGCGCAGAGGAGGTTTTCCAATTCACGCACACCAAACAACCCTTTGAGCTTATTTTTCAATCACAGCCCTGGCATCCTTGAGGGAAGCCATCTTTATTGGAGGTTTGTCAGCAGCAAACTCAGTCGACGCCAAAGTCTGGGGGACTTCTTCAAAGTTTTGACACGGGGTTTCAATAAACTCTCCATCCATATTCACATACCGGAAAGAGTTAAGATGGCTCACCATGTACTCCTCTTCCCCTCGTACTGTAACAATATTCCCCTTCACTGGATATTTCAGCATCTGATGGAGCGTAGAAGTCATTTCCCCAGCCTTATGAATCCACGGGCGACCCAGCAAACAAGAATAAGATGGTCGGATATCCATCACATAGAACGTAGATGCAAAAGTATGAGAGCCAACTTTAATAGGGACATCCACCTCCCCGTGCACCATCCTTTTTTACCCGTCAAAGGCCCTAACCACAATATTACTCGACTTCAGAACCAACCCTTCACAATCCAGACAGTCTAGTGTTTTCTTTGGTAAAACATTTAATGAGGACCCAGTATCCACCAGCACGTGGGCCAAAGTAGTGCCCCTGCACTCGATCGAGACGTGCAGAGCATCATTGTGATTCCTTCCTTTGGCAGTTAGATCTGCGTCAGAGAAACCCAACCTGTTGTCAACGGTCAAACTAGCCACACAGTCTTTGAATTGATCAGCAGATGTTTCCTGCGGCACATGCGCAGTTTTAAGGAAAGCAATTAAAGCCTTTGCATGTGCTTCTGAGCACAACAATAGAGATAACATGGAGATCTTCGACGGGGTTTGCCCCAGCTTTTCGACTATGTTGTAGTCGCTTTTCTTGATAATCTTCAAAATTTCCTCTATCTCCTGCTTAGAGGTTTCTACGGTAATCTTCTTAGGCGCCTCCATTCGGGCTGGCCCACCTATAACTTCTTTGCCCCGAGTGTCATATGACTCGGCGACAGGAGTGATAACTGGAGTAAGGATTGGAACAGTAGCTAATGTACTGGCGGATGGAATGGCAACAGGCTTTCGAACAGTTGGAGGAGGAATCTCAGGAGAGAAGAGTCTTCCGCTTCGGGTGACCTTGATAGACCAGACAATATTGCTAACATCAGTATCAGCCTCTTCAACCTTCAAGTCTTGTTTGATCCCATGATAATACACATCGGCCCCATAGTGCCACGGGACAGCCTTATCCGAAGTGTAAGGGATAGGACCAGGAATAGTTATGATTAATGGAGAAACTCTTGGAACAGATGTAATCCTAACAGGATTTCTCGAGGAAGCGTTGGAAGAATTGGCAGAAATGGTTATTATGGAAACATCTTCAACGGGAATCAACAGAATCAAAGTCTTCTCGAACAGGATCTCTTTGCTATCCATCAGGCGTTGAACACCTGACTTCAATAAATGGAAACCAGCAGGAAATAATGAACATAGGTGGCAACCTTCACCATAGTCCGGAAATAAACCGGCCAACAATAGGTTCTTCTTAACGGTCATCAACGGAGTAGAAATGTCTTCCATAGAGGTCACGAATGAATCATCATCAACAGCATTCACTCCATGCTTGGGCATAGGAGCAATCATGACGTTAGGCTTTTCCGGTGCATCAAACTCAATTTATTTAGATTCAGTCAAATCTCGCACCTTATTCCTCAAGGCCCAGTAGTTGTTGGTATCATGCCCTGGGCTATCAGAGTGATAGGCACAGCGGGCGTTCAGATTATACAGTGGAGAGGTGGTACTAGGATTCTTCGGAGCTTCCCTTAGAGTTACCAAGTTGGTCTTCAATAACTGCGGTAAAATTTGAGATAAGGTCATACTGAGCCGAGTATACTATCTTTGCGGTCTCTCTACTCTTTGCTGATTATTGCGTTGTGGGGCAACAGTGGGTCTTGATATTACTACCGCATTAACTGCTTGGCGGCGTTCAGGTTGGCTTTGGCTCCTTGAGTTGTAAATTGCACTAGATTCTTTCTTGAAAGGCTTATTTTATGTACTTGATGAAGCACATTTCTGTATCTTGCCACTTCTGATACCAACTTCTACCCTCTCCCCAGTCATAATCAATTCAGTGAACCCAGACGATAAACTACCGATCAAATGATTGAAATATGGACCAGATAAAGTCCCAAGAAATATATCCACCAACTCCCTATCAGACAGGGGGGTTGTACTCTTCCATCCAGATCTCTCCACTTCTGAGCGTAGTCCTTAAAACCTTCGCTCGCTCCCATAGACATACCCTAAATTTGAGTATGCGCGGAAGCAAGGTCCTCCCAATTGTGGACATTAGCTCCTTCCAATTGATAAAACCATTCAAGTTGAGTCCCTAACAGACTATCTTGAAAGAAATGGACCCATAGATTCCTATCAGCAGTGTAAGGTTGAATTTTTCTAACGTATGAGCGAAGATGGAGTTTTGGACAGGACACTCCATCGTACTTAGCAAAGACCAGATCTTTAAACTTGTGATGGATCACCACTCTCGACACCAGCCCCAAATCTCCAAAATCCAAACTGGGAACCTTCTGAATCTCCATAGCAATTAGTCGGTCTTCAAGTTGTTTGTACCTATCCTCAGCAGGAGGGTACTGTTCATCATCAAAATCAGTATCATTATCAGAGACCACATGACTAGGACCCTTTCTTTCCTCTTGATTCTCTCCTCCTCCAGATGAATGAAACAGATAAGCTTCCTGTCGCAACATATTCCCAAACCTGTGACCCATATTCAGCAGGACCACTTTCTTATTTTTCTTCTTCTTGTCCTTCAAGATGAGAGCCTTCAAATCCTGTTGACTTTTAGCCAAGTTCAAGAACATCTCTTGAAGTTGAGCATTCTGGGCCTGAAGAGCTTTGATGGCTTGATCAGTAGGTGTTTCAGAAGACATTATGTGCTGAAATAAACAACAAAGAAGATAAGAAACATGTAATGAGGTGCATGGTAATGGAATGCGTATTGTGATCGGTGGGAATGAGAACTGACTGTTTTGGAATGCTGGTTCACGTTTGCGTTTGTTTTTGCAAAATGTCGCGGTAAGCAAGAGTTGCCACCGTCTTTTATTTTATCCAACAAGGAAAGGACAAAAGCAGAGAAAAATTCCTTTTCGAGATGTTTCTCGGGTTCGGGAGGTAGATTATAGAAAGGGAAGGTGTTAGCACCCTTTCTATCCGTGGTTATCCACGGGCTCTTAGGTACTTGCTCATTGTGTTTTCAAAAGTTTGCTTTTCTTTGTGTTTGTGGGTTTGAAAAGAGTTTTTGTTTTGAAGAGAGTGTAAGTGCGAAAAGTTTTATTTTGTTTTAAAAGGAGCAAGTACTTAAGAACCTCTACCTACTCAAAAAGGAATTAAACTGTGCAAATGTCCTTTAGACAATGCTATCCCACTATTGAGGATTAGGTAGCACCGTCGTTGGAGTTTTCGTGTCAATTCGATTTAAGGGACGTGTGGCCACTAAAGCAATGTTTGGACGCCTTAGCGGTAACCCTAATGTCTTAGATCATTTTTCCGAGGCAACCGTTTCAAGGCAACTTATGATCTTTGGACAAAAGGGCGACCTCTAAAACATCCTATACTCAATGACCACGTTCGAGGAAACCAAGTGAGGTGTACCCTAAGAGTGGCATGTGCGAGTGTATTGTTTTTCAGTTACATTATCTTTGTATATTTAGGTGTTCTACCGTTTGTTTTCAGATCTTGTCATGAAATCCTAGTTAGCATACATCTAAATAGTTAATATATGTATAGGAATTTAAAGTGCGGGAATTGTAAATCCTACGCTATTACAAGGCTTCGGGGAGGGGGATTATTTACATGTCCAAAATTGGGGGAATAAAGCGGTAAAGTGTAAAAGTCTTAGTTAAACTATCACAAACCAGTAGGCAATTACAATAAAATAAACGCGCGCGAATCTGAAAATAACCTCTAAAAATCCTAAGAATAAAATCTTTTTGTTGTTTTATTTTATTTTGGGAAAATGATCTAAATCTTCTTAATTTTAGTTTTGAGAAAATGTTAAGATAATTAAATGATTAATTAACAAAGTTAATTTAATAGAAAAACTAGCCTAATGTTTTTGTGGTTTTCTTTTTAATTTGTTTTTATGTTGATTAAAAAAAGAAATAAAATAGTCAAAACAAAGATGAAATCGAAGGAACAGGCAGTAAATCAAGAAAGGTATAATTCTGGAGGCCTGGATCGAAAGAGGTGTGGGCTGTCTTTCGATCCAGTGAAGAGGCTTGATCGAAGGTGCACGAGGGGCTGCACTTTGAGGGTGTTCGATCTGGATATGTCATCCTTCGATCTGGGAACCCTGGATCCAGTTTGAAGCTAAGCTGCTAAGCTTCGAAGCTCTAAACAAGATTCTGAGAAGATATTTCCTGCAAAATGAGACAACTGTTAAAGATCCAGGGGGGACTTTACCCCCCCTAATTCGAATCTCCTCCCAATTCGAATTCTTCCTCAATTTGAATCTGCTGAATCTGGGCCTGGGTTTGTTTTATCCTGAGATTCGAAGGAGAAACTTAGATCGTGCCCCAGCAATGGCACGATCTCATCTTTGCGCTTCAGCTTACATGCAACATAATAAGTAATAACAAGAATACATATGCAATGTGTATTTAAATGTCATGAAGGTGCAATTTTGGTTTTGCAAACCCTTACCAATTAAAGATGTATGATCTGTGGCTCTGGGTGTGGAGATGTTCGCTGAATGGCTGCTTTGGCTTGGATTACTTATGAAAATGCTGGTAACCTTTGGTGGGTTTGTGCGAAGCGTATCTCCAAATCCTCCCTGTTTCTTTTTCTCCTTTTTCCGTTCCTTTTGTAATGTGTCACTGGCCTTGTATTTATAGGAGTGTGGGGGTGCACAAAAATGGCAAGGGACAGCCATTTAACCAGGCCTTTAAAGCCATGAGACAAGAATCAGACATATTAAAAGATTTCCTTTTTTGAAATATTCATGTCTCTTTGGAATCTTGAATGAACCTAGACACCTTTGATTTTCGAATGCCTCCAGGCCATGCTCTTCGATTGGTCTTGAGTTGCCTCCTTCGAATGGACTTCTTATGTACCCTTCGAATGGGCCTTCTGAATGCTTCTTCAAATGGACCTTTTGAATGTTCTTCGAATTGACCCTTTGAATGCTTCTTCAAGTGGACCTTTACATGTTCTTCGAATGAGTCATTTACATGTTCTTCGAATGAGCCTCTTTCCTGGTGTGCTGGCAAGTTGAGGGGCCTTTTCCTTTGTGAATCGAAATAAACTTGTAGGAGATTCTTGCCTCTTGAGTCAAAGGTAAGCCTGATGTAGTTAATGCATAGTCGAAGCATTGTGAAATTAACTTGATCGAAGGGGGGTCCAGCGCTCAATCAAAGACTTGCAGACCAAAGCTTGATCGAAGGGTTCCAAACACCTAATTGAAGCTTACTAATCAAAGCCTGGTCGAAGAGTGCCAAATGCCCAATCGAAGACTGGTGAGTCAAGCCTGTATCGAAGGATTTTGGATGCCCAATCGAAGACTTTTTCCCAGATGCCAATCGAAAGACACTTTGTTCATCTTCAAAAAACTTTATTTTCGTTAGGCAAGTGTTTGTGACCAACCATGTAAGGGAAGACCTTTGAAAACATGAGAGGGAAAATTTTGGGGTACAACACGTATGAAATGATTTCAAAGACTTTGGGAGATTCAAATTTGTAAAACAAAATAAAACACACTTTATTAGATTAAATTAGTAACAATGTTTAACAATGCCTTCAAGGTGTTACAAAAGAAATAACTGAAAAGCAAATCTAAACTAGAAACAATAAAATACATCAGAAATCCCATGGTCGTTTTCCCTTCGTGCTGACATAATCATTGATTGTCCTCTCATTCTCAAGCTTCCCCGTGAGCTTCAAGATCTCTCGTTCCTGCTCATGATACTTCTCTCGGTACGTATCCCTTTCTTTCTATAACTGGATCCAAGATCTCTTCAATGCCCCCAGATCAGTAGGCATGTAGGGATGAAGGACTGTATAAGGAACCCCTTCTTCATTAGTATGCTCTAGAATCACTGGGAAAACAGCTTCATAAGGAATCCCCAGCTTTTGAGCACGGGCTCGAACCTACTGGAGATAAGGTTGCATTGGGAGAGAAGTCTTCGGTCCTAGCTCGTGTGGTTTAGACCTGTTCACCCTGCCCCAGGCTCGTAGAAACCTTCGGCGATGCTCATCCACATCCCCCTTGTAGTCAAAAACAATATCTGTAAGGATTAACTCATGAGGACCGTCTCTCAAAGCGCGACCAAACTGTCGTAGAGCCAAACAAGGGCTGTAGGTTATTCCCCCTCTAATTCCAAGCAATGGTACATTAGGGTATTCCCCACATCGATCAATGACAGCTACTCTTTCCATATCCTTAGAACTCCAAAGAATGTCTGTATGAGCAAGAGACATGATTCTGTAAGCCCAACCTAACCCTTCTTCATTCTTCAATACAGACTTGGGGAGGTGCGAAATAAACCACCTTGCCAACTGCGGCGTACAACACATGAGAGTTCCCCTTCTTTGCATAGTACGGGTATAGAGAGCATGTAGGATATCACCCAGAAGAGTAGGCACTGGGTTACGAGACATGAATATCTTGACCGCATTCATATCTATGAAGGAATCTGGATTCGGGAAAAGAACCAAGTCATAGATGAGGAGAGCCAAGATGTCTTTAAATGCTTCAAAATCCAAGTTATCCCAGAACAGTTGAGCTTGATCCATTAGAAACTTAACCAAGAAACCTTTAACCCCGCTCCGTGTCTCCCGGTTGGATACTACATCATCCCTTTTTAGATGTAAGGCTGAAGCAATGTCCTCAGGTCTAGGAAACTCCTCTAAACCTGTGAAGGGTGTCTACTCGAGGATAGATATGCTTAGTAAATCAGAAAACTCCTCCAAAGTAGGGACTAGCTGATAATCTGAGAAGGTGAAACAATGATGCAACGGATCAAAGAACTGGAACAACACGCTTATCATTTGCTCATCCAACTTTGAAGGGACCAGGATAAGGAGATGACCATGTCTTCTAACAAATGAAGAAGTATCAGGAACTTTTGAAACTAACTCTCTGAGCTGAACAGGTATCTGCACGAAGTTAACTCGAATGGTATTTCTGTGTACTGAAGCCATAATCTGCAAAACAGAACAAAGATAAATCCCATCGGTCTTTGAAATGGTTAGTACAATGAAGTATGCATCCTATGTCATGATGCATGATGTCATGATAAAACACACAATAGGTATAGCAGGTAACAAACATGGTAAAGTAAAACAAGTCACACAATAGCCCTTAAGTTTAGGCTTGCATGGAGTCTAGGTACTACCCTCTTTAAGTTCAGTTGGTTCAACCTGTCCTAATAATAGTAACCGGGTTCTAGAGGTTCTCAATATCACTGACCATCCTCCATCAGTCATGGTTTCAGCTCACGCAATCTTTTCTTGCAACCGGAACTATCTCGAGAGTATGGTCTCAATGAGTGTAGTATCGAGTATCAACCAGTTCTCAGCTCTATACCGAGGCCGGCTATCTCACTACTTCCTATGGCCAAGTTGGTCAATTATAGGTTCTAAGGTCAGTTGATGCTTAACGGCCCATATAGCAGCCCCGTATTCTCCTTGTTTCTGCACAAGGGATACCGGTACCAACTAATGTGCCACATCAACATAGCTACTGCTTCAACCGTATCGGTCTACACCGTATAGTTCCCTCATAGTTTATTGCTACTTACCTAACAGGTGTTCCCCAGATTCAGGTTAGGATCTATAGTAACTCCAATACAAAGCCCACAAAAATAAAGCAATCAAATCAAACAATAGAAGCAAATATGATGAACTAATCCTAAGGTAAACCCCACTTATAATCCCCAGTAGATTCGCCAGTTCTGTGATACGGTGGCCAGAACCGGGACCATTTTAGGAGTGCTGGTTTGCGTTTTGCGTTTGTGTTCGCAAAATGTCGCGGTAAGCAAGAGTCGCCACCGACTATTATTTTATCCAACAAGGAAAGGAAAAAAGCACAGAAAAATTCCTTTTTGAGATTTTCTGAGTACGGGGGGTAGATTATAGAAAGGGAAGGTATTAGCACCCTTTTTATCCGTGGTTTTCCACGGGCTCTTAGGTACTTGCTCATCATGTTCAAAATTGCTTCTATTTGTTTGTGTGATTTGAAAAGTTTTGTTTTGACTTCGATTTAACCCTTGCTTTTATCTTCAAGAGTGTTACGAAGTGTTTTGAAAACTTTGTTTGAAAAGGAGTGTAAGTGTGAAAAAGTTTATTTGTTTTGAGCAAGTACTTAAGAGCTAATCTACCTACTCGAAAAAAGAATTGTTCTATGTTTGTTTCCCTTAGACAACACTATCCCACTATTAGTGAGTAGGTAGCACCATCGTTGGAGTTTTGAGGGTCAATTCGAAAGGGACGTACGGTCACTAAAGCAATGTTAGGACGTCTTAGTAGTAACCCTAATGTCTTAGATCAATTATTCAAGGCAACAATATCCGAGGCAACTTTTCCGAACGGGACTTTGATCTTTGTTTAGACAAGAGAGCGACCACTAAAGCATCCTATACTTAATGACCGTTTACCGAAGGCAACCAAAGTGAGAGTATACCCTAGGAGTGCGCATGTGCGAGTGATTCAATTTCAAGTTATTATCTTTGCACATTTAGGGTTTGCTAACCGTTTTAAAGTTAATCATACATTCTTGTCATGCAGCCCTAATTATTCATACATCTAACAGTTAATATTTGCGGAATTTAAAGTGCGGAAAGTAAAGCTACGCTATTACAAGGCTTCAGGTATTTACATAGCCAAAAACAAACCCTTTAAAAAAAACGATAAATGAAAGTAAAAGGTCCTAATTAATCTATTACAATTTGTGAGCAATTACATCAATATGGTAAAAATAATAATAAAGCGCGAGCGAGGAAATTAAGAACGATAAGAAATTAGGGTTTTGACCCCTTCTAACCTAATTGGAAGAAAAAATTCTTTTTGTTGTTTTTAATTATTTTTAAGAGAAAGAAAAGGGTTTTTAAATTAAATAAAAAATTAATTAGTAATTAAATTAATTAAAGAAAATGACTAAATTTAACCTATTTTTGTGTTATTGGTTATTTTAAGAAAAAAGAAAATAGAATTAAGTTAGCAACAAAACCTTAATTGTTCTAATTGTTTTTTAATTTATTTACAAAATAATTTAAGTTACCTAAAATTTAATAACCTATTTAAATTAATTAATTTTTTGATAAAAAAATAAACCTAAATCTAATTGGATGAAAATATTATTTTTGTGATTTTTTGATAAAAAGAGTTATTTTTATGTTAGTAAAATAAATAAATAAAATAAGTTAATAAAGAAAAATACAAAAAGAAAAGATAAAGAGATTTGGGCCTGGTTATGAGTAATTGGGCCCAAAGGAAGGTGACCCACATTTGACTTCAAAGATCCCATGCTTTGCTTTTACCAAGGCCTTTGGTGCTCCTTCCTCTGATGGCCTTTAGATTTAGCCATTTGGACACTTGGCTGGCTGGATAATGATGGACCATGGTGGTCATCGCACTTGTGCACGCGTCTGATCACGGAAAGAAAAATAATATGGAATAATTGGGGGACCTGGGATTCGAACCCAGGTCCTGAAGCATTTTCCCATCACCTGGCCACCAACTGAGTTGCGCGTGTTTCTTGTATATAGAATAAAAACAAATGATAACATATAATAATGAGAGTTAGTGGGAAAAACAAGAAAATTGCGCCAGAATTTTGAAAGGACGAATAACATAGTGCCACGCCAGTCATCCCCAACCTCGCTCTGTTGGTAAAAGTTAGAAACTTTTACCTACGGAAAAGCATTCGTCGCTACATCCATGGCTCATTTCAAGATCTTCCATGGGCATGATAAATGAAATCCAGAACCATGAATCAATTCGTCTGAATCTGCTGAGCACGATGGTGCCCCTTTCATGGCCCAATTTCTCCTGTACACAAAGATCCCAAATCGAAGCAACAAACCCTAAAAATGGTAAACTCTAATACAGTCCATGAAAACGCAATTAAATGTTATGTATAGTTTGCAAATTCTTCAAGGAGCAAGAATATATGATTATTTCATGCTATAAGTGTCAGAATTATGCAATTCGAATTCAAGAAAAAGCCATTGTCGTGGCTGACTTACAGTGAGTTATGGTGCTGGAAACTCCTTGTTCTTGATTGGTTTCGCTTGCTTGTGATCCTAGAAAGCGATTGGGATGGCTAGAGAGTCTTGAAAATGTCTCGAAATAGCAAAATGAATCACCACTTTTCTTTGTTTTTTTTCAAGTTTGTTCTTTCCTTCTCACGCCTCCAAAACCCCTCTTTTAGGTCTGCAATTGTTCAATATATATCAATGATTGAATTAGGGTTTCAAACATGACCTCAATCTTCCTACATTATAGCTTTTGATTTGGATTTGATTCACTTGAAGATACTTCCAAAAATAGGCCAAACTCAATATTTTTGTGAACACCAAGGCTTTGCATGAATTCAATCTTTTTCCAACTGGATATAAGACCTGAAACATGCACAATATCTTGAGGTTTCAATGTTTTAGACTTTTCCATGATTTGTTTTGATTAAAATTGATTTAATTCAAATAAAAATAAATAATAAATAATAAAAACAAGATAAAGACAAGTGGAAAGAGCTAGGGATCGTGGACCATGCTACCAACTCAAGACAAGTGCAAAAAGTTAGGCCCATTTAGCAAAATTTGCAATTTTAGGCATAGTTGACTTTTGCCAATTTTGCAAAAAGGGTCAACTTCACCAATGTATAACTTCCTCAATTTTGACTCTTTGAATGTGTTCTTGGACTTTTAAGAAAGCTTGATATGTCCTCTAAGCAAACTTTTTTGTCTCATCTCAATTTGGTATTCCATGTTCATGTATGATGCTTTGACAAAAAAAGGTGTTTTTTTGACTTTTCAAAATGACCTATAATATCCAAATTCATAACTTCTTATGAGTGTATATTTTGAACTTGGGATATGAAGATGGATTATAGATAATTGAATCCTATTCAAAATGAGCTTTGGATGGATCATTTCTCATCAAGTATGAGAAAGTTATGCTTGGTCAAAATTGCGTTGACTGTTCCTACAAAACCCTAATTTAGCAACTTTTGGTTCTTGATGAATTGTGAGCATTCCTTGATGAATCATGATCAAACCTTGATCAAATGATGAATGATAATTCAATGAGGATGTTTACCAAGAATCTTGAAGTTTGACTGTATGTGGGCCATAGTTGACTTTTGCCCTAACACAGTCGATTTTCAGGCTTTTGAGCAATTGATTGAGCAAACTTTCTGTGCAAGGCTTGAAACTTGACATAGATGATCTTGAGAACATATTAGGACAATGGTGAGAATTTGGGATCCGTTGGACTCAAGTATCTTAATGCAACATGAAACCTTAATTTGAGGTAGACTGCCTTAGGAGAGATCTTGTCTGGTCAACCCTTGGACTTCCTTGAGCAACTTGAGGATCTTTCTTGAAGTGCATTGAGAAATATGGGAGAGAAACTTTTGGGGTACAACAGAAGGGGTCTGCCCTAGCTGTTCGGCTGTATTGTAGTCGCTCTTCTTGATTATCTTTAAATTCTCCTCCATTTCTTGTTTAGAAGATTCCAAAATAACTTCTCTAGGTGCCTCCGTCCGGGCAGGCTCACCTAGAACTTCTTTGCCCCGAGTCTCAGATGACTCATCGGCAAGGGTAACAACTAGAGTAAGGATGGGAGTAGTAGCAGCAGTACTATCCGGAATAACAGATGGAATAACAACGGGCTTAGCAACAGTCTTCGGGGAGATCTCGGGAGAGAAAACCCTTCCACTTCGAGTAATTTTTCTGGTCCCAACAATGTTACTGATATCGGGATCATGCTCTTCAGTTTTTTCGTCTTTAATGGTTAACAAATCCTGCTTGACGCCATGGCAGTAAACGTCAGCATCATAATTCCAAGGAACAGCTTTGTCCGAGGAGTATGGTACAGGGCAAGGAAAAGTGATTATTAATGGAGCAATTATTGGAGCATATGTAATCCTAACAGGTCTTTTGGAGGAGACCTTGGAAGGATTGGCGAAAATGGTTATGATAGCAACATCTTCATGTAGAACAGTTGGAACTGGAGTCTTTTCGAACAAAATCTCTTTGCTATCCATCAGACGTTGAACACCTGCCTTTAGCAAATAACAACTAGAAGGCAAAGATAAACGCATGTGGCAACCTTCACCACATCCCGGAAATAAATCGGCTAGCAACAAATTCTTCTTGACGGTCATGAGAGGAGTAGAAACTTCATCAACAGAAGTAACAAATAGATTAGTATCAACGATATTAACACCACGGTTGTGCTTGGGCATGGGAGCAGTTATGATATTAGGCATCTCAGGAGCATCAAACTCAATCTCCTTTGCTTTGATCAGATCTTGTATCTTATTCTTCAGAGCCCAACAGTCGTTTGTATCGTGGCCTGGACCATCAGAATGGTAAGCACACCGAGCGTTTGGATTGTAACGAGGAGATGTGGTGTTGGGATTCTTGGGAGCCTCCCTTAAGGTTGCCAAATTAGATTTTAACAGATGGGGTAAAACCTCAAACAACTTCATATTGATCTGGGTGAACTGCCTTTGAGGTCTTTCTACCCTTGGCTGATTGTTTCGTTGTTGAGTAGCCATAGGCCTAGGTATCATCATAGCCCCCACCGTTAGACGGTGCTCGGTTCTATTATGACTTCTTGGATTGTAAATAGAATTGACCTCCTTTTTACCCATGAATGGATTTTTCACTATACTTGAAGAGGTGTCTTTCTGGATCTTGCCACTTCGGATCCCAGCTTCTACCCTTTCTCTAGTCAATATCAGCTTAGTAAAACCAGTTGAGGAGCTACCAATCAAGTGATTAAAGAACAGGCTAGATAACGTACCAAGAAACATGTCCACCAACTCCCTATCAGACAAAGGGGGTTGAACTCTCCCTTCCAAATCTCTCCACTTCTGAGCATAGTCCTTAAAATCTTCACTTGCACCGATAGACATACTCTGGAGTTGAGTACGGGTAGGAGCAATGTCAGCGTTATATTGATTCTTCTTATAAAACTCAGTAGCCATATCTTCCCAGTTGCGGACATTGATTCCCTCCAGCTGATAGAACCACTCAAGCTGAGTCCCGGACAGACTGTCTTGAAAGAAATGGACCCACAAGTTCCTATCAGCAGTGTAAGGCTGAATCTTCCTCAGATAAGAATGGAGATGAAGCTTGGGACAAGAAACCCCATCATACTTTGCAAATACCGGAACCTTGAACTTCTGTGGGATGACAACCCTAGATACCAAACCCAGCTCTTCAAAATCCAGCCCTGGTACTCTTTGGATCTCCATTGCATTCAGACGATCCTCTAACTATTTGTATCTATCCTCAGTGGGAGGATATTGTTCATCATTGTAATCAGATTCATCCTTAGAAACCCTTGGACTGAGGTCTTCCTCTCTTGGTTCACCTTCTTGATTCTCCATCCCCTTTGGAGGAAGTTGCCAGCTCTGACACTCTCTTAACCGGTCCTTTAAACCTTCTTCCCAGATTCAGGACACCAGCGGTCTTATTCGCCTTCTTCTTTCTATCTTTCAGAATAAGGGCCTTCAGATCTTCCTGCCCTTTAGCCAAAGTTACGAACATTTGCTGAAATTAGGCATTTTGTGCTTGGAGATCCTTGATACTTTGTTAAGAAACCATTATTGCTGAAATAAACAGCGAAGAAGATGAGAATCCTACTTTTAAGCATTGGGTTCTAAGTTGAGGTTGAGTTCAGCGTATCATCCTCAGACAGATGGTCAGACTGAACGGACGATTCAATCGTTGGAAGACTTGTTAAGGGCATGCGTTCTTGAGCAGGGAGGTTCGTAGGATACTTATCTTCCGTTGCTAGAGTTCACGTATAATAACAGTTACCATTCTAGTATTGGGATGGCACCTTTTGAAGCGTTGTATGGTCGAAGATGTAGAACTCCGTTATGTTGGCATGAATCTGGTGAAAGTGTAGTGCTTGGACCTGAACTTGTTCGTGAGACTACCGAGAAGGTGAAGTTGATTCGAGAAAAGATGAAAGCTTCACAAAGTAGACAAGAGAGTTATCATGACAAGCGAAGGAAGGATTTAGAATTTCAAGCTGGTGATCATATGTTTTTAAGAGTTACACATGTGACTGGTGTTGGGCGAGCGTTGAAGTCTAAGAAGCTCACTTCTCATTTTATTAGACCGTATCAAATTTCAGAGAGAGTGGGGAATTTTGCTTATAGAGTGGCTTTACCACCTAATATTTCAAATTTGCATGATGTGTTTCATGTGTCGCAACTTCGGAAGTATATTTCAGATCTATCTCATGTGATTCATATGGACGATATGCAAGTACGGGATAATCTTACGGTGGAGACGATGCCTGTATGGATCGCGGATTGTGAATTGAAGACTCTGAAGGGCAAGGAGATTGCCTTGGTTAAAGTGGCTTGGCTAGGAGCTGCCGGTGAAAGCATGACTTGGGAATTGGAGAGCAAGATGCGAGACTCCTATCCAGAATTGTTTGATTGAGGTAAATTTTCGAGGACAAAAATATTCTAAGTGGGGGAGAGTTGTAACGCCCGTAATTTAATTAATTATTTAATTAAATTATTTTTGGAATATTTGTGAAGAAGTGTTATTAAATTGGACTTATTTTATTAAATGGAGAAATAATAATATATTTGAGGTATTATATTATTATGTGAAATAATGTGAGAAGCTAATTGTGATCGGTGGATCTGGAACTGACTGTTTTAACGCTGGTTCGCGAAATGTCGCGGAAGCAAGAGTCGCCACCGTCTTTTATTTTCTCCAAATGGAAAGGACAAAAGCACAGAAAAATTCCTTTAAAGAGATTGCTCTCGGTTCGGGAGGTAGGTTATAGAAAGGGAAGGTGTTAGCACCCTTTCTATCCATGGTTATCCATGGGCTCTTAGGTACTTGCTCAATGTGTTTTCAAAATTGTTTGTTTGCTTTTCAATGTGGGTTTCAAAAATATTCTTTGAAAGGTTTCAGTTTAACTCATACGTCAGAGTGTTTTGAAAAGTTTGTTTTGAAAGTTTTTTGAAAGAGTTTTTGTTTTGTTTGAACATTGAGCAAGTACCTTTGAGAACCTACCTACCCTAAGGAATTAGTCTGTGTAGATGTCCCTTAAGGTAGTGCCATCCCACCATTGAGAGGTAGGTAGCACCACCGTAGGAGGTGTTCGGGTCAATTCGAGTTTTAGGGACAGGGTGGTCACCGGAGCAATAGGAAGACACCTCAGAAGCTACCCTCATGCCAGGTTCCCGGACCATGAGGACTTACTAAGACGTTTTCTACTCGACGACCACCTTTCGAAAGGCAACAGTGAGGCGTACCCTAGGGGTGGTGTGTGCGAATTGTGTGTCATTTTCAGTTCATTGTTAGTCTTGTCATGCATTGGTGATCTAACGATTCAATTTTATTTTCAGGCATTCATTCTTTCATGCATATTTATTAACAGTTATATTTGCGGGAATTTAAATCTAGCTATTACAACCGGCGCGGGTCCACATCGCCAAAAAAACCGAACCCGATTTGACTGAAAGTAAAATAAAGCGAATAAAATAAAAAGCGAGAAATAAATCTAAACTTATTACAAGGCTTTGGGGCATATACAGAGGTATTTACACAATATAAAACAAATGCGCGAAATAAAGAGTTTAAACAAAATTAGGGCGTTGGACCCTTTTACAAATAATTAAAATTAATCAAGGAAATTAAATGTTAAATGAAAAATAATGTTTTGGTGTTTTTTTAGGTTTAAAAGAAAAAAGGAAAAAATTAATTGAAATTAAAGTCCTAGTTCTATCATTTTTTAAGTTTATTATGAAAAAAGATTTAATTTCTAACCTAATTAAATTCTAAACCAATTTATGTACAATTTTTGATTTATAGAAAATAAATAATAAATGACAATTATTGTGAGAAAAAGGGAAAAAATTAAAAAGGATATGAAAAATTAATAACTACCCTAATTCTACATTTTTTGGATTTTTATTATGAAAAAGAAAAAAGAATTAAAATTAACATTAAAACCTAATTAAACTAAATGAGTTACATTTTAAAAAAAAGAATCAAAATTAATTATATTATTTTTTATGGTCTTTTCTAATTTTTTTGAATATTTTTATATTTTTATGAAAATAGTTAATTAAATAAAAGAAAAGAAATAACAAAAAGAAAAAATAATTAAAGAAAGAATGAAAAAAAAACAATAAGGCAAACCAGGGGGGTGTGGCTTTGAAATTTGGAGGTGTAGGCCTGAAAGTCTGGCCCATTTGCTGGCAATTTTGTGGACTTTTCCAATCATATGCACGCTTGTTGACTTGATGTATGGTGCACTCTTCAAGCTGGACCCTTGATCAGGCCTCCTGGGACACGTGGATGAGTTGATTCTGCAGTGCATGGTGAGTCCTTATGTGAGCGCTGCATGGAACCTTAACATGAAAAATAATATGAGAAATTGCAAGACCTGGGACTTGAACCCAGGTCTTTGAAGTTAACACGCTTATCCCTTGCCACTGAGCCAGTTTACTTTCAATTAACATATAATAATAAATAAACAATATAAAGGAAAAATAACAACGCTCTTTAAAACGCGCGCTATTTCAAATTCGCCCAATCTGCTTGTGCCACGCCATCGTCCCTGCCAATTTCCTGAAACACAAACCAATAGAGCAACGGTTTTTGAAACGTGGGGTTTGGGTGGCTATGGAGAAATAGCGAATAGCTCGTTTCCTAATATAAATTAGGCGCGAGTATGTCTTCTTCTTCGTCTCAAGATGCTGAGTGTGATGGTGTTGCTCTGAAGTTCTGATTTTTCCTATTTACAAAAGCCCCAATTTAAGAAGCTGGGAAACCTAGAATTCGAAAATGGCAAAATCGTGTATGGCTTATGAAAATGCAATTAACTACCATGGACAGCTTGGAAACTTCATCATGAGTATGAATATGTAATTTAAAATGCAAAAAGAGGCTTAGAATCAAGAACACGAATTCAAAATATTTGATGTACAGTTTCACTTGTAACTACCAGTTTAAGGAGCTTTGATTGAGGTTATGAATTGGGACACGTTCAAAATGGTCTCAGGAAGCTATTGGTACAAAAATTTTGGCTTCAGAAGGTCCCTTTCTTTGATTTCAGATTTGCACTTTATGGCCAAATTTTCAAATTGCCAAATGGACTTTGAACGAGTTTTGTGCTATGTTCCAGTTAGGGTTGGACTCAGTGATCCTTATGGAATAGACTTGGCTTGCTATTTGACCTTAATCCATGCTTGAGAAAGAATTGGCATTAGGGTTTGTCCATTAACCATTTTTTCCTAATTTCTAGCCAAAACCTAGACTTAGTATGAAAATGAACCTTGGCCTGATTTTTGAGTTGGTTCATGATGTATAGAACTTGTCCAAATTCATTTGACACCATTTCATTGATTTTTAAATTTTATTTGAATTTTCAATGAATTAAAATGAATTAAATCATCAAAAATTAAATAAAATAAAAAAAGTCAACATTTGGTCTTGAAATCAACCATGGGCCACGTGTGTGGCATGACAAGGATGGACAAAGTGAGAAAAATGGGGCCCTTTTGTCAAAATTGGATTTTCAAGGATAGTTGACTTTTGCCATTTCACAAAATTTTCCCAACTTCTACAAGGCATAACTTGCTCAATTTTTAAGATTTTCTCATGTTCTTGGACATTTTGGAAAGGTCTTTGAGTCCTTTAACCAATGTCTTTGGTCCCATGTCATTTTGATTTACCAATCTCAAGTTATGGCCTTTGACTTAAAGTCCCTTTTTGTTGACTTTTGAAAATGACCTGTAATGTTGAAATTGATAACTTTTTGTGAGAGCATTTCTTGGACTTGAAGTATGAAGATGAGTTGTAGGAAATTTCTTTCTCTTCAAAATGAGCTTTGGATGGAATTTTTCTGATAATCCATGTGAAAGTTATGCCCTGGTCAATTTCAGTTGACTTTTTCAGCTATCCAAATATAGCAACTTTTGCATCTTGATGATTTTCTGAGCCAAACTTTGAGAATCATGATCAAGCATTGATCAAATGATGTTTGTGGCTTCAAAATGATATGTTGACCAAAAATTTGAACTTTTGACTGCCAAATGACCATTTTGCCCCTACAGTTGATTGTAGTGCAATCTAGGGTTTTGACTGTGCAATCTTGAGCTGAATGCCTTGAAACTTGATATGAGGATGTTTGACCATGTTTATAAGCATATGAGACTTGATTGACCCTTTGAAAACTTCATTTTCTTGATCAGAACTCAAACCCTAATTTGGACTGGATGGGAGACTGTTGCACTGCACAACCCTTGGGGAATTTTGTGACCTTGACTTGGCAATTTCTTGAGGAATATGGGAGGGCAAATTTTGGGGTATAACAGTTGCCCCTGTTCAATCTTCTTAGACCTGAGGATGCAGATTGGCTGACGTGCCTTTCGTAATCCGAGGGTAAAAGATGATTGGACACTAGAGTGCCCGGAAATTTGCGCTCTCATGTTGGCAATGAGGGTAATGGGCTTATAGATGCCATCTGGATGTTTGATTGCGTAGGAGATTCCTTAGCGAAATCTTGCATACCTGCAAAACAGAAAAATGAGTACCTGACACGTTGCAGGAGCTGATTTTTTAGATGTCTGGTATAGATGTGTCCTGACTGGTTACAGGAGCTGAGTCTGGAGCTTCAAACGCTGATGAATGAACCAGGGATGGTTACTTCCTTAGCATGAATGGTAAGAGAGCTTTGGGCGACTTTAACTTCAACAACGCTCGTTGAGAAAAATCTGGGGTGTCTTCTACTGGGATAAGAATCAGGGAGATCTTAAGGTCGATCTGACTGAACCAGAGAGGCCTTTGACTGGATAAGCAATCAGGAAAATCTTGGGACGATTTAACTGAACCGGTCTAGGTCTTGAAATGTCTTCAAAGGGATAAGCAATCAGGAAAATCTTGGGACGATTTAACTGAACCAGAGAAGGCCTTTGACTGAATAAGTCTAGGTCTTGAAATGTCTTCCACTGGATAAGCAATCAGGAAAATCTTGGGACGATTTAACTGAACCAGAGGAGGCCTTTGACTGAACCAGTCTAGGTCTTGAAATGTCTTCCACTGGATAAGCAATCAGGAAAATCTTGGGACGATTTCACTGAACCAGAGAAGGCCTTTGACTGAACCAGTCTAGGTCTTGAAATGTAGCTTGAGAACTTAACTGAATTTTTCCTGAAAGATAAAAGTCAGTCATATGCAATGCATGATATGAATCAAGCAATGATGTTCTCAACATAAATGAGATTTGTATGATGCAGTGCGTGATGCATGTCATAATGATGTATGTGATGTTTTATGTATGTTTTCGTCTAGGAAAGTAAATCCTTGACGGGTGCCGGGAAGTCGTATCCTGGGCTGATGTCGAAGAATAGATTTTGCTTCCGCTGGGGATGATAATTGCAAGGATACCGGTAGGAGAAGATGACTCCGTTGCGGAATAAACTTGGCAAATGGAGGACTCTGCGGGGAGAAAAGATACTCTAGCGACCATGCTGGGAGGCAATACTCTGTGGGGAGAGTGATACCTTGCTGAATATTGATAGTAACTCTGTTGGGATACCGTTGTTGTACTGGAAGTGTGAATAGACTTCGCTGGGGATAGGAAAGAACTACGTTGACGACGACTTTCCCTTGGCTTTTGGCTGAGGATAACCCAGTTATATCCTGTTAAGGAAATAACTCTTTAAATCAAGCCAGACGACGCATTCGTGCCCTATGAAGGATAAGCTTCCAGAATATACTGGGGATAAGCTTACTGCTCGGGGAGATGAATTCCACCTTTCCTGGGGAACTTGGATGGGACTTTCCTGGGGAAGTTTTGATATGCTGGGGAAGAATGCACTGACTTGCTGTCCTCTGGGGAATTTAAGATGTCTGGTTAGGTTCTTTAGTCGAACCTACCTTGGTACCTTGGAGGATAGAACAATTAGACTGCTCAGACAACTCTTTATTGCCCCTGTTTCTAGTGTCACCTGCAATTAGTTCTTTGTCTCGTATGCAAATATTTATGAGCTAGCAAATTATTATCAATGCATATATCACAAATTGAACCTTGGACGTTCTTCGCAAAACAAAACAGAAAAGAAAAACAGTTGGCACGTTTAACTGAAAAGTATATTTGTATTGATTTTGAATAGCCTGTGAATAGGCGTTTTGTGTACAAGAGGCTGACGTCCTAGTAAGAGGTACGTCGCCGAACAAAAGAGTTTATTACAAGTTTTGTACAAAAGAAATTAAAACAGCTGTGCGAAAGATGAATGATCCACTAGGTTTCAAATCTGCTATCGCCTTTATACTCCGTACGTCTCATCACTTGATGACCTTGGTTGAAGATGAAGCTGACTGATTGATGCCGTCTTGATGTAGATACCGGATTCTGGATGCAAAGTGATCCAATGAGACATAGTATTACGCTTTTATCCCTAACTTTTGCCTGGACTGCCTTTTCGGGTTTTCAGTCCACCGGGATACCCATTTTTGCCCAAGCCGCCTTTTCAGGTTTTCGACTTGCCGGGTGTACAGATTTTCCGTTTTCATCCCTTCATTTTGCCCGAACCCTTTTGGTTCGACGGGAAGCCCTAATTTTTGCCTAGACATGTCAGCCTAGCGGGTCATTTCTCATGCGTAGTATTTTTTAACTATGTCTGCATTGGCGGGGTGAGGAAGGTCGTCACCATCCATATTGGTTAATATCATTGCTCCTCCTGAGAACACATGCTTAACCACAAATGGTCCTTCGTACGTAGGGGTCCATTTGCCCCTTGGATCACTCTGAGGAAGGATGATTCGCTTGATCACCAGATCCCCGACTTGATATTCCTGTGGTCTGACCTTTTTGTTAAATGCCCTGATCATTCGTTTCTGATACGTCTGACCATGACAGATAGCAGCAAGTCTCTTTTCATCAATAAGGTTGAGCTGATCAAGTCGTGTCTGGATCCAATCATCTTCATTCAGATTTGCATCCTTCATTATCCGGAGAGAAGGAATTTGTACCTCAATCGGCAAGACTGCTTCCATGCCATAAACCAGAGAGAAAGGAGTTGCCCCGGTTGACGTCCTAGCTGAAGTACGATACCCATGCAGAGCGAACGGTAACATCTCGTGCCAATCTTTATACGTTACTGTCATCTTCTGCACAATCTTCTTGATGTTTTTATTAGCTGCTTCTACAGCCCCATTCATCTTCGGTCTGTAAGGAGAAGAATTGTGGTGCTGTATCTTGAACTGTTCGCAAAGCTCGGTGATCATCTTATTGTTCAGATTGGTACCGTTGTCTGTAATAATCCGCTCAGGGACGCCGTACCGACAGATCAGGTTGTGCCGAATGAACCGTGCCACAACAGTCTTGGTTACCGTAGCATAGGATGCTGCCTCAACCCACTTCGTGAAATAATCAATTGCCACTAGGATGAAGCGATGTCCGTTGGATGCCGTAGGTTTTATCTCACCGATCATGTCTATGCCCCACATTGCAAATGGCCAAGGCGCAGTCAGAACATTCAGGGGAACCGGAGGAACATGCACTTTATCTGCATAAATCTGGCATTTGTGGCATGTCCTGGAATGTTGGTAACAGTCAGCTTCCATTGTAGACCAGTAATACCCTGCCCGTAGGATCTTCTTTGCCATGGTATGTCCACTGGAGTGTGTACCAAAAGTCCCTTCATGCAGCTCTTCCATGATTCTATCTGCTTCAGTCTTATCTACACAACGCAGTAGGGTCGAATCCTGGTTTCGCTTGTACAAGATGCCATTGCTAAGAAAGAACTTGGCTGCAAATCTCCTCAGGAATTTTTTATCATTGACAGATGCTCCCTCAGGGTATTCCTGTGCTTCCAAATATCTCTTTACTTCGTGGTACCAAGGCTTCTCAGTTACCAATTCAGTTTCGAGATCACAACAGTATGCCGGTTCGTCCAATTTCCAGATGATGATCCGGGGAGCTTCATTATCCCATTTAACCTTGAACATTGAAGACATTGTAGCTAACGCGTCCGCCAGCTGATTCTCTTCTCTTGGAAAGTGCTCAAATGTTATTTCTGTGAAGTGGGGGATCAGGGCCAACACACATTCTCTGTAAGGAATCAAGTTTGGGTGTTTCGTATCCCACTCTCCTTTGATCTGATTGATCACGAGAGCGGAATCTCCGAAGACACTTAGAAATTTGATCCTCAGGTCAATCGCAGCTTGAAGACCCATGATACACGCTTCATACTCCGCCATGTTGTTGGTACAGTTGAAACACAGCCGGGCGGTGAGTGGAGTATGAGTACCTTGTGGAGATACGATTATGGCGCCGATACCATTTCCCAAAGCATTGGAGGCTCCGTCAAAGTGCATGGACCATCGGGATCCTGGTTCAGGTCCTTCATCCGGTCCAGGTATTTCACAGTCAGTTACTATCATAATGCTTTCATCTGGAAACTCGAAGTGCATTGATTGGTAGTCATCCACAGCTTGATGTGCTAAGTGGTCTGCCAATACACTTCCCTTGATGGCTTTTTGGGTCGTGTACTGAATGTCGTATTCCGTCAAGATCATCTGCCATCTTGCAATTCTCCCAGACAGAGCAGGCTTTTCGAATATGTATTTTATAGGATCCATTTTTGAGATTAACAAGGTAGTGTGAGTCAGCATATACTGTCTCAGCCGGCGAGCAGCCCATACCAAAGCGCAGCAAGTTTTCTCAAGCAGTGAGTATCGGGTCTCACAGTCGGTAAACTTTTTGCTAAGGTAATAAATGGCATGCTCTTTTCGGCCAGACTCGTCATGCTGCCCCAGCACACACCCCATTGCATTATCAAGTACTGTCAAATAAAGTATCAAAGGTCTCCCTTCAACTGGTGGCATAAGGATGGGTGGTTCTTGGAGATATTCTTTGACTCTGTCAAAAGCAGCCTGGCACTCATCATTCCAACGTACTACCTGATCTTTCTTCAGCAGCTTGAAGATTGGCTCACAGGTAGCAGTCAGATGAGAGATGAATCGAGCAATATAATTCAGACGTCCTAGAAAGCCTCTGACTTCCTTCTCTGTCTTAGGAACTGGCATCTCTTGAATGGCTTTGACCTTAGCAGGGTCCACTTGAATTCCCTTATCACTGACCACAAAGCCTAGCAACTTTCCAGATCTTACCCCGAAGGTGCACTTGTTCGGGTTCAACCTCAGCTTGTATAGTTTCAAACGGTCAAACAGTTTCTGCAGATGATCAAGGTGCTCTTCCTCAGTCTGGGACCTAGCGATCATGTCGTCCACATACACCTCTATCTCGTGATGGATCATGTCATGAAATAAGGTAACCATGGCACGTTGGTAGGTTGCCCCAGCATTCTTTAACCCGAACGGCATGACCTTGTAACAGAAGGTGCCCCACTGAGTAACAAAGGTAGTCTTTTCCATGTCTTCAGGTGCCATCTTGATCTGATTGTAGCCTGAAAAACCATCCATGAAAGAGAACACTTTATGCTGAGCTGTATTATCAACAAGGACATCAATGTGGGGTAGAGGGAAGTCATCCTTGGGGCTGGCCCTGTTCAGATCCCTGTAATCAACACACATCCTGACCTTGCCGTCCTTCTTAGGTACCGGCACCACATTAGCAACCCACTGAGGGTAAGAAGTTACTGCAAGAAACCCGGCATCAAACTGCTTCATAACTTCGGCTTTAATCTTCTCAGACATCTCTGGACGCATACGACGGACCTTTTGCTTAACCGGAGGGAAATCTTCTTTAGTTGGTAAATGATGGACCACAATGTCGGTATCTAATCCGGGCATATCTTCGTAGGACCAGGCAAAGATTTCTTTATAATCCTGCAGCATCTGAGTCAACCGTTGCTTCACGCTGAGTTCTAGGTTGGCGCCAATCTTCACCTCTTTCTTGTCTTCCTCAGTACCCAAGTTTATTATTTCCACTGGCTCTTCATGGGGTTGAATTGCCCTCTCTTCCTGTTGTAACAGTCTTGCAAGTTCACCAGGCACTTCGCAATCATCTTCACCTTCGTCTGCGGCCAAGTTGATCGGATTTTCGAAGTCATAACCGGCAGTAGCAGAGTCGTTACCAGTGAGATCCAGAGTGGATTGAAACCTGTATGAGTGAGTGTGTGTGTAAATACAGCTGTTTTGCAATATGTAAAGAAAGGAAAGAAAAGGAGCGCAAAATTTGAATTGTGAAAAACGTCCAATGCTTTTATTCATGATATATGACAGTGATAAACAAAAGCCCTCATAAATAAAACCACGGTGCCCCGGGTAAGACACCGGGCCATATAGTCTCAAATTATTGTTTATTACAAATCAAAAACAAAGAAATTCATTACTGGGAGACAAAAGTTATGGGAGTAAAATCTTTAGCAGTCCAATTGGTCAATCCACCGTCGGCCGTTGGGTAGATCCAGCTATCGAACTCTGACTCTTCCACTTCATCTTCCTCTCCAATAGCATTCACTCCAGAGTGAGTGATGAGCAACGGAGGTCTTCCAATTCTTGCCTTGCGCACCGCTTTCTGAGCTTCCGTGGTGAAACCCAGCCCAAACTTGTTAGTCTTAGGAGTAAGATCAGGGAGCTTGCCCCAATTTGCACATTCACCTTTTTCGATCACAGCCCGGGCGTCCTTTAAGGAGGCCATCTTCATAGGAGAAACCTCTTCATCTTCTGCTGCTGCCAAGGTTGGTGGTACCTCCTCAAAATGTTGAAAGGGGGTTTCAATGAACTCCCCATCCATTTCCACGTATCTGAAAGAGTTGAGGTGGCTGACCATGTATTCCTCCTCCCCTTGCACTGTTACGATCCTCCCCCTGACCGGGTACTTGAGCTTCTGATGCAATGTAGAAGTCACAGCTCCAGCTTTGTGGATCCATGGGCGACCCAGCAAACAAGAATAGGACGGATGGATATCCATCACATAGAATTTTGAATCGAATACCTGTGACCCAACCCTGATTGGGATGTCCACTTCACCATGCACCATTCTTTTGGATCCGTCAAAGGCCCGGACAACAATGCTACTTGGTTTGAGCTCTAGACCCTCACAATCCAGCCTATCCAGAGCCTTCTTGGGCAGCACATTTAATGAAGAACCTGTGTCAACCAGCACATGAGCAAGAGTAGTGCCCCTGCATTCAATGGAGACATGCAGGGCATCATTATGGTTTTTCCCCTTTGCTGTCAGGTCGGCATCAGAGAAACCCAGGCCATTATCAGCAGTTAGGTTGGCCACACAATCGGTGAACTGGTCAGCAGTCGTGTCTTGAGATACATGGGCAGTCTTTAAGAAAGCAATCAGAGCCTTTGCATGGGCCTCTGAACACAGCAGCAGTGACAACATGGAGATTTTAGAGGGGGTGTGCCCCAGCTGTTCCACCACATTGAAATCACTTTTCTTTATTATCTTGAGAATTTCTTCCATTTCCTGCTTGGAAGCCTCAACAATGGTCTTAGGTGCCTCCGTCCTGGCAGGCACATCAGCAGCAGTTCCCTTGCCCCGAGTATCAGATGACTCAGCAGCAGGGGTGGATACTTGGTCAGAAGGAGAAACAGGCACTCTGGCAGGTGTGAAGATCAAAGGCCTATGAATTGCTGGAGGAGCAATGTCTGGCGAGAACAGTCTTCCACTACGAGTGACCTTAGCAGGCCCGGTGATGTTGGAGACACCAGTATCAATGTTGCACTCTTGTTTCACACCCAGAACATAAACATCCGCCCCATAGTGCCATGGGACAGCCTTATCAGATTTGTAGGGTATAGGCCCCGGAACAGTAATGGTGATGGGAACATTCTTGTGAACTGACAAAACTTGTACAGGCTTCTTTGAAGGAGCCTCGGAATAGTTGTTGAGGATGGTAACGATTGACACTTCTTCAACAGGAGCAGCAGGAACAATAGTCTTTTCAAACAAAATCTCTCTATTATCTATCAGGTTCTGGATGCCTGACTTCAACAGAGAACAACCAGCAGGGGAAGCAACACATAGAGGGCAACTTTCGCCACATCCCGGAAATAAACCGGCTAGCAACAGATTCCTCTTGACCATCAGCAACGGAGTAGCAACATCATCCACCGAAGCTACATACAAATTCTCCTCAACAGCGTTCACTCCATGCTGGGGCAAGGGAGCATTTACAACATTTGGCCCCTCGGGCGCCTCAAACTGTATCTCCTTGGCATCAATGAGGTCTTGAACTTTGTTCCTTAGGGCCCAACAGTCATTTGTGTTATGCCCCGGGCTATCAGAGTGATAAGCACAGCGAGCATTCGGATTGAACTTGGGAGATGCAGTGTTGGGAAACTTTGGAGCCTCCTTGACAGTCACTAAATTGGTGGATAGCAACTGTGGCAGGATTTGTGATAAGGTCATGCTTAATCGAGTAAACTCCCTCCGGGGTCTTTCAAACTTCTGAGGATTAGTTGGCCGAGGAGCGGCAGCAGGTTTGGCAATCATTACCGCACTGACAGATTGGCGGTGTTCAGGTCGCTCTGTTCTCCGGGAGTTATATACAGCACTAGCCTCCTTTTTGAAGGGTTTCCTCTCAGTACTGGAGGAGGCAACTTTCTGTATCTTCCCTGATTTTATACCGGCCTCAATCCTTTCACCAGTCAGGATTAGATCGGTAAACCCAGCAGAGGAATTACCAATGAGATGGTTGAAAAATGGACCAGATAGGGTCCCCAAGAACATATCTACCAGCTCCCGATCTGTCAATGGTGGCTGCACCCTGCCAGCCAGGTCTCTCCATTTCTGAGCGTATTCCTTAAAACCTTCTCCCGACCCTAGCGACATACCCTGGAGCTGGGTACGCGTAGGAGCGAGGTCGGCATTATACTGATACTGCTTGTAAAAAGCAGTGGCCAGATCCTCCCAGTTACGAATGCTGATTCCATCTAGCTGATAGAACCAATCGAGGTGAGTCCCTGAAAGACTCTCCTGGAAGAAGTGGATCCAAAGGTTCTTGTCTGCTGTGTAAGGCTGGATCTTCCTTACATAAGAACGGAGGTGCATCTTGGGACAGGAAGCCCCATCATACTTCACGAAGGCAGGTGTTTTGAACTTGTGCGGGATCACCACTCCAGTAGATAACCCCAAGTCTCCGAAATCCAATCCAGGTACTCGTTGAACTTCCACAGCCTTTAACCTGTCTTCCAGCTGTTTGTACCGGTCTTCAGCAGGAGGGTACTGGTCATCATTGAAGTCTGTTTCAGTATCAGAGCCCACAGGAGTAGTGACCTCCCTTTCTTGGTGACTACCTTCTGTCACAGATGGAGGAGTCCTTTCGGCTTCAATTTGCAAGGTGTTCCCGAGTCTGCGCCCAGTGCTAAATAGCACAGTCCTCCTCTTCTTCTTAGTCTTTTTCAACAGCATGGTCTTTAACTCTTGTTGACCCTGAGACAAGCCCTTGATCAGCTCCTGAAATTGGGCGTTTTGCGCCTGAAACTGGACGTTCTGCGCCTGAAGAGCCTTGATAGCCGCATCGGTTGATGATTCAGGAGGGTTCATGATGCTGAAATAAACAGCGAAGAACGGTAAACAACCTGAAAAGAAAAGTACCTATGATGCACATGATGAATGATATGTGTTTATGCAATGCATTCAAGAGTTCGAAAATTCAAATTTGTTGTAGACCAAAAGGAACACACTTTATTATTAAGAAAATCATTGTTTTAATACATCAAAGCCTCATGGGCAAAAGTACAAAAAGATCAAATCACATCCAAAATATGTTGCGCATCTTCTTTGGAGCTATGTAAGTGTTGAGACTCCTTTCCTCATGCAACAGGCGGGTGAGCTCCAAGACCTTCTTTTCACTAGCATGCAAACTAGTCTCAAGAGAATTCCGCTCCTCCTTAAGCTGGATCCAGCTCTTCTGCATCTCCTCCCAGGATGTGGGCATATCAGGGTGCTGAATAACATGAGACACCTCTCCCTCCAAGGCAGGTTCTTTGATTACTGGAAGCATGTGAGGATAAGGCATTACCAACTTCTGAGAGCGGGCTCGTACCCATTTGAGGTAAGGCTCCAAAGGGATGGAGTTCCTGTGCCCCAGTGTCTTGCTGTCTATCCTACTAGGCATCCTCCAAGCTCTGATAAACCTCTGGCGAAGTCCTTGAGTATCGTTGTCGAAGTCAAAAACTATGTCAGGAATCAACATGTCATGAGGACCATCCCTCCGAGCATAACCAAACTGTCTCCAAGCCAGGCATGGACTATAAGTAATACCCCCTCTGATTCCAAGTAAAGGAACATTAGGATATTCCCCGCAACGATCAATGATAGTGACATCTTCTCTGGACCTAGGACACCAATGTATATCTGCATGTGTAAGAGTCATCAACCGTTGTGACCATCTCAAACCCCGCTCGTTCTTCAGGACTGATTGTGGAAGGTGCGAAATAAACCACTTTCCCAGGAGAGGAGTGCAACACATAAGGACACCTCTTTTTCTCATGGTTCGAGTGTAACATGAGTGAAGGAGGTCCCCTAGCAACGTAGGTATAGGATTCCTGGACATAAAGATCTGGACAGCACTGATATCAATGAGCTGGTCTGGGTTAGGGAACAACACCAACCCATAAACAAGGAGGGCCACAACCTCTTCAAAAGCTTGTAAGTCAAGGGAGTTCCAACAATCATAGGCCTTTTCAAACAGAAACCTGGCTAAGAACCCTTTGATACCACTTCTAACTTCCCAATGTCCCTTGAGGTCAGATGACTGTAGGTGCAAGGCTTTAGCAATCTCTTCAAGCTTAGGTTCCTTTTCTGTACCGTCGAAGGGTAGCTGATCAAGGATAGGGATCTTCAGGAGTCGGGAGAACTCCTCCAATGTAGGTACCAACTGATAGTCCAAGAAGGTAAAGCAGTGATGCAGAGGATCAAAGAACTGGAACAGGACTTTTATCATATCTTCCTCAATGTTGGTGTTGACCAAGCTGATGAGGCTTCCATGCCTTTCACTGAATGAAGAGTTCTCAGGAATCCTGGATGTAAGTTCCTTAAGCTGAGGAGGGATCCTTACAAGACTGATTGGAATTGTCTTTCTACGAACAGTTTCCATGTCCTACAAAACAAGAACAAAGATGAAAATTCGAACCCCTGAAATGGTTAGTTAATGCATATGATGCTGGATGATGTCATGATGCTATGATTAAACACAGATATTTACAAAGACAAACATGTAAGGCACACAAGGCACACAAGACAGGCCCTTAAGGTTTAAGGCCAGCATGGGGTCTGGGTAGTACCCTCTTGAAGTTGGTGGGTTCAACCTGTCCTAATCAAAGTAACCGGGTTCTAAGGTTCCCAATATCACGGGGTTGCTTTCATTGTTCATCGTTTCGATGTAGCCACTGAACTGGCGACCGAAATATTCCAGGAAAGCAACCCTCAATTGAGTGTAGTATCGAGTATCAACCAACCTCGGACTGCACCAAAGTCAGTTATCTCACTACCCTAAAGAGGCCAAGATTGTTCAATTAAGGTTCCTAAGGTCTGTTGATGCTTCATGACACCACATGGAGGCCCCGTACTCTCCTTGACTGACTCAAGGGTTACCGGTACACACCAAAATGCCACATCAACGTAGCAGACTGTTTCAACCATGTCGGTATACCCCGCACAGTTCCCTCACAGCCTTGTTGCTACTTTCTAAAAAGGTATCCCCCAGATCCGGGTTAGGATCTATAGAACTCCCAAGCAACCCACAATTTTAAAGCATACAAGGAAAACAATTGAAAACACAGTTGTAACTAGCCCTAAGGTACACCTCACTTTAAGTTTATCCCCAGCAGAGTCGCCAGTTCTGTGATCGGTGGATCTGGAACTGACTGTTTTAACGCTGGTTCGCGAAATGTCGCGGAAGCAAGAGTCGCCACCGTCTTTTATTTTCTCCAAATGGAAAGGACAAAAGCACAGAAAAATTCCTTTAAAGAGATTGCTCTCGGTTCGGGAGGTAGGTTATAGAAAGGGAAGGTGTTAGCACCCTTTCTATCCATGGTTATCCATGGGCTCTTAGGTACTTGCTCAATGTGTTTTCAAAATTGTTTGTTTGCTTTTCAATGTGGGTTTCAAAAATATTCTTTGAAAGGTTTCAGTTTAACTCATACGTCAGAGTGTTTTGAAAAGTTTGTTTTGAAAGTTTTTTGAAAGAGTTTTTGTTTTGTTTGAACATTGAGCAAGTACCTTTGAGAACCTACCTACCCTAAGGAATTAGTCTGTGTAGATGTCCCTTAAGGTAGTGCCATCCCACCATTGAGAGGTAGGTAGCACCACCGTAGGAGGTGTTCGGGTCAATTCGAGTTTTAGGGACAGGGTGGTCACCGGAGCAATAGGAAGACACCTCAGAAGCTACCCTCATGCCAGGTTCCCGGACCATGAGGACTTACTAAGACGTTTTCTACTCGACGACCACCTTTCGAAAGGCAACAGTGAGGCGTACCCTAGGGGTGGTGTGTGCGAATTGTGTGTCATTTTCAGTTCATTGTTAGTCTTGTCATGCATTGGTGATCTAACGATTCAATTTTATTTTCAGGCATTCATTCTTTCATGCATATTTATTAACAGTTATATTTGCGGGAATTTAAATCTAGCTATTACAACCGGCGCGGGTCCACATCGCCAAAAAAACCGAACCCGATTTGACTGAAAGTAAAATAAAGCGAATAAAATAAAAAGCGAGAAATAAATCTAAACTTATTACAAGGCTTTGGGGCATATACAGAGGTATTTACACAATATAAAACAAATGCGCGAAATAAAGAGTTTAAACAAAATTAGGGCGTTGGACCCTTTTACAAATAATTAAAATTAATCAAGGAAATTAAATGTTAAATGAAAAATAATGTTTTGGTGTTTTTTTAGGTTTAAAAGAAAAAAGGAAAAAATTAATTGAAATTAAAGTCCTAGTTCTATCATTTTTTAAGTTTATTATGAAAAAAGATTTAATTTCTAACCTAATTAAATTCTAAACCAATTTATGTACAATTTTTGATTTATAGAAAATAAATAATAAATGACAATTATTGTGAGAAAAAGGGAAAAAATTAAAAAGGATATGAAAAATTAATAACTACCCTAATTCTACATTTTTTGGATTTTTATTATGAAAAAGAAAAAAGAATTAAAATTAACATTAAAACCTAATTAAACTAAATGAGTTACATTTTAAAAAAAAGAATCAAAATTAATTATATTATTTTTTATGGTCTTTTCTGATTTTTTTGAATATTTTTATATTTTTATGAAAATAGTTAATTAAATAAAAGAAAAGAAATAACAAAAAGAAAAAATAATTAAAGAAAGAATGAAAAAAAAACAATAAGGCAAACCAGGGGGGTGTGGCTTTGAAATTTGGAGGTGTAGGCCTGAAAGTCTGGCCCATTTGCTGGCAATTTTGTGGACTTTTCCAATCATATGCACGCTTGTTGACTTGATGTATGGTGCACTCTTCAAGCTGGACCCTTGATCAGGCCTCCTGGGACACGTGGATGAGTTGATTCTGCAGTGCATGGTGAGTCCTTATGTGAGCGCTGCATGGAACCTTAACATGAAAAATAATATGAGAAATTGCAAGACCTGGGACTTGAACCCAGGTCTTTGAAGTTAACACGCTTATCCCTTGCCACTGAGCCAGTTTACTTTCAATTAACATATAATAATAAATAAACAATATAAAGGAAAAATAACAACGCTCTTTAAAACGCGCGCTATTTCAAATTCGCCCAATCTGCTTGTGCCACGCCATCGTCCCTGCCAATTTCCTGAAACACAAACCAATAGAGCAACGGTTTTTGAAACGTGGGGTTTGGGTGGCTATGGAGAAATAGCGAATAGCTCGTTTCCTAATATAAATTAGGCGCGAGTATGTCTTCTTCTTCGTCTCAAGATGCTGAGTGTGATGGTGTTGCTCTGAAGTTCTGATTTTTCCTATTTACAAAAGCCCCAATTTAAGAAGCTGGGAAACCTAGAATTCGAAAATGGCAAAATCGTGTATGGCTTATGAAAATGCAATTAACTACCATGGACAGCTTGGAAACTTCATCATGAGTATGAATATGTAATTTAAAATGCAAAAAGAGGCTTAGAATCAAGAACACGAATTCAAAATATTTGATGTACAGTTTCACTTGTAACTACCAGTTTAAGGAGCTTTGATTGAGGTTATGAATTGGGACACGTTCAAAATGGTCTCAGGAAGCTATTGGTACAAAAATTTTGGCTTCAGAAGGTCCCTTTCTTTGATTTCAGATTTGCACTTTATGGCCAAATTTTCAAATTGCCAAATGGACTTTGAACGAGTTTTGTGCTATGTTCCAGTTAGGGTTGGACTCAGTGATCCTTATGGAATAGACTTGGCTTGCTATTTGACCTTAATCCATGCTTGAGAAAGAATTGGCATTAGGGTTTGTCCATTAACCATTTTTTCCTAATTTCTAGCCAAAACCTAGACTTAGTATGAAAATGAACCTTGGCCTGATTTTTGAGTTGGTTCATGATGTATAGAACTTGTCCAAATTCATTTGACACCATTTCATTGATTTTTAAATTTTATTTGAATTTTCAATGAATTAAAATGAATTAAATCATCAAAAATTAAATAAAATAAAAAAAGTCAACATTTGGTCTTGAAATCAACCATGGGCCACGTGTGTGGCATGACAAGGATGGACAAAGTGAGAAAAATGGGGCCCTTTTGTCAAAATTGGATTTTCAAGGATAGTTGACTTTTGCCATTTCACAAAATTTTCCCAACTTCTACAAGGCATAACTTGCTCAATTTTTAAGATTTTCTCATGTTCTTGGACATTTTGGAAAGGTCTTTGAGTCCTTTAACCAATGTATTTGGTCCCATGTCATTTTGATTTACCAATCTCAAGTTATGGCCTTTGACTTAAAGTCCCTTTTTGTTGACTTTTGAAAATGACCTGTAATGTTGAAATTGATAACTTTTTGTGAGAGCATTTCTTGGACTTGAAGTATGAAGATGAGTTGTAGGAAATGTCTTTCTCTTCAAAATGAGCTTTGGATGGAATTTTTCTGATAATCCATGTGAAAGTTATGCCCTGGTCAATTTCAGTTGACTTTTTCAGCTGTCCAAATATAGCAACTTTTGCATCTTGATGATTTTCTGAGCCAAACTTTGAGAATCATGATCAAGCATTGATCAAATGATGTTTGTGGCTTCAAAATGATATGTTGACCAAAAATTTGAACTTTTGACTGCCAAATGACCATTTTGCCCCTATAGTTGATTGTAGTGCAATCTAGGGTTTTGACTGTGCAATCTTGAGCTGAATGCCTTGAAACTTGATATGAGGATGTTTGACCATGTTTATAAGCATATGAGACTTGATTGACCCTTTGAAAACTTCATTTTCTTGATCAGAACTCAAACCCTAATTTGGACTGGATGGGAGACTGTTGCACTGCACAACCCTTGGGGAATTTTGTGACCTTGACTTGGCAATTTCTTGAGGAATATGGGAGGGCAAATTTTGGGGTATAACACTAATATTATTAAGGTGGGCTTAATTTGAGATAGTAGAAGTATTAAGGGGGGTGTCAGTTGGAGCCTATTAAGGAATAATCTAATAATATTAGGTTATTTTATTATTTGTTGTTAGAATAGAAGGAAGAAACAGTAAGAATAGAAATAAGGATTGTGGAAACGTGAAGCAGCTGGTTTTTGAAGGAAACGGCGAGAACAAAGATTCAACCCAAAAATTGTAGAGAGACCTTTGATCCAAGGTAAGGATGGGGTTCTTGCTTTATAATTGGGTTCATGATGTTTGATATATGGGGTTAGATGTAGTTGCTGTTTTTGTTATTGAATTGAATGATGTATGGTGAATATTGATGAAATCTTGATGGATAAATGATGATATGATGTTGTGTAATCGATGTTGTATTATAATTTAATGTTTAGTGATGAATTATCATGGTTATGATGAGGTTTTTAGGACTGTAATTAGATTCCCGTAGTGAAATTACAGAAGAAACGCAGAAAATTATGCAGAAAATCACAGGATGCATCAAACTCAAACTGGATTAGTCGATGCAAGGAGGCTGTTGGACTCAGGATGAGTCGATGAATGCAGGGGATGTGTCGATACATGATTGTGTGAGACTCAAGATGCGTCGACCGGTGCGATGCATGTGTCGATACATGCTACATTTTGAAGTCAGGATGAGTCAATCGGTACGATGCATGTGTCGATACATGCTGGGATTTGTAGCAGGATGAGTCGATTCATAAGGAGGATGCATCGACTCATAGTGAGCAGAGAAGCAGGATGTGTCGACCCATAGTATTTTGTGTCGATACATAAAGTCTGATTTTTGACAGAATTGACTTTTAATTGTTGTAACTTGAGTTTTAGGATGCTGTTTGAGATGTCGTTCGAAGCGTTGATTAGCTAACGCGATGAACATTGTTCTAGATGATTTAAATGATGATTAAGAAGTGTAATCGCAATAACTAATTTAGGATTTAGAATTTATTCCCGTAGATGATCGTTATGCTGGATTTTGGACAGAATGATGAATTTTGAGATGTTAGAGGTTGTTGTTAGAATTATGACAATAGGATTTAGTGATAATAATGATGTGTAGTAGAAGAATAACAGTATGGCTTAGTGTATTATTGATATACAGCTGAGTTATTAATAAGACGTGATTATTAAAGTTGTGTTTGATAATTTATGATGAAGAAATAATGTTGATAAATAATGATGTTTAATAAATTATTTTGAGATGTTTATGAGATGTTGTTGTTTGAGATGACTGAAATGTTGTCATTTTGGTGATTGAGATGTTGTTGTTTGAGATGACTGAAATGTTGTCGTTTTGATGATTGAGATGTTGTTATTTTGAGATGTGTTTTGAGATGTTGTTAACTGAGTGTGTTATTACATTCATGTTGAGTCGCATACATTGCATTTTTTTGAGATGGAGCTTATGTTCGTTGAGATGGCCTGGATTGGAAAATTTTGAGATGAAGGCTATGCCTTATTGATGCCTCTAATAATTGGCAGATTAGATTTTTGAGATGGGAGTTCTGCTCCAATGGTACCACATGCATTTGCATAGTTTTGAGTCGCATTTTATGATTGAATAATGAAGTGTATTTGATGTTGGTGAATGAATATATATGCTGTAATTATTGTTGATTATGAGATGAGAAGTGGTGATATGATTGATCTAATTTAATATATTAATTACCATGCGCTTTATTATATTGTTAGATATCTCACCCCTTATGTTTGAATGTTTCCCTTATGTTGGTAACGTGCAGGTAATCGAGAGTGAAGGTCGTATACCTTCAATAGATCGAGTTGGTGTCATTGCTCTGATATGTAACACTCGGGGGGATGAACGCTTGCTGATTTTTGATTGCTGATTTTTAGTTGCTAAATTTTGAATTGATTATTATTAAATATGAGATGTTTCGAAGTTGTTGCTTTTATTTAAAGATGTTATTGAAGATTTCTGCTGCGTAGTTGTTGAATATTTAATGAAAGATGTTATGTTGATGGTTCATCTAACATTTTGAATAAGTGTTATATATCCATGATGAATGCAATGAATTTGTTAGAAAAATTTGTGACGTCCCGATTCATTTGTATGATTGAAATTTTATAACTCTGATTTATTTTGCATGAATTGCTTGGGGTAGAATTAGAGTGTTACAAAGTTGGTATCAGAGTAAAAGGTTGGTCCGACCTTGTCGTCGAGTCTTAGTTGTCTAGAAATTGAGTATTGTTATTTTGAGTTCTAACAGTTGTTTGTGTTGTAGTGAGAATTTGAGATGGCTGGAAGGAATGATGTTGCTCTTGCTGCTACTCTACAAGAAATGGCTCATGCGATGGAAAATCATCCGAATGCTGACGGGAATGCTGGATCTTGTAGCTTGGCGACTTTCCAGAGAGAGGATCCACCTACGTTCAAGGGAAAATATGATCCTGACGGAGAATTGGAATGGTTGAAAGAGATTGAGAGGATCTTTCGCGTAATGGACTGCACTCCAGTGCAGAAGGTTCGTTATGGGACTCATATGCTAGCAGTCGAGGCTGATGACTGGTGGCTAGAGACTTTCCAAAAGTTAGAAGCTGCAGGTGAGGATGTCACTTGGGCTGTGTTCCGTAGGGAGTTCCTGAGAAAGTATTTTCCTGAAGATGTCCGTGGAAAGAAGGAAATTGAGTTCCTTGAGCTGAAGCAAGGAAGTTTGTCTGTTGTGGAGTATGCTGCCAAGTTTGCTGAGTTGGCCAAGTTTTATCCGCATTACGCTGAGGAAAATGTTGAGTTTTCAAAGTGTATTAAGTTTGAGAATGGGTTACGCCCGGAGATTAAGAAGGCAAATGGATATCATAAGATTCGTATCTTTATTGATTTGGTTGATAACTGTAGGATTTTTGAGAAAGATAATAATGCTCATTACAAGATTATTAATGAGAAGAGGGGTAAGCACCCGCAGAGTCGTGGTAAACCTTATGATGCCCCGGCTGGAAAGGGTAAGCAGAGAGTTTCTCATGGTCAGAGAACTAGTGGGGGTGATGCTCCTTATGGTGTGATTTGTTTTAAGTGTGGGAAACTTGGGGACAAGAGTAATGTGTGCACTGCTGAAGTGAAGAGATGTCACCATTGTGGTAAGAACGGACATATTGTATCTGAGTGTGAGCACAAGAATGTGGTTTGTTTCAATTGTAAGGAATAAGGGCACATTAGTAGCCAGTGTCTGAAACCGAAGAAGGCTCAGTCTAGTGGTAAAGTGTTTGCTTTGGTTGAAGATCAGACAGCTCCCGAGGACAGACTTACTAGAGGTACATGTTTCATTAATAGTACTCCTTTAATTACTATTATTGATACTGGTGCTACGCATTGTTTTATTGCTGTTGATTGTGTTGAAAGATTGGGTCTTGTGTTGTCTTCTTTGAATGGAGAAATGGTCGTCGATACTCCAGCCAAGGGATTGGTGACTACTTCTTTTGTGTGTGCTGTGTCTCTTGTCGATCTTCGACAGAGACTTTGTTGTTGATTTGGTTTCTTTTCCGTTAAGAGGTTTGGATGTGATTTTGGGTATGAACTGGTTAGAGCATAACTGTGTTCATATTAATTGTTATGACAAGTCTGTGAAGTTTTCTACTCCTGAAGAAGAGGAAGATAGTTTGTTGTCTGCTAGACAGTTGAGAAAGTTGATGCAAGAGGAAGCACAAATGTTTTCATTGATGGAGTCGCTATCTGTAGAGACTCAAGCTATAATTGAGGAATTGTCGGTGGTATGTGAATTTCCTGAGGTTTTCCCTGATGAGATTCTTGATGTACCGCTAGAGAGGGAAGTTGAATTTGCAATTAATCTTGTACCTGGTACCAGACCTGTGTTTATGGCACCATACAGGATGTTCGCGTCTGAGTTGTCAGAGTTGAAGAAGCAATTGGAAGAGTTACTTGAGAAGAGGTTTGTAAGACCAAGTGTATCATCGTGGGGAGCTCCAGTGTTGTTAGTGAAGAATAAAGATGGAAGTATGAGGCTTTATGTTGATTATAGACAGTTGAACAAGGTGACGATTAAGAATAAGTGTCTGCTTCCAAGAATAGATGATTTGATGGACAAATTGGTGGACGCCTGTGTGTTTAGCAAGATTCATTTGAGGTCGGGTTATCATCAGATTAAAGTGAAGGATGAAGATATTCAGAAGACGGCTTTCAGAACGTGTTATGGACATTACGAGTATTCAGTGATGCCTTTCGGTGTTACTAATGCGCCGGGAGTATTCATGGAATATATGAATCGTATCTTTCATACTTATTTGGATCGGTTTATAGTTGTGTTCATCGATGATATTTTGATTTACTCTAAGTCAGAAGAAGAGAATGCTGAATATTTAAGAGTAGTATTGCAAGTTTTGAAAGAGAAGAAGTTGTATGCAAAGCTGTCCAAGTGTGAATTCTGGCTGAAAGAGGTTAGTTTTCTTGGTCATGTGATTTTAGGTAGTGGCATTGTTGTAGATCCATCGAAGGTTGATGATGTGTTGCAATGGGAAACTCCAAAGTCAGCTACTGAGATTAGAAGCTTCTTGGGATTAGCTGGTTATTATAGAAGGTTTATCGAAGGGTTTTCTAAGTTGTAACTTCCGTTGACTAAGTTGACTTGTAAAGGTAGAGCTTTTGTTTGGAATGTTTAGTGCGAAGAAAGTTTTATGGAATTAAAGAAGAGGTTGACGTCGGCTCCGATTTTGACGTTGCCTAATCCAGGAGAGCCTTTTGTGATGTATTATGATGCTTCCAAGATGGGTTTAGGAGGTGTGCTTATGCAGAGTGGTAAGATAGTTTCTTATGCGTCGAGGAAGTTGAGGACTCATGAGAAGAACTATCCTACGCATGACTTAGAACTTGCTGTTGTTGTCTTTGTATTGAAGATTTGGAGGCATTATCTTTATGGTTCTAGATTTGAAGTGTTTAGTGACCATAAGAGCTTGAAGTATTTATTTGATCAGAAGGAGTTGAATATGAGGCAACGAAGATGGTTAGAATTTCTAAAGGATTATGATTTCAGTTTGAATTATCATCCAGGAAAGGCGAATGTGGTAGCTGATGCGTTGAGTCGAAATACTTTACATATGTCAGCAATAATGATTAAAGAGTTGGAATTGATTGAGCAGTTCAGAGATGTGAGCTTAGTTTGCGAGGTTACTCCGTAGAGTGTTATGTTGAGTATGTTGAAGATTAATAATGAATTCCTAGACAGCATCAGAGAAGCTCAGAAGTTGGATGTGAAATTGGTAGATTCGATGGTTGGGATCGATCAATCTGAGAACAGTGATTTTAAGTTAGATGAGCAAGGTGTGTTGAGATTTTATAACCGGATCTGTATTTTTGATGATGCTGAGATGAAGAAAGTGATACTTGAAGAGATTCATAGAAGTAATTTGAGTATTCATCCAGGAGCTACAAAGATGTACCGAGATTTTAAAGGTTTGTATTGGTGGCCTGGGATGAAGAGTGATGTGGCACGGTTTGTGTATGCATGTTTGACTTGTCAGAAGTCGAAAGTTGAACATCAGAAGCCTGCAGGATTGATGCAACCGTTGGAAATTCCTGAATGGAAATGTGATAGCATTTCAATGGACTTTGTGACGGGTTTGCCTAGTACTTCAAGAGGACATGATTCGATTTGGGTGATTGTTGATAGGCTTACGAAGTCAGCTCATTTCATTCCTATTAACATCAGTTTTCCAGTATCGAAGTTGGCTGAGATTTATGTTACTGTGAATGTGAAACTGCATGGTGTTCCTTTGTGCATTGTGTCAGATAGAGATCCAAGATTTACTTATGATTTTTGCAAGAGTTTGCAAGAAGCGTTGGGTTCTAAGTTGAGGTTGAGTTCAGCGTATCATCCTCAGACAAATGGTCAGACTGAACGGACGATTCAATTGTTGGAAGACTTGTTGAGGGCATGTGTTCTTGAGCAGGGAGGTTCGTGGGATACTTATCTTCTGTTGATAAAGTTCACGTATAATAATAGTTACCATTCTAGTATTGGGATGACATCTTTTGAAGCGTTGTATGGTCGAAGATGTAGAACTCCGTTATGTTGGCATGAATCTGGTGAAAGTCTAGTGCTTGGTCCTGAACTTGTTCGTGAGACTACCGAGAAGGTGAAGTTGATTTGAGAAAAGATGAAAGCTTCACAAAGTATACAAGAGAGTTATCGTGACAAGCGAAAGAAGGATTTAGAATTTCAAGCTGGTGATCATGTGTTTTTAAGTGTTACACCTGTGACTGGTGTGTTAGAACATAATTTAGTTCTACAACCCAGCAAGAGTTTTGATGATAACAAACACATGATATAAAGAACAAATATGCTTGCTAATAATAAGTATCTTTACATGCAGAAGTTCTGATGTGAAAAATATGTTCTAATGCAACTGGAAGATCTGCCAGAACATCATCAGAAGTTCTGATTATGCAAGCACAGAAGTTAAGTGGACCATGAAAGATTCAGCAGCATCGAATTTGCATAACACGTTTATATGAAGAAGTTCTGTTTGAACTTCTGAATGCACCAGCGCAGCAAAACAGAATATCTGATACTGTCTCTCAAGCGTTACAACTCCATCAATGCAAGATCATATGCAACGGCTACAAACAGACAAGAATCTCCTGTTTAGGAAAGCTCATTAAACGCGTGTTATAGACATACCAAAAGTATCTTCTTATGTCTCTATTGCAAAGCCTATATAAAGAAGACTAGAAGAAGATTTCTGAAGAGATGAACAACGAACCAAAACGTGAAATGTCAGTAAAGCTACAAACAGTCTTCATCTTCATCAATTCATTATTAAGCTGTGTAATACATCATAAGTTTGTGATAATGTTTATTTAGAAACACCTCTGTACACTTTTATATACAATTATCTATTTAGTGAATTTCCTTAAGGAAACCGGGTTGTGGTTTCAGACTCAAGAAGGCTTTAGCAGTTGCTAAAGCAGTTGTAATATTCAGTTGAATATAGTGAATTAAGTCCTCGTTGGAGAGAGGCGAAATCACCTTGGCGGGTGGACTGGAGTAGTTTGAGGTCAAACGAACCAGGATAAAAATACAGTGTTGTCTGCAATTGATTTCCAGTTTTACAATTCAACCCCCCTTCTTGTGTTTTTCACTCCTTCATGGTGTTGGGCGAGCGTTGAAGTCTAAGAAGCTCATTTCTCGTTTTATTGGACTGTATCAAATTTCAGAGAGAGTGGGGAATGTTGCTTATAGAGTGGCTTTACCGCCTAATCTTTCAAATTTACATGATGTGTTTCATGTGTCGCAACTTCGGAAGTATATTTCAGATCTATCTCATGTGATTCATATGGACGATGTGCAAGTACGGGATAATCTTACGGTGGAGACGATGCCTGTACGGATGGCGGATCGTGAATTGAAGACTCTGAGGGGAAAGGAGATTTCCTTGGTTAAAGTGGCTTGTCTAGGAGCTGCTGGTGAAAGCATGACTTGGGAATTAGAGAGCAAGATGCGAGACTCCTATCCAGAATTGTTTGATTGAGGTAAATTTTCGAGGACGAAAATATTCTAAGTGGGGGAGAGTTGTAACGCCCGTAATTTAATTAATTATTTAATTAAATTATGTTTGGAATATTTGTGAAGTGTTATTAAATTTGACTTATTTTATTAAATGGAGAAATAATAATATATTTGAGGTATTATATTATTATGTGAAATAATATTAGAAGCTAATATTATTAAGGTGGACTTAATTTGAGATAGTAGAAGTATTAAGGGGGGTGTAAGTTGGAGCCCATTAAAGAATAATCTAATAATATTAGGTTATTTTATTATTTGTTGTTAGAATAGAAGGAGGAAACAATAAGAAGAGAAATAAGGATTGTGGAAATGTGAAGCTGCTGGTTTTTGAAGGAAACGGCGAGAACAAAGATTTAACCCAGAAATTGTAGAGCGACCTTCGATCCAAGGTAAGGGTGAGGTTCTGGATTTATAATTGGGTTCATGATGTTTGATATATGGGGTTAGATGTAGTTGTTGTTTTTGTTATTGAACTGAATGATGTATGGTGAATATTGATGAGATCTCGATGGATAAATGATGATATGATGTTGTGTAATTGATGTTGTATTATAAGTTAATGTTTAGTGATGAATTATCATGGTTATGATGAGGTTTTTAGGACTGTAATTAGATTCCCGTAGTGAAATTACAGAAGAAACGCAGAAAATTGCAGGATGCATCGACCTCAAACTGGATGAGTCGATGCAAGGAGGTTGTTGGACTCAGGATGAGTCGATGCATGCAGGGGATGTGTCGATACATGAGTGTGTGAGACTCAGGATGCATTGACCGGTGCGATGCATGTGTCGATACATGCTGCATTTTGAAGTCAGGATGAGTCAATCGGTACGATGCATGTGTCGATACATGCTGGGATTTGAAGCAGGATGAGTCGATCCATAAGGAGGATGCGTCGACTCATAGTGAGCAGAGAAGCAGGATGTGTCGACCCATAGTGTTTTGTTTCGATACGTAAAGTCTGATTTTTGATAGAATTGACTTCTAATTGCTGTAACTTGAGTTTTAGGATGCTGTTTGAGATGCCGTTTGAAGCGTTGATTAGCTAACGCGATGAACATTGTTATAGATGATTTAAATGATTATTAAGAAGTGTAATCCCAGTAACTAATTTAGGATTTAGAATTTATTCCCGTAGATGACCGTTATGCTAGATTTTGGAAAGAATGATGAATTTTGAGATGTTAGAGGCTGCTGTTAGAATTATGACAGTAGAATTTAGTGATAATAATGATGTGCAGTAGCAGAATAACATTATGGCTTACTGTATTATTGATATACAACTGAGTTATTAATTAGACGTGATTATTAAAGTTGTGTTTGATAATTTATGATGAACAAATGATGTTGATAAATAATGATGTTTAATAAATTATTTTGAGATGTTTATGAGATGTTGCTGTTTGAGATGACTGAAATGTTGTCGTTTTGGTGATTGAGATGTTGTTGTTTGAGATGACTGAAATGTTGTCGTTTTGATGATTGAGATGTTGTTGTTTTGAGATGTGTTTTGAGATGTTATTAACTGAGTGTGTTATTACATTTATGTAGAGTCGCATACATTGCATTTTTTTTAGATGAAGCTTATGCTCGTTGAGATGGCCTGGATTGGAAAATTTTGAGATGAAGGTTATGCCTTATTGATGCCTCTAATAATTGGCAGATTAGATTTTTGAGATGGGAGTTCTGCTCCAATGGTACCACATGCATTTGCATAGTTTTGAGTCGCATTTTATGATTGAATAATGAAGTGTATTTGATGTTGGTGAATGAATATATATGTTGTAATTATTGTTGATTATGAGATGAGAAGTGGTGATGTGATTGATCTAATTTAATATATTAATTATCATGCGCTTTATTATATTGTTAGATATCTCACTCCTTCTGTTTGAATGTTTCCCTTATGTTGGTAACGTGCAGGTAATCGAGAGTGAAGGCCGTATACCTTCAATAGATCGAGTCGGTGTCATTGCTTTGATATGTAACACTCGGGGGGATGAACGCTTGCTGATTTTTGATTGCTGATTTTTAGTTGCTAAATTTTGAATTGATTATTATTAAATATGAGATGTTTCAAATTTGCTGCTTTTATTTAAAGATGTTATTGAAGATTTCCGCTGCGTAGTTGTTGAATATTTAATGAAAGATGTTCTGTTGATGGTTCATCCGACGTTTTGAATAAGTGTTATATATCTATGATGAATGCAATGAATTTGTTAGAAGAATTTATGACATCCCGATTCATTTGTATGATTGAAATTTTATAACTCTGATTTATTTTGCATGAATTGCTTGGGGTAGAATTGGGGTGTTACATTTATATTCCTCTCTTCATGAAGTAGCCTAGTGAGTTCCAGGACTTTCTTCTCGCTGGCGTAGAATTGAACTTCAAACATATCCCGATCCTCCTTAAGTTGGACCCAGGATTTTTGTAACTCCTCATGATCAGTTGGCATGTCAGGATGAAGAACAAGATAAGGAGTGTCTCCTTCAGCAACTGGTTCCATAATCATAGGTAGGATGGCGGAGTAAGGCATCATAAGACTTTGAGCATAGGATCGTACCCATTTGAGATAAGGCTCAAGAGGGATGGAATTCTTGTGCCCCAGTGTCTTGCTATCAACTCTATGTACCATGCCCCAAGCTCGCATGAACCTTTTACGGTAACCCTGAGCATCATTCTCATAGTCGAAGGTGATTCCTTGGATAAGTGTATCATGAGGACCATCCCTTCTCGCATATCCAAACTGTCGCAGTGCCAAACAAGGATTATAAGTGATTCCTACCCTAATGCTAAGAGAGGGACATTAGGGAAATCTCCGCATCGATCAATGATGGTAACATTCTCCGAGGATCGAGGACACCAATGAATACCTGAATGTGTAAGAGTCATTATCCTATGAGACCATCTCAAACCCTGTTCATTCTTCAAGACGGATCGGGGTAGGTGAGAAATAAACCACCTAGCCAAAAGAGGAGTGCAACACAGAAGGGCCCCTCTTTTCTTTATAGTGCGAGTATACAGAGAATATAGGATATCTCCAAGCAGAGTAGGTACCAAATTGCATGACAGGAATACCTTAACGACATTCACGTCTATGAGTTAGTCCAGATTAGGAAACAATACCGACCTATAGATGAGAAGGGCTAACACCTATTCAAAAGCTTGTAAGTCCAGGGTATCCCAAAAATGATGAGCTTTCTCAAACAAGAACTTAGCCAAAAAACCCTTGACACCTCTCCTGGTTTCCCAATTTGCTACTACATCAGACCGTTGTAAGGACAAAGTTTTAGCAATATATTCAGGTTTAGGGTCTCTTTCCATACCATTGAAAGGTACCTTGTTAAGGATAGACACCCCCAGTAACAGAGAAAACTCCTCCATAGTAGGCACTAACTGGTAATCCAGAAAAGTGAAGCAGTGATGTAGAGGGTCAAAGAATTGAAAGAGCATTTTTAACATTTCTTCATCATGGTTTGAGGTGACTAAGCTGAGAATTCGACCATGTCTTTCAGTGAAGGGAGAGCTTTCAGGAACCCTTGATACTAACTCTTTAAGTTGAGGATGTACCTTTACTAGACTGACTTGGATAGCCAATCTGCGGGCGAGGGCCATGTCCTACAAAACAAGACAAAAATAAACCCTAAGAATCCTTAAAATGGTTAGTATGATATGCTATGTTATGATGTCATGATTATGCTCAGATATAGCAGATATAGCAAACACAAGCAAATCACACAAAGACCTTAGGTTTAAGGCTTGCATGGGTTTTAAGTTAATATCCTCTTGAAGTTGGGTTGGTTCAACCTGTCCTAAATATAGTAACCGGATTCTAAGGGATCTCAATATCACCGATCTTTCCCCCCAAACTTAGTTCCTATAGACAATTGACTTGCTACTAAATAAACTCAAGAGTCAAACCTCAATGAGTGTAGCATCGAGTATCAACCGACTTTGGGTTTACACTAAAGACGACTATCTCACTATGTCCTAAAAAGCCAAGTTGGTCAATTAAGGTGCTAAGGTTAGTTGACGCTTTATGACACTATGCAGTGGCCCCGTATTCTCCTTTATTACTCAAGGTCTATCGGTACACACCAAAGTATCCCATCAACGTAGCTATTGTTTCAACCGTGTCGGTGTACCCCCACACAGCTCCCTCATAGTTTATTGCTACTTACCTAAAAGGAATTCCCCGATCCAGGTTTAGGATCCAAACAACCTAAACAGATACCCTTAAAAGTAAATCAAACAAGACAAGCCAAAGAAGAAATTAAAATGACCTTGATCCTAAGATAAACTACACTTTATAAATCATGTTCCCCAGCAGATTCGCCAGTTCTGTAATATAGTGGCAGAACCGACTGTTAATACTGGTTTTGCGTTTGCATTCGCAAATGTGCGGTAAGCAAGAGTTGCCACTGTCTTTTATTTTATCCAACAAAGGAAAGGTAAAAAAAGAATAGAAAAAAACCTTTTTCGAGAGTTTTCTGAGTAAAGGGGGTAGTTTATAGAATGTGAAGGTATTAGCACCCTTTCTATCTGTTGTTTTCCACGGGCTCTTAAGCACTTTGCTCATTTTGAAATTTCTTTGTTTGTGTGTGTTTTAAAAAAAATTGGTTTTACTTCGTGATAACTCTTGCTTCTGTCCCAAGAGTGTGACGAAGTTGTTTTTGAAAACTGTTTTAAAAGTCTTTGTGTGAAAATATTTTGAGATTTTTGAGCAAATACCTAGGAACTATCTACCTACTCAAAAAAAAGGTTGTTCGTTTTTTCTCATTTCCTTTAGACAACGCTATCCTACTATTAAGGAGTAGGTAGCCTCATCGTTGGAGTTTATAGGACAATCGAAAGGGACGTTTTTACGGTCACAAAATAAATGGTTAGGAAACTTTAGTAATTTCCCTAAAGTCCTAAAGATCTTCCTGAGGCAACATTCGAATGGGTCATTTTGATCTTTTTTGGACTAGAGGGTGACCACTAAAACTCTCTATGCTTCATGACCGTTTACCGAAGGCAACCGAAATGGTAATACCCTAGGGGTGCGTATGTGCAAGTGTATTTGATTTCAGATATATTATTCTTTGTGTTTAGTTTTCTAGCGATTGGTTTTATCTTGTTCATGCAATCCTATTAGCCATACATCTAACAGTTAATATATGTACAAAAATATAAAGTGCGGAAACGTAAATTCCTACGCTATTACATGGATTCGGGGAGAGGGATTTAACTACAAGTCCAAAACCGAGAGAAATATAAAGGAAAACAATAAAAATGCCTTATAGTTTGGCTACATTGATATGTACAGGAATATAAAAGTGCGAAAGAAGAAAATGCGCGCGAAATAGGAAAATGCGTAAAGGAAACTTTTTGATGTTTTTTGAATTAGTTTTAAGAAAAGAAAAGGCATGTTTTTTTGTTTGGTTTTTAATTTACAAAAATATTATATTAAAGTCTAATTAATAACATAAAATAAACCTAATTAATATTTTTCTGATTTTTGAATATTAAAGAAAATAAGAATTATGAAATATAAAACCTAGTTCTACTTAATCATTACTTTAGGAAAATATTAACTAATTAATTAATTAATGATCTATTTAAAAAAAGTTAATTATTATTTTTCTTATTTTTTGGTTTTAAGGTTAATTAATAAAAATAAAATCAAAAGAAGAAATAAAACATAAAGAGTAGAACAAAAAAACAAAATAAATGGGCCTGTATCCTGCGCTATGAGCACGAAATGCAGATTGTGTCCTAGCTATGGCACAATTGGATTTCAGGCTTAAACCTTGTGATTCTCACGCCCAAACCTCATAGTTTTAGGTCATGTGCAACATTTAAACAAACCAAGGCATTAAAATATACAGATAAATAAAATTCGAATTAAATTTTTTACCAAATACACAGGTTCGGATATGTAGTGTTCTTGGTCGTGCAAGGGCCTGGGGATGGCCTGGATCAATTCATGGGAATGCTGGGAGAATGACTATAGTGTTAGTTTGCCACGAAACAACTTGTAAGTGCAGTTGCAAATTTTTGACGAATTTATGAAAATGAAGAGTTTGAGAGAGGGCTTCTGTAGCGTGGTAAGTGTATTTTTTTTAATGTTTGCAAATGGTCCAATATATATATAGGGGGGAGGAATGAATGGTCTTGAGTGAAAAATCTAGTACATAATGCCTTGTAATGATGTATTGATATAATATTCAAAAACTTGCCAAATTGATGTTTTAAAGAACCATAATGCAAAATTTGAAAACTTGCCCAAAATGACTTTTTCACCATTTCTTGATGGGGATGAACCTGGACATCATTTTCTGCATGGCTTGGGCCCTTGTGCAAGATAATTCCAAGCCTAATTGTGCTATATACCTTCCTTTGTTATTTAAACCACTTATTTCATGTTTTATTGAAAAGAAATCCAAATAAATGGAAAATAAATGGATAAAAAGTAATACCACAAGGGGAAGAGCTTATGGGTCCTATAATATGCCATGTAGAAGTTTAAAACTCAAAGAAATGAGTTAATGCCTTGAAAACTCAACTTTGCTCGATGTAGGATTTATGAATTTTCCAAAAATTTCCCAACTTGGGAAAACCATAACTTGCTCAATTTTTATCCCAAGTAGATTATCTTTGAATTTTTGGAAATCTAAAGATGTTTACTTCAATCCTTCTTTTGATCATTTTTGTATTTAAAGATGTTATCTTGATGTAAAAGGTCTGGACAAAAAGTGTCTTTTGTTGACTTTCTGAAAATGACATGTAATGTATGAGCTTGCATCTTTCAAATGGTGCACTTCTTGAACTTGAAGATAAAATATGGATTTTAGGTAATTGGATTCTATTCAATATGGGCTTTGGTTGGGGACAAATGGACAAAGTATGATAAATTTATTCCCAGTCAAAGTTCAGTTGACTTTTCCTATAGAAACCCTAATTTTGCAAATTGGACTTTTGATGAATTAGGAGCATTTCTTGAGGAATCATGGTCAACCCTTGAGAAAATGATGATTATCACTTCAAAACGATGTTGTTGACAAAAAATATTTAAGTTTGACTGTATATAGGCCACAATTGACTTTTCACCTAGTACAATTGATTTCCAGGCATTTGGGCAATTGACTGTGCAAACTTGTTCTGCAAGGCATGGAATTTTTCATGGACATTCTTGGAGGAATAATAGGATCATGGAAAGAAATTTAAGTCTTTGGAGTTGACACATCCTGATTCAAATTGAACCCTAGTTGGGGGTTCATTGCCTTAGGAGGAGAATTTGTCTGATCAATTCTTGAGCATCCTTGGGCAAGTTGAGGACCTCAATAGGCATGTGTTGAGTAAAATGAGAGGGAAACTTTTGGGGTACAACAACTGTGTTCTACTGCTTTTTGGAGAGTAGATGTTTGTGGTTGCTTGTTGTATGCAACTACTCAGGGGGAGCATGATGGTTTGTCATGTGCTGAAGTTTTTGTTGTGTCTTCTATTGCATGTGCTCTGATTTGGGAGTTTTCCTTTGAGGGGGAGAACTGATTGTGTATGACAGGGGGAGTAATAGGCATGTCTAGTTGTAAAATATTTTTAGTTATGTTGTGTTTTTACAGAGTTTACATGTTTCATGTAACTTGTATTTGTGGTTTTATTCCTCTATCCATGGTTTGTGTGCAAAGGTTGTTTTAGCCAAAATTTGCCAAACAGTGAGATTGTTAGGTCTGTGATTTTATGGTTGGCAACAATTTTGGTAAAACAAAGAGTTGGCAACAATTTTATTTTGGAAAACATGTATTACAACCTAATTTTGAACAAGGTGTCATAACATCTTGACCAGCTAGTACATCAGAGTCTACTGGTACTTTATTTGACAGGTGTTGTAACATGTTACAATAGAACATCGTGACAGTACAACTGATTGATATCTTTCAATATTTGATTGAAAAATATGAGTTTCTTAAAGCTTCTATCACTCATAACAGGCGCGGGCAATCAAGTATTTTTTTTAGAACAATTGCAGATTTGATTTGTTTCATAAAAAGGATCTTTGAGACTTTTAGGAAATATTTTAAAGATTTTTTTGTTTCTATTTTTGTGGAGAAGATTCTGCAGGGATTTACAGCTGAAGATTGGATTTGATTGAAGAGTCCAAGTCAATCCAAGCCCAGTTGCAGAAGTCTATTTAAGGGGACGTCTAAGACCTAGTTTTTAAGCATTGTTTTTATTTGTAAAATTATTTGCAAATAAGGGTTTAAGGTTTGAAAGTTCCTTAGTTTCTCCATGTGTTTTTGTACGTCCTCGTGTATCTTTTGATTTATTTGAGTTGACTAATTGTTACTTATTTATCAAGTTACTGTTCTCCTCTAAGCTTTTAAGAAAATAGTTGAGTATTGTTCTTAGTGAAGCTTCTAAGAAAACTAAGTATTTTTGTATCAGAATAATGGTCTTCTTTTTGGTTTCTTGAGACATTTCCTGGAATTGAGATTGTTTGATATCACTGCAGTGACTGGGAGTGAGATGGGTTCTCATATCTAGGAGGTTCTTAGGTAGAAGTTGCACTCGGTAGGGATTAAGTGAGGAGTGTAAACAAGGACTATTTAGCTTCGAATTGATACAACTGATAATGGATTTCCTTCATGGCTTGGTAGCCCCCAGTGTATATGAAGTAGCCTCCATGTCTAAATGGTTTCACATGGTGAACAATGTACCCAATCTTTTGCCTTTATAATTAAAGAAAATCTGAACAATCTCATCTTGATTTGACTATCATTTAATCCTTTTAGGTTGCACAAACGTAAAAATAAATCAGATGCTTCCATGGATATCTAATAGCACTTCCATCTAACTAGTTATCTCTCAAACCTAAAAGAACAACATTTTTAATGTCAAAGGTAACAAGATTAGTTGGTTGGAACCCGAGAGATATCTGCTCAACATCAGTCCATGTCTGAATAGTTCCACGTGGTAAACAATATACTCAATCTTTTATCATTTTAGTTAAAGAAAACTCGAATAATTTCAGCTTGATTTGACTATCATTTACTCCTTTTGAGGTGCACAAAGAACATGTCTCGTAAAAGCGAGTTAGATCTTCTCATGGATCTCTAATAACACTTCCATTGAAGTGATTATTTCTCACACCAACAAGAACAACTTTTTTCATGTCAAAAGTAACATGATTAGTCGGTTGGAACCCGAGAAATATCCTTTCAACGTCGGTTCTTCTGCAATAGTCTATCATGGTCAGCCTATGTGGATTGGCCATAACTCAATCTTCTTGTTCTTTTCTTGTTAATCGTGCTAACATTTTTTAGTTACTCTATCTTGAACCTCGCATAAAAAAACAAAACAAAAACCATTAACACTGCACTAATTAACGATAACTAAAAAACTAAAACTAAAATAAAAAATAAAAATAAAAAATAAAATAATAACTATAAATATTTAAAATTAAAAATTAAAAATTAAAATTAAAAATAGAATTATAAGTATTAACAATAACCAACTAAAAAATAGAAACTAAAACAAAAATAAACATAAAAAACAAATAAAAATTCAAAATTAAACCAATTTTTTTAAAGAACCGTGTTTATATTGAAGATCTTGGTTTTTTAGATTGATGGAAATCGGTGCTTCTTGAATATGACTTCTTTTTATTTTGGCTTAAATGCAGTTTTGATCCCCCTAGTTTAAGGTTTTTGGAGTTTCGATCCCCCTAGTTTAAAAGCCAGGTTTCTAGTCCCCAAAGTTTTCAAATTTGGGATTTTTGAAGCCCCCCTCCATCTGGCTGCCCAAAAAGTGACATGGCACAGGGAGAGTAATGCCACGTATTATTTTCTTATTTCTTATTTAGAATAATATTTTTTAAACATTTAAATAAGTGATATTAATTTCCAAATGAATTTTTAATTTCATAATTCATATTTTCTGAAAATCCCAAATTTCTTAACCTAATTTCCTCTAACATCCTTGCTTCTGGTCATCTACAACCTTCCTTCTTGGTACGACCTCCATCTACCTTCTATTCCATCTACCTTCTCTTCCTTCCTGCAAGCATCCAACATGTCTCAAAAATCCGTGTCGAATCCGAGCTACAGGAATCGTTCTGTTATACATGAATGCCACTGTGGTATCGATGCTCCGTTGATGACGGCTTGGACCGATTCAAACCCAGGACGACGCTTTTTCGGATGTGGGATGTACAAGGTATGATATTCTTCAATTACAAAATTTGCTCCTCAGAATTGAGTATAGACTGAATATTTTGTGACCTCCATTGTTGCAGGTTCAAGGTTTCAAGAAGTGTAGTAATTTTGTTTGGTTGGATGAGGAAATGAATCCTAGGGCAAAGGAAGTGATTGGGAACTTACTCCACAACTTGAATGAAGAAAAGCAGAGGGTTAAAGAGTCAATGGTAAAAGAAGAAGAAACAAGGATGAAGATCAAATTTTTAAAGAAACAGTTGAAGTTTAATTGGTTCATAACCATCTTTGTGTTGGTTGCATTTGTTGCAACAATAATAATGAAATGATGTAGGTTTATTAGTATTGGAGGTTCATTGTTGTCTGTAGGAGGTTCTTTGTGTTGGTTGAAATGATCTAGGTTTATTAGTATTGGAGGTTTATTTGTATTGTTGTGTGTAGGTTTATTAATGTTGGAGTTTCTATGTTGTTTAGTTCGTAATGATGTTTGAGGTGTATAACTACTCATGGTTTATAATGAAATGATGATGTTTGAGGTTTATAAATTGCAATTGCACTTGAATTTGTTTCATTATGTAGACCATTAAGTATAACTTCTCAGTGTAATAATGAAACATTATGTAGGCCATTACAAATGCAGAAAAAATGGTCTACCTAAATACAGAAAAAATGCAGAATTTTTCAAAATGCAGATGCAGAATTATTATACCTAAATTATATCTAAATGCAGATGCAGAATTATAACTAATTAAACACAGAATTTTGTTGCAGAATTATACCAAATGCAGAATTATACCAAATGCAGAATTTTGTTGCAACACAGAATTATACCAAATGCAGAATTATTAAACACAGAATTTTGTTACAACACAGAATTTTGTTGCAACACTGAATTTTTTCCAAACGCAGATGCAGATACCAAATGCAGAATTATTAAACACAAAATTTTGTTGCAATACAGAATTTTTTGCAACACAGAATTTTTTGAGCAGTTTGTGGCAACACAGAATTTTTTGAGCAGTTTGTGGCAACACAGAATTTTTTAAACACAGAATTTTGCAGAACTATTCAACACAGTTTGTTGCATACTTGAGCAGCCAAGACAGTTTGTAGCAGAGTGTGTACCAAATTCATGATTGTACCAAAACATATCCATTACAAGATACATATCCATTACAACATATCCATTACAAAATATTCATTATAAAATATAACCATACTAAAGATATCCATTATAACCATACTAAAGATTTCCACTAATACATCAAGTTTCATTCCAAAAAAAAGCAACATCATTCCTAATTACTTCTACTCTTGACTAGGCTGAGGTGCTTGAGATCCCTGACCAATCTCAATCTGTTTTTCTGCATCTTTAGTCTTCTTAGTCTTGTTAGTCTTCTTTGCCTTCTTGGTTGTCTTTGTTTGCTTGGTCTTCTTATTGCCTCCTTTTGGTATCTGCCTATCAGCTGCCCTCTTGCCCTTACAAGTCCTACTGTTGTGTCCAGTTTGTCCACATTTATTGCAAGTGACAGTTGAAAAGCTTCTTAAAAGAAATTGGGGGTGCATTGGCACATCACCTGTTTTAATTCTCATCTTTTTTGGACGTCCAATTGCTCTTCTCATGACAGGAGGACACATAGGCACATGATCAACATCAGTCCATAATTGTGGTCCATTGGTTGGCATGACAATATTAGCATAGCATTTCTCAAATGTAACTTTGCTGCAAAACAGAAATAATGTTACACATGCAAGAGTTAATAGAACATATCATAAACAGGACATAGAAATATGTTACATAACATGTGACTAACAAACCTATAATATGGAGAGACATATGCTTCTGGTTTTTTTCTTATGTTCCAAATGCAGGAGATAACATGACAACATCCGAAAAAGCGTCGTCCTGGGTTTGAATCGGTCCAAGCCGTCATCAACGGAGCATCGATACCACAGTGGCATTCATGTATAACAGAACGATTCCTGTAGCTCGGATTCGACACGGATTTTTGAGACATGTTGGATGCTTGCAGGAAGGAAGAGAAGGTAGATGGAATAGAAGGTAGATGGAGGTCGTACCAAGAAGGAAGGTTGTAGATGACCAGAAGCAAGGATGGAAGAGGAAATTAGGTTAAGCAATTTGGGATTTTCAGAAAATATGAATTATGAAATTAAAAATTCATTTGGAAATTAATATCACTTATTTAAATGTTTAAAAAATATTATTCTAAATAAGAAATAAGAAAATAATACGTGGCATTACTCTCCCTGTGCCATGTCACTTTTTGGGCAGCCAGATGGAGGGGGGCTTCAAAAATCCCAAATTTGAAAACTTTGGGGACTAGAAACCAGGCTTTTAAACTAGGGGGATCTAAACTCCAAAAACATTAAACTAGGGGGGTCAAAACTGCATTTAAGCCTTTTATTTTTTTGACAGTTTCTTAAACGAGATAATAAAATCGATTAAAAAAACACGAAGGAAATGAATGGATAAAAAAGCGAATGAAATGTCATCAGAAACAAAATTAAGGGAACACACGAGTACTTTTGACAAAATTATGTGTCATAATTATGGTGTGATTCTTAAGTTTTGATTTTAACAGAAATTTTTTAACATCTTATGATTACCTATGTAAATTATGTACTCAAACACTTCAAGTTTTGTTATTGCAGTCAAGAACTAGAAAACAATAATATAATTCCAATGGCTCCATAACACATCATATTACGGCTAGTTGGCAACGCATTCTTTCAAAACAGATTTATAACTTGACCATTTCCACATTTGTGATGATTCAACAACCCACAAAAATAATCAATGATTATGTCTGTTCAAATTACTCTTATTTCTCATCCATTGTTATTCATCATTGGTCGTTTGGTCAAAAAGAAATACGCCAAAATTCATTATATATATATATATATATATATATATATATATATATATATATATATATATATATATATATATATATATATATATATATATATATATATATATATATATTCTCCTGGTGGGTCAAATGTCCAGAGAGTTAAGCCCCAAAGTAATGTCAGTCCACTTTAAATGACCCAAAATATAAAGTTATTTCACAAAAAGGTACTCTTTCTCATCTCTACTTTTTTATTACACTCATCTTGAATTCTGAATTGACTAAGACGTTGGAGTGCTAACTTGTGAGTTTATCTCGTGTCGCTGTATCGGAGATCAACACCATTCAGTTTAGGATTCCTCGTCATCAATATCTGCTTACTTTTGGTTCCAGAACGGAACAGTGACATCATCTGTGGGAATTGACTCCTAATTCATGCGAAAATTCCACAAATGGATCATTCTAGATCAAAAACCATATCCATACAAGAGTCACAAAATAATGGAGGTAGCTACTGTTAAACGACGACAACGTATCTAGAGAAAGGTGAATAGATACCCCTTTTAAAAATATATTCGGAAATTTGATTTTAAAAAAGTTATTTTATCAAAGAGCGACGCAAAATCTTTTTCAAAATATCGTCTATACGAACGTTATTGGAAACTCAGATATGTAAATCGTAATAAACAATTCAATATGAAATGAGAACAACAAATTGAATTAATGTACTTGAATCACTTAACAGCTTATTTAACGTTTATCACAAGTTACTAGTAAAGTTATTTTCAATGGTAATATTTAAAAGAACTAGTTGAATCAATTTATCAAACACTTGACGTGCAAGTGAATTTTCATAATTTTTCCTTTGATTGTGTTGATACACAAAACCACTTATAATCAAAAGTGATTATAAGCTATATCAACACTTGATTTACAATCAAAAATAGTTCGGAAAAATCTTACAATTCAATTGATAACGCAATGCTATTTGACAAATTGATCTATGAAAATCAAAGCAAGTAAAAGAAAAAATAAAAGAGACACAAGGAATTTGTCTTCACATATCCCCGCTACCGTCCTCGCATGTGGGTACGTTTACGCCTAATTTCGATGGAGTTAGGATAATTCTTACTATGCAAAATTATTGATACAAGAGAAGTGTTTAAGAGCAACTCCACAAATCCTAAGCTTGTTGTTGATAGAACCCCTTCTCCTCTTTTGATCTTGAGAAAGACCAAGACACAATAGATGCAAATTGACTATCTGGATCTTGCTACTCCTTTGCGTTATTTATCTCCAAAGCTTTCGTGCACCGTCAATTTCAACTATTACAACACAAGACTTCAATTGTAAATCATCGTTCTCACGCTACTTCCTTTGCATTCTTTATCTCCAAAGGATCCCTTGCATTCTTTATCTCCAAAGGACTTAACTTGGCCGCAATTACCTCTCGAATGTCTTGCACGAAAACCCTCAAGTCAACCAATAATCTTGGAGGAGAAACCCGCGGTTTTTCTCGGATGAAAACTCCGACAAAGCTCAACCCAATACACAATTGGACATTATCAATCCTCGTCTAGATGGAACCCTAATAGAACATCGTTACAATGTAATGTCAGTGTGTATGCATAGATTGAAGGTTGAAGATGAAGAGTGAAGTAGGCTAATTTTATGGTTTCACCAGGTTATGAATGACGCATGAAAGAGTATTTATAATTTTATAACTTTTAGGGAAAAAAGGACAAATTCAAAATTAATAAGATTTTAAAAAATTGACCAAACAAACAGGATGTGTCGATCTATAAATTATATGTGTCGATACATATGTAAGTTTTAAACTGTATGTGTCGACCTGTATAAGACTATGTGTCGACTGAAACAAGTCAGAGGCTATAGGATTTAAAACAATAGTAAATATGTCAACCTGAAAAATAGATGTGTCGACACATAAAATAAGAATTTTTGCAATTTTATAAAGGCTTCAGTATGTGTCGATCTATACAATGCATGTGTCGACTTGAGTCTTCCTGAGGCTACAGGCTTCAAAAATGAGTTGCATGTGTCGACCTGAAAAGTGGATGTGTCGACACATGCAATAAAAAATTATGCAGAAAACTATTTTTAATGACTTGGATCAATTTCAAAATGCTTTTTAATGACTCCTAAGACCTCTAATACAGAGGAGTGCCACAAGACATAATAATACTATCCAATGTACAGAAATGCAAGCTTTTCAAGTGCTTTTCAGTTTTGACATCATTAAAAACCTTTTATGACGAAGTTGTACTCACATACTCCTTTTTTTAATGATGGCAAAACTTGTGACGATGCATTTCTTGTATTTAGTGAAGGCTCCCCCTGACTTTGTGCTTCCCTACTTAGACTCGCATATGTTTCTCCCCCTTTGACAACATCAAAATGAAAATGAATTTCATTCCATGAAACCAAGACAATAAGAAACATATATTTCAAATAACGTGCATACAAATGATTCAAGCGCAAGAGGAAGAAATAAAAAGTAAACAAGAGAACATGATTGCATAACAAGAACAAACTTATACAAATGTGAAATAATTAATATATGAATTCATTATAAGCATATAGATCAAGAACACACAATGGTTATTAATAAAAAAAATTGAAATGAACATTCATTGTTTTCATCATTTGAGAGAATATCAAGCCTTTTTGGAAGAAGCTAGTAACATACATCAAGGCAATTCTTACTTTCAAGGAGAAATTGAAACTATATTACCTCACTCTTGATTGAGATTGGACTTGCACTCACATGATGTAAAATACTCGAACACAAAGTTAAAGTGAAAGTATAAAGTACAAGCAATAAGATAGAATTAAGCAACATTTGAGATATAAATTATCCCCAATTCCCCATGTATATTGACAAAAGGTTCGGTTGCTAGTGGTTTAGTGAAAATATCGACAAGTTGATTTTTACTATCAACATACTCAAACACAACATCCCCTTTTTCAACATGGTCACGAAGGAAGTGGTGATGTATCTCAATATATTTAGTGTGTGAATGTAGTACATGATTTTTGTTTAGGTTAATAGCACTAGTGTTGTCACACATAATAGGAATACGTGAGATTATATCAGTATCAAGTAGTTGTTGTTTAAGACACAAAATTTGTGCACAACAACTACCGACTGCCACGTATTCCGCCTCGGCGGTTGATAAAGAAACAAAAACTTACTTTTCATTATGCCAACTTACCAAAGATTTTGAAAATATGTGACAAGTTCCACTAGTATTTTCCTTTCTAATTTGCAACCGGAAAAATCAGAATCAAAATAACCAACCAATCTACAATTTTTTCCCTTGGAATACCATAACTCAAACTTATAGGTACCAATGAGGTGTCTAAGAATGCATTTGATCGCTTTTAAATGGGATTCCTTAGGAACGGACCGATATTATGCACGCATACAAACGTTAAACATAATATATGGCCTAGACGCGGTAATATAAATAAGAGATCCAATCATGTCTCTATACCTTTTTACCTCAACATACTTACTATTTTCATCTCTATCCAAGTTATCGTTTGTTGCCATAGGTGTGTAAATTTCCTTTGCACCATCCATACCGAATCTTTTGAGCAGTTTGAGACAATACTTGGTTTGACATACGAATGTTCCTTCATCAAGTTTCTTAATTTGTATTCTGAGAAAGTAGTTTAACTCTCCCATTAGACTCATCTCAAACTCTCCCTACATAAGCTTAGAGAACTCCTTGATAATATGCATATTAGTAGATCCAAAAATAATATCATCAATGCATGTTTTAGCTTAGAGAACTCCTTGATAATATGCTCTAAGTGAGTTCCTTGACACTTAGTAAAGAGTGTAGTGTCTACTTTCCCTCTAGAGTATCCTTGTTCTAGCAAAAACTTACTAAGTCGATCATACCATCCCCCAGGGGCTTGTTTAAGACCATACAATGCATGTTTTAGCTTGAACACATGATTAAGAAACTTATAATTTTCAAAACCAGGAGGTTGAGAAACATACACTTCTTAACTTATGTATCCGTTAAGGAACTCACTTTTTACGTCCATTTGATATAATTTGAATTTCTTAGAGCATGCATAAGCTAATAAAAGGCGTATAGCTTCAAGTCGGGAAACTGAAGCATAAGTTTCCTCATAATCAATGCCCTCCTCTTGATTATACCCTTAAGCCACAAGACGGGCTTATTTCTTGTTATCACACCATGTTCATCAAGTTTATTCCTAAATACCCATCGAGTTCCTATAATTTGATGGTCTTGTGAATGAGGAACAAGGTCCCAAATGTCATTTCTTTCAAATTTATTCAATTCTTCTTGCATGGCCATAAGCCAATTCTCATCAAGTAAGGCATCCTTAGAATTTTTAGGTTCAATTTGTGATACATATGCATGATGATAACAAAAATTACTTATCTTAGAGCGAGTAATTACCCCTTTGGTGATATCACTAATACTGTTGTCAATTGGATGATCCTTGGAGGTTCTCCACTCTAATGGAAGACCATCATTTTCTTTATGACTTTCATCATCTTTCTTTTCTTGGTTGTCATCTTCATCCTTCTCAATTTCTATCGATTTAGGTTGATCAACTCCTTTATCGGTGCCCTTGAGTATGTCTTCTGTAGATGCATCTACATCATGAAAATACCTACCTTTCTTAAAACTATTTGGGAAAGTCTCATCAAAAGTAACATGGATGGACTCCTAAACAGTAAGTAATCTTTTATTATAAACTCTATATGCTTTAATAAATTGAGAGTATCCAAGAAAAATACCTTCATCGACTTTCATGTCAAATTTTCCAAGATTATCTTTTCCATTATTTAAAACAAAACATTTACATCCAAAGAAATGAAGATGAGATAAATTTGGTTTTCTACCTTTTAAAAGTTCATAGTGATTTTTGTCAAGAATGGGACAAATAAGTATCTTATTCAAGACATAACACGCCGTGCTAATACCATCGACCCAAAAATATTTTGCTAGACCATAATCATTGAGCATTGTTCTTGCCAACTCCGCTAAAACACGGTTTTTACGCTCCACAACACCATTTTATTATGGAATTCTAAAAGCTGAAAAGTTATGTTAAATTCTAAATTTATCACAATATTCTTCAAAGATATGATTTTCAAACTCACCTCCATGATCACTTCGAATGACAACAATTTTTGAATTTAATTTGTTTTGAGCTAACTTGGCAAAATGTGTGAAAGCCGAGAACATTTCATTTTTGCTATGTAAGAAAATAGTCCAACAAAATATAGAGTAATCGTCTACAATTACAAGACCATAGTAATTTCCACCTATGCTTTTAGTCCGTGAGGGACCAAATAGATCCATGTGAATGAGCTCAAGTGGTCTCGATGTTGAAACAACATGTTTTAAATTAAAAGAGGCCCTTGTTTGCTTACCCTTTTGACATGCATCACATAGATGGTCTGTTAAAAAATTATTTTTGGTAAACCGATTACTAAATCTTTTGTAACTATTTTATTAACTAGATCAAAGTTAACGTGAGCCAAACGTCTATGCCATAGCCAAGAGTCCTCATTTAAGGTAACGAGACATTGGGCATTATTCAAGGAAATTTCTCTTAAGTCAAATATATATATATTACTAACCCTCACACCCTTAAACATAAAATCCTTCGTTTCATTATATTCTATTATGAAACAATCTTTAGCAAAAGTTACCTTATAACCATTATCTCATAATTGATTAATACTAAGAAGATTATGTCTAAGGCCTTCAACTGACATAACATTTGAGATAGTAATAGTTGAGGGATTATCTATACTACCTTTTCCGAGTATTGCACCTTTGTTGTGATCACCATATGATACAAAACCTTTCTTCTTCGCCACAAAGTCGAAGAAGAGAGATATGTCTCCTGTCATGTGCCATGAACATCCACTATCGAGAATCCATTTTTTCGTCATAGCATCAAGACACTCATCCTATAATAATCAAACAAAAGTGGTAGGTACCCAATTCTCATTGGATCCTTGAGAGTGAGTTAAATAATTGTTGCATTTGGGGAACCATTGGAAATTCCCTTTAGGAACCAAAAAGCACCTAAATTTTTATTTTTCAATAGTATGACCTTTTTTGCAATAATAGTGATAAAATAACCTATGATGAGAATCACTTGTGCTATTAGACTTTTTCTTAATCAAGTTATAGTTTTTATGAGGATTTTAAACCTTTGAACATCTAATAGTAATAGTATCAATGGGATGATGTATTTTGTCTAATTTGGTTTCAAGATTACTCACTTATTGTTGCCAAATTTGACATGTTTCACATCCAAATATATAAGATTGTTCATCCTCCTTTACATAATTTGAACTATCTAAAAATGAGTTTCTTTAATGCCTCAAAATTTTCATTTGTTTCTTAAACCTTGGCCTCCAAATGTATGTAAAAATCTTTTCTTGCGAGACCATCTTTTTGTTAGTATATAAAGACTCTTTGTAGATTTTAAAATTGATTCTTCAACTCATTGAAAGACAACTTTGCAATATTAGAGTATTTAGAATGACTTACATCCTTTTTCTTGTCTTGACGATGATTTTCCATGAAACAATAGTTCGTCTCTTCATCACTCTCGCTTGAGATTTCATTGCTTGAGACATCACTATCACTATCCCAAGCAACATAGGCTTGTCTAGAATTCCTAGATTTGTTTCATTGGCCATTTCCTTTCTTCTTAGCAAGAGATGGACAATTTGGTTTATAATGACCCAGTTTTCCGCATTCGTAACAAATACCCTTTGCATTGTCCTTTTTTTTCTTCATCTTTAGAGGAGGAAGATTGTCTTCAAAATTTTGCACGATTATTATCGGAGTGTTTGACACCATTCTTCTGAATGTATCGATTATATTTCCTTACAAATAATCTCATTTCTTCATCATCCGAATTCTCTTCATTTCTAGAGTCATTATGATTAGTGATTTCATCCCTTGAGTACTTTGATCTTGAAGCCTTTAGAGCTTTAGACTTCAAGATTTCCTCCTTAACAACCCCTTTTCCTCTTTTTTTTTCTCAAACTTATTTTCATGTTTATCCAAACAACTGAGTTCTTGCTCGTGTTCTTCTAACTTTCCAAACAAGACGATGAGATCGAGTGTTGCAAAATTGTTGGTTTCCTTGATTGTGGGGACCTTTGGTTTCCAATTCCTAGTAAGACATATCAAAACCTTGTTAGTAACAATAAAATTGGAAATAGGATTACTTGGTAAATTTAAACGATTAATAAGATGCAAAAACTTCTTTTTCATTTGAGAAATGGTTTCCTCTTGCTTCATGCGAAAGAGTTCAAACTCTTGATTAAGTATATTAATTCTAGCTTGTTTGACCTAATTAGTTCCCTCATAGGTAACATGTAGATCATCCCACTTAGCTTTAACAGTTTGACAATGGGAAATGTGATAGAACTCATCAACACCAAGAGTGGATACAATGATGTTATTTGCTTTCCAATTGTGTGCCCACTTCTTATTATCATCCTCATTCCATAAGTTTTCCGGCTTAGGTACGGTAGCACCATTAATAACATATGTCATCGGTGTTGGACCATTTTCAATGGCTTCCCAAACACCTTTGTCATATGAGTTGACATGAATTTGCATACAAGCTTTCCAATAACTATAATTTTCTCTCGTGAAAATTGGAGCTCTTTTATAATCCCCTTTAGGTTCGTAAGCCATTCTCTAAAAGTGTCGAAGCCAAAATGAATCGGACTCTTAATGCAACTTGTTAGGTGACAACAACATATCTAAAGGGGGATGAATAGATAGACCTTTTAAAAATTTATTTAAAAATCAGATTTTGAAAAAGTTGTTTTATCAAAGAGCAACACATAAGCTTTTTCAAAATGTCGTCTATACGAACGTTATTAGAAATTCGGATATGAAAACTGTAATAACAAATTCAATTTGAAATTAGCACAAATTTAATTAGTAAAGTTGAATTACTTAACAACTTATTTAACATTATCACAAGTTACTAGTAAAGCTATTTCCAATGGCAATCTTTAAAAGAACTAGTTGAATCAATTTATAAAACACTTGGTGTGCAAGTGAATTTTTAGAAATTTTTCTTTGATTGTGTTGATACACAAAACCACTTATAATAAATTGATTATAAGCTATATCAACACTTGATTTACAATCAAAAACAATTCATAAAATTCTTACAATTCAATTGATAATGTAATGCTATTTGACAAACTGATCTATGAAAATCAAAGCAACTAAAAGCAAGAAATAAAAGAGACGCGGGGAATTTGTCTTCACAGTTCCCCATTGCCGTCCTCACGCGTGGGTACATCTACGCCTAAATCTAATAGAGTTAGAATATTTCTTACCATTCAAAATCATTGATACAATATAAGTGTTTAAGAGCAACTCCATAAACTGTAAGCTTGTTGTTGATTAAACCCCTTCTCCTCTTTTGATCTTGAAAGACCAAGACATAATAGATGCAAATTGACTATATGGATCTTGCTACTCCTTTTCATTATTTATCTCTAAGGCTTTCGCGCACCGTCAATTTCAACTATTGCAACACAAGACTTCAATTGTAATCCACTATTCTCGCGCTAGCAACTCATAAAGAAACTCATAAAAAATGCTAAGTGTTAGAAATTTTCCAATTGAAACACCTCACTTTAAACCATCATAACTTGCTCAAAAATGATTCAATTGCGATGAAATTGGTATGGTTGCAAAGATTAGAGAATAATGAACATTTTTGGTGATGAAAATAATTTGAATTGAAGCCTTGATCGTTGTGTAAATTAGCCATGGAATCAAGTATACAAAGCTAAACCAAGTGTGAAAAATTGCTATAAATAGTAAGTTCTCTAAAACCCTAATTTTCCAAATTAGGTAAATTTCCATAATTCTTAAATTTTGATGATTCTCTTGATTTTTCTAGATCATATCCCACCCATTGGTCATGTTTGACTTGTAGAACACAATTGAATTTTTCCCAATTTAGTCAATTCACTAATCATTTGATCAATTGAACCTTTTATGATTAAAAATGATGGTCAATCTTTCACATATAGACACTTATGGACATGTAGACGGCCATGGAATCAATTTTTTATCAAAGAATCAGAAATAAACTGATTTAATTATAAACCCTAATTTCAACTGCAAAAGATTGGAGATGATGCACAATGCTCAAAACCCTAATTCCTTAGGGGAATTTGGAGAATCTCTTGAACAAAGACGCCTTGCATAATATGGTGATGATGATGCTTTAAAGTTCTTGACCATGAATGGTTCATACACTCATATAATCAAAAACCTAGCTCAAAGATAAAAAAATAGAAGAATGTTGATCAATTCAAATCTCTTGCAATCTTCAATCATTTGATTAAGTGGTGGAAATATTAACATGTCTTGAGGCATAATAATCCCTTGTAGCCTGAGGGATCATGAATTTGAGGATATCTCATCCTTCTTGCATTGACTATTGTAATACGGTGGGAGAACTAACTTTACTAGTTTTTGCATTTTATCGCAAATCTTGCGGTTAGTAAGAGTCGCCACCGACTTTTCTTTTATTCAACAAAGGAAAGGGTGAAAAGAACAGGAAAGACCTTTTTTTAAGATTTTGAGTTCGGGGGGTAGGTTATGGAAAGGGAAGGTGTTAGCACCCTTTCTATCCGTAGTTATCTACACGCTCTTAGTTGCTAGCTCACTTTTAAAAAATGCTTTGTGTTTGTGTGTTTTTGAAAATATTTTTAAAATACGCCTTAGTGCGGAGAACTTTTTGTAATGTTTCTCGTTTCAACGAGAATGTATACAAAGTGTTTTTTATCTTTGAAAATATTTAGAGAAAAGTTTGTGTATGTGTGAAAAAATTGTTTTGTTTGTGCGTAAACAACTATGAACTATCTACCTACTCGAACGGTCTTTGTTCTTCTCCTATTTTCCTTTAGAAAAGGATATTCTACTATTAGTCAATAGATAGCCATATCGTTGGATGTTTTGAGGGACAGACGCGGGTCATCGTACAATCACGAAAGCAACTCGTAAGATATTTTAACAATTACCCTAAGATTTTAAGATCATATACTGAGGCATCATCGAAAGGGTAATCGAGGGACTTATGATATTATAACCAAAGGGTCACTACTAAAGTCTCTTACGTTCGAAAAAACGTGACTGTTTTATTTCGAAGGCAACAAGTGGAGGTACCTTAGAGGTGTAAGTATGCGAGTGTGTTGTGTTTCAATTATTTATATTTAAACATTTAGTTTTTCTACCGTTTGTTTGCAAATCTTAGCATGCAAGCCTATTAATATTCATCTAGCAGTTAATATATACAAAAAATAAAAGTGTGGGAATTTGAATCTACGTTATTACAATGCTTCGGGATGGGGGAATTCAAACCAAAAACGGGGGATAAGAAAATGTAAAGGTCCTAGTTTAAGTCTATTACATCCCATATACAATTACATAATTGTGAAAATAGTGATGTGAATAAAAAATGATTAAACGCGCGGAGAAGAGAGGAGAAATATGTGAAACCCTAAAATCTAAGTGATAAATGAGAAACATTTTTTATTGTATTTTTTGTTTTAGGAAAATATTTAAATTAAATTAATGAAACCTAAATCTAATTGGTTAATTAATTAATTAAAAAAAGAAAGCGATTAAAAGTAATTAATTAAAAATTTATCTAATTAACAAAACCTAATTCTAGTATTTTTGGTGATTTTGATTTTATGATTAAGAAATTAATTAATTTAAAAAGAAAATGAAATTTAAACAAAAACAAAATAGAAAAGATAATGGCCCTGTAGTGAAAAAAACGAAACTGGGGGTTGCAAAGGACAAAATCATTATCTGGGCTTTACCCACAGCCTCATATCTAGGTTGATTGAGAACCAACGATTATGAGTTGAAGTTCATTCTACGCGTGATGGGTCTGTGCTGCATGGGATCTACAAGAAAATATTGTGAAAAAAATAAAACACAGAAGCTGGGGATTGAACCCAGGACCTAGGCTTTATACCTGCACTCTTTACCACCAGACCAAGCCACTCATTCGTTATTATAAACAACATAATAACATTACATTATAAAAATAATTCAAAAATTATTCAAATAAAAAACGTGCACCTAGTGGGTCCCTTGTGGTTTAAACGAACCAATCGTGTTATGCCTTTCAGCCACGCGAGCAACTGGCCGGATTCAACTAGGGTCAGAGACGTCGGAGTCAAATTTCGGTCGTCTTCTCCGACCAAGCAAAAATGGAACCTGCATTTTCATGAGATTCAAAGCCAGATAAGAGACCTATTCTATGTAAAACCATCCCCTGAGTTCAAATTTGGGCTTAGATTCAACAGATCGTCACTATATCAAGCAATTCGAGCGTGTTTCTAGATCATGCCCTAATAATGGCATTCTGTGATTCAAGCGTTTAGACTCACGTGTAATACGTTAAACCTACTCAAATCATTGATATAAACATGTATATATGTGTTAGATGGATTAAAAATATGTATTTTAACAGATTGAGTCAAAGAATTATACCAAACTGGTGGTTATCGTGGGGATCGTTCTAGGGCACTTCAAACATGGAGAAGGGTTGGGGTGAGTCTTGGGAGCTTCAGAGGCAAGATGCAAGGCTTGACTTTTATTAATATGGGCTAAAAGATTGAATTTAGAACTTTACAACTTTTGAGATTTTTTGTCAAATTTGTGGGAGCTTTCTTTAGGCAGTGGAGCGTGTCTTCTTGCTTGCACTCTTGTTATTTATATAGAGGGAAGATATGGGAGCAACCAAGTATGGAAAGGAATCAAGCAATAACTTGGTTTTAAGAACAAAAATCAAAATTTGAAAAGCTTCCAAAAATATGAAATCTTTTCTATTTTCGTCCTTGCCGTGAACTTGGATAGATCATATGTATCTTGCACGAAATCTTGGGCTCCATGATTGGTCAAGTTAGGCCCAAATGCATTAGGCCATAGTTTCTTGCATTTTTATTTGATTTGTTTAATTTTAATTTAAATAAAATCAAGATAACTATAAATAAAATCCAAGGCCATTTAAAAATGGATTTAGAGGTCCTTGGGTATGTCAAAAACATGTTTAAACCCTAAAAGTTAGGTCCATTAACCTAGAAATGCAATTTTGCTCAAAGTTGACTTCATGCATTTTCACAAATTTTCCTAACTTATGAAAACCATAACTTACTCAATTTTCACCTTTTGAAGATGATCTTGGACTTTTTGGAAATCCCAAGATGTCTTTTACAATCTCTATGTTGATCATTTTTTCTTTTGAAGAAATTATCTTGACATAAGTTGCCTTGACAAAAAGTGTCTTTTGTTGACTTTTGAAAATGACCTATAATGTGTGAGCTCATATCTTCCAAATGAAGCATTTTTTGGACTTGAGAACAAAAGCGAAGTTGTAGAGAATTGAATTTTCTTCAAAATCATCTTTGGCTGGGGAAAAGCTGACGAAGCATGTGAAAGTTATGCCTGGTCAAAGTTCAGTTGACTTCTCCTAAGAAAACCCTAATTTGACAATTCTTGACATTTGATGATATGAGGGCTTTCCTTGGAGAATCGTGATCAAGCCTTGATAAAATGATGAATATCACTTCAAAATGTTGATGTTAACCCAAAATCTTGAAGTTTGATTGTATGTTGATCATAGTTGACTTTTTGACCAATATAGTTGACTTTCAAACATTTGAGTCATTGATTGAGAAAACTTGTGATGTAGGGCTTGAAACTTGACATGGACCTTGTTGAGGACCTATGTAGAACCATGGAAGAAACTTGAGACCTTTGCAAACCAAATTTCCTTGAGAAACTCCAAACTCTAGTTATAAGCCTTTGGTTTAGGATGTGCATCTTGACTAGTCAACCCTTGAGTGTCTTGACTATTTGAAGAACCTTGAAAGAATGCTTTGAGAAAAAAGTGAGGACAAATTTTAGGGTACAATAGCTGCGCCTATTCAATCTTCTTAAACTGGAAGAGTTAGATTGGCCCATTCTCCATTCGTGACTTGAAGGTAGAAGATGATTGAACACTCAAGTGCCCCCGAAATTTGCACTCTCCTGTGCAAGATGATGATGTTGTTGGCTGATTGCATCGTGAATGGGATTATAGATGCCATTTGGAGGAGTGACGAAGAGTCTTCAGATATGGTCTTATATATGCCATCCAAAATAAATGTTGAATTCAACTAGAATAAATATTTGGTTGACTTAAACTGAACCATCAAAGGTCTTTTACCCGTTTTTTAATTGGAAGGGGTATTGGAATGAGTCTTCAAAAGAATTGTCCTTTTAGGGTTTAGTCTTTGAAGGGAATATTTGTTAGATCTCTGAGGGAAAAGCTTTTCAGGGTAACCTTTTGTTGGTCGGAATTCGGTCTCTGAAGAAATGCTTTGTCAAAATTCAGTCTCCGAGGAAATGCTTTGTCAGAATTCAGTCTCCTAGAAAATGCTTTGTTGAAATTCAGTATTTGAGGAAATTCTTTGTCGAAATTCAGTCTTCGAGGAAATGCTTTGTTGGAATTCAGTCTTTGAGGAAATGCTTTTTCGAAATTCAGTCTTCGAGGAAATGCTTTGTCGAAATTCAGTCTTCGAGGAAATTCTCTATCGAAATTCAATCTTTGAGGAAATGTTTTATCAGAATTCAGTCTCCGAGGAAATGCTTTGTCGAAATTCAGTCTTTGAGGAAATGCTTTGTCGAAATTCAATCTTCGAGGAAATGCTTTGTCAAAATTTCATCTTCGAGGAAATGCTTTGTTGGAATTCAGTCTCCGAGGAAATGCTTTGTCGGAATGCAGTCTCTGAGGAAATGCTTGAAGAAGTGAAAAACACAAGAAGGGGGGTTGAATTGTAAAAACTGGAAGTCAATTGCAATGAACACGGTATTTTTATCCTGGTTCGTTTGATCTCAAACTACTCCAGTCCACCCGTCAAGGTGATTTCGCCTCTCTCCAACGAGGTCTTAATCCACTATATTCAACTGAATATTACAATCTGCTTTAACAACTGCTAAAGCCTTCTTGAGTCAAACCACAAACCGGTTTCTCAAGGAATTACTTTCTTACAAAGAATTGAAATCTAGGTGTGTGAATGTTTTCTACAAAACTGTTTATCACAACTGTGATACTACACAAATTAAGCTTATTGGAACTAGATTGCTAAAATAATTGAGTAAGGAATTTTGGAGCTTTTAGCAAACTGAGAGTGAGGAAGATGATGAATAGCTTTTAGGCGTGTAGATTGATGTAGAGCATTAGCCAATTCAATCTTCATTGACTTGTTTATATAGCATTGGAAATAGTGTACGTTGGACAATAATTCTGATTCAATGCCAATAACAATCTTTCCTTATTAAGCAGATCTTGTCTGGATTGATGCTGTTGGTAATAACTCATCTTGAATGCACAGTACCGTTGCCACTTAAGCGTATTCTAGCTTTGGCTCATTCTGACGCTGCTTAAGTACTGATGAACTGTTGTTGTCTTTATCAGAGTTCAGAGTGTTGAGCGCAGATCTGTTCATCAAGCTTCAGCATAAGCGTGAGTTGTTCTTCTGATTCTGGTATCTGATATAGCATCTTCTGATGCTGATGTTGATATCTAATTTTCTGATGCTGATTAGGATGTTCTCCTGCTGATACCTATCAGAGTTTCTGTAAAACAAAAAGTAATTTTTAGGTAGCAAATAGTTCTTACATGAATCACATAATTAATATATCTTTTCATTTTGTTATCATCAAAACTTAAACTTAGGGTAGTAGATTCAAACTTTGTTCTAACAATCTCCCCCTTTTTGATGATGACAAAAACTAGATATTTTTTAATTGAAAGTAAACGAAAAGTATCAGAGATAACTAAATAATAAGTTGCATCAGAATTAAATAAGAAGTTATCAAAGATAAGGGATAAAGAGATATCAGAGTTGGGATCATAGATACTCCCCCTGAATTTATTACTTCCCTTTTTAATTCTGAGAATCTTCAAGATCAGATCTTTATTGATTTTTTTGACCATCAGAATGTTAGAGCTTCAGATCAGAATATCAGAGCTTCAAAGCTTCAGTGTATCAGAGGTGATTACCTTCTTGTACCTGTAGACTTATGCAAAAACAGAAAACATATTCAAGTATATCAGAGTTAGAATGCTTGAGACTTTTTGTCTCAGTAATCCGTTATTGAAAAATATCATTCTTGTTCTCCCCCTTTTTGTCAACAATCAAAAAGTGTAAGTGATGTGCTAAAACGATCAGAGCAGAAAAACTTGTTATATTAAAAATTCAGAGCCAGACAAAACAGTACAGAAGATATGCAAGGAAAACATTGAAAATATCATGAAAACATTGAAAAATATTTGTAAGATTGTAAGAAACGGTAAAAGATTAATGTGAAATGTTAATGTGCTTAAATAGATTTCAGAATAATTTTTGAAAGTGTAAACAGTTTCAAGAAAGAGAAATAATTCATGATTACGTTTTAAAAACATGATTACTTTCATTTAATGCTTGCTGATTTTGGGGGATTTGAGAAAGATACTTGAAACGGTTACCAGACATGTGTCTCAATGCACCCAATCAGCGTTTTGCCTTCTCAGAAGCATGCACGCGTTCTGCTTCAGAGATTTTCTGATGATTGGATGACACTTGTTTGATTTAGTGAGCAGCACGTCTACCCATAAGCTGAAACGCTCAGATCTTTAAGAATAGAATCTGATACAATCTGCATGCTCTATCTTTCTGAAAAGAGATTGATCAGAAGTTCACAGTAAAACAAATACATTCTGAAGATTAATATATGGAATTAAAACATTTTCACTCTGGGCAGATTTTCATGCTGAGATGTTTCAGAATGAAATTGAACCTATCTTCAGAAAGGGGTTTAGTGAAGATATCAGCCCATTGATGGTCTGTATCAATAAACTTTAAGTTCAAAATTCCTTTCTGAATATAGTCCCTAATGAAATGATGTTTTATTTCTATATGCTTAGCCCTAGAATGTAAAATGGGATTCTTACTTAAGCAAATAGCAGAAGTATTGTCACAGAGTATAGGGATGTTACTCTCAAAAATCTGGAAGTCTTCAAGCTGACTTTTCATCCAGAGCATTTGTGTGCTACATCCTGCTGCTGCTATGTACTCAGCTTCTGCTGTTGATAGCGCAATTGTGGATTGCCTTTTGCTAGACCAAGAGATCATATTTTCTCCCAGAAACTGGCAGCTTCCAGAAGTACTTTTACGCTCTACTCTGTCTCCAGCAAAGTCAGCATCGCAGTAGCCTACTAAGCTGTAATCACTAGATTTTCTATAAAATAAACCCAGATTAGTAGTACCTTTCAGATACTTGAAAATTCGCTTAACAACTGTTAAGTGAGATTCTCTAGGATCTGATTGGAATCTAGCACAAATACATACGCTGAATAAGATATCAGGCCTTGAAGCTGTCAGATAAAGGAGAGAACCAATCATACCTCTGTAGACCTTCTGTTCTACCTTTTTGCTTACCTCTTCTCTTTCCAGAATGCACGTGGGATGCATTGGAATCTTTGATGGCTTACATTCTGAGAGGTCAAATTTCTTCAGAAGATCTCTGACGTATTTGCTCTGATGAATGTAAGTTCCCTCTGGAGTTTGATTGATCTGAATTCCTAGAAAGAATTTCAGTTCCCCCATGAGGCTCATCTCAAATTCTGCCTGCATACACTTAGCAAATTTTCTTCCAAGAGAAGGATTAGTAGATCCAAAAATAATATCATCAACATAAATTTGACAGACTAAGATGTCATTCTTAACTGACTTACAGAATAAGGTAGTGTCCACCTTCCCTCTGGTGAATTCATTTTCTAACAGAAAGTTACTTAGTCTTTCATACCAAGCTCTGGGAGCTTGTTTCAGACCATATATTGACTTCTTTAGTTTGAAAACATGTTCTGGATGTTTTGTATTTTCAAAACCAGGGGGTTGGTGCACATAAACCTCTTCTTCTATATAACCATTTAAGAATGCACTCTTGACATCCATCTGATACAGAGTGATGCCTCTATTAACAGCAAATGAAATTAAAAGTCTGATAGATTCTAACCTGGCGACTGGAGCAAAGTTTCTGTATAGTCTATTCCCTCTTGCTGACTATAACCTTGTGCTACCAGTCGTGCTTTGTTTCTGATGACTTCACCTTGTTCATTAAGCTTGTTTCTGAACACCCATCTTGTTCCAATGACGTTGAATCCTTTTGGTCTGGGAACAAGATCCCATACGTCATTTCTGGTGAATTGATTCAGCTCTTCTTGCATTGCTAGAATCCATTCGTTGTCCAGAAGTGCTTCATCAATAGAAGACGGTTCAATCAGAGACACAAGTCCCATGAGGGTTTCTTCAGAGTTTCTGAAGCTTGCTCTTGTTATGATTGGATCTTCCTTTCTTCCTAGGATAGTTTCTTCTGGGTGATCCAAGCTGCTTCTGAGTAGTCTCTTCTGAGGTTGATCAGCAGCTGTTGTAGGATTGCTAGCAGTGCTCCTTTCAGATGTTGAAGGGGTGTCTGTGTTGAGAGCTTCTGATGACTTGTCTTCAGAACCTGTAAATTCAATTTCTATACCTGCAAAAACTTCATTCTGCTTTGACTTTTCAGAGTCAAGCTTATTATCAAAACGAACACTGATTGATTCTTCCACAATCTGTGTTTCTGTATTGTATACTCTGTACCCTCTTGAGCGTTCAGAGTATCCTAACATAATACACTTTTGTGCTTTAGAGTCAAACTTGTTCAAATAATTCTTTGTATTTAACATAAAGCAAGTACATCCAAATGGATGAAAATATGAAATGTTGGGATTTCTGTTCTTCCACAATTCATATGGAGTCTTTTCCAGAATAGGTCTTATTGAGATTCTATTCTGAATGTAGCACGTTGTGTTTATTGCCTCTGCCCAGAAGATCTTAGCAACGTTTGTCTCATTGATCATGGTTCTGGCCATTTCTTGCAATGTTCTGTTCTTTCGTTCTACAACTCCATTTTGTTGGGGAGTTCTAGGACAAGAGAAATCATGCAGAATGCCTCTGTCATTAAAGAATGACTCAAAATCTTTGTTTTCAAACTCTCCACCATGATCACTTTTGACTTTAACGATTCTAAGATCCTTTTCATTCTGAACTTGGTTACAGAAGGTAACAAACACAGAGTGTGACTCGTCCTTGTGTCTTAAGAACTTTACCCATGTCCATCTGATATAGTCATCTACGATTACTAACCCATACTTCTTGCCACTGACTGAAGAAGTTTTAACTGGTCCAAATAGGTCAATGTGCAGAAGTTCTAATGGCTTAGAGGTAGAAACAACATTTTTAGATTTGAAAGAAGGTTTTGCAAATTTGCCTTTCTGACATGCTTCACATAGAGCATCTGAATTGAACTTCAAGTTAGGAAGTCCTCTGACCAGATTGAGTTTGTTAATCTGAGATATTCTTCTCATACTAACATGCCCCAATCTTCTGTGCCAGATCCACTGCTCGTTGTTAACAGACAGAAGACACTTTACGTTCTGACTTTTCAGTTCAGAAAGTTTGATTTTATAGATGTTGTTTTTCCTCTTTCCATTAAACAGGATAGTCCCATCTTTCTGACTAACAGCTTTACATGATTTTTGATTAAAGATTATATCATAACCGTTATCACTTAATTGACTTATGGATAACAGATTATGCATTAATCCATCTACTAGCAGAACATTATTTATAGAGGGAAGATTTCCATTACCTACAGTTCTAGAGCCAATGATATTTCCCCTCTGATTGCCTCCAAAGCCAACGTGGCCTCCAGGTTTAAGTTCCAGGCTTTGGAACATATGCCTTCTTCCTATCATGTGTTGCGAGCAGCCAGAGTCCAGGTACCATGACTGGTGTTTCTGATTCGCTGCTAAAGATATCTGCAACATGTATTATTTTATCCTTAGGTACCCAGATTTTCTTGGGTCCTGATTTGTTAGATTTACCAAAACTCTGGTTGAATTTTGGTTTCACAGAATACTTACTGCTAGTGTATTTAATATCATGTGTGTGACCATACACAAAATGTGAGTTAAGAGGAGTGTGTTTAATGGTTAAATCCATGACATTCTTTGGTGTAGGCCTTACCTTGGTATCCTATTCCCTTCCTGCCGTTTCTGCTAACTCCATAGATCATTGAAGCCATTTTGCTTTTATCTATGCTTTTAGCAAGGAACTTCTGGAAACTGTGATCATACTCCTTGATGATCTCATCAGCACTGCTGGGAGTTTCAGAAATTGGTTCGTTCTGAGAGTTTTGTAAAGTATTTTCTAATTTTGAAATTTTATTTCTTAGCTCAGAATTTTCCAATTTCAGACTCTCACTTTTATCAGAGTCAGATTCAAGATTCCTTTTCAGGTTTCTGAATTTAACTCTAATTTGCTGGTACCTTTCCAGAATTTCGTTAAGGCTTTCAGCAAGTTCAGCCTTGGTAAAATTAACTGCAAAGTCAGGAAATACCTCTTCAGTATCTGATTCTGAGTCTGATTCAGAAGCTTCACTATCTTCTGAAATGTTGGCCATGAGAGCTATGTTTGCTCTCTCATCATCTGATTCTGAGTCAGCTTCAGACGAGTCAGAGTCATCCCATGTAGCCATGAGACTTTTCTTCTTTTCTCTTCCAAACTTCTTTTTGGGCTTTTCCCTCTGAAGCTTTGGGCAGTCACTCTTGTAGTGTCCTTGCTCATTGCACTCATAGCAGATGATGTCCTTGGTGTTTGGCTTTCTGCTTCCTGAGGAGCCTTCAGATCTTCTGTATCCAGAGGAAGAATCTGTCCTTCTGTATCTGGAAGAAGACTCGTTCTGATCAGATCTTCTGGGATTCCTGAACTTCCTTTGCCTCTGCTTCCACAGTTGGTTCACTCTTCTAGAGAGGAGAGAAAGTTCGTCTTCTTCTGATGAGGATCCATCAGATGTTTCTTCAACTGCCTGCAAAACTTTAGACTCAGATTTTTTGTTAGATTTTAATGCTAAAGGCTTACCTTGCTTCTGAGGTTCATCAGCTTCTAGCTCTATCTCATGACTTCTGAGGGAGCTGATAAGTTCCTCCAGAGAAATTTTGTTGAGATCTTTTGCTAGCTTCAGAGCTGTAACCATTGGCCTCCACTGCTTTGGTAAGCTTCTGATGATTTTCTTGACGTGATCAGCAGTAGAGTATCCTTTGTCCAGAACCTTGAGACCAGCTACCAAAATTTGGAATCTTGAGAACATTGTTTCAATGGATTCACTTTCTTCCATTTTGAATGCCTCATACTTCTGAATGAGCGCAAGAGCTTTAGTTTCTTTGACCTAGACATTGCCCTCATGCGTCATTCTGAGTGAGTCAAACATGTTCTTTTTTGTGTCTCTGTTAGAGATCTTTTCATATTCAGCATAAGAGATGGCGCTGAGAAGGATGGTTCTGGCCTTGTGGTGATTTTTGAAGTCACCCTTTTGTTGGTCAGACATTGCTTTCCTATCAATCTTCTGACCGCTTGCATTCACAGGGTGCGTGTATCCATCTATCACCATGTCCCACATATCAGCATCATGTGCCAGAAAGAAGCTTTCAATTCTGTCTTTCCAGTAATCAAAATTTTCTCCATCAAAGATTGGAGGTTTGCCGCTGAATCTGTCTTTGTCTTCATTGTTGTCATTGCTGGTGTGATGATAAGTTCCTGCCATTGTGTTTTTCTGACGCTGGATCTTGTACTGACACGGTTAAGTGTTTTAGCTCAGAACCAGGCGCTCTGATGCCAATTGAAGAAGTGAAAAACACAAGAAGGGGGGTTGAATTGTAAAAACTGGAAGTCAATTGAAATGAACACGGTATTTTTATCCTGGTTCGTTTGATCTCAAACTACTCCAGTCCACCCGTCAAGGTGATTTCGCCTCTCTCCAACGAGGTCTTAATCCACTATATTCAACTGAATATTACAATCTGCTTTAACAACTGCTAAAGCCTTCTTGAGTCAAACCACAAACCGGTTTCTCAAGGAATTACTTTCTTACAAAGAATTGAAATCTAGGTGTGTGAATGTTTTCTACAAAACTGTTTATCACAACTGTGATACTACACAAATTAAGCTTATTGGAACTAGATTGCTAAAATAATTGAGTAAGGAATTTTGGAGCTTTTAGCAAACTGAGAGTGGGGAAGATGATGAATAGCTTTTAGGCGTGTAGATTGATGTAGAGCATTAGCCAATTCAATCTTCGTTGACTTGTTTATATAGCATTGGAAATAGTGTACATTGGACAATAATTCTGATTCAATGCCAATAACAATCTTTCCTTATTAAGCAGATCTTGTCTGGTATGATGCCGTTGGTAATAACTCATCTTGAATGCATAGTACCGTTGCCACTTAAGCGTGTTCTGGCTTTGGCTCATTCTGACGCTGCTTAAGTGCTGATGAACTGTTGTTGTCTTTATCAGAGTTAAGAGTGTTGAGCGCAGATCTGTTCATCAAGCTTCAGCATAAGCGTGAGTTATTCTTCTGATTTTGGTATCTGATATAGCATCTTCTAATGCTGATGTTGATATCTAATTTTCTGATGCTGATTAGGATGTTCTCCTGCTGATACCTATCAGAGTTTCTGTAAAACAGAAAGTAATTTTTAGGTAGCAAATAGTTCTTACATGAATCACATAATTAATATATCTTTTCATTTTGTTATCATCAAAACTTAAACTTAGGGTAGTAGATTCAAACTTTGTTCTAACAATGTTTTGTCGGAATTCAGTCTTCGAGGAAATGCTTTGTAGGAATTCAGTCTCCGAGGAAATGCTTTTTCAGAATTCAGTCTCTGAGGAAATGCTTTGTCGGAATTCAGTCTCCGAGGAAATGCTTTGTCGAAATTCAGTCTTCTAGGAAATGCTTTGTCGAAATTCAGTCTTCGAGGAAATGCTTTGTCGGAATTCAGTCTTCGAGGAAATGCTTTATCGAAATTCAGTCTTCGAGGAAATGCTTTGTCGAAATTGAGTCTCCGAGGAAATGCTTTGTCAGAATTCAGTCTCTACGGAAATGCTTTATTAAAATTCAGTTTTCAAGGAAATGCTTTGTCAAAATTCAGTCTCCGAGTAAATGCTTTGTCGAAATTCAGTTTCCGAGGAAATGCTTTATCAAAATTCAGTCTTCGAGGAAATTTTGTCTGGTCATGTAGATAGTTGATGATATTCGTCTGTCTGTAGACTTTACTTGAAAAGAACTAACCGTATGTGTGATACGGTGGCAGAACCGACTATTTAATACTGGTTTGCGTTTTGCGTTTTTTGTTCGCAAAATGTCGCGGTAAGCAAGAGTCGCCACCGACTTTTATTTCATTCGATCATGGAAAAGGAAAAAGAACAGAAAAAACCTTTTTCGAGATGTTTCTAAGTACGGGGGGGTATATTATAGAAAGGGAAGGTGTTAGCACCCTTTTCATCCATGGTTTTCCATGGGCTCTTAGGTACTTGCTCATTTTGAAATTACTTGTGTGTGCTTGTTTTGAAAAGTTTTGTTTTACTTCTTTTTAACCCTTGTTTCTGTCCTCAAGAGTGTTATGAAGTTGTTTTTGAAAAACTTGTTTGAAAAGTGTAAGTGTGAAAAGTTTTGATTTGAGCAAGTACCTACTAGCATCTACCCACTCGAAAAAATATTGTTTCTATTCTTGTTTCCTTTAGACAATGCTATCCTACTATTGAGAAATAGGTAGCACCGTCGTTGGAATTTGTAAGGGTCAATTCGAAAGGGACGCAATGATCATTGAAGGCAACATGTAAGGATACCTTAGCATTTCGAAGGGACTGTCATCATATATTCGTATGCAACATCGATGGACAAGATCATATATTGTAGGCAACTTCGAGGGATATCGAGGAACCATGATCTTTATGATGACTTTTAGATTGAGGGTTTTTTTGCTAAGATATCCCTTTGTTCGAGGGACGTGACCATTGTTTTCCGAGGCAACCAAGTGAGGAGTACCCTAGGAGTGAATATGTGCATGTGATTTGTTTTAGTTATTTAATCTTTGCACATTAGGTGATCTACCGTTTTAATTTTCTAGACATTCTTGTCATACAATCCCATTAGCCATACATCCAGACAGTTAAAGATTGCGGAAAGTAAAAGCGGAAAAGTAAATCTAATTATTACAAGACTTCGGGGAATGGGGATTACATAACCAAAACTTAGGGGGAAATTAAACAGTAAATAAAATCCTAGTTTAAAAGACTATTACAACCTCGAAGCAATTACATAATTAGAAAAAAATGCAAGAAAAGATAAATCTACGCTATTACATTGATAATGCGACCTATACAATTTTCCTAGAAATAAAAATGTAAAAGAATAAATAAAAAGAAATTAAGGAAAAATTAAAACCGAAAATTCTAAGTTAATATTTTTGGTGTTTTTTTGTAGAAAATAATTTTAAGTTAATTAAAAAACCTAATTCTAACTAATTTTAATAAAAAAAAGTTAATTAACTTAATTTATTAATAAATGAAAAAATGCCAAAAATTCAGTTACTAACTAAAACAAAAATCTAATCCTAATTTGTTAAAAAAATGGTTAATTAAAGGGTTAATTACAAATAAAAAAGTAAAACCTAATTGTTTAATAAAAAAATGTTAATTTTGAAAAAAGTTAATTAAAATATCTAAATCCTAATTAGTTTTAATTAAAAAAAAAGGATAATTTTGAAGAAAAAAAAGGTTAATAAGAAAAAAACCAAAAACCAAAAACCTAACTAATTTTAATAAAAAAAATTAGTTTTGAAAAAAAGATTTATGTGTAATGATTAATAAGAAAGAATTAAGTTTGCCAAAAAATAGATAGGGAAAGAAACATCAATGAAAAATAGGGTTAGAAAATAAAGATAATGTAAATGTCATGGGTGGTTGTTGAACCAAAAATTAATTTAAAACCTAAAATTAAATTAAAAAAAGACCTAAAATTAATTATTCAAGTTTAGGAGGAAAAATCAAAGGTTTGTGAAAAATGTTAAGTTTTATGAAGAAAAAAAAGTTTTAAACAGAAAGAATGAAAATAAGTAAAATGATAAATATAGGAAGAAAACCAAAACCAATAGGGGTGGTTGTTGAACCCATGCCCTTAACCTTCTCAGGATGTCTTCCTCGCCATGCATTGGTGGTTCTTTTGTTTTGGCCATCAGCTTCTGTTTTGGCCATCAGCGTTTTGTAATAATCCTGCATGAGATCCTGTCTAAATCTGCAGTGTTGAATTTCATGAACACATTAAATAAGTTACTATATCATGAAATACAAAGAAAATAAATATATAAATATTTTTTAATGTTAAAACCGATATGGGTTGTATGAATGCTTCTATGCCCTTTTGATCATAGAGATCAAACCAGCCTTACCCTTACTGAAGAAGTAGTAAGATGAATGCTTCTATACCCTTTTGATCATGGAGATCAAACCATCCTTACCCTTACTGGAGAAGTAGTGAGATGAATTCTTCTATGCCCTTTTGATCATGGAGATCAAACCAGCCTTACCCTTACTAGAGAAGTAGTGAGATGTGGGTTTGTGACAAGGATGGCTTATTTGTAGTGAGATGGGAGTTTGTAATAAAGATTTCAAGATTTTAGGGTTCTTGAAAAAATTTGATATTTTGACAGGATCGTGGCAAAGGTTTTTTTTCTCCCATTTTTTGTGTGAAAAGAATGTGATTATATAATAGAAATTAGAGCAAAGATATAGGCTTTGAATGTGCAATTGGGCCTCCAATGTTCACTTGAGTCTGTCACATTCCAGGCTAAATCGCAGGGGCTTAAGTGCAATTTTTGAAGTTGAAATATGGAAACAAAATGTAGCCAACATCGAGAACTAACTTCTGTCCGAAAATAGGCTGAATCGGATAAACGGTGAATTAGTTATGTATTTTTGAAGTTTTAGCTCAGACAAACTTATTTTGGGCTCCAGTTTCGACTCTGACTTTGGAAGCAAAGTTGTAGATCTCTGAGTCAGTGACCTTGTGTAAAAATATGGGCCCGATCCGATAAAAATTGACCGAGTTATGAATTTTTGAAGTTTCGACCCAGATGAAATAATATTCAGCATTCAGGATTTTCGGCGCATCATGCGCATTCTAAGCAAAAAAAGAAGGCTTTTTGGATACCGTTCGAACTTGATACCTCCTGTGAAAACTTATCCAACTCAATTTGTGAAACTTTAGCGCCGGAACCAGCTCGATACGATGAAAATCGACCAAGTTATGATTTTCTGAACATGACTCAAATAAACTTCTGTCATAAATTTTCTGTACGAAAATACTTGATAAATCCGCATTTTTGAAGACCTTCTGATCGAAATTGGCTTCCAGCCGTGAGATATGAAAACGTAGATAACGTCAAGACGGAATTTTGGCCACTGGAACGGGTTCAAAACGAGCCACTATCTTCAAGTTATGAATTTTTTAGCGCGTAAAAACTGCACTTTTAGCACACTTTTTCACTACATTTCTTCGAGAAAACTCACACATTCGGAGACCTTCTTTAAAGAATTGACTCTTGAGCCAAACCTGAATTTGAGAATACGTTATCATAGATATCTTGGTGAAAGAACACCTGAATATGATGCGCCGGGTTGGACTTGTGAATCTTTGAACCCCGAATCGTTGCAAAACAGCGAACCGATCTTCATCACGGAAAATACTCTGAGAATATCCATTGACGAAATAAACGTCACTTGTAACCTGAAGAAGCTTGATAAATATACCTTTATTCCATAACCATAAAACCAATAATATGCGTGTATGAAAAGAGGGTAAATTTTGGGGTACAACAGATGCCCCTGTTCAATCTTCTTAAACCTGAAGATTTAGATTGGCTTGTCTGCCTTTCGTGATCTGAAGGTGGAAGATGATTGAACACTAGAGTGCCCAGAAATTTGCACTCGTCTGTAATGATGCTTGACTATGTAGGTAGTATCGGGAATGGGCTTACAGATGCCATTTGAAGGAGATGACGGAAGGTCACCGTAGATGGGCTTAAAGATGTCATTCGGAAGATATGAGGGAGAATCGTCGAAGATGGGCTTAAAGATGCCATCTAGAGGATGTTGATTTCCCGAGATATTCCTTTGATGAGAATTCTTATTCCTATCGTTGAGGAGGAATCTGTTGAGGAATGTTGGTCTCTGTCTTGGGAGAAATAGAATTTTAGGAGCTTCAGTTGTCCGTTAATCTACTGGGGAATTAACTCCGGCTTGAGGAAGCGGAAGTGAACTGCGTATCTGGTCGGAGTATATGCTGCACCATGATTGACTGGGGAAATGTGAAACCAATCATGTTTGATCGGGTCCCGGTCTTACAATGTTGGACCGCTGCTTAGGGATAAGAGAGGGGGAACTTGGATAGTAAGGTTATGAAAAGGAACCTGGATAGTAGGGTTGTTTCGATACAACAGCCTGGATAGTAGGGCTGCTGAGAAGGAACCTGGATAGTAGGGTTACTTCGATATGAAAGCCTTGATAGTAGGGCTGTGAAAAGGAACTTGGATAGTAGGGTTACTTCGATACGAAAGCCTGGATAGTAGGGCTGTTGAGAAGGAACCTGGATGGTAGGGTTACTTCAATATGAAAGCCTGGATAGTAGGGCTGTGAGAAGGAACCTGGATGGTAGGGTTACTTCGGTATGAAAGCCTGGATAGTAGGGCTGTGAGAAGGAACCTGGATAGCGGGGTTACTTCGATATGAAAGCCTCGATAGTAGGGTTGTGAGAAGGAACCTGGATAGTAGGGTTACTTCGATATGAAAGCCTGGATGGTAGGGCTGTGAGAAGGAACCTGGATAGTAGGGTTACTTCGAGATGAAAGCCTGGATAGTAGGGATGTGAGAAGGAACCTGGATAGTAGGGTTACTTCGATATGAAAGTTGGGATAGTAGGGATGTGAGAAGGAACATGGGTGGTAGGGTTACTTCGATATGAAAGCCTGGGTAGTAGGGCTGTGAGAAGGAACCTGGATAGTAGGGTTACTTAGATACGAAAGCTGGGATAGTAGGGCTGTGAGAAGGAACCTGGATAGTAGGGTTACTTCGATACGAAAGTCGGGATAGTAGGGTTGTGAGAAGGAACCTGGGTAGTAGGGTTACTTCAATATAAAACCTGGGTAGTAGGGCTGTGAGAAGGAACCTGGATAGTAGGGTTACTTCAATATGAAAGCCGGGATAGTAGGGCTGTGAGAAGGAATCTGGATAGTAGGGTTACTTCGATATGAAACCGGGATAGTAGGGCTGTGAGAAGGAACCTGGGTAGTAGGGTTACTTCAAAGTGATAGTGTAGATTAGTTGACCCGTTTGGTTTCGGGAACTGAGTTTCCATTAGTCGTCTGCAGATGTGACTTGTATAAGTGCTGGATTTGTTGAAGCTAAACGTATTTCCTGAAAAGATAACAGGGTTAATTATATGCGATGCATGAAATGCGGGGTTAGATGATGTTCTCAAAATAAATGAGATAATGATGTATATGATATGTATGCGCATGTCATGATGTATGAACATGAAATGCTGACGTAATAATCTGAGTCCGGGAAAATAAATCCCTAACTGTTGTTTGGAGAGTATGACAAATGGTATTCTTGACTGCTGTAATATATATATATATATATATATATATATATATATATATATATATATATATATATATATATATATATATATATATATATATATATATATATATATATATATATATATATATATATAGTTCCTCTATTTCTATTGGGGATGGTGAACAAAGATGACTATGCTGGGGATTTGCCCCTTGGCTGGTGAATATTCTGCCAGAAGAGACCCTGTTTGAGGATAACTCTGTGAGGCAATAACTCTGTTGAAGAGGAGATACTTTGTTGATAGATCTGCTGATTTGGAGAAATAAACTCAGCTGGGGATGAATTTCCGTTGCTGGTGATAATGAATTCTGTTGGAGATTGAATTTCTGCTTGTGAGAGAAATAAACTCTGCTTGGGGAAAAACTTACCGACTTACTCGCGATTATGAAATTCGGTCGAAGAATATAGATGTAGATTCTCTGAAGGAACTTTGCTGGGGAACATAGCTCCTATTTGGGGAAGCCGATGTCAAAGTTTTAGTTGCCTCTACTCTGTGGGGAGTGTAAATGTCATAGGGTCGTATGCTGAGGATACGACAATGACTTCGCCTCAGGACTTTTCTGCCCTTGTACTTGCTGGAGAAAGTACCCACGGAGGCTTTATGGATACTGATCAGGATGATAAGTCTTCTATTGATAAGAAAATGATAAGATGAAGGGACATAGTCGTACGCTTCAAATCCCTAACTTTTGCCTGGACCGCCCTTTCGGATTTTCAGTCCACCGGGATACCCTTTTTTGCTCAAGCCGCCTTTTCAAGTTTTCGACTTGCCAGGTGTACATATATTTTTTGTTTTTATCCCTAATTTTTGCCCGAACCCTTTTGGTTCGCCGGGATGCCCTTATTTTTGCCTAGGCCAGTCAACCTAGCGGGTCTTTGTTCATGTGCAGTATTTTCTGACTATGTCCACGCTCTCAGGGTGTAGGGAGTTGTCACTGTCGGTAGTGTTGTGTTGCCACACTACCAGAATATGTTTGTTTGATCGTACATGATTCATTGCTGGAATTCATGCCCAATTCCCCAAGGGATTCAGATGGAGATCTGCCCCTGGCTATTTGGCATCTTTGAGATATTCCTTGAATCTTGACTTGACTGCCCCAGATGATAGACAATGATCATGCCGTGCCCCTTGGATGGAAGTGTTTTTCCACTTGAGGTGATCCTTTTTATTGAGAAGGTTTTTGTTCACTAGATATTCGTCATGCGAATTTCTATGCTGTTGAACAAATAGTCATATGCAAAGAATGTTATTTTAAGAATGCAAACTTATGTCTGTGTTGAAGTTTTGAAAATGCAGTTTTTTTATAGAAAAAATAGAATTTTACAAAGATGTAATATCAACTTAGGATTTGTAACGGACCTTCGGAAGTCAGGATACCTTTTGTAACAGTATGCTTTCGAACTAACCCATGCTTCAGCTAGGACTTTTAAGGGTTATAACGTGGCCTGGTTCACGGTTCAAGAAAAAAAGGATAAAGGCTCAAAATTTATTTGTACCCACCCTTTCTTTGTGATGTTCTTCGATCCTATACTTAGTTAATTGTGCATTTAGATCTCGTTTGAGTCTTTGCTCTGATATTCCGGTGATGGTTCGGATACTGACAGTTTACTTGAAAAAGGCAGTCATTTTGTAATCTCTTTTTTTTGGCCGAAGATTTGTAGTAACCTCTTTTTTTGGTTTTACTATCCCTATTTTTTTCCTGAACTGTTTCTTTTGTGATTACAGTCAGCGGGATGCCCCAATTTTCCTCTTAAGTCTCCTTCATAGGTTTTGACTTAATGGGCTTTTATTTCGAGAGATAATGACTACCTGTCTTGACGATTATACGGAACCGTCACCGTCTTTTGTTTTGGAAGGACGTCTTTGATGACATTCATTATGTATGTGTTTACCTGGGGATTTGGTAAACAACCGCTGATCCTCCAAATGGTTACTTATTTGGTTACTCGCAGGATCGATCAGATTGATCCTATGGACATAGGTTGATTTTGAAGTTTAATTAATGTGGATAAGGCTTTAAGTAAATTGTTTAAAGTAAATTGCATAAAGGAAAAGGCTTGGTAAAATAAACAAGGCTGGAATGTAAAGGTTCGACAGGAATCTTAAAGGGAAAAGCATGTAAAATACTGGAAAAGTAAATGACTTGAATTGATTAAATTGGTGTTTCACACATACATTTCTCAACAATTCGTTCGCTCACACTGGGTACTTGAATCTAAATGAGTGACTATGTATCTATTGTGAACACACGCGAGAAACTACACGTCTACTCCTATTTATACAAAAACATTCCAAGTAACCGTCGGGCAGTTACACTGCTTCGAGATCAAGCCACTTGTCACGTTCTCCATGCTCGACGCTCCAGATCCTTGCACGTTCGCACGTAGTAACTGCTGGAAACCGTTTTCCCTCCAAAGCTTTGAATTTCAAACTGCTCCACTCTGGACCATCGAACACGTTCGTCAAGAGATGTCTTCGACGAAACTTCTTCGACGTCGAAGGCAATCAGCCTTCTTCCTTGGAAGAAATCTTCTAAGGATTCGGCCATCTTTCGACGGGCACTTCGACAGGCTTAGCCAGTCGAAAGCATCTTTCAGCTTTTAATGGCTGTCATCAATTGAAACAAAGGTGTCGAATTTAGGAGCCAACAAATTGCCCCCCAAGAATGCCTTATTTCGACTCTTGAAAGAAAAAGGCATTCTTTGAAAACGCCATTCGACACCTGTTTGTCCACGCTGAGTCACAAGTTAACTTGTGCACTTTTTGTTGCTTTTTACCAACTATTGGCAATCCCAAGAAACCATCATTGATTTGATCCTAGGACGTCACTGTCAGTACGGCGTGCAGAACCAAAACATCACTTCATAATTTGTCATTATGACAAATTCAAAAAACGAGGACGCACGCTGCGTCTCTCTGTTTCTGCAGAAACGGCCAAAACAACAGGATGCTGCCACGCGTCCCACTACTCCCTGCAGCATTAAATGACATTTAATGCCCTCGTTATTGGGAATTTCTCCCACTACTATAAATAGTAGTGAATATCCCATTGTGGGACTTTTCACGCAAACAATCTCTCAAACTCCCTTGCTTTCTTGCAAACTTGTTTCTCTTTGCAGAAAAACTCTTCCCTTTCCAACTTCATCTTCATCCTCAACAATGGCTTCTGCTTCAACTGCCCCCAAGACTAACGCACCAACTGAACAACTTGCTAAGCCCAAGGTTTTTGTAACCGCTCCGGTAGTGAACGCTACAGGGAAACGAAGGGTCCCTGAACCATCTGATATCTCCGTTCGCGACGCTTACTCGCGTCACTTGATGATTCCGGTTGGATACTCCAACCAAATCTTCGCAATGGCTGGACCCATGAACCCCAGCATCTCTGAAGCTCTGAAGATCAAGAGCTACTTTCCCATTGTCGAGAAGCTCAAGCCAGTAGCTTGTGCTAAGAAGGATCCAGAAGACAACGAAGACCCCACACACGAGAAGATCGACCTTCGTTTCTTCAACAGAAGTGTTAGAGTTTTTAGGTCTTGCCCTAATCTCACCCAGGACTACGTTGCTTGGCTAACAAAGCTGGAAAAACATCAAACTCCAGTCTGGAAGGAGATGGGCATCTTTGACCTAATAATGCTGTCGAAGACGGGCTTAAACTACTCCCCAGAGATGCTTATAGCTTCGATGCTGTTCTGGGATAACTCTCACTTCACCTTTCACCTCCCATGTGGGATGTTAACTCCCACACTCTTCGACGTAGCAGCCATCACTGGCCTTCGACCAACCGGAGATTACTTCGACCCGGAAGAGATGTCGGAGGACCAAATTGGCTTTTCTGAGACGAAGCCAACATTCACCACCTTTATCAACCACTTTCATGACAAGTCGACAGACACAGTGTCCGACGTTGAACACATAGCGTTTCTAGCCTTATGGCTAACTCGCTTCGTGTTCTGTTCGAAGTCCCTGCAAGTGACCAAAAAGATGGTCACTCTGGCCACCCAACTGCATCACCGTCAGAACATCTGTCTGGCAGAACTAATTCTGGCCAGTCTTTATGACTCCATCAGCAATGGGGTTACTCTTTTGAAGCATATCGAAGATAGGAACAGTCTGCTACTCGCTGGGCCTTTCTGGTTACTTCAACTGTGGCTCAACGCCACTTTCGAATCCTTCTTACCCAAGAAGAATCAGATAAACGAACAAGCCCCAGCGATAGCCAATAGACGGATCGAAGGAATTAGGCTGGCTCTACTGACGCCTGTGGAAGATGGGCTAGAGTTCTAACAAACCTTCACTAACTTCGTGCTGATGTTCGCTCGAAGGAAGGAATTTGTTTCGACTATGGCTCCATTCGCTCAGCGAAAGGTGGGGCCAGCTTGGTTCACAAGGCCACATCCCAAGGAATCGAGTGGTCCCAATGTTGATGAGCACACCATACTGTGGGAGGCATTCCTTACCCCAAGGATTATGCCTCTTCGATTTAAGAGTTCTAAGACTCATCTGAGCCTGCTTGCCTATCAACCAAATCTGGTGTCTCGCCAGTTTGGTATCATCCAAACCCTGCCTTCTCCCATTTTCCAAAAAGAGAAGTCAATGTTGTACTTCTGCAACGATTATACAGAAGACGCTGCTACCAGGCATATTGGGAGATATGCTGGTCGAACCATCCTCTCGCTGTTCAACTACCAGCTTAACTTCCTTTGTTCGCCATCTTTTGAAGAATGGTGGAGAAGCTATTACGCTGAGTACTTCTTCGACGAGAAGGACTTCACAGCAGAGTTGCAGAAGTCTTTCGTCCTCGTATTTGACAAAGTAAAGAAATGTAAGTTCATACTCTCACATTACTTTTTATCTTTCTCTTCGACTGTTAGCTTGTTAACTTTCCTTTTCGCTTTCAGTTGTTCGAAAACCTCTAGCCAAGAAGGCTACAGAAGGCCCACAAGGAAGGGTCCCTTCGACAAAACCTCCACCGCCGGCGAAGACTATAGCGCCGGCGAAGGCAACAGGCAACCAACAAGGGGAAGGCTCTTCGAGGAGGCCTCCTGCATCGGTAACCAGATTTTCTTTATTTTCATTCTGGCTTTCGATTTTTTATTTTCGACGTAATTATTCAATCGAATTCCTATTGGTTTTATAGGCCCCTTCGCCCAAGAAAAGGGCAGCATTTGTGATCGAATCGGGGAGTGATGAAGAAAGTGATTCTCCTCCTTCCCCCTTAAAGAGGCGAAAGTTAACAAAGGACGCTTCTGTTCCTACTCCAGCTCCTGAAGGTCGAACCGTCAGAATAAAAGTTGGTGTGAGGAAGCCTAGGCCACCTGCAGTGGTCATCGAAGAACCAACTGAGGAGGAACTGAACGCTCTAGTCACCCAGCCTGTCGAAAGTGATAATTCCAGCCCTGGGGCTGAAGCCAATCCACAGGTAATCTATTGGACCCCTCTTATAACTTAGGCATAGATACCAGTATTTGATTATATCTCTTTCGACATCTGAAGATTTGTCCTCTTCCTCTTTTTCAGGAAACTACTGGAAGTTCCCCACCAAGGACTTCAGAAACTCTGGAATCTGCTGACCTCAGCAGGCCTCAGGTGCAAGATTTGGGCAATGACGAAGCCCACACTGAGCATGAGGCCAATGCTGAAACAGTGGAGAAGACAACTGAAGAACCTATGGCGGAGGAAACACAGCCAGAAAAGGTTCCTGTGGTGGTCTTGTCGTCAGAAGAGAATCCTGAAGGAAGAGACCAAGGCAATGGCGAAGAGAATCAAGATGCTGTTGTCGAAGAACATGAAGGTGGTACTGGCGAAGAACACCAGGATGACGCCAGCGAAGAACCACAGAATGACGCTGGCGAAAGACCCCAAGGTGAAGTTAACGAAGAACCACGAGTCGACGCTAGTACCGCCTCAGTTCAAGTCGAAGAACAACCAAACGAGGCACTCAGCATTCAACAGCCTCCAGTCCAAGATAATGCTATGGCAAGGGTCACCTCCTCAAAGCATAGGTCGAAAGAAGACTTGGAAATCTTGAAACGAACTGACCCTATCAGCTACCTCAATGCAATCGTCGAGAGTAAGAGTTCTTCTGACACTAGTCAAGAAATTCCTACTCTGTCAGGGAAATCTACTGAGACTTCTCCTCTTGATGATGCGTTGGCGAAGGTCAAGGCCCAGTTCTTCAAGAGAGATTTAATGAAGGCTTTAGAGGGGGACCCCACTGCTCCATCTTGCTTAAAAGAGGTTTTGAATGCTGTTGATTTCGATGCTGTAGCCCCAGAAATCTCGGACTTAATCATGGAATTACATTCTATGATTGACCAAGTCTCAGCGGATTACCGGCGCCAACGAACTTTCAACAGTCAACTCGAAACGCTGCATGGCAAGAGCCTATCTGCATGGACTGCTGTCACAAGTTCGACTTCTCGAATTGCCGAGTTGTCGAAACAGAAAGCGTCTGCACAGGAAAGGTTCGATGCTATTGAGCGAGAGAATGTCTCCTTCCGAGCACAAATTGCAGAGATAGAGGCGAAGATAAACGCCAACACTGTGCTCCAGGAGGAAATTCTTTCGACCATCCCAGACGCTGAGAGCCAGACTGAGGTCAAGCAAGGCCTGGAGTTCGCTGAGAGGGCCCAAAGCCTCGACGCTCAAATTGCCAAACTGGAGCAAGAGAAATCTTGGTGCAAGAAGAGGTTGGATTTGCAGCATGCTAAGTATCTTCGACTTAAGAATTCTCTTTCCTTTTGATTCTCTTTTGTAATCATTTTCTGTAATCACTTTCGACAACTATTGCCATTTTGGCAGAAATTAATAAAAATTTCCATTTTGGCATTTCTATGGTTAATCTAGTTTATTATTTTATTTTTATCTCTTGAAGTATAGGCTTGTATTTTTTCAAATATTTACCATTTACTCTCAAGAGTCTTTTATCACCACTTATCTCTTCGACTTCATAGGCTCCACCAGAAAAAGTTTGGATAACTCTGAAGGGTCCTTCCCATTTGGGTGACCATTTCCCCATGCTTCGATCCCGTCGATCCATGGGAAGAATTACCTTCCAAACTAAATCTTCAGGCAAAAATGCCTTAGGTTTTACCTTTCTATTATAAGAGTCTTCGACTCTTTTCTTCTGAAGCCTGAGCAAGTCGAGAGCGTGTAATCTCTCTTCGTCTAAATCCACCAATTCATCTAACATCATGTTCCAATAAACCTCAGAAGGAATATCATAATGCCTCTGAACTCTTGCAGATTGAAGACAAATTTCTGCTGGCAGTACTGCATCATGGCCAAAAGTTAGCCTATATGGTGTTGTACCAGTGGCTTCTTTTGGGGACGTTCGACAAGCCCATAAAATCTGGTCTAACGTCTTATGCCAATTCTTTGGTTTCTTCCCAACATGCTTCTTTATCAAGCCAATTACCACTTTGTTAGCTGCTTCGACTTGTCCATTCGCCTGTGCATAGTAAGGCGTGGATGTTAGGAGTTTGAAACCTGTTTCCTGAGCAAATTCCTGCATCTTTCGACCAGTGAAAACTGAACCTTGATCGGTTGTTATTGTCTCAGGGATTCCATACCTAAATATAATGTTCTTTTGAATAAATTCAATGACATTTTCTTGGTCTACATTGACTAAAGGGACAGCTTCGATCCACTTAGTAAAATAATCAATGCCTACCAATATGTATTTTTGACTCTTTGATGATGCTGGTCGAATCTCTCCAATAAGATCCAACGCCCATCCTCGAAAGGGCCAAGGCTTCACTATTGAGTGAAGTTCGCTTGCTGGTACGTGCTGGATGCCTGTATGAACTTGACACTCTTGGCAACCTTTGGCGAACTCAACACAATCTTTCAGCATAGTGGGCCAATATAGTCCTTGTCGAAACAACAACCATTTCATCTTATGGCCTGCTTGGTGAGCCCCACATGCCCCAGCATGCGTAGTCGAAAGGGCTATGTATGCTTCAGTTTCACTTAAACATTTCAGCAACACCCCTTCAGGCGTCTTCTTGAATAACTCATTACCCATGAGTACAAAACTCAACGCCCTGTATTTTGTTTTTCGTTCTGTCGGAGCTCCTGGATTTTGAAGATAGTCCACAATGGGTTTCCTCCAATCCTGGTCTGACAAATTATCAATGAACGAAATCTCGAAGTTTGAGTGATCAGCGTATCCTAACCTTGTTGATTCCAAGTCTGTTGGTGATAGACAAGTCGCTCTTATCTTCTCTCGAACTTCGATTGCTCTTTGTAATCTCGTTTTTGAAATTTTATACCCAGATGCAATCTGTGCCAAATCATTGGCTATTTGATTTTCGATTCTGGGTATGTGTCGAATATTGACACTTTCAAATTGTTTCAATAAACGATTTGCAATCACAAAGTACATAATGAGATTTTCTCTTATGCATTTATACTCCTTTGTGACTTGCTTGATGACTAACTCTGAGTCTCCCATTATTTCGACTCGAGTTGCCCCCAATTCCAACAATATTTCAAGGCCAGTAATTAGAGCTTCATACTCAGCCTCATTGTTCGAACAAGAACCTTCGATTTGGTACTTGAATGTTGTTGGAATTTTATCTGGAGAAATAAGTAAGACTCCTACTCCTGTTCCATTTTTATGGCTGGAACCATCGAAGTAGAATTTCCAAGGTTCTATCTCCACATAATTAATATCCTCGACTTGAATAGAGTGGTCGACTATGAAGTCTGCAACCACTTGTCCTTTTACTGCCTTAAGAGGCATAAAGGTCAAGGAATATTCAGTCAATGCTAATGCCCACTTGCCAATTCGACTATGCAAGATAGGTTTCGACAACATATATTTGAAAACATCAAAATGAGACGAAACATAAACATCAACTGGTTTTATATATTGTTTGAGCTTTGTACAAGAGAAATACAGACATAGACACAATTTTTCAACTTCGCTATATCTAGTTTCTGCATCATTCAAAACTCGACTGAGATAATAAATGGGTCTTTCGACTCCATTCTCATCCTCTTGGGCTAACATACTTCCCAGAGTTTTGTCAGATGCAGCTATGTACAATCTCATACTCCTATTGCTACAAGGAGGCACCAAAATAGGTGGCTTAGTGAGGTACCCTTTGATTTTGTCGAAGGCTTCTTGTTGCTCTTGCCCCCATTCGAACCCCTCCTTATTCAGTCGAAGCAAGGGTGAAAAGGCCTGAGCTTTCCCACTTAGGTTAGATATAAACCTTCTCAAGAAATTTATCTTGCCTAAGAGAGATTGCAATTCCTTCTTATTCGATGGCGCTTTCGCCTCCAAAATTGCCTTCGTCTTGTTCTGATTGATTTCGATCCCTTTCTTGTGGACAACGAAGCCCAAGAAATCTCCAGCTTTTACACAGAACGCACACTTCAAAGGGTTCATCTTCAGACCATGTTCTCTCATTCTTTCGAATGATTGTCGAAGGTGGTCAATGTGACTCTTCCTGGAAACAGATTTTATAACAATATCATCAATATAAACTTGCATAAACGTGTTAATAAAATCATGGAAGATAGTATTCATTGCTCGCTGGTACGTTGCCCCAGCGTTCTTCAGGCCAAAAGGCATCACTACCCATTCGTAAGTGCCTAAGGCCCCAGGGCATCGAAAAGCTGTTTTCGACACATCCTCTTCAGCAATGAAAATTTGATTATATCCTGAATAACCATCGAGCATACTCAGGTATTCGTAGCCAGCGGCAGAATCGACTAGCATTTCCGCCACAGGCATTGGATATTCATCTTTGGGGGTGGCAGCATTCAGATCTCTGAAATCTATGCACACCCTTAATGTGCCATTTTTCTTAATTACTGGCACAATATTTGCAATCCATTCGACATACCTTGTAACACGGATGAATTTGCATTTCAGAAGTCTTTCGACCTCCGTTTTGATCTTCGACAAGATTTCTGGAGCGAAGCGTCTTGGATTTTGCTTGATTGGCTTCTTTCCAGGTTTGATTGGCAACTGAAGTTCTACCAATCCTCTGTCAAGACCAGGCATTTCGTCATAATCCCACGCAAAACAGTCTTTAAACTCTTTCAGCAATTGGATTACTTCTAACCTAAGTTCTGGATCAATTTTGGCGCTGATGTAGGTTGGCCTATTCTCTGATCCTTCGCCTAAGTTGATTTCTTCTAAAGGGTCTTGTGCTAACATCTTAATGTTATTCGCCAAGGGATCCTTTTCGAAGCCCAAAGGCTCATCGTCATAGATCGCGTCGAGCCTCTGTTCCTGCATTCCTTCTGTCGAGATATCAGGAGGTTCTGGGTCAAAATCTTTTCCAGGACCTATATCTGGTGGCTCTGGGTCGAAATTTTTTCCAGGACCTATATCTGGTGGCTCTGGGTCGAAATCTTTTCCAGGACCTGCAGAAGGTAGTGCTTGGTCATTGGCCTTGGTGGCCATGTATTTTACTTCGGCTTCGAGAGCCGTTATTAACTTGGTTTCAGCCACATAGGCCGAAATTCGTTTCAGAGATTGTGACTCAGTCATTATCACTGAATTCGCTTCCCCAACCAGTTGGTTGGATACCAGTTAGCCCACTGAATTCTATGTGTGACACGTCCTCTCTGTCCCATTGGAAACCATGCTCAGGATGCAGGTATAGGGAACAAAAGGTGTTTGGCGCTGGCGCCATGTCGAAATCAGGAGCTGGACATGGCCCTATGTGAGCCAAGTTTTTGTCGAAATCTGTCACACCCAAGTGGTTTACTTCGCCAAGGTAGTAACTCTGATCAGCCTCTATGTTTTCGACCAACCCATCTGGGCGCCATAGAAGCAGTCTTTGATGCATCGATGAAGGCACAGCACCTACACCATGTATCCACTCACGACCTAACAAAAGGTTGTAGTTAGGTTTGGCTGAAATGACCATGAACATTGTTGGTCGAAGGATCGACCCAACTTTTATGTCGAGCTGGATCACTCCCATGGTGGTCCCAATGCCTCCCTCATAGTTGGACAGGACCATATTGTGAGGCTTTATTTCTTCATCCCTTTTGCCAATCTTTATTAGCACAGAATGAGGGATAATATTGATAGTGGCCCCACAGTCGACCAATATCTTGTTCACAGTGGTCTCTTCGAGCTTGGCCCTTATGAACAAAGGTTTGAGGTGATTCTTCATCGCCTCTGTGGGTGGCTCGAAGAAGCCATTTTGTTCTTCTGTAGTGCCATTGTCCATGACAAAATAGCACACTGGCCTGTGTCTGGCCATTTCTTGTTCCATCTCCCAGTCGCTGGTTTCGACTTCTACTTGTCGATTGAATTCCCTAGGCAGCATTGAAACAACGTTCACCATTATGTCCAGGGTATCGTCGGACTCGGCATCATCTTCGTCTTCGACTTCGCTCTGGTTAGGCCAAACTAGCCTGTTGGTAACTGGTTCTCTCTCAAGAGGCTTTCTTTGTTTCCTTTGGGGCACATTCGAACTAGTTTCCGCCTTAGGTTCATTGGCAGCCTCCCTTTCAGCTTTTCGCCTTCTTTGATACCTCCTCCATTGGGATCTCGACATAGGATTTTTTCCCTTGTAGTTGCTGGACACTTGAGCAACCTTGGGTGCAGCAACTTGAGGATCTTTCTTCTGAATTAAAGAGGAACCCCTTGGCACTTCGAAAGAATGCCATTTCTCTTCACTTGGCCTTTTCCGGCCGGATGTTTTGTACCAAGTGTCTACTGGTACATTTGTTGGAGGCCTAAAAGTCAAAGGCCTCTTGTCTTGATTAGAACCCCTTCTGGGATCATGTCGAAGGTTAGAATTCTCCCTTCTCTTGTTCGCTGCTCTCACTCCTTGGATGTGCTCAGCAGCTTTTTTATCAAAGATAGAACTACATCTTGGACATAGCATGACCTCTGATTTCTTCTTCTGGCATCTTTGTAAAAAATCTGCCAAGTTTTCGTTTTCCTTAGGGAAAGCCGTTTTATTTGCCTGCTCTTGCCTTATGGCTTCTTCTGAAGCTTTAGGGTCAGAAAGTTCAACCATGTTGATGTTCATGGTATCCTTAGTAGCAAGAGTTAGTTGTTTCATTTGTGTTTCCAGTTTCTCCGTCTGGCCTTGTACAGTGGCCAATTGGGAACTGGGCTTTGGTCCAGTTGTTTGTACTTCGACAGTCTTCGACTTTGGATCTTCGACCGCTTTCTGGACAGCCTCGATTGTCTTCCTGGATAAGTTTCCAGAAAAACTGCCAAAGATTGGCATGTTGATGTGGTCCTTAGAGACTTCGACCATGTTAATGCCTGGCTTCTTCGACTGGATCTTGGTAGCCTCTATCATGTTCACCTCAGAGGGTTCTGCATAGTGGGCTTCAGCCTTCATTGGGTTGGAGTCGACAGCCATGGGGGATTTGTCAGCAAACTTTAATCTCCCTTCCTCAATAGCGTCTTGGACAAGATTCCTGAAAAGAAAACATTGAGAAGTTTTATGGCCCAGAAAATTATGATATTTGCAAAAACCCCTCTTCTTTCTTTGATCAAGAGGAGGCACTTTTACCCCAGGGGGTACTATCATTTGGCCATCTTTAACTAGTAAGTCGAATATTTCATCACATTTTGTGATGTCAAAACTGTAAGTCTTTTTTGGGAACCTATCATTGGTCTTGTCTGGACCAATGGGATTTTTCCCATTTGAGGGGACTAACTGTTTACAAGAGTATGGAGGCCCTTGTTTCAGTTCTGCTAAATCGACCTCTCCTTCCTCGACAGCTAAAGTATCGTCGAAGGATTCTAGCTCTTCGTCATCCATCTCAACGTAAGCTATTCTCTCTCTCTTGTGAGTTTTTGTTGCCTTAGCTTTTTCAGCTTTAAGGCGTTCGACTTGTCGAACTCTATCGGCCAGTTGGGCCATGTCTCTTAGGTACTGGGTATCTAGCTTCTTCCTAATGGAATAGTCTAAACCGCCTGCGGCCATTTCGACCAGCTCATGTTCTGGCACTTGTGTGAAACATCTCGCCTTAAGCAACCTAAACCTATTTAGATATTCGTCTATAGGTTCAGTGAAACGTCTCTTAACACTCGCCAGTTCTTTCAGGCTTATCTTGGTTTGCCCCATATAGAATTGTTCATGGAACAATCTTTCCAATTGGGTCCAATGGTGGATCGAATTGGGGGGGAGAGTTGTGAACCAAGTAAAAGCGTTCTTGGTTAAGGAACTTGGGAAGTATTTGATTCTTAGGTTTTCATTATTTGAAATGTCTCCTGCTTCGATCAAATACCTAGCCACATGTTCGACAGTAGATTCTGTCGTGTCCCCAGAGAACTTAGTAAATTTGGGGACTTTGGTTCTAGGGGGTAAGTCAGTTTGTAACACATATTCTGACAATGGAGATGTAAAGTTGGGCCTTCGAAAGCCCATGTTCATTCCATTCTGAGTCATGATCCTTTCGATCATGGTTGCCAGATTGTTTTCCAACCCCATGTTTTGGTATTGGACATGCTGAACCACTTCGTCAGCATTTTGGTTTCTGTTAACTAACCTAACCTCTGGGGCTATTACCCTAGGTTCTTCGACAGGTTGTTCTACAGGCTGTTGGGCCTGATTAATGGTGGTTTCCTCCTCTACAAATATCCCCTGATTTCCTCTTATTTGCGCCCTTTGGGGCTGTCGAATAGGTGGGGGTACTCCAAAGAAGTCAGCCAAACGCGTCATTTGCGCTGTAACTTGCTGATTCGACTGAGTAGTATTTTGTATTAGAGGATTTAGCACTGTACTCAAAGTTTGTGCCAACATTTGCACCATATCATGGTTGCTTTCGTCCATCTGTTGCCTCAAGACTGCTGTCGAGGCATTTGTAAGGCCATGGGCTACTTGGGACGTTCCTCCTAAGAGTTGGGTCCTATTTCTATTCGCCATGCCTACTCCAGAGCCTTGGAGTGGCGAAGTGGCACTCACGAAAGGGTCTGAATAAGTGGACGCAGCATTCGTCAGGCTTGCCAATTCAGAAGTTGGCATACCATAGAATGGAATAAATCCTGGGGGAACCACTGGCCTTGGGCCAGTATTTCCCCTTGGAGGGGGGGTTCCCAAAGTCATTCTGGGGCCTGCAAACGAAGTTGTTGGCCCCGTGGTTGTGACTGACACCGCTGGTATCGAACCAGCATTGGTCGCTTCGCTAACGGTCATATTAACCGTTGCTCCCACACTCGTTTGTGGGATTTCATTGTTGTTTGGCGGATTCGCCATCTCTTCCCTTCTCCTGGCAGTATTATTATCGCTGGTGTATATTCTACCACTCCTCAATAACATACAACTCGAAAAGATGAGATTTTTCAACAATCAACACACAGTCCCACCGGGTGTGCCAATTTGTTTACCTGGGGATTTGGTAAACAACCGCTGATCCTCCAAATGGTTACTTATTTGGTTACTCGCAGGATCGATCAGATTGATCCTATGGACATAGGTTGATTTTGAAGTTTAATTAATGTGGATAAGGCTTTAAGTAAATTGTTTAAAGTAAATTGCATAAAGGAAAAGGCTTGGTAAAATAAACAAGGCTGGAATGTAAAGGTTCGACAGGAATCTTAAAGGGAAAAGCATGTAAAATACTGGAAAAGTAAATGACTTGAATTGATTAAATTGGTGTTTCACACATACATTTCTCAACAATTCGTTCGCTCACACTGGGTACTTGAATCTAAATGAGTGACTATGTATCTATTGTGAACACACGCGAGAAACTACACGTCTACTCCTATTTATACAAAAACATTCCAAGTAACCGTCGGGCAGTTACACTGCTTCGAGATCAAGCCACTTGTCACGTTCTCCATGCTCGACGCTCCAGATCCTTGCACGTTCGCACGTAGTAACTGCTGGAAACCGTTTTCCCTCCAAAGCTTTGAATTTCAAACTGCTCCACTCTGGACCATCGAACACGTTCGTCAAGAGATGTCTTCGACGAAACTTCTTCGACGTCGAAGGCAATCAGCCTTCTTCCTTGGAAGAAATCTTCTAAGGATTCGGCCATCTTTCGACGGGCACTTCGACAGGCTTAGCCAGTCGAAAGCATCTTTCAGCTTTTAATGGCTGTCATCAATTGAAACAAAGGTGTCGAATTTAGGAGCCAACAGTATGAAGTAGAATATTGCGACTGAATTCACATCTAAATTAACTGAGAAACTACTCTGCCCCAGGTTATGATTAAGGGTTTTAATTTGTGTGAAAAGAAAACTCCTACTTCTTTGGCTCGAAGGGGTTGACTAGGGATTATCTTCCTTATAACTCCACTATTTAGGATTTGAAACAACGCCTGTACATCATCAGCGGGGTCTGTTCAAAAGCATACTTTAGAGATTGTGGTATGATTTTCGTCATCCTCCCTCTAAAGGCTTACAATTTTTTAGTCGAGAGTTGAATATCACAAAAAGGAACGGAGTTTAAATATAGTGAATACGAATGAATTGATTCAAAATAGACATATGCAATGCATTGATAGAGTAAGAAAGTTTGACATGAATAAATATTCGAACAATCAAAAGAAAATTACAAATTGAACATTCTAATGAATGAAAAGCCCTCTTGTTAGAACTTGTCACTTCAAATAGTGGGCCTTGGAGGATTGACAGAAACATTTCAGTTGACCATCTTGTGTGAATTCTAATGCTCCTTCATCAATCAGGTCTTGAATTTTGTATTTCAACCTCCAACAGTCGTCAGTATCACGCCCCAGACTGTTGGAGTGATAGGCACACCTTGCATCAGGATTGTAGTTAGGCGAAGAAGTCTTGGGATTCGAATAAGGTCCTATCAACGTAACCAGATTCATCCTCAACATGTGTTGTAAAGCTTTAGACAGTGGCATGTTAAGTTTGTTAAACTGCCTCTTGGGTATAGCTGGCTTACTCTGATTAACCCGTTGTTTTTGGTGAGGTTGTTGTTGGACCCGTGAGGTAGTAGAAATTTGGAAAGGTCCACTCTTCACCAAACCAAACTCTTGTCTTCTTGGAGGTTGATCAATGACTTGGACCCCGGCCTCGACTGTTTGCTTCATACTATTGTATCCGTCTTGATTAAGTTGGTTGATGATGGGTTTCAACTCTTCTTACCTTCGGGCTAGGCCTTGGATAAGAGCCATCTTCCCCAGCATATGGGTTCTCATTGCACCTACCTCAGCTTGCAGTTGTTCCAGCCGTTCATCCTTATTGTCCTCAGGACTTTTCTTGACCAAGTTCCCAACGAGGAGTGTTTTCAACTCTTCATGCCCCTTGGATAGGTTTAAGAATATTTCCCTGAACTGAGCTTCTTGAGTTTGAAGATCTCTGTTGTCTTGTTTGAGAGCCATTGCTGAAATAAACCGCGAGAACATGAGAGACTTGTACTGGAAGACCTGTTATGCAATGATATGTATGATATATGTATGCAATGTTTTCAAGGATCTTGTGGGGTAAATAAGAAACTGTTAGAATTTGGTTTCAACTTGATTGAAGAAACTTTGTGTCGTTAAGAGTCCTTCTACAAGAGTCAAGCTCACCATATCGAGTGGGTCATAGCCACTGACTCAAGTTATCGTGTTTTGATCTCTATACGACATTGGCTAGAGGAAAATAAATCCCCTTGCCCCTTGCTAGACGTCTGATTTACCATAACCTGCAACACAAACCCTTGAGATCCTTGAAATGGTTAAGGAAATGTTAAGGCATGATGTTATGATGTGTATGCTATGCGTTTAAGCAAAAGTGCGAGGTGATGTAAGCAAGTAAACCAGGCAAGAAATCCAAGTTATTGGATAAGGACTGTAAACAAAACCTGCAAGGAACTCATGTTGTCAGATAATAAAAATGTGCAAGTAGTTCAAGTTGAAAGCACACAAGTCACACAAACAGCCTTAGGTTTAGGCTTGCATGGGTTTTAAGATAGTACCCTCTTGAAGTTAAGTTGGTTCAACCTGTCCTAGAAAAGTAACCGGGTACTAGAGGATCTCAATATCACTGACCATCCTTCATCGGTCATGGTTTCAGCTCACGCAATCTTTTCTTGCGACCGAAATTATTCCGAGAGTATGATCTCAATGAGTGTAGCATCAAGTATCAACCAGTTCTCAGCTCTACACCGAGGCCGACTATCTCACTACTTTCTAATGGCCAAGTTGGGAAATTAAAGGTTCTAAGGTCAGTTGATGCTTAACGACACCACGCAGCGGCCCCATATTCTCCTCGTTTCTCCACAAGGGATACCAGTACCAACCAAAGTGCCACACCAATGTAGCTACTGCTTCAACCGTATCGGTCTACGCCGTACAGTTATCTCACATTCTATTGCTACTTACCTAAAAGGTATTCCCCAGATCCGGGTGTAGGATCTATAGTAACCCCAAACAAAACCCTCAAAAGTAAAGCAAACAAAGCAATCAAGAGAAGCAATTATGATGACCTAAATCCTAAGGTATACCCCACTTATAACTCCCCAGCAGAGTCGCCAGTTCTGTGATACGGTGGCAGAACCGACTGTTTAATACTGGTTTGCATTTTGCGTTTTTTTGTTTGCAAAATGTCGCGGTAAGCAAGAGTCGCCACCGACTTTTATTTCATCCGATCATGGAAAAGGAAAAAGAATAGAAAAAACCTTTTTTGAGATGTTTCTGAGTACGGGGGGTAGATTATAGAAAGGGAAGGTATTAGCACCCTTTCCATTCATGGTTTTTCATGGGCTCTTAGGTACTTGCTCATTTTGAAATTGCTTGTGTGTGCTTGCTTTGAAAGTTTTGTTTTACTTCTTTTAAACCCTTGTTTCTGTCCTCAAGAGTGTTACGAAATTGCTTTTGAAAAAACTTGTTTGAAAAGTGTAAGTATGAAAAGTTTTGATTTGAGCAAGTACCTATTAGCATCTATCCACTCGAAAAAAGACCGTTTCTATTCTTGTTTCCTTTAGACAATGCTATCCTACTATTGAGAAATAGGTAGCACCGTCGTTGGAATTTGTAAGGGTCAATTCGAAAGGGACGTAATGGTCATTGAAGGCAACATGTAAGGATACCTTAGCATTTCGAAGGGACTATCATCATATATTCGTAGGCAACACCGAGGGACAAGATCATATACCATAGGAAACTTCGAGGGACATTGAGGGACCATGATCTTTATGATGACTTTTAGATTGAGGCTTTTTTTGCTAAGATATCCCTTCGTTCGAGGGACATGACCATTGTTTTCTGAGGCAATCAAGTGAGGAGTACCCTAGGAGGGAATATGTGCATGTGATATTTTTCAGTTATTTAATCTTTGCACATTAGGTGATCTACCGTTTTAATTTTCCAGACATTCTTGCCATACAATCCCATTAGCCATACATCCAGACAGTTAAAAATTGCGGAAATTAAAAGCGGAAAAGTAAATCTAATTATTACAAGGCTTCGGGGAATGGGGATTACATAACCAAAACTTAGGGGAAAATTAAACAGTAAATAAAATTCTAGTTTAAAAGACTATTACAACCTCGAAGCAATTATATAATTAGAAAAAAATACGAGAAAAGATAAATCTACGCTATTACATTGATAATGCGACCTATACAATTTTCCTAGAAATAAAAATGTAAAAGAATAAATAAAAAGAAATTAAGAAAAAATTAAAACCGAAAATTCTAAGTCAATGTTTTTGGTGTTTTTTTTATAGAAAATAATTTTAAGTTAATTAAAAAACCTAATTCTAACTAATTTTAATAAAAAAAAGTTAATTAACTTAATTTATTAATAAATGAAAAAAATCCAAAAATTCAGTTACTAACTAAAACAAAAACTTAATCCTAATTTGTTAAAAAATGGTTAATTGAATGGTTAATTACAAAGAAAAAACTAAAACCTAATTGTTTAATAAAAAAATGTTAATTTTGAAAAAAGTTAATTAAAATATCTAAATCCTAATTAGTTTTAATTAAAAAAAAGGTTAATTTTGAAAAAAAAATGTTAATAAGAAAAAAAACCTAAAACCTAACTAATTTTAATAAAAAAAAGTTAGTTTTGAAAAATAGATTTATGTGTAATAATTAATAAGAAAGAATTAAGTTTGCCAAAAAATAGATAGGGGAGGAAACATCAATGAAAAATAGGGTTAGAAAATAAAGATAATGCAAATGTCATGGGTGGTTGTTGAATCAAAAATTAATTTAAAACCTAAAATTAAATTTAAAAAAGACCTAAAATTAATTATTCGAGTTTAGGAGGAAAAATCAAAGGTTTTATGAAGAAAAAAAGTTTTAAACAGAAAGAATTAAAATAAGTAAAAGGATAAATATAGGAAGAAAACCAAAACCAATAGGGGTGGTTGTTGAACCCACGCCCTTAACCTTCTCAGGACGTCTGCCTCGCCATGCATTGGTGGTTCTTCTGTTTTGACCATCAGCTTCTGTTTTGGCCATCAGCGTTTTGTAATAATCCTGTATGGGATCTTGTCTAAATCTGCAGTGTTGAATCTCATGAACATATTAAATAAGTTACTATATCATGAAATACAAAGAAAATAAATATATAAACATTTTTTAATGTTAAAACCGATATGGGTTGTATGAATGCTTCTATGCCCTTTTGATCATAGAGATCAAACCAGCCTTACCCTTACTGGAGAAGTAGTAAGATGAATGCTTCTATGCCCTTTTGATCATGGAGATCAAACCAGCTTCTCTGTGTGAAAAGAATGTGATTATATAATAAAAATTAAAGCAAAGATATAGGCTTTGAATGTGCAATTGAGCCTCCAATATTCACTTGAGTCTGTCACATTCCAGGCTAAATCACAAGGGCTTAAGTGCAATTTTTGAAGTTGAAATGTGAAAACAAAATGTAGCCGACATCGAGAATTAAATTTTGTCCGAAAATGGGCTCAATCGGATAAACGGTGAATTAGTTATGAATTTTTGAAGTTTTAGCTCAGACAAACTTATTTTGGGCTCCAGTGTCGATTCTGACACGTTCTTCAATAAAAAACTGGTATTGATCGGAGCATAAACCGGTCTCGACTTTGGAAGCAAAGTTATAGATCTCTGAGTTAGTGACCTTGTGTAAAAAGATGGGCCCGAACCGATAAAAATTGACCGAGTTATGAATTTTCGAAGTTTTGACCCAGATGAAATAATATTCAGCATTCAGGATTTTCGGCACGTCACGTGCACTCTGAGCAAAAAAAGAAGGCCTTTTGGATACCTTTCTAACTCGATACCTCCTATGAAAAATTAGCCAACTCAATTTGTGAAATTTTGGCACCGGAACCAGCTCAATACGATGAAAATCGACCAAGTTATGATTTTCTGAACATGACGCAAATAAACTTCTGTCATAAATTTTCTGTACGAAAATACTTGATAAATCTGCATTTTTGAAGACCTTCTGATAGAAATTGGCTTCCATCCGTGAGAGATGAAAATGTAGATAACGCCAAGACGAAATTTTGGCCACCAGAACGGGTTCAAAACGTGCCACGATCTTCAAGTTATGAATTTTTTAGCGCGTAAAAACTGCACTTTCAGCACACTTTTTCACCACATTTCTTCGAGAAAACTCACAAATTCGGAGACCTTCTTTAAAGAATTGACTCTTGAGCCAAACCTAAATTTGAGAATACGTTATCAGAGATATCTTGGCGAAAGAACACCTGAATATGACGCACCGGGTTGGACTTGTGAATCTTTGAACCCTGAATCGTTGCAAAACAGCGAACTGATCTTCAGCACGGAAAATACTCTGAGAATATCCATTGACGAAATAAACGTCATTTGTAACCTGAAGAAGCTTGATAAATATACCTTTATTCCATAACCATAAAACCAATAATATGTGTGTTTGAAAAGAGGGTAAATTTTGGAGTACAACAATATGCAATGTCATGATGTATAAAATGCATTGTGTAATGATGTCCTCAAAATAGATGAGACCCTGTCGTATGTGTATGCATATGCTATGATATTTTATAAATAATGTATGAATGTGGAATGTTGTTGAAGTGCATTGGTAAACATGAGCAGCATCTTCATCTGGGAAAATAAATCCCTGACTGTCGTTGGGGATGAAGAGTATGTGTAATCTTTAATCTTTTGGGAATGGTTTCCGCTGGGGATTCTTACTTGCTATTTGATGAAACTCCATTGGGGAACTTTGATTTCTGCTTTCTGAGGGAAATCTGTTGGAGAGTGTTAACTTCTGCTTGGGGAAGAAGAGTTCAAAACTTTGGTTATTCTTTGCTCTACTGGGGAGTTATAATTTCTTGCATACCCTTGCTAGGTATAGAAGATGATAGGTAACCTTCCGGCTTGTCCGAGGAGGATAAAGCTGACTGACATCTGATCTGATTTTTAGATTCAGTAGCAACTCTCTGAGGATACTGATGATTTCACTGGGGAAGGAAATTTTTTCGGTGACTCATGGCCATCTGAGGAACAGACTCAAGCTGGGGAGATTGGACCTCATTGGGGAAATAAGTCCTGCTAGGGAAATAAACCCTGTTGACGGGAGTCTGAACTCCACTCGGAAGTAAACCCTGTTAATGGAGGGATATCCTGCTGAGGGAAGCTCTTTATTGAGGAGAATGAGCTCTATTAGAGAGAAGTAATCTGCAAGGGCTTTTACAGGTTTGAAAACTCATTTGGGGAGAAGAATTCTCATAAATTATAATGATTAGGATCCTGTAGATAAGCAATATTACTGGGAGGAAACCTGCACTCCTTTATCTGCCAGAGTGATATGTTGGGAAGATTGTGGGGAATGTATGAACTTGAGAAGATCAACATGTAGAGATAATCTCATGGAAGTTGTTATGTGGGGATTAATGGGTGGCTTGGACGTCGTCCCTACTCCTATAGTCTTGAGTAAATGCTCATTCCTGTTTCTTATGCACATATTTGTTAATAGTCAATTGTATTCATATGCATATGCTTGTTCAATTTTAGTTATTGGACATTTTGCAAACAAAACAGAAAAAGTAAAAACATAATTTGGATTTGAAATTGTTTTTGTATTGATAATTTTGCCTATGAACATGCGATTTTGTACAAAGAGACGAAAATCCTAGTAGGAGGAAGTCATCACAGAAAAGATTACAAAGTGAAAACAAAACATATAGTTATGTGGAAATAATCTCGTCGAGTTTCAACTCTGCTATTACCCCTATGTCTTCAAGCATCTCATCTCTTGATGTCGGAAGAAAGTGAGTGAATTGATATGTACTGTTTGAACTTCTACTTTGGTAATAAAGCTTGTTGTAGTGATCCAATGAGGACATAGTCATACACTTTGATCCCTAATTTTTGCCTGGACCGCCCTTTCGGGTTTTCAGTCCACCAGGATACCCTTTATTGCCTAAGCTTCATTTTTAGGTTTTCGACTTACCGGGTGTACATTCTTTTCATATATATCTCTGATTTTTGCTCGAGCCCTTTTGGTTCGCCGGGATGCCCTTATTTTTTCCTAGGCCAGTCAACCTAGCGGGTCATTTTTAGGCGTAGTATCTTTTGGTTGTGTTCGCATTCATAGGGTACGGGAAATTCTCACCATCCATGGTGGTCAACATCATAGCACCACCAGAGAATATTTTCTTGATTACAAATGGCCCTTCATAAATGGGAGTCGATTTGCCCCTGGGTCACCCTGCGGTATAATGATGTGCTTTATTACCAAGTCACCAGCCTGATATACCCGATGCTTTATCTTTTTGTTGAATGTCTTGATCATGCGTTTATGATACATTTGACCGTGACAGACAGCTGCAAGCCTTTTCTTGTTAATTAGGTTTAGCTGATCCAACCTGGTCTGAATCACTCGTCTTCGTCCAAGTCTGCATCTTTCATGATTCTTAGAGAGGGAATCTGTACCTCGACATGTAGTACAACTTCGATACCATAAACCAGAGAGAATGGGGTTTCCCCAGTTGATGTTCTAGCCGATGTGCGGTAACTGTGAAGAGCAAACGGTAACATCTCGTGTCAATCTTTATATGTCAGAAACATCTTCTGTATGATCTTCTTTATATTCTTATTAGCGGCTTCCATTGTGCCATTCATCTTAGGTTGATACAGAGAAGAGTTGTGATGCTTGATCTTGAATTACATGTAGAGCTTAGTGATCATTGTGTTGTTAATATTGGTACCGTTATCTGTGATGATCCTCTCAGGAATACCATACCGACAGATCAGGTTATGCTTGATGAACCGGGCAACCACATTTTTGGTGACAGAGGCGAATGAGGCTACTTCAACCCACTTTGTAAAGTAATCAATGACGACGGGGATGAAGTGATTTTCGTTAGAGGCTGTAGGCTTGATTTCTCAAATCATATCAATGCCCCACATTGCAAATGGCCAAGACGCAATTATGACATTCAAAGGCACTAGAGGTACATGAAATTTATCGGTATAGATTTGACACTTAGGACAAGTTCTTGAGTGGCGGTGACAATCATTTTCCATGGTTGACCAATAGTAGCCATCCCTTAATATCTTTTTAGCCATAGTGTGCCCAGTGGAGTGAGTACTCAATACAACTTCATGCATATCTTGCATGATTTCTTCTGCTTCCTTCTTGTCCATACAACGAAGCAGGGTTGAATCATGATTGCGCTTGTATAGAATTCCATTGCTCAAAAAGAATTTGGTCGAAAATCTTTGCAAGAATTTCTTGTCATTGATTGATGCCTCCTTAGGGTATTCTTGAGCCTCAAGGTACCTTTTCGCTTCATGAAACAAGAGTTTTTCATCTACTCCATTAGTATTGATTCCATAGCAGTGCGCAGGTTTGTCGAATCTTTCAATGGTAATTTTGGGAGCCTCATTGTCCCATCTGACCTTGAACATGGATGAGATGATAACTAGAGCATCCACCAGCTGATTCTCTTCTCTTGGTATATGCTCAAAGGTAATCTCCTCGAAATATGGGATCAGGGTTAGTACATGCTCTTTATAAGGAATGGGATTCGGGTGCTTTGTATCCCAATATCCGTTAACCTGACTGATTACCAAAGTTGAATCCCCGTGCACGCTTAAGAATTTGATTCTTAGGTCAATAGCATCCCTAAGACCCATGATACAAGCTTCATATTCGGCCATGTTGTTGGTACAGTCAAAGCTCAGTCTGGCAGTAAAAGGTGTATGACAACCTTCGAGGGAAATGATCACAGCACCAATTCCGTTTCCAAAAGCGTTGGAAGCTCCATCAAAAGCCATAGTCCATTGGGATCCTTGTTCATGTCCTTCATACGGCCCAAGTTCTTCATAATCTGTTACTAGCATAATGTTCTCATCCGGAAACTCGAAATTCATAGATTGATAGTCATCCACAGCCTGATGCGCCAAATGGTCGTCCAGTACACTTCCTTTGATTGCCTTTTGAGTGGTGTACTAGATATCATATTCTATTAAGATCATCTGCCACCGGGAAATTCTTCCGGAGAGAGATGGCTTTTCAAATATGTACTTGATAGATCCATCTTAGAGATCAACAAAGTGGTATGGGTCAACATATATTGTCTTAGTCGGTGAGCAGCCCATGCCAAAGCACAATAAGTTTTCTTGAGTAGTCAGTAAACTTTTTGCTAAGGTAGTATATTGCATGCTCTTTTCGACCAGAATCGCCATGCTGCCCCAGTACACATCCCATTGAATTCTCTAACACTGTTAAGCACATGACCAAAGGTCGTCCTTCAACTGGTGGCTTTAAAATAGGAGGTTCGTGTAGGTATTTTTTAATCTTGTCAAAAGCTATCTGATAGTCGTTAATCCATTTTACCACTTGATCTTTCTTCAGCAGCTTGAAGATTGGTTGACAAGTAGCAGTTAGATGGGAAATAAAACAGGCGATGTAATTCAAACGTCCTAAGAAACCTTTGACTTCCTTCTCAGTAAGGGAAGTTGGTATCTCTTGAATAACTTTGACTTTTGCAGAGTCAACCTCAATACCTTTATTGCTGACAATAGAACCCAAGAGTTTATCGGATCTTACCCTAAAGGTGCACTTGTTTGGATTCAACCTTAGCTTGTACTTCTTTAGTCTATCAAACAATTTGTGCATATGATCAATATGTTCTTCCTGAGTCTGTGATCTGGCTATCATGTTGTCAATGTAGAACTCTATCTCGTGGTGAATCATGTCATGAAATAAGGCTACTATGATACGGTGGGAGAACTGACTTGGGTGTTTTGTGTTTGATTGCAAATGTTGCGGTTAACAAGAATCGCCATCGACTTTTCTTTTATCCAAAAGGAAAGGCTGAAAAGAATAGGAAAGACCTTTGAGATTATTTCTTGAGTTCGGGGGGTAGATTATGAAAAGGGAACGTGTTAGCACCCTTTTCATCCATAGTTATCTATGGGCTCTTAGTTGCTTGCTAGATCACTTGTTTTTGTTTGAAAATGTGCTTTGTGTATTTTTTGAAAGTATTTTGAAAAGGCACCATCGTTTAGGCAAACTTTGTAATAGTTCTCGTTCGTAAGAACGTATACAAAGTGTTGATCTTTTGAAAATGTTTCAAGTTTGAAAGATGTTTTGAAAGTGTTGGTGTTTGTTTTGAAAATAGCAAGGATGTTTTGATTTGAAAATGAGCAAGTAACTAGGAACATTCTACCTACTCAAAAGTCTTTCTTGTCTATTTCCTCTTTCCTTTGACATTGTTATTTTACCATGGATTGGTAAGTAACCTTATCTTTGGATGTAAAAGGGACGGGCAAGGGTCATCGTATAGTCATGAATAACAATGTTGTAAGATATCTTAGCATTTTCTTTGAGGGAATAAGATCATTTGTAAGGCAATGTTCGGAGCGTCATCGAGGGACTATGATCTTGTATTTTTGTTTTTTTTTCTAAGACGTCTTACATGCGTATTATGACCATTTATTTCTCAAGGCAAAAAGTGGAGTTAACCCTAGAGGTGCAAAGTGTGCAAGTGTATCTTGTTCATGCTTGATTTGTCTTGTATTAGGGTTTTCTAAACATTGATTTTATCTTTCCATACAAACCCTAATTTCTAGCATTTATATAAAGCGATAAATTGCGGAAAGTAAATATTCTACGCTATTACATTATTTTGGGGATGGGATATACATTTTTACAAATGGGGATTGCAAAAATTTAAATCTAATTAACTATTACAACCATATTGAACAATGTACAAGAATTGATATAATAATGTACAAGCATGAATAAATGGGAAAGAGTATGAATTTGTTTGGATTTTTGTTAAAAAAGATTTTGTTTGTTTTAACCTAAATAAACTAGAAGAAAATATTTAAACTAAAGAAATAAGAAAATTTAATTAAGTTAATTAGAAAAGAAAAGTTTTTAAGGTTTTTATGAAAAAGGTTTTGAATATTAAACTAATATTAATCAAATAAAAGGAACTAGGGCTTCTAAATTAATTTTAATTAAAAAAACTAATTAAACCTAAGTCTATTATTACTTAAATAATTAAAAGAGAAATTAATTTGTTAAAGAAAATGTTTTTTTTTTGTTGTCTTTTTAGTCTTGAGAGAAATAAAATATAAACATATTATTACCTAAATAATAAATAAAATATTTTTGGGATTTTTTATTAATAAAAATAAATATTATGATAATATTAATAATAATAAAAATAAAAAGATAAATAAAAATAAAAATATAAAAGGATAAGTCAGGGGGTGAAAAAATTTTTTGTGCTGTTTTCAAGTAAAAAAATAGTTTTTGACTAAGCTTGGCCCATTAGTATTTTTTTGAAATCAGAAATAAAAAAAGGGTTTTTGCTGCGTGTATATAAGAAAATAGGGGGGTGATGTTAAAAAAAAATTCTAAGCCCAGGGGGTTGAGGCCCAAGTGCTTCCTGATTCAACAAAAAAAGAAATGAAAAAAATTGTGAAAAATGCAAAAAGGTCTCGTTGGGGCTCGAACCCAGAACCGTCTAATACGCGCGCGCTTCTTGTACCACTGGGATGGCCCGTTTCATTAGTTCATCTTATATTAGAATAAATATATATTAGAAACTGCTTCCTGAAGACAACTTCATCTTCAACCTCGCGCCTAGCCAGACCACCTGCAACTTTCTCATTTCTCAACAAAAATGGAAGATGACAACATGAAAGTTGTTGCATTTTTTCTCACGAATCTAACCAAGTAAATAACTAAAGCTACAAGTCAAAGATGAATGAGAATTTCTCTGGCCCTAATTTGAACCCTAAAAATTTCAGAAACTTCAACTTTAAAATTCTCTAAGCTCAAACCTTATAAATGCAAACTATGGATATGTACAGCTTCGTAGCAATGAGGTCTACATTTTACCTTCACAAAGTAAACATTAATGATGATTGTATGAAAAGTTCCAAGTTGAGAAAACTTACCTCAAAACTGGAAATCGTGTATGGAGTTTGAGCTGCTTTCAATGAGTTCCAGTGATTGGGTTAGCTTCCTCAAGTTCCCATGAAGCTAATGTGATGCTTGGCTTGAGATGAAAGTGGCTGAGGAGTTCTGGAGAAGTCAAGTTGCAGACCCCTGTTTTGGAAAATGGAACTTGATGATGTAGGTGTTATAGTTGGGAAAAAGGACTTTGGATGGGTTGTATTTGATGTTTAGAAGCTTTAGAAACCAAAAGGCTTGGAAATGCACGAGGGAAATGTAAGTTTCAAGTTTTTGGTCAGATTGTGCAACAATGGAGTTTTTGTGTGTGATCCTAAGTTCTAGGGAGTTTGAGGGCTTATGTATGCGTGTGTTAGCTTGCAAACAACTTGTGCATATGTATGGAAAAGATTGTAGCACTTGAGAGAGTCAGAAGCACAAGATATAGACTTATGGCTATGTTACTTGATTTTGAAGGAAAGTGGAAATATGGTTTCAAGACAAAGTACAAGCATGGCCTAAGTTGTTTTAAGGATTTATACAAGTTTCTTCTGGCTTTTAGTTTGTGTGTGATCAAAAGAAAACAAGTGCAAAGCTCAAGAATTGATTTTGTGCAAAAAAGCCACTTTTCCAAAATGGCAATGTTGCCTTTCTTCCTAAAATGGTATCAAGCATGGGTAATGCATTGAATGCTTAGATTAAAGCTTGTAACAGCTATGAAGACATTTAATTATTGAGTTCCAAACAAGTTTGAGGTCTTCAAAGCAAAGATTATGCAGCCTAGGCTTGGATTTGAATTCTTGTTCATCATGGAAATGGCTTGTAAATTAAGAATGAAACCATAACTTCATCTCTTCGATTCTCTTTGCTCAAACATGATCTCAATGAGTTCTTGGACATTTTGTAAATCTTGTAACATCCTATACAACCACTATGTTGGTCACTTTTGAAAATTCCCCTTGGAATTATGTGAAAAATTGCCATGAAGTTAGGTCAAAATCCTGCCTAAACTAGGGCAAAATTTCACTAAGTTTCCAAGTTTCATGAACATGTATTCAAAAAATCATAATTTGAAATATATACATTTCTAGGAGGAGTTGTGTTCAGTAAATGTTTTAGATCTAATTGATATCTAAAACTTTCATATTGAAAGTTTCGTTTGAATCATCTTGCATCATGGTGAGAAATTGGCTCAAAGTTGTGAAAAAATATGAAGTTTTCAACACTTAGAAAAATTTCTAAGTTTAGAAATTTTGACTTTTCAAAATGAAATCTTGAATTTTTGATTTCTTGATGAACAAGTTTCATATTTTTACATGTTTTGATGAATTGTGATCTTTGACAGTTGATTTTGACCAAAAAGTTAAAGTTTGACTTTTCAGTATGCAGTTGACTTTTGATCAGTTGACTGAAAATCAACTATCAATCAATTGATCTTGAGGGAAGTTTTGAGTCATGAAATTAGGTCAAAATGATGCATTTGAAACCTTGAGATCATGTCTCAAACCAATTAACCATTTGCTAGGTCAAAAATCAGAAATTGCCCTTTCTTAGTCAAAACCCTAATTTTGACCATTTTGCCCTTTTGATGATCTGATCAAATTTCTTGAGGAATTGTGGTCCAAACTTGATCAAACGACATATATAGGTTCATGGTGTTGATATGGATCAAAGATTATGAAGTTTGACTATAAATTGGCCACAATTGACTTTTTCCCCAATACAATTGATTTTAAGTCAACTGGTCAATTGACTGGGCAAAAATATGATCCAAGGCTTGAAACTTGACATGAGAAATCTTGAGGGTCCAAAATGATCCATGAAAGTCATATGAGGCATTAAAAGTTCAATTATCCTTGTGCAATCTCAAACCCTAATTTTTAGTCATCAGTGCTTAAGGAGGTATCCTGAGCTGATAAACCCTAGTGCAGTCTTGAACCAAAGGAGATCTTGTGAGAAATTACTTGATAAATGAGAGGGGAAATTTTGGGGTACAACAGCTGCCCCTGTTCAATCTTCATAAACCTGAAGAGTTAGATTGGCGGATCCGCTATTCGTGACTTGAAGGTGGATGATGATTGAACACTAAAGTGCCCAGAAATTTGCACTCGAAGATGAATTATGAATGGGATTATAGATGCCATTTGGAGGAATGGTGGTGAAGACTGGAAGAAATATCAACACAAATCTCTTGTTGATTCATACTAAAACTTGATGTTTTACCTATGAGAAAAAATGAGTTAGTAAAATGCAGATGTATGCAGGATGTTCACTAGAGGTGGTATTATGCTAAATGCATCTTGTACGTACATGCTATGATGTATGAATGCAAGATGTATGTTTTTGTCTGGCAAAATAAATCCCTGACTGCTGCTGAGAAAATTGTGGGAGGTTGAATCCCTGATTTCCTTTGGGGAATGAAGAATATACCCATATTCAAACTTTGTTGAAAGGATGTTTCCCCTGGGGAATATCTCTTGGATTCCAGCTGATATCTGGTCGAATCCAGGCTTCACAGCTTTCTGAGAATGAGGAAGTCTACTGCTATCTGGTCGGATCTAGGCTTCACAATAACTTTCTGGGGAAGAAATAAATTAACTGTTATCTGGTCGGATTCCAGGCTTTGTAGAAAATTTCTTGAAAATGAACTGTCATCTGGTTGGGTCCAGGCTTTACAATAACACGCTAGGGATAAGGAAGTTAACTGTTATCTGGTCGGATCCAGGCTTTGCAGTAACTTTGAAGTGGTAACTACTATCTGGTCGGGTCTAGGTTTCATGGTTTTTTTGGTAAAGTTATACTATTGTCTGGTCGGGTCTAGGTTTCACAGTGTCTCTCTGGGGATCGCAGTTGATTGTTATCTGGTCGGGCTCCAGGTTTCACAATAACTTGCTGGAAAACTGATATCTGGTCGAGTCCAGGCTTTGCATATTTCTGAAGTTGATGAGATTAATTGTTATCTGGTCGGGTCCAGGTTTATGTTTGGGAATTTAATTTTTATCTGGTTAGGTTCCAGGTTTCACAACAAATTTTTGAGGGTAATTGCTATCTAGTCGGATCCAGGCTTCACAACAAATTGTTGGGTAGAGGCAAACTCTACTGGGGAAAAGAAGTTAAACCTTGGTTTGGTTGAGTCTAGGTTCTTTTATATTTTGAAGAGTTAAACTATTATTTGGTCGGGTCCAGGCTTTATAGTATCTTAGATTAACTGTTATCTGGTCGGGTCTAGGTTTTAGAAACTCAAACTGTTATCTGGTCGGGTCTATGTTTCAGCAATTGATAAAGTCAAACTAATATCTGGTCGAGTCCAGGCTTCATAGTAACCTTTGGGGATAATAAAGGTTTTGTTGATGACTTTACTAGGGATCAGGGGTTGTGGCTCTATGATTAGTAATAATCTGAAAGGCAAACTCAAGTTGGAGAGTGTAGACTCATTCGGGGAGGACAGACTCAGTTGGGGAATTTTGTACTTGGCTGGGGAGTTATACTATTCGTTATATGTTGGGGAAATAAACCCTATTGAAAAGGTGAGTTCCTTTTAGGAAGTGATTCACAAGGCTTCTACTTGTAGGATCAACTTAGTTGGAGAGAGAGCTGCCAAGAGATTGAGACTCTGGTTGGAGATTGGTCTATTGTAGCCGATCTGCGGGGGATAATGTTAATGAAATGACTGTGTGGGGATATTCCAATATACATTGAAGAGATGTTTATTGCTTCTTAGGTCATACGTGCCAAACAATTTTAATTATGTTCATATGCATATGATCATTCAATTTTAATCATTGGATAATTTTGCATTCAAAACAAAGATAGGAAGTTTGCACTTCAAAGTATATTTGTATTGATATTTTGCCCATGAATAGGCGTTTTGTACAAAGATACGGAGATCCTAGTAAGAGGAAATCGTCAAAAGGAAAACAAAATTGAAAACAAAAACAACTAGCCATGTGAAGTGATCTCATTGCCTTCTAACTCTACTATTTCCCCAATGTCTTCGAATGCCCCTTGTTGTTGACAGAAATTGATTGGATTGATCTTGGACCGTTTGAACTCGGACCTTGGTGATAAAGTTAACTGTGGTGAATCCACGGGACATAGTCATACGCTTTTAACCCTTAATTTTTGCCTGGACCGCCCTTTCGGGTTTTCAGTCCACCAGGATATCCATTTTTGCCTAAGCCTCCCTTTCGGGTTTTCAACTTGCCGGGTGTACCATCTTTTGCATATATCCCTAATTTTTGCCCAAAACTTTTGGTTTGCCGGGATGCCCTTATTTTTCCTAGGTGTGTCAACCTAGCGGGTCTCTTATGCGTAGTATTTTTTAACTATGCCCACGTTGATAGGATGTGGGAAGTCTTCACCATACATGGTAGTCAGCATCATGGCACCGTTAGAGAACACTCTCTTGACAACAAATGGCCCTTCATAGTTGGGAGTACATTTGCCTCTGGGGTCGCCTTGTGGTAGAATGATGAGTTTTATCACCAAGTCACCATCTTGGTATACTCGTGTCTAGATCTTTTTGTTGAAAGCCTTGATCATACTTTTTGGTACGTCTGACCATGACAAACATTTGTCAATCGTTTTTGGTCGATCAAGTTCAGCTGATCCAATCTCGTTTGAATCCACTCGTCTTCGCCTAAGCCTGCCTCATTCATAATCCTCAGCGAGGGAATATGAACTTACACTAACAAAACAACTTCCATACCATAGACTAGAGAAAAGGGAGTTGCCCCAGTTGATGTTCTAGCTGAAGTGCGGTAGCCATGTAGAGCAAACGAAAACATCTCATTGTTGTACCCCAATTTTTTCCCCTAAAATCCCTTCATCATACCATGTTGATTCACTCACAACAAGATCACACTAGGATTCTTGGTTCCCCTCCCTACATTTGATTTTTCCCTTTTGAGGGATTACCAAGCACCCTAACTTATGTTCCTTTTGTGATCATGAATATTGTTTTGATTTCTTCATTTAACTAATAAAATGCAATGTTGTTTTGTCTTGCTTGTTATCCATGTAGGTAAAGGGCAATGAGATTTAACAAATTACTCCATGGAATCATGAGTTTATTTCCATGCCCATGTCAATATAGCTTGGGAAGTCCAAACCTCACCATTGGTTTGGTTTTGGGAGAATTGGCATGGCAAGGTTGTTTTGGTTAATCACATTTCAAGGGTATTAGATTTGACTCAAAAGTACAAGGGGTTGATTGGAGAAGCTGTTATGTTTGGACAAGGCCTTGTTCCTATTGGTCACAAGAGCATATTTCTCTAAAAATTCAAGATATGGAAGTGGTTTTGGTGGCTATGAGTCCTCATTATCATCCTCAACAACTTCTATTCACAAATCAAGAATATTGGTACAAGAAGTTTGTTCAAACTTGTCAAAGCTCCTCAAGGCATTTTCTTGATCTAGAAGCTAGGGTTCGAACTTCAAAGGAGTATATCTTGTTCACCTTTTGGTATTTTTGAGTGATTCCAAAGACATCCCTCTCTTCAAATGGTTATCAAGAAATCACTTCAAAATTTCCAAGGAGTTTTCATGTGGAAGAATCTTTGTGAAGAAGAAAGATTACAAGTCATCTAGATGAATCCACAATTTTACATAAGTAACTTCAATTGATCATAACTTGGTCAATTTTCATCACCTTGAGTCCATTCTTTTTCCATAATGATTATAGGTCATCTCATGATTTTTGGCCAACTTCAACAAGTCATAACTTGCTCAATTTTTGGAGATATTGATTGGTTCAAATTTCAAAATATCATTCAAGATACCTTCTTCATGCCATCTTTTTTGATCAAGAGCAAATTCCAAGTGGAAGGCCATGTTTGGATGTAAGACATTATAGGTCATTTTTGATGAAAATTTTGAAATATTTCTAAGTATGGAAAGTCAACCCTTTTTCTTCAACTTTGACTCAATGTAACTTTCAGCTCAAGCATCCATTTAACTCCATTCTTTTTCCATTGCAAAGCTTGTAACCTCATCTTTCCAAAGCATCAAGAATCATGCCTTCAGACCCCTTGAGCTGAGAATGCCATAGTTTCAAAAATGGTAACTTGGAATTGAAGTTTCCTTGCAAGTCAGAATTTGAATTTCATATTACAACCTCTAAACCTCAAATTAACACACGTTTTGGGTCTAAACATGATTAACCAACTTTCCCGAGTGGACTAGTGCATCAAAACGCAAGAATTGGATGAATTTTGATGAAGTTTGGATCACACTTCACTCGTGCATCAGGTTTGCACGAATTCCCTCCAAAACGCATCATTCACTCTTCCTTTTGATCCCATTCGCTTCTCTTATAAATACATGAACTATCCCATTCAATTTCCCAAGCTTGGATAGCCAGAATCACCCTGCCAAACTTGCTCCATAACTCAATTTTCTGTAACTTCAAAATCCATTCTCGAGCCTTTTTCAATCCAATTTTTCCATCAATTCACCCTTGATCTTCCCTAAAGCTAACCACATAATTACATTCAAGAATCGTGCCCTATATTGCTCTATAGAAGTCCAGTTTCAGAGCTCTACAACTCAACTTCAATAGGTAGATTCCTTCATCAATTCTTCAAAACTCGGATATCATTGTGTTGCTCTCATTTCCTTGGTTCTAGTCGCAACACTTACCTTTTACTGGAAACACGTTTTGACCATGAAATTTCAAATCCTTTTTCAAAACTTTCCTTCCAAATTGCTTGAGCTACAATTTATATGAATTTGGCGCGAGGGTGTGGTTGTCTTTGTCTTGAAGAGACGAAGCGAATGGCATAGGTCTGAGCTTCTGATTTTACAGTTTGAGAGACCTGCAATTCATGATGGCTGGAGGTTGAAGATGACCAACGTGTCATCTTCTAACCAATGAAGGCGCGCCATCTGTATTTTTCAAATCTGATTTAATTAATGATTATGTACATTATTCACTAATGACCATGATATGCACATCGCGCCAGATCCCTTGGATTTAATTACCAACGCGTTTTGACTCTCATCCAATGGTCCACATAGTTTACTTTTATTTTATTTTTCTGATTTTTATATTTTAATTGTTTTAAATTTCAAAAAATCATAGAAAATTCATTTTTAATCCAAAAAATCTGGAAAAAAATTATGAAAAATATTTTTGATTATTCTCTTTTTGATTTTGATTTTTTCACAATTTAATTTTATGTTTTGGTATTTTTTTATAAATTTTACACTTATTTCATTTATTTTAAATGTTTACAAATATTTTTATACATTTTAAAATTCTGAAAAGATTATGGAATGATCCAATGATATTGTGACAAATATTGGTGACCTTATTTTATTTTTGTTTCTGACTTTACTATTTTTTTATCATTTTTTGTTTATTTTACCCATTTATTTTAATTTTAAAAATAGTTTCTGACTTTAAAAAATTCCAAAAAATTTGGAAAATTATTTGAGCCCTTTTCTGATTTTTCTATGGTCTTACTTATTATTTCTTGATTAATTTGAACATAGTTGATATTTTTCTCTTTATTTTCTATTTTTAACATTATTTTTAAATCCTTTTGTGTATATTAAAATATGATATTATTTTGTGATTATTTTCTGGCTGATCTTGGGTTAGATTTTGGATCATGAACTTTATTAACATCATTGGATCCATGGTGTTGAGTTTAACTCCACAAAAATGGATGAATGATTTTAATAATAGTTTGATTAAAATTTAATTCAAAAGTGGTTTATTCATTTTTTCCCATCCCTCTTCATCTCATTCCCTTTCTCACTAGATGTTGTTAAAGCATGATCTCTATATCATGTCTCAAAACAAATGGTGCATAAATTGCTATTGACCGGCCTCAAAATAGGTGCGACTTCTATATAAGTCCACTTACGATTGCTTAACATAGCGCTAAATTTTGTCCCGATTTGAATAAATGATCATTCGTGGCCCAAAATTATGATTGCAAGCCCAAGCATGTTAATTTGATCTCTTTGAGTCAATAACCTTGAGATTTGTTGTGTGGAGGCTTTGGTTCTACCAATCCTCTAATGAATCTACAATACCTTTGGTCAACGCGGATCACTTAAACATCGTTGATCATTAAATGGTACTTATGAGAATTCCAAATGGATGATATACTTGACAAAAAGCAAATGCAACTTGTTGTGTGGAGGCTTTGGTTATACCAATCCTCTAATGAGTTCCAAATGCAAGTTTCAAGATTGTCATCCTACTAACCACTAATTATTGACTTGTTTTACCTTATGCTTTTATTCTTTTTTATGCTTTATGTACTATTTACTTTTAGCATTTACATTTCATGCCATTTTCATCTTTGCTCATTTGAGCATTTATTTTCTTGCCATTTTTTTTACTTTGCTCACTTGAGCTTTTCTTTTCCTTTCTTAAGATACTTAATAATCAACATAAACCCTAAAAAATATTTAATGGTACTTGGACTATTTGGTTACTATCCTTGGCATTATGGAGAATGGGACTTTTCTTGGACTTAGGATTAGAAACCTTGGCCTATCTTGGAGATCCTATCTGATTATTTTGTCTGGAGATTTTGAGGTTTACCTCAAGACATTGGGTTGTTTGTTTGTTTTGTGTGCAGGTTATTGTGATTACATCCTTTGTTTGTAATCTGGAATTCACCCGTATACAGTCGTTACTCTGCCCAATTTTTGTGAAGACTTAATACACTTGAAGTTTGGTTCTCTCAAGAGGTCTATTTTTTTTCTTGCTAGGTTCCAATCTAAGGAATGGGAATTCTATCTTGGCTCATAATGTCAACTATTGGCTTCTTGTTGGTTAGATGGTTCTTATCCCTAGCTTTTACCTTATGCTTTAGGATAGCCTCTTCTTCTCCTCCCATCTTCTTTAATTTCAAAAATCTCCTTCCTCCTTTTGAAAACCCTTCTTGTTTTAAACTTGAACCACTTTTATAATAAACTTGGACTTATGTCCATGTATTTAAAAAAAACATTTTCATAAATAAACTCCAACCAACTTAATAATACTTTGACATTTTTGTGAGAAGACTAAAAGTCAATCAATCTCATTTCAAACCATTTTTGCCACTTTGGCTTTTTACCTCTTAAACTTTTCTCAAAGGATTAAACTCTTGTCAATCCTTGTAGTGATGCAAACAACTATACTTCTATAATATGTAGTGAAGAGAGATATTTTCCACTTGGGTGTTGAGTGACACATTGTTGATTTTGAAATCCAAGCCATATCCTCCACTTTGAGATGATGCAAATTATCCTTTCTCATGATTGTGGGTGGTAGGTATGTTTTCCACACAGACAATGACAATGATGTTTTATCTTATAAGATTAACCAACACACTTGTGTTTTAAATTTTTTAAAGAGGAACTACGTGTACCCTAATCCCCTATTTCAGGAAAGGTGGTAAGTAGGCACTAAAGGTTCGCAACCGCGGCGGGTGCAAAAACCATAAAAAATATATTTCTTTTCTCACCTCCACCATCCATTTTATATAACAGTTTTTATAGCCAAAATATACAGATTTTTACAAAGAGGCTCTTGCGGAGTACCATAGATGTTTAGGGTGATAATACCTTCCATTTGCATAACCAACCCCCTTACCTTGAATCTTTCCCCCTCTTTATGGGTTATTCGCTCTTTTTCCATTCCTTTGGAAACAATAAAGCGCGATGGAGATTTTCATTTTGATATGTAAAAGTCTAGTCTATCCAATGGCTTAGTCTTGAACATTTCTACCGCTACAGAAAAATGGAGACTTCACTGGGGAAAGATTGACCTCTTGCTGGTCCATCCCTAAGTGGGTTAAGCTTATCTTTGTTTATATCTGTATATGTGTTATTACTATTTTTTGTGTTATATGTTTGTCTGGATTTTCCTGGTTTTCAGGGTGCTTGGTGATTACTCATGAGTCCTACACCTGGAATTGGGCAAACTTTAAGATAGGACGGGCGGTATAGTCATGTTAACTTTGAGGGAGTAATCCCAAAAAAGGAGGCATGAGATCCCCCACTCAGTGGAGGCCCCTTTGATTGTAGTGTCGTTTACCGAGTAATCGGGCAGACATACTGCTTTCGACCTGGGAGCCTACTGAAACTGAGGACCGTAGAATACCAAACCCATCTTGTCCTTTTAGGTGTAGTACGGAAGCTATGAAGGAGTAATCTGTAAATAGTTGTCACACGATACTACGCTCGGACGAGTCTTTCTTGAGAATATTACTAATTACCGAGTTAATCGGGAAGTTGGTAATATCCGAAGGAAGGATGTAGACTCTGAGAACCTCTAGAACCTTGTCCGGCAGGTGATAACTCTTAGACCAATACCTTATGGGTAGCACCTTCGACCTCATGCTCATGACGTTGAACCTATGAACCCTATATGTGTGATCTTGTGTGTGATTGTTTCATCATGCATCCATGCACTCATAAGCATCTTTTGAAGAAAACAATATTTCAAGGGATTTAAAGGTTGACTATTTGTGAATATCTAAGGTACTTTTAACCATGGATTCTGGAAAGAGAAAGACCGGGAAATACAGTTTCAAGGATCCCAAGATAGATGAGTTGGTTAGTCTAATTCCAGAGATCGAGTGTTTTGCAGACTTTTGGAAGAAGTATGGATCCATTATTCCTCTCATGAAGCTAAAGATGAAGGAGGGTATTCTCTCGACCTTGGTCAAGTTCTATGATCCGATGTATCATTGCTTTACTTTTCCCGACTATTAGTTGATGCCTACACTTGAGGAGTATTCTTATCTATTGGATTCACCTGTTACCGATCGTGTTCCTTTTACTAGTTTGGAGGGTGAGCCAAAATCACATGAGATTGCTGCTTTGATTCACCTAGGGAAGTCTGAGGTGGAAGCCCATATGACTACCAAAGGAGGGATTAGAGGATTACCACCTCATTTCTTATTGGAGAAAGCTCGTTACTTTGCCAAAATGAAGAGTACAGTTGCTTTTGAGGCCATCTTTGCTCTACTTGCTTATGGGTTGTTCTTATTTCCTAATGTGGACAAGTTTGTTGACATTAATGCTATCAGGATTTTCATGATTGGAAACCCAGTTCCTACATTGTTGGGTGATGCTTATTACTCTATTCATCTTCAGAATTCTTATCATGGGGGAATGATTATCTGTTGCACGCCTCTATTGTACCGGTGGTTTAGCTATCATATGCCTCAGTCTGATGCTTTTTGGGATGTCAAGAAGGAACCCCGTTGGGATCCTAAGATCATGGCACTTACTCACTCAGATATTTATTGGTATCATCGAGCTTACCAAGATATAGAGATTATTGACAGTTATGGTAGTTTCCCCAATGTACCTCTTCTTGGTACAAAGGGAGGAATTAACTATAGCCCTGTTCTTGCACGACGACAGCTTGGTTATCCGATGAGGGATAAACCAAATAGTATTCATTTGAGTAGTTTCTTTCTGAAGGAAGGAGAAGACCACAGGGAAGCTAGGGAGAAGATTGCGAAGGCCTGGCGTCACATTCATAAGAAGAGTAGGAAGGATTTAGGACCTAGGGGTGCTGTTTCTTTGGAGCCATATCTTCAGTGGGTCCGATCGAGAGCCATTCAGTTAAAGATGCCGTATACCCGAGAGACACCCATGCCTGATCTATTTGTGAAGATCACTCCTCCCTTATTAGATGATCTGGAGGAGCTGCAACTTGCTTTGGTTAGGATGCAACAAGAAAGGGATGCTTGGAAGAACAAGTTCCAAACTTTAGAGAGTTCCTTCAGAGCAGACCTGAAGGATAAAGATGACTTGATTGAGATCCTTGAGAGTCAAGTGGTAGAGTCTATGGAAAGGCAAGGGGATTTATTTTCTCCTAAGCCTTAATCAGGTGTTGATCACTCACTTCCTGATTCAGATGATTAGAAGAAGGTTACCATCAGACATGTGGAAAAAAACCAGAGGTTGAAGGCTCAGATTACCAGGCTCACAGGGAAGCGCCAGCGTATAGATTGATCTCCATCAGTTCTTTTTCTCAGGGTTTTAGATTGTATTTTCATCTTGTACTTGAGATCGTTGAAACTTGTAATCCATTTTGGAGTTATTATAATAAAAAATTTCAGTATTTCAAAAGCTTTATTACTTTGATGTTTGAAATATGTCTATAAAATTTAAATCCCTTGAAATATTAAATAATGAAGCAAAAATAATCATGTGCATTACATATCATGCATCATATTTCACATATTTCTTGCATTTGTTATGCATACCCAGGTGTCTTACCAAGCTTCTTTACTTCGTTCAACAAGTTGACTCATCACTACAACACTCGGGCTAATTTCAAAAAAGAAGTTGGACAACTTAGAACAAGAGAATCGTGAGCTGTGTGAAGAAGTTTCTGCTTTGAAGGCCGGCTTGGCCAATTTGACTACTCTGATGGAAGCTCTGGTGGCTGCTCAGAATCAGCCACCGAGTGTTCAACCTCAACCAACAAGGGCAAATACTGAAGTTCCGACTGTTCTGGTATCTGCTACTCCGATTGTTGTTCAGAATAGCATGCCTCAAGGTTATCCATGGGGAATGCCCGAGAATTTCGCACATGAAGGTTTCAATCTTGGTCCTCAAGATAATCCAGTTGTTCAGACTATTGTTACTCCTGCACCTCCTGTGATGCATGTTCATGATGCACCTCCTTCGGTGAATATGGTTTCATTTGTTAATGATGATGTGTGTCGTCCTTTCCCTTCACCGAGTGAAGACTTGGGTCTTTATGACAGAATGGATGACTTTCAAGAGAAATTTGACAATATGCAGAGAGAGATGAAGGCCCTCAGGGGAAAAGAGCTATTTGGGCAGAATGTGAATGAGTTATGCTTGGTCCTAAACATTAAGATACCTGCTAGGTTCAAGGTCCCGAAATTTGAGAATTACAAGGGCAACACTTGCCCTCGTGCTCACCTGGTGATATACGTGAGAAGAATGTCTACCCATACTGATGATCAGCGTCTGCTGATTCACTTTTTTCAGGATAGTTTGACTGGTGCTGCATTGAAGTGGTATATGAGTTTGGACAACGCTAATATCCATACTTTTAATGATTTGGGAGAAGCATTCATCAAACAATACAAGTACAACGTGAACATGGCGCCCGACTGTGATCAACTTAGGGCCATGGTTCAGAAAGACAGGGAATCGTTCAAAGAGTATACGCAGAGATAACGTGAGGTAGCCGCCCAAGTAATTCCTCCCATGGAAGAGAAGGAGATGACTAAGATTTTCTTGAAGACGCTGGGTGCTTTCTACTATGAGAGGATGGTAGCAAGCGCACCATGTGACTTTACTGAGATGGTAGGAATGGGTATCCTCTTAGAAGAGGCTGTAAGAGAAGGCCGTTTGACGAAGAGTGAAGTGTCTGGAGGTGTAAAGAAGCCATCGTATGGGTTAACCAAGAAGAAAGAGGGAGATGCAAATGTTGTTATGCAAGAGAGGAGGATAAAAACCCCTAGAAGGAATTATCAGCGTCATCAGCAAGTCGCCTCAGTTACTCCTGTTATGATTATCGCTCCGACTACCGTTGCTTATCAGAGACAGTCCCAGCAGGGGAATCAAGGGTCTAATCAAAGAAGGGAGAGTTATGACCCTATTCCCATGAGCTATACAGAGTTATTACCAACATTGATTCAGAAAAAGTTGGTCCAGACACGACCACCTCCCGTCGTACCATCACCATTGCCTTGGTATTACAAGACAGACCAAACGTGTGCTTTTCATCAGGGAGCACCAGGGCATAATGTTGAGAATTGTTATCCGTTGAAGAATGAAGTATAGAAATTGGTAAAATCTGGTGTTCTATCTTTCAAAGAATGGGGCCTAATGTGAAAGATAATCCTCTACCCAAGCATGGGGGATTAAATGCTGTAAACATGGTGGCCGGTTGTCCAGGAGACTTCCGGATTTTTGATATTAATCTGGTTAGAGGAGATTTGGTGAAAATGCATGAAGACCTTTTTGAATTTAGCTACTATACGAATGACCATACCGGTTATGCTATTTGTAGTACAAACATACAGGGTTGCGAGAAGGTAAAGGCTAATTTACAGGAGATAATGGATGAGGGCCTCATCCACATAATCAGGCCTAGGGGCAGAGTATGAAGAGGAAGTGAACATGGTTTCTGGATGTCCTGGTGAATTTAGAATTTTTTATATGGAGTATATGAATGAGGACCTCGTGCAGTGGCATGCTACCTTCTGCCATACGGCTGGTCAGGTGGAACACCGATATGGATCTTGCATAGTTTGCTGTCAAGACCCTCGAGGATGTTCAATCGTGAAGAAGGGTGTTCAGTTGTTGTTAGACAATGGAACTATCAAGATCACAGGTCAGAGAGATGATTATCATGAGGTTGATATGGTTGAGGTTTGTATAATGGAAGAAGAGTTAGAGGAAGAGTATGCCTCCGCGGATGAGTATTTCTCTTCAGAAGAAGATTTGTTTTCCCGAAATGACTTATTGATGACTGATTGTGTTGAAGAAGGGGTAAACATCATTGTGCCTTGTTTAGGTGCACCAGCCCATTTTGAAGTGGAGTATCATAGCGAGCCAGCTGTTACCCCATTGGTAATTAGTTTGCCAGGTCCTATCCCTTACAAATACAACGCTACAATCTTAGAAGATGGAGTGGAAGTTCCCATCCAGCCAATGCCTGATGTTGGGAATATAGTTGAAAATAGCAGGGTGACCCGTAGCGGTCATGTGTTTGTGCCGATTGTTCAGAGAGATGTTGCTACTGGAAAGAAACTTGCTGAGAATGATGAACCTAAGAAGACTAAAGGAGAGACTAGCGGAGCTACGCTAGAGAAAGAAGTGGATGATATTTTGAAGATAATTAAGATGAGGGGCTACAGAATTGTAGATCAGCTACTGCAGACTCCTTCAAAAATATCCATTTTAGCTTTATTGATGAACTCCTCTGCTCATAGAGAATCCTTGATGGGGGTACTGGACCAAGCTTTTGTGGAGAGTGACATGCCAATAGATCAATTCAGCAGCGTAATTGGAAACATTACGTCATGTAATAATTTGAGTTTCTACGATGATGAATTACCAGATGAAGGGAGGAATCACAACCTGGCTCTCCACATATTTATGAACTGCAAGAATGATTCGCTATCCAATGTGCTAATTGATAATGGATCCATACTAAATGTTATACCGAGGAGTACTCTCATGAAGTTGAAATACAAAGGAACACCCATGCGTTCGAGTGACATCATTGTGAAAGCATTTGATGGGTCGAGGAAATCTGTCATCGATGAAGTGGACTTACCCATCCATATAGGACCATATTTGTTCCAGATAACCTTCCAGGTCATGGACATTATTCCCGCGTATAGTTGTTTGCTAGGACGGCCATGGATACATGAAGCAGGGGCTGTCACTTCAACTTTACATCAGAAGCTAAAGTTTGTGCATGAAGGGAAAGTTGTGATCATAAGTGGGGAGCAGGCATTTGTCATATCTCATTTGTCCTCCTTCAGTATTGTAGAAGCGGATGAGGTTGCTGTTGGAACCCAGTTCCAAGCCCTATCCATTGACAACATAAGGAGCAATGAGAATTCCATGGTTTCGCTGAAGGACGCGTAACAGGTTGTGTGCAATGGTCATAATGCAGTTTCGGGGAAAATTGTGGATCCACCCGTGAACAAGAATAGAACTGGCTTAGGTTTATCTTTGAAGAATGGAAAAGGCGAAAGTTTGAAGTCAAAGTCTACTATGAGCAGCTATCATGATGTTTTCCATAGTGGAGGTTACCTCCATCCAACTGATTCTGAAATTAATACTGTTAAGGAGGATGAAGCAGAGCAGGAAATGCCGAATTATGTGACGCATGGAGTCAGGGTTCAGAACTGGGTCACCATTGATTTTCCCTATTGAATACATGTTTCAAATTAATTTGATTTGTTAATCTTTCTTTTGAAAAGATTTCACTCTGCCCAAGGTGGAAGTATTAATGTTGTAGGGCTTATCTGTTTGTTGTGACTGTTAAGATCATTAATAAAAGTTATCTTTCCTTCCCGAATTGTGTTTTTTTTTTGTTTTTTTCTTTTTCTTGGAAAATGGTAATCAGAAAAAACTTTTCAAAATAAATAATAACTGAAATTCAATCTGCATGATCACTTGTTATATGTGTCAGTTTCTAAAAGCAATCATAAATCATATGTGCAGATTAATTAAAAAACCCGTTGAATACAATGACCCTGCACCCTCTCCCAACTTTGAATGTCTTGTGTATGGGGCCGAAGAAGAAGATTATGATGAGGTTCCAGAATAGGTCTCACGGTTTCTTGAGCACGAGGAAAATACCATTCAGTCGTATAAAGAGCCTTTGGAAGTGATCAATTTGGGTTCAGAAGAAGATCCGAAGGAAGTCAAGATTGGAGCATCGTTGCATCCCGATGTGAAGAGAAGGTTGATTGAGTTGTTGAAAGATTATGTGGATATTTTTTCTTGGTCTTACCAAGATATGCCCAGTCTAAATACAGATATTGTCGAGCACCATTTGCCGTTGAAGCCAGAGTGTCCGCCAATTAAACAAAAGTTGAGAAGAACTCACGCAGATATGGCCGTAAAGATCAAAGAGGAGGTTCTAAAGCAGATTAATGATGGTTTTCTTGTGACGTCAGTGTATCCTTAATGGATTGCCAATAATGTCTCAGTACCGAAAAAAGACGGAAAAGTCCACATGTGCGTAGATTAGAGATCTAAATAAAGCTAGCCCAAAAGATGATTTTCCATTGACACACATTAATATGTTAGTGGTTAGCACAACAAAATTCAAAGTATTCTCGTTCATGGACGGATTTTTCGGGTATAATCAAATAAGAATGGCTCCAGAGGACATGGAAAAAACAACGTTTATCACACCCTGGGGAACATTCTGTTACAGAGTGATGCCCTTCGGGTTGAAGAACGCTGGTGCAATGTACCAGAGGGCTATGACAACCCTATTCCATGATCTGATGCACAAGGAAATTGAAGTATATGTTGATGATATGATTTCCAAATCCCAGTCTAAAGAAGGGCATATAGAATATTTGTTGAAATTGTTTCAGCGTTTGAGGAAGTATCATCTCCGCTTGAATCCAAATAAATGCACCTTCGGTGTTTGATTGGGGAAGTTGTTGGGTTTCATTGTTAGCCAGAAAGAAATTGAAGTTGACCCTGATAAATTAAAAGAAATTCAAGAAATTCCAGCACCAAAAACTGAAAAGCAAGTCAGAGGTTTCCTCGGGCGTTTGAATTATATTTCCAGATTAATTTCTCACATGACTGTAACGTGTGAACCGATCTTTAAGTTGTTAAAGAAAGTTCAAGGTTGCGTATGGACGGATGATTGCCAAAAGGCATTTAAGAGTATTAAATAATATCTGCTTGAACCTCCTATCTTTCTCCCTCCCGTAGAAGGAAGACCGTTGATTATGTATCTGACAGTGTTAGATAAATCCATGGGTTGTATTCTGGGACAATATGATGAAACAGGGAAGAAAGGGTTCGCCATTTATTATCTCAGTAAAAAATTCACCGATTGTGAGTCGCGGTATTCCATGATGGAAAAAACATGTTGTGCTTTGGCCTGGGCGGCAAAGCGTTTGCGGCAGTATATGTTGAATCACACCACTTGGTTGATCTCCAAAATGGATCTAATAAAGTACATTTTTGAAAAGCCTGCTCTTACTGGGAGAATTTCCCGCTGGCAGATGTTGTTATCTGAATATGATATCAAATACCGCACTCAAAAAGCTATCAAAAGTAGTGTGTTGGCAGATTATCTTGCTCACCAACCAGTGGAAGATCACCAGTCTGCAGAATATGAATTCCCTGATGAGGATGTGATGTTCCTGAAAGTAAAGGATTGTGATGAACCATTACCTGAGGAAGGTCTTGATCCTGAATCTCATTGGAGTATGATATTTGATGGAGTTGTGAACGCTTATGGTAAAGGAATTGGTGTTGTGATTGTCACTCCTCATGGATCACACATTCCTTTTACTGCAAGGTTAACATTTGATTGCACTAATAACATGGCAGAATATGAGGCTTGCATCATGGGTCTCAAAGAAGCTATTGATCTCAGAATTAAAATTCTCGATGTGTATGGTGATTCAGCATTGGTAATAAATCAGATTAAAGGAGAATGGGATACTCGTCACCCCGACTTGATCCCTTACAAAGATTATGCTAGAAGATTGTTACACTTCTTTAATAAAGTTGAATTTCATCACATTCCTAGAGATGAAAATCAAATGGCGGATTCTCTTGTAACTCTGGCTTCTATGTACCAAGTGAACACTTGGAATGATATACCCCGGATTACGGTTTGACGGATGGATAGGCCCGCTCATGTGTTTACAGTAGAGGAGGTAGCAGATGAAAGACCCTGGTATTATGATATCAAGCATTTTCTTCAAACTCAGGAATACCCTGTTGGTGCGTCAAGGAAAGATAGAAAGACATTGAGATGATTGGCAGGAAGTTTCTTCCTTAGTGAAAATGTGTTATACAAGAGAAATTATAACATGGTCTTGCTCAGATGCGTGGATAGACACGAAGAAGACATGTTGATGCATGAGATTCATGAAGGTTCATTTGGCACTCATGCCAATGGAAATTCGATGGCTAAAAAGATGCTAAGGGAAGGTTACTATTTGCTGACAATGGAATCTGATTGTTACAAATTTGCAAAGAAGTGTCATAAATGCCAGATTTATGCAGACAAGGTCCATATGCCTCTGAAACTTCTTAATATGATCTCTTCCCCATGGCCTTTCTCTATGTGGGCTATTGACATGATTGGGATGATAGAACCCAAAGCTTCGAATGGGCACCGTTTTATTTTGGTAGCAATTGATTACTTCACCAAGTGGGTGGAAGCTGCTTCATATGCCAATGTTACTAAGCAGGTGGTTGTGCGCTTCATTAAGAATAATCTTATATGCCGATATGGTGTGCCGAGAAGAATTATCACTGACAATGGCTCGAATTTGAACAATAAGATGATGACAGAACTGTGTGAAGAATTCAAGATTGTCCATCACAATTCATCTCTATACAGGCCTAAGATGAATGGGGTTGTTGAAGCCTCTAATAAGAATATCAAGAGAATTATTCAGAAAATGGTTGTTACTTATAAGGATTGGCATGAAATGCTCCCTTTTTCTTTGCATAGATATCGAACATTTGTCCGCACTTCAACAGGAGCATCCACGTTTTCCCTAGTGTATGGAATGGAAGTTGTACTCCTAGTCGAGGTAAAGATTCCCTCGTTGCGTGTGATAATGGAAACCAAGTTGACGGAGGCTGAATGGGTTCAGAACAGGTTTGCCTAATTGAATTTAATTGAGGAGAAAAGGATGACAACCTTGTGTCATGGCTAGTTATATCGAAAAAGAACGAAGAAATCGTTTGATAAAAAGGTCAAACCTCGTGAATTCAGAGAAGGTGACCTCGTGCTCAGGAAGATCACGTCTTTCAACACTGATTCTAGGGGCAACTGGACTCCCAATTTTGAAGGCCCATATGTTGTCAAGAAAGCCTTCTCTGGTGGTGCATTAATTATTGAAACTATGGATGGCTAGGAGTTCCCACGTCCCATGAATGCTGATGCAGTTAAGAAATACTTCGCCTAAAGAAATAAAAGAACAACTCGCTAAGCTGAAAACCCGAAAGGGCGGCTTAGGCAAAAAGGAGCGTCTCGGTAGGCCGAAATCCAGAAAAGGCGGTCTAGGCAAAAATTAGAGACATAAACAGAATAAATTTCCCGCTAAGTTGAAAACCCGCAAGGGAAGCTTAGGCAAAAGTTAGGGATTTTCTTGGAAAGTAACTACGTCAGACAAGACTTGACCGTTGAAGCAACAATCTTCTCAGATCCTCACCAATTCTTTGTACTTCTTATTTTATTTAGCTTGCAAAGACTCCATTTATTACTGATAATAATTTTCAAAGCAAAGAGATTAAATAAAAAAATTGATTTTTCAAAAAAAAAAAGATTTTACAATTTACTTTTACTTTGGGATTTGTGATGACACAATGACAACAAAAATGGTGATCCTAGGAATGGACAAACTCCGGTTGTTTTGAGAAGTTTTGTTCCCCTCGGGAAGGTCTACTCGGGTTTTTTTCACCGTATTGGGTCTATGATTCCAGTATCCTCGGTCAAGTTTGGATTCATTTATCCTTTTTTTGAGTTTTCATGATGAGAATCCACATTTTTCTCCAGCGAAGTGGGTCTGAATTCCCCAGTGAATGTTTGGATGTTTCGGTGTCAGTCTGCTTTATTTGATACTGGTCTTGCAATCTCTAGTAGGCATGTTACTTTTGGAAAAAAACACTTGTTTCCCCGATGAAGCCTGAAGAAAGATGTTCTACCCTGGCATCTGTTTGATTTTTCTACCCCGGGATTATGTTTCTCCTCAGTAAAATTAAAAGCAGGCAGTAGGTTTGGTTTCCGTAGCTGGCCTTTACTTTTCTTGGATTGATCATCTTGGATGAAGTATAGCCGAGTGCTGTTAGTTCCTGAGGCGGATTTGCTTGGTTATTCCCCATGTTGTGTATCTGTTTTGTCAGCATGCATACGATAACACTCATACATTCATACATGCATCATGCATAGCTAAAATTGACAAGTCATTGTTCATTGACATTTGTTAATATTTTTGTTGACGTATTACCCTGTTTTGCAGATTTATGTTGCCCTCTTTTCAATAGAGTGTTGGCCTTAAGCAGAAAGCGTATATTCTTTCAATTTACTCACTGAGTTGTCCCCCGTGGAATATTTTTGCGTTAGCCTTCCTGTACAGCTCCTTGTTTGGATGGATTTGGTTTTCTCTCTTGAGTTTATTTCTCAAAGGATGTATTTTGGTTGACTGTTTCATTCCAGTTTATTTCTGGTTTGGATCTGTGGTTCCCTGGCGATGCTATTCACTCTGGAATCTTGAAAAAAAACTCCAAGCTTTGGTTGGTGCATTTATTTTACACAAGAAGAATTTATCCCCTTAGCAAGAATATCATGGCGTCTCCCCAGGAAGTCATACCTCTTACCCAAAAAAGTCATTTCCTTTTACAACCCTTCATGACCGCAAATAGCAAGTTCTCTTTATTTGAGACAACTTATGTATTATCCTTTCCAGGCGGAGTGCATCGGTTAAAGAAGAAGTTGAGACCCGTTCTAGGCAAAATACCAGAATCTTGGGTAAACTTGTTCTCTTTTTGCTATCTTCAGTGAACGTTGATAGTTCATCATCAGTGAACGGCGGTGATATGATATTTATTTTCTCCTTCTACCTTCAGTGAATTTTGGTAGTTCATCGGTAGTGAACGTCGGTGTTTCTTATCTTTTTGCTAACCTCAGTGAACGTTAGTAGTTCATCATCAGTGAACGGAAATGATATGATATTCTACTTCTACCTTCAGTTAAAGTTGGTAGACCATCAGCAAAGAACGTCGATGTTTATTATCTTTTTGCTATCCTTAGTGAACGTTGATAGATCATCGTCAGTGAACGACGGTGATATGATATTCTCCTTCTACCTTCAGTGAAATTTGGTAGACCATCGGCAGTGAACGTCAGTGCTTGTTATCTTTTGCTATCTTCAGTGAACGTTGATAGTTCATCGTCAGTGAACAGCGGTGATATGATATTCTCCTTCTACCTTCAGTGAAAGTTGGTAGACCATCAACAGTGAACATCAGTGCTTGTTATCTTTTTTCTACCCTCAGTGAATGTTGGTAGTTCATCGTCAGTGAATGGCGGTGATATGATATTTATCTTTCTACCTTCAGTGAAAGTTGGTAGACCATCAGCAGTGAACGTCGATGTTTATTATCTTTTTGCTATCCTCAGTGAACGTTGATAGATCATCATCAGTGAACGGTGGTGATATGGTATATTTTCTCTTTCTACCTTCAGTGAAAGTTGGTAGACCATCAGAAGTGAACATCGATGTTTGTTATCTTTTTCTCTCCCTTCAGTAAACGTCGGTAGCTTCGCCTTCAGTAAAAGTTGGTGTGTCCTTTGACCATCCTACCATCCTCTCTGATTCAGTACTTTTGATCCACCAGTGAATTATTTTCCTGGTGGGGTGGCTCCTTTGTTCCTTTGTTATTGTTGCATCCCCAGTGTTATCTTTACGTCTCTTTGGTCCGTTCATATGCATTCATATGCATAAGCATTTGCATGGCATCTTAGGGCCAAAAATAGGTTTTTTTTTATATTTAAGTATCTTCAATCGTGTCGAGAAGAATATTTTTAACCTTCATATCTCTGGATAGAAGAAACTAAAATAAGGTCAGTTGTTGTACCCCAATTTTTGCCCCTAAGATCCCTTCATCATACCATGTTGATTCACTCACAACAAGATCACACTAGGATTCTTGGTTCCCCTCCCTACATTTGATTTTTCCCTTTTGAGGGATTACCAAGCACCTTGACTTATGTTCCTTTTGTGATCATGAATATTGTTTTGATTTCTTCATTTAACTAATAAAATGCAATGTTGGTTTGTCTTGCTTGTTATCCATGTAGGTGAAGGGCAATGTGATTTAGAAAATTACTCCATGGGTTCATGAGCTTATTTCCATGCCCTAGTCAATATAGCTTGAGAAGTCCAAACCTCACCATTGGAGTGGTTTTGTAGGAATGGGAATGGCAAGTTTGTTTTGGTTCATCACATTTCAAGGTTATTAGATTTGACTCAAAAGTACAAGGGGTTGATTGGAGAAGTTGTCATGTTTGGACAAGGTTTTGTTCCCATTGGTCACAAGAGCATATTTCTCTCAAATTTCAAGATATGGAAGTGGTTTTGGTATCTATGAATCCTCATTATCATCCTCAACAACTTCTATTCACAAAGCAAGAATATTGGTACAAGAAGTTAGTTCAAACTTGTCAAAGCTCCTCAAGGCATTTTCTTGATCTAGAAGCTAGGGTTTTGAACTCCAAAGGAGTATATCTTGTTCACCTTTTGGTATTTTTGAGTGATTCCAAAGACATACTTCTCTTCAAAGGGTTATCAACAAATCACTTCAAAAGTTCCAAGGATTTTTCATGTGGAAGAAACTTGGTGAAGAAGAAAGATTACAAGTCATCCAGATGAATCCACAATTTTACATAAGTAACTTCAATTGATCATAACTTGGTAAATTTTCATCACCTTGAGTCCATTATTTTTCCATAATGATCTTTAAGATGTGAAATTTATGCCTTCTTTTATGTGCAAAGTGGGAAAATGGATGGAGGTTTCCTTAAATATGCAAAAGATTATAGGTCATTTCATGATTTTTGGCCAACTTCAACAAGTCATAACTTGCTCAATTTTTGGAGATTTTGATTGGTTCAAATTTCCAAATGTCATTCAAGATATCTACTTTATGCCATCTTTTTTGATCAAGAGAAAATTCCAAGTGGAAGGCCATGTTTGGATGCAAGACATTATAGGTCATTTTTGATGAAAAATTTGAAATATTTCTAAGTATGGAAAGTCAACCCTTTTTCTTCAACTTTGACTCAATGAAACTTTCAGCTCAAGCATCCATTTAACTCCATTCTTTTTCCATTGCAAAGCTTGTAACCTCATCTTTCCAAAGCATCAAGAATCATGCCTTGAGACCCCTTGAGCTGAGAATGCCATAGTTTCAAAAATGGTAACTTGGAATTGAAGTTTCCTTGCAAGTCAGAATTTGAATTTCATATTACAACCTCTAAACTTCAAATTAACACGCGTTTTGGGTCTAAACATGATTATCCAACTTTCCCAAGTGGATTAGTGCATCAAAACGCAAGAATTGGATGAGTTTTGATGAAGTTTGGATCATACTTCACCCGTGCATCAGATTTGCACGAATTCCCTCTAAAACGCATCATTCACTCTTCCTTTTGATCTTATTCTCTTCTCCTATAAATACATGAAATATCCCATTCAATTTCCCAAGCTTGGATATCCAGAATCACCCTGCCAAACTTGCTCCATAACTCAATTTTCTGTAACTTCAAAGTCCATTATCGAGCCTTTTTCAATCCGATTTTTCCATCAATTCACCTTCCTTGATCTTCCTTGAAGCTAACCGCATAATTACATTCAAGAATCGTGCCCTATATTTCTCCATAGAAGTCCAGTTTCAGAGCTCTGCAACTCAACTTCAATAGGTAGATTCCTTCATTAATTCTTCAAAACTCTGATATCATTGTATTGCTCTTAGTGCCTTGGTTTTAGTCGCAACACTTACCTTTTACTGGAAACACGTTTTGACCATGAAATTTCAAATCCCTTTTCAAAACTTTCCTTCCAAATTGCTTGAGCTACAATTTATATAAATTTGGCGCGAGGGTGTGGTTGTCTTCGTCTTGAAGAGACGAAGCGAATGACATAGGTCTGAGCTTCTGATTTTACAGTTTGAAAGACCTGTAATTCGTGATGGCTGGAGGTTGAAGATGACCAACGTGTCATCTTCCAACCAATGAAGGTGCACCATCTGTATTTTTCAAATCTGATTTAATTAATGATTATGTACATTATTCACTAATGACCATGATATGCACAGCGCGCCAGATCCCTTGGATTTGATTACTTACGCGTTTTGACTCTCATCCAATGGTCCACATATTTTACTTTTATTTTCTTTTTCTGATTTTTATAATTTAATTGTTTTAAATTTCAAAAAATCATAGAAAATTCATTTTTAGTCCAAAAAATCTGGAAAAAATTATGAAAAATATTTTTGATTATTCTCTTTCTGATTTTTATTTTTTCACAATTTAATTTTATGTTTTGGTATTTTTTATAAATTTTACACTTATTTGATTTCTTTTAAATGTTTAAAAATATTTTTATACATTTTAAAATTCTGAAAAAATTATGGAATGATCCAATGATATCGTGACAAATATTGATGCCCTTATTTTATTTTTGTTTCTGAATTTACTATTTTTTATCATTTTTTGTTTATTTTACCCATTTATTTTAATTTTAAAAATAGTTTTTGACTTTAAAAAATTACCAAAAAAATTGTAAAATTATTTTAGCCCTTTTTTGATTTTTCTATGGTTTTACTTTTTATTTCTTGATTAATTTGAACATAGTTGATATTTTTCTCTTTAGTTTCTATTTTTTAACATTATTTTTAAACCCTTTTGTGTATATTAAAATATGATATTATTTTGTGATTATTTTCTTACTGATCTTGGGTTAGATTTTGGATCATGAACTTTATTAACATCATTGGATCCATGGTGCTGAGTTTAAATCCACAAAAATGGATGAATGATTTTAATAATAGTTCGATTAAAATTTAATTCAAAAGTGGTTTATTCATTTTCCCCACCCCTCTTCATCTCATCCCCTTTCTTATTGCACTAGATGTTGTTGGAGCATGATCTCTATATCATGTCTCAAAACAAATGGTGCATAGATTGCTATTGATTGGCCTCAAAATAGGTGCGACTTCTATATAAGTCCACTTACGATTGCTTAACATAGCACTAAATTTTGTCCCGATTCGAATAAATGATCATTCGTGGCCCAATCTTATGATTGCAAGCCCAAGTATGTTAATTTAATCTCTTTGATCCAATAACCTTGAGATTCATTGTGTGGAGGCTTTAGTTCTACCAATCCTCTAATGGATCTACAACACCTTTGGTCAACGCGGATCACTTAAACATAATTGATCATTAAATGGTACTTATGAGAATTCCAAATGGATGATATACTTGACAAAAAGCAAATGCAACTTGTTGTGTGGAGGCTTTGGTTCTACCAATCCTCTAATGAGTTCCAAATGCAAGTTTCAAGATGGTAATCCTACTAACCACTAATTATTGACTTGTTTTACCTTATGCTTTTATTCTTTTTTATGCTTTATGTACTATTTACTTTTAGCATTTACATTTCATGCCATTTTCATCTTTACTCATTTGAGCATTTATTTTCTTGCCAATTTTTTTTTACTTTGCTCACTTAAGCTTTTCTTTTCCTTTATTAAGATACTTAATAATCAACATAAACCCTAAAAAATCTTTAATGGTACTTGGACTATTTGGTTACTATCCTTGGCATTATGGAGCATGGGACTTTTCTTGGACTTAGGATTAGAAACCTTGGCCTATCTTGGAGATCTTATCTGATTATTTTTTCTGGAGTTCTTGAGGTTTACCTCAAGACATTGGATTGTTTGTTTGTTTTGTGTGTAGGTTATTGTGATTACATCCTTTGTTTGTAATCTGGAATTCACCCGTATACAGCCGTTACTCTGCCCAATTTTTGTGAAGACTTAATGCACTTGAAGTTTGATTCTCTCAAGAGGTCTAGTATTTTTTGCTTTCTTGGTTCCAATCCAAGGAATGGGAATTCTATCTTGGCTCAGAATGTCAAGTATTGGCTTCTTGTTGGTTAGATGGTTTTTATCCCTAGCTTTTACCTTATGCTTTAGGATAGCCTTTTATTCTCCTCCCATCTTCTTTAATTTCAAAAATCTCCTTCCTCCTTTTGAAAACCCTTCTTGTTTTAAACTTGAACCACTTTTATAATAAACTTGGACTTATGTCCATGTATTTAAAAAAAAACATTTTCATAAATAAACTCCAACCAACTTAATAATACCTTGACATTTTTGTGAGAAGATTCAAAGTCAATCAATCTCATTTCAAACCATTTTTTCCACTTTGGCTTTTTACCTCTTAAAATTTTCTCAAAAGATTAAACTCTTGTCAATCCTTGTAGTGATGCAAACAACTATACTTCTACAATATATAGTTAAGAGAGATATTTTCCACTTGGGTGTTGAGTGAGGCATTGTTGATTTTGAAATCTAAGCCATATCCTCCATTTTGAGATGATGCAAATTCTCCTTTCTCATGATTGTGGGTGGTAGGTATGTTTTCCACACGGACAATGACGATGATGTTTTATCTTATAAAATTAACCAACACACTTGTGTTTTAAACTTTTTAAAGAGGAACTACATGTACCCTGATCCCCTATTGCAAGAAAGGTGGTACGTAGGCACTAAAGGTTCGCAACCGCGGCGGGTGCAAAAACCATAAAAAATATATTTCTTTTCTCACCTCCACCATCCATTTTATATAACAGTTTTTATAGCCAAAATATACAGATTTTTACAAAGAGGCTCCTGCGGAGTACCGTAGATGTTTAGGGTTCTAATACCTTCCCTTTGAATAACCAACCCCCTTACCTTGAATCTTTCCCCCCTCTTTTTGGGTTATTCGCTCTTTTCCCATTCCTTTGGAAACAATAAAGCGCGGTGGAGATTTTTATTTTGATCTGTAAAAGTCTAGTCAATCCAATGGCTTAGTTGTGAACATTTATACCGCTACACTCATTCCAATCCTTATAGGTTACCACCATTTTTTGCACAATCTTCTTGATATTTTTGTTGGCTGCTTCTATTGCGCCATTCATTTTCGTTCTATATGGAGAATAATTGTTATGCTTGATCTTAAACTGAGTGCAAAGCTCAGTAATCATAGCATTGTTGATGTTAGTCCCATTGTCGGTGATAATCCTTTTGGGGATTCCACAACGGAAGATGAGGTTGTGTTTGATGAATTTGGCTACCACATTCTTGGTGACAGAGGCAAAAGAAGCGGCTTCGTCCCACTTGGTGAAATAATCAATAGCGACCAAAATGAAGCGATGTCCATTGGAAGCGGTTGGCTTGATTTCTCCAATCATATCAATGCCCCACATTGCAAATGGCCACGGGGCTGTCATGACATTTAGAGGGATAGGAAGCACATGAACTTTGTCAGCATAAATTTGGCATTTGTGACAAGTCCTCGAGTGTTGATGGCAATCAGTATCCATCGTTGACCAATAGTAGCCAGCTCTTAAGATTTTCTTGGCCATCGTATGTTCACTTGAGTGAGTACCAAAGAGTCCATCGTGCATGTCTTCCATGATTTCCTCTGCCTCCTTCTTGTTCACACGTCGGAGTAGAGTGGAGTCATGGTTGCGCTTGTACAATATTTTGTTGCTTAGGAAGAATTTGGCTGCAAATCTTTGTAAGAATTTTCTGTCATTGATGGATGCTCCCTCTGGATACTCTTGTGCCTCAAGATATATTATCACCTCATAGTACCATGGCTTTTCCACTTCAGTGTCAAGCTCACAGTAATGTGCAGGTTCGTCGAATCTTTCGATCATAATCGTAGGGGCCTCGTTATCCCATATGACCTTGAACATTGAAGACATGGTTTCCAAAGCGCCATCCAACTGATTTTCTTCCCTAGGGAAGTGCTCAAAAGTGATCTCTTTGAAGCAGGGAATCAGGGATAGTACAAGTTCCTTGTAAGGGATGAGATTAAGGTGTTTAGTGTCCCAATCTCCTTTTACTTAGCTGATAACTAGAGAAGAATCCCCAAACACATTCAAGTGCTTAATCCTCAAGTGAATAGCAGCTTTCAGACCCAAGATGCATGCTTCATACTCGGCCATATTGTTCGTGCAATCGAAGCATAATCTGTCAGTGAATGGAGTGTGGCAACCTTCAGGAGAGATGATTACAACACCAATTCTGTTACCTAAGGTGTTGGAAGCCCCATCGAAAACCATAGTCCACCAGGATCCTTGTTCAGGTTAGTCACTCGGTCCAGGTTTCGTGCAATCGGTTACCAGCATGATATTCTCATCAGGGAAGTCGAATTTCATTGACTGATAACCATCCACAACTTGATGGGCCAAATGATCTGCTAGTACGCTTCCTTTGATGGCCTTTTGTGTAGTATATTGAATGTCGTACTTAGTCAAGATCATTTGCCACCTGGCTATCCGTCCGAAAATGGCAGGTTTCTCGAAGATGTACTTGATTGGGTCTATCTTAGAAATCAACAGAGTGGTATGAGTCAACATATATTGTCTTAGCCGGCGAGCAGCCCATGCCAAAGCGCAATAAGTTTTCTCGAGCAGTGAATATATGGTTTCACAGTCGGTAAACTTTTTGCTCAGGTAATAAATACCATGCTCTTTTCAGCCAGACTCGTCATGTTGGCCCAAAACACACCCCATATAATTCTCTAATACTGTCAAGTACATGATCAAAGGTATTCCTTCAACTGGAGGCATGAGAATAAGAAGCTCTTGTAGATATTCTTTGATTTTGTCGAAGGCGGCTTGACACTCATCATTCCATCTGACTACCTGATCTTTCTTCAAGAGTTTGAAGATTGGCTCATAAGTAGCAGTTAAGTGTGATATGAAGCGGGCAATGTAATTGAGATGACCCAAGAATCCTTTGAATTCTTTTTCATAATGAGAGACTGGAATTTATTGTATGGCCTTTACCATGGAAGGATCAACTTCAATGCCTTTATTGCTGACAACAAAACCTAGAAGCTTTCCAGATTGTACTCTAAACGTGCACTTGTTAGGGTTCAATCTCAACTTATACTTCTTCAGCCTCTCGAATAATTTGTACAGGTGATCGAGATGTTCTTATTAGGTTTTTGATTTGGAAATCATATCATCCATATATACCTCTATCTCATGATGAATAATGTCATGAAATAAAGCTACCAAAGCCCTTTGATATGTTGCCCCTGCATTCTTCAATCCGAACGGCATGACCTTGTAGCAGAAAGTGCCCCACTGCGTGACGAAAGTTGTCTTCTCCATGTCTTCGGGAGCCATCCTTATTTGATTATAGCCTGAGAAGCCATCCATGAATGCAAATATTTTATGTTGAGAAGTGTTATCGACCAAGACGTCAATGTGTGGAAGAGGGAAGTCATCCTTGGGACTTTCCCTATTCAGATCCCTATAGTCTATGCACATGCAAACCTTTCCGTCTTTTTTTGGAACTGGCACCACATTGGAAACCTATTGGGGATAGGATGTCACAGCTAGGAACCCTGCATCAAATTGTTTCATTACTTCATCTTTGATCTTCTCAGACATATCAGGCCTCATGCGACGAACCTTTTGTTTGACGGGAGGACAGTCTTCTTTTGTCGGCAAACAGTGAACTACGATGTTGGTATCCAACCCAGGCATATCTTCATAAGACCAAGAAAATACTTCCACATAATCATGCAACATCTGAACCAATCTTCTCTTGACACTGTCTTCTAAGTTAGCGCCAATCTTGATTTCATTCTTATCTGCCTCAGTACCCAGATTGATGACTTCAACTGACTCTTCGTGCGATTGAATAGCTTTTTCCTTTTGTAACAGAAGTCTGGCTAATTCTCCCGGTATGTCACAATCTTTCTCACCTTCTTCTTCGGCTTGGTTAATTGGGCATTCAAAGTCATAGTCGGCAGTAGTAGAGTTATTGGCAATAGAATCCCGAGTGGATGAGGACCTGCAAGAGTGTGTGTGTGCGCATGTAAGATGCATGGCTATTTTTTTAAAATGTATTTGAAAGAAAAATAAAGATAATAAACACAAGTATTTAAATGTAAAAGAGTCCAATGTACTGAATGATCATATGATTTAATCAACATAAATAAAACCCTTGACAAATGGACCAAGGTGCTCCGGTCCAGGCACATGGCTTAAAAGTCATTGTTTGAATATTACAGACAACATGTTCTTGAATTGAAAGAAACACAAAAATAAGTAGATTACTTATCAATGAAGAAGATGGGCACGAAGTCCTTTGCATTCCAATTCTTCAGCTATGTTGTAGTTGGATACACCCAATCTTCAAATGCAGCTTCTTCGTCAGAATCATCCACGACATTGACTTCATAGTTTCCAATGCAGAGAGGTGGCTTTCCAGCACGAGCACGCCTTACTTCCTTATGAACTTTGACATTGAAGCCCAAATCAAACTTGTCTGCTTTAAATGGGATATCGAGGAGTTACCCCCAAGTATAATGGTTTCCTTCTTCAATTGCTGCACGGGCATCCTTGACCGAAACCATCTTCGGCATGGCCTTAACAGATTTAGGCTCATCAGAAGAACATTTGGTAGCAGCAATCATCGGTGGTATGACTTCAAAGGCTTGACATGGGGTTTCAATGAATTCCCCATCCATCTCTACGTATTTTAATGAGTTAAGGTGACTTACCATAAACTCTTCTTCTCCACAAACGGTGACTATTCTTCCCTTGACTGGATATTTGAGTTTCTGATGGAGAGTTGAGGTTACTGCCCCAGCTTTATGGATCCACAGGAGGCCTAATAGACAAGAATAGGCAGGACGAATATCCATAATATAGAAGGTGGAGTTTAAGATTTGAGAGCCCACTTTGTTGGAAGATCCACTTCCCCATGAACAGTCCTCTTTGATCTGTCAAATGCCCTTACAATGATATCGCTTGGCTTCAAGACTAAACCCTCACAGTCTAGACGGTCTAACGCCCCTTTGGGTACTACATTCATGGAAGAACCAGTGTCGACTAGCACATGTGCTAAGGTAGTCCCTTTGCAATCGACAAAAACATGTAAAGCTTTATTGTGGTTCTTCCCTAACGATGTTAAGTCAGCATCTGAAAATCCCAATCCATTATCAGTCTTCAGGCTAGCCACTCAATTCTCAAATTGGTCCGTTGTTGTCTCATGGGGGACATGAGCCTTTTTCAGGAACTTGATTAATGTCCGAGCATGGGCATCGGAACAAAGCAGCAATGACAACATTGAAATATCAGAAGGGGTTTTCCCCAACTGTTCCATAATCTTGAAGTCACTTCTTTTTATTATCTTTAAGATCTCGTCCATCTCACGAGCGGACGGTTCTTCATCAGCTACATCCTTGGAGGGTACTTCAATCACATCAGGCTCAATAACCTTCTCCTTCCCTCTTGTATCGGTACTTGGCTTGGCAGCAGTAATACAGATGAGCGTCCTTGTAACAACTGGTGGTGAGATATTGGGTGAAAATATTCTTCCAGTCCTAGTTAATTTGCTTGAGCCAGCTATGTTACCTACATTGTCATCTTTTTCTTCTTTGATCCAGGCATATTGTTTAATCCCATGATAGAATACCTCAGCACCATAATTCCATGGTACCGCTTTGTTGAAGAGTAGGGAATCGGTTCAGGATTGGTAATTATTAAGGGAGCAACAGTGGGTTCATTTGAAATCCTAATAGGACCTTTGGAAGTGGTCCTAAGAGGCTTGTTTGAGATGGTAATAATGGAGAGGTCTTCACATTTGTTAATCAAACTCTTGGCAAGTGGAGTCTTCTCAAATAGAATTTCATGGCTATCCATCAGGCGTTATATGCCTTTCTTCATCCTTTCACATCCATTGAGTTATCTTGTACAACACATACAGTCTTTTACACAGCCAGGGAAGATCCCAACTTTCAACAGATTGTTCTTGATTATGTTCAGCGGAGTAGTCAATTCTTCAACAGAGGCAACAAAAATTGTATCTTTAACAACATTAACACTCTTGTCATGTTTCAGCATCAGAGCGGTAATTACATTCAGTGTTGGAGGAGGATCAAACTCAATAGTCTTGTTGTCAATCAAATCTTGGATTTTGTTCTTCAAGGCCCAGAACTGGTCAGTTTCGTGCCTGGGGGCTGCTCGATTGGTAAGCATACTTAGCGTTTGGATTATATTTCGGTGACGAGGTATCATGGTTGGCGGGAGGATCGCGCAATGTCACTAAATTAGCCTTGAACAAATGTTGTAAGGCTTGAGACAATGACATGCCTAACCTCATAAATTGTCTTCTTGGAGTTTCAAAACATTGATGATTAGCAGATGGTTTTTGAGTAGGAGTTGGATTGGAGATTCGAACGGAATTTACAAATGGATGATCATTCTTCTTGGTATGAGCCCTTGCCCCATACACATCATTGACTTCCTTTTTTGCAGAAAAATGTTTCTTGATAGGATTGTAAGTGGAAGTAGACGCCACAGAGATCTTCCCACTTTTTATGCCACTTTCAACTCTTTCACCGGTTAAGATCAATTCGGTGAAACCAGAAGAAGAACAGCCAACCAATAGATTAAAGAAGGGACCAGATAAAGTGTCCATGAACATGTCAATGTGCTCCCTATCAGTCAAGGGTGGTTGGACCCTACTAGCAAGGTCTCTCCACTTTTGCGCATATTCCTTAAATCCTTCATTCTTTCCCATGGTCATATCTTGTAATTGAACCCTCGTTGGCGCCAAGTCAGTGTTATACTGATACTGATGGTAGAATGCAGTAGCTAAATCCTCCCAAGTATGGATATGGGATCCATCCAACTGATAAAACCATTCAAGTTGAGTTCCAGCCAAGCTCTCTTGGAAAAAGTGAACCCAAAGCTTCTTATCAGCAGTGTGCGGCTGTATCTTGTGCACATAAGATTTCAAATGGAGTTTTGGAAAAGAAACCCCATTGTACTTTGCAAAGACTGGTATTTTGAATTTATGGGGAATGATTACCCCAGAGATCAAACCCAAATTGTCAAAATCTAAACCAGGGACGGCTTGGATTTCAACAGCTTTCAATATGTCTTCTAACTGCTTATATTTGATACCAGCTGGTGGATATTGCTCTTTAAAATAATCATCATCAGATACTTGATCATTGACACAGTCAGCCTGAGTACTCTTGACCTCACCAATTTGGTTCTTGTCCTCTTCAGATGAGTCTCCTCATATTGGGATTTGACCGACTGTCTCCTTGAACCTTCTACCCATGATGAGTAGAGCTTTCTTCTTGGGCTTCTTCTTTACTGCCAGCAAACCCATCATATCTTGCTGCCCCTTGGCTAGGTCTAGTAGAGTTTCCTGGAACTGAGAATTTTGTTCCTAGAGATCCTTTACAGTTTCCTCTAGATCTATCTTGCTGAAATAAACATCAGAAAGATAAGGAAACTTGTTATGTGAAAACCTGGCATGTTATGATGCATGGAATATGTATATGCAAATGATTTCAAGGATTAATGAGATTTAAATTTGTATGGACAAAAGAAATGAATAAACGTCAATTTTCAGTAAACAAAACAAGAAAGATTACATCATGCCTCTTGGGCTTAAAAAATAACTTTCTAAGATAAAAAGACTAAATGCATCATTTTCGGTGCAAGGTAGGCATTCACACTTTGCTCTTCTTGTAGCTGCTTCGTAAGCTCCAAGACCTTCTTCACACTAGCATAGAATTGAGCCTCGAAAGTATCTAGTTCTTCCTTAAGCTGAATCCATCCTTTTTGCAAGTCTTTGAGAGAGGTAGGCATGTCGGGATGGAGGATAGTGTAAGGAACATCTCATTCAACCACAAGCTCCATGATGACTAGTAGGATGGAAGGATAAGGCATCACAAGTTTATGAGCACAAGCTCGCACCCATTTAAGGTAAGGCTTGAGGGGAATGGAATTCTTGTGTCCTAGTGTCTTACTATCCACCTTGTTCAACATCTTCTAAGCTCGGATAAACCTCTGGCGGTAACCTTGATCGTCATTCTCGTAGTCAAATACCACTCCTTGGAAAAGCATCTCATGTGGACCATCCCTTCGGGCGTAACCAAACTGTCGTAAGGCCAAGAAGGGGTTGTAAGTGATACCTCCTCTAATGCCAAGTAGGGGGGCATTAGGTAATTCTCCATAACAGTTGACGATAGTAACATTCTCCAAAGATCGGGAACACCAATGAATATCTGAAAGTCTGAGCGTCATCAACCTATTGGACCACCTTGAACCTTGCTCATTCTTTAATACAAATTGGGGAAGATGCGAAATAAACCATCTTGCCAAGAGAGGAGTACAACACATGAGGATACCTCTTTTCCTTATAGTGCGAGAGTGAAAAGAATGTAGGATGTCTCCTAACAAAGTAGGCACCGAGTTACGAGACATGAAGATTTTGATGGCGTTTACATCTATGAGTTGGTCAGGATTTGGAAAAAAAACCACCCCATAGATGAGAAGGGCCACAATTTCCTCAAAAGCTTGTAATTCCAAGGATTTCCAACAATATTGAGCTTTCTCAAACAAGAACTTGGCTAAGAAACCTTTGACACCACTCCTTGTTTCCCAATTAGTTGTGACATAAGATTGTTACAAGTGTAGGGCTTGAGCAATCTCTTATGGTTTTGGATCTCTTTCTGTACCGTTGAAGGGTAGTTGATTGAGAATGGGAATCCTCAATAGTTGGGATAATTCTTCCAAAGTTGGCACAAGTTGATAATCGGTAAATGTGAAGCAATGGTGTAGAGGATCAAAGAATTGAAAGAGCACCTTCATCATATCTTCATCAGTGTTGGAGGTAACCACGTTTAGGAGGCGACCATGTCTTTTGGTAAATGGATAATTCTCAGGAACCCTTGATGTTAACTCTTTAAGTTGAGGAGGGATCCTTACGAGATTGACTTGAATGGTTTTCCTGCGAATATAATCCATGTCCTACAAAACGGGACAAAGATAAATCCCAAGAATCCTTGAAATGGTTAGTGAGTATGAGTATGATGTTATGATGTTTATGATTTTATGTACAAGTAAATATATACAAACAAAACAAACAAGTCCTTAGGTTTAGGCTTGCATGGATTCTTATAGGTAAGTACCCTCTTGAAGTTTAGTTGGCTCAACCTGTCCTAGAAATAGTAACTGGGTTCTAAAGGAGCTCAATATCACTGGTTTGTCTTTTAGGGCATTGTTTGAGAGCAAGCCTCTTTAATGGAGACCGAAATATCCCAAAAAACCAAACCTCAATGAGTGTAGTAACGAGTATCTACCAACTTCGGACTGCACCAAAGTCGGTCATCTCACTACGTCCTAATGGCAAAGTTGGTCAAGTAAAGGTTCTAAAGTCAATTAGTGCTTCATGACATCACTCAGCGGCCCTGTATTCTCCTTGACTACTCAAGGTATACCGGTACCCACAAATATGTCACACTAACATAGCTATTGCTTAGGCCATGTCGGTATACCTGGTACAGTTTCCACAATGTATTGCTACTTACCTATAAGGTATCCCAAATCCGGGTAGAGGATTTAAGCCCAAACAAAGAACAAAAATGTAAAGCAAACAAATCAAACATTGAAAACAAGTAAATGTGATCTAGACCTAAGGTAACCCCACTTTTAAGTATTCCCTAGCAGAGTCGTCATTTCTTTGATACGGTGGGAGAACTAACTTGGGTGTTTTGCGTTTGATCGCAAATGTTGTGGTTAGCAAGAGTGGCCATCGACTTTTCTTTTATCCAAAAGGAAAGGCTGAAAAGAACAGGAAAGACCTTTGAGATTATTTCTTGAGTTCGAGGGGTAGATTATGAAAAGGGAAGGTGTTAGCACCCTTTTCATCCATAGTTACCTATGGGATCTTAGGTGCTTGCTAGATCACTTGTTTTTGTTTGAAAATATACTTTGTGTGTTTTTTGAAAGTATTTTGAAAAGGCGCCATCGTTTAGGCAAACTTTGTAATAGTTCTCGTTCGTAAGAACGTATATAAAGTGTTGATCTTTTGAAAATGTTTCAAGTTTGAAATATGTTTTGAAAGTGTTGGTGTTTGTTTTGAAAATAGCAAAGATGTTTTGATTTGAAAATGAGCAAGCAACTAGGAATATTCTACCTACTCAAAAGTTTTTCTTGTTTATTTCCTCTTTCCTTTGACATTGTTATTTTACCATGGATTAGTAAGTAACCTTATTTTTGGATGTAAAAGGGACGGGTAAGGGTCATCGTATAGTCATGAATAGAAATGTTGTAAGATATCTTAGCATTTTCTTTGAGGGAATAAATCATTTGTAAAGCAACGTTCGCATCGAGGGACTATGATCTTGTATTTTTGTTTGTTTTTGCTAAGACGTCTTACATGCGTATTATGACCATTTATTTCTCAAGGCAACAAGTGGAGTTAAACCTAGAGGTGCAAAGTGTGCAAGTGTATCTTTTTCATGCTTGATTTGTCTTGTATTAGGGTTTTCTAAGCATTGATTTTATCTTTCCATACAAACCCTAATTACTAGCATTTATATAAATCGATAAATTGAGGAAAGTAAATATTCTACGCTATTACATTATTTGGGGGATGGGATATACATTTTTACAAATGGGGATTACAAGAATTTAAATATAATTAACTATTACAACCATATTGAACAATGTACAATAATTGAAATAATAATGTACAAGCATGAATAAATGGAAAAGAGTATGAATTTGTTTGGATTTTTGTTAAGAAAGGTTTTGTTTGTTTTAACCTAAATAAACTAGAAGAAAATATTAAACCTAAAGAAGTAAGAAAATTTAATTAAGTTAATTAGAAAAGAAAAGTTTTTTAGGTTTTTATGAAAAAGGTTTTGAATATTAAACTAATATTAATTAAATAAAAGGAACTAGGGCTTCTAATTAATCTTAATTAAAATAACTAGTTAAACCTAAGTCTATTATTACTTAAATAATTAAAAGAGAAATTAATTTGTTAAAGAAAATGTTTTTTTTTGTCTTTTTAGTCTTGAGAGAAATAAAATACAAACATATTATTACCTAAATAATAAATAAAATATTTTTGAGATTTTTTATTAATAAAAATAAATATTATGATAATATTAATAATAATAAAAATAAAAAGATAAATAAAATAAAAATATAAAAGGGTAAGTCACGGGGTGAAAAAAAATTAATTTATGGTGTTTTCAAGTAAAAAAAACAGTTTTTGACTAAGCCTGGCCCATTAGCATTTTTTTGAAATCAAAAATAAAAAAAAGGATTTGGGCTGCGTGTATATCAGCAAACAGGGGGGTGATGTTCAGCAAAAATGCTAAGCCCATGGGGTTGAGGCCCAAGTGCTGCCTGATTCCACAAAATAAGAAATGAAAAAATTTGTGAAAAATGCAAAAAAGGTCTCGCTGGGGCTCGAACCCAGGACCTTCTAATATGCGCGCTTCTTGTACCACTGGGGTGGCCTGTTTCATCCGTTTATATAATAAAAGAATAAAGATATATTAGAAACTTCTTTCTGAAGACAACTTCATCTTCAACCTCGCACCTAGCCAGACCACCTGCAACTTTCTCATTTCTCAACAAAAATGGAAGATGACAACATGAAAGTTGTTGCATTTTTTCTCACGAATCTAACCATGTAAGTAACTAAAGCTATAAGTCAAAGATGAATGCGAATTTCTCTGGCCCTAATTTGAACCCTAAAAATTTCAGAAACTTCAACTTTAAAATTCTCTAAGCTCAAACCTTATAAATGCAAACTATGGATATGTACAGCTTCATAGCAATGAGGTCTACATTTTACCTTCACAAAGTAAACATTAATGATGCTTGTATGAAAAGTTCCAAGTTGTGAAAACTTACCTCAAAACTAGAAACCGTGTATGGAGTTTGAGCTACTTTTAATGAGTTCTAGTGATTGGGTTAGCTTCCTCAAGTTCCCAGGAAGCTAATGTGATGATTGACTTGAGCTGAAAGTGGCTGAGGAGTTCTAGAGAAGTCAAGTTGCAGACCCCTATTTTTGAAAATGGAACTTGATGATGGAGGTGTAACAGTTGGGCAAAAGGACTTTGGATGCTTTGTATTTGATGCTTAGAAGCTTTAGGAACCAAAAGGCTTGGAAACGCACGAGGGAAATGTAAGTTTCAAGTTTTTGGTCAGATTATGCAACAATGGAGTTTTTGTGTGTGATCCTAAGTTCTAGGGAGTTTGAGGGCTTATGTATGTGTGTGTTAGCTTGCAAACAACTTGTGCATATGTATGGAAAAGATTGTAGCACTTGAGAGAGTCAGAAGCACAAGATATAAACTTATGGCTATGTTACTTGATTTTGAAGAAAAGTGGAAATATGGTTTCAAGGCAAAGTACAAGCATGGCCTAAGTTGTTTTGAGGATTTAGACAAGTTTATTATGGCTTTTAGTTTGTATGTGATCAGAAGAAAACAAGTGCAAAGCTCAAGAATTGACTTTGGGCAAAAAAGCCACTTTTCCAAAATGGCAATGTTGCCTTTCTTCCTAAAATGGTATTAAGCATGGGCAATGTATTGAATGCTTGGATTAAAGCTTCTAACAGCTGTGCAAACATTTAATTATGGAGTGCCAAACAAGTTTGAGGCTTGCAAAGCAAAGATTATGCAGCCTAGGCTTGGATTTGAATTCTTGTTCATCATGGAAATGGCTTGTAAATCAAGAATGAAACCCTAACTTCATCTCTTTGATTATGTTTGCTCAAACATGATCTTAATGAGTTCTTGGAAATTTTGGAAAGCTTGTAACATCCTATACAACTTTTATGTTGGTCACTTTTGAAAATTCCCCTTGGAATTATGTGAAAATTTTCCAGGAAGTTAGGTTAAAATCCTGCCTAAACTAGGGCAAAATTTCACTAAGTTTCCAAGTTTCATGAACATGTATTCACAAAATCATAATTTGAAATCCATACATTTATAGGAGGAGTTGTGTTCAGAATTGTTTTAGATATCATTGAGATCTACAACTTTCATGTTGAAAGTTTCCTTTAAATCATCTTGCATCATGGTGAGAAATTGGCTCAAAGTTGTGAAAAAAATATGAAGTTTTTAACACTTAAAAAAATTTCTAAGTTTGGAAATTTTGACTTTTCAAAATGAAATCTTGAATTTTTAATTTCTTGAATAACAAGTTTCATATTTTGACACGTTTTGATGAATTGTGATCTTTGACACTTGATTTTGACCAAAAAGTCAAAGTTTGACTTTTCAATATGCAGTTGACTTTTGATCAATTGACTGAAAATCAACTATCAATTAATTGATCTTGAGGGAAGTTTTGAGTCATGCCATTAGGTCAAAATGATGCATTTGAAACCTTGAGATCATGTCTCAAACCAATTAACCATTTGCTAGGTCAAAAATCAGAAATTGCCCTTTCTTAGTCAAAACCCTAATTTTGACCATTTTGCCCTTTTGATGATCTGATCAAATGTCTTGAGGAATTGTGGTCCAAAATTGATCAAATGACATATATAGGTTCATGGTGTTGATATGGATCAATGATTATGAAGTTTGACTGTAAATTGGCCACAATTGACTTTTTCCCCAATACAGTTGATTTTAGGTCAATTGGTCAATTGACTGGGCAAAAATGTGATCCAAAGCTTGAAACTTGACATGAGAAATCTTGAGGGTCCAAAATTATCCATGAAAGTCATATGAGGCATTAAAAGTTCAATTATCCTTGTGCGATCTTAAATCCTAATTTTCAGTCATTAGTGGTTAAGGAGGTATCCTGAGCTGATCAACCCTAGTGCAGTCTTGAACCAAAGGAGATCTTGTGAGAAATTACTTGATAAATGAGAGGGAAAATTTTGGGGTACAACATCTACCATAGCATGTTAATAAGTTGCCTAGCGTTCTTTAACCTAAAAGGCATGACCTTGTAACAAAAAGTTCCCCACTGTGTGACAAAGATGGTCTTTTCCATGTCTTTAGGCACCATCTTGATCTGATTGTAACCCGAGAAACCATCCATGAAGGAGAATATCTTATGCTGAGCAGTGTTGTCAACCAAAACATTAATATGCGGCAGTGGGATGTCATCTTTGGGGCTTGCCCTGTTTAGATCCTTGTAATCTACACACATATGTACCTTGTCGTCTTTCTTTGGTACTGGAACAACAATAGCCACCCATTGAGGGTACGAAGTTACTGCTAAAAACCATGCGCTGAACTGTTTCATAACCTCAGTCTTAAACTTTTCTGACATTTCAGGATGCATGTAACAAACCTTCTGTTTTATCGGAGCACAACCCTCTTTCATTGGCAGACGGTGAACCACAATATCGGTGTCAAGCCCTGGCATGTCTTCGTATGACCAAGCGAATATTTCAACATATTCATGTAGGATCTAGATTAACCTGCTCTTGAAACTGTTGTCTAAGTCAACACCTATCTTGACCTCTTTCTTATCTGTCTCAGTATCCAGGTTCACCACCTCAACTGGCTCTTCATGTGGTTGGATAATATTCTCTTCCTGTATCAAAAGTCTGGCAAGTTCTCCAGGCATTTCACAATCTTCCTCACCTTCATTTCGTCTTGGTAGATCGGATTTTCGAAGTCATATGAGGCAATAGCAGAATTGTTAGCGACGAGATTCAGAGTGGATGAGAATCTGCAATGTAGTGTGTGGGTGTGTGTGAGAACACATATCTATTTTGAAAAATGCAATAAGATGAAAAAAGAAAGACAGGTGTGATACGGTGGCAGAACCGACTGTTTAATACTGGTTTGCATTTTGTGTTTTTTTTTGCAAAATGTCGCGGTAAGCAAGAGTCGCCACCGACTTTTATTTTATCCAACCGGAAAGGAAAAAAGTACAGAAAAAAATCCCTTTTCGAGATATTCTGAGTACGGGGGGTAGATTTTAGAAAGGGAAGGTGTTAGCACCCTTTCTATCCATGGTTTTCCATGGGCTCTTAGGTACTTGCTCATTTTTAAATTGCTTGTGTGTGTGCTTTGTTTTTGAAAAGTTTGACTTCGTGATAACCCTTGTATCAGTCCTCAAAGGTGTGACGAAGTTGTTTTGAAAGTTTGTTTTGAAAAGTGTAAGTGTGAAAAGTTTGGATTTGAGCAAGTACCTACTAGCATCTACCTACTCGAAAAAAGATTTTTTCTATTCTTGTTTCCTTTAGATAGAACTATCCTACTATTGAGAAATAGGTAGCACCATCGTCGGAATTTGTAAGGGTCAATTCGAAAGGGACGTACGATCATTAAAGCAATGTTAGGACACCTTAGTAATAACCCTATAGTCTTAAGATCATATTCGAGGCAACATTTCCGAGGTAACATTTCCGAGGCAACATTCGAATGGGATGTTTGATCCTTTTTTAGACAGGAGGGAAACCACTAAGACACCCTATGCTTAATGATCGTTTACCGAAGCCAGCCGAAGTGAGAGTATACCCTAAGAGTGAATATATGCGAGTGATTGGTTTCATTTATTTATCTTTTCACATTAGGGTTTTCTAACTGTATTAATTTGTCATGCATTCTTGCCATTCAATCCTATTAGCATACATCTAGACAGTTAAATATTTGCAGGAATTTAAAATGCGAGAAAATAAATCTATGCTATTACAAGGCTTCGGGGAGGGGGATTAATTACATAGCCAAAAAACCTGGGAATTTTAACGGTAAATAAAAAACCCTAAATTAACTATTACAAACCATGAGCAGTTACAAAATATTAGCCAAATGAATAACAAGCGCGCGACGAATTAAATGCGAAACGAATAGGGTTTTGACCCTTGACTAAACCTATTTGCGATTGATTAAAAAAAATATGTTTTTGTCATGTTTTGTTATTTAAGAAAATAATGAAACAATTAAATTAAAAAGAAAATCCTAAGTTCTAACTAATTTTAAATTAAGAAAAGTAAATTAATCCTCTCTAAAACCTATTTTTGTATTTTATTTATTTGAGAAAAATAAAAGAATTAAATCAAGAACATAACCTAATTTCTATTTGATTTTATTTGTGAGAATAAATTAAAATTTCCCTAAGTTAAACTAAATTAAATTACATTAACAAAATTAAGTTTGATAAAAAATCTAATTCTAGTTTTTTGTGAATTCTTGATTTTATGATTTTATGAAAAATAGTTAATTTTGTGAATTAAAATAATTAAAGAAAAATATTAAAAGAAATAAAAATAAGAAAGAAAGAAAAGAAGTGGGCCTGATAGCATTAGCAATCCTGGGGGTATGTTGTTGAAATTCTGGGCCCAACAAATCTCCGCCTATTTGACCACGCTGGTTCCCATGCAACGTTGACTTTGAGGTGTATGGTGGGCCTTCAATGATGGCACGTTGGATCTTGGCTGGAGAGGCGTTTGATGGCCAGATCATTGAGTTGCATGGTGGACATATGGGACAGCAGCGCACTTGATCATATGGAGAAAAATTACATGAAACAAATATTGGGACCTGGGGATCAAACTCAGGTCCTTATGCTCGCTCCCAATACCACGCTGCCAGCTGAGATATGATGTTTAGTTGTACTTATAACAATGACAAAGCATAATATAATAAAATCAAACATTATTTTCAAAAATGCGCAAAAATTCAAATGGACGAGTTACACGCTGCCATGCAAGCTTCTTCTTCCTCACTCCGTCGTTTTAGATTAAACACTTTTACCTACGGACATGACTCCATAGCTAAAGCCCTGCAACCTTCAAAAATCAAGAAAACACATGATAAATTTAAGGTGAGTACATGGATCAATTCGCCTTGGTCCCATGAGTACCATAGTACCCTTTTCTGGTCTATTTCACATGTACAGAGAAGCCCTAAAACAGCTCCTCAAACCCTAGTAATGGCAATCCTGGCTATAGGCATCAAAACACAAAATCAAATAAACAAAAACCTTACAAATGACAATATAAACACAATGCAATGTTTAGGAATGATTAATCGTGTGTAAGTTAAGAAATCAAATTCAAGCTTGGAGGTGCAAACCGTGGGTCTATAGCTTACGATTTCGGACGTGAAAATGCTTGCAATTGATTGAGATCCCTTTTGGAGATGTCCAGGAGTCTATTAGTAACCTTAGAATGGCTCGAATCACTCTCTAAGTCCAAGAACGATCACCCACTTTCTTGTAAAGTTTTGAGTTTTCTTTTGATGTTTTCACGACTGCCAACCTCTTTCTTTTGATCTGTAAAGTTTTCTTATATAACCTAGAGTGAATTAGGTTAATAAACTTGGATCCAATCTTGAGAATTCATGAGTGAAAGATTTGATTTTTAAGCCATATGATCTCTTTCTATTTTCATGCCAATCATGCTCTTTTTGTATCAATTGCCATTGATTCAAATTGATCTTGCAAGCTCAGCATATCTTGGTTGCTAACCTACAAATCAAATCATATCTTTGATAATTTTCATCATTTATTTGATTTAATTCACTTTTTAATTAATGAAAAATCAAAATAAATTGAAAAATTAAGCAAATAATTTGTGGATAAGTATTTGAGTCGTGGACCACATTATAATTGAGGTGCAAGCATAAAAAGTTGGTCCCATTTAGCAAAAAATGCAAATTTGAGCACATTTGACTTTTGGCAATTTTGCAAAAATGGTCAACTTGGCCAATGCATAAATCTCTCAATTTTGACCCTAGAGAGGTGTTCTTGGACTTTTTAGAAATCTAAGGATTTTCTCTAAGCAACCCTTTTGGTCTCATCTCAATTGAGTCTTCCATGTTCATGTATTAAGCTTTGACCCAAAAGGTGTTTTTGTTGACTTTTCAAAAGGACCTATAATGTCAAAAGTCATATCTTTTTGTGAGTGCATATTCTGAACTTGGGAGCTGAATATGAATTGTAGGGAATTTCATCCTTTTAAAAATGAGCTTTGGATAGGTCATTTATGATAAAGTATGAGAAAGTTATGCTTGGTCAAAGTTGAGTTGACTTTTCCTACAAAACCCTAATTTAGCAACTTTTGGATTTTGATGAATTGTGAGCAATACTTGAGGAGTCATGATCAACCCTTGATCAAATGATGGATAATACTTCAAAATGAGGATGTTGACCAAAAATCTTGAAGTTTAACTGTATGTGGGCCACAATTGACTTTTGACCTAACACAGTTGACTTTCAGTCATTTGAGCAATTGACTGAGCAAACTTCTTCCGCAAGGCTTGAAACTTGACATGGATGATCTTGAGGACATATTAGGACAATGGTGAGAATTTGTGTCCTTTGTGGTTCACACATCTTGATGAATATGGAAACCCTAATTTGAGGTAGACTGCCTTAGGAGAGAGTTTGTTTGGTCAACTCTTGAACTTCCTTGAGAAATTTGGGGACCTCACTTGCCATGTGTTGAGAAATATGAGAGGGAAAATTTTGGGGTACAACAACAGGGATCACAAAATTTGTATGCAAAACTTCCAATGTTCTTATTGAATGAGAAAATGTTTATGAATTAATCAACCCTTAACAAATGAACCATTGTGCCCCGGGTAAGACACAAGGTTTTAAAGTCATTTTTCAAATTTTACATAACCAAAACTTTAAAAGTTATAAAAAAAGGAATATAGCCATTACTCCTAACTGAAAGAGTTAGGGGACACGTCTTCTGCCTTCCAATTATCTAGTCCATCACCAATAGTAGGGAAAATCCAGTTGTTGAAGTCACCATCACTATTTGCATCCTCTATAGCATTGACCCTGTTGTTGCTAATGCGGAATAGAGGTCTTCCGGCACGAGCGCATCGAACAACCCTATGATCTTCAGCAGTAAAGCCCAGGCCAAACTTGTTAGATTTATAAGGGATATCAGGAAGCTGGCCCCAAATTACACTATCACCTTCTTCAATAACGGCTTTAGCATCCTTCAAGGAGGCCTCTTGTGCGGAGCTTTGGTGATTTTCGAGATGGCTGAAACATCTTCAACAACAGCAGGGGAGAGCACTTCAAAGGTTTGGCAAGGTGTTTCAATGAATTCCCCGTCCATTTCCACTCATCGGAACGAGTTGAGGTGGTTGACCACATATTCCTCCTCTCCACAAACAGTAACAACTTTCCCTTTCACTGGGTATTTCAGCTTCTGGTGCAGGGTGGAAGTGACAGAACCTGCCCCATGGATCCAAGGGTGAACTCAAAAATCTGTGAACCCACCTTGATTTGGAGGTCTACCTCTCCATGTACCATTCGCTTCGATCCGTCGAAAGATCGAACTATGATATTGTTGGGTTCCAGCACCAACCCTTCACAGTTTAACCGGTCGAGAGCGCCTTTCGGAAGAACATTCAGAGATGATCCCTTGACAATCAATACATGGGCCAATGTAGTGCCCTTGCACTCTATGGAGACGTACAAGACCCTATTATGATTCCTCCCCTCTGGAGTCAAGTCAGCATCGGAGAAACCCAAACCGTTGTCAGTTATCAGACTGGCCATATAACTTCCAAATTGATCTGCCGAAATTTCCTACGGCACATGAGAAGTCTTTAGGAATTTCCATAAAGCCTTCACATGGGCCTCAAAACACAGTAGTAGTGACAACATATATATTTTTGATGGGGTCTTCCCCAATTGTTCGACAATTTTATAATCACTTTGGTGAATAATCTCTAGAACCTCTTCTAAATCTTCCCCAGAAGTATCTTTGACATGAATTTCTTTTAGCGCCTTCTGTCCGGGCAGGCTCTATCACCTACTCTTTACCTCGAGACCCAACAGTCATTTTGGAAGCTGTAATCTGAGTAGGTGGGGAGGTTTCTGGAGAGAAAATCCTTCCACTTCTTGTAATCTTACTGTTCCCTGCGATATTGACAATACTGGGATCAACTTCTTCTTTTTCTTCATCCGACAACTCTTGTTTGACGCCATGATAATAGACGTCTAATCCGTAGTGACAAGGAATTACTTTATCTGAGGAATACAGGATTGGTCTGGGCGTTGTAATGACCAATGGAGCAGCTTTCGTATTGGTGGTAATCTTTATAGGACCTTTAGAAGGAATCCTAAAAGGAGTACCAAAGATAACAGATCTTGGCAGAAATTGTTGGTAGGCGAAACTTTTTCAATTAGAATAATATGTTCATTTATCAAGCTTTGAACACCTTTCTTTAGTGACTCGCAGCCATTGGGTTCGACGGAACAGAAATAACAACCTTCAACCCAACCTGGAAATAAACCAGCTTATATCAAATTATTCTTTATTATGGAGAGTGGAGTAACCACATCATTCACAAAAGTAACATATAGAATATCCTCAACAACTTTTACGCCTTTATCATGTTTGGTCATAGGTGCTGTAATTACATTTGGGGTCTCTGGAGGATCGAACTTAATCTCCTTATTGTCAATCTGATCTTGAATTTTAATCTTCAAAGCCCAACAGCTACTCGTGTCATGTCCGAGACTATTGGCATGATATGCGCATCTCGCATTAGGATTGTACCAATGAGAGGTAGTGTTAGGATTCTACGGAGGACCCTTCAATGTTATGAACTGTGCCTTCAAAAGGTGTTGTAGTGCCTGAGAAAAAGGCATATTGATCTTAGTGAACTGCCTTCTTGGATCATCTGGCCTTTGACGGTTACCCTGATGTTGTTGTTGGACAGGTGCCATATTGGAAATCAAAACCGCTTGTGATACGGTGGTAAAACCGGATGTTAATACTGGTTTGCTTTTTTTGTTCGCAAATGTCGCGGTAAGCAAGAGTCGCCACCAACTTTTCTTTTATCCAACAAAGGAAATGGTGAAAAGAACATAAAAGACCTTTTTCGAGATTTTTTGAGTAAGGGGGTAGATAATGGAAAGGGAAGGTGTTAGCACCCTTTCCATCTGTGGTTTTTCACGGGCTCTTAGGTATTTGCTCATTTTTGAAAACTATTTGTGCTTTGTGTGTTTTGAAAGGTTTTGTTTGCTTTATGGTAACTCTCGTATCAGTCCTCGAGAGTGTGATAAAGCATTTTGAAAACTTTGTTTGAAAAGTGTTTGAAAGTGTGGTGTGTAAAAAGAATTTATTGAGCAAGTACCTAACAATTATCTACCTACTCGAAAAAAGTTTGTTCTTTTCCCCGTATCCCTTAGATAGTGTTGTCCTACTATTAGTGAGTAGGTAGCTCTAGTCGTTGGATGTTTGAGGGACTATCGAAAGGGACGTACGATCACTAAAGGCAACTGGGCAAAAACTCTTAGTAACAGTCCTAAAGCCCTAAGATCAATTTTTAATCGAGGCAATAGTCGAGAGGGTCATCGAGGGACTAATGATATCTTAGACTCAAGGACAGCCACTAAGGATTCTCACGTTTCGAGAATTGTGACCGTATTAGAAGGAAACCGAAGTGAGAGATGCCCTAGGGGTGAGCATGTGCAAGTGTGCTTGATTCTGTTCATTTATCTTATGCATTTAGGGTTATCTATGTTCAATTAATTGTTATCTTTCCATGCAATCCTATCAACCATTCATCTAAGCAGTATATCATGTGGGGAAATAAATTGCGGAAAAAATAAAGTTCCTAACTATTACAGGGTTTTGGTGTAGATACATAAATGATGAACGAAAAATAAATTGCGGAAAATTGTAAACCCTAATTAAGTTATTACAAACCGGGCGCAATTACATCAATAATAAAAAAAGTAATCGAACGGCAAAATAATAACGCGCGAGAATTAAAACTGGAAAAAAGTTCAAAACCCTAAAAATCTAATTTGCTCATTGAAAATATTTTTGGGATTTTTTTATAAAAAAAGATTTGAAATTTAACCTAATCTTCTAATTAATTTTAATTAATGAAAATAAATTAAAAATAATTAAATTAATTAATTGGAGAAATTATTATTAATAATAAAAAATTCTGAATAAAAAACTAATATTTTTTGACATTTTTGAAGAAAAAGATGTTGCAATTAAACCTAGGTTCTAATTGAATTTATTTTAAAGAAACAAATCAAAATAATTACAACAAATTAATTTACAAAATTAATTTTTAATAAAAAAAACCTAAATCCTATTTTTTGTGATTTTACTGATTTTACTGATTTTTATGATTAAATAAAAATAATAATTTTTCTGAAATAATTTAAAAACAAAGAAATTAAATAAATAATAATAGAAAGGAAAAAAGAATGGGCCTGGTATTGAAGCATTTTTGGGGAGTGCATGTTGGATTTCCAAGGCCCAGGTTCACAAGCCCAATAACCCCTTGCGTTGGATCTGGTGGGAGGCTTGCTGGGATGTCCACCATGGTCTCCAGTCACCTAGAGCGTCTGATCTAATGTTGATTGATCTGAGGGTGATGAATCTGAGGCATATGGTACGCGCGTTGAGGTTGGTAGTACTGGATCTAAAAGAAGAATGTTAGAAAATAATATGCAGGAGGAAGGGGTCAAACCCTTGACCTCCCACACGCGCGCGCCTTAAGTCCTTCCCTTTTTCCATCTGAGCTAGCTTATCATTCATTATATAAAACAAACAGAATATAAAATATTTAATAAAGGGTCAGTATGTGTCATACCCCAATTTTTGACCTAAGATCCCATTTTTATTTTTTGCATTTTTAAACATAAGTCAAGGTCACGAAATACGGTCGGTTTTAACCTCTCACCTTCGAGCTTTGACTATGAGAAGATTGTATAGTGTTTTGAACATTTTTAGCCTATGTATCACTAATTTCTAATCGCATACAAAGGTGTATGTTCATGTTTTCTTTTGTTTCATATGCAGAGACAGGCCTGAATCAAGAGCATCAGATGTCGCGCCTCAATTAAGGTTTTGAGTCTCCCAAGCCAGAAGTACGGTTAATTATGGATTCTTGAAGACTGATTCATGAAGGCACAACTGTTGCACCCTAAATTTCGCCCCTAATTTGTTTTAGTCGCACTTTCATATCATATTTTGTTATTTGGTCACAATCATTAGTAAATATCTTCATTCATCACATTTTGCATCATTAGTCGTATTTAAGTTGACCAGAAAAAGTCAGTTTAAATCAAAGTTTGCATCGTCTTTCAGTTGTAAAATACCCGACATTTCACTTCATTCATTTTTATATGTTTACTATTTTCTTGCATTGCTCCAAGTTGTTTATATGTCGATAATAAAAATATTTTGGTTTTATAGACAGACTGTTAAAAGCGATTCGACACTGTGCAGAAAATTAGCGAGAAAATATTTCAAGTTTTCACCTTTTACCGATCATTTTATGAATTTGTGTTTCGCGTAGATTATGACGGTATACTCGCTTTATTTTTTCGGTATAGTTTGAAGTCTCGTTTTTAACCGTAAACGTCTGTTTAGCCTGATATTTTTATTATCATTTTATTTTGATTTTGAATTTTTGAATATTTTTTTATTTAATCTTTGTGACATGTAGTTTATTTTAATGTGTTCATTTTATTTTTTTGGATAAATTTTAGTTCGTTTTTTTATCATTTTCAGTCATTTTAGGTCTTTATTTTTTATTCAAAAAAATTCAAAAAAATTTATTTTAAATTGAGTTAATTTTAATACTTTTAGGTTTTTATTTTATTTTTATTATTAAAAGGGCTTTTTAGTCACAAAATAATGTTTATTACACTATGCTTGATTTCTATTGGTTGTTGACAAAATTTACGGATTAATACAAATTGAAGAAATAATGAACGATCATGATTGAATTGGAAATCACAATTTTTCTTTTCATCTCCTATTTAAACAGGCTCTTATTCTTTGTAAAAGGACACCCCACAAAATAACAAAAACTAAAAACAATGCAGTAACATATTTCTATCCTCTCTTCTTAACCAAATAACAACACAGTATTACATCCTCTCTCCATCACACTACTTCCTCTTCTAGCCACATCCAGTAACCTCTTCTCTCTTTCTAACCCACAACAACTCCCACCGCTCAAGCTAACCACATACCCCTTTCTCCCAATTGCCAGCATACTATTTTTCTACTTACAGCAACCAAACCCAACCTTTATCTCGCGCAACAATTAACCCCCTTCCAATTTCCTCCATCAATTTCGCAAGTAGTCCGTAATCCTTCTGCCAAGATCTATTCTGCGATTTCGAGCACCATCAATTTCCAGTTTCGGCTTTTCGGTATGTTTCGATCTCTTTTCTAATTGTGTTTGTTCAAGTTAAATGATTTTTATTTTATCTTTGTCTGCGGAGATGATTATGTTAGACTGTGTTGGTGTTAAAATTGTATGCTAATTTCCAAATGATTTCATAGTTGTGCTAGTCTCTTGGTTTTGGTTTTTAGAACCATTGGTACGTAACAATTCTTGAAAAGAGTTCTCACTATAATTTCTATTGTGCTTATTGATTTTTATTTTATTATTAATAACTTAATTAATGAATAATATGTTTTGATATGCATTTTGTAGATAAGTTTTCAGTTTGTTGTTGAAATATGGGAATTATGACCATTAGCTTGTTTATGATTTATAAACTCAATTGAGCTGAAAAGATAGAGTACTGAGTTTGTTATGAGATTATAATGCTGCATTTTTTTTGTACTCAAAAGGAAATAATGGACATGAATTGAGATGTATATATATCTTGGTCATCTTGTGTTTCATTTATTTTCAATTGTTTTAATCTTGTTTTGTTTGTTAAGCTCGCCTAATCAATGTCATGCTGATTTTTGTGGGGTATATTGAGTAATCAAAATACTTGATCCTCTATTTTTTTTTATCTTAGTTTTTTCTCTAACTAACTTTCTTTGATTTTAAGATTGAATTAAGTTCTAATTAATTGAAGGATAATACTTAAGAAATTTGTTTTTATATCCAGTAGCTTTTTCTCCATATTTTTTCGTTTTTTGTTTTGTTTCTCTGTATATGATTTTACTAATAGTTTGTTCATACCAATAACTCTTGGTTTATTTTTTTTTCTTTTTCTTCTTCTTCTAAAAATGTAATGTGTTTAATTCATACTTGCTCTATAATTATATTTAATTAATAGTTAATCTTTGTTTGTTTTAATTTTGATAATGTTTATTCTTTAATAATTTTTGTTTAGATTTATTCTTTGTAAAATTTCTCTTCTTGATAGTTATTTAAATGTGTGTTGTTTAGTGTTAAATTTGTGATTTTTTGATTCAATTCATCTTGGTTCTTATCTGTGTAAATATTTGTTTGTTCATGTGCATTCATGTAATTGCATTTCAATTTCATACTTTGTGATTACTAACATAGACTTTAATAGTTGCAATTTCTTTCATTTTAATTTTTTATACCACTTATGCTACTAACGGGTTTGTTTACTGTGAAGGTTTTCAAAAATCGTTTCAAGTATTCATTCCCGCATAGCGCGTCCATAATTCCTACACTTCTCCCTTTACCTTTTTATTGTATATTACTATTCTTATTTAATATTTGGTACTGTAAATATATACTTGTATATAATATTTTGACTGTATATTTTATTCACTTCATTTGTAAATAAATTCAGGATATGTAAATATTATTTTCATTGTGTTGCTATTTTAATTTTAATTCCATCTAACTTCTGAAAATTGTACGAATGCACATAAGTTTTCCCGTGTTGTTAGTTTTGTCTATATATTTCATGTGATGCAGGGAATCTTATACCGCGAGCTTTATTCAATATCTTGAGCCGTATCTGATACCGTGAGCTTTATCCATCGCCCTTTGCGCTTTATCTGATGCTTGGAGTATTATCTTACATCAGGTTTTTTTGATGTTGTCGGCTTGTGATTTATTTTCACCTGAGGTTTGATATACTCTTAGCTTATTTATATGTCTGTGGTTTTAAATCCAAGGGAAAGAATTAATTTGTTAACTTCATGTCATCGAGTATCTAATACGATTATGTGAAGTCCCTTCATACTTTTTTTAGTTTTATTAATCTTAAGACGAATCTCCTACAAATCAATTTTTAAACTCACACCCCTTTTTAAGTCAAAACTTCGACATTAGGTTATCACATCTTCAAGATCTCACCAACACCTATTTTTAGCCAAACGAACCATTTTAATCAAACAAACAATTTTAACCAAAAACAGATATTTCAAAAGGTTCCTGCGGAGTACCGCAGATGCATTGAGTTCTAATATCTTCCCATTGTAAAACCAACCCCCGAACTCTCGATCTCTTTTAAAAACACATTGTATTTTCATTACTTTTAAATATTACTTTACATTGCATATTTTAGGGTTTTATTTCGCTCTTTTCCCTTTTCCCTTGGAAATAATAAAGCGCAGTGGCGACTCTTGCTTTTATGATTCAAGTTAATTAATAGCTTGATCTCCGATTTTCATCGCTACAGTATGTAAGACAAAAATTCACGCAATTCAAATGATCTAATCCTGAGATGCCACTCCATCGTCTTCTTCAGTGGCTGTCGTTTTAGCCCAGAAACTTTTACCTACAGACAAAACCGTCACTAAAGGACCTGCAAATTACCAAAAATCATAACAGGCAATATAAATTTAATGTAAATACATGGATCAATTGGGTTTGATATCGTGAATACAATGGTATTCTTCTTTTGGCCTAATTTTTCCTGTAATGGAAAACCTCAAAATAGACCTTGAAACCCTAACAATGGCAAGTCCTCATATTTGTGCCAAAAGTGGAAATTGATCATTCAAACATGTCCTAAATTCTCATACAAACAAGAATGCATAGTTAAAACTTATTTATAATGCGTGTATGATCAAAATCAATTTCAAGAATATATGTGCAAACTGTGATATCCTAAGGGATGATTCTTGATGTCTTGATGCGTGTAAATGATGTCGTTAGCTTCAGAATGTTCCCAGGAATGGATTGCAAGTGTCAAAACTTCTTGAATCTCTCTGCAAAGGTCAAACCGATTGCCACTTCTTGTGAAAAAATTTGAACTTCTTGTGTCAATTTTGTGCGGCCAATCCTTTCCTTTTTGGTCTGGAAATGTTGTCCATATATATGAGAGTGCATTAGGTTAAAAAAACTGGATGCAATCTTGAAGAATTATGGAGAAAAGATTTGATTTGCCATGGATATTTTAAGTTTCTAAAATAGGCCAAATCATGCTCTTTTCATTCCAATCATCCCTTGCACGAAATATTTGATTTGCCAACTAATTCTAGACTCATTATGTGGTCATAAAAACAAATCTTGGATTTTATTTTAATATTTCACTATTTTATTTGATTTATTTTGATTTTAATGAATAAAAATCAAAACAAATAATAAAAATAATGAAATAATGCAAGAGTGAGCTTAGGGGGCGTGGGCCATGTTAGGAACAAGTTTCAAGCATGAAAGCATGGGCCCATTTGGAAAAAAAATCAAGTTTGGTCATTATTTGCTTCATGCACATTTCTTAAAATTGGTCAACTTTAGCAATGCACATCTCTCTCATTTTTAACCCTAAGAGGGTGTTCTTTGACTTTTTAGAGAGCTTAGGATGTCCTATAAATAACCCTTTTGGTTTCATCTCAATTGGATCTTCCATGTTCATGTAAGGAGCTTTGACCCAAAAGGTGTTTTTGTTAACTTTTTGAAAGGACCTATAATGTATGAACTTGTATATTTTAATTGAGGTATTTCTTGACCTTGAGGGATGAAGAGGAGTTGTAGTTAATTGGATTCTCTTCAAAATTAGCCTTGGAGGAAAAATTTCGGATAAAGAGAAAGTTATGCCTGGTCAGAGTTTGGTTGACTTTTCCTATAAAAACCCTAATTTGCCATTTTTGACTTTTGATGAGTTGGGAGCATTCCTTGAGGACTCATGATCAACCTTTGATCAAATGATGGATATTACTTAAAAATGTTGATGTTGACCAAAAATCTTGAAGTTTGACTGTATTTGGGCCACAATTGACTTTTTGACCTAGTACAGTTCATTTTCCAATGCTTGAGCAATTGACTGAGAAAACTTATTGAGCAAGACATGAAACTTGGCATGGGTGATCTTGAAGACATATTAGGACCATGGAAAGAATTTGAGACCATTGGAGATCAACCATCATGATGAAAATGGAAACCCTAGTTGGGGGTTCATTACCTTAGGAGGAGAATTGTATGGTCAATTCTTGGTCATCCTTGAGCAATTGAGGACCTCTAGAGGCATGTCTTGAGTGAAAATGGGAGGGAAAATTTTGGGGTACAATAGCTTCCCCTGTTCAATCTTCTTAAACCTGAGGATGTAGACTGGTTGATTTGCCTTTCGTGATCTGAAGGTGGAAGATGATTGAACACTAGAGTGCCCAGAAATTTGCACTTGTCTTAAACGATACTTGATTGTGTAGGTAATATCGAGAATGTGCTTACAGATGCCATTTGGAGAAGGTGACAGGAGATCATCGGAGATGGGCTTAAAGATGCCATCCAGGGAATATGACAAAGAGTTGTCGGAGATGGGCTTAAAGATGCCATCCGGAACAATGTTAATTTCACAAGATATTCATTTGTGGGAACCTATGCCTGTTATTGAGGTGGACTCCGCTGAGGAATGTTGGCCTCCGCTTGGGAAATAGAGTTTAGGAGCTTCAGTTGTCTGTTACTCTATTGGGGGTTCATCTCTTGATTGAAGAGACGGAAATGAACTGCGATCTGGTCAGAATCCATGCTTCATAGTGACTTACTGAGGATGATAAGGCTAACTGCTATCCGTTCGTATTCACAGTGACTTAATGGGGGAATGAGATTAAGCTGTTATCTGGTTGTTCTCCAGGCTTTACAGTTTGTTTAACTAGAATAGAAATTAGAAGAATCTTAGGATCGATTAAACTGAACCAGAGAAAGGTCTTGAGTTGTCTTCAACTGGAATAAGAATTAGGGAGATCTTAGTGGCGATCTGACTGAACCAGAGAAGGTCTTTAATCAACTTTGGTTGGAACAACAATCAGAAAAATCTTAGGATCGATTCAACTGAACCAAACAAAAGTCTTGGGTCAATCTTCAATTGGAATAAGAATCAGGTAGATCTTAGTAGTGATATGACTGAACCAGAGAAGGTCTTATGAGCGCGTCGTTCTGAGGAAAACGCTGAAATAAACGCTGAAATAGTCCTTCATTAGACGCAGCTTTTGAGAAGACTACCAGGTCACATAAGTATTCAACGATGTTTGCTGATTAGATCTTTCCTTAAAAAATAGATGAGATTATGCTGTATGCGATGTGTATGCGCATGCCATGATGTATGAACATGAGATGCTATTGCAATATTTCTTAGTCTGGGAAAGTAAATCCCGGACTGTCGCTAAAGAGTATTGGGAAGTGAATACTTTCATTTCTGTTGAGGATGACGAATGCACGATTTGTCGGGGATTTCCTCCTTCTGTTTAAGGATATTCTGTCGGGGATTGACTCTGCTTGGGCATAACTCTGTGGAGGGAGGATGCTTTGTTGGAAGATTTTACCGATGTAGAGAAATAAACTCTGTTGGGGAATGATCTTCCACAGTTTGAGAAATAAACTCTATTCGGGATGAGGTTTTATAAACTGTTTAAGATTATAAAGCTCGGTTGGGGAATACAGATTTCAACTCTCTGAAGGCACTTTGCTGGAGGAAGTATCTCCTGTTTAGGGAAGAAGAGATCAAAACTTCGGTTGTTTCTATTATGTGGGGAACATGGACGTCACTAGGACGTATACTAAGGAAACAACTATGACTTCGCATCAGGATGTTTCTGCCCCTGTACCTGCTGGAGAAAGCACCTGCAGAGATTTTGTGGATGGATCTATGTCGTGATTGTACTGGAACATGTATTGAATGAGTGTCAGAATGACATACGTCTCTGGATCGTATCTGAACTGTACTTGAAACATGTGTTGAATGAGTGTCAGAATGACATCCATCTTTGGATCGTATCTGAACTGTACTTGAAACATGTGTTGAATGAGTGTCATAATGACATCCGTCTCTGGATCGTATCTGAACTGTACTTAAAACATGTGTTGAATGAGTGTCAGAATGACATCCGCCTCTGGATCGTATATAAACTGTACTTGAAACATGTGTTGAATGAGTATCATAATGACATCCGTCTTTTGATCGTATCTGAATTGTATTTGAAACATGTATTGAATGAGTGTGAAAATGACAGCCGTTTTTGGATCGTATCTGAACTGTATTTGAAACATGTGTTGAATGAGTGTAATAATGACATCCATCTTTGGATCGTATCTGAACTGTATTTGAAACATGTGTTGAATGAGTGTCAGAATGACATCCGTCTTTGGATCGTATCTGAACTTTTTCTGAAACATGTGTTGAATGAGTGTCAGAATGACATCCGTCTTTGGATCGTATCTGAATTGTATTTGAAACATGTGTTGAATGAGTGTCAGAATGACATCCATCTTTGGATCGTATCTGAACTGTATTTGAAACATGTGTTGAATGAGTGTCAGAATGACATTCGTATTTGGATCGTATTTGAACTGTTTCTGGAACATGTGTTGAATGAATATCAGAATGACATCCATCTTTGGATCGTATCTGAACTGTATTTGAAACATGTGTTGAATGAGTGTTAGAATGACATCTGCCTCTGGATCGTATCTGAACTGTATTTGAAACATATGTTGAATGAGTGTCAGAATGACATCCTTCTCTGGATCGTATCTGAACTTTTTCTAGAAGAGGACTTAGTTTATTTAGAATGTTTCCGTTGGGAATTCCTGTTTAATTTTTTTAGAAGAAATCCGCTGGGGAACATTGGTTTCATGACTACCTGCTGGAAGGAGTAACTGTCGGGACTAAAATGGTTTTTTAGGCTTTTCCCCGTTCCTTAAAGTCATGAGCAACTGTCTTTCTGTTTCTTAATCAAATAATTATGAATAGAAATCATGTTCAAATGTATATGTCAAGAATAAGTCATTGGAAGTTTTTGCAAAACAAAACAGAAAAAAAAAGAAAAACAAATGGTTTTATACTTTCAAAGAAATGATTTGTATTGATTTATGAAGTTTTCCTATAACAGGAATTTTGTACAAAGAGACTGACGTTCTAGTAGGAGAACGTCGTCGTGAGAGTGAAAACTATACAAAATAGTGTACAAACAGAAGAAAACATCTATGTGTAATGATCCCATTGAGTTTCAATTATGCTATTTCCCTTATGCCTTCAAGCGTCTCATCACTTTTCTACTTGTCTGAAGCTGACTGGATTGATCGGTACCATTTGAGCTTGATAGTTGATACTGAAGTCTGGTCGCAAGGTGATCCAATGGGACATAGCGATACGCTTCAAATCCCTAACTTTTTCCTGGACCGCCCTTTCAGGTTTTCAGTCCATCGGGATACCCTTTTTTGCCCAAGCCGCCTTTGTAGGTTTTCGACTTGCCGGTGTACAGATTGTTTTTATTTTTATCCATAATTTTTTCCCGGACCCTTTTGGTTCGCCAGGATGCCCTTATTTTTGCCTAGGCAAGTCAACCTAGCAGGTCTTTATTCATGCGAAGTATCTTTTCACTATGTCCACATTAACAGGGTGAGGAAGGTCGTCACCATCCATGGTGGTCAAAATCATGGCTCCACCTTAAAATATGCTTTTGATCACAAATGGCCCTTCGTATGTGGGAGTCCACTTGCCCCTGGGATCACCTTGTGGCAGTATGATGCGCTTGATTACCAGATCACCCACTTGATACACTTGATGTCTGACTTTTTTGTTGAAAGCCTTGATCATCTGTTTTTGATACATTTGACCATGACAGACAGCGGTAAGCCCTTTCTCATCAATCAGATTCAGTTGATCAAGTTGAGTCTGGATCCAATCGTCTTCATTCAAACCTGTATCCTTCATGATTCTCAAAGAAGGGATTTGGACCTCAATAGGCAGGACAACCTCCATACCATATACCAGCGAGTAGGGTGTTACCCCTGTCGAAATTCGTGCTGAGGTGCAGTAACCATGAAGAGCAAATGGTAACATCTTATGCCAGTCTTTGTATGTCACCGTCATCTTCTGTATGATTTTCTTGATATTCTTGTTAGCAGCCTCCACAACGCCATTCATCTTCGATCGGTAAGGGGAAGAATTATGATACTGGATCTTGAATTGTTTACAGAGTTTGGTGATCATTGTATTGTTGAGATTTGTACCATTTTCTGTGATGATTCTCACTGGCACACCATATCAACAAATCAAGTTATACTTGATAAACCACACCACAACATTCTTGGTAACTGTAGCAAAAGAAGCAGCCTCAACCCACTTCGTGAAGTAATCAATGGCAACTAGGATGAAACGATACCCATTGGAAGCGATAGGTCTAATCTCTCCGATCATGTCAATTCCCCACATTGCAAAGAGCCATGGATCCGTCAAGACGTTCAAAGGAACCGGAGGTACATGCACCTTATCAGCATAGATCTGACATTTGTGACAAGTTCGGGAATGCTGATAGCAGTCTGCTTCCATAGTAGTATCTTGCCCGTAGGATCTTTTTAGCCAAGGTATGTCCACTAGAATGGGTTCCAATGGTACCTTCGTGTAAATATGCCATGATCCTCTCTGCTTTGCTCTTGTCTATGCACCAAAGTAAAGTAGAGTCATGGTTGCGCTTGTAGAGGATTCCATTAATAAGGAAGAACTTTGCGGCGAACCTTCTCAGAAACTTCTTATCATTGACAGATGCCACCTCGGGATATTCTTGAGCCTCGAGATACCTTTTCACTTCATGAAACCAAGGTTTGTCTGCTACTTCCTCAGTGTTAATCTCGTAGCAGTGTGCTGGTTCATCCAACCTCTCAATAGTGATTCGGGGAGCCTCGTTGTCCCACTTGACCTTGAACATAGATGACATAGTAGCTAGCGCATCCTCTAACTGGTTCTCTTCTCGTGGAAAATGTTCAAAGGTGACTTCCTCAAAGTATGGAATCAAAGTCAGCACATGTTTTTTGTAAGGGGTAAGATTCGGGTGCTTTGTGTCCCACTTTCCTTTGATTTGACTTATTACCAAGGATGAATCCTCGAAAATGCTCAAGAACTTGATCCACAGGTCAATAGCAGCTTTGAGACCATGATGCATGCTTCATACTCCGCCATATTGGTACAGTTGAAACATAATCTGGCGGTGAAAGGAGTATGACCGCCTTTAAGAGATATAATTACAGCCCCAATGCCATTGCCGAGTGCATTTGAGGCTCCGTCAAAAACCATAATCCATCAGGATCCTTCTTCAGGTCTTTCATCCGGTCCAGGTTCTTCATAATCAGTTACTTACATAATATTCTCGTCCGGGATTTCAAAGTTCATGGACTGGTAGTCATCCACGGCCTGATGAGCCAAATGATCAGCTAATACATTTCCCTTGATTTCTTTATGGGTCGTGTATTGGATGTCGTATTCGGTTAAGATCATCTGCCATCTTGCTATTCTTCCGGAGAGAGCGGGCTTCTCGAAGATGTACTTGATCGGATCCATCTTAGATATCAACAAAATAGTGTGGGTCAACATATACTATCTCAGTCGGCGAGCAGCCCATGCCAAAGCGCATCAAGTTTTCTCGAGCAGTGAGTATCTTGTTTCATAGTAGGTAAACTTTTTGCTAAGGTAGTATATTGTGTACTCTTTTCGACTAGACTCGTCATGCTGCCCCAACACGCACCCCATTGAATTATCTAACACTGTTAAGTACATTATCAAAGGTCTTCCTTCAATCCGATGCATCAGAATTGGTGGTTCTTGAAGGTATTCCTTGATTCTTTCAAAGGCAGACTGGCATTTGTCATTCCACTTTACCACTTGATCTTTCTTCAGGAGTTTGAAGATTGGCTCACAAGTAGCAGTTAAATGGGAAATGAACCTGGCAATGTAATTTAGTCATCCCAAAAAGCCTCTGACCTCCTTCTCAGTGCGAGGAGCCGACATCTCTTGTATATCCTTTACCTTTGTAGGATCCACCTGAATGCCTTTGTCACCGATAATGAAACCTAGCAGTTTACCAGACCATACCCCGAAAGTGCACTTGTTTGGATTCAACCTCAGCTTGTACGACTTCCACCTATCAAATAGCTTTTGTAAATGATCAAGGTGTTCTTCCTCAGTTTGAGACCTAGCTATCATGTCATCTACATAGACCTCTATCTCATGGTGAATCATATCATGAAACAAAGCTACCATGACTCGCTGATAGGTTGCCTTAACATTCTTTAATCCAAACAGTATCACTTTGTTGCAGAAAGTGCCCCATTGCATGATGAAGGTTGTCTTCTCCATATCTTCGGGTGCCATCTTGATCTGATTGTAACCATAAAAACCATCCATGTAGGAAAAGATCTTGTGTTGCACGGTGTTTTCAACCAAAACGTCGATGTGGGGGAGCAGAAAGTCATCTTTGGGGCTTGCCCTGTTCAAATATCTATAGTCCACACACATCCGAACCTTGCGGTTTTTTTAGGCACCAGAACTACGTTGGCAAACCATTGGGGATAAGAGGTGACGGCTAAGAACTAGCGTTGAACTGCTTCATAACCTCTGCCTTGGTCTTCTCTGACATTTCAGAGCGCATGCGGCGGACCTTCTGCTTTACCGGAGGGAAATCTTCTTTAGTTGGAAGATGATGAACCACGATATCCTTGTCTAGTCTCGGCATGTCTTCATATGACCAGGAAAAGATCTCGGCATAATCATGCAACATCTGCATCAACCGCTGTTTGACATTAAGCCCCAGATTTGCATCGATCTTGACTTCTTTTTTATCTTCCTCTGTGCCCAAGTTTATTGTCTCGACTGGCTCTTCATGAGGCTGTATAACCCTCTCTTCCTGCTGTAACAGCCTAGCAAGTTCTCCATGTACCTCACAATCTTCCTCACCTTCGTCCTTGGCTTGGTTGATCGTACTTTCAAAGTCATAACCGATAATAGCAGAACTGTTATTAATGGGATCCAGAGTGGATATGGATCTGCAGTCGATACGTGGGTGTGTGTGTAAGAGCATAGCTGTATAGACAAAGGAAAAGTAGAAAGGAAAAATAGATAGCACAAAATTTATATGCGTAAACAGCCAATTCTTTATTAATTCCATATGAAAATGAAACATGATAACCCTCACAAATAAACCGATGTGCCCCGGGTAAGACACATGGCCATAAAGTTATATTGTTTATTACATATCTAAAAAAAAACAAGAAAGACAATTACTTCTGAACAAAAGTAATTGGTACAAAATCTTTTTTCGTCCAGTTATTGGGTCCACTATTGGTAGTAGGGAAGATCCAGCTATCCACGTCATACTCATTATCAGCATCTTTCATGGCGGAAACAACATCAATAACATTAATTCCCGAGTCATGCTTGGGCATAGGTGCAAATATGATGTTGGGAGTTTCTGGAGCATCAAATTCAATTTCCTTTGCTTTAATAAGGTCTTGCACCTTGTTTTTCAATACCCAAAAGTCGTTCGTGTCGTGCCCCAAAGTCTCAGAGTGGTAGGCGCATCGAGCATTGGGATTGTAACAAGCAGATGCAGTATCGGGATTCTTGGGAGCTTCCCTCAAGGTAACCAGATTGGTCTTCAATAACTGTGGAAAAATTTGAGAGAGTCATGTTTATCTGGGTATACTGTCTTACCGGCCTTTCTGCTCTAGAATGATTGTTCCTTTGTTGAACAGTTGCAGGTTTAGAGATCATAATAGCCCCTACCCCCAGACGATGTTCAGTTTTGTCTTGATTCCTTTGATTGTACACAGCACTAACCTCTTCCTTCCCAGCAAATGTCTTCCTTACTACACTGGAGGATGCATCCTTTTCAATCTTATCACTCCTAATCCCAACTTCCACTCTTTCCCCTGTCAAGATCAATTCAGTAAAGTCGGCTGAGGAGCTTCCAATCAGGTGATTAAAGAATGGACCAGACAGGGTACCCAGAAACATATCCACCAGATCTTTATCATACAGGGGAGGTTGGACTCTTCCTACTAAGTCCCTCCACTTCTGAGCGTAGTCTTTAAAGCCCTCGCTCGAACCCATAGCCATACTTTGGAGTTGAGTACGGTTGGGAGCAAGGTCTATGTTGTACTGATACTGCTTATAGAAAGCAGCGGCTAGGTCTTCCCAATTATGAATGTTGGTCCTTTCCAGCTGGTAGAACCAATCTAATTGAGTTTCGGACAGACTATCCTGAAAAAAATGGACCCATAAGTCCCTGTTAGCAGTGTGAGGCTGTATCTTCCTCATATAAGATCGGAGGTGCATTTTTGGACATGAACCCCATCATATTTGGAAAACACTGGCACCTTGAACTTTGATGAGATGACAATCCCAGACACCAAACCCAGTTCTTCAAAGTCCAGCCCAGGCACTTTCTGAATCTCCATCGCACTCAGACGCTCTTCCAGCTGTTTGTACTTTTCGTCAGCCGGAGGATACTGCTCTTCATTATAATTGGTATCATTGTCATATCCCTTCATACTAGGGTCTTCCTCTCTTGTCTCACCCTCTTGGTTATCTCCTTGTTTTGATGAAGATGTCATCTCAACCGCTTTCCTTAGCGGTCCTTTGAATCTCCTTCCCATATTTACCTCACCAGTTGTCCTCTTTGGCTTCTTGGTCTTATCTTTAACAATCAGGGCTTTCAGTTCCTCTTGCCCCTTAGCCAGATCCATAATCATCTGTTGAAATTGTGCATTCTAAGTCTGCAAGTCCTTCACTCTTTGCTCTAGAGCCATTGCTGAAATAAACAGCGAAGACGATGAGAAACCTGCTTTGAAACCTGTTTATGTAATGATATATATGATATATGTATGCAATGTTCTCAAGGATTTCTAAGACTCAAATTTGCTTAAGCAGAAAGAGAACAAACGTTAATTGTATTAAAATGTTTTACTGGTCACAATAATTCCGTTTGGGCTCACAAGGGAACAAAGTAAAATAAAACCATCCAGGTTAAAGAAAACTCAAGCTTCCCACAGACGCATCCTCTTCGGTGCAACGTAGGCATTTATACTCTTTTCCTCGTGAAGTAATCGGATGTGCTCTAGAACCTTCTTCTTGCTGGTGTAGAATTGGGTTTCGAAAGTGTCTCGTTCTTATTTGAGTTGGATCCAGGACCTCTATAACTCTTCAAGATCAGTTGGCATGTCAGGATGAAGAACAATGTAAGGAGTGTCTCCCTCCGCAACTGGATCCATAATCATAGGTAAGATGGAGGGGTAAGGCATCATAAGACATTTGGCACGAGCTCACACCCATTTGATGTAAGGCTCAAGAGGGATAGAATTCTTGTGCCCTAGTGTCTTGTTATCAACTCGGTTTATCATGCCCCAAGCTCGAATGAACCTCTTGCAATAACCCCGAACATCATTCTCATAGTCAAATATGATTTCTTGAAAGAGTTTGTCGTGAGGACCATCCCTTATAGCATAACCAAATTGTCGCAACGCTAAACAAGGATTATAAGTGATTCCTCCCCTAATACCTAAGAGTGGGACATTGGGGAATTCCTCATAATGATCAATGATGGTAACATTCTCCTAGGATCGCGAACACCAATGAATATCTGAATTTGTAAGGGACATCAGCCTACGAGACCATCTCATACCCCACTCATTCTTCAACACAGACTGGGGTAGGTGCGAAATAAACCACCTAGCCAATAAAGGAGTGAAACACAGAAGGGTCCCTCTTCTCTTTAGAGTGCGAGTATGCAGAAAGTGTAGAAGATCCCCAAGTCAAGTAGGTGCCGGATTATGAGAGAAAAATATTAACCGTATTCACATCTATGAGTTGGTCTGTCTTAGGGAATAGTACCATCCCATAGATGAGAAGGGCTAACACCTCCTCAAAAGCTTGTAAACCCAGGCTATCCCAAAAATAGTGGGCTTTCTCAAATAGGAACTTAGCTAGAAATCCTTGGACACCTCCTCTGGTTTCCCAATTTGCCACTACATCAGATTGTGGTAAAGACAGAGCTTGAGCAATCTCTTCAGGCTTTGGGTCTCTTTCCATACCGTTGAATGGTAGTTGATTAAGGATAGGTACCCCTAATAACTGAGAAAACTCCACCATAGTAGGCCCTAGCTGGTAATCAGGGAAGGTGAAGCAATGGTGCAACGAATCAAAGAACTGAAAGAGAACCTTTAACATTTCTTCATCAGGGGTTGGAGTGACCAAGTTTAGAAGTCGACCATGTTTTTCAGTGAAGGGAGAGCTTTCAGGAATCCTTGATGCTAACTCTTTGAGCTGAGGAGATACTTTTACATGGTTGATTTGGATAGTGTTCCTGCGAGCGGATGCCATGTCCTACAAAATAAAACAAAGATAAGCCCTAGAAAATCCTTGAAATGGTTAGTATGATATGCCATGTTATGATGTCATGATTATGCTAAGAAATCACATATATAGCAAGCAACAGGAAAATCACACCAAGACCTTAGGTTTAAGGCTTGCATGGGTTTTAAGGTCATACCCTCTTGAAGTTGGATTGGTTTAACCTATCCTATAATAGTAATCGGGTTCTAAGGGATCTCAATATCACTGACCTTTCCCACAAGCTTCGTTTGATAGGCGACTGACTCGCAACCAAACAAAACTCAGGAGTCAAGTCTCAATGAGTGTAGCATCGAGTATCTGTCGACTTTGGGAATACACCAAAGACGGCCATCTCACTACGTCCTAATGGCCAAGTTGTTCATTTAAAGGTTCTAAGGTCAGTTGACGCTTTATGACACCACGCAGCGGCCTCGTATTCTCCTTGATTAACTTAAGGGCTACCGATACCAACTAAAGTGTCGCATCAATATAGCCATCGCTTCAACCGTGTCGATATACCCCGCACAGTTTCCATGATCTATTGCTACTTACCTAAAAGGTTTCCACAGATCTGGGTGTAGGATCTATAACCCAAATAGTACCTTTAAAAGTAAAGCAATCAAACAAACAAACAACTTTGAAATGATCTAGACCCTAAGGTAAACCCCACTTTATTATTGTCCCCAGCAGAGTCGCCAGTTTTGTGATACGGTGGCAGAACCGACTGTTAATACTGATTTGTGTTTTTTGTTCGCAAATGTCACGGTAAGCAAGAGTCGCCACCGACTTTTATTTTATCCAACAAAGGAAAGGGTGAAAAGAACAGAAAAAGACCTTTTTCGAGATTTTTTGAGTAAGGGGGTAGATTATGGAAAGGGAAGGTGTTAGCACCCTTTCTATTCGTGGTTTTCCACGGGCTCTTAGGTACTTGCTCATTTTTGAAAACTGTTTGTGCTTTGTGTGTTTTGAAAGGTTTTGTTTGCTTTATGGTAACTCTCGTATCAGTCCTCGAGAGTGTGATAAAGCGTTTTGAAAACTTTGTTTGAAAATTGTTTGAAAGTGTGGTGTGTAAAAAGAATTGTTTGAGAAAGTACCTAACAGTTATCTACCTACTCGAAAAAAGTTTGTTCTTTTCCTCCTATCCTTTAGACAGTGCTATCCTACTATTAGTGAGTAGGTAGCTCTAGTCATTGGATGTTTGAGGGACTATCGAAAGGGGCGTACGGTCACTAAAGGCAACTAGGAAAAAACTCTTAGTAACTGTGCTAAAGCCCTAAGATCACTTTTTTAACCGTGGCAACAGTCGAGAGGGTCATCGAGGGACTAGTGATCTCTTAGACTCAAGGACAACCACTAAGGATTCTCACGTTTCGAGAATTGTGACCGTATTCGAAGGCAACCAAAGTGGGAGATACTCTAGGGGTGAGCATGTGCAAGTGTGCTTGATTATGTTCATTTATCTTGTGCATTTAGGGTTATCTATGTTCAATTAATCGTTATCTTTCCATACAATCCTATCAACCATTCATCTAAGCAGTATATCATTCGGGGAAATAAATTGCGAAAAAAATAAAGTTCCTAACAATTACAGGGCCTTGGTGTAGATACATAAATGATGAACGAAAAATAAAGTGCGGAAAATTGTAAACCCTAATTAAGCTATTACAAACCAGGCGCCGTTACATCAATAATAAAAGAAGTAATCGAAGGACAAAATAATAACACGCGAGAATTAAAACTGAAAAAAAAAGTTCAAAACCCTAAAAAATCTAATTTGCTCATTGAAAATATTTTTGGGATTTTTTATAAAAAAAGATTTGAAATTTAACCTAATCTTCTAATTAATTAAAATTAATGAAAATTAATTAAAATTAATTAATTTAATTAATTGGAGAAATTATTAATAATAATAAAAAATTGAATAAAAAACTAATATTTTTGACATTTTTGAAGAAAAAGATTTTGCAATTAAACCTAGGTTCTAATTGATTTTATTTTAAAGAAACAAATCAAAATAATTACAACAAATTAATTTATAAAATTAATTTTTAATAAAAAAACCTAAATCCTATTTTTTATGATTTTACTGATTTTTATGATTAAATAAAAAAAATGATTTTTCTGAAATAATTAAAAAACAAAGGAATTAAATAAATAATAATAGAAAGGAAAAAAGAATGGGCCTAGTATTGAAGCATTTTTGAGGGGTGCATGTTGGATTTGCAAGGCCCAGGTTCACAAGCCCAATAACCCCTTGCGGTGGATCTGGTGGGAGGCTTGCTGGGATGTCCACCATGGTCTCCAGTCACCTGGAGCGTCTGATCTGATGTTGATTGATCTTAGGGTGATGAATTTGAGGCATATGGTACGCGCGTTGAGGTTGGGAGTACTGGATCTGAAAGGAGAATGTTAGAAAAATAATATGCAGAAGGCAGGGGTCGAACCCCTGACCTCCCACACGCGTGCGCCTTAAGTCCTCCCCCTTTGCCATCTGAGCCAGCTTGTCATTCATTATATAAAACAAACAGAATATAATATATTTAATAAAAGGTCAGTATGTAAGACAAAAACGCGCGCAATTCAAATGATCCAATCCTGAGATGCCACACCATCGTCTTCTTCAGTGGCTGTCGTTTTAGCCCAGAAACTTTTACCTACGAATAAAACTGTCACTAAAGGACCTGCAAATTTCCAAAATTCACAACAGGCAATATAAATTTAATGTAAATACATGGATCAACTGGGTTTGATCTCGTGAATACAATGGTATTCTTCTTTTGGCCTAATTTTGCCTGTAATGGAAAACCCCAAAATGGACCTTGAAACCCTAACAATGGCAAGTCCTTATATTTGTGCCAAAATTGGAAATTGATCATTCAAACATGTCCTAAATGCTCATACAAACAAGAATGCATAGTTAAAACTTATTTATAATGCGTGTATGATCAAAATCAATTTCAAGAATATATGTGCAAACTGTGATATCGTAAGGGATGATTCTGGATGTCTTGATGCGTGTAAATGATGTTGTTAGCTTCAGAATGTTCCCAGGAATGGATTGCAAGTGTCAAAACTTCTTGAATATCTCTGCAAAGGTTAAACCGATTGCCACTTCGTGTGAAAAAATTTGAACTTCTTGTGTCAATTTCGTTCGGCCAATCCTCTCCTTTTTGGTCTGGAAATGTTGTCCATATATATGAGAATGCATTAGGTTAACAAAACTGGATGCAATCTTGAAGAATTATGGAGAAAAGATTTGATTTTCCAAGGATATTTTAAGTTTCTAAAATAGGCCAAATCTTGCTCTTTTCATTCCAATCATCCCTTGCATGAAATATTTGATTTGTCAGCTGATTCTAGATTCATTATGTGGTCATAAAAACAAATCTTGGATTTTATTTTATTATTTCACTATTTTATTTGATTTATTTTGATTTTAATGAATAAAAAATCAAAACAAATAATAAAAATAATGAAATAATGTATGAGTGAGGTCAGGGGTCGCGGGCCATGTTAGGAACAAGTTTCAAGAATGAAAACATGGGCCCATTTGGAAAAAATTCAAGTTTGGTCATTATTTGCTCCATGCACATTTCTAAAAATTGGTCAACTTTAGCAATGCATACCTCTCTCATTATTAACCCTAAGAGAGTGTTCTTTGACTTTTTAGAGAGCTTGGGATGTCCTCTAAACAACACTTTTATTTTCTTCTTAATTGGATCTTCCATGTTCATGTAAGGAGCTTTGACCCAAAAGGTGTTTTTGTTTACTTTTTGAAAGGACCTATAATGTATGAACTTGTATATTTTAATTGAGGCATTTCTTGACCTTGAGGGATGAAGAGTAGTTGTAGAGAATTGGATTCTCTTAAAAATGAGCCTTGGAGGAAAAATTTATGATAAAGTATGAGAAAGTTATGCCTGGTCAGAGTTTGGTTGACTTTTCCTATATAGAAACCCTAATTTACCGTTTTTGACATTTGATGAGTTAGGAGCAGTTCTTGAGGAGTCATGATCAACCTTTGATCAAATGATGGATATTACTTCAAAATGTTGATGTTGACCAAAAATCTGGAAGTTTGACTGTATTTGGGCCACAATTGACTTTTTGACCTAGTATAGTTGATTTTCCAATGCTTGAGCAATTGACTGAGCAAACTTATCGAGCAAGGCATGAAACTTGGCATGGGTGATCATGAAGACATATTAGGACCATGGAAATCATTTGAGACCATTGGAGATCAAACATCTTGATGAAAATGGAAACCCTAGTTGGGGGTTCATTACCTTAGGAGGAGAATTGTCTGGTCAATTCTTGGTCATCCTTGAGCAATTGAGGACCTCTAGAGGCATGTCTTGAGTGAAAATGGGAGGGAAAATTTTGGGGTACAACACCGCTCCTACAGACTCATGGTGATTAACTCTTCTACGGATTTTCTGGCCATAAACAGCACCAAATTCCTTCTTACCTCTGAACGGCTTCTTTACAGCACTAGAATATGCAGCCGTCGGGATCTTCCCACTTTTTATACCACTTTCGATCCTTTCTATAGTCAGAATCATCTCTGTAAATAGGGACCTTAAACTTTGGTGGGATGATCACCCCTGGAACCAAACCTAAATAACTTAAATCCAATCCCGCATCTTTTGGACCTCCATGGCCTTGAGCCTATCCTCCAGTTGTCTATATTTGTCCTCATCAGGATGGTATTGCTCATCCAAATAGTCTTCATCTTTAACACCTTGGTTATTCCTGTCTTCCTGCTTGATTGTCCTATCCTCTTTATCTTGGTCACCATCTTCATCAAAGGAGACTTCCACAGCTTGAATTGGTTGGACCAGGCCTTTTAATCTCCTTCCCAAATTAAGGACAACATGCTTCTTGGTCTTCTTCTTTTGCTTAGCAAGGAGCATCATTATTTCTTGCTGCCCCTTGGCCAGGTTCAGAAAAGTTTCCTGAAACTATGCGTGCTAAGCCTGAAGATCTTTGACATTCTATTCAAGAGCCATTTTTCTGCTGAAATAACAGCGAGAGAAAATGAGAAACCTCTACTGGAAAACTTGTTCATGAAATGATGCATGATATATGAATGCAATGATTTCAAGGACCTTAGGAAACTTAAATTTGCTAGACAGGAGGAAACAAGAAACAAAGATTTTATTAGCAAAGTTCAAATTACAACTGCCTTTTAGGCTTATAAAAGCTTTCAAATATAAAATGAACTCCTAAGAATCAAATCTCCCAAGGATACTTCCTCTTTGTACTGATGTAAGCATTAAGACTTTGTTCCTCTTGAAGTTGCCTTGTGAGCCCCAACACTTTCTTCTCACTTGTATAGCATTGGGTCTCAAAGATGTCCCGTTCTTCCTTCATTTGAATCCAAGACCTTTGCAACTCTTCAATATTAGTAGGAATACCGGGGTGGAGAGTGGTATAAGGAACATCCCCCTCAACAACAGGCTCCATGACTATTGGGAGGATCGCTGGATATGGCATCATGAGACTCTGAGCACGAGCTCATACCCATTTGAGATATGGCTCAAGAGGGATGGTATTCTTATGCCCAAAAGTCTTGCTATCCATCTTGCTTACCATGCTCTAAGCATGTACGAACCTTCGATGATAACCTTGGATATTGTTCTTGTAGTCGAATATGATACCTTGAATGAGTGCGTCGTAAGGACCATCCCTTCGAGCATAGCCAAACTGTCGTAGAGCCAGAGAATGGTTATAAGTAATACCTTCCCTAATGCCTAAGAGTGGAACATTAGGGAATTCCCCACAACAGTAAATGATAGTAATTTCCTCTTGAGATCAAGAGCACCAGTGGATATCTGCATGAGAAAATGAAATTAACCTTTGCAACCATCTCAAACCCTGCTCATTCTTTTTAAGACCGATTGAAGGAGGTGCGGAATAAACCACCTAGACAGCAAAAGCAAGCAACACATAAGATTACCTTGCTTCTTCATGGTGCGAGTATGAAGAGAGTGCAAGATTTCTCCGAGCAATATAGGCACAGGTTTACGAGTAAGGAAAATTTTGATAGCATTCACATCTATGAGTTGGTCAGGATTAGGAAAAAGCATCAACCCATAGATTAGAAGAGCCAAAATCTCCTCAAAAGCTTGTAAGTCCAAAGTATCCCAAAATAGTCGAGCCTTCTCCATCAGGAATTTAGCCAAAAAGCCTTTGACCCCATTTCTTGTCTCCCAGTTATCTATAATGTCAGAAATCTTCATATGTAAGGCCTTGGCAATAACTTCGGGTCTTGGAGTTTCCTCTAAACCGGTGAAGGGTATTTGATCAAGAACATACACTCCTAATAGTTGAGAGAATTCTTCCATTGTATGCACCAATTGGTAATCGGGGAAGGTGATACAATGATGTACAGGGTCAAAGAATTGAAAGATCACCCTTATCATGTCTTCTTGAGGCTTGAAGTAACCAGATTGAGAAGGAGACCATATCTTTTGGTGAACGAAGATTTTTCAGGAACCCTTGAAGCTAAATATTTGTGTTGAGGAGGCACCCTTATGAAGTTGATTCGGATGGTATTTTTGCGAGCGAAAGCCATAGTCTGCAAAACAGAACAAAGATAAATTCCCTGGTCCTTTAAATGGTTAGGAAATGGTATGAATGTTATGATGCATGATGTTATATTTGAACAATTTAATCATACAAAAACAAAACACACAAGGCCTTAGGTTAAAGCTTGCATGGAGTTCATAGGTAAGTACCCTCTTGAAGTTTAGTTGGTTCAATATGTTCTAAAGAAAGTAATCAGGTTCTAAAGGATCTCAATATCACTAATCTTTCTCTTGGGCATTATTTCAGCACAAGCTTCTTTATTAGCGACCGAAATATCCCAAGAGTCTGACCTCAATGAGTGTAGAATCTAGTATCAACCAACTTTAGTCTCTCACCAAAGCCAGTTATCTCACTACATTCTAATGGCCAAATTGTTCAACTAAGGTTCTACGGTCAGTTAGTGATTTATGACACCACACAGTGGCCCCGTATTCTCCTCGGCTGGGCTCAAGGGACACCGGTACCAACAAATGTGTCACACTAATGTAGCCATTGCTTCAACCACGTCGGTATTATGCCTCACAGTCCCCACGATCTATTGCTACTTACCTAATATGCCCCAGATCCGGGTATAAGATCTATACAAGAATACCCAAACATAAACCCGAAATATAAAGCAAGCGAGTCAAACAGGTTAATCATTTTAAATATGATATAGCTCTAAGGTAACCTCACTTTTAGTGTAATTTCCCCAGCAGAGTTGCTAGTTTTGTAATACGGTGGGAGAACTGACTTTACTGGTTTTTGCGTTTTATCACAAATGTTGCGATTACCAAGAGTCTCCGCCCACTTATCTTTTATCCAACAAAGGAAAGGGTGAAAAGAACAGGAAAGACCTTTTTTTTTAAGATTTTAAGTTCGGGGGTAGGTTATGGAAAGGGAAGGTGTTAGCACCCTTTCCATTTGTAGTTATCTATAGGCTCTTAGTTGCTAGCTCACTTTTGAAAAATGCTTTGTGTTTGTGTGTTTTTGAAAATATTTTTAAAAGACGCCTTAGTGCGACGAACTTTTTGTAATGTTTCTCGTTTCGGCGAGAACGTATACAAAGTGTTTTTTTTATCTTTGAAATTTTTTTGAGAAAATTTTGTGTATGTGTGAAAGAATTGTTTTGTTTGTGAGCAAGCAACTATAAACTATCTACCTAATCGAACGATCTTTGTTCTTCTCCTCTTCTCCTTTAGACAGTGCTATCCTACTATTAGTCAGTAGGTATCCCTATCGTTGGATGTTTTGAGGGATAGGCACGGGTCATCGTACAGTCTCGAAAGTAACTCGTAAGATATTTTAACAATTACCCTAAGATTTTAAGATCATATACCGAGGAAACATTGAAAGGGTCATCGAGGGACTTACGATATTATAACCAAAGGGTCACTGCTAAAGTCTCTTATGTTTGAAAATATGTTACTGTTTTATTTCGAAGGAAGCAAGTGGAGGTACCTTAGAGGTGTAAGTGTGTGAGTATGTTGTGTTTTAGTTATTTATCTTTAAACATTTAGGTTTTCCACCATTTTCTTTCAAATCTTATCATGCAAGCCTATTAACATTCATCTAGAAGTTAATATGTACAGAAAACAAAAGTGCGAGAATTTGAACCCTAAAAGTTAGGTCCATTAACCTAGAAATGCAAATTCTCTCAAGGTTGACTTCGTGCATTTTCACAAATTTGCCCAACTTATGAAAACCATAACATGCTCTATTTTCCCCTTTTGAAGATGATCTTGGACTTTTTGGAAATCCCAAGATGTCCTCAGTAATATCTATGTTGATCATTTTTGCTTTTTAAGATATTATCTTGATGTAAGTTGCCTTGACAAAAAGTGTCTTTTGTTGACTTTTGAAAATAACCTATAATGTGTGAGCTCATATCTTCCAAATGAAGAATTTTTTGGACTTGAGAACAAAAGCAAAGTTTTATAGAATTTAATTTTATTAAAAATGAGCTTTGGTTGGGGAAAATCTCATTAAGCATGTGAAAGTTATGCCTGGTCAAAGTTCAGTTGACTCTCCTAAGGAAACCCTAATTTGACAATTCTTGACATTTGATGATCTGAGGACTTTCCTTGGGTAATCATGATCAACCCTTGATGAAATGATGAATATTACTTCAAAATGTTGATGTTGACCCAAAATCTTGAAGTTTGATTGTATGTTGACCATAGTTGACTTTTTGACCAAAATAGTTGATTTTCAAACATTTGAGTCATTGACTGAGCAAACTTGTGATGTAGGGCTTGAAACTTGACATGGACCTTGTTGAGGACCTATGAAGAAACATGGAAGCCACTTGAGAACTTTTCAAACCAAATTTCCTTGAGAGACTCCAAACCCTAGTTATAAGCCTTTGGTTTAGGAGGTGCATCTTGAATAGTCAACCCTTGAGTGTCTTGAATATTTGAAGAGCCTTAAAAGAATGCTTTGAGAAAAAAGTGAGGGAAAATTTTAGGGTACAACAACTGTCAAATCTTTCTCTACTAGTGCTTGAATAAGACCAAAAGAGAGATATCTTGATCCCATAACCATATAAACAATGATATGTATGAATGCATATGATAGTGAATCACAAGCCAATTAGGGTTGAAAATAAGAGGGTAAATTTAGGGGTGCAACACATATGATACTTTGTTGTGCCGAAAAGTGATAGGAATTTTGGTTATACTCTCCCATATTTTAGTATCGTCTTGGTGATCCACAACATCGTCATAACCAACAGCGATCCCTAGTTAGAACACCTATTCCATCTGGAATTTTGACACTGAGTCAAGAAGCAAATATCTAAGTGAACAAAGACGTTCGAGGAACGAGGAAATTATAAAAATCTAGATTACAGGCCTACTAATGGTCGTGGAAAATTTTATCGTTGAAGAAAGCTCTTACGAGATACATCACGGGAAATATACTCCTAACAGATACTTCTGATCCAATGCAATTGAACTACCAGATTTCTTCTGATCGAATCGAAACATACATGATATCATATATTATTTTACCTTTAGTAGCTATATGGCTCACTTAAGCAGAATAACAAAGATCACACCCTCAAAAGAGAAGGATACATGGAGGAAATGCACCATAGACTCATGGTGAGATTAAAGCAAAGAATCATCTAAGACATCTCTGGTCGACATTCTAATCTACTTAATGCACGACTTCACAGGTCTGTAGGGAGACGATATTGAAAAGAAGGAAACCAGGACCGTTCTGCACAAAATGAGAAAAACACGGAGAAGGATATCTTAAGAAAATTTATCTCCATGCAACAACACTCTTAGCGTAAGTAAAACCCAATCAAACCCTAGGGGTAAACTCCTACCTCTCCTACAAGCATGCTTCCAACTGAGCTTTATAGAACTACAAATAGATAGATCTACCCTAAAGTCGAGTGGTAAAAAGATACGGATTAACCAACTATTTTGAAGGTACAACCTCGATTTACTCCCAAAGACAATCAAGTATCTATGGTCGTCAACAAACAATTATGCAAAGACATCAATCATATTGTATCGCCCGTCAATAAGGGTACGTTGACTAAATCTATGACAGACGAGTGCTTCGATAGGGTGAATGAAATAAAGATCAATACACTCGTATGAGGAATAAGTGGAGAAGGAGATCACCATACCCCTATGAATCCCTCTACGAGTTAAGTACTCTCTAAATATTTTTGAAAAACTTCAATGATTAATTTGATAGTTGTGAGACATTACACCCATAAAGGGTCTTGTAATTCCATGCATGATGGCATAAGCCACTCTTCTAAGTCCACACCTAGGTAGAACTCCTTTCAACATAGTTGGCACACCTCTTATCTTAGGAACTAGACACTCTAATAGTGTAGGCAATGGAGCCCAAAGATGTCCACCCCAAACTAGGTTAATACTAGGGGCATGGACAAGAAACTTACCTTTGACCAAGTAATGTTCCTAACGACGTTGAAGAATCAGAATAATTATTCTCAATCAAAGCTAGAAGTGATGAAACTCCAATTGATACTACGTAGTTCGACGAGCACATTAGACGCCAACAATATCTACGAGGTGAACAAATTTTAAGTTGAAGGACCAAAATCAAGTCATGGCGCAATAATAACTCGCTCGTCAATTTGAGCTGACGAAACTAGCACCTGACGAAGTAGACTAGACAATCACAAAGAATAAATAAATGCCTATAAAGCACGCAAAGGCGGAAATAAATAATATATATAAATACATATATTACTATATTTACCAAAGCATGAAAGCATAACTTACATTACTTAAAAAAGGAAAACAAAGGAGAGAATAATCAAGCTTTCATGCTCTAAGTTGTCACACCCTGATCGTTCATTGTAGCCCCATCTGGAGCATCCTTGAAAGGATCCAATCCTTAAACGGGGATATGAATTTTTGGGAAAAACTTCTTAGCCAGAGCTACTCCTTGTGCAAGAACTCCATACACATTATGCATAGTTTTGTGAAGATACTCTTGAACTCTCTCCTTCATATTAGCCACCTCGTCCTCGTGAGATTTTTGATGTGCAATGCGGGACTCCTTTTCTTATCAAAGAGTCTTCCAAATATCCTTAAGATAATAGTCCGCCTCTACAACAATATTTGATGTCTCCTGGTGCGGCTTCTTCTCTTCCTCAAGGAAGCTTCTAACTCAAGGATGTGAGCTTTTAAGAGGGAAAGAGAGTCGTAAGGCTCACCTTCTTTTGAAAAACCTCAACAAGTTTATTCCTCTCCTAGATGGTGGGACACCTTCTTTTGGAAAGCATATCACTTTTTCTCTATGTCTTTGCATTTTCCTTTCCAGATATCCCTCTCTTTGGAGGGGTTACCTACACTGAGAACACGACCTTTTGCGGCAGTAACCAGAGAGAACAGAGAAGCAGCCTGATGGGTGTGGTGGGTAAATTCGGAAAGAGGCTCCATCTTCTTGGCCTCAAGGAGATTCTGAATGAAGGTGAGATCCTCGGAAGACATAATAGCAATAAATTTCTCGGGAGTGCAAGGAATCCAAGAAGGAAGAATGGCGGGAAATCGGAGGAAGAGAGTGACTAACCACGAAGCAGCATCCTCAAACAAACGGGTCTGTATATAGGAATCCCCCTCCAAAGAGGAATTTTGATCCTTATCCAGTCCCCTTTTCACCAGAGCAGGAAACTGTGGCGTGTCTTTCACAAATAGAGTAGCCGCATCAGTTTTAAGTTGTTCAACCATGAGGTAAGCTGCAGTAGCCTCGACAATGAGGGTAGATGTAGAAGTTGTTGAGAGAGGCGTAACTTCCCGGCCTGTAGAAATAGGTTTGATGCCTTGAGTATTAGCAGTAGAATAGACCATCTGTAATTTATCCATGTTATATGAAATATACAATCGCACATGTGCAAAACAATGTCGGGCTTCGTCCTCACCAAAGATCTCTTTCCTCTCTGCATGACCAGCCGCACTCACAATAGCAAAGTTATCAATTTTCTTTTCCTCTGCATAGAATACAAAACTTCACTAAGGATGATCCCCTCCTCCTAACCAAATCCTTGATAAGGGGAATTTATATCCCTACTAATTGTAACCTCTTCAACAAAGAGGAGGCATAGTTTGAGGCGTCAAGAATTGAATGATGAATGGAAATAAGGCCAAGACCAATACTTCAAAAATCTACCTTGCAAAAGCAAGAGGACTCGATCAGGTCAGAGAAGAAATCAAGGTAAACCTCTAGAGTATGTGGCTTAACCAGTATGAAATGCCTAAAGAAATCTCAATAGTCGTTGGTGAAAGGGTTGAACCAAGTATAATCTGATGAAATGTGATAAGTACCTAGTCATGATTGTTATTCTAGGAAGTGTGCATAAAGTAGAATACGTAGAAGAACATATGAAGAGAAGGCTTCCAAGACATGTGCTCATCCTAAAACTAGAACACCTTCTTGTAGGCCTAGGACCCCGGGTGACTCCAAGAGGGAGCAACTTTCAAGTGTTTTAAGACGGCCACCTCAAATTTAGACAAAGTCGTTCTTAGTCCTATCCTGGTGAACATACACTCATAAAATGGAACAAAGTACCAGTTAAAGTAACTACATATCCTTTTTTCCCAGTCCCCGGGAAGGACCGATTAATCCAACATATCTCCAACCGTGATGTTGGTCGCACTTATGGCTACATCGATATTTAAACCAGATAGAGTCCTCGATACTTCTGCAGCCACCCAACTATGCTTACTAGCGTTGGTCAGCTCAACCAACGTCACCCTCTTCTCGGATAGCTCATAAACTTTAAAATTCTCGCCATGGTTAAGCCAAGAAACTATGTTTGTTCTACCTAGGTACTTCATGGGGTCTTGATTTTAGCATCGTTATGGTAGTGATTGTAGGTTCTCCGACAAACCTGAATGAAATCCCCAGTGTGTTCTCTCCTCAACTTAGGGGCATGCATTTCTGGAGAAAACAAAATGGGAAGGGGCATGGAAACATGTGTACGGTATTCCTCAATGTTATCATCTAACAAGAGGGTGTCCAAAAAATCCCTAGAGAAGCTATATCATCATAGGAGTTCCCAGATACCATTTCTGAATCAGAAACGTCAGTTAAGGATATTGTAATATTGTTCCTAAGGGGACATATGTTGGACACGGTGTTGGAACAAATGATCTAACAAGATAAACCAGATTTAACATACGGATGGACAACAACACATAATCAATGTAAAATTAATAAATAACACCAGATATTGGTAACCCAGTTCGGTGCAAATAACACTTGTGTTTAGAGGGAACTCTGTAACACCATGTTTCTCATTTTTTTTATTGAATTGAAATTGATTTTATTTAATTTGGGTGCTTGGACTTTTGTGGGATTTATTGATAGTGTAGCGAGTTTAATTAGAATTTTAGTTAATTTTAATTAGGGTGAAAATTAGGATTATTGGAAAAATAAGGGAATGAGGTGAAAATACGAATAAGTTGGGAGAAAGAGGAAAAAAGCAAAAGAAAGGGTTTGTTAGGAAGAGGAAGACATATCTAGATATTTGATATTGCTAGATATTAAGGTAATGGGGATAATTGATTAGCTTATGGTGTAATTTTTCATAAAGGATAGAGAAGGGTCCTTATCTTCTTCTTCTTCTTTTTCCTTTCCTCCACTAATGGAGTTTTTTAGATTAAAGATGATTGTGCAACCCTATTTTATCAAGTTTGTTGATTGTTGTAATTTAATTGTGTTGTTATGCTAAATTTGTTTCTGCAATACATGTTCCATTATTTGATCAACTCTAACTTTAAGTGTTATTGATAATATATTGTGATATTGGTGAATTTGATGAAGGAAATATGCAAAAATTGATAATATAATGCATAATCTATGTAGGGTGATGTATGGAATGTTATATATACTCTTGTATGGTGTTGGATTCATGGTGTGGATGCTTGAGCATGTTAGAATAGGTTTGGATGGGGTTTAGAATGGTTAAAGGTTGAAGAAGACGGGTTTAGAAGTGAGATTTCGAGAAAAATCCCAAAGAAAATTGATTGGTCCTCTGTGTCAATCGACTGGTTCCACGTGGTGAGTGAAAAATATTTGCCAGGGAGTTTAGAACAATTGATTGGTCCTCTGTGTCAATCTACTGGTTCCCCTTGTTGATTTCATCAAAAATTAAGCTTTGTGACTCCATTTGAGGTGTGTTTTGAAAAGTTGGAAAGATAACACATAGTACTATCTCATGTTGATTCCCTAAGAGGATAAATTTACATTTAAGGGAGTTAATAAAATGTTTTTGTTAAGGTGTAATGTTATGAATGGTTAATGATGATGAAAGAATTTTACTTGTTGTGATTGATTAAATTCCCTTTGGTGATTTTTAATGTTGACGTTAAGATGAGTATTGGTGAGAATTTATAAATAATTCTTATAATTATTATGTTGAGTATTGATGAAAGTATGTTGATGTTTTTAATAATTAACGTGCTTATGTGTTTGATTCAGAGAGGTAATCGATTATTGTGTCGCCTTGTGTTATGGCACTATCATGCTGGTGTATTTGGTTCAAATATGGGACCAATGTTAAGTTTATGCAGGTGGAGGTTGAGATGAACCTTTTATGATTTTTATTTGTCATTCATGCATCATGAAGTTAGGTAATGGTATTTCCATGTTCCGAGATGGAACTAGTGACGTGTCTCCGGTTTAGAGATGTAACCAATAATGGGATGACTTCAGTAACATGTCTTTGAGCTTCCAAAATATTGGTACCACATGCATTGAAGTAGAGTCGGTAACCACATTACATACATAAACCACATTGCGTGATTGATTATAGTGTGATTGAGTTGCTTGTTTGTTATATATGTAATATCTATCCTCGCTCTATTATGCACCACTATCATTTTTTAATTGTATTCTTACCCCCTGTTTGCTTGTTGTGTTGGCTTTGCTTCTATGTTACAGATACTCAAGTAGAGATTGAGGAGCCTTAGATGTTGTTGTATGGAAGATGGCATTGTGCCTTCTTCGTTTATTGTTTTCCAGATTTTGTTTAGTACTTGGTGTCCCTCTGATAGTGTAACACTCGGGATGGGATCATTGTTTATTTTATTCTGCTAAATGTTGAAGTCATTAGATTGATGTTTCATTTAAATTAAAGTAATTTCCATTTTGAGACCATGTTTCTATTGTTAAAATGTTTTAATTTCTGATATGATATGTTTAAATTATGAAAGATTCTTTATACTGAGAATGTGAGACACCCTTTCGGTGAAGTATACTCTGATTTTATTATAAATTGCGCTTGAGGTTTAGGGTGTTACATTGTTGGTATCATATCCTAGTTAGTTCATTCGGTCAAGGTTGTGAATTTTTTTATACCCTGGTGTATGACATGTGTGTGAAACATGATTGACTCTCTTTTTTCTTTAACCGTTATCCAGCAGAAGGCCATAAGTGGGAAAGAAAAAAGTGGGAGATAAGCTTTTGCTTCTCTGAGATGTTTTAGGTGTGGGGGGTTAGTTCAGCCTGTCCTTGATTGCAGAAGTGCAGGTTTTTGGATGAGTTTGTGTTGTTTCCCGAACCCGGAGAGAGTATGGATTTGATATTCATGTTCGCGAGTCAAGTGGAGATGTCCTTGGAGGAGAATGATCAGGTTCTTTTGATGTTTTCTTCCTTGAGAGCGGAGAGCAAGGCTACGAGTGTTGAGCTGCCTATTGTGTGTAAGTTTCCTAATGTTTTTCCTTAGGATATTTGTGATTTACCGTGGGAGCATGAAGTTGAGTTCGCCATAGATTTAGTACCTGGTACTAGACCTATGTCGATGGCACCGTATAGAATGTCTGCTTCAAAGTTGAGTGAGATGAAGAAATAGTTAGAAGATCTGTTAGATAAGAAGTTTGTCAGTCCTAGTGTATCATCATAGGGAGCTATAGTGTTGCTGGTTAAGAAGAAAGATGGGAGCATGAGGTTGTGTGTTGAGTATCAAAAATTGAATAAAGTTACTATTAATAAAAAGTATCCTCTTTCGAGAATTGATGATCTTATGGATCAGTTAGTTGGAGCTTGTGAGTTCAGCAAGATTGATTTGAGATCAGGTTATCATCAGATCCGTGTAAAGTCAGAAGATATACTGAAGACTGCATTTAGAAATCGCTATGGTCAATATGAGTATTCGGTAATGTTGTCAAGTGTTTCTAATGCACCAGGAGTATTAATGTAGTATGTGAACATAATTTTTCATTCGTACTTGGATAAGTTTCTTGTGGCTTTCATTTCATCGATGATATTCTTGTGTATTCTAAGACAGACGAAGAGCATGCATAACACATGAGGGTTATGTTGAATACCTGTAGGACAATAAGTTGTATGCTAAGTTATCCAACTGTGAATTATGGTCGAAGTAAGTGAGTTTCCTTGGTCATGTGATCTCTAGTGGTGGGATAATAGTTTATCTGTCTAAGATAGACACAATGTTGAAATAGGATACTCTTAAGTCAACTATAGAGATCAAAAGTTTTTTGGGTTTGGCTGGTTACTACATAAGATTTATTGAAGGCTTTTTAAAGTTGTCTTTTCCTTTAACTCAGTTGTGAAGGTGTGAGAAATACAAGAAAGGGGGGTTTGAATTGGGTTTCACCAAATTAAATCTTTTCGTAGGTGACAGAACAAGTTATCTTAGAACATAATAGTAAATGAACATAATGATTTTTATCCTGGTTCGCTGTTAACTAAGCTACTCCAGTCCACCTTATCAAGGATGATTTCTCCTTCAATAAGGACTTAATAAACTATAACCAAACTGAATACAGAATAACCCACAATAAGTCTGATCAATCTTACTGGCACCCCCAATAAGTTCGTCGAACCTCATTACAAATCCACTCAAGCCGCGGTAGGAGTCTTCTTGAGATCAAACCTTCACTCAGTCTCTCAAGATATCATTCAACAATAGTTGAGTACTTTCAGTGTATTACATATTTTCTTCTTGTAAGCAGATTACACAGACTTTTTAGTACAATGAAAAACACCTAAGTGTTCTACTACAAGATACGAGAAACAACTCCTTGCTTATTTACAAAACTATACACTGATGATTTCTCTACAGAGTTTGCACAACACTTTGGTGTAGTTTTGTTGAGCTTGATTTGAACCGATAAATTTGTCGTTGTAGTGTTTTTTCTTACAATCAGTTAAATTGGAAATCTAGTTGTTGGTTCTCAATGGTTATAATGAGAGTAGTCACAATCAAGTACAAAAGGACTATCCTTGCGCCACTCTAAAAGAGTAGAGGTCACAAAAACTTTATGTACTATTTGTACACTATCACACGTTAACCATTTTGAACTTTTCTTCTTATCTTCAGTTGCTTCGGATATTTGAATGTTGAATGTTAAAGCTTATTGTAGAAGAATTTTTCTTTAAGTCTTAGAACCTAAGTCTTTAAGTCTTCAGAACTTGTCACAAAGAACCTTGTCTTTAGAGTCTTCAGTACTTGGTTGTAAGAACTTGCTTTTCTTCAAATCATTGGAACTTGTTCAACAGAACCTCATCTTCATAATCTTCAGAACTTTGTAACACAGAAGTAAAGCTTTAGAAGGCTTCCAAAGCTTAACCACAAATTCACAATCAAAACCTCTTGAACTAACGTTCCTTAGACACATTGCAGAAGATAAATTCAGAACCTTGACTTCAATTAAACACGTAATCACATGTTTTCTTCCAGAGTGTATGTTCAGAACCTAATGACGGAACACACCTTGTACTAGAGTCAGAACATTATTGCAGAAGCTACACACTAGACGAAACCATTAGTGTATACAAGTGTTATCTAAGATAACATGTACAGTTATCATCAAAATCTCAAGGCCATATGTAGAAACACTTCTTTTTCTTACAAGTTGACTTGAAAGGGTCAAGCTTATGTGTGGGATGTTCAGTGTGAGGAAAGTTTCTAAGAACTGAGTAAGAGATTAACATCGGCGCATTTTTTGATCTTGCCAAATGCGAGCGAGTCTTTATTGTGTATTCTGATGCTTCATAGATGGGTCTAGATGGTGTCATTATGTAGAAGAGTCAAGTTATTGCTTATGCTTCGAGACAACTCAAAGTTCGTGAGAGGAATTATCTTACCCATGATTTAGAGTTGGCGTCTATGGTGTTTGTGGTTAAGGTGTGGAGGAATTATTTGTATAGTTCGAGGTTTGAGGTGTTCAGTGGCCATAAGAGTCTAAAGTATATGTTTTATCAGAAAGAGTTGAATATGAGACAGAGAAGGTAGCTAGAATTTATGAAGGATTATGACTTTGAGTTATGTTACCATCCTAGTAAAGCTAATATGGTGGCAGATGTATTGAGTAGAAAATCCTTGCATATGTCGGCACTGATAGTTAGAGATTTGGATTTGATTGAGCATTTCAGATATCATAGCTTCGTGTGCGAAGTAACACCATAAATTATGATGTTAGGTATGTTGATGTTGACTAGTAGTATTCTTAAAGAAATCAAAGAAGGTCATATATTGAACTTGGGATTAATTTATCGTTTGGTTCTGATTAATCAAGGTAAAAAAGTGGACTTGAAAATAGATGATAATGGAATTATGAAGTTCTGAGGCAGAGTTTTTATGCCAGATGTACCAGAGTTAAAGAAGAAGATACTAGAGGAAGGTCACATAAGTGGCCTGAGTATTCATCATGGAGCTACTAAAATGTATCAAGATCTTAAGGAGATGTTATGGTGGCCAGGTATAAAGAAATACGTCATAAATTTTGTGTATTCTTGTTTGACCAGACATAAGTCAAAGGTTGAACATCAAAATTCGTCTAGATTGATGCAACCACTGAGTATTCCTAAGTGGAAGTGGGATAGTATCTCTACAGATTTTGTTACGAGTTTTCCAAATATCGCAAAGCGAGGTGATTCGATTTGGGTTATTGTGGGTAAACCGACTAAGTAGGCTCATTTTATTTCGATAAAAATTAGTTATCCATTGCATAAGCTAGTGGAGATCTACATCGGTGAGATAGTGTGACTGCATGGTATTTCGTCGAGTATTGTGTCAGATAGAGACCTAAGGTTTACATCGAGATTTTGGGAGAGCTTGAAGGTAGCTATGGGAACTAAGTTGAGATTTAATTTTTCCTACCATCCCCAGACAGACGGTCATACAAATAGGATTATTCATTCGTTAGAAGATTTATTTCGGGCTTGTGTTTTGGAGCAAGGGGTAGTTGGGATAATTATCTGTAACTGGTCGAATTTACTTATAAAAAGAGTTTCGATTCCAATATTAGAATGAGTCCTTTTGAATATTTGTATGTGTTGTACCCCAAAATTTTCCCTCCCATTTTTCAAGATACCTCCTCATGCTCTTAGGGTCCTCAATTGCTCAAGACTACTCAAGGGTTGGTCAGACAAACTCTTCTCCTAAGCAGTTGACCTACAACTAGGGTTTTTATTCTCTCAAGGAAAATTGAAGTTATAATGCCTCAAGTGGATTTCATGGTTTCTCATATGTCTCAAAGAATATTCATGCCAAATTTCAAGCGTTGCAGCACACGTTTGCTCAGTCATTTAGTTAGATGATTGAAAATCAACTATATTGGGCAAAAAGTCAACTTTGACCAATTTACAGTCAAACTTCAAGATTCTTAGTTAAAATCAACATTTTGAAGTCACATTCATAATTTGATCAAGGGTTGATCATGATTCATCAAGAAAACTCAAGATTAATCAAAAGTCAAAAGTTACTAAATTAGGATTTTCTTAAAGAGAAGTCAACTAAACTTTGACCAAGCATAAATTTCACATAATTCATCAGAAATTTCTCAACCAAAGCTCATTTTGAAGGAAATTCAATTCTCTACAACTTTGTCTCTCTAAGCTCAAGGCCAAAAAATGCTTCATTTGAGAGATATGGGCCAAAACATTACAAGTCATTTTAAAAGTCAGCAAAAAGACACTTTTTGTCAAAGCAATTTACATTAAGATAAAATATTCAAATGAAAAAATTACCAACATAGAGATTTTAGGGGACATCCTTAGGTTTCCAAAAAGTTTAAGATCACCTTTATATGACAAAAATTAAGAAAGTTATGATTGGTACAAGTTGAGAAATTTTGAGAAAATGCATGAAATCCAATTTGAGCAAATTTGATTTTTTTTTTGGCTAATGGGCTTATCTTTTAAAGTCCAAACGTGTTCTTGACCTCATAATGGACCTCTAAGTTCATTCATGCACCATTTTAACTTTTATTTCATTTATTTTTATTTTTATTCATTTAAATTCAAAATTAAATTAAATAAATATTAAGTGGAGGTACAAGGCATAAAAGGCTTTTAATTCTGATCTTTTGGAGGCCCAAGATCACATTACAAACCGTGTGGACTTATTTACAAAACAAATCTTCATGGTTTTGTCCTATTACAATCTATTTTCAAACAAAATCAAAAGATAGGTTTTACATGATGTCCAAGCCCATCTTTTGACCTAATCTCTTCTCCTATATATACCCTTCATATTCTGACATGAAGGCGATAAAAAAAGCTATGCAAGAAATAAGGGTTGCGAGATTGAAAATTTCAAGAAAGAGGGTGAAATTGAAATCCATCATTCATCCATCTTCAAGGCCAACCATCCATTCAAATCAACTCCTAAGGTACCATAGAGTAAGTTGGGACCATTCTTGATGATCAAAAGTGCCTGAAACCTACATTCCATGCATCGTCGGTTTCATGTTTTTTTAAATCTGTATTTTAATTTTTCATGATGCTTTGATTGAAACTAACTATTCTCATGTGTTCCTAAGACAAAATAACATAGGTCTGATCCCTTGCATGAAGCCCATAACGTCAGGATAGCCCAACATCATTGTTGAACCGATTTGCCTTATCTTATTTGTATCTTTTTATGTAAGACATTTTAGCCAAAACTAATGCCACCATGGGATTTGCAAGGATCGATTTAGTAGGGTAGGGTCCTTCTTAATCTCTAACGTTTTTTCTTTTTGTAGGTTACAAAATCAACTCATCAGAGAAGGCTACCGGAGCTAGGGCTCCGGTGCCTCACTGGTCCACTTGTTTTATAATATATTTATTTGTTTATAGTTTATAACTGGATGAGAGCGTAGGACCGCTGGTCAAGGCGAAGGTTTGTGAACGTAAGGGCGTGGGTTCGATCCCTGTGTTTCACAATATTTCTTGCTATTTTTTTCATCTAACGCGCATGTTTTCAAATATAACGTTCACTGCCTGTCTCCTAACACCAACAAGTGCTTGGCCTAGTGGTAAGCTATGCAGCTGTGAAGCCAGGGGGTGTGGGTTCAACACCCACCCCATGCAATTTTTTTTCTTATTTTTTTTCTAACCTATTTTCTTTTCTTTTTCTCTTTTCTAACTCTAATCTCTTTTAATTAATCACTAAACCAATCTAATTTTTTCTTAATACTAATAAACTAGGTTTATAGTTTTTAACTAATATTTTATTTTATTAATTAACTAATCAACTTTTTTTTCTAAATACTAAAATAAATTAGAATTTAGGTTTATTTAGTTATTATTAATTAAATTATTTTCTACAAAATCACAAAAAAACATTTCTACATTCTTTTTTCTATTTTCTTTTTTTTTCTTATTTCTTATTTAATTTTCATAGATCAAGTGTATAGGTCACACTCCCCTATGTAATTGTGTATATTTACTTTTTCTCATTTTTCTTAATTATGTAACTGCTCACAGGATGTAATAGCGTAGGTTTATTTTCCCACATTTTTCCTATTATGTAACTCTCTCAAAGCCATGTAATAGCTTAGGAATTTACATTTCACACTTTATTTTTCTGTACATATTTAATTGCTAGTAATTAGAGTTTGTATGAAAAGACTAAAAACGATCTAGAAAATCCTAATTTCAAGATAAAATAATTGAATCAAAATACTCTTCACACTTGCACCTTTAGGGTAACCTCTCTTATTGCCTTATGAATATTGGTCACGTCCCTCGAATATGGGGATACTTTAGCAAAAGACCCTCGATTAAATCATCATAGTCCTTATGATACAAAAGATCATAGTCCATCGATGTCCCTCAAGTTTCCTACGAAAAGATGATTTAGTCCCTCGGTGACCCTACGAATAATATGATAATAGCCCTTTTGATATAATTGCTAAAGTATCTTTACTTGTTGCCTTCGATGATCATACGATGACTCTACACCTGTCCCTTCACATCTAATAGATAGGACTACCTACCAAATAATGGTATGAATAGTACTATCTCTAAAGGAGAAGGAAAATAATAAGAAATACTTTAGTGGGTAAGGAACGATTAATTGGTTGCTCACAAACAAAACATTTTTCACACTACACTTTCAAACGAAATATTTTCAAAAACACTTTGTATACATTCTTGAGGGCTGATACAAGAATTATTACAAAGTCATCCTTACATTGGCGATTTCAAAATATTTTCAAATAAATCACACACACAAAGCAAGTTTTCAAAAGTGAGCTAAGTAATTAAGAGCCCGTAGATAACTACGGATGAAAAGGGTGATAATACCTTCCCTTTTCATATCTTACCCCCCCTCCTCCCAAACTCAAAATCTATCAAAGGTCTTTCCTATTCTTTTCACCTTTCCTAAATATTGCATAAAAGAAAAGTCGGTGTCTACTCTAGCTATCTATACATTTGGATAAAACCAAAAAGTCACTTCTCCCACTGTATTGCAGAATTGGCGACTCTACTAGGGAATACTACTTAAAAAAAGAGGAGTTACCTTAGAGTTTAAGATCACTTTTACTTGTTTTAATTGTTTGATTTATTTGCTTTACTTTAAGGGGTTTGTTTGGGTTTATTTGCTTGTAAGATCCTACACCCGGATCTAGGGATACCTTAGGTAAGTAGCAATAAATCATAAAAGGTTGTACAGCATAGACCAATATGGATAATATGATGGCTATGTTAGTGCAATAATTTGGTTTGTACTGATGTTTCTTGAGTCAGTCAAGAATAACATTAGGCTTTCGCATGGTGTCATTAACACTAACTGACTTTTAGAACCTTAACTGACTCATCTTGGCCATTAGAAGGTAGTGAGATAGCTGGTTTTGGTGCAGTCCAAGGTTGGTTAATACTCGAAACTAAGCTTATTGAGGTTTTACTTTTGAGATGTTTTGGTGGAAAGCCAGTTGTCATGCTAAAATAAACCCTGCGAGAAAGATCGGTGATATGATATTCCTAGAACCTGGTTACTATTTTAGGACAGGTTGATCAAACTTAACTTTAATAGGGAAGAGTACTTACCTATGGACTTCATGCAAGCCTTTAAACCTAAGGCTCTTGTGTGACTTGTGTGTGTGTTTTCTACTTATCTAACATGAACATGACATCATAACATCATATCATCATAACATAACATTTTCACTAACCATTTCAAGGACCTAGGGATTTATCTTTGTTCTTTGTTGTAGGTTATATCCTCTGGTCGCAGAAACATTATCCGGATCAAATTTGTAAGGGTACCTTCCAAGATGAAGGAGTTGGTCTTAAAGGTTCCCGAAAACTCTCAATTAACCAAAAGGCATTGTTATCTACTAAGTTTGGTTACCTCAGGTTTTGAAGAAGACATGGTGAGTGTTCTGCTCCAATTCTTTGATCCTGAGCATCATTGTTTTTCCTTTCCAGATTATCAGTTGGTACCTACAATGGAAGAGTTCTCTAAGCTACCCGGAGTACCTATTCTTGATCAAACACCCTTTATTGGTTTAGATAAACTCCTAAAACCTGAAAATATTGCAGCAGCCTTACATCTAAAGCGGTCTGACATTGTATCTAATTGGGAAACAAGAAGTTGAGTCAAGGGCCTTCTTGCTAAATTTCTGATAGAGAAGGCTAAGTTATTTCTGGATGATATGAGTTTTCATGCTTTCGAGGAGATCTTGGCTCTATTGATCTATGGTTTGGTACTATTCCTTAATCCAGACCAACTCATAGATGTGAACTCCATCAAAATATTTCTTACTCATAATCCTGTGCCTACTTTTCTTAGAGATATTTTGCATTCTCTTCACACTCGTACTATGAGGAAGCGAGGGACTCTTATATGTTGTATACCTTTACTATCCAGGTGGTTTATTTCGCACCTTCCCCAATCAACCTTGAATAATGAACAAGGTTTGAGGTGGTCTCAAAGGATGATGTCACTCTCTCATTCAGATATCTATTGGTATTCTTGATATCAGGAGGATATCACTATTATTGACCATTGTGGGGAATTCCCTAATGTACCACTCCTTGGCATAAGGGGGGTATCACTTACAACACTTCCCTAGCTCTACGTCAATTTGGTTATGCTCGAAGAGACGGTCCTCATCATATGCTCATCCAGGGTATTGTATTTGATTACAGAATGATCCTCAAGGTTACCGTCAAAGATTTATATGTGCTTGGGGCATGGTGAAAGATTGATAGCAAGACTTCGGGACAGAAAAACTCCATCCCTCAAGAGCCCTACCTCAAATGGGTGCGATCTCGTGCTCAAAATCTTATAATGCCATATCCCTCTATCCTACCAGTAATTGTGGAGCCTGTTGCTGAAGGAGATATTCCTCATACTGTTCTTCATCCAGATATGCCTACCGACCTTGAAGAGATACAGAAGTCTTGGATTCGACTGAAAGAAGAAAGGGTCACCTTTGAGACTCAGTTCTATTCTAGTGAGAAGAAAGTATGGGAGCTGATCAAACGCCTTCACGAAGAGCAGATCCTTAATGCATATGTCAACACAAAGAGGAAGCGTTCTTGGGAGACTTGAGTCATAATTTAATCCTTTGTAAACCTTCTTTTTGTTTTCATTGTAATCCTAAAAGGCATTTATAATCTGAACTTACTAACAAGAATATTTGTTGTTGCTTCCTTTTTATTAACAAATTTAAATCCCACGAGGTCCTTGAAAACATTGCATATGCATCTACATACCCTACACATCATTACATAACAGGTTTCCAAGACAGGTTTTCTCATCTTCTTGCTATTTATTTAGATAGAAATATGGATCTTGAAAAGACAATCAAAGATCTCCAGGCTCAGAATGCTCAGTTCCAAGAGATGTTACTGAACTTTGCCAAGGGGAAAGAAGAACTGAAGGCGTTCATCACCAAAGAGAAGAAGAAGAAGAAAAACAAACCAATCAACATCCTTAACATGGGGAGGAGGTTCAGAGGTCCGGTCAAGCGAGCTCAATATTTTGATATCCCATTGGATGAAGATGACAACCAAGATGAAGATGGTAAAAATGTCAAAACTGAAAGAAGCAACCTTTGTTCTGACAAGTTTCCTGATGAAGAGGAAGAAGATTATTTGGATGAACAATATCCCCCTGCTGACGAGAAGTATAAGTTGTTAGAAGAGCGTATGAAAGCTATAGAGATCTAGAAGGTGCCTGGCTTGATTTTTGAAGAATTGGGTTTAGTCTCAGGAGTCGTCATTCCTCCTAAGTTCAAAACTCCTACCTTCACCAAGTATGATGGCATTTCTTGCCCAAAGCTGCATTTATGATCATATGTTCGGAAAATTCAACCACACACTGCTGACAAGAAATTATGGTTGCATTTCTTTCAAGAGAGTCTGTCTGGAACACAACTAGAATGGTATTATCAACTAGAAGGTACCAATATTTATACATGGGAAGATTTGGCTGTATCTTTCTATAGACAGTATTAGTATAATTCTTATTTGGCACCAACCCGTATGCAACTACAGAGTATGTCCATGGGTTTTTAGGAAGACTTTAAAGAGTACGTACAAAAATAGAGAGATCTTGCAGGAAGAGTTCAACCACCTTTAGTTCATAGGGAATTGGTTGACATGTTCATGAGCATGCTAACAGGCCCTTTCTATAATCACCTACTTGGAAGTTCTTCAGTCGGTGTCACTGAACTGATATTAACAGGAGAACATGTTGAGATGGAATCAGAAGCGGTAAGATTCAGGTGGATACACCTTCGAATACTGTGAAGAAGTATTATAATGGTAAGAAAGAATCTAATGTTGTGTACGGCCAGAAGGGTCGTAATAAGAGTGATCACAACCAATCTATGGGGGCAGTTCTAATCTCTAATCCTACGGCAGTACAATAATAAACACAAAATAATCAGCGTAGGCAGGTCGCGCCCAGGAGACAATTCACAAGAATCAACATGCCGTTTGTAACATGGTGGGAGAACTGACTCGGGTGTTTTGTGTTTGATCGCAATTATTGCAGTTAGCAAGATTCGCCACCTACTTTTCTTTTATCCAATAAGGAAAGGCTGAAAAGAACAAGAAAGACCTTTCGAGATTATTTCTTGAGTTCGGTGAATAGATTATGAAAAGGGAAGGTGTTAGCATCCTTTTCATCCGTATTTATCAACGGACTCTTAGTTGCTTTCTAGATCACTTGCTTTTGTTTAAAAATGTGTTTGTGATTTGTGTTTTGAAAGTATTTTGAAAAGGTGTCTTTGTAATGGTTCTCGTCTCTATAAGAACGCGTACAAGGTGTTTTGTCTTTTGAAAAATGTTTCAAAGTGAAATTGTGGGTGTATAAGATGTTTTTTTTGTGAGCAAGCGAGCAACTAGGAGTGACCTACCTACTTAAAAGGTCTTAAACATTCTTTTCCTTCTCCTTTTGATGTTGTTATCTTACCATCGTTTTGGTAAGAAACCCCATCGTTGGATGTGAAGGGACGGACATGGGACGTTTGCATAGTCATAGAAGGAAACTTACGGGATGTTTTAGCAATGTCGTTTAGGGACTAGATCGTTTACCAAAGGCAACATTGAGGGACTACGATATTTTATCGAGGGTCTTTGCTAAAATGCCAATATTCGAGAGACATGACTGTTTTCTAAAAGGCAACAAAGCGGGATTACCCTAAAGGTGCAAGTGTGAACAGTGTGTTTGAATTTCATGCATTTAGTCTTGATTAGGGTCATCTACTTATTGATTTCATTTCTTGCCATACATACCCTAATTACTAGCATTTATATTTGAAAGCTATAAATTGCGGAAATATAAAGTCCTACGCTATTACATTATTTAGGGATGGGGGTACATAATTACAAATGGGGATTTTCAAGAATTTAAATCCTAATCATCTATTACAACCATATTGAAATATACAATAAAAGAAAAAGAAAAAGGAAAGGACTTGTTTTAAAAATGGTTTTTTGTCTTAATGAATTAGAAGAAAAAAAAGGAAGTAATTAGTTGATAAAAAGAAAATATTTTTATGTCTTTTATATTAATAAAAATAGCACTAATAATAAAATAAAAGAGAAAAAAGGAAAAATAAATAGAAATAGGATCAACATATTGCTGAAAGCAAAATAAAGAGGATTAGAAGTTATGATGCCAGGCGCATTGTGGTTCAGCAAGAAACATCAGAGGTGATCAGAAGTTCTGAGTTGATACACGCTGGGATCCTGAAAGAAATGTTAGGGGGGAAAACAGAAGTTCTGGGTCACTACGTGCTGAAGTTCTCAGTGTTAGTACAGTAAGAAAATCTTAGAAGCTCTGTATATGTTAAAACAGTAAGAAAACCTAGAAGTTATGTGCGCTAAAACAATGAGAAAATCTTAGAAGTTCTGTGTGTTAAAACAGTGAGGAGAACTCAGAATTTCTGTGTTGTGTTAAACAGTGAGTGAAAATCAGAAGTTCTGTGTTGTGTTAAACAGTGAGTGAAAATCAGAAGTTTTGTGCATGTTAAACAGTGAGTAAAAATCAGAAGTTATGTGTTATGCTAAAACAGTGAGAAAGAAAACCCAGAAATTTTGTGTTACATTTTCACCTTATTCCTTACATTAGTCAGAACGTCTGCAACTTAATCAGTCTTTAATAACATCAAATCAGATAGATAAAAGCACAACAGTTCATAGAAGTTCTAATCCTAATTCTGAGCCTAGCTTTATTCAAGAAGTTCTGATCCACAATTTTTCTACTTATGCAATGATATGGACGACATTAATACTATGATATTTACATATTTAATGATGTTATGAATGAAAAAAGTCAAATTCATAAAGACTTACCTTGAATATGGAATGTGTGTTTAGGACTTGAGCTGCTGCCTTCAGATGTTCTGGAATTAGCAAGAGCAGCGAAACATAAAATGTTATGTTCTTTGATTCAAAGAGAAGAACAAAAGTTTTGGTTTTGTTTAGGAATTCAGGGTTCACGAATTTTTTTACTATTTTCTTTTCTCTCTTTGATAATTCTCTCTTTCCAAAAGCCTGCCCCTTGAAAGTGTGATGGAGCCACTTATTTATAGGTGAGTTTGTTGTGGTTTTGGGGGGCGGGGGGACAAATGGGATTTAAACCTTTTTGGCATATTGTTCCATTGCTTTTTAATCATAGCTTTTGTATGGTAATTTGGTGCAAATATGGGGTTTGAGAAAGTGCGGGCGTGGACTAGATTAACAGCTGGTTGCAGGATTGTGCTACAGTAGGGCAGCAGGCTGCTTAAACGAGGTTTTGGGATTTGGTGATGTTCTGATCATAGAAGATCAGAAATTTAACCTCCATATGCTGAAGAGTCATGTTCTGACCGAAGAACATTGCTTCCATATGTTCTGATTGAAGCATCATGTTCTGAACTGTGTTTGCAAATTCGGATTGCACTCGCGTGAAGGCTGGCCCAGAAGTTCTGAAGTATCATCTTCTCCTAACACTTAGAAAATTTTCCAAATATTTAGAAATTTGATTTTTTTCAAAGTAATTTCTGAATTCTGATTTTGATGAACTAATTTCATGTCTTGATGAAATATAGTTGTTGAAACTTGATTTTTGATCCAGAAGTCAACGTTTGACCTTTCAATGTACTTTGACCATTTTGCCCTTGTGAATGACTTTCTTTGGAAAATTGTAATCCAAGACTTGAAACTTGATGGAAGCAAACCTGAGGGTCCAGGATGATCCTTTGAGAAATGATGAGGGCAAATTTTGGGGTACAACAACTGCCCCTGTTCAATCTTCTTAAACCTGAAGAATATGATTGGTGAATCTGCCATTCGTGACTTGAAGGTGGAAGATGATTGAACACCAGAATGCCTAGAAATTTGCACTTTGGTGATTTGGAGGTTGAGTTGTAAGGAATGGGCTTAAAGATTCCATTTGGAGAATTGATGGAGAGTTGTCAGAGATGGGCTTACATATGCCATCCAAAAGTGATTGGTGGCACAAATTTGAAAAAGTAACAGAATGAATATTTGGTTGATTTATACTGAAATAGTAGATGTAGTGGGATGAATATCAGAAAAATTTCCATAAATGGATTGTATCTGACTCGCATCTGAAAGATGTACTGAATGAGTGTCAGAATGACATCCGTATCTGAAGCGTATCTGGACTGTATTTGAGAAATATGCTGAAGGAGCATCAAAATGGCATATGTATCTGGAGTGTATCTGAACTGTATTTGAAAGCCGTATCTGAATGAGTATCATAATGGCATCCGTATCTGAAGCGTACCTGAACTGTATCTGAAAGTTGAATCTAAATGAGTATCATAATGGCATCCGTAACTGGAGTGTATTTGAATTGTATCTGAAAGCTGAGTCTGAATGAGTATCAGAATGGAATCCGCATCTAGAGTGTATCTGAACTGTATCAGAAAGCTGAATCTGAATGAGAATCAGAATGGAATCTGTATCTAGAGCATATCTGAACTGTATCTGAAAGCTGAATCTGAATGAGTATCAGAATGGCATCCATATCTGGAGTGTATCTGAACTGTATCGGAAAGCTGAATCTGAATGAGTATCAGAATGGCATCCGTATCTAGAGCGTATCTAAACTGTATCTGAAAGCTAAATCTGAATGAGCATCAGAATGGCATCCGTATCTAGAGTGTATCTAAACTGTACCGGAAAGCTGAATCTTAATGAGTATCAAAATGACATCCGTATCTAGAGCGTATGTGAACTGTATCTGAAAGCTGAATCTGAATGAGTATCAGAATGGCATCTGTATCTGGAGCGTATCTGAACTGTTTCTGAAAGTTGAGTCTGAATGAGTATCAGAATGGCATCCGTATCTGGAGCGTATCTGAACTGTATCGGCAAGCTGAATCTGAATGAGTATTAGAATGGAATCCATATCTAGAGCGTATCTGAACTGTATCTGAAAGCTGTATCTGAATGAGTATCATAATGGCATCCATATCTAGAGCATATTTGAATTGTATCATAAAGATGAATCTGAATGAGTATCATAATGGCATCCGTATCTAGAGTGTATCTGAACTGTATCTGAAAGCTGAGTCTGAATGAGTATCAAAATGGCATCCGTATCCGGAGCGTATCTAAACTGTATCTGAAAGCTGAGTCTGAATGATTATCATAATGGCATCCGTATTTCGGGCATATCTGAACTGTATCGAAAAGCTGGATGAGAAAGAGCCCGTGTAGGATTCCTTCATGATGAGTTCATGTAAAACTGCATCTGGACATGAAAGAGAACCTGGGTATGGTTGCTTCAGCTGGTCGACTAGATAGTTGTCCTGTCTGGTTTCAGGTATTAATCTCTGACCTGAGAAATAAAGATAGTTTTCCTGGCTTGTTACAGGTGTTAATCTTCAATCTCTTCATGTAGATAGTTCTCCTGGTTTGTTACAAGTGTTAATCTACAATCAGTCGTCCACAGATAGTTTTCCTAGCTGGTTACAAGTATTAATCTGGAACTTAAGAAGGTTGGTCATTTGAGATAGTTGTCCTGTCTGGTTTTAGGTATTAATCTCTGACCTGAGAAAGAAAGATAGTTTTCCTGGCTTGTTACAGGTGTTAATCTTCAATCTCTTCATATAGATAGTTTTACTGGCTTGTTACAGGTGTTAATCTATAATCAGTTGTCCACATATAGTTTTCTTGGCTAGTTACAGGTGTTAATCTGGAACTTGAGAAAGTTGGTCGTTTGAGATAGTTGTCCTGCCTGGTTTCAGGTATTAATCTCTTACCTTTTGAAGATCGTTGATGATATCCATTTGTTGATTTGATCTTTCCTGAAAAGGTAAAGAATTAGTTGTATGCAATTCCATGATGTATGAAATGCATGGTGCAATGATGTTCTCGAAATAAATGAGATTGTGTCGTATGCGCTTGTCATGTATGTAATATGATGCATGAAAAGCGAAATTTTATTGGAATGTACTTTTGTCTTGGAAAATAAATCCTTGACAAATGTTGTGGAGTTTTGGGAGGCTGAATCTCGGATGACCGTTGGGGATGAAGAGTATGCCCATCTTCAAACCTTGCTTAGAACGTTTCCACTAGGGATTCCTGTTTTTGTTGTTTGAGGAGAAATCCGTTGGGGGGTGTTGATTTTTCTTGAGAAGAAAACTCTATGGAGAGTGTTGATTTCCGTTTTGGGGAAAAAGTTCAGGAGTCTTAGTCGTTCATTGCTCTATTGGGGAGTTATCTCTTGAAAGTTAGTTGTTATCTGGTCGGGTTCTATACTTCACAACGACTTGCTAGGGATAAAGAAATTGACAGTTATCTGGTTGATTTTCCAGGTTTTGCAGCAGCTCACTGGGATTGTAGAAAAGTATACTGGGGAAGAGGAGTTACAGTCCCTTGATTTGTGATAGTCTGAGAGGCAAATTCAAGCTGGGGAGTCTTGAAGTTTATTGGGGAAATAAACCATGTTGCCAATCTGTTGGAGAAGTGTTTTCTTTTGGCCAAACTCCTCGAGGATTCTTGAGATCAACTCAATTGGAGATGCTTTCAGAGATTGAAATTCTGGCTAGGGGACCATCCTATGAAAAGGACTTTGTGGGAGATTTGTCACTGCCCCTGGTAGCAAGTGTTTATAGTATTGCCATAAAATGTTTTCCTGGTCGTACGTAACCCTTTGTTGGAGTTCATGTTCAGTGCCCCAAGTGATTCAAATACAGACTTGCCCCTGGTTATTCATCACCTCTCAAGAGATTTCTTGGAATCTTGACTTGACTGCCCTAGGACAGTGATCATGCTGATGCCCCCTTGCTTACAGAAGATCTGCCATTGGAAGTGATTTTGTTTCCTGGGAGAGTTTATGTTTGATGGGTATTCGCCATGATAATTTCTCTATTGTCAAACAATTAGCCATATGCAAACAGCGATATTCAAATAATGCAAAGTTTATGCTTGTCTTGAAGTTTTGAAAATGCGCTTTAACAGATAAAAGAATTTTTGTAAGAAAATTCAACACAGGATTTGGAGTAAAGCCTTACAGGAATCAGGATACCTTATGTAACAGTATGCTTTCGAACTAACCCATGCTTCAATTAGGATTTTTGAAGGTTGTAGCATGGCTTGCTTCACGACTTAAGAAACAAAGGATAGGTCTCAAAGTGTATTTTATACCCTCCTGTTCTTTGTGATGTTCTTCAGTCCCTAAACTCAGTTAATTGTGTGTTTGAACTCCAATTGAGTCTGGAATGACTTTTGGTGATGGTTCAGAAATTTGGGAGTTTATTTGTTTGAAGGCAGTCATTTTTGCCATATTTCCATGTTATCAAGGATTTGTAGTGACCTCTTTTTGATTTATTATCCCTGATTTTTTTTGCCTGACTGATCTTTGTTTTGAGATTACAGCCAGCGGGATGCCCTAGTTTTTCTTAAGTCTCCTTCGTAGGTTTTGACTTAGTGGGCTTTTCTTTTGAGAGATAATGACTGACTATTTGGTAGGGAACCATCATCAGCTTTTGATTCCAGGGGAATGTTTTTGATGTCATTCATTGTATACGAAGTGAAGGTTTGTGATTGAACGCGCGTTTGAATTAACTGAGAGACTACCCTGCCCCAGGTTTTGATTAAAGGTTTCAGTTTGTGTACAAAGGAAACTCCTACTTCTTTGGCTCAAAGGGGTTGACTAGGGATTATCCTCCTTATAACTCTAGTGTTTAGGAATTGAAAGAAAGTCTATACATCGTCAACAAGGTCTGTTCAAAATTATACTGTATGAGATTATGGCATTGTTTTTGTCATCCGCCCTCTAAAGGCTTGCAACTTTTTGAAACGAGAGTTGAATATCATAAAGGGAGTAAAAATCATAGTTTAAATAGAATTCAAATGAATGGATTAATTAAAGACAATCATATTTAATGCATTAAAGAGATTGACCAAAGTCTGACATAAAGATAGGTGTTTAAGCAAACAAAGAAATTACAACTGAAAATTCGAATAAACAGAAAATGTCCTCGCCCATAACACCACTTCATATGGATACCCTTGAGGGGTGATAAAAATATCAAGTTGACTGTCTTGTGTAAACTCCAACGCCCCTTCGTCGATCAGATCTTGGATCTTGTTTTTCAACATCCAACAGTTATCAGTATTGTGCCCCGGACTGTTGGAATGATATGCACACCTTTCTCCATGATTGTAACGGGGAGAAGCAGTATTAGGATTCTGAGTAGGATCCCTTAATGTAACCAAATTCATCTTAAGCATGTGTCGCAAGAATTGCGATATTGGCATGTCGAGTTTGGTAAACTGCCTATCGGATGGGATCCGTTTACGCCAATTACCATATTGTTATTGTCGAGGTTGTTGTTGAGCTCGTGATGTAACATCAATTTGGGAAGGTCTGCTCTCCCTCAAACAGGTTTCTTGTCTCATGGGAGGTTGAATAATGACTTGATCCCCGATCTCGATTGTTTTCTTCATACGGTTGCAATTGTCTTGATGAAGTTTGTTGATGAGGGTCCTTAGCTCCTCTTGTCCCCGAGCTAAGTTTTGGATAAGAGCCATCTGGCCCACTAGTTGTCCTATCATTTGGATCTTCATTGTTTCCATTTCAGTTTGTAGTCGTTCCAACTGGTCATCCTTGTTATCTTCAGGATTCCCCATGATCATGCCCCTAGTGAGGAGTGCTTTCACCTCTTCTTATCCCTTAGACAAGTTCAAAAAATTTTCCTGAAGTTGAGCGTTTTGAGTCTGAATGTCTTTGATAGTCTGTTCTAGAGCCATGTCTACTGAAATAAATAGTAAGCAGATGAGAGACTTGTGTGGAAAAGCCTGTCATGATATGATGCATGGTATGTAGATGCAATGTTTTCAAGGACTTAGAAAATTTAAATTTGTTATAAACAAAGAAAGGAGCAAACATCAATTGTATTAATAAGTTTAAATTGACTACAACCGTGCCCCTTGGGCTTATAATGGAGGAAATAAAGCAAAATAAACTCCTAAGATAAGAAGGTCGAACACATCCACTTTGGCGCGATGTAGGCGTTCATATTTCGCTCCTCATGAAGTTGTGTCGTAAGCTCCAGGACCTTCTTTTCACTCGTATAGAACTGGGCCTCAAAAGTGTCTCGTTCTTCCTTCAGCTGGATCCAAGCTCTTTATAAGTCTTCAAGAGAAGTAGGCATGGTAGGGTGAGAGATAACATAAGGAATATCTATTTCAACTAATGGCTCCATGATGATAGGCAAAGTGGCAGGGTATGTCATACCGAGTCTTTGAGCACGAGTTCGTACCCACTTAAGATAAGGCTCCAAAGGAATGAAGTTCTTACGCCTCAATGTCTTGCTATCCACTTTGTTTTCCATCCTCCAAGCTCGTATAAATCTATGACGGTAGCCTTGATCATCACTCTCGTAGTCGAACACCAAACCTTGGATGAGTGCATCTTGAGGACCATCTCTTCGTGCATAGCCAAATTGTCGTAATGCAAGAGAAGAGTTATAGGTGATACCTCCCCTAATGCCGAGCAAAGGGACATTAGGGAATTCCCCACAACGGTTAATGATAGTAGTATCCTCCAAGGATCGAGAACACCAATAAATGTCAGAGTGTGTTAGGGACATCATCCTTTGAGACCATGTTAATCCTTGCTCGTTCTTCAATGTTGATCGAGGTAAGTGTGAAGTAAACCACTTAGCAACTAGAGGAATGTAACACAAGAGAGTACCTATTTTCTTCATTGTGCGAGTGTGGAAACAATGTAAAACATCTCCAAGAAAAGTAGGTATAGGATTATGAGAGAGGAAGACCTTGATGGTATTCACATCTACGAATTGGTCCGGATTTGGAAATAGAACCAAACCATAGATTAGACGAGCCAAGATATCTTAAAAGGCTTAGAAATCTATGTCTTCCCAGAATGAATGAGCCTTCTCTAACAGAAACTTGGCCAGGAAACCCTTAACTCCACTTCTTGTCTCCCAATTTGCTATGATGTCGGCTCTCTTCAGATGTAAGGCTTCGGTAATGACTTCAGGCTTTAGAGTCCCTTCTAAACCAGTGAATGGTAATCGATCAAGCACGGGCACTCCCAACAGTTGAGAGAACTCCTCTAGTGTAGGGACCAACTGATAGTCAAGAAAGGTGAAGCGATGATGCATGGGATGAAAGAATTGGAAGAGTACACACATAATTTCTTCTGGGAATTTGGAGGTAGCCAAACTGAGAAGTTGACCATATTTCTCGGTGAAGGGAGAATCTCCAGGCACCCTTGATGCTAACTCTTGGAGTTTAGGGCGTGCTTTCACGAAGCTGATCTGGATGGTATTCCTTTGGACGAGATTCATGGCCTACAAAACAAAGCAAAGATAAATTCCTAAATCCTTGAAATGGTTAGTGAGAATGCTTATGATGTTATGATGTTTATGATGTTATGTACAAGTATGCAAAGCAAGCAAGTTGTTATGTGCACACAAAATAAACAAGTCTTTAGGTTTAGGCTTGTGTGGAGTTTGTAGGTAAGTACCCTCTTGAAGTTTAGTTGGCTCAACCTGTCCTAGAAAGTAACTGGGTTCTAGGGGATCTCAATATCACTTACCTTTCTTTTAGGCATTGTCTCAGCATAATCAATCTTTTCTTGCGGCCGAGATATCCCAAAAGTCCAATCTCAATGGGTGTAGTATCGAGTATCAACCAATTTTCAGCTTTCCACCGAAACCGGCTATCTCACTACTTCCTAATGGCCAGGTTATTCAATTAAGGTTCTAAGGTCAGTTAGTGCTTCATGACACTGCTCAGCGGCCCCGTATTCTCCTTGATTCAACACAAGGGATACCGGTACCAACAAATGTGTCACACTAACATAGCCATTGCTTCAACCATATTGGTCTACGCCATACAGTTTCCACAATCTATTGCTACTTACCTTAAAAGGTGCCCCAGATCCGGGTAGAGGATCAAAACAAGCTCAAACAAGGAACCATAATGTAAAGCAAACAAATCAAACAAAGGAAAGCAAGTAAAGGTGATCTAGCCCTAAGGTAACCCCATTTTTAAGTAATTCCCTAGCAGAGTCGCCAATTTTGTAACACGGTGGGAGAACTGACTTGGGTGTTTTGAGTTTGATTGCAATTGTTGCGGTTAGCAAGAGTCGCCACCGACTTTTCTTTTATCCAATAAGGAAAGGCTGAAAAGAACAGGAAAGACCTTTCGAGATTATTTCTTGAGTTCAGGGGGTAGATTATGAAAAGGGAAGGTGTTAGCACCCTTTTCATCCGTAGTTATCTACGGGCTCTTAGTTGCTTGATAGATCACTTGCTTTTGTTTAAAAATGTGTTTGTGATGTGTGTTTTGAAAGTATTTTGAAAAGGTTTCTTTGTAATGGTTCTCGTCTCTATAAGAACGCGTACAAAGTGTTTTGTCTTTTGAAAAATGTTTCAAAGTGAAATTGTGGGTGTATAAGATGTTTTTATTGTGAGCAAGCGAGCAACTAGGAGTGACCTACCTACTCAAAAGGTCTTAAACATTATTTTCCTTCTCCTTTTGAAGTTGTTATCTTACCATCATTTTGGTAAGAAACCCCATCGTTGGATGTGAAGAGACAGGTGTGGGACGTTTATATAGTCATAGAAGGCAACTTATGGGACGTTTTAGAAATGTCGTTTAAGGACTAGATAGTTTACCGAAGGCAACATTGAGGGTCATCGAGGGACTACGATCTTTTATCGAGGGTCTTTACTAAAACGCCCATATTCGAGGGACATGATTGTTTTCGGAAAGGCAACAAAGCGGGATTACCCTAAGGGTGCAAGTGTGAACAGTGTGTTTGATTTTCATGCATTTAGTCTTGATTAGGGTCATCTACTTGTTGATTTCATGTCTTGCCATACATACCCTAATTACTAGCATTTATATTTGAAAGCGATAAATTGCGGAAATGTAAAGTCCTACGCTATTACATCATTTAGGGATGTGGGTACATAATTATAAATGGGGATTTGCAAGAATTTAAATCCTAATCATCCATTACAACCATATTGAAATATACAATATAAGAAAAAGAAAAAGGAAAGGACTTGTTTTGAAAATGGTTTTTTGTCTTAATGAATTAGAAGAAAAAAAAGGAAGTAATTAGTTGATAAAAAGAAAATATTTTTATGTCTTTTTTTATATTAATAAAAATAGAACTAATAATAAAATAAAAGAGAAAAAAGGAAAAATAAAGAGAAATAGGATCAGCATATTGCTTAAAGCAAAATAAAGAGGATCAAAAGTTCTGATGCCAGGGGCGCTGTGGTTCAGCAAGAAACATCAGAGGTGATCAGAAGTTATGAGTTCATACACATTGGGGTCCTGAAAGAAACGTTAGGGGAAAAAACAGAAGTTTTGGGTCGCTACGTGCTAAAGTTCTGAGTGGTAGAACAGTAAGAAAATCTTAGAAGCTCTTTATGTATTAAAACAGTAAGAAAACCTAGAAGTTCTGTGTGCTAAAATAGTGAGAAAATCTTAGAAGTTATGTGTGTTAAAACTATGAGGAAACTCAGAAGTTCTGTGTTGTGTTAAACAGTGAGTGAAAATCATAAGTTTCGTGTTGTGTTAAACAGTGAGTGAAAATCAGAAGTTCTGTGCATGCTAAATGTGATCGGTGGATCTGGAACTGACTGTTTAAAGCTGGTTTCGCGAAATGTCGCGGAAGCAAGAGTCGCCACCGTCTTTTATTTTCTCCAACATGGAAAGGACAAAAGCACAGAAAAATTCCTTATTGAGATTAGTTCTCGGTTCGGGAGGTAGATTTATAGAAAGGGAAGGTGTTAGCACCCTTTCTATCCATGGTTATCCATGGGCTCTTAGATACTTGCTCATTTGTGTTTTCAAAATGTTTGTTTGCTTTTCAAAGTGTGAGTGGGTTTGAAAAAAGGTTTCGTGTAAAGTTTCAGATTGACTCTTGTATCAGTCCTCAAGAGTGTTTGAAAAGTTGTTTTTGAAAGCTTTTTGAAAAGTGTAGGTGTGAAAAGAAGTTTTTTTGATTTTTTTTGAATTAGAGCAAGTATCTACGAGTCATCTACCTACCCTAAGGAATTAGCTTGTGTAAATGTCCTTAAAGTAGTGCCATCCCACCATTGAGAGGTAGGTAGCACCACCGTTGGAGGTGTTCGGGTCAATTCGAGGGTTAGGGACAGTGTGGTCACCGGGCAATGGTAAGATACCTTAGAAGCTACCCTTATGCCATTGATCTTTTTATTCCGAGGCGACCGTTCCGAGGCAACTTATTCGAGGCAACTAGATCAATGGAACATAAGGACTCACTAAGACGTCCTGTACTCGACGACCACGTTTCGAGGGGCAAGGCAACAGTGTGATCACCAGAGAAACAGTAGGACACCTTAGAAGCTACCCTTATGCCATGTTCATGGACATAAGGACTTACTAAGACGTCCTGTACTCGACGACCACGTTTTGAGGGGCAAGGTAACAGTGAGGCGTACCCTAAGAGTGGTGTGTGAATTGTGTGTCATTTTTAGTTATTATTTGTCTTGTCATGCATTGGGTGAGTTACGCTTTGATTTTATTTGGACATTCATTCTTTCATGTGATTAGCAGTTAAAAGAGTGCGAAAAATAAAAATGCGGAAGATAAAGGTCCTACGCTATTACAAGGCGCGGGTCTACATCGCCAAATTAAACCAAGACCCGATTTGAATAAAAGTGCGGAAAGTAAATATCCTAATTATCTATTACAAGCCTTTGGGGCAAATACATTATATCCACAAAAGAAATAAAAATAAATGCGAAAAGAAATAAGAATCGAGAGTGCGAGGGCGTTGGACCCTTTAAAGAAATTAAATAGAAATTTTAAATTAATTAATGATTAAATAAAGAAAAAAATTATTTTTATGTTTTTTTGGTATTTTATGAAATAAAGAAAGTTAATTGAAATTATAAATTAAAATAAAAGCCTAGTTCTGAATTTGTTTTTAATTAAAAAAAATGTTTAAGTTTTAACCTAATTTACCCTAATTAATTAAATGCCATATTTATTTACAAAATTAATTAATAATAATAATAAGGAGAAAAAGTTATTTATTGAGAAAAGAATAAAGATACTAATAACCTAATTTTTATGTTTTTTTATAATTTTTTTAGAAAAAGACATTAAAGTTAAAAACCTAAATTTAAACTAATTGTTTTATTGGAATTTATTTACAAAAACTATTTAAAGAATTAAAAAAATTAAATAAAACATATTTTTATTTTTTAATGATTTCTGATTTTTTGGTTTTGTGTTATTATTAAGATTAATTTTGGTGAATTAAATAAAACAAAAGAAAAACAATTAAAATAAAAAGAAGAAAAGAAAAATGGAAAAATGAAAGGTGATGCAAACCATGGGGGTGTTGACCCAATTTAGGAGGGAGCACGAAGTCGCGGCAGAAGCGGATCTGGAAGCGGCAGTTGAGTCCGCGGTTGCGCGGAGGAACTGCGATTTGGACGCTTCTCGTTCTTCTGTTTCTGATTCAGAGAGCCAAATTCCAGTCCTGATTTTATCATGACTCAATGATGTTGTTGTGGTGCTGTCAAGAGGATGATGATTTGTGGTTGCATCAGTTTTGAGCTTGTGTCAACGGTATGAACATGAGCTTGTGTAAGGTTTCTGTTTTGGTTGATGAGATTTTTGTTAAAGTTGGTTCATGGGAAATTGCACGTGAAAAGTGAATTTACAGTGCAACAAGAAGAAAAGTGGGGGTTTCCATCGAGTGGCCTCCGTACAGGATTTTGTATAAGAGAATATGAGGTTTTTTTTTGTGGAATTTTTTGTTTTTTCGTTTTAGAGAGTTCTCTAGGTTGTTTTCTCTTTTTTTTTATCACTTGCATATGCATTATGTAATGTATTTCAATTGGAATTAAGGGCCTTGAAGCCTTGCATTCATACTTAGGATTTTGCCATAAACCTCTATTAACAAACTTTCCATCTTTGTACCAATTTTGAATTCTTGCTTGATTAGGCCTTGAAACGAATTTGGGATGTTGTATAATGATGATTCAAAGCTAATCAAGACCAAATATCCCCCTTAATTAACCTTCTTGATTTTTATTTGATTTTAAAGGATTTAAAATGAATTAAATCCAATAAAATCAAATAAAAATGAAAAAAATTAATTTTAAAATTTGAAATAAAATGTGGGACACGTGGGAAGCATGGTCAAGCTGATTCAAATGGAAAAAGTGGGCCCCTTTTGTCAAAAATGAAATTTCAAGGATAAATGATTTTGGCCATTTCACAAAAATTTCCCAACTTCTCCAATGCATATCTTGCTCAATTTTGAAGTTATGAACATGTTCTTGGACATTTTGGAAAGGTCTTGAAGTCCTCTAACCAATGTCTTTGGTCCCATGTCATTTTGATTTACCAATATCAAGTTATGGGCTTTGACTTAAAGTGCCTTTTTGTTGACTTTTGAAAATGACCTATAATGTTGAAATTGATAACTTTTTGTGAGAGCATTTCTTGGACTTGGAGTGTGAAGATGAGTTGTAGGAAATGTCCTCCCCTTCAAGATGAGCATTGGATGGGATTTTTCTGATGAACCATGAAAAAGTTATGCCTTGGTCAAGTTACAGTTGACTTTTCAACTGTCCAAAAATAGAAACTTTTGACACCTTGATGATTTTTGAGCCATTCTTGTGAAATCATGATCAAGACTTGATCAAATGATGATTGCGGCTTCAAAATAAGATGTTGACCAAAAAATTTGACTTTTGACTGCCAAATGACCATTTTGCCCCTACAGTTGACTGTGGAGCAATTAGGGTTTTTGACTGTGCAACTTGACCTTGTGAGCCTTGAAACTTGACATGTAGGTGCTTGACAATGTATATGAGCATATGGTACTTGATTGAGCCCTTGAAAACCTCAACTTCCTTGCAAGAACCAAAACCCTAGTTTGACTGGCCTAGGAGAGTGGTTGATTGTGTAGCCCCTTGAGTAGATTTTGAACCCTTTGAGGTGATGCTTGTCAAAAACTTTGAAGAATATGGGAGGGCAAATTTTGGGGTACAACAGTTGCCCCTGTTCAATCTTCTTAGACCTGAGGATGTAGATTGGCTTGTGTGCCTTTCGTGATCCGAGGGTGGAAGATGATTGAACACTAGAGTGCCCAGAAATTTGCACTCACATAGTAGAGTATCAGCAGTGTGACAGCGGGAATGGGCTTACAGATGCCATTTGGAGAGATGATGGATGGGAGGATGGGCTTAAAGATGCCATCTGAAAGTGTGATAGAACCTTGTCGGGAATGGGCTTATAGATGCCATTTGGAAAGATGGTGGATAGGTGAATCTGAATAAGAAATAGAATAGCTTCCGTGTCTGGAGCATATCTAGTCTGTGCCTGATTGCTGACGTCTGAATAAATGGTAGAATGACCGCCGTGTCTGGGGTATATCCATACTGCATGAGTAACAGAATGTCATCCGAATCTGGATCGTATCTGGACTGAACAATAGAATAGCATCCGGGATGGAGCATCTCTAAGTTGTCTTTTAGAAGTTTGAATCTGAATAAGCAATAGAATAGCGTCCGGATCTGGAGCATCTCTAGGCTATATCTGAAAGGAAATCTGAATAAGTATCAGAACGTCGCCATGCCTGGGTCACATCTGAACTATCTCTAGAAGGAGTCTTGAATAAGCAAAAGAACCGCATCCATATCTGGAGCATTTCCAAGCTATCTCTGAAAGGAAATCTGGAATGAGTATCAGAATGTCGCCATGCCTAGGTCACATCTGAACTATATCTAGAAGGAGTCTTGAATAAGCAAAAGAACAGCATCCATATCTGGAGCATTTCCAAGTTATCTCTGAAAAGAAATCTGGAATGAGTATCAGAACGTCGCCATGCCTGGGTCACATCTGAACCATATCTAGAAGGAGTTTTTAATAAGCAAAAGAACAGCATCCATATCTGGAGCATTTCCAAGCTATCTCTGAAAGGAAATATGGAATGAGTACCAGAACGTCGCCATGCCTGGGTCACATCTGAACTATCTCTAGAAGGAGTCTTGAATAAACAAAAGAACAACATCCATATCTGGAGCATTTCCAAGCTATCTCTGAAAGGAAATCTGGAATGAGTATCAGAACGTCGCCATGCCTGGGTCACATCTGAACTATCTCTAGAAGGAGTCTTGAATAAGCAAAAGAACAGCATCCATATCTAGAGCATTTCCAAGCTATCTTTGAGAGGAAATCTTGAATAAGTATCAGAACGTCACCATGCCTGGGTCACATCTGAACCATATCTAGAAAGGTGATCTCTGAATAAACAACAGAATAGCCTCCGCGCCCGGAGCATCTCTAAGTTATATCTGAGAAGAAATCTGGAATAAGTATCAGAACGTCGCCATGCCTGGGTCACATCTGAACCATATCTAGAAAGGTGATCTCTGAATAAACAACAGAACATCCTCCGTGCCCGGAGCATCTCTAAGTTATATCTGAGAAGAAATCTGGAATAAGTATCAGAACGTCGCCATGCCTGGGTCACATCTGAACCATATCTAGAAAGGTGATCTCTGAATAAACAACAGAACAGCCTCCGTGCCCGGAGCATCTCTAAGTTATATCTGAGAAGAAATCTGGAATAAGTATCAGAACGTCGCCATGCCTGGGTCATATCTGAACCATATCTAGAAAGGTGATCTCTGAATAAACAACAGAACAGCCTCCGTGCCCGGAGCATCTCTAAGTTATATCTGAGAAGAAATCTGGAATAAGTATCAGAACGTCGCCATGCCTGGGTCACATCTGAACCATATCTAGAAAGGTGATCTCTGAATAAACAACAGAACAGCCTCCGTGCCCGGAGCATCTCTAAGTTATATCTGAGAAGAAATCTGGAATAAGTATCAGAACGTCGCCATGCCTGGGTCACATCTGAACCATATCTAGAAAGGTGATCTCTAAATAAACAACAAAACAGCCTCCGTGCCTGGAGCATCTCTAAGTTATATCTGAGAAGAAATCTGGAATACGTATCAGAATGTCGCCATGCCTGGGTCACATCTGAACCATATCTAGAAAGGTGATCTCTGAATAAACAACAGAACAGCCTCCGTGCCCGGAGCATCTCTAAGTTATATCTGAGAAGAAATCTGGAATAAGTATCAGAACGTCGCCATGCCTGGGTCACATCTGAACCATACCTAGAAAGGTGATCTCTGAATAAGCAAAAGAACAGCATCCATATCTGGAGCATTTCCAAGTTATCTCTGAGAGGAAATCTTGAATAAGTATCAGAACGTCGCCATGCCTGGGTCACATCTGAACCATATCTAGAAAGGTTATCTCTGAATAAACAACATAATAGCCTCCGCGCCCGGAGCATCTCTAAGTTATATCTGAGAAGAAATCTGGAATAAGTATCAGAACGTCGCCATGCCTGGGTCACATCTGAACCATATCTAGAAAGGTGATCTCTGAATAAATCACAGAACATCCTCCGTGCCCGGAGCATCTCTAAGTTATATCTGAGAAGAAATCTGGAATAAGTATCAGAACGTCGCCATGCCTGGGTCACATCTGAACCATATCTAGAAAGGTGATCTCTGAATAAACAACAGAACAGCCTCCGTGCCCGGAGCATCTCTAAGTTATATCTGAGAAGAAATTTGGAATAAGTATCATAACGTCGCCATGCCTGGGTCACATCTGAACCATATCTAGAAAGTAATTTTGAATAAGCAAAAGAACAGCATCCATATCTGGAGCATTTCCAAGCTATCTCTTTAATCTTTTTAACGTAGACATGCCCTGGCCGGATGCAGGTATTGAATCCACAATCAATCGCTCACAGACATGCCCTGGCTAGATACAGGAATCGAATCTGGGATTGCGATAGTTGATAGTAATCATCTTTGTATTGACCTTTCCTGAAAAAAGGCAAAACATTAGTTGTATGCAATGTCATGGTGCATGGAATGCACGGTGTCATGACGTTTATAACCAATGGGATTGTAGAATGTGATGTTTATATCATGTATGAAAATGTGATGTTTGCGAATGTATTTTTGTCTAGGAAAATAAATCCTTGACGAATGCCGGGAGCTTATCCTGGGCTGATGTTGCAAGAATACTGGTAGGAGAAGATAACTCCGTTGGGGAATAAACTTGGCGAATAGATTACTCTGCGGGGAAAATTACTCTAGTGATCTTGCTGGGGAAAATACTTTGTGGGAAGAGAGGTACTTCGCTGAGATGTTGTATGAGAACTCCGTTGGGGATACCATTGTTGAGTTACGTTTGGGAGGTTTGAGGAATTCCGCTGGGGATAGGAATACTTCGCCGAGGACGATCTTTCCGTGTCAATTAGCTGAGGATAACCCAGTTATAAGCTCTGGCGAGGAATAACCTTCTGAATAAAGACAGGGAGAGATATGCTCTGCAAAGGATAAGCTTCCAGAATCTACTGGGGATAAGCTTCCTACTGGGGAGATGATTTAACTCTCTTGGGGAGACTTTGGACTGTACTGGGAAGGGCTCCGCTGGATGTCTAGATTCTGCCGAGGAATAATCTTAGATCAAGACTGCCGGGGATGCTTGTTGAGGGTGTTTGTAGACTCTGCTGAGGAATGTTGAGATCCGCTGGGGAGAATCCAACGTCCATAAGGCTGACTGAGTAGGCTAATTCTGCTTGGGGAGAGTATGTTGACTTGCTGGCTCACTCTCTGGGGAATTAAGGCATCTTGGTTGTTCTTCAGCTGAACCTACCTTGGTACCTTGGTGGACAGAGCAATTAGATCGCTTAGACGACTCATTATTGCCCCAGTTTCAGTGGGAGAAGGCACTTGTGGGGGTAATTGACAAATCTTCTGGTAGACAGATGACGAGATGCCAGGACATAGTCATATGCTTTGATCCCTAATTTTTTCCTGGACCGCCCTTTCGGGTTTTCAGTCCACCGGGATACCCATTTTTGCCCAAGCCGCCTTTTCAGGTTTTCGACTTGCCGGGTGTACAGATTTTTTTTCATTTCATCCCTTATTTTTGCCCGAACCCTTTTGGTTCGTCGGGAAGCCCTTATTTTTTCCTAGGTATGTCAACCTAGCGGGTCTTTGATTATGCGCAGTATTTTTTCGACTATGTCCATGCTCTCAGGATGTAGGGAGATGCCCCTGTTATTGATATTGCATTGCCGTACCACTAGAAGATGTCTGATCAGGCAAGATTCGTTGTCGGAATGCCCCAGGTGATCCAGATGGAGATTTTCCCCAAGCTGGTTGGCCTTTTGAGAGATTCTCCGAATCTTGATTTAACTGCCCCAGATGATGGACAATGATCATGCCTGCCCCTTGGTTGGGAGTGTTTTTGCCCATAAGATATTCTTCGTGCGAATTTCTTTGCTGTTATAATTAGGACTCATAACAAAAATCCTTAATCCATTCGTGGGAAAAACTTTTTCCACAGCAAGCACTAATCCTTTTTTAACGTATAACTAGATGTGGTAATCATTCCAATAAAAAATGAAAGCTCGTTGCTTTTTCTTTCCCTAGAATTCGAGCAGCTAAGCTCTATCCCTTTATTAATTCAACCCAACGGAATTCATTTGTTCCCAGCCAACAATTCAAAGAAAAAGATTGGTCGGATCCAATATGAATGAAAAATTTTTTGAATTCACCGTTGATACGACATGCTGCTTTTTCCATTCATTCCTTTCTGGATCAGTCGTGGTCTTACAAATAGTCATATGTGCAAGCAATGTTATTTCAAAAATGCAAAGATTATGTCTGTCTTGAATTTTTTTGAAAATGTAGTTTTGTAAAACAAATGAATTTTTGTAGAACGTGATGTCAACTCGTTATTTTACCGCAAGCCTTAAGGAGTCAGGATACCTTTCGTAACAGTATGCTTTCGAACTAACCCATGCTTCAGCTAGGACTTTTGAGGGTTATAACATGGCCTGGTTCACGGTTTAAGAAACAAAGGATAAAGGCTCAAATTTTATTTGTACCCACCCACTCTTCGTGATGTTCTTCAAACCTAAACTCAGCTGATCGTGCATTAGACCTTGTTGCGTCTTTGCTTTGATATACCAGTGATGGTTCGGATACTGACGATTTATTTTGACTAGGCAGTCATTTTCCCTTTTTTTGTTGAGGGTTTGTATGACCTCTTTCTTTTTTGATTTTATGATCCCTATTTTTTGCCTGAACTGTGTCTTTTGCGATTACAGTCAGCGGGATGCCCCAGTTTTGTAAGTCTCCTTATTGATTTTGACTTAATGGGCGTTTATTTTGAGGGGTAATGATTGCCTATCTTTTATGATTATTCAGAACCATCACTGTCTTTCGTTTTGTAAGGACCTCTTTGGTGCCGTTCGTTAGGCACTTGGGTCAGCTGAGAGAACTACCCTGCCCCAGGTTATGATTAAGGGTTTTAATTTTCGAAAAGAAAAACTCCTACTTCTTTGGCTCAGAGGGGTTGACGAGGGATTATCTTCCTTATAACTCCAGTGTTTAGGATTTGAAACAATGCCTGTACCTCATCAGTGAGGTCTGTTCAAAAGCATACTGTAAATTATGGTATCATTTTCGTCATCCTCCCTCAAGAGGCTTAGAATTATTAACCGAGAGTTAAACATCACAAAAAAATATGAAGGCAATGTGAACATAGTGAAAGTGATTGGATTAATTCAAAAACAGACATATGTCGTGCATTAATGAAATAAAAGAGTTCGCTATGACATTTAATTGTTCGTATAAGCAAAAAATTACAACTCGGAAATTCAAATAAACAAAAGTCTCCAATGATTGGGCAAAGGAGCATGGATTATGTTTGGAGTCTCTGACGCTTCAAACTGAATCTCTCCGGCGTCGATCATGTCTTGAATCTTGTTCTTCAAAGTCCAGCAGTTGTCCGTAGTATGACCCGGGCTATCGGAGTGGTATGCGCACCTCTCATTAGGATGGTAGTTTGGGGAGGCTGTGTTGAGATTCTTAGGAGGGTCCCTTAACGTCACCAGATTCAACCTCAACAATTGTTGTAAAGCTTGAGACGGTGACACGTTGATCTTGGTGAACTACCTTTTAGGCTTGTCTGGATTGCTCTGATCAGTCCGTTGTTCTTGGCGAGGTCGTTGTTGGACCTGTGAAGTAGTAGCAGCTTAGAGAGGCCAAAACCTTTGACTTCTTGGAGGCTAATTAATGACTTGGTCCCTGACTTGGGCTGGTTGCTTCATGTCTTGATGAAGCTGAATGATCATGGCCCTCAGCTCTCCTTGCTCCCGAGCTAAACTTTGGATGAGAGCCCTTTGCCCTAGCATCTGGTTTTTCAATGTGTCTACCTCAGCTTGTAGATGTTTTAGCCGTTCGTCCTTGTCGTCCTCAACACTGTTCCTGACCAAAGTCCCCGTGAGGAGTGTTCTCAGCTCTTCCTGCCCCTTGGATATGCTTAAGAAGATCTCCCTGAACTGAGTCTCTTGAGCCTGAGGTCCCTGGTTATCTTGTTGGGAAGCCATTGCTGAAATAAACAGCGCAGATGGTAAGTGACCTGTAACAAGGGTACCTGTTATGCAATGATGTGTATGTATGCATGCAATGTTTTCAAGGATCTCGTGGGGTAAACAAGAAGATTGTTAGAATTAGACTCCGGTAGCTTGATTGAAGGAATTTCATGTTGTTGAGAGTCCTTCTTCAAGAGTCAAGGCTCACCATATCGAGTGGGTCATAGCCCCTGACAACCTTGGCTTAGAGGAAAATAAATCCCCTTTGCCCCTTGCTAGACATGTTGGTTCATCATGACCTGCATCACAAACCCTTGAGATCTTTGAAATGGATTAGTCCTTATGCAGGATGTATGCAATGGTATGATGTTATGCTATGCATGGGGTAACGTAGGTAAATCCTGTTATGAGTCCCAATTAAGGACTGTAAACAAAACCTGCAAGAAACTCAGTAAACCCTGTTATGAGTCCCAATTAAGGACTATAAACAAAACTTGCAAGAAACTTAGTAAACCCTGTTATGAGTCCCAATTAAGGACTATAAACAAAACCTGCGAGAAACTCAAGTGTCAAATAACAAGCATGCAAGTAGTCAAGTTAGAAGGCACACAAGTCACACAAGAGATCCCTTAGAGTTAAGGCCAGCATGGGGTCTAGGTATTACCCTCTTGAAGTTGGTGGGCTCAACCTGTCCTATCAGAAGTAACCGGGTTCTAAGGGTCCCAATATCACTGGATTGCTTTCATTGTTCATCGTTTCGATTTAGCCACTGAACTGGCGACCGAAATATTCCAGGAAAGCAACCCTCAATTGAGTGTAGTATCGAGTATCAACCAACCTCGGACTGCACCAAAGTCAGTTATCTTACTACCCTAAAGAGGCCAAGATAGTTCAATTAAGGTTCCTAAGGTCAGTTGATGCTTCACGACACCACGCGGAGGCCCCGTACTCTCCTTGACTGAACTCAAGGGTTACCGGTACACACCAAAGTGCCACATCAACGTAGCAGACTGTTTCAACCATGTCGGTATACCCCGCACAGTTCCCTCACAGCCTTGTTGCTACTTTCTAAGAAGGTATCCCCAGATCCGGGTTAGGATCTATAGAACTCCCAAGACAGGCCCACAATTTAAAGCAAACAATTCAGACAATTGAAAACACAAGTGATCTTAGTCCTAAGGTACACCTCACTTTAAAAGAATCCCCAGCAGAGTCGCCAGTTCTGTGATCGGTGGATCTGGAACTGACTGTTTAAAGCTGGTTTCGCGAAATGTCGCGGAAGCAAGAGTCGCCACCGTCTTTTATTTTCTCCAACATGGAAAGGACAAAAGCACAGAAAAATTCCTTATTGAGATTAGTTCTCGGTTCGGGAGGTAGATTTATAGAAAGGGAAGGTGTTAGCACCCTTTCTATCCATGGTTATCCATGGGCTCTTAGATACTTGCTCATTTGTGTTTTCAAAATGTTTGTTTGCTTTTCAAAGTGTGAGTGGGTTTGAAAAAAGGTTTCGTGTAAAGTTTCAGATTGACTCTTGTATCAGTCCTCAAGAGTGTTTGAAAAGTTGTTTTTGAAAGCTTTTTGAAAAGTGTAGGTGTGAAAAGAAGTTTTTTTGATTTGTTTTGAATTAGAGCAAGTATCTACGAGTCATCTACCTACCCTAAGTAATTAGCTTGTGTAAATGTCCTTAAAGTAGTGCCATCCCACCATTGAGAGGTAGGTAGCACCACCGTTGGAGGTGTTCGGGTCAATTCGAGGGTTAGGGACAGTGTGGTCACCGGGCAATGGTAAGATACCTTAGAAGCTACCCTTATGTCATTGATCTTTTTATTCCGAGGCGACCATTCCGAGGCAACTTATTCGAGGCAACTAGATCAATGGAACATAAGGACTCACTAAGACGTCCTGTACTCGACGACCACGTTTCGAGGGGCAAGGCAACAGTGTGATCACCAGAGCAACAGTAGGACACCTTAGAAGCTACCCTTATGCCATGTTCATGGACATAAGGACTTACTAAGACGTCATGTACTCGACGACCACGTTTTGAGGGGCAAGGCAACAATGAGGCGTACCCTAAGAGTGGTGTGTGAATTGTGTGTCATTTTCAGTTATTATTTGTCTTGTCATGCATTGGGTGAGCTACGCTTTGATTTTATTTGGACATTCATTCTTTCATGTGATTAGCAGTTAAAAGAGTGCGAAAAATAAAAATGCGGAAGATAAAGGTCCTACGCTATTACAAGGCGCGGGTCTACATCGCCAAATTAAACCAAGACCCGATTTGAATAAAAGTGCGGAAAGTAAATGTCCTAATTATTTATTACAAGGCTTTGGGGCAAATACATTATATCCACAAAAGAAATAAAAATAAATGCGAAAAGAAATAAGAATCGAGAGTGCGAGGGCGTTGGACCCTTTAAAGAAATTAAATAGAAATTTTAAATTAATTAATGATTAAATAAAGAAAAAAATTATTTTTATGTTTTTTTGGTATTTTATGAAATAAAGAAAGTTAATTGAAATTAGAAATTAAAATAAAAGCCTAGTTCTAAATTTGTTTTTAATTAAAAAAAGTGTTTAAGTTTTAACCTAATTTACCCTAGTTAATTAAATGCCATATTTATTTACAAAATTAATTAATAATAATAATAAAGAGAAAAAGTTATTTATTGAGAAAAGAATAAAGATACTAATAACCTAATTTTTATGTTTTTTTATAATTTTTTTAGAAAAAGACATTAAAGTTAAAAACCTAAATTTAAACTAATTGTTTTATTGGAATTTATTTACAAAAACTATTTAAAGAATTAAAAAAATTAAATAAAACATATTTTTATTTTTTAATGATTTCTGATTTTTTGGTTTTGTGTTATTATTAAGATTAATTTTGGTGAATTAAATAAAACAAAAGAAAAACAATTAAAATAAAAAGAAGAAAAGAAAAATGGAAAAATGAAAGGTGATGCAAACCATGGGGGTGTTGACCCAATTTAGGAGGGAGCACAAAGTCGCGGCAGAAGCGGATCTGGAAGCGGCGGTTGAGTCCGCGGTTGCGCGGAGGAACTGCGATTTGGACGCTTCTCGTTCTTCTGTTTCTGATTCAGAGAGCCAAATTCCAGTCCTGATTTTATCATGACTCAATGATGTTGTTGTGGTGCTGTCAAGAGGATGATGATTTGTGGTTGCATCAGTTTTGAGCTTGTGTCAACGGTATGAACATGAGCTTGTGTAAGGTTTCTGTTTTGGTTGATGAGATTTTTGTTAAAGTTGGTTCATGGGAAATTGCACGTGAAAAGTGAATTTACAGTGCAACAAGAAGAAAAGTGGGGGTTTCCATCGAGTGGCCTCCGTACAGGATTTTGTATAAGAGAATATGAGGTTTTTTTTGTGGAATTTTTTGTTTTTTCGTTTTAGAGAGTTCTCTAGGTTGTTTTCTCTTTTTTTTTATCACTTTCATATGCATTATGTAATGTATTTCAATTGGAATTAAGGGCCTTGAAGCCTTGCATTCATACTTAGGATTTTGCCATAAACCTCTATTAACAAACTTTCCATCTTTGTACCAATTTTGAATTCTTGCTTGATTAGGCCTTGAAACGAATTTGGGATGTTGTATAATGATGATTCAAAGCTAATCAAGACCAAATATCCCCCTTAATTAACCTTCTTGATTTTTATTTGATTTTAAAGGATTTAAAATGAATTAAATCCAATAAAATCAAATAAAAATGAAAAAAATTAATTTTAAAATTTGAAATAAAATGTGGGACACGTGGGAAGCATGGTCAAGCTGATTCAAATGGAAAAAGTGGGCCCCTTTTGTCAAAAATGAAATTTCAAGGATAAATGATTTTGGCCATTTCACAAAAATTTCCCAACTTCTCCAATGCATATCTTGCTCAATTTTGAAGTTATGAACATTTTCTTGGACATTTTGGAAAGGTCTTGAAGTCCTCTAACCAATGTCTTTGGTCCTATGTCATTTTGATTTACCAATATCAAGTTATGGTCTTTGACTTAAAGTGCCTTTTTGTTGACTTTTGAAAATGACCTATAATGTTGAAATTGATAACTTTTTGTGAGAGCATTTCTTGGACTTGGAGTGTGAAGATAAGTTGTAGGAAATGTCCTCCCCTTCAAGATGAGCATTGGATGGGATTTTTCTGATGAACCATGAAAAAGTTATGCCTTGGTCAAGTTACAGTTGACTTTTCAGCTGTCCAAAAATAGAAACTTTTGACACCTTGATGATTTTTGAGCCATTCTTGTGAAATCATGATCAAGACTTGATCAAATGATGATTGCGGCTTCAAAATAAGATGTTGACCAAAAATTTTGACTTTTGACTGCCAAATGACCATTTTGCCCCTACAGTTGACTGTGGAGCAATTAGGGTTTTTGACTGTGCAACTTGACCTTGTGAGCCTTGAAACTTGACATGTAGGTGCTTGACAATGTATATGAGCATATGGTACTTGATTGAGCCCTTGAAAACCTCAACTTCCTTGCAAGAACCAAAACCCTAGTTTGACTGAACTAGGAGAGTGGTTGATTGTGTAGCCCCTTGAGTAGATTTTGAACCCTTTGAGGTGATGCTTGTCAAAAACTTTGAAGAATATGGGAGGGCAAATTTTGGGGTACAACACTAAACATTGAGTAAAAATCAGAAGTTATGTGTTATGCTAAAACAGTGAGAAAGAAAACCCAGAAATTTTGTGTTACATTTTCACCTCATTCCTTACATTAGTAAAAACATCTGCAACTTAATCAGTTCTTAATAACAGGAATCAGATAGATAAAAGCACAACAGTTCATAGAAGTTTTAATCCTAATTCTGAGCATAGCTTTATTCAAGAAGTTCTGATCCACAATTTGTTCTACTTATGCAATGATATGGACGAAATTAATACTATGATATTTTCATATTTAATGATGTTCTGAATGAAAAAATTCAAATTCAGAAAGACTTACCTTGAATCTGGAACGTGTGTTTGGGACTTGAGTTGCTGCCTTCAGATGTTCTGGAATTAGCAAGAGCAACGGGACAGAAAATGTCATGTTCTTTGATTCAAAGGGAAGAACAAAAGTTTTGGTTTTGTTTAGGAATTCAGGGTTCACGAATGTTTTACTGTTTTCTTTTCTCTCTTTGATAATTCTCTCTTTCCAAAATCCAACCCTTTGAAAGTGTGATGGAGCCACTTATTTATAGGTGAGTTTGCTGTGGTTTTAGGGGGAAAACAAATGGGATTTAAACCTTTTTGGCATATTGTTCCATTTCTTTTTAATCACAGCTTTTATATTCTAATTTGGTGCAAATATGGGGTTTGAGAAAGTGCAGGCGTGTGGATCAACAACTGGTTGCAGGACTGTGCTACAGTAGGGCAGCAGGCTGCTTAAATGAGGTTTTGGGATTTGGTGATGTTTTGATCACAGAAGATCAGAAACGTAACCTCTATATGCTGAAGAGTCATGTTATGACTGAAGAACATTGCTTCCATATGTTCTGAACCGTGTTTGAAAATTCTGATTGCACTTGCGTGAAGGCTGGCCCAGAAGTTCTGAAGTATCATCTTCTCCTAACACTTAAAAATTTCCAAATGTTTAGAAATTTGATTTTTTCAAAGTAATTTCTGACTTCTGATTTTGATGAACTAATTTCATGTCTTGATTGAATATAGTTGTTGAAACTTGATTTTTGATCCAGAAGTCAAAGTTTGACCTTTCAATGTGCTTTGACCATTTTGCCCTTGTGAATGACTTTCTTTGGAAAATTGTAATCCAAGACTTGAAACTTGATGGAAGCAAACCTGAGGGTCCAGGATGATCCTTTGAAAAATGATGAGGGCAAATTTTGGGTTACAACACCGTTGTCTCAAGCATTGCAAAACATGTTGAAGGCAGAGTTGTTTACGTTGAAGGATCCTCCTCAAAATCCCAATACTACTTCCCCCAATTATAATCCTAATGCAAGATGTGTGTACCACTCCAACATTCCCGGACATGACACTAACAACTGTTGGGCTCTGAAGAATAAGATTCAAGATATGATTGACGCTAAGGAGATTGAGTTTGACCCTCCCAGGACTCCTAATGTGATCACTACATCTATGCCTAATCACGACAAGGGCATTAATGCTATTGATGGTGTTTCTTATGTTTCTACTGTGAATAACTTGATTACTCCTCTGATGATTGTTAAGAAGAAGTTGCTGCAAGCTGGTTAATTTCCATGTTGCATTGAAAACTTCTACTATTGTGCATCTCAATCCAATGGTTGTGCGGTTGTGCATTGTTGAAAGAAGATATTCAATGTCTAATGGATGATCGTGCGATTCTATTTGAGAAGATTTCTTCTATGGAGAGTATGTCTCAAGACCTAAAGCTTGAAAACGTGTTTGCAATTACTGGTACTCCTGTAAGGATCACTTCTAAGGGACCTATGAATATTACTGCCGAACCTAGGGTTTCTCCTATGATCATTACCATGCCTGGGCCAATTCGATATTCCTCTGATAAGGCTATCCATTAGAATTATGGAGCCGATGTCTACTACCATGGCGTCAAGCAAGAACCACTGGCTGATGAAAGTGAAAATACTGAAGTTACTGATCCCGATGTTGGCAATATTGCTGGGACTAGTAAAGTCACCAGAAGTGGAAGGGTTTTCTCTCCATAGGTCTCTCCAAAAGTCGTTACTACACCAATTTGTATCACTGCTATTAAGTTAACTACTGAGACTCGAGGTAAAGAATAGATGGCTGAGCCTGCCCAGACTGAGGTACCTAAAGAGGTTACTGTTGAAGATACCTCCAAGCAAGAGATGGGGGAAGTACTAAAAATTATTCGGAAGAGTGATTATAAGATTGTTGAACAGCTGGGGCAGACTCCCTCCAAAATATATATGTTATCTCTGTTGTTGTGCTCTAAAGCCCATGCTCAAGCTTTAGTAAAGTTTTTTAAATCTATTCATGTACCATAAAAAAATCTTTGTTAATCAGTTTGGAAATTATGTTGCTAGCCTGACAAGCAATAATGGGCTAGGCTTTTGTGACGCTGACTTAACTCTTGCAGGGAGGTACCATAATAAGGCCCTGCATGTCTCTATTGAGTGTAGGGGCACTACCTTATCCCATGTATTGGTGGACACAGGTTCCTCGTTGAATATATTGCCAAAAGTTGCTTTAGACAAACTTAACTATGAAGGGATTATGCTAAAACCTAGTTACAATGTGGTAAGAGCTTTCGATGGTTCAAAGAGAATGGTGCATGGAGAGGTTGATCTTCCAATAAAAGTGGGTTCCCAGGTCTTCGACTCTACTTTCTATGTGATGGACATCCATCCAGCCTATTCCTGTTTGCTTGGACGCCCTTGGATTCATGGGGCAGGCGTTGTTACTTCTACTTTACACCAAAAGTTGAAGTATCCTGTAAAAGGAAAATTGTTACAGTTTGCAGCGAAGAAGAATACATGGTGAGCCATTTGAATTCCTTCAAGTATGTTAACATGGATGGTGAATTCTTAGAGACTCCTTGCAAGACCTTTAAAGTTATTCCTCAGACAACCCCTCTTGACAAAGCTACCCCTACTATTCCTAAGGTTAACAGGATTCCACTAAGAATGGATTCTCTAAAAGACGCTAAGGTTGTGGTAGAAGAAGGCGGTGGAACTGTTTAGGGTCAGATTCCCAACATCCCTTACAAGTCTGATAAGTTTGGTTTGGGTTTCACCTTAGAGGCTCAAAGGGATCTCTGTCGTGCTCATGCTAATTCTGGGAGACCGCCATTCCGCATCAACAATAATGGAGTTTGCAAAAATCAAGTCAACACCGTGGAAGACGCTGATAGCGACTGTGACATAGACAGTTGGATTTTCCCTACTACCGACAATGGGCTCAACAATTGGAAGGCTGAAGACTTTGTACCAATCTCCTTTAGTCAAGAGTAAATGTTATTTTCTGTTTTCTTGCTTTCAAGTTTTTGGTTATATAATTTAAACAATAACTTTAAACCTTGTGCCTTACCCGGGGCACAACGGTCTATTTGTTAGGGTTGTCATTTTCCATCCACATATTTTCATTTATTAAATCATTGGACATTTGCATTCAAATTTTGTGCTCTTTGTCTTTCTTTTACTTTATTGCTTTCAAAATAGCTATGTGTTCTTACACACACCTACACAACAAATTACAGATCCATATCCACCCTAGAACCCATTGATAACAATTCTGTTATTGCCAATTATGACTTCAAATATCCGATCTACCAAGCCGAGAACGAAGGTGAGGAAGATTGTGAAGCACCTGGAGAGCTTGCTAGGCTGTTAATGCAGGAAGGAAGAGCCATACAACCGCATGAAGCGCCAGTGGGGGTTGTGAACTTGGGTACTGAAGAGGACAAGAAAGAAGTTAAGATAGGTGTTGTTTACCATGAAAAATGGTAAACAACCGCTGATCTTCCAAAAGGTAACTTATTTGGTGACTCGCAGGATCGATCAGATTGATCCTAAGACATGGTTGATTTTTATTGTTTAAATGCTTTAAAATAGAGAGTTTCGACTAATCCTAATGGTGATTAACGCAAGTAAGGTAGAGACACTTTAAGTAAATTGCATGGAGAAAAGCTTGATAAAGTAAATAAAAGCATTTAAGGCTTGTTAAATAAATGACTTCGACTGAGATAAATAAGTGAAAGCGATAAATTTCTTGAATGTAAAAGATTTCGATTAAGGTAAATGGTGTTTCACACATACATTCTCAATGATTCTTTCTCTCACGCTGGGTACTTGAATCTAAATGAGTGACTTGTATACAATGATGAACACACTTAATAACTACGTGAACACTTAGTATTTATACTAAAAATCCTAAGTAATTACTGGGAAGTTACATCGCTTCGTGGTGACACCACATGGCACGTTCACAACCCTCGACGCCTACTTCCACGCCACGTTGCGCTTGGTAACTACTGGGAACCGTTTTCCCTCCAACAATTTGAAATTCAAACCGTTCGATCTTGGGCATCAGGGACCTTGGTCGAAAGGTTGCTCCTTCGATGTTGAAAACAACATGATTCCAACTTAGAGAAATTTCTCTAAGTATCTTGTCATTCTTTGATAAGCCTTCGATGTGATCAGCTGATCGAAGCCTTCTTGTGTAGGAAACTCTTCTAACTCATAATTAATGATCTATATGATAATAGAACGTGGGTGTCAAATTTAGGAGCCAACAAATTGCCCCCCAAGAATGTCTTATTTCGACGCTTAGAAGAAAGAGGCATTCTTTGATATTCCATTTGACACATGTCCTTCACTCTCAGCCACAAATTAGTTTGTGCGCTTTTTGTCTCCTACCAACCATCTGAAAATCTCAAAAAATCATCATTTCAACTTTTCCCAAGATGTAACTTCAGTAAGGCACTTCGCACGCACGATGGCCTTTCATACGCTGTCATCATGACCATTCTCTGAAATCGAGGAAGCATGCTGCAACGTTTCCGTTTTTCAGAACGGTTACAGCGCCAATGCGTGCCACGTGCCCCACTCTCGTCTGTGGCATTAAATGACCTTGAGCCCTGTGATTTTCCAATCACTATAAATAGCACTAAGTGCTTCATTTGGACTTTTTACGCTTTCTCGCATCCAAACCTTCGATCGAACGAAATCTTCTGCAAACAGCCCTTTGCTTCTTCCTCTCCAAACCCAGTAATCTTTATTCTTCATTCACCCTCATTTAAACCAAAAATGGCTTCACGTACTCGTGCTCCCAATGCCCCAAGATCTAGCATTCTCTCCAAGACTGCTCAACCAGAAACCTTCTCAACTGCTCCGGTAGTTAATTCTATAGGAATGCGAAGGGTTCCTGAACCTATGGGTGATGCTGAGCGCAAAACCTATGGCTCTCAACTGCTGATTCCCGTTGGGTATTCCAACCAGGTTTTTTCCATGTCAGGCCCTCTTTCAACATGCATTACTGACCCCACAAAAATTGAGGGTTTCTTCCCCGCGCATGAGGCACTCAAACCCATTGGGTGCTCAAAGAAGGCGAAAGATGATACTGAAGATCCTGCGAAAGAGAAAATAGATCTTCGTTTTTTTAACAGGGGGGTTAGGGCTTTTCGATCTAGCCCTAGCCTTACACCAGAATATATCGTTTGGCTCAACAAGATGGAGGAGTGCCAGGCTTCGATTTGGAAAGGTATGGGCATTTATGACCTGGTCATGTTGTCCAAAACTGGTCTTAACTATTGTCCCGACATGCTGGTAGCTTCATTGCTGTTTTGGGACTACACTCACTATACCTTCCACTTGCCTTGTGGAATGGTTACGCCCACTCTCTTCGATGTGGCCGCAATTGCTGGTCTTCGACCAACTGGGGACTACTTCGACCCAGAGGAAATGTCTGAAGACCAGATTGGGTTTTCTGCTACCAAACCCACCTACACCACTTACACTAATCATTACCACGACAAATCAACGGCTGCGGTGACTGATGTGAAGCACATCGCGTTTCTAGCCCTTTGGCTGTCGCGCTTCGTGTTCTGCACGAAATCCCTGCAGGTGACGAAGAAGATGGTCACCCTCGCTACTCAGCTTCATCACGGCCAAAACATCTGTTTGGCCAAATAAATATTGGCGAACTTGTACGAGTCGATAAGCAGTGGAGCGGCTCAATTAAAATTAATCGAAAATAGAGCCAGCCTGCTGCTTGTTGGTCCCTTCTGGCTACTTCAACTCTGGCTAAATGCCACTTTCGAGTCTTTTCTACCCCAGGAGACTCAAATAAATGAAAAGGATCATGAGATAGCCAGAAGGCGCGTTGAAGGCACCAGGCTCGCCTTATTGACTCCTATTGAGGATGGTGTTGTACCCCAAAATTTGCCCTCCCATATTCTTCAAGATTTGGCAAGATCGAGCTTCAAAATCTCTCAAGGGTTGCACAGTCCAATTGCCTCCTAACACAGTCAAAATTAGGATTTTTGTTCTTGCAAAGAAAATGAGGTTTTCAAGGGTCCAATCAAGGCCCATATGCCTATATACATTGTCAAGCATCCATATGTCAAGTTTCAAGACTCACAGCATCAAATGGCACAGTCAAAAACCCTAATTGCTCCACAGTCAACTGCAGGGGCAAAATGGTCATTTGACAGTCAAAAATCAAAATTTTTGGTCAACATCTCATTTTGAAGCCTCAATCATCATTTGATCAATTCTTGATCATGATTCCACAAGCATGGCTCAAAAAGTCTCAAGATGCAAAAGTTTCTATTTTTGGACAACTGAAAAGTCAACTACAAATTGACCAAGGCATAACTTCTTCATGGTTTATCAAAAAAATCCCATCCAATGCTCATTTTGAAGGGGATGAAATTTCCTACAAGTCATCTTCACACTCCAAGCCCAAGAAATTCTCTCACAAAAAGTTATCAATTTCAACATTATAGGTCATTTTCAAAAGTCAACAAAAAGGCACTTTAAGTCAAAGACCATAACTTGAGATTGGTAAATCAAAATGATATGGGACCAAAGGCATTGGTTAGAGGACTTCAATACCTTTCCAAAATGTCCAAGAACATGATCATAGCTTCAAAATTGAGCAAGATATGCATTAGAGAAGTTGGGAAATATTTGGGAACTTTCAAAAGTCAACTTTGCCTAAAACACTTCAAATTTGCTAATGGGCCTCAAATTCTTCCTTGAATCATTACCCAAAGCCTATGCACGACCCATTGAGCTCAAAATAATTTATTTTCTTATTTTTGATTAATTAATTGAATTTATATTTATATTAATTCATTTAATTAGATTTAATTATGGGAAAATTCAAAGATATGCTTTTTCAAATCTTTTTATGCAGCAAATATACTCCAAATATGCTAAAGATTTCGTGCATCATCCAAGGGGACAAGATCTTCCATAATTGGCAAAGTTTTCATGAGAAAAAAGATTGAAAAACACATAATTGGAAATCAAATATTCAAGTCATTAATCCATGGACTTATGGGCTTATTTTTGACCTAGAATCATTCACATACAAAGGCACAAGTGAACCCTAGTGCAGAACACACGTGAAAACTGCTCAGAAGCTCATAACCACTTTGCAAAATTTTCATAAAAACTTGGAAACTGATTTCATAGTTGCAGGGCAATTCAAGGCCTAAAGTCTATTCCAACACCTTGCTGACATTGCTAGGAAGCGTTTGCAATCAAGAATTAATCCTAACACGCGAAGAATTGAAGAACACGAGCCATACGGTTTGCTTTGTTTTCCAATTTGACATATCATGATTCATGTGCTTTTAATTGGTTTTCTTGTTTGATTTACACTAATAGGTACCTTCTGAAGCGATTGGTATAAGTTAATTGACCTAACGCTGCCTGAATCCAAATCTACCATGGATGAAAATTAGGTTTTCAGAAGCTTCAAATTAGGGCTTTAGGTATCAGGAAAAATTGGACTAAGCCATGACCATGGTTGAATTCGTCAAGGCCAGACGAATTCAACCAACCTCTCGCGCTCAATTTATGTTGATTCCTCTTCTATTCACTATTTTTCACTATTCCACTTGGTGGGGGTTTAAAACCCCCGCTATCTTGTTCATGTTGCAGGTACAAACGAAGACGAAGACAGGCGTGGCATCATGCTATTGGGGCATTCAAATGTTAGCGCGTTTTTTAAACGTTTCAGCATAACTGACTTTTTTTATATATTATATTTGCTGTCCATTAATACTACAAACGCGTTTGCATAGCTCAGATGGTGGATGACACGCTTGGAAAGCATTAGGACCTGGGTTCGATTCCCAGGTCCCCCCATATAATTCATAATTTTTGTCCTAACATGTTCTAGTGCAGTAGCCGTCCAATATCCCACCATGCATTCTCACACCTAAGCCTGCCACGCGCTTATGATGATCAATCTGAAGGCCATAGAATGAAGTCCAGGGTATGGCTCAGTCAACCAAGGTGCACACAATCATGGAAGGTCAAACGAGCCTTGTGTTCATGGGCCTGAATTACTTCCAAACACCTCCATTCTGGGCCTGATACCCCCCTTGGTTTGCAATTTGATTTTATTTTCTTTCTTTTAATTCTTTTAATTGTTTTTATAATTATTATTAATTCATCATAAAATAGTTTTTTCCCCAATAAAAAACCAGAAACTAAAAAATGTTTTGTTTTTAATTATTTATTAAATTTACCATTAATTTATTTTTGTAAATAAATTCTAATAACTAATCTAGTTTAATTTAGGTTAAAATTCTAATATTTTCTTAATAAATAAAAAATATGTAGAATTAGGTTTTGACATTTTTATCTTTTTTCTTAATTAATTATTTCCATCATTATTTATTATTATTATTATTGTACATAAATATGTAAATTAACTAATTAGTTTAAATTAGGTCACTTTGACGTTTTAGTAATAATTAAAATAATTTAGAACTAGGGTTTCCTTCTAATTTTAATTTTCTTTATTTTCATAAATACAAAAAACACTTTTCTTTAATTAAATAATTAAATAGACTTTAATTTCATTTAATTTCAAGCAAAGGGTCAAAACCCTCAGACGTTCAATTTTAATTTCTATTTCGCGCATTATTTTTCTTGTTGATTATTATGTAACTGCTTTCCGGATGTAATAGTAATTAGGTCTTTTTTACTTTCCGCATCTTTTATCAAAAACGGGTCTTTGTATTTTGGCGATGTGTAGACCCGCGCCTTGTAATACCGTAACTTTTATCTTCCCGTCTTTTAATTTTCCGCACTCCTAAATTCTAAATTTGTATGAAAGAATGTATGCTAATTAAAAACAAGCGTAGCTCACAATGCCATGATCAAAGATAATTCTTAACATGAAAACAACACACAAATACACACACCACTTCTAGGGTACGCCTCACTCGTTGCCTTCGAAACGTGGTCGTCAAGTATAGGACGTTTTAGCGGTCCTTATGTCCATGATCCAGTTGCCTCGAAACAGTTGCCTCGAAACAGTTGCCTTGAAAGAGTTGCCTCGAAACGGTTGCCTCGGATTAAGAAAGGATCAAGGACATAAGGGTAGCTTCTAAAGTGTCCTACTATTGCTTCGGTGACCACATTGTCCCTACAATCGAATTGACCCGAACACCTCCAACGGTGGTGCTACCTACCTCTCAATGGTGGGATGGCACTACCTTAAGGACTTTTACACATCCTAATTCCTTAGGGTAGGTAGATGACTCATGGATACTTGCTCTCTAAAAAAAAAACAAAATCTTTTCACACTGACACTTTCAAAAAGCTTTCAAAGCAAATTTTTCAAACACTCTTGAGGACAGATACAAGAGTCATTCAGAAATCTTTCAATGAAACTTTTGCAAAACCCACTCACATTTTGAAAAGCAAACATTTTGAAAACATAAGAGCAAGTATCTAAGAGCCCATGGATAACCATGGATAGAAAGGGTGCTAACACCTTCCCTTTCTATAAATCTACCTCCCGAACCGAGAGACAATCTCATAAGGAATTTTGCTGTGCTTTTGTCCTGTCCATATTGGAGAAAATAAAAGACGGTGGCGACTCTTGCTTACCGCGACATTTCGCGAACCAGTTTAGAAAGCAGTCAGTTCTAAATCCACCGATCATAGAACTGGCGACTCTGTTGGGGATATAATTAATAAGTGAGGTGTACCTTAGGATTAGACCACTCTTATGTTTTCAATTATATGCCTTGATTGCTTTAAAATTGTGGGCATGTCTTGGGTGTTCTATAGATCCTAACCCGGATCTGGGGGATACCTTCTTAGAAAGTAGCAACAAGACTGTGAGGGAACTGTGCGGGGTATACCGACACGGTTGAAGCAGTCTGCTACATTGATGTGGCACTTTGGTGAGTACCGGTAACCCTTGAGTCAAGTCAAGGAGAGTACGGGGCCGCCGCGTGGTGTCGTGAAGCATCAACTGACCTTAGGAACCTTAATTGAACCATCCTGGCCTCTTTAGGGTAGTGAGATAACTGACTTTGGTGCAGTCCGAAGTTGGTTGATACTCGACACTACACTCAGTTGAGGGTTGTTTTCTTGGAATATTTTGATCGCCAGTTCAGTGGCTAAATCGAAACGATGAACACAGAAAACAATCCAATGATATTGAGACCCTTAGAACCTGGTTACTTCTGATAGGACAGGTTTTGAGCCCACCAACTTCAAGAGGGTAATACCTAGACCTCATGCTGGCCTGAACTCTAAGGGTTGTCTTGTGTGACTTGTGTGCCTTACCATGTTTGCTTTTTGTGGATATTTGTGGTGTGTTTTTATCATAGCATCATAACATCATACAGCATCACATGCATCCACTAACCATTTCAGGGGTTCGAATCTTCATCTTTGTTCTTGTTTTGTAGGACATGGAAACTATCCGCAGAAAGACAATTCAGATCAACCTTGTAAGGGTCCCTCCTCAGCTTAAGGAACTTATATCCAGGATTCCCGAGAGCTCTTCTTTCAGCGAGAAACATGGAAGACTCATCAGCTTGGTCAACACCAACATTGAGGAAGATATGATAAAGGTCCTCTTCCAGTTCTTTGACCCTCTGCACCACTGCTTTACTTTCCTGGATTATCAACTGGTTCCTACATTGGAAGAGTTCTCCCGGCTTCTGGAAATCCCCATCCTTAGTCAACTACCCTACAACGGTACGGAAAAGGAACCCAAACTTGAAGAGATTGCTAAAGCATTACGCCTACAATCATCTAACATCAAGGGACATTGGGAAGTTAGAAGTGGTATCAAAGGGTTCTTGGCCAGGTTTCTGTTTGAGAAGGCCCAAGAATGTTGGAACTCCCTTGACCTACAAGCTTTTGAAGAAGTTGTGGCTCTCCTTGTCTATGGATTGGTGTTGTTCCCGAATCCCGATCAGCTTATAGATATCAATGCTGTCAAGATCTTCATGTCCAGGAATCCTATACCTACGTTGCTTGGGGACATCCTTCACTCATGTTACACTCGAACCATGAGAAAAAGAGGTGTTCTTATGTGCTGCACTCCTCTCCTGGGAAGGTGGTTTATTTCGCACCTTCCACAATCAGTATTGAAGAATGAGCGGGGTTTGAGATGGTCACAACGATTGATGACTCTTACACATGCAGATATACATTGGTGTTCTCGGTCCAGAGAAGACGTCACTATCATTGATCGTTGCGGGGAGTTTCCTAATGTTCCTTTACTTGGAATCAGAGGAGGTATTACTTACAACCCATGCTTGGCTTTGAGACAGTTTGGTTATGCTCGGAGGGATGGCCCCCACGACATGTTAATTCCTGACATAGTTTTTGACTTCGACAACGATGCATAAGGACTTCGCCAGAGATTTATCAGAGCTTGGAGGATGCCCAGCAATGTAGACAGCAAGACACTGGGGCACAGGAACTCCATCCCGTTGGAGCCTTATCTCAAGTGGGTACGAGCCCGCTCCCAGAAGTTAGTGATGCCATATCCTCATGTTCTCCCTGTGATCAAAGAGCCAATTTTGGAAGGAGAGGTGCCCTACACCATTCAACATCCTGACATGCCTACATCCTGGGAAGAAATGCAGAAGAGCTGGATCCAGCTTAAGGAAGAACGGAATTCTCTTGAGTCCAGTCTACATGCTAGTGAGAAGAAGGTCTTGGAGCTCACCCGCCTACTGCACGAGGAAAAGACTCTCAACACTTACATAGCTCCAAAGAGGATGCACAGTGTCTTTTGGGATTGATTTACTTTGTAATGTTTGCCCATGAGGCCTTGATGTACTGAACAATTATTTCTTAATAATAACGTGTGTTCCTTTTTGTCTACAACAAATTTGAACTTTCGAACCCTTGAATGCATTGCATAAACAGCATATCATGCATCATGTGCATAGCAGGTACTCTTTTTTACAGGTGGTTTAATCTTCTTCGCTGTTTATTTCAGCTCGCCATCATGAATCCTGAATCATCTACTGAGCAATCCATCAAGGCCCTCCAGGCTCAGAACGCCCAGTTCCAAGAGCTGATCATGAGTTTAGCCCAAGGTCAAGAGGAATTGAAGGCTCTACTGGTCAAGAAGAAGAAGAAGAGATCTGTACTATTCAACATTGGCCGGAGGTTTGGTAATACACTGCAGAACGAGGTTGATCAAGCTGGTTCTTCTGTAGGGAAAGGCAGTCCCTAGGGGGGAAGGGTTCCTAGTCCTGTGGTCTCTGACAACGAGACTGATTTTAATGAGGAGCAGTATCCTCCAGCTGAAGACAAGTACAAGCAGTTAGAGGATCGCCTGAATGCCATGGAAATTCAACAAGTACCTGGGTTGGATTTTGGAGACTTGGGTCTATCTTCTGGTGTGGTAATCCCACACAAGTTCAAAGCACCATCTTTCGCAAAGTATGATGGGGCATCCTGCCCTAAACTACATCTCGGATCTTATGTGCAGAAGATCCAACCATACACTGTGGATAAGAACTTATGGATCCATTTCTTCCAGGAGAGTCTTTCAGGGACTCATCTCGAATGGTTCTATCAGCTGGATGGGACCAAGGTTCGTAACTGGGAGGAATTGGATACTGCTTTTTATAAGCAGTATCAGTATAATGCCGACCTCGCTCCTACACGTACCCAACTCCAGGGTATGTCGCTAGGATCGGGAGAAGGTTTTAAAGAGTACGCGCAGAAGTGGAGGGACCTGGCTGGCAGGGTGCAGCCGCCGTTAACCGACCGTGAACTCGTGGACATGTTCTTAGGGACCCTATCCGGGCAATTCTTCAACCATCTCATTGGCAATTCGTCTGCAGGGTTTACAGACCTCATTCTGACTGGGGAAAGGATAGAAGCTGGTATGAAATCATGGAAAATTCAGAAAGGTGCGTCCTCAAGTTCTGAGAAGAAGCCTTTCAAAAAGGAAGCCAGTGTTGTGTATGGGCCTAGAAGGCAGAACAAACTGGAACGCCGCCAAGCTGTCAACGCGGTGGTAATTGCTAAGCCTACTGCCGCTCCTCGGCAACCTAACCAACCAAGGGGTGAGAGACCCAAAAGAGAATATACTCGGCTTAGTATGACCTTGTCGCAGATCTTTCCGCAACTGCTATCGACCAACTTGGTAACCGTCAGAGAAGCTCCGAAGATGGTGAACACAACCTCTCCGAAGTATAATCCCAATGCCCACTGTGCTTATCACTTTGATAGCCCGGGGCATTCTACTGATGATTGTTGGGCCCTGAGAAATAAGGTTCAGGACCTTATCGATGCCAAGGAAATACAATTTGAGGCGCCCGAAAGGCCCAACGTTGTGACTGCTCCTATGCCCCAGCATGGAGTAAACGCTATTGAGGAAGACCTGTATGCAGTTTATGTGGATGATGTTGCTACCCCTTTATTGACTATCAAAAGGAACCTGTTGCTGGCCGGTTTATTTCCGGGTTGTAGCAAGGGTTGCCTTCTATGTGCTGTTTCACCTGCTGGTTGCCCGCTGCTAAAGTCAGGCGTCCAAAACCTGATGGATAACAAAGAAATCTTGTTCAAGAAGACCGTTGTTCCTATTGTTCCTACCGAAGAAGTATTTGTTGCCACCATCTTCAACAATCCTACCAAGGCTCCCCCGAGGAAGCCAGTCAAAATCATGTCTATTGCACCTATCATCATTACTGTTCCGGGGCCCCTACCCTATAAATCTGACAAGGCTGTCCCATGGCACTATGGGGCAGATGTGTATGTGCTTGGAGTGAAGCAGGAGTTCAACACTAGTACCGGTATCAGTAACATCACCTGTCCCGCTAAAGTTACTCGCAGTGGCAGGCTCTTCTCGCCTGACATTGCACCACCAGTCATCCGAAGACCTCTTATCATCACGCCTACAAGTACGCCTGTTTCCCCTCCTGATCAAGTTTCTACCCCTGCTGCCGAGTCATCTGACACTTGGGGCAAAGGGATTGCTGATATGCCTGCCCAGATGGAGGCACCGAAGACTGTTAATGTTGAAGCGTCACAGCAAGAGATGGAAGAAATCCTTAATATTATCAAGAAGAGCGATTTCAATGTCGTTGAACAGCTGGGGCATACCCCCTCTAAAATCTCTATGCTATCATTGTTGTTGTGCTCAGAGGCCCATGCCAAGGCCCTGATTTCATTCCTGAAGACGGCTCATGTGCCACAAGAAACATCTGCGGACCAATTTACTGATTGTGTGGCCAATTTGACCGCTGACAATGGGTTGGGTTTCTCTGATGCAGATCTGACCGCTAAGGGAAAGAACCACAATGATGCCCTGCACGTCTCCATAGAATGCAGGGGCACTACTGTCGCACACGTGTTGGTAGACACTGGTTCTTCACTGAATGTATTGCCCAAGAAGGCCTTAGACAGGTTGGATTGCGAGGGTTTGGAGTTGAAGCCTAGTAACATCGTGGTCCGAGCCTTTGACGGGTCGAAGAGGATGGTACATGGTGAAGTGGATATTCCGATTCGTGTTGGTTCTCAAGTCTTTGATTCGACGTTCTATGTGATGGACATTCGTCCATCTTATTCCTGTTTGCTGGGTCGACCTTGGATCCATAAGGCTGGGGCTGTAACCTCCACTCTACACCAAAAGCTCAAATACCCGGTCAGAGGGAAGATTGTTACAGTGCAGGGGGAGGAAGAATACATGGTTAGTCATCTGAACTCGTTCCGGTATATAGAGATGGACGGGGAGTTCATTGAAACCCCCTTTCAACATTTTGAAGAGGTACCTCCAACATTGGCGTCAGCAGAAACAGTGATTGAAGAAGACTCTCCTTTGAAGATGGCTTCCTTGAAGGACGACCGGGCTGTGATTGAAAAAGGTGAATGTGCAAACTGGGGCAGGCTCCCTGATTTTACTCCTAAAACTGACAAGTTTGGGCTGGGTTTCACTGCAGAGGCTCAGAGGGTTGTATGCAAAGCAAGGATTGGAAGACCTCCCGTGTTCATCACCAACCCGGGAGTGAATGTTATTGAAGGCGATACGGAGGAATCAGAGTTTGATAACTGGATCTACCCAACGACCGACGGTGGACTGAATAATTGGACTGCAAAAGACTACATACCTGTTACTTTTGTTACTCAGTAATGAATTCCTTTGTTTTTTTAATTTGTAATGAACAATAAATTGAAACTTTATGGCCCGGTGTCTTACCCGGGGCACCGTTGGCTTCATTTGTGAGGGCTTATTACTTGTCATTTCCATATATCATGAATAAAAACATTGGACGTTTTTCGCATTTCAAATCTTGTGCTCCCTTTCTTTCTCTCTTTATATATTGCAAAACAGTTATATTTACACACACTCACTCATACAGGTTTCAATCCACTCTGGATCTCACTGGTAACGACTCTGCTACTGCCAGTTATGACTTTGAAAATCCGATCAACTTAGCCGAAGACGAAGGTGAAGATGATTGCGAAGTGCCTGATGAACTTGCAAGACTGTTACTCCAGGAAGAGAGGGTCATTCAGCCACATGAGGAGCCAGTGGAAACGGTAAATCTGGGTACTGAGACAGACAGAAGGGAAGTTAAGATTGGTGTCAATCTAGAGCTCAGCATAAAACAACGGTTGATTCAGATGTTGCATGATTACGTGGAAATCTTTGTCTGGTCCTACGAAGACATGCCTGGTTTGGATACCGACATTGTGGTGCATCACCTGCCTACCAAGGAAGAATGCCCTCCGGTTAAACAAAAGGTCTGCCGTATGCGTCCAGAGATGTCCGAGAAGATCAAAGCTGAGGTTATGAAGCAATTTGATGCCGGGTTTATAGCAGTGACTTCTTACCCTTAGTAGGTTGCCAACGTGGTTCCAGTGCCGAAAAAAGATGGTAAGGTCCAAATGTGTGTTGATTACAGGGATCTGAACAGGGCGAGCCCCAAGGATGATTTCCCTCTGCCTCACATCGACGTTCTGGTTGACAATACTGCTCAGCACAAGGTGTTCTCCTTCATGGACGGTTTTTCAGGTTATAATCAGATCAAGATGGCTCCTTAAGATATGGAAAAGACTACCTTTGTTACTCAGTGGGGCACCTTCTGCTACAAGGTCATGCCTTTTGGACTGAAAAATGTTGGGGCAACCTACCAACGTGCCATGGTTGCTTTATTTCATGACATGATCCACCATGAGATTGAAATATACGTCGATGATATGATTGCAAGGTCTCAAACTGAGGAGGAGCACCTTGACCATCTACAGAAGCTGTTTGACCGTCTGAAGTTGTACAAGTTGAGGTTGAACCCGAACAAGTGCACCTTCGGGGTAAGATCTGGGAAGTTGCTAGGCTTCGTCGTGAGAGACAAAGGTATTCAAGTGGACCCTGCCAAGGTTAAAGCCATACAAGAGATGCCAGTTCCCAAGATAGAGAAAGAAGTCAGAGGCTTTCTAGGACGACTGAATTACATTGCCTGATTCATCTCGCATCTAACTTCTACCTGTGAACCAATCTTCAAGCTGCTGAAGAAAGATCAAGTAGTACGTTGGAATGATGAATGTCAGGCCGCTTTCGACAGAATCAAAGAGTATCTCCAAGAACCACCCATTCTTATGCCACCGGTTGAAGGGAGACCTCTAATACTATACCTGACAGTACTTGACAGCTCAATGGGGTGTGTGCTGGGGCAGCATGACGAGTCTGGCCGAAAAGAGCACGCCATTTATTACCTTAGCAAAAAGTTTACCGACTGTGAGACCCGATAATCACTGCTCGAGAAAACTTGTTGCGCTTTGGTATGGGCTGCTCGCCGGCTGAGACAGTATATGCTGACTCACACTACTTTGTTGATTTCAAAGATGGATCCGATAAAGTACATATTCGAAAAGCCTGCTCTGTCTGGAAGAATAGCAAGATGGCAGATGATCTTGACAGAATACGACATCCAATACACAACTCAGAAAGCAATCAAAGGAAGAGTGTTGGCAGACCACTTGGCACACCAGGCAGTGGACGACTACCAGTCAATGAACTTTGAATTTCCTGACGAGAGCATCATGGTAGTGACTGATTGTGAAGTACCTGGACCGGATGAAGGACCTGAGGAAGGATCCTGATGGTCTATGCACTTTGACGGAGCCTTCAACGCTTTGGGTAACGGTATCGGCGCTGTGATCATATCCCCCAAAGGCACTCATACTCCACTCACTGCCCGGCTATGTTTCAACTGCACCAACAACATGGCGGAGTATGAGGCATGCATCATGGGTCTTAAAGCTGCGATTGACTTAAGGATCAAGTTTCTGAGTGTCTTCGGAGATTCCGTTCTCGTGATCAATCAGATCAAAGGCGAGTGGGATACGAAACACCCAAACCTTATTCCTTACAAAGAATGTGTGTTGACATTGATCCCCCATTTCACAGAGATAACTTTTGAACATTTCCCAAGAGAGGAGAATCAGTTGGCGGACGCGTTGGCTACGATGTCTTCCATGTTCAAAGTCAAATGGGATAACGAGGCTCCCCGGATCATTATCTGGAAACTAGACGAACCCGCATATTGCTGTGATCTTGAGGCTGAGATAGTAACTGAAAAATCCTGGTATCATGAGGTGAAGAGGTATCTGGAAGCTCAAGAATACCCCGAGGGTGCATCTGTCAACGACAAGAAGTTTCTGAGAAGGTTCGCAACAAAGTTCTTCCTCAGCAACAGCATTCTATACAAGCGAAACCATGATTCAACCTTACTCCGTTGTGTGGATAAAGCTGAAGCAGAAAAGATCATGGCAGAGCTGCATGAAGGTACCTTCGGAACACATTCCAGTGGACACACTATGGCAAAGAAGATCCTTAGGGCAGGATATTTCTGGTCCACAATGGAAGCCGACTGTTACCAACATTCTCGGACATGTCATAAGTGCCAGATTTATGCTGATAAGGTGCACGTTCCTCCAGTCCCTCTGAATGTCCTGACTGCACCTTGGCCTTTTGCTATGTGGGGTATTGATATGATCGGCGAGATTAAACCTACGGCATCCAACGGGCATCGCTTCATCCTGGTGGCGATCGATTACTTTACAAAGTGGGTTGAAGCAGCTTCCTATGCTACGGTAACCAAGAACGTCGTGGCACGGTTCATTCGGCATAACCTGATCTGTCGATACGGTGTACCTGAGAGGATCATTACGGACAATGGTACCAATCTCAATAACAAGATGATCATTGAGCTCTGCGAGCAATTCAAGATACAGCACCACAACTCTTCTCCTTACCGGCCGAAGATGAACGGGGTTGTAGAAGCAGCGAATAAGAATATCAAAAAGATTGTGCAGAAGATGACAGTGACCTATAAAGATTGGCACGAGATGCTACCGTTTGCTCTTCACGGGTACCGTACCTCAGCAAGGACGTCAACCGGGGAAACTCCCTTTTCCTTGGTCTATGGCATGGAGGCAGTCTTACCAATTGAAGTCCAGATACCCTCTCTTCGGATAATGAAGGATGCAAATTTGAGCGAAGATGACTGGATCCAGACTCGACTTGATCAATTAAACCTAATTGATGAAAAGAGACTCACTGCTATCTGTCATGGTCAAACGTATCAAAAACGGATGATCAGGGCATTTAACAAGAAAGTCAGACCACAAGAGTATCAAGTTGGGGACCTGGTAATCAAGCGCATCATTCTTCCTCAAAGTGATCCCAGGGGCAAATGGACCCCTACATACGAAGGGCCATTTGTGGTTAAACATGTCTTCCCAGGAGGAGCCATGATTCTAACTACCATGGATGGTGACGACCTTCCTCACCCTGCCAATGCAGACATAGTAAAAAGATACTACGCATGATAAAAGACCCGCTAGGTTGACATACCTAGGCAAAAATAAGGGCTTCCCGGCGAACCAAAAGAGTTCGGGCAAAAATAAGGGATGAAATGAAAAAAAATCTGTACACCCGGCAAGTCGAAAACCTGAAAAGGCAGCTTGGGCAAAAATGGGTATCCCGGTGGACTGAAAACCCGAAAGGGCGGTCCAGGCAAAAGTTAGGGATTAAAGCGTAATACTATGTCTCATTGGATCACCTTGCATCCAGAATCCGGTATCAACCATCATGTTCAGACGGCATCGATCAGTCGGCTTCATCTTCAACTAAGCAGCCAAGTGATGAGACGCTTGAAGACATAAAGGCGATAGCGGAGTTGGAACCCAGTGGGATTGTTCTTTTCACACAGCTGTTTTGTTTTCCTTTTCCACAAAATTGTATAAACTCTGTTGTTCGGCGGCGTTCTCTTACTAGGACGTTAGCCTCTTGTACATAAACGCCTACTTACAGGCAAATTCAAAAATCAATACAAATTCACTTTTCAGACCAATTGCCAATTGTTTTTCCTTTTTTCTGTTTTATTTTGCGAAGAACGTCCAATGTTCAATTGTGATATATGCATTTGACACTAATTGCTAACTCATAAATATTTGCATACGAAACAAAGGATTAATTACAGGTGACATCAGAAACAGGGGCAATAATGAGTTGTCTAAGCAATCTAATGGCTCTGTCCACCAAGGTACCAAGGTAAGTTCGGTTGAAGAACGTAACCCAGATGCCTTAATTCCCCAGAGAGTGAGCCAAGGTTCAGCCATACTCCCCCCGAGCAGAGAAGGCACAATACCTCCAGCAAGTCAGCAACACTCTCCCCAAGCAGAGCTAGACCACTGTCAGCCTCAAAGAAGTGAGTATCTCCAGAAGATCTCAACATTCCCCAGCGGAGTATACAAACATTCCTAACAAGCATCCCCGGCAATCTTGATCTAAGATTGTTCCCCGGCGGTATACCGGACGTCTAGTGGAGCCACTTCCCCAGTACAGTCTCAAAAGCCTCCCCAGGAAAGTTGAATCAATCTCCCCAGTAGGAAGCTTATCCCCAGTAGATTCTGGAAGCTTATCACCTGCAGAGTGCGAACGCTCCCCCGGCTTTATTCAGAAAGTTATTCCCCACCAGGATATAACTGGGTTATCCTCATCCAATTGCCACGGAAAGATCGTCCCCGGCGAAGTCTTCCTATCCCCAGCAGAGTTCATCAAATCTTCCAACAGAGCTTAACAATGGTATCCCCAGCGGAGTTATCATCAACCTCAGCAAAGTACCTCTCTTTTCCCACAGAGTTCACTCCCCGTAGAGTAATCTATTCGCCAAGTTTATTCCCCAACGGAGTCATCTTCTCCTACCGGTTCATACTTGCAATTATCATCCCCAGCGGAAACAAAGCTCTACTCCTCAACATCAAGCCCAGGAGTTGACTTCCCGGCACCCGTCAAGGATTTATTTTCCTAGACAAAAATACGCTCATAAACATCACATCTTCATACATTATAGCATGCACATACGCATCATGGACATACAATCTCATTTATTCTGAGAACATCATGCATGTCATACATCATGACATGGCATACAACTAACGTTTTGTCTTTTCAGGAAAAAAGTCAATACAAAGATGATTACTATCAACGGTCGCAATTCTAGATTCGATACCTGTAGCTAGCCAGGGCATATCTGTGAGCGATTATTTGTGGATTCGACACCTGTATCTAGCCAGGGCATATCTGCATAAAGAAATTCCGGACTCGATTCCTGTATCCTGCCAGGGCACGTCTGAAGAGTTTGAAGATCTGATTCCTGTATCCTGCCAGGGTGTATCTATTGACGACTATTTTTCCAGACTCGATTCCTGTATCTTGCCAGGGCACGTCTGAAGAGTTTGAAGATCCGATTCCTGTATCTTGCCAGGGTGTATCTTTTGACGACTAATTCCAGACTCGATTCCTGTATCTTGCCAGGGCACGTCTGAAGAGTTTGAAGATCCGATTCCTGTATCTTGCTAGGGTGTATCTGTTGACGACTAATTCCAGACTCGATTCCTGTATCTTGCCAGGGCACGTCTGAAGAGTTTGAAGATCTGATTCCTGTATCTTGCCAGGGTGTATCTGTTGACGACTAATGCCAGACTCGATTCCTGTATCCTGCCAGGGCACGTCTGAAGAGTTTGAAGATCCGATTCCTGTATCTTGCCAGGGTGTATCTGTTGACGAACAATTCCAGACTCGATTCCTGTATCTTGCCAGGGCACGTCTGAAGAGTTTGAAGATCCGATTCCTGTATCTTGCCAGGGTGTATCTGTTGACGACTAATGCTAGACTCGATTCCTGTATCCTGCCAGGGCACGTCTGAAGAGTTTGAAGATCCGATTCCTGTATCTTGCCAGGGTGTATCTGTTGACGACTAATTCCAGACTCGATTCCTGTATCCTGCCAGGGCACGTCTGAAGAGTTTGAAGATCCGATTCCTGTATCTTGCCAGGGGGTATCTGTTGACGACTAATTCCAGACTCGATTCCTGTATCCTGCCAGGGCACATCTGAAGAGTTTGAAGATTCGATACCTGTATCCAGCCAGGGCATATCTACGTGAATAGGTTGAAGATCAACCCCTGTAACAAGCCAGGTAATTATTTTTCTTTCTCAGGTACGCAAGTTCTTGCTAAGGAATCTCTTACGCGATCGACACCTAGATGGCATCTATAAACCCATCCACATACCAACAGTTCCAAATGGCATCTATAAGCCCATTCCCGACAAGGTTCTGTCACATCTCCAGATGGCATCTATAAGCCCATCCTCCTATCCATCATCTTTCCAAATGGCATCTGTAAGCCCGTTCCCGACATCATCACTGCTAACATCCTACTATGTGAGTGCAAATTTCTGGGCACTCTAGTGTTCAATCATCTTCCACCTTCGGATTACGAAAGGCACGCCAGCCAATCTACATCCTCAGGTCTAAGAAGATTGAACAGGGGCAACTGTTGTACCCCAAAATTTTCCCTCCCATATTCTTCAAGATTTGGCAAGATCAAGCTTCAAAATCTCTCAAGGGTTGCACAGTCCAATTGCCTCCTAACACAGTCAAAATTAGGATTTTTGTTCTTGCAAAGAAAATGAGGTTTTCAAGGGTCCAATAAAGGCCCATATGCCTATATACATTGTCAAGCATCCATATGTCAAGTTTCAAGACTCACAGCATCAAATGGCACAGTCAAAAACCCTAATTGCTCCACAGTCAACTGCAGGGGCAAAATGGTCATTTGACAGTCAAAAATCAAAATTTTTGGTCAACATCTCATTTTGAAGCCTCAATCATCATTTGATCATTTCTTGATCATGATTCCACAAGCATGGCTCAAAAAGTCTCAAGATGCAAAAGTTTCTATTTTTGGACAGCTGAAAAGTCAACTGCAAATTGACCAAGGCATAACTTCTTCATGGTTTATCAGAAAAATCCCATCCAATGCTCATTTTGAAGGGGATGACATTTCATACAACTCATATTCACACTCCAAGTCCAAGAAATTCTCTCACAAAAAGTTATCAATTTCAACATTATAGGTCATTTTCAAAAGTCAACAAAAAGGAACTTTAAGTCAAAGACCATAACTTGAGATTGGTAAATCAAAATGACATGGGACCAAAGGCATTGGTTAGAGGACTTCAAGACCTTTCCAAAATGTCCAAGAACATGATCATAGCTTCAAAATTGAGCAAGATATGCATTAGAGAAGTTGGGAAATTTTTGGGAACTTTCAAAAGTCAACTTTGCCTAAAACACTTCAAATTTGCTAATGGGCCTCAAATTCTTCCTTGAATCATTACCCAAAGCCTATGCACGACCCATTGAGCTCAAAATAATTTATTTTCTTATTTTTGATTAATTAATTGAATTTATATTTATATTAATTCATTTAATTAGATTTAATTATGGGAAAATTCAAAGATATGCTTTTTCAAATCTTTTTATGCAGCAAATATACTCCAAATATGCTAAAGATTTCGTGCATCATCCAAGGGGACAAGATCTTCCATAATTGGCAAAGTTTTCATGAGAAAAAGATTGAAAAACACATAATTGGAAATCAAATATTCAAGTCATTAATCCATGGACTTGTGGGCTTATTTTTGACCTAGAATCATTCACATACAAAGGCACAAGTGAACCCTAGTGCAGAACACACATGAAAACTGCTCAGAAGCTCATAACCACTTTGCAAAATTTTCATAAAAACTTGGAAACTGATTTCATAGTTGCAGGGCAATTCAAGGCCTAAAGTCTATTCCAACACCTTGCTGACATTGCCAGGAAGCGTTTGCAATCAAGAATCAATCCTAACACGCGAAGAATTGAAGAACACGAGCCATACGGTTTGCTTTGTTTTCCAATTTGACATATCATGATTCATGTGCTTTTAATTGGTTTTCTTGTTTGATTTACACTAATAGGTACCTTCTGAAGCGATTGGTATAAGTTAATTGACCTAACGCTGCCTGAATCCAAATCTACCATGGACGAAAATTAGGTTTTCAGAAGCTTCAAATTAGGGCTTTAGGTATCAGGAAAAATTGGACTAAGCCATGACCATGGTTGAATTCGTCAAGGCCATACGAAGTCAACCAACCTCTCGCGCTCAATTTATGTCGATTCCTCTTCTATTCGCTATTTTTCACTATTCCACTTGGTGGGGGTTTAAAACCCCCGCTATCTTGTTCATGTTACAGGTACAAACGAAGACGAAGACAGGCGTGGCATCATGCTATTGGGGCATTCAAATGTTAGCGTGTTTTTTAAACGTTTCAGCATAACTGACTTTTTTTATATATTATATTTGTTGTCCATTAATACTACAAACGTGTTTGCATAGCTCAGATGGTGGATGACACGCTTGGCAAGCATTGGGACCTGGGTTCGATTCCCAGGTCCCCCCATATAATTCATAATTTTTGTCCTAACATGTTCTAGTGCAGTAGCCGTCCAATATCCCACCATGCATCCTCACATCTAAGCCTGCCACGCGCTTAAGATGATCAATCTGAAGGCCATAGAATGAAGTCCAGGGTATGGCTCAGTCAACCAAGGTGCACACAATCATGGAAGGTCAAACGAGCCTTGTGTTCATGGGCCTGAATCACTTCCAAACACCTCCATTCTAGGCCTGATACCCCCCTTGGTTTGCAATTTAATTTTCTTTTCTTTCTTTTAATTCTTTTAATTGTTTTTATAATTATTATTAATTCATCATAAAATAGTTTTTTCCCCAATAAAAAATCAGAAACTAAAAAATGTTTTGTTTTTAATTATTTATTAAATTTACCATTAATTTATTTTTGTAAATAAATTCTAATAACTAATCTAGTTTAATTTAGGTTAAAATTCTAATATTTTCTTATTAAATAAAAAATATGTAGAATTAGGTTTTTACATTTTTATCTTTTTTCTTAATTAATTATTTCCATCATTATTTATTATTATTATTTTTTTGTACATAAATATGTAAATTAACTAATTAGTTTAAATTAGGTCAACTTTGACGTTTTAGTAATAATTAAAATAATTTAAAACTAGGGTTTCCTTCTAATTTTAATTTTCTTTATTTTCATAAATACCAAAAACACTTTTCTTTAATTAAATAATTAAATAGACTTTAATTTCATTTAATTTCAAGAAAAGGGTCAAAACCCTCGGACGTTCAATTTTAATTTCTATTTCACGCATTATTTTTCTTGTTGATTATTATGTAACTGCTTTCCGGATGTAATAGTAATTAGGTCTTTTTTACTTTCCGCGTCTTTTATCAAAAACGGGTCTTTGTATTTTGGCGATGTATAGACCTGCGCCTTGTAATAGCGTAGCTTTTATCTTCCCGTCTTTTAATTTTCCGCACTCCTAAATTCTAAATTTGTATGAAAGAATGTATGCTAATTAAAAACAAGCGTAGCTCACAATGCCATGATAAAAGATAATTGTTAACATGAAAACAACACACAAATACACACACCACTTCTAGGGTACGCCTCACTCGTTGCCTTCGAAACGTGGTCGTCAAGTATAGGACGTTTTAGCGGTCCTTATGTCCATGATCCAGTTGCCTCGAAACAGTTGCCTCGAAACAGTTGCCTCGAAACAGTTGCCTCGAAACGGTTGCCTCAGATTAAGAAAGGATCAAGGACATAAGGGTAGCTTCTAAGGTGTAGTACTGTTGCTTCGGTGACCACACTGTCCCTACAATCGAATTGACCCGAACACCTCCAACGGTGGTGCTACCTACCTCTCAATGGTGGGATGGCACTACCTTAAGGACTTTTACACAGCCTAATTCCTTAGGGTAGGTAGATGACTCATGGATACTTGCTCTCTAAAAAACAAAACAAAATCTTTTCACACTGACACTTTCAAAAAGCTTTCAAAGCAAATTTTTCAAACACTCTTGAGGACAGATACAAGAGTCATTCAGAAATCTTTCAATGAAACTTTTGCAAAACCCACTCACATTTTGAAAAGCAAACATTTTGAAAACATAAGAGCAAGTATCTAAGAGCCCATGGATAACCATGGATAGAAAGGGTGCTAACACCTTCCCTTTCTATAAATCTACCTCCCGAACCGAGAGACAATCTCATAAGGAATTTTGCTGTGCTTTTGTCCTGTCCATATTGGAGAAAATAAAAGACGGTGGCGACTCTTGCTTACCGCGACATTTCGCAAACCAGTTTAGAAAACAGTCAGTTCTAAATCCACCGATCACATATGGGATGGAACTACAAAAGACCTTCGCAAACTTCGTTAAGATGTTTGCGGGGAGGAAGGAATTCACTTCGACCATGGCCCCTTTCGCCGGTCGAAAGTGTGGTCCAGGATGGTTTACCAGGCCCCATCCTAAATCACTAGAGGATCCTCACTTCAAAGAGCATACAACAATGTGGGAAGCGTTTCTCACCCCAAGGATAATGTCGTTGCGTTTCAAGAGTTCGAAAAATCAGCTGAGCCTGATTGCCTACCAGCCAAATCTTGTCTCTCGACAATTTGGCATTATCCAATCGCTTCCTTCTCCAATTTATCCTCAAGAGAAATCATTGTTGTTCTTTTCTAATGACTACTCTGAAGATGCCGCTACTAGGCATATTAGTAGGTACGTTGGTCGTACCGTACTATCATTTTTCGACTACCAACTCAACTTCCTTTGTTCACCAGCCTTTGAAGACCGGTGGAAGAGATATTACGTCGAAGAGTTCTTCGACGAGAAGGACTTTGCAGACGAACTCAAGAAGTCCTTCGTCATGGTCCTCGATAAAATAAAGAAATGTACGTTCCCTCTTCAAATTATATTTGTCTTTTCATTTCGACTTATATCTGTCAATTATAACTTGTGAACGTTTCTCTTTCAGTTGTTCAAAAACCTATGGCTAAGAAGGCCACAGACAGCAATCATGGTGGAGGTCCCTCTGCAAAACCTCCAGTACAGGTAACAATTTTTCCTTGTTTCCCTCTTTGGTTTTAAACATCCTGGTTTTCGATGTTGTGTTTTAAATCGAATCCATTTGGAATTTTCAGAAACCTGCGCCTAAGAAGCGACCCATATTAACGGTCGAAACTTCGAGTGGCGAAGAGGAGGAATCTCCTCCTGTTCCTCTCAAACGGAGAAAGATGAAAAAGGCTGCTCCTGCTCCTGAACCTCGACCTGCGATAAGAACTAAAGTCACAGGGAATAAACCCAGGCCGCCCCCTGTGATTATCAAAAAACCCACAGAGGAGGAGCTAAATGTCTTGCTCAGTAATCCTGTTGAGAGCGAAAACTCTAGCCCCGGGGCTGAGGTTCCTTTACAGGTAATGTCTCCGACCACTTTTAACTTAAGTGTCGATGATCACCTTCGATTGTGCATCTCTCTAATCAGAGTTTTTTTTTCTACTTTCAGGAAACGGCTGGCACTTCAGCGCCAGCTGGGCATCCTGTCGAAGGTTCCGGTACCTTCATAAACAGCACAGGGGAACCCACCTGCAATCCTTCTTCTTTCGTCAATTCTGCTAACGAAGTGAATCAAACTCCGGAGCCGCAACACTCTGCTGACCTTAGCAGACAACGCGAAGAGGAATTGGTGGATGATGAGTTTCCTGCTGAGACAGAGGGTGCCCCTGAGGAGCACCACCAGGAGGAGGTTCAAGTGGTCAACGAGACAGAAGAGCAACATGATGAAGAGGGTCATGTTGACGCTGATGCTGCTGAAAATGTTCAGCCCCAAGCCAACATTGCCGCAGAAAAGGTTACCTCGACAAAGCCCAGGTCTAAAGAGGACTTGGCTCTCTTGAAGCAAAATGATCCAATTGGCTATTTGAACGCCATCGTCGAGAGCAGGGAAAATTCACCTGACCCTAGTCATGATGCTTCTACTGCATCAGGGAAGTCTACTTCGACTTCTCCTCTCGATGAGGCCTTGAAGAAAGTTAAGGCTCAATTCTTCAAGAGGGACCTAATGAAGGCTTTGGAGGGGGATCCTACTGCCCAATCTTGTTTGGGGGCTGTCTTGGGTGCAGTCGATTTGCTTGCTGTTTCCCCAGAGACTTCCAGCTTCATCTTGGAGTTATACTCCATTATTGACCAAGCCTCTGCGGATTATAATCTTCGAAGGGGGTTCAACAACCAACTCGAAACGCTGCACGGCAAGAGTTCTTCTGCTTGGACTGAAGTAGCTGAATCGACCTCTCGAATTAAAGAGTTGTCGGAATAGAGAACGTCCAAGCAACAGGAATTCGAAGCCATCGATCAAGATAATGCCTCTATAAGGGCGCAGATCGAGGAGTTGGAAGCCAGGTTAAACGCTAATACTAAGTGCAAGGAAGAACTTCTTTCGACTGTTTCAGACGCGGTGAGCCAAGATGAAGTTGCTCGAGGCCTAGAGTTCGCTGAAAGGGCCCAGGCTCTAGATGACCAGATTGCCAAAATCTCTCAGGCGAATGCCTTGTGCAACAAACGACTGGAGTTACAGCGAGCAAAATATCTTCGTCTCAAAGCTTCCATCCCTTTTTAATTTGCTCTGTACTTCATTGACCATGTACTCGAATATTCTGTAATTTTTGTAGCCATTTTGGCTTATCAATGTTATTTTCCATTTTGGCTTTATTGTTAACTTAATCATTAATTGTTATTTATTTTGATCTCTTGGAGCATAGGTTTATATTTTTTCAAATATTTGCCGTTTACTCTCAAGAGTCTTTTATCTTCGCTTAACTCTTCGACCTCATATGCTCCACCAGAAAAAGTTTGAATAATTTTGAAGGGTCCTTCCCATATGGGTGACCATTTTCCCATGCTTCGATCTTTTCGATCCATGGGAAGAATTACCTTCCAAACTAGTTCTTCAGGCGAGAATGCCTTAGGTTTTACTTTCTTATTGTAAGAGTCTTCCACTCTTTTCTTCTGAATTCTCAGTAGGTCGAGAGCTCGTAGTCTTTCTTCGTCTAAATCTACCAATTCGTCTAACATCATATCCCAATAAACCTCAGGGGGAATATCTTGATGTCTTTGAACCTTGCTGATTGAAGACAAATTTCTATTGGCAGTACTGCATCATGACCGTAAGTTAACCGATATGGTGTTGTACCTGTGGCTTCCTTTGGGGACGTTCGACAAGCCCACAAGATCTGGTCTAACGTTTTATGCCAATTTTTTGGCTTCTTTCCTACATGCTTTTTTATCAGGCCAATCACTATTTTATTCGCCGCTTCGACTTGACCATTTGTCTGCGCGTAATAAGGCGTTGATGTTAGGAGTCTGAAGTCTGTTTCTTACGCGAATTCCTGCATCTTTCGACCAGTGAACACTGACCCTTGATCAGTTGTTATAGTCTCAGGGATTCCAAATCTGTAGATAATGTTCTTTTTAATAAATTCAATGAAATTTTCTTGGTCTGCATTGACTAAAGGGATAGCTTCGATCCATTTAGTGAAATAATCAATGCCTACCAGTATATACTTCTGGCTCTTTGATGATGCTGGTCGAATCTCTCCAATAAGATCCAACGCCCATCCTCTAAAAGGCCAAGGTTTCACTATTGAGTGAAGCTCGCTTGCTGGTACATGTTGGATACCAGTATGGACTTGGCATTCCTGGCAACCCTTCGCAAACTCAACATAATCTTTCAAGATAGTGGGCCAATATAGTCCTTGTCGAAACAACAACCATTTCATCTTATGACCTACTTGGTGAGCCCCACATGCTCCAGCATGCATAGTCGAAAGGGCTATGTATGCTTCAGTTTCGCTTAAGCATTTTGATAATACCCCTTCAGGCGTCTTTTTAAACAACTCATTCCCCATGAGTACGTAACTTAACGCCCTATGTTTGATTTTTCGCTCTGTCAAAGCTGCTGGATTTTGTAGATAATCTACAATGGGTTTCCTCCAATCTTGCTCCGATAAATTGTCTATGAACGAAATTTCGAAATCCCTTTGATCGGCATATCCTAGTCTTGTCGATTCCAAATCAGTTGGAGACAAGCTGGTTGCTGTCATTTTTTCTCGGGCTTCGATTGCTCTTTGTAATCTTGTTTTTGAAATCCTATACCCAGATGCAATTTGTGCCAAATCATTGGCTATTTGGTTTTCCAATCTAGGTATGTGTCGAATATTAACCACTTCGAATTTTTTCAATAAACGATTTGCTATCACAAAGTACATAATGAGATTTTCTCTTATACATTTGTACTCTTTTGTGATTTGCTTAATGACTAACTCTGAGTCTCCCATTATTTCGACTCGAGTTACCCCCAATTCCAACAATATTTCAAGGCCAGTAATTAGAGCTTCATATTCAACCTCATTGTTCGAACAAGTACCTTATATCTTGTACTTGAATGTTGTTGGAATTTTTTCTGGAGAAATAATTAAGACCCCTACTCCCGTTCCATCTTTATGGCTGGAACCATCGAAGTAAAATTTCCAGGGCTCTATCTCCAAGTAATTTATATTTTGTACCTGAATTGAGTGGTCGACTATAAAGTCTGCTACCACTTGTCCTTTTACTACCTTGAGAGGCATAAAGGTTAACGAATACTCAGTTAATGCTAGCGCCCACTTGCCAATTCGACTGTGCAAGATGGGTTTCGACAACATGTATTTGAAAACGTCAAAATGGGACGAAACATACACATCAACTGGTTTTATATATTGTTTGAGCTTTGTACAAGAGAAATAAAGACATAGACATAATTTTTCAACTTCGCTATATCTAGTTTCTGCATCGTTCAAAACTCTGCTAAGGTATTAAATGGGTCTTTCGACTCCATTTTCATCCTCTTGGGCTAACATGCTTTCCAAAGTTTTGCCGAATGCAGCTATTTACAATCTCATACTCCTATTTCTACAAGGAGGCACCAAAATAGGTGGATTGGTGAGGTACCCTTTGATCTTGTTGAAGGCTTCTTGTTGCTCTTGCCCCCACTCGAACCCTTCCTTATTCAATCGAAGTAAGGGTGAGAAGGCTTGTGCTTTTCCACTTAGGTTAGATATAAATCTCCTTAAGAAGTTCATCTTGCCCAGCAGAGATTGCAGTTCCTTCTTGTTCGTTGGTGCTTTCGCTTCCAAGATTGCCTTCGTCTTGTTCTGGTTGATTTCGATTCCTTTCTTGTGGACGACGAAACCCAAGAAATCTCTAGCTTTCACACAGAACGCACACTTCAAAGGGTTCATCTTCAGACCATGCTTTCTCATTCTTTCGAATGATTGTCGAAGGTGGTCTATATGGTTCTTCCTGGAAATAGATTTTACAACAATATCATCAATATATACTTGCATGAAAGTGTTAATAAAATCATGGAAGATAGAGTTCATTGCTCGCTGATATGTTGCCCCAGCGTTTTTTAGGCCAAAAGGAATTACTACCCATTCGTAAGTGCCTAAGGCCCCAGGGCATCGAAAAGCTGTTTTTGACACATCTTCTTCAGCAATGAAAATTTGATTGTATCCTGAGTAACCGTCGAGCATGCTCAGGTACTCGTGGCCAGCGGCAGAGTCGACAAGCATTTCCACCACAGGCATAGGATATTCATCTTTGGGTGTTGCAGCATTCAGATCTCTGAAATCTATGCACACCCTCAATGTACCATTTTTCTTAATAACTGGCACAATGTTTGCAATCCATTCGACGTACCTCGTAGTTCGTATGAATTTGCACTTCAGCAGTCTTTCGACTTCCGTTTTGATCTTCGACAGTATTTCTGGAGCGAAGCGTCTTGGAGTTTGTTTGACAGGCTTTTTCCCGGGTTTGATTGGCAACTGAAGTTCTACCAATCTTCTGTCGAGACCAGGCATCTCGTCGTAATCCCATGAAAAGAAGTCCTTGAACTCCTTCAATAATTGGATCACTTCGACCCTGAGCTCTGGGTCTATTTTGGCACTGATGTAAGTGGGTCTTTTATCTAACCCTTCACCCAAGTCGATTTCTTCTAAAGGATCTTGTGCTAACATTTTGATGTTGTTCTCCAGGGGGTCCTTTTCGAAACCCAAAGGCTCATCATCGTAGATGGCGTCGAGCCTCTGTTCCTGCATTCCTTCTGTCGAGATATCGGGAGGTTCTGGGTCGAAATCTTTTCCAAGACCTATATCTGGTGGCTCTGGGTCGAAATCTTTTCCAGGACCTGCAGAAGGTAGTACTTGGTCATTGTCCTTGGTGGCCATATATTTCACTTCGGCTTCGAGAGCCGCTATCATTCTTGTTTCGGCTACGTAAGCTGAAATTCACTGTAACGCTTGGGACTCAGTCATTATCACTGAATTCGCTTCCCCAACCAGTTGGCTGGATGTCAGTTAGCCCACTGAAATCAATGTGAGACAAGTCTTCTTTATCCTATTGAAACCCATGATCAGGATGCAGGTACAAGGAACAAAAAGCATTTGGCGCTGGCGCCATGTCGAAGTCAGGTGCTGGACATGGCCCAATGTGAGCCAAATTTTTGTCGAAGTCAGCTCTCCCTAGGTGATTAACTTCGCCTAAGTAGTAGCTCTGATCTGCTTCTATATTCTCGACAATCCCATCGGGATGCCATAATATCACCTTTTGGTGCATCGACGATGGTACTACTCCGACACCATGTATCCATTCTCGGCCTAACAGTAGGTTGTAATTTGGTTTAGCCGATATGACCATGAACATGGTTGGTTGAAGGATGGATCCCACTTTGAGGTCTAGTTGAATCACACCCATGGTGGTCCCTATTCCGCCTTCGTAGTTCGATAGGACCATATTATGAGGCTTAATGTCTTCATCATTCTTGCCTACTCTTCTTAGCATGAAGTGGGGAATTATGTTGATAGTCGCCCCACAGTCCACCAAGATTTTGTTTACAGTGGCCTCTTCGAGCTTTGCCCTTATGAACAAAGGCTTGAGGTGACTTTTCATCGCCTCAGTTGGTGGTTCGAAGAAACCATTTTGCTCTTCAGTGCAGCCACTACCCATGACAAAGTAGCATACTGGCCTATGCTTGGCCATCTCTTGTTCGACTTCCCAGTCGTTTGCTTCGACTTCCATTTGGCGGTCGAATTCTCTTGGCAAGACCGAAACTATATTTATCATGATGTCTAATGTGTCATCGGACTCGGAGCTATCTTCGTCACCAGCTTCGTCTTGATCAGGCCATACCAATCTATTGGCCACTGGTTCCCTCTCCAAAGGCTTTCTTTGCTTTCGCTGGGGGACATTTGAGCTCGACTCTGGTTTTGGTTCGTTGGCAGCCTCTCTCTCTCAGCCTTGCGCCGCCTTTGGTACCTTCTCCACTGGGATCGAGACATTGGTTTCTTTCCCTTGTAGTTACTCTATACTTGAGCAACTTTGGTGGCACCTACATGAGGTTCTTTCTTGAGTGTCAAAGATGAACCTCTTGGCACTTCAAAGGAATGCCACCTTTCTTCGTTGGGTCTCTTTCGACTCGATATTTTGATCCATGTATCGACTGGCACATTGGTTGGAGGCCTAAAAGTTAGTGGCCTCTTTTTCTGACTTGAACCCTTTTGATAGGTTCTTCTAGGATCGTGTCGAACATCAGAGCCTGCACTTGTTTGGGCATTTCTGCTCCATTTTTTGTTTGCTGCTCTCACACCTTCAATGTGTTCAGCAGCTTTTTTGTCAAAAATAGAGCTGCATCGAGGACACAGCATTACTTCTGATTTTTTCTTCTGGCATCGTTGCAAGAATTCTGCCAGATTTTCGTTCTCTTGGGGGAACGCTGTTCTGTTTTCTTGCTCTTTCCTGATGGCTTCCTCTGAAACTTTTGATTCAAAGATTTCGACCATGTTGACATTCATGTCGTCTTTAGTAGCAAGAGTCATTTGCTTCATTTGAGCCTCCAGGTCTTTTGTTTGGCCTTGCACCGTAGCCAAGTAGGAAGTGGGTTTAGTTCCACATTTTGAGACTCCACCTATTTCCAGTTTTGGGCCCTCAGCGGCCTTTTGGACTGCTTCGATTGTTTTTCTAGAAAGGTTCTCAGAAAAACTTCCAAATATTGGCATATTGATATGATCTTTGGTGACTTCGACCATAGTTATCCCTGGCCTTTTCACCTGACTCCTGGAAGCTTCGATCACGTTTACCCCTGAGGGTTCATCATAGTGGGCTTCCGCCTGTAAAGCGCTCGAATCCACATTCACGGGGGCCTTGTCAGTGAACTTCAGCCTCCCTTCTTTGATAGCATTTTGCACGAGATCCCTGAAAAGAAAACATTGAGATATTTTATGGCCCAGAAAGTTATGATATTTACAATAGCCTATTTTCTTTCTTTGATCAAGAGGAGGCACTTTTACCCCTGGGGGTATTATCATTTGGCCATCTTTTACAAGTAAATCAAAAATTTCATCACATTTCGTAATATCGAAACTGTAAGTCTTTTTAGGGAACCTATCATTGGCCTTTTCAGACTCTGGGGTTTTTCCACTTGAGGGGACTAGTAATTTGCAAGAGTATGGTGGCCCTCGTTTTAACTCAGCTAAATCGACCTCACTCTCCTCGACGGCTATAAGTTTGTTGAATGTTTATGGATCTTCATCGTCCATTTCGACATATGTTATCTTTTCTCTTTTATGAGTTTTCGTCGCCCTAGCTTTTTTAGCTTTAAGGCGTTCTACCTGTCGAACCTTATCGGCCAATTGGGCCATGTCCCTCAGGTACTGAGTGTCTAATTTCTTCCTAATGGAGTAATCTAGACCTCCAGCGGCTATTTCGACTAACTCGTGCTCTGGAACTTGCGTAAAGAATCTTGCCTTGAGCAATCTAAACCTATTTAGGTATTCGTCTATAGGCTCAGTGAATCTCCTCTTTACACTAGACAACTCTTTCAAGCTTATCTTGGTTTGTCCCATGTAGAATTGCTCATGGAACAATCTCTCCAACTGGGTCCAATGGTGGATCGAATTAGGGGGGAGAGTTGTGAACCAAGTAAACGCATTCTTTGTTAGGGAACTTGGGAAATACTTAATCCTTAGGTTCTCATTGTTTGAGATTTCTCCCGCTTCGATTAAATATCTTGCCACATGTTCGACAGTGGATTCTGTCGTGTCCCCTGAAAACTTAGTGAACTTAGGGACTTTGCATCTAGGAGGCAAGTCCGTTTGTAATACATATTCCAACAGCGGGGATGTGAAGTTGGGCCTATGGAAGCTCGTATTCATCCCGTTTTGCATCATGATTCTTTCAATCATGGCTGTCAAGTTATTCTCCAAACCAACATTCTGTTATTGGATTTGCTGAACTACTTCGTCAGCGTTTTGGTTTCTATTAACCATCCTTATTTACGGGGCTACGACTCTCGGCTCTTCGACCCCGAGTTGTTCCATTTGTACCCTAAGGTTCTCTTCGACAGGCTGCTGGACTTGGTTGATAGTGGTTTCTTCCTCTAGAAGTATGCCTTGGTTTCCCCTCATCTGTGCCCTTTGGGGCTATCGAATGGGTTGGGGTACCCCAAAAAAGTCAGCCAGACACGACATTTGCGCTGTCATTTGCTGATTCGACTGGGTGGTATTCTGTATTAGAGGATTTAGCACTGTACTTAAAGTTTGCGCCAACATTTGAACCATGTCATGGTTGCTTTTGTCCATTTGCTGCCTCAAGACTGTTGTCGAGGCATTCGTAAGGCCAGGCATTACGTGGGACGTTCCTCCTAAGAGTTGGTTCCTACCCATGTTCGCCATACCAACTCCAGAGCCTTGGAGTGGCGACGAGGCGCTCACCAAAGGTTCTGAAAAGGTGGACGTAGCGTTCGTCAGGCTAGTCAATTCAGAAGTTGGCATGCCGTAGGGTGGTTCTCGATTTAACCAGACTGTCGAAAAACCTGGGGGAACATATGGTCTGGTTCCTTGGTTTCCCCTTGGTGGGGGAGTTCCCAAAGGCATTCCGGGGCCTGTAAATGAAGGTATTGGCCCCGTTTGTGTAACCGTTACTGCTGGCGTTGAACCAGCGGTTACCACTTCGCTTATGGTTGGGATAATCGTCGCTCCCACGTTTGTTTGTGGGTTTTCTCCATTGTTTGGCGGATTCGCCATTTCTCTACTTCTTCTCCTAGTATTGGTTTCGTTGGCGTATATTCTACCACTTCTCAATAACATGCAATACTCTCGAAAAAGGAGTATATTTTATAAAAAACGATTAAACTCGTAAAATCAACACAAGGTCCCACCGGGTGTGCCAATTTGTTTACCGTGAAAAATGGTAAACAACCGTTGATCTTCCAAAAGGTAACTTATTTGGTGACTCGCAGGATCGATCAGATTGATCCTAAGACATGGTTGATTTTTATCGTTTAAATGCTTTAAAATAGAGAGTTTCGACTAATCCTAATGGTGATTAACGCAAGTAAGGTAGAGACACTTTAAGTAAATTGCATGGAGAAAAGCTTGATAAAGTAAATAAAAGCATTAAAGGCTTGTTAAATAAATGACTTCGACTGAGATAAATAAGTGAAAGCGATAAATTGCTTGAATGTAAAAGATTTCGATTAAGGTAAATGGTGTTTCACACATACATTCTCAATGATTCTTTCTCTCACGCTGGGTACTTGAATCTAAATGAGTGACTTGTATACAATGATGAACACACTTAATAACTACGTGAACACTTAGTATTTATACTAAAAATCCTAAGTAACTGCTGGGAAGTTACATCGCTTCGTGGTGACACCACATGGCACGTTCACAACCCTCGACGCCTACTTCCATGCCACGTTGCGCTTGGTAACTGCTGGGAACCGTTTTCCCTCCAACAATTCGAAATTCGAACCGTTCGATCTTGGGCATCAGGGACCTTGGTCGAAAGGTTGCTCCTTCGACGTTGAAAACAACATGATTCCAACTTAGAGAAATTTCTCTAAGTATCTTGTCATTCTTTGATAAGCCTTCGATGTGATCAGTTGATCGAAGCCTTCTTGTGTAGGAAACTCTTCTAACTCATAATTAATGATCTATATGATAATAGAACGTGGGTGTCAAATTTAGGAGCCAACAGATGCCAACCTAGAATACAATGTAAAAAAGAGATTAATTCAGATGTTGGATGACTATGTTGAGATCATTGCTTGGTCGTACAAAGACATTCCAGGTCTTGATACTAATATTTTGGTTCACCCTCTACTGATGAAGGAAGGTTATCCTCCTATAAAAGAGAAGGTTTGTCGTATGCATCCCGAGATGTCTGAAAAGATCAAAGTTGAGGTTATGAAGCAGTTAAATGCTGGTTTCTTAGTTGTTACATCCTATCCTAAGAGGGTTACAAATGTGGTTCTAGTACCTAAGAAAGATGGTAAGGTGTGTATGTGTATAGACAACAGAGATCTAAACAGGGAAAGCCCCAAAGATGAATTTCCGCTTCCGCATATTGATGTTCTGGTTGATAAAACCGCTCAACATAAAGTATTTTTCTTCATGGATGGTTTCTCTAGTTATAATCAAATCAAGATGGTACATGAGGACATGGAGAATACTACCCTTGTCACACAGTGGGGCACTTTCTGTTACAAAGTTACGCCTTTTGGTTTGAAGAGCACCGGTGTAACATATTAGAGTGCTATGGTAGCTTTGTTCCATGATATGATCCATCACAAGATAGAGGTTTACGTTGATGACATGATAGCCAAGTCTCAGACTGAAGAAGAACATCTCGACCACCTACACAAGCTATTTGAGAGGTTGAAGAAATACAAGTTGAGGTTGAATCCAAACAAGTGCACCTTTGAGGTAAGATCTGGTAAGCTCCTAGGTTTCGTCGTTAGTGGTAAAGGTATTGAAGTTGATCCTACCAAGGTTAAAGTCATTCAAGAAATGCCAGCTCCTTGTACCGAGAAGGAAGACAGAGGTATTGAAGTTGACTTCTACTTGTGAGCTGATTTTCAAGTTATTGAAGAAAGATCAAGTAGTAAAGTGGAATGATGACTGTCATATAGATTTTGAAAAAATCAAGGAGTATCTCTAAGAACCTCTGATCCTGATGTCGCCAGTTGAAGGAAGACCCCTTATCATGTACGTTAGATAACTCAATGGAGTGTGTATTGGGGCAACATGACGAATCTTGTCGAAAAGAGCATGCAATATACTACATTTGCAAAAAGTTTACCGACTATGAAACAAGATACTCACTGCTCAAGAAAACTTACTGCACTTTGGCATGGGCTGCTCGCCGACTAAGATAGTATATGTTGACTCATACTACTTTGTTGATCTCTAAGATGGATCCAATAAAATACATATTCGAGAAACCTGCTCTCTCTGGAAAAATAACAAGATATCAAATGGTCTTGACAGAATATGACATTCACTATACTACTCATAAGGCAATAAAATAAAGTGTATTAGCAGATCATTTGGCTCATCAATATGTAGATGACTATCGGTCTATGAATTTTGAGTTCCCAAATGAGAATATTGTGCTAGTTACTGATTATGAAGAACCTAGACCGTATGAAGGACTTGAATCAGGATCCTGATGGACTATTGGTTTTGATGGAGCTTCTAACGCGCTTAGTAAATGGAATCGGAGCTTTGATTATCTCTCCCAGGGGCAAATGGACTCCCACATGCGAAGGGCTATTTGTGATCAAAAAGATGTTTTCTAGTGGTGTTATGATACTTACTACCATGGACGGTGAAGATTTTCCACACCCTTTGAACACGAACATAGTCAAAAAATACTACACATAAAAGAGAATTGCTAGGTTGACAGGCCTGGGAAAAAGTAAGGGCATCCCGGCGAACCAAAAGGGTTCGGGAAAAATTAGAGATATATATAAAAAAATTGTACATTCGGAAAGTCAAAAACCTGAAAAGGCGGCTTGGGCAAAAAAGGATATCCCGATGGACTGAAAAACCAAAAGGGCGGTCCAGGCAAAAGTTAGGGATTATAGCATACGACTATGCCCCATTGGATCACATATCTACTCACATCCAGCTTTATTAATAGCGTCAAGTTCAAACGGACAGAACAATTCAATCATCTTCTTCCAATAGCAAGTGATGAGATGCTTGAAGACATAGGGGCAATAGAAGAGTTGAAACTTGATGGGATCGTTTCCACATAGCTGTTTTTCCTTGTTTTTCTTTGTACCCTTTCTTCATTCTTATGACGATTTCCTCTTACTAGGATTTTTGTCTCTTTGTATAAAACTGCCTGCTTATAGGCAAACTTTCAGAATCAATGCAATTAGATTTCAAAATTCAAAATTATTTTACTTTTTCTGTTTTATTTGCGAAAACATCCAGTGATTACATTGAATGAATATATGCATTTGGACATGATTACTGTTAATAAAATATATGCATAAAAACAGGATTAGCATTTACTAAAGACTCTAAGAGTTGGGATAATGTTCAAGTCATCCACAAATCTCCACAGAGCAATCTCCACGGAATTATCTCTATAGAGTTATCTTCACAAGCTCATCCCCATCAGAGATTATCTCCTCAACATAGTTTACAGGAATTCTCTTCTCCAGCAGGGTTTATTTCCCCAACGGAGTTTATTTTTCCGATATGGCAATTCCCCGACATGATCCTCTTCCTCGACCAGATGTCATTCAACTTTGTCCTCCCCAGAAGAGTTGACATCCATATTTGAAACTTGTTCAGACAGCACATCAGAGAATTATCCCTCTTTTGTCCCCAGTCAGGGTGCATAAGAATCAAATCTTTCAAAAGAACGATGAACGACCAATTTTCCTGGAATTCTTCTATCCCCGAGCAGAAGTCGAACGTCCCCAACAGAGTATTCTCAAACAAAAAGCGGGAATCCCCAAAAAATACATTCTAAACAAAATTGAGAAACTATTGTCTTCATCCTCAGGAAATAGTCAGGGATTTATTTTCCCCAGCCAAAGATGTTATACGAAGCTACCGATATATTCGAGCGACATATTACACCCATACGTCATTTACAAAATATCATAGCATATGTATACGAAACGCATATAGTATTCTCATTTATTTTGAGAGCATCATTACACAATACATTACATACATCACGACATAGCATAAAACTGACTTTGTTTTCTTTTCAGATTAGTTCATAAACAAATAAGTATTATCAATAATTTATCATCCTTCAGATACAATCAGTCGACGATTCACTCTGATATTCCTTTAGATACAATCAGGAGTAGACTCATTCCAGTACATTGTCTAGATACAGTTCAGATTCAATTAAGATAAAGATTCATTCTGATACTCATTCCAATACATATTCCAGATACAGTTCATACACGATCAAGACGTAGATCCATTCTGTTATTCATTCTGGTATATCTTTAGATACAGTCAGGCGTAGACTCATTCTTATATGAATCTCGGATACAGTCGTGCGAAGACTCATTTTGATCCTCTTATAGATACAGTTAAGACATAGACTCATTCTAGAACATCATTCAGATACAATCGAGACATAAGATTCATTCTGATGCTCCCTATCATATCTACTAGATATAGTCGGACACATGCTCATTCTAGTATACTTCTCAGATACAGTCGAACATAGACTCATTTTAACACTCCTATCAACTGTTACTCTGGATGGCGTCTATAAGCCCATCTCCGAAGACACTCTATCACCTCTCCTAATGGAATATTTAAGCATATTCAAGCAATATAATCAGCCAACAGTGTTACTTCATGCACATGTGAGTGCAAATTTCTGGGCACTTAAGTGTTCAATCCTCTTCTGTCTTCAGATCACGAATGGCGAGCATGCCAATCTAACTCTTCAGGTTTAAGAAGATTGAACAAGGTCAGCTTTTATACCCCAAAATTTTCCCTCCCATTTTTCAAGATACCTTCTCATGCTCCTAGGGTCCTCAATTATTCAAGACCACTCAAGGGTTGGTCATACAAACTGTCCTCCTAAGCAGTTGATCTATAACTAGAGTTTTTCTTCTCTCAAGGAAAATTAGACTTCTAATGCCTAAAATTGATTTCATGGTTTCTCATATGTCTCAAAGAGTCCTCATGCCAAATTTCAAGCCTTGCAGCACAAGTTTGCTCAGTCAATTAGTCAGATGATTGAAATCAACTGTATTGGGCAAAAAGTCAACTTTGACCAATTTATAGTCAAACTTCAAGATTTTTGGTCAACATCAATATTTTAAAGTCACATTAAACATTTTATCAAGGGTTGATCATGATTCATCAAGAAAACTCAATATTCATCAAAAGTCAAAAGTTACTAAATAAGGGTTTTCTTAAGGAGAAGTCAACTGAACTTTGACCAAGCACAACTTTCACATACTTCATCAAAAATTTCTCAACCAAAGCTAATTTTGAAGGAAATTCAATTCTCTACAAATTTGTCCCTCTAAGCTCAAGGCCAAAAAATACTTCATTTGAGAGATATGTGCCAAAACATTACAGGTCATTTTAAAAGTCAACAAAAAGACACTTTTTGTCAAAGCAATTTACATCAAGATAATGTCTTCAAATGAAAAAATGAAAAACATAGAGATTGTAGGGGGCATCTTTAAATTTCCAAAAAAAACAAGATCACCTTCATATAATAAAAATTGAGAGAGTTATGATTGGTACAAGTTAGGAAATCTTGAGAAAATGCATGAAATCCAATTTGAGCAAATTTGAATTTTTTGGGTGATGGGCTTATCATTTAAAGTACAAACGTGTTCTTGACCTCATAATGGAACTCTAAGTCCATTCATGCACCATTTTAATTTTTATTTCATTTATTTTGATTTTTATTCATTTAAATTAAAAATTAAATTAAATAAATATTAAGTGGAGGTAAAAGGAATAAAAGGCTTTTGATTATGATCTTTTGGAGGCCCAAGATCACATTGCAAACCGTGTGGACTTATTTAAAAAACAAATCTTCATGGTTTTGTCCTATTCCAATCTATTTTCAAACAAAATCAAAAGATAGATTTTACATGATGTCCAAGTCCATATTTTAACCTAATCTATGCTCCTATATATACCCTTCATATTCAGACAAGAGGGAGACTAAAAAAGATGTGCAAGAAACAAGGGTTACGAGATTGAAATTTGCAAGAAAGAGGGTGAAATCGAAATCCATCATTTAGCCATCTTCAAGGCCAACCATCCATTCAACTCAACTCTTGAGGTACCATAGAGTAAGTTTGGATCATTCTTAATGATCAAAAGTGCCTGAAACCCACATTCAATGCATCGCCGGTTTCATGTTTTTGTTTAAATTCGTTTTTTATTTTCATGATGCTTTGATTGAAACAAACTATTCTCATGTGTTCCTGAGACAAAATAACACAAGTCTGATCTCTTGCATAAAGCCCATAACGTCAAGATAGCCTAGCACCATTGTTGAACTTATTTTCCTTATCTTTTTCGTATCTCATTATGAAGGACGATTTAGCCAAAACTAATGCAACCATTGGATTCACAAGGATCAATTTAAGGGGGTATGGTCCTTCTTGATCTCTAATGTTTGTTCTTTTTGCAGGTTATGAAATCAACTCACCGGAGAATACTACCAAAGCTAGGGCTTAGGCGCCTCTTCGGTCCACTCGTTTTATAATATATTTATTTGTTTATATTTTATAATCAGATGAGAGCGTAGCACCACAGGTCAAGGCGAAGGTTTGTGAACATAAGGGCGTGGGCTTGATCCCTGGGTTTCATAATATTTTTTGCTATTTTTTCCCATCTAACGCGCAGGTTTTCAAATATAATGTTCACTTCCTATCTCCTAACACCAACAAACGCTTGGTCTGGTGGCATGCTATGCAGCTGTGAAGCCAGGGGGCGTGGGTTCAACACCCACCCCATGCAATTTTTTTTCTTATTTTGTTTCTAACCTATTTTCTTTTCTTTTTCTCTTTTCTAACCCTAATCTCTTTTAATTAATCACTAAACCAATCTAATTTTTTCTTAATAATAATAATAAACTAGGTTTATGTTTTTTAACTAATATTTTATTTTATTAATTAACTAATCAATCGTTTTTTCTAAATACTAAAATCAATTAGAATTTAGGTTTATTTAGTTATTATCATTTAAATTATTTTCTACAAAATCACAAAAACATTTCTACATTCTGTTTTCTATTTTATTTTTTTCTTATTTCTTATTTAATTTTCATAGATCAAGTGTATAGGTCGCACTCCCCTATGTAATTGCGTAGATTTACTTTTTCGCGTTTTTCCTAATTATGTAATTGTTCACAGGATGTAATAGCATAATTTTATTTTTCCCGTATTTTTCCTATTATGTAACTCTCCCGAAGCCATGTAATAGCTTAGGACTTTACATTCCGCACTTTACTTTTTTGTACATATTCAATTGCTAGCAATTAGGGTTTGTATGGTAAGACTAAAAACAATCTAGAAAACCTCAATTTCAAGATAAAATAACTGAATCAAAACACTCTTCACACTTGCCCCTTTAAGGTAACCTCTTTTGTTGCCTTACGAATATTGGTCACGTCCCTTGAATATGGGGATACTTTAGCAAAAGACCCTCGATCAAATCATCATAGTTCATACAATACAAAAGATCATAGTCCCTCGATGTCCTTCAAGTTGCCTACGAAAAGATGATCTAGTCCCTCGGTGACTCTACGAATAATATGATGATAGTCTCTTCGATACAATTGCTAAAGTATCCTTACTTATTGCCTTCGATGATCATACGATGATCCTACGTTTGTCCCTTCACATCCAATAGATAGGGCTACCTACCAACTAATGGTATGGATAGTACTATCTCTAAAGGAGAATGAAAATAATAAGAAAGACTTTAGTGGGTAAGAAACTCTTAATTTCTTGCTCACAAACAAAACATTTTTCACACTACACTTTCAAACAAAATATTTTCAAAAACACATTGTATGTGTAACACCCCAATTCTACCCCAAGCAATTATGCAAAATAAATCAGAGTTATAAAATTTCATTCATACAAATGAATCGGGATGTCACAAATTCTTCTAACAAATTCATTGCATTCATCAGGGATATATAACACTTTTATTAAAACATCGGATGAACCATCAAAATAGTATCTTTGATAAAATAATTTAACAACTACGCAGCGAAATTCTTCAATAACATCTTTAAAATAAACAGCACCTTCGAAACATCTCATATTTAGTAAGTAAACAATTTAAAGTCCAACAACTAAAAATCAGCAATCAAAAATCAGCAATCGTTCATCCCCCCGAGTGTTACATATCAGAGCAATGACACCGACTCGATCTATTAAAGGTATAAGGCCTTCACTCTCGATTACCTGCACGTTACCAATATAGGGGCAACATTCAAACATAAAGGGTGAGATATCTAACAATATAATAAAGCGCATGATTATTAATATATTAAATTAGATCAACAACATCACCACTTCTCATCTCATAATCAACGACAATCTCAACAATAATAATACATTCATCAACATCAAAATACACTTCTTTATGAAATCATATAATGCGACTCAATACTATGCAAATGCATGTGGTACCATTGGAGCATAACTCCCATCTCAAAAATCTGCCAATTAATAGAGGCATCAACAAGACATAGCCTTCATCTCAAAATTTGCCAATCCAGGCCATCTCAACGAGCATAACCTCCATCTCAAAAATGTAATGTATGCGACTCATCATGAAGGTAATGTAAACACTCAATCAACCACATCTCAATTATCTCAAAACAACAACATCTTATAAACATCTCAGAACAACATCTCATAAACATCTCATAAACATCTCAGAACAACATCTCATAAACATCTCAGAACAACATCTCACAAACATCTCAGAACAACAACATCTCATAACATCTCAATTACAGCATCTCATAAACATCTCAAAATAATTTATTAAACATCATTTATTTATCAAACATCATTGGTTCATCATAATTATCAAACACAACTTTAATGACCACATCTTACTATTAAATCAGTTGTATATCAATACTACAGTAATCCCTATTGTTATTCTGCTACTGTACATCATTATTGTCACTAATCCTACTGTCGTATTCCTAATAGTAGTCTCTAACATCTCATATTCATTGTTCTCTCCAAAATCTAGCATAACTGTCAATCACGGGAATTAATTCTAAATCTTAGATTGGTTACTAGGATTACACCTCTTCATCATCATTTAAATCATCTAGAATAAAGTTCATCGCGTTATCTAATCAACACTTCGAACGACATCTCAAACAGCATCCTACAACTCAAGTTACAGCAATTTAAAACTGATTCTGTCAAAATTAGTTAGTATGGGTCGACACGAAACTCTATGGATCGACGCGTAATGCTTCTCCTGCATAGCATGAGTCGACACATCCTCCTCATGGATCAACTCATCCTGCTTCAAATCACAGCATGTATCAACACATGCACCTTACCGATCGACTCATCCTGAGTCTTGCCACTAACATGTATCGACGCAAGCCCTGCATGCATCGACTCATCCTGAGTCTAACCTCGTCCATGTATTGACTCATCCAGCTTAAGGTCGACACATCCTGGTTCCTCCTGCATAATTCTGTGGTTTCCTCTATACTTTCACTACGGGAATTCATATTACAGCTCTATAAACCTTATTATAAACATAATAAATCATCACCTAACATTAACCTACAATACTACATCGATCAAACGATATCATAACGTTATTATTCATTCAAATGCATCAAATCTTCATCATACATCATCCAATTCAAGAACAAAACAGCAATCCTCTAACCCCACATATCAAACATCATGAACCCAATTATAAAGTCAGAACCCCACCCTTACCTTGGATTGAAGGTCGCTCTCGGGTTGAATCTTTGTTCTTGCCGTTTTCTTCTATTTCCAGCAGCTTCACGTTCTCCTCAAATCCTTATTTTCTCTTCTTACTACTTCCTCCTTCTATTCTTCTCACAAATTATAAAATAACCTAATATTATTATATTATTCCTTATTGGGCTCAAAACCTACACCCCCTTATTACTTCCACTCACACCATATAGGCCCACATTAAATAATATTAGCTTCTAACATTATTTCACCACATAATAATATTATACCTCTAATATTATTATTTCTCCACTTAATAAAATAAATCCAATTTAATTATAACACATATTCACAAATATTCCAAAAATAATTTAATTAAATAATTAATTAAATTACGGGCGTTACAACTCTCCCCCACTTAGAATATTTTCGTCCTCGAAAATTTACCTCAATCAAACAATTCAGGATAGGAGTCTCGCATCTTGCTCTCCAACTCCCAAGTCATGCTTTCACCAGCGGCTCCTAGCCAAACCACTTTAACCAAGGCAATCTCCTTGCCCCTCAGAGTCTTCATTTCACGATCTGCGATCCGTACAGGCATCGTCTCCACCGTAAGATTATCCCGTACTTGCACATCGTCCATATGTATCACATGAGATGGATCTGAAATATACTTCCGAAGTTACGACACATGAAACACATCATGCAAATTCGAAAGATTAGGCAGTAAAGCCACTCTGTAGGCAACATTCCCCACTCTCTCCAAAATCTGATATGGTCCAATAAAACGAGAAGTGAGCTTCTTAGACTTCAATGCTCGCCCAACACCAGTCACGGGTGTAACTCTCAAAAACACATGATCACCGGCTTGAAACTCTAAATCCTTCCTTCGCTTGTCATGATAACTCTTCTGTCTACTCTATGAAGCTTTCATCTTTTCTCGAATCAACTTCACCTTCTCAGTAGTCTCACGAACAAGTTCAGGTCTAAGTACTACACTTTCACCAGATTCATGCCAACATAACGAAGTTCTACATCTTCGACCACACAACGCTTCAAAAGGTGTCATCCCAATACTAGAATGGTAACTGTTATTATAAGTGAACTCTATCAACGGAAGATAAGTATCCCACAAACCTCCTTGCTCGGGAACACATGCCCTCAACAAGTCTTCCAACGATTGAATCGTCCGTTCAGTCTGACCATCTATCTGAGGATGATACGCTGAACTCAACCTCAACTTAGAACCCAACGCTTCTTGCAAACTCTTCCAAAAATTGGAAGTAAATCTTGGATCTCTATCTGACACAATACACAATGGAACACCATGCAACTTCACAATCACACTAACATAAATCTCAGCCAACTTCGACACTGGAAAACTGATGTTAATAGGGATAAAATGAGCTGACTTCGTAAGCCTATCAACAATCACCCAAATCGAATCATGTCCTCTTGAAGTACTAGGTAACCCCGTCACAAAGTCCATTGAAATTCTATCCCATTTACATTCTGGAACTTCCAATGGTTGCATCAATCCTGCAGGCTTCTGATGTTCAACTTTCGACTTCTGACAAGTCAAACATGCATACACAAATCGAGCCACATCACTCTTAATCCTAGGCCACCAAAACAAACCTTTCAAATCTTGATACATCTTTGTATCTCCTGGATGAATACTCAACTTACTTCTATGACTCTCTTCAAGTATCACTTTCTTCATCTCGGCATCACCAGGAATACAAATCCGATTACGAAACCTCAACACACCTTGCTCATCTAGCTTGAAATCACTACTCTCAGATTGATCAATCCCAACCATCAAATCTACCAATTTCACATCCAACTTCTGAGCTTCTCTGATACTGTCTAAAAATTCATTATTAATCTTCAACATATCCAACATAACACTCTGCGGAGTAACCTCGCAAACTAAGCTCATATCTCTGAACTGCTCAATCAATTCCAACTCTTTAATCATCATTGCTGACATATGTAAAGTCTTTCGACTCAACGCATTAGCTACCACATTTGCTTTTCCTGGATGATAACTCAAACCAAAATCATAATCCTTTAACAATTCCAACCATATTTGTTGCCTCATATTCAATTCCTTCTGATCAAACAAATACTTCAAGCTCTTATGGTCACTAAACACTTCAAATCTAGAACCATAAAGATAATGCCTCCAAATCCTTAACACAAAAACAACTGTAGCAAGCTCTAAATCATGCGTAGGATAGTTCTTCTCATGAGTCCTCAACTGCCTCGATGCATAAGCAACTACCTTACCATTATGCATAAGCACACCTCATAAACCCATCTTAGAAGCATCACAATAAACCACAAAAGGCTCTCCTGGATTAGGCAACGTCAAAATCGGAGCCGACGTCAACCTCTTCTTCAATTCTGTAAAACTTTCTTCGCACTGAACATCCCAAACAAAAGCTCTACCTTTACAAGTCAACTTAGTCAACGGGAGTGACAACTTAGAAAACCCTTCGATAAACCTTCTATAATAACCAGCTAATCCCAAGAAGCTTCTAATCTCAGTAGCTGACTTTGGAGTTTCCCATTGCAATACAACATCAACCTTCGATGGATCTACAATAATGCCACTACCTGAAATCACATGACTAAGAAAACTAACCTCTTTTAACCAAAACTCACACTTGGATAGCTTTGCATACAATTTCTTCTCTTTCAAAACTTGCAATACTACTCTTAAATGTTCAGCATGTTCTTCTTCTGACTTAGAGTAAATCAAAATATCATCGATGAACACAACTACAAACCGATCCAAATAATTATGAAAGATACGATTCATATATTCCATGAATACTTCCGATGCATTAGTAACACCGAATACTCATAATGTCCATAACGCATTCTGAAAGTCGTCTTCTGAATATCTTCATCCTTCACTTTAATCTGATGATAACCTGACCTCAAATCAATCTTACTAAACACACGAGCATCCACTAATTGATCCATCAAGTCATCTATTCTTGGAAGCGGATACTTGTTCCTAATCGTCACCTTGTTCAACTATCTATAATCAACACAAAGCCTCATACTTCCATCTTTCTTATTCACTAACAACACTGGAGCTCCCCACGGCGATACACTTGGTCTTACAAACCTCTTCTCAAGTAACTCTTCCAATTGCTTCTTCAACTCTGACAACTCAGACACAGACATCCTGTATGGTGCCATAGACACAGGTCTGGTACCAGGTACAAGATCAATTGCAAATTCAACTTTCCTCTCTGGAGGTACATCAGGAATCTCATCAGGGAAAACTTCAGGAAATTCACACACCACCGGCAATTCCTCAATTATAGCTTGAGTCTCTACAGATAGCGATGCCATCAACGAAAACATTTGTGCTTCCTCTTACATCAACTTCCTCAACTTCCTAGCAGACAACAAACCATCTTCCTCTTCTTCAAGAGTAGAAAACTTCACCGACTTGTCATAACAATTAATATGAACACAGTTATGCTCTAACCAGTTCATACCAAGAATCGCATCCAAACCTCTTAACGGCAAGCAAACCAAATCAACAACAAAGTCTCTGTCGAAGAACGACAAGGGACACTTAGCACACACAAAAGAAGTAGTCACCGATCCCTTGGCTGGAGTATTGACGACCATTTCTCCACTCAAAGAAGACAACACAAGACCCAGTCTTTCAACACAATCAGCAACAATAAAACAATGCGTAGCACCAGTATCAATAATAGTAATTAAAGGAGTACTATTAATGAAACATGTACCTCTAATAAGTCCGTCTTCAGCAGCTGTCTGATCCTCAACCAAAGCAAACACTTTACCACTTGACTGAGCCCTCTTTGGTTTCGGACACTGGCTACCAATGTGCCCTTCCTCTTTACAATTGAAACAAACCACATTCTTGTGCTCACACTCAGATACAACATGTTCGTTCTTGCCACAACAGAAACACCTCTTCACTTCAGTAGTGCACACATTACTCTTGTGTCCAGGTTTCCCACACTTAAAACAAACCACACTAGCAGGAGCATCTCCCCCACTAGTCCTCTGACCATGAGCAACTCTCTGTTTACCCTTACCAGCTGGGGCATCATAAGGTTTACCACGATTCTGTGGGTGATTACCCCTCTTCTCACTAATAATCTTGTAATGAGCATTATTGTTTTCCTCAAAAATCCTACAGCTATCAACCAAATCAGCAAAGACACGGATCTTCTGGTATCCAACTGCCTTCTTAATCTTCGGGCGCAACCCGTTCTCAAACTTAATACACTTCGAAAACTCAGCATTTTCCTCAGTGTAATGCAGATAAAACTTAGTCAATTCAGCAAACTTGGCAGCAAACTCAACAACAGACAGATTTCCTTGCTCCAGCTCAAGGAACTCAATTTCCTTCTTACCACAGACATCTTCAGGAAAATACTTTCTCAAAAACTTCATACGGAACACAGCCCAAGTGACATTGTCACCTGCAGCTTCTAACTTCTGGCAAGTCTCTAGCCACTAGTCATTAGCCTCGACTGCTATCATATAAGTCCCATAACGAACCTTTTGCGCTGGAGTGCAGTCCATCACGCGAAAGATTCTCTCAATCTCTTTCAACCATTCCAATGCTCCGTCAGGATCATACTTTCCCTTGAACATAGGTGGATTCTCTATTTGGAAAGTTGCCAAGCTACGAGATCCAGCATTACCGTCAGCATTCGGCTGATTTTCCATCGCATGAGCCATTGCTTCTAAAGCAGAAGCAAGAGCAGCATCATTCCTCCCGGCCATCTCAACTTCTTACTACAACATAAACAACGGTTAGAACATCAAAATAACAATACTCGATTGTTAGACAACTACGACTCGACGACAAGGTCGGACCAACCTTTTGCTCTGATACCAACTTTGTAACACCCCAATTCTACCCCAAGCAATTATGCAAAATAAATCAGAGTTATAAAATTTCATTCATACAAACGAATCGGGACGTCACAAATTCTTCTAACAAATTCATTGCATTCATCAGGGATATATAACACTTTTAATAAAACATTGGATGAACCATCAACATAGCATCTTTGATAAAATAATTTAACAACTACGCAGCGGAATTCTTCAATAACATCTTTAAAATAAACAGCAACTTCGAAACATCTCATATTTAGTAAGTAAACAATTTAAATTCCAACAACTAAAAATCAGCAATCAAAAATTAGCAAGCGTTCATCCCCCCGAGTGTTACATATCAGAGAAATGACACCGACTCGATCTATTGAAGGTATACGGCTTTCACTCTTGATTACCAGCATGTTAACAACATAGGGGAAACATTCAAACAAAAGGGGTGAGATATCTAACAATATAATAAAGCACATGATGATTAATATATTAAATTAGATCAACAACATCACCACTTCTCATCTCATAATCGACGATAATCTCAACAATAATAATACATTCATCAACATTAAAATACACTTCTTTATGAAATCATATAATGCGACTCAATACTATGCAAATGCATGTGGTACCATTAGAGCAAAACTCCCATCTCAAAAATATGCCAATTAATAGAGGCATCAACAAGGCATAGCCTTCATCTCAAAATTTGCCAATCCAGGCCATCTCAACGAGCATAAGCTCCATCTCAAAAATGAAATGTATGCGACTCATCATGAAGTAATGTCAACACTCAATCAACCACATCTCAATTATCTCAAAACAACAACATCTTATAAACATCTCAGAACAACATCTCATAAACATCTCATAAACACCTCATAAACATCTCAGAACAACATCTCATAAACATCTCAGAACAACATATCATAAACATCTCAGAATAACAACATCTCATAACATCTCAAAACATCTCAATTACAGCATCTCATAAACATCTCAAAATTATTTATTAAACATCATTTATTTATCAAACGTTATTGGTTCATCATAATTATCAAACACAACTTTAATGACCACATCTCACTATTAACTCATTTGTATATCAATACTACAGTAATCCCTACTGTTATTCTACTACTGTACATCATTATTGTCACTAATCCTACTGTCGTATTCCAAACAGCAGTCTCTAACATCTCATATTCATCGTTCTGTCCAAAATCCAGCATAACTGTCAATCACGGGAATTAATTCTAAATCTTAGATTGGTTACTAGGATTACACCTCTTCATCATCATTTAAATCATCTAGAATAAAGTTCATCGCGTTAGCTAATCAACGCTTTGAACGGCATCTCAAACAGCATCCTACAACTCAAGTTACAGCAATTTAAAACTGATTCTGTCAAAATTAGTCAGTATGGGTCGACACGAAACTCTATGGATCGACGCGTAATGCTTCTCCTGCACAGCATGAGTCGACACATCCTCCTCATGGATCGACTCATCCTGCTTCAAATCATAGCATGTATCGACACATGCACCTTACCGATCGACTCATCCTGAGTCTTGCCACTAACATGTATCAACGCAAGCCCTGCATGCATCGACTCATCCTGAGTCTAACCTCGCCCATGTATCGACTCATCCAGCTTGAGGTCGACACATCATGGTTCCTCCTTCATAATTCTGCGATTTCCTCTGTATTTTCACTACGGGAATTCATATTACAGCCCTACAAACCTTATTATAAACATAATAAATCATCACCTAACATTAACCTACAATACTACATCAATCAAACGATATCATAACGTCATTATTCATTCAAATGCATCAAATATTCATCATACATCATTCAATTCAAGAACAAAACAGCAATCCTCTTACCCCACATATCAAACATCATGAACCCAATTATAAATTCAAAACCCCACCCTTACCTTGGATTGAAGGTCGCTCTACAATCTTCCGGGTTGAATCTTTGTTCTTGTCGTTTCCTTCTATTTCCAGCAGCTTCACGTTCTCCTCAAATCCTTATTTTCTCTTCTTACTGCTTCCTCCTTCTATTCTTCTCACAAATAATAAAATAACCTAATATTATTATATTATTCCTTATTAGGCTCAAAACCTACACCCCTTTATTACTTCCACTCGCATCATATAGGCCCACATTAAATAATATTAGCTTCTAACATTATTTCACCATATAATAATATTATACCTCTAATATTATTATTTCTCCACTTAATAAAATAAATCCAATTTAATTATAACACATATTCACAAATATTCCAAAAATAATTTAATTAAATAATTAATTAAATTACGGGCGTTACAATATGCATTCTTGAGGACTGATACAAGAATTATTACAAAGTCATCCTTACATTGGCGATTTTAAAATATTTTGAAACAAATCACACACACAAAGCAAGTTTTCAAAAGTGATCTAATTAATTAAGAGCCCATAGATAACTACGGATGAAAATAGTGCTAATACCTTCCCTTTTCATATCTTACCCCCCCCCCCCCTCCGAACTCAAAATCTATCAAAGGTTTTTCCTGTTCTTTTCACCTTTCCTAAATATTGGATAAAAAAAGTCGGTGGTGACTCTAACTATCCGCACATTTGGATAAAACCAAAAATTCAGTTCTCTCACTGTATTACAGTATGGTAGAAGGTGTAGTATACCTTTGTGTTGGTATGAATCAGGTGAAAGTGATGTGTGTGGACCAAAGATTGTTCAGCAAACTACTGAGAAGATTAAGATGATTCACGAGAAGATGAAAGCATCGCAGAGTAGACAAAAGACTTATCATAATAAGATAATGGAGGCACTTGAATTGCAATAGGGAGATCATGTGTTCCTGAGAGTCACTCTAGTGACTGGTGTTAATCGTGTGTTAAAGTCATGAAAGCTTACGCCTCGTTTTATCGACCTGTACCATATACTTGAGAGAGTTACTGAACTTGCCTACCGAGTTTCCTTACCATCGTCTCTTTTGAACCTACATAGTCTTTTTCACGTGTCCTAGTTGAGAAAGTATATTCCGGATCCATCTCATGTGATTCGAGTGATTGATGTGTAAGTTAGAGAGAACTTGACTATTGAGGCATCACCCTTGAGGATAAGGGATCGATAAGTGAAACACTTGAGAGGTAGATGGATTGCTTTGGTGAAGGTGGTCCGGGATGGACCTGTTGGTGGTAGCGTGATGTCGGAGCTGGAGAGTCAAATGAAAGATTCATGTCTAGAATTATTTCCTTCAGGTAATTTTCGAGAGAGAAAATCCTATAAGCGGAGAAGAGTTGTAACACTTCGTTTCTCGTATTTTTTTAATTGGATTGAAATTAATTTTATTTAATTATTTGGGTGCTTGAGACTTTTTGTGTGATTTATTGAAAATGTAGAGGATTTAATTAGAATTTTAATTAATTTTAATTAATTAAAATAATGAAAAAAAATAAGAAAGTTATGAGATTTGGGTAGAATTAGGATTATTGGAAAAATAAGTGAATGAAGTGAAAATAAAAATAAATTGGAGAAAAAGTAAAATAATTAAAATCTGAAAATTAAGTTAAGATTAAAAGAAGGTTTAGTGGAGCCTTATTTTATCCGTATATAAATCGCAGAGATTAGAAGAAAGAGAAAAAAGAAAGAAAAAAAAAAGTAAGGGTTAAATGCATAAAATAACTTGGGGAATACTTATTTGAATTGGTTAAATGCACACTACACTAGAAGTGATAAAAATAAAATCAAGGAATTGTAACTGGTACATTTTAGGAAAAGTTGCAAGTTTTAACAGAGAAATTTTTTTCAAATTCATAAGATTGTATTCAACACGAGTTATTGGTGTTGAAGCTTCTCATCTCTTATATTCATGTGTAATTTAGCCCTCGTTTTATAGTTTTTTTGGATGTGTCTCAAACAAAGAGTATTAGAGCATTCATAATCTAATAAATGAAGTGACCACCAAACCTTCCATTCTTTTGTTTCTATTTCACCCAAGTCTAATTCGAAACCTTGGAGGCCTAAAACAAAGGACAATGGTATTTTGCTTGTTTGCATTACTTGGACAAAAGGTAAGAGCAATCCTCAACTAGTTCTTAGATGATGGGAGCATGTAGGAGGTGTAGGAGGAGAAAAGGTGGTTGCATAAGAAAGGGAAGAAGAGGATGAGAATCTAGAAGAAATGAATGAGAAGATTTAAAAACATAGTAAATAATGTGTCATTACCACTTATAACTATGATCATACTCACATTCAAACAATGTCTATAACATATTACCTTTAAATAGTAAGTATAAAATAAAAATAAAACGCGTTTACCTATAATTGTAACATACAAAGAACATTGACAATTTCTCGAATATCAATATTCAAACACATTAATACTAAAAATAGATAATTATAACTGCTTTTTTCGCTAACTCACCTTGATTGTTATTACAACTCATTATGATTGGACAAACAACAAAAGAATACATGACTTTTGTTGTTAATATCTTTGGTTTAACATAATTCTAAATCAACACAATTCACACACATTTCAATAGGGAGCTCTTTTCCATACCTTCATCATCTCAGTTTTCTATACTTCAAAGAAAATGAGGGTATGGAAAAGAGCTACCGGAGTTTTAAAGGATAGATGCAGCATTTGGGCTGCAAAGCTTTCACCCTATGGAACATGTAGAAACTCTGATCTTGAAACGGTTGTTATAAAAGCAACAAGCCATAATGAACAATGTATGGATTATAAGAATGTGCAAAAAGTTTTTCAATGGCTAAGAATATCACCTATATACCTTAAACCACTTTTATGTGTGCTTTCAATTAGAATGCAAAAGACAAGTAATTGGGTTGTAGCACTTAAGGGTTTAATGCTAATTCATGGTATTTTTTGTTTTGACATGCCAATGATTCAAAGAATGGGAAGGTTGCCGTTTGATTTATCGCAATTTAGTGATGGACACTTAAATCCTGAAAAAAGTTGGGTTTTCAATACTTTCATTCGTTCTTATTTCGCCTATTTAGATCACCGCTCAGTAAATTCAAGAATCGAGGCGAAGAAATTACAAAACAAAAAAGGGAAGGAATGTGAAGAATTAACATTGCTCGAAGAGTTGAATAATTTGGCGGGGTTACAAAAAACGCTTGACATGTTGCTGCAAATTAAACCTAAGAGTGGTGTCAACATGAATGTGGTTCTAATTCTTGAAGCAATGGATTGTGTCATGGATGAGATTGTAGAGGTTTATGGTAAATTTAGCAAAGAGATTAATCGTGTATTGTTAAGGGTTTGTGATATTGGTGGAAAAGAAGAAGCAAGTATTGGTTTTGATATTGCAAAAAAAACTAAATCACAAGGTGAACAATTAACTTTGCATTTTGAGTTTTGTAAAGAGATTGGTGTACTTAACAATTGTGTGTGTCCAAAAATTGTGGAAATTGATTATGAGGAAATTGAAGAACTTAAGAAAATAATGAGTGGTGGTGAAGAGAAAGCTATTGTGGTTAGAGATAATTCTAAGGAAGTGAATATTAATGGTTTAACGACTGTGGTTACGGATCATTGGGAGGTTTTTCTTGATGAAGTTATTGTTGATGTTGAAAAAGAACATGATTATAATGGTACATTAAGCATTGTTGATCCTAATAATCCTTTTTTGGATGAAACTTTTGACATTGTTCCTTATAATCCTGTTCAACATTATGATCTACCAGATCTAATTAGTTTATAGGGTTATTGAAATGATTGTATTGCTTAGATTTTATTTTGTGAGGATTTGTTATGTTATGATGCATATATTGTATTTATGTTAATTCATTTATTGGAGAGAAAAAAAAGAAGAAAAAAAGTTTAGTTTTTTTTTCTTATTTCGATTGCAAATTAGTGTGATTCTTTCATTTTATCCTCTTAAATGTTAGGAGTCTTTCTTTGTTCTTTGGTTTGCATTGTTAGGGTTCGAATCAGTTAGTTGAATGAGTCAAATCAAGAATGAAAAGAATAGTTGGTTCCAGCTGACTATCAAATCAATTATATAATCAAATTGGTGGAACCATTATAAATTGGCCAAAATCAAAAAGAAAAAAAATAGATAATCTGAATTTTTTACAAATCAAAGGTGTAAATACTCTTTTCTATTTTTTAAAATTAATTAGATACTCGTGTGTACAACACACAATGATAAATTATAATATATGATTCTACTATTATGAATTTGTATAAATATAATATATTGTAGTAGATATAAATTTAAACAAATGCCATATAAATTTAAAATGACATGTTTTAGATTTTTTTTTATTTAGAAAACTAACAAAATTCAAATTGAATATAAATTACAAAAAATAAAATAAAATTTTTTCTTTATGAGGATTTGTTATTTTATTTATAATACATATATTGTATTATTTTTTATTCATTTATCGAAGAAAAAAAGCTTAGTTTTTGTTCTGAATTGAGCCGGTACTTGCTCCATCGTTAAGGAGGTCCAATCTAATATCTTTATAAAAGTCTAAAAGCATGCAACCTAAATTAAAGACCATTGGACATTTTCTCACGTGTCCACTAGAAGATCATGACCCGTGTCCACAATGTCGTCGTCCTACCCTCCGAGAATAACAGGTCCAACTTCCCTGCTTTCTTGAGACAGTTGACTAGGAAGGAGGCCATGTGCTAGACTCCATACGCCCGTAAACCCTGACCGTCTTTGTTATTGGGCCTCATCATGGCCCAACACTGAAGACCTTGGCCCAACGTTGGGGGCTATATAAACTCTCTCACTTGAGAGGGTCAGGTATCCATCTATTCACTCATTCTACCTCACTTCTGTTACTTGCACTCTGATTGTCTAGACTCTTACTTTGGCATCAGAGTATCTTGCAGGTACCCTCCCCCCCCCCCCCGCTTCACATTCAACTGCTGCTCAACTTGAAGCTCGTGGGCCTTGACGATCCCTTCTGATCAGGTACGATTAGTGGCGTCGTCTGTGGAAAACCAGCTTCCTCATTTTTCACTCAAGACCAAAGCAATTTTTTCTCAACTTTCCGATTGTCATGGCCAACCAAGCTATCAACAATGACCAGATCTTTCACTTCATCGGCACCGACAACAACAACAACACTGACAACAACAACGCAAGCAACAACAATAACGTTGCCGCCCCCGAGCAAGACCCCCGGGACGAGATGACTGCATCTTCCTCCACCCGCTCACAACCACGCGACGACACCCACCATCCTCGGCAGAATTACGAGTCGACTGCATATCATGAAATCCCCATTCCCAAAAATGTCGATGCCATGACTAGGGCCCTGTTCGTGGCGATCAACCGGACGAATTACAAGATCTTCGTGTAGGGTGAGTGCCTGATGATGTTGGAACAAACTTGTCGGTTCCCCATAAAGCACGAAGAACTCATTCTCGAACTCCTCCTCCCCTACAGAACGAGGACCACTCTCGATCTTCCTCGCGGAGACACAAACATGACGATTCTCAGAGCCCAACTCTCCTCCGTACTGGGTGAGGTCCAGCATTGGAAACGACCCAGCCCGAAGCTGTCAAGAAGCGCGATCACCCCCCCCCCCCCCTCCCCCCCCCCCCCCCCCCCCCGCGCAAAGAACGATGATCCCTTGAATGGAAAAGAAACAGGGGTGAGGAAGAGAAGAATTTGTTATACCTTAATTTTTGCCCCTAAGATTTCTTATTATCTCACTTTTATCAATACATCAAGATCACACATTAGGGTCGGTTCTCTCTTCAAGTTTGCTCTTGAGAGATCACCAAGCACTTTAATATGTGTATTTTGTACATGTATTCTATTAACTAACATCAATATGTGTATATATGTTTCTTTGAATGTTCATATTGTAGGTGATCACAACTGCATTCATCTCACTATCTAATCTAGGGTTTAAGGGATGATTCTCAATCAAATGGTTCTCTAATGGATTGCAAGATCTCAATCTTCAAAGTCATGTCTAAGACATCAAATATTTGTGGTCCAAGGAGCTATCTCACTTTACTTAGGTCAAGACCTCCTCAAAGTTGGTGGTGGCATTCATCAAGAAGATTCATAGGTTCATGTGTTTATTTCCATACCTTCTTCAACAAGCTTCATTGAGACTAAAGCTCCATATTTAAGTGTTCTTCAAGACAACATCATTTCAAGGCCTCTTATGATTCATCATTCTTATTTTTCCAAAAAAGTCCAAAAGATTCAAGGTTAATTCAACAAGTTTGACCAAATTGAGAAAATACTAGATTCAGTGATCACAAGTGCATAACTCTCTCAACTTTCAACATTTTGAGTTGGTTTCTTTTTTATATGGATTCTTATCACCATCTACAACAACCTCTCTTCACATGACAAGATCCAATTGTACAAGAAAAATCATAAAAATTTGAAAAGAGTTTCAAGTCATTTTGACACTCCTTAAGCCCATTCTTTCCCACAATAACCTTTGGGATGTCTACTACAACTTTTTTTATGTGAAATACTTGAGAATGCTTGGAAAGTGGTTGAAGAATTGAAAATATTATAGGTCTTTTATGATTTCTCCAAAAATTTTCATCATCTTCCAAAGATCAAAACTCTTTCAATTTTTATGATTTTTGAGTGATCTCAATTACACAATTCAATTCAAGAGGTCTACTTCATGTCATCTTCAGATATCAAGACAAAATTTTGAGTAGAAATTCATTTAATTTTGAAGAACATTATATGTCATTTTTAATTTCAACACTTAGAATTTTTCTAAGTACAAAATATCCGTGTGTTTTTCACAAATTCAAATGGACATAACTTTCAGCTCAATTATCCAAATGGAGTCTTTCTTGGCACATTTATATATTGTGACTTTGTCTTTCAAATTCTTCAAGAATTATGCCCTAAAACCCCTTGAGTTGGATGCACCGTGCATGGATTCAAAGTTGGCACCATAAAACTTATTTTGTCAAAACAGTCAAATTGCAAATTGGTTAATATGGCCTCTAATCACAAAATTGTTGCGTGTTTTTACTTCTAATAATGCTTAGCAACCTTCTAGAAGCGATTAGCATCTTGAAACGCAAGATTTAGCTGAGTTTTAATTAGTTAGAAGTCACACTTTTGTCATGATCAGGGTGCACACAATTTCACATGATTGCTTATCATTCACCCTCTCTCAGGATTACATCATATTCTCCTATAAATAGAGACCTCATATACTTCATTGGACAAGCTTTAGAGAGCCTAAGAACCTTTTTTGAACTTCCTTCATACCTCTGAATTCTGAAACTTCGAATTTGGTTCCAAAGTATTTTTCAACCCAATTTATTTGTTGATTCTTCATCCTTGAACTTCCTTAAAGCTAACAGAAGAAGAACCAAACCTTGAGGTACCCCGAATCATGCTAGCCAAGTCAAGTTTCAGAGCTCTGAATTTGAACTTCAACGGGTAGATTTCTTCATCAATTCTCTCCAAACTTGTTGCTACAATGTAGCTCTCATCACTCTGATACTGATCGCATCATTAGTTTTTAACTGGAAGTGTGTTTTGCTCATGAATTTTCAAATCCATTTCCAACTTTTTTCTTCTAGTTTTCTCAAATCGACTAAACTATGGTTTATATATATTTTTCGCGAGGGTACCATTGGAATCGTCTTGAAGAGACAAAGGGAATGGCACCGGTCTGAGCTCCTGATTTTACAGTTTGTGAGACCTGCAATTCACGCGTGGCTGGAGTTTGAAGATGACCAGCGGGTCATCTCTCAACCAATGACATGGTGCCACGCATTTTTTTCAAATCTGTTTTTTAATTAATGATCTGGTAGTTTATTTACTAATATCCATATCATGCACAGTGCGTCAGATCCTTTGAATTTTATTACTAACACGCTTTGAGATTGATCCAATGGTCTATATTTTTTTTTGGTTTTATTTTATTTTCTAATTTTATATTTTATTTGTTTTAAACTTAAAAAATTCATAAAAAAATCATTTCAACTTCTAAAATTCTCAAAAATACTTTTGATTTATCTCTTTCTGATTTATATTTTTTCACAATCTTATTTTCTGATTTGGTATTTTTTCTGATTTTTCACGTTATTTGATTTGTTTTAATTGTTTAAAAATACTTTTCTTGATTTTTAAATTATGAAAAAATTATGGAAGGATCCAATGACCTCTTGGAAAATATAGGTGACCTCGTTTTATTTTTATTTCTGATTTTACTATTTTTTTACAATTTTTGGTTTATTTTTCTTATTTCTTTGAATTTCAAAAAATAGTTTCTGACTTTAAAAAATTCTAAAATTTTTTGTCAACACTTATTTACTCATGTTTGACCTCTAAATTTTTTTTATGGTTTTTATTTGATGTTTTAATATACTTTATGTATTTTACCAATTATTTCTCTTTTATTAATCATTCAAATATTGTTTTATTGAATTTTATTTTATTTTTTTTTTGTTTGGTCCTGATTCGGGTGTTATTTTGGGACAAGTTCCTCAACCGCATTGGATCTTGGGTTTTGATGGGTTTAAAACCAAATCCACCAAAATAGATGAATGATGTTGATGATATTTGAAACTTTAATTTCATCTGATACATCATCTCCCTCTTCATGTTATCCCTTTCTTACTTGTGTTACATATAGTTGGAGAATAATCTACATATTATTTATCTAACATATGATACATAGATTGCTATTGACCGGCCTCAAAATAGGTGTGACTTCTACATAAGTCCACTAACGATTGCTTAACATAGCGCTAAATTTGTCCCGATTCAAAAAATTATCATTCGTGTCCCAAACTTATGTTTGCAAGCCCAAGTATATTTAATTTGAAACCTTTGATCCAATAAACTTCAGGTTCATTGTCAGGAGGATTTGATCTTATCAATCCTCTAATGAACTTTCATGAACTTTGGTCTAAGTGAATCATTTAAACATCATTGATCATATATGCTTGCCTTGAGTACTTGAAATGAATGATATACTTGACAAAAAGTAAATGAAACTTGTTGAGAAGTTTTGATTTTATCAATCTTCTAATGAGTTTTCAAGTGCAAGTTTCAATATGGTCATTCGGCTAACCTCTAATTTATAATTCACTAACAATTGACTTTACTTTGAATTTTTACTTTATGCATTTACTTTTATGCACCATTTACTTTAGCATTTACATTTCATGTTATTTTCATCTTTACTTACTTGAGCATTTATCTTTATGTCATTTCATCTTTGCTCACTTGAGCATTTATCTTTATGTCATTTTATCTTTGCTTACTTGAGCATTTATCTTTATGTCATTTTATCTTTTGCTCATTTGAATATTTATCTTTATGTTTTTTTATTTATTTTGCTCACTTGAGCTTTCTTTTCTTTTTGAAGACACTTAATAACCAACTTGAATATTAAAAAACTTTAAGATTACTTGGACTATTTGGTAACTATCCTTGGTATAATGAAGTTGTGGACCTCTTGGAATTAGGATTAGAAGCCTTGATACCCTTGGGACCTCGTAACTCTGTGGTTATTTTGTATGGAGTTTTTGGGGTTTACTCCAAGACATTGAGTTGATTTTCTTTGTGTGAAGGTTATTTTGATTATATGATTTGTCTGTGATTAAGAATTCCTATGTATACTGCCTTTACTCTTCCCAATTTTTATGAAGACTTAATTCATCTGAAACTTGGTATTCCTAAGAGGTTTAGTATTTTTTTCTTTCTTGGTTTCAATCTAAAGGATGAGAAATTCTATATTGACTTCTTATGTCAAGTGTTTGCTTCATGTTTGTTAGATCATTATTTTCCTTAGCTTTTACTTTATGCTTTAGGATAGTCCCCCCATCTTCTCGTATATTCTTTAATTTAAAAATCTTCTCCCTCTATTTCAAAACTCTTCTTGTCTTCTAACTTGAACCGTTTTCATAATAAACTTGGACTTAGGTCCATGCATTTTTAAAAACCTTTTCTTAATCAAATTTTAATCAACTTAATCATACTTTGATATTTTTTTGTGGGAAGACTAAAATTCAATTAACCTCATTCAAACCATTTTTTCCACTTTGTCTTTTTACTTTAAAACTTTTCCTAAAAAGATTAGACTCTTGTCGATTTTTGTAGTGATGCGAGCTACTATACTTCTACAATATGTAGTAAAGTGAGATATTTTCCACTTGGATGTTGAGTGAGGCTTTATTGATTTTAAAATCCAAGCTATATCCTTCACTTTGAGATGATGCAAATTCTCCTTTCTCGTAATCGTGGGTAGTTAGTATGTTTTCCAATCGGATGTGACAATGACGTATATTCTCTTAAAATTAACCAACACACATGTGTTTTAAAAAATTTTAGGTGAACTACGAGTACCATGATCCCCTATTGCACAGAAGGTGGTACGCAGGAACAAAAGGTTTGCAACCGCGACAGATGCAAAATTGTAAAAAAAACACTTTTTTTCTCATCTCTACCATTTATTTTTGTATACACTATTTATAGCCAAAATACACAAATTTTCAAAGAGGATCCTACGAAGTACCATAGATGTTTAGCGTGCTAATACCTTCCCTTTGCATAACCAACCCTCGTACATAGACTCTCTCCCCCTCTTTTTTTGGGTTTATTCGCTTTTTCCACATTCCTATAGAAACAATAAAGCGCAGTGGCAATTTTTTATTTGATCTGTGCGAGTTATGTCAATCCAATGGCTTAGTCTCAATATTTCTACCGCTATAGAAGTTTCGGACGAGGAACCTTCCCCGTGACCAAGACCAACACAAAAATCTCCGCTACGACTTGTTCCCCTCTTGCTCCCCAGAAAGAAGCGACAAAGACGACCCCCGTCGTCCGTTGTCCCAATCCATCATGGAGGCCCCTGTTCTTAGAGGGATGGAGAAGCCTCCCCTTGTGAAGGAATACAACGGCATTGCTGGCCTTTTTGACCATATCGATGGCTTTGAGGCAATGCTTCATTATCACGATGGCAGGGGGCACATCAGTAGCTTCACTATATTTCGTCAGCACCCGAAGACTGAGGCCACCCTCGAGGCAATTACTCAGAGGAGCGATGAGACCTTCAGAGGATACATTGATCAGTTCAACCGCGAGGCCATTCAAGTCTCCTGTGCCGATCACATGAAGAGATACTTTCTCAAGAGAGGACTCCTCTCGAGCACTAAATTTAGAAAGGCCGTCTAAATTGAGCCCCCAGGTCTTTTAATGCACTCCTAGAAACATCTTGGGTATACATGGACTACAAGGAAAAAGAGGCGGCCAACAACGCCCGCAATTCGAGGAACCGCATACCAACTAACGTCCTGCAATGACACGGGATCTTCACGATGAATAGGGGAAAAGAGAAGGGAAGATAAACCTCACGACTCACGTGAGCACAGAGGATCGGGCGGGAGGTTCACCGAATACACCCATATAGCGGTAGAAATATTGAGACTAAGCCATTGGATTGACTTGACAAGCACAAATCAAATAAAAATCTCCACCACGCTTTATTATTTTCATAGGAGTGTGAAAAGAGCGAATAACCCAAGAAAGAAAGGTAGAGAATCTAGGTACGGGGGTTGGTTATGCAAAGGGAAGATATTAGCACCCTAAACATCTATGGTACTCTGCAGGAACCTCTTTCAAAATTCGTGTATTTTAGCTATAAGTGGTGTATACAAAAATGGATGGTGGAGGTGAGAAGAGAAGTATTTTTACAATTTGTACACCCGCCATGGTTGTGAACCTTTAGTACTAACGTACCACTTTTCGTGTAATAGGGGATCAGGGTACTCAAAGTTCACCTTTAAAAATTTTAAAACACAAGTGTGTTGGTCATATCCGAGTGGAAAACATACTTACTACCCGTGATTATGAGAAAGGAGAATTTGTATCATCTCAAAGTGGAGGATATATCTTAGATTTTAAAATCAACAAAGCCTCACTCGACATCCAATTGGAAAATATCTCACTTCACTACATACCGTACAAGTATAGTAGCTCGCATCACTACAAGGATTGACAAGAGTCTAATCTTTTGAGAAAAGTTTTAAAGTAAAAATACAAAGTGGAAAAATGGTTTGAATGAGGTTAATTGACTTTTAGTCTTCTCACAAAAAATGTCAAAGTATGATTAAATTGATTAAAGTTTAATTAAGAAAAGATTTTTGAAAATGCATGGACCTAAGTCCAAGTTTATTATGAAAAAGGTTCAAGTTATAAAATAAAAAGAGTTTTGAAAAGGAGGGAGAAGATTTTGAAATTAAATAAGATGGAAGGAGATGAAGGGGCTATCCTAAAGCATAAGGTAAAAGTTAGGGAAAGAAACGTCTAACCAACAAAAAGCCAACACTTGTTATATGAAGTCAACGTAGAATTCTTATCCTTTGGACTGAAACCAAGCAAGCAAAGATATTAAACCTCTTAAGAATACCAAGCTTCGGATGCATTAAGTCTTCATAAAAAATTGGGTAGAGTAACAGTTGTATACAGATGAATTCTCAATCACAGACAAAGCACATAATCAGAATAACCTGCACACAAAGAAAATCAACTCAATGTCTCAGGGTAAACCCCAAGAATTCCAGACAAAATATCAACAAGGTCACAAGGTCCCAAGGTAATTAAGGCTTCCAATCCTAAGTGCAAGAGGTCCACAACTCCATAATGCCAAGGATAGTAACCAAATAGTCCAATTAACCTTAAGGTTTTTTATTGTTCAAGTTTATTAATAAGTATCTTTAAAAAGAAAATGAAACTCAAGTGAGCAAAGATGAAAATGACATAAAGGTAAGTGCTCAAGTGAGAAAATATAAAAATAGTATGAAATGTAAATGCTAAAATAAACGGTGCGTAAAAGTAAAGGCATAAAATAAAAAGCATAAAGTAAAAATGAATTGTTATTGAATTAGAAATTAGAGGTTAGTTGAATGACCATCTTGAAACTTGTATTTGAAAACTCATTAGAAGATTGATAAAGTCAAAGCTTCTCAACAACAAGTGTCTTTTGATTTTTATCAAGTATATCATTCATTTCAAATGCTCAAGGAAAACTGATATGATCAATGATGTTTAAATGATTCACTTAAACCAAAATTCATGAATTCCATTAGAGGATTGATAAGACCAAAGCCTCCTAATAACAAACTTCAAAGTTATTGGATCAAAGGTTTCAAATTAAACATACTTGGACTTGCAAACATAGGTTTGGGCCACGAATGATCATTTTTAGAATCGGGACAAATTTAGCGCTATGTTAAGTAATTGTAAGTGGACTTATGTAGAAGTCACACCTATTTTGAAGTCGGACAATTACAATTTATGCACCATATGTTTTGAGAAAAGATATGTAGATTATTCTCCAACAACATGTAGCACAAGTAAGAAAAGAATAAAATGAAGAGGGAGGGGATGTATTAGATGAAATTAGGATTTCAAATATATTCAACTTCATTAATCCATTTTGTTGGATTTGGTTTTTCAACCTATCGACATCCAAGATCCAATGAGGTTGAGGAATTTGTCCCGAAATAACACCCAAGTCAGGACCAAACAAATAACAAAATAATATTTAATAAAACAATATTTAAAATGGTTAAAAAAAGAGAAACTATTGGTAAAATACACAAAGTAGATTAAAACACCAAATAAAAATCCTAAAAAATAGTTAGAAGTCAAATATGAGTTAGTAATTTTTTTTGGGAATTTTTTAAAGTCATAAACTTATTTAAAATTTTTAAAAAAATATGTAAAATAAACCAAAATTTTTTTTGAAAAGTATTAAAATCAGAAATGAAAATAAAATAAGGTCACTAATATTTGTCTAGTGGTCATTGGATCCTTTCATAATTTTTTCAGAATTTTAAAATCGAGAAAAGTATTTTTAATCAATTATAAGAAGTCAAATAAAGTGAAAAAAATCATTAAACAAGGTCACAAATATTTGTCAAAATACCATTGGATCCTTCCATAAAACTTTCAAAATTTTAAAAGATCAAAAAGTATTTTTAAACAATTAAAACAAGTCAAATAAAGTGAAAAATCATAAAAAATATCAAATCACAAAATTAAATTGTAAAAAAATAAAAATCAGAAAGATAAAAATCAAAAGAATTTTTGAGAATTTTTTCAGAAATTTAGAAGTTGAAATGAATTTTTTATGAATTTTTGAAGTTAAAAATAATTAAATAAAAAAAAAATCAGAAAATAAAAATAATGTCAAAATAATGTGGACCATCTGATCATAGTCAAAACGCGTTAGTAAACAGATCCAAAGGACCTGACGCATTGTGTTTGATATGAATCCTTTTGAAAATTACACTGGATCAATATTTATTAAATAAATTAAAATAGAAAGCAACTTTAAATGTGGCACTTAGGATGGAGTCTGATTCACTTAACTAATCAGATCCAAGGGCTCATGAAACACGTGCATGGTAAAGTGAAACACCAAATCTATTTCAAAAAAATAACGTGGTTAAATGTTATTGGTTGAAGACGGACATGTCATCGTCTTCAACCTCCAGCCAACCTCAAATCGAGATCTTCAAAACGGTAAAATTAGCCAGCTAGACCGGTACCATTCGAAGCGTCTCACATAGATGAACTCAGGCGTGGCCTCGTGAAAAATTTATATAAAATGTACAACATTTACTTTGCAAAAAACAAAAACAAAATAGCGAGCACTGAGTTTTCAAGATTACATGGTCAATTCTCAACGAAAACAAAAACTGTAAAAAGTGTGAGATTCAGAGAGATGAGGAGAGTAGGTTAGGAACTTATTTGAGGAAAAATGAATGAGTAATCTACCTGTATAGAGTATGAGGAAATAGCTCTGAAACTAGACTTCTATAGAACAATTTAAGACTCCTCAAGGCTTGATTCTTGTTGTGTTAGGTTCACGGAAGAGCAAGGATTGAGAATGAACAAAGAAATTGGATTGAGAGGTGGAGAAGAGATAAATTCAAAAACTCAAAAAAATGAGTTACGGAGAGAGTTCGGCAGAGTAATTCTGGCTGTCTATGCTTGAGAAAATGAGTGAGGGATGATCCTTATTTATAGTTGGACATGATGCAAGGCTCAAGCACGCGGATTGGATGAAAAATCAATGAAATCGTGTGAACCTGCTAAATGGAAAAAGTGTGACTTCACATGGCTCAAAATGCAGCAAATTGGATGGTTTAAGGGTCATTTCTCATTATGGCAAGTCCCTAAACATGATTAGGCACGAAATTGATCCTTACAAAGGATTGTAATTGGGTTTAAATTGATTTTTCAAATCTGACTGAACATGAAACTTCAGCTTCAAGATATCAACTTTACAACCATGGTATCAACAATGTAGGGAGATTTATGACCTCATTCTTTTTACAATGGAAAGATTTCACCACAAAATTCACAATGTACCAAAAAATATAGCATTTAGATGCTTGAGTATAAAGTTATGATCAACTGAAATCGTGAAAAACACACTAAATTGTGGACTTAGAAAATTTTCAACTTTTGAGCTCAAAAGTGACTTATAATCTCTTGCCTTTAAACATGGTCTTCCACTCAAAATCATGTTTTGGTAAATGAATATGGCATATAGTAGACTTCTTAAAGAGCATTGTGAAACTTGAATCATCCAAAAACTCCAAAAATTGAGAGAGTTATGACCTTGTGAAGTTGATGGAAATCCATGAAGTGACCTATAATCTTTTAAACTCTTAAGTAATCTTATAACCATTTTCAAGATTCTCACATAAAATAAGAGTTAAAGCTCGCACTATTAAGATCATTATAGAAAAATAATGGGCTCAAGGAGATAAAAATTGACCAAGTTATGATCATTTGAAGTTAAACCCTAAAATTCAAAGACTTTTCAAGGAGACTTATAATCTTTCTAAATCATTAATGATCTTCCATTCAAATTAGCCTTAGATTTCTGAAGAGAGCTTGTTAAGAACCCTTTAAAAAATCATGGCTTTTGAGTCACTTAACAAACCCTAACTTAGAGAGTGCCAAAAATGACTTGAAATCCCTTTCAACTTTTGATGATTTTTCTTTCATAATTGTATCTTGTCATATGTATAGAGTGTTGTACCCCAATTTTTGCCCCTAAGATCCCTTCATCATACCATGTTGATTTATTCACAACAAGATCACACTAGGATTCTTGATTCCCCTCCCTACATTTAGTTTTGCCCTTTTTGAGGGATTACCAAGCACCTTGACTTATGTTCCTTTTGTGATCCTGAATATTGTTTTGATTTCTTCATTTAACTAATAAAATGCAATATTGGTTTGTCTTGCTTGTTATCTATGTAGGTAAAGGCAATGAGATTTAACAAGTTACCCCATGGGTTTATGAGTTTATTTCCATGCCCTAGTCAATAGATATTGAGAAGTTCAAACCTCACCATTGGATTGGTTTTGGAAGAATTGGAATGGCAAGGTTGCTTTGGTTCATCACATTTCAAGGTTATTAGATTTGACTCAAAAGTACAAGGGGTTGATTGGAGAAGTTGTCATGTTTGGACAAGGCCTTGTTCCTATTGGTCACAAGAGCATATTTCTCTCAAATTTTAAGATATGGAAGTGGTTTTGGTGGATATGAGTCCTTATTATCATCCTCAACAACTTTTATTCACAAAGCAAGAATGTTGGTACAAGAAGTTTGTTCAAACTTGTCAAAGTTCCTCAAAGCATTTTCTTGATCTAGGAGCTAGAGTTTTGAACTTCAAAGGAGTATATCTTGCTTACCTTTTGGTATATTTGATTGATTCCAAAGACATCATTCCCTTCAAAGGTTTATTAACAAATCACTTCAAAGGTTCCAATGAGTTTTCATGAGGAAGAGACTCGATGAGGAAGTAAGATTACAAGTCCTCCAAATGAGTCCCCAATTTTCCATATGTGACTTCAAATGGTCATAACTTGGTCAATTTTTATCACCTTGAGTCCATTAGTTTTCCATAATGATCTTGAAGATGTTAACTTTATGCCTTCTTTTATGTGTAAAGTGGGAAAATGGATGGAAGTTGCCTTAAAGATGCAAAAGATTATAGGTCATTTCATGATTTTTTGCCAACTTCAACAAGTTATAACTTACTAAAATTTTGTAGATTTTGAATGATTCAAGTTTCAAATGTCATTCAAGAGATCTACTTCATGCCATCTTTTTTGGTCAAGAGCAAATTCCAAGTGGAAGGCCATATTTGGATGCAAGACATTATAGGTCATTTTTTAAGAAGAATTTGGAATATTTCTAAGTATGGAAAGTCAACCCTTTTCCCCCAACTTTGACTCAATGTAACTTTCAGCTCAAGCATCTATTTAACTCCATTCTTTTTCCATTGCAAAGCTTGTAACCTCATCTTTCTAAAGCATCAAGAATCATGCCTTAAGACCCATTGAGCTGAGAATGCCATTATTTCAAAAATGGTAACTTGCAATTGAAGTTTCCTTGCAAGTCAGAATTTGAATTTCATGTTACAACCTCTAAACCTCAAATTAACATGCGTTTTGGGTCTAAACATGATTAGCCAACTTTCCCAAGTTGAATAGTGCATTAAAACGCAAGAATTGGACGAGTTTTGGTGAAGTTTGGATCACACTTCACTCGTGCATCAGGTTTGCACGAATTTCCTCCAAAACGCATCATTCACTCTTCTTTTTGATCCCATTCGTTTCCTATAAATACATGAACTATCCCATTCATTTTCCCAAGCTTGAATAGCCAGAATCACCCTGCCAAACTTGTTTCACAACTCGGAATTCAATAACTTCAAAATCCATTCTCAAGCCTTTTTCAATTCAATTTTTCCATCAATTCACCTTCCTTGATCTTCCCTAAAGCAAACCACATAATTAAATTCCGTAATCGTGCCCTATACTGCTCCATAGAAGTCCAGTTTCAAAGCTCTGTAACTCAACTTCAATAGGTAGATTCCTTCATCAATTCTTCAAAACTCTGATATCACTGTGTTGCTCTCATTGGCTTGGTTCTAGTCGCAACACTTACCTCTTACTAGAAACACGTTTTGACTATGAAATTTCAAATCCCTTTTCAAAACTTTCCTTCCAAATTACTTGAGCTACAGTTTATATAAATTTGGCGCAAGGGTGTGGTTGTCTTCATCTTGAAGAGACGAAGCGAATGGCATAGATCTGAGCTTCTGATTTTACAGTTTTAGAGACCTGCAATTCGTGATGGCTGGAGGTTGAAGATGACCAACGTGTCATCTTCCAACCAATGAAGGTGCGCCATCTGTTTTTTTCAAATTCTGATTTAATTAATGATTCTGTACAATATTCACTAATGACCAAGATAAGCACAGCGCGCCAGATCCCTTGGATTTGATTACTAACACGTTTTGACTCTCATCCAATGGTCCACATATTTTACTTTTATTTTTTTTCTTCTGATTTTTATATTTTAATTGTTTTAAATTTCAAAAAATCATAGAAAATTCATTTTTAGTCCAAAAAATCTGAAAAAATTATGAAAAATATGATTTTTATTTTTTCACAATTTAATTTTGTGTTTTTGTATTTTTTTTATAAATTTTACACTTATTTGATTTGTTTTAAATGTTTAAAAATACTTTTATACATTTTTAAATTCTGAAAAAATTATGGAATGATCCAATGATATTGTGACAAATATTGGTGACCTTATTTTATTTTTGTTTCTGACTTTACTATTTTTTTTACCATTTTTTGTATATTTTACCAATTTATTTTAATTTTAAAAATAGTTTCTGACTTTAAAAAAATTACCAAAAAATTTGTAAAAATATTTGAGCCTTTTTATGATTTTTCTATGGTCTTACTTTTCATTTCTTGATTAATTCGAACATAGTTGATATTTTTCTCTTCATTTTCTATTTTTAAACATTTTTTACCCTTTTGTGTATATTAAATGTGATAGTATTTTGTGACCATTTTCTGGTTGATCTTGGGTTAGATTTTGGATCATGAACTTTATTAACATCATTGGATCCATGGTGTTGAGTTTAACTCCAAAAAAATGGATGAATGATTTTAATAATAGTTTGATTAAAATTTAATTCAAATGTGGTTCGTATTTTTTCCCATCCCTTTTCATCTCATCCCTTTCTTATTGTACTAAATGTTGTTGGAGCATGATCTCTATATCATGTCTCAAAACAAATGGTGCATAGATTGTTATTCACCGGCCTCAAAATAGGTGCGACTTCTATATAAGTCCACTTACAATTGCTTAACATAGCGCTAAATTTTATTCTGATTCGAATAAATGATCATTCATGGCCCAAACTTATGATTGCAAGCCCAAGTATGTTAATTTCATCTCTTTGATCCAATAACCTTGAGATTCATTGTGTGAAGGCTTTGGTTCTACCAATCCTCTAATGGATCTACAACACCTTTGGTCAACGCGGATCACTTAAACACCGTTGATCATTAAATGGTACTTATGATAATCCCAAATGGATTATATACTTGACAAAAAGCAAATGCAACTTGTTGTGTGGAGGCTTTGGTTCTACCAATCCTCTAATGAGTTCCAAATGCAAGCTTCAAGATGGTCATCCAGCTAACCACTAATTATTGACTTGTCTTACTTTATGCTTTCATTATTTTTTTTATGATTTATATACCATTTACTTTTAGCATTTTCATTTCATGCCATTTTCATCTTTGCTCATTTGAACATTTACTTTCTTGCCATTTTTGCTTTGCTCACTTGAGTTTTTCTTTTCCTTTCTTAAGATACTTAATAATCAATATAAACCCTAAAAAATATTTAATGGTACTTGAACGATTTGGTTACTATCCTTGGCATTATGGAGCATGGGACTTTTCTTGGACTTAGGATTAGAAACCTTGGCCTACCTTGGAAACCTTGTGATCTTATCTGATTATTTTGTCTGGAGTTCTTGAGGTTTACCTCAAGACATTGGGTTGCTTGTTTGTTTTTGTGTGCAGGTTTTTGTGATTACACCCTTTGTTTGTAATCTGGAATTCACCTGTATACAGCTGTTACTCTGCCCAATTTTTGTGAAGAATTAATATACTTGAAGTTTGGTTATCTCAAGAGGTCTAGTAGTTTTTGCTTGATTGGTCTCAATCCAAGGAATGAGAATTCTATCTTGGCTCATAATATCAAGTATTGGTTTCTTGTTGGTTAGATGGTTCTTATCCATAGCTTTTACCTTATGCTTTAGGATAGTCCCTTCTTCTCCTCCCATCTTCTTTAATTTCAAAAATCTTCTTCTCCCTTTTTGAAAACTCTTCTTGTTTTTTAACTTGAACCACTTTCATAATAAACTTGGACTTATGTCCATGCATTTTCAAAACATTTTTCGTAAATAAACTCCAATCAACTTAATAATACCTTGACATTTTTTGTGAGAAGGTTAAAAGTCAATAAATCTCCTTTCAAACCATTTTGCCACTTTGGCTTTTATCTTTAAATTTTTCTCAAAAAAAAGAGATTGAACTCTTGCCAATCGTTGTAGTGATGCAAACAACTATACTTCTACAATATGTAGTGAAGAGAGATATTTTCCACTTAGGTATTGAGTGAGGCATTGTTGATTTTAAAATCCGAGCCATGTCCTCCACTTTGAGATGACGCAAATTCTCCTTTCTCATAATTGTGGGTAGTAAGTATGTTTTCCACATGGACAATGACGATGATGTTTTATCTCATAAAATTAACCAACACATTGGTGTTTCAAATTTTTAAAAGAGGAACTACGTGTACCCTGATCCCCTTTTGCACGAAAGGTGGTACGTAGGCACTAAAGGTTCACAACCGCGGAGGGTGCAAAAATTATAAAATAAATATGCTTCTTTTCTCACCTCCACCATCCACTTTTTATATACAATATTTTTATAGCCAAAAAATATACAGATTTTACAAAGAGGCTCCTGTGGAGTACCGTAGATGTTTAGGGTGCTAATACCTTCCCTTTGCATAACCAACCCCCTTACCTTGAATCTTTCCCCTTCTTTTTTGGGTTATTCTCTCTTTTCCCATTCCTTTTGAAACAATAAAGTGCGGTGGCGATTTTTATTTTGATTTGTATAAAGTCTAGTCAATCCAATGGCTTAGTCTTGAACATTTCTACTGCTACAGAGAGGTTTTTGTTGATGATGATAAGAATCTATAACAAAAAGAACCAACTCAACTTGTTGAAAATTGAGAGAGTTATGCACTTGTGATCACTAAATCAAGCATTTGCTCAATTAGGTCAAACTTGTTGAACCAAACTTTGAATATTTTGATCTTTCTTGGAAAAACAAAGCATGATGAATCATAATAGGTCTTAAAATGATATTTTCTTAAAGCACACTAAAAAAAATGGAGCTTAAGTCTCAATGAAGCTTATTGAATAAGGCATAGAAATAAACACATGAACATATCTCTTTGATGAATGTCAACACCCACCTTGAGGAAAGTTTGACCTAAATAAGGTGAGGGAATTCTTTGAGCCACAAATCTTTGACATTATGGACATAGCCTTGAAACTTGAGCTCTTGAAATCCATTTAAGAGTCATTTGATTGAGAACCAACCCTCAATCATAGGTTAGCATTTGTATCACCCCCTACAATATGAACATTTAAAGAAACATATATACATATTTTGATGTTAGTTAAAAGAACATATATAAAAGATACACAATTCAAGGTATTTGGTGTTCCCTCAAGAGCAAACTTAAAGATAGGAGATAGTAGAAAGAGAGAACTAATCCTAATGTGTGATCTTGGTGTATTGATGATATGAGATGATGAGAAATATTAGAGGGAAAATTAGGGTATAACAACCTTGTTGGCCGCTTCCCCCGAGCATATCCTTATAGAGTGCTCCAATGTTGAGTTCAAGGGCGATGGGGTCAGGAGTCCTCGACCCACCCCTACAAAGCCCAGGGTCGATAGAACAAAGTATTTCCAGTACCACCGGAGCCATGGTCATCTGATCGAAGAGTGCGTCCACCTGAAGAATGTCATTGAGACTCTCATCAAGGCAAGGAGACTCAGAAAGTACAAGAAGAACGACGCCCTTCACTAAGACACTTGCAAGGTTAAAGAAATTAGGGAGGATGTCCGACTATCTGATGACTCTAGTCCCCTCTGGGTAGCCTCCTGTGTCTCAAGGCCCGAAGACTTCCATATCCCCCGACGGTATTAAAGATGACGAGCCTTTGTTCACCCACAACAGGTGGGAGAAGTTCCTCTCTGCCATGGTCATATCTGGCGGGGGATTCACTGACTTCTCAGTGAATTCAGCAAAGGAGAAACTCAACGAGCTGGTGGATAGAGCCCTGATCCAGGTTGTTACCCTTGAAAGATTCAAGGGAAAATCTAAGCCGATCACCTTCTATCTCGAGGAGCTGCCCGACAAAGATCCTAACTCCAATATTCCTCTGCAAGTGAGGGCAAAGATAACCAACTTTGATGTACATCGCATTTTGGCGATGAGGGGGTTCTGTAGACGTCATATACACCCACTTGTTCTGCACCCTACAGCTCGAGATACCCCCTTGTTACCATACATGAGGTCCGACCTGCAAGAATTTAACGCTTCGACCTCTAAGCCACGGAGCTACGTCGAGCTGTTCGTCACATTCATGGAAGAAACTGCATCCCGATAGGTCAAAGTGAAGTTTCTGGTGATTGATTTCCCGTCTCTCTACAACTGCATCATGGGGAGACCAATACTGGATGAGTTGACCGTTGTACCCTCCATGGTGCATTCAAAGATGATGTTCTACACTAATATGGCCCGCGTTGACACCATCCGTGGAGATATCTCAGCTTTTAGGAGATGTTTCAACACAGTTTCCAAAGGGCAAAACATGTTAGACACTGGGGCATGACCTACTAAAAGAGAAACCACCTCGACAACAGCAGCTACCTCAGTGACAAACCTGCTCGAGTTGAAGAATAACAAGCTCCACCAAAGGTCGACTCCATTGACCTCGACACCGGTTTTGACAAATATAAAGTCAAGGCCCCCAATGGCGAACAGGATCCTCTCCGACCCATCCCATACGTAGACTTCGAGTTCATCCCCCTTGGCAAAGACCCGAGCAAAGGCGTGAAGATTGGTGTTGGACTCCCCGACCTGGCGAGGAAGTAGCTCAGATCCCTCCTGAGGGAAAACACTTATATGTTCGCGTGGAGTGATGCGGAGATTCCTGGACTCGACTTTGAGGTTTATTGTCACCAACTTGCTATGGATCCAGTCGCTAGGGCAATAGTACAATGTAGGCGTAGGTTGTCTCCTGAAAAGCGGAGGCTACTGGAAAAGCTGTAAAAGACCTCCTTGAGGAAAATTTTATTTCTGAGGCCCGGCATTCAACTCGGCTTTCCAATTTTGTACTTGTTAAGAAAAATAATGGAAAATGGCATATGTGTGTTGACTATACTTATCTTAACCGGCATGTCCCAAAGATGCATTTCCTTTACCTAACATTGACATGCTGGTTGACAACTTGGTTGACTATAAAATTTTATCATTTATAGACGCTTACTCGGGTTATAATCAAATCCCCATGGTGATGAGCGACAAGCATTGCAAATGCCTTCATGACCGGGTCGAGAAATTACTACTACAACGTAATGCCCTTCGGCCTAAAAAACACAGGGGCAACATACCAGCGGATGATGAACAAAGTCTTTCATGGTAAGATCGTGGACATACTAGAGGTATACATGGATGACATGATCATCAAGTCTTGAGTGGAAACCGACCATGTTGCCATCCTCAAAAGAGTTTTCGACCAAGAAAGGTGATGCAAGATGAGGTTTAACCTGAAGAAGTGAACCTCCAGGGTCAAGGCGGGAAAATTCCTCGGTTTCTATCTAACCGAGCAAGGAATTGAAGACAACACCGACAAATGCAGAGCTTTCTCCAAAATCCCCACTCCTAACTCGAAAAAATTCATACAAGTCTTGAATGACATGCTCACCTTGCTATCTCGCTTCGTGGAAAAATCTGTTCAACATGCACTTCAATTTTTCAAACTCTTGCGTAAAGAGGAAGCTTTCGAGTGGACTGAGGAGTGTGAGCAATCCCTCCTCCACCTCAAGTGAGGCCTTTCACAACCTCATGTGTTATCATAGCCAAAGAACTGGGAAACTTTGTTCCTTTATTTGGCCGTCTCCACTGAGGTCGTAAGTGCAGCTCTCGTCTGCAAAACACTAGACGGGAAGAAACCAGTGTACTTTACTAGCAAAGAGTTTCAAGGCCCTGGGATTAGGTATCAAAAAATTGAAAAGGTATCCTTGGAACTCATCAATGCGGAAAGGATACTCAGATATTACTTCCTGGCTCACATGGTCGTTGTGTGAACAAATCAACCTGTAAGACAGCTCCTAGGGAGACCGGACATGGCCGACCGAATGCTAAAATGGTCCCTAGAGCTTTCGGAGTTCGACATTCAGTATGAAAGAAAGAAAGCCCGTAAAGCCCAAGCATTGGTCAACTTCGTCATAGAGATGACCACCCATAAACCCCTTGCGGGTGGGAAACACAATTGGACCATCTTCATGGATGGAGCATCTAGCTCGACAAAAAATGGAGCATGAATCCTCCTAAAAAACGAGGAGGTAATTGTGATCGAACATTCGCTCTCCCTATCATTTCCCATGTAGAACAACCATGCCGAGTATGAGGCCCTGCTTGTAGAATTAAGGTTGGCCGGAGACCTAGGCGCCCGAGAAGTATAAATATTCACGGACTACCAGCTTGTTGCATCCCAAGTTTGAGGAGAATATTAGGCCAAGAATGATAGCCTCGTCGAATACCTGAACCTAGACAAAGAGAGGATGAAGAAGTTTGACCGGGAAGAAATCAAACATGTACCCCGCAGACAGAACATGTGGGTCGACATACTCTCAAAACTCGCGAGCATAAAGAAAAAAGGTGGGAACAAATCCGTTATCTAAGAATCCCTTTCTCGTCCAGGTATTGAAAAACCCATTATGTTGCCCGAGTTGAAAGCCATCAGGGACAGTTCGTGTTGGATGACCCAGGTATTTAATTATCTCATAAAGGGAGAGTTACCTGCTGACCAAAAAGAGGCCAATGCGACTAAATAATGAGCCTGCTCTTACGTAGTAGTCGAGAAGAAGCTCTATCAATGGAGATTCTCCATCCCAATCCTGAAATCCATCAGGAGTCCAAAATCCCCGAGATCTTATGGGAAATCCAAAAGGGAATCAACACCCAACACTTGGACGAAAGATCTTTGGCACGAAAGGCACTGTAAGCAAGGTATTACTAGCCCACCATGTAGCAAGACGCGAAGGAGCACGTCAAAAAATGCAACAAACGTCAAAGACACGCAGACATGCACCTCGTACACCCACACGAACTCAAAATATTGTCGTCCCCATGGTTGTTCGACTGGTGAGGTGATCAGTGGCTTTTACACATATATTTAGTAATTATTTTAGTTATTGTTTCTTTTACTTATCTAGTTTTTCTTTTGTTTTATTGAATATTATTCTTTGGTTTCGTGTTTTATTATTTTTAGGTTTAAAATAATAAAACACGACAAATCAGGACAGAAAAATTGCATAATTCAAAGTTTCAGAGGAAATGCTACAGAAGCCCTGACACGGGTGGCCGTGTCACCTGACATGGGCCATGTCAGGAGGAAGACTTAGACAGCATGGAGAACAGGGGCTGACACAGGCGACCGTGTCGCCTGACACGGGCGACCGTGTCGCCTGACACGGGCCGTATGAGCATGCCTGGAGCAGAAAAATTACCTGACGGCCAACACGGGCGGCCATGTCGCCTGACACGGGCCGTGTTGGCCAGTGACATTGATTTTAAGTGTTCTTATGATTCTTCGCTATTTGGGACCCAAAGGGGTGTTTTGGGAATTTTTAACTGAGGCAAATAGATTGTTCACTATTTAGCCAAGTTTGAAAGAGGAATGAGGGGAATTTTTGGCAGCAAAGAATAGTTTACACGATGGAAGATTGGAGAATTCAACGTTTTCAGAGAGCGGGAGATTTTCATGTGCGAAAGAAATTGAAGATCAAAGTTAATCCTAATCCTTGTAATGTCTATATTTTGTCTTGTGATTATTTTGAACAATATGAGTAGCTAAACCCCCAAATGTTAGGGGGTGTCCCTGATTTTAATTTGTAATGATTATGAATTCCTGAGTTCTTTAATAAAGTCTTCTCTATTATATTTAATTATACAATGTTTTTATGCCTTCTTGATAGTACAAATTATGATAGATTTATGGTTAACAACTAGCTAAACCGTAATTGTTAAGGTTTTTGTATAATTAGACTATAGTAGATATCACCTAAGACTATGGATACCCTATAGTTACCGGATTTAACCCTTGATAAAATAAAGGCTTGACTCCATTAGACATCTCTAAGGACTTAGGATTTAGGATGGATTGTTAAAGGTTTTCCTACTAAGGACTTAGGGGGAGATAATCTAAAGGGTTGGTAGTTGAAAGTTATAAACTTGTTGAAGAGATCAGAATTCAAGGTCGTTATAGGGAAAATTACACATCATACCTTAGCATGCTCCTCATATCTGTGAAAAAACCTTAGTTTACATTCTGCTTACTTTTTATTTATGCTAACTGACAATTCCTAAACCAAAACCCCAATTAATTTTTGTTTAATTGAACTACAAATTTAACTCAATAATTGCAAGTAGTCCTTGAGATCGATATCTTGGGAATTTCCCATTATTACTGCAAGGCAAAAGTAGTACACTTTTTATTTTTTCTATCAAGTTTTTGGCGTCGTTGTCGCGGACTGCCTAGTTATTGAGTGTAATTTGAGTTCAATTAGAATTTTGTTGCTCTGCAACTAAAGCGCCTTTTCCGTAATTTTATATTTTTTTTATTACTGATTTTTCCTAAACTTTGCATGCAAGGAAAACCCTTAGTTGAATTTCCTTTTGATATACAGACTCAAGTTCAGAATAAGAACCAGAAACTATGGGTGAAAACTCACCACCACCAGAAACACTTATTGGGGATTATGGGGGAGAAAATGCTCCAGCAGGTCGGTTAACTATTGTGAATCAACCGGTAAATGTTGCAAATTTTCAAATGCATCCTTCAACCATTCTCCAGCTCAAGAACATATATTTCACTGGAAAGATCAATGAAGATGCCAATAAGCATTTGCAGAGATTCCTCACCATGAGTACTACTTTGAAGATTAAGGGGCACTCTGAAGAAGCCAAGAAAATAAGGATCTTCCCATTCACGCTATCTGAAGATGCTGAAGAGTGATTTTACTCATTGCCTGCTGGAAGTATCACCACTTGGGAACAGATGGAGAAGACTTTTCTTGATGAATACTTTTCTGCTTCTGTTTACATTCGCAAAAGATATGATATTGTGAATTTTAAGCAGAAGGAAGGAGAAACACTAGGTTATGATTATAAGAGGTTTAAGAGGTTATTAGTAGCTTGTCGTACTCACAACATGGGTCAAACTGAGCAAATGCAAATGTTTATAAATGGCCTCACGATGAAGACAAAGCAGCTTATTGATACAGCTATTAGTGGCTTATCCAACTTTACAACAGCCACTGGTGTGAAGAAGATTATTTAAGCCATTGCTGCGAATGAGCATCTGAAGCTATATGACAGAGTTGTAAGAAAACCAGAGGGAGTGATTGATCTGAAGTTAGAAATTAATAATCAACTGAAAATTGAAGAAGCAATTGCTACAGAAGTAGAGAAAAGACTGAAAGCAATGAAAATGGGTACTCAACAGGTAGCTCAAGTTCAACAGGTACAACAGGTTGTTTGTAAAATTTGTAGTGGACCACATACTACTGTGCAATGTCTTGAAACTCCACAATAAATTGAAGAGATAAAATTGTTGAAGCAAAAGAACTCATTCTAACACCTATAATCCTGGGTGGAAGAATCATCCTAACTTCTTCTGGAAAGATCAGCAACAACAAGCTCCTCAGAAGGCAGAGTGGGAGGTGGCTATTGAAAAGATGGCTACCCATACCTCTCAATCTCAAGAATAGAAAAGGAGTAATAACGGGAATACCACAACTGCAATAAAAAATTTGGAAGTTCAAATGGGACAGATTACACACCAGGTAGCGTTGTGAGCACAACAAAATCAGAAAAATCATGAGAATGTTAATGTTGTCACAACAAAGAATGAGAAAGTTGCTGAAGAAAAGAAAGATGAGCTAAAATTTGATGATAGTATCAAAGAATTAGAGTTGGAAGTGAAAGAGAATAAGAACAAACAAGAATAAGTAGTATCACTTATGAATCCAGTTGAAGAGAAGACTAAACTGGTGATTAAGTTGTTGTATCCCTCTCGAGTGGAAAATAAGGACACAAAAGAGAAAGAGTTTGATAAATTTGTCCAGTTGTTCAAAAAGCTAGATATCAATATACCATTATTTGAAGCACTCGAGAAAATGCTTTTATATAATAAGTTCAATAAGGAGGTATTATTAAAGAAGAGACCGACAGGAGAGGGATCGGTGCCCTGTGATGAGAAATTGTGTGCAATAGCACCTGAGAGAAAAATACCTATCAAGCAAAAGGACCCAGGGTCAGTTCCAATACCATGCACCATAAAAGACAGAACTTTCAAGAGGGTTCTAATTGATTCTGGTTCTAGTGTGAGTATGATGCCATTGTCTATTTTCAAAAAGCTGGGTATTGAGAAGATAAGCGAGAGTGGGAAAAAATTGAAATTTGTTGATCACACCATCAAGCAGTCATATGGGATAGCTGAAGATGTATTAGTAGAAATTGATAATTTTTTCCCAGTTGATTTTCAAATCATGGACATCCCTGAAGATGAAGAGACTTCTATCATTTTTGGTCGACCATTTATGCTGACTAGTCGATGCAATTTTGATATTGAAACAGGTAATCTGACACTGAAATCATTTGATGAGGAGAAAACTTTGAAGATGTTGGAGATCGGAAAGCAGGGTGCAGAAGAAAAGAGTCAAGCTTCAGCTGGTATAATCAAATTAGTAGGAGGTTTCAGAAGTTTAAAATCATCTCCAGAAAAGTCTCCAGCATAAGCTCTCATGTGGCATCAACAAAAACTTCTAAGTTTAATCCAGAAGTCAAGAAGATAAATAAAAGGAAACTCAAAGGTGAGAAGACGGGAGTTAAAAGGTACTAGAAGTACAAAGTGGTCAATGCTTTTGATCTGAATGAGTTCTGGGTTGCGGAAAAGACAAGCAACAAGGTGTGGAAGAGGAAGTACCCCCATAAGAGAAAGAACTGTCGAGCCATGTGACGTTAAATGAAGCGCTTCGTGGCAGGAAACCCATGCTTTTAAATAACTTAGTTTCTTTTTGTATTTGTTTCGTTTTGTCTGCATGAAATAAAAAGGGAGCCTTATTGGTGAAAGCTAGGAGGCAGCAACTGGTGTTGTATTTCCCTCTGTAAGTCACCTTCCTCGAGCTTGTTCTGAAACATTAGAGCCAGTGTTTAGTTCAAATTTATGGGGGTTTATTACTTTTATTTTACTGCTTTCATGTTTGATTTGTTTGTTGGTTTTATTCTAAGGGTTGTGTAAATCCACGAGTTAAAGTCCTTCCCAAATTTTACAAAAAAAAAAATTATGTTATTCAAGAACTTGTTTCTCATAGAGTTCTGGAATAGTATATGGAGACAAAGGGATGATTGTTGGGAGGTAGGAAGTTTGGAATAATGTGACAGTGATATGATTCTAATATGTAGAGTTGTACCATAGTGCTTGAATCCTGAGAAGTACCCCTGAAGTAGTTTATCCTTATAGTATGGCATAATGTAGATTCACATGCATGTATGATTGATGGAGAAATAAATAAATTTGGCACCAAATGATGAAAAGGCGGTAAAAGGAAATGGGCTCGCTAAGTTGGGCAGCCCTCACCCGGTTATTCAACCCAAAGGGGGTTGATCCCCAAACGTCATCCAAAAGGATAATATATAACTGCAAAGTTTGAAAATTTCATATGTAATTAGAAGTAGCCAATGCTGCTATTTGGTGCCTAAACATAAATTATTGATTAGTCTTGTGCATGTGATTATCATCATAACTCTCATTGCCTTAATTTGACTGTATGGATGAAAAAGGAGGAAAATCAGAAAGATACTTAAGTACAAAGCATATTTAGAGAGGTATCTGAAGAGGAAGCTCGAGATTTAAAGGTTCTTAAACAAACTCTTCGCATTATGTGAACATCGGACAAACTACCTTTAGATAAATTTGAACGGATGTCTCACGTATGAGTACCGGTCTGCTGTGATTTTCATGAGTTCTTGTAATGGTCGCTTGAGGTCAAGCAACGATTTAAGTTTGGGGGAGTTTGATCAGTGGTTTTTACAAAGGTATTTAGCAGTTATTTTAATTATTGTTTCTTTTACTTATCAAGTTTTTATTTTGTTTTATTACTTATTATGCTTTGGTTTCCTGTTTTAGTAATTTCAGGTTCAAAAGAATAAAACAGGACAAATTGGGGCAGAAAAAGAGCATTATTCAAAGTTTCAGAGGAAATGCTACGAGAGCCCTAACACGGGTGGCCGTGTCACTTGACACGGGCCGTGTCAGGAGGAAGACTTGGAAAGAGTAGAGGACAGAGGCTTACACAGGAGGTTGTATCGCCTGACACGGGCTGTGTTGCCTGACACGGGCCGTGTCAACATGCCCGGAGCAGAAAAATTACCTGACGGCCAACACGGGCGGCTGTGTCGCCTGACACAGTCTGTGTTGGCCAGTGACGCTAATTTTAAGTGTTTTATGATTTTTAACTATTTAGAACCTAAAGGGCGTTTTGGGCATTTCCGACCGAGACAAATAGATTGTTCACTATTTATCCAAGTTTGAAAGAGGAATGAGGGGACTTTTTGGCAGCGAAGAATAGTTTACACGATGGAAGATTGGAGAAGTCAAGGTTTTTGGAGAGAGGGAGATTTTCATGCGCCAAAGCAATTGAAGATCAAATTTCATCCTAATACTTCTAATGTCTATATTTTGTCTTGTGATTATTTTGAACAATATAAGTAGCTAAACCCCCCAATGCTAGAGGGTGTCCCTGATTTGAATCTATAATGATTATGAATTCCTGAGTTCTTTAATAAAGGCTTCTCTATTTGATTTAATTATACAATGTTTTTATGCCTTCCTGGTCGGATAAATTAGGATTGATTTATGGTTAAAAACTAGTTGGACCTCAATTGTTAAGAGTTTTGTATAATTAGTCTATAGTAGATATCACTTAGGACTAGGGATACCTTATAGTTACCGTATTTAACCCTTGATAAAATAAAAGCTTGACTCCATCAGATATCTCTAAGGACTTAGGATTTAGGATGGATGGTTAAAGGTTTTCCCACTAAGGACTTAGGGGAAGATAATCTAAAGGACTGGTAATTAAAGGTTATGAACTTGTCGAAGAGATCAGGATTCAAGGTCGTTATAGGGAAAATTACACACCATACCCTAACATTTTCCTCATATTTGTGAAAAAGCCTTAATTTACATTCTACTTATTTTTTATTTCTGATAACTGACAATTCCTAAAACAAAACCCCAATTAAGTTTTTGTTTAATTGAACTACAAATTTAACTCAATAATTGCAAGTAGACCTTGAGATCGATAACTTGGGAATTTCCCATTATTACTGCAAGGCAAAAATAGTACACTTTCTATTTTTCCTATCATGGGGTATGGACATCCTCAGACCGTTCGTACAAGGATCATATCAAAATAAATGTCGGATCATGGTCGTCGTCTATTTCACGAAACGAATAGAGGTTAAAGCACTGCCCAGAATCAAATCACACAATATCATTCGTTTCTAAAAATGAAACATGCTTTCCCGATTTGGCATACCACAAGCGCTCGTCACCGAAAATGGGACACAGTTCACTGACCAAAGCTTCCAAGAGTTCATGACCAAGCTCGGCACCAAACAACATTTCACGTCCGTCAAACACCCTCAAACCAACAGGCAAGCCGAGGTCGTGAATAGAGTCATCTTACGAGGACTTAAGCACAAGTTGGGTGAAGCCAAAAAGGGGTGGTTCGAAGAGATGCACAGTGTCCTATGTGTTTACCAAATGATACCATACTCAACGATCGACGAAACCCAGTTTCAACTAACCTATGGCACTAAAGAAGTCATCCTCGTGGAAATCATAGAGCCATCTAGATGAACTGGAGTCCCTTTAGACTAGGAACTAAATGACGAGGCCCTAAGGGAAGAGTTCGTCCTGGTCGAAGAAATCCGATCAGGAGCAGCTCATTGCGAAGCCACACTGAAATAGTATATAGCCCTACGTCATGACACCAAAGTCATAAAACTAGAATTTCAGTTCGGCAGCCTAGTCTTGCAGAGAAATCAGAAAGATTATGTGAAGGAAATCAAGCCGCCAATTGAGAAGGACCTTACCCCGTCCATGGGGAAACGGTCACTGGAGCCTACCACCTCAAACGCCTAAGTGGAAAACCACTACCTTGACCATGGAACACTACAAAACTAAAACAATATTACAGCTAAGTCCCATATAAACACAAGGGCCTAGCAATCGACGTACCTATTATAAAATGGCCCAACGACTAGAGTGGGCCCAGTCTGACTTCCTTCTTCAACATGGCCCATGCAAACACGGATCGGCTTGATCTTCTAGACACGCACTGACTTGCGATAGCCGACGAGCGCCTATCAGTCTACCCGACCTCAAGTCAGCCAAACAACCAAGAATCGACCAGACCATTGCCCGTGACCTACCTCCTCCTCGGAACTAACAACTATTTATGGGCACATCTTCCTGGTTTAACCAAGTCATGGCAGTTCCTATTTTCATGGACCTAGATATATAGGCCCAAAAATAGGAACCAATGGCCAAACACCGGTCGATCCAGGAAGCTCCATGGACATCATGTACAGCCAGTTGTTCACCACCCTACATCTGAACGAAAGTCACCTGGCCCCATACATGGGCTCAAACCTCAAGGGCTTCAACAGGGCCGGTACCAAACCCTGGGGGTATGTCGAGTTAATCGTCACCTTCAGAATAGGGGTGACCGCCAGAGCCATCAAGACTCAGTTTCTGGTAGTGGACTTCTCGTATCTCAATCAATGTATCTTCGGGAGGCCCACTCTGGCCAAACTGATTGTGGTTCCCTCCACCGTCCACCTCAAAATGAAATACTACAATGCAGAGGGTCTGGTCACCACCCTCTACAGGGACGTCCAGGAAGCAAGAAGATGATTTAAACCCTTGACCAAGGGCCTAAGTTCCATAAATGTTAAGCCTCGAACAACCATTGGGGCTTCTCTTCCCTCTAGCTCTGAGGGGCCCAAGCCACTGATAAGGGTCGACGCCATCGACCTTGACAGTTGCTTCTCCAAAGAAGATCGTTTAAAGTCGTGGAAGAAAGGGAAGAGGCCCATGGTCGAAGGTGAAGATTCATCCTCAATTGTAGGAAGCGAGGAACTCTCATATCCCATGCGATCCATTCTAGACAAAGACTTCGAGATCATCCCCTTCGAGAACGATCCTTCCAAAGGAGTAAAGATCGGAGTTGACCTCCCCGACTTAGCGAAGAGGAAACTAAAAGCTTGCTTAAGAAAGAATGTTGATTTGTTCGCCTGGAGCACGACTGAGATGCCTGTATTGGACCTAGAGATTGCATGCCACCACCTGACCATAGTACTTTCCCTCAAGGTGGTCGCCCAGCGTAGAAGAAAGCAATCCCTAGAAAAATGGATGTTGTTGAGCTAGCTATAAAAGACCTCCTAGATGCGTTTTTTATTTCTGAATCCCAGTACATAACTTGGCTCTCAAATGTAGTTCTTGTAAAGAAATATAATGGAAAATGGTGCATGTGCATTGACTATAGCGACCTTAATCGGGCTTTCCCGAAAGATGCTTATCCCCTCCCCAATATTGACAAATTGGTCGACAACTCGGCCAATTTCAAATTATTATCTTTTATGGGCGCATATTCTGGATACAATCAAATTCCAATGGCGAAAGCACACAAAAATATACGGCTTTCATGACTGAGTCTGGAAACTATTACTACAATGTAATGCCCTTTGGCGTGCTACATATCAACGCATGATAAATAAAGTCTTTTGCGACGAAATAGGTGACATGCTCTAAGTCTACATAGACGACATGACTATCAAATCGATAAAAGAGGTAGACCACGCCCTCCACTTGAAGAAAGTTTTCGAGCAGGGCATAAAGTGTCGGATGTGATTAACCCATAAAAATGCACCTTTGGCGTACGGGCAGACAAATTTCTCAGATTCTACCTCACAGAATGAGGTATTGAAGCAAACCCTGATAAATGTCGAGCATTTTATGAGTTTCCAATGCCCACTTCAACGAAGTTCATTCAAATCCTGAACTGAATGCTCACTTTTCTCTCTCTCTCTCTCTCAAAAATAAGAGACACAAACAAAATAAATTATCCCGCTAGGTTGAAAACCCACAAGGGAGACTTAGGCAAAAGTTAGGGATTTCTTGGAAAGTAACTGCATCACACAAGACTTAATCATTGAAGCAACAATCTTCTTGGATCCTCACCACACTTCAACAGAAGTTGCTGCTCAGGAATTCAAAGTTGTTAGGGAGAATAGTGATCATTGTATTTATGTGTATCTTTTCCAATATATTGCCATTTTCCAAACTTTGTAATCATCTATGGAGTCTCGCCATTCGCAGACTACCATTCTATTAATAAAGTTTGAGCTTTTATCTAATTATTTGCAATTCTTATTGTATTCTTCTTAAAAAGTCTCCATTTATTATTGATGGTAATTTTCAAAACAAAGAGATTTAATAATAAAATTATTTTTGAAAAGAATTTACAAATTACTTTCTACTTTAGATTTTGTGACTAAAAAAAACAAAATTAGTGATTCCGAGGATGGACGAGCTCTAAAATTTTGGAAGTATATATTCCCCAGGAAGGTTCTCCCATGTCACTTTTATTGGTATGCATATGATCTTCTTGTGTTTCTCAAAATGGTTGAGATGTTACCAATTGATGTATGGTACGTTGTTGGGTTTGTGATCCCATGTTCCCTAGTCAAGTCTTGGTTCATTTGTTTTCCTCCAGGTTTATTATTTTGATTTCAGGTTTGCATGGTCTAAAGCCTCTATCCCAGATCCCTCAGCAAGGTCTTCACTCATATGACGGAAGTTCCTTCTCCCTTTGTATGCTGAGGTGGAATCAGTTGCAAGATATCACCCTTTGCAGTAATAGCATTATTGTTGTTTGTTTTCCAGGCGACTAAGACAAGGGCAGTATCTTTTCTAAAAGGTGTTGAAATAGTTATCAACTTTTTGGGTTTTCTCCTTCCAAGTGTTGGGTTTGATTTAAAATCCCCATAATTTTGATTCCTTGCTGTATTGTTTGATTTCTTAAATCTCCAAGTAAAGTTGAGATATTGTTTCTTCCTGAAAGTTGTTATCCCCATGTGGCTTCATAATTTCTACCCAGAAATTTGTGTAATCATTACTCTGGGTATTGAAGAATGTGTTTTGGGCTCCCCTCGACAATGTGATTTTGTCCTCCCCAATAAAGTCAGCACGAGATCCCTAGTTGATATCTCGATGATGAGGTTTTCATCTTCCCTGGGGAAGCCAATATTATAACCTCCAGTGGAAACCTGGACGCTGAAACATTGTTTTCCCCATCAAAGTCTGTATGATGTACCCCGGTGAAGACTGAAAAAGGATGTTATATCCCTATATCTGTTTTGATTCACTGTTTTAACTTGATTACTTTTGGATTATGTTTCTTCCAAATGAAGTTAAGCCGCGAAATAGGATTTTGTTTCCTCAGTTGGTGCTTACTTTCTTGTGAAATTTTCATCCTGGGCGTGATTTGGACGATTATTAACATTACCCAAGCTTGTTTTGTCTGGTTATTCACAGTGTTATATGTCTATTTTGTCAGCATGTACAAGATAACATTCATACATTCATACATACTCCATGCATAGCTGAATTTAAAATTCTCTGTTTGTCTGCATTCATTTTTTTGTTGGCATATTATCCTATTTTGCAGAGTTATGTTACCCTATCTCTAATAGAGTGTCAAACTTAAGAAGAAAATGTATATTCTTTCAATTTCCCCACTGAGTTGTCCCTTGTGGATGAATTTTGCTTCAAGCATTCCTATTCAGCTCTTTGTCTGGTTAGCTCCATTTTCCCTTTTGAGTTTATTTCTCATCAGATGCTATCTTGGTTGACTGTTACACTCCAGTTTATTTCTGGTCTGAATTTGTGGCTCATGGCAACATCATTATTCTGATTTTCATAGGCTTTGAACTCTGGATTAAGGGTGTGCATTTATTTTGCACAAGAAGTTTTTATCTCCTAAGTATGAATATATTGAAACTTCCCTAGAGAAGTCATATTTCTTTGCCTTAAGGGTTTCTTATAATAGCAAATGGCAGGTCTCTTTATTTGAGCAACATGTTCTTCCCCAGTAAGTTTGTTAGTTCCCAGAGAAGATTCATTTGTTACTCCAATGGATGGTAGTCTTGTCATTATGGGAGATAGTTCGTTGTTGAGATTTGTTACTCCAATGAATGGTAGTCTTGTCATTATGGGAGATAGTTCGTTGTTTAGATTTCTTACTCCAATGAATGGTAGTCTCGTTATTATGGGAGATAGTTCATTTTTTATATTTGTTACTCCAATGAATGGTAGTCTCGTCATTATGGGAGATAGTTCGTTGTTGAGATTTGTTACTCCAGTGAATGGTAGTCTCGTCATTATGGGAGATAGTTCATTTTTGAGATTTGTTACTCCAATGAATGGTAGTCTTGTTATTATGGGAGATAGTTTTTTGTTGATATTTGTTACTCCAATGAATGGTAGTCTCGTCATTATGGGAGATAGTTTGTTGTTGAGATTTATTATTCCAATAGATGGTAGTCTCGTCATTATGGGAGATAGTTCGTTGTTGAGATTTGTTACTCCAATGAATGTCAGTCTCGTCGATATGGGAGATAGCTTGTTGTTGAGATTTGTTACTCCAATGGATGGTAGTCTCGTCATTATGGGAGATAGTTCGTTGTTGAGATTTGTTACTCCAATGAATGGTAATCTCTTCATTATGGGAGACAGTTAATTGTTGAGATTTGTTACTCCGATGAATGGTAGTCTCGTCATTATGGGAGATAATTCGTTGTTGAGATTCATTTTTCTCTAAAGAATTCTATTAGTTTCCAGTTGTAAGTGTTGATGCTGATCATCTATTGCCTACCCTAATATTGGTGTTTGCTGGTATTATCATGCCACTTCTTTCCCCCTGTGGGTCGACGTTACTTTTTTGCTATCTTCTCAGAGAGTGGATAGTTTGCAGTTATTTGTCGATCACTATTACCCTTTATTTTCTCTTCTCAATATTTGAGTTGATGTTGCTTTATCTCCTCCTTGGGCTTTACCCCGATAGAGTTGAGTCTTCTGTTCACCAGCAATTTATTTTCCCGGTCAAATTTTCCATTGATCCTTTATTTTATTTTCCACATCCCCAGTGATGTCCTGTGTCACCTTTGGATTTGTTTGTTTGCATGCACAATCATATGCATTGTATTGCATCTTAGGGCCAAAAATAGGACTTGTTTTATATTTAAGTATCTTCAATCACGTCTACACGAATATTTTAACCTTCGTATCTCCGGATAGAAAACACTTAAATAAGTGCTGTTGTTGTGCTCCAATTTTTGCCCCTAAGATTCTACTATCATCTCATATCAACCCAATCATATCAAGATCACACTAGGGTTTGGTTCTTCTCCATATCTTTAGGTTTGCTCGTGAGGAATCACCAAGCACCTTGATTTGTATATTATGATCATATTTGTTTTGTATTGATTAATTTTTTACTAATAAATACAATGAGTGTTTTCTTTAATTAATGATCCTATAGGTGAGGGCACAACACATTTCATCAGGTGGATTCATAGGTTCATGAGTTTATTTCCATGTCTTCTTCAATAATTTATTCATTAAGATTCAAGCTCCATCATTGAGGATTCTTTAAAGTACATCATCATAAGGCCTACTATGATTCATCATGCCTCAATTTGTCAAAGAAATTCAAAAGATTCAAGAGTTTATTGAAGAAGTTTGACCTAATTGGACAAGTTCTTGATTCCTTGATCACAAGTGTATAACTCTTTCAATTATTAATATTTAGAAGTGGTTTTGGTGCTATATTTTCTTATTATCATCTTCAACAGTCTCCATTCACATGGAAAAAGTTATTGTGCAAGAAAGTTTATCAAAATTGAAAAGGGTTTCCAATTAATTTTGGTGCTTGAGGAGCTCGGGTTTTGAATTTCTAAGGGCTATATCTTGCTCATATTTTTATATTTTTTAGTGATTCCAAATAAATGTTTCTCTTTAAAGTATTATCAACTAATCACTTCAAGAGTTTCAAGAAAATTTAGTGTGGAATATGCCTAATAATGATGAAAGATTACAAGCCCTCTAGATAGGCCATCAAATTCCCTTATGTGACTTCAAAAAATCATAACTTGGTCAATTTTTACCTCCTTGAGCCCATTATTTTTCCACATTGATCTCAAGGATGTTAACTTCAACTCTTCTTTTATGTTCAAATCTTGAAAATGAGTGGAAGAGGCCTTAAGAACTCAAAAGATTATAGGTCACCTCATGAATTTTCACCAATTTTACAAGGCCATAACTTTTTCCATACTTGGTATTTTTGAGTGATTCAAGTTTCACAATGCTCTTTGGGAAGTTTACTTCAAGGTAGAATCAATGATAAAAGCTCAATTTTGGACGAAGGCCTTGCTTTAAGTCAAAACATTATAGGTTACTTTTGAAGAAAAACTTAGATTTTTTCTAAGTACAAAAGTCAGCATCTTTTTCTCAACTTTGACTCATCACAACTCCTAGCTCAAGTATCCAATTTATCTCATTCTTTTCACATTGTAAATTTTATGACCTTATCTTTCCATTGCTTCAAGAATCATGCCTTAAGACTCCTTGAGTTATGAATACTATTGATTCAAAGTTGATACCTTGAAACTGAAGTTTTCTCCAAAGTCAGAATTTTAAATTCATAATTTGGCTCCTAATCACCAAATTTACACGCGTTTTTCACTTAAACATGATTAGAAAATGTGTTTGAATCATTTAGATCATCAAAACACATCATTTGGATGAGTTTTGATGCACATGTGAACACACTTTTCTCGTGTACACAGGTGTGCACGAATTCATTTGAATTTGCATAATCCACCCCTCCTCTTGATTCCATTCACTTCTCCTATAAATATAGGCTTTATTCCACTCATTTTCTCAAGCTTGAACAACCAAAATCACCCTACCAAACTCCCTATATAACTCACTTTTCTGAGATTTCGAATTCCTCGGTTCTCCTCTTTTCAATCCAATTTCTTCGTTGATCCTTCATCCTTGAACTTCACTGAAGCTAACAGAAGAAGAATCAAGCCTTGAGGTGTCCTAAATCTTGCTAACCAAGTCCAATTTTAGATCATTTTTTAGTTACTTTGTTCAGGTAGAATTCTCAATCAAATTGAACCAAATAAAGCCCTACTCTACTCTATTCATCCTTCTGATTCTCACACTTCTTACGGTTTGCATTTTCATTGAGAATTGTAAGAGATACTTGGGATTTTCGTGCTTGCAATTTTTTCTGGTTTTCTTTAAATTCAGCCTTGCACAACTTATATAAATTTGGCGCGAGGGTACCATTAGAATCGTCTTGAAGAGACGAATCTAATGGTACTGGTCTGGTTATCTAATTTTACAGTTTAAAGAACCTCAATTTAGGGCGTCTAGAGGTTGAAGACGACTTACGTGTTGTGCTTCAGCCAATGATAGCGTGACATGTGATTTTTTGAATTTTATCCAATGCATCTGTTTTACCATGCGCGCGTCATAGGAACCCTTGGATCAGATTACTTTCATTAGTCAAACTACATCCAACACGCCAGATTTTAAGTCACTTATATTTATTAAGAAATGATTTGATGTGATTTCCAAAAAAGACCATGATATGCACAGCGCGCCAGATCTATTGGATCTATTTACTAATGTGTTTTGAATCTCATCCAATGGTCCATACTTTTCAGACTATTTTTATTTTCTGATTTTTTATATTTAATTGTTTTAAACTTCAAAAAATCATAGAAAATTCATTTTTGACACAAAAATTATGAAAAAATTCACAAAAATATTTTTTAATATTCTCTTTATGATTTTTAACTTTTCATGATTTTATTTTCAGTTTTGATATTTTTATGATTTTTTTCTTTGTTTTGACTTATTTTAATTGTTTAAAAATACTTCTTGGTATTTTTAAATTCTAAAAAATTTCATCAAGATCATTTTCTTTATTTTTGAATTTCTGGAATTTTTTCTAGAATTTTATTTTGTTTTCTACTATTTTTTATTCTTTTTTCATTTATTTGAGTGATTTTAATTAGTTTAAAAATACTTTTTGATTTAAAAAATTACCAAAAATTTAATAAAAATATTTGAGGTCATTTCTGATTTTTCTATGGTCTTTTCAAATTTTTCTTTGATACTTTGAATATAGTTTGCTATTTTACCTTTTATTTTCATTTTAAAAACAATTTAAAAGTCATTTTTCTTTTTATTTTATTCATTAAATGCTATTTATTTTTTATATATATTCTTGTTATATGATGGTTGATCATTAACTTCATTAACATTATTGAATCTTGGGTATTGAATTTAACTCCAATAAAATGGATGGATGATTTTAATGATAGTTTAATCAAAATTTTTATTCAAATGTATCCCCTCCCTCTTCATCTTATCCCCTTCTCTTTTATGTTTCATGTTGTTAGAGGATGATCTTTATATCATCACTCCAAACATATGACACATAGATTGCTATTGACCGGCCTCAAAATAGGTGTGACTTCTACATAAGCCCACTTACGATTGCTTAACATAGTGCTAAGTTTTGTCCTGATTCAAGAAATGATCATCTGTGGCCCAAACTTATTCTTGCAAGCCCGAGTATGTTTAATTTGAAACCTTTGATCTAATAACCTTGAGGTTCATTGTTAGGAGGCATTGGTCTTATCAATCCCCTAATGAATTATCATAAATTTTAGACTAAGTGAATCATTTAAACACCGTTGATCATTTATTGTTGCCTTGTGAATTTGAAATGAATGATATACTTGATAAAAAGCAAATGAAACTTGTTGTTTAGAGGCTTTGATTTTATCAATCTTCTAATGAGTTTTCAAATGCAAGTTTCAATATGGTCATTCAACTACTCTAATTTCTAACTCATTAACATTTGACTTTTATTTTTATGCTTTTACATTTTGCTTTTACTTTAAGCACCCTTTATATTAGTATTTACATTTCATGTTATTTTCATATTTTTCTCACTTGAGCATTTATCTTTATGTCATTTTGTTTTGCTCATTGGAGATTTCAATTTCTTTTTAAAGATACCTAATAACCAACTCGAATAATAAAAAACTTTAAGGTTACTTGGACTATTTGGTTACTATCCTTGGCATTTTGGAGTTATGAACTTCTTGGACTTAGGAGTAGAGACCTTGACCTACCTTGGGACCTTGTGACTTCTATTGTTATTTTTTCTGGAGTTCTTGGGGTTTACCCCCAAGACATTGGGTTGTTTGTTTCTTTGTGTATAGGTTATTTTGATTATGTGCTTTGTCTGTGATTGGGAGTTCATCTGTATACAGTCGTTACTCTGCCTAATTATTGTGAAGACTTAATGCATTTGAATCTTGGTTTTCTTAAGAGGTTTAGTATCCTTGCTTGCTTGGTTTAAATCCAAAGGATGGGAATTCTACATTGTCTTCATATGTCAAGTGTTGGCTTCTTTTTGGTTAGACGGTTCTTTTCCCTAGCTTTTATCTTATGTTTTAGGATAGTCCCTTCATCTTCTCCTATTTTCTTTAATTTCAAACTTCTTCCTCCTTTTGAAAACTCTTCTTGTTTTTAAACTTAAACCACTTTCACAATAAACTTGGACTTGGCTCCATGAATTTTTCAAAATATTTTCTTAATTAAACTTTAACCAACTTAATAATACTTTGACATTTTTTGTGGGGAGACTAAAAGCCAATCAATCTCATTCAAACCATTTTTTTCCATTTTGGCTTTTTATCTTAAAATTTTCTCAAAAATATTAGACTCTTATCAATCTTTGTAGTGATGTGAGTTACTATACTTCTATGATATGTAGTGAAGCAAGATATTTTCCACTTGGGTATTGAGTGAGGCTTTGTTGATTTTAAAATCCAAGTCATATCCTCCACTTTGAGATGACGCAAATTCTCCTTTCTCATAATTGTGGGTAGTAAGTATGTTTTCCACTCGGATATGACGATGATGTCTTATCTCTTAAAATTAACCAACACACTTGTGTTTTAAATTTTTAAAAGGTGAACTACGAGTACCCTAATCCCCAATTGCACAGAAGGTGGTACGTAGGCACTAAAGGTTCGCAACCGCAGTGGGTGAAAAATTGTAAAATATACTTCTTTTCTCATCCCCATAATCTATTTTTGTATACAACATTTATAGCCAAAATACATATATTTTCAAAGAGGTTCCTGCAGAGTACTGTAGATGTTTAGGGTGCTAATACCTTCCCTTTGAATAACCAACCCCCGAACTTATATTATACCCCCCCTCTTTTTTGGTTGTTCGCTCTTTTCCCATTCCTCTGGAAACAATAAAGTGTGGTGGCGATTTATATTTGATCTGTGCGAGTCAAGTCAATCCAATGGCTTAGTCTCAACATTTCTACCGCTACAAAAAAAATGGCAACTCTGCTGGGGAAAGATTGACCAAATGTTGGTCCATCCCTAAGTGGGTTAAGCCTATCTTTGTTTATCTGTGTATGTGTTGTTATCTATTGTATATTATGTGTTGTAATGTTTGTCTGGATTTTCCTGGTTTTCAAGGTGCTTGGTAATTTCTCATAAGTCCTATACACGGACTTGGGAAAACTTAAGATAGTACGGGCGGTATAGTCATGTTAACTTTGAGGGAGTAATCCCAAAAAAGAAGGCATGAGATCCCCAACTTAGTGGAGGCCCCTTTGAATGTAGTGTCATTTACTGAGTAATCGAGAAGATATGCTGCTTTCGACCTGGGAGCCTGCTGAAACTGAGGACCGTAGGACCTTTAACCCATCTTGGCCTTTTAGGTGTAGTGCGGAAACTATGATGGAGTAATCCAGAAATGGTTGTCACGCGATACTACACATTGACGAGTTTTTCTTGAGAATATTACTAATTACTGAGTCAGTCGAGATGTTGGTAATATCTGAAGGAAGGATGTAGACTTTGGAAACCTCTTAGAACCTTGTTCGGCAGGTGATAAACTATTAGACCATACCTTGTGGGTAATACCTTTCACTTCATCCTCGTGACATCGAACCTACGACCCCCCCCCCCCCTCATGTTGGTAATCTTTTGTGTGATTGTTGCATCATGCATTCATGCACCCATGAGCATCCTTTAAAACATTTTGTTTCAAAGCACTTAAAGTTAACTTTCTGCGAATATATTAGGTAGATTTAACCATGGATTCTGGACAAAGAAAGACTCAGAAGTACAGTTTCAAGGATCCTAAGATAGATGATTTGATGAGTCTAATTCCTGAGATCTAGAATTCTGCTAATTTTCAGAAGAAGTATGGATCCATCGTGTCTCTTATGAAGCTCATGATGAAGGAGGGTATTCTCTCGACTTTGGTCCAGTTCTATGATTCGTTGTATCGGTGTTTTACTTTCCCTGATTATCAGTCAATGCCTACATTGGAGGAGTATTCTTATCTATTGGATTTACTTGTTACTGATTGTGTTCCTTTCACCGGTTTGGAGGGAGAGCCTAGGTCTCATGAGATTGCTGTTGTGATTCATTTGGGGAGGTCTGAGATTGAGGCTCGTATGACTACCAAGGGAGGAATCAAAGGATTACCCGCTCAGTTTTTATTGGAGCAAGCTCATTACTTTTCTAGGATGAAGAATACAATTGCTTTTGAGGCCATATTTGCTCTACTTGTCTATGGGTTGTTCTTATTTCCTAACATCAACAAATTTGTGGATATAAACACCATCAGGATCTTTTTGATTGAGAATCCAGTACCTACATTATTAGGAGATTCTTATTACTCCATTCATCTTCGTTATTCTTATCATGGAGGGATGATCATTTATTGCACGCCTTTGTTGTATCGGTGGTTTATTTCTCACTTACCTCGGTCCGATGCCTTTTGGGATGTCAGGAAGGAACCTCATTGGAATCTGAAGATTATGGTCCTCACTAGTTCTGTCATTGTTTGGTATCATCATGCTTACTATGATGTGGAGATTGTCGATAGTTGTGGTAGTTTCCCCAATGTACCTCTTCTTTGTACAAAGGGAGGAATTAACTATAATCTTGTTCTTGCACGACGACAGCTTGGATATCCGATGAGAGATAAGCCAAATAATATTCATCTAAGTAGTTTATTTATTAAAGAGGGAGAGAATCATAATGAAGCTAAGGAGGAGATTGCAAAATCTTGGCGCCATATTCACAGGAAAAGTAGAAAGTACTTGGAACCTAGAGGAGTTATTTCTTTGGAGCCTTATCTCTGGTGGGTACAAGAAAGGGAAATTCAGTTGAAGATGCCATATTCTCGAGAAGAACCTATGCCTGATATGTTTGTAAAGACCACTCCTCCCATTTTAGATGACGTGGAAGAGCTTCACCTTACCTTAGTCAGGATGCATCGGGAGAAAGAGGCCTGGAAGAACAAGTGTCAGACTTTAGAAACGTCCTACCGGGAAGACTTGAAAGAGAAGGATGACCTAATTTAGATTCTTTAGAGTCGGGTTATAGAGATGATGGAGAAGCAAGAGGATTTATTTTCCTCTAAAGCTCGAACAGGACTTAGTCATTCATTTCCCGACTCTGGTGATTGGAAAGAAGTTGCCAACAGGTATGTAGAAGATAACAAGCAGTTGAAGGCTCAGATTGCAAGACTCGCGGGAAAGCATCAGTGTGTGGGGTGATCTTTATCTGATTTTATTTCTTAGGATATTAGATTCTATCTTCTCTTGTACTTTGGATTATTGAAACTTGTACTAAAAAGTTGTAACCCATTTTGAAGTTATTATAATTAGATTTTCAGTATTTCAAAATGTGTTAGTACTTTAGTATTTGAAAATTATCTATAATTATTTGAGCCCCTTAAAATATTAATAATAAAATAAATCATGTGCATTGCATATCATCCATCATCTTGTACATATTTCTTGCATTTCTGATCATACTCGGGTGTCTTACTGTGTTTTGCTACTTCATTCAGAAGCAAATTGTCTCACCGGTATAATACTCGGGCTAATTCCAGGAAAAAGATAGAGAATCTTGAACAAGAGAATCGCGATCTGCGCGAAGAAGTTACTTCTTTGAAGGCTGGTGTGGCCAATCTGACTGCTTTGATGGAATCGTTGGTGGCTGCTCAGAATCAGCCCTTACTTGCTCAACCACAACAAACAACGGTTACTTCTGAAGGTCCATCAGTTCTTGTTTTTGTTACCCCAGTTACTGTTGCTCAGAACCATATGCCTCAGGGTTACCCGTCGGGAATGCCAGAAAACTTCATGCCGAAAGGGTACAATCTTAATGATCCAGATGCTCCAGTTGTTCAAGCTGCTGCTACTCATGCACCTCTTGTGCTGCATGTTTCTTCTGCTACTAGAAATGAGATCCACTATGTTGCACCTCCTTCAGTGAATTTTATGTTGTTCGTTAATGGTGAAGTTTATCGTCTTGTTCCTCCACCGAGTGAAAGTGTTGGTTTCTATGACAGGTTGGATGACTTTCAAGACCAGTTCAATGAGATACATAAGGAAGTGAAAGCCCTTGGAGGAAAAGAATTGTTTGGACAAAGCGTCAGTGAACTATGCCTTGTTCCCAATGTAAAGGTGCCAGCCAAGTTTAAAGTGCCGGAATTTGAGAGGTACAAGGGAAACTCTTGTCCTCGTGACCACCTTGTGATGCATATCAGGAAAATGTCTACCCATATTGATGATCAGTGTATGCTCATTCATTTCTTCCAGGACAATTTAACTGGTGCTGCTCTATAGTGGTATATGAGTCTAGGCAGTAGTAGTATACGTACCTTCAATGATCTGGGAGAAGCCTTTACCAAACAGTATAAGTACAATATGTTCATGGCACCTGACCAAGACCAGTTAAGGGCAATGGCTCAGAGAGACAAGCAGTCGTTCAAAGAATTGTGTAGTGTTTCCGCGAGATAGCTGCCCAGGTGGTACCACCTACGGGAGAACAAGAAATGACCAAGGTCATCCTGAAAACCCTTGGATCATTTTATTATGAGAGGGTGGTCTCCAGTACACCGAGTGATTTCACTTAAATGGTGAGCATGGGTGTTCGTTTGGAAGAGGCTGTTAGAGAAGGGCGCTTGACGAAAGACGAAGGGACAAAGAAGTCATCATACGGGTTCTCTCGAAAGAAATAAAGTGAAATGAATGTTATTATTGGGGAAAGGAAGATTAGACCAACTAGAAGTCATCAACGGTACCAGCAACAGGTCGCTTTTGTGACTCCAGTTGTCAATGTAGCTCCAACCACTATTGCCTATCAGAGACCATCCCCTCAGGGAAATCAAGGGAAAAGTCAGAAGAGAGAGGATTTTGACTATATTCCAATGAGCTATGTAGAGTTACTTCCAACTTTGATTCAGAAGAAGTTGGTTTAGACTAGGCCTCCCCCTGCTATACCATCACCTTTACCTTTGTATTATAAGGCATACCAGACATGTCCTTTTCATCAGGGAGCACCAGGGCACAATATTGAGAACTATTATCCTTTGAAATATGAAGTACAAAAGATGGTGAGATCTGGCCTCTTATCCTTTAAAGATGTTGGCCCTAACGTGAAAGATAATCCTTTGCCAAAGGATGGAGGAAGAAATGTTGTAAACATGGTTGCTGGTTGTCCAGGGGACTTCCTGATTTTTGATATCAACCTGGTTAGAGGATATTTGGTAAAGATGCATGCTGACCTCTGTGAGTTTAGTTACTATACGCATGACCATGCTGGTTGTGGTATTTGCAGTATAGATGTCTAGGGATGTGATAAGATAAAAGTTGATCTGGAGGAAATGATCGATGATGCCCTCATTCATAAAATTAGGCCTGGGGCAGAGTATGAGGAATATGTTGATATGGTCTTTGGATGTCCTAGAGAATTCCACATTTTTAACGTGAACCATATGAATGGGGATTTGGTACAGTTGCACGCTACCTTCTGTCACATGAATGGTTAAGAAGAACACCATTATGGGTCTTGTAGGATTTGCTGCAGAGATTCTCGTGGTTGTTCCATACTGAGAAAGGGTGTTCAGCTGCTATTGTATAATGGTACTATTAAAATTTTAGGCAATATAGATGATTATCGTGGGATTAATGTGATTGAAGATTGCTCGGCCGAGATTGTGTCAGCCGCTGAGTATGTTTCTGCATATGAGTTCTTTTCCTCAGATGAAGATGTGTACTCCAGCAATGATTATGTGATGTCTAAGTATTTTGAAGAAGGGGTGAATGTTATTGTGCCTTGTTTCAGTGTTCCTACCCCTATAGAGATTGAATTATATAGCAAGCCAATTGTTGCTCCAGTGGTGATTTTCTTACCGCGGCCTGTTCCTTACGAATTATACAAAGTCATGCCATACAAATACAATGCTACAATATTGGAGGATGGTGTTGAGGTTCCCATCCAACCTTTTTCTAATGTCAAGAATATTGCTGAAGCCAGTTGAGTAACCCGCAGTGGTTGTGTTTTCACACATGTCATTCGAGGGAATTTTAATGCTGATAAAAAGGTTGTTGAAAATGCTGAACCTAAGAAAGAAGTGGTGGAATCTAGTGGTACTACTCTGGAAAAAGATGTGGACGACATATTTAAAATTATCAAGATGAGCGACTACAGGATCGTAGATCAATTTTTGCAGATACCATCAAAGATATCTATTATGGCCTTGCTAATGAACTCTTCTTCCCATAGGGAATCTTTGATGAGAGTATTGGATCAAGCCTTCGTGGAAAGTGATATTCCTTTGGACCAGTTCAGCAGTGTCATAGGGAATATTAATTCCTATAATAACCTGAGTTTCTGTGATGATGAGCCTCCCGATGAAGGAAGGAATCATAATCTAGCTCTCTATATCTCCATGAATTATAAGAACGATTCATTGTCCAATGTTCTAATTGAGATTGGGTCCTCTTTAAATGTCATACCAAGGAGCACGCTCATGAAGCTGAAGTACCAAGGAACTTCCATGCGCCCGAGTGGCAGAATTGTGAAAGCTTTTGATGGATCAAGGAAGTCTGTCATCGGGGAAGTAGACCTGCCTATTCATATAGGCCCGCAATTATTTCAAATTACTTTCCAGGTTATGGATATTTTTTCCGCTTACAGCTGTTTACAGGGACGACCATGGATCCATGAGGCATGGGCTATCACTTACTCTTTGCACCAAAAGCTGAAGTTTGTTCGGGAAGGAAAGGTGGTCATCATAAATGGAGAACGGGCATTTTTAATATCTCATTTATCCTCTTTCAATGTTATGGAAGCGGATGAATCTGTTGTTGGAACTCAGTTCCAAGCTTTATCCATCGATAGTGTAAGGGAAAATGAGGATTCTATAGCTTCGTTTAAGGATGCTCAGTAGATAGTGAGTAATGGCCCTAGTAAAGTATGGGGGTAGATTGTGGATCCACCTGTGAATAATAATAGAGCTGGTTTGGGATTCTCTGAAAAGAATAACAAAGGTGAGAATATGAAGCCAAAGTCTGCTTTGGCAAATATCAGGATATCTTTCACAGTGGAAGTTATCTTCATCCAGTTATTCCTAGGATCAATGTTATTCTGGAAGGTGAATCAGAGCAAGAGATGCCGAACTACGTAATGCACGGGGTCAGAGTCCAAAATTGGATCATTATTGATGTTCCCACTTGCATTCATATTTCAAAGTAATTTGTTCTTTGTTAATCTTTTCAAAAATCTATTACTCTGCCCAAGGTGAAAGTACTTATATTGTATGGGCTTATTTGTTGCTTTGATCTTTAAAATAAATAATAAAAGTTGTCTTTGATTCCCAATTCATGTCTTTTTTTCTGCTTTTTCTTGGAAAATGGTAATAAAAAAATCCTTTTAAAATAAATAATAACTGCATAATCACTTGTTATATGTGTCAGTTTCTAAAAGCAATCATAAATCATATGTGCAGATTAATTAAAAAACCCATTGACTACAACGACCCTGCACCCTCTCCAAACTTTGAATATCCTGCGTATGTGGCTGAAGAAGAAGAATATGATGAAATCCCAGAAGATGTTTCACGGTTGCTTGAGCGCGAGGAAATTGCCATTCAGCCGTATAAAGATTCATTGGAGACAGTCAATTTGGGTATAGAAGAAGATCCAAAGGAAGTCAAGATTAGAGCATTGCTTCATCTCGACGTGAAGAGCAGGTTGATTGAATTGTTGAAATAGTATGTGGACATATTTGCTTGGTCATACCAAGATATGCCAGGGTTGGATACTGATATTGTGGAACATCATTTGCCGCTAAAGCCAAAATGCCCGCCAATCAAGCAGAAATTGTAAATAACTCGCCCTGATATGGCAATTAAAATTAAAGAAGTTTTAAATCAGATTAATGCGGGTTTCCTTGTGACATCAATATATCCTCAGTGGATTGCCGATATTTTCCCAGTACCAAAGAAATATGGGAAAGTTCGCATGTGCGTTGATTATAGAGATTTAAACAAAGCTAGTCCAAAATATTACTTTCCATTGCCACATATTGATATGTTGGTTGATAGTACAGCAAAATTGAAAGTATTCTCGTTCATGGATGGATTTTCCGGATATAATCAAATCAGAATGGCTCCTAAGGACATGGAAAAAATGTTTATCACATCTCGAGAATCATTTTGTTACAGAGTTCTTGTACCCCAAAATTTACCCTCCCATTTCTCAAGACATTCTTTCAATCCTTCTCGAAAATACTCAAGAATCTCAAGGGATGGCCAGTCAAATCACCTCCTAAGCCAAAGGTCTACAATTAGAGTTTTGAGTTTCTCAAGTAAATTTGGTTTTCAAAGGTCTCAAATGATTTCCATGGTTCATCATAGGTCCTCAACAAGGTTCATGTCAAGTTTCAAGTCTTACATCACAAGTTTGCTCAGTCAATGACTCAGATGATTGAAAACCAATTGTATTGGGCAAAAAGTCAACTATGATCAACATACAGTCAAACTTAAAGATTTTTGGTCAACATAATCATTTTGTTAAGGGTTGATCATGATTCCTCAAGAGAAGCCCTCAAATCATCAAAAGTCAAGAATTGTCAAATTAGGGTTTCCTTAGGAGAAGTCAACTGAACTTTGACCATGCATAAATTTCACATAATTCATCAACTTTTCCCTAACAAAATACCATTTTGAAGAAAATTCAATCCTCTACAATTTTGTTTTTATGCTCAAGTCCAAAAAATGCTTCAGGACTAATACATTATAGGTCATTTTCAGAATTCAACAAAAGACACTTTTTGTCAAGGCAACTTACATCAAGATAATGTCTCCAAATTCAAAAATGATCAAAATATAAAGTGTAGATGAAATCTTGAGCTTTTCAAAAAGTCCAAGATCATATTCAAAAGGTGAAAATTGAGAAATTTATGAGTTGTACAAGTTGGGAAAATTTGAGGAAATTCATGAGTTGCAAAATGAGCAAACTTGAGATTTTGAACTTATGGCCTAACTTTTTGAGCTTCATACATGCTCATGACCTTAAGAGAGACTCCTAATTTCATTCATAATTTTCCCTATACCTCCTTATTATTTTATTTATATTTTATTTTGTTTTATTCAAATAAATTGAATAAAATTATAAAATTATGGGTTAGTGCACATGGGTCTGGCTTTTGGTCAGCATTGAGGCCCAAATAGAAGCCAACAACATGCCAAACTCATGTAGACCCAAGAAGGAAAGGATGTTTTAAATTTGGAAATTTTTAAATTTGTTTTTTTCTTGGTTAAACCATGGCTTCATGAGTTGATTTCATTCCATATTTGTTGGCTCACTCATTCCTTTATATAATGCAAACAAGGGCAGATGCAAAGACACGATTACACTGCATACAAAAGCTAGCAAAAATTCTCAAAACCTACGAGCCTCCTCATGCTCTCCTCAATCCCTTTCATCCCACAATTCAAGTCCAATTCCTTTCCTGAAATATCTAAAGGTAGACCTGGATCATTTATGATGATCTTGCACTCATGAAATCATACATCATGGCCTTGTCGTTTCCATATTTTTCTTGAAATTTATATATGCAATTTTGTTGTGTTTTAAAATGATTTGATACCCCTAAGGTGATCTGGAGATGTGATTGAACAGGTTCTAACCATTAATACATACCCATGCACACAGAATTGTTAGATGCCATTTTTCTCTGATCTGTGGTTTTGAATCGAAGCGCATGATCCAGGAACTTTTAGTTAAAAATAACACCAGATTCGGATTCAGGGGGGATTTTAAGGGGAGTAGGGTGCTTATTACATTTTGATCGTTGCATTTTTTGTAGGTTTGAATTTTGTATGGTCGGAGAAGATGACTGGAGGTTGACTCCGGCGTCCCTGAGCTTTGCTGACTCCAGCAAGGGCATGTGTGGCATGTAGCAGCGTTATCATTGATTCATTAAAATCTAGGAGGGCCCACTGGGTCGCACGCATTTTATTTTCTGGAATTAGTTGTCGTTTCATATTATAATGTTATTGTTTGATTATATACACTGGATGAACACGCCACCCCAGTGGCAACACACATGCACTTAAGTCTCATATGCGCCTGGTCCTAAGTTAGAGCCAGGCGCGAGACATTTTATTTTTTTTCTTGATTTCCATTCATAGATCTGATACTAATGCATCTAAGGCACACATGGTGTGCATCCTCAATCAACACCACCAGATCATCCCACTCCATATCCAACACTCTAAAATCTTCATGACCATGGTGCACCCCAAGAAGTTGTTTCTACTGGATCTCCAGGCGCCTGGGCCCTCTTGCTATTGGGCCTGGAATTGTTTGTTGTTTCTCACCCCACTAACTACTTTTGTAGTGTTGGCCCATTCCTTATTTATTTATTTATTTATTTTTGTTTAAATTAACATTTTCTTTTTTTTAATCAGATTTTCTTAATAACAAAAATCAAAAAATATTGATTTAAGTTTTTTATTAATTAATTTAATTTTTGTTAAATTTAATTAATTTAATTTAAATCACTTTGAGTTTATTTTGTTAATTAAAAATTAGTTAGAATTAGGTTTATTATCATGATACATTTTTTCTAAACAAAAACATTTTTCTTTAATCTTAAGAATTTTTAGGTTTCTTAATACTCTTTCCCTCTTCAATCTCCGTGCGCTCATTTATTGTTCACATCTTTATGAATATTGTAACTATCAAAAGGAATGTAATAGTTTAAACTAGGTCTCTTTACATCCCCCCCCCCCCATGTGAAGTTTTGTAATCCCCATCCCCGAGGCACTGTAATAGCGTAGATTCAAATTTCCCGTATTTTTAGTTTCCGCACTATTGTATGAATGCTTGTACATATTTAACTGCTAGATTAATAGGATTGTATGGCCAAGACTTAAAAGTAAATGCTAGAAAACCTAACATCAAAAATAAATATAATTGAAACACAAAACACTTTGCACACGCGCACCTCTAAGGTATCCCTACTTGTTGCCTTCGGAAAACAACAGTCACGTCTCTCGAACGTGAGAAGTTTTAGCAAAGACCCTTTGGTTAAAAGATCATAGTCCCTCCATGACCCTTTGATGTTGCCTCGGTAAATGATCTTAGTACCTTAGGGTAATTTCTAAAGTGTCTTACGAGTTGCCTTCGTGACTGTACAATGACCCGCGCATGTCCCTCAAACATCCAACGATAGGGCTACCTACTAACTAATGGTAGGATAGCACTATCTAAAGGAAAAGAGGAAAAGAACAAAGACATTTTGAGTAGGTAGATAGCTTGTAGTTGCTTGCTCATAAAATAAAACAATTTCTCGCACATACACTCTCTTTTTTCTAAATATTTTCAAAGATGAAACACTTTGTATGCATTCTCAACGATACGAGAATCATTTCAAAGTTTTCCGCACTAAGGCATATTTTCATAATATTTTCAAAATACACTTACACAAAAAAGCATTTTTGAAAGTGAGATAGCAACTAAGAGCCTGTCGATAACTACGAATGAAAAGGGTGCTAACACCTTCCCTTTTCATAACCTATCTCCCTTACTCAGAAAAATTCTCGAAAGGTATTTCCTGTTCTTTTCACCCTTTCCTTTATTGGATAAAAGAAAAGTCGGTGGCAAATCTTGCTATCCGTAACATTTGCGATTAAATGCAAAACCAATAAAGTCAGTTCTCCCATCGTATTACAGAACTGGAGACTCTGCTGGGGAAAACACCAAAGTGGGATTACCTTAGAGATAGTTCATATTTAAATGCTTTCATTGTTTGACTTTCCTAATTTATTCTTAAAGAGGTGCTTGGGTTGTTCTTGTATAGATCTTATACCCGGATCTGGAGCATTTTAGGTAAGTAGCAATAGATTATAAAAACTCTACAACATACACCGATACGGTTTAAGTGATGGCTACATTAGTGTGACACATTGGTTTGTACCGGTGTCCCTTGAGTTAAGTCAAGGAGAATGCTAGGCTGTCGCGTGATGTCATAAAGCACTAAATAACCTTATAACCTTAGTTGACACCACTTAGCCATTAGAAGGTAGAGAGATAGTCGGCTTTGGTGCAGACTGAAGTTGGTGGATACTCGACACTACACTCATTGAGGTTATACTCTCGGGATATTTTGGTCGTAAATCAGATGCTTGAGCTGAAACAATGCCTGAGATAAAGATCAGTGATATTGAGACTCCTAGAGCCCAGTTACTTTCTTTTAGGACAGGTTGATCCAACTAAAACTTCAAGAGGGTACTTACCTATAACTCCATGCAAGCTTTAACTTAAGGCCTTGTGTGTTTTGCTTTTGTATGATTAAATTGTTCAAACATAACATCATGCATCAGAACATTCATACCATTTCATTTCTACTAACCATTTCAAAGACCAGGGAATTTATCTTTGTTCTATTTTGCAGACTATGGCCTCCGCTAACAGAAACACTATCTGGGTCAGCTTTGTAAGGGTACCCCCCTCAACTTAAAGAGTTAGTCTCAAGGGTTCCCAAAAGTTCTTCATTTATCAAAAGGCATGGTAGACTTCTCAGTTTGGTCACTCTAGGTTTTGGTGAAGACATGATGAGTGTTCTCTTCTAGTTCTTTGACCCTGCACATCACTGCTTCACCTTTCTCGATTATCAGTTGGTACCCACTATGGAGGAGTTCTCTCAATTACTAGGATTACCTATTCTTGATCAGATTCCCTTCACCGGTTTAGGGGAAGCTCTGAAGCCAGAGGTTATTGCAGCAACCTTACATCTGAAGAAGTCTGACATTATATCCAATTAGGAAACAAGGAGAGGAGCCAAAGGTTTTTTGGCTAAATTTCTGATTGAGAAGGCTCAACTATTCCTAGATGCTATGAATATCCAGGCTTTTAAGGATATTTTATCTCTTCTAATCTATGGGTTGGTATTATTCCCTAATCTAGACTAGCTCATAGATGTGAATGCTGTCAAGATTTTTCTCGCTCATAATCCTGTGCCTACCTTGCTCAGAGACATTCTGCATTCTCTTCACACTTGCACTATGAAGAGGCGAAGAACTCTCATGTGTTGTATTCCTCTGCTATCCAGGTGGTTTATTTTGTACCTTCCTCATTCGGTAATGAAGAATGGACAAGGTTTGAGATAGTCGCAAAAAATAATGTCAATTTCTCATATAGATATTTACTGGTGTTCCCAATCTCATGAAGACATCACTATCATTTATCACCGTGGGGAGTTCCCTAATGTTCCACTCCTTGGAATTAGGGGAGGTATTACTTACGACCCTTCTTTGGTTCTACGTTAGTTTGGTTACGCTCGAAGAGATGGTCCTCATGATGCACTTATCCAGGGTATTGTATTCGATTATGAAAGTGATATTCAAGGTTATCGTTATAGGTTTATACGTGCGTAGAGCATGGTAAGTAAGATTGATAGTAAGGCTTTAGGGAAGAAGAATTCCATCCCTCTGGAGCCTTATCTCAAATGGGTACGAGCTCACACTCAAAACCTTATGATGCCATATCCAGCTATCTTACCAGTGATCATGGAGCCTGTTATTGAAGGAGAAATTTTTCGCACCATCCTCTATCCAGACATGCCTACTGACCTTGAAGAATTGCAGAAATCTTGGATTCAACTGAAGGAAGAATGGGACACCTTTGAGACTCAATTCTATTCAAGTGAGAAGAAATTGTTGGAGCTCACAAAGCAACTTCACGAGGAGCGGAGCCTTAATGCATACACCAACACAAAAGAGTCGTCATGACCAACACGTAGGGGCAATCCTGATCTCTAATCCCACGTTTGTTCAACAAAGAGAGAGCAATAGGCGTAGGGTAAGATATCAATAAAGGCAGTACACTAACATCAACATGCCTTTGTCTCAAGCGTTACAACATTTGTTGAAGTTGAAGCTGATCACGCCAAAGGATCCTCCTCAAAATCTTGACACCTCCTCTTCTAAGTACAATCTGAGCGTAAGATGCGCCTATCATTCTGACAGTCCCAGACATGACACCAATGGTTGTTGGACTTTGAAGAACAAGATTCAAGACTTGATTGATGCCAAGGAGATCGAGTTTGACCCTCTGGAGACTCCAAACATGATCACTGCTCCTATGATGAATCATTGAAAGCTTTTGTTCATTTGATTTTTCAAGTTGTAATTTCTTTTGTTGTTCAAACAATTATATATTAATGTCAAATTTTGTTTCACTAATGCATTTCATATTGTTGTACCCCTAAATTTTCCCCCTCATTTATCAATACTTTTCTCACAAGACTTCTTTGACTCAAGACAAGATTAGGGTTTGGTCAGCTCAAGACATCTTATCTTGCACTGATGACCCAAAATTAGGGTTTGAGTTTGCACAAGTATTTTTGTACCATCAATTCTTCATGTGACTTTCATACATCATTTTGGACCCCTAAGATTGCTCATGATAAGTTTCAAACCTTGAACCACATTTTTGATCAGTCAATTGGACAGTTGACCTAAAAATCAACTGTATTAGGGAAAAAGTCAACCATGGCCAATTTATATTCAAACATCATAATTTTTTATCCATATCAACATTTTAGATTCATATGTACCATTTGATCAAGTTTGGAGTACAACTCCTCAAGAAATTTGATCAAATCATCAAAAGGGCAGAATGGTCAAAATTAGGGTTTTGACTGAGGAAGGGAAATTTCTGATTTTTTTTAACCTAGCAAATGACCAATTGAGTTCAAGCATGATTTTAAGGATTCAATGGCATCATCTTGACTTAAATACATGGCTCAAAACATTTCAAATTCATTGGATTGACAGATGAAATTTACAGTCAACTGATCAAAAGTCAACTGTATACTGAAAAGTCAAACTTTGACTTTTTGGTCAAAATCAAGTACCAAGGGACATAATTCATCAAGACATGTCAAAATGTGAAACTTGTTCACCAAGAAAACCAAACTTGAAAATTAGGGTTTTGAATTTGAAAATTTTCATAACTTAAAAAATTTTCTAAAAGTATAAAAAATTTCTTATTTTTTCTCAACTTTACACAACTTTTTCACCATGATGCATATTGATTCAAGAAAAGTCCCCAACATGAAAGTTGTAGAACTCTATGAAATATACAACTTTGCTTCACAAACTTTTCCATAAATATGCTTGTATCTCAAGTTATAAATTTGTGAATACATGGTCAAGAACTTCTTAACTTAGTGAATTTTTGCCCTAATTTAGGCAGGTTTTGGACCCAACTTCATGGCAATTTTTCACCTAGTTCCAAGAAGTATCTCAAAATGAATTTCAAAGATGTATTATAGAGCACATTTCAAGATTTCCAAAATGTCCAAGAACTCTCCAAGATCATATTTTAGTAGGGAGAATCGAAGAGAGGAAATTGGCATTTTCTCACTTTTTGTTCAAGCCATTTCATGAAGAACCAAGTTGAAAATCAATCCTATGCTGGCTATTTCATGTTGTACATGTCCTAAACTTGCTACACACTCATTAATTAAATGCTTACTCAGTTGACAAAGCCTCTATCCATGCTTTTGAACCTTTATCCAACTTATAATTCCACTTATGGCAAAAAGGTTCCATTGCCATTTTCATAAAGAACCACTTTTGCAAACTTTACAATTTTGAGCTTTGAACCTGTCCCCTTGATGCACACAAACCACACAGGTCTCAAGCAAGTTATACAAACCCATACCAACCCTAAGCAAGCTGGTACAAGCATGTGAAGCTTTGATCTTGTCACTTTGCTTCAAGTACAAGAAAGTTGGCAAAAAGGCTAGCATGGGCAGATCTGTTGGGAAGCTGACCTAAGATCATTTCAATACTAATATACAAACTAGATGCAACATATAAAACCCCAAGACAAGACCTGAAACACCCTCACCAAGAAAAACACCAAAAATTGTCCAAAACATACAGTTTCTGCACAAACACTTCCAGCTTCCATTTGGCTCGTGCATTTTCTGTTTAGATCATTCCAATACCTTACATACTTGATATCAAACCCATCCAAACCATCATCCTTGTTATGTATCCTCTTTTCCACCATCTGCCATTGTTGACTTTGAAGCTTGCAGTTGGACTTGGTCAGGGATTTCTAGCCACTTTCAGAGCAAGGCAAAGGTTGGAATAGATTTAGGGAAGCTCAAGCAAGCATCAGGCCTCCATTAAAGTCACTATATTTCCATACACGATTCCAGCTGAAGGAGGTAAATTTTCAAACTCTATCTCCTTGTACAGGCAACCTTAGGCCATGATCTGTGAATAAAAAATGTAGTTCTCATCATAACAAAGCTATACATATCATTATATTGCATTGATTTTACTTGTGCTAAGAGAATTTGGAAGTTGAAATCTCTGAAAATATTAGGTTAGAATTTGGGGTTTTAAAATTCTCTTTGATCTTTTATAGTTAGATGACATAACTTATATGGTTGGATTCGTGAGTTCAAATGCCAGATTTTTCATGTTACAAGTTTTCATTTTTATGGAAGCATGAGGAAGTTACAGGGGATCCGGCCCAGGCTTGAAGAAGAAGATGAAACAGGGCAAGGGCGCGTTTTGTAATATGTTATTTTTGTTTCAATAAGGATAATGGATGTATGGCCACCCCAGTGGTAAAGCAGCGCGCTGGTGAGACCCATGTCCTGGGTTCGAACCTACGCTCTACTTTTGCATTTTTGCATTTTTTCCTTTTCAGTTTTTGACATTTTTTTGCAGGAGTGGGCCTAGCTTCATGGGCCAGCGTTTTTACTCATCATCACCACTAATCTGCTATCTTACCCCCTTGGCCAACTTTCTACATTTTATTTTTTTTATTTGTTTTATTTTCATTTAAATATTTTTATTATTTTCTTTAAATGATATAAAATCTTTAAAATATATAATTTAGTCATATTGCACTTTATTTTTATTTTTATTTTATTTCTCACATAAAATATAGTTTATTTCAATAGGATATAACTTATTTTTCTTAAATAAATTTGTAAATATAATTAAATATATTTAGTTTATTTATTTTGCATTTCATATTTATAAATACTTTTTTTGCATACATACAAAACTTTATATTTTATTACAATATTATTTATTATTTTTACACAAGAAAATACACAAAATAGTCACATAAAAATTTTATTTTCTTTTAAAATAAAATTAGGGTTAAACCCCCTTTCAAAAATTAAATCTTTTTCTTTATATTTTTAGGCTTAAGTTAAATTTTCTTTTACATGAAAATAAGACACCAAAACCTTTTACATGTACATTACATTGCATTACATTTTAAATATTGTTTTGCATTTATCTTAAATTCGAACAAATTCGATTTGGTTGTAATAATGTATTTAGCTTTATATTTGTGCAAATGCTCCATTCAAACTTGTATTCCCCTCTCCCATAAAATTGTTGTAATAGCTTAGTATATTTACATTATGCAATTTATCGCTTCATATGCCATGATTAGTAATTAGGGTTTGTATGACAAGAACAAAACAAAACAAATAGAACACCCTAAATACAAGACAAAATCAAATCATGAAAATGATACACTTTGCACACAAGCACCCTTAGGGTTTCTCCCACTTGGTTGCCTAAAATAAAATGACCATGTTACGCATGCGAAGTATCTTGGTAAAACAAAACAAATTTAAGATCATAGTCCCTCGATGACGCTATTCAAAAGTTGCCTAACAAAAAATGATCTTGGTCCCTCAAAAATGCTAAGATACTTTGAAAACATTACTAATCATGGTTATACAAAGACCCATGCCCGTCCCGTTTACATCTAAAGATAGGGTTATTTACCAACTCAATGGTAAGACAACAATGTCAAAGAAATAGAAAATACATAGGAAAGACATTTGAGTAGGTAGATAGCTTCTAGTTACTTGCTCCATTTCAAACAACAATCCTTGCTATTTTCAAAACAAACACATACACATTTCAAAAACATCTTACAAACATTGAAAACATTTTCAAAAGACAAACATATTTGTATACATTCTTACGAACGAGAATCATTACAAAGATTGCCTAAATGAATGGCCTCTTTTACAAAATACTTTCAAAACCACACCAAACACCATTTCAAACAAACCAAAGCAAGTAACTAAGAGCCCATGGAAAACCATGGATGAAAAGGGTGCTAGCACCTTCCCTTTTCATAATCTACCCCCTGAAATCAAGAAAATATCTTAAAGGTTTTTCCTGTGCTTTTTCACCTTTCCTTTTGGATAAAAGAAAAGTCGGTGGTGACTCTTGCTAACCGCGACATTTGCGATAAAACGCAAAACTTCAAGTCAGTTCTCCCACCGTATCACACATATGTTTGTCTTGATTTGATCCACTCATTTTCATTACATTTAAACTATGTTTTTTACTCATTTTTATGACATTTAACTCTTTCTAAAAGTTACGAGCCTTTAGAGGAAGGATGATGAAAACAATGCCATAATCTCATACAGTATGCTTTTGGACAGACCTTGCTGATGATGTATAGGCATTCTTTCAAATCCTAAACACTGGAGTTATAAGGAAGATAATCCCTAGTCAACCCCTTCGAGCCAAAGAAGTAGAAGTTTTCTGTTTTAACACAAATTGAAACCTTTAATCAAAACCTGGGGCAGGGTAGTCTCTCAGTTAATTCAAACGCACGTTCAAATCATAAACTCTCATTTCGTAATACAACGAATGACATCAAAAAAACATTCCTTGGAATCAAAAGACAGTGATGGTTCCCTATCACATAGGCAGTCATTATCTCTCAAAAAGAAAAGCCCACTAAGTCAAAACCTACGAAGGAGACTTAAGAAAACTGGGGCATCCCGCTGACTGTAATCTCAAAACAAGAATAGTCCGGAAAAAAGAAGGGATGACAAATCAAAAGGAGGTCACTAAAAATCCTTGACAACATGAAAAAAGTTGCAAAAATGACTGCTTTCCAACAAACTCAACCTGTCTGAACCATCACTAAAATGTCATTCCAAGACTCAATTGGAATCCAAACGCACAATTAACTGAGCTTAGGACTGAAGAACATCACGAAGAGCGGGTGGGTACAAATACACTTTGAGCCTTTATCCTTTGTTTCCTAAACTGTGAACCAAGCCACATTACAACCCTTCAAAAGTCCTAATTGAAGCATGGGTTAGTTCGAAAGCATATTGTTACAAAAGGTATCCTGACTCCTATAAAGGCTTTGCTCTAAATCCTGAATTTGAATTTTCTTAACAAAATTTCTTTACTTGCTGAAAATGCATTTTTCAAAACTTCAAGACAAACATAAACTTTGCATTACTTGAATATCACTGTTTGCATATGGCTATTTGTTTGACAGCGGAGAAATTCACACAATGAATATCCAGTGAATGAAAGCTCTCTCAGTGAACCAAATCACTTCAAGAAGGATGACACTTCCATTGACAAATCTCCTATTAACAGGGGGGCATGACATGTCACTATCCAGCACACCTGGGGCAGTCCAGTCAAGATTCCAAAAAAAGAAATCTCTCAAGAAGTGCAGAGTAACCAGGGGCAAGTCTCCATCTCCGTCACTTGGGGCATTGAACGTCAATCTCAACAAAGGGTTACGTACAGTCAAACATTTCCAGGCAGTGCCACAAACACTCGCTACTAGGGGCAGTAACAAATCTCCCCAAAATCCTTCTCATAGGATGATTCCCCAGTCAGAGTTTAATCTCTGAAGACCTTTCCCCAGCTGAGACAACTTTAAGAATCCTCGAGGACTTCCCCAACGAAGTCGTCGCCTCTCTAGCAGACCGGCAACAGGGTTTATTTCCCTAACAAACGGCTGAAATCCCCAGCTTGAGGTGGCCTCTCCAACTACTACAAATCAAAGTACCACAACTCCTCTTCCCCAATAGACTACTCTACAATCCCCAGCAAGTTACTGTGAAACCTGGACCTGACCAGATATCAGTTCAACTTCGACTCCCCAGTAGAGCAACAGACAACTGAGACTCCTGAACTTTTTCCCCCAAGCAGGAATCAACACTCTCCCCAGAGATTTCAACTTTCTCCAACTGTGTTCTCCTCAACAAAATAGGGATCCCCGGTGGAAATATTCTAAGCAAAGTTTGAAAACGTACCTACTCTTCAACAGCAATCCGGATTTGATAACTCCCTAACACTTGTCAAGGATTTATTCTCCAAAACAATTACATTTCAACAACATTCATAGCATATGCATACAAAATACATATGACACAAATCTCATTTATTTTGAGAACATCATTACACAATACATACATCATGACATTGCATACAACTAACTCTTTACCTTTTCAAGAAATATCAATCAACAGACAAAGATCATCATCTTCTGAGGTAGTAATCATCCAAAATTCCTTCATCATCCTGTTGAGGTAGTAGTCATCCAAGATTCCTTCATCATCCTACTGAGGTAGTAATCGTCCAAGATTCCTTCATCATCCTGTTGAGGTAGAAGTCATCCAAGACTCCTTCATCATCCTGCTGAGGTAGTAGTCATCCAAGATTCCTTCATCGTCCTACTGAGGTAGTAGTCATCCAAGATTCCTTCATCATCCTGCTGAGGTAGTAATCGACCAAGATTCCTTCATCATCCTATTGAGGTAGAAGTCATCCAAGACTCCTTCATCATCCTGTTGAGGTAGTAGTCATCCAAGATTCCTTCATCATCCTGTTGAGGTAGAAGTCGTCCAAGATTCCTTCATCATCCTGCTGAGGCAGTAGTCATCCAAGATTCCTTCATCATCCTGCTTAGGTAGTAATCGTCCAAGATTCCTTCATCATCTGTTTGAGTAGCAATTGTCTCAGATTCCTTAATCACACATCATTATCAAGAAAGACCTTCTCTGGTTAGATTTATTTTTTCCAGTTAAAACAGGCGACCAAAGACCTTCTCTGGTTAGATTTATTTCTTCTAGTTAAAACAGGCAACCAAAGACCTCCTCTGGTAAGATTTATTTCTTCCAGTTAATGACACGCAATCAGAGACCTTCAAATACAATCCAGCAATCATTTCTGGATGGCATCTTTAAGCCCATCTCCAAAAACTATCCATTACCACTCCAAATGGCATCTTTAAGCCCATTCCCCATATAATCAACTAACACATCTTCGAGTGCAAATTTTCTGGGCACTCTAGTGTTCAATCATCTTCCACCTTCAAGTCACGAATGGCATAATTACCAATCTAACTCTTCAGGTGTAAGAAGATTGAACAGGGGCAGCTGTTGTACCCCAAAATTTCCCCTCTCATTTCTCAAGGAATCACCTTGGATTCTCAAGTTTGCTTCCAAGCCTTGAATTACAAATTTTTCCAAGAAAATCACTCATAAGGGCAAAATGGTCATTTCACACTGAAAAGTCAAGCTTTGACTTTTGGATCAAAAAATCAAGATTCAAGAATCATATTTCATCAAGGCATGTTAAAATATGAAGTTTTGTTTCATCAAAATCCAAGAGGTCAACCTTCTAAGTGTTTAAGAAAATAGGACAAAGTCGGAACTTCTGAGCCAGCCTCCAGGCAAGTGCAGTCAGAAGTTACAAACATGGTTCAGAACATAGCTTTCAGTCAGAACATGGCTCTTCAGCATCTACGCAAGTTCAGTCAGATTTTGCTAGGGTAATGCAAAGAAGGTAATAAAGCGTAATACGAAGCCTGAAAGCTCCTTCAGAACATGCTAGAGCCATAAGGTAAGAGGATCAGAAGATGGGGATGCCACGCTGAAGCAGAACTTCTAATCTAGAACTAAGCCTTGGTGTAGAGTTTCACGTTGTAGGATTTCTAGTTGTGATAAATCTCATCATCATTTAATGTTCATTTAATGCTCACAACCACCTTCTGAGTCTTTATCCAAAGGATCTTCACCACGTGTACCTCTATTGTCTTGGGATAGCAACTTTGCTTTTGCTTTTCCTTAAATCCTGCTGACAGCCACCATGCTTGCTTCAAAGACAAGACAGCGCTTCAGCACATGAAGGCTATTTTCAAAGCTTTGGTCAGAACTTGACCAAATCCCAAAACCTTGCTTATACAACTTGCTGCAGACCTATGACCAACAGTTGGCTCAGCCTACGCCTGCATCTCATGATTACACCAAACTAGCATACGCAAACTGTGATGGAAAAGCAAAGGAACAGGATGCCAAAACAGGTTCAAATCCTATTTGTTTGTTTTTTCCCAAAGTCACAACAAATTCATTTATAAATAATTGGTTCCATCACACATTCAAGGGGCTGGCTTTTGAAGAGAGAGATTGGCCAAAAAAAGAGAGAAAAGGAAATTGTGAAACCTTCATAAAAATACAGATTTATCATACATAAAAACAAACCTTTTCTCTTCCCTTTGAACAAAAGGACACATCCACTCTTCCATCTCTCTTACTGACTCAGAATATCCAGAGGCAGCCACTCAAAGCTCCAAGCACGCTCCAGGTAAGTCTTTCTGACTTTACTTGCTTTTCATTCTGAACATCATTAACATATAAATATTATAGTATTAATGTTGTGCATATCATTGTATGAATAGAAAAACTATGGATTAGAACTTCTAGAATAATGATAGGCTTAGACTTAGGATTGGAACTTCTATGATTTGTTGTGCTTTGATCATTTTGATTTGCTGAACTGAATAAATTGTTGTTGTGTTGATTAAGAGCTAAAATGTAACACAGAACTTCTGTTTTTCACTCATCATTTTAACACAGAACTTCTAGGATTTTCTCACTGATTAAGCACGTAGAACTTTTGAGTTCTCTTCACTGTTTTAACACACAGAACTTCCATGATTTTTCTCACTGTTAACACACACTAAACTTCTAATGTTCACCCACTAGCTCAGCACAATGCTGAACTTCTGATGCTCACTCACAATCTAGCACAACACAGAACTTCTGAGTTCTCCTTACATGTCAAATACACTGAACTGCTGACGTTTGCTCACTATTTAGTATAATACAGAAATTCTGACTTTTGGTTCACTGGTTAGACACCACCCAGAACCTCTGTGTTTTCCCTCTAATGTTTTTTGTAGGACTTCAGAATGTATCCATCCAGAACCTCTGTTCCCTTTCCCTCTGACGTTTTTTGCAGGACCTCAGAGTGTACGAATCCAGAACTTCTGATCCCACTGATTTTTCCTGCTGAGTCACGCGCCTGGCTTCAGAACTTCTGATCCTTGTTTCCTTGTTTACAGCAACACACTGTTTCTATTTTTGCATTTATTTTCCTTTTCATTTTTTTTTTATTAACATAAAAAAAACATTAAAATATTTTCTTTTATTTTATTTCCTTAAGACAAAAACATTTTCTAAACAAGTCAATTTCTTTCTTATATTATGCATTTCAATATGGTTGTAATAGTAACTTAGGACTTATTTTTACTTGCAATCCCCATTCGTACATATGTACCCTCGTCCCCTAAATATTGTAATAGCGTAGGACTTTACATTTCTGCAATTTATCGCTTTCAAATGTAAATGCTAGTAATTAGGCATGCATGGAAAGATAAAATCAACAAGTAGACCACCAAAAATCAAAGACAAATGCATGCAATCAAACACTTTGCACACATGCACCCTTAGGGTAATCTCACTTGTTGCCTATCGGAAAAATAGTCATGTCCCTCAAACATGGGCGTTTTAGAAAAGACCCTCGATAAAAGATCATAGTCCCTCGATGACCCTCGATGTTTCCTTCGGTAAAACGATCTAGTCCCTAAAACGACATTGCTAAAATGTCCCATATGTTGCCTTCTATGACTATACAAATGTCCCAAACGCCCGTCCCTTCACATCCAACGATGGAGATTCTTACCAAATCAATGGTAAGATAGCCACATCTAAAGGAGATGGAAAAGCACATTTAAGACCTTTCGAGTAGGTAGATTCGCTCCTAGTTACTGGCTTGCTCATAACAAAAACATTTTATACACCTACACTTTCACTTTGAAAAAAATTTCAAAAGAAAAGCACTTTGTACGCGTTCTTATAGAGGCGAGAACCATTACAAAGAATACACATTTTCAAAATCACTTTCAAAAACACATCTCACAAACACTCCTTTAAACTATTTTCTGAACAAAAACTTTGTACGCGTTCTTATAGAGACGAGAACCGTTATAAAGACGTTTTCAAAATACTTTCAAAAGCACACACCACAAGCACATCCAAACAAAAGCAAGTGATCTAGCGAGTAACTAAGCGCCCATGGAAAACCATGGATGAAAAGGGTGTTAATACCTTCCCTTTTCATAATCTACCCCCCGAACTCAAAAACATCTCTAAAGGTCTTTCTTGTGCTTTTTCACCTTTCCTTTTTTGGATAAAAGAAAATTTGGTGGCGACTCTTGCTAAACCGCAACATTTGCAAACACAAATACAAAACCTCAAGTCAGTTCTCCCACCGTATCACAGCATGACCCAAGATTTTTTAGTTAAAAATAATGCTAGATTTGGATTCAGGGGGAATCTTAAGAGGAGTAGGGTGCTTTGTACGTTTTGATCGTTGCGTTTTTTGCAGGTTTGAATTTTGTATGGTCGGAGAAGACGAACGGAGGTTGACTCCGACATCTCAGAGCTTTGTTGACTTCGGCAAGGGCATGTGTTGCAAGTATCAGCATTTTGATTCATTCATTCAAATCCACAAGGGCCCATTGGGACATGCGTGTATGCTTGTCTGGCATTAGTTATCGTTTGATATTATAATGTTATTGTTTGATTATATACATCGGATGAACACGCCACCCCAGTGGCAACACACATGCACTTAAGTCTCATATGCGCCTGGTCCTGGGTTCGATCCAGGCGCGAGACATTTTATTTTTTCTTGATTTCTATTTACAGATCTGATACTAATAAATCCAAGGCGCGCATGGTGTGCATCCTCAATCAACACCACCAAATCATCCCACTCAAGATCCAACACTCCAAAATACTCATGACCCTGGTGCACCCCAAGAAGTTGTTTCCACTGGATCTCCAGACGCCTGGGCCCTCTTGCTATTGGGCCTGGAATTGTTTGTTGTTTCTCACCCCCCCTAACTACTTTTACAGCGCTGGCCCATTCCTTTTTTTTATTTATTAAATTTTGTTTAAATTAACATTTTCTTCTTTTTTTATCAACTTTTCTTAATAACAAAAATCACAAAATCACAAAAATATTATATTTAAATTTTTTTATTAATTTAATTTTTGTTAAATTTAATTAATTTAATTTAAATCACTTTGAGTTTGTTTTGTTAGTTAAAAATTAGTTAGAATTAGGTTTATTATCATAAAACATTTTTTCTAAATAAAAATAACAAAAAAAATTTCTCTAATCTTAAGAATTTTTAGGTTTCTTAATACTCTTTCCCTCTTCAATCTTCGTGCGCTCGTTTATTGTTCGCATCTTTATGAATATTTTAACTATCAAAAGGGATGTAATAGTTTAAACTAAGTCTCTTTACATTTTTACCCCATGTGAGGTTTTGTAATCCCCATCCTCGAGGCACTACAATAGCGTAGATTCAAATTTCCCGCATTTTTAGTTTCCACACTATTGTATGAATGCTTGTACATATTTAACTGCTAGCTTAATAGGATTTTATGGATAAAGTTTAAAAGCAAGCGCTAGAAAACCTAACATCCAAGATAAAGATAATTGAAACACAACACACTTTGCACACATGCACCTCTAAGGTACCCCCACTTGTTGCCTTCGGAAAACAACAGTCACGTCTCTCGAACGTGAGAAGTTTTAGCTAAGACCCTTTGGTTAAAAGATCATAGTCCCTCGATGACCCTTCGATGCTACCTCGGTAAATGATCTTATTACCTTAGGGTAATTGCTAAAGTGTCTTACGAGTTACCTTCGTGACTGTAAGATGACCCGTTCCTGTCCCTCAAACATCCAACGATAGGGTTACCTACTAACTAATGGTAGGATAACAATATCTAAAGGAAAAAAGGAAAAGAACAAACACCTTTTGAGTAGGTAGATAGCTTATGAAGAAGTGAAAAACACAAGAAGGGGGGGTTGAATTGTAAAACTGAAAATCAATGCAATGAACACGATATTTTTATCCTGGTTCGTTTGATCTCAAACTACTCCAGTCCACCCGTCAAGGTGATTTCGCCTCTCTCCAACGAGGTCTTAATCCACTATATTCAACTGAATATTACAAACTGCTTTAACAACTGCTAAAGCCTTCTTGATGCAAACCACAACCCGGTTTGTCAAGGAAACACTTTCTTACAAAGAAGAGAAATCTAGGTGTGTGAATGTTTTCTACAAAACTGTTTATCACAACTGTGATATTACACAACTTAAGCTTATTGAAACAAGATTGCTAAAAGTAATTGAGTAAGGAAATATGGAGCTTTTAGCAAACTGAGAGAAGGAAGATGATGATTAGATTTTAGGCATGTAATATGATGTAGAGCATTAGCCAATTCAATCTTCATTGTCTTGTTTATATAGCACTGAAATTGTTGAACGTTGGAGCAATAATCTTGATTCAATGCCAATAACAAACTTTCCTTATTAAGCAGATCTTGTCTGGAATGATGCCGTTGGTAATAATTTGCTTTGAATGCACAGTATCGTTGCTACTTAAAGCGTGTTCTGGCTTTGGCTCATTCTGACTCTGCTTAAGTGCTGATGAACTGTTGTTGTCTTTATCAGAGTGTTGAGCGCAGTTTTGTTCATCAAGCTTCAGCAATCGCGTGAGTTGTTCTTCTGATTCTGGTATTCTAATATAGCATCTTCTGATGCTGATGTTGATAACCAATATTCTAATGCTGATTAAGTGTACTCTTGCTGATACCTATCAAAGTTTCTGCAAAACAGAAGGTAATATTTTAGGTAGCAAATAGTTCTTACATGAATCACATAATTAATATATCTTTTCATTTTGTTATCATCAAAACTTAAAGTTAGGGTAGTAGATTCAAACTTTGTTCTAACAATCTCCCCCTTTTTGATGATGACAAAAACTAGATATTTTTAATTGAAAATAACGTGAAAAAGTATCAGAGATAACTATATGATAAGATGTATCAGAGTAAGAGGTTATCAAAGATAAGGGATAAAGATATATGAGAGTTGGGATTGGAGATACTCCCCCTGAATTTATAACTTCCCTTTTTAATTCCAAGGGTTCTTCAGGATCAGATCTTTATTGACTTTCTTTGAACATCAGAATATCAGAATCTTTGACTATCAGAAGCTGATCAGAATATTAGAGCAGAGCTTCAGATCAGAATATCAGAGCTTTATCAGAGCTTTGCTTTGGATCAGAGTATCAGAGCTTTGGTCTTCAGTGAGTCAGAGAGCATTCTTGTACCTGTAGACTTTAAGCAAAAAAGAAAACATTCAAAAATATCAGAGTTAGAATGTTTGAGACTTTTTGTCTCAGTAATCCGTTATGAAAAATATCATTCTTGTTCTCCCCCTTTTTGTCAGCAATCAAAAAGTGTAAGTGATGTGCTAAAACAATTAGAGCAAAAAAACTTGTCATATTAAAATAGTCAGAGCCAGACAAAACAGTACAGAAGATATGCAAAGAAAACATGAAAATAGCATGAATGAAAATCTAAGGTTGGGGAGGAAGGCGTGTGAACAGAGTCTCCAGCATTGCTTTAATCTGATCAGCAGTTTCAGTCTGCTTGTGCACCATGCTGACTACTGTATCTATCTTGCTATCCTGCACATCCATCCTTTCCTTCATCTTTTGATCATTTTCATCCATCCTTTGCTGCAGACGGATATCATTCAGCTTCAGCTCTTCCAGAGTCTGCCTGTCCAAGGCAGCTTGAGAAACATCAGAAGCAGGGAGCTTCTGAGAGCTTTCTGCAACATCTTCAGCTTGACTGGCTTCAGCTTGAATTGTCTGGTCTTCTTCGGGCTGCACCTTTGAAGCTGGACGCTTCTCAGACCATGGCTCACTATCCAGAAGGAGCACGTCTTCTTTCAGCAGCTGACTTCCTACTTCGTTCAGAAGCTTGCTGAAATTCTGCTGTGCTTGCTCATAATTGATGTCTTGCAATTTTAGAGCTTCAGCATGTACCCAAATTCTGAATCGTGACCAGAGCTGGTCTGAGGCAGCTGGATCAATCATTCCAGGGCAGACTTGCTTCAGAGAAGCAATCCACTATTGCAAACCTGTTTCAAAATTCATAATACCAGAGCCAACATCTGGCTGTTTTGGTTTTGGAATGGCTATTTTATTTTTCAGATCAGCAAGACGGTCAATGATTGTTAAATCTATGAAGGTCCTGCTGGGGTCTTCTGTGGTTTGTTTGGGAGCTGTTTGTTTGGGAGATGGAGTGGGAGAGTCAGAAATAATGATTAGACTGTTTGGGGTTTTGGGAGTGTTTGGAGGGGTAGATTCTGGCGAGGATGGCAGCTGGGCCATGGTTACTGTTGTTCCACATGGCAGCTGGATTGCCAGAGGTTGTGGCTCAGAGGATTGAGGAGAAAGAGGTTCAGGAGATGGAGGAGATGGAGTTTCAGAATGATGAAACTCAGGTTGAGGTGATGGTGGATGAATTTCTGGTTGAGGAGAGGGAGAAGGAATTGCTGGTTGTGGGGAAGGAGGAGGAATTTCTGGTTGTTCAGGAATATGTGGTTCTTCTGGAATGGGTGAGAGAGGTTGTTCTGGGTGAGGAGATGTGGCAATATCTGGTTCAGTGTTTGGATTATTGGGAAGGTGATCAGAAGCACGTTGATCAATGTCAGACAGAACTTTGTCAAGTGCTGATGTTGTTGAAGTTGTTGGTTTGGGATGTTTGGTGCAGGGTCTTCTGAGTTGTAGTGCCTCAGAAGGGTCATCTTCTGGTTCGGTTTCATCTATAGTTGGGATGGGGATTGGGATTTCATGGGAAGATGGAGTTGGGATTGATGTTGGAATAGCAGAAGAATTTAAAACAGAAGCAGCAGATAAATTACCTCTTTTCTTGGGTGTCTGCTGGGATGTTCCTTCTGAAGGGGCCTTCCTTTTCTTCGTCTTCTTCAGTGTAACTTCTAATTAAGGTTGGTGCAGATCTTTGATATTCAGCTTGGGATCTGTACCATCAGCCTTGCACGCGTCCAAGTATCTGAGAACCACCACTGGTTTAGACTCTATCTCAGAAAATAATGGAAAGTCACTCAGTGGGACTCTTCTGCTGGTGATGTCAGCAGTGGGAGTAATGCTGGGTTCCTTTCTGATATTCTCTATTAACTTCATTTTCTTCAGATTCTTCGCGTTCAGAGGCTTGCCGACAGTTGGTTCAATGGTGCTTAACTCTTGAGCTTCTATCAGGTGCTCTATCAGCCTATTCTCAGTCAGAATATCTGATATTAACCTTCCAAAGGGTATCCAATCCCTCTTTGTTCTTTCTTCTTCCCTGGTTTCCTTCATGCTTGTTCTGAGGTGATTAAACAGAAGATGAGCCAAGTTGATTTTTACCTTCTGATTGATAAAATAGATCAGAAACTGCTGATCTATATTTATGTAATCAGGGGAACTTGTTGGCTTCCTATGATTAAAACACCCCAGAATGATCTTCGCCCAAACTCTGTGGTGATCCTTGAGGTCTCTGATTTTGCTGCTGGGCACCCCAAGGGTGAAAATCTGTTCTGCTATGACACCAATGTCAGAGCATCTTTCAGCCATATCAATACAGCGGACGCCACAGCCACTGTAACCAATCAGTTTTGCTATGTGATCCTCAGTGATCACAATCTTCTTTCCCATTATGTAGGAGGTGACTTGATGCATTGAAGAGGTCGCATGAATCCAGAACTCCTTGACTAACATTGGGAATCTTGGTCCAACCAACCTGTCAAAATATCTCTCCCATTTCTGTGCCCTAACTTCTTCTGTCAAGTCAAAACCATTCTCTTTCAGACTGCCAAAATCAATAATCAGTTCAGACAACACTTCTAGATTCTTCACTGGTGTAAGGAGTGTTCTGAATGGAACTTGGTACTGTTCAGAGGAAGCTTTCTTCTGAGAACCTGCAGAAGCACTGCTGGAGGTTTCCATGTTCACACTTAGGGTTTTTCTGAGAAAACTGAGAAAAAGGGTTTAAGTTTGAAAGAGATGAACACAGAGAAAATGCAGAAAATATTTGAGAGATTATGAGAAACTGTAAAAGATTAATGTGAGAAGTTAACGTGCTTAAATAGATTTCAGAATATTTTGAAAGAGTAAACGGTTTCAAGAAAGAGAAATAAAATCATGATTACGTTTTAAAAACATGATTACTTTCATTTAATGCTTGCTGATTTTGGGGGATTTGAGAAAGATACTTGAAACGGTTACCAGACATGTGTCTCAATGCACCCAATCAGCGTTTTGCCTTCTCATAAGCGTGCACGCGTTCTGCTTCAGAGATTTGCTGATGATTGGATGACACTTGTTTGATTTAGTGATCAGCACGTCTATCCTTGAGCTGAAATGCTCAGATCTTTAAGACTAGCATCTGATACAATCTGCATGTTCTATCTTTCTGAAAAGAGATTGATCAGAAGTTCACAGTAAAACAAATACACTCTGAAGATAAATATATGGAATTAAAACATTTTCACTCTGGGCAGATTTTCATGCTGAGATGTTTCAGAATGAAATTGAACCTATCTTCAGAAAGGGGTTTAGTGAAGATATCAGCCCATTGATGGTCTGTATCTATAAATTTTAAGTTCAAAATTCCTTTCTGAATATAGTCCCTAATGAAATGATATTTTATTTCTATATGCTTAGCTCTAGAATGTAAAATGGGATTCTTACTTAAGCAAATAGCAGAAGTATTGTCACAGAGTATAGGGATGTTACTCTCAAAAATCTGGAAGTCTTCAAGCTGACTTTTCATCCAGAGCATTTGTGTGCTACATCTTGCTGCTGCTATGTACTCAGCTTCTGCTGTTGATAGCGCAATTGTGGATTGCCTTTTGCTGGACCAAGAGATCAGATTTTCTCCCAGAAACTGGCAGCTTCCAGAAGTACTTTTACGCTCTACTCTGTCTCCAGCAAAGTCAGCATCGCAGTAGCCTACTAAACTGTAATCACTAGATTTTCTATAAAACAAACCCAGATTAGTAGTACCTTTCAGATACTTGAAAATTCGCTTAACAACTGTTAAGTGAGATTCTCTAGGATCTGATTGGAATCTAGCACAAATACATACGCTGAATAATATATCAGGTCTTGAAGCTGTCAGATAAAGGAGAGAACCAATCATACCTCTGTAGACTTTCTGTTCTACCTTTTTGCTTACCTCTTCTCTTTCCAGAATGCACGTGGGATGCATTGGAATCTTTGATGGCTTACATTCTGAGAGTTCAAATTTCTTCAGAAGATCTCTGATGTATTTGCTCTGATGAATGTAAGTTCCCTCTGGATTTTGATTGATCTGAATTCCTAGAAAGAATTTCAGTTCCCCCATGAGGCTCATCTCAAATTCTGCCTGCATACACTTAGCAAATTTTCTTCCAAGAGAAGGATTAGTAGATCCAAAAATAATATCATCAACATAAATTTGACAGACTAAGATTTCATTCTTAACTAACTTACAGAATAAGGTAGTGTCCACCTTCCCTCTGGTGAATTCATTTTCTAACAGAAAGTTACTTAGTCTTTCATACCAAGCTCTGGGAGCTTGTTTCAGACCATATAGTGACTTCTTTAGTTTGAAAACATGTTCTGGATGTTTTGTATTTTCAAAACCAGGGGGTTGGTGCACATAAACCTCTTCTTCTATATAACCATTTAAGAATGCACTTTTGACATCCATCTGATATAGAGTGATGCCTCTATTAACAGCAAATGAAATTAAAATTCTGATAGATTCTAACCTGGCGACTGGAGCAAAGGTTTCTGTATAGTCTATCCCCTCTTGCTGACTATAACCTTGTGCAACCAGTCGTGCTTTGTTTCTGATGACTTCACCTTGTTCATTTAGCTTGTTTCTAAACACCCATCTTGTTCCAATGACGTTGAATCCTTTTGGTCTGGGAACAAGATCCCATACGTCATTTCTGGTGAATTGATCCAGCTCTTCTTGCATTGCCAGAATCCAGTCGTTGTCCAGAAGTGCTTCATCAATGGAAGAGGGTTCAATCAGAGACACAAGTCCCATGAGGGTTTCTTCAGAGTTTCTGAAGCTTGCTCTTGTTCTGATTGGATCTTCCTTTCTTCCTAAGATAGTTTCTTCTGGGTGATCCAAGCTGCTTCTGGGTAATCTCTTCTGAGGTTGATCAGCAACTGTTGTAGGATTGCTAGCAGTGCTCCTTTCAGACGTTGAAGGAGTGTCTGAGTTGAGAGCTTCTGATGACTTGTCTTCAGAACCTGTAAATTCAATTTCCATACCTGCAAAAACTTCATTCTGCTTTGACTTTTCAGAGTCAAGCTTATCATCAAAATGAACACTGATTGATTCTTCCACAATCTGTGTTTCTGTATTGTATACTCTGTACCCTCTTGAGCGTTCAGAGTATCCTAACATAATACACTTATGTGCTTTAGAGTCAAACTTGTTCAAATAATTCTTTGTATTTAACATAAAACAGGTACATCCAAATGGATGAAAATATGAAATGTTGGGCTTTCTGTTCTTCCACAATTCATATGGAGTCTTTTCCAGAATAGGTCTTATTGAGATTCTATTCTGAATGTAGCACGCTGTGTTTATTGCCTCTGCCCAGAAGATCTTAGCAACGTTTGTCTCATTGATCATGGTTCTGGCCATTTCTTGCAATGTTCTGTTCTTTCGTTCTACAACTCCATTTTGTTGGGGAGTTCTAGGATAAGAGAAATCATGCAGAATGCCTCTGTCATTAAAGAATGACTCAAAATCTTTGTTTTCAAACTCTCCACCATGATCACTTCTGACTTTAACGATTCTAAGATCCTTTTCATTTTGAACTTGGTTACAGAAGGTAACAAACACAGAGTGTGACTCGTCCTTGTGTCTTAAGAACTTTACCCATGTCCATCTGCTATAGTCATCTACGATTACTAACCCATACTTCTTGCCACTGACTGAAGCAGTTTTAACTGGTCCAAATAAGTCAATGTGCAGAAGTTCTAATGGCTTAGAGGTAGAAACAACATTTTTAGATTTAAAAGAAGGTTTTGCAAACTTGCCTTTCTGACATGCTTCACACAGAGCATCTGAATTGAACTTCAAATTAGGAAGTCCTCTGACCAGATTGAGTTTGTTAATCTGAGATATTCTTCTCATACTAACATGCCCTAATCTTCTGTGCCAGATCCACTACTCTTTGTTAACAGACAGAAGGCACTTTACATTCTGACTTTTCAGTTCAGAAAGTTTGATTTTGTAAATGTTGTTTTTCCTCTTTCCATTAAACAGGATAGTCCCATCTTTCTGACTAACAGCTTTACATGATTTTTGATTAAAGATTATATCATAACCGTTATCACTTAATTGACTTATGGATAACAGATTATGCATTAATCCATCTACTAGCAGAACATTATTAATAGAGGGAAGATTTCCATTACCTACAGTTCCAGAGCCAATGATCTTTCCCCTCTGATTGCCTCCAAAGCTAATGTGGCCTCCAGGCTTAAGTTCCAGGCTTTGGAACATATGCCTTCTTCCCGTCATGTGTTGCGAGCAGCCAGAGTCCAGGTACCATGACTGGTGTTTCTGATTTGCTGCTAAAGATATCTGCAACATGTATTATTTTATCCTTAGGTACCCAGATTTTCTTGGGTCCTGATTTGTTAGATTTACCAAAACTCTGGTTGAATTTTGGTTTCACAGAGTACTTACTGCTAGTGTATTTAATATCATGTGTGTGACCATACACAAAATGTGAATTCATAGGTGTGTGTTTAATGGTTAAATCCATGACATTCTTTGGTGTAGGAACCTTACCTTGGTATCCTATTCCCTTCCTGCCGTTTCTGCTAACTCCATAGATCATTGAAACCATTTTGCTTCTATCTATGCTTTTAGCAAGAAACTTCTGGAAACTGTGATCATACTCCTTGATGATCTCATCAGCTTTGCTGGGAGTTTCAGAAATTGGTTCCTTCTGAGAGTTTTGTAAAGTATTTTCTAATTTTGAAATTTTATTTCTCAGCTCAGAATTCTCCAATTTAAGACTCTCAGTCATATTAGAGTCAGATTCAAGATTCCTTTTCAGGTTTCTGAATTTAACTCTAATCTGCTGATACCTTTCCAGAATTTCATTAAGGCTTTCAGCAAGTTCAGCCTTGGTAAAATTAACTGCAAAGTCAGGAAATACCTCTTCAGTATCTGATTCTGAGTCTGATTCAGAAGCTTCACTATCTTCTGAAATGTTGGCCATGAGAGCTATGTTTTCTCTCTCATCATCTGATTCTGAGTCAGCTTCAGACGAGTCAGAGTCATCCCATGTAGCCATGAGACTTTTCTTCTTTTCTCTTCCAAACTTCTTTTTGGGCTTTTCCCTCTGAAGCTTTGGGCAGTCACTCTTGTAGTGTCCTTGCTCATTGCACTCATAGTAGATGATTTCCTTGGTGTTTGGCTTTCTGCTTCCTGAGGAGCCTTCAGATCTTCTGTATCCAGAGGAAGAATTTGTCCTTCTGTATCTGGAAGAAGACTCGTTCTGATCAGATCTTCTGGGATTCCTGAACTTTCTTTGCCTCTGCTTCCGCAGTTGATTCACTCTTCTGGAGAGGAGGGAGAGTTCGTCTTCTTCTGATGAGGATCCATCAGATGTTTCTTCAACTGCCTGCAAAACTTTAGACTCAGATTTTTTGTTAGATTTTAATGCTAAAGGCTTACCTTGCTTCTGGGGTTCATCAGCTTCTAGCTCTATCTCATGACTTCTGAGGGAGCTAATAAGTTCCTCCAGAGAAATTTTATTGAGATCTTTTGCTAGCTTCAGAGCTGTAACCATTGTCCTCCACTGCTTGGGTAAGCTTCTGATGATTTTCTTGACGTGATCAGCAGTAGAGTAACCTTTGTCCAGAACCTTGAGACCAGCTACCAGAATCTGGAATCTTGAGAACATTGTTTCAATGGATTCACTTTCTTCCATTTTGAATGCCTCATACTTCTAAATGAGCGCCAGAGCTTTAGTTTCTTTGACCTGAACGTTGCCCTCATGCGTCATTCTGAGTGAGTTAAACATGTTCTTTGTTGTGTCTCTGTTGGAGATCTTTTCATATTCAGCATACGAGATGGCGCTGAGAAGGATGGTTCTGGCCTTGTGGTGATTCTTGAAGTCACGCTTTTGTTGGTCAGACATTGTTTTCCTATCAATCTTCTGACCGCTTGCATTCACAGGGTGCGTGTATCCATCTGTCACCATGTCCCACAGATCAGCATCATGTGCCAGAAAGAAGCTTTCAATTCTGTCTTTCCAGTAATCAAAATTTTCTCCATCAAAGACTGGAGGTTTGCCGCTGAATCTGTCTTTGTCCTCATGGTTGTCATTGCTGGTGTGAGAATAAGTTCCTGCCATTGTGTTTTTCTGACGCTGGATCTTGTACTGACACGGTTAAGTGTTTTAGCTCAGAACCAGGCGCTCTGATGCCAATTGAAGAAGTGAAAAACACAAGAAGGGGGGGTTGAATTGTAAAACTGAAAATCAATGCAATGAACACGATATTTTTATCCTGGTTCGTTTGATCTCAAACTACTCCAATCCACCCGTCAAGGTGATTTCGCCTCTCTCCAACGAGGTCTTAATCCACTATATTCAACTGAATATTACAAACTACTTTAACAACTGCTAAAGCCTTCTTGATGCAAACCACAACCCGGTTTGTCAAGGAAACACTTTCTTACAAAGAAGAGAAATCTAGGTGTGTGAATGTTTTCTACAAAACTGTTTATCACAACTGTGATATTACACAACTTAAGCTTATTAAAACTAGATTGCTAAAAGTAATTGAGTAAGGAAATATGGAGCTTTTAGCAAACTGAGAGAAGGAAGATGATGATTAGATTTTAGGCGTGTAATATGATGTAGAGCATTAGCCAATTCAATCTTCATTGTCTTGTTTATATAGCACTGAAATTGTTGAACGTTGGAGCAATAATCTTGATTCAATGCCAATAACAAACTTTCCTTATTAAGCAGATCTTGTCTGGAATGATGCCGTTGGTAATAAATCGCTTTGAATGCACGGTACCGTTGCTACTTAAAGCGTGTTCTGGCTTTGGCTCATTCTGACTCTGCTTAAGTGCTGATGAACTGTTGTTGTCTTTATCAGAGTGTTGAGTGTAGTTCTGTTCATCAAGCTTCAGCAGTTGTTCTTCTGATTCTGGTATTCTGATATAGCATCTTCTGATGCTGATGTTGATAACCAATATTCTGATGCTGATTAAGTGTACTCTTGCTGATATCTATCAAAGTTTCTGCAAAACAGAAGGTAATATTTTAGGTAGCAAATAGTTCTTACATGAATCACATAATTAATATATCATTTCATTTTGTTATCATCAAAACTTAAACTTAGGGTAGTAGATTCAAACTTTGTTCTAACAGCATATAGTTGCTTGCTCACAAAATAAAACAATTTCTCACACATACACTCTCTTTTTTCTAAATATTTTCAAAGATAAAACACTTTGTATGCATTCTTAATGATACGAGAATCGTTACAAAGTTTGCCGTACTAAGGCATCTTTTTCAGACTATTTTCAAAATACACTTACACAAAAAAGAATTTTTGAAAGTGATCTAGCAACTAAGAGCCTATAGATAACTAAGGATGAAAAGGTTGCTAACACCTTCCCTTTTCATAACCTACCCCCCTTACTCAAAAAAATTCATGAAAGGTCTTTCCCGTTCTTTTCACCCTTTCCTTTATTGGATAAAAGAAAAGTTGATGGTGACTCTTGCTATTCGCAACATTTGCGATTAAACGCAAAACCAGTAAAGTCAATTCTCCCACCGTATTACAAGAGTGATGCCCTTCGGGTTGAAGAACGCTGGTGCAACGTACCAGAGGGCTATGACAACCCTATTCCATGATCTGATGCATATGGAAATTGAGGTATATGTTGATGATATGATTTCCAAATCCCAGACTGAAGAAGGGTATATAGAGGATTTGTTGAAATTGTTTCAGCGTTTAAGGAAGTATCGTCTCTGCTTGAATCCAAATAAACGCACCTTTGGTGCCCGATTAGGAAAATTGTTAGGTTTCATTGTCAGCCAAAAGGGAACTGAAGTTGACCTTGATAAAGTTAAGGACATTCAAGAAATGCTTGCACCAAGAACTGAAAAGCAAGTTAGAGGCTTCCTTGGGCGTTTGAATTACATTTCCAGATTTATTTCCCATATGACTGCAACATGTGAGCCGATATTTAAGTTGTTAAAGAAAGATCAGGGTTTCTTGGAACGAGGCACATTGACCGACATCAAGTAAATGCTTGGAACAATGTGCCTCGTATCACAGTGTGATGCCTGGATAGGCCAGCTCATGTTTTTGCAACAAAATAAACGTCAGATGAAAAACCTTGGTATTATGATATCAATCATTTTCTCCAGACTCAGGAATACCCAGCTGGTGCATTAAACAAAGATAGAAGGACATTGAGAAGGTTGGCAGGAAGTTTTTTCCTGAATGAAGATGTGTTATACAAAAGAAATTATGTTGCTCAAATGCGTGGATAGATACAAAGCAGACATGTTGATGCATGAAATCCATGAAGGTTACTTTGGCACTCATGCCAATGGACATTCGATGGAAAAGAAGATGCTTAGGGCGGGTTACTATTGGTTGATAGTGGAATCTGACTGTTATAAATTTGCAAAGTGACATAAGTGCCAGATTTATGCTGACAAAATTCATGTGCCTCTGACACTTCTCAATGTTATTTCTTCCCTGTGGCCTTTCTCTATATGGGGTGTTGACATGATTGGAATGATTGAACCCAAGGAATCAAACATACATTGTTTTATATTGGTGGCAATATACTACTTCACCAAATGGGTAGAAGTAGCTTCATATGCTAATGTTACTAAGCCGGTGGTAGTGCGCTTTATCAAGAATAATCTTATATGTCGGTATGGTGTGCCAAGCAGGATTATCAGTGACAATGGTTCAAATATGAATAACAATATGATGATAGAACTTTGTGAAGAATCCAAGATTGTCCCTCACAATTCATCTCCCTACAGGCCAAATATGAATGGGGGTGTTGAAGCTGCTAATAAAAACATTAAGAAGATCATCCAGAAAATGGTCGTTACCTATAAAGATTGGCATGAGATGCTCCCTTTTGCTTTGCATGGGTATCGTACATCCGTTTGCACTTCAACAGGGGAAACCTTGTTCTCACTTGTGTATGGTATGGAAGCAGTGCTCCCCGTTGAGGTTGAGATTCCCGCTTCACGTGTGATAAGGGAAACCAAGTTCAGAGGTTGAATGGGTCTAGAACAGGTTTGACTAGTTGAATTTGATTGAAGATAAAAGAATGAAAACCTTGTGTCATGGCCAGTTATACCATAAGAGAATGAAGAAATATTTTGATAAGAAGGTCAAGCCTCGTGAATTCAGAGAAGGTGACCTCGTGCTCAGGAAGATCATGTCTTTTAACGCTGATTCTAGGGGCAAGTGGACTCCTAATTTTGAAGGCCCATGTATTGTCAAGAAAGCCTTCTTTGGTGGTGCATTGATTCTTGAAACTATGGATGGCGGGGAGTTCCCACGTCCTATGAATGCTGATGCAGTCAAGAAATGCTTTATCTAAATAAATGAAAGAACAACTTGCTAAGTCGAAAACCCAAAAGGGAAACTTAGGCAAAAAATAGCATCTCGGTAGGCTGAAAACCCGAAAGGGTCGTCTAGGTAAAAATAAGAGACACAAACAGAATAAATTCTCCCGCTAGGTTGAAAACCCATAAGGGCAACTTAGGCAAAAGTTAGGGACTTCTTGGCAAGTAACTGCATCAGACAAGACATAATCATTGAAGCAACAATCTTCTTGGATCCTCACCACACTTTAACAGAAGTCGTTGCTCAGGAATTCAAAGTTATTAGGGAGAATAGTGGTCATTGTATTTCAGTGTATCTTTTCAAATATATTATCATTTTCCAAACTTTGTAATCATCTATGGAGTCTCGTCATTCACAGACTACCATTTTGTTAATAAAGTTTGAGCTTTTATACAATTCTTTGCAATTCTTATTTTATTCTTCTTACAAAGACTCCATTTATTGTTGATGGTAATTTTCAAAACAAAGAGATTTAATAATAAAATTGTTTTTGAAAATAATTTATAAATTACTTTCTACTTTAGATTTTGTGACTCGAGAAAAATAAAAATAATGATTCTGAGGATGTACAAGCTCTAAAATTTTAGAAGTATATATTCCCCAGGAAGGTTCTCCCATGTCACTTTTGTTGGTATGCGTATGATCTTCTTTTATTTCTCAAAAAGTTATAGATGTTACCAATTGATGTATAGTGCAGTGTTGAGTTTGTGATCCCATTTTCCCTAGTCAAGTCTTGGTTCATTTGTTTTCCTCCAGGTTGATTATTTTAATTTTGGGTTTGCATGTTCTAAAGCCTCTATCCCAGATCCCTCAGTGAGGTCTTCATTCATATGACAGAAGTTCCTCCTCCCTTTGTATGCTGAGGTGGAATCATTTGCAAGACATCACCCTTTGCAGTAATAGCATTATTCTTGTTTGTTTTCCAGGCGACTAAGACAGGGGAAGTATCTTTTCTAAGAGGTGTTCAAACAGTTATCAACTTTTTGGGTTTTCTCCCACCAAGTGTTGGGTTTGATTTAAAATCCACATAATTTTGATTCCTTGTTGTATTGTTTGATTTCTTAAATCTCCAAGTAAAGTTGAGATAATATTTCTCCCTGAAAGTTGTTATCCCCATGTGGCTTCATAATTTCTCCCCAGAAATTTGTGTAATCATCACTCTGGGTATTGAAGAATATGTTTTGGGCTCCCCTTGACAATGTGATTTTGTCCTCCCCAATGAAGTCAGCACGGGATCCCCAGTTGATATCTTGATGATGAGGTTTTCATCTTCCTAGAGAAGCCAATATTATAACCTCCAATGGAAACCTGGATGCTGAAACATTGTTTTCCCCATTGAAGTCTGTATGATATTCTCCGGTGAAGCCTGAAGGAGGATGTTATATCCCTCTCTCTGTTTTGATTCACTTTTTTAACTTGATTACTTTCGAATTCTGTTTCTTCCCAGTGAAGTTAAGCTGTGAAATAGGAATTTGTTTCCCCAGTTGCTGCTTACTTTCTTGTGAAATTTGCATCCTAGACGTGATTTAGCCGAGTATTGACGTTACCCAAGCTTGTTTTATCTGGTTATTCCCAGTGTTGTATGTTTGTTTTATGATCATATACAGGATAACATTCATACATTCATAACTACTCCATGCATAGCTGAATTTAAAATTCTTTGTTCGTTTGCATTCATTTTTTTTGTTGGCATATTATCGTATTATGCAGACTTATGTTACCCTCTCTCTAATAGAGTGTCAAACTTAAGAAGAAAGTGTATATTATTTCAATTTCCCCACTGAGTTTCCCCTTGTGGATGAATTTTTCTTCAAGCATTCCTATTCAGCTCTTTGTCTGGTTAGCTATGTGTTTCCCTTTTGAGTTTATTTCTCATCATATGCTATCTTGGTTGACTGTTTCACTCCAGTTTATTTCTTGTCTGAATTTTGGCTCCTGGCAACATTATTATTCTTATTTTCGTAGGTTATGGACTCTGGATTAAGGATGTACATTTATTTTTCACAAGAAGGTTTTATCTCCTCAGTATGAATATATTGAAACTTCCCCAGAGAAGTCATATTTCTTTTCCTGAAGGGTTTCTTATAACAGCAAATGGCAGGTCTCTTTATTTTAGCAACCTATTCTTCCCCAGTAAGTTTGTTAGTTCCCATAGAAGATTAATTTGTTACTCTAATAGATGGTAGTCTCTTCATTATGGGAGATAGTTCGTTATTGAGATTCGTTACTCTAATGAATGGTAGTCTCGTCATTATGGGAGATAGTTCATTGTTGATATTTGTTACTCCAATTAATGGTAGTCTCATCATTATGGGAGATAGTTCATTGTTGAGATTTGTTACTCCAATGAATGGTAGTCTCATCATTATGGGAGATAGTTCGTTGTTAATATTTGTTACTCCAATGGATGGTAGTCTCGTCATTATGGGAGATAGTTTGTTGTTGAGATTTGTTACTCCAATGAATGGTAGTCTCGTCATTATGGGAGATAGTTCGTTGTTGATATTTGTTACTCCAATGGATGGTAGTCTCATCATTATGGGAGATAGTTCGTTATTGAGATTTCTTACTCCAATGAATGGTAGTCTCGTCATTATGGGAGATAGTTTGTTGTTGATATTTGTTACTCCAATGAATGGTAGTCTCGTCATTATGGGAGATAGTTTGTTGTTGAGATTTGTTACTCCAATGAATGGTAGTCTTGTCATTATGGGATATGGTTTGTTGTTGAGATTTGTTACTCCAATGGATGGTAGTCTTGTCATTATGAAAGATAGTTCGTTGTTGAGATTTGTTACTCCAATGAATGGTAGTCTCGTCATTATGGGAGATAGTTCATTGTTTATATTTGCTACTCCAATGGATGGTAGTCTCGTCATTATGGGATATAGTTTGTTTTTTAGATTTGTTACTCCAATGAATGGTAGTCTCGTCATTATGGGAGGCAGTTCTTTGTTGAGATTTTTTACTCCGATGGATGGTAGTCTCGTCACTATGGGAGATAGTTCTTCGTTGAGATTCATTTTTCTCTGAAGAATTCATTTAGTTTCCAATCGTAGGTGTTGATGCTGATCATTTGTTGCCTACCTTAATATTGGTGTTTGTTGGTATTATCATGCCACGTATTTCCCCTGTCGGTCGACGTTACTTTTTTGTTATCTTCTCAGTGAGTGGATAGTTTGCAGTCATATGTCAATCACTATTATCCTTTATTTTCTCTTCTTAATATTTGAGTTGATGTTGCCTTATCTCCTCCTTGGGCTTTACCCTAATAGAGTTAAGTCTTCTGTTCACCAGTGATTTATTTTCTCAGTCGTATTTTCCGTTGATCCTTTATTTTATTTCCCATATCCCCAATGATGTCATGTGTCACCTTTGAATTTGTTTGTTTGCATGCACAATCATATACATTGCATGGCATCTTAGGACCAAAAATAGAGCTTGTTTTATATTTAAGTATCTTTAATCGCGTCGACACGAAGATTTTAACCTCGTATCTCCAAATATAAGACACTTAAATAAGGGCAGCTGTTGTACCCCAATTTTTTCCCCTAAGATTCTTCTATCATCTCATATCAACCCAATCATATCAAGATCACACTAGGGTTTGGTTCTTCTCCCTATCTTTAGGTTTGCTCATGAGGAATCACTAAGCACCTTGATTTGTATATTGTGATCATATTTGTTTTGTATTGATTAATTTTTAACTAACAAATACAATGAGTGTTTTCTCTAATTAATGATCCCATAGGTGAGGGCACAACACATTTCATCAGGTGGATTCATAGGTTCATAAGTTTATTTCCATGCCTTCTTCAACAATTTCTTCATTAATATTTAAGCTCTATCATTGAGGATGCTTTAAAGTACATCATGATAAGGCCTATTATGATTCATCATGCCTCAATTCTTCAAATAAAGTCAAAATATGCAAGAGTTGATTGAAGAAGTTTGACCTAATTGGATAAGTTGTTGATTCCTTGATTGCAAGTGTATAACTCTTTCAATTATTAATATTTGGAAGTGGATTTTGTTGCTATAGTTTCTTATTATCATCTTCAACAATCTCCATTCACATGGAAAAAGTTATTGTGCAAGAAATTTTGTCAAAATTGAAAAGGGTTTCCAAGTTATTTTGGTGCTTGAGAAGTTAGGGTTTTGAATTTCTAAGGGTTATATCTTGCTCATCTTTTGATATTTTTGAGTGATTCAAAAGACATGTTTCTATTTAAAGGATTATCAACTAATCACTTCAAGAGTTTTAAGAAAATTTTGTGTGGAAGATTCCTAATGATGAAGAAAAATTACAAGCCATCTAAACAGGCCATCAAATTCCCTTATGTGACTTCAAAACATCATAACTTGGTCAATTTTTGCCTCCTTGAGAAAATTATTTTTCCATAATGATCTTAAGGATGTGAACCTCAACTCTTCTTTTATGTGCAAAGCTTGAAAATGAGTGGAAGATGCCTTAAGAACTCAAAAGATTATAGGTCACCTCATGAATTTTCACCAATTTTACAAGGCCATAACTTTTTCAATACTTGGTATTTTTGAGTGATTCAAGTTTCACAATTATCTTTGGGAGGTCTACTTCAAGCTAGCATTAATGATCAAAGCTAAATTTTAGAGGAAGGCCTTGCTTGAACTCAAGATATTATAGGTCACTTTTGAAGAAAAACTTAGATTTTTTATAATTACAAAAAGTCAGCATCTTTTTTTCAACTTTGACTCATCACAACTCCTAGCTCAAGTATCCAATTGATATCATTCTTTGCACCTTGTAAAGTTTATGACCTTAACTTTCAATTGCTTTAAGAATCATTACCTAAGACTCCTTGAGTTGTGAATACTATTGATTCAAAGTTGGTACCTTAAAATTGAAGTTTTCTCCAAATTCAGAATTTTAAATTCATAATTTGGCTCCTAATCACCAAAGTTCCACATGTTTTCCAGTTAAACATGATTAGCAAATGTGTTTGAATCATTTAGAGCATCAAAACACATCATTTGGTGAGTTTTGATGAACATGTGAACACACTTTGCTCGTGTACACAGGTGTGCATGAATTCATTTGAATTTGCATCATTCACCCCCCCCCCCCCCCCTCTTGATTCCATTCACTTCTCCTATAAATACAGGCTCTATTCCACTCATTTTTGTAAGCTTAAACAACCAAAATCATCCTGCATAACTCACTTTTCTGAGATTTTGAATTCCTCTATTCTCCACTTTTCCATCCAATTTCTTCATTGATCCTTCATCCTTGAACTTCACTGAAGCTAACAGAAGAATAATCAAGCCTTGAGGTGTCCTAAATCTTGCTAACCAAGTCCAATTTTAGAGCATTTTCAATTACTTCATTCAGGTAGAATTCTCAATCAAATTGAACCAAATAAAGCCCTATTTTACTCTATTCATCCTTCTGATTCTCAGACATCTTACAGTTTGCATTTCCATTGAGAATTGAGAGAGATACTTGGGATTTTCGTGCTCACTATTTTTTCTAGTTTTCTTCAAATTCAGCCTTGCACGGTTTATATAAATTTGGCGCGAGGATACCATTAGAATCATCTTGAAGAGACTAATCTAATGGTATTGGTCTGGTTCTCTAATTTTATAGTTTGAAGAACCTCAATTTAGGGCGTCTGGAGGTTGAAGACGACCTACGTGTCGTGCTTCAGCCAATGATAGCATGACATGTGATTTTTTGAATTCTATTCAATGCATCTGTTTTACCATATGTGTGCGTCATAAGAACCCTTGGATCTGATTACTTTCATTAGTCAAACTTCATCCAATGCGCTAGATTTTAAGTCACTTATATTTATTAAAAAATGATTTGGTGTGATTTCCAAAAAAGACCATGATATGCACAGCGCGCCAGATCCATTGATCTATTTACTAACGCGTTCTGACTCTCATCCAATGATCCATACTTTTCTGACTTTATTTTTTATTTTTTGATTTTTTATACTTAACTGTTTTAAACTTCAAAAAATCATAGAAAATTCGTTTCTGACCCAAAAAATATGAAAAAACTCACAAAAATATTTTTTAACATTCTCTTTCTGATTTTTTTTTCATGATTTTATTTTCAGATTTGATTTTTTTATGATTTTTTCTTTCTTTTTAATTGTTTAAAAATACTTGGTATTTTTAAATTCTAAAAAATTTCATCAAGATCATTTTCTTTATTTCTGACTTTCTGAAAAAATTTTAGAACTTTGTTTTGGCTTCTAGTATTTTTTATCCTTTTTTCATTTATTTGAGTGATTTTAATTAGTTTAAAAATACTTTTCTGTTTTAAAAAATTACCAAAAATTTTATAAAAATATTTGAGGTCATTTTTTATTTTTTTATGGTCTTTTCAAATTTTTCTTTGATACTTTGAATATAGTTTGCTATTTTACCTTTTATTTTCATTTTAAAAACAATTTAAAAGTCATTTTTATTTTTATTTTATTAATTAAATGCTATTTATTTTTTATATATATTCTTGTTATATGATGGTTGATCATAAACTTTATTAACATCATTGGATCTTGGGTGTTGAGTTTAACTCCACTAAAATGGATGGATGATTTTAATGATAGTTTGATCAAAAATTTTATTCAAATGTATCCCCTCTCTCTTCATCTTATCCTCTTCTATTTTGTGTTACTTGTTGTTAGAGAATTATCTATATATCATCACTCCAAACATATGGCACATAGATTGCTATTGATCGATCTCAAAATAGGTGCGACTTCTACATAAGTCCACTTATGATTGCTTAACATAGCGCTAAATTTTGTCCTGATTCGAAAAATGATCATCTGTGGCCCAAACTTATATTTGCAAGCCCAAGTATGTTTAATTTGAAACCTTTGATCTAATAACCTTTAGGTTCATTGTTATGAGGCTTTGGTCTTATCAATCCTTTAATGAATCATCATAAATTTTGGAATAAGTGAATCATTTAAACATCGTTGATCATTTATTGTTGTCTTGTGAATTTGAAATGAATGATATACTTGACAAAAAACAAATGAAACTTGTTATTGAGAGGCTTTGATTTTATCAATCTTCTAATGAGTTTTCAAATGCAAGTTTCAAGATGGTCATTCAACTAACCTCTAATTTCTAACTCATTAACATTTGACTTTATTTTTATACTTTTACTTTTTGCTTTTACTTTAAGCACCATTTATCTTAGAATTTATATTTCATGTTATTTTCATCTTTGTTCACTTGAGCATTTATCTTTATGTCATTTTGTTTTGCTCACTTGAGCTTTCATTTTCTTTTTGAAGATACCTAATAACCAACTTTAACAATAAAAAAATTTAAGGTTACTTGGACTATTTGGTTACTATCCTTGGCATTTTGGAGTTATGAACTTCTTGGACTTAGGAGTAGAGACCTTGACCTACTTTGGGACCTTGTGACTTCTAGTATTATTTTGTCTAGAGTTCTTGGGGTTTACCCCAAGATATTGGGTTGTTTGTTTCTTTATATGCAGGTTATTCTGATTATATGCTTTGTCTATGATTGGGAATTCATTTGTATACAGTTGTTACTCTTCCCAATTTTTGTGAAGACTTAATGCATTTGGAGCTTGGTTTTCTTAAGAGGTTTAGTATCCTTGTTGTCTTGGTTTTAATCTAAAGGATGGGAATTCTACATTGATGTCATATGTCAAGTGTTGGCTTCTTGTTGGTTAGACGGTTCTTTTCCCTAGCTTTCATCTTATGCTTTAGGATAGTCCCTTCATCTCCTCCCATTTTCTTTAATTTCAAAAATCTTCTTCCTCCTTTTGAAAACTTTTCTTGTTTTTAAACTTGAACCGCTTTCACAATAAACTTGGACTTAGGTCCATGTATTTTCTAAAATATTTTCTTAATCAAACTTTAACCAACTTAATAATACTTTGACATTTTTTATGAAAAGACTAAAAGTCAACCAATCTTATTCAAACCATTTTTTGCCATTTTGGCTTTTTATCTTAAAATTTTCTCAAAAAGATTAGACTCTTGTCAATCTTTGTAGTGATGAGAGCTACTATAATTCTATGATACTTCTACGATATATAGTGAAGCGAGATATTTTCCACTTGGGTGTTGAGAGAGGCTTTGTTGATTTTAAAATATAAGCCATATCCTCCACTTTGAGATGATGCAAATTCTCCTTTCTCATAATTGTAGGTAGTAAGTATGTTTTCCACTCGGATATGACGATGATGTCTTATCTCTTAAAATTAATCAACACACTTGTGTTTTAAAATATTTAAAGGTGAACTACGAGTACCCTGATCCCCTATTACACGGAAGGTGGTATGTAGGCACTAAAGATTCACAACAGCGGCGGATGCAAAATTGTAAAATATACTTCTTTTCTCATCCCCACAATCTATTTTTGTATACAACATTTATAGCAAAAATACACAAATTTTCAAAGAGGTTCCTGTGGAGTACCGTAGATGATTAGGGTGCTAATACCTTCCTTTTGCATAACCAACCCCCAAACTTAGATTCTCTCCCCCTCTTTTTGGATTATTCGCTCTTTTCCCATTCCTCTGCAAACAATAAAGCGTGGTGGTAATTTTTATTTGATTTATGCGAGTCAAGTCAATCCAATGGCTTAGTCTCAACACTTCTACTTCTACATTAGACACTATTTCTTGGCGCATACCATAGTCCTCCGAACAGATCAACCAATAAAGCAGTTTCTCGGTTGGCCTGACATGACGGGCAGAATGTTGAAATGGTCATTAGAACTCTCTGAGTTTGACATCCAGTACGAAGGCAGGAAAGCCCTCAAATATCAAGCATTGGCCGACTTTGTGGCTTAAATGACCTTACCCATGCCCCGGATGGAGCACACCGATGGACGATCTTCGTCGATGGCCCCTCCATTTTGACAGGAAGTGGTATGAGCATTATATTGGAGAACAAATAAGGGACCTTAATTGAGGTCTTCCTTGCACTATCCTTCCCGACCTCAAACAACCAGGCCGAATATGAGGCATTCTTAGCGGGTTTACGCCTGGCCGAAGACCTGGGAGCCGAGGAGGTGAAAATCATCACTAAATCTCAGCTCGTTGCATCCCAGGTCCGAGGGGAATATCAGGTGAAAAATAATCACCTCATTGAGTATTGGGCCACGATCCAAGAAAGAAAGAAAAATTCAAATTTGTGGACGTACAGCATGTTCCCCGCGAACATAACGCCTAATCAGACATCTAGTCCAAACTGGCGAGCACGAAGAGGAACGGGAGAAACAAGTCAATAATACAGGAAATTCTTCCTCAACCGAGCACCTAGAGACCCCCCTCAACCTTAGAGGTATTCGCCATATGGGAGCATTGGATGACCCATGTGCACAACTACCTAACGAGAGGAGAGCTTCCCGTTTACTCGAAGGATCTGGTCATGGTTAAGAAAAGAGCCTTCTCCTATGTCCTAGTCGAAGCCAAGCTGTACAAGAGAGGGTTTTCCATCCCCCTCCTCAAATGCTTCGACAAAAGCGAAGTGGATCACATCCTGCTCGAGATCCATGAAGGGATAAACTGCCAATATCTGGGCAGAAGATCCCTTGCCAGAAAAACTCTGCGAGCAAGGTATTACTGGCCCACCATGCAGCACGACACCAAAAAGCACGTGAAGAAGTTCGACAAGTGACAAAGGCATGGGGACATGCACTTGGCTCCTCCAAACGAGATCAACTATCTCTCTCTCTCTCTTCCCCTTGGCCTTTCTCCTGGTGGGGATTGGATCTCCTCGGACCATTTGTGGTAGGTACCAATAAAACAAATACTTGATAGTAGTTGTCGACTACTTTACTAAGTGGATAGAGGCGGAAGCATTGTCCAAAATTACCGCCCAAAACGTCCTTCGCTTCTACAAAAGAAATATCCTTGCCCGATTTGGCATCCCACAAGTAATCATCATCGACAACAGATCATACTTCCCTTTCCCCTTTTCCCTGATCAAATCAATGCTCCCCTCGACACGTGGTCTCTTTGCCTTCGAGGACACAAGAGCGGGAGAGAGGGCGCCAGCACCTGGACCCGAGGACGAGTTGCCCGACCCTGACGTTTGAGCAGTCCCTGTACCGGCCTGGACATATTTCAACGCCTTTTTTACTTTCGCCGCAAGGTTCCTAGCTATACCTTCTTCGTCGGGATTCATAATATATGCAGAACAAACAACAAATCAGAGTTAGCAAACAAGAGCTTAAAATGTTGACCATATATAATTATTTAAAACATAAAGTGAATACCCAAGTTCTTAACGGGGTCCCCGCTCTCGAGGAGCTCCTTAACACCTATCAAGCCAGGCTCATACACGATCTTCCCATCTTTTTCCCTAAACGGCTTTCCTCCTTGGCCCACGTGCTGAACACGAGGGATTCCCACAACGAAGGCGGTTAAAATATCGAAGCTCCTCTGGTCCTCGTCACCGAGCAGCCCCTCCTTCCACACGTAAGTGTCCAACTTATTGTCAAAGTGCTTCCTGCTCCACTAGAAAGGGAACTTGCAGACCAACTTGTTTTGATGCTCCCCTTGCTCATTTAAAATAGGATCCTCCTCGTCATATGATGGGGCGAGCCGAAAGACATTCAGCATAGCCCTATTCGAGACGGGCCGAACGGGCATGTATTTATCCTTGAAGAATAAGACAGACTCATAATAAGCTTTGAACAACTTCCCTATCCTCAAGTAATTACACACGATCTCGAACACCTGCATAAAAGTGATCTCGTCCAGGTGCAGCTGAGAGGGTGCCGGTCGGAGATGCCTAAAACTGGCTACCTGGAAATCTGAAAAGGGAAAACAGAGGCCCATCTCCCGACACACTATATCATACACCGGGATCTGTTGTTTATCATATTACGAGCAGATCTAACCACTCTCTCCATGGACCTACACCGACCAGTCTTATGTGTCATCGTCACCAATTAAGTACAAATATACGTCAGTAAAAACGTCAGCCTAGTTCCCAATAAAATAGCACTCATGATCCCAAAGATCCTCCATGAACATTCTCGGGTCTTCATCTCTGTTAGGCGCAAACAAACCACCCTGATCAGCAAGGGCCATCTCAGCATCCGCCTTCATGACATTGGGATCAGAGCGATTTGATTCCGCCTCAGACGCCTCTGAAGTGCTCGACATGCTGCGGGTCTCTTCTGTAGAGCTTTGAGAAGACCCAACAGGTTCCTCGAGGATGTCGTCTCCAAAATTATCGGCCATAGTACCTAAAAAGTAGGGGATAGAGGTGAGTTAGACATTAATGCCAAAACCACCCTTCCACCACTGATCAAGTGAAAAGGCGCTGATAAACGAGGACCTTGTCCCCGACTAGAACCCCCACTAAGGAATTTAAACAAATAACCACTTTCCCTAACAAGACGAACTCCATTCATCAAAATGACATAAATCCTCAAGGACCATCTACGGCATGTCGTGAAAAATCTGGGGAGGATCCACGGCGGCTCCGGCGATTCTAAACTACAGAACCACCGTCTGCCACCAGCACTCCCTAAGAACACCCTAATAGACATAATCCTAAGCCTAACCGCATGCATTTTTTAGAGGAAAATCGTAAATATCTAAGCTACAACAACTAAATAACAGGGAAAAACTAGAAACTCGCGGATTAAAGAAGGAAGAGATTTGAAAGGAACAGCGGCAAGCGGAAAATCAGCAAGAAACTGCGGCTCTAAGAAGTAATACTTGAGAATAAAAAATGTTGAATGAGGCACTCCTCTCCTATTTATAGTTGAGCTTTCCCACACGTGAGAGGCACACGCCTAGAGAGCCCTAGGGTCGTCATCATTACACCCTAGCCCCTAGGCTATCATTATGTTGCTACATCAGCATATTTCGTAAGACACACTACCTCCTCAATTTTCAAAGCTCAAACAACCAAATGTTCATCTCCCTGCGAGAAAGGCACAACGGGCGATGCACGCGCTCCCCGTAAGAGGCGCCCCCATTCCACGTGGGCCCAATATGACTTCCTCTTTTGACATGGCCCGGACTCCCTCACCCCCCGTCGGGCACCATCGGTCGCTTTCTCTCCCAGACCAACACTGGCATACGACAACCGATGAGCGCCTCTCAGTCTTCCTGACCTCAAGTCGGCCAAACAACCAAGAATCGACCAGACCACTTCCTGTAACCTACCTCCTCCTCAGAACTAACGATTAGTTGCAGGCACATCTTCCCGGTTTGACCAAGTCCTGGCAGTTCCAATTTTCACGGACCCGGATATCTAGGCCCAAAAATAGGAACCAATGGCCAAGCACCAGGGCATTATATGAACCCTCACACATGTGAGGGCCAGGTATCGAATATTGATTATTTATCTTTGAAACCCTAATACTTTGCTTGTATCTCTTTGCTCCCACACTTACTTGATCGTCAGAGTGTCTTGCATGTACAACCCCTTCTTCCTCCTTAACTTTCCAGCTTGTCTGAAGATCATCATCCAGCCACCTTGCAGGTTCTGATCAACCAGTAAGATCAGTAACCTCTCAAATAAACGACAGGGCTTGCTCGACCACAGAAGCATGTTGAGATACGAACATAGCCCCCCGCCAATAACAAAAAGCGGGTTTTCACTCATTGGTCGAGTGGAACCTTAGCCCGACAGAGACACCTTGACCGAGCTCCACCGTCAAAGTACCCAATAGGAAGAACACCCAGCTCACGATGGGCAGTTCACGCCACGAAAGCCAAGATCCCGACCACGATCTTGACCTCTTCTGTACGGGCTCTTACTCCACTTCCTCGACAAATCCCAACATGTGACGACCGCAACTAAGGTCGAGTATAAACCTCCACTTATTAAAATTCCACATTTCCTGAAATAAATAGATCAAGCACAATAATAATTGAACACGCAAAACATAAGAGAAAAACAAAAGCATTAGAAAGTCGACTACGAAGGTCGATTTTGTCTATACAATATCAAAAGGGGGCACGCAGACCCAAGCTAAAACATACATAAAAAATGGGCAAAGCCCCTTGTCTGAAATAGTTAACAAGGCTGGCACGCAAGCCAAATAAACAAACGGGCACATAGGCCCAAAAAATTTATCTTGGCTCCCATCATCCTCTCCATCACTCTCTTCCTTGGGATTATCCTCGGGGGGATAAAATATCTTCCTATTGACCACCTAGTTAAACGGCCATGCACCTTCGACCATAAGCTAGACCCCTTCGTTGATGATCTTAAGCTGCTCCACAGCCGTGTTGAAGCCATAACAGAGAGTATCCACGACGTCCTGCTCAAGCACACAATTCTGAGCAATCAAGTATTTCCTAGTCTCAAAGGCTTTCTTCGTGTCAGACTCTTTATTGGCAGGCGCCATAATCTCCTCCAACTTCTTTACCCGAGCGGCCAGTTGCCCGTTCTCCTTAGTCGCAGCCTCCAATTAAGGCCTTAACTCGTTCAAATCCTTGAGGAGTTGGACCTGTGATTCATACTTCGTCTCATGATTGAGAATACTAGCCTTCAGCTTCTCATTAATCCCCTTCAACTTTTGGATTTGGGAATTAGCTTTATCTAGGGAGGCTTGAGAGCCCGCGGCTTCATCATTCAGTGTCAAAGCGGTTTCGAGAACCCTCATCATGGCGGCCACATCTTCTGATAGATTCTTGGGCCTCAACTTGAGCAAACGTTCATAGAGAGTCGCCATCTGGCCTGCAATCAAAAGAAACTATTAGTCCACGAGAAAAAAGTACGAACATGAAATTACGGGCACGTCCCCTACCTAAAAGTCTCAAATCCTCCTCATCAGAGGAGCATTCAAGGAGTGCTTTTGTGTTAATTAGTCAAGTAACAAAGAGATGTCTCCCTTTATCATCAAAGAGGAAGTTATTGTCTACATCCACACACTTTATCGGGGAGAATCTCTTGACATAAGCCACTAGCTTGTCGTAAGAGAGCTTATCCTGGGCATCTAAGTCCTCGGGCTTCACCGTATAACACTCGGGCTTCTGCTCAAAATTTTTCCATTGCCACTCAATAGGAAACTTCACCGTCAGTGGAGCCACTGTCCGACCATCCTAGACCTTTTTCGAGCGGTTATACAAAGAATCCACGGCCACATCAGTGAGGGGCTTCATGATGAAGTACCTTTGTTTGAAGTTTCATACATATTCCAAGTACGATCAGAAGAGCTTCTCGAATTGCTTAAATGACATCCATGTGTGCCTTTCGTCAATGGTCTGTCGTTAGAGGTGAAAGATACAAAAGAAAAGAGTTAAAGTGGCACTGATATGAAGGTACCGATAGACAAGCCCAAATGCCTGCATGAACGCGAGCGTGTTTGGATGAAGCTGAGAGGGCGCTAGTTGTAGCCATTGAAAAAACCCCCACCTGGAAATCATTGAAGGGAAAACACATCCTCGCATCCTTAAAAGAAAATTTATACATATGAAAGTGTTTTCCCGGGAAAGACAAGCATATCCTCCGACTTCGGTGAGGGATTTGGAGCGCCCAGTTTGCAGGGTCATCTTCTGCTCTGTCCTCGGGGACATTAAACGCGTCGGAAGCATCATTCACAAAACATGATCCTTTATTTAGGGGTTCGAGCGCAACCCAAACCAGGGGGTCAATCGCGGCCTCAGCTTCTCCTCCATGGTGTCGGGCACGATATTTTCCTCGACTGGTTGTGTCATCGTACCTGAAAAGTAGAGGAAAATAGTGAATTTGACATCATCAAATTCTCCCTTCCATGGCAATCAAGTGAAAGGGCGATGAGCGCATCAAGGAGCGGTCCTCAACCCAGGCCCTTGATAGCGAACACGAAGATATCTATATCCTCACGCGGAGACATTTCATTGAAAGGGCAACTTGCCCAAATCCTCCCCACTCGAAAGGAGGGACGACCTCGACACATATCAAAATGAAACTCACTAAGAGCTCATGAACCTCATTCGTATTCATGAACCCATATTAATTTCATGAATCTTCATCCCATAAACCATGAGTATTCATCCTGAATCCATGAATCTTCATCCTGAGATTCATCCATTCATAGCAAGATTCACGCATTTAATCTGAAAATTTAAGAAAAATCACGCTTAAAGATAAAATTACTTACTTGGAGGAGATGAACATGATAGCGTCTACGACGGTATTTGAGCAACAGGATAACAGGCGAACACGGGAGAAATAGGACGAGAGAGCTTGAAAATTTCAAGTGAATCTTTGATTCCCCTTTTTATAGACAGTTTCCACCACACGAGGTAGCATGTGAAAAGTCATCATTGCTTGGGCTCTTAGACTGCCCTAGGTAATGATGGCACTCCAAACACTTTCCATGTGGGGCTCGCGAAAGGATACGTCGCTGACAATAGTGTCACGTACAAAACCACGCGCCTACGATGTTTCATCCTCGTTGGAAAATGAACGCTTAACATCATTACAATGCCTTACATGTGGGCACATCGAAGACGCGCGCCCGAGGAAACTCTTCACCTCCCCGCGAATGTAGATTCCTAACGGGCACCGCATTAATACGAGCGAAGGATGAAGTTAACCAATGAGATTCTCCCAGAGCTGGTCGACCACACCACGCGTGAATTCCTGAGTCCTCCTCAATATGAATCATGTAGTTTTTCCCGACAGAAGTTGACATTTACCCCTCTTGGGCAACATTTCCCCGACACTCGATCTGATCTCAGGTTATCACCCTTTCACCTAAGGGAAATAACTTGAGGGGCTCCTGTTCTGGATTGGTCTGGCACTTGCCTCACCGTTGGGGAAGCTCAATCCAGCGCCTTTACAAAGGCCCAAAAGCATACAACTCAAACTTAGGACCGTTGGTCATTTCCCCACGTGTCCACGAATAAGAGCATGACTTGTGTCCACAACATCGTCATCCTGCCCTCTGAGAATAACATGTCCAACTTCTCTGCTTTCTCAGGGCAATTGACCAGGGAAGAGACCACGTGCTGGACTCCATACACCCATAAACCCTGACAGTCTTCATTATTAGACCTCATCGTGGCCAAACACTGAAGACCTTGGCCCAGTGTTGGGGGCCATATAAACCCTCTCACTCGAGAGGGTCAGATATCCATTCATTCACTCATTTTACCTCACTTCTGTTACTTGTACTCTGATTGTCTAGACTCTTACTTTGACATCAGAGTATCTTGCAAGTACCCCTCCCCCCGACTTCACATTTAATCGCTACTCAACTTGAAGTTCGTGGGCCTTGACGATCCCTTATGATCAGGTATGATCAGTTTACTTACTTCAATTGCAAATTAGTGTGATTCTTCCATTTTATCTTCTTCAATGTTAGGATTTTTTTTATTTGATTTGCAGTGTTAAGAGCAGTCACCTCAAATTAGTCAGTTGAACCAATTGAATCAGAAACTAAAGAAGTAATTGATTTCAATTGACTATCAAATTAGTCATATGTTCAAACGTGTGGAAACCATGAATTAACCAAAATAAAAAAGAAAAGAATAAGTGAATAAGAAATATTTGCAAATCAGAGGTATTAATATTTTTTTAACTAGTTAAATACTCGTGCGTCCGTAAAGAGATAAATTTAATTGTTATAATATATGATTCTACTATTATGAATTGGTACGAATGCAATTTATCGTAAGTAAATATAAATTTAAATAAAGGTTTAAATTATAGTTATTTTTGTAGTTTATAATATTTTTTATTAAAAAAAATTAATGAAATTTTAAATTGAATATAAATTATAGAAAATAAAGCTGACTCTTTTTTTCTTATAAAATTTAAAACTTATTTAAAAAACTAACAAAATTTTAAATAGAATTTTTTTCTTTAAATAAAATTTATACAAAAATAACAAAATTGTATCACTACTCTTTTAAATACTAAAATCAATCCTCTTGAATACAACTTTGAAGAATAGGAATAAAATCACAAAGACATTTTGCTAAATTGTACAAACCATAGCTTTTTAGCCCCAAAGTCTATACATCATGTATTGCTGATATATCTCTCTTTTGTTCATTCCATTTGATAGCATAAACAAGTATCATAGACTAACACTCGAGTTAGTCCTTGAAATTGTATGATCGTTATCAACATAGTCTTCCACGTTATCGATAACGTGAATGACCAGATTGACACGCTCCTACAATTTCAATTGGCAATTTGAGTATTTACTCTACTCAAAGGCTCAAATCATCTCACCATCCGATTTTGCCGAAAAACTACACTATGTTACACGAAAACTCTCTTTCATCCATTTTGTCAGCACTTCCATTCCAGCTTCTGCAAAAGCATTCCATGCAGACTGATATAGCCTCTGATCCAAACCAGTTCCTTCCATTTTCATATCTTGTAAAAGCTTCACCAACTCATCAACCTTACCAAGTTTTGAGTACACACCAACCATTATCCCTGCCATAGCTTTATCAATCACACCTTTGTTGAGTCTATACTCATTATAAAGCTTCACACATTTATCAAACTCTTCTGCTTTACAATAAGCACCAATCATACTTGTGTATGTAATCTTATCAGGTGCTACTTTTCTTCTCTTCATTTCATTCCAAACCTTCTCTATCTGCCTCAAATTCTTCTCTTTTCCGTGCATGTCGATTAACGAATTGTAAATCCATACATTCGGTTTGCACCCTTTTTCTTTCATCTTAGCAACCAACTTCATCGCATTTCTTAACCTACCAGTTTTTCCATACATCACAATCATGCTTGAGTATGCCACAACACATTTATCGAACCCCTTTTGTATCATCTCCGCGAAAACATTCTCAGCTTTGATGTATTGGCCTAGACGACAATAGGCGTTTATAATCGATGCGTACGTGACTTGACCGGGTTCATAGCCTTTTATAATCAGTTTCTCGAAAACCTTAACCGAAGACAAAAAGCCTCTTCTTTTGCTAAAACCATTGATGATAGCACATAAAACGCAATCAGAAACCTTGACATCGGCCTCCTTCATCGCCTCAACAACTTCCAATGTCTTGTCCAACAAGCCTTCTTCAACATACATTAACACAAGCTTTAAGTACACCTCGGGATCCCTTATCGTCGTTTTGCTTCTAGCTTCGGTTACAAGTTTCTCAACAACCTCAACCTCACGCAAGCTCGCGAAAGAACATATCAATGTAGAGTAAATCGAGTATTCGAAAACCCCTTTCTTAGTCATATCTCTAAAATACTCTAATGCTTCAAAAGGCCTTCTAGATTTCCCTAATGACTCACATAGAACACCATACATTTGACCTAAACATCCATTCGAGTCGCTTAATTTCTTACTTTCTAACTCACTAAACAATTCAACAACTCGATTGCAATTACCAACTCTCGAATAAGCTTCCATAACAAGTAAATAGCATCTCGAATCCAAAACAACATTATCCGATTTCATTTTCTCAAACACCAAAATAGTTCTCCTAAACATATGAAGCTTATTATAACTCTCCAAACCAGAACCAAAAGCCAAAACACCAATTTCACTATCAGAGCTAAAAGCATCAAGAAAACTCTCAGCAATCTTGAATTTTCTATTCTTAATGCAAAAACTAATCAACCTAGAACAAGTAGCAACATCAGGGAAAACATGATAAACCTTAAAATCTTCACAAACTGATAAAAAAAACTCCCATTTCTTGAATCTCAACAAGTACCTTATCACATGATTCAAAGTAGATTTCTTTGGTCTAAACTCTGGTCTCTTTTTGAGTCTTTGATAGTACTCAAAAGCAAGTTCATCTTTTTTTGAATCCTCAAACAGCCCACGTAGAAAATCATTCAAATTCTGATCAATTTCCGGCTTGGAGTATTTCTTAGGGTCAGAGAAGTTAACATCTAGATGGATCAAAGGGGTGTTGGAGGAGTGTTCTTCTAAGATGGGGATGTGAGAAGAAGCTGAGAAACTTGCATGGAAGAGTTTAGTATTTGAGGTGGAAATTGAGCTGAAGGAAGGGAAATGGCACATGGGGATGATGAATGCATGCAAGTTTAAGGATGTTTTTGTGTAGTAACATTTGGTGCAAGGTAGAGACCAATCTGAGGAACATGATGAAATGACCATAACAAAGTGTGGTTTTTGGAAAGTGTCGGAAGAGAAAATGTTTGTGTGTGTGAAGTGTGGTTGGAACATGATTATGGTTCTATCCGAATTAAGGATATCTCAACTATGGAGTTAGCTAACCAATAGAAAAATGACACGTGGCGTAGAAAAATCTTACATTTTCATTTTTAGCTTATATGTGTAAGCCACGTTAATCTGTAGTAGCCATGTTCCTCAATTTTATAATATGCTTTTCTTTAAGGTTAATAAATATAAATTTAGTGATTGTTTAATAAAATTCTCAACATTTTCTTATAAAATTCCAGGTAAGTTTTTAATAATTATTGTCATATAATAAAAAATAAAATATTTTTTATTTAAATAAAATATTTTTTACTTAAATATATGTATAGGTTATTTGAACACCTAATATTTAACATTTTATCTTACACTATATCTCAACAGTATATTAATGTTTCTATCTTTTATTACTTTTTCATTTCATACACTTATACGAATTTCAATAATATATTACTATATCTAAAAATTACACTTCACGCATTTTTTACTTTCAAAATATTATTTCTCTAAATACTCCATTTATTATCATTTACTGTGTGTAGTATGGACTTCAAATATTTTAAAATAAATTGATTGTATTATTAATTAAAATTATATTTAAAAAGATATTTAATAATTAACAATATATATTTACATAAAAATATTTTTGTTAACAAAAAAATTTTACGTGAATTTTAAATAATTAGTCTATAAATAATAAAAAATCAAAACTAATTTTTTTAAATGCATATTTCATATTCATTAAAAAAAATTCTTAAATCAGAGAAAAAGCGTCACCGCGCGTTATTGTTTCCAAATGAATGGGAAAAGAGCGAATAACCCAAAAAGTGGAGGAGAGAATCTAAGTTCGGGAGTTGGTTATGTAAAGGGAATGTATTAGCACCCTAAACATCTACGGTACTCTGCAGGAACCTATTTGGAAGTTTGTGTATTTTGGCTATAAGAGTTGTATACAAAAATAGATTGTGGGGATGAGAAAAGAAATATTTTTTTATAATTTTTGCACCCGCCGCGGTTGTGAATATTTAGTGCCTACGTACCATCTTCCGTGCAATAAGGGTACTCGTAGTTCACCTTTAAAAAATTTAAAACACAAATGTGTTGGTTAATTTTAAGAGATGGGAGTTATCCGAGTGGAAAACATACTTACTACCCATAATTATGAGAAATGAGAATTTGCGTCATCTCAAAATGGAGGATATAGCTTGAATTTTAAAATCAACAAAGTCTCGTTCAACACCCAAGTGAAAAATATCTCACTTCACTACATATCGTAGAAGTATAGTAGCTCGCATCACTACAAGAATCGACAAGAGTTTGGTCTTTTGAGAAAAGGTTTTAAGGTAAAAAGTCAAAATGACAAAATGATTTGAATGAGGTTGATTGACTTTTAGTCTTCTCACAAAAAATGTCAAAGTATGATTAAGTTGGTTAAAATTTGATTAAGAAAATATTTTGAAAATGCGTGGACCTAAGTCCAAGTTTATTGTGAAAGTAGTTCAAGTTTAAAAATAAGAAGAGTTTTCAAAAGGAGGGAGAAGATTTTTGAAATTAAAGAAAGTGGAAGGAGATGAAGGGACTTTCCTAAAGCATAAGGTAAGAGTTAGGGAAAAGAACCGTCTAACCAACAAGGAGCCAACACTTGACATAATGAGTCAATGTAGAATTCTCATCCTTTGGATTGAAATCAAACAAGCAAGGATATTAAACCTCTTAAGAAAACCAAGCTTCAAAGGCATTAAGTCTTCACAAAAATTGGGCAGAGTAACGGCTGTATACAGATAAATTCTCGATCACAGACGAAGCATATAATCAGAATAACCTGCACACAAAGAAAACAAACAACCCAATGTCTTAGGATAAATAGACAAAATAGCAATAGAAGTCATTGAGTCTCAAGGTAGGTCAAGGTCTCTACTCCTAGCTCCAAGAAGTTCATAACCCCAATGTCAAGGATAGTAACCAAATAGTCCAGGTAACATTAAAGCTTTTTATAGTTCAAGTTAGTTATTAGGTATCTTCAAAAAGAAAATGAAAGCTCAAATGAGCAAAGATGAAAATAGCATGAAATGTAAATGCTAAAATAAATGGTGCGTAAAAGTAAAGGCGTAAAGTAAAAGCATAAAGACAAAAGTCAACTTTTAATGAGTTAAAGATTAGAGGTTAGTTGAATGACCATCTTGAAACGTGCATTTGAAAACTCGTTAGAAGATTGATAAAATCAAAGTCTGTCAACAACAAGTTTTAATTGCTTTTTGTCAAGTATATCATTTATTTCAAATTCTCGAGGCGACAATAAATGATCAACGTTGTTTAAGTGATTCACTTAGACCAAAGTTTATGAAGGTTCATTAGAGGATTGATAAGACCAAAGCCTCCTAACAATGAATCTCAAGGTTATTGGATCAAAGGTTTCAAATTAACATACTTGGACTTGCAAACATGAGTTTGGGCCACGAATGATCATTTCTCGAATCAGAACAAAATTCATCGCTATGTTAAGCAATCGTAAGTGGACTTATATAGAAGCCGCACCTATTTTGAGGTCGGTCAATAGCAATTTATGTGCCATATGTTTGGAGAGATAATATGTAGATCATCTTCTAAGAACATGTAGCACAATGCAAGAATAAGAAAAGAGAAAAGATTAACAAGAATTAAATTTCACATTTGAACCAAAGAATTTAATCAAGTTATTATTAAAATCATTCATCCATTTTTGTGGAGTTAAACTCAACACCATAGATCCAATAATGTTAATAAAGCTCATGATTAAAATTTCACATAGTCCAAGATCAGCCAGAATATATACAAAAATAAAATTGCATTAATCAATCAAAATAGAATTGAGAAAATTAATTTTTTTAATTATTTTTTTAAATGAGAATACCAGTTCAAATAACAAACTATATTCAAAATATCAAAGAAAAAAGACTAAATAAAAGTCATAAATGAGCTCAAATATTTTTACAAAATTTTTGGTAATTTTTTAAAACATAAAGTATTTTTAAATTAATTAAAATCACTCAAATGAATGAAAAATGATTAAAAATAGAAAAAATTAAAATTAAATTCCATAAAAAATACACTAAGTCAGAAATGAGATAAATGAATTTTGTGAATTTTTTCAGAATTTTGGACGAAAATTGAATTTACAATGGATTTTTGAAGTTTTAAAATGAATTAACAAATAAAAGTAAAAATAAATTAAAACAGACTAATTGTAGCCATTAGATCTGGTCAACTCCAGTATAGTAAACATATCAGGAGATCCAGATCTGTAGACCCATGATAACATGGTACATTTGCAGGCATAGAATCAATTGTAATTATCATCTTCTCCGATGAGGACAAGTGGCACCGGAGCCACTTGTTACTCACCGGATGGCCACACGAATCCCTGTGTAGGGAGGGGAAAGGACAATAACATTAGTAAACCAAACAGGTTTATGTTATCAGAAAAGAAAAATCGACATTAATTCTTATTCATTTCATTCTTTGTTTGTATTCCTCTCTCTCTCTCTCTCTCTCTCTCTCTCTCTCTCTCTCTCTCTCTCTCTCTCTTCCATATATCATCATTATTACTTCTTTAAAACAAAAACAAAAACAGAAAAAGAAAGATAAAGGAAATGAGAGGCGTCCGAAGAGTGAGAAAGGCGCGACGGCGACCGGCCAGCCTTACGGCGGCGCCGTCACGAAAAGCATCTGATCCAATTTTTTTACATCTTTTGAATCATTTTCTTTCTCTCTGTTCAAATCCAAAAACAATTTTGAGAAAAAACTTTTGAATCTCAGTGAATCTGGAAAAGGGTTTTTGGAAAATCTAAGTTAGAAATAAATAACAATCCACACAAGAAGGAGACTTAGAGCATGGATTCGGGTTCAGAAGTGAGTTATCAACCTTTTGGGAGAGAAATGAAGGAGAAAGAGGATTCTGGCGCGGTGACTGCGATTTTTGGCGCGGTGATTGCAATTTCCGGGTGAGATCTTTTCGATTCTTGTAACTTCTTCTTTCTCTGTAATCTGAATCTGTGAATTCTGAAAACAAACAATTTCTAAAGGGTTTGAGATTTTTGGAAAATGATGATGAGATTGGTTTTTTCACTGTGATGGTGGTGCGTATTTTTTTCCTGATATTTATTAACTGTTTTCTTTGAATACAATTGATTGTTTTTTTATACTCATGTGGCGATACGGTTTTGCTGTGATATTGGGACTCTAAGTTAATCTTTGACAGGCTTGTCTGTGAATTTCCGCGGGCTTTGATTTTGTGATTCTGTTTTGTTTCTTTAGGTTGGAGCCTACAATTTTAGCCTCTGTGACTTTACTGCAAAATTATTTTTATTGTGATTATGTGGCCCTTTTTTACTGAATTTCCAATGACTTTGTACCTTTGATCTGTCTTACTGTGAACCAACATGTTTGTGATTTGTAGTAGGAATTAGGCTCATGATTGAATTATTGAAACTGATTATATTGTGAAACAAAAGTATGAGGCCTCGTGAATTTGTTTGTTGTAACAATTTGGGCTAGAGCTATAACATCTCTGTATTGTCTGTGATTCTGTACTTCTTTGGGTAGAGTCATGCTATTTCTGTACTATAGGTTGTACTACTGCAGTTTGTACCTCTTTATTTTTTACCTCCTTTTGAGAACCAAAAATTAAAAGTTTTTTTTTTTGTGATTTTCAATAGGAGTTGTGGGCCTATGATTTGTAATTCTGATCTTGAAATGAACAAGTATGAGGCTTTGAATGTTGAGCTTGAGCTGACTGAATACTTCTTAAATTTCTAATTTCTTGCAAAAAACCCTAATGATGAGATTGTAAAACTTTTTCTTGAAAATTCCTTCTTGCTCATATTTTGATTATCTTACTAACCATGTCTCTTTCCTTCTTTTTTTTAGCAACAACAAATGGTGAGGCATGGAGATAAGGTAATGGAGTGAAGAAGAAAAAAAGCTTGGAAGGACTCAGGACATTGCAAACTTGATGCAAGTTGTGGAGGATGCCCTAGTGCCATGAACAATCTGATACCTGGCATGTTGGTCTTTCACTTGGTTCTTCTCTCATTCTTGACAAATTGAGCATTGTTAATTGCATTGTAGGACAAGGTTAAACATGGTGAAGAATAGAAACAAATGGGACAGCCTTGTACTAGTTTGAAATACACTAGGTTTAGAAACTTTTTTTTCTATACTTCAAACAAGTTTGTAAAACCTTGATTTCTTTGTGCAACCTTTTTATGTAATTTATGAGATATTTTGCATCATCTTTGAAGTTTGAGTAGAGAGACATGAACCTTGAATGTATCTAGGATTTGCACAAGAGAATTTTAAAGACGTGACTTGGTAATTATGCCCAAAGAGGTCTTGTATTTTCATGATGAATGCTTTTGAAAAGTTGAATTTGGAATAAGACTTGAAAGAATTGATGTTGATCTTGCAATAAAGAAAATTGAATTATAATAATGCTTGGAAGCTTGACTTTGAGAATGGAAACTTGAAATAAACTTTGTCTTGTAATTTCCTTTTGACCAATGGAATCAATAGTCTTGAATTTGTAATTTGGCTAAATGAGAATGCTTTAAATTTCAAGCAACTTCCTTTTGAGAAATTTTTGTAGATGAACCTGAATTTTCTTTAAATAATCTTTGAAATATACTTCTAATGAATCAAATGAACGTGATCTTGATAGACAAATAAGTGCCTTAAGAACCTTAGTCAAAATTCAAATTCAATTCAAAAATTGTCAATGCTTCAACATAAATGATTTGTATCATAAGCGATAAACAATCGATGAACCTTTAAACTTGAAGTTTTATGTCATAAATCTTGACTTGAATGACCACAAGAATGATCCTTGAAGAAGAACGTATGGCAACATAGTCTTCAACTCAAATGATTAAGAAACTTTCTAAAAAAAGACTCGTAAAGTTTCAATACATTCCTTGGCTTTCCAAGCACAATTCGATTTAGACCCTTAAAGCAAGTTTATAAATAACTCCATTTGCGACATGGTGCAAAAAGAATCACCCCAAAATGATGAAAATTGAACGAGTTATGATCCTTGAAAGTTGGACGAAAATCAATTGAAATTAAGTCAAAGTAAAAAACGACCTCTAATATACTCAAACTTTTAATGGTCCTCTTCACACAATTAACTCTCGACTTGTAAAGAGAAATTGGAGATGATGTCAAGAAGATTCATATGCTCGAAGAATCAATCAAAAATACTGAATAATTAAGAAGTTATGACCATTTGAACTCGAACTTGCAAATATTGACTTTCAATCAACCAACTTTGAATTAATTGCAGACTTGATCTTTCTTCACAACCAGAAGCACTCTTAATCGCACATGGACTTGAAATAATGAAGTCTTGATTATATCATGCCCACACCTGTCTGGACTTGAGAGTACTCGTCGAAGAAGGCATAAAAATAAACACATGAACCTATCTCAAAGAGTCTTGAGAATTAAACTACCAAACTCGCATTAACAATGCTGAACGAAGCTTGAGGATAGCGTGACCTAAGATTATAGGTCACCACTCTGAAACATAGACTTTTGGAGAACCATCTTTGACCTGAACAAACCACAATCCTAATCAGAGAGTCATCACCTGAATTTCTTGATCGCAAACCCTGTCTTACAAGAAACAAAATAAACAAAACATATTTTTGGATTTTAGTTAGAGGTCATTAAAATATAAAGCACATATATACAAGATACACGATTCAATGTGCTTGGTGATCTCTTCAAGAGCAAACTTAAAGATAAGACACTGTAGAAGAATTACTCAAACCCTAATGCATGATCTTGTTCAATTGTGATAGTATGAGATGATAGAGGAATCTTAGGAACAAAAATTGGAGTATAACACTATGTATCCATTGGTCCAAGATTAAATTGATTACAAAATTATCATTTGTTGTGTGTGGTATGGACTTTTTATATTTTAAAATAAATTAATAGTATTATTAACTAAAATAATGTTTAAAATATAATGTAAATTTACATTAAAAAAAATTCTCCATGAAAATATTAATTAGCTATATTCATATTTTTGTTCATTACAATAACAATAAGTTTTATTATGATTAAACAATTGATATTTGACTTAATTACGGCTTTTGATCTCCTGTTTTATTCCATGCTTTAAAGTAGTTCTCATGATTATTGTGCGATGTGGCATGTCATCAATATAATATATATATATATATATATATATATATATATATATATATATATATATATATATATATATATATATATATATATATATATATATATATATATATATATATATATATATATATATATATATATATATATATATATATATATATATATATATCATCAATTCTAGTACATAAATATGAAGTGGCCAAAAAAATTTGCATTAAAAATAGATTACTAATTCGTGTTAATGAGGTTAAATAAGGATCAAATTTGCAATTTTCACAAACTAAGCTACTCATCACTTTTAAAAGGAAAAAGATTGTTCATATTTTAAGGATTTATCAACTAAACTCACAATTATTTAGTAAATTGTGAATTTGTGATCCTACAATTTTTTGACATCTAAACTTTATTTACAAGATAAAGTTGGTTTAGGTGAAACTATACTTAGATTTTAAAGAAAACTATATATTTCATTGGATGTAAATAGAGAAAAACGAACTAGTTGATAGAAGATATCTACTAAAATGACCAATGAAAATCCACACCAAAGACTAAACATACGTGAAGTCCATTTATAACACAATTAATAAACAAACAAAAAAATACTAGAACTATGTAGAATGCAAGTTCTCTTAAATACTATAATCCAATCATAACTTTTCAAGAAGTTAACTTTCAAACTAATTATTTAATGAATTACATTCAACAATATAGCCAACATGGGTTAGCTTTGTTTTTGTTTGGCGCTAGCAAGATTCATGTTGCAATTAAGTCAGACGTGAACAGAGAAAGAACAACTATAAGTCATAACCTCCATTCAACCAATAAGTCAAACCAAATAATCAATTACTAATTGGCTGGTGGTTCATACTAAAGATGAAATCATTGTTTCACATCTTCTCAAACAAAGTATTCATCAAAAGCTAGAACCACTGGATTGCACAACCAACTTGAAGGTTTTCTATTAATCACTCTGAAATCCCAGAAAATCTAAACAAGGTATGCCTTCTTTTATCATTAAATATTATAGCAGCAATTTCATACCCAATTTTCAATGTTTCTGATGTTTTTCTTTTGGTTGTAAAGAGTATTCAAAGCGTAGCATTTCATACCCAATTTTAGTACATAATCAATTAATTAAAGATGCTTAATTTGAAAGATCAAACAGCAACAAAAAAAAAGACAGAATATGGTGAAGAAATAAAAATCATTATTAAAGAAGTGAAGAATAAATTTACGAACACGCAATACTTTATACAAGACATCAATCCCATTTTCCCTTATGGTAGCTCATTATATTTAATTTTGCTTAAACAGAACCAACCATAGACAGCAAATATCAGAGATAACAAAGCACAGACGTTAGATAATTTATGAAATGTCAAGTTTTGAAATCTGCAAGCCTTAATGAACTATAAAATACATGATAGAAGCCTCGTCATTCCTAGCAGAGAAAAAGACTAGCTTTCTCTGATCTAAAATTTACCGTTGGACTGAGAGAGTCAGCTAAGAATGACTCCTCTTTTCCAGGTATGTTCAATCTTCTTAGCGAATCGGGTGATACTGCGTGATACCTCGCTTAGGTGGAAGCTTCCTCAAAATGAATAGGACCAAAGAAGAAGGTAATATTTCCACGAACTGCAACAGAAATGTGATCAGGGTGAGAAGTACAGTGGGAGAGAAACAACGTCAGAGCCATACAGACACCGTTTTTTTAGTCTTTATCCTTGGAGCAAATTTAAAAATATGACCCAACAGAACACTGGCTTATCGTCGTAAATTACGCCAGTAACTTATTTCTACAAGAATTGCTAAAAGCACAACTATTGATACCTCACAATAGCAGTCCAATACCTTTCCAAATGAAATTAAGATTATCTATTAGTACAACTTTTTCTGATAAACAAAATTTCCATCTGTGATTGAAAATTTGATCAAGAGATGAGGAAACCATGAAATGGTGTTTTGAAACATATATGATTTAAATACTCTGGGTCACTTTGGTTTGATTTAAGCAGGCAAATGTTGATAAAATTTGGGTCAGAAAAATGTATACTGACTATGTTAAGGATTTCACCACTCAGCTATAATCTAAAAGCAAAATCATCCCATAAAGCACAGAATAGACCTTTTGATATTTTATATTGGAGGTTAACTCATTATTACAAAACCTATTTTTTTAAGGTGAGGGAAGTCTTCCACTTATGACCACATTTTCATGTCATATCTTATCTAATGCAAGATTCTCAACACACCCTAATGCCCAAAATTGTACATCTAGAGCATGACACAGATGGCCCAGTAGTGGGTGGCACAACGAGTTTTGGATAGGCTCTGATACCATCTTAAAATGTGTTAGGCCTAACTCAACAAAAAAAAATTGGCTAGTAAAGTGAGTAATGCCAATTTTTATAAACAATATCTATGCCTTACCTTTTTCCAATTTGGTGGGTGGGTCTATCTTAGATTTCTATATTGAACCTAGCTCATCTTTATAAAACCAACTTATAAGATGAGGGATACCTCTCACTTATAAACACATTTTCGTGTCATATTTCATCCAATGTGGGATTACAAGACCACCCAAATAAATCATAACGAAAATAGAACAATAACTAGTAACAGTAATGAGTAAACGGCCTTTAGCTCAGTGGCATCTCAGTTGGTTATCAAGGGGGATGTGGTGTTCAAGGTGGGGGCTTCCATGAACCCACACCCAATGCTCCAACTAGATCCAAAAGGGGGTCACCAATCTTACTACAAAATAACGAAACAGCAGAGTATTGGCAGTAAAAATAACCACATTTGAGAAGCACAAAATAAAACTTACCAGGTAATATATGAAGTTTAGAATAGGATGGTCCAAGACATTAAGGTCCGCACTTTTATCAAATGCATTAAAGCACATCTAACACAACAAAATACAATCAAACTCAATTTGAAAACCAACCAATAGGAATCACTAAGATTTAAAATATAAAAGGAGCTCACCATAACGCATCTGATAAGGAAACATAAAAAACATATGGTTGTCACATAGCCAACCTGAAAAGAAAGAAAAGTCACTATTGTTAGAAGTATAACATTAACTATAAAAGTTCCATTTTCAAAGTAATATTCTCTCGTTTACTTTTCCTCTCTCTCCTCTTTTATCTCTACTTAATTCCTATAACTTAAACACAGTAAAAAAAATGGCACGGGAGCATGTACAAGAGCTGGTGTCACAAAAACAAAGATTTTAACACCCCCTAAATCCTAATACCCAAAACTTGACATTTGGAGTGGGTACAAATATGAGGGTCTAATAACTGATTTAAGATAAGCTCTTATACCATCTTAGAATTTGCGCATGATCCCACAAAATCTCAAAAGCTAACTCAAGGGGCTAGAATTGCTCAAGAACTTGCAAGGACTAATTTGGCCATATCCCTGGTGGATGTGATTTCACCGGTTTCCTTTATAGAGGGAAAGGCTGTTGATACACTCAATTCCCTATTCCCACACCCTACTAACAGCCCTTAATTATCATTTTCCAAAAAATACTTACTCAAATAATTATTTTATTAGAGGTGTATTAATATTTGGAAGGGGAATCTTCACATAATAGTTGGAATCAACCTCTTACTAATTAGAACCCTAAATCCTAAACCCTGAATACAATCGAACCACATTATCCTTCTCTAGAACCTGCTATGCTAACAGCTATTAAGCCACTAGGTTGCCTTATAATACCAATATTTTTCTATCAATGTTCCACAGTATCAGTTGCCATTTTTCTAATGCATATATTCATTTTTCCATAATAACCTTTTTTTTCCTAGTTACATTTTTAATCAACATTCAAATTTTAACAAGTTATTTATTGTATTTTCTCTTTTTCGAAACATGGCATAACTAGAATTATTAGATGACCCCTGTGTTTTGAAATTTAGGTGATTTAATAATCTTAATATATATTTTATAATACGAGCTGAGGGATTTTGCATTGTATTTGGATTTTGAGGACTGAGCCACTGAGGAGTTGAGAACTTTGGTGTATAAAAATGAGAGTAAAGATGAGGGCAATTTAGGAAATTAAAATTATGAGTTGTTGGCAATTAGAAAGTACAGGTCATTAGAACTGCAAATCGTAATAGTTAGTAGTTTTATAATAGTGGGATTAGGCAGGCTTGTCTTAGTAATACTACACTCCGCCCCTGTCGTATTGCATACCTCCTGCAGCTTCTTACGCCGCCCTTTGGATTCAACAGGAAAGCGTTGCAGCATCAAGAATAGCCTATAAGAAAAACAGTCAGAAAGTGGACACACAATACAACAAGATAGGGAATCAGGGGTACTACAAAAGTGGGTATGGAATATTTGCATACACGAATAACATTCAACGTTTAACTTAAACGAACTCAATAGGAACTTGATTTAGTCTACATGCCTTAAAATTTTCTAATTTTGATAAATAAATTACACACACACACATATATATTTTTAAAAGAGAAGATAATAGAAAGAGAAAGATAAGTTACAGTTATTAACAAAATAAAGTTAAGCAGCAAGTCACAAAAGCTCAAAAATGCAAAGCTGTTCAATCTTTCTGCATATCTGACAATCGATCCTTTAAAAACCAAGAGAAGAAGATTGGAGGAGCCATAAGGCAAACAAATAGACACCAATACCAGTACTCAGAAAATGCACCCCTAAGGCCCTAAAAATAAACTCCAAATGACTTGCATGAGCCGATGTGATACAGTGCTATCTTGTACGTTGTAACCTAGATGCAATAAGTTTCATTCCAAATAGCATCAAAGGGGGTTGAAAATCCAAAAAAAAATATTATAGTACCTTCCACCATAGAGAAGAAAGCCAAGGGCAGCAAACAAAGAAACCCCTATTGCAACATGTATATCATATTAATAAGCAGAAACTCATGATAAATGAAGAGGATTGAAGGTCAAACAAAATTTTAAACAGACAAACCTGCAAAGAACATCTTAGACAGAATGACTAATACACTGACTGGTTTCCACCATAATATCAACCACAAAATGATCTGACATACATAAACAAAACAAAAAACAAGATGGGTCATTCAACAGCCTCAAAACTGGTGAACATGAAAGTAACAACCATGCAACACTTTCAATAAATATAGAAATCAAGACTAATGGCACAAAAGCGACTCTTTTTTATAGGCAAATGTTAGTTAGTAGTCATGATAGGCAAAAAAATAGACTTACTGAATATTAAAGGTCAATAGTTAGAGATCAGTTTGAGTCTTGAGGACATGACTGGTAAATGGTAATAATAGTAACAGCGCAGATTTTTAAATATTTAGTAAGTCCCATTCAATATACACATTAGGCAAAGCCACCGCCAATAGCATGAGTGGACATCAAATATACTAGTGTACAGATGTGCTGAAAGTATGAAACAATATTGATGCATCGTATGAAAAGTGACTGTCATTTTGACACTCGTTGGCAAAGAAACATTTTTTTGGTTCTTGGCAAGAGGTAAAAAAAAATCCTACTGGGGATTTTCCTTTCTCCTAATTTGGGAAGGCTGGGCAAAAGACGCTCGTTCACCAAACATCAACTATGAAAGTGGTCACGCACAGAATGTCTATAGGTTCACAAAACCTTCCTGTAGACAGTACCTTAATTTCATTTAAAAAAAAGTATATTGATGTTGAGCGGGAATGTGAATTGCTTGGAGAGGCCTGGTAAGAACTATGCTCTAAGTATTAATTTCAATTCCATGTAATTAGTTTGGGAATGAAGTACAGATTGTGTGACAAGGATTATATTGTCATATTACTGGAACATTTAACTCTTATGTAGAGTCTGTACCCATAGAATTTTAACTGCTGTTTTGGCCACATTGAAAAATACAGCTGGAGAGAGTTAGGCCAAGCTCTCAACTCGAAGATCTACATAAATAGAGCATAGAGAGGATAATAATGAAGCTATGACAGTGGAGTAACTTGTCAAGTGGATGGAGGTGTACCAATAAAGCTATGATATCCCTAATGATGGTTCAAGGTAAAAAAAATCTAAACTTGGAACCAAGTTTGTTAGAAAAGGCTTGCATAAGAAACATGTAAATACTACACTTTATTCCTTTCTATCTCTACAATCATAATCTTGCAATGAACAATATTGGGTAAGCCAAATTTAACTCCTGGCAATCCATATTCTGGCTCGACTCAAGTCAAACATCTTTCAAGAATTGTTAACATAGACAAACCTTTGTAAACAATATGTAATCTTCAGGGGGTTTTAGTGCCAAAACTTAATCCACACGCTTCTATCATACATCACAAGCTAATTATGCTCTGATTTTGTTTTTATAAAAAAAAAAATAGGGGGTGGAATATAGAAAATTAGAAAGTTTACATCACCGTCCAGTTTTGCACTTAAAGCAGCAGTTTCACTCTCACTGGGATTATATCATTAGTTACTACAGTATGTTGAAATAAAAAAGAAACAGATAAAAGTGTGGAAGTATGATCATTGCATTATTTAAAGGTAGATTAATTGCATTTGATAGAATCTATGTTATCGAGATGCTGAATGGCCGACCACGGTGGAAGGCCAAAATCCGCCATTGCGCCGTCAACCATCACAAATTTGGCCATAGCAGTTGCCAAAAAATCTGCCACCTTAATCCACCATGGCCTCTATTTGAGAACATTGAACCCTTGTAGAATATTTGTTTTAGCAAATATAAAACAAACTGTGCTCAACATCCATCATCTCAAAACAACAAAACAACAAAACATAGTCAACCAAAACATTACTAGAATTTTCACCTGAACAGCATAAACCACAATATTAATTGTATAGAAACTTGGTTTCAGTCCATCAGTGGATACAGCACGTGCCTGCAAACAGACTCACAATAATCAGCCTGTTAAAACTAATCCACAAACACACTAAAACTATTGAAGAAAACCACAAAAAGGAAACTGATGATAGTGTAAATGCACCAAAACCAAACTTACCTGGTAATAAATCTCAGCCCAGAACAAGACCAAAAGTGCATATGTCGTAAAGAAAGCAAGACTCGGCACATCAAGTAAGATATGTTGGACAATCTACATGCATAAACACAGTATGAATGATATATATCTGATCATATTATAAATTTTAAAAAATCAAGAATGGGCTAATGGGGAAATTATTTTTAACTAAATTGAAGCTGATACAACTGCCTCTGAGGAGATTTAAATTCTATGTTTTGATATTACTATTACCACTAAATTGACACTTCATCGACCGCATTACATGCTATGAATTGCAAATAGTAATATTAAAATCATACTGTGTAACAAGATAATTTAAATTAAATGCTGAAACCAGTGCTCGATACCTCTGGCTGTAACCTTTGTACACCCCGAAAGAAGATGAAAACTAAACATCGAACTGCGAAAATAATTTTTTTGCATATCAATAGAGAATAATTTATGGTGATCAACAAGTGTTAAATTAAATAGATACATTTAAGATGAAGCTTGATTGGTACAATGGTACAAACCTGCGTTCACCAAAAAATTGAGAAAATGAAAAACCTTCTGCGTAGTCCAACCGTATTCCGGAACTCTCAATTGTATTCGAACTAGTTGAATCTAAAACCATAACAAAAAAAGGGGGTAAAATCAAAACTACGTAAAACCCTAAATTGGAAAACAAATTGAGTTTCATACGCAAGGATACGAAAGGAAAGATTGAATTGGATTGAAAAGTACCAAAGCTATGGCGGAAACGACGCCGTAGAGGACAGCGAGGGTGTAGAAGATGCGATTCTGCCACACCGGAGATTCGTCGATGTCGCGCCACCAGCTGGAGGAATCAGTTAGCTCAATCGCCGCAACGGCGATCCCCACCGCGCCTGCTGTCGATGCGGGCACGATGTTGTTGATCATTGTAGGACCGACCAACGGAGTTTGGGATACACGCGCCGGTGGTTTTAATATTGTAAACGTGAAAATCAGTGGTTGGTAATGAATGTGTGTGGACGTGTGTATCAATGGAACAATAAGGGGAAGGTGAAATAAAAAATAAAAACAATCCTAATGATAAATATAAGAAAAATATCATTTTTATTCCCTTAATTTTGTCTCGGAGTCCATTTTAGTCATTTATCTTTTAAAAAGTGTAAAATAATTTTTTAAGTCTTAAAAATAGGATATGTAGGTTCTTTCCGTCCATTTACTGAAAACATACATTTGTGTTTGCATATGTGACAGATGACATGGCTTGTCTCCTTCATTTCCCATATTCTATTTCATCGAATCGTTTTCTTTATCGTATCTAGGATTAAAAAAATTTGCCCAAATTGAAGCATAGAGTTCAACATCAATGGCATCAGGTTATGCTTCGTCCCCCATGGACCAGAAAAACCAAGAATCAAACAACTCCAATGTGTTCACGAGCTTCAATCTCACATAGAAACCAACTTGTCACTGTGGAGATTTGACTATTATTCGCAACTCTTCAACGACAAAGAGCTATGGAAAACATTTTTGGGGTTGTACTCATTTTAAGGTATGTTTGTGAAATGTACAAGCATTTTATCTCCATTGTTATTGTTTGAGTAGTACATCATAAATTGCAGGGAATAAGACAACCTGAGTGTGGGTTTTTTTTAATGATTTTATGAGGAAGCTCAAGATGACAAAGGACAAATTATAATGTATAGACTGGAAAAGTTATCAACCACCTCACCACTTTTCATACCATTTTTCTCGACATTCATATCATCCTTCTTAGCATCCAACACAACATGTTAAACCTCCTACACAACCTTCTCAGCCTGTTCAGTCTCCATACCTAATTTCTCGGCCTCCAACACAACCTTCTCAGCCTCTATCTCAACTTCATTGGACTTATCATTTTTATTGACACATTCTTCATGCAATTTAGAAATCACTTCTTCAACTACATCATTGACATCATATGCTCCTCGTTGACATTGACAATACTTTCTATATACTAAGGTTGTTCAATTGTGTGGTTAATATAAATGTCTACACCTAAGTGAACCTTATAAAGATCATCTATTTATAAGGCTCCAGCATCATCAATCAATTGTTGCATCTCAAATGTCGGGTCTTTGTAATAGATTGACTCAAAACTCCTATAATCTAAACACTTCAGTGACCCTGCAAGCTTAAAGTAGCTCCATGTGTCAACATTTATTTTCATCTTAGTAACTTCCCCTCCTTTGTATACCCTAAGATCACCATCAACAAATTCCCCACTATGATGAATTATTAATACAAAATACTCTTTCATTTCACCTAGACAATTCAAAATGAATTTTATTCAATAAACCCTAATTTCAACCACACCCTAATTACTCAGATTAAAAACATGCATCGCAAATGATTTAGCAGATACCCATAATTTCTCATTTTGAAAAACATGCAAACAAACGATTTAGCAGAAAACCCTAATTTTTCATTTTGAAAACATTCAAACAACATATTTATCAGAAAACCCTAATTACTATCAGAACTTATACAAATCAATCAAATATCTAACTTGTTTGCAATGATGGTTCGCCTTCAAATGATCTTCACTAAACGATGGCTCTTGCTTTGCAGAAATGACGGTAGGCCTTTAAGTTCTCTATTTGAGCGAATAAATTCAAGGTATGCATGTTGTATTTGTTCACAAAAGTTAAACATATACCATATAATTGCCACGTAACATCAGTCATGCCACATATACAAACATTTTGCACACTCACTAACGGATACAGATGGAAGGACAAATGTGCTCCATTTTTAAGATTTAAGAGATTATTTTGCACTTTTTAAAAGATAAAGGACCAAAATGGACCCCGAAGCAAAGTTAATGGATGAAAAAGGATATTTTCCCTAATATTTATTTATTTATTTGGAAACTTTTATGATAATATTTAGTATTATGATTTGTCTTGTTTAAGTCTGTTCCACCAAAGTCTATAAAAATTAATATAGAATGGGCGAACATAGTTGAGGTGAGAGTATTGTCAGGATAGTGTCGCAGTAAAAAATATGGGAGACTAAGTTATTGATTAATCAATAAATTAAAAAGTTATCACTGAACTTTATTATTTCCAAGAAAAAGGAAAAGATCAAAACTCTAATATTTTTTATGCAATGCAAGAAGCAAAAACTAAAAGCAAAACATAAAGAAAATATCTAAGATACGAGGAAGAAAGACTTGAAGTTAAGGGTGTGCATTTAAACCGGTTTATCCAATCCATAACCATAAATTTGATTACCAAATTAAAAAAAAATCCAAACCACATTTGTAATTAAGTGAATTAATCCATATTAAGAAAATCAATAACATTTAGTTACCCATTTATGAAATCCTTTTATAATTCAATTCACTTAAAATTTGCAAAAAAAACTGTTCTCTTATCTTCCACAAAGACAAAATCATTATAAATGACCTTGCTCACGATATTTGTGAGACTAGAATTCAAGCTAGTATATACTAAAATAATATTGAAAAATCTCTGTTTTGGATCCCAACATTAAATATTCTACAATAAATATTATTCTCTCTTAGTTGTAAAACATAAACTCTTGGGTGTATTTCAAATATATTTAAAATATCTTATATGTATGTTTAAAATGAATTTTTACTTTTTATATTTCAAAACACTTTATAATATTAATTAAGATTAATTTAATAATTGAAAATAAGCTTTTATATGTGTGTGTGCGTATGTGTGTGTGTGTGTGCGTGTGTGTGTGCGTGTGTGTGTGCGTGTGTGTGTGTGCGTGCGGGTGTGCGTGTGTGTGTGCGTGCGTGTGCGTGTGCGTGTGCGTGTGCGTATGTGTGTGTGTGTGTGTGTGTGTGTGTGTGCGTGTGCGCGTGTGTGTGTGTGTGTGTGTGTGTGTGTGTGTGTGTGTGTGTGTGTGTGTGTGTGTGTGTTAGAACAATTTTTTATGTTAATATTTACCGAAAAGGCACAGTTCTAGACACTTCTCATTTTATTGTGTTAGTAAACAATTAAGAGAGAGAATATTATTAAAAAATAAATAAAGCAGCACTCATAAATTTATAACATAACAAAATAAAACGGTTATGATGTTTGAAGGAGCCATGCAATGTTTATCATTACAATATATATCAAATTTTCAAAATCGATTAACGCAAAAATATTGATCAAAGCAATAAAGAAAAACTGATATATTAATATAGACCGATTTTAAGACCAGATCAAATAAAAAAGTGGTTTTTAATAAGAATCAGATTTAAACTAAAGTGATCCAAATGTAAACTGGTTTTGAAAAAATAAACTAGTTTTATAAAAACAATTTTAAGAACCAAACCAAACTATATATATGATCCAATTCGGTTTGATTTATGAATCATGCACACCCTTACTTGAAGTCTTATATCTACGTATCAATGAAGAATCAAAACTTTGTAGTTCTGGGTAAAAATAACAAAAGATTTGTTGATTGGTTTTAGGAGAAGAGACAAGTTGTCATCTTAAGAAGAAAACTCAACTAATCAACCCATAAGTATGAGAAGATGGATCTTTGCATCATCATAAAGGGAATGACTCTAACTTGGATATAAAATCAACAAGTATGTCACTAGCTCCCCTAAGTGGAAAAGAATCAACAACATTACTATGGAGATAGGAGAATTGCATATTAACCATAAAGACAGCTTATGTCTAATCTCTTTGAGAAAATATTTTAAATTGAAAAGTCAAGTGGCAAAAAGATTTGAGTGAGGTTAAATCTCTTTTAGTCTTTTGAAAGAAGTTTAATATGCTTAAGTATATTGAAGCATTTTATTAAAGAAAGAAAGTTTGAAAAACACAATGACATAAAGTCAAGGTTTTTTTTATGAAAGTGGTTCAAGTTTGAATTTAGGTTTTAGGTATAAGGGTGAACACAGTGCAAAATGTAAACATATAAGGATAAACCTAAGACGTACATATACACATGACTATCAAGTCAACACTATAATCTCTTTCCTTGAATTTCTACACAAAGTACTAACACATGGAGTATAAACATCAAGCATCATCACATAAGCACTTAAGATCAATATCAAAGCAAGGAGCACTCGTGTAAGCTTCGTGATTTAGGGTTTAGGATTACAATCAAACAAGGTACTCAAGAAAAATGATCAAATACACATGGTAAGGACAAAACCTAAGTTAGAATAATCATATATACAAGCCAATCACACAAGTTTTAAATCATAACCCTAAGAGAAGATCAAGCATGGATCAAAGATGTTCACATACTCATGTAAACAAACATCAAGGTATAGTCAAAGACCAAGCAATTAGAACCCTAAAATTCCACCTAGTTAATCAACTAAACAAAATAATTCTTCAAGAAAAATAACATTTATGCATGGCAGAAGCCTTCAAAATAAAATTATGCTTAAGTAAACACATCAAGGCATCATAGTAAGAGAGTCATTTAAGAAAAAAGTATTCACAAGAAATTTAATAAAAGAAAACACCAAGACTTAAATCATTTAAACCAAAAACTATTTTGAGGTTTTTTAATAATCAATATGTTAAACAAAATATAAAATAAAATCAAAGGTTTGAATAAATAAATAAAATATTTTTGGTGCTTAAATATTTAAATTGATAAAATAAAACTAGAGGAGGAAATAAAATAGGTTAAATTAAAACTAAAAGAAAATAATAAGAAAAAAAATAGAAAACAAAAATAAAAGAAACAAGTGATAAAAAAAGGTTTTGTAGCCAAAAGGTGTTGAACCCACACCCTCGTACTTACCACTCAAAAGTTTTACCACTAGGTCATGCGCTATGTGATCAATGCATTTTAATACACACTCTTTCATGATTGTACTTATACATTTTCATGGTTTGTTTAGCTTATTTTTGTATTTTATAGTGTTTTTCTATTTTAGTTTATTTCTACTCTTAGTTGATTTTTGCACTTTATTTTCAGCATTAGCAGTCTGCACGAATAAATTCATAACTTGAGCTACAGGAGTCGGAATGAGGCGTGCTACTAGTCGTTGGAAAGCTAAGAGAAAGAGCCAATATTTTCATTCAGAAGTCGAGAGTTGAATCAGACTGTAGCAGGGCCTTAAAATTCGTTGAAGTTGCAGCATTTTATATTTAAGTTTTGGGTCATTTGTTTTGGGTCAGGGTTATGTTTTCGACCCAGTTGGTTTATGAACCGAAGCCTTGTCCTTGCTATACCTAGCAGCCGCTATAGTAATTGAGTTTTTTTTTACCTTTTCATTATTGAGAAAAAATACATTTTGCTTTTACGCTTGAATGAAGAACTAATCATCCAGAGTTGATCTACTGTAATCGTGTTCTGATGCTTTGAGGTTTTTAATTTATCAATTCAATTTCGTTTCTCTTTCAATTCTATTTTATGAAATTGCATTTGCTGAATTTGTTATTTCATGGAATGTCTTGATTAAATTCGTATGATTGTATTCCTAATCTTTAATCGTTGTTTACGTCGCTTTGTCCACTACAAGAAAAAGGCTCTCCAGCCACGTGCGTGATTTTCATGTGGCTAAATAAAGCCAGTTGCGACGTTAAAATCACGTGGCAACATGTTTTACTAATAAAATAAAGAAGCCCGGTGGTTGTCAGTCTTTTTTTATAAAAAAAAAATGTTGCGACGTGGGATTCACGTCGCTACTAAAAATACAATAAAAAATAATTTAATTGCTCTAACGTTCAGATATTTGTCATTTTGAAATTTTGAAAAAGTAAGTTGCGACGTGTTATTCACGTCGCAACATTTAAGAGAGAAAATCAAATCATTACAGACTGACGTGTTCAGGTTTTGAAGGATGTGAAGAAAGAGAATATAATTGTTGGGATGGTTGCAACGTGAAAATCACGTGGCAACGTTGCGGTGTGATTTTCACGTCGCTAAGTGCTTTATATATTTATTTCAAGCACGCTCCACAGACAGACAATATTGTTATGTTACAATAAAAACTCTTCTTCTTCAACCCTCTTCTCCTCATTCCATCCCTCCATAACCATTTTCTTCTTCATAAAATTTGTTCTTCTCCAATATAAAATCTCTTCAATCTCCATTAATTCTTGTTTTAAGGTAAATTCAATTTTGTCTCTATTTTGTTAACAACTTTTTATTTATTGTATTATGGGATGTAATTTTTTTTAATTTTTCTTTGAATAGAAGAAGATTGATAGAAGTAGATTGCAAAAAGGGACAAGAAGATTGAAGGAGTTAGAAGATAAGAGGTATTTCTTGGATTTTTTTATTTTAAATTTAGTATATTTTCTGAATTTAGTTAAATTTTAGGTTGAATTTGGGTTAAATTATAATATTGTAATTTTAATTGAATTTGGTTGAATCTGATTTTATTTAATTTATAAAAATAGAATAAAAAATATTTAATTTGTTAGGAATAATAATATTAATCATTTTTATTATTTAGTTTATTTTAAATTTAAAAATAAAAAAGATTATATCGTTATTACTTTATATTTTATATCTTTATAACCATTTAAAATTTAAGTTGATTATATTCTTAGGGGTATATAATAAAAATTTAGTAATAAGTAAATTAATGTTACAAAATAAATAATAATAAATATAGTAATTAGTGAAAAACACAAATAAATAAATAAATTGTGATGAATACAACGGTTATAATTATTAATTTATGTAGTAACTTAGTGAATAATAAAAATAATAACAATAATTATTTTAATCATTTGCAATTTAAAAATCAAAAAGATTTTATCCTTATATTTTTTTATTTATTAATTTATAAAGAAAGTAAAAAATATTTTTAGGAGTTTATAAATTTTAAGTGTTTAAATTAAATTTTTTTGTCTTAACTGAAAATATATTTTTTTTGGATGAACTATTTTAATAGAATGTTGTTAAGTCTAATAAGTTAGAATTAGAAAAAATATAATAGCCACTTGATGTTTTTTGAAACATATGTACATTTACTGTCACTAAAAATTTAATTTTTATAAACATATAAGTAATTACCATAATTCATCATTAAAGCCAAATATATTTAGTGAATATGATTTTTTCTTTAATGATCCGTTTTAAATATCAATACATAATTGTAAATAAATAGAAATGAAGACAAATTTATGCGTAATTGAAAATAAAGTAAAATTAATAGTAATATTTATTATTTATTAATAAAAAAATCCATGGACAAATGTGTCATATTTGACGGTTATCATATTTTTTATTAATTATTATATATTTAATAAACTATATATTAATATATAGTATACTTAATAGTATATAATAAAAAATATTATATATTAAAAATAGTTAAAGTAAAAGCATATATTTTATCTTTAATAGTATATGTTTAGGATTATTATTAAGTTGATTAATTAATATTTTTAATTAAATAGGTTTTGATTATATAAATCTGCAGTAAATTGAATATTATAGGTATTATCGTAGTTGGATGTACGATAGACTATATCCAGGAAGACGCACACTTAAACCCAATTTTATAGACAGAGTTAATGGTTTTATCACGTAGACGTTTGCTCAGGAACGTTGTCGAAGTGAAGGAGGAGTTAGGTGTCCTTGTCTTAAATGTGGATGTAGATATATAATTAGTGACCCAGAGGAAATAACACGTCATTTGCATAGGAAAGGTTTCATTGAAAATTATTAGGTTTGGACGTATAATGGTGAAACACTGCCGAGTAATATACCAGAGACTAGCAACACAGATGCTTCAAGTAGTCAACCGACTATGCAAGCGCCTATGGAATTTGAGGAAAACTTTAATCTGATAGGTGACATGGTTGGTGATGCTTTTGGTGTTAACGTGACCTATGATCAACCAGAAGATTTTAACGGGGAAGAGTTGCCGAATGAGGAAGCGCAGAGATTTTATCAATTGTTGAATGAGATGAATACGTCGTTGTTTGAGGGGTCGTCAGACTCAAAGCTATCAATGTGTGTGAGATTATTGGCCGCCAAGTCAAATTGGAATGTTCTTGATCAGTGTTTGGAGCACTTCGCAAAAAAGATGTTGGACTCAACTGCAACGAAAGACAACTTGCCTGCGAGTTTCTATGATGCAAAGAAGTTGGTGTCGAAGTTGGGTTTAAGAGTAAGAAAGATTGATTCTTGCATTAATGGTTGCATGTTGTTTTATGACAACGAGTTTGGTACTCAAGATGGATCGTCAGAGGAATGTAAGTTTTGTTAGAGTCCAAGATATAAAGTTCGCAATAGAGCCATTAACAGTAAGCAAAAACGTGTAGCAGTAAAGTCCATGTTTTATCTTCTGATAATACCAAAGTTAAAAAGAATGTTTTCTTCAATGCACAGTGCAAGTCAAATGACATGGCATCATACAAACAAAACAAGCCCAGGCAATATGCGACACCCATATGACGACCATGCATGGAAGCACTTTGATGAGGTACATCCTGATTTTGTCGTGGAACCTAGAAATATCAGGCTTGGATTATGCTCTGATGGTTTTGCTCCATATGTCCAAGCGTCTGGAAGTGCGTATTCTTGTTGGCCAGTTATTGTAACCCCTTACAATCTCCCTCCTGAGATGTGCATGACAAAACTATACATGTTTTTGATGTGCGTCATTCCAGGACCGTTGAGTCCAAAAACCGGAATTGATGTGTACTTACAACCTTTAATTGATGATTTGAAGAGGTTGTGGAATAATGGAGAATGGACTTATGATATATCCCGTAAACAAAACTTTTCTATGCGAGTTGCCTTGATGTGGACCATTAACGATTTTCCAGCATATGGCATGTTGTCTGGTTGGGGTACGCATGGCAGAATGGGTTGTCCGCATTGCATGGAATGCACTAAGGCGTTTACATTGGAAAAAGGGGGGAAAAGCTCGTGGTTTGACTGTCACCGCAGATTCCTACCATCAAATCGTCCCTTTAGAAAAAACAAGACAAATTTCAAAAAGGACAAACGGGTAACAGATTTGCCTCCGCCTCAATTGTCACCAGTTGCTATATGGAACCAAGTTTTTGAACTTCCAAAGTTTACAGATACTGGCAAAGCATGTAGAATTGAAGGATATGGGGTCACACATAATTGGACAAAAAGAAGTATATTTTGGGACCTCCCGTATTGGAAAGATAATTTGTTGCGCCATAATATTGATGTTATGCATATTGAGAAGAATTTTTTTGATAACATATTTAACACAACGATGGATGTTAAAGACAGAACAAAAGATAATTGAAGGCTAGACAAGACATGGAAATTTGGTGTAATCGTAAAGAGTTGGAATTGAAGCCTCAACCAAATGGAAAATTATTTAAACCCAAAGCTTGTTTCAGTCTGACCCCCCAAGAAGCTAAAGCGGTTTGTGGATGGCTAAAAGGTTTGAGAATGCCCGACGGGTATTCTTCAAATTTAGCAAGGTGTGCTGATGCTAACACTGGGAAGTTTCATGGTATGAAAAGTCATGATTGCCATGTTTTTATGGAACAATTGCTACCAATTGCGTTCGGTTCTCTACCCAAACATGTGCTTAATCCACTCACTGAAATTAGTCAATTTTTAGAGATATTTGTGCGTCAGCTTTAAGAGTGGATGACATCATTAAGTTGGACCAAAATATTCCAGTCATTCTTTGTAAGTTGGAACAAGTATTTTCGCCTGGTTTTTTTGACTCCATGGAACATCTACTTGTGCATCTTGCATACGAGGCTTATCTAGGAGGACCTGTTCAATATAGGTGGATGTATCCGTTTGAAAGGTTCATGGGTGATTCAAAGCGATCAGTGGAAAATAAAGCTAAAGTTGAAGGATCAATATGTGCGCATTACTTGCATCGAGAAACTTCACATTTTTGTAGTCACTATTTCAAGCACTTGATGTTAACTCCAAGAATCATAAGGAATCCTGTAAATGTTATCGAAAGAAGTCAGTACACCTTATCAGTCTTCGGGCTTCCAGGTTGTCCCTCTGGAAAGAAGGGTGAGCATTGGTTGACCCAACAAGAAATGTAATCTGCACATGTTCATGTCTTGATCAACTACATTGAAGTTAAACCATATCTTGAGTAAGTATAATCCAACTTTTTAATTTTCTTTACAGTGTGAATATAAAATTGATTACCTTGAAACTTATAGTGTGTTTCTTTTTAGGGAATTTAACAACGCCTATTTTGATAGTACCAATGTACAATCAACATCTGGTGTTATTCATGCCCAATTTCCAACATGGTTCAAGGAGAAATTGTATAGGGTTGTTGCACCGACTCCAGAAATACTTCATTTGAGAAACTTGTCTAATGGCCCTCGTCAAAGTGCAAACAAATGGCACACATACTTCGTGAACGGATATAAATTTCACACTCATGAATGGACTGAAGGGAAAAAAACCATAAACAGTGGCGTATTTGTGAAAGGAGTTACAGATAGTGGTGAAGATGACTTCTATGGTTTTGTTAAACATATCTACGAGTTAGTATACAATTACTTGGACTCGGAAAATAAAGTTGTCTTGTTTTATTATGAATGGTATGATCCAACTAGAGGCACAAAAATAGATAAGACATATGGTACTATTGAGATTCAAATGGACCGGAGGTACAAAGAGTACGACCCTTTCATAATGTCAAATATTATTAGGCAAGTTTATTATGTTCCTTATCCTTCATTTGTGCCACGTAAACGACAGTGTTGTGTTGTAATAAAAACAAAACCATTGGGTCATATTGAAACTGACGATCTAGTGGAAGATGTTGCTTACCAAGTTGATGAAGTTGAAGTTAATGATGTGATTCCAGATGAACACACTACAAGTTTGTATGATACAATGGTTGAGGGAAATCAAGTTGTTGAGGATGAAGATCATGAAGATTCTGGATCCGAGGACAATATCACATCAGATGACGAGGATGATATGGACGACGAGCATGACGATTTAGAATAGTGAACATATATTCATGAGAATTGTGTCTTGTAATTTTACTCGACGAACCATCTATTTAATGAGTTAATGAATATGTATTCATGAGAATTGTGTCTTGTAATTTTACTTGACGAACCATCTATTGAATAAGTTAATGAATATGTATTCATGAGAAATGTGCTTTTCAAATATATTATATGTTAACTTGTATTTTCTATAAATAGGTAAAAATGCCACCCAAGGATAATAAGGGTAAATGTCCTAGTGATAGTGGTAGGAAGCCCAGACGTCCAAGGGTAGTAGTATGCTAGTCACCTCACTCAGCCACGTGTCCTCTCCCGCAGAGTCAGGTTCATCATATGTCCATGGACAATATTATGCCATTTACGCCATTACTATCCTCTCAGAGTCCTCTTCAGTTCCCATCTGGGAGTCCATGTTTTATTAGTCCATCTGGGCCTCCACCTGGTTTACCATTCCAGCAAACACATGTGCCCTCATCCTTCCAGCACAGTTTTCCATTTCCCACACAGATACCCTCATTCGTGCAGCAGCCTGGAGGATCCAGCACCCCACTTCCTACACAGATTCCCCCATCCGTCCAGTAGCCTGGAGGATCCACCTCTTCACGACCCACACAGACTGGTCGCACCCCACATCCCACACATGTACATGCATCCGATGATCATGCAGATTCGGATGATGACAATCTTGGTGTGGGCGATGATCAGCTAGATGGGAGAGATATTTGAGGGGATGATGATCCGAGTGAGATTCATACCATTGATGGGAGATTTTGGATTTGGCCTGAAGGGAACTCGTAAGTTTCTTATTTATTGATTTTTATTTATAAGTACATATTTTCGTTTTTAATATAACTTTATATACTTAATTATGCTAATTCAATTATTGTTGTTTTAGTTTCGGGCCGAGTCGGACTGCTGCTAGGGTTATAAATTATATAATTCAGCAGAATTATACAAAAAATTTGAAGAGTTTTAGAGAAGTTTCTGATAAAGACGAATGGTTTAAGCAATTTCAGGTATAATTAATTTATTTCTTAAGTTATTTTTATTTAAATGACCTTTTCATTATTGTTATAATTTATCTAACTATTTATTTTAATGTCATACAACATTGCAGGCGAAATGTGTTTGGGATCCACTGAACCATAACAAAGTAAAAAAAAAATATTTTGGCAGGAGTTCAAGACGACTTTCTGACATGCTACGACGTGTTAGAGAGAATTGGCAACTTTTGGGCATTCGTCCCAAATGGATAGGCAAAGAAGTTTTTGAACAACTTCTTAAGTATTGGGAATCAGATGAATTTAAGGCTAAATCTGAAAATGCAAAGAAGATGAGGGCATCAGAAAAAGGGGGTTGCCTTAATGCTGTTGGAAGTATTAGTACTGCTGAGCATGCTCGACGCATGGTAATTATTACCACTTTTAAAGTCATATTTGGATTTATAACATATATTATTAATTTAAGTTAATTTTTTTATTTAGGCTAAGCGTTTGGGGAGACAACCATTGATGACTGAGCTGGTTACCGAAACTCGGACAAAGAAATCAGGAGGATTTATTGACGAGCATACAAAAAAATCCCTGGTAAGTAAATTTATGTTTATAATTTTTTAAAGCAATTTTGTGACGTGATTTTCACGTAGCAAGTGAGATGTTGTGGCGTGAAAATTGAGTGGCGACTGATAAGTTGTGGCGTTACAATCACGTGGCTATTTGTTTTTTATTATTATTTTTATTTAATTTAATTTCATTAATTCTACTTATATATTTAACTTGATTTTTTTTATTGTATGTGTAGGAGGATTATCAGGCCTTGCTTCTAGAATTTCTGACCCATAATCCTCAGTATACTCCTCCTCCAGGAAAACCGGTTCATCCAGATGTGGATTTCTATATTTGGAGTCAAGTTATTGGGGGAAAGGGGCCTAACGGGTGTTTTTTTTGTGGTGGAAATTTGGCGGGTACCTTGAGGCACTACGCCAAAAATAAGTTTTAGCAGCACATAAAAGAAAGCGCTTTTGGAAAAAAGCGCTGCTGTAGGTTTTAAAAAAAATTCGCTTAAAAAAGCGCTTTCAAAGGGTGCCTTAAGAAAGCGCTTTTCAAAAGCGCTTGTAAAGGTCACCCTTAGAAAGCGCTTTTTGGGAAGCGCTGCTAAAGCTGGCCTTTCAGAGGGTACCTTAAGAAAGCGCTTTTTAAAAGCGCTGCTAAAGGCCAGCCTTAGAAAGCACTTTTCCAAAGCGCTGCTAAAGTTGGCCTTTAGAAAGCGCTTTTAAAAGCGCTGCTATAGGATATGTGTTGTACCCCAAAATTTGCCCTCCCATTTCCTCAACATTTTCTCATCACAAGACCCTTGAAGATCAAGATCCAGCTAGGGTTTCCTCTGCTCAAGACTCCTCCTTGCACTGCTAACCCCAAATTAGGGTTTGTGTTTGCCCAAGGATGCTTTGACCTAAAATGCCCAAGATGACTTTCTTGCTTCATATTGACCTCTTAAGTTTATCCATACCAAGTTTCAAGTCCTGATTCCAAATTTTGCCCAGTCAATTGGACAGTTGACCTAGAAATCAACTGTATTGGGGAAAAAGTCAACTGTGGCCAATTGACAGTCAAATCTCATGAAATTTGATCCACATCAACATTATGAACTCATATGAACCATTTGATCAAGTTTGGATCACAATTCCACAAGAAATTTGATCAGATCACTAAAAGGGCAAAATGGTCATTTTTAGGGTTTTGACTGTACAGAGGCAATTTTTGACTGTTTGACCTAGCCAATGGCAAACCAAGCTCACATATGGACTCAAGGACCCCATGGAATTATCTTGACATGCTCAACAAGTTCAAAAGATCCCAAGTACACAAGATTGACAGTTGAATTTCCCAGTCAATTGATCAATTTTGACTGTGCACTAAAAAGTCAAACTTTGACTTTTTGGTCAAAATCAAGAGTCAAGATTCATTTTTCATCAAAACTTGCCAAAACATGAAACTTTTTCACCAAGAAATCACAAATTGCAAATTAGGGTTAGAAAATGGAATTTTTCATAACTTAGAATTTTTCTAAGTTATGAAAAACCCTAATTTTTTCCCAACTTTGCCCCATCTTTTCACCAAGATCCATTTGGATTCAAACAAAAGTCAAAACATGAAAGTTGTAGCTTGTTGCATAATCTACAACTTTTATTCACAAAGTTTTCTCATTTGAAGCTTGTATCTCAAGTTACAATTTTTTGAATAAGGGCACTAAACCATTTTTAACTTAGTAGAATTTTAACCTATTTTGACAAGGTTTTCTACCCCACTTCAAGGCCATTTTTCATACCCTTCCACTTGGAATTTCAATTTTCATTTCAAAGATGGATTGTAGTACACATTCCAAGCTTTCCAAAATGTCAAAGAACTCATCAAAAAACCTCATGGTTAGAGAGAATCGAATTTCACAATATAGCAAAAAACCACTTTGTTCATGACCAAGTTCCATGTCCATAACTTTGCAAATTTGAACTCAGCATGCTTTAGGCTAGATTACAGGTCCTTAAACCAAGTTACACTCCATAATTTAATGCTTGTTCATTGTGCCAAGGTGTTGTTCCATGAGTTCAAGCATTGTACACAAGATTGATCCATTTCTAGATAAAGCAAATTAGCCATTTTGGTAAAAGTTCACTTTATGTCAATTTAGAAATCCAACAAGTACAAGCTAAATCCTTTTGGCACAAGATTATGGACAAATTGCTCTGATCAAGAGAGGATTATGCAGCACATTAGGAGGCCCCCTACATGCCTAGAAAGCCAACTTGCTTTTGTTGCTTAAGAAAGAAGAAAAGCTCCATAACTTGGGACAACTTCCATCTCAGCCTTAGAACAAGAAAGCAAATATTGTAGACACATTCCAAACATCCCAACCAAGCTTTTGCACGAATCCTTGACCCCTCAAACACTCTCCATCTCAGAAACACCATCAAACTGCTCAAACAGGGCAAGGCCTGCAGTTTGAGTGCCATCTCTCAATCCCTTCAACCATTCTTGTCCAAACTTGTTCCTCTACCTTCCTTACAACCTGTGCAAGCTATCCAGAAGCTAAGACACGATATGTAATTGCTCTAACCACTTCCACCATTTTCACATCTTTGACTTGCAGGTGAAGTTCTACAGCTTGATTAAGAAGCTTTCAAGACAAAGTAAACATTGGAATAGCATCCCTGGACCTCAAGGAAGCTTTTCCAATCATCACCTTGCACTGAAAGTTCCTCATTCTCCAGATAGAAGTTCAACTGAATAGGTAAAATTTTGAACTCGTATCTCTCTTATTATGCATCTTTAGTCTTAAGTTTGTGAAGAAACAAGGTTCTACTCATAGCCCTGAGCATGTACATAGCTTTACATTTCATTTCTTTTGCCTGAGTTGAGAGAATTTAAGCTTTGAAAATGGCAGAAAGTTTAGGTCAAGATTTGGGATTGATAAAATTCTCTCTCATTTCTGAGAGTTAGGATGAGTTTTTTATATATTTGGAATCGTGATTCAATGCTTGACATGTTTTGTGTTGAAAGTTTGTGCAAAATCTCAAAGAATCAGGATGTTTGAATCTCTGTAACAAGGCGCGCTTTTTTGGCCAAAGGTTGAAGAAGAAGTGGATTGGGCTGGGCCTGTATCATTTTGCTATCCACACCATTTTTTCTGTTTCACACCCCTGAGCCCATTTGCCTTATTTTTAATTCTTTTTGACTTTTTCTTTTTTTGTTTGACTTGTTTATTTTTTTTCTTCAGCATATTAAAATTTTGAAAATAATTTTCTCATCATTTTTTGATTTTATTTGGTATTTATTTGATTTTCTTTTGATTTATACATATATATATATATATATATATATATATATATATATATATATATATATATATATATATATATATATATATATATATATATATATATATATATATATATATATATATATATATATATATATATATATATATATATATATATATATATATATATATATATATATATATATATATATATATATATATATATATATATATATATATATATATATATATATATATATATATATATATATATATATATATATATATATATATATATATATATATATATATATATATATTATTATTATTATTATTTAGGATAAATAGAAAAATATGTAAAAAACACTTCTATTTTTATTTTTATTTTATATTACCCTCTGAAAATATTTCATATAAAAAATACTATTTTCTAAAAAATTGAATATTATCATTATTTGTATATAATACATATTTAAAATAATATAAGTATACATACATATATATTAATATACTTAGAGTAAAAATACCAATAACGAACATATTTTATTTTTTAAATATTTAATATTGAAAATGCCTTTTTACAAATATACTATATTTTATTTTATTTTTGTATGTAAATAATAAATATTATGTGAATTAATTAATTAATATACATTTTGATTAAAATTAGGGTTTTTTGCCCTAAATATGAAAATACTCAAAAATAATACCTTTTTATTTTCTTATTTTATTTTACATAAACTACATTTTTCATACATATATAAAAACTTTCTTTTTTGCATTTTTGCATATTTATTTAATTTCTATTTAATTATGCAATTTATTTACCTTGCAAATATTCAAAAATGATGTAATAATTTAGATTTAAATTCTTGTCTAAATATCCCCCATTTGTAAATTTGTACCCCCCTCCCTATATTATTATGTTGTAATAGCGTAGAAATTTAAATTTCGCACTTTATTTATGCCATGTTAGAATTAGGGTTTGCATGCGAAAAACGATTAAAAAAAATAGTTTGACCTAATACAAGATAAATGAGCATGAAAATAAACAACACATCTCACACTTGCACCCCCTAGGGTATTCCACTTTGTTGCCTTCAAATAAATGGGCCATATTGCATGTTGAACTTCTTTGGGCAAAACAAACAAATTGAATGATCATAGTCCCTCGATAAAACTTTTCAAAACAAACAAAAACAAATGATCAAGTCCCTTAAAGAAAATTGCCCAAAGACCTTTAACACTATTGCAATTATGGTCCAAACGATGACCCGCGCCCGTCCCTTTCATCTCCTAAGACAAGATTGTCCACCAAATGCAATGGTGGAACAAAATTGTCAAAAGGCTTAAAACATGACAAAAATCTTTGAGAAAGCTTTAGGGTAGATAAACTCTTAAGTACTTGTCAATTTGCAAAGAAAACACTTGCCTAATTTCAAAACCCACTTCACAAACACTTTCAAAATCAACTTTCCAAACCCTTGAAACATCTTTTTAAAAGATAAAACACCTTTTGTAAAACATTCGAGTAAAGAATTGTTACAAGGTTAGCCTAGCACAAGGCATCTTTTCAAAACATTTTCAAAAACCACACACAAAGCACCATTTCAAACAATTGAAAACCAAGGCAAGATTGATCTAAGCAAGTACCTAAGAGCCCATGGATAACCATGGATGGAAGGGGTGCTAATACCTTCCCCTTCTATAATCTACTCCCCGAACCCAAGAAAAAATCTCAAAGGTTTTTGCTGTGCTTTTTAAACCTTTCCTTAGGATAAAATAAAAAGTCGGTGGCGACTCTTGCTCAACCGAAACATTTGCGAAAACAAACGCAAAACCATAGTCAGTTCTCCCACCGTATCACAGAACTGGCGACTCTGCTGGGGACTTTTCTTTAAGTGGAGTAACCTTAGGGCTTAGATCACCCTCTTACATGACTAATTGTTTGATTTGCTTGCTTTATACTTGGGCTCTATTGTTTGGGTTTACAATTCTCCACCCGGATTTTGGGAAACATTCATAGATAGCAATACGTTGTGGAAACTGTGTGGGGTATACCGACACGGTCTAAGCAATAGCTATATTAGTGCGACATATTTGTGAGTACCGGTAACCCTTGAGTTCAATCAAGGAGAGTACGGGGCCGCTGAGTGATGTCACTAAGCACTAATGACCTAGAACCTTACTTGACCATCTTGGCCTTTTATTAGGGGTAGTGAGATGACCGGCTTTGGTGCAGTCCGAAGTTGGTAGATACTCGATACTACACTCATTGAGGGTTGTTTTCTTGGAATATTCTGGTCGCTAGTTAAGTGGCTAAACCAAAACAATGAACAATGAAAACAATCCAGTGATATTGAGCTCCTTAGAACCCGGTTACTATTTATAGGACAGGTTTTTAAGCCAACTGCACTCAAGAGGGTACTTACCTATGAAACCCCATGCAAGCCTGAAATTAGGGTTTGGTGTGATTTGCTTGTACATATGTCTTGTGCATACATCATAAACATCATAAAGCATCATATGCATTTACTAACCATTTCAAGGGTTTGGATCTTCATCATTGTTCTTGTTTTGTAGGTCATGGAAATGCCTCGCAGAAATACCATTCAAGTCAACCTTGTGAGAATCTCTCCTCAACTCAAGGAGATCACTTCAAGAATTCCGGAAAATTCCTCCTTCAGTGAAAGACATGGTAGACTGCTCAGCCTAGTCAACACCAACATTGAAGAAGACATGATGAAAGTGCTATTCCAGTTCTTTGACCCTCTTCACCACTGCTTCACCTTCCCTGATTATCAGTTGGTTCCCACTTTGGAGGAGTTCTCTCAACTCCTAAGAATCCCTATCCTTAATCAACTACCCTTCAACGGTACGGAAAAGGAACCAAAGCCTGAAGACGTTGCTCGAGCACTACATCTACAACCATCTGAAATCAAGGGGCATTGGGAAACCAGAAGCGGCGTCAAAGGATTCTTAGCAAAATTCTTGTTTGAGAAGGCACAAGAATGTTGGAACTCATTGGACCTACAAGCCTTTGAAGAGATTGTGGCACTCCTTATCTATGGGTTGGTCTTGTTCCCGAATCCTGACCAATTGGTAGATGTCAACGCTGTCAAAATCTTCTTGTCCAGAAATCCAATATCGACATTGCTTGGAGACATTCTTCACTCATTTTACACACGAACAATGAGAAAGAGGGGTGTTCTCATGTGCTGTACTCCTATCCTCGCAAGGTGGTTTATTTCGCACCTTCCACAATCTGCCTTGAAGAATGACCAAAGTACAAGGTGGTCTCAACGATTGATGACTCTTACTCATTCTGATGTGCATTGGTGTTCTCGGTCCAGAGAAAATGTCATCATCGTCGATCGTTGCGGAGAATTTCCTAATGTTCCTTTACTTGGAATCAGAGGAGGTATCACCTACAACCCTTGCCTAGCCTTGAGGCAATTTGGATATGCACGGAGGGATGGCCCTCATGACATGTTGATTCCTAGCCTAGTTTTTGACTTCGACAATGATGCGCAAGGACTTCGCAAAAGATTCATCAGAGCTTGGGGAAAACTCAACAAGGTTGATAGCAAGACTCTGGGACACAAGAACTCCATCCCTCTTGAGCCCTATCTCAAGTGGGTACGAGCCCGAGCCCAAAGTCTAATGATGCCTTATCCTCATGCACTCCCAGTGATTAAAGAGCCCGTCAATGAAGGAGAGGTCCCCTACACCATCCTGCATCCAGACATGCCTACATCGTGGGAGGAAATGCAGAAGAGTTGGATTCAGCTCAAGGAGGAACGAAACACTTTTGAAGCTAGCTACTACGCCAGTGAAAAGAAGGTTCTAGAGCTTACCCGCCGACTCCACGAGCAAGAGGCCCTCAACACCTACATCGCACCAAAGAGGATGCGCAATGTCTTTCTGCCTTGAGAAGTTCATGTTGTAACATTTGGCCCATGGGGCATTTATGTACTAACAGATTTCTTTTTATTAATATGACGTGCGTTCTTCTTTGTCTGAAACAATTTTGAATGTCCTAAATCCTTGAATGCATTGCATACATCAGCATACCATTCATCATGTGCATAAGCAGGTCTCACTCCAGGTTTCCTTATCTATCTGCTGTTTATTTCAGTAGGATGGATCTCGAGCAAACAGTCAAAGACCTACAAGCCCAGAATGCACAGTTCCAGCAACTCTTGATGACCTTGGTCAAGAGTCAAGAGGATATCAAGGCTCATCTGGAGAGTAGAGACCCAGTGAAGAAGAAAAAGAGGGTCGGAGTGGCTACTTTGGGGAGAAGATTTGACAGAGAAGCTCGGAGGGTGCTTGAATTTCCTCCTACTTCTGATGAAGGGACTAGTAAAAGAGATCGGGTTGCGGTGCCTTCCGAGTCTGATGCAGAGGAGGAAGAGGTTGAAGAGGACGAAGATTATTCTGACCAGCAGTACCCTCCAGCTGATGATAAGTACAAGGGTTTAGAAGACAGATTGGCTGCTATGGAATTGCAAAGAGTACCGGGTTTGGATTTTGAAGACATGGGCTTGGTCGCTGGAATTGTGATTCCCCCAAAATTCAAGGTGCCAGTGTTTGTAAGGTATGGCGGGCTGTCCTGCCCCAAAATGCATCTCAGGTCCTATGTGAGAAAGATTCAACCCTATACAGCAGATAAAAATCTCTGGATTCATTTCTTTCAAGACAGCCTGTCGGGAGCTCAGTTGGAATGGTTTTATCAGTTAGAAGGAACCAGTGTCAGAAATTGGGAAGATTTGGCCACCGCTTTCTATAAACAATACCAGTATAATTCTGATCTTGCTCCTACCCGTACCCAACTTCAGGGTATGTCGCTAGGAACAAGTGAGGGATTCAAGGAATATGCACAAAAATGGAGGGATTTGGCTGGCAGGGTGCAGCCTCCTTTAACCGATCGTGAGCTCGTTGATATGTTTCTTGGGACCCTATCTGGGCCATTTTTCAATCATTTAATTGGTAACTCTTCCGCAGGGTTTACCGATTTGATCTTAACAGGCGAAAGAATAGAGGCTGGCATCAAGTCAGGAAAGATTCAGAAGAGTGTTGTTGCAAGTGTTGAGAAGAAGCCTTTTAAGAAGGAGACAGCTATGGTATATTCTCAAAGAAGAGCAGGGAAGATGGAACGTCGGCCAACTGTGGGGGCCGTAATGATTCAAAATACTCCAAGTGAGTCGCCTCGCTACAACCAATCCAGACCAAACCAGCAACGGGTGGAAAGGCCACAACGGCAGTTCACCCGTATTAATATGACTCCAGCGCAGGTGCTTCCCCATCTGTTGAAATTGAATCTTGCCACTATCAAGGAGGCGCCAAAGAATGTAAATACATCCTCTCCGCATTATCATGCCAATGCTAAGTGCGCCTATCATTCAGACAGTGTTGGACACGACACCAATGATTGTTGGGCACTCAAGCATAAGATTCAGGACCTGATAGAGGCTAAGGAGGTAGAGTTTGACGCTCCAGAGAAACCCAATGTGATATCCGCACCTATGCCGAAGCACGGTCGGAATGTCAATGCCGTTGAAGAGGATCTGTATGTTGCTGACGTTAGTAATCTGACTACTCCACTGTTAACCATTAAGTTGAATTTGTTAAGGGCCGGGATCTTCCCGGGATGTAAAGAAGACTGCTACTGTTGCCACTCTCTGCCGTTTGATTGTCCGCTATTAAAGAAAGGCATCCAAGGCCTCATGGATAGCCGACAAATTTTGTTCGAAAAAGTTCCTGCTGTTCCAGTTCATGTTGAAAATGTCTCAATCATAACCATTCACGCCAATCTTTCCGAGGCCGTCAAAAAGCCAGTTAAGATTACACCAGCTGCAAAGTCTATACCTTTGAAGATAACAATGCCGGGGCATGTTCCCTATGTTTCTGAGAAGTCGATACCTTGGAACTATGGTGGTGACATCTACTACCATGGTATCAAGCAAGTTGAGATAATTGAAGAAAATTCAGATGATGAAGAAGCCAGCATTAGTAACATTGCGGGCACCAGCAAAATCACCAGGAGCGGGAGAATATTTTCTCCAGAGATTGCTCCTCCAAGAGCAGTCTTTGGACCCTCACCAGTTAAAGAAGTCATCCCTGCACCAGTAAAACTCTCCGCTAGAACTCCTTTGATTGAAGAAATTTTCGTTCCTAGTGCTGTCTCTCCTACCATTGCCGATAAAGGAAAAGGAATACAAGATGAGCCCGTCAGGACGAGGGCTCAACCTTTGGTGATTCCGGAAGCCTCCAAGAAAGAAATGGACGAGATTTTGAGGATAATCAAGAGAAGTGATTATGATGTGGTGGAACAGTTGGGGCAAACCCCCTCCAAGATCTCCATGCTGGCACTATTGCTTTGCTCAGAAGCGCACGCTCAAGCTTTGATTAAGTTTCTAAAGGCAGCTCATGTGCCCCAAGAAACCTCTGCAGATCAATTTCAACATTGTGTGGCTAGTCTGACTGCAGACAATGGATTAGGTTTTTCTGATGCCGACCTGACCCCTAAAGGCCGAAATCACAATGATGCGTTGCATATTTCAATCGAGTGTCGCGGAACCACCCTTGCACATGTTTTGGTTGATACCGGTTCATCGCTGAATGTTTTGCCTAAGAAAGCCTTGGACCGGCTAGATTGCGAAGGGTTGGAATTGAAGCCAAGTGATATTGTCGTCAGAGCTTTCGATGGGTCGAAAAGAATGGTCCATGGAGAAGTTGAAATTCCTGTCAAGATAGGTACTGAGGTGTTTAAATCCACTTTCTATGTAATGGACATCCGTCCATCATACTCCTGCCTGCTGGGTAGACCTTGGATACACCATGCTGGGGAAGTCACCTCCTCCTTGCACCAGATGCTGAAATATCCTGTAAAGGGAAAGATCATTACTGTCCACGGCGAAGAAGAGTACATGATTAGCCATTTAAATTCTTTCCGGTATGTGGAGGTTGAAGGAGAGTTCATCGAGACACCGTTTCAACATTTCGAAGAAGTACTTCCTGAGATAGCAGTGGCGAAGTTGGCAACTGAGACACCAAGGCAGGTGGCCAGGATGGCATCTCTGGAGGATGCAAGGGCTGTAGTTAAAGAAGGGAAGAATTCAGCATGGGGGCAGTTACCCGATTTTCCGCATAAAGCTGATAAGTTTGGATTAGGTTTCACCGCCGCTGGCCAGAAGGCCATGCGCCAGTCAAAGATTGAAAGAGCGCCGATCAAAATTTCTCCTTACAGAATCAACGCCCTGGAAGATGAAGACAAAGAAAGCAACTTTGAAGATTGGATTTATCCAACTGTCAGAGGAGGATTGAGCAATTGGGAGGCTAAGGACTTTGTCCCCATTACTTTTATTCCTCAGTAATTTATCTATCAAACATTTCCTATTTGGTCTGTAATATTTTACTTTCAAACAATCCGTACACTATCTTTTCACCTCCTGCCTTGCCCGGGGCATGTAGGTCCACTTGTAAGGGTTTTGACTATTTTTCATATTCATATGCCATGTTTAATGATTCATTGGACGTTTTTCATTTGATAAACTGCTTATGTTCATTTTCTTTCCTTTTGCATTTTTTGTTTAAGGATGGCTATCCCTTACACACACCCACACTCACCAATGCAGGTACCCATCCACTCCGGATTCCATGGGTGACTATTCTGCTGTATCTTTCAATAACTCTAAAGACCTGGTCAATCTAGCCGAGTATGAAGATGACGAAGGTTGTGAAGTACCCGGGGAACTAGCCAGACTCCTGCAACAAGAGGAAAGGGCCATCTTACCGCATGAAGAGCCATTGGAAGTTGTTAACTTGGGAACCGAGGAGAATCGGAAGGAGGTGCAAGTGGGTGCCAACCTGGAACCAGAAGTCAAGGAGCGCCTAGTACAGTTGTTGAATGAGTATGTTGAGATCTTCGCTTGGTCCTATGAAGACATGCCAGGTCTAGACACAGACATCGTGGTTCACCGTCTCCCCACACGAGAAGACTGTCCACCGATCAAGCAAAAAGTTCGCCGAATGAGGCCTGACATGTCCGAAAAAATCAAAGCAGAAGTAATGAAGCATTTCAATGCTGGCTTTCTGGCTGTTACATCCTATCCTCAATGGGTCGCTAACATTGTGCCAGTGCCTAAGAAGGATGGCAAAGTCAGAATGTGTGTGGACTACCGGGATTTGAATAGGGCCAGCCCTAAGGATGATTTCCCGCTACCTCATATTGACATCTTGATCGACAATACAGCTCAGCATAAAGTGTTTTCCTTCATGGACGGATTCTCGGGCTACAATCAAATCAAAATGGCCCCCGAGGATATGGAGAAAACAACTTTTGTCACACAATGGGGCACTTTCTGTTATAAGGTGATGCCGTTCGGGCTGAAGAACGCAGGGGCAACTTATCAACGCGCCATGGTAGCTTTATTTCATGACATGATACATCATGAGATCGAAGTTTACGTAGACGATATGATAGCTCGGTCACAAACAGAGGAAGAGCACCTTGAACATTTGGAAAAGCTGTTTGCCAGATTGAAAGAATACAAGTTAAGGCTGAATCCAAGCAAATGCACTTTTGGAGTTAGGTCTGGTAAACTCCTGGGATTCATTGTAAGCAACAAAGGCATTGAAGTCGATCCGGCAAAAGTAAAAGCAATACAGGAAATGCCTGCTCCCCGTACTGAAAAGGAGGTTAGAGGATTCTTGGGGCGCATAAACTATATTGCCAGATTCATCTCACATCTGACTTCTACCTGTGAGCCAATTTTCAAACTCTTGAAGAAAGATCAGGTAGTGGAATGGAACGACGATTGCCAAGCTGCTTTTGATAGAATCAAAGAGTATTTGCTAGAACCTCCTATTCTAATGCCACCCGTCGAAGGAAGACCATTGATCATGTATTTGACCGTCTTGGATAACTCAATGGGGTGTGTTTTGGGCCAGCATGACGAATCTGGTCGAAAAGAGCATGCTATTTATTACCTTAGCAAAAAGTTTACCGACTGTGAGACTCGCTACTCACTGCTCGAGAAAACTTGCTGCGCTTTGGTATGGGTTGCTCGCCGACTAAGACAGTATATGCTGACTCATACTACCTTGTTAATATCCAAAATGGACCCTATCAAATATATCTTCGAAAAGCCCGCTTTATCTGGAAGGATAGCCAGATGGCAAATGATCTTGACCGAGTATGACATCCAGTACACCACCCAAAAAGCTATAAAAGGGAGTGTATTAGCTGACCATCTGGCTCATCAGGCTATCGAAGACTATCAACCCATGAGATTTGATTTCCCAGACGAGGACATCATGAATTTGGACAACATTAAAGGTGACGGACCGTATGACGGACCCAAAAAGGGATCCCGATGGACCCTGTACTTTGATGGTGCTTCAAATGCACTCGGAAACGGCATTGGCGCAGTACTCATTTCTCCGGAAGGATGCCACACTCCTTTCACGGCCCGACTTTACTTCAGCTGCACAAACAATATGGCTGAGTATGAAGCCTGCATCTTTGGTCTCAAGGCTGCTATAGACTTGGGGATCAAATCTTTGATCGTATTCAGGGACTCGGCTTTGGTCATCAGCCAGATCAAAGGAGATTGGGATACCAAGCATCCTAATCTTATCCCATACAAAGAACATGTTCTGACATTGTTGCCTCACTTCGAGCAAATTACCTTCGAGCACTTTCCGCGAGAAGAGAATCAGCTAGCCGATGCTCTGGCCACAATGTCCTCCATGTTTAAACTCAACTGGGATAATGAGGCTCCCCAAATCACCATCGAGCGAATGGATGAACCCGCGCATTGTCACGAGATTAATACCGAAGAAGTAGTGGAACGACCTTGGTTCCATGAAATCAAAAGGTATCTCGAAACCCAAGATTATCCTGAAGGAGCTTCCGTGAATGACAAGAAGTTCTTAAGGAAATTCGCTGCTAAGTTCTTCCTGAGCAACGACATCCTTTACAAACGAAGCCATGATTGTGTATTACTCCGATGTGTGGATAAGGCTGAAGCAGAATTGATCATGACTGATATACACAGCGGCCCATTTGGCACTCACTTGAGCGGGCATACAATGGCTAAGAAGATCCTGAGGGCAGGCTATTACTGGTCTACCATGGAGACTGATTGCCATCAACATTCCCGTACTTGTCACAAGTGTCAAGTCTATGCTGACAAAGTTCATATCCCTCCGGTTCCCCTCAACGTCCTGACTGCTCCATGGCCCTTTGCAATGTGGGGCATTGATATGATTGGGGAGATCAAGCCCACGGCTTCCAACGGACATCGCTTCATCCTGGTTGCCATTGACTACTTCACTAAATGGGTCGAAGCAGCTTCCTTCGCCTCTGTCACCAAAAATGTGGTCGCCCGCTTTATCAAGAAAAATCTCATATGTCGGTACGGTGTTCCAGACAGGATTATCACAGACAACGGTACAAATCTGAATAATACAATGATCACTGCATTATGCGAACAGTTCAAGATTTATCATCACAATTCATCTCCCTATCGGCCGAAGATGAACGGTGCTGTTGAAGCTGCGAACAAAAATATTAAGAAGATTATTCAGAAAATGACAGTCACTTACAAAGACTGGCATGAGATGTTACCGTTTGCGCTGCATGGATACCGTACGACGATACGTACTTCAACTGGGGCAACCCCATTTTCTTTGGTTTATGGCATGGAAGCTGTCTTGCCTATGGAAGTTCAGATCCCGTCTCTAAGGATTATGAAGGATGCAGGTTTGAATGAAGATGATTGGATGCAGACCCGACTTGATCAACTCAATCTGATCGATGAAAAGCGACTTGCGGCTATATGCCATGGTCAGACGTATCAAAAACGGATGATCAAGGCCTTCAATAAGAAAGTCAGACGTCAAGTGTATCAAGTCGGAGATCTAGTAGTCAAGCGGATTATCTTGCCGCAAAGTGATCCCAGGGGCAAATGGACTCCTACATATGAAGGACCATTTGTGATCAAGAGCATATTTTCTGGTGGTGCAATGATTCTGACCACCATGGATGGCGACGATTTTCCGCACCCTGCGAACGCAGACATAGTCAAAAGATACTACGCATAAAATAACCCGACAAGTCGAAAACCCGAAAGGGCGGCTTGGGCAAAAATGGGCATCCCGGTGAACCGAAAACCCGAAAGGGCGGTTCAGGCAAAAATTAGGGATAAAAACAAAAAAATCTGTACACCCGGCAAGTCGAAAACCCGAAAGGGCGGCTTGGGCAAAAAGGGGTTTCCCGGTGGATCGAAAACCCGAAAGGGCGATTCAGGCAAAAGTTAGGGAATTAAAGCGTATGATTATGTCTCGTCGGATCACTTCAAAGACAGTCTCTTCATCAACCGGTTCCAGGTTTCTGATCAATCCAGCCATCGTCAAACGAAGCATTGAATGGACAGAGGTTCAGAGTTGTGAAAGCTACAGCAGAATGGAATCCCATGGAATTATTTCACATAGCCATCTTTATTTTGTATAAATTTTTCAAATATTTACGGCAAGATCCTCTTACTAGGATGATTGTCTCCTCTGTACAAATATACCCAAAGAAAATCAATACAAATACTCTTCCCAGAAATTTGTGTCATTTCCCTTTGTCCTTTTTCTCTTGCACTATTTGTTTTATTTTGAGAAACGTCCAATGTTTTGTTAAATAGGCATATGCATTTGAAACACGATCACTTCCTAATTGAACCTAAGAAAAGGATTACTGATAGGATGAAAGTACAAACGGATATTTTGACACCCTTTCAAAGGAAATCCCTCAAGATCTGTAATCCACATCCCTAGCAAACCCTGAGGTCTATCTCCAGCAGACCCTCGAAGCTTATCCCCAGTAAGGTTCTGAAATGTATTCCCCGCAGAATACGGACGTCCCTTCCGAGTTTTATTCAAAGTTATTCCTCACGAAGGCTTATAACTGGGTTATCCTCAGCTAACAACCAGGGGAGATCGCGCTCGCCAAAGTTCTTCCCATCCCCAGCGGAGTTCCTCAAAATTCCCCAGCGGAGTTCCTCAAAATTCCCCCAACAATAACTTATCAATACTATCCCCGGAGAAGTTTATCTTTGCAAATCCCCAGCCAGAGAATCTTCCGGAAATCATTTTCCCTCAGAGTTTAAGCTTCAGTATCCCCAGCAGATCAAAAGCTTCAAATGGACAATCCCCAGCGGAGTCAGACTTTTAAACCTTCTCCCCACAGAGTTTTTAGGAGGAAAAATCTTGAGTTCCCCAATGAAATCTCCGGAGATACTTCTCTCCAAGCTGAAGATTCTTAATCTGGTCTCCCCAGCATTAAATCTACTAGTTTGGTACTCCCCAGTAGAAGACTTCAGGAGTTCCCCAGAAGATTGGGTTACAACCCAAGCTCCAGGTTCCCCGGCAACGACCCAGGATTTATTTTCCCAGGCAGCAATCAAGATTCTTTTATCTTCCGCTATCCCGGATTCATTTATCCTGTGCAAGACAGCTCTCCAGCTTACATGCACATCCATTTACATTCATAACACCATAATATACATTGTATCATGCATCATAGCATTGCATACAACTAACTCTTTGCCTTTTCAGGTAAGATCGGTCGACAGACTAAAATCATTCAAATCTCAAGATTTCTGAAAACAGTTCACGGGTTCTCCAAGTAAACGGATGTTAACCTATCACTTGTTCAGATTCTTCCCAAGACTTCTGAAAACAGTTCATGGATTCTTCCCAAGTAACGGATGTTAATCTATCAACTTGTTCAGATGCAACCCTTCGAAGACAGTTTACGGAAGCTTCCCAACAACGGATGCTGCTCTATTGCTTATTCAACTTCAAGATTTCTGAAAACAGTTCACGGGTTCTCCAAGTAAACGGATGTTAACCTATCACTTGTTCAGATTCTTCTCAAGACTTCTGAAAACAGTTCATGGATTCTTCCCAACAACGGATGTTAATCTATCAGCTTGTTCAGATGCACCTTTGAATTTAGTTTACGGACGCTTCCCAACAACGGACGCGGCTCTATTGCTGATTCAATCTCAAGATTTCTGAAAACAGTTCGCGGGTCCTCCCAGTAAACGGATGTTAACCTGTCACTTGTTCAGTTTCTTCTTCAAGACTTCTGAAAACAGTTCATGGATTCTTCCCAAGTAACGAATGTTAATCTATCAACTTGTTCAGATGCAACTTCCTGAAAACAGCTTACAGGTTCCTCCCAACAACGGATGTCAATCTATTGCTTGTTCAGACCCCCAATTCAGAAATGGTCCAAAGCTTGGACACTTTCCTGATATTCCCTTCCAGATGGCATCTTTAAGCCCATCCCCGACAAGTTTCTGCCACTCTCCCAGATGGCATCGTTAAGCCCATCTCCAAATGGCATCTCTAAGCCCATTCCCGCATCCAATGCTTTGATGAGTGCAAATTTCCGGGCACTCTAATGTCCAATCTCCTTTTACCCTCAAGTCACGAAGGGCAAGCTTGCCAATCTAACTCTTCGGGTTCAAGGAGATTGAACAGGGGCAACTGTTGTACCCCAAAATTTGCCCTCCCATTTCCTCAACATTTTCTCATCACAAGACCCTTGAAGATCAAGATCCAGCTAGGGTTTCCTCTGCTCAAGACTCCTCCTTGCACTGCTAACCCCAAATTAGGGTTTGTGTTTGCCCAAGGATGCTTTGACCTAAAATGCCCAAGATGACTTTCTTGCTTCATATTGACCTCTTAAGTTTATCCATACCAAGTTTCAAGTCCTGATTCCAAATTTTGCCCAGTCAATTGGACAGTTGACCTAGAAATCAACTGTATTGGGGAAAAAGTCAACTGTGGCCAATTGACAGTCAAATCTCATGAAATTTGATCCACATCAACATTATGAACTCATATGAACCATTTGATCAAGTTTGGATCACAATTCCACAAGAAATTTGATCAGATCACTAAAAGGGCAAAATGGTCATTTTTAGGGTTTTGACTGTACAGAGGCAATTTTTGACTGTTTGACCTAGCCAATGGCAAACCAAGCTCACATATGGACTCAAGGACCCCATGGAATTATCTTGACATGCTCAACAAGTTCAAAAGATCCCAAGTACACAAGATTGACAGTTGAATTTCCCAGTCAATTGATCAATTTTGATTGTGCACTAAAAAGTCAAACTTTGACTTTTTGGTCAAAATCAAGAGTCAAGATTCATTTTTCATCAAAACTTGCCAAATCATGAAACTTGTTCACCAAGAAATCACAAATTGCAAATTAGGGTTAGAAAATGGAATTTTTCATAACTTAGAATTTTTCTAAGTTATGAAAAACCCTAATTTTTTCCCAACTTTGCCCCATCTTTTCACCAAGATCCATTTGGATTCAAACAAAAGTCAAAACATGAAAGTTGTAGCTTGTTTCATAATATACAACTTTGATTCACAAAGTTTTCTCATTTGAAGCTTGTATCTCAAGTTACAATTTTTGAATAAGGGCACTAAACCATTTTTAACTTAGTAGAATTTTAACCTATTTTGACAAGGTTTTCTACCCCACTTCAAGGCCATTTTTCATACCCTTCCACTTGGAATTTCAATTTGCATTTCAAAGATGGATTGTAGTACACATTCCAAGCTTTCCAAAATGTCCAAGAACTCATCAAACAACCTCATGGTTAGAGAGAATCGAATTTCACAATATAGCAAAAAACCACTTTGTTCATGACCAAGTTCCATGTCCATAACTTTGCAAATTTGAACTCAGCATGCTTTAGGCTAGATTACAGGTCCTTAAACCAAGTTACACTCCATAATTTAATGCTTGTTCATTGTGCCAAGGTGTTGTTCCATGAGTTCAAGCATTGTACACAAGATTGATCCATTTCTAGATAAAGCAAATTAGCCATTTTGGTAAAAGTTCACTTTATGTCAATTTAGAAATCCAACAAGTACAAGCTAAATCCTTTTGGCACAAGATTATGGACAAATTGCTCTGATCAAGAGAGGATTATGCAGCACATTAGGAGGCCCCCTACATGCCTAGAAAGCCAACTTGCTTTTGTTGCTTAAGAAAGAAGAAAAGCTCCATAACTTGGGACAACTTCCATCTCAGCCTTAGAACAAGAAAGCAAATATTGTAGACACATTCCAAACATCCCAACCAAGCTTTTGCATGAATCCTTGACCCCTCAAACACTCTCCATCTCAGAAACACCATCAAACTGCTCAAACAGGGCAAGGCCTGCAGTTTGAGTGCCATCTCTCAATCCCTTCAAGCATTCTTGTCCAAACTTGTTCCTCTACCTTCCTTACAACCTGTGCAAGCTATCCAGAAGCTAAGACACGATCTGTAATTGCTCTAACCACTTCCATCATTTTCACATCTTTGACTTGCAGGTGAAGTTCTACAGCTTGATTCAGAAGCTTTCAAGACAAAGTAAACATTGGAATAGCATCCCTGGACCTCAAGGAAGCTTTTCCAATCATCACCTTGCACTGAAAGTTCCTCATTCTCCAGATAGAAGTTCAACTGAATAGGTAAAATTTTGAACTCGTATCTCTCTTATTATGCATCTTTAGTCTTAAGTTTGTGAAGAAACAAGGTTCTACTCATAGCCCTGAGCATGTACATAGCTTTACATTTCATTTCTTTTGCCTGAGTTGAGAGAATTTAAGCTTTGAAAATGGCAGAAAGTTTAGGTCAAGATTTGGGATTGATAAAATTCTCTCTCATTTCTGAGAGTTAGGATGAGTTTTTTACATATTTAGAATCGTGATTCAATGCTTGACATGTTTTGTGTTGAAAGTTTGTGCAAAATCTCAAAGAATCAGGATGTTTGAATCTCTGTAACAAGGCGCGCGTTTTTGGCCAAAGGTTGAAGAAGAAGTGGATTGGGCTGGGCCTGTATCATTTTGCTATCCACACCATTTTTTCTGTTTCACACCCCTGAGCCCATTTGCCTTATTTTTAATTCTTGTTGACTTTTTCTTTTTTTGTTTGACTTGTTTATTTTTTTTCAGCATATTAAAATTTTGAAAATAATTTTCTCATCATTTTTTGATTTTATTTGGTATTTATTTGATTTTCTTTTGATTTATACATACATATATATATATATATATATATATATATATATATATATATATATATATATATATATATATATATATATATATATATATATATATATATATATATATATATATATATATATATATATATATATATATATATATATATATATATATATATATATATATATATATATATATATATATATATATATATATATATATATATATATATATATATATATATATATATATATATATATATATATATATATATATATATATATATATATATATATATATATATATATATATATATATATATATATATATATATATATATATTATTTAGGATAAATAGAAAAATATGTAAAAAACACTTCTATTTTTATTTTTATTTTATATTACCCTCTGAAAATATTTCATATAAAAAATACTATTTTTTAAAAAATTGAATATTATCATTATTTGTATATAATACATATTTAAAATAATATAAGTATACATACATATATATTAATATACTTAGAGTAAAAATACCAATAATGAACATATTTTATTTTTTAAATATTTAATATTGAAAATGCCTTTTTACAAATATACTATATTTTATTTTATTTTTGTATGTAAATAATAAATATTATGTGAATTAATTAATTAATATACATTTTGATTAAAATTAGGGTTTTTTGCCCTAAATATGAAAATACTCAAAAATAATACCTTTTTATTTTCTTATTTTATTTTACATAAACTACATTTTTCATACATATATAAAAACTTTCTTTTTTGCATTTTTGCATATTTATTTAATTTCTATTTAATTATGCAATTTATTTACCTTGCAAATATTCAAAAATGATGTAATAATTTAGATTTAAATTCTTGTCTAAATATCCCCCATTTGTAAATTTGTACCCCCCTCCCTATATTATTATGTTGTAATAGCGTAGAAATTTAAATTTCGCACTTTATTTATGCCATGTTAGAATTAGGGTTTGCATGCGAAAAACGATTAAAAAAAATAGTTTGACCTAATACAAGATAAATGAGCATGAAAATAAACAACACATCTCACACTTGCACCCCCTAGGGTATTCCACTTTGTTGCCTTCAAATAAATGGGCCATATTGCATGTTGAACTTCTTTGGGCAAAACAAACAAATTGAATGATCATAGTCCCTCGATAAAACTTTTCAAAACAAACAAAAACAAATGATCAAGTCCCTTAAAGAAAATTGCCCAAAGAACTTTAACACTATTGCAATTATGGTCCAAACGATGACCCGCGCCCGTCCCTTTCATCTCCTAAGACAAGATTGTCCACCAAATGCAATGGTGGAACAAAATTGTCAAAAGGCTTAAAACATGACAAAAATCTTTGAGAAAGCTTTAGGGTAGATAAACTCTTAAGTACTTGTCAATTTGCAAAGAAAACACTTGCCTAATTTCAAAACCCACTTCACAAACACTTTCAAAATCAACTTTTCAAACCCTTGAAACATCTTTTTAAAAGATAAAACACCTTTTGTAAAACATTCGAGTAAAGAATTGTTACAAGGTTAGCCTAGCACAAGGCATCTTTTCAAAACATTTTCAAAAACCACACACAAAGCACCATTTCAAACAATTGAAAACCAAGGCAAGATTGATCTAAGCAAGTACCTAAGAGCCCATGGATAACCATGGATGGAAGGGGTGCTAATACCTTCCCCTTCTATAATCTACTCCCCGAACCCAAGAAAAAATCTCAAAGGTTTTTGCTGTGCTTTTTAAACCTTTCCTTAGGATAAAATAAAAAGTCGGTGGCGACTCTTGCTCAACCGAAACATTTGCGAAAACAAACGCAAAACCATAGTCAGTTCTCCCACCGTATCACAATATGCTACGAAAGCGCTTTTTGATGTAAAAGCGTTGTTATATATGACCTTTAGAAAGCACTTTCGTAGGGATAGTTGGTTGAGATGTTTTAGAGAACAAAATAATTAAAATAAAAATTTAAAACAAAGTTTAAAAGCAGAAAAATTAGAAATGTTATTTGAGTGAAGATATGGATTCCATGAGTCACACAGCATTACAATGTCCCCAAAGCTACCTTCACATCTATTCCCTTACCTCATCTTACTAACACTTGCATCCATCTATCTCTTCTCTTCTCTCATCTCTCTCCACACACCCTCTTCTTCAACCTCACAATCACTTTCAATCTCCAACTGCAACTTCTTCAAAGGCAAATGGGTTTTCGATCTAAATCACACCCCACTCTATGACGACACGTGTCCCTTCCATCGAAACGCATGGAATTGCATCAGAAACCAGAGGGAAAATCTGAGCTTGATCAATTCGTGGAAATGGGTTCCACGTGGCTGCCATTTGCCTCGGATCGACCTGTTTCGGTTTCTTGGTGTGATGAGAAATAACAACGTTGGGTTTGTTGGGGATTCGCTCAATGAGAATTTCTTGGTTTCATTTTTGTGTATTCTTAAGGTTGCTGATGGGGTGCACGGAAGTGGAAAAAGAAGGGTGCTTGGAGAGGTGCTTATTTTCCCAAATTTAATGTCACTATTGCTTATCATCGTGCGGTTTTGCTCTCCAAATATCAGTAACCTTCTCCTTTACCAATTCTTTTTCTTGTTTCCGGTTTCAAAGTTCAGAATTTTGCAAATAGCTTGTATTGGGTTGGTGAAATTTAGGGTCTGTTTGGAAGAACCTACTTAAATACTTAAATAGATTTTGACTTTTAGGGTTTTGATTTTACTTTGTTTCTTTCTTGTATACTTTTTTAAATGGAAACCTTATGTGCTAATTACTGATTAAACAAAGGTGGCAGCAAAAGCAATATGAAGTTGGGATACAAGATGGGTCAGAAGGTATTCATCGAGTTGACGTTAATGTTCCTGCAGATGAATGGGCTAAGATTGCAGGTTTCTATGATGTCCTGCTGTTTAATACTGGTCACTGGTAATTCTTTCGAACTTTCCTCCATCTTGAACTTCTAAATCATGCAGTGCCACTTGAAAAATAGTTTGACTTGTATTGTAACTGCCGATATGCATTGCTAAAAAGTTGAATGAATAAGTAGTTATAGTCTAATATTAATTATGTTTTTATTTAAGGTTGTTATATGACAAATTGATGCGCGGGAATCAATTGTCAAACAGATTCCATTTCGTGTCTTCCTCCCGTGTCAGCGGAGCGACAATTAGTAGGGAACTGGATTCAGTAAGAGAGCACTTAGTCGAAAGATTCATGGCAACTGGCAGTACAGAAAGCTTATATCTTTGGGCGTATAATACTATTCCTACATGGTTAGATTTTCATTCTAATTTCATTTTAATATTTGTAATTTTTGGGTAGAAAATTTTCTTCTAAACTGTTGTTTTAATTTATAGACGTCACTGGTTGTTGGTTGCTATCGATCCTATAAAAGAAGTGGTCTATTATCTGAATTCGATTGACGGTGATTGGACAAATTATCCGGATATGAAGTTAATGATTGATACGTAAGTGAGATTATTCTAAATATTTGTGTGTATTTATATATTTAATTATTTCTGTGACATTGTTCTAAATATATATTTTTATTTTGTTAGAGCGATACAAGTATTCCGGTGTCAAAGAGAAGCTCGGGTACGACGGTCTAAATTAAACAACATTAATTGGATCAAAGTGCAGGTATATTAATTTCCACTATTTTGCTTATAATATTTATGCTATTTGATAAAACAATACAATTATATATTCTTATTTGTTTTTCTATGTAGTGTCCTCAACAACAAAACAATATAGATTGTGGATACTTCGTTATGCGGTTTATCAAAGAAATCCTTCAACTGAATCAAATAGAGATTCCAGTCACGTTATGGATTTATAACTTAGGATTTGTTTTATTATTTCTCGGATATTTCATATAATTTTTTACTTTTAACTAAATCATGCATATTATGTTTTGTTATGTAGTACTTCTATGAATACAAATGTGCATATTACACGAAACTTCAGTTGGAAGAAATCAAAGAGGAATTGTGTCAATATTTTATTGAGCAGAGAATCATATAAGGTATGAATACATTATTATGTGAAAAGTGTTATGAATATGTTACATGTGTACATGGAATACCATGTTGACCGTGTTATTATGTTTAAACCTCGCAGGACCAGGACCTTAATACATAATTGATCGTGTTTCTTTCATACACTAGGACTGGTTTAGTTGTTGTTAGGGTTGATTTTGTAAGACTGATTTTGAGTTACAATGCTGATAACAATGGTTTTTATATATTTTGAGGTACAAAAATGGTGTATATATATTTTGGATTACAATGGTATACAATGCATTACCGCGGTTTATGAATTACAGGTTATGGCAACTGGTTTATATAAATAATATGCTGCAAACAATGCAGGTATATGAATTATATAAATTATACCTCTAAAAAAAACACCCAATGAAAGCGCTTTTTCAAGAAAAACGCTGCCTTAGGTAACCTATGAAAGCGCTTTTTCACAAAAAACGTTGTCTAAGGTAAACATATGACAGCGCTTTTCCAGGCAAAAGCGCTGCTAAAAGACCACCTATTAAAGCGCTTTTCCAGAAAAAGCGTTGCTAAAAGCCTACCTAAGACAACGTTTTTCCAGAAAAAAGCGCTGCTAAAAGAAAATTTATGAGAGCGCTTTTCCAGAAAAAAGCGCTGCCTTAGGTAGACCTATGAAAGCACTTCTTCATAAAAAAGCGCTGCCTTAGGTAGACCTACGAAAGCGCTTTTCATTAAACAAAAAGCGCTGCTAAAACCTATAGCAACACCACCATAGAAAGCGCTTTTAAGCGCTTTCGTAAGTCTTTTTTGGCGTAGTGAGGAGTGGGGATAAAAATCTGTACCAGAGAGCTGCGGATGGTGAAGGAGGGTCACGTCAAACAAATTTGACACCAGATCAGTTAGAACTGGTAAGACAATTGGCTAGACGCGAGTCCGAAGAACGTGAGGCGGCATTGAAGGCCCAAATGGAGGCAATGAGGGGTGAACATAATAGAGAAATGGAGGCAATGGCGAAGAGGCAGACTGATATGGAGGAGCAAATGCGACAATTTATGCAAGCATTTGGTAGAAATCCCAATAGTGGTGGCCAAAATAATAACCACCAAAATAATGATGACTTTCTTCGCGACTTTTCCGACGACTCGAATGATCCTTCTGCTTAGTTTTTTTTTTCTATTTAGTTTTTTATTTGTGTAATATAAATTTATAATCATATTGTATATTTAAAAATATTAAATTTAAATTTTAGTTTATTAAATTTATAATATTAAGTATGTTAATTTATACATTTTGATATATTTAATTTTATTTTTGATAATTTGATTTATAATATTGTATTTAATAAATAAATTATAATATTTAATTTATAAATTTAATGAAACAAAAAATAATATTAATTATTATATCTGAATTAATATATTTAAAACACAAAATAATTTTTTATTTAAAAAAAACAAGTTGCGGCGTGTTTTCCACGTCACTAATTAGTGACATGAAAAACACGCCGCAACACCAAATGTAAAAGTAAATATAAAACCTGCTCTGACCTCTACTCTGCTCTGAATTCTTTTGACCCTATAAAGTTTGTGGCTGCGTGAATTTCACGTGGCAACGTTGTGACATGTTTTCCACGCCGCAATAAGATTACCACGCGCTCTCCAGCGACGTGTTTCTTAAGGTGGAAAAAATGAATTTGTGACGTGATTTGGGTGTTAGCGACGTGGGATTCACGTGGCAAAACACAACTTATTTTGTAGTGGTCGTTAAATCGCGTTTTATATCGTGTTTGCTTAATTCACGATTGTATTAATCTGTTTGCTTAATTCGGAATGGGAATTCAATCTATTTAATATCTATTGCGCTTGTCAATTGGTATTGAAATCGAATAGAGGTCAAAGCCGCTTAGGGAATTGATAAGGTAAAAACCAATGATTAGCAGGAACCTGAAAACAGTAGATCGACTTATTTTTATAATCACTTATTTTAATCACTTATTGCATATTATGAATCGATCCTAAAACCAACCCCCCATTCGATTTCTATTAGTTAATAATAAAATCAAGAATCCTTGCGATACGACTCGAGTCATTGTCGCTATACCGCATTTTACAAAATACTCGTTTTTGATCTGTGTGCGACAGCGGATCAAATTGACGCCGTTGCTGGGGATTCTTGTTTTTATTAACTGATATTATAGTCATAGGTTTAGTGTTCTTTTTATTTTTTTTCTTGGTTTTTTTTGTTGTTTTGTTGTGTTTGTTGATTTTCAGGATTGCAATTCCGGTTGCAGTACAGTTTTTCAACCTGCCAGGTAAGTTTAAAAGTTACTGTTTCGATTTGCTCCAAATTTTTTCCATAAAGTCAGCAAAAAATTGACGAACATTAATCTTTTAGAATAAAATTCTAAAATTATTTTACCCTCAAAATCGAAAATTCATCTTTTTTCTATTTTTAAATAATTTTTTACTGTTTTCATAGTGTCGAAAAAATCCAAAAAAAATCTCAAAATTCTTATTTTGCTTCATTAGATTAAATTTTGAATTTTTGTATTTTTTTTTAAAATTTATTTTAATTGTTTTCTTTCTATTTGTTTCTGTCTGTTTGGGACATAGTTGGTATTTTTGTGTTTATTGATAACATGGCTGAACAAAGAACTTTGAGGCAGTGGGTTGGCCTTGATGTGAGCTATAATGGTTTATGTATTGACTATCCTGCAGCTGATAGATCTTTTGAATCGAAAACTGATTTAATACACTTGTTGTCAAAGCTTAATAGTCTTACAGGTGAGGATCCGCATAAGCATCTGAAGGAATTCTAGGTTGTGTGCTCAGAACCTTCTAAACCTTCGCTAGAGGACATTGTCAAACAAATGGCTGCAAATAATCTCCAGTATGAACAACAAATAGATTTTATTCTCCAGACTTTGCAAACACAGATTGAACAACTTGCCTCTTTGATGAATATCATGCAACAAGCTCAAGGATCTAACCAACAACCCTTGGAAGAGAATTTTGTTTTTCCAATAGAGTTGCTTTCTGAGACTGTTGATGATACTTGTATTGATTTATTTGCAGCTGATTTTCCATCATTATCTGATTTTGATGATGTTTACTCTTGTGATGTTTGTACTGATATTAAAATTTGCTCTGTTTGTGCTGAAATTGAGACCGCCTTGCAAGTTGATATTCTTACTGCAGATGAGGTTGCAAATGAAGTTGTTTATTTGGAATAAGCTCTCGATACTCTGGTTTCCCGAAACAAATCATCCATCGAACAACCATATTCCCGAGAGCTGAAACTAATTCCTGAAAATCTTAAATATGCTTATTTAGAGATGAATGAAAAACTTCCGGTTATAATTTCTTCTAAACTTTATTTTGATCAAGAAAGTAAATTTTTGCAGGTATTGAAGAAGCATAAGAAAGGAATTGGATGGATCTTGGATGATATTTATGATATTAGTCCATCCATGTGTATGCATAAGATCCCACTTGAAGATGTAGCAAAAGCAGTGAGGCAACCCCGTAACGTTTTGATCCTTAATATTGTGAAATATGAGATCACATTCACGTGCCCATTTGACACTTTTACTTTTAGAAGAACATTCTTTGATCCAGGAATAAAAAGTGAAGGTACTGATAAAAATTGCAAAGTCAAGGGACACTGCCTCAAGCTATTCCATGAGAGTCCCATGTTGGAAGAGGAAACTATAAAAGTGCTCTCGTTGGGAAAGGCTGCTTATGTGATCACTTATCCTCCTTGACTATTCGGGTGTGTTCTTTCCTCTTTCTCTTCTCTCTTATTTTATGCTTGTTTCTTTCAATGAGGACAATGTGTGTTTTAAGTGTGGTGGAGAAATTTTTTTTTTGTTTTGTTTTCTTTGCTTTTGTTTGTTGTTTTATTTTCAGTTATAAAAAAAAATATGCATCTTTTTGAAAGTTTTGGGTTATAGATTAATATAAGGTTAGTTGTGGAGACTTGGGAAAAGTTCACAAGATCAGTATCGTCTTAACACTGTAAGTCTCATGCACATGGAAGTTAATTTGAATTTTTATTATGACGTAGCCTTGAAAGCTTTGAGGAGAACAATAACTTGATGAACAAGTAACAATCAGTCAACTGAAATATCAAAGATACACGAGGACATAAAGATAAACACATGTAGAACCTAAGGAACTATCAAACCCTAAAATGTTATTATTCACAAGCTTTTACAATAAAAACTATGCTTAAAAAAACTAGGTCTTGGACGACTCCTTATATAGACTTCTGCAGTTAGGCTTGGACTCTTCAATCAGATACAATCTTCATCTCAAACTCCATGCATCATATTCTCCATGAAAATAGAAACAAAATAAATCTTTCAAGTATTTCCTAAAAAGTCTCAAAGATCCTTTTTATGAAATAAATCAAATATGCATTATTCCTAACAATCCTTAATTTCCCGCATCTGTTATGATTTATAGAAACCTCTAGAAGCTCATAGTTTTCAATCAAATCTTCAAGGATAAATATCCAGCTGCACTGATATGATGTTCTGTTGAAACATGTTACAACATCTGATAGAACGTATATAAAATAAGTACTTGCATACACTGTTGTATCAGTTGGTTAAGATGTTATGACATCTTGTTTAACATTAGGCTACAATACATGTTTTTCCCAAGGAAACATGTTTTGATAGAATTGTTGTCAACATCTTGTTTTACCAAAATTGTTCTCAGCCATAAAACCACAAACCTAACACTTATCACAAAAGTCACATTTAAATATGTTCAACAATAAATTAGGTTACATGCATGCATTGTATAAAAGTTGAAATGAATTACCTCCATAAAATCTCCAAGACTAACAATGAAAGCATTTGGGAGAGGCTTAACACTGATCCATGTTCCATCTTTATTTATTTAGAGTCCTTCAACATTATTATTTTGGAAAAGGATTGTAATGGCACAACCATCAGTATGAGCATTAAGGCCAAAGACATTGTCTGGTTGAAGACAATGGGGATAATAGTTTATCTTAATGGATTTTCCACCTTCTTCTAGTGACTCTTTAATAGCATCTGATTTTATACCAAGATATTTCCCCATAAGAACCACAATGTTGATGGAAAGCTCTCTGATCTTTCTACAATAAGCCTCTAAATTTTCCCTGTAACAAAATGATGAATAAGTGAAGTGTAGTGGATTTAGAGAATTAAAGAAAATGAGGACAAAATAAAGAGGGAAATGAAGATAGAAGTGCACATGAATTGAAGTAGTAAATTAGGGAATAAGTGATGCTTCCTTAATTGGGAAGGAAGTGTGAAAATGTAGAACTCATCTACCCATTCTGATGGCTCATCTTTAGAAACTTCAACCAATTTATCAAACTCTTCCATATCTCCTTGTTTCTGCTAAAGCTTACTCTTCTCTTCCATTGAAAGATTAAACAATTCTTTAGCACCTATCTTCATTTCTTCTACTAATGTCATGCTAACTCCGTGATTAACCAACTGTTATACACAATCACATAGTTTTATTTGCTAGACTTAGAATTCATTGTAGGAGTTCTTGGCAGATATGTAAGCAACTCTGGTATACATGAATAACAGTAAAGCATGTAATACACTACCTAAAGAGAACTAGAGGCTTCGTGCTCACTTATCAGAAGTCATATAACTTAGAGATCATTGGATATTCTTACTCCGATTTTGCAGGATGCCCAAATAGCATACGCTCTACATCTGGTTACATCTTTCTCTTGGCTAGAATAGTAGTATCCTAGAAGTCTTAAAAATATACTTTAGTGGCTCACTCCACCATGGCAACAAAGTTTGTGGTTTTCTTTGAGGAATCAAATTATGCAATTTGGCTGCAGAACTTTGTCACGGGCCTACATATCACTGGGAGCATCAAAAGACCCTTGAAGATTTATTATGACAACAACGCATTTGTGCTCTACTTCAATAATAATATGAGTTATATAAAATAAAATTTTATTGATATCAAGTATCTTGTTGTGAAAGAAAGAGTTAAGAAGAAGAAAATTTTGATAGAACATATAAGGACATACTTAATGCTAGCTGATCTACTAAACATTGGTTTGACACCTAAGACTTTTCATGGACATGTTGCTAGTATAGGTCTTGGTTTAGAGTCTATCTTAGATTAGTGAGAGTATTTTCCTAATTTTTCTATGTTCTATACTTTGGTTTTGTTTCGGTATAAATTTTATGTTATGTTTAATTTTCTACAGAAATAAAAACTTATGAGGTACTATTGTTATAACAATGTTAAGTTTTTTTGTTATGTACAAATATTGTAATATTAAATTCCACCTAAGAAACTTCAAATTAATCTCACTAAAGACTTCAGTAAGACCAGTGGAAAATATGCATGATTTAGAGATCACATTGCATGGAACTTCTACGTCCCTCATTCATATTGATTTGTGTCATCAAAAACATTATTGTGGTGGTCGTCGGGGTTTCTACTGGGTCATCATGAGAAGCATCCACATTGGGTCAAGAGAAACATAGAAGTAAAAGAGACACCACATATTACACATATAATCTTAAGGTTTTGGGTGAATATGTAGTGTCTCTTTCATTGGTGTGTTGCACTTGACTCAATGTGGATGCTCCTCATGATGATCTCACAATTTCGTCATGTTATATGCCAATGACGACAACCACGATGGTCTCATTATTGATGTATGAGGTAGATCAAATTGTAAAGTTGAAATCTAAGGATAAATAACATTTGGATGTGTGTCTAAATAACTATGATATAATTATTAAGATATATCATCCAAGTGAAAGATTGTTGAATTTTTTTTTATATATCAAATAGTTATTATGTTGACACACAAACACACTCGCACATGCATGCACGCACACATACACACACACACACGCACACGCACACGCCCATGCCCACACACACCCACACCCCCCCGCCCGCCCGCCCACGCATACACGTACACACACACAGACACGCACAGACACACACATACACACGCACACACACACATACACACGCATACACACGCACACTCACACGCCCACACACGCCCATACCCCCACACCCCACACCCGCCCGCCCCGCACACGCACACACTCACAGACACATACACACACAGACGCACGCACGTACATACACACACACACACACACACACACACACACACACACACACACACACACACACACATATATATATATATATATATATATATATATATATATATATATATATATATATATATATATATATATATATATATATATATATATATATTCCAATTATATTAAATATTTTATCAAATAAAATGTCTTAACTAATTAAAGTAAAAAGACTATTTAAATTTCATTTAAAAATTAATTAATTAATTAATTGGGTATGAGCTCAAATATGAGTGGACGTCAGCATGATCCATTTTAAATTAATGGAAACCCTAATTGATCATTATTCTATAAAGAAGCTATGGTCTCCAATATACCGTACACAAATCATTTATGTTTTCTCCCCATCTGAAGAGTATTCAAGACATTATGAATATCGGTTAAGGAAAAACCATACAATTCATTAAATATTAGTTGTTTGTCTCTTAATCTTCAAAATTACCGCAACAAAAAATTTCTCAATGAATCCAAATATATCTAAAATCAATTTGAAATTTCTTTTAATTATATATATGACTATCTGACGTATGCACTAGATTATATGTTGTACCTTTATGAAGATATATATTTGATTGATCGCAGGTCATTTAATTCAAACATCATACTCCAAATCTTGTGATGATAAACTAATGCATGTATTTGAAATGCCAAGAACTCTTACTACAAAGTACTCTTACTCCAAGTCTAGAATTACATTATTATTTTTTCTATTAGTCACAAACAGATTCAACTCAAAGAGCTAGTCTTTGAAGTCTTCATTTTGGATCCTCAAAACATTAATTATATATGATTTTCCATGATTCTCAGGTGAAAGATATCCTTTATAAAAATCAGCTACACCAATTGTTTTGAACAATGGTGGTGTTTTTGGAGTTACAAGAGATGATAATGGACCTATATTTCCACACCATTCTGGACCATAAAATGTAGCTATAGATAGTCTCTCTTTTTCTGAGTTTACTATAGCTCTATGTGTAGTGCTCTTATATACACCATTTGTCATTACCTATCACAAAAGCCACATTCAAATATATTCAACAATAAATTAGGTTACATGCATGAATTGTATAAAAGATTAAATGAATTACCTCCATAACATCTCCAAGACTAACAATGAAAGCATTTGGGAGTGGCTTAACACTGAACCATGTTCCATCTTTGTTTATTTGGAGTCCTTCAACATCATTGTTTTGGAAAAGGACTGTAAGGGCACAACTATCAGTATGGGCCTTAAGGCCCAAGACATTGTCTGGTTGAGGACAAGGAGGATAATAGTTTATCTTAATGGATTGGCCACCTTCACCTAGTGACTCTTTAATATCATCTGATTTTATGCCAAGAGATTTCCCTATAAGAACCATAATATTGATGGAAAGCTCTCTGATCTTTCTACAATAAGCCTCTAAACTTTCCCTATAACAAAATGATGAATAAGTGAAGTGTAATGGATTTAGAGAATTAAAGAAAATGAGGACAAAATAAAAAAGGAAATGAAGATAGAAGTGCACCTGAATGGAAGTGGTAAATTAGGGAATAAGTGAGGCTTCCTTAATTGGGAAGGAAGTGTGAAAATGTAGAACTCATCTACCCATTCTAATGGCTCATCTTTAGACACTTCAATCAGTTTACCAAACCCTTCCATATCTCCTGGTTTTTGCCAAAGCTTACTCTTCTCATCCATTGAAAGATTGAACAATTCTTTAGCACCTATCTTCATATCTTCTACTAATGCCATGCTAAGTCCATGATTAATTAGCTGTTATACGTAACCACACAATTTTATTTGCTAAACTTAAAATTTGTCTAATTCATCATTACAAAACCAACTTGTAAAATAAAAAGTGTCATAATATATAATTGTAAAGACACGCAGACAAAACTATATCAAAAATCAAAAATCATATTTATTATTTCTTATATGCATTTTTATTTTCTCTTTTGCAATTTTTTATTTAATTCCAACTGCTTTTGATTGTGTATCCTTTAAAAAATTTTAAATATTTTAATTACCTATTATCAATTATATAAACGTAAAACATAGTTTTGTGTAACCTATTTTTATTTCAATTATATCCTTTTCAGTTTTTGTTTTTAACTCAACCTCTTTAATTCTATTTTTTAAATTATTTTATAAATAATTAATGTTAAAATTAAAAATTAATATATAAAAAATTTCATTTATATTTTTACCTTGGACGATAATATTAATATAAGAGGAATCAAAACTTCAAGAAAAAAACTTTGAAAGAAAAGAAGGGAAGATTCAGATGAAAACTAACCTGAAAGAAACCCCATTCTTTGCATGCAACACCAAGCTTCTCCAATTCAGGACCCTTCACATCTTCACACAATAGTTTGCCAAGGTCAATAATTGGTAGCTGTTGCAAAGAATCATTATAGTCAACATCTCTTTCTAGAACACTATTTAGTTCTTTCATAGCTCACAAATCCAAAGGTTCATGTAGATGTTCTCTCTTCTATATAGAGTTTTGAGAATATAAATCATTAATTTCATGTTAGACAACTTGTTTTCTTTGTTACAATTTTTGAAATAAAGTTGTTGAGGCTAAGCTTTCCATTGACTAATGGATATGATATTAACAAGAATTTAATTCAAGCACGTCTACCTTTCAATTAAGATTTGGATAAAGAAAATAAACTAATTAACTCCTTCTGCACATGGCTTAGGTATGGGTGACTTCATTAATTTCTCAAGCAGCCACCTATAATTAAGATTTGAATTCCTTTTCCATTTTTATTTAAGTTTAATCGTAATTTTGATCTTTTATTTAGTCTTTTTTTTATTCTAATATTTCATTTTAAAAACTACTATTTTCGTCTCATTATTATGTTTTTTTTTGAGTTTTCGTCGTCTTATTTTAAAAATTATAATTTTGGTTCTTTTTTAAAGTTTTAAGCTTGTAATTTTAATCTCTTTTCTAATTTTGGTGTTGATGTAAAAGAGATCAAAATTCAAAATAAAATTTAAAAAGTGAATTAAAATTGCAATTCAAAACATAAAAAATGGATCAAAATCATGGTTTTTAAAATGAGGAGACGAAAATTAAAAAAAAAAACCTAAAAAATAGATTAAAATGGTGGTTTTTAAAATGAGGGGATCAAAATCAAGAAAAAACCTAAATAGAGAGACCAATGTTGCAATTAAGCCTTTTTATATATAAATAGAATATAAAGGAGGTTTATTTTTTTTTAAATATTAAAAGTGATATTTAAGTTTATAAATATATCAATTTTTTAATAAATAATTGTATTTTAGTAAAATGTTAAAAGTACAATACGTGACAATCCCTTGTGACGTAAGACTGTCAGAGATTTTAAAGATTGTTGCGATTTTAGAGCAAGTTCATGCAGAGGTGGTGAGAAGCTATGTATGTGATGTTTTTAGAGAATGTTATTTTTAACTTCAGTGTTAAGATATTTATAGAAATATTTTGGACTTGGATCTTAGACTCCAAGTAACAACGCTCATATATCTTAGTAGTGTAGGGAATGAATGATATATTTCCTTATTCTTTTGGAGAATATTTCTCTCATCTTTGATTGTCTTTACTAAGTGTGGACATGTTGTTTCCCATATTTTCAAAGGTGGATAAGCAACCCAATCAAAGGGCATTTATTTCATATGACACAAACTCTTTATGATTAATGGACGAACATTTAAAACAAAAGGTGGCTAAGGGCTCTGCTTTGAGTGATGGATGTTACCCACTCGCTCTTGATTAATATTACACCGCATTTTATGTATTTCTTGTAAATATATCAATACATAGTCTCTCAAGTACATGGCTTTGTAAAGGACAGGGTGATTTATGCTTTTATCTCTTTGGGGGGTACCAATTAGAGTTTTTTAGACGAGACTTTAAGTTGAGTCTCTCAAGAGAGACTTCAGTTGAGTCTCTCAGTAGAGACTTCAAAGTGAGTCCCTAAAGTGACAATTTAAGTTGAGACCCTCAAGTGACACTTTAAGTTGGGTCCCTCTAGAGAGACTTCAAGTTGAGTCCCTCAAGAAGGACTTTAAGATGAGGTATTGCTCCTATTCCACATGGATATTTCCATGGAAGTCCAATATTTATATTTCCCCTTGAGGGAAGAAATGATCTTTCGATGGAAGTCCAACATTTGGATTGCCTTTTAAGGGCGGCAATGATCCTCCAATGAAGTCCAACATTTAGATCGCCTCTTAAGGGTGACAAGGATCTTTCAATGGAAGTCCAACATTCATATTGCCTCTTGAAGGAGACAAGGATCTTCCAACGCAAGTTCAACATTCAGATTGATTGAGGAATGGAGTAACTTGATGTAAATATGATAACATTCAGTTTTTCAAAGGGATGCATACATTGGGTGGCCAATCTCCTTTTGCCTTAAACAAATAACAAAAAAATAGTTAATCATACATTGGCTAGCCAATATCCCTTTTTTCTTGAGATGAGTCGTCTGTTCAACTCTTTAAGCTTGTAAGCTCCTTGAGGTAGTTTCAAACAAATGTGGTATGACCACTCCCAGTTAGGTTGTAGCTTTCTCAAATGGGCAGGCACACCAATCTGTCTGAGTACGGGGTCTTCTTCCTGCATTTCTCTTGGGACCATCTTTAAGTTGTATCTTTTAGCCTCCCCTTGCTTGGCGGGTAACTACTTAAATGTATGGTAACATGAGTTTAAAAATTCGTATGTTTCTTTGTTTAATTGATGAAATGTTAATTTATCTTTCAAAAATAAGCAAAATGAAGAAAACACTTGTATGAAAAAGTTAAAACAACTTATAATAAAAAGGTTGAAGGAATATGGCCCTTTTGTTTTAATTTTTTTTAACATGATTTTTTTTATAGTGTTACATATTTCACTAAATAAATTTATCGTTTTTTATAAAAAAAATTGGATAGATTTAAATGATTTTTCATTAAATGTCAAAATTGAAAAAGTCACTTAAATTTAAATGGCTTAAATGCATTTTTGGCCTCCTATTTTCATGTTTTTTAAGTTTTCGTTCCTTTATTTTAAAATTCAATTTTCTGGTCCCTAAATTGTACCTCACTTAAGATTTTCATAGTTTCTCTCCAATTTTGCATACGTGGCATTGATGATTGGGATTAAAATATTATTTTTGGATGAGTTGGATTTTATGACTAGGATAATTTAATATTTAATATTTTTTAGAACGAATTAATTTATTAATAATTTTGATTATATGTTTGTAATTATTTATTTGAAGATTAATTAATACAAATATTAAAATATATTTTTGAGGTTTAAACCCATGACCCAGCAACATCTATCCAACTCATCAATGTTTACCTTTTAGTGCTGATGCACAATATATAAACACTAAAACTAATTCTAATAAAAATGATGTGGGACTATAACGCATCAATTTTTAAGTGCTTAATGCTAACAACTATTGGAACTTGTTCTTACTGTCACTCGCCCCTCCAATATATTCCTACTAAAAGTTTCCATATCACTTTTTCATTGGTAACAAGCACAACCCCCATCCATCACCATGGACGGCTCGAATTGTTGTCGCCACCATTGACGATTCTAGATAAAAGTAAACACTGATGTATTAAACAAATAAAAATGGGTAGATGGTATCGATAAAATTTATTCAAAATCCATATTAAACATTGTAAGTTTTGTGATTTTGGGATTGATGGCTATTTTATTAAAACAAGTATCACAACAATATGTCAAGCAAGATTTCTTGACATGTTGGTCATACATCATTGATGGTCAGCACGATGTCGTAACACGATGTCGTGACATGTTATATCAGGTGTTAGGGTTTTATGTTTTTTGAAGATTTGTTTTTAAAGTGTGAGATTCTATTTGGTTTTTATTCACACTATGTGCATTTCAAGGATAGTTATTTTAGGAACATCTGTTATGTGCCAGAAGTACATTTATTTTATAAAAAAGATCTTGGAGACTTTTTAGGAAACTTTCTATTTTTTCCCTATTTTCATGTATAAAATTATGCAGATGATTTGCAGATGCTGTTTTGGGAGATGCATTTTATTTAGATAAAGAGCCCAAGCACATGCTAATATGAAGACTATTTAAAAGGACATTATAAACCTAATGCGGTTAGAGAAGTCGTTTATTGAAAGAAGAGTTTTTGGTTTAGTGTGTTTTTGTTAATTATGATCCACTCTTATATCACTTTGATATCTGAGTTTGACTGTGTTCATTGTTCAATTGTGAGCCACTCTCATATCACCTTGATATTAGAGTTGGAATGAGTTTGAGTGGAAAATTGTCAATCACTCATGAGCTTTTAAGCAAGAGTGAATTATATGTCATTGGAAGTGTGTCTTTTGTATCTAATTAAATTTGTTACCATTGTTGTGTGATTTAAGGGAAGTGAGAGAGGTCTCATATCTAGGAGTGTCTTAGATAGAAATAACACGGGTAATGATTAGGTGAGAAGATTGTAAGCCGAGGTTGTTTACTGAGGTCTTCAAACTAATACTATTATAGTGGATTTCCTTCCTAGCTTATAAGCCTCCATATGTAGGTGATGTTGCACCGAACTAGGTTAACAATGATCCGTGTTTTTAATTTCAATAGTTTACTTTACTTGCGTAATTATTTTGCTGTTATGACTGATCTGATAACAGTGTTGTGACATCTGGTTCGACAACTGTCATATGTATACAATAATTTCAATTGGCATCAGAGCATACACCCTATTCTATTTTGGGTGAGCTCTAGGAAAGATACTTTCTGGTACCATGTAAAAGGAAGGAGGATTCAATAACAGACCATCAGTCTTAGATGACACCAACTATGACTATTGGAAGGCTCATATGGTGGCATTCCTAAAATCTATGGATAGCAGAACTCGGAAAGATATCTTAAAGGGTTGGGATTATCCTGTTGTGAAGGACAAAGATAAGAAGGAAACTTTGAATCCATAAAAGGACTGGTCTAAAGATGAAGATGAACTTGCTCTTAGAAATTCCAAAGCTTTGAATGCTCTATTCAATTGAGTTGACAAAAACATATTCAGGTTAATAAACATCCGTATTGTGGCCAAATATGCTTGTGAAATTCTCAGAACAACTCATGAAGGCACATCTAAAGTGAAGATGTCTAGACTTCAGCTTCTTACCATCAGATTTGAGAATCTAAAGATGAAAGATGATGAGAGCATTCATGATTTTCACATGAATATTCTTGAGATAGAGAACTCATCTAGTGCCTTAGGGGAGAAAATGTCAGAAGAAAAGATGGTTAGAAAAATTCTCAGGTCTCTACCTAAGAGATTTGACATGAAGGTACAACCATTGAAGAAGCCCGAGACATCAGCAACATGAGAGTGGATGAACTTGTTGGGCCACTTCAAACATTTTAATTGGCTATTAGTGACAAATTTTAAAAGAAGAACGAGAGCATAACTTTTGTTTCTAATACTGAAGATAAAGAGGATCAATGTGACTTGGATACTGATGAAGGAATGTCTTATATTTGTTTGGTCTGTGATTTTATGATTGACAAAATTTTTGGTAAAACATGTTTCATGTTGAAAACATGTATATCACAGTCTGATGTAGAGCAAGATGTCAGGACATCTATACCAACCGGTACAACAGAATCTACTGTTACTATTTTCGACAGATGTTCTGACAGATATTGTACATGTTACACACAAACATCATAACAATACAACTGTTTAAATCCTTGAAGAGTTGATTTTATAATATGAGATTCTCGGCGGTTCTAGTTCTCTACAGGCGCATCCAAGAAATGATATTTTAGGAACAATGCTGATTTGATTTGGTTTCATAAAAAGTATCTTGGAAACTTTTTAGGAAACATTTAAGATTTGTTCCTATTTTTGTGGAAAAGATCTTGCAGTTGATTTACTACTGGAAGATTACATTTGATTCAAGAGTCCAAGCCTATACTGCAAGAGTCTATATAAATGTACTTACTAAACCTAGAAACTTAAGCAGTATCATTAAAAACCGTGTATGGTTGAAATAAGGGTTTTGGGTTTTGAGAGTACTTTAGGTGCTTTGTTTTTTTGTATGTCACTCATGTATCTTCTTATACATTGAGGTTGACTGATTGTTACTTGCCCTTCATAAAGGTTGAGAAAAACACAAGAAAGGGGGGGGGGGGGGGGTTGAATTGGGTTTTCAAATACTTTTTCCCTTTAAAAATAATATTCACTCAAATTCGAGAGAGATATGCAAAGCTTTAGAGAGAAAGGTGACACGTTTGATTTATACAAGTTCACCTTAGAAAAGTCGACTCTTGTCCACCTGCCAAGGTGATTTTGCCTTAGAAAATGACTTAGTCCAATAATCTAGAAATATTACAACAAATTATCTAAGTGGTAGGAACCAACTTAGCTCTCTCAGGTATACAGACTACATCTTAGTCACTTGAGAAAGAGATAATTCAGTAATCTAAAAAGATTACAATCGTCTAAGTGGTAAAAACCAACGTATCCCTCTCAAGTATACAGACTACAAGTCACTTGAGGAAACAAATCTCAATAGATTTACAAACAAACAGTATTTACAATAGTGCTTCTAAAAAGAAAATTTAACACTACAATAAAGAACAAATGTTTACACACAAAAGTGTTAAGCAAGTTATGAGCAACAACTCCTTGCTTTTTCAAGTTTTACAAAGATGATTTCAAATCAGAGTTTGTGCAGTGTCTTTGTAGTGTTCTTTTCCTTTTCATTTTTCTTCCATTCTCTCTTGTTATTTTTTAATGAAAACATTGATATCCTTATATAATCTTCAAAAAGAGACGTTGTAAGGTTAAGAGAGTCTTCTCAATGACAACAGTTTATTTCCAGCAAATAGTTCCAAAAAGGTAGATAAAATAGTACATAAGTATTGTCGTTTCGCCATAAAACCATGGTAGAGGAGGCAGTGTGAATTGTACCTTCATACACTCCTTCACGTTAACCGATTTGAACTTCCCAGTCTTCATAGGCTTCGGATAATTGTTAATGAAGCATGTATTATAATGATCAAGCTTTTGGATCAGGATATTCAGACCTAAAGTCTTTAAAGTCTTTAGAACTTGTTCAGTAGAACCTTGTCTTCAGAAGTATTTAGCACTTGGTCTTCAGAGTATTGATTCTTGTTCAACCATTGTATATCATTTTTGTTCCTAAAATAAGTAGTTCTCTTTTTGCAAGCTAAGAAAGTATACCATTAGATAGAACAAAACATCACTTTTAGTTGCCAGCTGCTATATCAGTATCATGAAAACGTGGGAGACAATTTATGTGAAAGGTACATATGTTTTCAACATAGTGGAATTGATATTGTACTATTGTATTATATTCTTCTTGTGTAATTTGTTTATCTTTTCTTTTGATGAGATACTTCTGATCTGAGGTAGTGAGGAGAGTGTGGAAGAGATCACGTTTTTATTCTTAATCTTCTGATGGAGTATTTATGATGTGAAAGGATAAATATTCCAGAAGATGTGTCATTGTAATGTTTCCAAAGGTATCAGAGTCTTCAGAATCAAAACCTTGTCTTCAGACTTGGAGCAACAACTTATCTGACAAACAAATCTTGATATATGAGCTAAAAGCAAAAGCTTATTTGACGAAGCACGTCTTGATTTCCGAGCTTGAAGCAAAAGCTTACACACAAAAATTCTTCTTAGAAACACTGTAATACGGTGGGAGAACTGACTTGGGTCTTTTGCGTTTGATCGCAATTGTTGCGGATAGCAAGAGTCGCCACCAACTTTTCTTTTATCCAATAAGGAAAGGATGAAAAGAATAAGAAAGACTTTTGAGATGTTTTCTTGAGTTCAGGGGGTAAGTTATGAAAAGGGAAGGTGTTAGCACCCTTTTCATTCATAGTTATCTATGGGCTCTTAGTTTCTTGCTAGATCATTTTTGAAATTGCTTTGTTTGAAATGTGTTTGTGATGGGTTTTGAAAGTATTTTTGAAAAGCGCCTTCGTTTAGGAAAACTTTGTAATGATTCTCGCCTCTATAAGAATACATACAAAGTGTTAGACTTTTGAAAATATTTCATGTGTTTTTTTGAAAGTGTTTTGTGTGTTTGAAAAGATGTTTGTTTTTGAAGATGGATTTTGAGCAAGCAACTAAGAACATTCTACCTACTCAAAAGTATTTTGTTCATTTATCTCTTTCTTTGATATTGTTATCTCACCACTGATTGGTAAGTAACCCTATCTTTGGATGTAAAGGGACGGGCGTGGGTCATCGTATAGTCATAAGATGCAATGTTGTGAGATACCTTAGCACATTTCTTAAGGGTCTAAGATCATTTGTAAGGAAACATTCGTAGCGTCATCGAGGGACTATGATCTTGTATTTTTGATTGTTTTTGCTAAGATGTCTCACATGCATATCATGACCATTTGTTTAAGGCAACAAAGTGGAGTTAACCCTAGAGGTGCAAAGTGTGCAAGTGTTTTGATTTAATGCTTGTTTTGTTTTGGATTAGGGTTTTCTAAATTGATTTCATCTTTCCATACAAACCCTAATTACTAGCACTTATATGAAAGCGATAAATTACGTAAAATAAATGTCCTACGCTATTACAACCATTTTTGGGGATGGGGTATACAAATTACAAATGTGGATTGTAAGAAATTTAAACCTAAGTTACTATTACAACCATATTAAATTGAATAATAATGTACAAGAAATGTAAGTATAATGTACAAAGAATAAAGTGATATGAAATTGTTTTTATCTAAGTTTTTGTTAAGAAAAGATTTTCTAACCTAATTAACTAAGAAATAAATTAATTTGACTTAAGAAAAAAAACTAGGTTGATTAGAAAATAAATTAAATTAATTGAGAAAAAACAAGTTTTTAGGGTTTTATGAAAAAGATTTTAGTTTAATTAAACTAGTATAAAAAATTAATTAAATAAAAGTCTTAAGTTCTAAATTAATTTCAATTAAAGATAAACCTAAGTCTAGTATTAATTTATTTTTTTAAGAAAAGAATTTGGATTTGTTAAAGAAAATATTTTTAATGTGTGAGAATAATAATAAAAAATCTTAATTTCTAATTAATTTACAAATTAATTAACAAAGACAAAATAAAAGGTGATTAAAGTAAACTTATTTTTATGTCAAAAATTAATTTTATTAAATAAAAGCCCAAATCTATTTTTTATGATTTTGGGTATTAAGTAAAACATATTAAAAGAAAACAAATAAATTAAATAAGAAAAAAGAAAATAAAATGGGCTGGGGCTGTGTGAGTAAAATAGAGGGTTAATGAAGCAAAAAATATCAAAGCCCAGCCAATGGAGGCCCAGGCGCGCTTCCTGCAAACGAACAAAAAAAGTAAGAAAAATATGGAAGAATGACAAAAGGTCTCGTTGGGACTCAAACACAGGACCTTCTATAGGGCAAGGCTTTAACGCGCGTTGTTTGTACCACTAGGGTGGCCTGTTTCATCCATTAGTAATACAATAACTATTAAACTTAAATTAAAACAAGTCCATGGCTTGTACTTCGTCTTCAACCTTGCGCCCAACCAGACCAACTGTATCTCATTCATTTCTCAACCAAAATAAAAATGTAAACATGAAACTTGTGGCAAATTTCATCACGAATTCAAAAATGTAACTCATTAAAACTATAAATCATATATAAGCATGAATTTTGAATGGTACCAAATCTAACCTAATTTTTTCAGAAAATTCAGGTCCAAAATTATCTCTACTCAAGCAATATAAATGAATTCTAAGAACATGGTCAGTTTCAGGGCAATGATATCTACATTTGATCTTTGAAAATGCAAGCCTAACAATGCCTAAATAATGAGATGAAAAGTCAAAAAACTTACCTTGCAGCTGAAGATCGTGTTTTTGAGTTTGAGGTGTTTTTGATGATTCTATGTTTGGGGAGGTTTGTGGGAGTTTTCAAGCTGGAAAATTCGTGTCTTAGCTCATAAATAGTGTCTCTATTTATAAGCACAGGGTTTGGAGTGCTGAAATTGATCTGGATTCAAAATACATGTTTAAACTCGACATGTGATTTTCTTGACAAAACAAGTTTCCATGCCTTGTACTTTTGTTCATGGAGTTGTTAACTACTTTAAACAAAATGCCTGACTTTGTAGATGGAGTGTAATCAGAGAAAATAAGTTAGGAGCTCAAGAAGCTAACTTTGTGCATAAAGCTTGCTTTACAAGAATGGATATGTTACTTTCTTTCCAAAATGGTAAATTAATTTGGATAAAGCTTGAATCAATTGGATAATGGCTCAATTAGTTGTGTAAACCATTAATTATGGAGTGAAACACAAGTTTAAGTCCTGAAAATCAAATATTCTGTAGCATAGCATGGATTTAGTTCATGTTCATCACAAAAATCTGCCTTGTAAAACAAGTTTGAAACCCTAACTTCATCTCTTCTATTCTCCTTGATCAAGAATGATCTCAAGGAATTCTTGGACTTTTTATGAATCTTGTAACATTCTCTACAACTCCTATTTTAATCATTTTTGCAAACTCCAATTGGAACTATGTGAAACTTGGCCAAGAACTTAGGTCAAAATCCTGACTAAAATGCTCAAAATTTTATTAAGTGTTTTTAGTTTCATGAGCATGTCTTCATAAATTAATAACTTTAGATCCAAGCATTTATAGAACTTGTTCTTTCCTACAAAGTTTTAGATATCATTGAGATCTACAACTTTCATGTTGGAAGTTTTCCTTGAATCATCTTGCATCATGGTGAAAATTTGGCATAAAGTCATGAAAAAATGTTAACTTTCTAACACTTAGAAAAATTTCTAAGTCTTAGAATTTTGACTTTTCAAGGATGATTTTGACTTTTTGATTTCTTGATGAACAATCTTCATATTTTGACATGTCTTGATGAAATGTTATTTTTGAAACTTGATTTTGATCAAAAAGTCAAACTTTGACTTTTCAGTGTACAATTGACTTTTTCATCAGTTGACCAAATTTCAATTATCAATCAATTGATCATGAGAAATGTTTTGAATCATGCCATTAGGTCAAAACAATGTATTTGAATCCTTGATATTAGGTCAAAAATTGAGCCTTCTCAGTCAAAAACCCTAATTTTAACCATTTTACCCTTTTGGTTATTTGGTCAAATTTCTTGAGGAATTGTGATCCAAACTTGACCAATTGACATATATGAGTTCAAAATATTGATATGGATCCAAAATTATGAAGTTTGACTGTAAATTTACCACAGTTGACTTTTTACCTAATATAATTGATTTTAAGTCAACTGATCAATTGACTGAGCAAAAATGTGATCCAAAGCTTGAAACTTGACATGAGAAATCTTGACAGTCCAAAATGATCCATGAAAGTCATATGGGGCCTCAAAAGTCCAATTGTACTTGTGCAAATTCAAACCCTAATTTTGAGTTATCAGTGCTTAAAGAGGGGTCTTGAGTTGATCCATCCTTGTGCCTTCTTGAACCAATGGACATCTTGTGAGAGAAATATTGAGAAATGAGAGGGCAAATTTTAGGGTACAACAAACACATCATGACTTATGACCTGAAAGGAAAAGCTTATCTGAGAAGCCCATATTGGTTTTTGATCTAGATCAAACACATATATTTTCTTCTAGCAGACATTCAATATTCTTCAGAACTGCTGATGTTTCTTGAGAAGTGAATACAATAGTTCCTCAGATGCTGCCAACAATGATTCTAATGATCTTATCCTAAATAAAATAGAATATTATTTTTGCACACTTAAAGAAACTATTAGAACACAAAATGTTTACCTATAAAATATATGCATTGTCATCACCCAAACTAGAGATTAGATGCAGAACTAAATCTTGTTCTAACAATCTCCCCTTTTCTGATGATGAAAAAACCATGTATTTTGATAGAACAATTTTACAAGGTGATATCATAAAGAATATCAGAGTAAGTTTAGAAAAACTAACCCTGAGATAAACAAGCTCCCCCTGAGTCAAATATTTATAACAATTTATAGATAAAGGGATATATGAGCATTGTTAGCTTGTCAGATCCTGACTTGAACATAAAGTGAACTTTATCAGATCTTATTTTCTTAGAATTTCTAAACGATATATTTCTATATCTGAGCCTGATTTATCAGAACCAATGAAACATTAGAAATTCTTTATCATAAATTTCTAGTTATTCTGAACTTAGAAGTTATTTATCAGAACCTTCTAATAAGTATGAACTTGACCCGTTTTCTTATCATCTTGTTCCTGAAACAACATTCTCGAAACGTTCTTGCATATATATTTTGTTAGAATGTTAGTAACGGGATTTAAAGTATTAGATATGCATCAAAATCATCACTATCTTTCTCCCCCTTTTTATCATAATCAAAAAGATTTTCCAAAAATATGTTAGACACATTAGTTGAAAGATTCTTAGGTCTTTACCCAGACATGAAGGTGACAGCCATTAAATAAGCTCATAACATCGACAATACGAGGGTTGATGAACTTATTGGGTCACTTCAAACTTTTGAATGGGATATTAGTGACAAATCTGATTAAAAGAACAAAAGCATAGCTTTTGTATCCAACTCTGAAGATAAAGAAGGCCAAGCTGATCTAGATACTGATGAAGGAATGCCCAATACCATTGTGTTACTTGGGAAGAAATTCAATAGAATTTTGAAGAGAATGGATAGAAGAGGAAAACAAAATTTCAAGAATATCTCATCTGACATCAACAATGATGATGGTTATTAACAGAATATCAGAACTGAAGATAATTTCAATTAAAGCAAAGGCATCAAATGTGATGAGTGTGAAGGTTTTGGTCATATTAAACCAGAATGTCCAACCTTTCTCAAGAAGTAAAATATGGATTTTATGTATCTTGGTCTGATAGTGATGAGTCAGAAGATGAATCTAACTCTAAGATTGTCAAATATGTGAAAGCTCTCTCTGGTAGATGGGAATATGGAGTTGAATCTTGTGATGAAAATGTCCTATATGAAGATATTGATATGTCCTACAAGGAAACTTGTTACAAGTGTGAAGAAAGCCTTAAGATAGTAGAAGATCAGATAAGAGTCATAACTAATTTAGAGAATGAGAAGAAGGAACTTCTATGCAATGTCTCTCCTCTAAAAAATGAGGTAAGTCTCTTAAATTCCAAGCTTAACAACATGACAGATTTTTTGAGAAGAGTGAAAAATGGAGCCGATTTGATGAAAGAGGCTGAAGATACAAGAATCAATCATTCATTTTATAATCAACAAAAGAAAATATTTGTATAAAAGTTCTTTCCTTCTAAAAAGAATAGAAAGATCAACATGTCCAACCACATGTTATAACATCCTGGAAGACATGATGTATCTTTATCCAAATTTCAATCATCATCTTGGAGATTTCATTATTGTGGTGAGTATGGTCATATAAATCCTTTTTATTACAAATTGTAGGAAGATTAAAAATCTTCAGGTCATTCTAAGGCTAGTCAAGTAAGCAAAAATAGAAGTGTTAAAGATAGGGATGTTAACCTTATAGCTCTTACTTCCTTGAGTGCTTTAAATAGAGAAGACTGGTACTTTGATAGTGGATTCTCTATACATCTGATAGGGGTTCAAAAGTTGTTGGTGGATATTAGGTAACAACCCACAAGTGCAATCAGATTTAGTGATGGATTTAAAGGAGAAATTAAAGGAGTGGGAAAATTGGTGTGTGTTGGTTATCCTAATTTAGATGATGTTATTCTTGTGAAATGATTAACTACTAATCTTATTAGCATTAGTAAGTTATGTGATCAAGGGTTGTTGGTCAAATTCTCCAAGTCATAATGTTTAATCAAAGATGAGAAAAATACTATTCTGATAAGGGTATAAGGTCTAAAGACAACTGCTATCTATGGGAACCTCAAATAACTGCTTACACTTCCACATGTTCAATAACCAATGAGGATGGAGTGAAGTTATGGCACTAGAAACTTGGAAACCTTTGAAGTGGTGAAAAACACAAGAAGGGGGGGTTGAATTGTAAAACTGAAATCTAAAGCAATGAACAAGATATTTTTATCCTGGTTCGTTTGATCTCAAACTACTCCAGTCCACCCGTCAAGGTGATTTCGCCTCTCTCCAACGAGGTCTTAATCCACTATATTCAACTGAATATTACAGACTGCTTTAACAACTGCTAAAGCCTTCTTGATTCAAACCACAACCCGGTTTGTCAAGGTAACACTTTCTTACAAAGAGATAAAACTATGTGTGTGGATGTTTTCTACAAAACTGTATCACAACTGTGATGTATACACAAATTGAAGCTTAGAAACTAGATTGCTAAACAGTAATGGAATATCAGAGTGTGTGGTTTAGCAAAACTGAGAGAACGAAGATTATGGTTTAGCTTTTGTGCGTGTAGAGGTTTTTGAGAGCATTAACCATTTCAATCTTCAAAGCCTTGTTCATATAGCACTGAGATGATGAACGTTGGATGCAATATTCTTGATTCAATGCTAATAACAAACTTTCCTTATTGAGCAGATCTTGTCTGGAATGAGGCCGTTGGAATTAATTTGCTTTCAATGCACAGTACCGTTGCTTACTTAATGCAAGTTCTGGCTTGGCTCATTCTGACTCTGCTTCGCTGCTGATGAACTATTGTGTTTCTTTATCAGAGTGTTGAGCGCAGTCTTGTTCATCAGGCTTCAGCATGTATGTGAGTTGATCATCTGATTTTGACATTCTGATATAGCAACTTCTGATGCTGGTGTCTGAAATCAAGTTCTGATGCTGAATAGATGTGATCTTGCTTATATCAATCAGAGTATCTACAAGTCAGAACATAATATTTTTAGGCAGCAGATAGTTCATACATGAAACTTATAAATACTATATCTTTTCACTTTGTTATCATCAAAACTTAAATATAGGGTAGTAGATTCAAACTTTGTTCTAACAATCTCCCCCTTTTTGATGATGACAAAAACTAGATATTTTAAATGAAAATAACGTGAAAAGGTATCTGGAATATGTATCAGAATAAGAAGTAAAAGGATAAGGAGTAAGGAGATGTCAGAGTTGAGAGATACTCCCCCTGAGTTTATTACTTCCCTTTGATTATACGTGTTCTTCAGGATCAGATCTTTTTGCCTTTCTTTGAACATCAGAGTATCAGAGTTTTTGACTTATCAGAAGCTTTATGTCAGAGCAGAGCTTCAGAGCTTTTCTTGTCAGAGCTTTGCTTTGGATCAGAATATTAGGGCGGATCAGAACTTCATATTGATCAGAGCTTCTAGTCTTCAGAGTGTCCAGGAGCTTCCTTGTGCCTGTAGACTTTAAGCAAAACAGAAAAAAACATTTCAAGTAATAGAGTTAGAATGTTTGAGAATTTCTGTCTAGTTAGCCGTTATTGATTTAAAATATCATTATTGTTCTCCCCCTTTTTGTCAGCAACCAAAAAGTGTAGGTGATGTGCTAAAACAATTAAGATCAGGAAAAAAAACTAATCATATTAAGATAGTTCAGAATCAAAACAAGAAAATATTACAAAACATAATCAAACAGTGCATCAGAAAATCAGGGAAAACATGAAAAAGGTCATGCATGACAAAAGAGACTAAGGTTGAGGAGGCAAGCGTGTGAACAGGTTCTCCAGCATGGCTTGGATCTTTTCAGCAGTCTCATTCTGCTTATGCACCATGCTGACAACAGTGTCAATCTTGCTGTCCTGCACATCCATTCTCTCTTTCATCTTCTGATCGCTTTCATCCATCCGCTGCTGCAGACGCATGTCATTCAGCCTTAGTTCTTCCAGAGTCTGCCTGTCCAAGGCAGCTTGAGAAGCATCAGAAGCAGGAGGCTTCTGAGAACTTTCAGCAACATCCTCTGCTTGACTTTCTTCAGCTTGAATGGTCTTGTCTTCTTCTGATGATTGCACCTTTGCAGCTTGCTGTTTCTCAGACCAAGGTTCACTGTCCAGAGGGAGCACGTCCTCTTTCAGAAGCTGACTTCCAACTTCATTCAGAAGCTTGCTGAAATTTTGTTGTGCCTGCTCATAGTTGATATCCTGCAACTTGAGGGCTTCAGCACGTACCCAAAGTCTGAATTGTGACCAGAGCTGATCAGAAGCAGCTGGGTCAATCATTCCAGGACAGACTTGCTTCAAAGAAGCAATCCATTGCAGCACACCTGTTTCAAAATTCATAATACCAGAGCCAACATCTGGTTGCTTTGGTTTTGGGATGGAAATTTTGTGTTTCAGATCAGCAAGACGGTCAAGACTGGTTAAGTCTATGAAGGTCCTGCTGGGGTTTTCAGAGGGTTTCTAAGCAGCTGTTTGTTGTGGAGAAGGAGTATCAGAATCAGAGATTATGATTGGACTGGGTGGTGTTTTGGGAGTATTTGGTGGTGTCGATTCTGATGAGGATGGTAACTGGGGCATGATAACAGTTGTTCCACATGGCAGCTGAATTGCCAGCGGTGATGGTTGAGGTGAATGAGGTTCAGATTGATGAGGGGAAGGAGTTTCAGAGTGATGAAACTCTGTTTGTGGTGATGGTGGATTAATTTCTGGTTGGGGAGAGGGAGTTGGAATCTCTGATTGCTCAGGGATCAGAGGTTCTTCTGAGAGTGGTTGTTGTTGTTCTGGTTCTTCAGCAGATTGCTGTTGTTCTGGTTATGGAGGAGGAACATTTTGTGGTTCAGATTTTGGTTGATCAGAGGTATGTTGATCAATATCAGACAGCACTTGGTCAAGTGCTGATGTTGTTGAAATTGTTGGTTGTTTGGGATGTTTGGTTCTAGGTCTTCTGAGTTTTAATGCCTCAGAAGGGTCTTCTTCTTGTACAGTTTCATCTATGGTAGGGATGGGGATTGAGATTCTATGAGAGGTTTGAGGAGGGATAGATGCTGGAATAGTAGAAGAATTTAAAACAGGGGCAGCAGATGAATTACCTCTTTTCCTGGGAGTCTGCTGAGATGATCCTTCTGATGGCGCCTTCCTCTTCTTTGTCTTCTTCAGAGTCACTTCTGGTTGAGGTTGATGCAGATCTCTGATATTCAGTTTTGGATCTGTACCATCTGCCTTGCACGCATCAAAGTACCTGAGAATCACCTCTGGTTTGGATTCAATTTCAAAAAATAACGGAAAATCACTCAGAGGCACTCTTCTGATGGAGATATCAGCAATGGGAGTAGCTCTGGGTTCCTTCTGGATATTCTCTATCAGCTTCATCTTTTTCAGGTTCTTTGCGTTCAGAGGTTTCCCAATTGTTGGTTCAATAGTGCTTAGCTCTTGAGCTTCTATCAGATGCTCAATCAGCCTATTCTCTGTCAGAATATCTGATATCAACCTTCCAAAAGGTATCCAATCCCTCTTGGTTCTTTCTTCTTCCCTTGTTTCTTTCACACTGGTTCTGAGGTGGTTGAACAGGAAGTGAGCCAGATTGATCTTTACCTTCTGATCAATAAAGTAGATCAGAAACTGCTGATCCACATTTATGTAATCAGGAGAACTGGTTGGTTTCCTGTGGTTGAAGCACCCCATAATTATCTTAGCCCACACTCTGTAATGATCCTTCAGATCTTTAATCTTGCTGCTGGGCATCCCAAGAGTGAAAATCCTGTCAGCTACCACACCTATATCAGCACATCTTTCAGCCATGTCCACACAACGGACGCCACCACCACTGTAACCGATTAGCCTTGCAATGTGATCTTCAGTGATCACAATCTTCTTCCCCATAACAAAAGAGGTGACTAGATGTGTTGAAGCCTTGGCGTGAATCCAAAATTTCTTGACCAGCATTGGGAATGTTGGTCCAACCAACCTATCGAAATACCTTTCCCACTTTTGAGCCCTAACTTCTTCAGTTAGGTCAAAACCGTTCTCCTTCAAGCTTTCAAAATCAATGATTAATTCAGAAAGCACTTCAAGATTCTTCACCGGAGTGAGGAGAGTTCTGAGTGGCACTTGGTATTGCTCAGATTATGCTTTCTTCTGAGTACCTGCAGAAACGCTGCTGGAGGTTGCCATGTTCACACTAAAAGGGTTTTGAGAATAAACTGAGGAAAATAGGTTGCAAGAGATGAACACAGAAATATGCAGAAAATGCTTGAGTATTAGTGAGAAAGCGTAAAGAATGAGAATGAGAGATTAATGTGCTTAAATAGAGTTTTCAAAACTATTTTGAAAAGATAAACGTTTTTTAAGAGAGATAAAAATCATGATTGCCATTTAAAAGCATGATTACTTTTCATTAAATGCTTGCTGATTTTGGGGGATTTGAGAAAGATACTTAAAAACGGTTACCAGACATGTGTCTCAATGCACCCAATCAGCGCTTTGCCTTCTCAGAAGCGTGCACGCGTTCTGCTTCAGAGATATGCTGATGATTGGATGACACTTGTTTGATGTAGTGATCAGCACGTCTGTCTTTGAGCTTAGACTCTCAGATCTTTAGACTTGCATCTGATACAATCTGCATGTTCTATCTTTCTGAAAGGAGATTGATCAGAAGTTCACAGTAAAATAATTACATTCTGAAGGTAAATATATGGAATTAAAACATTTTCACTCTGGACACACTTTCATGCTGAGATGTTTCAGGATGAAATTAAACCTATCTTCTGAAAGGGGTTTAGTAAAGATATCAGCCCATTGATGGTCTGTATCTATAAATTTTAAGTTCAAAATACCTTTCTGAATATAGTCCCTAATGAAGTGATGTTTTATTTCTATATGCTTAGCTCTAGAATGTAAAATGGGATTCTTACTTAAGCAAATAGCAGAAGTATTATCACAAAGTATAGGAATGTTACTCTCAAAAATCTGGAAGTCTTCAAGCTGACTTTTCATCCAGAGCATTTGTGTGCTACATCCTGCTGCTGCTATGTACTCAGCTTCTGCTGTTGACAGAGCAATTGTTGATTGTCTTTTGCTGGACCAAGAGATCAGATTTTCTCCCAGAAACTGGCAGCTTCCAGAAGTACTTTTACGTTCCACTCTGTCTCCAGCAAAATCAGCATCACAGTAGCCTACTAAGCTGTAATCACAAGATTTTCTATAAAACAAACCCAAATTAGTAGTACCTTTCAGATACTTGAAAATTTGCTTAACAGCTGTTAAGTGAGATTCTCTAGGATCTGATTGGAATCTAGCACAGATACAAACACTGAATAATATGTCAGGTCTTGAAGCAGTCAGATAGAGGAGAGAACCAATCATACCTCTGTAGACTTTCTGTTCTACATTTTTGCTTACCTTTTCTCTTTCCAGAATGCACGTGGGATGCATTGGAATCTTTGATGGCTTACATTCTGAGAGGTCAAATTTCTTCAGAAGATCTCTGATGTATTTGCTCTGATGAATGTAAGTTCCTTCTGGAGTTTGATTGATCTGAATTCCTAGAAAGAATTTCAGTTCCCCCATGAGGCTCATCTCAAATTCTGCCTGCATACACTTAGCAAATTTTCTTCCAAGAGAAGGATTAGTAGAACCAAAAATAATATCATCAACATAAATTTGACAGACTAAGATGTCACTCTTAACTGATTTACAGAATAGAGTAGTGTCCACTTTCCCTCTGGTGAATTCATTTTCCAGCAGAAAGTTACTTAGCCTTTCATACCAAGCTCTGGGAGCTTGTTTCAGACCATACAGTGACTTCTTTAGTTTAAAAACATGTTCTAGATGTTTTGTATTTTCAAAACCTGGGGGTTGGTGTACATAAACTTCTTCTTCTATATAACCATTTAAGAATGCACTTTTGACATCCATCTGATACAGAGTGATGCCTCTATTAACAGTAAATGAAATTAAAAGTCTGATAGATTCTAACCTGGCGACTGGGGCAAAGGTTTCTGTATAGTCTATCCCCTCTTGCTGACTATAACCTTGTGCAACCAGTCGTGCCTTGTTTCTGATGACTTCACCTTGTTCATTTAGCTTGTTTCTGAACACCCATCTTGTTCCAATGACGTTGAATCCTTTTGGTCTGGGAACGAGATCCCATACGTCGTTTCTGGTGAATTGATTCAGCTCTTCTTGCATTGCCAGAATCCAGTCATTATCCAGAAGTGCTTCATCAATAGAAGAAGGTTCAATCAGAGACACCAGTCCCATAAGTGTTTCTTCAGAGTTTCTGAAGCTTGCTCTCGTTCTGATTGGATCTTCCTTTCTTCCTAGGATAGTCTCTTCTGGGTGATCCAAGCTGCTTCTGGGTAATCTCTTCTGAGGTTGATCAGCAGCTGTTGTAGGATTTCTAGCAGTGCTCCTTTCAGACGTTGAAGGAATGTCTGTGTTGAGAGCTTCTGATGACTTGTCTTCAGAACCTGCAAATTCAATTTCTATACCTGCAAAAACTTCATTCTGCTTTGACTTTTCAGAGTCAAGCTTGTCATCAAAACGAACACTGATTGATTCTTCCACAATCTGTGTTTCTGTATTGTATACTCTGTACCCTCTTGAGCGTTCAAAGTATCCTAACATAATACACTTATGTGCTTTAGAGTCAAACTTGTTCAAATAATTCTTTGTATTTAATATAAAGCAAGTACATCCAAATGGATGAAAATATGAAATGTTGGGCTTTCTGTTCTTCCACAATTCATATGGAGTCTTTTCCAGAATAGGTCTTATTGAGATTCTATTCTGAATGTAGCACGCTGTGTTTATTGCCTCTGCCCAAAAGATCTTAGCAATGTTTGTCTCATTGATCATGGTTCTGGCCATTTCTTGCAATGTTCTGTTCTTTCGTTCTACAACTCCATTTTGTTGAGGAGTTCTAGGACAAGAGAAATCATGCAGAATGCCTCTGTCATTAAAGAATGACTCAAAATCTTTATTTTCAAATTCTCCACCATGATCACTTCTGACTTTAACGATTCTAAGATCCTTTTCATTCTGAACTTGGTTACAGAAGGTAACAAACACAGAGTGTGACTCGTCCTTGTGTCTTAAGAACTTTACCCATGTCCATCTGCTATAGTCATCTACGATTACTAACCCATACTTCTTACCACTGACTGAAGCAGTTTTAACTGGTCCAAATAAGTCAATGTGCAGAAGTTCTAATGGCTTAGAGGTAGAAACAACATTTTTGGATTTAAAAGAAGGTTTTGCAAATTTGCCTTTCTGACATGCTTCACACAGAGCATCTGAATTGAACTTCAAATTAGGAAGTCCTCTGACCAGATTGAGTTTGTTAATCTGAGATATTCTTCTCATATTAACATGCCCCAATCTTCTGTGCCAGATCCACTGCTCGTTGTTAACAGACAGAAGACATTTTACATTCTGACTCTTTAGTTCAGAAAGTTTGATTTTGTAAATGTTGTTTTTCCTCTTACCATTAAACAGGATAGTCCCATCTTTCTGACTAACAACTTTACATGATTTTTGATTAAAGATTATATCATAACCGTTATCACTTAATTGACTTATGGATAACAGATTATGCATCAATCCATCTACTAGCAGAACATTATTAATAGAGGGAAGATTTCCATTACCTACAGTTCCAGAGCCAATTATCTTTCCCCTCTGATTGCCTCCAAAGCCAACGTGGCCTCCAGGCTTAAGTTCCAGGCTTTGGAACATATGCCTTCTTCCCGTCATGTGTCGTGAGCAGCCAGAGTCCAGGTACCATGACTGGTGTTTCTGACTTGCTGCTAAAGATATCTGCAACATGTATTATTTTATCCTTAGGTACCCAGATTTTCTTGGGTCCTGATTTGTTAGTTTTAACAACACTCTGGTTGAATTTTGGTTTCACAGAGTGCTTACTGCTAGTATATTTGATATCATGTGTGTGACCATACACAAAATGTGAATTCAGAGGAGTGTGTTTAATGGTTAAGTCCATGACATTCTTTGGTGTAGGAACCTTACCTTGGTATCCTATTCCTTTCCTGCCGTTTCTGCTAACTCCATAGATCATTGAAGCCATTCTGCTTCTATCTATGCTTTTAGCTAGGAACTTCTGGAAACTGTGATCATACTCCTTGATGGTCTCATCAGCGTTGCTGGGGGTTTCAGAAATTGGTTCCTTCTGAGAGTTTTGTAAAGTGTTTTCTAATTTTGAAATCTTATTTCTCAGCTCAGAATTTTCCAATTTGAGACTCTCAGTCTTATTAGAGTCGGATTCAAGATTCCTTTTCAGGTCTCTGAATTTAGCTCTAATTTGCTGATAACGTTCCAGAATTTCATTAAGGCTTTCAGCAAGTTCAGCCTTTGTAAAGTTAACAGCAAAGTTAGGAAATACATCTTCAGTGTCTGATTCTGAGTCTGATTCAGAAGCTTCACTATCTTCTGAAATGTTAGCCATGAGAGCTATGTTTGCCCTTTCATCATCTGATTCTGAGTCAGCTTCAGACGAGTCAGAGTCATCCCATGTAGCCATGAGACTTTTCTTCTTCTCTCTTCCAAACTTCCTTTTGGGCTTTTCCCTCTGAAGCTTTGGGCAGTCACTCTTGTAGTGTCCTTGCTCATTGCATTCATAGCAGATGATGTCTTTGGTGTTTGGCTTCTTGCTACTGGAGGAGCCTTCAGATCTTCTGTATCCAGAGGAAGAATCTGTCCTTCTGTATCTGGAAGAAGACTCGTTCTGATCAGATCTTCTGGGATTCTTGAACTTCCTTTGTATTTGCTTCCACAGTTGATTTACTCTTCTGGAGAGAAGGGAAAGTTCGTCTTCTTCTGATGAGGATCCATCAGATGTTTCTTCAACTGCCTGCAAAACTTTAGACTCAAATTTTCTGTTAGATTTTAATGCTAAAGGCTTACCTTGCTTCTGAGGCTCATCAGCTTCTAGCTCTATCTCATGACTTCTGAGGGAGCTGATAAGTTCCTCCAGAGTGATTTTGTTGAGATCTTTAGCTAGCTTCAGAGCAGTAACCATAGGCCTCCACTGCTTGGGTAAACTTCTGACGATTTTCTTGACATGGTCAGCAGTAGAGTATCCTTTGTCCAGAACTTTGAGACCAGCTACCAGAATCTGGAATCTAGAGAACATAGTTTCAATGGATTCAGATTCTTCCATTTTGAACGCCTCATACTTCTGAATGAGCGCCAGAGCTTTTGTTTCTTTGACCTGAACGTTGCCCTCATGCGTCATTCTGAGAGAATAAAAAATATTCTTTGCTGTGTCTCTGTTGGAGATCTTTTCATACTCAGTATAGGAGATGGCACTGAGGAGGATGGTTCTGGCCTTGTGGTGATTCTTGAAGTCACGCTTTTGTTGATCAGACATTGTTTTTCTATCAATCTTCTGACCACTTGCATTCACAGGGTGCGTGTATCCATCTGTCACCATATCCCACAGATCAGCATCATGTGCCAGAAAGAAGCTTTCAATTCTGTCTTTCCAGTAATCAAAGTTTTCTCCATCAAAGACTGGAGGTTTGCCACTGAATCTGTCTCTGTCCTCATTGTTGTCATTGCTGATGTGAGAATTGTTTCCTGCCATTGTGTTTTTCTGACGCTGGATCTTGTACTGACACGGTTAAGTGTTTTAGCTCAGAACCAGGCGCTCTGATGCCAATTGAAGTGGTGAAAAACACAAGAAGGGGGGGGTTGAATTGTAAAACTGAAATCTAAAGCAATGAACAAGATATTTTTATCCTGGTTCGTTTGATCTCAAACTACTCCAGTCCACCCGTCAAGGTGATTTCGCCTCTCTCCAACGAGGTCTTAATCCACTATATTCAACTGAATATTACAGACTGCTTTAACAACTGCTAAAGCCTTCTTGATTCAAACCACAACCCGGTTTGTCAAGGTAACACTTTCTTACAAAGAGATAAAACTATGTGTGTGGATGTTTTCTACAAAACTGTATCACAACTGTGATGTATACACAAATTGAAGCTTATAAACTAGATTGCTAAACAGTAATGGAATATCAGAGTGTGTGGTTTAGCAAAACTGAGAGAACGAAGATTATGGTTTAGCTTTTGTGCGTGTAGAGGTTTTTGAGAGCATTAACCATTTCAATCTTCAAAGCCTTGTTTATATAACACTGAGATGATGAACGTTGGATGCAATATTCTTGATTCAATGCTAATAACAAACTTTCCTTATTGAGCAGATCTTGTCTGGAATGAGGCCGTTGGAATTAATTTGCTTTCAATGCACAGTACCGTTGCTTACTTAATGCAAGTTCTGGCTTGGCTCATTCTGACTCTACTTCGCTGCTGATGAACTATTGTGTTTCTTTATCAGAGTGTTGAGCGCAGTCTTGTTCATCAGGCTTCAGCATGTATGTGAGTTGATCATCTGATTTTGACATTCTGATATAGCAACTTCTGATGCTGGTGTCTGAAATCAAGTTCTGATGCTGAATAGATGTGATCTTGCTTATATCAATCAGAGTATCTACAAGTCAGAACATAATATTTTTAGGCAGCAGATAGTTCATACATGAAACTTATAAATACTATATCTTTTCACTTTGTTATCATCAAAACTTAAATATAGGGTAGTAGATTCAAACTTTGTTCTAACAACCTTTGTCTCAAAAGAATGAAGGAAATCATATCTGATGGATCTATTAGAGAAATGCCAGAACTTAAGATTGAAGAAGGGAAACTCTGTGGTGAGTGTGAAATTAGGAAGCAAACCAAGATGTCACACCCAATGTTGCAACATTAGATAACTTCCAAAGTGAAGGAACTTCTTCACATGGACTTAATGGGACTAATACAAGTAGAAATCTTGGGTGGAAAGAGGTATGTCTATGTGGTTATTGATGATTTTCCTGGGTTTATCTGGGTGAACTTTCTTAGAGAAAAGTCATACACCTTTGAAGTATTCAAAGAGTTGTGTCAAAGTATTCAAGAGGGTAAAAATAATGTGATTGTCAAGGTTAGAAGTGACCATGACAAGAAGTTTAAGAATTCAAAAATCTCTGAATTTTATGCCTCTGGAAATATCAGCCATGAATTTTCTTTCTCCTGCACTTCTCAGCAAGATGGTATTGTTGAGTAAAAGACTAGATTTATACAAGAAGCAACTAGAGTCATGCTTCATACTATGAAATTTCGATTAGAGTTTTGGGCTGAAGCTATGAATATTGCATGCTACATTCATAATAGGGTCACTTTGAGAGGAGGTACTTCAACCACTCTCCATGAGCTATGGAAAGGAAGGGAGCCTACAATCAAATACTTTCATACTTTTGGAAGTAAATTTTATATCTTGATTGACAAAGATCAAAACGGTAATAAGGATCTCATAAGTAATGAAGGGATATTTCTAGGTTATTCTTCAAGAAGCAGAGCTTATAAAGTTTTTAACTCCAAAACTGGAATAACAATGGAATCTATCAGTGTGGTAATTGATGATTTAACTATTGAACAAAGGATGGATGTTAAAGACAATGTTAGAACATCCTCTGTGCAGACTGATGTGGCAGTAAGGAAGGTAATTTATGAATTCATAAACATTGAATCAGTGAGTTCTCAAGCTAACGAATGTCTTTCTACTAGAGGTCAGATAGAACAATCCAAGGAAATGATTTTAAGCCTCCTTAATGAAGAAGACATCACCGAATCCAATAAGAAAATATCAAATTCATGTCTTGATTCTAAGCTTGAACCAAGGATGAGTCATACTATTCAAGAAAGGGAGATCTTGAATTGCATCATTGGAATCAATTTTTATGGTGTGCCTTACTCTTTCAGCATGAAAGATTTCTGCAAGGCAAAGTAGGTTAGTATTACTGATAGATGTCTATCTCTAAGAAACAATATGATTTCCTATTTCAATAAGGAGAAAATACATTCCTCTGAGAATACTACTGAAGCTGAATATGGTGGAACAAGGAGAGGTTGCGCTCAACTGATTTGAATGAAACATATGTTGAAGGATTATAATGTCAAATATGATGTCTTGACATCATTTTGTGATGATATGAGTAATATCAAACATCTCATTCAACATGGCGGGACCAAGAACCTTCATAGTCATAATCAACTAATCAAGAATCTTGTTGAAGGAAAGGTTGTTATTCTAGAGCATATGGACAACAAGGAACAACTTACTCTTGTGTTTAAAGCAAATAAATTTGAGAACATAAGCAATGAGATTGGAACTTGCACTATTGAGGAGTTATAGAAATTAGAGATATGGAGGAATGAAACAAATACTACATCTTTCCTCTATTTTCTGATGCTTGGGAAGCCAAAGCAAGTTACTACTATTAAAGGATGGAACAAAAGATCTCTGCAAGATCAAAAGGCAGGTTTGAAGGAGACATGTTCTAAGGTAGTGGCACTAAAGTTTAGTGTCAACACTTCTAAAACATGTGACAATAGGAAAGAATGCAAAAGGATCTTTGACAGAGGCAAGAGGTGGAAGACCACCTGAAAATGTTCAAGAATGTGTGTTTCCATATGAGTTTGTGTGTTTCCATATGATTTTTTGTGCTTCCACCTGTGTTATTGCTTGTGTGCAATATGTTTACTTCCAATTGTTTTTACATTTACTCTATTTTTGTCAATTTTTAGCTAAAAATGGGGAATAAAGTGTTAGTGTTTTTGTTTGTCCTAATGTTATGTCACATGTCTTGACATGTTGATCAACATAGTGATAAGACTGTACTACTTCTAAGGGGAGAGTAGTTATTTCTATTGCTTCATATATGCAACTATTTAGGGGTAGCATGATAGTATATCATGCTTGTTTGTACATGATGTCTTATCTGACATCTTGTCTGATGTGTTTCATGGAGAATCCTGATGTGAGGCTTATTTTTTCTTCTGTTGCATGTGCCTATGATGTATGAACTTGGATAGTTCATGTTTTGGATTTTTTGGTGATTTGGATTTTCGCTTAAGGGGGTACTGGTTATGTGTTACAGGGGGAGTAATGGACCTGTCCGGTTGAACAAGCTCTTATGTTGTGTTGGATCTATGTTATATGATGTCAGACCACATGTATGAACATCTGGCTTCTAGAGTGTTGAAGATGGTGATCTGTAACTGCAATGTATCTCTGATATATTTTCATGTTTGCAGTTTGTATAAAGTTTACATGTTTTCATGTAGCTTGTGTTGTGTGATTTTGGTTTATTCCTCTCTCCAAATTGATTGTGCTAACGTTGTTTTAGCCAAAATATGCCAAAGGGGAAAATTGTTAGGTCTGATTTTATGATTGGAAACAATTTTAGTAAAACATGTTTCATGCTGAAAACATGTATCACGGCCTGACGTTAAGCAAGATGTCATGACATCTTAACCAACTAGTACAACAAAGTCTGCTATTACTATTTTTAAAGATGTTGTGACAGATGTTGTGACACGTTATACAAGAACATCATAGCAGTACAATTGTTTAAATCCTTGAAGATTTGATTTTAAAATATGAGATTCTGGATGATTATAGTTCTCTACAAGCGTAGCCAACCAATGATATTTTAGAAACAAAGCAGATTTTTTCTTATTTGTGTGGAGAAGATCTTGCAGTTGATTTACTACTTGAAGATTGGATTTGATTGAAGAGTCCAAGCCCATACTGCAAGAGTCTATATAAAGGGATTTACTAGACCTATAAACTTAAGCATTATCATTAAAAAAACCATGTGTGGTTGAAATAAGAGTTTAGGGTTTTGAGAGTACTTTGGGTGCTTTGTTTGTTTTTGTATGCCACTCATGTATCTTCTGATACATTGAGGTTGATTGATTGTTACTTTCTCATCACTCATGAGATTTTAAGAAAAGAGTTGATTGTGTGTCAAGTTATTGTTCTCACTCATGAGCTTTTAAGCAAATATTTGAGTATTGTTTATTGGAAGTGTAATCTTCTATTTTGGTTATTGTCACTGTTATAATCATGGGCATCACATGGCATCTTAGGTCCAAAAATAGGGTTTGTTTTATATTTAAGTATCTTCAATCGCGTCGAGACGAAGATTTTAACCTTCGTATCTCCGGATAGAATACACTTAAATAAGGGCATCTGTTATACCCCAATTTCCCCCTAAGATCCCTTGTCAGATCATGTACATCTCGCGTATATCATCGATTCCATGGTTACGAGATAAAAAGGCTCTTTGGCATTAGGGTTTTTCCCTATGGGTTGAGGTTTCTACCTTTCTCAAGCTTGATTAATTGGTTCTCTCATTATTGTTGCTATGGAACTAAGGTTTTGGGTTATAAGCACCATGGATGTTGTCATAAACAAGATTCCTCAAGGGTTAAAGACTCGAGCGTCTTGGGTTAGGGTTTAGACACTATATTCAAGAATATCCGACGGACACTCAAGGTATGGAGGATTGTGGTTTTAGTTAAGGTTCATTGAATTAGGGTCATTTTTTGGCTACTCTGACCAACTTTCCTTCAACTCCTCGAGCTTGAACCTCATTTGAAGACTTCTCCTAATTTCTTGTGTTACAAACTGAGATCATACAGTTTTCTGTTTAAAAATCTCTAGAAGGTCAAGGTATGAAGATCGTTTTGAGGCTTATGAATCAAGGCTTATCTTCTTATAGTTGTGTTTGCCATTTGGTTAAAGGTTTGATGTATTGGTTTTGTTTAATGAAGAAGTGGCATATTGTTTGAGTTATAAATCAAGGTGTCACTTATTTATTCTTCATTAACTGATGTTTTCTTCTTCAAAGATTAATCCAAGACATTGTTAGGGTATTGATTGTTGATGTCGAGGAATTGCGAAGTGTACGACATGAATCATGGTATAAGAAATGAAGTTGTAAGTTGCTTGTGATCAAAGAATTATTAGTTCTCTTGATTGGTTGTTAATTACAATATAAGTTTACTTGAAGTTTTAGATTTGGATTGATGTTTTATTGAGAATTGAAGCGGGGACATAAATCATTTGAAGTTATTCATTGCTTTCATTTATCAAAGTCAGCCAAGACTAAAGCTCTTCACTCAATTCCATTTCAAGTAACATTCATCATTTCAAAGTTTCATCCATATGTTTCAAAGTTCATCCCAGAAATTCAACTCTTTGAGTATCGGTAGTTCTTCTGTAGAGAAGGAAGTTGGTCCTCCACTTATTGATTTGAATGAGGAAATGAAGCTTATCAATCGGCCTTCCTTTGTAAATGGAAGCTGTAGAGTTCAGGAACGAAATATAATAGATTTTTAGAACAAGGATATAGAAAGCAGTGTCTATGATAAAGGATTAAGCAAACCTAGAAGTTCTAGCCAGACATAACATATTAGCGAATTATTAAACTTAGACAGCACCTTAGGAAGATGCAAAGTGGTTGTAGTATCTAATTTGAATCAACCATGTTCTCATGTTGAGTTAACCAATTTAATCAAAACCTCTGATTGTATTAATGGAAGTAGGAGGAATATTGTTAAAGACGATGACTTTTCCCAAACTGAACAAGAAAGTAATATTCAAAGAAGTTCATGTCCATCACCAGGGGATGATTTTTTCACAACCAATGGTTCTCTAAAGTCTATTGATGAATATGTGCAATTTCCTCAATCTTTAATTTTGAATAACTTGAAGGACCCTTCAGTATACGTTGTTGGGTCTTTAGGTAGACAAAATGAACATCACATTTATGCAGTAAAAAATAAAAGAATATTTCAGTAGAAGTTTAAGAATGGAAAGACAAAAGAAGGGGGGTTTGAATTGGGGTTTTTAAAACTTAAATAAAAGAACAAGTTGGTTATCCTGGTTCATTTAAACTCAAACTACTCCAGTCCACCCGCAAAGGTGATTTCGCCTCTCTCAACGAGGTCTTAATCCACTAATCAAACTTGATTACACAGCTACTATGACAACTGTCAAAGTCTTCTTGAGTTTAAACCACAACCTGGTTTTCTCAAGGAAATACAATAAACAATATTTAAGAGAGTGTACAAAAAGTGTTTTCTAATAAAACAGTATCACACAAGTGATGTTTTATACAATTTAGATTTAGGACGTTTGAAGATGATGAAGATGACTTCTTTGCTATGCGTGAAAAATCGTAAACTATTTCTCCTTCAAACTTTGTTTAAATAAGCGATGCATGTAGGAGCTTTTGCAATGTTGATCAATGATAATTAAAGAGCTTTTCAAAATAGAGATCCTTGTTCCCTTTTGTGATACGGTGGCAGAACCGACTGTTAATACTGGTTTGCGTTTTGTATTCGCAAAATATCGCAGTAAGCAAGAGTTGCCACCGACTTTTATTTTATCCTATTAAAGGAAAAGGAACAGAAAAAAACCTTTTTCGAGATGTTTCTGAGTACGGGGGGGGGGGGGGGGGGGGGTATATTATAGAAAGGGAAGGTGTTAGCACCCTTTCTATCCATGGTTTTCCATGGGCTCTTAGGTACTTGCTCATTTTGAAATTGCTTGTGTGTGCTTTGAAATTTTTTTGTTTAACTTCGTAATAACCCTTGTATCGGTCCTCAAGAGTGTGACGAAGTTGTTTTTAAAAACTATTTTGAAAGTGTTTGTGTAAAAGAGTTTTTATTGTTTTGAGCAAGTACCTAACTGTTATTTACCTACTCGAAAAAAGGCGTTCTTTTCCTCCTATCCTTTAGACCGTGTTATCCTACTATTAGTGAGTAGGTAACCCTAGTCGTTGGATGTTTGAGGGACTATCGAAAGGTACGAAATGGTCATTGAAGGCAATATGTAAGGATACCTTAGCATTTCGAAGGGACTGTCATCATATAGACGTAGGCAACATCGAGGGACAAGATCATTTCTCGTAGGTTACTCGAGGGACATTGAGGGACTATGATCTTTATGATGACTTTAACTGAGGGTCTTTGCTAAGATACTCCTATGTTCGATGGACATGACCATTATTTCCGAGGCAACCAAGTGAGATATACCCTAGGGGTGCAAGTGTGCAGCAATGTTTGTTTTCAGATATTTATCTTGTAATTAAGTGATGCTATGTTTAATTAGTTTACCGGTCTTTCCATACAATTCTATTAGTCTAAGCATTACATAAAATATAGTAGCAGAAGGTTAATGCGGAAATGTAAACCTAGACTATTACAGAGCTTTGGGGCAGTTACATAATAATGAAGAGTGCGGAAAAGAAATCCTAAAACTATTACATCCCGAAAGCAATTGCATAATTAGAAAAAAATGCGAGAAAAGATAAATCTACGCTATTACATTGATAATGCAATCTATACAGTTTTTCTAGAAATTAAAATGTAAAAGAATAAATAAAAAGAAATTAAGGAAAAATTAAAACCTAAAATTCTAAGTTAATGTTTTTGGTGTTTTTTTGTAGAAAATAATTTTAAGTTAATTAAAAAAAACCTAATTCTAACTAATTTTAATTAAAAAAAGTTAATTAACTTAATTTATTAATAAATGAAAAAAAGCCAAAAATTCTGTTACTAACTAAAACAAAAACCTAATCCTATTTGTTAAAAAAATGGTTAATTAAAGGGTTAATTACAAAGAAAACCTAAAATCTAATTGTTTTCCTAATTTGCAGAAAAAAAATTAATTAATTAAATTAAAGAGTTAATAGAAAAAGAGTTAATAATAAAATAAAAAGCTTAAAACCTAAATTAATTAGGGTTTGTAAAAAAAAGTTAAGTTTGCCAATTAATAGGGTTTTTGATTTAAATAAAATTAGAGTTTATATGAATTTAGGGTTTTTAAGGAAGATATTAAGGAGAAAGAAATGAGGCAAAAAAGGTTAAAAATAAGCAAAATTATACATATTGCCAGGGGTGGGTGTTGAACCAAAAGTTAATTTAAAATCTAAAATTAGATTAAAAAAACCTTAAAATTAATTATTCGAGTTTATTATGAAAAATCAAAGGTTTGTGAAAAATGTTAAGTTTTATGAAAAAGGTTTTAAACAGAAAGAATGAAAATAGGTAAAAGGATAAATAGAAAGGAAGAAAACCAAAACCAATATGGGTGAGTGTTGAACCCACGCCCTTAACCTCCTTAACCTCCTCAGGATGCCTGCCTTGCCATGAGTCATGTATTGGTAGTTGTTCTGTTTTAGTGTTTTGGCCTCAACATTCTATAATGAACCTGCATGGGACCCTGTCTAAATCTGCAGCGTTGAATCTCATGAACACATTAAATAAATTACTATATCATGAAATACAAATAAAACAAATATATGAAAAAAAATTTAATGTTAAAACCGATATGGCATGTATGAATGCTTCTACACCCTTTTGATCATGGAGATCAAACCAGCCTTACCCTTATTAGAGAAGTAGTGAGATGTGGGTTTGTAACAAGGATGACTTGTTTGTAGTGAGATAAGGGTTTGTTGGGGGGTTTGTAACAAGGATTTCAAGATTTTTAGGGTTCTTGAAAGAATTTGATATTTTGACAGGGTTGTGGCAAAGGTCTTTTTTCGTTTTTCGTTTGTGTGAAAAGAATGAGATTCTATAATGGAAATTAGAGAAAAAAATAGGCTTTGAAGGTGAAATTGGGCCTCCAATAACGACAAGCAATAGTGTTGATTTTTATTCACTTGAGTCCATCATGTTTCAGGCTAAATCGCAGGGGCTTAAGTGCATTTTTTGAAGTTTAAATGTGAAAACAAAATGTAGCCAACATCGAGAACTAACTCCTGTCCAAAAATAGGCTCAATCGGATAAACGGTGAATTAGTTATGAATATTTGAAGTTTTGGCTCAGACAAACTTATTTTGGGCTCCAGTGTCAACTCTGACACGCTCTTCAATAAAAAACTGGTATTGATCGGAGTATAACCTGGTCTCGACTTTAGAAGTAAAGTTGTAGATCTCTGAGTTAGTGACCTTGTGTAAAAAGATGAGCCCAATCCGATAAAAATTGACTGAGTTATAAATTTTCGAAGTTTCGACCCAGATGAAATAGTATTCAGCATTCAGGATTTTCTACGCGTCACGCGCACTCTGGGCAAAAAACGAAGGCCTTTTGGATACCGTTCTGTTCTGGACTGGCCCCGCCCTGGCCCAAAAGCAAGAACAAAGGCCCAATCCAAGCAGCTTCTCGAGGAGCGCGCGCCCACGGATTCCCGCCAGCGCGCCCGACCACAGACTGCAGCCGTGCCCGCCGTTGCCCGCGACACATGGTGTCCCCGACTACGGGAACTCCAGCTCGAGCACCCTCCTCGTAGGGCAGATTCTGACCGTTACCAAATCATCTGAACTCCGGAAAGACCGCGTCTTCGTCCCTCCTCATTTCTCGCAGAGCATCACCAGGAAGGGGGCCACGTGCGGGTCCCCTCTACACACGTAGAACCTGGCAGTTCCTTTATTGGGCCAATTCTGGTCGGCCCAATGAGGGGACCTTGGCCCCGCGCTGGGGGCTATAAATACCCTTTGTTCCTAGAGGGTCAGGTATTCATCTCTTACGCATACATACACTTTTTGCCTGCTCATTCTGTCACTCATTTTAGCACCGGAGTGCCTTGCAGGTACCCCCCTCCATCTCACTCAAATTCTGCCCGGAGCCAGTCGTGACGGTCCAAGTCTGATCAGGTAAGATCAATGGCGCCGTCTGTAGGAATCTAGCTTCCCCGTCTTGCAAAACCTCGAAGACTAAAGCTCAAAATCACCTCCTACCGTCATGGCTGACCAAGTTCAGGATGACCAGAACGTCCGCGTCGTCGACACAAACAACGGCCTCGCAGATAAAAATGGAGTCCCCGACAACACCGGTAACCGCAGCCATAACACACTCCCCGGGGGCACCATCCCCGAGCCCTCAGTCCACCGCGACGGAGCTACTACCTCATCTTCTTCAGTCCCTCCGCTGCTCGAAGAAGACAACGAAGCTCCCGCAAACTATCGAGCCACCCAATTTCAGGAAGTCCCTGTCCCCGCCGGGGCAGATGCCACAACCCGCGCATTATTCGCGGCGATCAACCTGACAAATTACCTCATATTTACCCAAGGGGAAAGATTGAGGGTGCTAGAAGACGATAGAAGACCCGTGAGGAGACACAGGAGGCCCTAGACTCCACCTCCTCGAGTAACAGAGGTACATCTCCCGTCTCCCCCATGGAGACAATATAGAGACACCTCCCGAAGCCTGTCACCCCGACCCTCGGGGAGACGACCCCCGTTGGAGAGGCAACCCATCATTGAGGCCGGAGGGTGCAACCATGGCCCCATACGGAAAGAAAGAAGACACTCCGGAGATAGGCACAGAAGAATTGACCAACGAGCACCACGCTCGAGGGATACCCAGCACGACCAGGACCGTCGGGCACGACAATATCTCAGGTCCCCATCCCTGTCCCCGGAGCGAAGTGACGAGGACGACCCCCGCGGTCCCCTGTCACAAGCCATCATGGAGGCGCCCATTCCCCCGGGCATGGAGAAGCCTCCACATCTGAAGGAATACGACGGAGTCGCGGACCCAGTCGACCACATAGATGGGTTCGAGGCTATGCTGCACTACCACAACGTCGGGGGACCCATCAAATGCCGGTTGTTCCCCACGACCCTCAGAAAGGAAGCAATGGATTGGTATAAAGTCCTCGCTCCGGGATCAATCACCTCGTGGCGAAACCTAAAGAACTAATTCATAAGTTCGTTCATTGCGTCTCGACGACACCCAAAGACCGAGGCAGCACTCGAGGCCATCATCTAGAGACAGGATGAAACCTTGAGAGAGTTTATTAATCGCTTCAATCGCGAAGCCATACAGGTCCCCTGCGCGGACCACATGAAGAGGTACTTGCTGGAGAGGGGGCTCCTCCCCGACACAGAATTTAGGAAGGCAGTGGGCATCGAACCGCCCCGAACATTCGATGCCCTCCTCGAGAAGGCCCGAGCATATATGGATTACAAGGAAAGGGAGGCGGCCAACAGAGCCCGGGACCCCAGAACTCGCGGATCCAGCAGCAACCTGCACCAAGAAGCCGCCCCTCCTCGACAAGCTGGGGAGAAAAGAAAAGAGGACAGACCCTGAGAAGTCCGAGAGCAAAGAGGACCCTCGGGGCGTTTTACCGAATACACTCCGCTCACAGCTTCCCGCGAGCGCATTTTGGCGGAGTGCGCCAGCACGGATTTTAAAGACGACGACATCAAACGCCCCCGACCTGCTCCTGCCAAGCCCGGAGTAGATAAGAGCAAGTATTGTCAGTATCATAGGAGCCATGGTCATCTGACTGAAGACTGCGTCCACCTCAAGGACGCCATCGAAACCCTCATCAAGGGAGGGAGGCTCGCCCAATACCGATGAAACGACGCTCCTCATCGTGACGCCCGGGAGGCAAGAGAACCGTAGGAAGACGCCTGACCATCTGACGAGTCAGTCCCCGTCCAGACCGCCTTCTCCGTCACCAGACCGGAGGACTTCTACATCCCCGAACACCAGCAGAAGCTGCTCACGACACACAGCAGGTGGGAATACTTTCCCTCCGTCATGGTCATCAATGGTGGAGGATTCAACGACCTAACTATCAATTCGGCCAAGAGAAAGCTTGATGAACTGTTCGAATCGGCACCTCCGCAGGCAGTGACCTTTGAAAGGGTAAAAGGTAGGTCGGAGCCTATCACCTTTTACCTCTAAGAGCTCCCCGGAGGAGCCCCCAACGCAGTCATTCCTCTACTGATAAGAGCGAGAATGGCTAACTTTGATGTGCACCGCGACCTCGTCGACGAAGGAAGTTCTGTCGACGTAATGTACAATCAGTTATTCCGGACTCTGCAGTTAGACAACTCGCACCTCTCGCCGAATATAGGGTCAGACTTACAGGGCTTCAACGGTTCGACCTCCAAGCCTTGGGGATATGTCGAGCTCATGGTTACCTTCGGCGAGGGCACGACAACGAGGTAGGTTAAGGTACGCTTCCTCTTCATCGATTGCCCGTCCCTCTACAACTACATCCTTGGGAGACCAACACTGGAAGAACTGACCGCGGTGCCCTCCACCGTCCACTTGAAGATGAAGTTCTACACCAAGAGGGCATGGGTGGCTACCATCCAGGGGGACCTAGCCGCTGCTCGAAGGTGTTTCAACGCTGCATCTAAAGGACGCGACACTGTCGATACCGGGACAAGGCCCGCCAAGAGACCAGCGACGACATGACGGGAGCCCGACAAATCAGAGCCCGCCAAAGTAGAAGACTAGAGAGCTCCCTAAAAGGTCGACTCCATAGCTCTGGATACTCATTTCGATCAGGACGAACCTCCCAACGGCGAGCAAATCCCCCTCGGACCAATCCCGGACGGGGACTTCGAGCTCGTCCCCCTCGGCGCAGACCCAAGCAAAGGAGTGAAGATTGGCATCGACCTCCCCGACCTGGCAAGGAAGCAGACCAAAGGCTGCTTGCGTGAGAATGCTGACCTGTTTGCCCGGAGCGCCGCGGAAATGCCTGGACTCGACCCCGAGGTCGCCTGTCACCGTCTCGCCATAGATCCTGCCGCTAAGGCAGTAGTACAAAGTAGGCGTAGGCAGTCTTCGGAGAAAACGGAGGCTGCTGAAAAAGATGTAAAAGACCTCCTAGAGGCGAATTTTATTTCTGAAGCCCGGTATTCAACCTGGCTGTCAAACGTTGTACTAGTTAAAAAGAATAATGGAAAATGAAGGATGTGTGTTGATTATACTGATCTCAATCGGGCATGCCCGAAGGATGCCTTTCCTCTACCGAACATAAATATGCTGGTCGAAAACTCGGTCGGCTACAAGATATTGTCGTTCATGGATGCCTATTCAGGCTATAACCAAATCCCAATGGCCACGGGCGACAAAAATTGCACTGCCTTCATGACCAGCTCGGGCAATTATTACTACAACGTAATGCCCTTTGGGCTGAAGAACGCAGGGGCAACTTACCAACGCATGATGAATAGAGTATTCCACAAGCAAATCAGAGACATGCTCGAGGTTTACATGGACGACATGATCGTCAAGTCCCGAGCAGACACCAATCATGCAGCACAGAGACAATGTAAGATGAGATTCAACCCTGAAAAATGCACGTTCAGGGTCAAGGCGGGGAAATTCCTCGGGTTCTACCTGACAGAACGAGGAATTGAAGCCAATCCCGACAAATGTCGAGCCTTCTTCGACCTCCCGACGCCCACGTCAAAGAAATCAATACAAGTCATGAACGGTATGCTCACGTCATTGTCCCGCTTCGTCGCAAGATCCGCTCAGCACACCCTCCCCTTCTTCAGACTCCTTCGCAAAGAAGCAGCCTTCGAATAGACCGAGGAATGTGAACGGGCATTGCGCCATCTAAAGAAAAGTCTATCCCAACCACCCGTGTTGTCTCGACCAGTCGACGTGGAGCCTTTATTCCTATACTTGGCCGTCTCAAACGAGGCCATCAGCACGGCTCTCATTCGCGAGACCACCGACGGGCAGAAGCCCGTTTATTTCACGAGCAAAGCCCTACAAAGACCTGAGAGCAGATACCAACAGATAGAAAAGTATCCCTAGCCCTCGTCAACGCGGCGAGGAGACTCAAACACTATTTCTTAGCCCATACAGTCATAGTGCGATCCGACCAACCAGTAAAACAACTATTAGGTCGACCTGATATGGCGGGCCGAATGTTAAAATGGTCCTTGGAACTCTCCGAGTTTGACATTCAATATGAAAGCAGGAAAGCTCTAAAGGCACAAGCCCTGGCCGACTTCGTCGCAGAAATGACCGTTCACGACCCGCCCGCAGGGAAGGAGCAAAAATGGATCATCTTCGTCGACGGAGATTCCAGTTCGTCCGGAAGCGGCGCGGGGATCCTCCTAGAAAATAAGGAGGGCGTAGTGATCGAGCACTCGTTAACCCTCTCCTTCCCGACTTCGAACAACCAAGCAGAGTACGAGGTCCTGCTCGCAGGACTAAGGCTAGCCAAGGACCTAGGAGCCCGCGAGATACAAATCTTCACGGACTCACAACTCGTGGCTTCCCAAGTCCAAGGGAGTTACCAAGCTAAAAACGAAAGCCTCGTCGAATACTTAAACTTAGTCAAAGAACACATGAAAAGGTTTGACCGAGCAGAAATATCACACATTCCGCACGAGTAAAACACAAGGGCAGACATATTGTCCAAGCTTGTAAGCACGAGAAAGAAGGGCGGAAACAAATCCGTCATACAAGAATCCTTGTCACGCCCGAGCATCGAGAGGTCCTCGACCCCAGTCGTGGTGCACGCCATCGGAGACACCTCGTGCTGGATGACCCCGGTGTATAATTTTCTGACAAAGGGCGAACTCCCTTCGGACCAGACAAGAGCGACCATCACGAAACGACGAGCATGCTCCTACGTAGTGCTCGAGCATAAACTATACCGCAGGGGATTCTCGATTCCCCTCCTAAAATGCATCGATGAATCCACAGTCCCCGAGGTATTACGGGAGATACACGAAGGAATTAACGTCCAACACATGGGCGGCAAGTCCCTGGAGAGGAAAGCCCTGCGAGTGGGGTACTATTGGCCGACGATGCAGCAGGACGCCAAGTAACACGTCAAGAAGTGTGACAAGTACCAAAGGCACGGCGACATGCACCTCGCTCCCCCTCATGAGCTGAGCATACTGTCATCCCTGTGGCCGTTTGCGTGGTGGGGGATGGATATCCTTGGACCTTTTGTATAAGGAACTTATCAAAACAAGTTCCTCATTGTGGCCGTGGATTACTTCACGAAATGGATAGAGGCCGAGGCTCTCGCGAAGATCACCTCGCACAACATCCTCTGTTTATACAAAAGGAACATCCTCACCAGATTCGGGATCCCGAGAGCACTAGTCACCGACAACGACACCCAATTCACCGACCACAGATTCTAAAACTTCGTCACTAAACTGGGAACCAAACAACACTTTACCTCAGTCGAACACCCTCAAACCAACGGGAAAGCCAAGGACGCTAACAAAGTCATCCTCCGAGGACTCAAATGCCGGCTCGACAAAGCTAAAAGAGGCTGGGTCGAAGAGTTGCACAGTGTTTTATGGGCGTATCGCACCATGCCCCATTCAACGACGGGCGAAACCCCCTTTCGACTAACATACGGCACCGAAGCCGTCATCCTAGTAGAAATCAGGGAACCATCCAGGTGGACAGAAACGCCCCTCGACGAAGAAATGAATGATGAAGCACTCAGGGACGAACTCAACTTGGTCGAGGAAATTCGTTTGAGGGCAGCTCTACGCGAGGCCACTCTAAAACAACGAGTGGCCCTGCGTCACAATGACAAGGTCATCAAACGCGAGTTCAAGATCGGCAGCCTGGTACTACGAAGAAACCAGAAAGACTCCCGCGAAGGGAAATTGGCCGCAAACTGGGAAGGGCCTTACCGCGTCCACGACGCCGCAGGTACCGGAGCATACTACCTCGAGTAGCTAGACGGAGAACCATTGCCACGACCCTGGAACACTTCTAAACTAAAGCAGTACTATAGTTAAAAAACCCTTAACACTAAGGACTCTCGCCGTCGAACACCCACATCCAGTCAACAGAGAGAAATGTCTCAACCATGTAGATAGGCCAAGGTACGGGCCCAATCTACACTCAAACGACATAACACCGTTCAGCCAAACAAGGAAGAACAACGGTGCCCGACAGGGACACCTCAATCGAGCTCCACTGTTGAAGTACCCACATGGCAGAACACCCAGCTCGCGATGGACAGTTCACGCCACGGGCAAACGACCCCGATCTGGGTCATACGCCTGAGGAAGCGGGCTTTACTCCGCATGACTGGCGCATTTCGAAGTGCGTCAGATCACCAAAGGGGTCGAAAGAATCTCCACTCGAGGACATAACTTATGCAAAGTTTGCCACAAAGTAACAGCCGAGCACAAACGTGACTCGAGGATGTAACTTAGGCAAATTTCGCCACAAAGTAACAGCCGAGCACAAGCGTGACTCGAGGACATAACTTAGGCAAATCTCATCACAATATAAAAACTTAGATACGAGCAAGTTTAAAGGTCAAAATGAACATCCATTTAAAAGCTCATAAACAAAAAACGAATAAAAATAAACCGACCGAAAAGGCCGGCGATATTCGGAAATTACAGGCTATGGCACAACGGCCAAAAGAAATGTGTACAGGAACGCAGGCCCCAAAAATATGCACGGGCGCGCAGGCCCCAAAACAAATACCAATAAACAGGTGCGCAGGCTCGACCAGAAATTCCACGGCTAGACTTCCTCGGGACTACCAGCATCCACGACAGAAGACTCAGGAGGAGGCACGACCTGGCCGTCGATGATCTGAGACATGAAACCCACTCCCTCGGTATTCATGCTCGGATTCAATAAGGCGAGCTGGCTAACCGCGGCCTCAAAACCGTCTGCTAAGGCACCAACACAGTCTGTTTCGAGGAGATGGATGCGCGCGACCAGATCTGAACGGCTCCGCAAGGGGGCTGTATCCTCCGACTCATCTTCAGCAGGAAGCATGGCAGCCTTCAGCTCCTTGACTTCCTTAGACAGACGCTCGTTGTCGGCCTCCAAGCGTTCCCGGTCCAGTCGAAAACAGTCCCTCTCCTCAGCAACCTTCCCCGAGTTTTCCTTCTCCACGACCAGCAGCTCGGCTTGTTCACGGAACATCTCCTCAGATCGCTCCAAAGCAGCCTTCAACTTACGGGAGCTGGCAGCGAGGGCAGCTTTCTCCAACTCCAGTTCCCTGACGCGGTCAGAGGAGTCTGACCCCTCCTCAGCAAGGACAACGTCCATCTCGGCCATCTTAACCATCCCGACCATACTGGCGGCCAGGTGTTTTCTCCTACTTTCTTTGTTGAGCCGCCTGATGGTCTCATCCTCCTCGGCACTCACTGTCAAGGGAAACCCCTCGAAGAAACCTTCCTCTTTAAAACAGGGGGCAAGCCAAAGGTCCTCATTGCGACAGACTCGTCGCTGACTTCTGACTGGTTCTCTTCCCGGCTTCTCTTTCTCGTTATCAGCTCAATGGGCTGCTCGACGTCAGGGGAGCCCTGGGACCCGCTAGAAGCATCGCCTGAACTGGTCGACGGGCCCATCCTTGTGGCCTGTGGAGCTTGCACCAACCTTTTATTTACTCTCTTGTCCTGAGACAGTTTTAAAAGCCTCTCCCTTTGTTCGGCCATATTGCCTGCAAAGAAGAATGCTCGGGTTAGTTACGAGCAAGTAACAAACAAAGAAACTGAAAACAAAACTACAAGACAAAAAGCAACCTTGTAGATCTACGGCCTGCCCGTAGGATTGGCACTCGACAAGCGCCTTGGTATCGATAGGACGGGCCTCGAATGTCGGGTAACCTTCCTCGTCAAGAATGTCTTCCCCTCCCTCGTGACCCACCGGGCAGGGAAGAAGTTGTCGACATACTTGCAAAGGGTACCATAGGCTTCCTCATCCTCGGCACTCATTCCTCCCGCGGGTGTATGGTAGTGCCCGGTACCATGCTCGTAATGGCGCGAGCACCAATGCAACGGGAACTTAGACACACGCCCCACCACCGAGCGACCCTCAGCGTCCATAAGCCAAGACAAAGTATAGAATCATACTTCTGAATGAGAGCAAAAGCTTTGGTTTCTTTGACTTGCGTGTTGCCTTCATGCGTCATTCTCAAGAAGTCAAACATGTGTTTTGCTGATTCTCTGTTTGTGATATTCTCATACTATGTGTATGAGATAGCACTCAAGAGAATAGTTCTAGCCTTGTAATGATTTCTGAAATCTCTCTTTTGATGATCTGACATTCTTTTCTGTCCATCTTCTGACCGCTTTCATCAACAGGATGTACATACCCATCAGTCACCATGTCCCAGAGATCAGCGTCATGAGCTAGAAAGAAACTTTCAATTCTGTCTTTCTAGTAATCGAAGTTCTCACAATCAAAAATAGGAGGTTTTTCGCTGATTCTGTCTTTTTCATCATGATAGTCATTGTTGATGTTCTGACTTGGTCCCACCATAGTATTTTTCTTGCTTGGATCTTTTTCTAACATGGTTAAGTGCTTGTACTCAGAACCAGACGCTCTAATACCAATTGAATAATGGAAAAACACAAGAGGGGGGGAGGGGGGGGGGGGGGGGGGGTGAATTGGGGTTTTTAAAACTTAAATAAAAGAACACATTGGTTATCCTGGTTCGTTTGAACTCAAACTACTCCAGTCCACCCGCCAAGGTGATTTCGCCTTTCTCAACGAGGTCTTAATCCACTAATCAAACTTCATTACACAACTACTATGACAACCGTCAAAGTCTTCTTGAGTTTAAACACCAATCTGGTTTTCTCAAGGAAATACAATAAACAATATTTAAAAGAGCGTACAAAAAGTGTTTTTTAATAAAACAGTATCACACAAGTGATGTTTTACACAATTTAGATTTAGGACGTTTAAAGATGATGAAGATGACTTCTTTGCTATGCGTGAAAAATCATAAACAATTTCTCCTTCAAACTTTGTTTAAATAGGTGATGCATGTAGGAGCTTTTGGAATGTTGATCAATGTTAATTAAAGAGATTTCCAAAAATAGAGATCCTTGTTCCCTTTCAGCCGTTACTTTTGAATAGCAATAATTGAATTGTAACGCTTCAGAATACGCGTGCTTCAGAAGATGAAAGTTACCGTTGCTTCTTTCCAGAATTTTATGGATCAGAAACATGGAGTCATATTTGCAGTGTAAGAACTTCTTTAAGATATGTATAGAATCAGAGTTGAAACAACTATTTAACTCATCTTCTGTGCTTCTTCCATCAGAACTTCTCTGCAAAACAAAATATAAATTTAGGGAGAATAATTGTTCTTTGAGTGTTAGTTATCTTTAAAACTCTTACAAGGGTTGTAGAATCAAACTATGTTCTAACAAAAGTGATTCTGGAAATATATAATTAACCAGAAATTCAAAGTTATCAAAGTTTACAAATTCGAATTCTCACAGGAAAAGGGCTTCCCGTTCCGAATTAGTGGGTAAGAAGTCTCAAAATGTACAACCTACTAAACGGGAGACTAGAAGGTTTTCTTCAGGTCTAAGGTATTCCAAATTAGATATAAAAATTTCAACGAATTCTGCAGAGAAGGAGAACATTGCAGAAGTTAACACCCTTGATAGGCTCGCTAACATAGTCTTAACCCATACTTCCTGCCAGTATTACCTACTATACATCCCTGCACCATGTAACAAAAACAGTTACAAACCTGATCAATATCATCACTAAAAATCCATGATAATTAGCAAAGACATGTGCACATTCAAAAATCCAAAATGATTCCTCATTTTAACATACCGTCCGAACCAAAAATAGTCAATATACGGCCCTGCATAATCATTCAAAATAGGTGCAAATTCATGACTAAAAAAATTAATAAACCCAAATCGACACTAAAACGGTTCGGTTGGTGAAAATAAATTGTCCAACAAAAATAGTTAACAAAAGCAGTTCATAAAACCAGACATAAACAATTAAACCCATCTACAGTAGAATAAGATTTACACCATGCCCTGATTATCATAAGCGACATGCTTTCAGTTTAAAAACCAGTTTGAGATTTGATCAAAATCGAAATTAGAAAGTGAGTGTAAAATGCGTGCAAGTTCTCAAGGACAGTTGATTAAAATGGAAAGAATTCAAACCTGAGATAGACAGGCTGCACTCAAGAATGAGAAAAAAATTATTAACTCGAAAAAAGAAAGGAAAACTGAGAGAAGAAAGTAGAGAGGAAATTAGTAAACCAGAAAGATAGAGGAGTTAATTCAAACTAAAATTTACAGCTCAAGCATAACAGAATTTACCGCTCAATCGTGAGTCAATCTCAGCCCTCCATTTCAGTAACCAACTTTCGATCCAAGGGAAGAGAAGCTCCAATCTACAACATAATTTCACTACTTTATAACATATTTCTAACAGATGGAGAGGGAGGGACGATTGATAACAGAAAATTCACAAAGAATAAAGAACTCACCAGAGATTTTTTTTTGGAAAAAAAACTGCACAAATCTTCATCATTCTCTATAAAACTCAGAGCCTTCAACTTCCTTTGTGTGATCGGTGGGAATGAGAACTGACTGTTTTGGAATGCTGGTTCGCGTTTGCGTTTGTTTTCGCAAAATGTCGCGGTAAGCAAGAGTCGCCACCGTCTTTTATTTTATCCAACAAGGAAAGGACAAAAGCACAGAAAAATTCCTTTTCGAGATTTTTCTCGGGTTCGGGAGGTAGATTATAGAAAGGGAAGGTGTTAGCACCCTTTCTATCCGTGGTTATCCACGGGCTCTTAGGTACTTGCTCACTATGTTTTCAAAAGTTTTCTTTTCTTTGTGTTTGTGGGTTTTGAAAAGAGTTTTGTTTTTTTGAAGAGAGTGTAAGTGCGAAAAGTTTTGTTTTTGTTTTAAAAGGAGCAAGTAATTAAGAACCTCTACCTACTCAAAAAGGAATTAAACTGTGCAAATGTCCTTTAGACAGTGCTATCCCACTATTGAGGAGTAGGTAACACCGTCGTTGGAGTTTTCGAGTCAATTCGATTTAAGGGACGTGTGGTCACTAAAGCAACATTAGGACGCCTTAGCGGTAACCCTAATGTCTTAGATCAGTTTTCCGAGGCAACCGTTTCGAGGCAACTTATGATCTTTGGACAAAAGGACGACCTCTAAAACATCCTATACTTAATGACCACGTTCGAGGCAACCAAGTGAGGTGTACCCTAGGAGTGGCATGTGCAAGTGTGTCAATTTTCAGTTATATTATCTTTGCATATCATGGTGAGCTACTGTTGTTTTTAAGTTAAGAGTTAATCTTGTCATGCATAGCCTAGTTAGCATATATCTAAACAGTTAATATATGTACATGAATTTAAAGTGCGGGAATTGTAAATCCTACGCTATTACAAGGCTTCAGGGAGGGGGATTATTTACATGTCCAAAAATTGGAGGAATAAAAAGCAGTAAAGTGTAAAAGTCTTAGCTAAGTTATTACAAACCAGTAGGCAGTTACAATAAAATAAACGCGCGCGAATCTGAAAAATCCTAAGAATAACAACTTTTGTTGTTTTATTTTATTTTTTTGGGAAAATGCTAAATGTTCAATTAAGTCAAATTTAATTAATTAAAAAAAACTGATTAAAATTAACTCCAAAACATACTTAATATTTTTTGCATTTTTTTGTTTATGAAAAGGATTGAATTCAAATAAATCCTAAGTCTACTGATTTTAAAATTGAAGAAAATAAGTTAAAATAATTAACTAAATTAAATCCTAATTCTAAGTTACTTATTTTTATGATTTTTATGTTGATTAAAAAAAAGAAATAAAATGGTCAAAGCAAAAAAAAAGAAATTAAAGGAACAAGCAGTAAATAAAGAAAATATAATTCTGGAGGCCTGGGTCGAAAGAGGTGTGGGCTATCTTTCGACCCAGCGAAGAGGCTTGATAGAAGGTGCATGAGGGGCTGCACTCTGAGGGTGTTCGATCTGGATATGTCATCCTTTGATCTGGAAGTCCTGGGTCAAGTTCGAAGCTAAGCTGCTGAGCTTCAAAACTCTGAACAGGATCCTGAGAATATATTTCCTGCAAAAAACGAAACACATGTTAAAGGTCCAGGGGGGATTTTACCCGCCTGATTCGAATCTACCCCTTATTCACACCTGCTGAATCTGGGTCTGGATTTGTTTTATCCTGGGATTCAAAGGAGAAACTCAGATTGTGCCCAAGCAATGGCACAATCTCATCTCTGCGCTGTAGCTTATATGTAGCACATTAAATCATTCACAAACAATAGTAATAACATGAATATGCAATCAGAGATCGAAATGAGTTTAAGATTAGATTTCTTTACCAAACAGAGGTGCTTTGATATGTAGTTCTGAGGGTGGAGGTGTTCGCTGGGTGGCAGCTTTGGCTTGTGCAAGGATTGGGTATGGCTTCCTGGAAGTGCTGATGACTTTTGGCAGCGTATCTCCAAGTTCTCCTTGCTTCTTTTCTCTATTTTTTTGTATATTTTTCCATCTTATGTAATGTTCCACTGGCCCTTGTATTTATAGGAGTGGGGGGTCTAGTAACGGCAAGAGACAACCCATTAAACAGGCAATTAAAGCCATGAGACAAGAATCATACACATTAAATAATTTACTTTTTTGAAATATTCATGTCTCTTGAATGAACCTGGACACTTTTGAATTTCGAATGCCTTCAGGCCCTGCTCTTAGATTGGTCTTGATTTGCCTCCTTCGAATGGACTTCTTATGTACCCTTCGAATGGGCCTTCTGAATGCTTCTTCGAATGGTCTTGAGTTGTACAGAATTACTCTTGGTCGAATCAGCTCTTTAGGGACAGAGAAGGCAAGAATCTGGCCTTTAACTCAGGAATTAAATCCACAATCAGCATTTAATTACTTCTATATTTGCAAGGGAAACATGCCATTTTCTCATGTTCAGTGTACCTGGACATGTTTTTTTTGAGTGCCCTCTTGATGGCTTTGTTAACAGGCCAATCGAAAGGTGCTGTTCATGCTAATCGAAGGACATGGTTCACATGCCTGTCGAAGCTGCCTTGACACAATGCTAATCGAAGTGCTTGTCCATAATGCCAATCGAAAGGCTAATTCAGAATACCAATCAAAGGGTCTTTCAGAATGCCAATCGAAGTGCTTGTCCATGCCAATCGAAATGCCCCTTCAGAATGCCAATCGAAGGGTCTTTCAGAATGCCAATCGAAGTGCTTGTCCATGCCAATCGAAATGCTCCTTCAGAATGCCAATCGAAGTGTCTTTCAGAATGCCAATCGAAGTGCTTGTCCATGCCAATCGAAATGCTCCTTCAGAATGCCAATCAAAATGCTCCTTTAGAATACCAATCGAAGGGTCTTTCAGAATGCCAATCGAAAGGTGCTTAAAGCACCACTCAAAATTTTTCTTTTTCCTTAGGCAAGGGTTTCTGGTCAACCATGCAGGGGGAAGACTTTGGAAAACATGAGAGGGCAAATTTTGGGGTACAACAGTTTCCCCTGTTCAATTTTCTTAAACCTGAGGATATAGATTGGCTTTTGAGCCTTTCGTGATCCAAAGGTGGAAGATAATTGAACACTGGAGTGCCCAGAAATTTGCACTCGCATGGTGTAGTATCAGCATTGTGACGTCGGAAATGGGCTTACAGATGCCATTTAGATATTGTTGGTAGGAGGATGGGCTTATAGATGCCATTTGGAGATTGTTGGTAGGAGGATGGGCTTATAGATTCCATCTGGAGATTGTTGGTAGGAGGATGGGCTTATAGATGCCATCTGCAGGAGTGTCGATCGCATAAGAGATTCCTTAGCGAGAACTTGCATACTTGTTGTTGTAGAAGATTCCGCTGGGGAAGTCTAACCTTGTTGAGATTTAGGAACCTGCCTGTACTTCAACTGAGAGAATGCTTCAGCTGAGTTTTAAGAACCTGTTCATAATTCAATTTGGGGGAAACATCTTCATCAAGATCTAGGAACTGTCTCGTGCCCACCGGGAGTATACCGCTGAGGTTATAGAACTTGTCCACACTATGACAGAGGAAAACATCAAGATATAGGAACTGACTTGTGCTCAAAGGAGTATACCGTTGAGGTTATAGTACTCGTCCACACTATGACGTAGGAGAACATCAAGATCTAGGAACTGACTCGTGCTCAATAGGAGTATACCGTTGAGGTTATAATACTTGTCCTGTCTGGTTCCAAGTATTAATCTTCAATCTCTTCGTGTAGATGGTTTTCCTGGCTTGCTACAGGTATTAATCTTCAATCTCTTCGTGTAGATGGTTTTCCTGGCTTGTTACAGGTATTAATCTACAATCAGTCGTCCACAGATATTTTCCTGGCTTGCTACAGGTATTAAATAGGGACCTGAAAAGGTTGGTCGAGGAGATATCTGTCCTGGCTGGTTTCAGGTATTAATCTCTGACCTGAGAAAGAAAGTCTTCCTGGCTTATTACAGGTGTTAATCTTCAATCTCTTCGTGTAGATAATTTTCCTGGCTTGTTACAGGTATTAATCTATAATCAGTCGTCCACAGATATTTTCCTGGCTTGCTACAGGTATTAAACTGGGACCTGAAAAGGTTGGTCGAGGAGATGTCTTGGCTGGTTTCATGTATTAATCTCTGACCTGAGAAAGAAAGGTCTTCCTGGCTTGTTACAAGTATTAATCTTCAATCTCTTCATGTAGATAATTTTCCTGGCTTGTTACAGGTATTAATCTACAATCAGTCGTCCACAGATATTTTCCTGGCTTGCTACAGGTATTAAACTGGGACCTGAAAAGGTTGGTCGAGGAGACATCTGTCCTGGCTGGTTTCAGGTATTAATCTCTGACCTGAGAAAGAAAGTCTTCCTGGCTTGTTATAGGTGTTAATCTTCAATCTCTCCGTGTAGATAATTTTCCTGGCTTGTTACAGGTATTAATCTACAATCAGTCATCCACAAATATTTTCCTGGCTTGCTACAAGTATTAAACTGGGACCTGAAAAGGTTGGTCGAGGAGATATCCTGGCTGGTTTTAAGTATTAATCTCTGACCTAAGAAAGAAAGGTCTTCCTGGCTTGTTTCAGGTATTAATATTCAATCTCTTTGTGTAGATGGTTTTCCTGGCTTGTTACAGGTATTAATCTACAATCAGTCATCCACAGATATTTTCCTAGCTTGCTACAGGTATTAAACTGGGACCTGAAAAGGTTGGTCGAGGAGATATCTGTCCTGGCTGGTTTCAGGTATTAATCTCTGACCTGAGAAAGAAAGTCTTCCTGGCTTGTTACAAGTGTTAATCTTCAATCTCTTCATGTAGATAATTTTCCTGGCTTGTTACAGGTATTAATCTACAATCAGTCGTCCACAGATATTTTCCTGGCTTGCTACAGGTATTAAACTGGGACCTGAAAAGGTTGGTCGAGGAGATATCTGTCCTGGCTGGTTTCAGGTATTAATCTATGACCTGAGAAAGAAAGTCTTCCTGGCTTATTACATGTGTTAATCTTCAATCTCTTCGTGTAGATAATTTTCTTGGCTTGTTACAGGTATTAATCTACAATTAGTCGTCCACAAATATTTTCCTGGCTTGCTACAGGTATTAAACTGGGACCTGAAAAGGTTGGTCGAGGAGATATCTGTCCTGGCTGGTTTCAGGTATTAATCACTGACTTGAGAAAGAAAGTCTTCCTGGCTTGTTACAGGTGTTAATCTTCAATCTCTTTGTGTAGATAATTTTCCTGGCTTGTTACAGGTATTAATCTACAATCAGTTGTCCACAAATATTTTCCTGGCTTGCTACAGGTATTAAACTGGGACCTGAAAAGGTTGGTCGAGGAGATGTACTGGTTGGTTTCAGGTATTAATCTCTGACCTGAGAAAGAAAGGTCTTCCTGGCTTGTTACATGTATTAATATTAAATCTCTTCATGTAGATAATTTTCCTGGCTTGTTACAGGTATTAATCTACAATCAGTCGTCCACAGATATTTTCCTAGCTTGCTATAGGTATTAAACTGGGACCTGAAAAGGTTGGTCGAGGAGATATCTGTCCTGGCTGGTTTCAGGTATTAATCTCTGACCTGAGAAAGAAAGTCTTCCTGGCTTGTTACAAGTGTTAATCTTCAATCTCTTCGTGTAGATAATTTTCCTGGCTTGTTACAGGTATTAATCTATAATCAGTCGTCCACAAATATTTTCCTGGCTTGCTACAGGTATTAAATTGGGACCTGAAAAGATTGGTCGAGGAGATATCTGTCCTGGATGGTTTCAGGTATTAATCTCTGGCCTGAGAAAGAAAGTCTTCCTGGCTTGTTACAGGTGTTAATCTTCAATCTCTTCATGTAGATAATTTTCCTGGCTTGTTACAGGTATTAATCTATAATCAGTCGTCAACAGATATTTTCCTGGCTTGCTACAGGTATTAAACTGGGACCTGAAAAGGTTGGTCGAGGAGATGTCCTGGCTGGTTTCAGGTATTAATCTCTGACCTGAGAAAGAAAGGTCTTACTGGCTTGTTACAGGTATTAATCTTCAATCTCTTCATGTAGATAATTTTCCTGGCTTGTTACAGGTATTAATCTACAATCAGTCGTCCACAGATATTTTCCTGGCTTGCTACAGGTATTAAACTGGGACCTAAAAAGGTTGGTCGAGGAGATATCTGTCCTGGCTGGTTTCAGGTATTAATCTGACCTGAGAAAGAAAGTCTTCCTGGCTTGTTACAGGTGTTAATCTTCAATCTCTTCGTGTAGATAATTTTCCTGGCTTGTTACAAGTATTAATCTACAATCAGTCGTCCACAGATATTTTCCTGGCTTACTACATGTATTAAACTGGGACCTGAAAAGGTTGGTCGAGGAGATATCTGTCCAAGCTGGTTTCAGGTATTAATCTCTGACCTGAGAAAGAAAGTCTTCCTGGCTTGTTACAGGTGTTAATCTTCAATCTCTTCATGTAGATAATTTTCCTGGCTTGTTACAGGTATTAATCTACAATCAATCGTCCACAGATATTTTCCTGGCTTGCTACAGGTATTAAACTGGGACCTGAAAAGGTTGGTCGAGGAGATATTTGTCTTGGCTGGTTTCAGGTATTAATCTCTGACCTGAGAAAGAAAGTCTTCCTGGCTTGTTACAGGTATTACTCTTCAATCTCTTCATGTAGATGATTTTCCTGGCTTGTTACAGGTATTAATCTACAATCAGTCGTCCACAGATATTTTCCTGGCTTGCTACAGGTATTAAACTGGGACTTGAAAAGGTTGATGGTAGCCATCTTTTGATTGACCTTTTCCTGAAAAAGGTAAAACGTTAGCTGTATGCACTGTCATGATGTATGAAATGATGTCATGATGTTCTAAAAAATAAATGAGATCGTGTCGTATGCACTTTATCATGTATGTAAATAGGAGGTATGAAATGTGAAATGTTTATGAATGTATTTTAGTCTGGGAAAATAAATCCTTGACAAATGTCGGGGAGTTTGTTAAATCCTGGACTGCTGTTGAAGAGTATGTGTGTCTTCAAACTTTGTTTAGAATGTTTCTGATGGGGATGACGAACGAAGATGGTTGTGAGAATAAACCTGTAGGAGAAAATAACTCCGTTGGGGAATAAACATGGTGAAGAGATTACTCCGAGGGGAAATACTCTGTGGGGAAGAGATACTTTGCTGAGATTTTAATGATAAACTCCGCTGGGGATTCCGTTGATAAGCTCTGTTGGGGATTTTGATGATAAACTCCGCTGGGGATAGATTACCGTTGCTGGTGATATTGAACCTGTTGAGGATAGAAGTCCTGCTGGGGGGAAAGAAAGAACTTTGTTGGGGATAATCTTTCCGTTGCAACTTGCTGAGGATAACCTTCTGAATTTGGCTGGGGAGATTTATTTGCACTCTGTAGAGGATAAGCTTCCAGAATCTGCTGGGGAAGATGATTCAACTCTGTTGGGAAAGCTTTTTTAGACTGCACTGGGGAAATGGCTCCACTAGGGGTATCTTGTATTCTGCCGGGGAACATTCTTATACTCTGTCGAGGAATATTAAGACTGTCGGGGATGCTCTTACACTTGCTGGAGAATGTCTTTATACTCCGTTGGGGAATATTAAGACCTTCTGGGGATACCTGCCCTTTTTAGGGCTGATGGTAGATTGACTCTGCTTAGGGAGAGTATTGCTGATTTGTTCATGGTTGCAAGTCTCAGTGGGGAGAGCTACCATTACTGTTTTACTCTGCGGGGAGTGAAAGTATCTTAGCCATGTACTTCAGCTAAATTTACCTTTGTACCTGGTGAGCAGAGCAGCTGTACAGTTTGGACAATTTTTATTGCCCCTGTTTCTGTGGGAGGAGGTGCCTGCGGAGGCCCTGTGGATCGAGTATTATCCTAACCTATGAGGTGCTTGGTATCTTTCGATTGAAATGACAAGTCTTCTTCTGGTAGGCAAGTGACGAGATGACGGGACATAGTCGTACGCTTTGATCCCTACTTTTTGCCTGGACCGCCCTTTCGGATTTTCAGTCCATCGGGATACCCTTTTTTGCCCAAGCCGCCTTTTCAGGTTTTCGACTTGCCGGGTGTACAAAATTTTCATTTTCATCCCTTATTTTTGCCCGAACCCTTTTGGTTCGCAGGGAAGCCCTTATTTTTGCCTAGGCCAGTCAACCTAGCGGGTCTTTGATTATGCGTAGTAATTTTTTGACTATGTCCATGCTCTCAGGATGTAGGGAGGTGTCACTGTCGGTAGTGTTATGTTGCCATACTACCAGAAGATCTTCGTTTGATCATGCAAGATTCGTTGCTGGAATTCACGTCCAATGCCCCAATTGATGGAGATTTGCCCCTGGCTATTTGGCATTTTGAGAGATTCCTTGAATCTTGACTTGACTGCCCCAGATGACGGAAAATGATCATGTCTGCCCCTTGGTTGGAAGTGTTTTTTTTTCCACTTAAGGTGACCCTTTTTATTGAAAAGGTTTTTGTTCACTAGATATTCGTCGTGTAAATTTCTCTGCTGTTTGAACAAATAGTCATATTCAAACAATGTTATTTTAAGAATGCAAAGCTTATGTCTGTCTTGAAGTTTTTGAAAATGCATTTTTTCAGTAAGATAGGCAAATTTTGTAAAATGTGATGTCAACTCAGGATTTTACAGCGAGCCTTACAGGAGTCAGGATACCTTTTGTAACAGTATGCTTTCGAACTAACCCGTGCTTCAGCTAAGACTTTTAAGGGTTGTAACGTGGCTTGGTTCACGGTTTAAGAAGCAAAGGATAAAGGCTCAAAGTATATTTGTACCCACCCGCTCTTCGTGATGTTCTTCAATCCTAAACTCAGTTAATTGTGCGTCGAACTCTATTCGAATTTGGAACGACGTTTTGGTGATGGTTCACACAAGTTGGATTTTTGAAGGCAGTCATCATTTTTTTTTGCAACATTTTTCATGCTGTCGAGGATTTGTAATGACCTCGTTCTTTTGATTTATTATCCCTAACTTTTGCCTGACTATTTCTGTTTTCAAGATTACAGTCAGCGGGATGCCCCAGCTTTCTTAAGCCTCCTTTATAGGTTTTGGCTCAGTGGGCTTTTCTCTTTTGAGAGATTGACTGCCTATGAGATAAGGAACCACCACCGTCTTTTGATTCCAAAGGAATGTTTTTGATGTCGTTCGTTGTATTATGAACGGAGAGTTTTGCGACTTCAATGCGCATCTTTTGAATTAACTAAGAGACTACCCTGCCCCAAGTTTAAATTAAAGGTTTCAATTTGTGTTTTCTTTGGCTCGAAGGGGTTGACTAGGGATTATCTTCCTTATAACTCCAGTGTTTAGGATTTGAAAGAAACGCCTGTACATCGTCAGCAAGGTCTGTCCAAAAGCATACTGTATGAGATTATGGCATTGTTTCGTCATCCTCCCTCTAAAGGCTTAGAGTTTTTTTTAATCGAGAGTTGAACATCACAAAAAGGAAATATGAAGCAATTTAAGCATAGTGAAAACAATTAATTCAAAACAGACACGTGTAATGCATTAATGAAATAAAAGAGTTCGACATGATAATAATTGTTTGAATAAGCAAAGAAAAATACAACTTCATAATTCAAATGAACAAAAGTGTTTTCAATCCTAGCCATATTTTGGCAAGGGAGCAGTGATCACATTGGGAGTCTCAGGAGAGTCGAATTCAATTTCCTTAGCCTCGATTAGGTCTTGAACCTTGTTCTTCAAAGCCCAACAATCATCTGTATTATGCCCCGGGCTATCGGAGTGATAAGCGCAGCGGGCGTTAGGGTTATGCCTTGGTGATGTTGTATTTAAAATCTTCGGAGCTTCTTTTAGAGTCACCAGATTGGTCTCCAGCAATTGTGGCAACATCTGAGACAAAGTCATGCTGAGACGAGTGAATTGCCTTCGAGGTTTCTCGCCCCTTTATTGGTTGTGATGCTGAGGAGCACCAATAGGTTTTGAAATAACAACCGCGTTGACAGCTTGGCGGTGTTCAGGTCTATTATATCTTCTTGAACTGTAGACATCACTGGACTCTTTCTTAAATGGTTTCTTCTTGGTGCTCGATGAGGCACCCTTCTGTATTTTCCCAGCCTTAATACCAGCTTCAATCCTCTCACCAGTCAAGATAAGGTCTGTAAACCCGGCTGAAGAGCTTCCAATCAGATGATTAAAGAACGGACCAGACAGGGTCCCCAGAAACATATCTACAAGTTCACGATCAGCCAGAGGTGGTTGCACCCTTTCGGCAAGGTCTCTCCATTTTTGAGCATACTCTTTAAATCCTTCACCCGTTCCTATTGACATACCCTGGAGTTGGGTACGCGTAGGAGCGAGGTCAGAGTTATACTGATACTGTCTATAGAATGCAGTAGCCAAATCTTCCCAGCTACGGATACTGGCTCCATCCAGCTGATAGAACCACTCAAGCTGAGTCCCTGAGAGACTGTCTTGAAAGAAATGTATCCACAAGTTCTTATCAGTAGTGTAAGGTTGGATCTTCCTCACATATGACCGGAGGTGCAGCTTGGGACAGGAAGCTCCGTCATACTTGGCAAAGGCAGGTGCCTTGAACTTATGGGGAATCACCACCCCAGATGATAGACCCAGATCTCTGAAGTCCAGACCGGGCACCTTCTGTGTCTCCATAGCGTTCAAACGGTCTTCTAGCTGTTTGTACTTATCCTCAGCAGGAGGATACTGTTCTTCATCATAGTCTGTCTCGTTGTCGGAGACCATAGGGCTAGGAGCCCTCCTTTCTTGTGGACTGTCTTTCCCTCCAGATGGGGTGGTCATATCAACTTCACTCTGCAGCCCGTTTCCAAACCTGTGTCCGGTGTTGAACATGATGGTCCTCTTCTTCTTCTTCCTCTCTTTCAGAATCAGGGTCTTCAAGTCCTGCTGACCCTTAGCTAGGCTCATGACCAACTCTTGAAATTGGGCATTCTGGGCCTGGAGGGCCTTGATAACTTGCTCGGTTGAAGGTTCAGTAGACATGATGATTGCTGAAATAAACAGCGAAGAAGATAAGAGACCTGTACTGAGAGACCTGTTATGCAATGATATGTATGATATATGTATGCAATGTTTTCAATGTTGTCATACATAGCCTAGTTAGCATACATCTAAACAGTTAATATATGTACATGAATTTAAAGTGCGGGAATTGTAAATCCTACGCTATTACAAGGCTTCAGGGAGGGGGATTATTTACATGTCCAAAAATTGGGGGAATAAAAAGCAGTAAAGTGTAAAAGTCTTAGCTAAGTTATTACAAACCAGTAGGCAGTTACAATAAAATAAACACGCGCGAATCTGAAAAATCCTAAGAATAAGAACTTTTGTTGTTTTATTTTATTTTTTTGGGAAAACGCTAAATGTTCAATTAAGTCAAATTTAATTAATTAAAAAAAAACTGATTAAAATTAACTCCAAAACATACTTAATATTTTTTGCATTTTTTTGTTTATGAAAAAGATTGAATTCAAATAAATCCTAAGTCTACTGATTTTAAAATTGAAGAAAATAAGTTAAAATAATTAACTAAATTAAATCCTAATTCTAAGTTACTTATTTTTATGTTGATTAAAAAAAAGAAATAAAATGGTCAAAGCAAAAAAAAGAAATTAAAGGAACAGGCAGTAAATAAAGAAAATATAATTATGGAGGCCTGGGTCGAAAGAGGTGTGGGCTGTCTTTCGACCCAGCGAAAAGGCTTGATCGAAGGTGCATGAGGGGCTGCACTCTGAGGGTGTTCGATCTGGATATGTCATCCTTCAATCTGGAAGTCCTGGGTCCAGTTAGAAGCTAAGCTGCTGAGCTTCGAAACTCTGAACAGGATCCTGAGAATATATTTCCTGCAAAAAACGAAACGCATGTTAAAGGTCCAGGGGGGATTTTACCCCCCTGATTCAAATATCCCCCTTATTCGCACCTGCTGAATCTGGGTCTGGGTTTGTTTTATCCCGGGATTCGAAGGAGAAACTCAGATTGTGCCCAAGCAATGGCACAATCTCATCTCCGCGCTGTAGCTTATATGTAGCACATTAAATCATTCACAAACAACAGTAATAACATGAATATGCAATCAGAGATCAAAATGAGTTTGAGATTAGATTTCTTTACCAAACAGAGGTGCTTTGATCTGTAGTTCTGAGGGTGGAGGTGTTCGCTGGGTGGCAGCTTTGGCTTGTGCAAGGATTTGGTATGGCTTCCTGGAAGTGCTGATGACTTTTGGCAGCGTATCTCCAAGTTCTCCCTGCTTCTTTTCTCTATTTTTTTTGTATATTTTTCCGTCTTCTGTAATGTGCCACTGGCCCTTGTATTTATAGGAGTGGGGGGTCTAGTAACGGCAAGAGACAACCCATTAAACAGGCCATTAAAGCCATGAGACAAGAATCAGACACATTAAATAATTTCCTTTTTTGAAATATTCATGTCTCTTGAATGAACCTGGACACTTTTGAATTTCAAATTCCTTCAGGCCCTGCTCTTCGATTGGTCTTGATTTTCCTCCTTCGAATGGACTTCTTATGTACCCTTCGAATGGGCCTTCTGAATGCTTCTTCGAATGGTCTTGAGTTGCACAGAATTACTCTTGGTCGAATCAGCTCTTTAGGGACAGAGAAGGCAAGAATTTGGCCTTTAACTCAGGAATTAAATCCACAATCAACATTTAATTACTTCTATATTTGCAAGGGAAACATGCCATTTTCTCATGTTCAGTGTACCTGGACATGTTTTTTTTGAGTGCCCTCTTGATGGCTTTGTTAACAGGCTAATCGGAAGGCTTTGTTAACAGGCCAATCGAAAGGTGCTGTTCATGCTAATCGAAGGACATGGTTCACATGCCTGTCGAAGCTGCCTTGGCACAATGCTAATCGAAGTGCTTGTCCATAATGCCAATCGAAAGGCTCATTCAGAATACCAATTGAAGGGTCTTTCAGAATGCCAATCGAAGTGCTTGTCCATGCCAATCGAAATGCCCCTTCAGAATGTCAATCGAAGGGTCTTTCAGAATGCCAATCGAAGTGCTTGTCCATGCCAATCGAAATGCTCCTTCAGAATGCCAATCAAAGTGTGTTTCAGAATGCCAATCGAAGTGCTTGTCCATGCCAATAGAAATGCTCCTTCAGAATGCCAATCGAAATGCTCCTTCAGAATACCAATCGAAGGGTCTTTCAGAATTCCAATCAAAAGGTACTTAAAGCACCACTCAAAAATTTTCTTTTTCCTTAGGCAAGGGTTTCTGGTCAACCATGCAGGGGGAAGACTTTGGTAAACATGAGAGGGCAAATTTTGGGGTACAACACTTTGCTCTCTCCAAAACAACACAACTTCATCCCCATCTCTCTACTTCTTTTCTTCTTCTTCAACCTTTACTTTTCTCACTCTCTCTTCAACCTTCAACCTTCACGCTTCCACGTCATCCTCATCTTCACCAGGAAACTCCTTCAGAATCTTTGAATGTTTCAGTCATCGTGCAACTCTACAAGTGTTTCATTCATATTTGTTGTACCCTAAAATTTTCCCTCCCCGCTTCTTATCAAGACACTCTTTCAAGGCTTCTCAGGCACTCGAGGTACTCAAGGGTTGACCAGTTAACTCACCTCCTAAGCCCAAAAGCCTACAACTAGGGTTTGGAGTTCCTCAAGAAAATTTGGATTGCAAAGGTCTCAATTTGCTTCCATTGTTCTTCATATGTCCTCAACAAGGTCCATGTCAAGTTTCAAGCCCTACATCACAAGTGTGCTCAGTCAATGACTCAAATGATTGAAAATTAACTGTATTGGTCAAAAAGTCAACTATAGTCAACATACAGTCAAACTTCAAGATTTTTGGTCAACATCAACATTTTGAAGTGATATTCATCATTTGATCAAGGGTTGACCATGATTCCCCAAGGAAAGCTCTTAAATCATCAAAAGTCAAGAATTGTCAAATTAGGGTTTCCTTAGGAGAAGTCAACTGAACTTTGACCAGACATAACTTTCACATACTTCATCAACTTTTCCCAAACCAAAGCTCATTTTGAAGAAATTACTAAAACCTTGATTTTGTCCTCAAGTCCATAAAATGCTTCATTTGAAAGATATGATCCCATACATTACAGGTAATTTTCAAAAGTCAACAAAAGATACTTTTTTCAAGGCAATTTACCTCAAGATAATTTCTTCAAAAGAAAAAATGGTCAACATAGAGATTGTAGAGGATATATTGATATTTCAATAAAGTCCAATATCATCTTAAAAAGATAAAAATTGAGAAAGTTATGGTTTGCACAAGTTGGGCAAATTTATGAAAATGCATGAAGTCAACTTTGAGCAAAATTGCATTTCTAGGTTAATGGTCCTAACTTTTAGGGTTCAAATATGTTTATGTCATTCCCAAGGACCTCTAAACCTAACCATTCACTATTTTTATTCTTATTTCTATTTATTTGAATATTTATTCATTTAAATATGAATTAAATCACATAAAAAGAAAAAAAAAACTAATGGGCTAAGCATGCAAGGCTTATGGGCTGGAGTATAGATGAAACAACCGGATGAATAATCAACTGATAATAAAATATCAATAAAGTCGCCATAAAACGTTTTTTATCCCATAAAAAGGGAAAGGTAGACATCAAGAAAACCTGAAGGGGTGAAATTATGGTCTTGCGACCAAGAGATCGGGTAAGAGAGTCTGTTACGCGAGGAGAAGGTATTAGCACCCAGCACGCCCATAGTACTCTATGATATCAACTCTTGTTGTTATTATCTATGGGTGTGTTTCAAATCTATATCTAAGCTGTACAGAGAATGCATGCAAAAGAATGGAGAAAATAGTGTAAGGAAAATAAAAGTTGTGCTCGTTCGGGCCCTACCCCAATGCCTACGTATCCCTCTTAAGGAATCAGAGAAGCCGTAGATCGGCTCACATATTTCGGTTTGTTTTGTGTTTTTTAATTGAACAATGTTAGGTTCTAATCAATCCACCGTGACTCGACCTTTGGAGACTTACGACCTGTAGCGGAAGGGAACTAACATGTTATTAGAAAAGAAATGTCGATTGGCAAAAAGAAAGGTGTTGGTTTGTCTTTTTTTACCTTGAGAAAGGATTTGAAAGTTTTAAGTGTTTTATGATTTTCAAAGAAAAAGAAAAAGAAAAGAAAGGTTTTTGTTTTATTATGCAAAGGATGCAAAAGAAAAGAAAACATATAAGGGAGACTAACCTAAATCTATCCCTAATGTTATCACACAAATGATTGACCCTAAAGTTGAGTTTTGAAGGGGAAACTCTAATATATGTTGACATGCATGGATAACAATCCTAATGTCTATCGAAAATCATCATCTATAGATGGATCAAGAAGTTCTAAAGGAGCATAGCAAGGGTATATCACCTAAAACCATGTCTATCTCGAATCATCATCTATGGTTGAAATGAGAGTTCCTAAGGGAACATGTCGAGGGTATACCATCTCAAAACATGCACACAAAGATGAAATCAAGCAAGCAAGCCAACAAGCTCAAGAAAGCACAAACAATTTGTTGTTAGAAGCACATGCTAACTCAAGTCAAATGCATAACCATGATATAGACGATCAAGGTAGGTATAAAATCAGGTAGAGATGCTTTAGCCAAAGGGTCATATCAACCGAGTCAAACAAGCCGGGAGAGGATAGAAGAAAATAGCACAAAGCATCAACGTCGACCAATGTGAGCTCAAGACAAAATGTGGGGGATCGATTACATATCCATTTTCCACTTGACGACTTGATAACCATGATCTGCACAACTCCGAAGCATCAACGTACAACGTGAGCTAAGGATGACACGGACTAGAATATGCGGGGGTCGATTGTGGACCCTTCTTGCTTGCCTTCTTTTGAGGACTTATTATCTGTAATATAATGTGGCACAAATGTAGACACACGTGCGGAATAACTAATTCGAAGGTAGGATTTTAAACAATCACAATTAGCATACATAATGTGGTGCCTTCTATAGTTCTTTAAATAGATACTTCGAGCGCACGCTCTTTATTTCCTGCTTCCTACTTATCATGATCTCTAGAAAGCAATAAAGAATTCGATAACGAATGCGGTAAAAAGTTATGAGATAAATACCAAACGGATAACAATCCGTATCAAGCAAGCAAAAATAAGAAACCCGAAAAACTTTGAGCAAGCTAGCATCAACAAAGAAATTCAGTGAGAATATGCGTCAAAGCATCAATAAGTAAGATCAGAATGTGTAACGGACACATTTGTATCACAAAGTGCCTGCACAAAATGCAATTAGGCAAACCAAGAACAGAATGTGTATCGACACATCTGTATTCCCGAGCACCTGTACAAAATACAACTATACAAGATACGGGGCACAAAACAAAGGCATATGTGTCAAACACAAAAATCCGACCATAAATTGAAAGTCCAAACAAGTTTTCTGATCAAATAATTGAGTAATAATTACATGATCAGAAACCATCCAAATGTACCTTGCACAATCAACACACATGTTAAAAATAACAAGGAAAATTAAGGTATAAAAGAGTAGGAAGAAATTTGGAGCAAACAAAAGCCAAAGCAAATCCAAAGAAGCAAAAAGCAAAAATTTGGAAAAGATGCATCGACCGTAACAGGATATGCGTCGACTCATGCCCAGGATTTTTCTCAGTTTGCATCGACCGCTGGGTCGGCATAACACTTCCCGCAGGCGACCCGAATGTTTGCGTCGACCGCAACAGGCTATGCATCGACTCGTGCCCAGGATTTTTCTTAGTTTGCATCGACCACTGGGTCGGCGCAACACTTCCCGTGAGTGACCAGAACTATTTGTGTCGACTCAAAAAGGCTATGCGTCCACTTAACCGCTGTCTTATTTAATTGAAACTTTGAAGCAACATAACTTTTGCATCGAGTGTCCGTTTCCTGCATGGTTCAAATCGTTGGAAAGCTTGAAAATCATAGAATGTCCACGGCACGAAACATAAATCAAAACAACAAAAATTATATGATGAATTCCCCGATCTTAGAACGATCGACATGTGAATTCACGATCCAATTTCATGAGTTTCAACGCAATTTTTATCGGATTAAAAACCAAATTCACATCAATTATGCTATGACCAAAGCACAAGGAAATTTGTATGTAACCAAAAATCAATTGAATCACACGGTAAGATCAAGGCACAATGGCTCAAGCATTTTGTCAATCACATAATCTCCAAAATTCAACTCATGATTTTTACACAATTAGAGTTATACCACACATAATCAATCAAGAATCATCAATTAAGCTTGAAATAACTTCAACATTTTGTTTTCTCAAATAAGCACTTTCATGAAAATCAATTAATTGAATAAGCACTTATTTAATCATCCAATTCTGGATTTGCACATCATGAATCAAGATCAATTCACATTTTCATAATCGAAATCACTTCTATAATTCAAATTAGATCAAAGTTCAATTTATTGATCCACAAAAGTGCTTATTTAAGAATCACTTATTTGAAAATTGCTTAAATCAAGAAAAGCTTACCGTAGAATTAAAGATAAATATTAGGTAAAAAGATCGCAATAATCAGATTCGAGATCGAAGAAGAATTGAGCTTCTTTGACTTTTGGATCTTGAAAAATTTGTTGGTGTTCTTGATGAAAATGAGAGAAAGTTGCCCTTTGATCCTTGAACAAGATGAGAGAAAGTTTTTGAGTGTTTTTGAGAATTGGTCAATTATGAGAGTTCTCTTGAAAATTGGAGTGAATAAGAATATATAGTGTGCCTTTTTTTGAATGAATGAGCCTCCAATAAACACAAGCAAATGTGCAAATTTTCAATTCATCAGAGTCCGACACCTTAAGGTCAAATTCGCAGGTCACTCGGCGCGACTTTCGAAGTTGAAATGTGAATATAAAATGTAGCCAATTTTGAGAAAAATATCATGTCCGAAGATAAGCTCAATCAGATAAACGGTAATTTAGTTATGATTTTTTGAAGTTTCGCCTCAAATGAAAATATTTCTCGGCTCAGGATTTTCAAATGTGTTGCACGCGTTTTGGACTAAAAACCAAGGCCTTAGGGATACCGTTCGAATTGGAAATCTGAAAATATTTAGCCAACTCAATTTGTGAACCAATGCTACTAGAATCATCTCGATCCGATAAGAATCAACTGAGTTATGATTTTCTGAAGATGAAGTAGGTGAACATTTATCACAATTTTCTTGTACGAACAAATTTGATAAATTTATATATTCGAAGACTCTCTGAGTAGAATTGGATTCCTGACATGAGGTAGGAAATGTAGATGACGTCAACCCAGAATTTTGGCCACCGAAACAGGCTCAAAACGATGAACGGTATTCGAGTTATAAATTTTCTAGTGCACCAAAACTGCACTTTCAACACCTTTTTCTTTGTATTTTTCATCCTATAACTTCCAATAGAACCGCGTATTCAGAGACTTTCCTTTGAGAATTAGCTTTTGGTCCGAACATGAAAATTGAAGAGAACATTGAGACGGTTTCAAAACCTCAAGAATCAACCTAAAACACCATTCCAACCTGGAGATGCGAATTTTCAAACTCAGATCAGTCAAAACAATATTTTCAATTCGCATTGTTTTAAATTCACCGAAAACACCCAAATCTTCCACAACTCAAACATGCGTTGAAAAATTATGAGGGCTTTGTTGTGTTGATCAAACACCTTGAACCCATGAACACGAAACCAATGATATGCATGCATGTGTATATGCAAACAGAGTATAAGCCAATCACAGTTAAAGCAAAGATGGAAATTTTTTGGGTGCAACAGTTGCCCCTATTTAATCGTCTTAAACATGAAGGTGAGATTGGCGGATGCCTTTCGAACTTTCAAAGTGGAAGAAGATTAAATACTTAAAAGAACCCAAAAATTTGCGCTCTGAAGCCTAGTCAGGTATTATTATATTTTTTGTTTTTCTGTATTTTTATTTTTTGCTTTCCCTTTTTTTATCGCAGCAGTTAGCTGAATAAATCTCTTGGATGTCAGGTCAAGGTTAGACATACAAAAGAAAGAGATCGACCAAAGAAGGCTCTAACGAAGGAACACCAATCAAAGGCAAACTTACTGGGGACACAAATAGACATTGACTTTGAATAGAACGCCGATCAAAGGTGAACTTACAAAGAAAAGAGACCAGGCGAAGGGGACTCTTAATAAATGATATCGGTCGAAGATGGATTTAAAGGAGAAAGAACACCGATCAAGGGCGAACTTACAATGGAAAGAGACCAGCCGAAGGGGACTCTTAACAAATGATACCAGCCGAAGGTGGATTTAAAGGGGAAAGAACACCGATCAAAGGCGAACTTTCAACTGAAAAGAGACCATCCGAAGGGGACTCTTAACAAAAGGTACCAACCGAAGGTGGATTTTAAGGGTAAAGAAACCAATCGAAAGGGAATATTTAACAAGGAATACTATGCCGAAGGTAGATTCCTAATAAAAGAACGCTAATCAAAGGCGAACTTACAATGAAAAGAGACCAGCCGAAGGTTACTATTAACAAAAGGTACCTGCCGAAGTTGGATTTTAAGGGTGCCAGCCGAAGGTGGACTTCAAGATAAAGAAACCAGCTGAAGGGGAATCTTCATCAAGGAATTCTATGCCGAAGGAAGATTCTTAAGAAAAGAACGCCAATAAAAGGCAAACTCACAGGGGATAAAGATATGCATGTCTGGTCAGAGTTAGACACACAAAAGCGACATTGAGCATCAAGAACAAATGTTCGAAGTTGATAGCAAACACAAGAATGAGACTAACCGAAGAAATCCCCAACAAGAAAGGACGCATTCGCCTAAACAAGGACGCTAGACAACTGGACTTTGAAGAGACACTGAAGGACTTTTAATAGAAAAGGTTAACTAAGCTAATAAAAGGAGGACCCAACTAACGCGGATAAACCAAAAACAAGGAACCGACTAAGCAGGACCTTCAGAGAACACCGATCGAAGGTGAACTGTATAAGAGAAAGAGACCGGTCAAAACAAACTCTAATAAGGATTACCAAAACACGTTGGGCTTTATAGGTTGAAATACGCAAGAACTACAAAATCTCTCAGGCCAAAGGCAGGGTGTAATTCTTCAAGAGTGGAAATTATCTGAATTACCACACACCAAGTATGGATACTCAAATACTTGAGAAGCAAGAAAGGCTATACACCGACTCTTACTCGCACTCTAACGACAAAGCAAACACGGGTAAAATAACCAAAGGCTTGCAAGGGCAAGCGCAAACCACAAACTTACTGGGGATTCCCATATGTATTAAACCCAATCAAAATGCCAGTCAAAGGCGGACTTATGATTAGAAAAAGAGACTGTAGGGACTCTAAATAAGGATTGCCAACATGCATTTGGCTTTAAAAGTTTAAAAATGCGCAAGAACTACCAAATCCCTCAGGCCAAAGGCGGGGTGTAATTCTTCAAGAGTGGCAATCATCTGAATTACCACACACCAAGTATGGATACTCAAATACTTGAGAAGCAAGAAAGGCTATACACCGACTCTTACTCGCACTCTAAAGACAAAGGCAAACACGGGTAAAATAACCAAGGGCTTGTAAGGGTAAGAGAAAACCACGACTTACTAGGGAAATGGAGAAATACCAAAGACCCGACTGGTGGTGAATCAAAACAAACTCCATTGGGGAAACAAAATAGAATCACCCTAGGCTTGTTATAGAGATAATTCAAATCTGAGTGTATAACAATTTGGTTACCACAGGTGAACATAATTGGCTCATACTTATGCATGTTTGAATTTTTTATATATAGCGTAATGCTCCATACAATGGAAATGCTACGCGTTTGGATAAATGCAATATAATGATGCATGTTCAGAAATGTACTAGGAAAACACATCAATAATCGGTTGCTGAGAAGACAATAAACTTCTGAAAGATTATTCTCGCACATCTGATCTTCTATAGAGAAAAGGAAATCTGAACTTCAATGGGGAACCAAGATTTGGAACCACTACCCTCTAAGATCGTTATCACTGAGGAAGTAACTTCCTGGGGTGAAAACTACAAAAATAAATTGTAGTTCAGTGAGAATCTTGAATTCCGATTGTTGTACCCCAAAATTTGCCCTTCCACTTTTCCTCAAGAAATCACAACTTCAGGCTTTTCCTGATTTTTTCAGATTGGCTCAAGAATCGGTCAAACAGACTTTTCTCGTCAGTCAGACAAAATTAGGGTTTTCATTGATTTTCATGGCTCTGGAACAATTCAAGCAGTTTGTTTAGGGTTTGGTTGATTTTGGTTCAGCTTCGATCAGGCGAACGCTTCTTTGACATTAATCAAGAACTAGGGTTTTTTATGCGCGGTTCCTCAAAAAGGTTTAACTCTACAGTGTTTTTTAAGTTATGCTGAGATGTGGATTGAAACATTTGGATTGAGTTTGCATTGTGTGATTAAATCAATGAAAGGATACATTTGGATTGAATTTGAAGGGTTTGATTAAAGTCAGTAAAAGGGAAAATACGTCTGGACAGTTGTTGTGTTTGACTGTGCTTTGCTTTGGATTTGTGAAACGCCAGGTTTATTGGTTGATCGATGCTAAAATCACATTGTTTATTTAATTGTTTATTATTCTAAGATTAAATAATTGGAATTTATTTTCAATTATTTTAATTGAAAGATTTATAAATAATAAAGTAAACAATTGAAAAGAAGAAAAGAATTAATTGGATAAAAAAAGCTTTTATTTATCTGTATAATTGTTTTTGTTTACAAATTGTTTACAATAATGATTTTACAGTAATTAAGACTATCCTAATTTTTTCTAAGTCTTCAATTCTTCATCCTCCATCTTTTGCTATTCCTCTCCATTTAATTTTTATCTGCAAAGAAAAGAAAAAGAAGTCAGAAGCAGATAAATAAATAAGAGACAGACAATTAATTTGGGCTCATCATTAAAGGCAACTGACTGGGATCAGTTAGCCCTTTCTGCAAATCACGGGATTTCTCCCGGTTCACAAAAAGGGATGAATATTTGCTTGCTAAACTTGGAATGCACAGAATTAAAAAATGCACAAGTTCAAAGTTTGTCAAAAAACTACATAGTTCAAAGCAAGACAACACTATAAAGTCCAAATCCAAATTGAACCACAAAGTCCCAAACTGAGTTCATATTCAAACTTTCCACAAGCTGCCAAAAAAAAGTTGTCAAAGATATCAAAGTATCAAAAGGTACAAGATGCAGCACAAAGTATGGAAAAGAGAAGACATAAAGTATGCAGAGTAAACATATGCAAGCAAGCATAGCTCATTTCATCATTTCCCAGTGTTGCCTTTTCAGAGAAAGGTACAAACACAAACATTTTTTATTGTTTTAAGTTGTACTGGAGAGAGAAGAAGAGGGAAAAGAGCAGGCTTACTGGCTTTGAGGCTTGAGAAAGAAAAATATAAAACAAAACTGCTAACACAGAAGCAAGGGGGCAGAAAAACACATAATCAAAAAACATTACAAAACTGCCTCAACAAGCTTGAAACCATAAGCTTCAAAAACCTGCTAAAGCCTTGACCTTATCCAAGAGACCTTGAAGGATCAAGCATCCTGCCCAAACCTATGTTGCTAAACCAAAGCATCAAAAATATACAACATAAACAGAAGCCCAAAAACCTCAATGGCCTGAAACCATTCAAAACCTGCATAAAAACCAGTTCACCCAAAACCTGTACCAGTGAACAAGCCAAAGCCATATCCAACAACAATAGCCTTACCTGCATCAGCACATAAGCCTTAAACCATGAGACCTGTTCTCAAACAAACCACAAACAAAATCACCAAAGCCCCATAACCTATCAAAAAAACCTTCAAGCCTCAAGCTTAACAGCCAAATCCATATACAAACACATAGCCAGCAAACTCATCAAAGAGGCCAAGAACCAGTTTCAAACCAAAAAAAGCAAAACCTGTGTAAACATTCCAATATCTGCAAAGAACCATAAAACCATGGCCTGAAAACCAGTGACCCTGTCAAGCCTCCAGTCAACATAAATAAAAAGCATACACTAGTCAAGAAGCCTCACAAACCTGAGCCAACATCATCCCAGGCAACATATCTCATAAGCCCTCAGAAATATTCATCATTGGGCAAAGAACAAGCATACAAAGGGTCCAGCATACAAAGCAACAATTCAACAGCATAACATGCATACTCAGAATAACCAAGGCAACATAAGCATACAAGCGAGCTAGGCAACAAAGGCGAGGATACCAGAAAAGAAGAAGGAGATAAAAAAGCGTTTCAAGGTATACAAGCAACTCAGAAGCCAACAAGGAGAAGAAGAAGAAAGGAAATCAAAAAGGTTCTCAGGTCATAATCATCATCAAACCTAAAGGCAAAGTACAAACCAGGACACCAAGCAAGCTAGCACCAAGTTCATCAAGCACCGTCCCTCCACTCGTCAAGCCTCCAAACGCCTACTTCCTCCTCCTTCGTAAAGGTAGCCTTTCTTTTTCTCTTTCCTTCCACCACCTCAACAGAAAACAACAATAAAGCTTAATCAGGATCAATAATCACGAGATCGTAACATACAAATCATAAAAACCCTAAGGAGATTAAAAATGAAAGTTAACCTTGAACGAACCATCGCGTGCTTAACCGTGGGAAGGAGGACGTAGAGATGGCGTTGGTGGCTTGGGCGAAGGAGAAGCTCAGAAGCTGGCGTTGAGGAAGACGAAGATGAACGAAGACGAAGGTGACGAAGTAAACGGCGCTGTAAAGCCTAAGCCATGTCCCAAATGAAACAAAAGTCATCAAACCCTAAAAACTTTGTTTCAAATAAACTGGGCCTAAGCCGTTTCTATGCTGAAGCCCAAGCGTATTTCCAAGCGTACCCCCCCATTCCGCTTCTGACTGAATATTGTTTGGGCCTTAAACCTCTTTAGACCCATTCAATTCTTAAACTATTTTTTTTACTTATCTTCTTTTCACAATTTAAAACTATCATATTCTCTTTTAGATATATGAATTAACATAACCCTTTTTACATTAAATTTTTCATTAATACATAAAATACATAAAAATACATTATTTAAAACACATTTTTTTTATTATTTAGCTTATTTTGATTTATACATAAATTCTCTTTAAGTTAATACATTTTCAATTTCTTAGAAATAATTTGTACATAATCAATTAAAATACATTTTTTATATACATAATATAATTAAAATTTAAAACATTTTTTTTCATTTAAGTAAAATACTCTTTTGTACATAATTAACAAAAGAACAAATACGCACTTGATAACACATTAAATTCACATTTTCCTAACTTGTAAATAAACAATACATGTACACCTACACAATACATCTTACATTTGATACACATACAATTACTATGCTTATGCATTGCTATACGTTACATTTACACTTTTATCGCAATTCGATTTGGTTGTAAATTATTGGACACTATATTCCTAAAGTCTCATCCCCATTTGTAAATTTGTATCCCCACTCCCGGATATCATTTGTAATAGCGTAGACTTTAAAATTCCCGCAATTTACCGCTTTCAAATTATACCATGGTTAGACTTAGGGTTTGCATGTACATAAAATCAAACGCTAGATAACCTAATACAAAGACAAATGCATGAAATCAATACACAATAACACTTGCACCCCCTAGGGTAATCCCACATGTTGCCTTCCAAAATGGGCCATGCTTGCACGTCGAGTTTCTTTGGAAAAACAAATTCAAATGATCATAAGTCCCTCGATGACGCTTTCGAAAGTTGCCTAAAACGGAATGATCATAGTCCCTTCAAGCAAATTGCAAAAAGACACTTGGCACCATTGCATTCATGGTCCATACGATGACCCGTGCCTGTCCCGATCACATCCTAAACGTAAGATTGTCCACCAAATTCAATGGTGGAACAAAATTGTTAAAAAGGGTTGAAAACATAGAGAAAACCTTTGAGTACAATAGTAGACAAGACTCTTAGTTACTTGAGATCAACTTGCAAAAACACTTGCCTCCTTTTCCAAAAATCACACTTCACAAACACTTTCAAAAACAAAACTTCCAAAAACATTTTGAAACATCTTTTCGAAAAGATACACACCTTCGTATATACTCAAACACGAGTCATTACATTGGTTGCCTAAAACAAGGCATCTCTTTCAAAAAACATTTTCAAAACACACCCACATACACCACAATTTCAAGCAATCGAAAATCAAGGCAAGTGATCTAAAAAACCAAGTAACTAAGAGCCCATGGATAACCATGGATGAAAAGGGTGCTAATACCTTCCCTTTTCATAATCTACCCCCCGAACCCACGAAACATCTCAAAAAGGTTTTTTCCTGTGCTTTTAACCTTTCCTTTAGGATAAAATAAAAAGTCGGTGGCGACTCTTGCTCAACCGAACAAGTGCGAATACAAACGCAAAACTCAAGTCAGTTCTCCCACCGTATCATAGAACTGGCGACTCTGCTGGGGATTACTACTCAAAGTGGGGTTACCTTAGGGTTTAGATCACCTTTGTTTTCAATTGATTACTTTGTTTGCTTTTACATTTGTGGGCTTTGCATCGGAGTTTCATAGATCCTAACCCGGATCTGGGGAATACCCTTTTAGGTAGCATAATCTGTGAGGGACCTGTCCGGCATAGACCGACATGGGTGAAGCAGTGGCTACGTTGGCGTGGCACCTTGGTTTGTACCGATATCCCTTGTGTTGAAACGAGGAGAATATGGGTCTTCTAAGGGGTCATTAAGCACCAACCGACCTTAGAACCCTAAATTGACCAAACTTGGCCATAGAACAGTAGCAGTATGCTACACTCATTGAGGCTAAACTCTCGCGATGATTCTGGCTGCAAGAAAAGATTGCGATGCTGGAGTTATGACCGATTGAGGGTAGTCAATGATATTGAGATCCTCTAGAACCCGGTTACTTTTAATAGGACAGGTCTTAATCAACGAAACTGAAAGAGGGTAGTACCTGAACCTCATGCAAGCCTAAACCTAAAGACTTGTTTGCTTTGTGTGAATATGTTTGTCTGTATATACACTCGCTTGCTTTTTGCATACATGTACATCATAACATCATACCATAGCATTTTCAATAACCATTTCAAGGATCTCGAGGGTTCTTTTGATACAGGGTTACGTTGAACTAGACGTCTACCAAGGGGCAAGAGGTTTCTCCTCTAACCAATGCCAATCAAAGTTCAAGTGCAACAACTTGAATCAGTGGCTATGACCCACTTGACATGGTGAGCTTGATTCTCGTGGAAAGACATCCACCAGTGCACAGTTCCCTAATCAAAGATCAAGTGCAACAACTTGAATCAGGGGCTATGACCCACTCGACATGGTGAGCTTGATTCTCGTGGAAAGACATCCATCGGTGCAAAGTTCTCCAATCAAAGATTGAAGTTCAACCTCTAACATTCTCTTGTGTTTACCCCAAGAGATCCTTGAAAACATTGCATATATATCACACATATCATTGCATAACAGGTTTCTCCCATACAGGTCTCCTTATTCTTCCTACTGTTTATTTCAGTAAGATGGATATAGAACAAACAGTGAAAGATCTTCAAGCTCAAAATGCTCAATTCCAACAAATGCTGCTGGCTATGGGTAAAGGGCAAGAGGATCTGACAGCTCTTCTTCTCGAAGACAAGAAGAAGAAGTATAAGAAGGCAGTCCGCATCCTGAACTTGAGGAGAAGACCTAAGACCCAAGACCTTGCAACTCCGTCCAACACAGGGGGTAGTCTTAAAGAAGACCATAATGTGGAGATTGATGAAGAGGAAGCAGACTACTCCGAAGAACAATATCCTCTCATTGATTACAAGTACAAAGAGTTGGAGGATCGCCTCAATGCTATGAAGATCCAACAAATACCTAGCTTGGATCTAGGAGACTTGGGTCTAGTTCCTGGATTGGTCATCCCTCCAAAGTTCAAAGTCCCTACCTTTGCTCTGTACGATGGAGTTTCTTGCCCTCAAATGCATCTAAGATCTTATGTCCGCAAGATTCAACCATACACAGCTGATCCAAAGCTTTGGATCCATTTCTTCCAAGAAAGCCTGGTAGGGACTCAACTCGAGTGGTTCTATCAATTGGAGAGTTCTCGCATCCACACCTGGGGGGACCTGGCTACAGCCTTTTACAAACAATATCAGTACAATGCTGATCTCGCACCAACTCGCGTGCAATTGCAGAACATGACCATGGGTTCTGACGAGAGCTTCAAAGGATACGCTCAAAAATGGAGAGATCTGGCTGGTAGGGTGCAACCTCCTTTAACTGATAGGGAGCTGATTGACATCTTCATGGGAACTTTGACAGGGCCTTTCTTCAAGCACTTAATTGGAAGCTCCTCAGCTGGGTTCACCGAGCTAATACTGACCGGCGAAAGGGTCGAAGCTGGCATCAAAAGTGGAAAGATCCAAGGAGCTACAACCTCCGATACTCGGATAATTCCCTACAACGGAAAGAAGGAGTCCAATGCTGCGAGCAGTCAAAAGGGTCGTCTTGACCAACATCTAGGGGCAGTCTTGATCTCTAACCCTACACCTACTCAGCAAAGACAGGGGCATCAGCATAAAGAGGTCGCACCTAAGAGGCAGTTCACTAAGATCAACATGTCACTGTCTCAAGCACTGCAACACTTGTTGAAGAGGGATCTGATTACATTGAGGGCTCCTCTCCGGAATCCAAACACTTCTGCTCCTACTTATCACCCCAATGAAAGATTTGAATACCACTCTGATAGCCCGGGGCATGATACCAACAACTGTTGGCCTCTAAAGAACAAGATCCAAGACATGATCGATGCCAAGGAGATTGAGTTTGGTCCCCTAGAGACCCCAACATGATCACTCCTCCTATGCCAAATCATTGAGTTTGTTTTTGTTTCGTTCGAAGTTTCAAGTTGTAACTTCTTGTATTATTCAAACAATTATCTTTTAATGTCAAACTCTGTTTCATTAATGCATTGCATATGTTTGTCTTGAATTCATTCATTCGCTTTCATTACTCTTATGCTTTCTTTTTGAAATTTAACTCTTGATAAAAAGCTGCAAGCCTTTAGAGAGAGGATGACGAAACAATACCATAATCTCATACAGTATGCTTTTGGACAGACCTCGCTGATGATGTACAGGCATTTCTTTCAATTCCCAAACACTGGAGTTATAAGGAAGTTAATCCCTAGTCAACCCCTTCGAGCCAAAGAAGTAGGAGTTTTCTGTTCTAAACAATCAAAACCTTTGATATAAACCTGGGGCAGGGTAGTATCTCAGTTAATTCAAAAGAAAATGCACATTGAAGTCGCAAACTCTCAGTTCGTAACACAACGAACGCCGTCAAAGAAAAAGAAAAGTATTCCTTTGGAATCAAAAGACAAGGGTGGTTCCCTATCACATAGGCAGTCAATCTCTCAAAAGAGAAAAGCCCACCAAGCCACAACCTGCAAAGGAGGCTTAAGAAAACTGGGGCATCCTGCTGACTGTAATCTCGAAAACGGGAACAGTCAGGCAAAAGTTAGGGATAACAAATCAAAATCAAAATAGTGAGGTCATTACAAATCCTCAACAACATGAAAAATGTTGAAAAAGAAAAAGGAGATGATGACTGTCTCCCCAAATTCAACTGGTGAACCATCGCCCAAAGGTCATTCCAAACTCAAAACAGAGTGCGACACGCAATTAACTGAGCTTAGGTTTGAAGAACATCACGAAGAGCGGGTGGGTACAAATACACTTTGAGCCTTTATCCTTTGTTTCTTAAATCGTGAACCAAGCCACGTTACAACCCTTCGAAAGTCCTAATTGAAGCATGGGTTAGTTCGAAAGCATACTGTTACCAAAGGTATCCTGACTCCTGTAAAGGCTTTGCTCTAAATCTTGTGTTGACTTGTCTTATAAAAAGTTTTCTGCTAAAAAACGTATTTTTGCAAAACTTCGAGACAAACATAAACTTTGCATTGCTTGAATATCACTGTCTGCATTTGGCTTTTTGTTTGACAGCGAAGAAATTCATACAGCGAATGTTCGGAGGAACTAAAACTCTCTCAGTGAACGAAATCACTTCAAAAGGATGACACTTCCAACGACAAATCTCCTATCAGATCTTTCAAAATCCAGTAAACCTGGGGAAGTCCAGTCAAGATTTCAAGAAATCTCTCAATCTGCAGAGTAATCTGATTCAAGACTCCTTCATCACCACTTGGGGCATTCGAATGTCAAAAGTGTTCAACAATTTCCTTATCACCTCAGAAGATTGAAATAGTTCAGATGTGACCCAGAGATGGCGACATTCTATAACTCATTCAGATTTCATTCCAGATATAGTTTAGATGTGACACTGATTCAACGACATTCTATAACTCATTCCGAGATTTTCATTCCAGATATAGTTCAGATGTGACCCAGAGATGGCGACATTCTATAACTCATTCGGATTTTCTTCCAGATATAGTTCAGATGTGACCCTGATTCGGCGACATTCTATAACTTATTCAGATTTTCATTCCAGATATAGTTCAGATGTGACCCTGATTCGGCGACATTCTATAACTCATTCCGAGATTTTCATTCCAGATATAGTTCAGATGTGACCCAGAGATGGAGACATTCTATAACTCATTCAGACTTTCCTTCAAGATATAGTTCAGATGTGACCCAGAGATGGCGACATTCTATAACTCATTCAGACTTTCCTTCAAGATATAGTTCAGATGTGACCCAAGATTTGGCGACATTCTATAACTCATTCAGACTTTCCTTCAAGATATAGTTCAGATGTGACCCAAGATTTGGCGACATTCTATAACTCATTCCGAGATTCCTTCCAGATATAGTTCAAGATGTGACCCAGAGATGGCGACATTCTATAACTCATTCCGAGATTCCTTCCAGATATAGTTCAAGATGTGACCCACGATTTAGCGACATTCTATAACTTATTTAGATTTTCATTCATGATATAGTTCAAGATGTGACCCAAGATTTGGCGACATTCTATAACTTATCCGAGCCTGCTTCCAGAAATAGTTCAGATGTGACCCAGATTCAGCGACATTCTATAACTTATTCAGATTTGTTTCTAGAGATAATTCAAGATGTGACCCAGAGATGGCGACGTTCAGTAACTTATTCCAGACCAACACCTGCAGCAATCAGAGGACTCTCGCAATCCCCAGCCTGAGAACCTACCAGAAGCTAACTCCACTCAGAATCAAGTTTCAATATCCCCAGCGGAGCTAAAACTTCTAACTATCAATCCCCAAGCAGATTGAAGACTCTCATTCTCAGTTCCCCACAGAATATTCGAATATTCTCCAGTGAAGATCTCCTCAAGACAAGAGTTCCCCAGTAGATTGGCATACAACCCAAGCTTCTGATTTCCCCAACAGTGGTCCCAAGACTTCTCATTTTTAACAATCAAAGATTCTTGCCCTCCGCAGCAGCAGCCAAGGATTTACTTTCCCCGGCAGCAGTCAAGATTCCTTTATCTTCAACCATCCAGGATTCATCTATCCTCAGCAAGACAACTCATTAGCTTACATGCGCATTCATCACATTCATGTCATAAACATTAATGTCGCATACATTGCATCATGCATCATGACATTACATACAACTAACTCTTTACCTTTTCAGGAAAGATCAGTCAACAAACTAAGACCATCATCTTCCAAGATTCTTTTAAAGAAACAGTTCAGATGTGACCCAGACACGGCGACATTTTGATACTTATTTCAGATTCACTCAGAGACAGTTCATATGTGACCCAGACACGGCGACATTCTGATACTTGTTCCAGATTCATCCAGATGCAGTTTTACACGGACTCATCATCAGGAAACCCTACACCGGTTCCTCCTTCAGACTTCTGAAAATAGTTCACGGATTCTTCCCAACACCGGATGTTAATCTATCACTTGTTCAGATGCAACTTCTTCACGGACGCTTCCCAACAACGGATGCTGCTTCAACCCCTGAAAACAGTTCACGAATTCTCCAGACATGGATGCCAATCTATTGCTGGCTCAGACCCCCAGTTCAGAGATGTTCAAAACATGGATGCCTTTCTGATACTCGTCCACTCACCATTGACATACAATTTAACATTTCCAAATGGCATCTATAAGCCCATCCTCCTACCAGCAGTCACCAAATGGCATCTTTAAGCCCATTCTCAGATGGCATCTCTAAGCCCATCCCCCGTCAAGATTCTATCGCATCCCTAGATGGCATCGTTAAACCCATCACCAAATGGCATCTGTAAGCCCATTCACCTCTACCATCGCATCACCGAGTGCAAATTTTAGGGTACTCTAGTGTCCAATCTTCTTTTACCTTCGAGTCGCGAAAGGCAAACTTGCCAATCTAACTCTTCAGGTCCAAGAAGATTGAACAGGGGCAACTGTTGTACCCCAAAATTTGCCCTTGCACTTTTCCTCAAGAAATCACAACTTCAGGCTTTTCCTGATTTTTTCAAATTGGCTCAAGAATCGGTCAAACAGACTTTTCTCGTCAGTCAGACAAAATTAGGGTTTTCATTGATTTTCATGGATCTGGAACAATTCAAGCAGTTTGTTTAGGGTTTGGTTGATTTTGGTTCAGCTTCGATCATGTCAACGCTTCTTTGACATTAATCAAGAACTAGGGTTTTTTATGCGCGGTTCCTCAGAAAGGTTTAACTCTACAGTGTTTTTTAAGTTATGCTGAGATGTGGATTGAAACATTTGGATTGAGTTCGCATTGTGTGATTAAATCAGTGAAAGGATAAATTTGGATTGAATTTGAAGGGTTTGATTAAAGTCAGTAAAAGGGAAAATACGTCTGGACAGTTGTTGTGTTTGACTGTGCTTTGCTTTGGATTTGTGAAACGCCAGGTTTATTGGTTGATCGATGCTAAAATCACATTGTTTATTTAATTGTTTATTATTCTAAGATTAAATAGTTGGAATTTATTTTCAATTATTTTAATTGAAAGAATTATAAATAATAAAGTAAACAATTGAAAAGAAGAAAAGAATTAATTGGATAAAAAAAAGCTTTTATTTATCTGTATAATTGTTTTTGTTTACAAATTGTTTACAATAATGATTTTACAGTAATTAAGACTATCCTAATTTTTTCTAAGTCTTCAATTCTTCATCCTCCATCTTTTGCTATTCCTCTCCATTTAATTTTTATCTGCAAAGAAAAGAAAAAGAAGTCAGAAGCAGATAAATAAATAAGAGACAGACAATTAATTTGGGCTCATCATTAAAGGCAACTGACTGGGATCAGTTAGCCCTTTCTGCAAATCACGGGATTTCTCCCGGTTCACAAAAAGGGATGAATATTTGCTTGCTAAACTTGGAATGCACAAAATTAAAAAATGCACAAGTTCAAAGTTTGTCAAAAAACTACATAGTTCAAAGCAAGACAACACTACAAAGTCCAAATCCAAATTGAACCACAAAGTCCCAAACTGAGTTCATATTCAAACTTTCCACAAGCTGCCAAAAAAAAGTTGTCAAAGATATCAAAGTATCAAAAGGTACAAGATGCAGCACAAAGTATGGAAAAGAGAAGACATAAAGTATGCAGAGTAAACATATGCAAGCAAGCATAGCTCATTTCATCATTTCCCAGTGTTGCCTTTTCAGAGAAAGGTACAAACACAAACATTTTTTATTGTTTTAAGTTGTACTGGAGAGAGAAGAAGAGGGAAAAGAGCAGGCTTACTGGCTTTGAGGCTTGAGAAAGAAAAATATAAAACAAAACTGCTAACACAGAAGCAAGGGGGCAGAAAAACACATAATCAAAAAACATTACAAAACTGCCTCAACAAGCTTGAAACCATAAGCTTCAAAAACCTGCTAAAGCCTTGACCTTATCCAAGAGACCTTCAAACATCAAGCATCCTGCCCAAACCTGTGTTGCTGAACCAAAGCATCAAAAATATACAACATAAACAGAAGCCCAAAAACCTCAATGGCCTGAAACCATTCAAAACCTGCATAAAAACCAGTTCACCCAAAACCTGTACCAGCTAACAAGCCAAAGCCATATCCAACAACAATAGCCTTACCTGCATCAGCATATAAGCCTTAAACCATGAGACCTGTTCTCAAACAAACCACAAACAAAATCACCAAAGCCCCATAACCTGTCAAAAAAACCTTCAAGCCTCAAGCTTAACAGCCAAAGCCATATACAAACACATAGCCAGCAAACTCATCAAAGAGGCCAAGAACCAGTTTCAAACCAAAAAAAGCAAAACCTGTGTAAACATTCCAATATCTGCAAAGAACCATAAAACCATGGCCTGAAAACCAGTGACCCTGTCAAGCCTCCAGTCAACATAAACAAAACGCATACACCAGTCAAGAAGCCTCACAAACCTGAGCCAACATCATCCCAGGCAACATATCTCATAAGCCCTCAGAAATATTCATCATTGGGCAAAGAACAAGCATACAAAGGGTCCAGCATACAAAGCAACAATTCAACAGCATAACAGGCATACTCAGAATAACCAAGGCAACATAAGCATACAAGCGAGCTAGGCAACAAAGGCGAGGCAACCAGAAAAGAAGAAGGAGATAAAAAAGCGTTTCAAGGTATACAAGCAACTCAGAAGCCAACAAGGAGAAGAAGAAGAAAGGAAATCAAAAAGGTTCTCAGGTCATAATCATCATCAAACCTAAAGGAAAAGTACAAACCAGGACACCAAGCAAGCTAGCACCAAGTTCATCAAGAACCGTCCCTCCGCTCGTCAAGCCTCCAAACGCCTCCTTCCTCCTCCTTCGTAAAGGTAGCCTTTCTTTTTCTCTTTCCTTCCACCACCTCAACAGAAAACAACAATAAAGCTTAATCAGGATCAATAATCACGAGATCGTAACATGCAAATCATAAAAACCCTAAGGAGATTAAAAATGAAAGTTAACCTTGAACGAACCATCGCGTGCTTAACCGTGGGAAGGAGGACGTAGAGATGGCGTTGGTGGCTTGGGCGAAGGAGAAGCTCAGAAGCTGGCGTTGAGGAAGACGAAGATGAACGAAGACGAAGGTGACGAAGTAAACAGCGCTGTAAAGCCTAAGCCATGTCCCAAATGAAACAAAAGTCATCAAACCCTAAAAACTTTGTTTCAAATAAACTGGGCCTAACCCGTTTCTATGCTGAAGCCCAAGCGTATTTCCAAGCGTACCCCCCCCCCCCATTCCGCTTCTGACTGAATATTGTTTGGGCCTTAAACCTCTTTAGACCCATTCAATTCTTAAACTATTTTTTTTACTTATCTTCTTTTCACAATTTAAAACTATCATATTCTCTTTTAGATATATGAATTAACATAACCCTTTTTACATTAAATTTTCATTAATACATAAAAATACATTATTTAAAACACATTTTTTTTATTATTTAGCTTATTTTGATTTATACATAAATTCTCTTTAAGTTAATACATTTTCAATTTCTTAGAAATAATTTGTACATAATCAATTAAAATACATTTTTTATATACATTATATAATTAAAATTTAAAACATTTTTTTTCTTTTAAGTAAAATACTCTTTTGTACATAATTAACAAAAGAACAAATACGCACTTGATAACACATTAAATTCACATTTTCCTAACTTGTAAATAAACAATACATGTACACCTACACAATACATCTTACATTTGATACACATACAATTACTATGCTTATGCATTGCTATACGTTACATTTACACTTTTATCGCAATTCGATTTGGTTGTAAATTATTGGACACTACATTCCTAAAGTCTCATCCCCATTTGTAAATTTGTATCCCCACTCCCGGATATCATTTGTAATAGCGTAGACTTTAAAATTCCCGCAATTTACCGCTTTCAAATTATACCATGGTTAGACCTAGGGTTTGCATGTACATAAAATCAAACGCTAGATAACCTAATACAAAGACAAATGCATGAAATCAATACACAATCACACTTGCACCCCCTAGGGTAATCCCACATGTTGCCTTCCAAAATGGGCCATGCTTGCACGTCGAGTTTCTTTGGCAAAACAAATTCAAATGATCATAATTCTCTCGATGACGCTTTCGAAAGTTGCCTAAAACGGAATGATCATAGTCCCTTCAAGCAAATTGCCAAAGACACTCGGCACCATTGCATTCATGGTCCATACGATGACCCGTGTCTGTCCCGATCACATCCTAAATGCAAGATTGTCCACCAAATTCAATGGTGGAACAAAATTGTTAAAAAGGGTTGAAAACATAGAGAAAACCTTTGAGTACAATAGGGGTAGACAAGACTCTTAGTTACTTGAGATCAACTTGCAAAAACACTTGCCTCCTTTTCCAAAAATCACACTTCACAAACACTTTCAAAAACAAAACTTCCAAAAACATTTTGAAACATCTTTTCGAAAAGATACACACCTTCGTATATACTCAAACACGAGTCATTACATTGGTTTCCTAAAACAAGGCATCTCTTTCAAAAAACATTTTCAAAACACACCCACATACACCACAATTTCAAGCAATTGAAAATCAAGGCAAGTGATCTAAAAAACCAAGTAACTAAGAGCCCATGGATAACCATGGATGAAAAGGGTGCTAATACCTTCCCTTTTCATAATCTACCCCCCGAACCCACGAAACATATCAAAAAGGTTTTTTCCTGTGCTTTTAACCTTTCCTTTAGGATAAAATAAAAAGTCGGTGGCGACTCTTGCTCAACCGAACAAGTGCGAATACAAACACAAAACTCAAGTCAGTTCTCCCACCGTATCATAGAACTGGCGACTCTGCTGGGGATTACTACTCAAAGTGGGGTTACCTTAGGGTTTAGATCACCTTTGTTTTCAATTGATTGCTTTGTTTGCTTTTACATTTGTGGGCTTTGCATCGGAGTTTCATAGATCCTAACCCGGATATGGGGAATACCCTTTTAGGTAGCATAATCTGTGAGGGACCTGTCCGGCGTAGACCGACATGGGTGAAGCAGTGGCTACGTTGGTGTGGCACCTTGGTTTGTACTTATATCCCTTGTGTTGAAACGAGGAGAATATGGGTCTTCTAAGGGGTCATTAAGCACCAACCGACCTTAGAACCCTAAATTGACCAAACTTGGCCATAGAACAGTAGCAGTATGCTACACTAATTGAGGCTAAACTCTCGCGATGATTCTGGCCGCAAGAAAAGATTGCGATGCTGGAGTTATGACCGATTGAGGGTAGTCAATGATATTGAGATCCTCTAGAACCCGGTTACTTTTAATAGGACATGTCTTAACCAACGAAACTGAAAGAGGGTAGTACCTGAACCTCATGCAAGCCTAAACCTAAAGACTTGTTTGCTTTGTGTGAATATGTTTGTCTGTATATACACTCACTTGCTTTTTGCATACATGTACATTATAACATCATACCATAGCATTTTCAATAACCATTTCAAGGATCTCGAGGGTTCTTTTGATACAGGGTTACGTTGAACTAGACGTCTACCAAGGGGCAAGAGGTTTCTCCTCTAACCAATGCCAATCAAAGTTCAAGTGCAACAACTTGAATCAGTGGCTATGACCCACTTGACATGGTGAGCTTGATTCTCGTGGAAAGAGATCCACCAGTGCACAGTTCCCCAATCAAAGATCAAGTGCAACAACTTGAATCAGGGGCTATGACCCACTCGACATGGTGAGCTTGATTCTCGTGGAAAGACATCCACCGGTGCAAAGTTCTCCAATCAAAGATTGAAGTTCAACCTCTAACATTCTCTTGTGTTTACCCCAAGAGATCCTTGAAAACATTGCATATATATCACACATATCATTGCATAACAGGTTTCTCCCATACAGGTCTCCTTATTCTTCCTACTGTTTATTTCAGTAAGATGGATATAGAACAAACAATGAAAGATCTTCAAGCTCAAAATGCTCAATTCCAACAAATGCTGCTGGCTATGGGTAAAGGGCAAGAGGATCTGACAACTCTTCTTCTCGAAGACAACAAGAAGAAGTCCAAGAAGGCAGTCTGCATCCTGAACTTGAGGAGAAGACCTAAGACCCAAGACCTTGCAACTCCGTCCAACACAGGGGGTAGTCTTGAAGAAGACTACAATGTGGAGATTGATGAAGAGGAAGCTGACTACTCCGAAGAACAATATCCTCTCGTTGATTACAAGTACAAAGAGTTGGAGGATCGCCTCAATGCTATGGAGATCCAACAAATACCTGGCTTGGATCTAGGAGACTTGGGTCTAGTTTCTGTATTGGTCATCCCTCCAAAGTTCAAAGTCCCTACCTTTTCTCTGTACGACGGAGTTTCTTGCCCTCAAATGCATCTAAGATCTTATGTCGGCAAGATTCAACCATACACAGCTGATCCAAAGCTTTGGATCCATTTCTTCCAAGAAAGCCTGGTAGGGACTCAACTCGAGTGGTTCTATCAATTGGAGAGTTCTCGCATCCACACCTGGGGGGACCTGGCTACAGCCTTTTACAAACAATATCAGTACAATGCTGATCTCGCACCAACTCGCGTGCAATTGCAGAACATGACCATGGGTTCTGACGAGAGCTTCAAAGGATACGCTCAAAAATGGAGAGATATGGCTGGTAGGGTGCAACCTCCTTTAACTGATAGGGATCTGATTGACATCTTCATGGGAACTTTGACAGGGCCTTTCTTCAAGCACTTAATTGGAAGCTCCTCAGCTGGGTTCACCGAGCTAATACTGACCGGCAAAAGGGTCGAAGCTGGCATCAAAAGTGGAAAGATCCAAGGAGCTACAACCTCCGATACTCGGATAATTCCCTACAACGGAAAGAAGGAGTCCAATGCTGCGAGCAGTCAAAAGGGTCGTCTTGACCAACATGTAGGGGCAGTCTTGATCTCTAACCCTACACCTACTCAGCAAAGACAGGGGCATCAGCATAAAGAGGTCGCACGTAAGAGGCAGTTCACTAAGATCAACATGTCACCGTCTCAAGCACTGCAACACTTGTTGAAGATGGATCTGATTACATTGAGGGCTCCTCTCCGAAACCCAAACACTTCTGCTCCTACTTATCACCCTAATGAAAGATGTGAATACCACTCTGATAGCCCGGGGCATGATACCAACAACTGTTAGCCTCTGAAGAACAAGATCCAAGACATGATCGATGCCAAGGAGATTGAGTTTGGTCCCCCAGAGACCCCAGCATGATCACTCCTCCTATGCTAAATCATTGAGTTTGTTTTTGTTTCGTTCGAATTTTCAAGTTGTAACTTCTTGTATTATTCAAACAATTATCTTTTAATGTCAAACTCTGTTTCATTAATGCATTGCATATGTTTGTCTTGAATTCATTCATTCGCTTTCATTACTCTTATGCTTTCTTTTTGACATTTATTTCTTGATAAAAAGCTGCAAGCCTTTAGAGGGAGGATGACGAAACAATACCATAATCTCATACAGTATGCTTTTGGACAGACCTCGCTGATGATGTACAGGCATTTATTTCAATTCCCAAACACTGGAGTTATAAGGAAGTTAATCCCTAGTCAACCCCTTCGAGCCAAAGAAGTAGGAGTTTTCTGTTCTAAACAATCAAAACCTTTGATATAAACCTGGGGCAGGGTAGTATCTCAGTTAATTCAAAAGAAAATGCGCATTGAAGTCGCAAACTCTCAGTTCGTAACACAACGAACGACGTCAAAGAAAAAGAAAAGTATTCCTTTGGAATAAAAAGACAAGGGTGGTTCCCTATCACATAGGCAGTTAATCTCTCAAAAGAGAAAAGCCCACCAAGCCACAACCTGCAAAGGAGGCTTAAGAAAACTGGGGCATCCCGCTGACTGTAATCTCGAAAACGGGAACAGTCAGGCAAAAGTTAGGGATAACAAATCAAAATCAAAATAGTGAGGTCATTACAAATCCTCAACAACATGAAAAATGTTGAAAAAGAAAAAGGAGATGATGACTGTCTCCCCAAATTCAACTGGTGAACCATCGCCCAAAGGTCATTCCAAACTCAAAACAGAGTGCGACGCGCAATTAACTGAGCTTAGGTTTGAAGAACATCACGAAGAGCGGGTGGGTACAAATACACTTTGAGCCTTTATCCTTTGTTTCTTAAACCGTGAACCAAGCCACGTTACAACCCTTCGAAAGTCCTAATTGAAGCATGGGTTTGTTCGAAAGCATACTGTTACCAAAGGTATCCTGACTCCTGTAAAGGCTTTGCTCTAAATCTTGTGTTGACTTGTCTTATAAAAAGTTTTCTGCTAAAAAACGCATTTTTGCAAAACTTCGAGACAAACATAAACTTTGCATTGCTTGAAACATCACTGTCTGCATTTGGCTTTTTGTTTGACAGCGAAGAAATTCATACAGCGAATGTTCGGAGGAACGAAAACTCTCTCAGTGAACGAAATCACTTCAAAAGGATGACACTTCCAACGACAAATCTCCTATCAACAAGGGGCATGACATGTCACCATCCTGTTAACCTGGGGCAGTCCAGTCAAGGTTTCGACAGATCTTTCAAAGTCCAGTAAACCTGGGGCAGTCCAGTCAAGATTTCAAGAAATCTCTCAATCTGCAGAGTAATCTGATTCAAGACTCCTTCATCACCACTTGGGGCATTCGAATGTCAAAAGTGTTCAACAATTTCCTTATCACCTTAGAAGATTGAAATAGTTCAGATGTGACCCAGAGATGGCGACATTCTATAACTCATTCGGATTTCATTCCAGATATAGTTCAGATGTGACCCTGATTCGGCGACATTCTATAACTCATTCCGAGATTTTCATTCCAGATATAGTTCAGATGTGACCCAGAGATGGCGACATTCTATAACTCATTCGGATTTTCTTCCAGATATAGTTCAGATGTGACCCTGATTCGGCGATATTCTATAACTTATTCAGATTTTCATTCCAGATATAGTTCAGATGTGACCCTGAATCGGCGACATTCTATAACTCATTCCGAGATTTTCATTCCAGATATAGTTCAGATGTGACCCAGAGATGGCGACATTCTATAACTCATTCATACTTTCCTTCAAGATATAGTTCAGATGTGACCCAGAGATGGCGACATTCTATAACTCATTCAGACTTTCCTTCAAGATATAGTTCAGATGTGATCCAAGATTTGGAGACATTCTATAACTCATTCAGACTTTCCTTCAAGATATAGTTCAGATATGACCCAAGATTTGGCGACATTCTATAACTCATTCCGAGATTCCTTCCAGATATAGTTCAAGATGTGACCCAGAGATGGCGACATTCTATAACTCATTCTGAGATTCCTTCCAGATATAGTTCAAGATGTGGCCCATGATTTGGCGACATTCTATAACTTATTCAGATTTTCATTCATGATATAGTTCAAGATGTGACCCAAGATTTGGCGACATTCTATAACTTATCCGAGCCTGCTTCCAGAAATAGTTCAGATGTGACCCAGATTCGGCGACATTCTATAACTTATTCAGATTTGTTTCTAGAGATAGTTCAAGATGTGACCCAGAGATGGCGACGTTCAGTAACTTATTCCAGACCAACACCTGCATACAAGCGAGCTAGGCAACAAAGGCGAGGCAACCAGAAAAGAAGAAGGAGATAAAAAAGCGTTTCAAGGTATACAAGCAACTCAGAAGCCAACAAGGAGAAGAAGAAGAAAGGAAATCAAAAAGGTTCTCAGGTCATAATCATCATCAAACCTAAAGGCAAAGTACAAACCACGACACCAAGCAAGCTAGCACCAAGTTCATCAAGAACCGTCCCTCCGCTCGTCAAGCCTCCAAACGCCTCCTTCCTCCTCCTTCGTAAAGGTAGCCTTTCTTTTTCTCTTTCCTTCCACCACCTCAACAGAAAACAACAATAAAGCTTAATCAGGATCAATAATCACGAGATCGTAACATGCAAATCATAAAAACCCTAAGGAGATTAAAAATGAAAGTTAACCTTGAACGAACCATCGCGTGCTTAACCGTGGGAAGGAGGACGTAGAGATGGCGTTGGTGGCTTGGGCGAAAGAGAAGCTCAAAAGCTGGCATTGAGGAAGACGAAGATGAACGAAGACGAAGGTGACGAAGTAAACAGCGCTGTAAAGCCTAAGCCATGTCCCAAATGAAACAAAAGTCATCAAACCCTAAAAACTTTGTTTCAAATAAACTGGGCCTAACCCGTTTCTATGCTGAAGCCCAAGCGTATTTCCAAGCGTACCCCCCCCCCCATTCCGCTTCTGACTGAATATTGTTTGGGCCTTAAACCTCTTTAGACCCATTCAATTCTTAAACTATTTTTTTTACTTATCTTCTTTTCACAATTTAAAACTATCATATTCTCTTTTAGATATATGAATTAACATAACCCTTTTTACATTAAATTTTTCATTAATACATAAAAATACATTATTTAAAACACATTTTTTTTTATTATTTAGCTTATTTTGATTTATACATAAATTCTCTTTAAGTTAATACATTTTCAATTTCTTAGAAATAATTTGTACATAATCAATTAAAATACATTTTTTATATACATAATATAATTAAAATTTAAAACATTTTTTTTCTTTTAAGTAAAATACTCTTTTGTACATAATTAACAAAAGAACAAATACGCACTTGATAACACATTAAATTCACATTTTCCTAACTTGTAAATAAACAATACATGTACACCTACACAATACATCTTACATTTGATACACATACAATTACTATGCTTATGCATTGCTATACGTTACATTTACACTTTTATCGCAATTCGATTTGGTTGTAAATTATTGGACACTACATTCCTAAAGTCTCATCCCCATTTGTAAATTTGTATCCCCACTCTCGGATATCATTTGTAATAGCGTAGACTTTAAAATTCCCGCAATTTACCGCTTTCAAATTATACCATGGTTAGACCTAGGGTTTGCATGTACATAAAATCAAACGCTAGATAACCTAATACAAAGACAAATGCATGAAATCAATACACAATCACACTTGCACCCCCTAGGGTAATCCCACATGTTGCCTTCCAAAATGGGCCATGCTTGCACGTCGAGTTTCTTTGGCAAAACAAATTCAAATGATCATAATTCTCTCGATGACGCTTTCGAAAGTTGCCTAAAACGGAATGATCATAGTCCCTTCAAGCAAATTGCCAAAGACACTCGGCACCATTGCATTCATGGTCCATACGATGACCCGTGCCTGTCCCGATCACATCCTAAATGCAAGATTGTCCACCAAATTCAATGGTGGAACAAAATTGTTAAAAAGGGTTGAAAACATAGAGAAAACCTTTGAGTACAATAGGGGTAGACAAGACTCTTAGTTACTTGAGATCAACTTGCAAAAACACTTGCCTCCTTTTCCAAAAATCACACTTCACAAACACTTTCAAAAACAAAACTTCCAAAAACATTTTGAAACATCTTTTCGAAAAGATACACACCTTCGTATATACTCAAACACGAGTCATTACATTGGTTTCCTAAAACAAGGCATCTCTTTCAAAAAACATTTTCAAAACACACCCACATACACCACAATTTCAAGCAATTGAAAATCAAGGCAAGTGATCTAAAAAACCAAGTAACTAAGAGCCCATGGATAACCATGGATGAAAAGGGTGCTAATACCTTCCCTTTTCATAATCTACCCCCCGAACCCACGAAACATCTCAAAAAGGTTTTTTCCTGTGCTTTTAACCTTTCCTTTAGGATAAAATAAAAAGTCGGTGGCGACTCTTGCTCAACCGAACAAGTGCGAATACAAACGCAAAACTCAAGTCAGTTCTCCCACCGTATCATAGAACTGGCGACTCTGCTGGGGATTACTACTCAAAGTGGGGTTACCTTAGGGTTTAGATCACCTTTGTTTTCAATTGATTGCTTTGTTTGCTTTTACATTTGTGGGCTTTGCATCGGAGTTTCATAGATCCTAACCCGGATATGGGGAATACCCTTTTAGGTAGCATAATCTGTGAGGGACCTGTCCGGCGTAGACCGACATGGGTGAAGCAGTGGCTACGTTGGTGTGGCACCTTGGTTTGTACTTATATCCCTTGTGTTGAAACGAGGAGAATATGGGTCTTCTAAGGGGTCATTAAGCACCAACCGACCTTAGAACCCTAAATTGACCAAACTTGGCCATAGAACAGTAGCAGTATGCTACACTCATTGAGGCTAAACTCTCGCGATGATTCTGGCCGCAAGAAAAGATTGCGATGCTGGAGTTATGACCGATTGAGGGTAGTCAATGATATTGAGATCCTCTAGAACCCGGTTACTTTTAATAGGACATGTCTTAACCAACGAAACTGAAAGAGGGTAGTACCTGAACCTCATGCAAGCCTAAACCTAAAGACTTGTTTGCTTTGTGTGAATATGTTTGTCTGTATATACACTCACTTGCTTTTTGCATACATGTACATTATAACATCATACCATAGCATTTTCAATAACCATTTCAAGGATCTCGAGGGTTCTTTTGATACAGGGTTACGTTGAACTAGACGTCTACCAAGGGGAAAGAGGTTTCTCCTCTAACCAATGCCAATCAAAGTTCAAGTGCAACAACTTGAATCAGTGGCTATGACCCACTTGACATGGTGAGCTTGATTCTCGTGGAAAGAGATCCACTAGTGCACAGATCCCCAATCAAAGATCAAGTGCAACAACTTGAATCAGGGGCTATGACCCACTCGACATGGTGAGCTTGATTCTCGTGGAAAGACATCCACCGGTGCAAAGTTCTCCAATCAAAGATTGAAGTTCAACCTCTAACATTCTCTTGTGTTTACCCCAAGAGATCCTTGAAAACATTGCATATATATCACACATATCATTGCATAACAGGTTTCTCCCATACAGGTCTCCTTATTCTTCCTACTGTTTATTTCAGTAAGATGGATATAGAACAAACAATGAAAGATCTTCAAGCTCAAAATGCTCAATTCCAACAAATGCTGCTGGCTATGGGTAAAGGGCAAGAGGATCTGACAGCTCTTCTTCTCGAAGACAACAAGAAGAAGTCCAAGAAGGCAGTCTGCATCCTGAACTTGAGGAGAAGACCTAAGACCCAAGACCTTGCAACTCCGTCCAACACAGGGGGTAGTCTTGAAGAAGACTACAATGTGGAGATTGATGAAGAGGAAGCTGACTACTCCGAAGAACAATATCCTCTCGTTGATTACAAGTACAAAGAGTTGGAGGATCGCCTCAATGCTATGGAGATCCAACAAATACCTGGCTTGGATCTAGGAGACTTGGGTCTAGTTTCTGTATTGGTCATCCCTCCAAAGTTCAAAGTCCCTACCTTTTCTCTGTACGACGGAGTTTCTTGCCCTCAAATGCATCTAAGATCTTATGTCGGCAAGATTCAACCATACACAGCTGATCCAAAGCTTTGGATCCATTTCTTCCAAGAAAGCCTGGTAGGGACTCAACTCGAGTGGTTCTATCAATTGGAGAGTTCTCGCATCCACACCTGGGGGGACCTGGCTACAGCCTTTTACAAACAATATCAGTACAATGCTGATCTCGCACCAACTCGCGTGCAATTGCAGAACATGACCATGGGTTCTGACGAGAGCTTCAAAGGATACGCTCAAAAATGGAGAGATATGGCTGGTAGGGTGCAACCTCCTTTAACTGATAGGGAGCTGATTGACATCTTCATGGGAACTTTGACAGGGCCTTTCTTCAAGCACTTAATTGGAAGCTCCTCAGCTGGGTTCACCGAGCTAATACTGACCGGCAAAAGGGTCGAAGCTGGCATCAAAAGTGGAAAGATCCAAGGAGCTACAACCTCCGATACTCGGATAATTCCCTACAACGGAAAGAAGGAGTCCAATGCTGCGAGCAGTCAAAAGGGTCGTCTTGACCAACATGTAGGGGCAGTCTTGATCTCTAACCCTACACCTACTCAGCAAAGACAAGGGCATCAGCATAAAGAGGTCGCACGTAAGAGGCAGTTCACTAAGATTAACATGTCACCGTCTCAAGCACTGCAACACTTGTTGAAGATGGATCTGATTACATTGAGGGCTCCTCTCCGAAACCCAAACACTTCTGCTCCTACTTATCACCCTAATGAAAGATGTGAATACCACTCTGATAGCCCGGGGCATGATACCAACAACTGTTAGCCTCTGAAGAACAAGATCCAAGACATGATCGATGCCAAGGAGATTGAGTTTGGTCCCCCAGATACCCCAGCATGATCACTCCTCCTATGCCAAATCATTGAGTTTGTTTTTGTTTCGTTCGAATTTTCAAGTTGTAACTTCTTGTATTATTCAAACAATTATCTTTTAATGTCAAACTCTGTTTCATTAATGCATTGCATATGTTTGTCTTGAATTCATTCATTCGCTTTCATTACTCTTATGCTTTCTTTTTGACATTTAACTCTTGATAAAAAGTTGCAAGCCTTTAGAGGGAGGATGACGAAACAATACCATAATCTCATACAATATGCTTTTGGACAGACCTCGCTGATGATGTACAGGCATTTATTTCAATTCCCAAACACTGGAGTTATAAGGAAGTTAATCCCTAGTCAACCCCTTCGAGCCAAAGAAGTAGGAGTTTTCTGTTCTAAACAATCAAAACCTTTGATATAAACCTGGGGCAGGGTAGTATCTCAGTTAATTCAAAAGAAAATGCGCATTGAAGTCGCAAACTCTCAGTTCGTAACACAACGAACGACGTCAAAGAAAAAGAAAAGTATTCCTTTGGAATCAAAAGACAAGGGTGGTTCCCTATCACATAGGCAGTCAATCTCTCAAAAGAGAAAAGCCCACCAAGCCACAACCTGCAAAGGAGGCTTAAGAAAACTGGGGCATCCCGCTGACTGTAATCTCAAAAACGGGAACAGTCAGGCAAAAGTTAGGGATAACAAATCAAAATCAAAATAGTGAGGTCATTACAAATCCTCAACAACATGAAAAATGTTGAAAAAGAAAAAGGAGATGATGACTGTCTCCCCAAATTCAACTGGTGAACCATCGCCCAAAGGTCATTCCAAACTCAAAACAGAGTGCGACGCGCAATTAACTGAGCTTAGGTTTGAAGAACATCACGAAGAGCGGGTGGGTACAAATACACTTTGAGCCTTTATCCTTTGTTTCTTAAACCGTGAACCAAGCCACGTTACAACCCTTCGAAAGTCCTAATTGAAGCATGGGTTAGTTCGAAAGCATACTGTTACCAAAGGTATCCTGACTCCTGTAAAGGCTTTGCTCTAAATCTTGTGTTGACTTGTCTTATAAAAAGTTTTCTGCTAAAAAACGCATTTTTGCAAAACTTCGAGACAAACATAAACTTTGCATTGCTTGAAACATCACTGTCTGCATTTGGCTTTTTGTTTGACAGCGAAGAAATTCATACAGCGAATGTTCGGAGGAACGAAAACTCTCTCAGTGAACGAAATCACTTCAAAAGGATGACACTTCCAACGACAAATCTCCTATCAACAAGGGGCATGACATGTCACCATCCTGTTAACCTGGGGCAGTCCAGTCAAGGTTTCGACAGATCTTTCAAAGTCCAGTAAACCTGGGGCAGTCCAGTCAAGATTTCAAGAAATCTCTCAATCTGTAGAGTAATCTGATTCAAGACTCCTTCATCACCACTTGGGGCATTCGAATGTCAAAAGTGTTCAACAATTTCCTTATCACCTTAGAAGATTGAAATAGTTCAGATGTGACCCAGAGATGGCGACATTCTATAACTCATTCGGATTTCATTCCAGATATAGTTCAGATGTGACCCTGATTCGGCGACATTCTATAACTCATTCCAAGATTTTCATTCCAGATATAGTTCATATGTGACCCAGAGATGGCGACATTCTATAACTCATTCGGATTTTCTTCCAGATATAGTTCAGATGTGACCCTGATTCGGCGATATTCTATAACTTATTCAGATTTTCATTCCAGATATAGTTCAGATGTGACCCAGAGATGGCGACATTCTATAACTCATTCAGACTTTCCTTCAAGATGTAGTTCAGATGTGACCCAGAGATGGCGACATTCTATAACTCATTCAGACTTTCCTTCAAGATATAGTTCAGATGTGACCCAAGATTTGGCGACATTCTATAACTCATTCAGACTTTCCTTCAAGATATAGTTCAGATGTGACCCAAGATTTGGCGACATTCTATAACTCATTCCGAGATTCCTTCCAGATATAGTTCAAGATGTGACCCAGAGATGGCGACATTCTATAACTCATTCCGAGATTCCTTCCAGATATAGTTCAAGATGTGACCCATGATTTGGCGACATTCTATAACTTATTCAGATTTTCATTCATGATATAGTTCAAGATGTGACCCAAGATTTGGCGACATTCTATAACTTATCCGAGCCTGCTTCCAGAAATAGTTCAGATGTGACCCAGATTCGGCGACATTCTATAACTTATTCAGATTTGTTTCTAGAGATAGTTCAAGATGTGACCCAGAGATGGCGACGTTCAGTAACTTATTCCAGACCAACACCTGCAACAATCAGAGGACTCTCGCAATCCCCAGCCAGAGAACCTTCCAGAAGCTAACTCCACTCAGAATCAAGTTTCAATATCCCCAACGGAGCTAAAACTTCTAACTATCAATCCCCAAGCAGATTGAAGACTCTCATTCTCAGTTCCCCACAGAATATTCGAATATTCTCCAGTGAAGATCTCCTCAAGACAAGAGTTCCCCAGTAGATTGGCATACAACCCAAGCTTCTGATTTCCCCAACAGTGATCCCAAAACTTCTCATTTTTAACAATCAAAGATTCTTGCCCTCCGCAGCAGCAGCCAAGGATTTACTTTCCCCGGCAGCAGTCAAGATTCCTTTATCTTCAACCATCCAGGATTCATCTATCCTCAGCAAGACAGCTCATTAGCTTACATGCGCATTCATCACATTCATGTCATAAACATTAATGTCGCATACATTGCATCATGCATCATGACATTGCATACAACTAACTCTTTACCTTTTCAGGAAAGATCAGTCAACAAACTAAGACCATCATCTTCCGAGATTCTTTTCTAGAAACAGTTCAGATGTGACCCAGACACGGCGACATTTTGATACTTATTTCAGATTCACTCAGAGACAGTTCAGATGTGACCCAGACACGGCGACATTCTGATACTTGTTCCAGATTCATCCAGATGCAGTTTTACACGGACTCATCATCAGGAAACCCTACACCGGTTCCTCCTTCTGACTTCTGAAAATAGTTCACGGATTCTTCCCAACACCGGATGTTAATCTATCACTTGTTCAGATGCAACTTCTTCACGGACGCTTCCCAACAACGGATGCTGCTTCAACCCCTGAAAACAGTTCACAGATTCTCCAGACACAGATGTCAATCTATTGCTGGCTCAGACCCCCAGTTCAGAGATGTTCAAAACATGGATGCCTTTTTGATACTCGTCCACTCACCATTGACATACAGTTCAACATTTCCAAATGGCATTTATAAGCCCATCCTCCTACCAGCAGTCACCAAATGGCATCTTTAAGCCCATTCTCAGATGGCATCTCTAAGCCCATCCCCCGTCAAGATTCTACCGCATCCCTAGATGGCATCGTTAAGCCCATCACCAAATGGAATCTGTAAGCCCATTCACCTCTACCATCGCATCACCGAGTGAAAATTTTAAGGCACTCTAGTGTCCAATCTTCTTTTACCTTCGAGTTGCGAAAGGTAAACTTGCTAATCTAACTCTTCAGGTCCAAGAAGATTGAACAGGGGCAACTATTGTACCCCAAAATTTGCCCTTGCACTTTTCCTCAAGAAATCACAACTTCAGGCTTTTCCAAATATAACTTATTCAGATTTTCATTCCAGATATAGTTCAGATGTGACCCTGATTCGGCGACATTCTATAACTCATTCCGAGATTTTCATTCCAGATATAGTTCAGATGTGACCCAGAGATGGCGACATTCTATAACTCATTCAGACTTTCCTTCAAGATATAGTTCAGATGTGACCCAGAGATGGCGACATTCTATAACTCATTCAGACTTTCCTTCAAGATATAGTTCAGATGTGACCCAAGATTTGGCGACATTCTATAACTCATTCAGACTTTCCTTCAAGATATAGTTCAGATATGACCCAAGTTTTGACTTTTGGCTATTTGTGTTCTGACCTCAACGTTCCTTAACCTTCTCAGGATGTCTGCCTCGCCATGTATTGGTGTCATGTGTAAACTGTTCTGTTTTGGCCATTTGGCTTTTGGCTTTTGGCTATTTGTGTTTTGGCCTCAACGTTCCTTAATGAACATGCATGGGATCCTATCTAAATCTGCAGTGTTGAATCTCATGAACACATTAAATAAATTACTATATATCATAAAATACAAATAAAGCCAATATATGAAGAAATTTAATGTTTAGGCTAATATGGCATGTATGAATGATTATATCCTTTTGATCATGGAGATCAAATCAACCTTACCCTTACTGGAAAAGTAGTGACATGAATGCTTTTATGCTTTTTTGATCATGGAGATCAAGCCAGCCTTACCCTTACTGAAGAAGTAGTGAGATGTTGGTTTGTAACTGAGATGACTTGTTTGTAGTGAGAGAGGAATTTGTAATAAGGATTTCAAGGTTTTAGGGTTCTTGAAAGAATTTGATATTTTGACAGTGTTGTGGCAAGGTTTTTTTCTCTCTGGTTTGTGTGAAAAGAATGTGATTATATAATGGAAATTAGGGTAAAGAAAATGGGCTTTGAATGTGCAATTGGGCCTCCAATGTTCACTTGAGTTCGTCACTTTCCAGGCTAAATCGCAGGGACTTAAGTGCAATTTTTGAAGTTGAAATGTGAAAACAAAATGTAGCCGACATCGAGAACTAACTCCTGTCCGAAAATCGGCTCAATCGGATAAACGGTGAATTAGTTATGAATTTTTGAAGTTTCAGCTCAGACAAACTTATTTTGAGCTCCAGTGTCGACTCTGACACGTTCTTCAATAAGAAACTGGTATTGATCGGAGCATAATCCGGTCTCGACTTTTGAAGCAAAGTTGTAGATCTATGAGTCAGTGACCTTGTGTAAAAATATGAGCCCAATCCGATAAAAATTGACCGAGTTATGAATTTTCGAAATTTCGGCCCAGATGAAATAATATTCAGCATTCAGGATTTTCAGCGTGTCACACACTCTGAGCAAAAAATGAAGGCCTTTTGAATACCATTTGAACTCAATACCTTCTGTGAAAATGTAGCCAACTCAATTTGTGAAATTTTGGCGCCAGAACCAGCTCGATATGATGAAAATCGACCAAGTTATGATTTTCTGAACATGACACAAATAAACTTCAGTCACAAATGTTCTGTACGAAAATACTTGATAAATCCACATTTTTGAAGACCTTCTGATCAAAATTGGCTTCCAGCCGTGAGAGATGAAAACGCAGATAATGTCAAGACAGAATTTTGGCCACCGGAACGGGTTCAAAACGAGCCACGGTCTTCAAGTTATGAATTTTTTAGCGCGTAAAAACTGCACTTTCAGCACACTTTTTCACCATATTTCTTCAAGAAAACTCACACATTCGGATACCTTCTTTAAAGAATTGACTCTTGAGCCGAACCTGAATTTGAGAATACGTTATCAGAGATATCTTGGCGACAGAACACCTGAATATGACGCGCCGGGTTTGACTTGTGAATTTTTCTTGAAATGTTTTGAGAAATATGGGAGGGCAAATTTTGGGGTACAACAGAAGGTATTAACACCCTAAACATATACGGTACTCCGCAGTAACCTCTTTAAAAAAATATGTATATTTTGGCTATAAAAATGTGTTATATATAAAATGGATGGTGAAGGTGAGAAAAGAAATATAATTTTTATGATTTTTGCACCCGCCGCGGTTGCGAATCTTTAGTACCTACGTACCACCTTTCATGCAATAGGGGATCAAGGTACACGTAGTTCCTCTTTTAAAAGTTTGAAACACAAGTGTGTTGGTTAATTTTTATGAGATAAGACATCACCGTCATTGTCCGTGTGGAAAACATACTTACTACCCACACTCATGAGAAAAGAGAATTTTCATCATCTCAAAGTGGAGGATGATGACTTGGATTTTAAAATCAACAATGTCTCACTCAAATCCAAAGTGGAAAATATCTCACTTCACCATATATTGTAGAAGTATAGTTGTTTGCATCACTACAAGAATTGACAAGAGCCTAACTTTTTGAGAAAGAGTTTAAAGATAAAAGTCAAATTGGAAAAATGGTTTGAAATGAGATTGGTTTATTTTTAGTCTTCTCACAAAAAGTGTCAAAGTATTATTAAATTGATTGAAGTTTATTGATGAAAATGTTTTGAAAAATACATGGACTTAAGTCCAAGTTTATTATGAAAGCGTTTCAAGTTTAGAAACAAGAAGAGTTTAAAAAGGAGGGAGAAGATTTTTGAAATTAAATAAGATGGGAGGAGAAGAAGAGACTATCCTAAAGCATAAGGTAAAAGCTAAGGATAAGAAACTGTGATACGGTGGTAGAACCGACTGTTAATACTGGTTTGCATTTTGCGTTTTGTATTCGCAAAATTTTGCGGTAAGCAAGATTCGCCACCGACTTTTATTTCATCCAACCGGAAAGGAAAAAAGTACAGAAAAAATCATTTTTCGAGATACTCTGAGTACGGGGATAGATTATAGAAAGGGAAGGTGTTAGCACCCTTTCTATCCATGGTTTTCCATGGGTTCTTAGGTACTTACTCATCTTTTAAAATTGCTTGTGTATGTGCTTTGTTTTGAAAAATTTTGACTTCGTGATAATCCTTGTATCAGTCCTCAAAGGTGTGACGAAGTTGTTTTGAAAATTGTTTTGAAAATGTGTAAGTGTGAAGAGTTTTGATTTGAGCAAGTACCTACTAGCATCTACCTACTCGAAAAAAGATAGTTTCTATTCTCGTTCCTTTAGACAGTGTTATCCTACCATTGAGAAATATGTAGCGTCGTCGTTGGAGTTGTAAGGGTAAACTCAAAAGGGACGTACGATCACTAAAGCAATGTTAGGACACCTTAGTAGTAACCCTAGAGTCTTAAGATCATATTCGAGGAAACATTTCCGAGGCAACATTTGATCTTTTTAGACAGGAGGGCAACCACTAAGACACCATATACTTAATGACCGTTTATCGAAGGCAACTGAAGTGTGAGTATACCCTAAGAGTGATATGTGCGAGTGATCTGTTTTCAATTATTTAGTCTTTGCACATTAGGGTTTTCTAACTGGATTAATTTGTCATGCATTCTTGTCATACAATCCTATTAGCATACATCTAAACAGTCAAATATTTGTGAGAATTAAAATGCGAGAAAGTAAATCTATGCTATTACAAGGCTTCGGGGAAGGGGATTAATTACATAGCCAAAAAACCCAAGAAAAAGCGATAAATAAAATCCCTAGTTTAAACTATTACAAACCATGAACAGTTACGACAATATTGACAAAAAATAAATAACACGCGCACGATGAATCGTATACGAGACAACTACGGTTTTGACCCTTGCCTAAACCTAATTGCGATTGATTAAAAAAAGTTTTTGTCATGTTTTGTTATTTAAGAAAATAGAGAAATTATTAAATTAAAAAAGAAAATCCTAATCCTAATTAATTTTAATTTAAGAAAAAATAATAAATTAATTCTAAAACCTATTTTTGTATTTTTATTTGTTTTGAGAAAAAAAAGAGCAAAATAAAATTAAATCAAAATTTTAACCTAATTTCTATTTTGATTTTATTTATGAAAATAAATTACAATTTCCTAAGTTAAACTAAATTAAATTAATTTTGATAAATAAAAAACTAATTCTAACTTTGTGAATTATTGATTTTCTGACTTTTATGAAAAATAAATTAATTTGTGAATTAAAATAAATAAAGAAAAATTAAAAGAATAATAAATGAAAGAAAATAAAAAAATAAAAAAAGTAGTAAATAGGCCTGGTGGTGTTGCTGAAAAGGGTGGTTTGAATATGAATTTCTGGGCCCAAGGTTGATGGCCCGTTTGACTTTGTTCAATCTAGTGTGTGCACTGACCTGAGGAACATGGTAGGCCCCTTGCTACATGACATTGAATCCACATGGCTGATGGATCTGATGGTGGAACACAAAGGTGTACAGTAGGCGTATGCTATTGTGTGGTATGGGATCTACCTGAAAGGAGCAAGAAAATAATAAAATGCACACGCCTGGGATCGAACCCAGGACGTGCGCATCAAAGGCCTTCGCCCCAGCCATCTAGGCCATGGTGTTAACTTGTAAGTAATATGAAAACATAATATAATATGCAAAAATAAGCTTGTGGGGCCAGCCAACGCGCGAAATTCAAACAAGCAAATCAGGGAGGGCCATGCATCATCTTCTTCCTCCCAACCGTCGTTTTAGCCCAGGATACCTTTACCTACGGACATGGCGCTGTAGCTACAAACCTATGTATTTCAAAAATTGTCCACAGGCAATGTAAATGGCTATGGCTGGTACCAATCAACCCGTCTCATCCTCACGAGTATCATGATACCAGAATCAACGTCCAATTTTACCTGTATTGCAAAACCCTAAAACTAAACAAGAAACCCTAGCCATGGAAGCTTTTCATACAATCATCAAAAACACAATTGAATATAATGATTAGCTTGCAAACTCATTAAGGAATAAGAATATGTAATAAAAACATGCAAATGATGCATAAACCAATGAAAACGAAAACGAATTTTTTAAACAAACCGTCACTTCTGTACCTTTGATTCCAGGCGTAAGAAAGCTTGCAATTGGTTGGAATTCCTTCTGGAGATGTCCAGGAATTTGTTGGTATCGTGAGAATGGCTCGAATTGGCCTCTAGGATGGAAATTGGATCACCATTTTTTCTTGAATTTTTTGAGTTTTGTTCTTGCTCTGCACGACTACTCAACCTCTTCTCATGCCTTTGATCTCTTATGTATATGTAATACAACATATTAGGTCAACAAAAACGAATTCAATCTTGGCCATTATGAAGATTTGATTTGGTCTTTCATGGCATATGATATCTTTCCAAACTTGCTTCAATTCAATCTTTTTCCACCCAAATTAGCCTTGCACGAATTGATTCTCAATTGATAACACATAAGATCTTCCTTCAATGCAAAAATTATCCCTAAAACACAATATATGATTTATTTAGATTTATTTGATTTTATTTGAATTTTAAGTGAATAAAAATCAAAATAAATTAAATAAATAAATAAATAAAGCATGGAGGGTCCCATAGGTCGTGGACTATGTTAGGAATGAGATGCAAGCATAAAAAGTTGGGCCCATTTAGCAAAAAATGCAAATTTGAGCATATTTGACTTTTGGCAAATTTGCAAAAAAGGTCAACTTGGCCAATGCATAACTCTCTCAATTTTGACCCTAGAGATATGTTTTTGAACTTTTTAGAAAGCTTAGGATGTCCTCTAAGCAAACATTTTGGTCTCATCTTAATTGAGTCTTCCATGTTCATGTATGAAGCTTTGACCCAAAAGGTCTTTTTGTTGACTTTTCAAAATGACCTATAATGTCAAAATTCATATATTTTTGTGAGTATATATTTTGAACTTGGGATATGAAGATGAATTATAGGGAATTGAACCCTCTTCAAAATGAGCTTTGGATGGGTCATTTCTTATAAAGTATGAGAAAGTTATGCTTGGTCAAAGTTGAGTTGACTTTTCTTGTAAAACCCTAATTTAGCAACTTTTGGGTTTTGATGAATTGTGAGAAATCCTTGATGAATAATGATCAACCCTTGATAAAATGATGAATGATACTTAAAAATGAGGATGTTGACAAAAAATATTGAAGTTTGACTGTATGTGGGCCATAGTTGACTTTTGACCTAGCACAATCGATTTTCAGTCCTTTGAGCAATTGACTGGGCAAACTTTTTCTGCAAGGCTTGAAACTTGACATGGATGATCTTGAGAACATATTAGGACAATGGTTAGCATTTGGGATCCTTTGAACTCAAACATCTTGATGCAAAATGAAACCCTAATTTGAAGTAGACTGCATTAGGAGAGAGTTTGTCTGGTTAACTCTTGAACTTCCTTGAGCAATTTGAGGACCTCACTTGACATGTATTGAGAAATATGGGAGGGAAAATTTTGGGGTGCAACAGCTGCCCCTGTTCAATATTCTTAAACCTGAGGATATAGATTGGCTCGTCTGCCTTTTGTGATCTGAGGGTGGAAGATGATTGAACACTAGAGTGCCCAGCAATTTGCACTCACATGAAGTGATACTTGATTTATGATATCGGGAATGGGCTTTTGGATGCCATTTGGAAGTTGCTAGAGAATTTTCGAAGATGGGATTAAAGATGCCATTCGAAGAGACGTCGATCACACAAGAGATTCCTTTGCGAGAACCCGCATACCTGTTGTTGAGGAGGACTTCATTAGGGAATGCTGGTCTCTGTCTTGAGAAAAATAGAGTTTTAGGGGCTTCAGTTGTCCGTTACTCTACTGGGGAATAATTGCGTTTGGAAAGTGGAAGTGAACTGCGTGTTTGGGATAAGAGAGGAAGAACCCGAATAGTAAGGTTACGAGAAGGAACCTGGATAGTAGGGTTACTTCGGGATGAAAGCCTGGATAATAGGGCTGTGACAAGGAACCTGGATAGTAGGGTTACTTCGATATGAAAGCCTGGATAGTAGGGCTGTGAGAAGGAACCTGGATAGTAGGGTTACTTCGATATGAAAGCCTGAATAGTAGGGCTGTGAGAAGGAACCTGGATAGTAGGGTTACTTCGATATGAAAGCCTGGATAGTAGGGCTGTGAGAAGGAACCTGGATAGTAGGGTTACTTCGATATGAAAGCCTGGATAGTAAGGCTGTAAGAAGGAACCTGGATAGTAGGGTTACTTCGATATGAAAGCCTGGATAGTAGAGCTGTAAGAAGGAACCTGGATAGTAGGGTTACTTCTATATAAAAGCCTAGATAGTAGGGATGTGAGAAGGAACCTGGATAGTAGGGTTACTTCGATATGAAAACCTGGATAGTAGGGCTGTGGGAAGGAACCTGGATAGTAGGGTTACTTCTATATGAAAGCCTGAATAGTAGGGCTGTGAGAAGGAACCTGGATAGTAGGGTTACTTCGATATGAAAGCCTGGATAGTAGGGCTGTGAGAAGGAACCTGGATAGTATGGCTACTTCGATATGAAAGCTTGGATAGTACGGCTGTGAGAAGGAACCTGGATAATAGGGTTACTTCGATATGAAAGCCTGGATAGTAGCGCTGTGAGAAGGAACCTGGATAGTAGGGTTACTTCGGTATGAAAGTCTGGATAGTAGGGCTGTGAGAAGGAACCTGGATAGTAGGGTTACTTCGATATGAAAGCCTGGATGGTAGGGCTGCTTCAGAATGAGTTTGGGTAAAACTGCAGAGGGAACCTGGGTAAGGTTGCTCTTGTCGCGCCGATGATTACTCTGTTTAGCTTCAAGTGTTGATCATGGACTTGTTGGAAATTGTTGATAATGACTGTCTTTCCTTAAAGAAATACATGGTTAGTTATGTGCGATGCATGAGATGCATTGTATAATGACATTCTCAAAATAAACGAGACTATGTTATATGTGATGTATGCACATGTCATGATGTATGAACATGAAATGCTGACATAATAATCTGTGTCCGGGAAAATAAATCCATGACTGTTGTTTGGAGAGTGTGAGAAATGGTATTCTTGACTGCTGTAACAAACCATAGTTCCTCCGCTTCTGTTAGGGATGGTGAACAACGATGACTATGCTGGGGATTTTCCCCTTGGCTGGTGAATATTCTGCCGGTCGAAACCCTGTCTGAGGATAACTCTGCAGGGAATAACTCTGTTGGAGAGGAGATACTCTGTTTATAGATCTGCTGACTTGGAGAAATAACTCAGCTGGGGATGAATTACCATTGCCGGTGATAATGAATTCTGCCGGGGATTAAATTTCTTCTTGTGAGAGAAATAAACTCTGCTTGGGGAAAAATTTACCGACTCACTTGCGATTGTGAACCTCAGTCGGGGAGAGTTATGTCCTGTTTCGGGAAAGCTAACATCACTGTCTTTGGATACCTTTTACTTTGTGGGGAGTGTATGTATCACTACTCATATTCTTGAGCTGGCTCTATCCTGGTACTTGGTGGGTAGAATAACTGTAAGGTGTGAGCACTTCTTGTTTGTCCTTGTTCCTGGAATTACGAGTAATTGTCTTTTGTTTCATATGTAAATATTTATGAGCAATAATTATTTTCAAATGCATATATAAAAAATGAATCATTGGACGTTCTTGCAAAATAAAGCAAAAAAAAAGAAAATAAATCGAAGCTTTGTGAAAATGACTTGTATTGATTTTGAAGTTGGCCTGTAATAGGCATTTTGTACGAGAGGCTGACGTCTTAGTAAGAGAACACCGTCGAAAGATAGAAATTACAATTTGTGTAAAAGGAAGAAAAATAGCTATGTGAAATAACCCCATTGGGTTCCAACTCTGCTATTGCCTTTATATCTTCAAGCGTCTCATCACCCTGCTGCTTGGCCGAAGGTGGATCAGATTGATTGGCACCGTCCGAGCTTGATAGTCGATACCGAGGTCTGGCTGCAAGATGATCCAATGAGACATAGTGTTACAATTTGATCCCTAATTTTTTCCTGGACCGCCCTTTCGGGTTTTCAGTCCACTGGGATACCCTTTTTTGCCCAAGTTGCCTTTTCAGGATTTCGACTTGCTGGTGAAACAACCGGCTGAAAATCATCAAAATAATGAAGTCGCCATCGAACGTCTTTTATCCCACATGTAGGGAAAGGTAAACATCGAGAAAACCTGAGAAGGGAGAAGTCACGGTCTTGTGACCGAGAGATCGGGTAAGGGAGTCTGTTACGCGAGGGGAAGGTATTAGCACCCCACACGCCCGTAGTACTCTACGGTATCCACTCTTGTTATCTATCTTATGGGTGTGTTTCGTCTATGGTTACTGTTTACTATACTACTAAAGGGAAAATGCATGCAAGAGAAAGGAGAAAAGAATGTAGGGAAAAATAAAATTGTGCTCGCCTGGGCCCTACCCCAATGCCTACGTATCCTTTTTTGAGGAATCAGAGCTACCGTAGTTCGGCTCATATGTTTTTGTTTGTTTATGTTTTTTTATGGACGAAGTTAATCCCGCCTTCTGCCACAGTTCGACCTTTGAAGACTTATGCGTTGGCACAGAAGTAAACTAATCATGTCATTACCTGAAAAGGGTTTTAGAGAGAAGGTGCTCGAGCGCACAAAATGGTTTGAATTGATTTGTATTTTTTTGTTACCTTGAAAAAGGGTTTAACTATGATTAGCATGTTTTTGATTTGCTAAGAAAAGAAGTTTTTATTTTGAATGCAAGGATGCAAAGAGGGGAAGAAAAGAGTCTAAGGGAGACTATCCTATTTCTAACCTAATGTTATCATGCAATGGTAGCCCTAAGTCAAGGAGGAAAGGGGAAGTTTCTACCTACTGTTAGCATGCATGGGTTGCAATCTAAGGTCTAACTTGCGTCCGAACAGAGCAAGCGTATCCTAAGGGAACATGGTATGTACAAGGATAAGGCAAGCAAGCCAGCAAAAAAAGCACACCTAAAGAGATCCTGCCTAGGTTAGCATGTCGAAGAAAAGTCTAAAAAAACTATCCTATAGGGAGCATGCAATGAGAGCGAAGTCGTGATCTCAATTTCTAAATTGAGTGACTCATTGATCAGCAAGAAAGAATGGAAAGCGATAAAATCCTATAGGGAGCATGCACTGAGAGCGAAGTCGTGATCTCAATTGCTAAATTGAGTGACTCATCGATCGACAAGAAAGTAAACAAACACAAGCACAACACATATGGTAAATGAAGTGCGGAATGCCTGCTACAGGTCTTTAAACAGCGACTTCGAGCGCACGCTCTTTATTTCCTACTTCTCATGATATCTAGAAAAGCGGTAAAGTGCGGAAATGAGGAATAAAATGAGGTCGCGATGATACCGAACGGAGAAGGTCCGTTGCCTCTTCAAAGCCATGCAAGTCATAAGAAAACTCTACCGAAAGCTGCTTCACATGAGTGATCATAGAATTAATCTCCAAGCATTCCATATTGCAAGAGTTATATCGATGCTATCACAAGAATCTTGACTAAAAATTGCAATAAAAATGATTACCAAATATGAAAAATAAAATAGTAAAAAACTCTAATCGAAATTCTAAAAGAATAATCCTAAAGAATAAAATAATATGCTACTATTTTATACCATTATCATCATAAAAATCATTAAAAAAAGGAAGCTAAAAATAACATAAAAAAGTAAGAGTAGTAAAACAGAGGGGGTGTATTGTTGAATCCTGGAGGTATGCTGCAGCAAGAATTAGAATGCCACTAAGCCCATTCTGAACGAGTCCATTAACCATCTTTGTTCAATTGTAATCCAAGCTCCCAGCAGTATTGTAGCATGGGCCTGAGAAGACTGAATTTCGGTCCATGGTGCTATTATTCATCATAAAACAAAATAATAATTAAAAAAATTGAAATAATTAAAGAAGAGATTAGGGTTACTAATTTCCTTCGTCCTCTCAAACTCGGCTGTGGCGGCCCATTTCCTGTAGGATTCGCCCTCTCTTTTCTTCGATCCAAGATACCATATGCTTTAGCTTAAACTTGCTTTCGTCTTCAACTTTCAGTCGCAGTTCTCAGGGTCCTTTGAGTACGACTTCGATCGGTCTCCGCAGCTCAACACCTTCTTGTTTCGTTCATCCGATTCTGTGTGTTCTTCATTGTTGGAGTCGTTCCGTTGCGACCATCACCTGAATCTTCCCCCAATCGCCAATTCAAGTTAGCGAACAGAGACTCGAAATCATTCTCGTTCGACTCAGTGATGCTCTCACCCTCACGGCTACATCATGAACATCAATGGCCCACTTGATTCTCACTGCTTCTATTCCATCATGGCTCACAAACTCAACTCTCCTTCTAATTAACCGTGGATTCGTAAACCCTCGACTCTTGATGACACTCGAAGATCCCAACATCAAACCTATCAGAAGTTATTTCCCGAACCTAGACCTACCGCGAATCTCTCATGAAACAGGCAAGGGAAAATGGATCGAATAGCAAGTGCAGATACTTGTTGTAATTTAGAGGAGACGACGTGTATGTGAGTGGATCAAGAACAAACGTGAGTCAAACCTGATTGAAGACCTAAGAGTTGCGGCGCAGTGTTGAAATTGAATTTCGATTGATTCACTTCAGGTACGTTTTTATTCCCCTTCTTCCTCGTTTTTTCCCTTTTTCCGATTCTCGGAGCTTCTGTGCGTGTTCTTGAATTGTTGTTATCCTGTTGTAGTAGTGTGATGATTAAGATAAGATACAAATTGCAGGAGCTCGAAGTGGTTACATTGGTAAGTGAAGATTGCTGTTACATGGGAAGCACTTTAACATTGAAGGTTCAGTGGTGCCGTTGATGATGAAGCTTGAGGATATTGTGTTGAAACGAGGTGAGGAAGAAGATGCATAGTTGATGGAGTTTATTGCAGAAACTTGAAGGTGCAAGGTTGTAGAGGAATCATGGTTATGGAGAAGGAGCCAAGAGAAGAGAGAGTTTCTGAGATGAGTGAAGAGATGCGAAAGGTTGAAGAAGAATGTAGAGAGAAGATGATAGAGTTTTGTTTTGCTTTTTGGTGGATCAAGATGAAGATGGAGAATGAAGAAGGATCAATGGAAGAAGAAGGTGTGATCTTTCTGCAGAATCAAGAATCCCTTGAAATTCTGGTGAGTTTTCTCCTTTATGGTGTTATTGCTGTTAGGAAAAGTAAGTTATAGATTAAACAATCTTGGCCAATGGATCAAAAGTTTGTTATGACAAATGAATGGTGAGGATTAGAGGTTTGAGAGTTAGTTATATTAGTTTTGCTTTTGAATTTCTGTTATGTCAATTTGCTATGCTGAATTGTAAATCTATTTTCCACAGTTTCCCCCTGATTTTTCTGACAAACTTTCCTCTGCTGATTTTTAAATCCCAACCATTTTCTGATTTATTCCTTCTGTCCTTTTTCTTCTGATTTCCTGATTTAATTCCGTTCTCAATTAACTGGATGTGGTCATTTCAGAACTAATTTAGTAGATGTAGTTAACTGGTTTTAGTTTGTGGTGCAGGTTAATTATTTATTTGAACTGAATTAACTTGCGCAATCTGGTTTTGTGATGCAGGGCGGTAGAATAAGTTTTGAAGATGTGATGTTGCAGATTGGTAGTTATGATTGGTTATGGAGGAAGGCAGAATTCAGTTGTGATTTTTAAGCATGGAATTGGGTGTTAGCAAGGGAGATAATGGCATGGTAAAGTACCCTTTCGGCTCATTTCAAGGCTTGAAGAGAATGAAATTATGGCAGATGACAAAGAGTTTGAAGCATGGAGGCTTATCATGGAAGACTTTAAAGTCTAAAGAGATAGGCTTTAGGATAGATATAAGAACTTCTTTTTTGTAATTATTTTTGAGTTCTAATGTTTGTGACATGAGGTTACCTTGTAATGGTTTATGTAAAGGCAACGGTCTAATCTTGCAAGGTTCAAGTGAATGTAAACAGTGATTTCTAACTTGTACTTCAAACAAAATTGAATAAGAACCTTGGATGAAAGTTTGATGAATGACGTATTTTTATAGTGATTTTGAATGGAATTGAATGAACATGAATGAATTTTGATGGAGCTTGCATAAGAGTGAACGCAGCTATGGGTGATATCCTCCGATGATACTCATATTTTTCTTTCCTCGTACAAGAACCAAGGATTATGTCACGTAGCCTAAGCGACATGTGTATCCCTTGATAGACGAAAGGTGATCTTAATACAAAAATGTAATGCCTACAACAAAACCCTTTGATGAAGATACAAACCTAACCTTGTGCCTTGGATACATGTTGATGAGGAAATGACTTGAGATGTAAATAAGAGCCAAAATCCTAACTCAAAGCTTTCTTAATTGAAACATTGACAAAAACCCTAAGCACTCGATCTTGAGAACATTTGATGAGGACGGAGAACCTTGTAGCTTAATGAATATAACCCTAACTCCGGACCTTGATCGTTGAAGAAACAATTTAAATTACCCTCGAACGTAGAAGAGAGCCTCAAAAAGACTGACCCTCGATGAAATCGGATGGAGAAGACATTGTATCTTGATGTAGAGAAGAAGAGAATAACCTCGTAACTTAATGATAAAGAAGTCCATGAAATAAAACCCTAGCTTCACACAAATGATTGATGGAGAGATCACTTGAAACAAGCTTGTGCGAAGATGAGAGCCTTGAAGCATACAACAATGTAATTCCTCGAAATCCCTGATCCCATGCCAAATTACTGACTAATGATGCATGATGTGTTAGATGACCTAATGAAGGTTATGTACATGAGAAAAGTGCGAGATGCGCAATCCAGATAAAAGCAAAAGGGGTAGGACCAATTTGGGGTATTACAGCTGCCCCTATTTAATCGTCTTAAACCTGAAAGTATGATTGGCACATGCCTTTCGGAAGTTCAAGGTTGAAGATGATTAAATATCAATGCCAAAAATTTGTCCTGAGAGAGAGAGTAAGTGTTTTCTTTATTCATTTTGGTATCTGCTGGGGAAAAGAATCTTGTTTTTTCAATGAAGAGACAGATATTGGACTTGTAATGTGGCGTGATTCCAATACAAGACAAATGGTTGGTATGAGAAGACAGCGGACGAGGTCTACGGGCGACCTACGATTCTAAGGTGACGCATGAGAGTGATTCGACAGAGAACCTAGCCAAAGGGCGATCTCAGGTTCTAAGACAAAGATATATGGACATAACCTAGCCAAGAGGAGATCTAAGGTTCGAAGAAGGAAACATGGGTTACAACATGACGATTGTTTAGATAAGCGAAACGGACGAGCATCAAGAAAGGTTAAACACGGACGAGTGTTTGAATCAATACGGACGAGTATTGAAAGAAGATATGGACGAGTATCAAAAGGTTAAACACGGACGAGTGTTTGAATCAATACGGACGAGTATTGAAAGGAGATACGGACGAGTATCAAGGGTTAAACACGGACGAGTGTTTGAATCAATACGAATGAGTATTGAAAGGAGATACAGACGAGTATCAAGGGTTAAACACGGACGAGTGTTTGAATCAATATGAACGAGTATTGAAAGAAGATACGGACGAGTATCAAAGGTTAAACACGGACGAGTGTTTGAATCAATACAGACGAGTGTTTGATTCAATACAGACGAGTATTGAAAAAAAATACAGGCGATTATCAAAAATTTAAACACGGACGAGTGTTTGATTCAATACGGACGAGTATTGGAAGAAGATACGGATGAGTATCAAAGGTTAAACACGGACGAGTGTTTGAATCAATACGGACGAGTATTGAAAGGAGATACGGGCGAGTATCAAAAGTTTAAACACAGACGAGTGTTTGATTCAATACGGACGAGTATTGAAAGAAGATACACGCGAGTATCAAAAAGTTTAAACACAGACGAGTGTTTGAATCAATACGGACGAGTATTGAAAGAAGATACAGGCGAGCATCAAAAAATTTAAACACGGACAAGTGTTTGAATCAATACGGACGAGTATTGAAAGAAGATACAGGCGAGTATCAAAAGGTTAAACATGGACGAGTGTTTGAATCAATACGGACGAGTATTGAAAGAAGATACAAGCGAGTATCAAAAGGTTAAACACGGACGAGTGTTTGAATCAATACGAACGAGTATTGAAAGAAGATACAGACGAGTATCAAAAGGTTAAACACGGACGAGTGTTTGAATCAATACGGACGAGTATTGAAAGAAGATACAGGCGAGTATCAAAAGGTTAAACACGAACGAGTGTTTGAATCAATACGAACGAGTATTGAAAGAAGATACAGGCGGGTATCAAAAGGTAAACACGGACGAGTGTTTGATTCAATACGAACGAGTATTGAAAGAAGATACAGACGAGTATCAAAAGTTTAAACACGAACGAGTGTTTGATTCAATACGGACGAGTATTGAAAGGAGATACGGACGAGTATCAAAAGTTAAACACGGACGAGTGTTTGAATCAATACGGACGAGTATTGAAAGAAGATACATGCGAGTATCAAAAGGGTAAACACATACGAGTGTTTGAATCAATACGGACGAGTATTGAAAGAAGATACAGGCGAGTATCAAAAGTTAAACACGGACGAGTGTTTGAATAACTGACCCGGGTGGGTGTTTAGGAAACTTGACACATACGAGTGTTTAGGAAACCTGACACATACGAGTGTTTAGGGAACTGACTACCAGACAAGAACTGGGTTTAGAATGAAAAAGTGTATTGATTTTGTTTGGCATTGAAAAGGTGAAGGTCACCGGTTGGGGACTTCGGGCATGATACCCTCCTGTAGGGATGTATCGTTGTCCTTGAATAATTCAGGTCTTTCATGTAAGGCACCTGATCTGGCTTATGCTTTGTATGCATGTTTGAATTTCTTTTGTCGCAAAGATCCATTCTGATGGATCGGCTACGCGCTTTTGAGGATGAAATGTTATGCAGTGATAACTATATGCAATGCAAAGAAATAAACTTCATGGGGATAAGAGAAGGCTTGTCGGGAACCATGCTCATCACTGGGGATGCCAATATATATCAACGTTGGAATCCTACAGTATCAAAAGTTGTTGGGGATACTGACAAAAATCTGCATTGGAGAGCCCATGACACCGAAGATTGTTGATGACTCTGCTGGAGATTGAGTTGTTGAATCCTGAATCGTACCATTGGGGAAGAGATAATCTGGCTAGACTCCCATACATATTGAACCTTTGAGAGGATGATAGAACTGAATATGCCAAAGAATGGATACCGAACACCATGTGGATCCCTTTGAATGCATGTCCCAAGTTTACGCACACTGGGGAATTATCTTTTGAACCACTTGGGGATAAGAGATGGGCATGGACACTTACGAGTGCCCCGGTTGAACTCTGCGAATGCCCCGGTTTAGCTCTGCGAATGCCCCGGTTTAGCTCCATTGGGGATGTTCTTGATTAACTCCACTGAGGATGCACTTGGGCGTGCTGGTCAAATGGCGACTCCGAATTTTCTGAACTCACTTGGGGAATCCAGGTTTGAAATTGTCTGTAGCAGATGAAGGCAGCTTCGTGTGCTAGCTAAGTCAGGGTGACCGTTACGATGCTTTTAGCTTGATTGTAGTCTCGTACAACATAATTGTCTTGAGCAACTTTGCAAGTATGGATGAGGAATGCCCCTGTCTGGAGGGTCTCTGGGAAGATCTAGGTCGAATAGAAGACCAGAAGATTCGTGCCACAATACGATATGAGGTGGCCTGCCCCAATGTCTTGAGCCACGAAACAAACTGTTCTTGATTACAGCTTTCTTAGAGAGATTTGTCGAATCTCGACGTAACCGCCCCAGGTTGAATGAATTCTGAATAGATCTCTCAACGTGATAGCCTCTGATTGATCGAGCTTGAAGAGATTTATCGACGTGATAGCCTCTGATTGGTCGAGCTTGAAGATATTTATCGACGTGATAGCCTCTGATTGACAGCTTTGAGGGATGCCCCAGATTTGGCTGATCTTGGAGAGATCGACTCTCGACTTGACGGCCCCAGATTAGCAGTTTTAAGAGAATGCCCCAGATTGATGGAATCTGCTAACTTTATCCATGAAGGGTACTCAAGCTGTGAAGCACCAAGATGTTTTCTCTTGACAGAATCACCGGTTAACATGCTGCTGGATAAGTCATTTCTCTTGTGGCAGCTGACTCTTGCTTCAACAGGGTATTCAAGCCTCTCTTCTATGACAAGATTGAGCTCTTTACCGATTGTTCATTGTGTAAACTTACTTGATGTCAATAAATTGTTTTGTATGCAGAAGAATGCTTATTATGAGAATGATAATTTTAATGCAACACATATGTAAGTCTTGAAGTTTGAAAAAACTTTGAATGAAATGACGTCACAACTCTGTTGTGAACGAGTCACTAGCTAGAGAGAAACATTTGCAAATTCTTTTTCATGAAAGATAATGCAAGCATATGATGCCAACTTAGATATTCAAACGTACCTCTTAGGAGTCAGTTAAACGCTATCTCGTTGTAGCACGCTTTCGAATTGACCCATGCTTCAGTTAGGGCTTTTATGGGTTGTAACGTGGCCTGGTTCACGGTTTTAGAAAAAAGGATTTAAGGCTTAAAATTGTTTGGTGCCCACCCATTCTCCATGATGTTCTCCATTCCTACGTTCAGTTTACCTGATATAAGCATTCATCTATCTAGAAGAGTTTGTGATGGTTGAGGAACCACTGTGGTTTCTTGGACATGACAATCACTTCACCTTTTGCTTTTGGTGTCTGATCAGACGACTTTGTTCTTTGATGAGGATTTTCATTGGTAATCCTTTTCTCGCCTTTTAGGCTTTTCAATTTCTTTCTTGCTTTCCCTAATTTTTTCCTAGACAAATTCTTTTGAATTTCGATTTGGAAGTCCAGCGGGATGCCCCAATTTTGCCTAAGTGACTTATTTTCAAGTTTCGACTTAGTGGGGATTTTTGTTTCTTTTTTATTCGTATTTTCCATTTTGAACAAGCCGTTGATCTTTGCGTTGTTTTTGATTTGTCGAAAGTGATCGTGACTGCCTGAGTCTCTAGTAGATGATGGATAGCCATTATTGTATCGTCATTTGTTGACCTTTTGACGTGCGGGGGATACTCATTGGGGTATCGTTAGTTGATGCACGTTGCTGATAGACGAAGGTTAACCATTGTGGTTTTGACTTTCCTCGACTTTTTGATGGATAATCCATTGTTGTATCCTTAGATGCACACTCTTAATGAGTTTTGAATGCTTGATCAGATTAGCTGAACACTACCCGCCCCAGGGTTGAAATGAGGGTTTTTTCTGAATAGAAAGAAGACTCCTACTTCGAAGGCTCAGAGGGGTTGACAAGGGTCTATCTCCCTTATATCTCCAGTGTTTAGGGATTGAAACAAGGCCTGTACATCGTCAGCAGGGTCTTACTCAAAAGCGTATCGACCAGAGATTTTTGCGTTTTCAGATTGTCATCCTCCTCCTTTGAATCTTTACATAAGCATAAGACTAGGAAATTTGGCATCAATATGCAAGCAAAACATTTAAAGAGTGATAATGAATGGATGAGTAAAAATGAAAGGAACACTTCAAGACAAGCATACTTATTGCATTACGATTTTCGTTCAAAAATAGACAAGTTTCTATATACAAGAAATGTTTAAACAAACAAGCAAGAATGCAAATGAAAATGCAGTAAAGAAACCAATGATTGCCATTGTTGAGGAGACTTGATTCCGTATGGACTTGCTGATTCTGACGACTTTTTGTAGTCTTAATGCTCAAGTGTGCGAGAGAATTCCCCTTCAGATCTGATGTGAACACAACAGTCTCTGAATTAATCCAGTCTTGGACTTGGCCTCTGGATGACATACCATCTTCAATCGATTGGCCAAGTGCCCCAGTATAATATGCATCACCAAGCATATCATGTCTTAAATAAATGATAAACATCATCATCAGAGTTTCCATGACCTAGCTTATCTGAGTATTTAATCCATTATCTTCCTGCTTGAAGAAGTTTCTGACTACGAGCCAAAGCTTGCATGTACCACTCGGAGTTATTCCATAACTGATCTCTGAGCATGTGCGGTGAGAAATCAAGTTGAATCTTTGAAGATAACCCCAGGTCTGAATAAGAATCCCCAATCTTCGGGTACCTGTTATGAATGCATGAATATGCATGGGGTGTATGAATGAATGCCATGTCATGTTCAGTCATTTCCAAGGAATTTGCGTGCTTTGATTTTGATTTTACGCAAGTAAGGGATGGAAGAGTTTTAGCACAAGACTTGCAAATATGATTCCTTGGAAATAACAGAACATGTATGCTAAGCATGTGGTTAGCCATGTTATGTATGCAAAGGCATGAGATCAAAGAGGATCAAGATTCCTATCATTTCTGAATATGATTGCTGCACTGCTTTGAATCATGTGAGTATCATCAGATTAAAGGTCCGACATAGCTTCTGCATATAAGAACCGAGTACCATGTGGATCTCCCATTGTACGGGGTCAAGGCTTCTGGAACATTGGATACTGTTGAGAATTTTCTGAATATGCCGGGAATACCAAGATTGAAGGCTTGAATGAACCTCCAGGTAAACAAGTCAGGAACTCAGAAAATAAATCTGAGAACCCCACGGTCACCCACAGGATATAGCATCTGCATAAAGTCATAACAGATATCCAGATCATAGCCATTAGAACCAATAGTTATCGTCTGAGCATAGTCACCATCCGAGCATGAGTAACCATCTGAACATAGTCACCATCTGTACCTGTAATAAGAATTCCCTCCCTGCTCACGGGTGAAAACTAGGTCAGGGTAAGGCAATGGTAACTCAGAATCGAGGGTACTCCTGAAAAACTATCGCCGTATCACCTTCATGAAAACGATAGCCCCTCATTTGTACCTCATCTGAGCGTGGACGACATGGTGGCGATAGTGAGACCTAAGTCAACTAGCCATTCATGTTCCACTCTATTCCTAGGGTTCCTATGGTATACAGCTCTGGCCTGGGTATTGGGCCTTTTACCTTATAGTAACACCCACCCAATAAGAAGCAGATCCAGTACAACAGTAGTATATGGAAGACAGTAAAATGCAATGCATACATATGCTCAAGTATATACAGAATGAATGAACAAACTGAAAGCATAACGATAAACACCCAAATGAAAGAAAGCAAGAGCTAGGAGTGACTCCGGGATGGACCAGCATTTGGTCGACCTGTCCCCAGTGAAGTCGCCAGTTGAAACAACCGGCTGAAAATCACCAAAACAATGAAGTCGCCATCGAACGTATTTTATCCCACATGTAGGGAAAGGTAAACATCGAGAAAACCTGAGAAGGGAGAAGTCACGGTCTTGCGCCCGAGAGATCGGGTAAGGGAGCCTGTTACGCGAGGGGAAGGTATTAGCACCCCACACGCCCGTATTACTCTACGGTATCCACTCTTGTTATCTATCTTATGGGTGTGTTTCGTCTATGCTTACTGTTTACTATACTACTAAAGGGAAAATGCATGCAAGAGAAAGGAGAAAAGAATGTAGGGAAAATAAAATTGTGCTCGCCTGGGCCCTACCCCAATGCCTACGTATCCTTTTTTGAGGAATCAGAGCTACCGTAGTTCTGCTCATATGTTTTTATTTGTTTATGTTTTTTTATGGACGAAGTTAATCCCGCCTTCTGCCACAGCTCGACCTTTGGAGACTTATGCGTTGGTACAAAAGTAAACTAATCATGTCATTACCTGAAAAGGGTTTTAGAGAGAAGATGCTCGAGCGCACAAAATGGTTTGAATTGGTTTGTATTTTTTTGTTACCTTGAAAAAGGGTTTAACTATGATTAGCATGTTTTTGATTTGCTAAGAAAAGAAGTTTTTGTTTTGAATGCAAGGATGCAAAGAGGGGAAGAAAAGAGTCTAAGGGAGACTATCCTATTTCTAACATAATGTTATCATGCAATGGTAGCCCTAAGTCAAGGAGGAAAGGGGAAGTTTCTACCTAATGTTAGCATGCATGGGTTGCAATCTAAGGTCTAACTTGCATCCGAACAGAGCAAGCGTATCCTAAGGGAACATGGTATGTACAAGGATAAGGCAAGCAAGCCAGCAAAAAAGCACACCTAAAGAGATCCTGCCTAGGTTAGCATGTCGAAGAAAAGTCTAAAAAAACTATCCTAGAGGGAGCATGCAATGAGAGCGAAGTCGTGATCTCAATTTCTAAATTGAGTGACTCATCGATCAACAAGAAAGAATGGAAAGCGATAAAATCCTATAGGGAGCATGCACTGAGAGCGAAGTCGTGATCTCAATTGCTAAATTGAGTGACTCATCGATCGACAAGAAAGTAAACAAACACAAGCACAACACATATGGTAAATGAAGTGCGGAATGCCTGCTACAGGTCTTTAAACAGCGACTTCGAGCGCACGCTCTTTATTTCCTACTTCTCATGATATCTAGAAAAGCGGTAAAGTGAGGAAATGAGGAATAAAATGAGGTCGCGATGATACCGAACGGAGAAGGTCCGTTGCCTCTTCAAAGCCATGCAAGTCATAAGAAAACTCTACCGAAAGCTGCTTCGCATGAGTGATCATAGAATTAATCTCCAAGCATTCCATATTGCAAGAGTTATATCGATGCTATCACAAGAATCTTGACTAAAAATGGAAATAAAAATGATTACCAAATATGAAAAATAAAATAGTAAAAAACTCTAATCGAAATTCTAAAAGAATAATCCTAAAGAATAAAATAATATGCTACTATTTTATACCATTATCATCATAAAAATCATAAAAAAAAAGGAAGCTAAAAATAACATAAAAAAGTAAGAGTAGTAAAACAGAGGGGGTGTATTGTTGAATCCTGGAGGTATGCTGCAGCAAGAATTAGAATTCCACTAAGCCCATTCTGAACGAGTCCATTAACCATCTTTGTTCAATTGTAATCCAAGCTCCCAGCAGTATTGTAGCATGGGCCTGAGAAGACTGAATTTCGGTCCATGGTGCTATTATTCATCATAAAACAAAATAATAATTAAAAAAATTGAAATAATTAAAGAAGAGATTAGGGTTACTAATTCCCTTCATCCTCTCAAACTCGGCTGCGGCGGCCCATTTCCTGTAGGATTCTCCCTCTCTTTTCTTCGATCCAAGATACCATATGCTTTAGCTTAAACTTGCTTTCATCTTCAACTTTCAGTCGCAGTTCTCAGGGTCCTTTGAGTACGGCTTCGATCAGTCTCCGCAGCTCAACACCTTCTTGTTTCGTTCATTCGATTCTGTGCGATCTTCGTTGTTGGAGTCGTTCCGTTGCGACCACCACCTGAATCTTCCCCCAATCGCCAATTCAAGTTAGCGAACAGAGACTCGTACTCATTCTCGTTCGACTCAGTGATGCTCTCACCCTCACGACTACATCATGAACATCAATGGTCCACTTGATTCTCACTGCTTCTATTCCATCATCACTCACAAACTCAACTCTCCTTCGAATTAACCGTGGATTCGTAAACCCTCGACTCTTGATGAAACTCGAAGATCCCAACATCAAACCTATCAGAAGTTATTTCCCGAACCTAGACCTACCGCGAATCTCTCATGAAACAGGCAAGGGAAAATGGATCGAATAGCAAGTGCAGATACTTGTTGTAATTCAGAGGAGACAACGTGTATGTGAGTGGATCAAGAACAAACGTGAGTCAAACCTGATTGAAGACCTAGGAGTTGCGGCGCAGCGTTGAAATTGAATTTCGATCGATTCACTTCAGGTACGTTTTTATTCCCCTTCTTCCTCGTTTTTTCCCTTTTTCCGATTCTCGGAGCTTCTGTGCGTGTTCTTGAATTGTTGTTATCCTGTTGTAGTAGTGTGATGATTAAGATAAGATACAAATTGCAGGAGCTCGAAGTGGTTACATTGGTAAGTGAAGATTGCTGTTACATGGGAAACACTTCAACATTGAAGGTTCAGTGGTGCCGTTGATGATGAAGGTTGAGGATACTGTTTTGAAACGAGGTGAGGAAGAAGATGCATAGTTGATGGAGTTTATTTCAGAAACTTGAAGGTGCAAGGTTGTAGAGGAATCATGGTTATGGAGAAGGATCCGAGAGAAGAGAGAGTTTCTGAGATGAGTGAAGAGATGCGGAAGGTTGAAGAAGAATGTAGAGAGAAGATGATAGAGTTTTGTTCTGCTTTTTGGTGGATCAAGATGAAGGTGGAGAATGAAGAAGGATCAATGGAAGAAGAAGGTGTGATCTTTCTGCAGAATTAAGAATCCCTTGAAATTCTGGTGAGTTTTCTCCTTTATGGTGTTATTGCTGTTAGGAAAAGTTAGTTATAGATTAAACAATCTTGGCCAATGGATCAGAAGTTTGTTATGACAAATGAATGGTGAGGATAGAGGTTTGAGAGTTAGTTATATTAGTTTTGCTTTTGAATTTCTGTTATGTGAATTTGCTATGCTGAACTGTAAATCTATTTTCCACAGTTTTCCCCTGATTTTTCTGACAAACTTTCCTCTGCTGATTTTTAAATCCCAGCTGTGATCGGTGGATTTAGAACTGACTGTTTAAAGCTGGATCGCGAAATGTCACGGAAGCAAGAGTCGCCACCGTCTTTTATTTTCTCCAACATGGACAGGACAAAAGCACAACAAAATTCCTTATGAGATAGTTTCTCGGTTCGGGAGGTAGATTTATAGAAAGGGAAGGTGTTAGCACCCTTTCTATCCATGGTTATCCATGGGCTCTTAGATACTTTCTCTTATGTTTTCAAAGTGTTTGCTTTTCAAATGTGAGTGGGTTTGAAAAAGTTTCGTTTAAAGATTTCTGAATAACTCTTGTATCAGTCCTCAAGAGTGTTTGAAAAATTGTTTTGAAAACTTTTTGAAAGTGTCGGTGTGAAAAGAGTTTTGATTTGTTTTTGAAGAGAGAAAGTATCTACGAGTCATCTACCTACCCTAAGGAATTAAGCTGTGTAGAAGTCCCTAAAGTAGTGCCATCCCACCATTGAGAGGTTGGTAGCACCACCGTTGGAGGTGTTCGGGTCAATTCGAGTGTAGGGACAATGTGGTCACCGAAGCAACAGTAGGACACCTTAGAAGCTACCCTTATATCCTTGATCCTTTTTTTTAATCCGAGGCAACCGTTTCGAGGCAACTATTCCGAGGCAACTGTTTCGAGGCAACTGTTTCGAGGCAACCAGATCATGGACATAAGGACTCACTAAAACGTCCTATACTTGACGACCACGTTTCGAAGGCAACAGGTGAGGCGTACCGTAGAAGTGGTGTGTGTATTTGTGTGTTGTTTTCAGTTAAGTTTATCTTTGATCATGGCATTGTGAGCTACGCTTGTTTTTAATTACCATACATTCTTTCATGCAATTTAGAATTTAAGAGTGCGGAAAGTAAAAGACGGAAATATAAAAGCTACGCTATTACAAGGCACGGGTCTATACATCGCCAAATTACAAAGACCCGTTTTGATAAAATGCGGAAAGTAAAAGGACCTAATTACTATTACAAGCCTTGAGCAGTTACATAATATTCGAAAGGAAAAAAGAATAACGTGCGAAAGAATAAAAGTGAAGACGTCCGAGGGTTTTGACCCTTTTGAAATTAAATTGAAATTAAAGACTAATTAATTATTTAATTAAAGAAAAATAATTATTTTTTAGGTTTTTGGTATTTATGAAATAAAGAAGATTAAAATTAAAAGAAACCCTAATTCTAAGTTATTTTTTAATTATTTATGAAAAATATTAAAGTTGACCTAATTTACTAATTAATTAATATACATGTGTATTTACAAAAATATTTAGTAATTAATAATAATAATAATGAGAGAAAATCATTTATTAAGAAAAGGATGAAAAATGTCAAAAACCCTAATTCTACCTATTTTAATTTATTAAGAAAAGTGTTAAAATTGAAACCTAATTTAACTAAATTAATTATTAGAATTTATTTACAAAAAAAAAACTATTTTAATGGTGAAATAATAAGAATTAAATATTAAACATTTTTTTTGGTTTCTGATTTTTTATTATGGAAATTATTTTAGGTGAATTAAATAATAATTAAAACAATTAAAACAAATTAAAACAAAAAAGAAAAGAAAAGGAATTTAAAAAATAGAATACAAACATTGGGGGGTGTCTGGCCCATTTTGGAGGTTTTTTGAAGGAATTTTGGCCCATTTGCATAGAGCCTGTTTGACCTTTCCAGCTTGAGTGCACGTTCATTGACTGAGGTGTATGATAGACCTCCTTTTGTAACCTTCAGATTGATCATCCTGATTATGTGGCAAGCCTGAGCGTGAGTGCGTATGGTGGACCATTGAGGATGTGCTGTGTTGGAATACATTGCAACAAAAATTATTAAGCATATGGGGGGACCTGGGAATCGAACCCAGGTCCCAAGGCTTGCAACACATGTCCACTACCAACTGAGCTGCTGTACGCGTTTGTTATGTTAGTGGAAAACAAATAATATAAACGAAAACAACGTTAATGATAGAAAAACGCGCCAACTTTTGAATTGCCCAACCATAGGATGACACGCTAGATTTCTTCTTCGTTTGCCTGAAATAAAAAGGAATGAATAGCGGGGGTTTTAAACCCCCACTAAATGGCACAGTAAATAATAGCGAATACGCCCAGGCATTATATAAATTGAGCGCGAATAGTTCAATCACTTCATCTTGTTGCCACGATTTGGTCTACACCGGTTTGAAAGTCCAATTTTATCATATGAGGAAAGCCCCAATTTTGAAGTTCTGAAACCCTAGGTTTCATCAATGGCAGATTTCAGTTTAGGAAGAGTTAGGTCAATTAACCTATGCCAATCGCTTCAGAACATCATTATTAGTGTAAATCAACAAACAAAACATATGAATAATGCATGAAAATTAAAAAACGATTATGGACATGTTTGTGACAAGCACGATGCTGTTATACCGTTTCTTTGAGTGTGGAAGCGTGTTCTTGATTGCAATCAATTCCTGGAAGGTCCAGCAACGCAATGGAATACTTGTTATGCTTTGAAATGCCCTGCAAATATGATTTCAGATTCCAAAATTTTGATGAAAAGTTGCAATTTGGTTATGCCTTTCTGAGCAGTTTTTCGTGTGTCTTTGAATAGGGTTAGCTTGTGTATAAGTATCTGAATGAAATTAGGTTAAGAAAACAAGCCCAAGGTCCATGAATTTATGATTTCAATATTTGATTTTTCCATATCTTTTTTCAATCTTTTTTCATGCAAATCCTTGCAAATTGTGGAAGATATTGCCTTGTTGATTGATGCACGAAATCTCTTGTATATAATGAACATATTTGCTGCACAAAAAAGATTTAAAACCATTATTTGATATTTTTCTCATATTTAAATCTAATTAAATGAATTAATAATAATAAAAATTCAATTAATTAATTAAAATAAGAAAATAAATCCCTTTGAGCTTAATGGGTCGTGCATATGCTTTGGGTAATGATTCAAGGAAGAATTTGAGGCCCATTAGCATTTTTGAAGCTTTTGAAGCAAAGTTGACTTTTCAAAATTCCCAAAACTTTCCCAACTTCTCCAAGGCATATCTTGCTCAATTTTGAAGCTATGATCATGTTCTTGGACATTTTGGAAAGGTCTTGAAGTCCTCTAACCAATGCCTTTGTTCCCATGTCATTTTCATTTACCAATCTCAAGTTATGGTCTTTGACTTAAAGTGCCTTTTTGTTGACTTTTGAAAATGACCTATAATGTTGAAATTGATAACTTTTTGTGAGAGCATTTCTTGGACTTGAAGTGTGAAGATGAGTTGTAGGAAATGTCATCTTCTTCAAAATGAGCTTTGGATGGGATTTTTCTGATAAACCATGAAGAAGTTATGCCTTGGTCAATTTGCAGTTGACTTTTCAGCTGTCCAAAAATAGAAACTTTGGCATCTTGAGACTTTTTGAGCCATGCTTTGAGAATCATGATCAAGAATTGATAAAATGATGTTTGTGACTTCAAAATAAGATGTTGACCAACAATTTTGACTTTTGACTATTAAATGACCATTTTGCCCCTGCAGTTGACTGTGGAGCAATTAGGGTTTTTGACTGTGCAATTTGATGCTGTGAGTCTTGAAACTTGGCATATGGATGCTTGACAATGTATGTAGGCATGTGGGACTTGATTGGACCCTTGGAAACCTCATTTTCTTTACCAGAACCAAAACCCTAATTTTGACTGTGTTAGGAGGCAATTGGACTGTGCAACCCTTGAGTGATTTTGAATCTTGATCTTGGCAAGTCTTGAAGAATATGGGAGGGCAAATTTTGGGGTACAACAGTTGCCCCTGTTCAATCTTCTTAGACCTGAGGATGTAGATTGGCTGGCGTGCCTTTCGTAATCTGAAGGTGGAAGATGATTGAACACTAGAGTGCCCAGAAATTTGCACTCACATAGTTGAGTATCAGCGGTGTGATGGCGGGAATGGACTTACATATGCCATTTGGAGAAATGATGGATAGGAGGATGGGCTTATAGATGCCATTTGGAACTGTTGGTATGATGGAGATGGGCTTATAGATGCCATCGGGAGGTTGTCGATCGCGTAAGAGATTCCTTAGCGAGAACTTGCGTACCTGAGAAAGAAAATAATTACCTGGTCTGTTACAGGAGTTGATCTTCAAACTCTTCATGTAGATGTGCCCAGGCTGGATACAGGAATCGAATCTTTAAACTCTTCAGATGTGCCCTGGCAAGATACAGGAATCGAGTCCGGAGGATAGTCATCAACAGATACACCCTGGCAAGATACAGGAATCGGATCTTCAAACTCTTCAGACGTGCCCTGGCAAGATACAGGAATCAAGTCTGGAATTAGTCGTCAACAGATACACCCTGGCAAGATACAGGAATCGGATCTTCGAACTCTTCAGACGTGCCCTGGCAAGATACAGGAATCGAGTCTGGAATAGTCGTCAACAGATACACCCTGGCAAGATACAGGAATCAGATCTTCGAACTCTTCAGACGTGCCCTGGCAAGATACAGGAATCGAGTCTGGAATTAGTCGTCAACAGATACACCCTGGCAAGATACAGGAATCGGATCTTCAAACTCTTCAGACGTGCCCTGGCAAGATACAGGAATCGAGTCTGGAATTAGTCGTCAACAGATACACCCTGGCAAGATATAGGAATCGGATCTTCAAACTCTTCAGACGTGCCCTGGCAAGATACAGGAATCGAGTCTGGAATTAGTCGTCAAAAGATACACCCTGGCAAGATACAGGAATCGGATCTTCAAACTCTTCAGACGTGCCCTGGCAAGATACAGGAATCGAGTCTGGAATTAGTCGTCAACAGATACACCCTGACAAGATACAGGAATCGGATCTTCAAACTCTTCAGACGTGCCCTGGCAAGATACAGGAATCGAGTCTGGAATTAGTCGTCAATAGATACACCCTGGCAAGATACAGGAATCAGATCTTCAAACTCTTCAGACGTGCCCTGGCAAGATACAGGAATCGAGTCTGGAATTAGTCGTCAACAGATACACCCTGGCAAGATACAGGAATCGGATCTTCAAACTCTTCAGACATGCCCTGGCAAGATACAGGAATCGAGTCTGGAATTAGTCGTCAACAGATACACCTTGGCAAGATACAGGAATCAGATCTTCAAACTCTTCAGACGTGCCCTGGCAAGATACAGGAATCGAGTCTGGTAATGTAGTCGTCAACAGATACACCCTGGCAAGATACAGGAATCAGATCTTCAAACTCTTCAGACGTGCCCTGGCAAGATACAGGAATCGAGTCTGGTAATGTAGTCGTCAACAGATACACCCTGGCAAGATACAAGAATCGGATCTTTAGTTGCGACCGTTGATAGTAATTATCTTTGTATTAACCTTTGTCCTGAAAAGATAAAACGTTAGTTGTATGCAATGTCATGATGTATGACATGCGTGATGTTCTTAGAATAAATGAGATTGTATGTTCATGATGCGTATGTGCATGCTATAATGTATGAAGATGTGATGTTTATGAATGTATTTTCGTCTCGGAAAATAAATCCTTGACGGATGCCGGGAAGTTAACTCCTGGAATGATGTTTGAAGAATAGAGCTCTTTGTTTCCGCTGGGGATGATGGTTGCAAGGCTATCGGTAGGAGAAGATGACTCCGTTGGGGAATAAACTTGGCGAATAGATTACTCTGCGGGGAGTAAACTCTGTGGGGAAAGAGAGGTACTTTGCTGAGGTTTGATGATAACTCCGCTGGGGATACCATTGATAAGCTTTAAGGGGATTGATGAACTCTACTGGGGGATAGGAAGAACTTCGCCGAGGACGATCTTTCCGTGGTAATTAGCTGAGGATAACCCAGTTATATCCTGGTGGGGAAATAACCTTCTGAATAAAGCCGGGGGAGCGTTCGTACTCTGCGGGTGGCAAGCTTCCAGAATCTACTGGGGATAAGCTTCAAGACCTGCTGGGGAGGATGATTCAACTCTCCTGGGGAAACTTTTGAGATTGGACTGGGGAATGGCTCCATTGAACGTCTGGTATACCACCGGGGGATAATCTTAGATCAAGACCGCCGGGGATGCTTGTTAAGAATGTTTGTATACTCCGCTGAGGAATGTTGAGATCTGCTGGGGATACTTGTTAAGAATATCTGTATGCTCCTGCTGAGGAATGTTGAGATCTGCTGGGGATAATCCAACTTCCATAAGGCTGACTGAGTAGGCTAACTCTGCTTGGGGAGAGCGTCGCTGACTTGCTAGGAGATACCGTTCCTTGTTCAGGGCTGATGGGAGACCAACTGCTTGGGAGAGAATTGTTGAATCTTGGCTCACTCTCTGGGGAATTAGGATATCTTGGTTACATTCTTCAGCCGAACTTACCTTGGTACCTTGGTGGACAGAGCAATTAGATTATCTAGACAACTCATTATTGCCCCTGTTTCTGTGGGAGAAGGTACCTGTGGAGGTGCTTGATGACTGATTGACAAATCTTCTTCTGGTAGGCAAGTGACAAGATGACGGGACATAGTCGTACGCTTTGATCCCTAACTTTTGCCTGGACCGCCCTTTCAGGTTTTCAATCCAACGGGATACCCATTTTTGCTCAAGCCGCCTTTTCAGGTTTTCGACTTGCCGGGTGTACATATTTTTTCGTTTCGTCCCTTATTTTTGCCCGAACCCTTTTGGTTCACCGGGAAGCCCTTATTTTTGCCTAGGTGTGTCAACCTAGCGGGTCTTTGATTTTGCATAGTATTCTTTCGACTATGTCCACGCTCTTAGGATGTAGGGAAGTGCCCCTGTTGTTGTGTTGCCATGCGACTAGAAGATCTTCGTTTGATCAGGCAAGATTCACAGCTGGAATTCATGTCCAATGCCCCAAGTGACTCAGGCGGAGATTTGCCCCTTGCTATTTGGCATTTGAGAGATTCCTTGAATCTTGACTGGACTGCCCCAGATGATGGACGATGATCATGCCATGCCCCTTGATTGGAGGTGCTTTTGTTCATTAGACATTCGTCGCGCGAACTTCTATGCTGTTCAAACAAATAGTCGTATGCAAGCAATGTTATATTAAAAATGCAAAGCTTATGTCTGTCTTGACGTTTTTGAAAATGCATTTTTCAGTAAAAGCAAGTGAATTTTGTAAACTGTGATGTCAACTCGTTATTTTACCGCAAGCCTTAAGGAGTCAGGATACCTTTCGTAACAATATGCTTTCGAACTAACCCATGCTTCGGATAGGACTTTTGAGGGTTATAACGTGGCCTGGTTCACGGTTTAAGAAACAAAGGATAGAGGCTCAAATTTTATTTGTACCCACCCGCTCTTCGTGATGTTCTTCAAACCTAAACTCAGTTGATCGTGCGTTAGACCTTGTTTGAGTCTTTGTCCTGATATTCTGGTGATGGTTCGGATGTTGACAATTTATTTTGAATAGGCAGTCATTTCTTTTTTTTGTTGAGGGTTAGTAGGACCTCTTTTCTTTTTGATTGATTTTGTTATCCCTTTTGTTCTTTTGTCTGAACTGTTCTTTTGTGATTACAGTCAGCGGGATGCCCCCAGTTTTTGTAAGTCTCCTTCATAGGTTTTGACTTATTGGGCATTTATTTTTTTTGGGAGATAATGACTGCCTGTCTTTATGATTATTCGGAACCATCACTGTTTTCTTTGTTTTGTAAGGACCTCTTTGGTGCCATTTGTTATGCACTTGGATCAGCTGAGGGAACTACCCTGCCCCAGGTTATGATTAAGGGTTTTAAATTTCGAAAAGAAAAACTCCTACTTCTTTGGCTCAGAGGGGTTGACGAGGGATTATCTTCCTTATAACTCTAGTGTTTAGGAATTGAAACAATGCCTGTACCTCATCAGCGGGGTCTGTTCAAAAGCATACTGTAGATTGTGGTATCGTTTTCGTCATCCTCCCTCAAGAGGCTTAGAATTATTAATTGAGAGTTGACATCAACAAATGAAGGCAATTTGAATATAGCGAATGCGAATATATTGATTCAAAACAGACATATGCAATGCATTAATGAAATAACAGCATTTGACATGATAATTGTTTGAACAATCAAAAGAAAATTACAATTTGAAAATTCAAATGAACAAAAGTATTCTAGTCTCAGGGCTTGTCATTTTAAATGGTGAACCTCGCAGGGATAGTAGAAGAACTCGACCTGACCATCTGGGGTGAATTCCACAGCTCCTTCATCAATCAGGCTTTGGATTTTGTACCTCAACTTCCAACAGTCATCAGTATCATGCCCCGGGCTGTTAGAATGGTATGCGCACCTGGCCCCAGGATTATAGTTGGGTGAAGAAGTCTTAGGATTAGGGTGAGGTCCTATCAACGTCACCAGATTCAGCTTCAACAGGTGTTGCAAAGCTTGGGACAACGACATGTTGAGCTGGGTGAATTGCCTTCTGGGCTTTCTCTGATCAACCCGTTGCTCTGGGCGAGGTTGTGGTTGGAGCTGTGAAGTAGTAGCAGCTTGGAGAGGTCTATTCATTGAACCAAGCCTTTGACTTCTTGGAGGCTGATTACTGGTTTGGTCCCCAACCTTGACTACTTGCTTCATACTGTCTTGCTGAAGCTGGTTGATCACAGTTCTCAACTCTTCTTGCTCCCGAGCTAAGCCTCAGATAAGGGCCATTTGCCCTAACATCTGGGTTCTCATTACATCTACCTCAGCCTGCAGATGTTTCAGCTGTTCATCCTTACCGTCTTCTGGACTGTTCTTGATCAAATTCCCCATGAGGAGTGTTCTCAACTCTTCCTGCCCCTTGGATAGGCTTAGGAAGATTTCCCTGAACTGAGTCTCTTGAGTACGGAGATCCAGGTTGTCTGGTTGGAAAGCCATTGCTGAAATAAACAGCGAAGAAGGTAAGTGACCTGTAACAAGGGTACCTTTTATGCAATGACGTGTATGATATGCATGCCATGTTTTCAAGGATCTCGCGGGGTAAACAAGATAATTGTTAGAATCTGATAGCTTGATTGAAGGAGCTTCATGTTGTTGGGAGTCCTTCTTCAAGGGTCAAAGGCTCACCATATCCAGTGGGTCATAGCCCCTGACAACCTTGGCTAGAGGAAAATAAATCCCCTTTGCCCCTTGCTAGATAGTTGGTTCATTATGACCTACATCACAAACCCTTGAGATCCTTGAAATGGATTAGTCTTTATGTAGGGTGTATGCAATGGTATGGTGTTATGCTATGCATGGAGTGATGTAAGTAGGCCCTGTAATGAGTCCCAATTAAGGACTGTAAACAAACCCTACAAGAAAACTCAAGTGTCAGATAACAAGCATGCAAGTAGTCAAGTTTGAAAGCACACAAGTCACACAAGACAGCCCTTAGAGTTTAGGCCAGCATGAAGTTTGGGGTACTACCCTCTTGAAGTTGGTGGGTTAAGACCTGTCCTATCAAAAGTAACCGGGTTCTAGAGGATCCCAATATCACTGACTACCCTCAATCGGTCATAACTCCAGCGTCGTAATCTTTTCTTGCAGCCAGAACCATCGCGAGAGTTTAGCCTCAATGGGTGTAGCATGCTGCTACTGTTCTATGGCCAAGTTGGGTCACATTAGGGTTCTAAGGTCGGTTGGTGCTTAATGACTCCTCAGAAGACCCATATACTCCTCGTTGCAACACAAGGGATATCGGTACAGACCAAGGTGCCACACCAACGTAGCCACTGCTTCACCCGTGTCGGTCTATGCCGGACAGGTCCCTCACAGCTGATGCTACCTAACAGGGTATCCCCAGATCCGGGTTAAGATCTATGAAACTCCGATGCAATGGCCACAATAATAAAGCAAACAAACACATCAATTGAAAATACAAGTCTGAGCTATCCTAAGGTACACCTCACTTTGAGTTTTTCCCCAGCAGAGTCGCCAGTTCTGTGATAGGTGGATTTAGAACTGAATGTTTAAAGCTGGATCGCGAAATGTCGCGGAAGCAAGAGTCGCCATCGTCTTTTATTTTCTCCAACATGGACAGGACAAAAGCACAGCAAAATTCCTTATGAGATAGTTTCTCGGTTCGGGAGATAGATTTATAGAAAGGGAAGGTGTTAGCACCCTTTCTATCCATGGTTATCCATGGGCTCTTAGATACTTGCTCTTATGTTTTCAAAGTGTTTGCTTTTCAAATGTGAGTGGGTTTGAAAAAGTTTCGTTTAAAGATTTCTGAATAACTCTTGTATCAGTCCTCAAGAGTGTTTGAAAAATTGTTTTGAAAACTTTTTGAAAGTGTCGGTGTGAAAAGAGTTTTGATTTGTTTTTGAAGAGAGCAAGTATCTACGAGTCATCTACCTACCCTAAGGAATTAAGCTGTGTAGAAGTCCTTAAAGTAGTGCCATCCCACCATTGAGAGGTAGGTAGCACCACCGTTGGAGGTGTTCGGGTCAATTCGAGTGTAGGGACAGTGTGGTCACCGAAGCAACAGTAGAACACCTTAGAAGCTACCCTTATGTCCTTGATCCTCTTTTTTAATCCGAGGCAACCGTTTCGAGGCAACTATTCCAAGGCAACTATTTCGAGGCAACTGTTTCGAGGTAACCAGATCATGGACATAAGGACTCACTAAAACGTCCTATACTTGACGACCACGTTTCGAAGGCAACATGTGAGGCGTACCCTAAAAGTGGTGTGTGTATTTGTGTGTTGTTTTCAGTTAAGTTTATCTTTGATCATGGCATTGTGAGCTACGCTTGTTTTTAATTACCATACATTCTTTCATGCAATTTAGAATTTAAGAGTGCGGAAAGTAAAAGACGGAAATATAAAAGCTACGCTATTACAAGGCGCGGGTGTATACATCGCCAAATTACAAAGACCCGTTTTGATAAAATGCGGAAAGTAAAAGGACCTAATTACTATTACAAGCCTTGAGCAGTTACATAATATTCAAAAGGAAAAAAGAATAACGTGCGAAAGAATAAAAGTGAAGACGTCCGAGGGTTTTGACCCTTTTGAAATTAAATTGAAATTAAAGACTAATTAATTATTTAATTAAAGAAAAAAAATTATTTTTTAGGTTTTTGGTATTTATGAAATAAAGAAGATTAAAATTAAAAGAAACCCTAATTCTAAGTTATTTTTTAATTATTTATGAAAAATATTAAAGTTGACCTAATTTACTAATTAATTAATGTACATGTGTATTTACAAAAATATTTAGTAATTAATAATAATAATAATGAGAGAAAATCATTTATTAAGAAAAGGATGAAAAATGTCAAAAACCCTAATTCTACCTATTTTAATTTATTAAGAAAAGTGTTAAAATTGAAACCTAATTTAACTAAATTAATTATTAGAATTTATTTACAAAAAAAAAACTATTTTAATGGTGAAATAATAAGAATTAAATATTAAACATTTTTTTTGGTTTCTGATTTTTTATTATGGAAATTATTTTAGGGGAATTAAATAATAATTAAAACAATTAAAACAAATTAAAACAAAAAAGAAAAGAAAAGGAATTTAAAAAATAGAATACAAACATTGGGGGGTGTCTGGCCCATTTTGGAGGTTTTTTGAAGGAATTTTGGCCCATCTGCATAGAGCCTGTTTGACCTTTCCAACTTGAGTGCACGTTCATTGACTGAGGTGTATGATAGATCTCCTTTTGTAGCCTTCAGATTGATCATCCTGATTATGTGGCAAGCCTGAGCGTGAGTGCGTATGGTGGACCTTTGAGGATGTGCTGCATTGGAATACATTGCAACAAAAATTATTAAGCATATGGGGGACTTGGGAATCAAACCCAGGTCCCAAGGCTTGCAACACATGTCCACTACCAACTGAGCTGCTGTACGCGTTTGTTATGTTAGTGGAAAACAAATAATATAAAAGAAAACAACGTTAATGATAGAAAAACGCGCCAACTTTTGAATTGCCCAACCATAGGATGACACGCTAGCTTTCTTCTTTGTTTGCCTGAAACAAAAAGGAATGAATAGCGGGGGTTTTAAACCCCCACTAAATGGCACAGTAAATAATAGCGAATACGCCCAGGCATTATATAAATTGAGCGCGAATAGTTCAATCACTTCATCTTGTTGCCACGATTTGGTCTACACCGGTTTGAAAGTCCAATTTTATCATATGAGGAAAGCCCCAATTTTGAAGTTCTGAAACCCTAGGTTTCATCAATGGCAGATTTCAGTTTAGGAAGAGTTAGGTCAATTAACCTATGCCAATCGCTTCAGAACATCATTATTAGTGTAAATCAACAAACAAAACATATGAATAATGCATGAAAATTAAAAAACGATTATGGACATGTTTGTGACAAGCACGATGCTGTTATACCGTTTCTTTGAGTGTGGAAGCATGTTCTTGATTGCAATCAATTCCTGGAAGGTCCAGCAACGCAATGGAATACTTTTTATGCTTTGAAATGCCCTGCAAATATGATTTCAGATTCCAAAATTTTGATGAAAAGTTGCAATTTGGTTATGCCTTTCTGAGCAGTTTTTCGTGTGTCTTTGAATAGGGTTAGATTGTGTATAAGTATCTGAATGAAATTAGGTTAAGAAAACAAGCCCAAGGTCCATGAATTTATGATTTCAATATTTGATTTTTCCATATCTTTTTTCAATCTTTTTTCATGCAAATCCTTGCCAATTGTGGAAGATATTGCCTTGTTGATTGATGCACAAAATCTCTTGTATATAATGAACATATTTGCTGCACAAAAAAGATTTAAAACCATTATTTGATATTTTTCTCATATTTAAATCTAATTAAATGAATTAATAATAATAAAAATTCAATTAATTAATTAAAATAAGAAAATAAATCCCTTTGAGCTTAATGGGTCGTGCATATGCTTTGGGTAATGATTCAAGGAAGAATTTGAGGCCCATTAGTATTTTTGAAGCTTTTGAAGCAAAGTTGACTTTTCAAAATTCCCAAAAATTTCCCAACTTCTCCAAGGCATATCTTGCTCAATTTTGAAACTATGATCATGTTCTTGGACATTTTGGTAAGGTCTTGAAGTCCTCTAACCAATGCCTTTGGTCCCATGTCATTTTGATTTACCAATCTCAAGTTATGGTCTTTGACTTAAAGTGCCTTTTTGTTGACTTTTGAAAATGACCTATAATGTTGAAATTGATAACTTTTTGTGAGAGCATTTCTTGGACTTGAAGTGTGAAGATGAGTTGTAGTAAATGTCATCTTCTTCAAAATGAGCTTTGGATGGGATTTTTCTGATAAACCATGAAGAAGTTATGCCTTGGTCAATTTGCAGTTGACTTTTCAGCTGTCCAAAAATAGAAACTTTGGCATCTTGAGACTTTTTGAGCCATGCTTTGAGAATCATGATCAAGAATTGATCAAATGATGTTTGTGACTTCAAAATAAGATGTTGACCAAATTTTTTGACTTTTGACTGTCAAATGACCATTTTGCCCCTGCAGTTGACTGTGGAGCAATTAGGGTTTTTGACTGTGCAATTTGATGCTGTGAGTCTTGAAACTTGGCATATGGATGCTTGACAATGTATGTAGGCATGTGGGACTTGATTGGACCCTTGGAAACCTCATTTTCTTTACCAGAACCAAAACCCTAATTTTGACTGTGTTGGGAGGCAATTGGACTGTGCAACCCTTGAGTGATTTTGAATCTTGATCTTGGCAAGTCTTGAAGAATATGGGAGGGCAAATTTTGGGGTACAACACCAGCCATTTTCTGATTTATTCCTTCTGTCCTTTTTCTTCTGATTTCCTGATTTAATTCCATTCTCAATTAACTGGATGTGGTCATTTCAGAACTAATTTAGTAGATGTAGTTAACTGGTTTTAGTTTGTGGTGCAGGTTAATTATTTATTTGAACTGACTTAACTTGCGCAATCTGGTTTTGTGATGCAGGGTGGTAGAATAAGTTTTGAAGATGTGATGTTGCAGATTGGTAGTTATGATTAGTTATGGAGGAAGGCAAAATTCAGTTGTGATTTTTAAGCATGGAATTGGGTGTTAGAAAGGGAGATAATGGCATGGTAAAGTACCCTTTCGGCTCATTTCAAGGCTTGAAGAGAATGAAATAATGGCAGACGACAAAGAGTTTGAAGCATGGAGGCTTATCATGGAAGACTTTGAAGTATGAAGAGATAGGCTTTAGGATATATATAAGAACTTCTTTTTTGTAATTATTTTTGAGTTGTAATGTTTGTGACATGAGGTTACCTTGTAATGGTTTATGTAAAGGCAACGGTCTAATCTTGCAAGGTTCAAGTGAATGTAAACAATGATTTCTAACTTGTACTTCAAACAAAATTGAATAAGAACCTTGGATGAAAGTTTGATGAATGACTTATTTTTATAGTGATTTTGAATGGAATTGAATGACCATGAATGAATTTTGATGGAGCTCGCATAAGATTGAATGCAGCTATGGGTGATATCCTCCGATGATACTCATATTTTTCTTTCCTCGTACAAGAACCAAGGATTATGTCACGTAGCCTAAGCGACATGTGTATCCCTTGATAGACGAAATGTGATCTTAATACAAAAATGTAATGCCTTCAACAAAACCCTTTGATGAAGATACAACCCTAACCTTGTGCCTTGGATACATGTTGATGAGGAAATGACTTGAGATGTAAAGAAGAGCCAAAATCCTAACTCAAAGCTTTCTTAATTGAAACATTGACAAAAACCCTAAGCACTCGATCTTGAGAACATTTGATGAGGACGGAGAACCTTGTAGCTTAATGAATATAACCCTAACTCCGGACCTTGATCGTTGAAGAAACAATTTAAATTACCCTTGAACGTAGAATAGAGCCTCAAAACCAGAGAGAAACCTTAATTCTTCAATATCTTTGATCCAAAAGACTGACCCTCGATGAAATCAGATGGAGAAGACATTGTATCTTGATGTAGAGAAGAAGAGAATAACCTCGTAACTTAATGATAAAGAAGTTAATGAAATAAAACCCTAGCTTCACACAAATGATTGATAGAGAGATCACTTGAAACAAGCTTGTGCGAAGATGAGAGCCTTGAAGCATACAACAATGTAATTCCTCGAAATCCCTGATCCCATGCCAAATTACTGACTAATGATGCATGATGTGTTAGATGACCTAATGAAGGTTATGTACATGAGAAAAGTGCGAGATGCGCAATCCAGATAAAAGCAAAAGGGGTAGGACAAATTTGGGGTATTACAGCCGGGTGTACAGTTTTTTCCATTTTTATCCCTTACTTTTGCCCGAACCCTTTTGGTTCGCCGGGAAGCCCTTATCTTTGCCTAGGCCAGTCAACCTAGCGGGTCTTTGATTATGCGTAGTATCTTTTCACTATGTCCGCATTGACGGGGTGAGGAAGGTCGTCACCATCCATGGTGGTTAGAATCATAGCTCCTCCCGAGAAAATGTTCTTAACCACAAATGGCCCTTCGTATGTAGGAGTCCATTTGCCCCTGGGATCACCTTGCGGCAGTATGATGCGTTTGATCACTAGATCCCCGACTCGATATTCTTGACGTCTAAATTTCTTGTTAAAAGCCTTGATCATTCGTTTTTGATAGGTCTGACCATGACAGATAGCAGTAAGTCTTTTTTCATTGATTAGATTCAGTTGATAAAGTCGGGTTTGGATCCAGTCGTCTTTGTTCGAACCCGCATCCTTCATTATCCTGAGAGAGGGTATCTGGACTTCGATGGGTAGGACTACCTCCATGCCATACACCAAAGAGTAGAGTGTTGCCCCTATTGAAGTCCGTGCTAAGGTACGATACCCATGAAGAGCGAATGGTAACATCTCATGCCGGTCTTTGTATGTCACTGTCATCTTCTGCACGATCTTCTTGATATTCTTGTTAGCCGCTTCAACAGCCCCATTCATCTTCGCCCGGTAGGGAGAAGAGTTATGATGCTGTATCTTGAACTGTTTGCAGATCTCAGTGATCATCGTGTTATTGAGATTTGTACCATTGTCAGTAATAATCCTCTCGAGTACACTATATCGACCGATCAGATTGTGTCGGATAAACCGCGCCACAACGTTCTTGGTTACTGTAGCAAAGGAAGCTGCCTCAACCCACTTTGTAAAGTAATCAATTGCTACCAGAATGAAGTGATGTCCGTTAGACGCAGTAGGTCTGATCTCGCCAATCATGTTGATGCCCCACATTGCAAAGGGCCAAGGAGCTGTCAAAATATTCAGGGGAACCGGAGGTACATGCACCTTATCAGCATAGACTTGACACTTATGACAGGTTCGAGAATGCTGATAACAACCGGCTTCTATAGTAGACCAGTAATATCCTGCTCGTAGGATTTTCTTCGCCATGGTGTGTCCATTGGAATGAGTTCTGAAGGTACCTTCATGTAACTCTGCCATGATCCTTTCTGCCTCACTCTTGTCTACACACCGCAGTAAGGTTGAATCATGGTTACGCTTATAGAGGATTCTATTACTGATGAAGAACTTCTCAGCGAATCTTCTCAGAAACTTCTTATCCTTAACAGATGCCCCCTTGGGGTATTCTTGAGCCTCAAGATACCTCTTTACCTCGTGAAACCAGGGTTTATCTACTACCTCTTCAGTCTCAATGTCACAGCAATGTGCGGGTTCGTCCAACCTCTCAATGATAATCTGGGGAGCTTCATTGTCCCACCTCACCTTAAACATAGAAGACATGGTAGCTAGCGCGTCCGCCAACTGGTTCTCTTCTCGTGGGAAATGTTAAAAGGTTATCTCCTTAAAGTGTGGGAGCAATGTCAGTACATACTCTCAGTAAGGAATAAGATTTGGGTGCTTCGTATCCCACTCGCCTTTGACCTGACTTATCACCAGAGCGTAATCTCCGAATACACTCAAGAACTTAAACCTCAGGTCAATAGCAGCTGGAAGACCCATGATACATGCTTCATACTCCGCCATGTTATTGGTGCAGTTAAAACATAATCGGGCGGTGAACGCAATATGACAACCCTTAGGAGATATAATTACAACGCCAATTCCATTACCCAACGCGTTCGAGGCTCCATCGAAATACATAGACCATCTGAATCCATCCTCGGGTCCTTCATCTGGTCCAGGTTCTTCGCAGTCGGTTACCAACATGATATTCTCATCCGGGAACTCAAAGTTCATGGATTGGTAGTCATCCATGGCCTGATGCGCCAAATGATCTGCCAATACACTCCCCTTGATTGCTTTTTGGGTTGTGTATTGGATGTCGTACTCAGTTAAGATCATCTGCCATCTTGCTATCCTTCCGGAGAGAGCGGGCTTCTTGAAAATATACTTAATCGGATCCATCTTTGATATCAACAAAGTGGTGTGAGTCAGCATATACTGTCTCAGCCGTCGAGCAGCCCATGCCCAAGCGCAACAAGTTTTCTCGAGTAATGAGTATCGGGTCTCACAGTCGGTAAACTTTTTGCTAAGGTAGTAAATGGCGTGCTCTTTTTGGCCAGACTCATCATGCTGCCCCAACACACACCCCATTGAATTGTCAAGCACTGTCAAGTATAATATCAAAGGTCTTCCTTTAACTGGAGGCATCAAAATTGGTGGTTCTTGAAGGTATCCTTTGATTATTTCAAAAGCAATATGGCATTCATCATTCCACTTTACCACTTGATCTTTCTTCAGAAGCTTGAAGATTGGCTCACAAGTAGCAGTCAGATGTGAAATGAACATGGCGATGTAATTCAGGCGCCCCAAGAAACCTCTAACTTCCTTTTCTGTGCAGGGGACTGACATCTCTTATATGGCTTTTACCTTTGCAGGGTCCACCTAAATACCTTTGTCACTGACAACAAAACCCAAAAGCTTACCAGACCTTACCCCGAAGGTACACTTATTCGGATTCAACCTCAGCTTGTACGTCTTCAACCTGTCAAACAGTTTCTGGAGATGATCAAGATGCTCCTCTTTGGTCTGGGACCTAGCAATCATGTCATCAACATAAACCTCGATCTCGTGATGAATCATATCATGGAACAAAGCGACCATGGCGCGCTGATAAGTTGCTCCAACATTCTTCAACCCAAAAGGCATTACCTTGTAACAGAAGGTGCCCCACTGTGTAACGAAGGTTGTCTTCTCCATGTCCTCAGGAGCCATCTTGATCTGGTTATAGCCAGAAAAACCATCCATGAAGGAGAAGATCTTGTGCTGTGTGGTGTTGTCGACTAGAACATCAATGTGAGGAAGTGGGAAGTCATCCTTGGGGCTCGCCCTGTTCAGATCTCTATAGTCCACACACATCCGTACCTTACCATCCTTCTTAGGTACCGGAACGACGTTGGCAACCCACTTCGGATAAGAAGTGACAACTAAGAATCCTGCGTCGAACTGTTTCATGACATCTGCCTTGATTTTCTTTGACATTTCACGGCGCATACGATGGACCTTTTGCTTTACCGGAGGGCAGTCTTCTTTAGTCGGTAGGCGATGTACTACAATATCAGTGTCTAAACCAGGCATGTCTTCATAGGACCAGGCGGAGATCTCAACATAGTCGTGTAGCATCTGTATTAGCCATTGTTTGACACTAGGCTCCAGATTCACACCTATTTTAACCCCCTTCCTGTCTTCCTCTGTACCCAAATTTACTGACTCAACTGGATCTTCATGAGGCTGTATGGCCCTTTCTTCCTGCTGTAACAGTCTAGCAAGTTCTCCAAGCACCTCACAATCATACTCACCTTTGTCCTCGGCTTGGTTGATCGGATTTTCGAAGTCATAACTGGAAGTAGTAGAGTTGTTATCAATGGGATCCAAAGTGGATATGGATCTGCAGTATGATACATGAGTGTGTGTAAGAAAATAGCTGTTTTGATAAAGTGGGAAACAGAAAATAAAATACAAGGAGCGCAAAATTTGTAATGCAAGAAATGTTCAATGCTTTATTAATGATATATGAAATGAAAAATAATAAGCCCTTACAAACAAAGGCAAGGTGCCTCGGGCAAGGCACTGGGCCGTAAAGTTTTAAACTGTTTAGTACAAATCTTAAAACAAAAGTCAATTACTGCGGAATAAAAGAAATAAGTATGAAGTCCTTCGCCGTCCAGTTATTCAGTCCACCGTTAGTTGTTGGGTAGATCCAGCTGTCAACATCCGGGTTCTCATCATCAGCATCTTCTGTGGCAGAGACAACCTCAATAACATTGATTCCCGAGCCATGCTTGGGCATGGGTGTATTTATGACGTTGGGCTTCTCCGGAGTGTCAAACTCAATCTCTTTGGCTTCGATCAGGTCTTGTACTTTGTTTCTCAGAGCCCAACAATCATTTGTATCGTGGCCAGGACTCTCCGAATGGTAGGCGCACCACGCATTGGGATTGTATCTAGGAGATGTAGTGTTTGGATTCTTGGGAGCCTCTCTCAAGGTCGCCAAATTGGATTTCAGCAGATGAGGCAGAACTTCAGCCAAAGTCATATTGATGCAGGTAAACTGCTGTTGTGGTCTTTCCACCCTTTATTGATTGATGCATTGTGGAGCAACTGCGGGTCTTGGTATTACTACAGCATTTACCGTTTGACGTTGTTCAGATCTGCTCTGGCCCCTTGGGCTATAAACTACACTAGCTTCCTTCTTACCAGCAAAAGGCTTCTTTACCGAACTTGAAGAGGCATCCTTCTGTATTTTACCACTTCGAATGCCAGCTTCTACTCTTTCTCTAGTCAAAATCAACTCAGTAAAACCAGATGACGAGCTGCCGATCAAGTGATTGAAAAATGGACCAGATAGCGTCCCTAGAAACATGTCAACCAACTCCCTATCAGAAAAAGGAGGTTGGACTCTTCCAACCAAGTCTCTCCACTTTTGAGCATAGTCCTTAAAACCTTCACCTGCACCCATGGACATACCCTAGAGTTGAGTACGAGTAGGAGCAAGGTCAGCGTTATACTGATACTACTTGTAGAAAGCAGTGGCAAGATCTTCCTAGTTTCGTACACTGGCCCCTTCCAACTGATAAAACCATTCAAGCTGAGTCCCTGACAGACTATCTTGAAAGAAGTGCACCCACAAATTTCTATCATCTGTGTGGGGTTGGATTTTCCTGACATACGAGCGAAGATGGAGTTTTAGACAGGATACTCCATCGTACTTAGCAAAAACCGGAGCTTTGAACTTATGAGGGATGACCACTCCCAATACCAGTCCCAATTCTCTAAAATCCAAACCAGGGATTTTTTGAATCTCCATAGCACTCAGACGGTCTTCTAGCTGCTTGTACCTATCCTCAACATGAGGATATTGCTCATCGTCGTAATCCGTATCGTTATCAAAAACTGCAGGACTAGGGTCCTTTTCCCTTTCATGGTTCTCTCCGTCCTTGGATGAGGAGGTCAGATCAGCTGGTTGTCTCAACCTTTCTCCGAATCTTATATCCATGTTTAGAATATCGATCTTCTTCTTCTTCTTCTTCTTCTTCTTCTTCTTCTTCTCTTTCAGAATAAGGGTCTTCAGATCCTCTTGCCCTTTAGCCAGATTTATGAACATCTGTTGGAATTGGGCGTTCTGTGCCTGAAGATCTTTGATGGCTTGATCGGAAGACATTTCTACTGAAATAAACAGCGAAGAAGATGAGAGACCTGTAAGGGTACCTGTAATGATGTGCATGATAATGGGATGCGCATGTAATGATTTCAAAGACTTTGGGAGATTTAAATTTGTAAACCAAAAATAAATAAAACTTTATTAGCTTAACTTTGAAAGGTTCAACAATGCCTTTAAGGTATTACAAAGAAGTAAATAAAACAAAATCTAACACTATAAAAAGCAAAATCAAAAGTACCATGGTCGCTTCCTCTTTGTGCTAATGTAGTCATTGATCACTCTTTCCTCCTCGAGCTGTCTGGTGAGCTTTAAAACCTTCCTTTCTTGCTCATGGTACTGTTCCCAGTAAGTATCCCGCTCATTCCTCAGCTGAATCCAAGACCTCTACAACTCCTCAGGGTCAGTGGGCATGTAAGGATAGAGAACCGTATAAGGAATGTCATCTTCATTAGTGGGCTCCACAATCACTGGTAATACGGCCTCATAGGGCATTCCAAGCTTCTGGGCATGAGCTCAAACCCATTGGAGGTAGGCCTGCATAGGAAGGGAAGTCTTTGGTCCCAACTCTTAGGGGTCAGATTGATTTACCATGCCCCAAGCTCGTATGAACCTCCGACGATGCTCCTTAATATCCTCCTTATAGTCAAATACAATATCCTCAAGAAGTAACTCATGGGGGCCATCTCTCCGAGCACGACCAAATTGTCGCAAAGCTAGACAAGGATTGTAAGTTATACCCCCTCTCACACCAAGTAATGGGACATTAAGGTATCCCCCACAACAGTCAATAACGGCAGTGTCTTCCATAGCCCGGGAACACCAAAGAATATCTGTATATGCAAGTGACATTATTCTGTACGACCAACCCAAACCTTCTTCGTTCTTCAGCACAAACTTAGGGAGGTTAGAAATAAACCACCTCGACAGCAATGGCATGCAGCACATAATAGTTCCTCTTCTTCTCATAGTACGAGTATGGAGAGCATGCAAGATATCTCCAAGCAAGATAGGCACAAGGTTGCAAGAAAGGAAAATCTTGACAACATTCACATCTATAAAGGAATCTGGATTTGGGAAGAGAACCAAACCATAGATAAGGAGAGCCAAGACATCTTCAAAAGCTTGAAAATCCAAATCATCCCAGAATAGCTGAGCCTGGTCTATTAGAAATTTGGCTAGAAAACCTTCGACCCCGCTTCGTGTTTCCCAATTGGATACTACATCAGCCCGTTTCAAATGCAGAGCTGAGGCAATGTCTTCTGGTCTAGGAACTTATTCCATACTTGTGAAGGGTACCTGTTCAAGGATGGATATGCCCAATAGATGAGAGAACTCTTCCAAGGTGGGTACCAGCTGGTAATCTGGAAAAGTGAAGCAATGATGCACGAGATCAAAGAACTGGAATAGTACGCTCATCATCTGCTCATCAATATTTGAGGTAACCAGGCTGAGAAGTTGGCCGTGTCTCTTAATGAACATAGAAGTCTCAGAAACTCTTGAGGCTAGCTCTTTAAGTTGGGTAGGTATTCGCACAAAGTTGACTCAGATGGTATTTCTATGCACGGAAGCCATGATCTGCAAAACAGAACAAAGATAAATTCCCTTGGTCTTTGAAATGGTTAGTGTAATGAAGCATGAATGCCATGTTATGATGCATGATTTCATGATAAACCATAGGTATAGCAAACACAAAAATTGCAAACACAGTCAAATCACACATAACCCTTAGGTTTAAGGCTTGCATGAGGTCAAAGGTAGTACCCTCTTGAAGTTAAGTTGGTTAAAACCTGTCCTAGAAAAAGTAACAGGGTTCTAGAGGATCTCAATATCACTGACCATCCTCCATCGGTCATGGTTTCAGCTCACGCAATCTTTTCTTGCAGCCGGAACTATCTCGAGAGTATGGTCTCAATGAGTGTAGCATCGAGTATCAACCAGTTCTCAGCTTTATACCGAGGTCAGCTATCTCACTACTTTCTAATGGCCAAGTTGGGCGATTAAAGGTTCTAAGGTCAGTTGATGCTTAAAGACACCATGCAGCGGCCCCGTATTCTCCTCGTTTCTCCACAAGGGATACCAGTACCAACCAATGTACCACATAAACGTAGCTACTGCTTCAACCGTATCGGTCTATGCCGTACATTTCCCTCACAGTCTATTGCTACTTACCTAAAAGGTATTCCCCAGATCCGGGTTAGGATCTATAGTAACTCCAAAATAAAACCCTCAAAAGTAAAGCAAGCAAGGAAATCAAGAAAGCAATTAAGATGAACTAGATCCTAAGGTATACCCCACTTATAAGTCCCCAGCAGAGTCGCCAGTTCTTTGATACGGTGGCAGAACCAACTATTAATACTGGTTTGCATTTTGCATTTTGTATTCGCAAAATGTCGCGGTAAGCAAGAGTCGCCACCGACTTTTATTTCATCCAATCGGAAAGGAAAAAAGTACAGAGAAAATCCTTTTTCGAGATACTCTGAGTACAGAGGGTAGATTATAGAAAGAGAAGGTGTTAGCACCATTTCTATCCATGGTTTTCCATGGGCTCTTAGGTACTTACTCATCTTTTAAAATTTCTTGTGTATGTGCTTTGTTTTGAAAAAGTTTGACTTCCTGATAACACTTGTATCAGTCCTCAAAGGTGTGACGAAGTTGTTTTGAAAATTGTTTTGAAAATGTGTAAGTGTGAAGAGTTTTGATTTGAGCAAGTACCTACTAGAATCTACCTACTCGAAAAAAGATCGTTTCTATTCTCGTTCCTTTAGACATTGCTATCCTACCATTGAGAAATAGGTAGTGTCGTCGTTGGAGTTGTAAGGGTCAATTCGAAAAGGACGTACGATCACTAAAGCAATGTTAGGACACCTTAGTAGTAACCCTAGAGTCTTAAGATCATATTCGAGGCAACATTTCCGAGGCAACGTTTGATCTTTTTAGATAGGAGGGCAACCACTAAGACCCCCTATACTTAATGACCGTTTACCGAAGGCAACCGAAGTGTGAGTATACCCTAAGAGTGATATGTGCGAGTGATCTGTTTTCAATTATTTAGTCTTTGCACATTAGGGTTTTCTAACTGGATTAATTTGTCATGCATTCTTGTCATACAACTCTATTAGCATACATCTAAACAGTCAAATATTTGCGAGAATTAAAATGCGAGAAAGTAAATCTACGCTATTACAAGGCTTCGGGGAAGGGGATTAATTACATAGCCAAAAACCCCGGGAAAAAGCGATAAATAAAAGCCCTAGATTAAACTATTACAAACCATGAACAGTTACGACAATATTGACAAAAAATAAATAACACGCGCGCAATGAATCGAATACGAGACAACTAGGGTTTTGACCCTTGCCTAAACCTAATTGCGATTGATTAAAAAAGTTTTTTTTCATGTTTTGCTATTTAAGAAAATAGAGAAATTATTAAATTAAAAAAGAAAATCCTAATCCTAATTAATTTTAATTTAATAAAAAATAATAAATTAATTCTAAAACCTATTTTTGTATTTTTATTTGTTTTGAGAAAAAAAGAGCAAAATAAAATTAAATCAAAAGTTTAACTTAATTTTTATTTTGATTTTATTTATGAAAATAAATTACAATTTCCTAAGTTAAACTAAATTAATTTAATTTTGATAAATAAAAAAGTAATCCTAATTTTGTGAATTATTGATTTTATGACTTTTATGAAAAATAAATTAATTTGTGAATTAAAATAAATAAATAAAAATTAAAAGAATAATAAATGAAAGAAAAGAAATAAATAAAAAAAGTAGTAAATAGGCCTGGTGGTGTTGCTGAAAAGGGGGGTTTGAATATGAATTTCTGAGCCCAAGGTTGATTGCCCGTTTGACTTTGTTCAATCCAGTGTGTGCGCTGACTTGAGGAACATGGTAGGCCCCTTGCTACATGACGTTGGATCCACATGGTTGATAGATCTGATGGTGGAACACAAAGGTGTACAGTAGGCGCATGCTATTGTGTGGTATGGGATCTACCTGAAAGGAGCAAGAAAATAATAAAATGCACACGCCTGGGATCGAACCCAGGACGTGTGCATCAAAGGCCTTCACCCCAGCCATCTGAGCCATGGTGCTAACTTGTAAGTAATATGAAAACAGAATATAATATGCAAAAACAAGCTAGTGGGGACAACCAACGCGCGAAATTCAAACAAGCAAATCAGGGAGTGCCACGCATCATCTTCTTCCTCCCAACCGTCGTTTTAGCCCAGGATACCTTTACCCATGGACATGGCGTTGTAGCTACAAACCTGTGTATTTCAAAAATTGTCCACGGGCAATATAAATGGCCATGGTTGGTACCAATCAACCCGTCTCATCCTCACGAGTATCATGGTACCAGAATCAACGTCCAATTTTACCTGTATTGCAAAACCCTAAAACTAAACAAGAAACCCTAGCCATGGCAGCTTTTCATACAATCATCAAAAATGCAATTGAATATAATGATTAGCTTGCAAACTCATTAAGAAACAAGAATATGTAATCAAAACGTGCAAATGATGCGTAAACCAATGAAAACGAAAACGGATTTTTTAAACAAACCGTGACTTCTGTACCTTTGATTCCAGGCGTGAGAAAGCTTGCAATTGGTTGGAACTCCTTCTGGAGATGTCCAGGAATCTGTTGGTATCGTGAGAATGGCTCGAATTGGCCTCTAGGATGGAAATTGGATCACCATTTTTTCTTGATTTTTTTTAGTTTTGTTCTTGCTCTGCACGACTGCTCAACCTCTTCTCATGCCCTGGATCTCTTCTGTATATGTAATACAACATATTAGGTCAACAAAAAACGAATTCAATCTCGCCCATTATGAAGATTTGATTTGGTCTTTCATGGCATATGATATCTTTCCAAACTTGCTTCAATTCAATCTTTTTCCACCCAAATTAGCCTTGCACGAATTGATTCTCAATTGGAAGCACATAAGATCTTCCTTCAATGCAAAAATCATCCCTAAAACACAATATATGATTTATTTAGATTTATTTGATTTTATTTGAATTTTAAGTGAATAAAAATCAAAATAAATTAAATAAATAAATAAATAAAGCATGGAGGGTCCCATAGGTCGTGGGCTATGTTAGGAATGAGATGCAAGCATAAAATGTTGGGCCCATTTAGCAAAAAAATGCAAATTTGAGCACATTTGACTTTTGGCAAATTTGCAAAAAAGGTCAACTTGGCCAATGCATAACTCTCTGAATTTTGACACTAGAGAGGTATTTTTGGACTTTTTAGAAATTTTAGGATGTCCTCTAAGCAACCCTTTTGGTCTCATCTCAATTGAGTCTTCCATGTTCATTTATGAAGCTTTGACCCAAAAGGTGTTTTTGTTGACTTTTCAAAATGACCTATAATGTCAAAATTCATATCTTTTTGTGAGTGTATATTTGGAACTTGGGAGATGAATATGAATTGTATGGAATTGCACCCTCTTCAAAATGAGCTTTGGATGGGTCATTTATGATAAATTATGAAAAAGTTATGCTTGGTCAAAGTTGAGTTGACTTTTACTGTAAAACCCTAATTTAGCAACTTTTGGGTTTTGATGAATTGTGAGCAATCCTTGATGAATCATGATCAACCCTTGATCAAATTATGAATGATACTTCAAAATGAGGATGTTGACCAAAAATCTTGAAGTTTGACTGTATGTGGGCCTTAGTTGACTTTTGACCTAGCACAGTCGATTTTCAGGCCTTTGAGCAATTGACTGAGCAAACTTCTTCTGCAAGGCTTGAAACTTGACATGGATGATCTTGAGAACATATTAGAACAATGGTTATAATTTTGGATCCTTTGGACTCAAGCATCTTGATGCAAAATGAAACCCTAATTTGAATTAGACTGCCTTAGGAGAGAGTTTGTCTAGTCAACTCTTGAACTTCCTTGAGCAATTTGAGGACCTCACTTGACATGTATTGAGAAATATAGGAGGGCAAATTTTGGGCTGCAACAGGAACATCTAACCAACAAGAAGCCAAAACTTGACATTATGAGCCAAGATAGAATTCCCATTCTTTGGATTGAAACCAAGCAAGTAAAGATACTAGACCGTTTCAAATGTATCAAGTCTTCACAAAAATTTGGCAGAGTAACGACTGTATACGGGTGAATTCCAGATTACAAACAAAGGATGTAATCACAAAAAACCTGCACACAAAAACAAACAAGCAACCCAATGTCTTGAGGTAAACCTCAAGAGCTCCAGACAAAATAAACAGATAAGATCACAAGGTCTCCAAGATAGGCCAAGGTTTCTAATCCTAAGTCCAAGAAATAGTCTCATGCTCCATAATGCCAAGGATAGTAACCAAAAAGTCCAAGTACCATTAGGAGTTTTTTAGGGTTTATGTTGATTATTAAGTATCTTAAGAAAAGAAAAGAAAAGCTCAAGTGAGCAAAGTAAAAATGACAAGAAAATAAATGCTCAAATAAGCAAAGATGGAAATGACATGAAATGAAAAATGCTAAAAAATAAATAGTACATAAAGCATAAAAGCATAAAATCATAAAATAAACAAGTCAATAATTAGTGGTTAGTTGGATGACCATCTTGAAACTTGCATTTGGAACTCATTAGAGGATTGGTAGAACCAAAGCCTCCACACAACAAGTTGCATTTGCTTTTTGTCAAGTATATCATCTATTTGGAATTCTCATAAGTACCATTTAAAGATCAACGATGTTTAAGTGATCCGCGTTGACCAAAGGTGTTGTAGATCCATTAGAGGATTGGTAGAACCAAAGCCTCCACACAATGAATCTCAAGGTTATTGGATCAAAGAGATCAAATTAACATACTTGGGCTTACAATCATAAGTTTGGGCCACGAATGATCATTTATTCGAATCGGGACAAAATTTAGCGCTATGTTAAGCAATCGTAAGTGGACTTATATAGAAGTCACACCTATTTTGAGGCCGGTCAATAGCAATCTATGCACCATTTGTTTTGAGAAATGATATAGAGATCATGTCCAACAACATTTTGTGCAAAGAGAAGGGGATGAGATGAAGAGGAATTAGGGTAAAAAGAGAAACCACATTTGAATTAATATTTAATCAAACTATTATTAAAATCATTCATCCATTTTTTGTGGAGTTTAAACTCAACACCATGGATCCAATGATGTTTATAAAGCCATGATAAAAAAATCAACCCAAGATAGCCAGAAAATAATCACAAAATAATAATATAATTAATATATACATTAAAAGGTTTAAAAATGTTTAAAAAATGGAAAATAATGAGGAAAATATCAATTATGCTCAAATTAATCAAGAAATGAAAAATAAGACCATAGAAAAATCAGAAAAGAGGCCAAGTAATTTTATAAAATTTTTGGTAATTTTAAAAGTCAGAAACTATTTTTAAAAATTAAAATAAATGGGTAAAATAAACAAAAATAGTAAAAAATAGTAAAGTCAGAACCAAAAATAAAATAAGGTCACCAATATTTGTCACAATATCATTGGATCATTCCATAATTTTTTTCAGAATTTAAAAATGTATAAAAGTATTTTTAAATATTTTAAACAAATCAAATAAGTGTAAAATTTATAAAAAATACCAAAACACAAAATTAAATTGTGAAAAAATAAAAATCAGAAAGAGAATAATCAAAAATATTTTTCATAATTTTTTCAGATTTTTTGGACTAAAAATGAATTTTCTATGATTTTTTTGAAATTTAAAATAATTAAAATATAAAAATCAGAAAAAGAAAATAAAAGTAAAATATGCGGACCATTGGATGAGAGTCAAAACGCATTAGTAATCAAATCCAAGGGATCTGACGCACTGTGCATATCATGGTCATTAATGAATAATATACAAAATCAACAATAAGTCAGATTTTTGAAAAACACAAATGGCACGCCATCATTGGTTGGAAGATGACACGTAGGTCATCTTCAACCTCCAGCCAACGTGATTTGCAGGTCTCTCAAACTGTAAAATTAGAAGCTCAGACTTATGCCAATCACTTCGTCTCTTCAAGACGAAAACAATCAAATCCCTCACGCTAAATTTATATAAACTGTAGCTCAAGCAATTTGGAAGGAAATTTTTCAAAAGGGATTTGAAAATTCATGGTCAAAACGTGTTTCCAGTAAAGTGTAAGTGTTGCAACTAGAACCAGGGCGATGAGAGCAACACAATGATATCAGAGTTTTAAAGAATTGATGAAGGAATCTACCTATTGAAGTTGAGTTGCAGAGCTCTGAAACTGGACTTCTATGGAACAATATAGGGCACGATTCTTGAATGTAATTATATGGTTAGCTTCAGGGAAGATCAATGAAGGTGAATTGAGGGAAAAAATGGATTGAAAAAGGCTTGAGAATAGATTTCAAAGTTGCTGAATTTTGGGTTATGAAGCAAGTTTGGCAGGGTGATTCTGGCTATCCAAGCTTGGGAAATTGAATGGGGGATGACCCTATATTTATAGGGAAGCAAATGGGATCAAAAGGAATATCAAATGATGCGTTTTAGAGGGAATTCGTGTGGGTTTTCATCATGAAGAAAGTGTGACTCAAACTTGATCAAAAGTCAGCCAAATCGTGCGTTTCATGATGCTAATCACTTCTGGCAAGTTGCTAAACATGATTAGAAACAAAAACGCGTGGAAATCTTGTGATTAGAAGCCAAAACAAAGATTTCAAAATCCTGACTTTGTGCAAAATTCAGTTTCAAACTACCCAATTCAAATCCATGGCATTTCCACCTCAAGAGGTCTTATGGCATAATTCTTGATGCTTTGGAAATATGAGGTTACAATGTTTGCAATGGAAAAGGAATGGAATCAAATGGATGATGGAGCTTAAAGTTACATGGAGTCAAAGTTGAAGAAAAATAGTTGACTTTCCATACTTAGAAATATTTCCAATTCTTCTTTAAAAATGACCTATAATCTTTTGCATCCAAACATCGCCTTCCACTTAGAATTTGCTCTTGACCAAAAAAGATGGAATGAATTAGACCTATTGAATGAAAATTTTCAATTTGAACCACTCAAAATCTCCAAAAAATTGAGCAAGTTATGACTTGTTGAAGTTGGCCAAAAATCATGAAATGACCTATAATCTTTTGCATTCTTAAGGCAACTTCCATCCATTTTCTCACTTTGCACATAAAAGAAGGCATGAAGTACACATACTTAACATCATCATGAAAAATGAATAGGCTCAAGGTGATAAAAATTGACCAAGTTATGACCATTTGAAGTCACATATGGAAAATTGAGGATTCATCTGGGTGACTTATAATCTTTCTTCTTCACCAAGTTCCTTCCACATGAAAACTCCTTGGAACTTTTGAAGTGATTTGTTGGTAACTCTTTGAAGAGAAATATGTCTTTGGAATCACTCAAAAATATCAAAAGATGAGTAAGATATGCTCCTTTGAAGTTCCAAACCCTAGCCTCTAGATCAAAATAATGCTTTGAGGAAATTTGCCAAGTTTGAACAAGCTTTTTGTGCCAATATTCTTCCTTTGTGAATAGAAGTTGTTGAGGATGATGATGAGGACTCATAGCCACCAAAACCACTTCCATATCTTGAAATTAGATAGAAATATGCTCTTGTGACCAATGGGAACAAGACCTTGTCCAATCATGACAACTTCTTCCCTCAACCCCTTTGTATTTTTGAATCAATTTTGATAACTTTGAGATATGTTGAGCCAAAAAATGAGCCTTGTCATGCCATTTCTTCCAAAATCACTCCAATAATGAAGTTTGAATTTCTCAAGCTATTGACTAGGGCATGGAAATAAACTCATGAACCCATGAAGCAACTTGCTAAACCTCATAGCCTTTACCTACATTATTAACAAGTAAGACAAACCAATATTGCATTTTATTAATTAGAGAGAAAATCAAATCAAAAATATCCATGATCACAAAAGAAAACAAGTCAAGGTGCTTGGTAACTCCTCAAAAGAGCAAGGCTAAAGATAGGGAGAAGAACCAAAAACCCACATGTGATCTAGTTGTGATTGAAACAATATGGTATGATGCAGGAATCTTAGGGGCAAAAATTGGGGTACAATAGCTGCCCTTATTTAAGTTTCTTCTATCCGGAGATACGAAGGTTAAAAATCTTTGTGTCGACGTGATCAAAGATACTTAAATATAAAATAAACCCTATTTTTGGCCCTAAGATGCCATGCAAATGCTTATGCATATGAATGCATATGAACATAACCAAAGAGACACAAAGTAACATTGGGGATGCAATAAAAAATGAAGAAACAAAGGAGCAACCCCACCAGGAAAATAAATCACTGGTGAACCACAAGAACAGAATCAAAGAGAAAGATAATAAACACCGACGTTCACTGCCGATGTCCTACCAACATTCACTGAAGGTAGAAAGAGAAAATATATCATATCACTGCCGTTCACCGACGATGAACTATCAACGTTCACTGAAGATAGCAAAAAGATAACAAACACCAACATTCACTGCCGATGTCCTACCAACGTTCAGTGAAGGTAGAAAGAGAAAATATATCATATCACCGCCGTTCACTCACGATGAACTATCAACGTTCACTGAAGATAGCAAAAAGATAATAAACACCAACGTTCAATGCCGATGTCCTACCAACATTCACTGAAGGTAGAAAGAGAAAATATATCATATCATCACCGTTCACTGACGATGAACTATCAACGTTCACTGAAGATAGCAAAAAGATTACAAACACCGATGTTCACTACCGATGTCCTACCAATGTTCACTGAAGGTAGAAAGAGAAAATATATCATATCACTGCCGTTCACTGATGATGAACTATCAACATTCACTGAAGATAGCAAAAAGATAATAAACACCGACGTTCACTGTTGATGTTCTACCAACATTCACTGAAGGTAGAAAGAGAAAATATATCATATCACTTCCGTTCACTGACGATGAACTATCAACATTCACTGAAGATAACAAAAAGATAACAAACACCGACATTCACTACCGATGTCCTATCAACGTTCATTGAAGGTAGAAAGAGAAAATATATCATATCACCTCCGTTCACTGACGATGAACTATCAATGTTCACTGAAGATAGCAAAAAGATAATAAACACCAACGTTCACTGCCGATGTCCTACCAACGTTCACTGAAGGTAGAAAGAGAAAATATATCATATCACCGTCGTTCACTGACGATGAACTATCAACGTTCACTGAAGATAGCAAAAAGATAATAAACACCGACATTCACTGCCGATGTCCTACCAACATTCACTGAAGGTAGAAAGAGAAAATATATCGAGTTATCCCAAAATTCTGGCGTTTTACCTAGAACGGGTCTCAACTTCTTCTTTAACCAAGGAAATTTGCCTGGAAAAGATCAAACATGAGTTGTCTCAAATAACGAGACCTGTTACTCATTGCCATGGGGAATTTCAAAGAGAAATGACTTTCTGGGGATAGAAATATGACTTCCCGGGGACATGCCACGATGTTCCTGCTGAGGAGATAAAGTCTTCCCGTGCAAAATAAATGCACAAACCAAAACTCAAAGTTCTCAGAAATCCAAAGTAAATAATATTATCATGCAACCACAAATCCAATTCAGAAATCAACTGGAGCAAGACGGCCAATGAAGATACATCCTTTGAGAAATAAACTCAAGAGGGAAAACCAAATTTAACTAAGCAAAGAGCGTTGCAGGAAGGTCAGAACACAATGTCAATGGACGATGGTTTTTAGCCATGCTTGATGTATGTATGAACGTATGAGTGCTATCGTGCATATGCTGGTAAAAGGATACATAATCAATACAAACAAACCAAACCACCTCAAGTATTAACAACATTCGGGTAAACTTCAACCAGAAAGATCAATCCAAGAAAGGTAAAAGCAATTGTGGAAACCAAACCTATTGCCTGCCTTAACTTCACTGAGGAGGAACATAATTCGGATGTAGCCAAATCAAACAAATATCGGGATAGAACATCCTTCTTCTAGTTTCATTGGAGAAGCAGTTTTCCAAATGCAACATGCCTACTGGAGATTGCAAGACCAGCCTCAAATAAAGCAGACTGACACCGACACAACCAAACCTCACTGGGGGATTCAAGCCTACCTCCCTGGAGAAAAAACCGCGAATTGAAAATTTTACATCATAAATACTTAATCCAACAAAAGATGCCCCGGGATAGCCTCCCTGGGAATCACGAAGTCAACATTAATGCCAATACTGCAAAAGGAGTGACATCTCAGCACACCAAGGGAATAAAAACTTTCATCGTATGAGGGAAGACTTCACTGGGGAATCTGGGACGGAGGCTTCTGACCATACAAACCCAAAATCAAAAGCGAACCAAGTCTTGACTGGGGATAATGGGATCACAAACCCAATACTGTACCTTACACCTACTGGTATCGTCTTCAACTATCTGAGAAACACACAAAGATTGTGCACATACCAGCAAAATGACCTGAGAAAACCTTCATGAAGAAAGTAAATATTCTTAAAACAACCGGAGTTTGTTCATTCTTGGGATTACCATTTTTGTTGTCATTGTTTCATCACAAATCCCAAAGTAAATTGAATTGTAAAGATCTCTTTTTTTTGAAAAGTCAATTTTGCTTTTTTAATCTTTTGCTTTAACAGTTATTGTCAGTAATAAATGGAGTCTTTGCAAGCTAAATAAAAATAAGAACATAAAGAATTGGGTAAAAGCTCGAATGTCATTAGTCGAATGGTAGTCTGCGAATGGCGAGACTACATGGATGATTACAAAGTTTGGGAAATGGTAATACATGATGGAAAAGATACATTGAGATACAATGACCACTATTTCCCCTAACAACTTTTGAAATCCTGAGCAGCAGCTTTTGTTGAAGTATGGTGAGGATCCGAGAAGATTGTTGCTTCAACGATCAAGTCTTGTCTGACGTAGTTACTTGCCAAGAGAAATACCTAACTTTTGCCTAAGCTGCCCTTGCGGGTTTTCAACTTAGCGGGAAATTTATTCTATTTATGTCTCTAATTATTGCCTAGACCGCCCTTTCAGGTTTTCGGCCTACCGAGACACTCCTTTTTTGCCTAAGCCGCCCTTTCGGGTTTTCAACTTAGCGAGTTGTTCTTTTATTTCTTTAGGCGAAGTATTTCTTGACTGCGTCAGCATTCATGGGACGTGGGAACTCCTCGCCATCCATAGTTTCAAGAATTAATGCACCACCAGAGAAGGCTTTCTTGACAACATACGTGCCTTCAAAATTGGGAGTCCACTTGCCCCTAGAATCAGTGTTGAAAGACATGATCTTCCTGAGCACGAGGCCGCCTTCTCTGAATTCACGAGGTTTGACCTTTTTATCAAATGCTTTCTTCATTATTTTCTGATATAAATGCCCATGACATAAAACTGTCATCCTCTTCTCTTCAATCAAATTCAAATGGTCAAACCTTTTCAGGACCCATTCAGCCTCTGTCAACATGGTTTCTATTATCACACGCAACGAGGGAATCTCTACCTCGACAGGGAGTACAACTTCCATTCCATATACTAGGGAGAACGGGGTTGCTCCTGTTAAAGTGTGAACAAATGTTCGATATCCATGCAGATCAAAAGGGAGCATTTCATGCCAATCCTTATAAGTGACAACCATTTTCTGGATAATTCTCTTGATATTCTTATTAGCAGCTTCAACAGCCCCATTCATCTTTGGCCTGTATGGAGATGAATTGTGATGAACAACCTTGAATTCTTCACACAGTTCTGTCATCATCTTGTTGTTCAAATTCGAGCCATTGTCGATGATGATTCTGCTCGGCACACCATACCGGATGGAATTCGAGCCATAATGTGATGGAATTCAACTTTATTGAAGAAGGGTAGTAATCTTCTAGCATAATCTTTGTAAGGGATCAAGCCAGGGTGACGAGTGTCCCATTCTCCTTTAATCTGATTTATTACCAAAGCTGAATCGCCATACACATCTAGAATTTTGATTATGAGATCAATAGCTTCCTCAAGACCCATGATGCAAGCCTCATATTCTGCCATATTATTAGTGCAATCAAATGTTAACCTTGCGGTAAAAGGAATATGTGATCCATGAGGAGTGATAATCACAACACCAATTCCTTTACCACAAGCATTCACAGCTCCATCAAATATCATACTCCAATGAGATTCAGGGTCGGGGCCCTCCTCACGCAATGGTTCATCATAATCTTTCACTTTCAGGAACATCACATCCTCATCGGGGAATTCATACTCTGCAGACTGATGATCCTCAACGGCTGGTGAGCAAGGTAATCTGCCAACACACTACTTTTAATATCCTTTTGAGTGCGGTATTCGATATCATATTCAGATAACAACATCTGCCAGCATGAAATTCTTCCAGTAAGAGCAGGCTTTTCAAAAATATACTTGATTGGATCCATTTTGGAGATCAACCAAGTGGTATGATTCAACATATACTGTCGCAAACGCTTTGCCGCCCAGGCCAAAGCACAACATGTCTTTTCTAGCATGGAATACCGCGACTCACAATCAGTGAACTTTTTGCTGAGATAATAAATGGCGAACTCCTTCTTTCCTATATCATCCAGTTGTCCCAGAATACAACCCATGGATTTATCTAACACTGTTAGATACATAATAAACAGTCTTCCTTCTACGGGAGGGAGCAAGGTAGGAGGTTCAAGCAGATATTCCTTAATACTCTCAAATGCCCTTTGGCATTCATCCGTCCACACACAACCTTGATCTTTCTTTAACAACTTAAAGATCGGTTCACATGTTGTAGTCATGTGGGAAATAAATCTGGAGATATAATTCAAATGCCCGAGGAAACCCCTGACTTGCTTTTCAGTTCTTGGTGCTGGCATTTGTTGAATTTCTTTGACTTTATCAGGGTCAACTTCAATTCCTTTCTGGCTAACAATAAAACCCAACAATTTCCCCGATCTAACTCTGAAGGTGCATTTATTTGGATTTAAGTGGAGACGATACTTCCTTAAATGCTGAAACAATTTCAAAAAATCTTCTATATGCCCTTCTTCAGTTTGGGATTTGGCAATCATATCATCAACATATACTTCGATTTCTTTGTGCATCAGATCATGGAATAGGGTTGTCATAGCCCTCTGGTATGTTGCACCAGTGTTCTTCAACCCGAAGGGCATCACTCTGTAACAGAATGTTCCCCAGGGTGTGATAAACGTTGTTTTTTCCATGTCCTCTGAAGCCATTCTTATTTGATTATACCCGGAAAATCTGTCCATGAACGAGAATACTTTGAATTTTGGTGTGCTGTCCACTAACATGTCGATGTGAGGCAATGGGAAATCATCTTTTGGACTAGCTTTATTTAGATCTCTGTAATCTACGCACATGCGAACTTTTCCGTCTTTTTTCAGTACTGGGACAATATTGGCAATCCATTGAGGATACATTAACGTCACAAGAAAACCATCATTAATCTGCTTTAGGACCTCCTCTTTGATCTTTACTGCCATATTTGGGTGGGTTCTTCTCAACTTTTGTTTAACTGGCGGACGCTCTGGCTTCAACGGCAAACGATGCTCGACAATGTCTGTATCCAGACCAGGCATATCTTGATAAGACCAAGCAAAAATATCCACATACTATTTCAGCAGCTCAATCAACCCGCTCTTTACATCAGGATGCAATGATGCTCCAATCTTAACTTCCTTCGGATCTTCTTCTGAACCCAAATTAATCACTTCCAAAGGCTCCTTATATGGCTGAATGAAATTTTCCTCGTGCTCAAGCAACCGTGAGACCTCTTCTCGAATCTCATCATAATCTTCTTCTTCAGCCCCAAACACAGGACAATCAAAGTTGGGAGAGGGTGCAGGGTCATTGTACTCAACAGGTTTTTTAATTAATATGCACATGTGATTTATGATTGCTTTTAGAAACTGACACATATAACAAGTGATCATGCAGATTAATTTTCAGTTATTATTTATTTTGAAAGGGTTTTTTTTATTATTATTTTTTTTATTACCATTTCCCAAGAAAAAAAACTGAAAATAAAAGACATAATTTTGGAAGCAAAGACAACTTTCATTAATGATTTTAAAAGTTATAGCAAACAGATAAGCCCTGCAACATTAATACTTCCACCTTGGGCAGAGTGAAAGCTTTTCAAAAGAAAGAAACAGATTAACAAAACAAATTACTTTGAAACATGTATGCAAGAAGGAACATTAATGGTGACCCAATTCTAAACTCAGACTCCATGTGTTACATAATTCGGTACTTCCTACTCTGCTTCATCCTCTTCAACAACATTAATTCCAGAACTAATTGGATGGAGGTAGCCTCCACTACGGAAAACATCATGATAACTGTTCATAGAAGACTTTGACTTCAAATTTTCGCCTTTGCCATTCCTCGAAGAGAAACCCAAACTAGCTCTATTTTTGTTCACGGGTGGATCCACAAGCCGTCCCCGAACTGCATTATGACCATTGCGCACAACCTGCTGCGCGCCCTTCAGGGAAATCACAGAATTCTCATTCCTCCTTATGTTGTCAATGGATAGGGCTTGGAACTGGGTTCCAACAGCAGCCTCATCCGCTTCTACAATACTGAAAGAGGATAGATGGGATATCAACAACGCCTGCTCCCCATTTATGATCACTACCTTCCCTTCATGCACAAATTTTAGCTTCTGATGTAGAGTTGAAGTGACAGCCCCTGCTTCGTGTATCCATGGCCGTCCTAGCAAACAACTATATGCGGGAATAATGTACATGACCTGGAAGGTTATCAAGAACAAATGTGGTCCTATATGGATAGGCAAGTCCACTTCACCGATGACATATTTCCTCGACCCATCAAAAGCCTTCACAATGATGCCACTCGGGCGCATAGGTGTTCCCTGATACTTTAACTTCATGAGGGTACTCCTTGGTATAACATTCAACGCGGATCCGTTATAAATTAGCACATTGGATAGCGAGTCATTCTTGCAGTTCATAGACATGTGGAGGGCTAGGTTGTGATTCCTCCCTTCATCTGGTAACTCATTATCGCAGAAACTCAAGTTGTTACATGATGTAATGTTTCCAATTACGCTGCTGAATTGATCTAACGACATGTCATTCTCCACAAAAGCTTGGTCTAGTACTCTCATAAGTGATTCTCTATGAGCAGAGGAATTCATTAATAAAGCTAGGATGGATATCTTTGAAGGAGTCTGCAATAGCTGATCTACAACTCTGTAATCGCTCAACTTAATTATATTCAAAATATCATCCACTTATTTCTCTAATGTGGCTCCGCTAGTCTCTCTTGTAGCCTTCTTAGGCTCATCGTTCTCAGCAATTTTATTTCCAGCAACAACATCCCTTCGTACAACTGGCGCAAACACACGACCACTACGGGTCACCCTGCTATTATCAGCTATATTTCCAACATCGGGCATTGGCTGGATGGGAACTTCCACCCCATCTTCTAAGATTGTAGCGTTGTATTTGTAAGGCACAACCTTATCTGATTTATAGGGAACATGACCTTGCAGACTAATTACCAATAGGGTAACAACTGGTTTGCTATGGTACTCCACTTCAAGATGAGTGGGTGCACCAAAACAAGGCACAATGACGTTTACCCCTTCCTCAACACAAGAAGCCATCAAAAGGTCATTTCCGGCAAATAAATCTTCGTCTGAAGAGAAATACTCATCCACAGAGGCATACTCTTCTTCTGACTCTTCTTCATCAAACAAACTTCAACCATATCAATCTCATGATAATCATCTCTCTGACCTGTGATCTTGATAGTTTCATTTTCTAACAGCAATTGAACACCCTCTCTCACAATAGAACATCCTCGGGGGTCTCGACAACAAACTATGCAAGATCCATATTGGTGTTCCACCTGACCAGCAGTACGACAGAAGGTAGCATGCAACTGCACGAGATCCTCATTCAAATACTCCACATCAAAAATTCTGAATTCACCAGGAGATCCAGAAACCATATTCATTTCCTCTTCATATTCTACCCTAGGCCTGATTATATGGATTAAACCCTCATCTATCATCTCCTGAAAATCAGCCTTTATCTTCTTGCAACCCTGTATGTTTGTACTGCAAACAGCACAACTGGCGTGGTCATGTGTATAATAACTAAATTCACAGAGGTTTGTGTGCATCTTCACCAAATATCCTATAACTAGATTAGTGTTAAAAATCCGGAAGTCACCTGGACAACCGGCCACCATATTCACAGCATTCACTCCCCCGTGCTTGGGTAGAGGATTGCCTTTCACATTAGGTCCCATGTCTTTGAAGGATAGAATTCAAGACTTCACCAACCTTTTCACATCAGTCCTCAAAGGATAACAATTCTCAATACTATGCCCTGGTGCTCCCTGATGAAAGGCACAAGTCTGGTTTGCTTTGTTATACCAAGGAAATGGTGATGGTACGGTGGGAGGTGGTCGTGTATGGACCAACTTCTTCTGAATCAATGCTGGTAGTAGCTCTGCATAGCTCATGGGAATAGGGTCATAGTTCTCCCTTCTCTGATTATTCCCTTGGTTCCCCTGCTGGGACTGTCTTTGATAAGCAACGGTAGTCGGAGCGGTATTCATAATAGGAGTAACTGAGGCAACTTGCTGGTGACGCTGATAATTCCTTCTAGGAGCGTTCACTCTCCTCTCTTGTATGACGACATTTGTATCTCCATCTTTCTTCTTTGTAAACCCATAAGCTGGCTTTTTCACACCTCCGGATCCTTCACCCTTTGTCAAACGACCTTCTCTTATTGCCTCTTCTAGGCGGACACCCATTCCTACCTTCTCTGTAAAATCACTTGGGGCACTTGCTACCATTCTTTCATAATAGAATGCACCTAGCGTCTTCAGAAAATTTTTAGTCATTTCCTTTTCCTCCATGGGAGGAATCACTTGTGCAGCCACTTCGCGCCATCTCTACGCATACTCTTTGAACGAATCTCTGTCTTTCTGGACCATGGCCCTAAGCTGGTCACGGTCGGGCGCCATGTCCACATTGTACTTGTATTGTTTAATGAATGCTTCTCCCAAATCATTAAAAGTATGGATGTTGGTGCTGTCTAAACTCATGTACCATTTCAACACTGCCCCAGTCAGACTATCTTGGAAAAAGTGAATCAACAGACGCTGATCATCGGTGTGGGTAGACATTCTCCTCACGTACATCACCAAGTGAGCACGAGGGCAAGTGTTTCCCTTGTACTTCTCAAACTCTGGGACCTTGAACTTAGCAGGCACTTTAACATTCAGGACCAAACACAACTCATTCACATTCTTCCCAAATAGCTCTTTTCCCCTAAGAGCCTTCATCTCTCTTTGCATTCTATCAAACTGCTCTTGGAAATCATCCATTCTGTCATAAAGACCCAAGTCTTCACTCGGCGAAGGAAAAGGACGACACACATCTTCATTAACAAACAGAACCAAACTCATCGAAGGAGGTGAAACAGGAGTAGTATGCACCACATGAGGTGCTGGAGTAACAACAGTTTGAACCACTGGAGTATCTTGGGGGCCCAAATTGAAACCTTCAGGTGCAAAATTCTATGGCATTCCCCACAGATAACCCTGAGGCATACGGTTTTGAACAACAGCCGGAGTAGGGGATACATGAACAATAGGAACTTCAGCATTCGCCCTTGTTGGTTGAGCTTGAACACTCGGTGGCTGATTCTGAGCAACTACCAGAGCTTCCATCAGAGTAGTCAAGGTTGCCAAGCCAGCCTTCAAAGCAGAAACTTCTTTGCGTAGCTCGCGATTCTCCTGTTCTAAGTTGTCCATCTTCTTTTTGAAGTTAGCCTGAGTGTTGTAGTGATGAGTCAGCTTGCTAAATGAAGTAAAGAAGCTGGGTAAGGCACCTGGCTATGCATAATAAATGTAAGAAATATGTGCAATATGATGCATGATATGCAATGCATATGATTATTTTTACTTTATCATTTAATATTTCAAGAGATTTAACGTTTATAGACATATTGCAAACAACAAAATAATAACGCATTTGAAATACTGAAATTTTTTTATTATAATAACTTCAAAATGGATTACAAGTTTCAACGATCCCAAGTACAAGATGAAAATACAATCTAAAAATCCTGAGAAAAAGAATTGATGGAGATAAATCTGTACACTGGCGCTTCCTTGTGAGCCTGGCAATCTGAGCCCTCAACCTCTGGTTTTCTTCCACATGTCTGATGGCAACCTCCTTCCAATCATCTGGATTAGGAAAAGAGTAATCAACACCTGTTTGAGGCTTAGGGGAAAATAAATCCCCTTGCCTCTCCATAGACTCCACCGCTCGACTCTCAAGGATCTCGATCAAATCGTCTTTCTCCTTCAGGTCTGCTCTGTAGGAACTCTATAAAGTCTGGAACTTGTTCTTCCAAGCATCCTTTTCCTGTTGCATCCTAACCAAAGCGAGTTGCAACTCTTCTAGATCATCTAATAAGGGAGGAGTGGTCTTCACAAACAGACCAGGCATGGGTGTCTCCCGAGTATACGACATCTTCAACTGAATGGCTCTCGATCGGATCCACTGAAGATATGGCTCCAAAGAAACAACTCCCCTAGGTCCCAAATCCTTCCTACTCTTCTTATGAATGTGATGCCATGCCTTTGCAATCTGCTCCCTAGCTTCCCTGTGGTCTTCTCCTTCCTTCAAAAAGAAACTACTCAAATGAATACTGTTCAGTTTATCCCTCATCGGATAACCAAGCTGTCACCGTGTAAGAACAGGGTTATAGTTAATTCCTCCCTTTGTACCAAGAAGAGGTACATTGGGGAAACTACCACAACTGTCGATAATCTCTATATCTTGATAAGCTCGATGATACCAATAAATATTCGAGTGAGTAAGTGCCATGATCTTAGGAGCCCAACGAGGTTCCTTCTTGACATCCCAAAAAGCATCAGACTGAGGCATATGAGAGATGAACCACCGGTACAACAGAGGCGTGCAACAGATAATGATTCCCCCATGATAGGAACTCCGAAGATGAACAGAGTAATAAGCATCACCCAACAGTGTAGGAACCGGGTTTCTAATCATGAAAATCCTGATAGCGTTAATATCGACAAACTTGTCCATATTAGGAAATAAGAATAATCCATAAGCAAGTAAAGCAAATATGGCCTCGAAAGCAACCATACTCTTCATCCTGGCAAAGTAACGAGCTTTCTCCAATAAGATTTGAGCTGGTAATCCTCTAATCCCTCCTTTGGTAGTCATATGGGCTTCCACCTCAGACTTCCCTAGATGAATCAAAGCAGCTATCTCATGTGGTTTTGGCTCACCCTCCAAACCAGTAAAAGGAACACGATCGATAACAGGTAAATCCAATAGATAGGAATACTCCTCCAGTGTAGGCATCAACTGATAATAGGGAAAAGTAAAGTAGTGATACATCAGATCATAGAACTGGACCAAGGTCGAGAGAATACCCTCCTTCATCTTCAGCTTCATGAGTGGAATAATGGATCCATACTTCTTCCGAAAGTCTGCAGAACACTCGATCTATGGAATTAGACTGATCAACTCATCTATCTTGGGATCCTTGAAACTGTATTTCCTGGTCTTTCTCTTTCCAGAATCCATGGTTAATAGTACCTGAGATATTCACAAATAGTCAACCTTTAAATCCCTCGAGATATTATTTTCTTCAAAAGATGCTTATGAGTGCATAGATGCATGACGCAGCAATGACACACAAGATCACACATATAGGGTTCATAGGTTCAACGTCACAAGCATGAGGTCGAAGGTACTACCCATAAGGTGTTGGTATAAAAGTTATCACCTGCCGAACAAGGTTCTAGAGGTTCCCAGAGTCTACATCCTTCCTTTGAATATTAACAACTTCCCGATTAACTCGGTAATTAGTAATATTCTCAAGAAAGACTCGTCCGAGCGTAGTATCGCGTGACAATTATTTCCAGATTACTCCGTCATAGCTTCCGTACTACACCTAAAAGGCCAAGATGGGTTTGGTATTCTACGGTCCTCAGTTTCAGCAGGCTCCCAGGTCGAAAGCAGTACGTCTTCCAGGTTACTCGGTAAACGACACTACAATCAAAGGGGCCTCCACTGAGTGGGGGATCTCATGCCACCTTTTTTGGGATTACTCTCTCAAAGTTAACATGACTATACCACCCGTCCTATCTTAAAGTTTTCCCAAGTCCGGGTATAAGACTTATGAGTAATCACCAAGCACCCTGAAAACCAGGAAAATCCAGACAAACATATATACAAATTATAGCACATAAACAACAATAGCACATATACAGATATAAACAAAGATAGGGTAAACCCACTTAGGGATGGACCAGCAAGAGGTCAATCTTTCACCAGTGAAGTCGCCATTTTTCTGTAGCGGTAGAAATGTTCAAGACTAAGCCATTGGATTGACTATACTTTATACAAATCAAAAATAAAAATCGCCACCGCGCTTTATTGTTTCCAAATGAATGGGAAAAGAGCGAATAACCCAAAAAGGGGGGAAATATTCAAGGTAAGGGGGTTGGTTATGCAAAGGGAAGGTATTAGCACCCTAAACATCTACGGTACTCCGCAGTAACCTCTTTGAAAAAAATATGTATATTTTGGCTATAAAAAATGTGTTATATATAAAATGGATGGTGGAGGTGAGAAAAGAAATATAATTTTTATGATTTTTGCACCCGTCGCGGTTGCGAACCTTTAGTGCCTACGTACCACCTTTCGTGCAATAGGGGATCAGGGTACATGTAGTTCCTCTTTTAAAAGTTTGAAACACAAGTGTGTTGGTTAACTTTTATGAGATAAGACATCATCGTCATTGTCCGTGTGGAAAACATACTTACTACCCACAATCATGAGAAAGGAGAATTTGCATCATCTCAAAATGGAGGATAATGGCTTGGATTTTAAAATCAGCAATGCCTCACTCAACACCCAAGTGGGAAATATCTCACTTCACTACATATTGTAGAAGTATAGTTGTTTGCATCACTACAAGGATTGACAAGAGCCTAACTTTTTGAGAAAAAGTTTAAAGATAAAAGCCAAATTGGTAAAATGGTTTGAAATGAGATTGATTGATTTTTAGTCTTCTCACAAAAAGTGTCAAAGTATTATTAAATTGATTAAAGTTTATTGATGAAAATGTTTTGAAAAATGCATGGACTTAAGTCCAAGTTTATTATGAAAGCGTTTCAAGTTTAGAAACAAGAAGAGTTTAAAAAGGAGGGAGAAGATTTTTGAAATTAAAGAAGATGGGAGGAGAAGAAGAGACTATCCTAAAGCATAAGGTAAAAGCTAAGGATAAGAACCATATAACCAACAAGAAGCCAAAACTTGACATTATGAGCCAAGATAGAATTCCAATTCTTTGGATTGAAACCAAGTAATCAAAGATACTAGACCTCTTCAAATGTATCAAGTCTTCATAAAAATTTGGCAGAGTAACGGCTGTATACGGGTGAATTCCAGATTACAAACAAAGGATGTAATCACAAAAAACCTGCATACAAAAACAAACAAGCAACCCAATGTCTTGAGGTAAACCTCAAGAGCTCCAGACAAAATAAACAGATAAGATCATAAGATCTCCAAGATAGGCCAAGGTTTCTAATCCTAAGTCCACGAAATAGTCTCATGCTCCATAATGCCAAGGATAGTAACCAAATAGTCCAAGTACCATTAAGAGTTTTTTAGGGTTTATGTTGATTATTAAGTATCTTAAGAAAAGAAAAGCTCAAGTGAGCAAAGTAAAAATGACAATAAAATAAATGCTCAAATGAGCAAAGATGAAAATGGCATGAAATGAAAAATGCTAAAAAATAAATAGTACATAAAGCATAAAAGAATAAAAGCATAAAATAAACAAGTCAATAATTAGTGGTTAGTTGGATGACCATCTTGAAACTTGTATTTGGAACTCATTAGAGGATTGGTAGAACCAAAGTCTCCACACAACAAGTTGTATTTGCTTTTTGTCAAGTATATCATCCATTTGGAATTCTCATAAGTACCATTTAATGATCAACAGTGTTTAAGTGATCTGCGTTGACCAAAGGTGTTGTAGATCCATTAGAGGATTGGTAGAACCAAAGCCTCCACACAATGAATCTCAAGGTTATTGGATCAAAGAGATCAAATTAACATACTTGGGCTTACAATCATAAGTTTGGGCCACGAATGATCATTTATTCGAATCGGGACAAAATTTAGCGCTATGTTAAGCAATCGTAAGTGGACTTATATAGAAGTCACACCTATTTTAAGGCCGGTCAATAGCAATCTATGCACCATTTTTTTGAGAAATGATATAGAGATCATGCTCCAACAACATTTAGTGCAATGAGAAGGGGATGAGATGAAGAGGAATTAGGGTAAAAAGAGAAACCACATTTGAATTAATATTTAATCAAACTATTATTAAAATCATTCATCCATTTTTTGTGGAGTTTAAACTCAACACCATGGATCCAATGATGTTAATAAAGCCATGATAAAAAAATTAACCCAAGATAGCCATAAAATAATCACAAAATAATAATATAATTAATATATACATTAAAAGGTTTAAAAATGTTTAAAAAATGGAAAATAATGAGGAAAATATCAATTATGCTCAAATTAATCAAGAAATAAAAAATAAGACCATAGAAAAATCAATAAAGAGGCCAAGTAATTTTATAAAATTTTTGGTAATTTTTAAAAGTCAGAAACTATTTTTAAAAATTAAAATAAATGGGTAAAATAAACAAAAATATTAAAAAATAGTAAAGTCAGAAACAAAAATAAAATAAGGTCACAAATATTTGTCACAATATCATTGGATCATTCTATAATTTTTTTTCCGAATTTAAAAATGTATAAAAGTATTTTTAAGCATTTTAAACAAATCAAATAAGTGTAAAATTTATAAAAAATACCAAAACACAAAATTAAATTGTGAAAAAATAAAAATCAGAAAGAGAATAATCAAAAATATTTTTCATAATTTTTTCAGATTTTTGGACTAAAAATGAATTTTCTATGATTTTTTTGAAATTTAAAACAATTAAAATATAAAAATCAGAAAAAGAAAATAAAAGTAAAAGATGTGGACCATTGGATGAGAGTCAAAACGCGTTAGTAATCAAATCCAAGGGATCTGGCGCGCTGTGCATATCATGGTCATTAATGAATAATGTACATAATCAATAATAAATCAGATTTTTGAAAAACACAAATGGCACGCCATCATTGGTTGGAAGATGCCACGTAGGTCATCTTCAACCTCCAGCCAACGTGATTTGTAGGTCTCTCAAACTGTAAAATCAGAAGCTCAGACCTATGCCAATCACTTCGTCTCTTCAAGATGAAAACAACCATACCCTCGCGCCAAATTTATATAAACTGTAGCTCAAGCAATTTGGAAGGAAAGTTTTTAAAAGGGATTTGAAAATTCGTGGTCAAAACGTGTTTCCAGTAAAGTGTAAGTGTTGCGACTAGAACCAGGGCGATGAGAGCAACACAATGATATCAGAGTTTTGAAGAATTGATGAAGGAATCTACCTATTGAAGTTGAGTTGCAGAGCTCTGAAACTAGACTTCTATGGAACAATATAGGGCACGATTCTTGAATGTAATTATATGGTTAGCTTCAGGGAAGATCAAGGAAGGTGAATTGAGAGAAAAATGGATTGAAAAAGGCTTGAGAATAGATTTCTAAGTTGCTGAATTCTGGGTTGTGAAGCAAGTTTGGCAGGGTGATTCTGGCTATCCAAGCTTGGGAAATTGAATGGGGGATGACCCTCTATTTATAGGGAAGCAAATGGGATAAAAAGAAATAGAAAATGATGCGTTTTGGAGGGAATTTGTGTGGGTTTTCATCATGAAGAAAGTGTGACTCAAACATTGATCAAAACTCAGCCAAATCGTGCGTTTCATGATGCTAATCACTTATGGAAAGTTGCTAAACATGATTAGAAACAAAAACGCATGGAAATCTTATGATTAGAAGCCAAAACAAAGATTTCAAAATCCCGATTATGTGTAAAATTCAGTTTCAAACTACCCAATTCAAATCCATGGCATTTCCACCTCAAGGGGTCCTAAGGCATAATTCTTGATGCTTTGTAAAGATGAGGTTACAAGCTTTGCAATGGAAAAGGAATGGAATCAAATGGATGCTGGAGCTGAAAGTTACATGGAGTCAAAGTTGAAGAAAAAGAGTTGACTTTCCATACTTAGAAATATTTCCAATTCTTCTTTAAAAATGACCTATAATCTTTTGCATCCAAACATGGCCTTCCACTTAGAATTTGCTCTTGACCAAAAAAGATGGAATGAAGTAGACCTATTGAATGACATTTTTCAATTTGAACCACTCAAAATCTCCAAAAAATTGAGCAAGTTATGACTTGTTGAAGTTGGCCAAAAATCATGAAATGACCTATAATCTTTTGCATTCTTAAGGCAACTTCCATCTATTTTCTCACTTTGCACATAAAATAAGGCATAAAGTACACATCCTTAAGATCATCATGAAGAAAGAATAGGTTCAAGGTGATAAAAATTGACCAAGTTATGACCATTTGAAGTCACATATGGAAAATTGGGGATTCATCTGGGTGACTTGTAATCTTTCTTCTTCACAAAGTTCCTTCCACATGCAAACTCCTTGGAACTTTTTAAGTGATTTATTGGTAACTATTTGAAGAGAAATATGTCTTTGGAATAACTCAAAAATACCAAAAGATGAGCAAGATATGCTCCTTTGAAGTTCCAAACCCTAGCCTCTAGATCAAAAGAATGCTTTGAGGAAATTTGCCAAGTTTGAACAAGCTTTTTGTGCCAATATTCTTCCTTTATGAATAGAAGTTATTGAGGATGATGATGAGGACTCATAGCCACCAAAACCACTTCCATATCTTGAAATTAGAGAGAAATATGCTCTTATGACCAATGGGAATAAGACCTTGTCCAATCATGACAACTTCTTCCCTTAACCCCTTTGTATTTTTGAACCAATTTTGATAACTTTGAGATATGTTGAGCCAAAAAATGAGACTTGTCATGCCATTTCTTCCAAAATCACTCCAATAGTGAAGTTTGAATTTCTCAAGCTATTGACTAGGGCATGGAAATAAACTCATGAACCCATGAAGCAACTTGCTAAACCTCATAGCCTCTACCTACATTATTAACAAGTAAGACAAACCAATATTGTATTTTATTAATTAGAGAGAAAATCAAATCAAAATATCCATGATCACAAAAGAAAACAAGTCAAGGTGCTTGGTAACTCCTCAAAAGAGCAAGGCTAAAGATAGGGAGAAGAACCAAAAACCCTAATGTGATCTTGTTGTGATTGAAACAATATGGTATGATGCAAGAATCTTAGGGTCAAAAATTGGGGTACAACATCTACTCAGACCACACTGGGGATAACATCATCTGGGGGTAAAAAGTCTTCACTTGGGGAAGAAGGAAATATCTTGGGACAAAGACTCCACTGGTGATATCTCAACAAAATCTTTTGTCACCAGGGATGAAAGAGTTATGAGTGGCACTCCTATGCACACCACACCGGGGAGACATGACACTTGCTCCACTAGGGAAAGAAAGTTTGCTCCACTGGAGAATAAGAGATCAGTTATTCTGGCAGGTCCTCGAAATTCGACTTCGACTGGGGATAAAGACTGCCTTTTACACTGGGGAGCCGAAAACTTTGGATGATAGCATCAACAATATCTGGTTGCACTAAGTGTAGCCATCTCTGCAAGATTCAAGTCAGCAAGAAGTTATGTACTGAAGAGTAGAAATCATTTTATTACAAATGATGACCATCCTCATGAGGATAACAAACTAGAATCTCCCGTAGGTAAACATGAGCCTCTTTAAGAACTCTGATATAGGAAAACCACATTGAACAGAGAGAGTGCATACTTCATTGAGTAGGAGAATACATACTTCATGGGGAGGATGAGTGCAAACCTCATTGGGGAAGCTGTAGAATGCTGAATTCAAGGGAAGTATACCAAAAATCTCCAATTGGTGAATAAAATGATTCTTCCAAGAAAACATGGAAAGAAACAGGCTACACTAAGAAATATTGATACTTGGGCGAAAGTATGCCTTTTCTAGGGAGAAGACTGCAAAAATATATTGCAGTTCAGAGAAAATTTGAACTCCGATCCAACTCCAAACTTCCTGGGGAAAAGATCCAATATTTCTTTCCAATGATAAAGATGACTTTGCTGGGAACTGGGATCTTCTGATGTAAATCCTCAATAAAAGTGACTTCGGCTGGGGAATCGTAGAAATTCTTGAATAAAAGAATTCTACCCAAGCCATACATGGGATACTATAATCGAGAGTAACAATCTTTACTTGAAGAAGAGAAGGGAGCCTTTGAACCATAAGCTTGAGGTTCAGAACTCCACCGAGGAAATATTTCAACAATACTCTATTACTGGGGATAAAAGAATTCTAAATAACATTCGCCCATGCACACTGCCCCAGAAAAAAGAGAGACTTGCTCTATTGGGCATAATAAGCATACCGATCAAACATCTCTTCATGAATACCTGATAGGGGGTAAGCTTCCCTGGGGATAAAAGATACGAACTTCATAGAGACGATGAACGATAACCTCACGAGGGGGATAAATACCAACCACAGAATCGTAGAGTATCGACTTCAAGGGGATATAACAAAGGTATACAATCCAATGAAATGATATTTCCCAGATTTGTCGAAGAAAAGTAGACTATGCTGAAGAAGAAGAAGATTATACAAGACCTATTGAAATGCACTTCTTCAGAGATAAGCCCTCTGGAAGGGATGGACTCTTAAACAAACCCTCATCAATAATGTTGAATTTAGTGGGGATTACACATGGATATGCTTCCATTGGGGATGAGGAATTCGGTCTGGGTGAGAGGTGAGTATTCACTAGGTAAATTGGATCTCGTTTCACATATATCTTCAAATTGGTCGCATACATACCCTTCTTGATTCATTTGTTGGTATGCTTCTTGTCATAAAAGACCAACAACACTTGCAAAAAGAGAAATTGTGGCAATATGCCCCTTCTTGGGAATGGCAAACTTCATTAAAGAATAAGCAATTTGAACTACCAACCAATGGGTAAAAACTACGATGCAAGATTGCAACTTCCTCATGTCAAATCCGAGGAGGAATGCCACTAAAGAATGGACTTTGGAGAAGATGTTGCAAAAATAAATTGCAGTCCACTGAAAAGAAATTATCTTGACTTCAAACAACTTCTAAATTTCTGGGGGGAAGATCCACTCTCCTCCTGCATAGAATTGAGGATGCTTTGCTGGGGAATAAATACCTCTAAAGAGAAACCCCTTGGCAGACAGACCTTTGTCAAGAAGCAAAAGACCCAACATCTGGGGAAATGAGTCCTCCTAGGAAAACTCATTTCCATTATGAACCATGTATGGGTAATAACCTCACAAGCTCTTTGCGTTCCATCTCGTATCCTACTAAGGATAACGATCCACACTTCAATTGGAGGTAATGATCCTGACTTTTGTCGAACAAATCCAACAACCAAAACTTAGGTCTTTGATTTTCACTAGAGGAAAACCAGTACATGGATTTAAGACTCTAATGAGTCGAGGATAACGGTCCTGACTTCCCGACTTACTTTTCAAATTCACGTTTCGTTTAGCCTGCGCACAGACTTAATATGATCAAGCCTTGAAGAGGAGAAAATTCCCCTGCATAATGCCTTGCCCCAGTCTATAGGGCCTTTGAAGAAAATTGCTTCGACGAGACTTCATGAGATTTGTACCACAATGATAAGCTTCCTCAATATTATTAACTTTGGAACACGACTCTTGGCTAACCAAAGTTGGATATGTCTTCAACCATACTTAAGTGAATGCCCCTGCATCTTCAAATTCTGAACAGATTCTCCTCTAATCAATGCATTCTCAGAGAGATTTGTCAAATATTAACATAACTGCCCCCGTTTGACTGTACTTTGAGGGATCAAATTCTGACCTGAATGTGCCAAATTTGCTAAACCCTTACACAACAGAGTATTCAACATGCTTGCCCCTGCTCAACAAAGTCTCGACAAACCATTTCCTTTACCTCATGCTCACGGAGGGATGAGAAACTTGGGGACTTTGAAGACATCACAATCTTATGATGGTTAGCTTATATCTTGAAAATAGGCTACTTCACAACCATACTTCTCAACTTGAACTTCCTCATGTTTAAGAAAACAATTGAAGCGATACGTCCCTCGAGACCAACTGAAAGTAATGTGCCACTATTCGACAGAGACTCTTGGAAATCATCTTTTGTAATATACTCCAGATCATTTCTCAAGCAGGTATTCTTTTACTCAATGGAGTCAGTAGAAGGTCTGCCTCAGATTAAGATCAGTCTCACAAATGATTTACCTTTCAACGGTATCCTGAAGCAATTTGTCCCTTGAGCTAATCAAACTTTCATCTTATGCTCATTATTCAAGCTTACTTGATGTTTAAGCACTTGTTCATATGCAAAGAATGTTTATTCTAAGAATGATAATTCTAATGCAAATCTTATGTTTGTCTTGAAGTTTAAAAACTTGTATTGAAAATATGTTGAAACATCAATTTTTTTTGTACAAAAGATAGTAAAAAGATGGTGTGGTACCAACTCAAAAGTTTTAGTAACCCTCCTAAGAGTCAAATTATCGTATTCTCGTTACAGTGCGCTTTCGAATTAACCCATGCTTCAATTAGGACTTTTAAGGGTTGTAACGTGGCCTGGTTCACGGTTTTTGAAAAAAGTATTTAAGGCTCAAAATATTTGGTGCCCACCCATTCTCCATGATATTCTCCAGTCCTACATTCAGTTAAACCAATGCGAGCATTCGTCTCTCAAAAGAGTTTACCATGGTTGAGAAACCACTGAGGTTTCTTGGACGTGGCAGTCACTCACCTCTTTCTTTCATGGTGTCTGATCACACGACTTTGTTCTTTGTTGAGGATTTTCATTTCGTAATCCTTTTTTGCTTTTCACAATTTTTGTTTTCCCTAAATTTTGCATGGAAACATTTTTTCCAAATTTGACTTTGAAGTCCAGCGGGATACCCTGACTCTTTCCTAAGCGACTTGCTTTTCAAGTTCCGACTTAGCAAGGCTTTTTCCCTCTTTCTTTTCTATTTTCAATCACTCTTTTTTTTTGGAACACGTCGTGTGACTTTGATTTGTTTTCGACTTTGTTGGACCCGATTATGACTGCCTGAGTCTTTGGTAGATAAGGGATAACCATTGTTGTATCGTCATCTGTTGACTTCCTGATGTGAGAGAGATACCCCTTGGGATATCGTTCTCTTTGATGCACATTGCTGACAGATGAGGGTTAACCATTGTGGTTTTGACTTTCCTCAGCCTTTTGATGGATAACCATTGTTGTATCCTTAGATGCGCATTCCTGATGAGTTTTGAACACTCGATCAGATTAACTAAAATCTACCCAGCCTGGGGTTAAATGTGAGGGTTTTTTCTAAACACAAAATAAACTCCTACTTCAAGGCTCAAAAGGGGTTAACGACGGTTTCACTCCCTTATATCTCTGGTGTTTGGGAAATTGAAACAATGCATGTACATTGTCAGCAGGGTTTTTATTCAAAAGTACACCGTTTTAAATTTTTGGTATATTACTCATCATCCTCCCTCCAAAGGTATTTTGCTTTATTTACAAGAGTTAAGTATTAAAATCAAAGAAAAACATTTAAAAGTGAATACTAATGGATTAATTCAAGACAAACATATTCAACGCATTATGATTAATATTTAAGAATAAGCAAATTTTGCATATAAGAAAGTACTGAACCAAATAAGAAAGATTACGAATGAGAATGCAAATGTAATTTGAAATTTCCATGTTGAGGATACTAGTCTCCGTGTGGACTTGTTGCTTCCGAAGATGATCTGGAAGTCTTGACATTCACTGAGTCAAAGGAGTCTTCAAATCTGACTAGCTGGCCCGAAATTGATAGCCTTTGCGTCAAGCAGGTCTTGTACCTCTTCTTTGAAGGCCCTGCAGTCTTTAATAGAATGTCCTAGTTCCCCAGCATGGTAATCATATTTCACATTAGGATCGAAATCCATAGGATAAGGAGGAATGACAGGCTTCAGTGGCTTGGGTTCCACCAAGGAAAGCTTAAGCAACTGAGAGAACAACTGGCCATAGGTTATGGGAACAATGTCGAACACCCTCTTTGGCTTCCTATCCCTTTGCTTACCTTGTTTCATATGTCTCTGTTGATAGGTTTACTACTAAGGAGCATACTGAACTGGATGAACATGAGGAACATTCTGATTTTGATTAACCAACTGATTTCCAAAACTTGTAAACAACTGCTAGTGAGAAACTTCTGGGAGTATAGGTTGTGGATGATTTGATTCAGATTGTTAGATTGAACTTTGAAGAGGAGAAGGCGTATCCCAAATCTCTATAGAAGTTGGCATTGGATTGACTGCACGCTCAAACCTTCAGGAGTGAATATAATTGTCCCTGTATAAAGCAAATCCTGGACTTGGTGCTTAAAAGCTATGCAATCTTCAGTATCATGACCAGGTGCCCCAGAGTGGAATTCACACCCGGAACTATCGTCAAAGCCACGTGGGAGATTTTTATACGTAGTGAATATTCAGAGTTTAACCAAATGAAATTCTAGCAGGCGAGGAAGCAATTGTGCATACAACATTGGAATATGATTAAATTTTCGTTCAGCCTATTTTGGCCTCTGCTGATGAACTTTTTCCATTTGGGTCTTCTTGGGAAATGACAACTGGTTGCGGATGGGAAGATCCTGGAGCACAAGGCGGTGGAGGAGATACTCCATGACTTAAAAGAGTCCCCAGATTATGGGGGAGGAATGGTAGCTCCTATTGTAGCAGGCATAGAACCATCTTCTTTCTTCAACACTGTCTCCAAAATTTCCATAACCAAACTCAATTGAGTCTTCAACTGAGTGTTCTCTTCTCTCAGAAGTTCTTGTCCACGGACCAAATCCTGCATGTCTAGCATCAAAAATCCCATATGTTCTTTCATCTCGTCTAATTCCCCCCGAAGTTGTTCCATAACTTGAATCTGATCACAGAGTGGCGAGAAGTCAAGATTGGCAATTCTGAAAAGAAAATACCGAGTCTGAATAAGCATTCCCCATTCTCAGTACCTTCTGAGTACCTTCTATGGATGTATGAAGATGCATGAGGTTAGTGAGCGGATGCAATTCCATGTTCAAACATCTTTTTTTATGCATACAATCTTTCACATTTATTTTTTTGTGTAAAATAAAAATGCTATGATGCAAGGTGCAACAACATAGGCTCAAAAGTTCAGCATAACAACTGTACAATGCTCTGGATAACTGCTACATAAATCTGCTGAATAATTCGGATATCACAGGATCAAAGGTTGGGCACCAATTTCAGAACACAATGGAACCAAATACCATTAATAACCGTTGTATAATCTCTGTCCAAGTTGAATATATCAGGATCAAAGTTCCAGGACATAACCAAAGAATCAAGTCACCAACAAAACAATACGGTCACCATCAGAACATAGTCACCATCTGTACATGTGATAATCAAGTCCTTCCCCTCACACAGGTGAAAACTAGATCAGGGTAAGGTCGGGTAACCTAGAATCGAGGGTACTCCTAAAAAATTATCGCCATATCACCTACGTGAAAATGATAGCCCCTCATTTGTACCTCATCTGATCATGGACGACATGGCAGAAATAGTGAAACCTAAGTCAACTAGTCGTTCATGTTCCACTCTATTCCTAGGGTCCCTATGATTGTCACTTGGTCTGGGTATTAGGCCTTTTACCTCATAGTAGCACCCACCCAATTATGAAAACAAAGCCAACACAACAGATAACTAATATGGAAAGCGATAAATGTAATGCAAATATATTCTCAAATAAACATGTACAAAATGAACAAGCTATAAAGCATAAAAATAAACTCCCAAGGAAAAGAAAAAAAAAGCTAGGATCGACTCTGGGATGGACCAGTAATAGGTCAATCTTTCCCCAGTGAAGTCGTCAGCTGAAACAACCGGCTGAATAATCAAATGATAATAAAATATCAATGAAGTCGCAATCGAATGTTTTTTATCCCACAAAAATGGAAAGGTACACATCGAGAAAACCTGAAGGGGTGAAATCATGGTCTTGCAACCAAGAGATCGGGTAAGGGAGTCTGTTACGCGAGGGGAATGTATTAGCACCCCACACGCCCATAGTAATCTACGGTATCCACTCTTGTTGTTCTAATCTATGGGTGTGTTTCAAATCAATATATAAGCGGTACAGAGAATGCATGCAAAAGAAAGGAGAAAATAATGTAGGGAAAATAAAAGTTGTGCTCGTTCGGGCCCTACCTCAATGCCTACGTATCCCTCTTAAGGAATCAGAGCATCCGTAATTCGGCTCACATGTTTCGGTTTATTTTTGTGTTTTTTAATTTAACTATGTTAGGTTCGAATCAATCCACCGCGGCTCGACCTTTGGAGACTTACAACCTGTAGCGGAAGGGAACTAACATGTTATTAGAAAAGAAATGCCGATTGGCAAAAAGAAAGGTGTTGGTTTGTCTTTTTTTACCTTGAGAAAGGATTTGAAAGTTTTAAGTGTTTTATGATTTTCAAAGAAAAAGAAAAGAAATTTTTTTGTTTTATTATACAAAGGATGCAAAAGAAAAGAAAACATCTAAGGGAGACTAACCTAAATCTATCCCTAATGTTATCACACAAATGATTGACCCTAAAGTTGAGTTTTGAAGGGGAAACTCTAGCCTATGTTGACATGCATGGATAACAATCCTAATGTCTATCTCAAATCATCATCTATAAATGGATCAAGAAGTCCTAAAGGAGCATAGCAAGGGTCTATCACCTAAAACTATGTTTATCTCAAATCATCATCTATAGTTGAAACTAGAGCTCCTAAGGGAACATGTCGAGGGTATATCATCTCAAAACATGCACACAAAGATGAAATCAAGCAAGAAAGCCAACAAGCTCAAGTGAGCACAAACAATATGTCGTGAGCAGCACATGCTAACTCAAGTTAAAAGCCTAACCATGATATAGACGATCAAGGTAGGTATAAAATCAAGTAGGGATGCTTTAGCCAAGGGTTCATATCAACCGAGGCAAATAAGCGGGGAGATGATAGAAGAAAATAGCACGAAGCATCAACGTCGACCAACGTGAGCTCAAGACAAAATGTGGGGGATCGATTATAGATCCCTTTTCCACTTGACGACTCGATAAACATGATATGCACAACCCCGAAGCATTAAAGTACAACATGAGCTAAGGATGACACAGACTAGAATGTGAGGGGGTCGATTGCGGACCCTCCCTGTTTTCCTGCTTTTGAGGACTTATTATATGTAGTATAATGCGGGAACAAATATAAACACATGTGCGGAATAACTACTTAGAAGATAGGATTTTGAACAATCACAATTAGCATACAAAAAGTGGTGCCTGCTACAGGTCCTTAAACAGATACTTCGAGCGCACGCTCTTTATTTCCTGCTTGCTAATTCTCATGATCTCTAGAAAGCAATAATGAATTCAATAACGAATGTGATAAAAAGGTACGAGAGAAATACAAAACGGATATCAATCCGTATCAAGCAAGCAACAATAGGAAACTCGGAAAACTTCGATGAAGCTAGCATCAACAAAGAAATTCAGTAAGAATATGTGTCGAAGCATCAATAAGCAAGATCAAAATGTGTAGTAGACACATCTGTATCACAAAGTTCCTACACAAAATGCAATTAGGAAAACCAAGAACGGAATGTGTATCGACACATCCGTATTCCCGAGAACCTGCACGAAATACAATTATACAAGATACGAGGCACAAAACAAAGGCATGTGCATCGAGCGCAAAAATTGGACCATAAATCGAAAGTCCAAACAAGTTTCCCGATCAAATAATCGAGTAATATTTACATGATCAGAAACCATCCAAACGTATCTTGCACAATCAACACACATGTTAAAAATAACAAGGAAAATTAAGGTATAAAGGAATAGGAAGAAATTTGGAGTAAACAATAGCCAAAGCAAAGCCAAAGAAGCAAAAATTAAAATTTTGGAAAAGATGCGTCGACCGTAACAGGGTATGCGCCGACTCATGCCCAGGATTTTTCGCAGTTTACGTCGACTGCTGGGTCGGCACAACACTTCCCCCAGGCAACCAGAATGCTTGCGTCGATCGCAAAAGGCTATATGTCGACTCATGCCCATGATTTTTCTCAGTTTGCATCGACCGATGGGTCGGCGCAACACTTCCCGCGGGTGGCCAGAATTGTTTGTGTCGACTCAAAAAGGTTATGCATCGACTCAACTGTAGTCTTATTCAATTGAAACTTTGAAGCAACATAACTTTTGCATCGAGTGTCCATTTCCCGCATGGTTCGAATCGTTGGAAAGCTTGAAAATTATAGAATATCCACGACACGAAACAGAAATCAAAACAACAAAAATTATATGAAAAATTCCCTGACCTTAGCACGATCAACATGTGAATTCACGATCTGATTTCATGAGTTTTGTGCAATTTTCATCAAATCAAAAACCAATTTCACATCAATTATGCTATGACCATAGCACAAGGAAATTTGTATGCAACCAAAAAGCAATTGAATCATGCGTTAAGAACAAGACACAATGGCTCAAGCATTTTGTCAAAACACATAATCTCCGAAATTTAACTCATGAGTTTTGCACAATTAGAGATTCAAATTATACCACATATAATCAATCAAGAATCTTCAATTAAGCTTGAAACAACTTCAATATTTTGTTTTCTAAAATAAGCACATTCATGAAAGTCAATTAATTGAATAAGTACTTATTTAATCATCTAATTCCGGATTTGCACATCATGATTCAAGATCAATTCACATTTTCATAATTGAAATCACTTCCACAATTCAAATTAGATCAAAGTTCAATTTATTGATCCACAAAAGTGCTTATTTAATAATCACTTATTTGAAAAGTTCTTAAATCAAGAAAAGCTTACCGTAGAATTGAAGAGGAAGCTTAGGTATAGAGATCGCAACAATCGGATTCGAGATCAGAGAAGAATTGAGCTACTTTGACTTTTGGATCTTGAAAAAGTTGTTGGAAAAGTTGTTGGTGTTCTTGATGGAAATGAGAGAAAGTTGCCCTCTGAACCTTAAGCAAGAATAAGAATATATAGTGTGCCTTTTTTTAATGAATGAGCCTCCAATAAACACAAACAAATGTGCAAATTTTCAATTCATCAGAGTCCGACACCTTAAGGTCAAATTCGCAGGTCCCCCGATGCGAATTTCGAAGTTGAAATGTGAAAATAAAATGTATCCAACATCGAGAACAACATCATTTCCAAAGATGGGCTCAACCGGATAAACGTTGATATAGTTATGATTTTTTGAAGTTTTGTCTCGGATGAAAATATTTCTCGGTTCAGGATTTTTAAATGCGTTGCATGCGTTTTGGACTAAAAACGAAGGCCTTCGGGATACCATTCTGTAGCGGTAGAAATGTTTAAGACTAAGCCATTGGATTAATTAGACTTTTACAAATCAAAATAAAAATCGCCACTGTGCTTTATTGTTTCCAAAGGAATGGGAAAAGAGCGAATAACCCAAAAAGAGGGGGACAGATTCTAGGTAAGGGGGTTGGTTATGCAAAGGGAAGGTATTAGCACCCTAAACATCTACGGTACTTCGCAGGAACCTCTTTGTAAAATCTGTATATTTTGGCTGTGAAAAATGTTGTATAAAAAATGGATGGTGGAGGTGAGAAAAGAAATATATTTTTTTTATGATTTTTGCACCCGCCGCGGTTATGAACCTTTAGTGCCTACGTACCACCTTTTCATGCAATAGGGGATCAGGGTACACGTAGTTCCTCTTTTTAAAATTTTAAAACACAAATGTGTTGGTTATTTTTATGAGATAAAACATCATCGTCATTGTCCGTGTGGAAAACATATCTACTACCCACAATCATGAGAAAGGAGAATTTGCGTCATCTCAAGGTGGAGGATATGGCTTGGATTTTAAAATCAACAATGTCTCACTCAACACCCAAGTGAAAAATATCTCTCTTCACTACATATTATAGAAATATAGTTGTTTGCATCACTATAAGGATTGACAAGAGTTCAATCTTTTGAGAGAAGTTTAAAGATAAAAGACAAAGTGGCAAAATGGTTTGAAATGAGATTTGATTGACTTTTAGTTTTCTCACAAAAATGTCAAAGTATTATTAAGTTTATTGAAGTTTATTTATGAAAATGTTTGAAAATGCATGGACATAAGTCCAAGTTTATTATGAAAGTGGTTCAAGTTTAAAACAAGAAGGGTTTTCAAAATGAGGGAGAAGATTTTTGAAATTAAAGAAGATGGGAGGAGAAGAAGAGGCTATCCTAAAGCATAAGGTAAAATCTAGGGATAAGAACCATCTAACCAACAAGAAGCCAATACTTGACACTATGGGCCAAGATAGAATTCCCATTCTTTATATTGAAACCAAACAAGCAAAAATACTAGACCTCTTGAGAGAACCAAACTTCACGTGTATTAAGTCTTCACAAAAATTGGGCAGAGTAACAGCTGTATACGGGTGAATTCCAGATTACAAACAAAGGGTGTAATCACAATAACCTGCACACAAAACAAACAAACAACCCAATGTCTTGAGGTAAACCTCAAGAGCTCTAGACAAAATAATCAGATAATATCACAAGGTCTCCAATCATAGGCCAAGGTTTCTAATCCTAAATCCAAAAAATCCAATGCTCCATAATTCCAAGGGTAGTAACCAAATAGTCCAAGTATCATTAAAGATTTTTAGGGTTTATGTTGATTATTAGGTGTTTTAAAAAAGAAAAGAAAAGATGAAGTGAGAAAAATAAAAATGGACAAGAAAGTAAATACTCAAATGAGCAAAGATGAAAATGGCATGAAATGTAAATACTAAAAGTAAATAGTGCATAAAAATAAAACGGGGCATATAAAAGAATAAAGGATAAAGTCAATTATTAGTGATTAATGGTTAGTTGGATGATCATCTTGAAACTTGTATTTGGAACTTATTAGAGGATTGATAGAACTAAAGCCTCCACACAACAAGTTTCATTTGCTTTTTGTCAAGTATATCATCCATTTGGAATCCTTATGAGTATTATTTAATGATCAACGATGTTTAAGTGATCCGCGTTGACCAAAGGTGTTGTAGATCCATTAGAGGATTGGTAGAACCAAAGCCTCCAGACAATGAATCTCAAGGTTATTGGATCAAAGAGATCAAATTAACATACTTGGGCTTGCAAACATAAGTTTGGGCCATGAATGATCATTTATTCGATTCGGGACAAAATTTAGCCCTATGTTAAGCAATCGTAAGTGGACTTATATAGAAGTCACACCTATTTTGAGGCCGGTAAATAGCAATCTATGCACCATTTGTTTTGAGACATGATATAGAGACCATGCTCCAACAACATTTAGTGCAATAAAAAGAGGATGGGATGAAGAGGGGTGGGAGAGAATATACAAACCACTTTTGGATTAAATTTAATCAAACTATTATTAAAATCATTCATCCATTTTTGTGGAGTTAGACTCAACATCATGGATCCAATGATGTTAATAAAGTTCATGATCAAAAATTTAACCCAAGATCACCCAGAAAATAATCACAAAATAATATTACATTTTAATATATATAAAAAGGTTTGAAAATAATGTTTAAAAATAGAAATAAAAGAGAAAAATATCAAATATGTTCAAATTAATCAAGAAATAAAGATGAGACCATAGAAAAACAGAAATGAACTAAAATAATTTTATAAATTTTTTGGTAATTTTTTAAAGTCAGAAACTATTTTAAAATTTAAAGAAATGAGTGAAATAAAACAATAATGATAAAAAATAGAAAAGTTAGAAACAAAAATAAAATAAGGTCACCAACATTTGTCATAATATCATTGGATCATTTCATAATTTTTTCAGAATTTAAAAATGCATAAAAGTATTTTTAAACATTTAAAACAATTCAAATAAAGTGTAAATTTATAAAAAATACCAAAACACAAAATTAAATTGTGAAAAAATAAAAATCAGAAAGAGAATAATCACAAATATTTTTGATAATTTTTTCAGATTTTTTGGACTAAAAATGAATTTTCTATGATTTTTTGAAGTTTAAAACAATTAAATATAAAAAATCAGAAAAGAAAATAAAAGTAAAAAATATGTGGACCATTGGATGAGAGTCAAAACGCGTAAGTAATCAAATCCAAGGGATCTAGCATGCTGTGCATATCATGGTCATTAGTGAATAAAGCACTGAATCAGAAATAAAATCAGAATTCAAAAATAACAAGTGGCGTGCCATCATTGGTTGGAAGATGACACGTTGGTCATCTTCAACCTCCAGCCAACGTGAATTGTAGGTCTCTCAAACTGTAAAATCTAAAGTTTATACCTATGCCATTCATTTCGTCTCTTAAATATGAAGACAACCACACCCTCGCGACAAATTTATATAAATTGTAGCTCAAGCAATTTGGAAGGAAAGTTTTGAAAAGGGATTTGAAATTTCATGGTAAAAACATGTTTCCATTAGAAGACAAGTGTTGCAACTAGAACTAGGGCAATAAGAGCATCACAATGATATCAAAGTTTTGAAGAATTGATGAAGGAATCTACCTATTGAAGTTGAGTTGCAGAGCTCTGAAACTGGACTTCTATGGAGCAATATAGGGCACGATTCTTGAATGTAATTATATGGTTAGCTTCAGGGAAGATCAAGGAAGCTGAATTGATGGAAAATTTGGATTGAAAAAGGCTTGAGAATGGATTTCGAAGTTGTTGAATTTTGAGTTGTGGAACAAGTTTCGCAGGGTGATTCTGGCTATCCAAGCTTGAGAAAACAAATGGGATAGTTCATGTATTTATAGGAGAAGCAAATGGGATCAAAAGTAAGAGTGAATAATACATTTTGGAGGGAATTCGGGAAAACCTGATGCACGAGTGAAGTGTGATCTAATTTTCACTAAAACTCATCCAATCCTTGCGTTTTGAGGTGCTAAACAAATCTGGAACTTCACTAAACATGTTTAGAGGAAAAAACGCGTGGAAAACTTGTGATTAGAGGCCACATTATGGATTTCAAAATTCTGACTTGGTGAGAAATTCAGTTTCAAAGTGCCAATTTCTGACCAATGGAATTTTTAACTCAAGGGGTCTTAGGCCATGATTCTTGATGATTTAGAAAGGCGAGGTTTCAATATTTGCAGTGGAAAAATAATGGAATAAAATGGATGCTTGAGTTGAAAGTTGTGTTGAGTCAAAGTTGAGGAAAAAGGGTTGACTTTCCATACTTAGAAATATTTCAAAATTTTCTTCAAAAGTGACCTATAATGTCTTGCATCCAAACATAGCCTTCCACTTGGAATTTTCTCTTGACCAAAAAAGATGACCTGAAGTAGATCTCTTGAATGACATTTTTAAACTTGAACCATTCACAATCTCCAAAAATTGAGAAAGTTATGACTTGTTGAAGTTGGCAAAATTTCATGAAATGACCTATAATTTTAGTATCCTTAAGGAAACTTCCATCCATTTTCTCACTTAACACATAAAATAAGGCATAAAGTTAACATATTTAAGATCAATATGGAAACTGAATGGGCTCAAGGTGATAAAAATTGACCAAGTTATGATCATTTGAAGTCAAACTTGAGAAATTGGGGGTTCATCTGGAGGACTTGTAATATTTCTTCATCATCAAGTTTCTTACACATGGAAAATCCTTGGAACTTTTGAAGTGATTTGTTGATATCCATTTAAAGAGAAGGATGTATTTGAAATCACTCAAAAATACCAAAATATGGGCAAGATATACTCCTTTGAAGTTCAAAACCCTAGCTTCTAGATTAAGAAACACGCCTTGAGGAACTTTGACAATTTTGAACAAACTTCTTGTACCAAAACAAATGATTTGTAAATATAAGTTGTTGAGGATGATAATGAGAACTCATAGCAACCACAACCACTTCCATATCTTGATAAATGAGAGAAATATGCACTTGTGACCAATGGGAACAAGACCTTGTCCAACCATGACTATTTTTCAATCAACCCCTTGTACTTTTTGAATCAAATCTTGATAACTTGGAAATGTAGTGAACCAAAATAACCTTGCCATACCATCCCTTCCAAAACAACTTCAATGGTGAGGTTTGAACTTCTAAAGCTTCATTGACTAGGTCATGGAAATAAACTCATGAACCAATGGAGCAACTTGCTAAATCTTATTGCCTTTACCTACATGAGTAACAAACAAGATAATCCAACATTGAATTTCATTAATTAAAAGAAGAAATCAAGACAAAAATATTCATGATCACAAAATAACACAAGTCAAGGTGCTTGGTGATTCCTAAAAGAGAAAAGCTAAGTATAGGGAGGGGAACCAAGAATTCTAATGTGATCTTGTTGTGATTGAATTAAAATGGCATGATGAAGGGATCTTAGGGGCAAAAATTGGGGTACAACAGCTGCCCTTATTTAGGTTTCTTCCATATGGAGATACGAATGTTAAAAATCTTCGTGTTGAAGCGATCAAAGATACTTAAATATAAAACAAACCCTATTTTTGGCCCTAAGATGCCATGCAAATGTTTATGATCATGAATGCATATGAACAAGACCAAAGAGACGCGGAACACCACTGGGGATGTAACAATAATAAAGAAACAAAAGAGCGATCCGACCAGGAAAATAAATCACTGGTGGAACAAAGGACCCGACTCAGAGAGGATGGTTAAATGGTCAAAGGATAAACCAACTCCTACTGGAGGTAAGGCTACCAATGTTCACAGGAGGTAGAAATAGGAAAGAAATAATAACACCGACGTTCACTGATGGTGAGCTACCAACATTCACTGAGGGTAGCAAAAAGATAAAAATCATCAATGTTCAATGTCAATGAGCTACCAACTTTCACTGAAGGTAGAAAGAGAATATATCATAACATCGCCATTCACTGACGACGAACTACCAACGTTCACTGAGGGTAGAAAAAAGATAACAATCATTGACGTTCACTGCCAATGACCTACCAACTTTCACTGAAGGTAGAAAGAGAATATATCATAGCATCGCCGTTCACTGACGATGAACTAACAACATTTACAAAGGGTAGAAAAAAGATAACAAACACCAACTTTCACTGATGGTGATCTACCAGCTTTCACTGAAGGTAGAAGGAGAATATATCATAACACATCTGTTCACCGTCGATGAACTACCAACATTCATTGAGGGTAGCAAAAAGATAACAATCATCGAAATTCATTGCCAATGACCTACCAACTTTCACTGAAGGTAGAAAGAGAATATATCATAGCATCACTATTCACTGATGATGAACTACCAACTTTCACCGAGGGTAGCAAAAAGATAACAAACACCAACTTTCACTGATGGTGATCTACCAGCTTTCACTGAAGGTAGAAAGAGAATATATCATAGCACCGCCGTTCACTAACGATGAACTACCAACGTTCACTAAGGGTAGCAAAAAGATAACAATCATCGACGTTCACTACCAATGACCTACCAACTTTCATTGAAGGTAGAAAGAGAATATATCATAGCATCGCCGTTCACTGACGATGAACTACCAACGTTCACTGAGGGTAGAGAAAAGATAACAATCATCGACGTTCACTGCCAATGACCTACCAACTTTCACTGAAGGTAGAAAGAGAATATATCATAGCATCGCTGTTCACTGACGATGAACTACCAACATTCACTGAGGGTAGCAAAAAGATAACAAACACCAACTTTCACTGATGGTGATCTACCAGCTTTCACTGAAGGTAGAAAGAGAATATATCATAACATCGCCGTTCACTGACGATGAACTACCAACGTTCACTGAGGGTAGCAAAAAGATAAAAAGTTTCCCTAAAATTCTGGAATTTCTCCTATAACGGGTCTCAACTTCTTCTTTAACCGAGGCACTTTTCCTGGAAAGGGTAATATGTAAGCCATCTCAAATAAAGAGACTTCCACTTGCGAAGATTTCACAGCGAGCTGTTTCTGCGAATTTGAAAGTCTTTCCATCCACTGGCGTAAACTGACGACGGACTGCAAACTATCCATTCATAGAGGAGATAGCAAAAAACGTTACGTCGAATTTTACGGGGAAGCACAAGTTGCTCAAATAAAGAGACCTGCTACTTGTTGTTATGGAGGATTGTAAAAAGAAATGACTTTCTGGGGATAGAAATATGGCTTCCCGGGGAAAGAAATATGACTTCATGGGGAAATAAATATGACTTCTTGGGGAAATGCCACGATGCCTGCTGAGGAGATAAAGTCTTCTCGTGCAAAATAAATGCACAAACTAAAACTCGAAGCTTTCAGAAACCCAAAGTAAATAACATTATTGTGGAACCACAGATTCAAAACAGAAATAAACTGGGATGAAACAGTCAACCAAAATACATCCTTTGAGAAATAAACTCAAGAGGGAAAACCTAATCCATCCAAACAAAGAGCTGTACAGGAAGGATAAAGCAAAAACCTTCCACGAGGGACAACTCAATGGGGAACTTGAAAGAATATAGGCTTTCTGCTTAAGGCCAACACTCTATTGAAGAGAGGACAACGTAACTCTGCAAAACAGGGTGATATGTCAACAAAAATATTTTTTTTAAAAAGTTAATGAACAATGATTTGCTAATTTTATCTATGCATGATGTATGTATGAATGTATGAGTGCTATCATGCGTATGCTGATAGAACATATATACAACACTGGGAATAACCAGGCAAAACCAACTCGGGCACGAACAACACTCGACTAAACCACATCCAGGATGATTGTTCCAAGAACAAGCAAATGCCAATTGAGGAAACAAAACCTACTGCCTGCTTTAGCTTTACTGGGGAGAAACACAACCCAGATGTAAACAAAATAAAATGACAGAATAGGACAGATGCATGGATAGAACATCCTTCTCCAGGATTCACCGGGGAATCAAATGTTTTCAAAAGTAACACTTCTACTGGGGATTGAAAAACCAGTCTCAAGTGAAGCAGATCGACACGAAATCATCAAAACATTCACTGGGGAATTCAGGCCCACTTTATTGGGGAGGTTAACACCACATCCTCAAAGGGAAAACCACAATACGTTCTTCACTACAGAAACCAAGGACCTGCGTTCTTTAAGAGTGATTATAGTACCAACTTCTCGGGAAAAAGAACTTCCATTAGACCGAATGAAAACTTCACTAGAGAAATCTCGGATTGAGACTTCACATCATGAAAACTCAAAAGAGGAGAAATGAATCCAAACTTGACAGAGAATACCGGAGTCGCGAACCCAATACGGAGAATCATCCTGAGTAAACCTTCCCGAGGGGTACAAAAACTTCTTAAAACAAACTGGAGTTTGTCCATTCATGGGATCACCATTTTGTTGTTGTTTTTTTTTGCATCACAAATTCCAAAGTAAGAGAAAATTGTAAATTCTTTTTGAAAAAGTCGATTTTGTTATTTAATCTTTTTTCTTTGAAAGTTACTATCAATAATAAATGGAGTCTTTGCAAGCTAAATAAAATAAGAAATACAAAGAATTGGGTAAAAGATCAAATTTCATTAATAGAATGGTAGTCTGCGAATGGCGAGACTCCATAGATGATTAGAAAGTTTGGAAAATGGTAATATATAATGGAAAAGATACATTGAGATACAATAACCACTATCCCCTCTAACAACTTTTGAAATCCCGAGCAGCAGCTTTTGTTGAAGTGTGATTAGAATCCGAGAAGATTGTTGCACCAATGATCAAGTCTTGTATGATGTAGTTACTTGCCAAGAAAGTACGTAACTTTTGCCTAAACCGCCCTTGTGGGTTTTCAGCTTAGAAGAAAATTTATTCTGTTTATGTCTATAATTTTTGCCTAGACCGCCCTTTGGGTTTTCGGCCTACCAAGACGCTCTTTTTTGCCTAAGCCTCCCTTTCGGGTTTTCAACTTAGCGAGCTGTTCTTTTATTTCTTTAGGCGAAGTATTTCTTGACTGCATTAACATTCATGGGACGTGGGAACTCCTCGCCATCCATAGTTTCAAGAATTAATGCACCGCCAGAGAAGGCTTTCTTGACAACATATGGGCCTTCGAAATTGGGAGTCCACTTGCCCCTAGAATCAGTTTTGAAAGACATGATCTTCCTGAGCACGAGGTCGCCTTCTCTGAATTTACGAGGTTTGACCTTCTTATCAAAAGCTTTCTTCATCCTTTTCTGATATAACTGTCCATGACATAAAGTTGTCATCCTCTTCTCTTCGATCAGATTCAATTGGTCAAACCGGCTCTGGACCCATTCAGCCTCTGATAACTTGGTTTCCATTATCACACGTAAAGAGGGAATCTCAACCACGATTGGGAGTACAACTTTCATTCCATACACCAGGGAGAACAGGGTTGCTCCTATTGAAGTGCGGACAGATGTTTGATATCCATGCAAAGCAAAAGGGAGCATTTCATGCCAATCCTTATAAGTAACGACCATTTCTAGATAATCTTCTTGATATTCTTATTAGCAGCTTCAACAACCCCATTCATATTTGGCCTGTACGAAGAGGAATTATGATGGACAATATTGAATTCTTCGCACAGTTCTGTCATCATTTTCTTATTCAGATTCGAGCCATTATCGGTGATAATTCTGCTTGGCACACCATATCAACATATAAGATTATTCTCGATGAAACGCACAACCACCTGCTTAGTAACATTAGCATATGAAGCAGCCTCCACCCACTTGGTGAAGTAATCAATTACTACCAAGATAAAACGGTGTCCATTTGAAGCTTTGGGTTCTATCATCCCAATCATGTCAATACTCCATATAGAGAAAGGCCACGGGGAGGAAATCACATTGAGAAGTGTCGGAGGCACACGAACCTTGTCTGCATAAATCTGGAATTTATGACACTTATTTTCAAATTTATAAAAATCAGATTCCATTGTCAGCCAATAGTAACCTTCCCTTAGCATCTTTTTAACCATAGAATGTCCATTGGCATGAGTGCCAAATGAACCTCATGCATCAACATGTCTGCTTCGTGTATATACACGCATTTGAGAAAGACCATGTCATAATTTCTTTTATACAACACACTTTCACTGAGGAAGAAACTTCCAGCCAATCTTCTCAGTGTCTTTCTATCTTTCATCGAAGCACCAATCGGGTATTCTTGAGTCTGAAGAAAATGCTTGATGTCATGATACCAAGGTTTTTCATCTGCCACCTCCTCTGTCGTAAACACATGAGAGGGACTATCTAGTCGCTGAACCATAATTCGAGGTATATCATTCCAAGTATTCACTTGGTACATAGAAGCCAGATTTTCCAGAGCATCCGCCATCTGATTTTCATCCCTATGAATGTGATGGAATTCAACTTTATTGAAAAAGGGTAACAATCTTCTAGAATAATCTTTGTAAGGGATCAAGCCAGGGTGACGAGTATCCCATTCTCCTTTAATCAGATTTATTACCAAATCTGAATCACCATACACATCTAGATTTTTAATTTTGAGATCAATAGCTTCTTCGAGACCCATGATGCAAGCCTCATATTCTTCCATATTATTAGTACAATCGAATGTTAACCTTGCAGTAAAAGGAATATGCGATCCATGTGGAGTGACAATCACAACACCAATTCCTTTACCATAAGCATTCACAGCTCCATCAAATATCATACTCCAACGAGATTCATGGTCAGGACCTTCCTCAGGAAATGGTTCATCATAATCCTTCACCTTCAGGAACATCACATCTTCATTGGGGAATTCATATTCTACAGACCGATGATCCTCCACTGGTTGGTGAGCAAGATAATCTGCCAACACACTACTTTTAGTAGCTTTTTGAGTGCAGTATTCGATATCATATTCAAATAGCAACATCTGCCAACGGGTAATTCTCCCAGTAAGAGCAGGCTTTTCAAAAATGTACTTGACTAGATCCATTTTAGAGATCAACCAAGTAGTGTGATTCAACATATACTGCCGCAAACGGTTTTCTGCCCAGGACAAAGCACAAAATATCTTTTACAGCATGGAATACCGCGACTCACAATCAGTAAATTTTTTACTAAGATAATAAAAGATGAACTCCTTCTTTCCTGTTGTCCCAGAATACAACCCACATAATTATCTAACACTTCCAGATACATAATCAATGGTCTTCCTTCGACGGGAGGGAGCAAGATAGGAGGTTCAAGCAAATATTCTTTAATACTTTCAAATGCCCTTTGGCAGTCATCCATCCATACACAACCTTGATCTTTCTTTAACAACTTAAATATCGGTTCACATGTTGCAGTCATGTGGGAAATGAATCTGGAAATATAATTCAAACGCCCGAGGAAACCTCTGACTTGATTTTCAGTTTTTGGCGCTGGCATCTCTTGAATTTCTTTGACTTTATCAGGGCCAACTTCAGTTCCTTTCTAGCTAACAATGAAACCCAATGATTTTCCTGATCGAACACCGAATGTGTATTTATTTGGATTTAAGCGGAGATGATACTTCCTTAAACGCTGAAACAATTTCAACAAATCTTCTATATGCCCTTCTTCAGTTTGGGATTTGGCAATCATATCATCAACATATACTTCGATTTCCTTGTGCATCAGATCATGGAATAGGGTTGTCATAGCCCTCTGGTACGTTGCACCAGCGTTCTTCAACCCGAAGGGCATCACTCTGTAACAAAATGTTCCCCAGAGTGTGATAAACATTGTTTTTTCCATGTCCTCTGGAGCCATTCTTATTTAATTATTCCCGGAAAATCCATCCATGAACGAGAATACTTTGAATTTTAATTTGCTATCCACTAACATATCAATATGTGGCAAAGGAAAATCATCTTTTGGACTACCTTTATTTAGATCTCTGTAATCGACGCACATGCGGACTTTTCCATCTTTTTTCGGTACTGGGACAATATTGGCAATCCATTGAGGATACACTGACGTCATAAGAAAACCAGCATTAATCTGCTTTAGAACCTCCTCTTTGATTTTCATTGCCATATTTGGGTGAGTTCTTCTCAACTTTTATTTAATTGGTGGACACTCTCGCTTCAACGGTAAATGGTGCTCTACAATATCTGTATCTAGACCAGGCATATCTTGGTAAGACCAAGCAAAAATATCCACATACTCTTTCAACAACTCAATCAACCTGCTCTTCACATCAGGATGCAACAATTCTCCAATCTTGACTTCCTTCGGATCTTCTTCTGAACCCAAATTAATCACTTCCAATGGCTCTTTATATGGCTGAATGGTATTTTCCTCGTGCTCAAGCAACCGTGAGACCTCTTATGGAATCTCATCATAATCTTCTTCTTCAGCCCCATACACAGGACATTCAAAGTTGGGGGAGGGTGCAAGGTCATTGTATTCAACAGGTTTTTTAACTAATCTGCACATATGATTTATGATTGCTTTTAGAAACTGACACATATAACAAGTGATCGTGCAGATTAAATTTCAGTTATTATTTATTTTGAAAGGTTTTTTTTATTACCATTTTCCAAGAAAAAATAGAAAATAAAGACACAATTTGGGAAACAAAGACAACTTTTATTATTGGTTTTAAAAGTCACAACAAACAGATAAGCCCTACAACATTAATACTTCCACCTTGGGCAAAGTGAAAGCCTTTTTCAGAAATATTAACAAAACAAATGACTTTGAAACATGTATGCAAGAGGGAACATCAATGGTGATCCAGTTCTGAACCCTAACTCTGCGTCACATAATTCGGCATTTTCTGCTCTGCTTCATCTTCCACAATAACATTAATCCCGGAAACAGTTGGATGAAGATAACCCCCACTACGGAATATGTCTTGGTACTTGCTTGCGGCATCCTTCGACTCCATGCCCTTACTTTTGTCATTCTTTAAAGAGAACCCCAAGCCAGCTCTGTTCTTGTTCATGGGTGGCTCTACAATCTGTCCCCACACTTCACTATGACCCTTACGTACAACCTGCTGCGCATCCTTAAGTGAAACCATGGAATTCTCATTTCCTCTTATATTGTCAATGGATAAGTCTTGGAACTGGGTTCCAACAGCGTCTTCATCCGCCTCCACAATGCTGAAAGAGGACAAATGAGATATCAATAACGCCTGTTCCCCATTTATGATCACTACTTTCCCTTCATGTACAAACTTCAGTTTTTGGTGTAAAGTTGAAGTGACATCCCCAGCCTCATGTATCCACGACCGTCCCAACAAACAACTATAAGCAGGAACAATATCCATGACATGGAAAGTTATCTAAAACAAATGTGGTCTTATATGAATAGGCAAGTCCACTTCATTAATAATATATTTCCTTGATCCATTGAACGCTTTCACAATGATGTCATTCGGGCGCATAGGCGTTCCATGATATTTCAACTTCATAAGCGTACTCCTCAGTGTAACATTCAACGCAGATCCATTATCAATCAGCACATTGGATAGTGAATCATTCGTGCAGTTCATAGAGATGTGGAGGGCCAAGTTGTGATTCCTTCCTTCATCTGGAAATTCATCATCGTAGAAACTCAAGTTATTACATGACGTAATGTTCCCTATTACACTGCTAAATTGGTCTATTGGCATATCACTCTCCACAAAAGCTTGGTCCAGTACCCTCATCAAGGATTCTCTGTGAGCAGAGGAATTCATCAATAACGCCAAGATAGATATTTTTGAATGAGTCTTCAGTAGATGATCTACAATTCTGAAGTCACTCATCTTGATTATCTTTAAAATATCATCCACTTCTTTCTCTAACGCAGCCCTACTAGTCTCACCCGTAGCCTTCTTTGGTTCAACATTCTCAGTAATTTTCTTTCCATCACTAACATCTCTTCAAACAACTGGTACAAACACACGACCGTTGCGGGTCACCCTGCTATTTTCAGCAATATTCCCAACATCAGGCATTGAATGGATGGGAACTTCCACTCCATCCTCTAAGATTGTAGCGTTGTATTTGTAAGGCACAACCTTATCTAACTTGTAGGGGATAAGACCTGACAAACTAATCACCAATGGGGTAGCAACTGGCTTGTTATAATATTCAACTTCAAGATGGGAGGGTGCCCTAAAACAAGGTACAATGAAGTTTACCCCTTCTTAAACATGATCAGTCATTATTGAGTCATTTCTAGAAAACAAATCCTCATCTGAGGAGAAACACTCATTTGCGGAGGCATACTCTTCATCCGACCCTTCTTCAGTCAAACAAACCTCAACCATATCAACTTCATGGTAATCATCCCTTTGACTTGTAACCTTGATAATTCCATTGTCTAACAACAACTGAACACCCTTCTTAACAATTGAACATCCTTGGGAATCTCGATAGCAAACTCGGCAAGATCCATATTGGTGTTCCATCTAGCCAGCCATATGGCAGAATGTAGCATGCAATTGCACAAGGTCTTCATTCATATACTCTACATCAAAATTCTGAATTCTCCAGGACATCCAGAAACCATATTCACCTCCTATTCATACTCTTCCCTAGGCCTGATTATGTGGATTAGGCCCTCATCCATCATCTCTTGTAAATCAGGCTTTATCTTATTGCAACCCTGTATATTTGTACTGCAAATAGCACAACCGGCATGGTCATGCGTATACTAGCTAAATTCATAAAGGTCTGCATGCATTTTCACCAAATCTCCTCTAACCAGATTAATATCAAAAATCCAGAAGTCGCCTGGACAACCAGCCACCATATTCACAGCATTTACTCCCCCATGCTTGGGTAGAGGATTGTCTTTCACATTAGGTCCCATGTCCTTGAAAGATATAATACTAGACTTCACCAATTTCTGCACCTTAGTCTTCAAAGGATAACAATTCTCAACATTATGCCCTGGTGCTCCCTGATGAAAAGCACATGTTTGGTCTGCTTTGTAATACCAAGGCAATGGTGATGGTACGGCGGAGGGTGGTCGAGTCTGAACCAACTTCTTCTGAATCAATGCCGATAGTAACTTTGTATAGCTCATAGGAATAGGGTCATAACTCTCCTTTCTCTGATTATACCGTTGATTCCCCTGCTGGGATGGTCTCTGATAAGCAATGGTAGTTGGAGTGGCACCCACAACTGAAGTAACTGAGGCGACTTGCTGATGACGATGATAATTCCTTCTAGGAGTGTTAACCCTCCTCTCTTGCATAACAGCATTTGCATCCCCTTCCTTCTTCTTGGTAAACCTATAAGATGGTTTCTTCACACCTCCAGAACTTTCACTCTTTGTTAAACGACCCTCTCTTATAGTTTCCTCTAAGCGGATACCCATTCCTACCATTTCAGTAAAGTCATTTGGCGTACTTGCTACCATCCTATCGTAGTAGAAAGTACCCAGCATTTTCAAGAAAATCTTAGTCATCTCCTTCTCTTCCATGGGTGGAATCACTTGGGCGGCTACCTCACGCCATCTCTGTGCATACTCTTTGAACGATTCCCTGTCTTTCTGAACCATAGCCCTGAGTTGATCACGGTCAGGCACCATGTCCATGTTTTACTTGTATTGTTTGATGAATGCTTCTCCCAAATCATTGAAAGTATGGATATTGGAATTGTCCAAACTCATATACCACTTCAGCGCAACACCGGTCATACTATCCTGAAAGAAGTGAATCAGCAGACGCTGATCATTAGTATGGGTAGACATTCTCTTCACGTATATCACCAGATGAGCACGAGGGCAAGTGTTGCCCTTGTACTTCTCAAACTCCGGGACCTTAAACTTAGCAAGTATCTTAACATTCAGGACCAAGCATAACTCATTCACATTCTTCCCTAATAGCTCATTTCCCCTGAGCACCTTCATCTCTCTTTCCATCTTTGTCAAACTTCTCTTAAAAATCATCTATTCTATCATAAAGACCCAAGTCTTCACTCGATAGAGGGAAAGGACGAAACACATCATCATTAACAAACAGAACCATATTCACCGAAGGAGGTGCAAAAGGAGCAGCATGCACCACATGAGGTGTCAGAGTAACAATAGTCTGAACAATCAGAGTATCTTGAGGACCAAGACTGAAACCTTCAGGTGCCAAATTCTCTGGCATTCCCCATGGATAACCTTGAGGTATGCGATTCTAAACAACAACTAGAGTAGCATATGCGGGAACAGTCGGAGCTTCAGTAGTTTCCCTTGTTGGTTGAGGTTGGACACTCGATGGCTAATTCTGAGCAGCCACCAAAGCTTCCATCAGAGTAGTCAGATTGGCCATGCCGGCTTTCAAAGCAGAAACCTCCTCACGCAGCTCGTGATTCTCTTGTTCTAAGTTGTCCATCTTCTTTCTGAGATTAGCCCGAGTGTTGTAGTGGTGAGTCAGCTTGCTGAACGAAGTAAAGAAGCTTGGTCAGACACCTGGATATGCATAACAAATGCAAGAAATATGTGCAATATGATGCATGATATGTAATGCACATGATTTTATTTTATTTAATATTTCAAGGGATTTAAAATTTATGGAAATATTGCAAATATCAAAGTAATAACGCATTTGAAATACTGAAAATTTTTATTATAACAACTCCAAAATGGATTACAAGTTTCAATGATCCCAAGTACAAGATGAAAATAAAATCTAAAACCCTGAGAAGTAAAACTGATGGAGATCACTCTATACGCTGGCGCTTCCCTGTGAGCCTAGCAATCTGAGCCTTCAATATCTAGTTTTCTTCCGCATACCTGGTGGCAACCTCCTTCCATTCACCTGAATCAGGAAGTGAGTGATCAACATCTGATTGAGGCTTAGGAGAAAATAAATCCCCTTGCCTCTCCATAGTCTATACCGCTCGTCTCTCAAGGATCTCAATCAAGTCGCCTTTCTCCTTCAAGACTGCTCTATGGGAAATCTCTAAAGTTTGGCACTTATTCTTCCAAGCGTCCTTTTCCTATTGCATCCTGACCAAAGAAAGATGCATCTCTTCTAGATCATCTAATAGGGAGGAGTGGTCTTCACAAATAGATCAGACATAGGTTTTTCCTGGGAATACATAATCTTCAACTGAATAGCTCTCGTTTGGACCCACTGAAGATATGGCTCCAAATAAATAGCACCCCTAGGTCCCAAATCCTTCCTACTCTTCTTATGAATGTGATGCCAGGCCTTCGCAATCTTCTCCCTAGCTTCCCTATGGTATTCCCCCTCCTTCAGAAAGAAACTACTCAAATGAATACTATTTGGTTTATCCCTCATCAGATAACCAAGCTATCGTCGTGCAAGAACAAGGTTATAGTTTATTCGTCCTTTTGTACCAAGAAGAGGTACATTGGGGAAACTACCACAACTGTCAATAATCTCTATATCCTAGTAAGCTCGATGATACCAATCAATATCTGAGTGAGTAAGTGCCATGATCTTAGGATCCCAACGGGGTTCCTTCTTGACATCCCAAAAAGCATCAGACTGAGGCATATGAGAGATAAACCACTGGTACAACAGAGGCGTGCAACAAATAACCACCCCCCATGATAAGAATTTCGAAGATGAATAGAGTAATAAGCATCACCCAACAAGGTAGGAACTGGGTTTCCAATCATGAAGATCCCGATAGCATTAATGTCAACAAACTTGTCCACATTAGGAAATAAGAACAACCTGTAAGTAAGTAGAGCAAAGATGGCCTCAAAAGCGACTGTACTCTTCATCCTGGAAAAATAACGAGATTTCTCCAATAAGAACTGATTTGGTAATCCTCTAATCCCTCCTTTAGTAGTCATATGGGCTTCCACCTCAGACTTCCCCAGATGAATCAAAGCAACAATCTCATGAGGTTTTGGCTCACCCTTCAAACCAGTAAAAGGAACACAATTGGTAACAGGTAAATCCAACAGATAAGAATACTCCTCCAGTGTAGGCATCAACTGATAGTCGGGAAAAGTAAAGCAACGATACATCGGATCATAGAACTGGACCAAGGTCAAGAGAATACCCTCCTTCATCTTCAACTTCATGAGAGGAGTAATGGGTCCATACTGCTTCCGAAAATTTACAGAACACTCGATTTCGGGAATTAGACTGATCAACTCATCTATCTTGGGATCCTTGAAACTGTACTTCCCAGTCTTTCTCTTTCCAGAATACATGGTTAAAAAGTACCTATGATATTCACAAACGGTCAACCTTTAAACCCCTTGAAATATGATCTCTCCAAAAGATGCTTATGAGTGCATGGATGCATGATGCAACAATCACACACAAGATCACACATATAGGGTTCATAGGTTCAACGTCACGAGCATGAGGTCGAAGGTACTACTATAAGGTCGAAGGTACTACCCATAAGGTATTGGTCTAAAAGTTATCACCTTCTGAACAAGGTTCTAGAGGTTCCCAAAGTCTATATCCTTCCTTCGGATATTACCAACTACCCGATTAACTCGGTAATTAGTAATATCTCAAGAAAAACTCGACCGAGCATAGCATCGCGTGACAACTATTTCCGGATTAATCCATTATAGCTTCCGCACTACACCTAAAAGGCCAAGATTGGTTCGGTATTCTACGGTCCTCAGCTTCAACAGGCTCCCAGGTCAAAAGCAGTACGTCTTCCCAATTACTCGGTAAACGACACTACAGTCAAAGGGGCCTCCACTGAGTGGGGGATCTCATGCCTCCTTTTTTGGGATTACTCCCTCAAAGTTAACATGACTATACCGCCCGTCCTATCTTAAAGTTTTCCCAAGTCCGGGTATATGACTTATGAGTAATCACCAAGCACCCTGAAAACTAGGAAGATCCAAACAAACATATATACAACATATAACACAAATAAAATAATAACACATATACAAATATAAACAAAGATAGGCTCAACCCACTTAGGAATGGACCAACAAGAGGTCAATCTTTCCCAAGTGAAGTCGCCATTTTTCTGTACCGGTAGAAATGTTTAAGACTAAGCCATTGGATTGACTAGACTTTTACAAATCAAAATAAAAATCGCCACCGCGCTTTATTGTTTCCAAAGGAATGGGAAAAGAGCGAATAACCCTAAAAGAGGGGGAAATATTCTAGGTAAGGGGTTGGTTATGCAAAGGGAAGGTATTAGCACCCTAAACATCTACGGTACTCCGCAGAAACCTCATTGTAAAATCTGTATATTTTGGCTATGAAAAATGTTGTATAAAAATGGCTGGTGGAGGTGAGAAAAGAAATATACTTTTTTTATGATTTTTGCACCCGTCGCGGTTGCGAATCTTTAGTGACTACGTACTATCTTTTTGTGCAATAGGGGATCAGGGTACACGTAGTTCCTCTTTTTAAAATTTTAAAACACAAATGTGTTGGTTATTTTTATGAGATAAAACATCACCGTCATTGTCCGGGTGGAAAACATACCTACTACCCACAATCATGAGAAAGGAGAATTTGCGTCATCTCAAGGTGGAGGATATGGTTTGGATTTTAAAATCACCAATGTCTCACTCAACACCCAAGTGGAAAATATCTCTCTTCACTGTATATTGTAGAAATATAGTTGTTTGCATCACTACAAGGATTGACAAAAGTTCAATCTTTTGAGATAAGTTTAAAGATAAAAGCCAAAGTGGAAAAATGGTTTGAAACAAGATTTGATTGACTTTTAGTCTTCTCACAAAAATGTCAAAGTATTATTAAGTTTGTTGAAGTTTATTTATGAAAATGTTTGAAAATGCATGGACATAAGTCCAAGTTTATTATGAAAGTGGTTAAAGTTTAAAACAAGAAGGGTTTTCAAAATGAGGGAGAAGATTTTTGAAATTAAAGAAGATGGGAGAAGAAGAAGAGGCTATCCTAAAGCATAAGGTAAAAGCTAGGGATAAGAACCATCTAACCAACAAGAAGCCAATACTTGACACTATGAGCCAAGATAGAATTCCCATTCTTTGGATTGAAACCAAACAAGCAAAAATACTAGACCTCTTAAGAGAACCAAACTTCAAGTGTATTAAGTCTTCACAAAAATTAGGCTGAGTAACGACAGTATACGGGTGAATTCCGTATTACAAACAACGGGTGTAATCACAATAACCTGCACACAAAACAAACAAACAACCCAATGTCTTGAGGTAAACCTCAAGAGCTCCAGACAAAATAATCAGATAAGATCACAAGGTCTCCAATCATAGGCTAAGGTTTCTAATCCTAAATCCAAAAAGTCCAATGCTCTATAATGCCAAGGGTAGTAACCAAATAGTCCAAGTATCATTAATGATTTTTAGGATTTATGTTGATTATTAGGTGTTTTAAAAAAGAAAAGAAAAGCTGAAGTGAGCAAAATAAAAATGGACAAGAAAGTAAATACTCAAATGAGCAAAGATGAAAATGGCATGAAATGTAAATGCTAAAAGTAAATAGTGCATAAAAATAAAAGGGGGCATATAAAAGAATAAAGGATAAAATCAATTATTAGTGATTAATGGTTAGTTGGATGATCATCTTGAAACTTGCATTTGGAACTTATTAGAGGATTGGTAGAACCAAAGCCTCCACACAACAAGTTGCATTTGCTTTTTGTTAAGTATATCATCCATTTAGAATCCTTATGAGTATCATTTAATGATCAACGATGTTTAAGTGATCTACATTGACCGAAGGTGTTGTAGAGCCATTAGAGGATTGGTAGAACCAAAGCCTCCAGACAATGAATCTCAAGGTTATTGGATCAAAGAGATCAAATTAACATGCTTGGGTTTGAAAACATAAGTTTGGGCCACGAATGATCATTTATTCGAATCGGGACAAAATTTAGCGCTATGTTAAGCAATCGTAAGTGGACTTATATAGAAGTCATACCTATTTTGAGGCCGGTCAATAGCAATCTATGCAGTATTTGTTTTGAGACATGATATAGAGATCATGCTCCAACAACATTTAGTGCAATAAGAAGAGGATGAGATGAAGAGGGGTGAGAGTGAATATACAAACCACTTTTGTGGAGTTAGACTCAACACCATGGATCCAATGATGTTAATAAAGTTCATGATAAAAAATTTAACCCAAGATCAGCCAGAAAATAATCACAAAATAATATTACATTTTAATATGTATAAAAAGGTTTGAAAATAATGTTTAAAAATATAAGTAAAAGAGAAAAATGTTAAATATGTTCAAATTAATCAAGAAATAAAAAGTGAGACCATACAAAAATCAGAAATAAACTAAAATAATTTTATAAATTTTTTGGTAATTTTTTAAAGTCAAAAACTATTTTAAAATTTAAAGAAAAGTGTGAAATAAACCAATAATAATAAAAAATAGAAAAGTCAGAAACAAAAATAAAATAAGGTCACCAATATTTGTCACAATATCATTGGATCATTTCATAATTTTTTCAGAATTTAAAAATGCATAAAAGTATTTTTAAACATTTAAAACGATTCCAATAAAGTGTAAATTTATAAAAAATACCAAAACCCAAAATTAAATTGTGAAAAAATAAAAATCAGAAAGAGAATTATCAAAAATATATTTCATAATTTTTTCAGATTTTTTGGACTAAAAATGAATTTTCTATGATTTTTTGAAGTTTAAAACAATTAAATATAAAAAATTAAAAGAAAAAAAAATGTGGACCATTGGATGAGAGTCAAAACGCGTTAGTAATCAAATCTAAGGGATCTGGCACACTGTGTATATCATGGTCATTAATGAATAAAACACTGAATCAGAAATAAAATCATAATTAAAAAAATAACAAGTGGCGTGCCATCATTGGTTTGAAGATGACACGTTGGTCATCTTCATCCTCCAGCCAACATGAATTGCAGATCTCTCAAATTGTAAAATCAGAAGCTCAGACCTATGCCATTCGTTTCGTCTCTTCAAGATAAAGACAACCACACCCTCGCGACAAATTTATATAAACTGTAGCTCAAGCAATTTGGAAGAAAAGTTTTGAAAAGGGATTTGAAATTTCATGGTTAAAATGTGTTTCCAGTAGAAGACAAGTGTTACAACTAGAACCACGGAAATAAGAACATCACAATGATATCAAAGTTTTGAAGAATTGATGAAGGAATCTACCTATTGAAGTTGAGTTGCAGAGCTCTGAAACTGGACTTCTATGGAGCAATATAGGGCACGATTCTTGAATGTAATTATATGGTTAGCTTCAGGGAAGATCAAGGAAGATGAATTGATGGAAAAAATTGGATTCAAAAAGGCTTGAGAATGGATTTCGAATTTGTTGAATTTTGAGTTATGGAACAAGTTTGGCAGGGTGATTCTGGCTATCCAAGCTTGAGAAAACGAATGGGATAGTTCATGTATTTATAGGAGAAGCAAATGGGATCAAAAGGAAGAGTGAATGATGTATTTTAGAGGGAATTCGTGCAAACCTGATGCACGAGTGAAGTGTGATCTAATTTTCACCAAACTCATCCAATCCTTGCTTTTTGAGGTGCTAAACAAATCTAGAACTTCACCAAACATGTTTAGAGGCAAAAACGCGTGGATAACTTGTGATTAGAGGCTACATTATGGATTTAAAAATTCTTACTTGGTGAGAAATTCAGTTTCAAAGTGCCAACTTCTGACCAATGGAATTTTCAACTCAAGGGGTCCTAGGGCATGATTCTTGATGCTTTAGAAAGGTGAGGTTTCAAGCTTTGCAATGGAAAAAGAATGGAATCAAATGGATGCTTGAGTTGAAATTTGTGTTGAGTCAAAGTTGAGGAAAAAGGGTTGACTTTCCATACTTAGAAATATTTCAAAAATTTCTTCAAAAGTGACCTATAATGTCTTGCATCCAAACATAGCCTTCCACTTGGAATTTGATCTTGACTAAAAAAGATGACATGAAGTAAATCTCTTGAATGACATTTTGAAACTTGAACCATTCACAACTCCAAAAATTGAGAAAGTTATGACTTGTTGAAGTTGGCAAAATTTCATGAAATGACCTATAATCTTTAGTATCCTTAAGGCAACTTCCATCCATTTTCTCACTTAACACAAAAAGGAAGGCATCAAGTTCACATCTTCAAGATCAATATGGAAAAATAATGGGCTCAAGGTGATAAAAATTGACCAAGTTATGATCATTTGAAGTCAAACTTGAGAAATTAGGGGTTCATCTAGAGGACTTATAATCTTTCTTCATCATAAAGTTTCTTCCACATGGAAACTCCTTGGAACTTTTGAAGTGATTTGTTGATACCCCTTTAAAGAGAAGGATGTCTTTGGAATCACTCAAAAATACCAAAATATGGGCAAGATATACTCCTTTGAAGTTCAAAACCCTAGCTCCTAGATTAAGAAACATGCCTTGAGGAACTTTGACAATTTTGAACAAACTTCTTGTACCAAAACAAATGCTTTGTAAATATAAGTTGTTGTGGATGATAATGAGAACTCATAGAAACCACAACCACTTCCATATCTTGATAAATGAGAGAAATATGCACTTGTGACCAATGGGAACAAGACCTTGTCCAACCATGACTATTTTTCAATCAACCCCTTGTACTTTTTGGATCAAATCTTGATAACTTGGAAATGTAGTGAACCAAAATAATATTGCCATGCCATCCCTTCCAAAACAACTTCAATGGTGGGTTTGAAATTCTCAAGCTTCATTGACCAGGTCATGGAAATAAACTCATGAACCCATGGAGCAACTTGCTGAATCTTATTGCCTTTACCTACATAAGTAACAAACAAGACAATCCAACATCGCATTTCATTAATTAAAAGAAGAAATCAAGACAAAAATATCCATGATCACAAAAGAACACAAGTCAAGGTGTTTGGTGATTCCTCAAAGAGAAAAGCTAAGTATAGGGAGGGGAACCAAGAATTCTAATGTGATCTTGTTGTGATTGAATTAAAATGATATGCTGAAGGGTTCTTAGGGGGAAAATTGGGGTACAACACTTTAAAATTGGAAAGCTGAAATAAATATTTAGCCAACTTAATTTGTAAACCAATGCCACTGGAACCAGCTCGATACGATAATAATCGACCGAGTTATGATTTTCCAAAGATGAAGCAGGTGAATATTTGTCACAATTTTCTTGTACGAACAAATTTGATAAATTCATATATTCGAAGAATCTTTGAGTAGAACTGGCTTCCGGCCATGAGATACGAAATTTAGATGACGTTAAGACGAAATTTTGGCCATCGGAACAGGCTCAAAGTGATGAACGGTCTTCGAGTTATGAATTTTCTAGTGCACCAAAACTGCACTTTCAACATCTTTTTCTTTGTATTTTTCACCCTATAACTTCCAAAATAACCGTGTATTCAAAGACTTTCCTTTGAGAATTAGCTTTTGGTACGAACATGAAAATTGAAGAAAACATTGAGAAGGTTTCAAAACCTCAAGAATCAAGCCAAAACACCATTCCAAGCTGGAGATGCGAATTTTCAAACTCAAATCAGTCAAAACACTGTTTCCAATTCGCACTATTTTCAATTCACCGAAAACACCCAAATCTACCACAAACTCAAACATGCGTTGAAAAATTATGAGAGCTTTGTTGTGTTGATCAAATACCTTGACCCCATGAACACGAAACCAATGATATTCATGCATGTGTATATGCAAACAAAGTATAAGCCAATCAAAGTTAAAGCAAAGAGGGAAAATTTTGCGGTGTAACAATAGGAAGCCCAAATTCGTGAAAAAACACATCAAACCTGTCCAGGTTTATTGCAAAATGAAATGGGAAAGAATATCTAATTTTGGAAATGTTTCAAATTTTATCTTGGTGTTAAAACCATGTCATAATGCCTTGATTTCTTGCCTTAGTTCTACCCTCACTCATTCCTATATAAAAGTGGACCAGAAACAATTTAGAAGGACACACATGCATTGCCTAACAAGAGCTCTCAAATTTCAAAAAAAAATTAAAGTTGTTAAAATTCAAAAGTCCATTTTCATCCTAGATTCATCAAAACCAGGCCTTGCATCGTCTTCCCGAGACTCCCAGGAGGCCATATCAATCCATATCCACGCCTGAAGCATCCTAAAATCGGAAAATTGAATCACTGCATTTTGGTAAAATTCTTACATTCAAATTTCTTAATACATGTAGTTTAAATGAACTCAAAGCATATATTCGTGTTTGTTGTACCCCAATTTTTGACCTAAGATCCCATCTTCATTTGCATTTTTATTTCAAAGAAATTAAGGGCACGAAATATGGCCAGTTTTAACCTCTCAAACTTCTCCACAACTTCCTCAGAGCACATACAAGATTCCATCATCACTGGTTCATGTGTGCTTCAATGTGTCTTGGAATGCAAGAAAGGATCAGTCTATGTGAGATGATTTAAAGCACTTCGACCAAAATTCAACTTTTTGCAAGATCAAGTTCAAACGATCATAACTTCTTCATTATTCCATATTTTTTGAGTGTTTCTTTTTGCATATGACTCTCCTTGATGTCATCTCCCACTCCTCTTTACAAGTCAAGAGTTGATTATGTGCGGAGGATCATCAAAAGTTCGGATACTTAGAGGTCACTTTGATGACTGTGGCCTAATCTCAAGTAACAATTACTCGACTTTCAAGGATCGTAACTATTTCGATTTTCATCATTTCGGGATGGTTCTTTTTGCAACATATCACAAATGATATCGTCTACAAGATTGCTTCAAGGATCGACATCCAAATGCGTTTAGAAGGCCATGAAATTCGTTTGAACATTTTAGACTTAGAATTGATTTTGTGTTGAGTTTGTTCTCCACTAAGTCAAGGGTAAAGGCAAGATGTTGAGTGTGAGGGTTCATTGATTATATATTGCTTATAATACAAGTTGCTTGTATTCGAGCATTAGTAATTAGTGAATTAAGATTGGAAGATTGGATATAGTTCAAGTTTCTTTGTTTGTTCATCAAGATTCGGTTCATGATAAAAGGTTTAGGTGTTTTATTTGGAATGCATTTCAAGGTTAAAAAAAAAACCATTCAAGGAATCCAAGTTCATTCAATTTTAAATTCAAGAGGTTATGAAATACATTCAAGTCTTATTTGACTAAATGTTATTCAATAATTATTTCAAGTCCAAGCATGATTCAAGTTCATTTTCAAATTTAAAAGATAAGGGGAAATTCTTTTGGAAATTACAAGTTAAAGGCATCGTTCGAGAGCGATTCGAAACCTCAATTTTTCATAAATGCCAAGGAACATTCCAAGAATGATCATTACAATTCTAAGCGCAAGGTGTATTCATATTCATACAAGAATTATCTTAGAGCCTGATCTTTCAAGCTTCTTAATCTTTCTCATATGCTTCATGAAACAAGAGTGTAACCATGTTCTCCCAAACTTGCTTCCCACAAATCAACCATGCGCTAGTTGTTGTTCTATCATATCCAAACCTTGCTTCAAAATCATCCATACTGTATGCTGCCCACAACTTGCCAAAAACATGCTACTGCAATGCTGCCCAAAACTTGCCAAAAAACCTGCTACTGCCTGCACCACAACTTGCCAAAAACCTGTCCAAAAAAGTCTAAACTTTCACAAAAATAGAAAAGCAAATCCTGCATCAAAAAGGAAGAATCATCATATCATATTTTGTCCAAGACTCACAAATTTTCCCTCTAAAAAAAATTCATTCTGATTATATATACAAAGGCAAGAATACATAAAAAATATATATAAAAATCTGTTGAATCCATGGAGGAAAGAAGTAGAGAAAACAACAAAAAATACCACAAAAAAATATAGATAGCTAGTTGTTCAAGCATACAAAAATTGGAATGAAACATAAATTCCCTCTGTTCACTCACCTTGAACAACAACCTTAAGACCACCTCACTTTCCTTTCGGTGCCCCATATCTAGTTCCCTAATCTTCTCACGTCCACCTTCTGCAACCTCCTTCTGCGACCATACCTCCGTCTCTGTGCTGCATCATCTAAACTCCAGCAATTCCCCTCTCAATTCAATTCCTACAGCCTGCTAACCTTGCTCCGATGCTTTCTCCCCTCCAGTTCTACTAGTGCATAAGAAAGACACTTCCACGATGCCATTAGCTTTCCGTCTACCTCAGCTCCTCGTCACTATATCGATTACACACCAAAACATAGCAACAATATCAGTAAAAGTTGAAGAAGTAGACAGACAAAGAAAAAGAACAAGACACAAATGCAGAAGATGCAAATTCGGATTCAGAAGTAAAGTCAAGAGAAAGACCAAGAACAAAGTCAAAGACAATTCAACATACCAGGTTTATGATTTCATTTTTTTATTTAAATGTTATGTTTGCTTCAGCTTCACTATAATCCTTCTCTTAAAACCATGGCGCCGTTATCCTGTATATTTCGCTGCTAAGCTGTCCATATTCCCCCAACCTTATATTCACAAAACCGTTCCAACCACCGTCTGCATCATTCAATCATAAACTTCGTCTTCCTCCCGATTGAACCTCCTCCAAAAATGACAACGTTTCGACCCCAAATAACAAAGCCCCCTGTTCTCGCCAAGGAGAAAAGATCCAAACAACCACACCTCTGCCCCATTAACCCCTTCAATGTCACTCACTACAACCCATTCCAACAACAACCGCAACCTCTTTCTTCGTAACAAACCAGCCACAACAACCTCACTATTAAACTATAACACCCAATCCGCCACTGATTCCCCATAAACCCTTGCATCGCCATCCCTCAATCACAACCTTTACCATAAACAACACTTACAGCATCCAACCTTGTTCCGCTAGCTACCCTTCATCTTTAACCCAAAAAACTGCTTTCCTCCATCATTCCACTCGCCATCACCGTATCCAACCGGACTCCCTCACAACCAAACATACAACATCTCCATTCCTCGTATCACAGTATTTTCGTTGTGATTCCGAACCAACACAGATCTCCCTCTGTCCACACTTTCTTCGTCAAATTGCTCAAAATTTCATTCTTCCACTGTTTGTGATACCTGTAATATTGCATCTACAAATTCTTCCTCTAAAAATCATTTATCAAAAAGAACAAGTTCAAATCTATCCTATAAACACAGACAACAAACCTCAAGATTCTAGTTACTTCATACCTCTACAAGTTTTCGGAGAAAATATCTTCGCCGTGGGTAATTTTCCGCTTCCAATTTCACTTGTTCAAGATGTTGTTTTCCATTTGTTGTGTTGTTGTTGATTTCGTTATTCTGGGTCGTATCGTGAGAATGGTTGAGAGAACTGAGAGGAAAAGTGGTAGTGTTGTCGCTGTTTACTCAAGGCGAGAGAGGTGAAGCGTGAATCGAGAGAGAGTCAGGATGGGGTGGGTATGCGGCGGAGTAGGTCGTCGGCGATGCAAATTAGTAAGAAGGGAATGATGTTTGAGGAGAGGGCGAGAACAGAGAGTATTGAGGCAGCGTTCAAAGAAAAGATGATAGAGTTAAAAGAGAGAGATGGTCGTGAGATTAAGAGATAAGCGTGGATTATATTTTCAAATCATGCTTTAAATTGAGATTTATTTAAATTAATGATTAAAAGAATTAATTGGAATTTATTATTGAATCCATTCCCAAAGACTGGCGGCGGCACACCATTAGTCCCTAGGGTTTCTCTTTGGAATTTTGTCACAGTGAGATTTAATTGGGCCTTGTCCTAACATACTTCCCCACTCCGGCCCATCCGTCCTTCTCCTTATTTTTTCCTTCTTCTTTCTATTTTGCTTTATCTGTTTGGGCCTTGCACTTAAGCCCAATGAATTGATGTCGTGTACCCCTTGTTTACCGTTTTGCAGCTCCTTCAACTTTCGTTATTATTACTATTTTGTTTCTTATTGTTACTATCTTATTTTTACTTTTATTTTAACTATTGTTATTATGATATTTAATTTTGTTAATAGATTTTATTTATTTTATCTAAATTTTTTTGGCTTTATTAAATTATTTCAATGAACTAAATTAATATTTGCGCGTTGGCCGTTTAGTTGCTAAATTGTTTCTTTCGACTATTTGATTTTACTTTTCCATTTACTGATGCTTATATTTTTTTTAAATCCAAGGGAAATGTTTCAACTCAGCTGACTTCGTGTCATCAAATACGTCTTCTACAATCGTGCGAATAGCCTCATTCATTTTTTGCTTGTTTACTATTTTTCCAAACTTAAGATAATTTTCCCAAAAGACCCCATTTTCAAACTCATACCTTTTAAGCCAAAACTTCGACATTAGGTTATCACATCTTCAAAATCTCGCCAATACCTATTTTTAGCCAAACGAATCATTTTAATCAAACAAACAATTTTAACCAAAAACAGATATTTCAAAAGGTTCCTGCGGAGTACCGCAGATGCATTGGGTGCTAATACCTTCCCATTGTATAACCAACCCCCGAACTCTCGATCTCTTTCAAAAACGCATTGTATTTTTATTACTTTTAAGTATTATTTTACATTGCATATTTTAGGGTTTTATTTCGCTCTTTTCCCTTTTCCCTTGGAAATAATAAAGCGCGGTGGCGACTCTTGCTTTTGTGAGTCAAGTTAATTAATAGCTTGATCTCCGATTTTCACCGCTACAGAATTGGCGACTCTGCTGGGGAAAGTTTGACCTCTTGCTGGTCCATCCCTAAGTGGGTTAAGCCTAATTTGTTTTATCTGTTTTATCATTATTTGATTGTTCGATTATATGTATATATTATGATTATTTGGGTGTTGATAATATTTACAAAGGACAAGTCCTATACCCGGACTAAGTTACACTTAGGAATAGGATGGGCGGTATAGTCATGTTAACTTTGAGGGAGTAATCCCGAAGAAGGAGGCATGAGATCCCCCACTCAGTGGAAGGCCCTTTTGAACGTAATATTTATTTACCGAGTAATCGGGAAGACATTATTATTTTCGACCTGGGAGCCAGAGAAGCTGGGAACCGTAGAACCCTAACCCATCTTGGCCTTTTAGGTGTAGCGCGGAGATTATAACGGAGTAATCCAGAAGTAATTGTTACGCGATGCTACGCTCGGGTGAGTTTCTCTTGAGAATATTGCTGATTATTGAGTAATCAAGACGTTGGTAATATCCGAAGGAGGAATGTAGACTCCGGGAACTCTTAGAACCTTGTTCTACAGGTGTGATTAAACTGTTAGTACATACCTTGGGGGTGTTCCTTACCTTGACTCCATGCTCGTGGCGTTGAACCTTTCGACTTTATTTGTGACCTTGCTTGTGGTTGTTGCATAGCCATGCATTCATGCATCCATAAAACCCTTTTCACTTGACTTTGAAGGAATTTGGAGGTCTTTCTTTGTAAACATCACAAGTTTCGTCAAGCTCAATGGATCTTGGGTGTTGATAGGGCGAAAACCCTAATCCACCAAAATGGATGATTGATCTTGATGATAACTTGATCAATGTTTGGAGCCAATTTAAAATTCATCTTCTATCTTCATACTTTGATGTTTACAACTTAATATCTTGAGTTCCTTGAAAGTCAGATAAAAACTCTCTTTTGCATATCATACACTATTCTACATTTTTTTTTGTTTCACTTTCAAAGGTCTTTTTCCGAGTCTTATTTTTCCTTTGGTCTCACAAGTACAACACTCGTGCTAAGAGAACAATGGAGAATATCAAGCAAGAGGTTTCTGAACTCCGTAGAGAGATGACTAATTTGAAATCTAGTGTGGAGCGCTTAACTGGTTTGGTTGAAATTCTGGTTGCCGCCCAAGTCAATCCTTCTAGGAGGGACGAAGCGATGATAAAAGTCTTCACTAAAACTCTAAAATCATTCTCTCATGAGAAGGTGTTGGTTAATGCACCTAATGACTTTCCTGACAAGGTGAATATGGGAGTGCGTCTAGAAGAAGACGTTGGGAAGGGATGTTCATATGAAGATGGTAGCTCAGCTAATGGTGTGAAGAAGTTTGATAATAAATTTTCCAAGAAGAGAACCATAGGAAGAAATATTCATCGTCAAAGTCATCACGTTCCTCCTATTCATCAACAGAATCAGCAAGTTCCTAATCAAAGGAAAACCCAGTTTGATCCAATTCCAATTACGTATACATAGTTGTTCCCTATCCTGATGCAGAGGAATTTGGTTCAGACCCGACCTCCACCGAAGGTTCTTGAGAAGATACATTGGTACTACAAAGCTGATTTGGCTTGTACTTTTCATCAAGGTGCTCCTGGGCACGACTTGGAGGTTTGCTTTTCTTTGAAGATTGAGGTTCAGAAGTTGGTCAGAAGGGGTATCTTGTCATTCAAGGACGTTGGTTTTGAAGTTCAAATCAAGCATGCGCCGAAGAGTAAACACGATTGATAGTGACTTTGATTTTTGAAGGATGTTTTCGGTAATTCAAGTCCAGATGGAAAGCCTTCCCAGATTATTAACTTATTTATGCTTTTTGTAATCTTTCTTGTTTATCAAAACATTGTTTGCATGTAAGGACTTGTTTGCATCTGAATGATTATCTTAATACAATGAATATGTTTGTCTTGAAGAAATTCATTCGTTTCACTCCTATTTGTTTTCAAATTTTAAATTGCTTTTGCACTATGATACCAAATTGTTGCTCATTCTCTTGCCTAGGCAGAGATTGAAGGGAGGATGATGATCTAAAGAACACAAAATCTCTGGTTGTTTGCTTTCGGATAAAATCTTGCTGATGATGTACAAGCATTATTTCAAATCCCTAAACACTGGAGATATAAGGAAGATAATCCCTTGCTAACCCCTTTTGAGCCTTGAAGTAGAAGTTCCTTTTTTATACGAAAAAACCTTGAATTTTAACCTGGGGCAGGGTAGTTTTTAGTTAATCTGACTGAGTGTTCGAAATTCATAAGGAAGATGTTTTTTGAAGAGAAACTACGAGGGCTATCTTTCATGTATAATGAAGCCAGAAGATGTGGAATCATAATGTTATCCCTCATTCATCAAGAAACGAGGCCATCACAATCTTCTCAACAAGCAAAGACAAGCTAATGTCAGACATTTTGTTCAAAAAGTAAAAAATCAAGAAAAAGAAAAAGCCTGCTAAGTCAAAAAACATGAAAACGTGTGACTTAGGAAAAATTAAGGCATCCTGCTGGACTATCAATTCAAAAGAATTAGTTCAGGCAAAAGTTAGGGAAAATAAAAATTGCAAAGAAAAGGACTGCAAAGAAAAGTCCTCAACAAAGAACAAATTGGTGACTACAAACACGAAGACATGAGGGTGGTTTCTACTCCGAAAGCCTCGTCGTTTCCTTAATCGTCACAAAATCCTCTTGAAAGATGAACACTCATGTTGAATTAACTGAACATAGGATTGGAGAACATCATGAAGGGGGTGGGCACCAAATATCTTGAGCCTTAAATCCTTTTTTTTCTAAAACCATGAACCAGACCATATTACAACCTTCAAAAGTCCTAATTGAAGCAAGGTTATTTTGAAAGCATACTTCCATGAGGTAGTGTTCCTGACTCCCATGAATGTTCTAAATAGTTATGTTGGTATCATATGTTTTTGCCATACAAAAATAAATGGTGCTTTAACTCGCAAAATTTGTGCGATATCTTTTCAAAATCTTCAAGACTTACATAACTGTTGCATTAGAATTTTCATTCTCATAATAAAATTTTCTAACTGCAAAACATTTGTTTGATATCAAGGAAACTCACATATAAGCACCAGTGATGAGTTTATTCTTTTAAGGCCTGAAACTATGTTGAGCAATTGGCGAATCATTTCAAGAAAAATCATATCCAGAGGCATGTCACCTAAAGACCTTGAACATGGACATGTTGCTTCTCCCAGTTAATGCTTTCCCAACTTGTTTACCCTTTGGGGCAAAATTCGAAGACTTTGTTGTGCCGACTACAGTCAATCCGGGGCAACCACGTCGAGATTTGATGAATCTCTCTAAGAGTTTGAAGACACCGGAGCATGGTGAATGCTAGGTCTTTTGTAAAATCCTCTTGAGACGATTTCTCCTCATCAGCCATAAAGCTTGGGGCATTTTAGAAGTGAAGCTATTCGCAAGAATTGTCGTGCATCACGCAGCTCATCAGCAGTAAACTTGGGGCATCCAAAATTAATCCCAGGGTCAATCCAGATTTGTCAAGATATGTTTTTCATACATTATCAGAGGGTGGTGTTCCCAGTATCTCCAGCTAAGCAAGACTTCTTCCCAGCTGAAACTTTGTTTGTGTTGTTATCCTTTCAATGGATTGTTTGCAACAGAAGACTGGACTTTGGGTTTTCTACCTGAAAATATCTTCCTCTCCAGAGACATTTAAGCCTTGTAAAAGGACTTTGCTCCAATGATGGCCTGTGTTCTATCTCCAGTAATATTCCCATCTTGTTGAGATTAGCCGTGTGTTGAGTTGTACTGTGACGTCTTATCATCTCCTGTCTATCTCCTGTCTGTTTTGTCAGCATATACATAACATTCATTTATTCATTCACACTTGCATCATGCATGCACAGTTGTATTTGTTGATGTCATTGAGTTCGTACACCTTGGTTATGTCTATTCAAATAGCATATTTGATCTTTCCAAATAGAGTGTAAACTTAAGCAAAAAGTGCGCCTCTTTTCTAATTCCCCACTGAGTTAACTCTCATGGAAGAATCTTGCTTTAACTTTCCTTTTCCATCTCTGGATAGGATAAATCCCCATTTGAGTTTGTTTCCTCCTTGGGTGGAGTCTTGTTTGACTGTTTTCTCCCCAGTTTATTCCTGGATTGAGCTTTGTCTCTTGTGAACGATACCTTGTGAATATCTCTAGGCTGTGAAACCTAGATGGAAAGTGCAGTTATTTTGCAACGTAAATACTTGGTCTCCTCAAGAAGGATTTACTCATGGTTCCCCATTGAAGATGAACTTTATTCCCCAGCAGTGTTATCACAACCTTCTTCTGGAATATCGACATGACAACAAGCGACTGACTCTTTATTTGAGCAGTTTGATTATTTCTGATTTCTCTACGACAAATGGCGGTCTCTTCATGAGCAGTTTGTCCATCCTCGATGAAATTATTGATTCTCGCCTCCAGTAATATCTTCATGATATTTCATGGGTATCTTTGAGAAAACAGCAAGCGGCAGTCTCTTCATGGACAACTTGTATGTTATCAATACTCTTGACAAACAGCAAGCGGCAGTTTCTTCATGAGACAACTTGTGTGTTATGGATACTCTTGACAAACAGCAAGCGGCAGTCTCTTCATGAGGCAACTTGTGTGTTATTGTCACCTTCGAAAACATCAAGCGGCAGTCTCTTCACGAGGCAACTTGTTATGTTATTAACAACTTTAAAAAAAACAACAAGCGGCGGTCTCTTCATGAGCAACTTGTATGTTATTGATACCTTGAAAAAAAACAACAAGCGGCGGTCTCTTCATGAGCAACTTGTGTGTTATTGGTAATTTTGAAAAGAAAACAACAAGCGGCGGTCTCTTCATGAGCAACTTGTGTGTTATTGATAATTTTGAAAAGAAACAGCAAGCGGCAGTCTCTTCATGGACAACTTGTATGTTATCAACACTTTTTGAAAAATGGCAAGTGGCGGTCTCTTCATGAGCAACTTGTACGGAAAACGGCAAGTGGCAGCTTCTTCATGAGCAGCTTTGTACGTTAGTATTTTTGGAAGACAACAAGTGGCAGTTTCTTTATGAGCAGCTTGTGGGTTTTGGCAACAAGTGGCAGACTCTTCATGAGCAGCTTGTGTGCTTTAATATTCTTTGAAGACAGCAAGTGGCGGTCTCTTCATGAGCAGCTTGTATGTTATTGACACCTTTGAAAGGAAGCAAGTGGCGGCCTCTTTATTTGAGCAGCTTGTGTATCCCCAACAATAATGTCTACTCAGCAAATGGCATCCCTTCGGAAAAGTCCCGTGGGGAAGTTCGTTTATTTTATCCTTTTCAAGCGATATCTTGGTTAAAGAAGAAATGTGTTACCGTTCTTGGTAAAATTCAGAAATCAGAGATGTTTATCTCCAGCCACAGTGCTGATGTCAATCATTTTGTTTTCCAGCCACAGTGCTGATGTTAATCATTTTTCAGTCTCAGTACTGATGTCCATCATTTTCTTTTTCAGTCTCAGTACTGATGTCAATCATTTCCTTTTCCAGTCACAGTGCTGATGTCAATCATTTTCCAGTCTCAGTGCTGATGTCAATCATTTCCTTTTCCAGTCACAGTGCTGATGTCAATCATTTTCCAGTCTCAGTGCTGATGTCAATCATTCTCCAGTCTCAGTGCTGATGTCAATCATATGCTTTTCCAGTCACAGTACTGTTGTAAATCATTACCTTTTCCAGTCCCAACACTGATGTAAATCATTCAAGAGTCTCTCATTTGAAGTCTATGACTTTGTTTCCCCAGTGGAGTTACAACCTTTTCCTCTGTGGGATTACTGTATAATGTGCTTGGTTTCTCCAGCATAGTCTGTCTCATATGGCGTCATTCCCCATAAAATTCAGAGCATTACATTCATATCATATCATGAACATAATCGCGGCCAAAAATTGCATATTCTGTATTTAAGTCCCTTCAATCTCGTCAAAATGAAGATCCCAATCTTCATATCTCCAGATAGAAGAAACTTAAATAGGGGCAGCTGTTGTACCCCAATTTTTGACCTAAGATCCCATCTTCATTTGCATTTTTATTTCAAAGAAATTAAGGGCACGAAATATGGCCAGTTTTAACCTCTCAAACTTCTCCACAACTTCCTCAGAGCACATACAAGATTCCATCATCACTGGTTCATGTGTGCTTCAATGTGTCTTGGAATGCAAGAAAGGATTAGGCTATGTGAGATGATTTAAAGCACTTCGACCAAAATTCAACTTTTTGCAAGATCAAGTTCAAACGATCATAACTTCTTCATTATTCCATATTTTTTGAGTGTTTCTTTTTGCATATGACTCTCCTTGATGTCATCTCCCACTCCTCTTTACAAGTCAAGAGTTGATTATGTGCGGAGGATCATCAAAAGTTCGGATACTTAGAGGTCACTTTGATGACTGTGGCCTAATCTCAAGTAACAATTACTCGACTTTCAAGGATCGTAACTATTTCGATTTTCATCATTTCGGGATGGTTCTTTTTGCAACATATCACAAATGATGTCGTCTACAAGATTGCTTCAAGGATCGACATCCAAATGCGTTTAGAAGGCCATGAAATTCGTTTGAACATTTTAGACTTAGAATTGATTTTGTGTTGAGTTTGTTCTCCACTAAGTCAAGGGTAAAGGCAAGATGTTGAGTGTGAGGATTCATTGATTATATATTGCTTATAATACAAGTTGCTTGTATTCGAGCATTAGTAATTAGTGAATTAAGATTGGAAGATTGGATATAGTTCAAGTTTCTTTGTTTGTTCATCAAGATTCGGTTCATGATAAAAGGTTTAGGTGTTTTATTTGGAATGCATTTCAAGGTTAAAAAAAAAACCATTCAAGGAATCCAAGTTCATTCAATTTTAAATTCAAGAGGTTATGAAAGACATTCAAGTCTTATTTGACTAAATGTTATTCAATAATTATTTCAAGTCCAAGCATGATTCAAGTTCATTTTCAAATTTAAAAGATAAGGGGAAATTCTTTTGGAAATTACAAGTTAAAGGCATCGTTCGAGAGCGATTCGAAACCTCAATTTTTCATAAATGCCAAGGAACATTCCAAGAATGATCATTACAATTCTAAGCGCAAGGTGTATTCATATTCATACAAGAATTATCTTAGAGCCTGATCTTTCAAGCTTCTTAATCTTTCTCATATGCTTCATGAAACAAGAGTGTAACAATGTTCTCCCAAACTTGCTTCCCACAAATCAACCATGCGCTAGTTGTTGTTCTATCATATCCAAACCTTGCTTCAAAATCATCCATACTGTATGCTGCCCACAACTTGCCAAAAACATGCTACTGCAATGCTGCCCAAAACTTGCCAAAAAACCTGCTACTGCCTGCACCACAACTTGCCAAAAACCTGTCCAAAAAAGTCTAAACTTTCACAAAAATAGAAAAGCAAATCCTGCATCAAAAAGGAAGAATCAGCATATCATATTTTGTCCAAGACTCACAAATTTTCCCTCCAAAAAAAAATTCATTCTGATTATATATACAAAGGCAAGAATACATAAAAAATATATATAAAAATCTGTTGAATCCATGGAGGAAAGAAGTAGAGAAAACAACAAAAAATACCACAAAAAAATATAGATAGCTAGTTGTTCAAGCATACAAAAATTGGAATGAAACATAAATTCCCTCTGTTCACTCACCTTGAACAACAACCTTCATACCACCTCACCTTCCATTCGGTGCCCCATATCTAGTTCCCTAATCTTCTCACGTCCACCTTCTGCAACCTCCTTCTGCGACCATACCTCCATCTCTGTGCTGCATCATCTAAACTCCAGCAATTCCCCTCTCAATTCAATTCCTACAGCCTGCTAACCTTGCTCCGATGCTTTCTCCCCTCCAGTTCTACTAGTGCATAAGAAAGACACTTCCACGATGCCATTAGCTTTCCGTCTACCTCAGCTCCTCGTCACTATATCGATTGCACACCAAAACATAGCAACAATATCAGTAGAAGTTGAAGAAGTAGACAGACAAAGAAAAAGAACAAGACACAAATGCAGAAGATGCAAATTCGGATTCAGAAGTAAAGTCTAGAGAAAGACCAAGAACAAAGTCAAAGACAATTCAACATACCAGGTTTATGATTTCATTTTTTTATTTAAATGTTATGTTTGCTTCAGCTTCACTATAATCCTTCTCTTAAAACCATGGCGCCGTTATCCTGTATATTTCGCTGCTAAGCTGTCCATATTCCCCCAACCTTATATTCACAAAACTGTTCCAACCACCGTCTGCATCATTCAATCATAAACTTCGTCTTCCTCCCGATTGAACCTCCTCCAAAAATGACAACGTTTCGACCCCAAATAACAAAGCCCCCTGTTCTCGCCAAGGAGAAAAGATCCAAACAACCACACCTCTGCCCCATTAACCCCTTCAATGTCACTCACTACAACCCATTCCAACAACAACCGCAACCTCTTTCTTCGTAACAAACCAGCCACAACAACCTCAATATTAAACTATAACACCCAATCCGCCACTGATTCCCCATAAACCCTTGCATCGCCATCCCTCAATCACAACCTTTACCATAAACAACACTTACAGCATCCAACCTTGTTCCGCTAGCTACCCTTCATCTTTAACCCAAACAACTGCTTTCCTCCATCATTCCACTCGCCATCACCGTATCCAACCGGACTCCCTCACAACCAAACATACAACATCTCCATTCCTCGTATCACAGTATTTTCGTTGCGATTCCGAACCAACACAGATCTCCCTCTGTCCACACTTTCTTCGTCAAATTGCTCAAAATTTCATTCTTCCACTGTTTGTGATACCTGTAATATTGCATCTACAAATTCTTCCTCTAAAAATCATTTATCAAAAAGAACAAGTTCAAATCTATCCTATAAACACAGACAACAAACCTCAAGATTCTAGTTACTTCATACCTCTACAAGTTTTCGGAGAAAATATCTTCGCCGTGGGTAATTTTCTGCTTCCAATTTCACTTGTTCAAGATGTTGTTTTCCATTTGTTGTGTTGTTGTTGATTTCGTTATTCCGGGTCGTATCGTGAGAATGGTTGAGAGAACTGAGAGGAAAAGTGGTAGTGTTGTCGCTGTTTACTCAAGGCGAGAGAGGTGAAGCGTGAATCGAGAGAGAGTCGGGATGGGGTGGGTATGCGGCGGAGTAGGTCGTCGGCGATGCAAATTAGTAAGAAGGGAATGATGTTTGAGGAGAGGGCGAGAACAGAGAGTATTGAGGCGGCGTTCAAAGAAAAGATGATAGAGTTGAAAGAGAGAGATGGTCGTGAGATTAAGAGATAAGCGTGGATTATATTTTCAAATCATGCTTTAAATTGAGATTTGTTTAAATTAATGATTAAAAGAATTAATTGGAATTTATTATTGAATCCATTCCCAAAGACTGGCGGCGGCACACCATTAGTCCCTAGGGTTTCTCTTTGGAATTTTGTCAAAGTGAGATTTAATTGGGCCTTGTCCTAACATACTTCCCCACTCCGGCCCATCCGTCCTTCTCCTTATTTTTTCCTTCTTCTTTCTATTTTGCTTTATCTGTTTGGGCCTTGCACTTAAGTCCAATGAATTGATGTCGTGTACCCCTTGTTTACCGTTTTGCAGCTCCTTCAACTTTCGTTATTATTACTATTTTGTTTCTTATTGTTACTATCTTATTTTTACTTTTATTTTAACTATTGTTATTATGATATTTAATTTTGTTAATAGATTTTATTTATTTTATCTAAAATTTTTTGGCTTTATTAAATTATTTCAATGAACTAAATTAATATTTGCGCGTTGGCCGTTTAGTTGCTAAATTGTTTCTTTCGACTATTTGATTTTACTTTTCCATTTACTGATGCTTATATTTTTTTTTAAATCCAAGGGAAATGTTTCAACTCAACTGACTTCGTGTCATCAAATACGTCTTCTAAAATCGTGCGAATAGCCTCATTCATTTTTTGCTTGTTTACTATTTTTCCAAACTTAAGATAATTTTCCCAAAAGACCCCATTTTCAAACTCATACCTTTTAAGCCAAAACTTCGACATTAGGTTATCACATCTTCAAAATCTCGCCAATACCTATTTTTAGCCAAACGAATCATTTTAATCAAACAAACAATTTTAACCAAAAACAGATATTTCAAAAGGTTCCTGCGGAGTACCGCAGATGCATTGGGTGCTAATACCTTCCCATTGTATAACCAACCCCCGAACTCTCGATCTCTTTCAAAAACGCATTGTATTTTTATTACTTTTAAGTATTATTTTACATTGCATATTTTAGGGTTTTATTTCGCTCTTTTCCCTTTTCCCTTGGAAATAATAAAGCGCGGTGGCGACTCTTGCTTTTGTGAGTCAAGTTAATTAATAGCTTGATCTCCGATTTTCACCGCTACAGTGTTCATACCATCATTTTGAATTGTTCTAACGTATTACATGAAAGATTAGAGGCTTAGAATGCAGGTTTCCATTGTTAGGGTTTCAAAGTGGTTAAGCATCGAGCTGTGTGATACAGGCCATTTCAGACAAAACCAGTACCATGGTTGGATTCGTAGCATACGAATTAGGGGGGTATCCAGAAAATGGGATTCTAATTTTGCTTGTTTTTGAAGATCGGAATTTCGCTTAGCCGGAGAAGAAGGAGGTCAACCAACATATGTGGTGGTTTAACCCTCCCTGAGCTTGCGTGTCCAAATCACGTTTCCTGATTCGCCCATCCAAAATAATAGGGCCCCACTTAGGCGTGTGTTTTTTATTTAAATAATTTCTATTTTGTTTTCCTATATAATATCATTATGTTGTCATAACTAACGAATGAGAGGGATGGTCTAGTGGTAAAGCGCACATGTGTAAAGTTTGAGAGCCTGGGTTAGATCCCCAGGTTTTGTGTTTTATTTGTTCTCATGTTTCCTCCTCAGATCCAGTGTTAGATAGAGCCACGCGCATGTTATGGGCCTTCACATCTGGACCATCCGATGACAACAGAGGCAGATCCAGTTTCCCAAGGATGCATTCCCATCGTGGATCCTCAAAAGATTGTATTCTCCAAAACAGGCACAACGTTTGGTCTCTGATTCATTGGGCCTAGAACGTTTTCTGACTTCCACCCCCCATTTGCTACTTTGCAGCGCCAGAAATTATGGATTGGGCCCTAGAGTTTTGATTTTTACCCCATGATTGCTGGTTGCAATCTGGCCCATAATCACCTTTTTATTTATTTATTATCTTATTTTGTTTTATTTAACTTGAATGATTTTCTTTTTTCTTTAAATTAGTTAATTTCTTATTTATAAAATCAAAATCACAAAAATAATTAGAATTTGGTTTTTTTAATTAAATTAATTTTTATTAATTAATTTTTAATTAATTCATAAGATTTAGGGATTTCTTAATTTAACTCAAATATTTCTTAATCAAAAATACAAAACTACCAAAAATATTTCTTTCTTTTTATCACTTAAAAAAATTTAGGGCTTTCTCCTCTTCGCGCATTTATTTATTTATCCGCATTATTATTTTTACAAATATTATGTATTTGCATATGGATTGTAATAGCTTAATCTAGGACCTTTACATTTTCTTATCCCCCATTTTTTTGGGTTTGTAATTCCCTCATCCCGAAGCATTGTAATAAGGTAGTTTAAATTCTCGCACTTTTGTTTTTTTGTACCTATATTAACGGCTAGATGAATGTTAATAGGCGTACATGATAAGATCTAAAAACAAACGGTAGAAAAATCTAAATGTTTAAAGATAAATAGATGAAACACAACACACTCACACACGTGCACCTCTAAGGTACCCTCGCTTGTTGCCTTCGAAATAAAACAGTCACGTCTCTCGAACGTAGGAGACTTTAGTAGTGATCCTTTGGTTATAAGATCATAAGTTCCTCGATGAACCTTTCGATGTTGCCTCGGTAAAACGATCTAAAACCTTAGGGTAATTACTAAAGTATCTTACCAGTTGCTTTCGTGACTGTACGATGACCCTCGCATGTCCCTCAAAACATCTAACGACAGGGCTACCTACTGACTAATAGTAGGACAACACTATCTAAAGGAAATGAGGAAAAAATATTTTAAGTAGGTAGATAGATCATAGTTGCTTGCTCATAAAAACAAAAAACAAATTTCACACATACACAAACTCCTTTCTATATATTTTTAAAGACAAAAAACACTTTGTATACGTTCTCACCAAAACGAGAAACATTACAAAGTTCTCCGCACTAAAGCGCCTTTTCAAAATATCTTTAAAACACACTTACACAAAAAAAAAATTTCAAAGTGAGCTAGCAACTAAGAGCCCGTAGATAACTACAGATGGAAAGGGTGATAACACACTACCTTTCCATAACCTAACCCCTTACTCAGAAAATAATCTCGAAAGGTCTTTCCTGTTCTTTTCACCCTTTCCTTTGTTGGATAAAAGAAAAGTAGGTGGCGACTCTTGCTAACCGTAACATTTGCGATCAAACGCAAAACCAGTAAAGTCAGTTCTCCCACCATATTAGAGAACTGGCGACTCTGCTGGGGAGGATAAAGTAAATTAAAAGTGGGGTTACCTTAGAGATAGATCATATTTAAAATGCTTTCCTTGTTGATTTGTGTCCTTTATCTTTTGGGTTTATGGTTGGGTTATTATTAAAGATCCTATACCGGATCTGGTGCACTTTTTAGGTAAGTAGCAATAGATTGGGGAGACTGTACGGTGTATACCGATACGGTTGAAGCGATGGCTATGTTAGTGTGACTAATTGGTTGGTACGGTGTCCCTTGAGTAAGTCAAGGAGAATGTTGGGCTTCCGTATGGGGTCGTGAAGCACTAACTGACCATAGAACCTTAGTTGACACAACTTAGCCATTAGAAAGTAGTGAGATAGTCGGCTTTGATGCAGATTAAAGTTGGTTTATACTCGATGCTACACTCATTAGGGTCGGACTCTCAGGATATTTCGGTTACAATTTAGATGCTTGAGCTGAAACAATGCCTGAGAGAAAGATCAATGATATTGAGATTCCTTAGAACTCGATTACTTCTTTTAGGACAGGTTGAGCCAACTAAAACTTCAAGAGGGTACTTACCTACAAACCCCATAGAAGTCTAAAACCTAAGGCTTTGTTTGTTTTGCTTGTGTGTAATTATTTTCTCAAACATGACATCATGCATCATAACATTCATATTAAATAACCATTTTAAGGACCAGGGGAATTTATCTTTGTTCTGTTTTACAGGCTATGGCTTCCGCTCGTAGAAATGCTATCCGACTCAACTTCGTAAGGGTGCCTCGTCAACTTAAAGATTTGGTCTCAGGGGTTCCCGAAACTTCCCCATTTATCAAGAGGCATGGTTGATTGCTCAATCTGGTTGCTCCAGATCTTGATAAAGATATGATGAGTGTCCTATTCCAATTCTTTGACCCTGCACATCATTGCTTCACATTTCCCGATTATCAGTTGGTACCCACCACAAAGGAGTTTTCTCAATTACTGGGAGTACCTATTTTGGATCAGATGCCCTTCACCGGTTTAGAGGAAGCTCCAAATCCAGAAGTCATTGCAATGGCCTTACATCTGAAGCGGGCCAATATTATATCCAACTGGGAAACTAGAAGCGGAGTCAAAGGTTTCTTGGCTAAGCTTCTGTTAGAGAAAGCTCAGCTATTTCTAGATGCCATGAGTTTTAAGGATTTCGAAGACATTTTGGCTCTTCTAATCTATGGGTTGGTACTATTCCCTAATTTAGACCAATTCATAGATGTGAACACTGTCAAGATATTCCTTGCTCGCAACCCCGTGCCTACCTTGCTTGGGGATGGTTTGCATTCTCTTCACACTCGTACTACAAAGAAGAGAGGAACTTTCATGTTTTGCATGCCTCTTCTATCCAGGTGGTTTATTTCACATCTTCCTCGTTCGGTAATGAAGAATGAACAATGTTTGAGGTGGTCACAAAGAATAATGTCACTTTCTCATACGAATATTCATTGGTGTTCCTGATCTCATGAGGATATCACCATCATTGAACCTTGTGGGGAGTTCCCTAATGTTCCACTCCTGGGCATTAGGGGGGGTATCACTTACAACCCCTCTTTGGCTCTACATCAATTTGGCTACGCACGAAGGAATGGTCCTCATGACGCACTAATCAAGGGTATTGTGTTTGATTACGAAAGTGATCTCAACATTATCGTTGGAGGTTTATACATTCTTGGAGCATAGTGAACAAGATTGATAGTAAGAGTTTTGGGCAGAAGAATTCCATTCCTATGGAGCCTTATCTCAAATGGGTGTGGGCTCGCACTCAAGACCTTTAAATGCCATATCCAGCTATCCTTCCCGTTATCATGGAGCCTGTTGTCGAAGGATACGTCTCTCACACCATCCTTCACCCAAATATGCCCACTGATCTTGAAGAGTTGCAGAAGTCTTGGATTCAACTGAAGGAAGAACGAGATACCTTTGAGACTCAGTTCTACGCCAGCGAGAAGAAAGTGTTGGAACTCATAAAGAAATTGCGCGAAGAAAAGAGTCCTAATGCATACATCATTACAAAGAGGAAGCGCCAATGGGGAACTTGATTCTTAAATTTTAGGAGCTTTATTTTCACCTGTAAAGCCTAAAAGGCAGTTGTAATTTGAACTTTTCTAATAAAATCTTTGTTTCTTTTTTGGTTCACAAATTTAAATTTCTCGAAGTCTTTGAAATCATTGCATTTACATATCATGCATCATCGCATAACAGGTTTCTTGTACATGTTTTTCATTTTATCGCTGTTTATTTCAGCAAAAAAATGGCACTCGAACAAACCGTGAAAGATCTCCAGACTCAACATTCTCAATTCCTGGAGACTCTCATGAACTTAGCCAAAGGGAAACAAGATCTGCTGGCACTCCTTACTAAGAAAAAGAAGACCAAGAAGCCTGCTGTTCTCAACCTGGGGAGGAGATTCTAATGTCCCGCTGAACCAGTCCATGTAGAAGACGACTCCTCCAAAAAAGATGACAATAATGACTAGGATGAAAAGGATAAGCATGATTATAAGAACACTCCTGAAGACAAAGACTTTGCTGATAAACAGTATCATCCTGTGGATGACCGATATAAACAGTTGGAGGATAGGCTCAAAGCAATGGAAATCCAGAAGGTGATTGGACTAGATTATGGTGATTTAGGTCTGGTTCCAGGGATGGCCATCCCACCTAAGTTCAAGATCCCTGTGTTTGCTAAGTACAAAGGGGTATCTTGTCCTAAGCTATACTTGAGGTCGTACATTCGGAAGATAAAGCCTCACACTGCTGACCAAAAGTTATGGGTCTATTTATTCCAAGAGAGTTTGGCTGACACACAACTGGAATGGTTCTACCAGATAGAGGGAACCAATATTCATACTTGGGAAGACTTGAATGTTGCTTTCTATAAGAAGTACCAATACAATGCTGACCTGGCACCAACCCGAGTGCAATTACAAAATATGTCCATGGGCTCAAGAGAAGGATTCAAGGAATATGCGCAGAAATAAAGGGATCTAGCTGGTAGAGTGCAACCTCCTCTGAGTGATAGGGAAATGATAGACATGTTTATGGGCACTCTGATAGGCCCGTTCTTCAATTTGCTAATCAGAAGTTCTTCGTCTGGCTTTACAAAGATGATCTTAACTGGGGAGAGAATTGAAAGCGGCATCAAAAGTGGGAAGATCTCGATGGCTGCATCTTCTAGTACTGCGAAGAAGCCATTTGCAGGTAAAAGGAAGTTAATTCTATTTATGGCCAGAAAAGTCGTAGCAAGGTCAATCACCATGAATCTGTGGGAGCATTTTTTATTTCCAATCCAGCACCTACCCAAAAGCAACGACAGGGTAACCGACAAAGGCCAGACGCTCCGAGAAGACAATTTACAGCATGCCTTTGTTTAAAGCACTACAACATCTGCTAAAGGTTGAACTCATAACACTGTGGGATCCTCCTCAAAATCCCAACACGACATCTCCTAAATACAATCCAAATATGAAGTGTGCCTTCCACTCCAGCAGTCTGGGGCACGACACCAACGACTGCTAGGCCTTGAAGAATAAAATTCAAGATATGATTGACAACAAGGAGATTGAGTTCGATCCTCCGGAGACTTCGAATCTAATTACAGCGCCTATGCCCAAACATGATAAAGGCGTAAATGTTGTTGAAGATATTTTGTATGTTACTTCTGTGAATGACGTTGTTACTCCGCTTTCAACAATAAAGAAAAATTTGCTACAAGCTGTTTTATTTCCAGGTTGTGTTGAAGGTTGTTATTATTGTGCAGTCGAACCCAATGGTTGCGAGTCTCCAAAGAAAGGTGTTCAAAGCTTGATGAATGAACATATTATTCTGATTGAAAAAGTTCCGTCCACCAACAATTTTTGTCAAGATCTATTTGTTATCTCCTGTACTCCTTTTAGGATCCCTTCCAAAGGTCCTATAAGGATTACCGCCAATCCGAAAGCTGGTCCCCTGGTCATTACAACACCTGGGCCTATCCCGTACTCCTTAGAGAAAGCAATTCCATGGCATTATGGGTCTGACGTTTATTACCATGGCGTCAAATAGGATTTTTCCGATGAAGAGAATGAAGGAGATGATCCCAGTATTATCAATATTACAGGGACCAGTAAGATTACAAGAAGTGGAAGATTTTTCTCACCAAAAATCTCTCCACCTTCTCAAATTACAGTTTCCAAGACGACTGTTGGGGCTCGGGGTAAAGAGCCAGCAATAGAGCCTTCCCAGACGGAGGCACCAAAAGAGGCCCGTGTCAAAGATATTTCTGGAAAAGATATAGAAGAAGTGCTGAAAATTATCCGCCGAAGTGATTATAAAATTGTCGAACAGTTGGGGTAGACCCCATCCAAAATATATATGTTGTCACTATTGTTGTGTTCAGAGGCCCATGCAAAGGCTTTAGTGAAATTATTAAAGGATGCTCATGTACCGCAGGAGATTTCAGCATACCAGTTTGGAAGCTATGTGTCTAGTCTGACAACTTACAATGGTTTGAGTTTCTCCGATGCTGACTTGACTCCGGAATGGAGGAGTCACAATAGGGCCATGTACGCCTCTATTGAGTGCATGGGCACTAGATTGACCCATGTATTGATTGACACAAGGTCATATTTGAATGTTCTTCCTAAAGGAACTCTTAACCGTTTAGATTGTGAAGGGTTGGTGCTGAAGCCCAGCTATATCATAGTTCGAGCCTTCGACAGATCAAAATAAATGATGCATTCAGAGGTGGACCTTATGGTCAAGGTGGGTTCACAAATGTTTTAGTCCACATTCTTTGTCATGGACATCCGGCCGACTTACTCTTGCTTATTGGGACGCCTTTGGATCCATGGGGCAGGTGTTGTCACTTCCACCCTGCACGAGAAGCTGAAATATCCGGTAAAAGGGAAAGTTGTTATTGTTTGTGGAGAGGAGGAATATATGGTCAGCCACCTCAACTCATTCAGATATGTCGAGATGGAAGAAGAATTTGTTGAAATTCCCTGTCAAACCTTTGAAATAATCTCTCATGCTGCTGTTGAAGACATTCCAACCATTCCGAAGAGCACCAAAACTCCATACATGATGACCTCCTTAAAAGATGATAAGGCTACCATAGAAGAAGGTGGTAGTGCAATTTGGGGTCAGCTTCCGGATATCCCTTTCAAGTCTATCAAGTTCAGTCTGGGCTTTAATGTAGAAGGTCAGAAGGCTGTTCGTCAAGATCGTGCTGGGAGACCCCCTTTCTGCATCATCAACAAAGGGGTCAATGCTATAGAGGATGCAAACAATGATGGTGACTGTTGTACCCCAAAATTTGCCCTCTCATTTCATCAACATTTTCTCACCACAAGACTCTTGGAGCTCAAGATCAAGTTAGGGTTTGCTCTACTCAAGGCCCCTCCTTGCACTGTTAACCCAAATTAGGGTTTGAGTTTGCACAGGGATGTTTTGACCTAAAATGACCAAATGTAATTTCATGCTTCATGTTGGACTTACAAGTTTATCCATACCAAGTTTCAAGCCTTGATTCCAATCTTTGCCCAGTCAATTGGACAGTTGACCTAGAAATCAGCTGTATTGGGGAAAAAGTCAACTGTGGCCAATTGACAGTCAAACTTCATGAAATTTGACCCACATCAATATTAGGAACTCATATGAACCATTTGGTCAAGTTTGGATCACAATTCCATAAGAAATTTGATCAGATTACCAAAAGGACAAAATGGCCATTTTTAGGGTTTTGACTGCACAAAGGCAATTTTTGACTGTTTGACCTAACCAATGGCAAACCAAGCTCACATATGGACTCAAGGACTCAATGACATTGTCTTGACCCATTCAAAAAGTTCAAAAGATCTCAAATGCATAGGATTGACAGATGAATTTTTCAGTCAACTGATCAAAATTTGACTGTATACTGAAAAGTCAAACTTTGACTTTTTGGTCAAAATCAAGTGCCAAGATTAATTTTTCATCAAGACATGTCAAATTATGAAACTTGTTCATCAAGAAACCCAAGATTGCAAATTAGGGTTTAAAATGAAGAAATTTCATAACTTAGAAATTTTCTAAGTTATGAAAATTTCTTATTGTTTCCTAACTGTGTCCCATTTTTTCACCAAGATGAAAATGGATTCAAACAAAACTTGAAACATGAAAGTTGTAGTCCATTACAAAATCTACAACTTTGGATCACAAAGTTTTCTCAAAGGAAGCTTGTATCTCAAGTTATGATTTTTGGAACAAGGGTGCAAAACATTTTTAACTTAGAGAAATTTTGACCTATTCTAGGCAGGATTTTTTTCCAACTTCTTGGCCATTTTTCACATGGTTCCACTTGTATTTTAAATTTGCATTACAAATAGGGATTGTAGTACACATTCCAAGCTTTCCAAATTGTCCAAGAACTCATCAAACACCCTTGTGGTTAGAGAGAATCGAATTTGCAAAGTTGGCTAAAACTCACTTTTGTTCATGGCCAAAGCTTGCTCATAACAACTTGCATTTTCAAATCAGCTTGTACAATGCTAGCTTGCAGGCCTCAAAACCAGTTTTACACTTCTTAATTTAATGCCTAACCATTGTGTTAAAGTATTATTTCATTCATTTGGGCAATACATGTTAAACTAACCCTTAATTGGAAAAAGCAAATTTGCCATTTTTGAAAAGTAACACTTTATGTCAATACATGATCTTTGAAGGACAAGCCAGATCTTTGAGACAAAGTTTGGTAGAAAAATCCCACTGATCAAGAGAAAATGCTGCAGCATGCTTGAGAGTGTTGTACAGGCCTATATCACAACTTGAACCTTCTTACTTCAAAAGGAAGAAACATTGCAAAACTGAACCAACTATCACTTCCTGCAAGCATAAGCAAAAACAAACTTTGTAAACATCTTCCATACACCAAAACAAGCCTAAAGCATGACTCATCCATCCCTAAGACCGGCTCATACTCAGAATCCCTGTTTTGTTGCAAAACAGGGCAAGTTCTGCAACTTGACCTCCATAACCATATCCACTCGTGCGTTTTTGCTCAAGCCTATCCAAACACCTTCCATATCATCCACTGAAACTATCCCAAGCCTTGAACTCAAGCTGTAACACCCCTAACCACGTTTGCCATTTTTACTTTCAAGCTGTGCAGGTGGACTTCCATAGCACGATACAGGCAGTTTCAAAGCAAGCTAGGTACTTGGGAAGCATCCTTGGACTTCAGGCAAGCTCAACCAAAGCTCAAACTCCATTGAAGATACCTACATTGCTCTGTTCGAGTAAAGCTGAAACAGGTAATCTATGAACTTCTTTCTCTCAATCTAGGAAGAGTTAGGCTTAGATTTGTGAATGAAACATGCTCTACTCATAGCCCTGAAGCCATATGTGATACGGTGGGAGAACTGACTTGAGTTTTACGTTTGTATTCGCACTTGTTCGGTTGAGCAAGAGTCGCCACCGACTTTTTATTTTATCCTAAAGGAAAGGTTAAAAAGCACAGGAAAAACCTTTTTGAGATGTTTCGTGGGTTCGGAGGGTAGATTATGAAAAGGGAAGGTATTAGCACCCTTTTCATCCATGGTTATCCATGGGCTCTTAGTTACTTGGTTTTTTAGATCACTTGCCTTGATTTTTGATTGCTTGAAATTGTGGTGTATGTGTGTGTTTTGAAAATGTTTTTTGAAATAGACGCCTTTGTTGCGGCAACCAATGTAATTGACTCGTGTTTGAGTGTTTTACAAAAGTGTGTATCTTTTCGAAAAGATGTTTCAAAATGTTTTTGGAGAGTTTGTTTTGAAAGTGTTTGTGAAGTGTGGTTTTAGAAAAGGAGGCAAGTGTTTTTGCAAGTTGATCTCAAGTAACTAAGAGTTTTGTCTACCCCTATTGTACTCAAAGGTTTTTCTCATGTTTTCAACCCCTTTTAACAATTTTGTTCCACCATTGAATTTGGTGGACAATCTTGTGTTTAGGAAGTTTAACGGGACGGGCGCGGGTCATCGTATGGACCATGAATGCAATGGTGCCAAGTGTCTTTGGCAATTTGCTTAAAGGGACTTGATCATTTTGATAGGCGACTTTCGAAAGCATCATCGAGGGACTTATGATCATTTGAATTTGTTTTGCCAAAGAAACTCGACGTGCAAGCATGGCCCATTTTGGAAGGCAACATGTGGGATTACCCTATGGGGTGCAAGTGTGATTGTGTATTGATTTCATGTATTTGTCTTGTATTAGGTTATCTAGCGTTTGATTTTATGTACATACAAACCCTAGGTCTAACGATGGTATAATTTGAAAGCGGTAAATTGCGGGAATTTTAAAGTCTACGCTATTACAAATGGTATCCGGGAATGGGGGTACAAGTATACACAAATGGGGATGAGACTTTAGGAATGTAGTGTCCAATAATTTACAACCAAATCGAATTGCGATCAAATGTAATACGTATCGAATGTAGCAATGTATAAGAATAGCAAATGTATAATGTATCAATGTAAATGTATTGTGTAAGTGTAAGTGTATATGTGTATGTAATTTATTTACAGGTTAAGAAATGTGAACCTAAATGTATTATTAAGTATGTGCGATTTAAATTGTGTTATTATCCACATTTGATTTAAATTTGTATCTTTATATTTTTTTGTTAATTATGTACAAACAAGATATTTTATGAAAATAAAAGAAAAGAATGTTTTAAGTTTTAATTATATTATGCAATATCGTTTTATGTACAAGTCAAAACAAGTGTTAATAAAATAAAAGAAAAAAGTGTTTTAAATAATTCTAATTTTTTTATGTATTTTAGTATTTTTTATGTACAAATAAAAAAATATTTTAAGTTTTATTTCTTATATATTAGTAATTAGTATTAATATGTATTTATACAAGAATTTTAAATGAAAGAAATGTTTTAAAATTGAGAAAATATATATTGTGTTCAAAATTATGAATATGTTATAAAAAGAAAAAATTAGATGTAAAAAAAAAGTTATGTTAATTTATTAACAAAAAGAAAATAAAATATGTTTTATACTCTAAGAAAAAGGGTTTGGAGATTTGAATGGGCCTTTGGGACAGATTGGGGTTTGTAACATGCAGAGGCACGCCGTTTACTTCGTCACCTTCGTTCGTCATATGCCTCCGCCTCTGAGTTTCTCTTGCCCATGGCCACCGGCGTCCTCAACCTTCCTCTTCCCTTCAATGAATCGCTAGGGAGACAAATTTCAAGGTAATAATCTTCGTCTCAATCTCATTAGGGTTTTTTTATTTGCATGTTATGATTTCTCCCCTTATTGATTCTGATTTCATATTGTTGTGGTTATTTGAGGTGCGTGAAAGAAAGAGAGGGAGGGATACTACCTTTGGAGACGGAGGAGGAAAGGATTGGGAGGCGCTGTGAAGGCCAAGGCGGTGAGAGACGGTGCTGAGCTAGCTTTGCTTGGAGACCCTGGTATTTTGTATTTTTTCCTCTTTGTTGTTGATTTGATGATGACTTATCTGAGAACAACTTCTTTATCTTCTTCTCTTTCACTCGCTTCTGTTGCCTCTGAATATTTGTAGTTGATTTTTGGGTATGCTTTTTTTTCTCTTCCACCCTGTGCCTTCTCTGATACGCCTTGATGTGTTGGTTGGTATGAATGTTGTATATTTGTTTTGTGATCCTCCCTTTCTTGGACTGTGTTGCCTTTCATATATGTTTAGGCCTTTTTTTGGCGCCTATGATTTTAAATGCTTCCAGATTTGATATCTCTTCTTGGTCAAGCTGATGGGCAGGTTTGCAGGGTTTTAAAGTGGAAAGATAATTCTGTTACTCTTTGTTGACAGTTTTGTTTGCATTCTAATTCCTTCATACTTCTGCCTTCTGCTTCACTGTTTTATTGCAGTTTCTGTTTTCTATATTTTCCTATGCCTCAAGCCTAAACCTGTAAGCCCAAACTCTTTTCTCTCTTCTCTCTCAAGTACAATTAAAACAATAAAAATGTTTATGTTTGTACCTTTCTGAAAAAGCAAACAGCCGGGAAATGATGACTTGAAAACCTTGCTTGCAAAAGTAGTTTAACTCTGCATATTTGTCTTCTCTTTTCCATACTTTGTGCTGCATCTTGTACCTTTTGATACTTTGATATCTTTTTGGACAGCCTTTGTTTAGTTTGACATTGGAACTGAGTTTTGAAATTTGAACTTGGTTTAGGCCATTTAGTTTGTAACTTGGACTTTGTATTTGCACATGCTGTCTTGCTTTGAACTATGCGGTTTTGACAATTTTGAAATGTGCAATTTTTTGACTTTGTGCATTCATTTTTGACTTGCAAACATTTTCACCCTTCTTTGTGAACCGGGAGAAATCCCGTGATTTGCAGAGAGGGCTAACTGATCCCGGCCATTTGCTTTTAATGATGACCTTTTTTATCTGTCTGTCTCTTTATTTATCCGCTTCAATTGACTTTTTCTTCTTTTCTTTGCAGATAAAAATTAAATGGAGAGGAATAGCAAAAGATGGAGGATGAAGAATTGAAGACTTAGAAAAATATTAGGATAGTTTTATTTAAATTTAAATAAATGTAATATCATTATTATAAATACTTTAAAATGAATACTTGTATTTAAATAACAATTGTAACAAATATTTAAAGATGAAATAAAAATCCTTTTATTTGATTAATTCTTCTTATTCTTTTCAATTGTTTACTTTATTATTTATAATTCTTTAAATTAAAATAATTGAAAATAAATTCCAACTATTTAATCTTAGAATAATAAATAATTAACTAAACATTGTTTCAGCGTTGATCAATTAATAAACTTGGCGCTTCCAACATCCAAAGCAAAACAACAGTCAATCACAACAATTGCCCGGACGTATTTTCCTTTTACTGATTTTTACCAAACACTGATTTAATCAAAAAATGCGAACTCAATCCAAATGTTTCAATCCATATCTCAGCATAACTTGAAACGCATTGTAAAATTAGTCTTTCTAAAAATCTGCGCACAAAAACCTAGTTCCTGATTAAATGCCAAAGAAGTGTTCGCCTGATCGAAGCTGAACCAAAATCAACCAAATCCCTAAGCAAACTGTGTGAACTGTTCTAGAGCCATGAAAACCAATGATAACCCTAATTTTGTCTGACTAACGAGAAAAGTCTGTTTGACCGATTCTTGATCCAGTTTTGAAAAATCAGGAAACGCCTGAAGCTGTGATTTCTTGAGGAAAAATGCAAGGGCAAATTTTGGGGTACAACAGTTGCCCCTGTTCAATCTTCTTGGACCTGAAGAGTTAGATTGTCAAGTTTTCCTTTCGCGACTCGAAGGTAAAAGGAGATTGGACACTAGAGTGCCCGGAAATTTGCACTTGGTGACGTGACGGTAGAGGGAATGGGCTTAAAGATGCCATTTGGTGATGGGCTTAAAGATGCCATCGGGTGACTGCTGGTAGGAGGATGGGCTTATAGATGCCATCTGGAAATGGGCTTAAAGATGCCATTTAGAAATGTTTGTAGGAGGATGGGCTTATAGATGCCATCTGGAAATGGGCTTAAAGATGCCATTTAGAAATGTTTGTAGGAGGATGGGCTTATAGATGCCATCTGGAAATGGGCTTAAAGATGCCATTTAGAAATGTTTGAAGGAGGATGGGCTTATAGATGCCATTTGGAAGTGTTGATCGCGTAAGAGATTCCTTAGCGAGAACTTGTGTACTTTGAAAAAGGAAGATGTTTCCTGGCTTGTTACAGGCGTTGATCTTCATATTCTTCATGCATATATGCCCTGGATGGATACAGGTGTCGAATCTACAATTGGTTGCTCACAGATGTGCCCTGGCTAGATACAGGATTCGAATCTTCAAACTCTTCAGACGTGCCCTGGCTGGATACAAGAATCGAATCTGGAATTAGTCGTCAACAGATATGCCCTGGATGGATACAGGAATCGAATCTTCAAACTCTTCAGACGTGCCCTGGCTGGATAAAGGAATCGAATATGGAATTAGTCGTCAACAGATATGCCCTGGCTGGATACAGGAATCGAATCTGGAATTAGTCGTCAACAGATATGCCCTGGCTGGATACAGGAATCGAATCTTCAAACTCTTCAGACGTGCCCTGGCTGGATACAGGAATCGAATCTGGAATTAATCGTCAACAGATATGCCCTGGCTGGATACAGGAATCGAATCTTCAAACTCTTCAGACGTGCCCTGGCTGGATACAGGAATCGAATCTGGAATTAGTCATCAACAGATATGCCCTGGCTGGATACAGGAATCGAATCTTCAAACTCTTCAGACGTGCCCTGGCTGGATACAGGAATCGAATCTGGAATTAGTCGTCAACAGAAATGCCCTGGCTGGATACAGGAATCGAATCTTTAAACTCTTCAGACGTGCCCTGGCTGGATACAGGAATCAAATCTGGAATTAGTCGTCAACAGATATGCCCTGGCTGGATACAGGAATCGAATCTTCAAACTCTTCAGACGTGCCCTGGATGGATACAGGAATCGAATCTGGAATTAGTCGTCAACAGATATGCCCTGGATGGATACAGGAATCGAATCTTCAAACTCTTCAGACGTGCCCTGGCTGGATACAGGAATCGAATTTGGAATTAGTCGTCAACAGATATGCCCTGGCTGGATACAGGAATCGAATCCGGAATTAGTCGTCAATAGATATGCCCTGGCTGGATACAGGAATCGAATCTTCAAACTCTTCAGACGTGCCCTGGCTGGATACATGAATCGAATCTGGAATTAGTCGTCAACAGATATGCCCTGGCTGGATACAGGAATCGAATCTTCAAACTCTTCAGACGTGCCCTGGCTGGATACAGGAATCGAATTTGGAATTGATCACTCACAGATGTGCCCTGGCTGGATACAGGAATCGAATCTTCAAACTCTTCAGACGTGCCCTGGCTGGATACAGGAATTGAATCTGGAATTACGACGGTTGATAGTAATTATCTTTGGATTGACCTTTTTCCTGAAAAGGCGAAACATCAGTTATATGCAATATCATGATGTATGAAATGCGTGATGTTCTCAAAATAAATGAGATTGTATGTTCATGATGCGTATGTGCATGTTATAATGTATGAAGATGTGATGTTTATGAATGTATTTTTGTCTAGGAAAATAAATCCTTGACGAATGTCGGGAAGTTAACTCCTGGGCTGATATCGAAGAGTAGAGCTCTTCGTTTCCGCTGGGGATGATAATTGGAAGTTTTAGCTCCGCTGGGGATTGATAGTTGGAAGTTTTAGCTCCGCTGGGGATTTTGAAACTTGACTCTGAGGGGAATTCGATTCTGGAAGTCTTTGACTGGGGATTGCAAGAATCTTCTGATTGCTGCAGGTGTTGGTCTGGAATAAGTTACTGAACGTCGCCATCTCTAGGTCACATCTTGAACTATCTCTAGAAACAAATCTGAATAAGTTATAGAATGTCGCCAAATCTGGGTCACATCTGAACTATTTCTGGAAGCAGGCTTGGCTAAGTTATAGAATGTCGCCAAATCTTGGGTCACATCTTGAACTATATCATGAATGAAAATCTGAATAAGTTGCGGAATATCGCCGAATCAGGGTCACATCTGAACTATATCTAGAAGGAAATCTTGAATAAGTTACGGAATGTCGCCGAATCAAGGTCACATCTGAACTATTTCTGGAAAGAAATCTGAATGAGTTATAGAATGTCGCCAAATCGTGGGTCACATCTTGAACTATATCTGGAATGAAAATCTGAATGAGTTATAAAATGTCGCCAAACTTGGGTCACATCTTGAACTATATCTGGAATGAAAATCTGAATGAGTTATAGAATGTCGCCAAACTTGGGTCACATCTTGAACTATATCTGGAATGAAAATCTGAATGAGTTATAGAATGTCGCCAAACTTGGGTCACATCTTGAACTATATCTAGAATGAAAATCTGAATGAGTTATAGAATGTCGCCAAACTTGGGTCACATCTTGAACTATATCTGGAATGAAAATCTGAATGAGTTATAGAATGTCGCCAAACTTGGGTCACATCTTGAACTATATGTGGAATGAATTCTGAATGAGTTATAGAATGTCGCCAAACTTGGGTCACATCTTGAACTATATCTGGAATGAATTCTGAATGAGTTATAGAATGTCGCCAAATCTTGGGTCACATCTTGAACTATATCTGGAAGCAAATCTGAATGAGTTATAGAATGTCGCCAAATCTGGGTCACATCTTGAACTATATCTGGAAGAAGATCTGAATGAGTTATAGAATGTCGCCAAATCTTGGGTCACATCTTGAACTATATCTGGATGCAAGTCTGAATGAGTTATAGAATGTCGCCAAATCTTTGGTCACATCTTGAACTATATCTGGATGAAGGTCTTGAATGAGTTATAGAATGTCACCAAATCTGGGTCACATCTTGAACTATATCAATCTTCTGAGGTGATGAGGGAATTGTTGAACACTCTTGACATTCGAATGCCCCAAGTGGTGATGAAGGAGTCTTGAATCAGATTACTCTGCAGATTGAGAGATTTCTTGAAATCTTGACTGGACTGCCCCAGGTTAACTGAACTTTGAAAGATATGTCGAAACCTTGACTGGACTGCCCCTAGGTTAATTGGATGGTGACATGTCATGCCCCTTGTTGATAGGAGATTCGCAATGGAAGTGTCATCCTTTTGAAGTGATTTTAACTCACTGAGAGAGTTTTCGTTCCTCCGAACATTCGCTGTATGAAATTCTTCGTTGTCAAACAAAAAGCCAAATGCAGATAGTGATATTCAAGCAATGCAAAGTTTATGTTTGTCTCGAAGTTTTGCAAAATGCGTTTTTTAGCAGAAAACTTTTTATAAGACAAGTCAACACAAGATTTAGAGCAAAGCCTTACAGGAGTCAGGATACCTTTTGTAACAGTATGCTTTCAAACTAACCCATGCTTCAATTATGACTTTTAAAGGGTTGTAACGTGGCCTGGTTCACGGTTTAAGAAACAAAGGATATAGGCTCAAAGTGTATTTGTACCCACCCGCTCTTCGTGATGTTCTTCAACCCTAAGCTCAGTTAATTGTGCGTCGCACTCTGTTTTGAGTTTGGAACGACTTTTTGGGTGATGGTTCACCAATTGAATTTTGGGAGACAATCATCATCTCCTTTTTCTTTTTCAACATTTTTCATGCTGTTGAGGATTTGTAATGACCTCACTATTTTAATTTTGATTTGTTATCCCTAACTTTTGCCTGACTGTTCCCGTTTTCGAGACTACAGTCAGCGGGATGCCCCAGCTTTATTAAGCCTCCTTTATAGGTTTTGGCTTGGTGGCCTTTTCTGTTTTGAGAGATTGACTTCCTATGTGATAGGGAACCACCCTTGTCTTTTGATTCCAAAGGAATGCTTTTCTTTTTCTTTGTCGTCGTTCGTTATATTACGAACTGAGAGTTTGCGACTTCAATGCGCATTTTCTTTTGAATTAACTGAGGTACTACCCTGCCCCAGGTTTATATCAAAGGTTTTGATCATTTAGAACAGAAAACTCCTACTTCTTTGGCTCAAAGGGGTTGACTAGGGATTATCTTCCTTATAACTCCAGTGTTTGGGATTTGAAAGAAATGCCTGTACATCATCAACAAGGTCTGTTCAAAAGCATACTGTATGAGATTATGGTATTGTTTCGTCATCCTCCCTCTAAAGGCTTGCAGCTTTTTATCAAGAGTTAAGTATCATAAAGAAAACATAAGAGTAGTGAAAACGAATGTATGAATTCAAGACAAACATATGCAATGCATTAATGAAACAGAGTTTGGCATTAAAAGATAATTGTTTGAATAATACAAGAAGTTACAACTTGAAAATTCGAACGAAACAAAAAACAATCTCAATGATTTGGCATAGGAGGAGTGATCATGCTGGGGTCTCTGAGGGACCAAACTCAATCTCCTTGGCATCGATCATGTCTTGGATCTTGTTCTTCAGAGGCCAACAGTTGTTGGTATCATGCCCCGGGCTATCAGAGTGGTATTCACATCTTTCATTGGGGTGATAAGTAGGAGCAGAAGTGTTTGGGTTCCGGAGAGGAGCCCTCAATGTAATCAGATCCCTCTTCAATAAGTGTTGCAGTGCTTGAGACAGTGACATGTTGATCTTAGTGAACTGCCTCTTAGGTGCAACCTCCTTATGCTGATGCCCCTGTCTTTGCTGAGCAAGTGTAGGGTTAGAGATCACGACTGCCCCTACATGTTGGTCAAGACGACCCTTTTGACTGCTCGCGGCATTGGACTCCTTCTTTCCGTTGTAGGGAATTATCCGAGTATCGGAGGTTGTAGCTCCTTGGATCTTTCCACTTTTGATGCCAGCTTCGACCCTTTCGCCGGTCAGTATTAGCTCGGTGAACCCAGCTGAGGAGCTTCCAATTAAGTGTTTGAAGAAAGGCCCTGTCAAAGTTCCCATGAAGATGTCAATCAGCTCTCTGTCAGTTAAAGGGGGTTGCACCCTACCAGCCAGATCTCTCCATTTTTGAGCATATCCTTTGAAGCTCTCGTCAGAACCCATGGTCATGTTCTGCAATTGCACGCGAGTTGGTGCGAGATCAGCATTGTACGGATATTGTTTGTAAAAGGCTGTAGCCAGGTCCCCCTAGGTGTGGATGCGAGAACTCTCCAATTGATAGAACCACTCGAGTTGAGTCCCTACCAGGATTTCTTGGAAGAAATGGATCCAAAGCTTTGGATCAGCTGTGTATGGTTGAATCTTGCGGACATAAGATCTTAGATGCATTTGAGGGCAAGAAACTCTGTCGTACAGAGCAAAGGTAGGGACTTTGAACTTTGGAGGGATGACCAATCCAGGAACTAGACCCAAGTCTCCTAGATCCAAGCCATGTATTTGTTGGATCTCCGAAGCATTGAGGCGATGATTTGCAGAGAGAGCTAACTGATCCCGGCCATTTGCTTTTAATGATGACCTTTTTTATCTGCCTGTCTCTTTATTTATCCGCTTCAATTGACTTTTTCTTCTTTTCTTTGCAGATAAAAATTAACTGGAGAGGAATAACAAAAGATGGAGGATGAAGAATTGAAGACTTAGAAAAATATTAGGATAGTTTTATTTAAATTTAAATAAATGTAATATCATTATTATAAATACTTTGTAAATGAATACTTGTATTTAAATAACAATTGTAACAAATATTTAAAGATGAAATAAAAATCCTTTTATTTGATTAATTCTTCTTATTCTTTTCAATTGTTTACTTTATTATTTATAATTCTTTAAATTAAAATAATTGAAAATAAATTCCAACTATTTAATCTTAGAATAATAAATAATTAACTAAACATTGTTTCAGCGTTGATCAATTAATAAACTTGGCGCTTCCAACATCCAAAGCAAAACAACAGTCAATCACAACAATTGCCCAGACGTATTTTCCTTTTACTGATTTTTACCAAACACTGCAAATCCAATCCAAATGTATCTTTTCACTGATTTAATCAAACAATGCGAACTCAATCCAAATGTTTCAATCCACATCTCAGCATAACTTGAAAAGCACTGTAAAATTAGTCTTTCTAAAAATCTGCGCACAAAAATCTAGTTCCTGATTAAATGCCAAAGAAGTGTTCGCCTGATCGAAGCTGAACCAAAATCAACCAAATCCCTAAGCAAACTGTGTGAACTGTTCTAGAGCCATGAAAACCAATGAAAACCCTAATTTTGTCTGACTGACGAGAAAAGTCTGTTTGACCGATTCTTGAGCCAATTTTGAAAAATCAGGAAACGCCTGAAGCTGTGATTTCTTGAGGAAAAATGCAAGGGCAAATTTTGGGGTACAACAGTTGCCCATGTTCAATCTTCTTGGACCTGAAGAGTTAGATTGGCAAGTTTTCCTTTCGCGACTCGAAGGTAAAAGGAGATTGGACACTAGAGTGCTCGGAAATTTGCACTTGGTGACGTGACGGTAGAGGGAATGGGCTTAAAGATGCCATTTGGTAATGGGCTTAAAGATGCCATCGGGTGACTGCTGGTAGGAGGATGGGCTTATAGATGCCATCTGGAAATGGGCTTAAAGATGCCATTTAGAAATGTTTGTAGGAGGATGGGCTTATAGATGCCATCTGGAAATGGGCTTAAAGATGCCATTTAGAAATGTTTGTAGGAGGATGGGCTTATAGATGCCATCTGGAAATGGGCTTAAAGATGCCATTTAGAAATGTTTGTAGGAGGATGGGCTTATAGATGCCATTTGGAAGTGTTAATCGCGTAAGAGATTCCTTAGCGAGAACTTGCGTACTTTGAAAAAGGAAGATGTTTCCTGGCTTGTTACAGGCGTTGATCTTCATATTCTTCATGCAGATATGCCCTGGATGGATACAGGTGTCGAATCTACAATTGGTTGCTCACAGATGTGCCTTGGCTAGATACAGGAATCGAATCTTCAAACTCTTCAGACGTGCCCTGGCTGGATACAAGAATCGAATCTGGAATTAGTCGTCAACAGATATACCCTGGCTGGATACAGGAATCGAATATTCAAACTCTTCAGACGTGCCCTGGCTGGATACAGGAATCGAATCTGGAATTAGTCGTCAACAGATATGCCCTGGCTGGATATAGGAATCGAATCTGGAATTAGTCGTCAACAGATATGCCCTGGCTGGATACATGAATCGAATCTTCAAACTCTTCAGACGTGCCCTGGCTGGATACAGGAATCGAATCTGGAATTAGTCGTCAACAGATATGCCCTGGCTGGATACAAGAATCGAATCTTCAAACTCTTCACACGTGCCTGGCTGGATACAGGAATCAAATATGGAATTAGTCGTCAACAGATATGCCCTGGCTGGATACAGGAATCAAATCTTCAAACTCTTCAGACGTGCCCTGGCTGGATACAGGAATCGAATCTGGAATTAGTCGTCAACAGATATGCCCTGGATGGATACAGGAATCGAATCTTCAAACTCTTCTGATGTGCCCTGGCTGGATACAGGAATCGAATCTGGAATTAGTCGTCAATAGATATGCCCTGGCTGGATACAGGAAACGAATCTTCAAACTCTTCAGACGTGCCCTGACTGGATATAGGAATCGAATCTGGAATTAGTCGTCAACAGATATGCCCTGGCTGGATACAGGAATCGAATCTTCAAACTCTTCAAACGTGCCCTGACTGGATACAGGAATCGAATCTGGAATTAGTCGTCAACAGATATGCCCTGGCTGGATACAGGAATCAAATCTTCAAACTCTTCAGACGTTCCCTGGCTGGATACAGGAATCGAATCTGGAATTAGTCGTCAACAGATATGCCCTGGCTGGATACAGGAATCGAATCTGGAATTAGTCGTCAACAGATATGCCCTGGCTGGATACAGGAATCGAATCTTCAAACTCTTCATACGTGCCCTGGCTGGATACAGGAATCGAATCTGGAATTAGTCGTCAACAGATATGCCCTGGCTGGATACAGGAATCGAATCTTCAAACTCTTTAGACGTGCCCTGGCTGGATACAGGAATCGAATCTGGAATTGATCACTCACAGATGTGCCCTGGCTGGATACAGGAATCGAATCTTCAAACTCTTCAGACGTGCCCTGGCTGGATACAGGAATCGAATCTGGAATTACGACGGTTGATAGTAATTATCTTTGGATTGACCTTTTTCCTGAAAAGGCGAAACATCAGTTATATGCAATGTCATGATGTATGAAATGCATGATGTTCTCAAAATAAATGAGATTGTATGTTCATGATGCGTATGTGCATGTTATAATGTATGAAGATGTGATGTTTATGAATGTATTTTTGTCTAGGAAAATAAATCCTTGACGAATTCCGGGAAGTTAACTCCTGGGCTGATATCGAAGAGTAGAGCTCTTCGTTTCCGCTGGGGATGATAATTGGAAGTTTTAGCTCCGTAGGGGATTGATAGTTGGAAGTATTAGCTCCGCTGGGGATTTTGAAACTTGACTCTGAGGGGAATTCGATTCTGGAAGTCTTTGACTGGGGATTGCAAGAATCTTCTGATTGCTGCAGGTGTTGGTCTGGAATAAGTTACTGAACGTCGCCATCTCTGGGTCACATCTTGAACTATCTCTAGAAACAAATCTGAATAAGTTATAGAATGTCGTCAAATCTGGGTCACATCTGAACTATTTCTGGAAGCAGGCTTGGCTAAGTTATAGAATGTCGCCAAATCTTGGGTCACATCTTGAACTATATCATGAATGAAAATCTGAATAAGTTGCGGAATGTCACCGAATCAGGGTCACATCTGAACTATATCTAGAAGGAAATCTTGAATAAGTTACGGAATGTCGCCGAATCAAGGTCACATCTGAACTATTTCTGGAAGGAAATCTGAATGAGTTATAGAATGTCGCCAAATCGTGGGTCACATCTTGAACTATATCTGGAATGAAAATCTGAATGAGTTATAGAATGTCACCAAACTTGGGTCACATCTTGAACTATATCTGGAATGAAAATCTGAATGAGTTATAGAATGTCGCCAAACTTGGGTCACATATTGAACTATATCTGGAATGAAAATCTGAATGAGTTATAGAATGTCGCCAAACTTGGGTCACATCTTGAACTATATCTGGAATGAAAATCTGAATGAGTTATAGAATGTCGCCAAACTTGGGTCACATCTTGAACTATATCTGGAATGAAAATCTGAATGAGTTATAGAATGTCGCCAAACTTGGGTCACATCTTGAACTATATCTGGAATGAATTCTCAATGAGTTATAGAATGTCTCCAAACTTGGGTCACATCTTGAACTATATCTGGAATGAATTCTGAATGAGTTATAGAATGTCGCCAAATCTTGGGTCACATCTTGAACTATATCTGGAAGCAAATCTGAATGAGTTATAGAATGTCGCCAAATCTGGGTCACATCTTGAACTATATCTGGAAGAAGATCTGAATGAGTTATAGAATGTCGCCAAATCTTGGGTCACATCTTGAACTATATCTGGATGCAAGTTTGAATGAGTTATAGAATGTCGCCAAATCTTGGGTCACATCTTAAACTATATCTGGATGAAGGTATTGAATGAGTTATAGAATGTCACCAAATCTGGGTCACATCTTGAACTATATCAATCTTCCGAGGTGATGAGGGAATTGTTGAACACTCTTGACATTCGAATGCCCCAAGTGGTGATGAAGGAGTCTTGAATCAGATTACTCTGCAGATTGAGAGATTTCTTGAAATCTTGACTGGACTGCCCCAGGTTAACTGAACTTTGAAAGATCTGTCGAAACCTTGACTGGACTGCCCCTAGGTTAATTGGATGGTGACATGTCATGCCCCTTGTTGATAGGAGATTCGCAATGGAAGTGTCATCCTTTTGAAGTGATTTTAACTCACTGAGAGAGTTTTCGTTCCTCCGAACATTCGCTGTATGAAATTCTTCGCTGTCAAACAAAAATCCAAATGCAGACAGTGATATTCAAGCAATGCAAAGTTTATGTTTGTCTCGAAGTTTTGCAAAATGCGTTTTTTAGCAGAAAACTTTTTATAAGATAAGTCAACATAAGATTTAGAGCAAAGCCTTACAGTTGTCAGGATACCTTTTGTAACAGTATGCTTTCAAACTAACCCATGCTTCAATTAGGACTTTTAAAGGGTTGTAACGTGGCCTGGTTCACGGTTTAAGAAACAAAGGATATAGGCTCAAAGTGTATTTATACCCACCCGCTCTTCGTGATTTTCTTCAACCCTAAGCTCAGTTAATTGTGCGTCGCACTCTGTTTTGAGTTTGGAACGACTTTTTGGGTGATGGTTCACCAATTGAATTTTGGGAGACAGTCATCATCTCCTTTTTCTTTTTCAACATTTTTCATGCTGTTGAGGATTTGTAATGACCTCACTATTTTGATTTTGATTTGTTATCCCTAACTTTTGCCTGACTGTTCCCGTTTTCGAGACTACAGTCAGCGGGATGCCCCAGCTTTCTTAAGCCTCCTTTATAGGTTTTGGCTTGGTGGGCTTTTCTCTTTTGAGAGATCGACTACCTATGTGATAGGGAACCACCCTTGTCTTTTGATTCCAAAGGAATTCTTTTCTTTTTCTTTGACGTCGTTCGTTGTATTACGAACTGAGAGTTTGCGACTTCAATGCGCATTTTCTTTTGAATTAACTGAGGTACTACCCTGCCCCAGGTTTATATCAAAGGTTTTGATCGTTTAGAACAGAAAACTCTTACTTCTTTGGCTCGAAGGGGTTGACTAGGGATTATCTTCCTTATAACTCCAGTGTTTGGGATTTGAAAGAAATGCTTGTACATCATCAGCAAGGTCTGTTCAAAAGCATACTGTATGAGATTATGGTATTGTTTCCTCATCCTCCCTCTAAAGGCTTGCAGCTTTTTATCAAGATTTAAGTATCATAAAGAAAACATAAGAGTAGTGAAAACGAATGAATGAAATCAAGACAAACATATGCAATGCATTAATGAAACAGAGTTTGGCATTAAAAGATAATTGTTTGAATAATACAAGAAGTTACAACTTGAAAATTCAAACGAAACAAAAAACAATCTCAATGATTTGGCATAGGAGGAGTGATCATGCTGGGGTCTCTGAGGGACCAAAGTCAATCTCCTTGGCATCGATCATGTCTTGGATCTTGTTTTTAAGAGGCCAACAATTGTTGGTATCATGCCCCGGGCTATCAGAGTGGTATTCACATCTTTCATTGGGGTGATAAGTAGGAGCAGAAGTGTTTGGGTTCCGGAGAGGAGCCCTCAATGTAATCAGATCCCTCTTCAACAAGTGTTGGAGTGCTTGAGACAGTGACATGTTGATCTTAGTGAACTGCCTCTTAGGTGCGACCTCCTTATGCTGATGCCCCTGTCTTTGCTGAGCAAGTGTAGGGTTAGAGATCACGACTGCCCCTACATGTTGGTCAAGACGACCCTTTTGACTGCTCGCGGCATTGGACTCCTTCTTTCTGTTGTAGGGAATTATCCGAGTATCGGAGGTTGTAGCTCCTTGGATCTTTCCACTTTTGATGCCAGCTTCGACCCTTTCGCCGGTCAGTATTAGCTCGGTGAACCCAACTGAGGAGCTTCCAATTAAGTGTTTGAAGAAAGGCCCTGTCAAAGTTCCCATGAAGATTTCAATCAGCTCTCTGTCAGTTAAAGGGGGTTGCACCCTACCAGCCAGATCTCTCCATTTTTGAGTGTATCCTTTGAAGCTCTCATCAGAACCCATGGTCATGTTCTGCAATTGCACGCGAGTTGGTGCGAGATCAGCATTGTACTGATATTTTTTGTAAAAGGCTGTAGCCAGGTCCCCCCAGGTGTGGATGCGAGAACTCTCCAATTGATAGAACCACTTGAGTTGAGTCCCTACCAGGCTTTCTTGGAAGAAATGGATCCAAAGCTTTGGATCAGCTGTGTATGGTTGAATCTTGCGGACATAAGATCTTAGATGCATTTGAGGGCAAGAAACTCCGTCGTACAGAGCAAAGGTAGGGACTTTGAACTTTGGAGGGATGACCAATCCAGGAACTAGACCCAAGTCTCCTAGATCCAAGCCAGGTATTTGTTGGATCTCCATAGCATTGAGGCGATCCTCCAACTCTTTGTACTTGTAATCAACGAGAGGATATTGTTCTTCGGAGTAGTCAGCTTCCTCTTCATCAATCTCCACATTGTGGTCTTCTTCAAGACTACCCCCTGTGTTGGACGGAGTTGCAAGGTCTTGGGTCTTAGGCCTTCTCCTCAAGTTCAGGATGTTGTCCGTCTTCTTGGACTTCTTCTTCTTGTCTTTGAGAAGAAGAGTTGTCAGATCCTCTTGCCCTTTACCCATAGCCAGCAGCATTTGTTGGAATTGAGCATTTTGAGCTTGGAGATCTTTCACCGTTTGTTCCATATCCATCTTACTGAAATAAACAGTAAGAAGATAAGAAAACCTGCATGGGAGAAACCTGTTATGCAATGATATGTATGATATATATGCAATGTTTTCAAGGATCTCTCGGGGTAAACACAAGAGAATGTTAGAGGTTGAACTTCGAACTTTGATCGGAGAACTTTGCACCGGTGGATGTTTTTCCACAAGAATCAAGCTCACCATGTCGAGTGGGTCATAGCCACTGATTCAAGTTGTTGCACTTGAACTTTGATTGGCATTTGTTAGAGGAGAAACCTCTTGCCCTTTGGTAGACGTCTGGTTCAATGTACCCCTGCATCAACAGACCCTCAAGATCCTTGAAAAGGTTAGTGAAAAATGCTGTGGTATGATGTCATGATGTTATGCACATGCATGTAAAAGCAAATGAGTGTATATACAAGCAAACATATTCACACAAAGCAAACAAGTCCTTAGGTTTAGGCTTGCATGAGGTTCAGGTACTACCCTCTTTCAGTTTCATTGGTTAAAACCTATCCTATCAAAAGTAACCGGGTTCTAGAGGATCTCAATATCACTGACTACCCTCAATTGGTCATAACTCCAGCATCGCAATCTTTTCTTGTGGCCAGAACCATCGCGAGAGTTTAGCCTCAATGAGTGTAGCATACTGCTACTGTTCTATGGCCAAGTTTGGTCAATTTAAGGTTCTAAGGTCGGTTGGTGCTTAATGACTCCTTAGAAGACCTATATTCTCCTCGTTGCAACACAAGGGACATCGGTACAGACTAAGGTGCCACACCAATGTAGCCACTGCTTCACCCATGTCGGTCTACGCCGGACAGGTCCCTCACAGATTATGCTACCTAAAAGGGGATTCCCCAGATCCGGGTTAGGATCTATGAAACTCCGATGCAAAGCCTACAAATGTAAAAACAAACAAAGCAATCAATTGAAAACAAAGGTGATCTAAAACCCTAAGGTAACCCCACTTTTTATTTCTCCCCAGCAGAGTCGCCAGTTCTGTGATACGGTGGGAGAACTGGCTTGAGTTTTGCGTTTGTATTCGCACTTGTTCGGTTGAGCAAGAGTCACCACCGACTTTTTATTTTATCCTAAAGGAAAGGTTAAAAAGCACAGGAAAAACCTTTTTGAGATGTTTCGTGGGTTCGGGGGGTAGATTATGAAAAGGGAAGGTATTAGCACCCTTTTCATCCATGGTTATCCATGGGCTCTTAGTTACTTGGTTTTTTAGATCACTTGCCTTGATTTTTGATTGCTTGAAATTGTGGTGTATGTGTGTGTTTTGAAAATGTTTTTTGAAATAGACGCCTTTGTTGCGGCAACCAATGTAATTGACTCGTGTTTGAGTGTTTTACAAAAGTGTGTATCTTTTCGAAAATATGTTTCAAAATGTTTTTGGAGAGTTTGTTTTGAAAGTGTTTGTGAAGTGTGGTTTTTGAAAAGGAGGCAAGTGTTTTTGCAAGTTGATCTCAAGTAACTAAGAGTTTTGTCTACCCCTATTGTACTCAAAGGTTTTTCTCATGTTTTCAACCCCTTTTAACAATTTTGTTCCACCATTGAATTTGGTGGACAATCTTGCGTTTAGGAAGTTTAACAGGACGGGTGCGGGTCATCGTATGGACCATGAATGCAATGGTGCCAAGTGTCTTTGGCAATTTGCTTAAAGGGACTTGATCATTTTGATAGGCGACTTTCGAAAGCATCATCGAGGGACTTATGATCATTTGAATTTGTTTTGCCAAAGAAACTCGACGTGCAAGCATGGCCCATTTTGGAAGGCAACATGTGGGATTACCCTAGGGGGTGCAAGTGTGATTGTGTATTGATTTCATGTATTTGTCTTGTATTAGGTTATCTAGCGTTTGATTTTATGTACATACAAACCCTAGGTCTAACCATGGTATAATTCGAAAGCGGTAAATTGCGGGAATTTTAAAGTCTACGCTATTACAAATGGTATCCGGGAATGGGGGTACAAGTATACACAAATGGGGATGAGACTTTAGGAATGTAGTGTCCAATAATTTACAACCAAATCGAATTGCGATCAAATGTAATACGTATCGAATGTAGCAATGTATAAGAATAACAAATGTATAATGTATCAATGTAAATGTATTGTGTAAGTGTAAGTGTATATGTGTATGTAATTTATTTACAGGTTAAGAAATGTGAACCTAAATGTATTTTTAAGTATGTGCGATTTAAATTGTGTTATTATCCACATTTGATTTAAATTTGTATCTTTATATTTTTTTGTTAATTATGTACAAACAAGATATTTTAAGAAAATAAAAGAAAAGAATGTTTTAAGTTTTAATTATATTATGCAATATCGTTTTATGTACAAGTCAAAACAAGTGTTAATAAAATAAAAGAAAAAAAGTGTTTTAAATAATTCTAATTTTTTTTATGTATTTTAGTATTTTTTATGTACAAACAAAAAAATATTTTAAGTTTTATTTCTTATATATTAGTAATTAGTATTAATATGTATTTATACAAGAATTTTAAATGAAAGAAATGTTTTAAAATTGAGAAAATATATATTGTGTTCAAAATTATGAATATGTTATAAAAAGAAAAAATTAGATGTAAAAAAAAAAGTTATGTTAATTTATTAACAAAAAGAAAATAAAATATGTTTTATACTCTAAGAAAAAGGGTTTGGAGATTTTAATGGGCCTTTGGGACGGATTGGGGTTTGTAACATGCAGAGGCGCGTCGTTTACTTTGTCACCTTCGTTCGTCATATGCCTCCGCCTCTGAGTTTCTCTCGCCCATGGCCACCGGTGTCCTCAACCTTCCTCTTCCCTTCAATGAATCGCTAGGGCGACAGATTTCAAGGTAATAATCTTCGTCTCAATCTCATTAGGGTTTTGTTATTTGCATGTTATGATTTCGCCCCTTATTGATTCTGATTTCATATTGTTGTGGATTTTTGAGGTGCGTGAAAGAAAGAGAGGGAGGGATACTACCTTTGGAGACGGAGGAGGAAAGGATTGGGAGGCGCTGTGACGGCCAAGGAGGTGAGGGACGGTGCTGAGCTAGCTTTGCTTGGAGACCCTGGTATTTTGTATTTTTTCCTCTTTGTTGTTGATTTGATGATGACTTATCTGAGAACAACTTCTTTATGTTCTTCTCTTTCACTCGCTTCTGTTGCCTCTGAATATTTGTTGTTGATTTTTGGGTATGCTTTTTTTTCTCTTCCACCCTGTGCCTTCTCTGATACGCCTTGATGTGTTGGTTGGTATGAATGCTGTATATTTGTTTTGTGATCCTCCCTTTCTTGGACTGTGTTGCCTTTCATATATGTTTAGGCCTTTTTTTGGCGCCTATGATTTTGAATGCTTCCAGATTTGATATCTCTTCTTGGTCAAGCTGATGGGCAGGTTTGCAGGGTTTTAAAGTGGAAAGATAATTCTGTTACTCTTTGTTGACAGTTTTGTTTGCATTCTAATTCCTTCATACTTCTGCCTTCTGCTTCACTGTTTTATTGCAGTTTCTGTTTTCTATATTTTCCTATGCCTCAAGCCTAAACCTGTAAGCCCAAACTCTTTTCTCTCTTCTCTCTCCAGTACAATTAAAACAATAAAAATGTTTATGTTTATACCTTTCTGAAAAAGCAAACAGCCGGGAAATGATGACTTGAAAACCTTGCTTGCAAAAGTAGTTTAACTCTGCATGTTTGTCTTCTCTTTTCCATACTTTGTGATGCATCTTGTACCTTTTGATACTTTGATATCTTTTTGGACAGCCTTTGTTTAGTTTGACATTGGAACTGAGTTTTGAAATTTGGACTTGGTTTAGGCCATTCAGTTTGTAACTTGGACTTTGTATTTGCACATGCTGTCTTGCTTTGAACTATGCAGTTTTGACAATTTTGAAATGTGCAATTTTTTGACTTTGTGCATTCATTTTTGACTTGCAAACATTTTCACCCTTCTTTGTGAACCGGGAGAAATCCCGTGATTTGCAGAGAGGGCTAACTGATCCCGGCCATTTGCTTTTAATGATGACCTTTTTTATCTGTCTGTCTCTTTATTTATCCGCTTCAATTGACTTTTTCTTCTTTTCTTTGCAGATAAAAATTAAATGGAGAGGAATAGCAAAAGATGGAGGATGAAGAATTGAAGACTTAGAAAAATATTAGGATAGTTTTATTTAAATTTAAATAAATGTAATATCATTATTATAAATACTTTGTAAATAAATACTTGTATTTAAATAACAATTGTAACAAATATTTAAAGATGAAATAAAAATCCTTTTATTTGATTAATTCTTCTTATTCTTTTCAATTGTTTACTTTATTATTTATAATTCTTTAAATTAAAATAATTGAAAATAAATTCCAACTATTTAATCTTAGAATAATAAATAATTAACTAAACATTGTTTCAGCATTGATCAATTAATAAACTTGGCGCTTCCAACATCCAAAGCAAAACAACAGTCAATCACAACAATTGCCCAGACGTATTTTCCTTTTACTGATTTTTACCAAACACTGCAAATCCAATCCAAATGTATCTTTTCACTGATTTAATCAAACAATGCGAACTCAATCCAAATGTTTCAATCCACATCTCAGCATAACTTGAAAAGCACTGTAAAATTAGTCTTTCTAAAAATCTGCGCACAAAAACCTAGTTCCTGATTAAATGCCAAAGAAGTGTTCGCCTGATCGAAGCTGAACCAAAATCAACCAAATCCCTAAGCAAACTGTGTGAACTGTTCTAGAGCCATGAAAACCAATGAAAACCCTAATTTTGTCTGACTGACGAGAAAAGTCTGTTTGACCGATTGTTGAGCCAGTTTTGAAAAATTAGGAAACGCCTGAAGCTGTGATTTTTTGAGGAAAAATGCAAGGGAAAATTTTGGGGTACAACACCATACATATGATTACTTTTCATTTATATTAAGTATGCTGTGAGAATTTTAACCATGAACACTGAAGAAAAATTAGGTCAGAAATTGGGGGTGAAGAAATTCTCCCTGGTTTCTTAGAGTTAGGTTAAGTTTTTTACATATTTGGAATCGTGGTTTGATGCTCTACATTGTTTGTGTTATGAGTTTTTGCTAAAAATCAAAGAATCAAGAGTTTGTATTTTGAACAAAGAAGCGCGCGTTTGACAGAAGCTGGAGGAAGAAGATGATGGCTTGGGCTGGGCCTGAGCCATCCTTGCTGTTTGCACCCCTTTTTCCCATTTACACCCCCCTGGCCCATTATGTGAAATACTTGTCATTTTCGCATTTTTCTTTTTTATTCTGATTTAATATTTTTATTCAAACATTAAAAACACCAAAAAATATTTTTCCACCTTTTTTACATTTATTTGGCATTTATTTGTTTTATTTAACATATGTATGTAAATAAATATATATACCTTTTGCTAAAACCCTAAAAAAATAATATAAAAATTATATTTATTTTCAGTTATTATTTTTATTTACATTTTGAAAACATTTTTCTAAAATATACATTTTTTGTAAATAATTAATATTTGATTTTTTGTACATATTTAGCATATTAAATATATATAAATATACATATACATATTTTATTAAATATTTAGGACAAAAATATAGAAATAATACATTTTTATTTTTATTTAATATTTGACATCAAAAATACTTTTTTACAATATACTTCTTATTTTTTGTATATAATTAACAAATATTGTATATAATTAATAAATAAATACTATTTATTTAAAAACTAGGGTTTTGCCCTAAATGACAAAAATATTCAAAATTTGACCTCTTCATTTTTGTTTATATTTTACATTGAAAAATACTTTCACATACATAAAAAAATCATTTTGTGCATAATATATTTTGCATATTTATTGTATTTACTTAAATATTGTACAATTAAATATTTGTATATTCGATATGGATGTAATAGCTTAAAATTTAATTTCTTGTCAAATATCCCCAAATTCAAACTTGTACCCCCATCCCCATAATCATTGTTGTAATAGCTTAGTGTGATCGGTGGATCTGGAACTGACTGTTTAACGCTGGTTCCGCGAAATTTCGCGGAAGCAAGAGTCGCCACCGTCTTTTATTTTCTCCAAATGGAAAGGACAAAAGCACAGAAAAATTCCTTATAGAGATTGCTCTCGGTTCGGGAGGTAGGTTATAAAAAGGGAAGGTGTTAGCACCCTTTCTATCCATGGTTATCCATAGGCTCTTAGATACTTGCTCATTTGTGTTTTCAAAAATGTTTGTTTGCTTTTCAATTGTGGGTTTTAAAAAAGTTTCTTTGAAAATTCCAGTTCGACTCTTGTATCGGTCCTCAAGAGTGTTTGAAAAATTGCTTTCGAAAGATTTTTGAAAAGGTGTCGGTGTGAAAAGTATTTTTGATTTGTTTTGAAATTTAGAGCAAGTATCTAGAGTCGTCTACCTACCCTAAGGAATTCGTCTGTGTAAATGTCCTTTAAAGTAGTGCCATCCCACCATTGAGAGGTAGGTAGCACCACCGTTGGAGGTGTTCGGGTCAATTCGAGGTTCGGGACATGGTGATCACCAGAGCAATGGGAAGACACCTTAGAAGCTACCCTCATGCCAGGTTCCCGGATCATGAGGACTTACTAAGACATCCTCTACTCGACGATCACCTTTCGAGGCAAGGCAACAGTGAGGCATACCCTAGGGGTGGTGTGTGATTTGTGTGTCAGATTCGGATATTTTATCTTGTCATGGTATAAGTGATCTATGCGTTTGTTTTTATTTTTGTCCATTAATTCTTGCATGCCTTGATTAACAATTAAAAAGAATTGCGGGAAATAAAAGTTCTAAAGCTATTACAAAAGGCGCGGGTCCACATCGCCAAAATTTCCAGAACCCGATTTGACAGAAAAATAAAGAATTAAAATGCGAAAGATTAAAATGTTACATGGCCTTGGGAGAGGTACATAAAAATTATACGAAAAGAAAATAAATGCGCGATTTGAATTAAAGTTGAAACGAGGGCGTTGGACCCTTTTTTAATTAAATTAAATTAAACGATTATTAAATTAATAAAATTAAAAGGAAAAGAAATTGTTTTTTTGGTATTTTTGTACTTTAAGATTTTTATGAAAAAGAATAATTAAAACAAAATGCTAACCCTAATTCTAGTTGTTTTTTAGTTTATTTAAGAAAGTATTAAGTTTTAACCTAAAATTAGACCTAATTATTTACATGCAAATCTTGATTTATAAAAATAAATATTTTAATAATTAATTATTATGAAAGGAAAGAAAAAAAGGGATAAAAAATTATTACAAACCCTAATTCTACCAATTTTAGGTTTTTATTGAAAATATTAGAATTAAACCTAATTTAATAACTAAAATTAATGAATAATATTTATTTACAAAAAATATATTAATTAAATAAAATACTTATTTTTTTTGTCTTTTTCTGATTTTTTGTGTTTTTTATATCATTTGTGAAAATATTAAATTAATTAAAAAACAATAATTGAAAGAAAGTAAAAATAATGAAAAACAAAGAATGTAAAAAAAGTTTGCAAACCTAGGGGGTTCTGCCCCTAATTTGGAGGTGTATTTGCATTGCTGGCCCAATTACTCTTTGGCCTCTTTGACTTTCCTGATCATATGCTTATGGTTGACCGAGTGTGCGTGATAGATCTCACATGGTGACCCTCAGATTGTGACTACTGGGCGCATGGCAATACCAAGGCATTGAGTGTTGGGTGTTCCTTCATAACGAATCTGCATAGAATCATTAATAGGAAAATAATATTGAAGGGGTGGGGGACCTGTGGCTCGAACCCAGGTCCCAGGGGTTACCACTGAGCGTGCTTGCCATTCGTGCTGCGTTGTCCATCTGTATATAATATAACTAATAAACATAATAAAGTAAAAACAAACGCTAGTGCGTTTTTCGCGCGAGATTTCAAACAATCCAATCCTTGATGGCCACATCATCTTCTTCTTCTACGTTCCCTGAAACACAGAACCATAAGCAACGATTTTTGAACCGTTCTAAAATATACCATTCCAGAAAATAGCGATTAGGAATCCTGGCATTAGAAATTAGGCGCGAGGGTCGTTTTGTTTTCGTCTAAGAGCGCTGAGTTGGATAGCCTAGGTCCCATGTGCCAATTGTTCATGGTTTGGAAACCCCTAAATCAATTTTCACGAAACCCTAATATGCTCTCATGGTGGATCCTTCGTTTTAGCATGAAACTCCAATCAAATTATGCAGTTGGCTTGCAAATATCATTCTAAACACAAAAACAACAATGAAATATGTTAAAAATGCATGAATGATGGAAAACGATTTTGGAATTTTTCTCACCAACTTCAATGGTGATTTCGTGTTCTCTTGAGTATGGGACTTAGTGAAGGATTGGAAAACGTTCTATGATCCTCAAGGAAGGTGTTTGAATAGCTCTTGCACCTTGAATTCACCTGTAAAACCAAAATCGAATTTTTAAAATATGTGAGTTTCTTGAGTTCTTGTATGGCTTGGTTATGCAGCTTCTTAGTCCATGAGCACGAGGGTTTGCTTGTTTATATGTATATGAGTGATTAGGTTAAAGAAAATTGATCCAAAATCTATGAATTGATGAAAAATATATTTGATTTTCAAGCCATTATTTTGCAATCTTTTTCACATGTTTTTGATACAAATCATGTCCAATTCCATTGATTCTTTCTATATTTGGTTAGGCACGAAATCTTGGAGATATTATATGCATAAAAAGATTGAAAAACCTAGGTTTAGTATTTTTCATATATTTAATTTAATTAAATGAATTATTAATAATAAAAATCCAAATAAATAAATAAAAAATGAAGAAAAACTTCCCTTTGGGCCAAATGGTCGTGCACATGACTTGGATAATGAATTGTGGAAGAAAAAGAGGCCCATTAGCAATTTTAGGTCATTTGAATCAATGTTGACTTTTCAAAATATCCAAAAATATCCCAACTTCCACAAGGCATAACTTGCTCAATTTTTAAGCTTTGCTCATGTTCTTGGACATTTTGGAAAGGTATTTGAGTCCTCCAACCAATGCCTTTGGTCCCATATCATTTTGATTTACCAATCTCAAGTTATGGCCTTTGACTTAAAGTCCCTTTTTGTTGACTTTTGAAAATGACCTATAATGTTGAAATTGATAACTTTTTGTGAGGGAATTTCTTGGACTTGAAGTGTGAAGAGGAGTTGTAGGAAATGTCTTTATCTTAAAAATGAGCTTTGGATGGAATTTTTCTGATAATCCATGTGAAAGTTATGCCCTGGTCAATTTACAGTTGACTTTTTCAACTGTCCAAATAAGGAAACTTTTGCATCTTGATGATTTTTGAGCCAAGCTTTGAGAATCATGATCAAGCATTGATCAAATGATGTTTGTGGCTTCAAAATGAGATGTTGACCAAAAATTTGGACTTTTGACTATCAAATGACCATTTTGCCCCTACAGTTGACTATAGTGCAATTAGGGTTTTTGACTGTGCAATTTTGTGCTGAAAGTCTTGAAACTTGATATGAGGATACTTGACCATATTTGTAGGCATGTGGGACTTGATTGGACCCTTGGAAACTTCATTTTCTTGATCAGAACCAAAACCCTAATTTTGACTGTTAGGAGGCCCTTACACTGTGCAATCCTTGGGAATTTTGAAGCTTTGACTTGGCAATTTCTTGAAGAATATGGGAGGGCAAATTTTGGGGTACAACAGTTGCCCCTGTTCAATCTTCTTAGACCTGAGGATGCAGATTGGCTGACGTGCCTTTCGTAATCCGAGGGTGGAAGATGATTGAACACTAGAGTGCCCAGAAATTTGCGCTCACATAGTAGCAGTGTGATGTGGGGAATGGGCTTATAGATGCCATTTGGAGATTGATGGATAGGATGATGGGCTTATAGATGCCATGCTAAGAGACGATGGAAGGTGGATGGGCTTATAGATGCCATCTGGATGTTGATCGCGTAAGAGATTCCTTAGCGAGCTTGCGTACCTGAAAAGAAGAAAATGAGTACCTGACCTGTTACAGGAGCTGGTCTTCAAACTCTTTGTAGATGTGTCCTGACTGGTTACAGGAGCTGAATCTGGAGCTTCAAACGATGATGAATGATCCAGGGATGGTTACTACCTCAACAGGAACGGTGAGAGAACCTTGGATGACTTTAACCTCAACAGCAATCGTTGAGAAAATCTTGGGATTACCACCTTCGCAGGATTGGGGAGAGAACCATAGGCGACTACAACCTCAACAGCAAACATTGAGAGAATCTTGGTGGGAATTATCATCTCCGCAGTATCGGGGAGAGAACCATAGGCGATTACAATCTCAATAGCAATCATTGAGAAAACCTTGGATGGAATTATCATCTCCGCAGTATCGGGGAGAGAACCATAGGCAATTACAATCTCAATAGCAATCATTGAGAAAACCTTGGATGGAATTATCATCTCCGCAGGATCGGGGAGAGAACCATAGGCAATTACAATCTCACTAGCAATCATTGAGAAAACCTTTGATGGAATTATCATCTCCGCAGGATCGGGGAGAGAACCATAGGCAATTACAATCTCAATAGCAATCATTGAGAAAACCTTGGATGGAATTATCATCTCCGCAGTATCGGGGAGAGAACCATAGGCGATTACCACCTCAACAGCAAACATTGAGAGAACCTTGGATAACTTCTACTGAGTCTTTATCAGAAAAATCTGTTTGGGGTCGATTTAACTAGACTAGAGAAGGCCTTGGACTGGATAAGAAACAGAGAATCTTAGGGTCAATTAACTGAACCGGTCTAGGTCTTGAATGTCTTCAACTGGATAAGAAACAGGGAGATCTTTAGAGTCGATCTGACTGAACCAGAGAAGGCCTTTGACTGGATAAGAAACAGAGAAATCTTTGGAGTCGATTTAACTGAACCGGTCTAGGTCTTGAAATAGCTGAGGATTTTAACTGGCTTTTTCCTGAAAGGTAAAGGTCAGTCATATGCGATGCATGATATGGATCAAGCAATGATGTTCTCAACATAAATGAGATTTGTAAGATGCGATGCGTATATGCATGCTATAATGTATGGAAGTATGATGTTTATGAATATATGTTTTTGTCTTAGGAATATAAATCCTTGACGGGTGCCGGGAAGTCATATCCTGGACTGATGTTGGAGAATAAATTTTGCTTCCGCTGGGGATGATAATTGCAAGAATACCGGTAGGAGAAGATGACTCTGTTGGGGAATAAACTTGGCGAATGGATTAACTCTGCGGGGAGAAAAGTACCCTAATAATCTTGCTGGGAAGCAATACTCCGTGGGGAGAGAAGTACTTTGTTGAGCTGTTGATAATAACTTGCTGGGGATACCCTTGTTGTGTTGGAAGTGTTAATAGACTTCGCTGGGGATAAGAAGGAACTGTGTTGACGACGACCTTTCCGAGGCTTTTGGCTGAGGATAACCCAGTTATATCCTGGTAGGGAAATAACTCTTTGAATAAAGTCGGGGGACGCGTTCGTGCTCTGCGAGGATAAGCTTCCAAAATCTACTGGGGATAAGCTTACTACTTGGGGAAATGGATTCCAACTTTCCTGAGGAACCGGATGGGATTCTCCTGGGGAAGTTTTGAAATGTACCGGGGAAGTGACTCCATTTGAATGTTTGATATACCGCCGGGGAACAATCTTTAGACCAAGATTGCCGGGGATGCTTGTTAAGAATATATGCTGCTGGGGAAGGTTTTGAGTTCTGCGGGATGATATCCAACTTCCTTAAGGTTGATAACTTTGCTTGGAGAGAGTGTCTTGACTTGCTGACTCACTCTCTGGGGAATTAAGGTATGCCGGTTATGTTCTTTAGCTGAACCTATCTTGACACCTTGGAGGATAGAACAATTAGATTGCTTAGACAACTCTTTATTGCCCCTGTTTCTAATGTTACCTATAATTAATTCTTTGTTTCGCATGCAAATATTCATGAGTTAGCAAATTATTGTCAATGCATATATCAAAAATTGAACCTTGGACGTTCTTCGCAATACAAAACAGAAAAGGAAAAACAATTGGCAATTTTAACTGAAAAATATATTTGTATTGATTTTTGAATGGCCTGAAAATAGGCGTTTATGTACAAGAGGCTGACGTCCTAGTAAGAGAACGCCGCCGAACAGAAGAGTTTATACAAATTTTGTACAAAATAAAACAGCTGTGTAAAATGAATGACCCCACTGGGTTTCAACTCTGCTATTGCCGTTATATCTCCAAGCGTCTCATCACTTGATGACCTTGGTTGAAGGTGAAGCTGACTGATCAATGCCGTCTGAACTTGATGTAGATACCGGATTCTGGATGCAAGGTGATCCAATGAGACATAGTATTACGCTTTATCCCTAAATTTTGCCTGGACCGCCCTTTCGGGTTTTCAGTCCACCGAGATACCCATTTTTGCCCAAGCCGCCTTTTCAGGTTTTCGACTTGCCGGGTGTACAGATTTTTTTTCATTTCATCCCTTCATTTTGCCCGAACCCTTTTGGTTCGCCGGGAAGCCCTAAGTTTTGCCTAGGCATGTCAGCCTAGCGGGTCTTTTTTCATGCGTAGTATCTTTTTACTATGTCTGCATTAGCGGGGTGAGGAAGGTCGTCACCGTCCATGTTGGTTAGAATCATGGCTCCTCCTGAGAACACATGCTTAACTACAAATGGCCCTTCGTACGTAGGGGTCCATTTTCCCCTTGGATCACTCTGAGGAAGGATGATTCGCTTGATTACCAGATCCCCAACTTGATACTCCTGTGGTCTGACCTTTTTGTTAAATGCCCTGATCATCCGTTTCTGATACGTCTGACCATGGCAGATAGCAGCAAGTCTCTTCTCATCAATAAGGTTGAGCTGATCAAGTCGTGTTTGGATCCAATCGTCCTCGTTCAGATTTGCATCCTTCATTATCCAGAGAGAGGGTGTTTGTACTTCGATCGGTAAGACTGCCTCCATACCATAAACCAAAGAGAAAGGAGTTGCCCCGGTTGACGTCCTAGATGAGGTACGGTACCCATGTAGAGCGAACGGTAACATCTCGTGCCAGTATTTATAAGTCATTGTCATCTTCTGCACGATTTTCTTGATATTTTTATTTGCTGCCTCTACAGCCCCATTCATCTTCGGTCTGTAAGGAGAAGAATTGTGGTGCTGTATTTTGAACTGCTCGCAGAGCTCAGTGATCATCTTATTATTCAGGTTGGTACCATTGTCTGTAATGATTCTTTCAGGGACGCCGTACCGACAGATCAGATTATGCCGAATGAACCGTGCCACAACAGTCTTGGTTACCGTAGCGTAGGATGCTGCTTCGACCCACTTCGTAAAATAATCAATCGCCACTAGGATGAAGCGATGTCCATTAGATGCCGTAGGTTTAATATCACCGATCATGTCTATGCCCCACATTGCAAACGGCCAAGGCGCAGTCAGAACATTCAAAGGAACTGGAGGAACATGCACCTTGTCTGCATAAATCTGGCACTTATGGCATGTCCTGGAATGTTGGTAGCAGTCAGCTTCCATTGTGGACCAGTAATACCCTGCCCGAAGGATCTTCTTCGCCATAGTGTGTCCACTGGAGTGTGTACCAAAGGTCCCTTCATGTAGCTCTTCCATGATCCTTTCTGCTTCAGTATTATCCACACAACGCAGTAAGGTTGAATCATGGTTTCGCTTATACAGGATGCCGTTGCTAAGGAAGAACTTTGCTGCGAACCTTCTCAGAAACTTCTTATCGTTGACAGAGGCACCCTCAGGGTATTCCTGAGCTTCCAGATATCTCTTCACCTCATGGTACCAAGGCTTCTCAGTCACCAATTCAGTCTCGAGATCGCAACAGTATGCCGGTTCGTCCAGTTTCCAGATGATGATCCGGGGAGCCTCATTATCCCATTTGACCTTGAACATAGAAGACATTGTAGCTAACGCGTCCGCCAGCTGATTCTCCTCTCTCGGAAAATGTTCAAAGGTTATCTTCGTGAAGTGGGGGATCAAGGTCAACACACATTCTCTGTAAGGAATCAGGTTTGGATGTTTCGTATCCCACTCTCCTTTGATCTGATTGATCACAAGAGCGGAATCTCCGAAGACACTTAGAAACTTGATCCTTAAGTCGATCGCAGCTTGAAGACCCATGATGCATGCCTCGTACTCCGCCATGTTGTTGGTACAGTTGAAACATAGCCGGGCAGTGAGCGGAGTATGAGTACCTTGAGGGGATGTGATTATGGCGCCGATACCGTTACCCAAAGCATTGGAGGCTCCATCAAAGTGCATAGACCATCGGGATCCTTCCTCAGGTCCTTCATCCGGTCCAGGTACTTCACAATCAGTCACTATTATGATGCTTTCATCCGGAAACTCGAAGTTCATTGACTGATAGTCGTCTACTGCCTGATGTGCCAAGTGGTCTGCCAATATACTTCCCTTGATGGCTTTCTGGGTCGTGTACTGAATGTCGTATTCCGTCAAGATCATTTGCCATCTTGCGATTCTCCTAGACAGAGCAGGTTTTTTCGAATATGTACTTTATAGGATCCATCTTTGAGATCAACAAGGTAGTGTGAGTCAGCATATACTGTCTCAGCCGGCAAGCAGCCCATACCAAAGCGCAGCAAGTTTTCTCGAGCAGTGAGTATCGGGTCTCACAGTCGGTAAACTTTTTGCTAAGGTAATAAATGGCATGCTCTTTTCGGCCAGACTCGTCATGCTGCCCCAGCACACACCCCATTGAGTTGTCAAGCACTGTTAGATATAGTATCAGAGGTCTCCCTTCAACTGGTGGCATGAGGATGGGTGGTTCTTGGAGATACTCTTTGATTCTGTCAAAAGCGGCCTGACATTCATTATTCCAACGTACTACCTGATCTTTCTTCAGCATCTTGAAGATTGGCTCACAGGTAGCAGTCAGGTGTGAGATGAAGCGAGCAATGTAATTCAGGCGTCCTAAAAAGCCTCTGACCTCTTTCTCTGTCTTGGGAACTGGCATCTCTTGAATAGCTTTGACCTTAGCGGGGTCCACTTGAATGCCCTTATCACTTACCACGAAGCCTAGCAACTTCCCAGATCTTACCCCGAAGGTGCACTTGTTCGGGTTCAGCCTCAGCTTGTACAGTTTCAACCGGTCAAACAACTTCTGCAAATGATCTAGGTGTTCTTCCTCAGTCTGGGACCTTGCGATCATGTCGTCAACATACACTTCTATCTCATGATGGATCATGTCATGAAATAGAGCAACCATGGCACGTTGGTAGGTTGCCCCAGCGTTCTTTAATCCAAAAGGCATGACCTTGTATCAGAAAGTTCCCCACTGAGTAACAAAGGTAGTCTTTTCCATGTCTTTAGGTGCCATCTTGATCTGATTGTAACCTGAAAAGCCATCCATGAAAGCGAACACCTTATGCTGAGCAGTATTATCCACAAGGACATCAATGTGAGGTAAAGGGAAGTCATCTTTGGGACTGGCCCTGTTCAGATCCCTGTAGTCGACACACATTCTGACCTTATCGTCTTTCTTAGGTACCGGCACCACATTAGCAACCCACTGAGGGTAAGAAGTCACTGCAAGGAACCCGACATCAAACTGTTTCATAACCTCGGCTTTGATCTTCTCAGACATCTCTGAACGCATACGATGGACCTTTTGCTTGACCGGAGGGCAGTCTTCCTTAGTAGGCAGGTGATGGACCACGATATCGGTATCCAACCCGGGCATGTCTTCGTAGGACCAGGAAAATATCTCCACATAATCATGTAGCATCTTAGTCAACCGTTGCTTCACGCTGAGCTCTAGGTTGGCACCAACCTTTACCTCTTTCCTGTCTGCTTCAGTACCCAAGTTTATTACTTCCACTGGCTCTTCATGTGGTTGAATTGCCCTCTCTTCCTGAAGCAACAATCTTTCAAGCTCGCCAGGCACTTCGCAATCATCTTCACCTTCGTCTTCGGCTAAGTTGATCGGATTTTCGAAGTCATAACTGGCAGTAGCAGAGTCGTTATCAGTGAGATCCAGAGTGGATTGAAACCTGTATGAGTGAGTGTGTGTGTAAATACAGCTGTTTTAAGAAATATGTAAAGGAAGGAAAGACAGAAAAGGAGCATAAGATTTGTAATGCGAGAAAACGTCCAAGATTTTCATTCATGATATATGAAATGACAATTTATATGCCCTCACAAATGAAACCACGGTGCCTCGGGTAAGACACCGGGTCATAGAGTTTATTTATTGTTTATTACAAATAGCAAAACAAAGAAGTTTATTACTTAGTAACAAGAGAAACAGGTAGGTTGTCCTTTGCACTCCAATTGTTAGGTCCACTGTCGGCTTCCGGGTAAATCCAGCTATCAAACTCAGTGTCATCCACTTCATCCTCGTCCCCAATAGCATTCACTCCATGAGCCGGCAGGGGAGCCGTCACTACATTAGGCTTCTCAGATGCCTCAAACTGTACCTCCTTGGCGTCAATAAGGTCCCGCAGCTTATTCCTTAATGCCCAACAGTCATCAGTGGAATGCCCCGGGCTATCAGAATGGTACGCACATCAGGCATTTGGGTTGTATTTCAGAGAGGCAGTGTTTACACCTTTGGGTGCCTCTCTAACAGTCACTAGATTGGTGGATAGTAACAGTGGCAAGATTTGGGATAGGGTCATGCTCAAACGGGTAAACTCTCTCCGGGGTCTTTCAGCCCTTTGAGGATTGGTTGGCCGAGGAGCGGCAGCAGGCTTGGCAATCATTACCGCACTGACAGATTGGTGGCGCTCAGATTTCTCTTGTCTTCTAGAGCCATACACAGCACTAGCCTCCTTCTTGAAGGGTTTCTTCTCAGAACTAGACGATGCACCCTTCGGAATCTTACCAGACTTCAACCCAGCCTCAATTCTATCTCCAGTCAGAATCAGATCAGTGAACCCTGCAGACGAATTCCCGATAAGATGGTTGAAAAATGGCCCAGATAGGGTCCCCAAGAACATGTCTACCAACTCCTGATCAGTCAACGGAGGTTGCACCCTGCCAGCCAGATCCCTCCACTTCTGAGCGTACTCCTTAAAACCTTCACTTGAACCTAACGACATACCCTGGAGTTGGGTACGTGTAGGGGCAAGGTCGACATTATATTGATACTGCTTATAGAAAGCAGTAGCCAACTCCTCCCAGTTACGAACCTTGGTCCCATCCAGCTGATAGAACCATTCGAGATGAGTCCCTGAAAGACTCTCCTGGAAGAAGTGGATCCACAAATTCTTATCCGCTGAGTACGGTTGAATCTTCCGAACATAGGACCTGAGATGTAGCTTGGGACAAGACGCCCCGTCATACTTAGTGAAAGATGGTGCTTTGAACTTCTGAGGAATAATCACACCAGTAGACAAACCCAAGTCTCCGAAATCCAGCCCAGGTACCTGTTGGATCTCCATAGCATTCAACCTGTCTTCCAACTGTTTGTAGCGGTCTTCTGCCGGAGGATATTGCTCTTCATCAAAATCAGTCTCGTTGTCGGAGACTACCGGACTAGGACCTTTTTCCGCTTGAGGAGTACTCTTGCCAATAGAAGAACCAGCCTCTTCATTCTGCAGAGTATTGCCAAACCTTCGGCCCGAGCTGAACAGAACAGTTCTTCTCTTCTTCTTCTTTTCCTTCTTCAGAAGCAGAGCCTTCAGCTCTTCTTGGCCTTGAGCCAGACCCATGATTAATTCCTGAAATTGCGCGTTCTGCGCCTGAAGATCTTTGATGGACATCTCAGTTGATGATGAGTCAGGATTCATGATGCTGAAATAAACAGCGAAGAACTGTAAGCAACCTGAAAAGAGAAGAAACCTGCTATGCACATGATGAATGATATGTGTTTATGCAATGCATTCAAGGGTTCGAAAGTTCAAATTTGTTGTATACAAAAAGGAACACCCGTTATCATTAAGGAAATAATTGTTCAGTACATCAAAGCCTCATGGGCAAAATAATACAAAAGCAAATCAATCCCAAAATACACTGCGCATCCTCTTTGGAGCTATGTAAGTGTTGAGATTCCTCTCCTCATGCAACAGGCGGGTGAGCTCCAAGACCTTCTTTTCACTAGCATGTAGACTGGTCTCAAGAGAATTCCGTTCTTCTTTAAGCTAGATCCAGCTCTTCTGCATCTCTTCCCAGGATGTGGGCATATCAGGGTGCTGAATAGTGTAGGACACTTCTCCTTCCAAGACTGGCTCTTTGATCACAGGGAGCATATGGGGATAAGGCATCACTAACTTCTGGGAGCGGGCCCGTACCCACTTGAGATAAGGTTCCAATGGGATGGAGTTCCTGTGCCCCAGTGTCTTACTGTCTATCCTACTTGGCATCCTCCAAGCTCTGATAAATCTCTGGCGAAGTCCTTGAGTATCATTGTCGAAGTCAAAAACTATGTCAGGAATTAACATGTCATGAGGACCATCCCTCCGAGCATAACCAAACTGTCTCCAAGCCAGGCATGGGTTGTAAGTAATACCTCCTCTGATTCTAAGTAAAGGAACATTAGGGTACTCCCCGCAACGATCAATGATAGTGACATCCTCTCTGGACCTAGGGCACCAATGTATATCCGCATGTGTAAGAGTCATCAACCGTTGTGACCATCTCAAACCCCGCTCATTCTTCAAGACTGATTGTGGAAGGTGCGAAATAAACCACCTTCCCAGGAGGGGAGTGCAACACATAAGGACACCTCTTTTTCTCATGGTTCGAGTGTAACATGAGTGAAGGATGTCCCCCAGCAACGTAGGTATGGGATTCCTGGACATAAAGATCTGGACATCACTGATATCTATAAGCTGATCTGGGTTAGGGAACAATCACCAATCCATAGACAAGGAGGGCCACAACTTCTTCAAAAGCTTGTAAGTCAAGGGAGTTCCAACATTCATGGGCCTTTTCATACATAAACCTGGCTAAGAACCCTTTTGATACCGCTTCTAACTTCCCAATGTACCTTAAGGTCAGATGACCGTAGGTGCAAGGCTTTAGCAATCTCTTCAAGCTTAGGTTCCTTTTCCGTACCGTTGTAGGGTAGCTGATCAAGGATAGGGATCTTCGGGAGCCGGGAGAACTCCTCCAATGTAGGTACCAGCTGATAATCCAAGAAGGTGAAACAGTGATGCAGAGGGTCAAAGAATTGGAACAGGACCTTTATCATGTCTTCCTCAATGTTGGTGTTGACCAAGCTGATGAGACTTCCATGTCTTTCACTGAATGAAGAGCTTTCGGGAATCCTGGATATAAGTTCCTTTAGCTGAGGAGGGATCCTTACAAGATTGATTTGAATTGTCTTTCTGCGAACAGTTTCCATGTCCTACAAAACAAGAACAAAGATGAAAATTCGAACCCCTGAAATGGTTAGTCAATGCATATGATGCTGGATGATGTCATGATGCTATGATTAAACACACCACAAATATTTACAAAGACAAACATGTAAGGCACATAAGGCACACAAGACAAGCCCTTAGGGTTTAAGGCCATCATGGGGTCTGGGTAGTACCCTCTTGAAGTTGGTGGGTTCAACCTGTCCTATCAGAAGTAACCAGGTTCTAAGGGTCCCAATATCACGGGATTGCTTTCATTGTTCATCGTTTCGATTTAGCCACTGAACTAGCGACCGAAATATTCCAGGAAAGCAACCCTCAATTGAGTGTAGTATCGAGTATCAACCAACCTCGGACTGCACCAAAGTCAGTTATCTCACTACCCTAAAGAGGCCAAGATAGTTCAATTAAGGTTCCTAAGGTCTATTGATGCTTCACGACACCACGCGGAGGCCCCGTACTCTCCTTGACTGAACTCAAGGGTTACCGGTACACACCAAAGTGCCACATCAACGTAGCAGACTGTTTCAACCATGTCGGTATACCCCGCACAGTTCCCTCACAGCCTTGTTGCTACTTTCTAAGAAGGTATCCCCAGATCCGGGTTAGGATCTATAGAACTCCCAAGACAGTCCCACAATTTAAAGCAAGCAAATCAATACAATTGAAAACACAATTATGAACTATCCCTAAGGTACACCTCACTTTATAAAGTATATCCCCAGCAGAGTCGCCAGTTCTGTGATCGGTGGATCTGGAACTGACTGTTTAACGCTGGTTCCGCGAAATGTCGCGGAAGCAAGAGTTGCCACCGTCTTTTATTTTCTCCAAATGGAAAGGACAAAAGCACAGAAAAATTCCTTATAGAGATTGCTCTCGGTTCGGGAGGTAGGTTATAGAAAGGGAAGGTGTTAGCACCCTTTCTATCCATGGTTATCCATGGGCTCTTAGATACTTGCTCATTTGTGTTTTCAAAAATGTTTGTTTGCTTTTCAATTGTGGGTTTTAAAAAAGTTTCTTTGAAAATTCCAGTTCGACTCTTGTATCGGTCCTCAAGAGTGTTTGAAAAATTGCTTTCGAAAGCTTTTTGAAAAGGTGTCGGTGTGAAAAGTATTTTTGATTTGTTTTGAAATTTAGAGCAAGTATCTAGAGTCGTCTACCTACCCTAAGGAATTCGTCTGTGTAAATGTCCTTTAAAGTAGTGCCATCCCACCATTGAGAGGTAGGTAGCACCACCGTTGGAGGTGTTCGGGTCAATTCGAGGTTCGGGACATGGTGATCACCAGAGCAATGGGAAGACACCTTAGAAGCTACCCTCATGCCAGGTTCCCGGATCATGAGGACTTACTAAGACATCCTCTACTCGACGATCACCTTTTGAGGCAAGGCAACAGTGAGGCGTACCCTAGGGGTGGTGTGTGATTTGTGTGTCAGATTCGGATATTTTATCTTGTCATGGTATAAGTGATCTATGCGTTTGTTTTTATTTTTGTCCATTCATTCTTGCATGCCTTGATTAAAAATTAAAAAGAATTGCGGGAAATAAAAGTTCTAAAGCTATTACAAAAGGCGCGGGTCCACATCGCGAAAATTTCCAGAACCCGATTTGATAGAAAAATAAAGAATTAAAATGCGAAAGATTAAAATGTTACATGGCCTTGGGAGAGGTACATAAAAATTATACGAAAAGAAAATAAATGCGCGATTTGAATTAAAGTTGAAACGAGGGCGTTGGACCCTTTTTTAATTAAATTAAATTAAACGATTATTAAATTAATAAAATTAAAAGGAAAAGAAATTGTTTTTTTGGTATTTTTGTACTTTAAGATTTTTATGAAAAAGAATAATTAAAACAAAATGCTAACCCTAATTCTAGTTGTTTTTTAGTTTATTTAAGAAAGTATTAAGTTTTAACCTAAAATTAGACCTAATTATTTACATGCAAATCTTGATTTATAAAAATAAATATTTTAATAATTAATTATTATGAAAGGAAAGAAAAAAAAGGGATAAAAAATTATTACAAACCCTAATTCTACCAATTTTAGGTTTTTATTGAAAATATTAGAATTAAACCTAATTTAATAACTAAAATTAATGAATAATATTTATTTACAAAAAATATATTAATTAAATAAAATACTTATTTTTTTGTCTTTTTCTGATTTTTTGTGTTTTTTATATCATTTGTGAAAATATTAAATTAATTAAAAAACAATAATTGAAAGAAAGTAAAAATAATGAAAAACAAAGAATGTAAAAAAAGTTTGCAAACCTAGGGGGTTCTGCCCCTAATTTGGAGGTGTATTTGCATTGCTGGCCCAATTACTCTTTGGCCTCTTTGACTTTCCTGATCATATTCTTATGGTTGACCGAGTGTGCGTGATAGATCTCACATGGTGACCCTCAGATTGTGACTACTGGGCGCGTGGCAATACCAAGGCATTGAGTGTTGGGTGTTCCTTCATAACGAATCTGCATAGAATCATTAATAGGAAAATAATATTGAAGGGGTGGGGGACCTGGGGCTCGAACCCAGGTCCCAGGGGTTACCACTGAGCGTGCTTGCCATTCGTGCTGCGTTGTCCATCTGTATATAATATAACTAATAAACATAATAAAGTAAAAACAAACGCTAGTGCGTTTTTCGAGCGAGATTTCAAACAATCCAATCCTTGATGGCCACATCATCTTCTTCTTCTACGTTCCCTGAAACACAACCATAAGCAACGGTTTTTGAACCGTTCCAAAATATACCATTCCAGAAAATAGCGATTAGGAATCCTGGCATTAGAAATTAGGCGCGAGGGTCGTTTTGTTTTCGTCTAAGAGCGCTGAGTTGGATAGCCTAGGTCCCATGTGCCAATTGTTCAAGGTTTGGAAACCCCTAAATCAATTTTCACGAAACCCTAATATGCTCTCATGGTGGATCCTTCGTTTTAGCATGAAACTCCAATCAAATTATGCAGTTAGCTTGCAAATATCATTCTAAACACAAAAACAACAATGAAATATGTTAAAAACGCATGAATGATGGAAAACGATTTTGGAATTTTTCTCACCAACTTCAATGGTGATTTCGTGTTCTCTTGAGTATGGGACTTAGTGAAGGATTGGAAAACGTTCTATGATCCTCAAGGAAGGTGTTTGAACAGCTCTTGCACCTTGAATTCACCTGTAAAACCAAAATCGAATTTTTAAAATATGTGAGTTTCTTGAGTTCTTGTATGGCTTGGTTATGCAGCTTCTTAGTCCATGAGCACGAGGGTTTGCTTGTTTATATGTATATGAGTGATTAGGTCAAAGAAAATTGATCCAAAATCCATGATGAAATTCTGGCTACAGATACTCAATGTCACGTCCAATGTTATGACACCGTATCCGACTTACTATATGACAGTAAATACAAAAGCAGTAAATAACACAGTCAATTGTTTACCCAGTTCAGTGTGCAACAACACCTACTCTGGGGGCTACCAAGCCAGGGAGAGAATCCACTATAAGAGATGTTAATTCAGGAATAAACCAACCAGTTTATCTCCTTCACTTAAGACCTACCCAATGCAATTCTAATCTAAGTTACAACTTAAACCTGAGTTCCTACTCACTCCCCCTCAATCACAGCAGTGATACATAAACCAATTTGACTTGAGAATTGATGAAGACACTCTTCAAAACACACACTTGATTAAGCTTCACAGCTTTTTAATCAAGTAACACAATCACTCGTGCTTCACAGCTTTGAGTGATGTACACAACTAACTTGACTCTACTTCACAGCTTTAGTCAAGTAACATTCAAACACTCTTGCTTCAAAGCTTTGAGTGCTACACAACCCTTACAATTGAAACCTATTCCAAGGCACTTATCACAATGATAATTGCTTGGAGTACAATAAACAAATCTATACAGATTACAAAATTGATCTTCTAATCAATCAGCAGGGATGGCTTCAAAAACCGCAGCTCTGTTGAATATATAGCAGCTGCACTTTTAGTTAGGGTTTCCAAAAACCTAGGGTTGATTCCGTTTGACCTAAAGACCAGGTCACAGTACTTTGTTGATCAGGTTAGGATTGAGCTAGGTTACTCCTCAGAAAACGCAGGATTCTGTTTAGGAAGGACTGAGTTATTTCCTGAAAAAACTCAGACTTATCCAATCCTGTAATCCTTCTAGTTCAGAACAGGATGTCATAACATCTGTTATGACATCTGAGAAAACCTGTCTGCTGATTAGCAAAATGTGATCATTTTGCAAACATGCTCAGATACACACTTATAAACATCAGTATTGGAGTTACAATATTTTTCTGCACATGTACCTAAAGAGTTAGTACAACCTGAACTAGAATGTTATGACATCAGTCATGACATTCACACATACACTTGGGATTTACCAAAAATGCAAGCCAATACCTAAACACCTACAAACTCCCCCTTTGGCAGATTTTTGGCTAAAGTCCCTAAACAATCAGAGATAGATGGATAGCAGCAGAAATAAGTGACAGCAGAAAAATATAGTGTTAAGTACTAATTAAGCAGTACCAAAAATATTCTCCCCCACTTTAGCCACAAATGGGCCAAAGATTACATGTTTATAAAGTTATACAGTTATCCAAGACAAAATAATGAGATCAGCAGCAGACAACAGCAGAACATACTTCCAAACTCCACCAGCAACACCACCAAGCAGCAATCATCCTTCAAGCACTGTCATCAGACTCAGAGGAGCCAATTTCTTCAATGTTGAGCTGTCCTTCATCTTCTTCCCTCCTGCTTTCTTCAGCTTCTTCCTTTTCTAGCCTGGCAATTAGAGCTTCTAGGGTCCTTTTTCTAGCATCCAGATCTTTGCAAGTTTCTTTTAAAACAGCTATGACATCTGATGTTTTGGACTGGATCTTTGCAGACGATGTCTCAGCTGATGTTATGACAATGTCTGGAGCATGGGATCCCTGAAACAGTTTGTAGTGCAGGCCAAGGGCAGGGGCTCTTTTGCAGACTGTATCTCTTGCTACAAGGATGTCAGGGTATTGTGCAAGGATGATTCCACAAAGGAGGGAGGGAAAGGCAATTGGTCCTTTGACAGCATAACCGCCAGCATGCTTCAAGGTTTGTTCAAAGATGTACCTTCCATAGTCAAAGGCAGTCTTGGTTCCTACAGCATAGATGAATCTCCCCAATCCTGTGGAGATGGTTGATTTGTGATTTGTAGGCACCCAGTTTGCTGCACCTATTTTATGCAAGATGGCAAATTTCATGCTGAGTTTACTAGCATTCAACTTCCCTTTCAATGGCCAGCACTTTACTTGCCCGGCAGTGATGGTCAAACATACTTCATTGTCAGTTGCCTCTAGATCAGGACAGTCCTTATTTGTTCTTCCAAGAAACTTGTTGATTTCTGATGGAGAGAACTTAACCCTTCTTCCTCTAACAAACACACTCTCAAAGTCAGCTGACCTCCCATCAGCACAATCATTGGACAAGTTCACTACAAACTCCTTAACCAGATTTTCATAACATTTGCTAAACTTCATCACTGTCTGCATTAGCCCAGCATTCCTGATCAGCTCCATGATGTCTTTGCACTCCAAGGCATCATTGTTGAGTTCTCTCTCCAAGGCTATTCTCTTCAAGCAAACATACTTCCATCTGTTTGCATTATCAGGATGATGAAAGGAGATGTTGTCAGTTGGCACTTCAGGCACTCTAGCAATCTTGCTGGAGGGGAGCTTCCTTCTGATGGGAGTATTGTCAATGTCAATCTCAAATTCTGATTCATCATCAGAATCAGAAGTTTCAGGTTCTTTTCTTTTCTTGGAGATTGGTTGTCTAGCAGTCTGCACCTGTGCCTTCTTCCCTTTTGTCTGAATTTTCTCAGCCAATCCTTCAGCCTTGGATTTCTTAGCATCAGGTTTAACAGTCTCACTACTCTTTCTTTTCATCAATCTCCTAGCAATGCTAGGGTTCACATTTGCAATCAGTTCATTATCTGAGTAATCTTCATCCACATCAATGATAGGTGGATCAGCAGCCTTTTGAATGTTGTCTTTTGGTGTCACAACATCCTTAGTGACATCTATATTTTCAGAACCTTCCACATTTGGACTTTCTGATTGATTCAAAGGGATAGAAATCCCCGGTACAGATTGGTTGCCACTCAGAATGCTAGAAACCAGTCTAGCAATAGCTTGGTGTACTTGAACTGATCCTTCTTTATTAGGTGTAGAAGACGAAGGAAGAGAAGAATTACCAGAGACTGTAGCTTGAGCTCTTCCTGCATGTCTGGTCCTGAGCTTTTTGACTCTGGCTGGGTCAGTTGCCATCTCCCTGAGAGGAGTGACCTCAAGAACTTCAGATTCTATGCATGTAGTGATTGCCCTAGAATCTTGATCAGATGATGACGATGATGAGTGAGACGAAGCCGCCATGGTGGAAGATGATGTCTGAGACATTGTGTTTAACGTTGAGTAGCAGTAGCAGTTTGAGAAAACTCTTTGATTGGGAGAAGAAAACAGGTTGCAAGGATGAGAGAGATAGGGAGTACAAGGGAGTCTTTTCAACTTCTGAAGGTTTTTGAAGGAATTGTGAATGAATATGATTAACCCTCTAAATATAGACTTAATAGAATTAATCCCTTCAACCCTTGTTTTCAGCAAAACTAATTGCTATAATTTCTTATGTTGGTGAATACCCAATCTGCCCCTCAAATTTTCAAGTTTATTTCCAACAAGCGCCTTGATAGAAGAATCAGTTAGCTGAAGCTTAGAGAAACTATGTTCCAGTTCAAATGACTTCTTCTCTCCAAAGTCAATAGGGTTCAAGGAAATGTTGAATGTTTTCAGATTATCACACCACAATGTCACAACATCTTGTGTAACATTGTCTTCAGGTAGCATCTGTGTTGACCAGAATTTTTGAGAACAGAATTTATGAGACTTGTTCTTTGCCACATCACATATATTATCAGCCTGTAGTTTAGGAGTTCTTCTGACATCTTCCATAGGAATAGCTCTTTTCATTCCTTCAAGTTTATGCTGCCACTGTTTCATCTCTTTTTCTTCTTTGATGATTTGACTCATAGTGGAGATATCAGTGTTCTCAGGCTGCCACACATAACAGTTATTTTTGGATTTGATTCCTCTCATTACAATATCTAGTTTTTCATTAAACACTAGACATTCAGATCTTGAGAAGTTGACCATGAATCCTAGATCACATAATTGACTGATGCTGATGAGATTAGTAGTCAACCCTTTTACCAGCAGTACCTTATTCAGACTTGGAACTCCAGGGTAGTCCAAATTACCAACTCCTTTGATTTCTCCTTTAGCACCATCTCCAAAGGTCACAAAACTGGTGGTGTGAGGCATAACATTATTGAGGAGATTTTTGAATCCAGTCATGTGTCTGGAACATCCACTGTCAAAGTACCAATCTTCCTTTGCTGTGATCTTCAGGGAAGTGTGTGCTATCAGTGCAGTAGCCTTTTTCTTCCATTGAGGAGCGTGTGGTACCTTTTTAGACTTAGGTTTGACATCTGAGTTCTGATTAGGATATCCATGTAGTCTGAAGCAGAAGGGCTTTATGTGACCATATTTCCCACAATGATGACATCTCCATCTTTGGTACCTTTTCTTCATATGTCTCTGTCCCTGATGTTGAGAGTAATGTGGAGACATCCGTTTTGACATTTGCTTCCCGGTACCAAATTTCTTTGTTTCCACAAATCCTAGGCCAGATTTATTTCCCACATTTTGACCAGCCTGAAGGATCTCTTCCAATTTGTCTGTTCCATTGGTCAACATCTTGACAGATTTGGTCATTTGATTCAGTTGTGAGTTCAGCAGTTGAACTTTTCCTTCTAAAAGACCTATAGTTTCAAGATTTGCCTTCTTTTCAGCCTCCAGCTTTACAATGAGTTTTGATTGTTTCTCATTTTGCACACAGACTTCACCACTTCTGATACACAATTTCTTGTAGGTATCAGCCAATTCTTCAAATGTTACTTCTTCATCACTGATGTCACTTTCAGAAGTACAAACACTAGTTAGGGCAGTAACTAGTTTGGCAGATTCTTCTTCAGAATTGCTTTCTGAATCATAGTCAGACCAAGTAACAGTCATTCCTTTCTTTTGCTTCTTAAGAAAGGTAGGACATTCAGCTCGAATATGTCCATATCCTTCACATCCATGGCATTGAATTCCTGTGCCTTGGTTTTCCTTATCTTCTGACCTTGGTCTTCTGCTGGAACTGTCAATGTCAGAAGGAATGTTATGAACATTAGGCCTTGACTTTGGGTCCATTCTTTTGATGAGCCTGTTGAACTGTCTTCCAAGCATGGCAATGGCTTCTGATATGTTTTCTTCTTCATCCTCCTTATGTTCAACATCAGTGTTGGTTACAAGTGCTATGCTTTTGTTCTTCTTGTCACCATTATCAGTGATCCCCATCTCAAAAGTCTGAAGAGACCCAATAAGTTCATCCACTTTTAACTTGCTAATGTCCTGGGCTTCCTCTATGGCAGTTACCTTCATTGCAAATCTTTTAGGCAAGGATCTGAGAATCTTCCTCACCAGTTTTTCTTCTGACATTTTTTCTCCCAGTGCTCCTGAGGTGTTGGCAATCTCCAAGATGTTCATGTGAAATTCATGGATGGTTTCATCTTCCATCATTTTTAGATTCTCAAACTTAGTGGTCAACATCTGAAGCCTTGACATCTTTACTTTGGAAGTGCCCTCATGAGTAGTTTTGAGGGTGTCCCAAACTTCCTTGGCCAGTTCATATTGATGTACTAGTCTGAAGATGTTTCTATCAATTCCATTGAACAAGGCATTTAAGGCTTTTGAATTTCCCAGAGCTAACTCATCTTCTTCTTTACTCCAATCTTCCTCAGGCTTCAGACTGATTGTCCCATCTCTTTCAGTTATGGTGGGATGAATCCATCCTTTGTCAGCAGCTCTCCAAGCCTTTTTGTCCAGAGATTTTAGGAAGGCAATCATACGAGGTTTCCAGTAGTCATAATTAGTTCCATCCAGAATGGGTGGTCTATTTCCAAAAACTCCTTCTTTGTCCATAGTGCCAGAAAGTGATATCCCTAGATCTCACCCAGTAATACAGGCAGGGTGCCTGCTCTGATACCAATTGAAATTCTGGCTACAGATACTCAATGTCACGTCCAATGTTATGACACCGTATCCGACTTACTATATGACAGTAAATACAAAAGCAGTAAATAACACAGTCAATTGTTTACCCAGTTCAGTGTGCAACAACACCTACTCTGGGGGCTACCAAGCCAGGGAGAGAATCCACTATAAGAGATGTTAATTCAGGAATAAACCAACCAGTTTATCTCCTTCACTTAAGACCTACCCAATGCAATTCTAATCTAAGTTACAACTTAAACCTGAGTTCCTACTCACTCCCCCTCAATCACAGCAGTGATACATAAACTAATTTGACTTGAGAATTGATGAAGACACTCTTCAAAACACACACTTGATTAAGCTTCACAGCTTTTTAATCAAGTAACACAATCACTCGTGCTTCACAGCTTTGAGTGATGTACACAACTAACTTGACTCTGCTTCACAGCTTTAGTCAAGTAACATTCAAACACTCTTGCTTCAAAGCTTTGAGTGCTACACAACCCTTACAATTGAAACCTATTCCAAGGCACTTATCACAATGATAATTGCTTGGAGTACAATAAACAAATCTATACAGATTACAAAATTGATCTTCTAATCAATCAGCAGGGATGGCTTCAAAAACCGCAGCTCTGTTGAATATATAGCAGCTGCACTTTTAGTTAGGGTTTCCAAAAACCTAGGGTTGATTCCGTTTGACCTAAAGACCAGGTCACAGTACTTTGTTGATCAGGTTAGGATTGAGCTAGGTTACTCCTCAGAAAACGCAGGATTCTGTTTAGGAAGGACTGAGTTATTTCCTGAAAAAACTCAGACTTATCCAATCCTGTAATCCTGCTAGTTCAGAACAGGATGTCATAACATCTGTTATGACATCTGAGAAAACCTGTCTGCTGATTAGCAAAATGTGATCATTTTGCAAACATGCTCAGATACACACTTATAAACATCAGTATTGGAGTTACAATATTTTTCTGCACATGTACCTAAAGAGTTAGTACAACCTGAACTAGAATGTTATGACATCAGTCATGACATTAACACATACACTTGGGATTTACCAAAAATGCAAGCCAATACCTAAACACCTACACATGAATTGATGAAAAATATATTTGATTTTCAAGCCATTATTTTGCAATCTTTTTCACATGTTTTTGATACAAATCATGTCCAATTCCATTGATTCTTTCTATATTTGGTTAGGCACGAAATCTTGGAGATATTATATGCATAAAAAGATTGAAAAACCTAGGTTTAGTATTTTTCATATATTTAATTTAATTAAATGAATTATTAATAATAAAAATCAAAATAAATAAATAAAAAATGAAGAAAAACTTCCCTTTGGGCCAAATGGTCGTGCACATTCCTTGGATAATGAATTGTGGAAGAAAAAGAGGCCCATTAGCAATTTTAGGTCATTTGAATCAATGTTGACTTTTCAAAATATCCAAAAATTTCCCAACTTCCACAAGGCATAACTTGCTCAATTCTTAAGATTTGCTCATGTTCTTGGACATTTTGGAAAGGTATTTGAGTCCTCCAACCAATGCCTTTGGTCCCATATCATTTTGATTTACCAATCGCAAGTTATGGCCTTTGACTTAAAGTCCCTTTTTGTTGACTTTTGAAAATGACCTATAATGTTGAAATTGATAACTTTTTGTGAGGGAATTTCTTGGACTTGAAGTGTGAAAAGGAGTTGTAGGAAATGTCTTTATCTTCAAAATTAGCTTTGGATGGAATTTTTCTGATAATCCATGTGAAAGTTATGCCCTGGTCAATTTACAGTTGACTTTTTCAGCTGTCCAAATAAGGAAACTTTTGCATCTTGATGATTTTTGAGCCAAGCTTTGAGAATCATGATCAAGCATTGATCAAATGATGTTTGTGGCTTCAAAATTAGATGTTGACCAAAAATTTGGACTTTTGACTGTCAAATGACCATTTTGCCCCTAGAGTTGACTGTAGTGCAATTAGGGTTTTTGACTGTGCAATTTTGTGCTGAAAGTCTTGAAACTTGATATGAGGATACTTGACCATATTTGTAGGCATGTGGGACTTGATTGGACCCTTGGAAACTTCATTTTCTTGATCAGAACCAAAACCCTAATTTTGACTGTTAGGAGGCCCTTACACTGTGCAATCCTTGGGAATTTTGAAGCTTTGACTTGGCAATTTCTTGAAGAATATGGGAGGGCAAATTTTGGGGTACAACACTTAGCATTTAAATTTCCGCATTTAAAAGCTTTCAAATTATGCCATGATAGACCTAGGGTTTGTATGCAAATAAAACCAACAAATAGCTTGACCTAATTCAAGATAAGCATGCATGAAAAACAAACACAATGCACACTTGCACCCTTAGGGTTACTCCACTTGTTGCCTTCAAAAATGGGCCATGGTTGCATGTTAAGTGTCTTTGGCAAAACAAAAACAAAACAAATGATCATAGTCCCTCGATGACGCTATCTTGTTGCCTAAGCAAAATTATCATAGTCCCTCAAGAAAATTGCCAAAGACACTTGACACTATTGCTTTCATGGTCTATACGATGACCCGCGCCCGTCCCATTAACATCCTAACGCAAGGTTGTTCACCAAATACAATGGTGAAACAACACTGTTAAAAAGGTTAAAACATAGGTAAAATCTTTGAGTAAAATAGGGTAGATAGCTCTTAGTTACTTGATCAAAAAGCTTGCAAAATACACTTGCCATTTTCAAAACACACATCACAACACAATTTCCAAACAAACTTTCAAAAACATTGAAACATCTTTTCAAAAAGACAAACACCTTTGTAAAACATTCGAGTAAAGAATTGTTACAAAGGTTGCCTAGACAAGTCATCTTTTTCAAAACATTTTCAAAAACCACACACACAAAACACCATTTCAAGCAATTGAAAAACAAAGGCAAGTGATCTAAGCAAGTAACTAAGAGCCCATGGATAACCATGGATAGAAAGGGTGCTAATACCTTCCCTTTCTATAATCTACTCCCCGAACCCACGAAAACATCTCAAAGGTCTTTCCTGTGCTTTTTGACCTTTCCTTAGGATAAAATAAAAAGTCGGTGGCGACTCTTGCTCAACCGAAACATTTGCGAAAACAAACGCAAAACCTCAAGTCAGTTCTCCCACCGTATCACAGAACTGGCGACTCTGCTGGGAACAAATTTAAAAGTGGAGTAACCTTAGGGCCTAGATCACCCTTTTGCATGACTAATTGTTTGCTTTGATTTCTTTACATTTTGGTTCTCTTGTTTGGGCTTGAAATCCTACACCCGGATTTGGGAAACATTCATAGATAGCAATACGTTGTGGAAACTGTGCGGGGTATACCGACACGGTTGAAGCGATAACTATATTAGTGCGACATATTTGTGAGTACCGGTAACCCTTGAGTTCAATCAAGGAGAGTACGGGGCCGCTGAGTGATGTCACCAAGCACTAATGACCTAGAACCTTACTTGACCATCTTGGCCTTTCATTAGGAGTAGTGAGATGACCGGCTTTGGTGCAGTCCGAAGTTGGTAGATACTCGATACTACACTCATTGAGGGTTGTTTTCTTGGAATATTTTGGTCGCTAGTTAAGTGGCTAAACCAAAACAATGAACATAGAAAACAATCCAATGATATTGAGCTCCTTAGAACCCGGTTACTATTTATAGGACAGGTTTTTAAGCCAACTAAACTTAAGAGGGTATTTACCTATGAAACCCCATGCAAGCCTGAAACTAGAGTTTTGTGTGACTTGCTTGTACATATGTTTGTGCATACGTCATGAACATCATAAAGCATCATATGCATCCACTAACCATTTCAAGGGTTTGGATCTTCATCTTTGTTCTTGTTTTGTAGGTCATGGAAATTCTTCGCAGGAAAACTATCCAAGTCAACCTTGTGAGAATCCCTCCTTAACTCAAGGAGCTTACATCCAGAATTCTAGAAAATTCTCTCTTCAGTGAAAGACATGGTAGACTGCTCAGCCTAGTCAACACCAACATTGAAGAAGACATGGTGAAAGTGCTGTTCCAGTTCTTTGACCCCCTTCACCACTGTTTCACATTCCCCGACTACCAATTGGTGCCTACTTTGGAGGAATTTTCTCAACTCCTGAGAATTCCTATTCTTAATCAGCTACCCTACAGCGGTACGGAAAAAGAACCAAAACCTGAAGATGTTGCTCAAGCACTACACTTGCAACCATCTGACATCAAGGGCATTGGGAAACCAGGAGTGGTGTCAAGGGCTTCCTGGCAAAATTCTTGTTTGAGAAGGCACAAGAGTGTTGGAATTCTTTGGATCTACAAGCCTTTTAAGAGATTGTGGCACTCCTCATTTATGGGTTGGTCTTGTTCCCAAATCCTGACCAACTTATAGATGTCAATGCTGTTAAAATCTTCATATCCAGGAATCCCATACCTACATTGCTTGGGGACATCCTCCACTCATTTTACACACGAACAAAGAGGAAGAGAGGCGTTCTCATGTGCTGTACTCCTCTCCTTGCAAGGTGGTTTATTTCTCACCTTCCACAAGCAGTTTTGAAGAATGAACAAGGCTTGAGGTGGTCACAACGATTGATGACCCTCACGCATTCTGATGTACATTGGTGTTCTCGGTCCAGAGAAAATGTCATCATCGTCGATCGTTATGGTGAGTTCCCTAATGTTCCATTACTTGGTATTAGGGGAGGCATTACCTACAACCCATGTCTAGGTTTGAGACAATTTGGATATGCTCGGAGGGATGGCCCTCATGACATGTTGATTCCTGACCTAGTTTTTGACTTCGACAACGATGCGCAAGGACTTCGACAAAGATTCATCAGAGCTTGGGGGATGCCTAACAAGGTAGATAGCAAGACACTGGGGCACAAGAACTCCATCCCTCTTGAGCCTTACCTCAAGTGGGTACGAACGCGCGCCCATAGTCTTATGATGCCTTACCCTCACATTCTCCCTTTGATTAAAGAGCCTGTTAAGGAAGGAGAGATTCCATACACCATCCTACATCCTGACATGCCAACATCATGGGAGGAAATGCAGAAGAGTTGGATCCAACTCAAGGAAGAAAGGGATACTTTTGAAGCCAACTTCTACGCCAGTGAGAAGAAGGTTTTGGAGCTTACCCGCCGACTTTACGAGGAGGAGACCATCAACACGTACATCGCACCAAAGAGGATGCACAACGTCTTTTTACCTTAAGAAGTTTTTGTAATATTTGGCCCATGGGGCATTTATGTACTGACAAAATTTCTTCTTATTAATATGACGTGTGTTCTTTTTGTCTGCAACAATTTTGGATTTCTAAATCCTTGAATGCATTACATGAATAAACATATCATTCATCATATGCATAAATAGGTCTTCATACCAGGGTTCCTTATCTTTCTGCTGTTTATTTCAGTAAGATAGATATTGAGCAGACGGTCAAAGATCTGCAGGGACAAAACTCGCAGTTTCAACAGCTCCTTATGACCTTGGCAAAGGGTCAGGAGGATCTTAAAGCACTGTTAGGGAATAAAGAGCAAGAAAAAGGAAAAAGAAGAAGAAAAGAGTTGGGGTAGCTACGCTGGGAAGAAGATTTGAGAATGAAGCTAGGAGAGTTCTTGAATTCCCCTCCACATCCGATGAGGGGACCAGCAAAGGAAAAGGGGCTGCATTACCATCTGAGTCCGAGGCTGAAGAAGAAGAGGTTGAGGAAGATGAAGACTACTCAGAGCAGCAATACCCGCCAGCGGATGACAAATACAAAAACCTGGAGGATAGACTGGCAGCTATGGAGCTGCAAAGGGTTCCCGGGTTAGATTTTGAAGAATTGGGATTGATTGCTGGGATTGTGATCCCTCCAAAGTTCAAGGTACCAACTTTCGCAAAATATGATGGTCTGTCTTACCCAAAGATGCACCTGAGGTCATATGTCAGAAGAATTGAACCTCATTCATCCGATAGAAATCTTTGGGTACACTTCTTCCAGGACAGCTTGTCCGGTACTCAGCTAGATTGGTTTTACCAGCTTGAGAGGTCAGAAGTGCATAGTTGGGAGGATTTGGCAGCTGCCTTTTATCGCCAGTATCAATACAACGCCGACTTGGTGCCAACCCGTACTCAACTACAAGGTATGGGGATGGCCTCAAGCGAGGGATTCAAAGAATACACCCAGAAATGGCGTGACTTGGCCGGAAGGGTACAACCACCGCTTTCAGATAGGGAGCTAGTTGATATGTTCTTGGGGACCTTATCTGGCCCTTTCTTCAACCATTTGATTGGGAGCTCTTCGGCAGGGTTTACTGAACTGATTCTGACTAGCGAACGGGTGGAAGCTGGTATTAAGAGCGGAAAAATTCAAAGGGATGCCTCTGCATCCACAACTGATAAGAAACTGTTCCCGGCCAAGAAGGAAGCGGCTGTTGTATACTCTCAAAAAGGATTGGGAAGAACTGAGCGCTGGCCGACTGTAGGGGCCGTGATGATTCAAAATTCGTCAAATGATCAGCCTCGTAGCAATCAGTGTAGACCTAACCAGCAACGGGTAGAACGGCCACAACGGCAGTTCACCCGCATCAACATGACGCCCGCACAAGTTCTTCCCCATTTATTGAAGCTGAATCTCACCAATATTAAAGAAGCGCCAAAGAATGTGAACACCACATCTCCATACTATCATGCCAATGCTAAATGTGCCTATCATTCTGACAGCGCCGGGCATGACACCAACAATTGCTGGGCGTTAAAGAATAAAATTCAAGATTTGATAGATGCTAAAGAGGTTGAGTTCGACGCCCCTGAGAAGCCGAATGTAATCTCTGCCCCAATGCCAAAGCATGGTCACAACGTCCATGCTGTTGAAGAGGATCTGTTTGTTTTTGCTGTTGATGATCTGATAACCCCACTACTGACAATCAAGTTGAATCTGTTGAAGGCTGGGATTTTCCCAGGTTGTAAAGAAGATTGCTACCTTTGTTCCTCCCTACCAATCGACTGTCCATTGCTGTAGATAGGCATCCAACGCCTAATGGACAACCAACAAATTCTTTTCGAAAAGACTCCTGTTACTCCAACTCCTATCAAAGATGTTTCAATAATCACCATTTCCGCCAATCTTTCCAAGGTCCCCAAAAGGCCTGTTAAGATTACATCCGCTCCGAAGATTGTACCCTTGAAGATAACCATGCCTGGGCCTGTCCCCTACAGATCTGACAAATCAATACCGTGGAATTATGGTGGAGAAATCTACTACCACAGTGTTAAGCAAATTGAGATAACTGAAGAGAGCTCTGACGAAGAAACTGCCGACATTGGAAACATTACCAGTACGAGCAAGATTACCCGAAGTGGAAGAATTTTCTCTCCAGAGATTGCCCCTCCAAAGGCAATCTTTGGACCCTCAGCTGTTCCCAAGGTTACCCCTACACCGGTAAAACTATCTGCAAGAACTCCAATGATTGAAGAAGCTGTTACTCCTATGGTTGTCCCTCCTGCTGCTGCTGATAAGGGGAAAGGGATCCAAGAAGATCTCGTCAGGACGAGGGCTCATCCATTGGTCATCCCTGAGACCTCTAAAAAAGAAATGGAGGAGATTCTGAAAATAATTAAGAAGAGTAATTATGATGTGGTGGAGCAACTGGGGCAAACCCCCTCGAAGATCTCCATGTTAGATTTGCTGCTTTGTTCGGAGGCTCATGCCAAAGCCTTGATAAGGTTTTTGAATACAGCCCATGTGCCCCAAGAAACCTCAGCCGATCAATTCCAGGATTGTGTAGCCAGCCTTACCGCCGACAACGGCCTGGGTTTCTCTGATGCTGACCTGACTCCGAAAGGAAGAAAGCACAATGACGCATTGCATGTGTCGGTTGAATGCCGAGGAACCACTCTCACCCATGTCTTGGTCGATACTGGTTCTTCTCTAAATGCGCTGCCTAAGAAAGCTCTGGACCGGTTGGATTGTGAAGGCTTGGAGCTGAAACCAAGTAATATCATTGTCAGGGCCTTTGACGGGTCTAAAAGAATGGTGCATGGGGAGGTCGACATTCCCATCAAGGTAGGCACTGAAGTGTTCCACTCAACCTTCTATGTGATGGACATCCGCCCATCATACTCTTGCTTGCTAGGAAGGCCGTGGATTCATAATGCTGGGGCAGTCACTTCCTCTCTACATCAGATGCTGAAATACCCTGTTAAGGGAAAAATCATAACCGTACACGGTGAGGAGGAGTACATGATCAGTCATCTGAATTCCTTTCGGTATGTGGAAGTGGATGGCGAATTCATCGAAACACCCTTTCAACACTTTGAGGAAGTTTCTCCCGAGGTGGCTGTAGCAAAGGCAATAGCTGAGGTACCCAAGCAGGTGGCCAGGATGGCGTCTCTGAAAGACGCAAAGGCTGCAATGAAGGAGGGGAAGAGCTCAACATGGGTACAGTTGCCTGACTTTCCTCACAAGACGGACAAGTTTGGGTTGGGATTTACCGCTGCGGGGTAAAAGGCTATGCGTCGCTCCAAAATTGAAAGGACACCCGTCAAGATTTCTCCTCATGGAATCAATGCTTTAGAAGACGAAGACGAAGAGGGTAACGTTGAAGATTGGATCTTCCCAACCATTGAAGGGGGCTGCACAACTGGGAGGCGAAAGACTTCATTCCCATTACTTTCATCAATCAGTAATTTATCTTTCGAACATTTCCTGTTGGTCTGTAATAATTACTCTTAAACAATTCGCACACTACTTTTCACCTCATGCCTTGCCTGGGGCATGTAGGTCCATTTGTAAGGGTTTTGATTCTCTTCATAATCATATGCCATGTTTAATGAATCATTGGACGTTTTTCATTTATAAACTGCTGTGTTCATTTTCTTTCCTTTTGCATTTTTGTCTGTTTAAGGATGGCTATCCCTTACACACACCCACACTCACAAATGTAGGTACCCATCCACTCCGGATTCCATGGGTGACTATTCTGTTGTATCCTTTAATAACTCTGAAGATTTGGTCAATCAGGCTGAATACGAAGATGACGAAGATTGTGAAGTACCATGAGAGCTAGCCAGACTTCTACAACAAGAAGAGAGGGCCATCTTGCCTCATGAAGAGTTGTTGGAAACGGTCAACTTAGGAACAGAGGAAGACAGGAAAGAAGTACAAGTGGGTGCCAATCTGGAACCAAGTGTCAAGGGGCGCTTAATACACCTGTTAAATGAATACGTTGAAATCTTTGCCTGGTCTTATGAAGACATGCCGGGGTTAGACACAGGTATCGTGGTTCACCGTCTCCCTACAAGAGAGGACTGTACACCGATCAAGCAAAAAGTCCGCCGAATGAGGCTCGACATGTCTGAGAAGATTAAAGCTGAAGTAATGAAGAAATTTAACGCTGGCTTTCTGGCTGTTACATCCTATCCGCAATGGGTTGCTAACATTGTGCCCGTTCCCAAAAAAGACGGCAAGGTCAGAATGTGTGTAGACTACCGGGATTTGAACAGGGCCAGCCCTAAAGATGATTTTCCGCTACCGCATATCGACATTTTGATTGACAACATAGCTCAGCACAAAGTGTTTTCTTTCATGGATGGATTCTCGGGCTACAATCAGATTAAAATGGCCCCCGAGGACATGGAGAAAACAACCTTTGTTACACAATGGGGTACCTTCTTCTACAAGGTGATGTCGTTCGGACTGAAGAACGCAGGGGCAACTTATCAACGCGCCATGGTAGCTTTGTTTCATGATATGATACATCATGAGATCGAAGTTTACGTAGACGACATGATAGCTCGATCACAAACAGAATAGGAACACCTTGAACATTTGCAAAAGCTGTTTTCCAGGTTGAAGGAATACAAACTCAGGCTGAATCCAAGTAAGTGCACTTTTGGAGTTAGGTCTGGTAAACTTCTGGGATTTATTGTTAGCAACAAGGGCATTGAGGTCGATCCAGCAAAGGTAAAGGCTATACAAGAAATGCCTGCTCCCCGTACTAAAAAAGAGGTTAGAGGGTTCTTGGGACGCTTGAACTATATTGCCAGATTCATCTCTCATATGACGTCTACCTGTGAGCCAATTGTCAAACTATTAAAGAAAGATCAGGTAGTCGAATGGAACGATGATTGCCAAATTGCTTTTGATAAGATCAAGGAGTATTTGCTAGAACCTCCTATTCTGATGCCACCCGTCGAAGGAAGGCCGCTGATCATGTATCTGACCATTTTAGACAACTCAATGGGGTGCGTACTGGGCCAACATGACGAGTCTGGTCGAAAAGAGCATGCCATTTATTACCTTAGCAAAAAGTTTACCGACTGTGAGACTCGCTACTCACTGCTCGAGAAAACTTGCTGCGCTTTGGTATGGGCTGCTCGCCGACTAAGGCAGTATATGTTGACTCATACCACTTTGCTGATTTCCAAAATGGACCCGATCAAGTATATCTTCGAGAAGCCTGCTTTATCTGGACGAATCGCTAGATGGCAAATGATCCTGACTGAGTATGACATCTAGTATACTACCCAAAAAGCTATAAAAGGGAGTGTACTAGCTGACCATCTAGCTCATCAAGCTATCGAAGATTATCAATCCATGAGATTCGACTTCCCGGACGAGGACATCATGACTTTGGACAACATTAAAGGTAACGGACCATATGACGGACCTGAAAAGGGATCCCGATGGACCCTGTACTTTGATGGTGCTTCAAATGCACTTGGAAACGGTATCAGTGCGGTACTCATTTCTCCAGAAGGTTGCCATACACCTTTCACGACACGACTTTGTTTCAGCTGTACCAACAACATGGCCGAATATGAAGCTTGCATCTTTGGTCTCAAGGCTGCTATAGACTTGGGAATCAAATCTTTGATCGTATTTGGGGACTCGGATTTGGTTATCAGTCAAATCAAAGGAGAGTGTGACACCAAACATCCTAATCTTATCCCATACAAAGAACATGTCCTGACATTGTTGCCTCATTTCGAGCAGATTACTTTCGAGCATTTCCCGCGAGAAGAGAATCAGCTAGCAGATGCTCTGGCTACAATGTCTTCCATGTTTAAACTCAATTGGGATAACGAGGCTCCCCAAATCACCATCGAGCGAATGGATGAACCTGCGCATTGTCATGAGATTAATACCGAAGAAGTAGTGGAACAACCCTGGTTCCATGAAATCAAAAGGTATCTCCAGACTAGAGAATATCCCGAAGGAGCTTCCGTCAATGACAAAAAGTTCTCTAGGAGATTTGTTGCCAAGTTCTTCCTGAGCAATGGCATCCTTTATAAGCGCAGCCATGATTGTGTTTTACTCCAATGTGTAGACAAAGCTGAAGTAGAGTTAATCATGACTGAGATACACAATGGCACATTTGGCACCCACTTGAGCGGACATACGATGGCTAAGAAGATTCTAAGGGCAGGCTATTACTGGTCTACCATGGAAGCTGATTGCCATCAACATTCCCGTACTTGCCACAAATGTCAAGTCTACACCGACAAGATTCATATTCCTCCTGTTCCTCTCAACATTCTGACAGCTCCTTGGCCATTCGCAATGTGGGGCATTGACATGATTGGAGAGATCAAGCCCACGGCATCCAATGGACATCGCTTCATCCTGGTCGCCATTGATTATTTCACCAAGTGGGTCGAAGCAGCTTCCTTTGCCTCTGTTACAAAGAATGTGGTTGCCCGCTTCATCAAGCAAAACCTCATATGCCGGTATGGTGTCCCCGACAGGATCATCACAGACAACGATACAAATCTGATCAATACTATGATCATCGCTCTATGCGAACAGTTCAAGATTTATCATCATAATTCAACTCCCTATCGGCCGAAGATGAACGGTGCTATTGAAGCTGCAAACAAAAACATCAAGAAGATCGTTCAGAAAATGACAGTTACCTACAAGGACTGGCATGAGATGTTATCGTTTGCTCTGCATGGATACCGTACCACGACACGTACTTCAACAGGGGAAACCCCATTTTCTTTAGTATATGGCATGGAAGCTGTCCTACCCATGGAAGTTCAGATTCCTTCTTTAAGGATTATGAAGGACTCTGGTTTGAGTGAAGACGATTGGATTCAGACCCGACTTGATCAACTCAATTTGATCGACGAGAAGCGACTCACTGCTATTTGCCATGGTCAGACGTACCAAAAACGGATGATCAAGGCTTTCAACAAGAAAGTCAGACATCAAGTATATCAAGTCGGAGATCTTGTAATCAAGCGGATCATCTTGCCGCAAAGTGATCCCAGGGGAAAATGGACTCCTACTTACGAAGGACCATTTGTAATCAAGAGCATCTTTTCTGGTGGTGCAATGATTCTAACCACCATGGACGGCGACGATTTGCCACACCCTGCAAACGCAGACATAGTCAAAAGATACTACGCATAAAATAACCCGATAAGTCGAAAACCCGAAAGGGCGACTTGGGCAAAAATGGGCATCCCGGTGAACCGAAAACTCGAAAGGGCGGTTCAGGCAAAAATTACGGATAAAACAAAAATATATGTACACCCGGCAAGTTGAAAACCCGAAAGGGCGGCTTGGGCAAAAAAGGGTTTCCCGGTCGATTGAAAACCCGCAAGGGCGATCCAGGAAAAAGTTAGGGAATTAAAGCGTATGACTATGTCTCGTCGGATCACTTTAAAGAACAATCTCTTCATCAACGAGTTCCGAGCTTCTGATCAATCCAATCATCGGCGGATGAAGCATTGAATGGACAAGATATTCATAGTTGTGAAGGCTATAACAAAATGGAATCCCATGGAATTGTTACACATAGCCATCTTTCTTTTGTATAAAATTTTCAATTTTTTTACGACAACATCCTCTTACTAGGATGCCTGTCTCCTTTGTACAAAGATACTCATAAAAAGTTAATACAAACACTTTTCCAAATACAGAAATTTGCTTTGTCTTCCTTTTGCTTTTTACACTTATGTTTTATTTGAGAAACGTCCAATGTTTTGTTAAATAGGCATATGCATTTGAACATAATCATTCTCTTACAAATCAAGAAAGATGATTGCTGATAGGTTGAAGGTACAAATAGATATCTTGATGCCCTTTCAGAAGAAATCCCCCAGCGGAATTAAAATCTAAATCCCTCAACAGGGTTAAAATCCAGAACTTAATTCCCCAAACAGAGTTAAACTTCAGGATCCTCAGCAGAACAAAAGCTTTCTCAAAGCTGATTTCCCCAGCCAGAGAGCCTTCCAGAATCTAATTCCCCTCAGAGTTAAGTTCAAGATCCCCAGCGGAGCTAAAACTTCCAACTATTAATCCCCAGCGGAACCAGATTAGTGAACATTCTCCCCACAGAGATACTTCCCATCAGATTGAAGATTCTCAGTCTTACTTCTCCAGCAGGAGTCTACCAGGCTCCGGACTCCCCAGTAGAGATCATCAGAATTCTCATTCCCCACAGGTCACTAAGGATTTTCAATCCCCAGCAGTGGTCTTAAGATCCCTCAACAACTGAAGATCTTGCTCCCCAAGCAATCGGAAGTCAGCAAGGATTTCTCACCCTCAGTAATCAAAGGATTTTCAATCCCCAGCTTCGATTATGGGTTTATTTCCCCAACATTTGTCAAGGATTTATTCTCCAAAACAAAATTACATTTCAAGTTGAAAGGTCGTTCAAAATTTCCTTCATCACCTGCTGGAAGTTACGATCATCATCAAAAATTCCTTCATCACCTGCTGGAATTCAAGGTCGTTTAAAATTTCCTTCATCACCTGCTGGAAGTTACGATCATCATCAAAAATTCCTTCATCACCTGCTGGAAATTACAACCACCAACAAGATAACGGACAAATGAAGCTCCTAAAAATCTGTTTTTCTCAAGAATGAAGACTCTCATCCTTAAAACCTTAGAAGATTGGTATACTCCCAATTTATGACCCTTAACAGAATGAAGACTCTCATCCTTAAAACCTCAGAAGATTGGTATACTCCCAATTTCTGACCCTTAACAGAATGAAGACTCTCATCCTTAAAACCTCAGAAGATTGGTATACTTCCAATTTCTGACCCTTAACAGAATGAAGACTCTCATCCTTAAAACCTCAGAAGATTGGTATACTCCCAATTTCTGACCCTTAACAGAATGAAGACTCTCATCCTTAAAACCTCGGAAGATTGGTATACTTCCAATTTCTGACCCTTAACAGAATGAAGACTCTCATCCTTAAAACCTCAGAAGATTGGTATACTCCCAATTTCCGACCCTTAACAGAATGAAGACTCTCATCCTTAAAACCTCAGAAGATTGGTATACTCCCAATTTCTGACCCTTAACAGAATGAAGACTCTCATCCTTGAAACTCCAGTAGATTGGCATACACCCAAGCTCCTGATATCCCCAACGGAATGAAGATTCTCATTCTCAAAGTGGCATATAACCTGAATTCCTGATATCCCCAACAGAATGAAGATTCTCATTCTCAAAGTGGCATATAACCTGAATTCCTAATATCCCCAACGGAATGAAGATTCTCATTCTCAAAGTGGCATATAACCTGAATTCCTGATATCCCCAACGGAATGAAGATTCTCATTCTCAAAGTGGCATATAACCTGAATTCTTGATATCCCCAACAGAATGAAGATTCTCATTCTCAAAGTGGTATACAACCTGAATTCTTGATATTCCCAACAGAATGAAGATTCTCATTCTCAAAGTGGCATATAACCTGAGTTCCTGATACTTCCCAACAGAATGAAGATTCTCATTCTCAAAGTGGCATACAACCTAAACCTGAACTTCTTCCAGACATGAATAAGCTTTCCAGAATCCCGAGTTTTACTCTCCAACAGGATAGCTACTTTTCAACAGTATGGCTATTCCCCACAAAATTCTTATTCCCCAAGCAGAATGAAGACTCTCATTCTCAATTCCTCACAGAGTATTCAGATATTCGCCAGTGAAGATCTCCTCATAACAGGAATCCCCAGTAGATTGGCATACAACCCAAGCTCCTGATTCCCCAACAGTGGTCCCAGGACTTCTCATTTTCAACAATCAAAGGATTTTCAATCCCCTACAGCAGTCAAGGATTCACTTTCCCCGGCAGCAGTCAAGATTCTATTATCTCTGGCTATCCAGGATTCATCTATCCCCAGCAAGACAACTCATCAGCTTACATGCGCATTCATTACATTCATATCATAAACATTGATATAACATACATTGCATCATACATTTCATGCAACCTAACTTTGTGTTTCGGCTAATATTTTACCCTTTTCAGGATAAGATTGATAAGCTCAAACTTTTGAAAACAGTTCACGGATTCTCCAAACACGGATGTCAATCTATTGCTTATTCAGACCCCCAGCTCAGAGATGTTCCAAAACATGGACACCTTTCTAATACTCATTACTTTCACCTACAACATACATTCCAGATGGCATCTTTAAGCCCATCCCCGACAAGATTCTGTCACCCCTCCAGATGGAATCTTTAAGCCCATCTCCAAATGGCATCTCTAAGCCCATTCCTGCACCTATGTTTTGACAAGTGCAAATTTACGGGCACTCTAGTGTCCAATCTCCTTTTACCCTCGAGTCGCGAAAGGCAAACCTGCCAATCTAACTCTTCAGGTGCAAGAAGATTGAACAGGGGCAACTGTTGTACCCCAAAATTTTCCCTCTCATTTCATCAACATTTTCTCACCACAAGACTCTTGGAGCTCAAGATCAAGTTAGGGTTTGCTCTGCTCAAGGCCCCTCCTTGCACTGTTAACCCAAATTAGGGTTTGAGTTTGCACAGGGATGTTTTGAAGTAAAATGCCCAAAGTGACTTTCATGCTTCATGTTGTACTTATAAGTTTATCCATACCAAGTTTCAAGCCTTGATTCCAATCTTTGCCCAGTCAATTGGACAGTTGACCTAGAAATCAGCTGTATTGGGGAAAAAGTCAACTGTGGCCAATTGACAGTCAAACTTCATGAAATTTGACCCACATCAACATTATGAACTCATATGAACCATTTGGTCAAGTTTGGATCACAATTCCATAAGAAATTTGATCAGATCACCAAAAGGGCAAAATGGTCATTTTTAGGGTTTTGACTGCACAAAGGCAATTTTTGACTGTTTGACCTAACCAATGGCAAACCAAGCTCACATATGGACTCAAGGACTCAATGGAATTGTCTTGACCCATTCAACAAGTTCAAAAGATCTCAAATGCATAGGATTGACAGATGAATTTTTCAGTCAACTGATCAAAATTTGACTGTATACTGAAAAGTCAAACTTTGACTTTTTGGTCAAAATCAAGTGCCAAGATTTATTTTTCATCAAGACATGTCAAATTATGAAACTTGTTCATCAAGAAACCCAAGATTGCAAATTAGGGTTTAAAATGAAGAAATTTCATAACTTAGAAATTTTCTAAGTTATGAAATTTTCTTATTTTTTCCTAACTTTGTCCTATTTTTTCACCAAGCTGCAAATGGATTCAAACAAAACTTGAAACATGAAAGTTGTAGTCCATTACAAAATCTACAACTTTTATTCACAAAGTTTTCTCAAAGGAAGCATGTATCTCAAGTTATGATTTTTGGAACAAGGGTGCAAAACATTTTTAACTTAGAGAAATTTTGACCTATTATAGGCAGGATTTTTTTCCAACTTCTTGTCCATTTTTCACATGGTTCCACTTGGGTTTTAAATTTTCATTACAAAGAGGGATTGTAGTACACATTCCAAGCTTTCCAAATTGTCTAAGAACTCATCAAATACCCTTGTGGTTAGAGAGAATCGAATTTGCAAAGTTGGCCAAAACTCACATTTGTTCATGGCCAAAGCTTGCTCATAACAACTTGCATTTTCAAATCAGCTTGTACAATGCTAGCTTGCAGGCCTCAAAACCAGTTTTACACTTCTTAATTTAATGCCTAACCATTGTGTTAAGGTATTATTTCATTCATTTGGGCAATACATGTTAAACTAACCCTTAATTGGAAAAAGCAAATTTGCCATTTTTGAAAAGTAACACTTTATGTCAATACATGATCTTTGAAGTACAAGCCAGATCTTTGAGACAAAGTTTGGTAGACAAATCCCAATGATCAAGAGAAAATGCTGCAGCATGCTTGAGAGTATTGTACAGGCCTATATCACAACTTGAACCTTCTTACTTCAAAAGGAAGAAACATTGCAAAACTGAACCAACTCTCACTTCCTGCAAGCATAAGCAAAAACAAACTTTGTAAACATCTTCCATACACCAAAAAAAGCCTAAAGCACGACTCATCCATCCCTAAGACCGGCTCATACTCAGAATCCCTGTTTTGTTGCAAAACAGGGCAAGTTCTGCAACTTGACCTCCATAACCATATCCACTCGTGCGTTTTTGCTCAAGCCTATCCAAATACCCTTCCATATCATCCACTGAAACTATCCCAAGCCTTGAACTCAAGTTGTAACACCCCTAACCAAGTTTGCCATTTTTACTTTCAAGCTGTGCAGGTGGACTTCCATAGCACGATACAGGCAGTTTCAAAGCAAGCTAGGTACTTGGGAAGCATCCTTGGACTTCAGGCAAGCTCAACCAAAGCTCAAACTCCATTGAAGATACCTACATTGCTCTGTTCGAGTAAAGCTGAAATAGGTAATCTATGAACTTCTATCTCTCAATCTAGGAAGAGTTAGGCTTAGATTTGTGAATGAAACATGCTCTACTCATAGCCCTGAAGCCATACATATGATTACTTTTCATTTATATTAAGTATGCTGTGAGAATTTTAACCATGAACACTGAAGAAAAATTAGGTCAGAAATTGGGGGTGAAGAAATTCTCCCTGGTTTCTTAGAGTTAGGTCAAGTTTTTTACATATTTGGAATCGTGGTTTGATGCTCTACATTGTTTGTGTTATGAGTTTTTGCTAAAAATCAAAGAATCAGGAGTTTGTATTTTGAACAAAGAAGCGCGCGTTTGACAGAAGCTGGAGGAAGAAGATGATGGCTTGGGCTGGGCCTGAGCCATCCTTGATGTTTGCACCCCTTTTTCCCATTTACACCCCCCTGGCCCATTATGTGAAATACTTGTCATTTTTGCATTTTTCTTTTTGATTCTGATTTAATATTTTTGTTCAAACATTAAAAACACCAAAAAATATTTTTCCACCTTTTTTACATTTATTTGGCATTTATTTGTTTTATTTAACATATGTATGTAAATAAATATATATACCTTTTGCTAAAACCCTAAAAAAATAATATAAAAATTATATTTATTTTCAGTTATTATTTTTATTTACATTTTGAAAACATTTTTCTAAAATATACATTTTTTTGTAAATAATTAATATTTTATTTTTTGTACATATTTAGCATATTAAATATATATAAATATACATATACATATTTTATTAAATATTTAGGACAAAAATATAGAAATAATACATTTTTATTTTTATTTAATATTTGACATCAAAAATACTTTTTTACAATATACTTCTTATTTTTTGTATATAATTAACAAATATTGTATATAATTAATAAATAAATACTATTTATTTAAAAACTAGGGTTTTGCCCTAAATGACAAAAATATTCAAAATTTGACCTCTTCATTTTTGTTTATATTTTACATTGAAAAATACTTTCACATACATAAAAAAATCATTTTCTGCATAATACATTTTGCATATTTATTGTATTTACTTAAATATTGTACAATTAAATATTTGTATATTCGATATGGATGTAATAGTTTAGAATTTAATTTCTTGTCAAATATCCCCAAATTCAAACTTGTACCCCCATCCCCATAATCATTGTTGTAATAGCTTAGCATTTAAATTTCCGCATTTAAAAGCTTTCAAATTATGCCATGATAGACCTAGGGTTTGTATGCAAATAAAACCAACAAATAGCTTGACCTAATTCAAGATAAGCATGCATGAAAAACAAACACAATGCACACTTGCACCCTTAGGATTACTCCACTTGTTGCCTTCAAAAATGGGCCATGGTTGCATGTTAAGTGTCTTTGGCAAAACAAAAACAAAACAAATGATCATAGTCCCTCGATGATGCTATCTTGTTGCCTAAGTAAAATGATCATAGTCCCTCAAGAAAATTGCCAAAGACACTTGACACTATTGCTTTCATGGTCTATACGATGACCCGCGCCCGTCCCGTTAACATCCTAACGCAAGGTTGTTCACCAAATACAATGGTGAACAAAAACTGTTAAAAGGGTTAAAACATAGGAAAAATCTTTGAGTAAAATAGGGTAGATAGCTCTTAGTTACTTGATCAAAAAGCTTGCAAAACACACTTGCCATTTTCAAAACACACATCACAACACAATTTCCAAACAAACTTTAAAAAACATTGAAACATCTTTTCAAAAATACAAACACCTTTGTAAAACATTCGAGTAAAGAATTGTTACAAAGATTTCCTAGACAAGGCATCTTTTTCAAAACATTTTCAAAAACCACACACACAAAACACCATTTCAAGCAATTGAAAAACAAAGGCAAGTGATCTAAGCAAGTAACTAAGAGCCCATGGATAACCATGGATAGAAAGGGTGCTAATACCTTCCCTTTCTATAATCTACTCCCCGAACCCACGAAAACATCTCAAAGGTCTTTCCTGTGCTTTTTGACCTTTCCTTAGGATAAAATAAAAAGTCGGTGGCGACTCTTGCTCAACCAAAACATTTGCGAAAACAAACGCAAAACCTCAAGTCAGTTCTCCCACCGTATGACAGTGACTTCAACAACTGGATCTTCCCTACTATTGGTGATGGACTAGATAACTAGAAGGCGAAAGAAGTGTTCCCTATCTCTTTCAGCCAGGAGTAATGGCTATACTCTTATTTATTACTTTGAAAGTTTTGGTTATGTAAAATTTGAAAAATGACTTTAAAACCACGTGTCTTACCCGGGGCACAATGTTTCATTTGTTAAGGGTTAGTTAATGCATAAACATATGCTCATTCAATAAAAACATTGGACATTTTGCATGCAAATTTTGTGATCCCTGTCTTTCTTTTTATCTTATTGCATTTTTTTCAAAATAGCTATGTATTCTTACACACACACCCACACACTACATTGAAGATACTCATCCACTCTGGATCTCGTCGATAACAATTCTGCTATTGCTTCGTTAGACTTCGAAAATCCGATCTACCAAGTCGAAGACGAAGGTGAGGAAGATTGTGAAATATCTGGAGAACTTGCAAGACTTCTGATACAGGAAGAGAAGACTATCAAACCCCATGAAGAGCCAGTTGAGGTGGTGATCCTGGGTACTGAGACAAATAAGAAAGAAGTCAAGATAGATGTTGATTTAGAGAGCAGTGTCAAGAGCAGGTTAATCCAGATGCTACATGAATATGTTGAAATCTTCACCTGGTCGTACAAAGACATGTCGAGGCTCTACGCTGATATTGTAGTTCACCGTCTACCAATGAAAGAGGGCTGCTCTCTGATAAAACAGAAGGTTTGTCGCATGCGTCCTGAAATTTCAGAAAAGATCAAGGATAAGGTTATGAAAAAGTTCGATGCAGGGTTCTTGGCAGTGACATCATATGCTTAATGGGTTGTTAATGTTGTTCTGGTGCCAAAGAAAGACGACAAAGTGTGTATGTGCATAGACTACATGGATCTGAACAGGGAAAGCCCCAAAGATGACTTCTCACTGCCACATATTGATGCTTTGGTCAACAACACCGTTCAGCATAAGGTATTCTCCTTCATGGATGGTTTCTCGGGTTACAATCAGATCAAGATGGCACCTGAAGATATGGAAAAGACTACCTTCGTCATACAGTGGGGCATTTTCTGTTACAAGGTCATACCTTTTGGGTTGAAGAACGTCGGGGAAACTTATCAGCGTGCCATGGTAGATTTATTTCATGATATGATTCATCACGAGATAGAGGTCTATGTTGACAACATGATAGCCAAAACAAAAACCAAGGAAGAACATCTTGATCATTTGCATAAATTATTTGAGAGACTACAAAAGTAAAAGCTGAGGTTGAATCCAAACAAGTGCACCTTTGGGGTGACATTCGGAAAACTACTGGGTTTTGTCGTCAGCAACAAAGGTATTGAGGTTGACCCTACGAAGGTAAAAGCTATTCAAGAGAAGCCTTCTCCTCGTACTGAAAAGGAAGTCAGAGGTTTCTTAGGATGGTTGAACTATATTTCCCGTTTTATTTCGCATTTGACTGCTACTTATGAGCCATTCTTCAAGTTGCTGAAGAAAGATCAAGTAATAAAATGGAACAACGACTGTCAGATAGCTTTTGACAAGATTAAAGAGTATATTCAAGAACCTCGAATTCTGATTCCACCAGTCAAAGGAAGACCTTTGATCATGTACGTAATAGTGCTAGAGAACTCAATGGGGTGTGTACTGAGGCAGCATGACGAGTCTAGTCGAAAAAATCATACAATATACTACCTTAGCAAAAAATTTACCGATTGTGAAAAAAGATATTCATTTCTCGAGAAAACTTGATGCGCTTTGGCATGGACTTCTCGCCAACTAAGACAGTATATGTTGATCCATACCACTTTGTTGATCTCTACATGGACCCTATCAAATACATATTCGAGAAATCAACTCTCTCCGGAAGAATAGCCCGATGGTAGATGGTCTTAACAGAATATGACATCAGTTACACCACTCAAAAGGCCATCAAAGGAAGTGTATTGGCTGACCATTTGCCGCATCAGGCTGCAGATGACTATTAGTCTATGAAATTTGAATTCCCAGACGAGAACATTATGCAAGTAACAGATTATGAAAAACCTGGACTGTATGAAGGACCTGAACAAGGATCCCGATGGACTATGGTTTTTGATGGAGCTGCAAATGCTCTTGGCAACAGAATATGTGTTGTGATCATTTCCCCCGAAGGTTGCCATACACCTTTTACTGCCAGACTTTGCTTCGCCTGTACCAATAACATGGCTGAATATGAAGCTTGCATCATGGGTCTTAGGGCTGCTATTGACCTAAGAATCAAATTCTTAAGCGTGCATGGGGATTCAGCTTTAGTAATCAGCCAAGTTAAAGGAGATTGGGATACAAAGCACCCGAATCTCCTTCCTTATAAAGAGCATGTACTAACCCTGATTCCATATTTCGAGGAGATTACCTTCAAGCACATACCAAGAGAAGAGAATTAGCTAGCAGATGCTCTAGCTACCATGTTATCCATGTTCAAGGTCAGGTGGGACAATGAGGCTCCCAAAATTACCATTGAAAGATTCGACGAACTGGCGCACTGCTATGGAATTGATACTGATGGAGTAGATGAAAAAATTGGTTTCATGAAGTCAAGAAGTACCTAGAAACTCAAGAATACCCTGAAGGGGCATCTATCAATGACAAGAAGTTCCTATGAAGGTTCTCGGCCAAATTATTCTTGAGCAATGAAATTCTATACAAGCGCAATCATGATTCAACCCTGCTTCATTGTGCAGACAAGAAAGAAGCAGAAGAAATTATGCAAGACATGCACGATGGTGTCTTTGGTACTCACTCCAATGGACACACTATGGCTAAAAATATCTTAAGAAATGGTTTCTATTGGTCGACCATGGAAAATGAATGTCACCGCCACTCAAGAACTTGTCACAAGTGCCAAATCTATGCTGATAAAGTTCATGTGCCTCTTGTACCGTTGAATTTCATGTCATCGCCTTGGCCATTTGCAATGTGGGGCATTGATATGATTGGAGAAATCAAGCCTACAACCTCTAACGGACACTGCTTCATCCTCGTCGCCATCGATTACTTTACAAAGTGGGTTGAAGCAGCCTCGTTCGCCTCTGTCACCAAAAATGTTGTTGCCCGGTTCATAAAACACAACTTGATCTGCCGATATGGCTTCCCTGAAAGGATCATCATAGACAATGCTAACAATCTCAACAATACAATAATGACTGAGCTCTGTACGCAGTTCAAGATCAAGCACCATATCTCTTCTTTGTATCGACCTAAGATGAATGGCGTAGTGGAAGCAGCCAATAAGAATATAAGGAAGATCATACAGAAGATGGTCATGACAGATAAAGAATGGAACAAGATTTTACCATTTTCTCTTTACGGCTATCACACCTCAGCTAGAATATCAACTAGGGCAACCCCATTCTATTCGGTTTATGGTATGGAAGTTGTTCTACCTGTCGAGGTCTAGATTCCCTCTCTGAGAATTATGAAAGATGAAGACTTGGAAGAAGACGAGTGGATTCAAAATAGGTTGGATCAGAAAAACCTAATTGATGAGAAAAGTCTTGCAGTTGTCTGTCACGGTCATATGTATCAGAAATGCATGATCAAGACATTCAACAAAAAGATCAAGCATCTGGTATATCAGGATGGTGACTTGGTAATAAAGCGTATCATTCTATCGCAGGGTGATCCCAGGGGAAAATGGACTCCCACTTACGAAGGGCCATTTGTAATCAAGAAAATATTCTCTAGTGGTGCTATGATATTGACAACCATGGATGGTGAGGATTTCCTACACCCCGTAAATGCAGACATAGTCAAAAGATACTGTGTGTGAAAATGAACCGCTAGGTTGACTGGCCTAGGCATAAGGGCTCTCGGTGAACCAAAAGGGTTCGGGCAAAAATCAGGGATATATATTAAAAGATTATACACTCGGCAAGTCGAAAACTTGAAAAGGCGGCTTGGGCAAAAAAGGTATCCTAGTGGACTGAAAACCCGAAAGAGCGGTCCATGAAAAAGCTAGGGATAAAAGCATACGACTATGTCCCATTGGATCACTCACTGCAAGCTTTATTACCAACACCGAAAGTTCAAACGATACAAATCAGTCCAATCACCTTCTTCCGACAGCAAGGGATGAGATGTTCGAAGACATTAGGGCAATAACAGAGTTGGAACTTGACGATATTATTCCTACATAGCTGTATGTTTTCATTTTTTAAATATTTTCTTCGACGACTTCCTCTTACTAGGATTTTCGTCTCTTTGTACAAAATCGCCTATTTATGGGCAAAACTATTAATACAAAAACAATTTCAAAGCTAAATTCTATTATTACGTTTTCTGTTTTGTTTTCAAAATGTCCAATAACTAAAATCGAACGAGCTTATGCATATGAAGACAATTGACTGTTAACAGATATATGCATAAGAAACATGAATGAGCAGTTACTCAAGACTGTAGGAGTTGGGATGACGTCCAAGCCACCCATTAATCCCCATAGAGAAACTTCCATGAGATTATCCCTACATGGCGATCTTGGCAAGTTCATACATTCCCCGCGATCTTCCCAGTAGATTACTCTAGCAAATAAAGGAGTACAAGGTTCCTCCTAGTAATATTGCTTATCTATGGAAGCCCAACCATTACAGTTTATGGGAATTCTTCTCCAGATGAGTTTTCAAAGCTGTAAAAGCCCCTGCAGATTGCTTCTCTCCAGCAGAGTTCATTCTCCTCAGCAAGCGTGTTTCCTCAACGGGTTTATTTCCCCAACAGGGTTTATTTCTCCAGTAGGCTATCATCTCCCCAACTTGAGTCCATTCCTCAGATGGTCAAGATCACCGATGAAACTCCTCTCCCTAGTGAAGTTGCCACAACCCCCAGAGAGTTTCTACTGAATCTAAAATCTGATCAGATGTCAATCAACCTTATCTTCCTCAGACCAGCCAGAAGGATATCCATCATCTTATATTCCTAATCAGGGTATAAACTCCTCAGTAGGGTAATGAGCAAACAATGTTCCCAAACTCTTCCCCCCAAGTAGGAATTAACACTCTCCAACAGAGTTTTCCTCAATCTCAAAGCAGAAATCGATGTTCCCCAACGGAGTTTCCTCAAACATCAAGAATGCGTCCCTAGCAGAAACAATCCCCAGAAGATCAAAGATACACATACTCTTCATCCCCAGTGCCAGTCAGGGATTTATTTTCCCCAGACAAAGATGCTACTCGAATTTATGAATGCACTTCAAAAACGTGTCACATTCATACATCATTTACCAAGTGTCATAACATATGCATACAAAACGCATATAGAACAATCTCATTTATTTTGAGAACATCATTACGCAATGCATTTCATACATCATGACATTACATACAGCTGACTCTTTACCTTTTCAGGAAAGATCAATCGACAGACGAATATCATCAACTATTTATAAGACCTAACAATCTTCTCGAAGGCTACATCTGACGAAGGGTTGTTTCAGCATTTTCCTCAGAAGGTCATTCTTAAAATACCTCTGCTGGTTCATTTTAAATCGATCAATGATTTATCCTGATTTTTTTTCTGGTAGATCTCTTTCTCTGGTTCAGTTAAATCGATCCTAAGATTTTTCCTGATTCGTCTATAGTTAAAGACAATTCAAGACCTCTGCTCGTTCAATTTAAATAGACCAATGATTTATCTTGATTCGTTTTCCGATAGATCTCTTTCTCTAGTTAAGTTAAATTGACCCTAAGATTTTTTTGATTCGTCTCCAGTTAAAGATCATTCAAGATTTCTACTGATTCAGTTTAAATCGACCAATGATTTATCCTGATTCGTCTCGGGTAGACATTTTATCTGGTTCAGTTAAATAGACCAATGATTTACCCTGATTCGTCTCCGGTAGACACTTTCTCTGGTTTAGTTAAATCAACCTAAGATTTTTATGATTCTTATCCAGTTAAAGACAATTCAATATTTCTTCTGGTTTAATTTAAATCGATCAATGGTTTATCCTGATTTGTCTCCGGTAGACACTTTCTCTAATTTAGTTAAATCGACCCTAAGATTTTTCTGATTCTTATCTAGTTAAAGACAATTCAAGATTTATGTTGGTTCAGTTTAAATCGGTCAATGATTTATCCTGATTCATCTCTGATAGACACTTTCTGTGGTTCAGTTAAATCGACTGTAAGATTTTTCTGATTCTTATCCAGTTAAAGACAATTCAAGATTTCTTCTAGTTCGGTTTAAATCGATCAATGATTTATCCTGATTCGTTTCTAGTAGGCACTTTTTTTGGTTAAGTTAAATCGACCCTAATATTTTTCTAATTCTTATCCAATTAAATACAATTCAATATTTCTACTGGTTCAATTTAAATTGATCAAATTTATCCTGATTCGTCTCTGTTAGACACTTTCTCTAGTTCAGTTAAATCAACCCTAAGATTTTTCTGATTCTTATCCATTTAAAGACAATTCAAGCTTTCTGCTGGTTCAGTTTAAATCGATCAATGATTTATCCTGATTCGTTTCTCGTAGCAACTTTTTTTGGTTCAGTTAAATCGACCCTAATATTTTTCTGATTCTTATCCAGTTAAAGGCAATTCAAGACCTCTGTTGGTTCAGTTTTAATCGACCAATGATTTATCCTGATTCGTTTCTGGTAGACACTTTCTCTGGTTCAGTTAAATCGACCCTAAGATTTATTCTGATTCTTATCCAGTCAAAGGCAATCAAGGACAACTGCTGGTTCAGTTTGAGTCACACAAAGATTTATTCTAATTTTCTTCCATTCAAAGGCAAAAATTACTTTGGATGGAATCTATAAGCCCATCTTCGACGACTCTCTATCACCTCTCCAAATGGAATCTATAAGCCCATTCCCGATACAATCAACCAACAATGTCACTTCTTGCACGGGCGAGTGCAAATTTTTGAGCACTTAAGTGTTCAATCATCTTCTACCTTTAAGTCGCGAATGACGGGCATTCTAATCTAACTCTTCAGGTTTAATAGGATTGAACAGGGGCAGCTATTGTACCCCAAAATTTCCCCTCCCCACTTCTTCTCAAGACACTCTTTCAAGGCTTCTCAGGCACTCAAGGCACTCAAGGGTTGACCAGTCAACTCACCTCCCCCAAAAGCCTACAACTATGGTTTGGAGTTCCTCAATAAAATTTGGATTGCAAAGGTCTCAAGTGGCTACCATGGTTTTTCATAGGTCCTCAACAAGGTCCATGTCAAGTTTCAAGCCCTACATCACAAGTGTGCTCAAACAATGACTCAAATGATTGAAAATCAACTATATTGGTCAAAAAGTCAACTATAGTCAACATATAGTCAAACTTCAATATTTTTGGTCAACATCAAGATTTTGAAGTGATATTCATCATTTTATCAAGGGTTGATCATGATTCCCCAAGGAAAGCTCTTAAATCATCAAAAGTCAAGAATTGTCAAATTAGGGTTTCCTTAGGAGAAGTCAACTGAAATTTGACCAGCCATAACTTTCACATACTTCATCAACTTTTACCAAACCAAAGCTCATTTTAAAGAAAATTCAATTCTCTTCATCCTTGCTTTTTGTGATACGGTGGGAGAAATGACTTGAGGGTTTTGCGTTTTGTCACAAATGTTGCGGTTAGCAAGAGTCGCCACCGACTTTTCTTTTATCCAAAAGGAAAGGTGAAAAAGCACAGGAAAGACCTTTGAGATGTTTTCTTGAGCTTGGGGGGCAGATTATGAAAAGGGATGGTATTAACACCCTTTTCATCCATGGTTTTCCATGGGCTCTTAGTTACTTGCATAGATCACTTGCTTTTGTTTGTTTGAAATTGTGTTTGGTGTGGTTTTGAAAGTATTTTGCAAAAGAGGCCATTCATTTAGGCAATCTTTGTAATGATTCTCGTTCGTAAGAATGTATACAAAGATGTTTGTCTTTTTGAAAATGTTTTCAATGTTTGTAAGATGTTTTTGAAATGTGTATTTATTTTGAAAATAGCAAGGATAATTGTTTTGAAATAGAGCAAGTAACTAGAAGTAATCTACCTACTCAAATGTCTTTCTTGTATTTTTTATTCCTTTGACATTGTTGTCTTACCATTTATTTGGTAAGCAACCCTATCTTTGGATGTAAACGGGACGGGCGTGGGTCATCGTATAGCCATGATTAGCAATGTTGCAAAGTATCTTAGCATTTTTTAGGGACCAAAATCATTTTTGTAAGGCAACCTTGAATAGCGTCATCGAGGGACTATGATCTTATACTTGTTTGTTTTGCCAAGATACTTCACATGCGTAATATGGCCATTTTTTGTTTTAGGCAACCAAGTGGAGAAACCCTAAGGATGCTTGTGTGCAAGTGTATCATTTTCATGCTTTGATTTTATCTTGTATTTAGGGTTTTCTATTTTGCTTTGTTTTGATCTTATCATACAAACTCTAATTACTAATCATGGCATGTAAATCGATAAATTGCTTAATGTAAATATTACTAAGCTATTACAACAATTTTATGGGAGGGGGAAATACAAATTTGAATGGGGATTTGCAAGAATGTAAACCTAAATAAATTATTACAACCAAATCGAATTTGTACGAATTAGAATAAATAAAATACAATATTTAAAGATGCAATATAATGTACATGTAAGAAAATATTTTTGTTTTTTTTTTCATGTGAAAAGAAAATGTTAACCTAATCCTAAAAAAAATAAAGAAATTAATTCTTAGTAAAAGTTAACCCTAATTTCTAATTTAAAAGAAAATGAAGTTCATATGTATCATTTTTTATGTATTTTTTTATATTAAAATAATAAATAATATTGTATATAAAAATGTAAAGTTTTTATATATGCAAAAATGAATATTTAAGCATGGGATGGAAAGGAAATTAATAAATTAAGCTAAATATATTTTAATTAATTTACAAGTTTGTTAAGAAAATATTTGATATATATTAAAAATAAAATATATTTTTATGTGCAAAACAAACTAAAACAAAATAAAAATGCAATATTATAATTTTATATTTTTAGGGTTTTTTATGCATTAAAGAAAATATTTGATAAACTAAAATAAAAATAAAACAAATAAAATAAAAATATAAAAAAGAGTTGACAAAGGGGGTGATGTAGAAAAACTAGCAGCAGTGTGTTAGTAAAAAATACCAGGCACAAAGAACTAAGCCCAAACCTGCAAAAAAATAGAAAAAAGGAAAGAAGGAAAAATATGGAAAATCAAAAGTAGCGCCCAGGTTTAAACCCATGACATGGGTCTCACTAGCGCGCTACTTTTCCACTGGGGTGGCTATACATCCATTGTTTTAAGTGAAACGAAAATAACATAACATGAAACAAGTCCTTGCCTTGTACTTCATCTTCTTCCTCAAGCTTGGCCAGATGTCCTGTAACTCTCTCATTCTTTCATGAAAATGAAAACTCATAACATGAAAGTTGTAGTACTTGATCTCATGATTCTAACCATATAAGTTATGTGAACTAACAATCAAAGGCCAGAAAGAATTTTAACAGCCCTAAATTTAAACCTAATATTTTCAGAAATTTCAAGTTCCAAATTCTCTCAACTCAAGTAAAATAAATGCAAGATAAAGATATGTACAATTTCATTGTAATGAGGACTACATTATTTATTCACAAATCGTGGACAATGGTTGCCTGTACAAGGAGATAGAGTTTGAGATTTTACCTCCTTCAGTTGAAATCGTGGATGGAACTGGAGTGAGTTTGATGGAGGCCTGATGCTTGCTTGAGCTTCCTTGAACTTCCCTGAATGTATTCCAACCGTTGCCTTGCCTTGAAAGTGTCTGGAACTCCTTGGCCAAGTCAACCTGCAAGCTTTGAAACCAAAAATGGAAGTTGATGGAGAAGGGGTTACAATACAGGGATAAGGGTCTGTATTGGTTAGATATTAAGTAGGTAAGATGTTTTGATGATCAAAACTTGAAACGCACGAGCCAAATGAGAGATTGGTATGCTTATGCCAAAACTGCAAGTTTTGACAGTTTTCCGGTGTTTTTGAGCTTGGGAGTGTTTTAGGCATCTTCCCATCGTGTCTTGTGTTGTATTATGTTTGTATATTAGTATGGAATTAATTTCTAGTCAGCCCTCCAACAGATGTGTCACTTCTAGCCTTTTGGAAACCTTTCTTGCTTTTGAAGCAAAGTGAAGGGACAAGGCTTGCCATGCTTGTACTTGATTTCTTAGGGTTGGTATAAACTTGTACAAATTTATTTAGGCCTGTAAGACTTGTATGTGCAATGGAGACAGGTTCAATGCTCAAGAATTGGAAAGTGGTAAAAGTTGAGCTTTTTCAAAATGGCAATGGTCACTTTATGCCATTTATGGAATTACAACTTGGATAATGGCTTAAAGGCTTGGATCAAAGCTTTGTCAACTGAGTAAGAATTAAATTGAAGAGTAAGGAACAAGTTTGGGACCTGTAAATCATGGATTAGGCAGCATAGGTACTGATTGGAACTTTGTTCTTCATGAAATGGCTTGGACAAAAAGTGAGAAAATGTCAACTTTATCTCTTCGATTCTCCATACTCAAAAATGATCTTGAGGATTTCTTGTACATTTTGGAAAGCTTGCAATGTTCTCTATAACTAATCTTTGAAATGAATTTTGAGATACCTATTGGAACTAGGTGAAAAATTGCCATGAAGTTGGGTCCAAAACCTGCCTAAATTAGGGCAAAATTTCACTAAGTTATTTAGTTCATGTATTCATAAATTTATATCTTGAGATCCAAGCATATTTAATGAAAAGTGTGTGAAGAAAAGTTGTAGATTTCATGGAGGTCTACAACTTTAATATTGGTAACTTTCTTTGAATCATTATGCATCATGGTGAAAAAATGGCCTAAAGTTGAGAAAAAATAAGAAATTTTCTATACTTAGAAAATTTTCTAAGTTAAGAAAAATTTCAAATTTAAACCCTAATCTTCAAACTTGGATTTCTTGATGAACAAGTTTCACATTTTGACATGTTTTGATGAATTTTGACCCTCGGCACTTGATTTTGACCAAAAAGTCAAAGTTTGACTTTTTAGTGTACAATTGACTTTTGATCAGTTGACTGCAAATTTCATTTGTCAATCCAATGAAATTGAAATGTTTTGAGCCATGTAATTAGGTTAAGATGATGAAATTGAATCCTTGAAATCATGATTTAACTCAATTGGTCATTTGCCAGGTTAAAAATCAGAAATTGCCCTGCCTTAGTAAAAACCCTAATTTTTGACCATTTTGCCCTTTCGATGATTTGATCAAATTTCTTGAGGAATTGTGATCCAAATTTGACCAAATGATACATATAAGCTTAAAATGTTGATGTGGATCAAGAATTATGAAATTTGACTGTAAATTGGCCATGGTTGACTTTTTCCCTAATACAGTTGATTTTTAGGTCAACTGTCCAATTGACTGATCAAAAATGTGATTCAAGGCTTGAAACTTGACATGAGTAATATTAGGGGTCCATAATGATGTTTGAAAGTCATATGAAGCATTGGTATTCTAAAAATCCTTGTGCAACCTCAAACCTTAATTTTGGGTCATTAGTGCATGGGGAGATGCCTTGAGCTGACCAAACCCTAATTCAGTCTTGAGTCAAAGAAATCTTGTGAGAAAAGTCTTGATAAATGAGAGGGACAATTTTGGGATACAAAACTTTTCTTCTCAAGTCTAAAAAATGCTTCATTTGAAAGATAAGATCCCATACATTACAGGTCATTTTCAAAAGTCAACAAAAAGACACTTTTTGTCAAAGCAATTTACATCAAGATAAAGTCTTAAACTGCATAAATGACCAACATAGAGATTATAAAGGACATCTTAGGCTTTCCAAAAAGTTCAAGCTCATAGTCAAAAGATAAAAATTGAGCAAGTTATGGTTTGCACAAGTTGAGCAAATTTGTGAAAATGCATGAAGTCAACTTTGAGCAAAATTGCATTTCTAGGGTAGTTGACCTAACTTTTAGGGTTCAAATATGTTTATGATATGCCCAAGGACCTATAAATCTAACCATGCACTATTGTGATTTTTATTTCTACTTATTTGAATAATTATTCATTTAAATATGAATTAAATCACATAAAGAGAAAAAATAAATGGGCTAAGCATGCAAGGCTTGTGGGCTGGAGTATAGGAAGCCCAAATTCGTGCAAAAACACATCAAACCTGTCCAGGTTCATTGCAAAACGAAATGGGCAAGAATATCTCATTTTTGGAAATGTTTCAACATTGATCTTGGTGTTAAAACCATGTCATAATGCCTTGATTTCTTGCCTTATTTCTACCCTCACTCGTTACTCTATAAAAGTGGACCCAAAACAATTCAGAAGGACAAACATACATTGCCTAACAAGAGCTCTCAAATTTTTAAAAAATATCAAAAGTTGTCAAAATTCAAAAGTCCATTTCCAGCACAGATTCATCAAAACCAGGCCTTGCATCGTGTTCCTGAGACTCCCAGGAGGCCATATCAATCCATATCCATGCCTGAAGCATCCTAAAACCGGAAAACCGAATCACTCTGTTTTTGTAAAATTCTTGCATATGAATCTCTTAATACATGCAGTTTAAATGAATTCAAAGCATATATTTGTGTTCATACCATAATTTTGAATTGTTCTAACGTATTACATGAAATATTAGAGGATTAGAATGCAGGTTGCCATTGTTAGGGTTTCAAAGTGGTTAAGCATCGAGCTGGGTGATACAAGTCGTTTCAGACTAAACCAGTACCGTGGTTGGATTCAGAGCATACAAATTAAGGGGGGTATCCAGAATCTGGGATTGTGATTTTGCTTATTTTTGAAGATTAGAATTTCGCTTAGCCAGAGAAGAAGGAGGTAAACCACCGCGTGTGGTAGTTTGACCCTCCTTGAGCTTGCGTGTCCAAATCATGCTCCCTGATTTGCTCATTCAAAATAATAGGGCCCCATTTAGGGGCGCGTTTTTTAAAATAATTTATGATATGTTTTCCTATATAATATCATCATGTTGTCATAACTAACAAATGAACAGGACGATCTAGTGGTAAAGCGCGCATGTGTAAAGTTTGAGAGCCTGGGTTCGATCCCCAGGTTTTGTGTTTTATTTGTTCTCAGATTTCCTCCTCAGATCCAGAGTTAGATAGAGCCACGCACATGTTATGGGCCTTCACATCTGGGTCATTCGATGCCAATAGAGGCAGATCCAGCTTCCCAAGGATGCATTCCCACCATGGATCCTCAAAAGATTGTCTTCACCAAATCAGGCGTAGAGTTTGGGCTCTGATTTAATGGGCCTAGAACATTTTCTGACATCCACCCCCGTTTGCTACTTTGCAGCACCAGAAATTCTGGATTGGGCCCTAGAATTTTGATTTTTACCCCCTGATTGTTGGTTGCAATCTGGCCCATAATCACATTTATTATTTATTATCTTATTTTGTTTTATTTACCTTAATTCATTTTATTTTTTCTTTAAATTAATTAATTTCTTATTTATAAAATCAAAATCACAAAAATAATTAGAATTAGTTTTTTTTAATTAAATTAATTTTTATTAATCATTTTTTTAATTAATTAATTAGACATAGGGATTTCTTAATTTAACTCAAATATTTCTTTCTTTTTGTCACTTAGAAATTTTTAGGGCTTTCTCTCTGTGCGTTTATTTATTTATCTGCATTATTTTTACAAATATTATGTATTTGTATATGGATTGTAATAGCTTAATCTAAGACCTTTACATTTTCTTATCCCCCATTTTTTGGTTTGTAATTCCCCCATACCAAAGCATTGTAAGAGCGTAGTTTAAAATCTCACAGTTTTGTTTTCTGTACATATATTAACTGCTAGATGAATGTTAATAGGCGTGCATGATAAGATCTGAAAACAAACGGTAGAAATACCTAAACATTTAAAGATAAATAACTGAAACACAACACACTCACACACGCACAACTCTATGGTACCCTCGCTTGTTACCTTCGAAATAAAACAGTCACGTCTCTCAAACATAGGAGACTTTAGCAGTGATCCTTTGGTTATAAGATCATAAGCCCCTCGATGAACCTTTCGACGTTGCCTCGATAAAAAGATCTTAAAACCTTAGGGTAATTACTAAAGTATCTTACCAGTTGCTTTCGTGACTGTACGATGTCCCTTGCCTGTCTCTCAAAACATCCAACGATAGGGCTACCTACTGACTAATAGTAGGATAGCACTATCTAAAGGAAATGAGGGAAAGAACAAAAATCTTTCGAGTAGGTAGATAGCTCATAGTTGTTTGCTCATAAAAACAAACAAAACAATTTTCACACATACACAAACTCTTTTCTAAATATTTTTAAAGACAAAAAACACTTGTATACATTCTCGCCGAAACGAGAAACATTGCAAAGTTCTCCGTACTAAGGCGTCTTTTCAAAATATCTTCAAAACACACTTACACAAAAAAAGCATTTTCAAAATGATCTAGTAACTAAGAGCCCGTAGATAACTACAGATAAAAAGGGTTCTAACACCTTCCTTTTCCATAACCTACCCCCATTACTCAGAAAGTAATATTGAAAGGTCTTTCCTGTTCTTTTCACCCTTTACTTTGTTGGATAAAAGAAAAGTCGGTGGCATCTCTCTTGCTAACCGCAACATTTGCAATCAAACACAAAACCAGTAAAGTCAGTTCTCCCACCGTATTACAATATGAAATATTCAAGAGAGAATCCTCATCATCTTCAACCTTTTGTAAATCGATATCATCATCAAGCTTCGGCTTCAACAATCATCATCATTTTTCTTTCGATCTCCACAAACCTGATTTGCATCAAAATGAAAATGATAATAATAAGAAGTTCTTGTTAGTAATCGAAGCAGAATCAGAATCGAGGAAAAAGAGAAAACAAAACCAAATCTGTATGCCTGATATTTGAAGACGCACTGGACTCGTCTTCTGGTAGGTAATCCTTGTGTTTTTCTTTTATTTCTTATTCATTCATTCTACGAAACCACGATTGAATCAGAACAGCGGTGAACTTAAAGTGAAATGGTTGAAGTGATAAGAGCTTGAATCAGAAGCATCAAAGGAGTACTAGGAAATCGGGGAAGGTGTAAGGGGACACACTGTCAAAGTTGAATCGGAAAACGAAGACGGCGTTTTGGGGACGAAATTATGAACGGTGAATATCGAAGCTTTTAGGCGGTGGTATTTGAGGGTATGACTCCACTACAAAATGAAGAAGAAGGACGATTTCGACCGTGAAGTTGAAGAAGCGTAGAATTCGGACCCTAGCTCTACGGCAAAATATGTTGTTTCCCTTGTTCAATTTCTATTCAATTTCTAATTGTTAAATGATAATAAACTGGATGCAAATGTATTAGAAATTGATTATTTTTCTGGATCAAGGGACTTAGACCGAAACAGTCCCCTAAGGCCCGCTTTGATTCCTTTTCTTTGCCAGAAGCTGGTAATGAAAAAAAACAGTTGTTTGGACCGAATTCTCTATGGGCCAATCCGCATCTCTCTCTTAAGCCCAATGGAATGGTTTTGGGAGCCTGAAGCCATTGAACAAAAATAATCTTGCTGGACCTGGGCCGAAACTCACCCTTTACTAAACCCATTAGAATTTTTTTGGGGGGCCATTGTTACAACAAAAAGACTCATGGGCCTTATTGTTTGGTCCCCGCGCCCAGTCTATTACCAGCACTCCTGATTTTCACATTGACCCCCCCCCCCTGACTTTTCTAATTTCTTGTATTTTTAGCTTTTCTTTTAGTTTAAATTTCTTCCAATTTTCTTAATAAAAAAATAGTGAAAAAAATACATATAATAAAACAATAAAAAATATGTAAAATTTAGATTTTTTTATGATAAAAAATTACGAAATCAATAAAAATTCGTTAAAATTTATTTTTATTTGATTCTTGGATTTAAACCATGGTTATCCTAATATTCGAGACTTGCAATTTACTTTTGCTTGTTGAGTTGAGTCTTATGCAGGTTTCTTGTGTGATATGTGGACATGCTTGAGTTTTCGATTGTGTTTTCACATCGATGATGCTCTGATACTATTTACGAGCATTCGATATCTGACAGTTTGTTTGTTGATGCCAGCTCACACAAAGTATTCTGGGTTTCTTTGCTTTTGTTGCGCTTTTTGAGGACATTACTGTTTGTTTGGTATTATAGTGCTTCCAAATTTATCTTTCCGTATTTTATTGCTTTCTAGATATCATGAGAAGTAGGAAATAAAGAGTGTGCGCTCTAAGTCATTGCTTAAAGACCTGTAGCAGTCATTACGCACATGTTTGTTAATTGTGTTTGGGTTTATTTTCAAGGGTTGACGATCGATGATGTCACTCAATTAGAATTGAGATAACGACTTCGATCCTTTGCATGCTCCCCGTAGGATTTTTACTTTCCTTTGTTGACGATCAATGATGTCACTCAATTAGAATTGAGATAACGACTTTGATCTTTTGCATGCCCCCCTTAGAATTTTTACTTTCCTTTGTTTACGATCGATGATGTCACTCAATTAGAATTTAGGTAACGAATTCGATCTTTTGCATGCTCCCCTTAGGATTTTTATTCTCCTTTGTTGATGATTGATGATGTCACTAAATTAGAATTTAGATAACGAATTAGATCTTTTGCATGCTCCCCTTAGGATTTTTATTTTCCTTTGTAAATGATCGATGATGTCACTCAATTAGAATTGAGATAATGACTTCGATCTTTTGCATGTGCCCTTAGGATTGAGATTAGGATAGATTTCATGATAGACATTAGGATAGTTATCCATGCATGCTAACATAGGGTAGATTCCCTTTTCATCCTTGACATAGGGCCATCATTCTATGATAACACTAGGCCAGAGATAGGCTAGTCTCCCTTAGATGTTTTCTTCCCATTTTTACATAACTGCGTTTAAAACTAAAACTTCTTTTTCTTGGCAAATGTATAAAGCACACTAAACATACAAAAATCAATTTCATGGTAAAAAATACCAACCAATCCATTTATTTTTGCCATTCAGATTTTCTCTTCTAAGAACGTGTTAATTCCTTTCCACTACAGTGCGTGAGTCTTTAATGGTCAAGCATCGGTGGAATGATGGAGTTTAATATTGTTCATTTAAAAAATACAAACAAAAAAAATTTTTGAGCCGAACTACGGCTGCTCTGATTCCTTAAAAGGGATACGTAGGCTTTGGGGTAGGGCTCGAACGAGCACAACTTTTATTTTTCATATGTTATTTTCTATTTTCTTTACATGCATTCCCTTGTAGTTATATAGCTCTTAAGCAATAGATTGAACACACCCTTTGATTAGAATAACAAGAGTGGATCTCGTAGAGTACTATGGATGTTATGGGTGCTAATGCCTTCCCTTCATGTAATCGACTCCTTTACCCAACCTCTCGGTTGCAAGACCTTGATTTCCCCCCTTAGGTTTTCTTTGATGATTTTACTTTCCCTTTATGTGGGATAAATAAATACTCAGTGGCGACTTCATTGATTTTACGGCTATAATCACTAGTTTATGATTATTTTCATCACTGAGGTGATTGTGGGAAGTGTGTTTTACCCTAATTTTTGCCCCTAAGATCTCTCATTATCTCATATTATCAATACATCAAGATCACACATTATGTTTGGTTCTCCCTTTCTACTTCGTCCTATCTTTAAGTTTTCTCTTGAGGGATCACCAAGCACCTTGAATTGTGTATCTTACACATGTATTCTTAGACTAACATCCAAATATGTATATATGTCTCTTAGAATGTTCATATTGTAGGTGATGACACAATTGCATTCATCTCACCATCTAACCTAGGGTTTGAGGGGTGGCCCTCAGTTAAATGTTTGTTCAATGGATTGTAAGAGCTCAAGATTCAAGGCTATGTCTATGATATCAAATATTTGTGGTTCAAAGGATTCCCTCACTTCATTTATGTCAAATTTTCCTCAAAGATTGGTGGTGGAATTCATTAAGAAGATTCATAGGTTCATGTGTTTATTTGCATGCCTTCTTCAAAAAGCTTCATTGAGACTTTAGCTCCATCTTTTAGTGTACTTCAATAAAATATCATTTCAAGGCTTATTGTGATTCATCATGCTTTATTTTGTCAAGAAAGTTCAAAAATATTCAAGGTTGGTTCAACAAGTTTGACCTAATTGAGCAAATGTTTGATTAAGTGATCACAAGTGCATAACTCTCTCAATTTTCAACATTTTTAGTTGGTTCTTTTTTATAGGGATTTTTATCATCATATACAACAACCACTCTTCATATGACAAGATCCAATTGTGCAAGAAAAATCATTAAAATTTGAAAGGGGTTTCAAGTCATTTTTACACTCTCTGATCTAGGGTTTGTTGACTTCTAAGGACCATATCTTGCTCATTTTTTGAGATTTTTATTGACTCCAAAGCCATGATTCTCTTTAAAGGGCCCTTAACAAGTTTTTTTCATGGATCTAAGGCTACTTTTGAATGGAAGATCACTCATGGTTGATAAAGATTACAAGCCTATTTGAAAAGCCTTTGAATTTTAGGGTTTGACTTCAAATAATCATAACTTGGTCAATTTTTATCTCCTTGAGCCCATTATTTTTCCATAATAATCTTTTGGATTTCTAGTACAACTTTGTTTCAATGTACAAGACTTGAAGATGCTTAGAAAGTGGTTGAAGAATTGAAAAGATTATAGGTCTTTTGTGAATTTCCCCAAATTTGTCAATCATCTTCTAAAGACTATAACTCTTTCAATTTTTATGATTTTTGAGTTATCTCAATTCCACAATTCAATTCAAGAGGTTTACTTCATGTCATCTTCAAATATCAAGATCAAATTTTGAGTGAAAGATCATGTAATTTTGAAGAACATTATAGGTCATTTTGAGGTCTCATACTTAGAAATTTTTCTAAGTACAAAAATCAGTTTGTTTTTCATGATTTCAAGAGGACATAACTTTCATCTCAACTATCCAAATTTATTCTTTCTTGGCACATTGTAAAGTTTGTGACTTTGTCTTTCAAATGCTTCAAGAATTTTGCCCTAAAGCCTCCTGAGCTGTGTGCATCATGGATTTAAAGTTGGTACCTTGGAACTGAAGTTTCACTTGCAGTCAGATTGCATTTTCCATAATGTGGCATCTAATGATCAAATTTTTGCATGCTTTCCACTTAAACATGTTTAACAAAGTTGTTAAGGCTATATTAAGGCTTGGAACACAAGAATTAGCTGAGTTTTGATGAGTTAGAAGTCACACTTTTGTCATGTTTAGGATGCGCATGATTACTTATTATTCACCCTCTCTCAACATTGCATCATATTATTCTTTAAATAGAGATCTCTTCTACTTCATTTTGACAAGTTTGGACAGCTAGAATCACCCTGCCAAACTCTCTCCATAGCTCACATTTCTAAGATTTCGAAATCACAATTTCCTCCCTTTTAGATCCAATTTCTTTGTTTATTCTTCTTCCTTGAACTTCACTAAAGCTAACATAAGAAGAATTAAGTCTTGAGGTGCTCTAAATTGCGCAAGCCAAGTCAAGTTTCAGAGCAATTTCTTCATACTTCGTTCAGGTAGTTTAAGCCATCAATTCTTCTAACTCAAATTATTAGAATGATCTATGATGTTCATTGATTCTTGCTGATGGTTTAATTTTGATTAATTGATGCATTTGATGCATCTGTTTGCAAATTCAAATTCTTCAAAACTCTCTGGTTTTTTCTAAATCGAGTGAGCTAAACTTTAAATAAATTTTTCGCGAGCGTATGGTCGTGATCGTCTCAAGTAGGTGCATCTAATGGTACCAATATGAACGCGTACATTTACAGATTTAACGATATGTGTTTTGCCTTAGTTGCAAGAGGCTGGAGGTTAAAGATGACCTACATGTCATTCTTCAACCAATGATACACAGCCAAACATTTTAATTTGATTGGTTGGATTTTTTTGTGTTGCATGCACGCGTTTAAGTGATGATCATCATACGTCCTAACTTCAGCGACCTTGGATTTGTCAGCGTGTATAAGTGAGCTGAATCTAACGCGTGACATTATTTTTATTTTCTGATTTTTGATTTAATTGTTTTATACTTCAAAAATTCATAAAAAATTTATTTCAACTTCTAAAATTCTGAAAAATTATCAAAAATAATTTTGATTTTTATCTTTCTGATTTTTATTTTTCACAATTTTATTTTGTGATTTGGTCTTTTTTTATGATTTTTCACTTTATTTAACTTGTTTTAATTATTTAAAAATATTTTTCTTGATTTTTAAATTCTAAAAAATTTATGAAAGGATCCAATGACCTCTTGATAAATATTAGTGACCTCATTATGGTTTATTTTACTTATTTTACTATTTCTCACAAATAATGGTTTATTTTTCTTATTTCTTTAAATTTTAAAAATAGTTTTTGACTTAAAAAAATTTAGAAAAAATTGGTCAACACTTGTTGACTCATGTTTGACTTTTGATATTTTTTTAGAATTTTTATTTGGTTTTAATACATTTTGTGTATTTTACCAATTATTTCCTTTTTATTAATCATTTAAATATTATTTTATTAAATATATTTTGTTATTTTTGTTTTGTCTTAATTTGAGTATTATTTTGGGACAAGTTCCTTAACTTCATTGGATCTTGAGTGTTGATAGGTTGAAAAACTAAATCCACCAAAATGGATTAATAATGCTGATGATATTTGAAACCCTAATTGCATCTGATACATCTCATCCCTCTTCATCTTATCGCTTTCTTGTTTTTACTTGTGCTACATGTTTTTAGAGAATGATGTACATATCATTTCTCTAACATGTTGGTACATAGATTGCTATTGATCGGCCTCAAAATAGGTGTGACTTCTACATAAGTCCACTTACAATTGCTTAACATATAGCTAAATTTGTCCCGATTCGAAAAATGATCATTCGTGGCCTAAACCTATGTTTGCAAGCCCAAATATGTTTAATTTTAAACCTGTACTCCAATAACTTTGAAGTTCGTTGTCAGGAGGCTTTGTTTCTATCAATCCTCTAATGAACTTCATGAATTTTGGTCTAAGTGAATCATTTGAACATCATTGATCATATGTGGTTACTTTGAGCACTTGAAATGAATGATATACTTGACAAAAAGAAACGAGACTTGTTGTTGAGAAGTTTTGATTTTCTCAATCTTCTAATGAGTTTTCAAATGCAAGCTTCAAGATGGTCATTCAACTAACTTTCTAACTTCGAATTCACTAATAATTAATTTTACTTTATGATTTTAATTTATGCATTTATTTTTTGTGCCTTTACTTTTATACATCATTTACTTTAGCATTTACACTCCATGCCATTTCTCTTTTGCTCACTTGAGCATTTATCTTTATGTCATTTATCTTTGCTCACTTGAGTTTTTCTTTTCTTTTAAAGACACTTAATAATCAACTTGACCATTAAAAAGCTTTAAGGTTACTTGGACTACTTGGTTACTATCCTTGGCATTATGGAGTTGTGGATCTCTTAGACTTAGGATTAGAAGCCTTAATACTTTGAGACCTTGTGGCTCTGTTGTTATTTTTTCTGAAATCCTTGGGGTTTACTTCAAGGCATTGGGTTTTTTTTGTGTGCAAGTTATTCTGATTATATGCTTTATCTGTGATTAACAATTTCTCTGTATACAGTCGTTACTCTGCCCAATTTTTGAGAAGACTTAATTCATTTGAAGCTTGTATTCCTTAAAGGTTTAGTATTTCTGCTTGCTTGGTTTCAATCCAAAGGATGAGAATTCTACATTGACTTCATATGTCAAGTGTTGGCTTCTTGTTGGTTAGATTTTTCTTTTCCTTGGCTTTTACCTTATGCTTTAGGATAGTCCCTTCATCTCCTGCTATCTTCTTTAATTTTAAAAAAAAAATATTCTCCCCCATTTTCAAAATTCTTCTTGCTTTCTAACTTGAACCACTTTCATAATAAACTTGGACTTAGGTCCATGCATTTTCAAAAATCTTTTCTTAAATAAAACATTAATCAATTTAATCATACTTTGACATTTTTTGTGAGAAGACTAAAATTCAAAAAAACTGCATTCAAACTATTTTGCCACTTTGGCTTTTACTTTAAAACTTTTCTCAAAATATTAGACTCTTGTTAATTCTTGTAGTGATGCGAGCTACTATACTTCTCCAATATGTAGTAAAGCGAGATGTTTTCCACTTGGGTGTTGAGTGATGCTTTATTGGTTTTAAAATCCAAGTTATATCCTCCACTTTGAGATGATGAAAATTCTCATTTCTCATAATCATGGGTAGTAAGTATGTTTTCCACTCGGATATGATGTTGATGGCCCTTCTCTTAAAATTAACCAACACATTTGTGTTTTAAAATTTTTGAGGTGAACTATGAGTACCCTGATCCCCTATTTCATTAAAGGTGGTACGTAAGGTTCGCAACAGCGGTGGGTGAAAAATTGTAAAAAAAAATACTTCTTTTCTCATCTCCATCATCTATTTTTGTATACACCTTTTATAGCCAAAATATACAAATTTTCAAACTGGTTCCTGCAGAGTACCGTAGATGTTTAAGGTTATAATACCTTACCTTTGCATAACCAACCCCTGTACCTAGATTCTCTCCCCTCTCTTTTTGGGTTTATTCTCTCTTTTCCCATTTCCTTTGGAAACAATAAAGCGCGGTGACAATTTTTATTTTGATTTGTGCGAGTTAAGTCAATCCAATGGCTCAGTCTCAATATTTCTACCGCTTAAAAGTGAGACAGGGTTCTCATATCTAAGAGTTCCTAGGTAGAAATTTCATATGGTAGTAATTAGGTGATAATTTATAAACTGGATTTGTTTAGGCTTTGAACTAATACTATTATAGTGGATTTCCTTCCTGGCTTGGTAGCCCCCAGAATAGATGATGTTTCACTGAGCTGGGTTAATAATTGATTATGTATTTTACCTTGTACAATTTAATTATGCATAGTTTCTGTTTTGGTAAAATTGTTTTGTCAACAGACGATGTCTTAACGTATGTCTTAATATTGTGTTTTGGTGTTGGGACATCAGTTTTGACATCTGTTTTAAAGTTCTAGAATAACACCATTGTACTGCTTGGGAGACAATTCAATAAGTTGCTGAAGAAAATGGATAAGAAGTCAAGACAAGATGTCAAGTTCATATCACTTGACATCAACAAAAACAATGATTTTTCCAGAGAAAAGAAGGTACAAAAGAGAAGCCAAATCAAGTTAGAGGCTTGCAGTGCTATAAATATGAGGGTTATGGTCATATTAGGTCAGAATGTCCCACTTTTCTCAAGGAACAAAAGAATGGCTTGTTTGCTTCCTGGACTGATAGTTTTGAGGGTGAAACTGATGATGAAACTGCTGAGCATGTGATAACTCTCACTTGGTAAATATGATTCTGATGAAGATTTTTGTAATAAAGAGGTCTCTTATGAAGAATTACTTGCTTGCTACAAGGAACTTTGTATCAGAAGTGAAGAAATATGTAAGTTAGGAGAAAAGTAGAAGAATGGTATAGCTCAACTTCAGGATAAAGTAGAGAAAATTCTATCTACAAACTCTGAGCTTCAAGTTAAGGTAACCCTATTAACCTCAAAACTCGAGAATATGTCAAGTGGGGACACACCACTTGACACTGGAAGATATCGGAGTTTGGTTGGAAAATTAATATATTTGGCTCATACTCGTCCTGACATTGCTTTCTTTGTTAGTGTTGTGAGTCAATTCATGCATGCACCATATGAAGAACACCTAGAAGCTGGGCACAAAATCTTGAGATACTTAAAAGAAACTCCTAGAAAAGGGTTATTCTTCAAGAAGACCAATGATAAAAAGGTGGCAATATTCACTAATGCAGATTGGGCAGGGTCCGTTATTGATAGAAAATCAACTTCAGGTTATTGCACATATGTGTGGGGGAACCTGGTGACTTAGAGAATCAAAAACTAAGGAGTAGTTGCAACAAGTAGTGTTGAAGCTGAGTTTAGAGAAATGGCCAAAGGAATTTGTGAAGGTATGTGGATTCTCAGAGTCCTAAAAGAATTGAAGGTAGAGGTAGAACCCCCATTGAAATTGTATTGTGACAACAATGAAGCTATACACATGGCTCATAATATAGTTCAACATGATCATACAAAACATGTCAAGATCGAAACGTCATTTCATCAAAGAAAAGATTGACTCTGGTACTCTCTGCTTTCCATTTATCCCTTCTAATTAATAGACTACTGATATATTAACCAAAAGCTTGGGAAGAACAACATTTGAATACTTGATCAATAAGTTAGGCATGATTGACATCTATGAACCAACTTGATGGGGGTATTGAAATATTTCTTATTTAGTATTATTTATTTTCTTATTTAAGAGTCATTATATTACTTTAAGAGTCATTATATCACTCCTAAAATAAATGAGTTACTTTGTATTTTCTCTCCTATAAAAGGAGCGCTTTCCTTCATAATAAAATATACAATCATCTCCCATATGTTTTTCTACACTATGTGTGTGAAGGTTGTTTCCTTAAGGGGGAGTTAGATCATACGTGATAGGGGGTATGTTCTATGGTTGTTAGATCAGTGCTGATTGTAACACCCTAATTTTCCCCGAATAATTTTAAATAAAAATTAGAGTAAATTTCAAAACTTCACTCAACTAGGATGTCATATTTAACAACAACATAACATTCTCATTCATATAACATGTAACACATGCAATTTGTAAATTTAAAATAATAATAACGATAATAAACATATTCAAGTTTAACTTCTTTTATTGCAGCAGAAAACACCAACAAACTATTTATTCAACATAAAACATGTTATCCAAACAATTCATGTTATAACGTAATTATAAAGAAAATTGTAACAAAGAGATATCATAAAGATCTCTAATAACATAGAATAACAATTAAATATTCAGCCCCCAATGTTACATATCAGAGAAGACACCGACTCTAATAAAAATAAAAGGAAGACTTCATCTTCCCGTCACTCCAACGCTGAACTACTCCTGAGTATCTACATGTTACCCATATAGAGGCAAAATTCAAACAGTAAGGGTGATATATCATAATTATATAATGGAATGTAAAATAATAAGTGAACAACAGATTATTACAGGCACAACATGCATCCCCACAACACATCACACCCATATAATGCAACAACGCTACACCAATATATTATCACATACTAACACATATAGCATACACAGATAATCACATGCTAACATATATATCATACATAGATAATCACATGCTAACACATATAGCATAAATAAATAATCACATGCTAACACATATAGCATACACAGATAAATCATATGCTAACACATATTAACATACACATATAAATCACATGCGAACACATATAGAATACACAGATAATCACATGCTAACACATATAACATACGCAACCAATATACAGTGCAATGAGACACTATTATATGACTCAATACATGTGGTACCATCGGTTCATAAGAATCCACCAATAAATTCATGTTAGAATTCAGTTACATCATTCACATTGCATCAGGAACACAATCATACCACTCCTCATTGCTCACACCCAATCGGGAACACGACCAATTCTCATCACTCATACCTTGCTGACCACACGATTATATAATTCCCGAATATCCGGATACGCCACTCACACCCCACTAGGAACACAACAATCCCATACATGTATATACCATGAATGCATGACATATATAGACTCATGCAACAATAACAATATGCACATCAAACTTCACCATAGTCGGTGTTCTTTGCCGATACTGGCCACCATGCACTAAATACCTGCCAAAACATGTAACAACAACCACACAGCGATATAGCAAACAAGTATAATGCATTTACATAAATCTCACAAAATAACATAACTCATTACACACCAAATCCGCGCATATTATACATACAATACAACAACATGCACAAAGATATTCACCAGAGTCTATGTACCTCACCACTACTAGCCACTATGAACCAAACACCTACCAAAATATGCATCGACAACAAACCAACAATGTAGCAAGCAATTACAATGCATATGCAAATGTTCCATAGCACAACATAACTCGACACACATCAAACACGCGTCCACGTGTCGAATAGTTGAAATTCTAATACCAAAAATATTTTGAAGTTAAAGTACGCTAAATCAGCTATCCAATGATTCGAACCACTCATCAATCAGACACCCGAAACTAAAATTATGAACTTTCAAAGTTTTACGAAGTTTCTCTCCATATAGTGGTAACCAGTTACCCATATACTGGTACCTGGGTACCTCAAAATCCAGTAGCTGGAAAACATAATTCTTCATAGCGGTAACCGGTTAAATCAAAACTGGTAACTGGTTATACCCCTCCCAAAAGCCCATGTTCACCAAATTTTGATTGGTGGTAACATGATACTACAAAGGTGGTAACCAGTTACCACCAGAGCAGTGGAATATTTTTCTGCAATTTCTATGTACGAAAGTTCATCCCAACATTTTTCTAAAACCCCAATTTTCACGAAGAATTATTTATCAGAATTTTACAGGTTCAATGCCATCAATATATACTATCCTAATCATTTACCAACACACACAAATCATTCAACCACAACATCATCCTAATCATATAATTTCATCATATTTTTCATCAATCAACATACAACAATAGCAACATTCTAATTCACCAAAGAAACAATCACACAAATGATTTTTCACAATTATGTCACATTCACATACATTAACATAAACACACAATTCACAATTTCACCATACATCATCACCAAACAAAACTTTATCATTGAGGGTTTAACACTTGAAGTAGAATTAGGTTCTGACGAGTAATTATCCTTACCCACCGATTGTTATACAACCCATTAGATAGTTAGAAACCTACTCTTACCTTGGATTTCCTAGCTTGAGTTTTCCTCTCTTCTACAATGGAAATCTTCTCCAAGTCCTAGCTTCCTCTTATCTCTTTCTTTCTCTTTTCTCCAATTCCTCGATCGTAACAATGAAAACAAAAACTCTCTAATTCTCCTTTTTCCAATCTTACCCCTTGGACCCTTTCTATGGCATTCCACTTATGTCATCACTTAACATCTTAAAATTACCAACAAGCCCTCATCATCTCTACACTAACATTACCTTTATTTTAATTATTATTATTCTTCTATAATAATAAAATAATCCCAGTAAATAAATAAAATAACTAAATAATTATTTTACCATTACTAATATTATTTAATCCCTCCAATTTTAATTAAATAATACTAGTAACTAATTACTTCCACTACCCTAAGTTCTACACAATTACTCAAACACCCCCAACACATTTATATTTCTAAGGCAACTACCCCACACCAAGGGCATCACAACACATCAAAGCACCCATAAACGCATATAAATGTACAACCCCACTTAATTAAATTATGAAAAACAATTTAAATAAAATCAGGGTGTTACACTGATCATGATATTCAGGGAGAGCATGGTGATGGTGTGTTAAGAGATTATTTCTCTCTTGTGCTTGTTGTGTTATTGTGATGTAAGGCAAAATGTCATGACATTTGGTTTCTGGAGGAATACTTGTGTACGAGGGTTTATTTCTCTCTATTGTTTTTATTCGGTGAGGCTGGGTTTCTATATTATTTCAAATGTGTGTGCCTCTGGTATGTCTTTGTGTTATACCAAGTGTTTTTGTGTTTTCTTTAAAATGTGCTTGTCGTATTGTTGTTGTTTTACCTTCTCTCCAACTATATTATGCAAAAGTTTTTTTATCCAAAATTTTCCAAAGGGGGAGATTGTAAGTTTTGTGATTTTGGGATTGGTAGCTATTTTATTAAAATAAGTATCATAGCAAGATGTCAAGCAAAATGTCTTGACATGTTGGTCAAACATCATTGATGGTCAACACGATGTCGTAACAGGATGTCGTGACATGTTATACCCAGTGTTAGGGTTTTATGTTTTTGGAAGATTTGTTTTTAAAGTGTGGGATTTTATTTGGTTTTGATTCACACTTTATCTCATTCCAAGGAAGGTTATTTAAGGAACATTTGTTATGTTCCATAAGTGCATTTGTTTCATAAAAAGGATCTTGGATACTTTTTATGAAACTTTCTATTTTTTTTCCTATTTTCATGTAGAAGATTATGTAGATAATTTGCACCTGCTGTTTTGGGAGATGTATTTTATTTAGATAAAGAGCCCAAGCCCATGCTGATATGAAGACTATTTAAAAGGACGTTCTAAACCTAATGCGATTAGAGAATTCGTGTATTAAAAGAAAAGTTTTAAGATTTAGTGTGATTTTGCTAATTGTGATCCACTCTTATATCACTTTGATATCTGAGTTGGACTATGTTCATTGTTCAATTGTGAGTCACTCTAATATCACCTTGATATTATAGTTGGACCGAGTTTGAGTTGTAAATTGTCAATCACTCATGAGCTTTTAAACAAGAGTGGATTGTGTGTTATTGGAAGTGTGTCTTATGTATCTGATTAAAGTTGTTATCATTGTTGTGTGATTGAAGGAATGTGAGAGGGGTCTCATATCTAGGAGTGTCTTTGATAGAAATAGCACGAGTAGCGATTAGGTGAAAAGATTACAAACCAGAGGTTGTTTACTGAGGTATTTAAACTAATACTATTATAAGGGGGAGAACCCGATGATGAGAACACGGTGGAGGCGGTATCATGGAAATAAGAAACTGCGAAAGAAGCCTCGTCCTCACAGATGAAGGATGTCGAAATTCCTAAGAACGTGGAAACTGTAAAGCCTGTCAAAAGTCTGAAGCCCGTGGGACGCGTCAGATTTGTCAAAACTCCATTTTAGAAAATAAGTTACCCAAAACAAATATTGAGCGAAAAAGAAAATATCACCGCGAATCAGAGATCGGAAATGACAATAGCAACTTTAGAAAATAAGGAAGTAGTGGCAACACAAAGTGCAGAATAACTCCTGTGATTGAAGATGAAAAGGAGAAGGAGTATGAGCCTCTGCCTGAAGATGAGGAGGATGACTATGACCCTCTTGAAGATGACATGGTTGGCAATGATTACGAAGAAGATTTCATCATTAATTATGGCATCGTGTCGGCATTGTCTACGGAGTACGACATAATGTTAGAAGTATCTGAAAATAAGGAAGATTATATGCAAGATGAAGTGTTTAATGAGAGGAAATTATGCTACTATGTCATAAATAATGGTGTGGTGGAGGAGAAAAAAGTTGTATTTGAGAAACCAAGTCCAGGCATGTTAAGTCACCTCAAGCCTTTATTCATAAGGGAAAAAGTGGGTGGTATGCCGATAAATAAAGTATTTGTCGATTGGGGGCAGCTATGAACCTAATGCCCTATGCCCTGTTTAAGAAAATGGGAAAGTGTGGTACCTAACTTCGAACACATAACATGATTTTATCTAATTACGAAGGAAAAACCAGCAACATACTAGGAGTTTTTAAGGTCAAATTTGTTGTCGGTACAACCACCGGGTCGTCACTCTTCATGCTAATAAACTCCAAAGCCAATTTTAATCTATTGTTAGGAAGTGAAAAATGGATCCACGGGATAGGGTCAATGCCATCAAACCCACACAAAAGGATATCCATTTGGAGAAAAGATGGAGTTAGGAGACGATGTGACAAAGATACCAACTTATATCAGTACGAAAGTTGATTCGAAGATGGAGGTTTAATTTGTTAAACTATTAAAAGAGTACAAAGATTTCTTTGCTTGGGACTACAGTGAAATGCATGGACTGTGTCAAAGCATAGTGGAGCATCCTCTGCCTATTCAACAAGGGAAAATCCGGTAAAGCAACATCCTCAAAGATTCACCCAGAAATCACGCTGAAAATCAAACAAGAGATTGAAAGACTACTCAGAAGCAAGTTCATCAGAACTACAAGATATGTCGAATGGTTAGTAAATATTGTGCCTGTTATTAAGAAAAATGGAACTCTTAGAGTTTGCATATATTTTAGGGATTTGAATAAAGAAACTCCTAAGGATGAGTATTCGACGTCAGTGGCAGAAATGTTAGTCGATCCAGTCACAGGCTTCATATATTTGAGCATGCTTGATGGATATTCTGGATATAACCATATTTTTATAGCAGACGAGGATGTTCCCAAAATGGAATTTTTATGTCCAGGGGCCCTGGGGACTTATGAATGGGTTGTGATTCCATTCAGTTTAAAAAATGATGGAGCAACCTATCAAAGGGCCATGAATGCCATATTCCACGATTTCATAGAGAATTTTATTCAAATTTATATTGATGATATTGTAATTAAATCTTCATCTAAAAGTGGTCATCTAGACCATCTTCGATGATTATTCAAAAGAATGAGAAAATATAGATTGAAAATTAATCTACTAAAATGTGCTTTCGGTGTGCATGAAGAAGACTTCTTAGACTTCATAGTGCACAAAAAAGCATCAAGATCAATCGAAACAAAACAAAAGAAATTTTGGATCTTAAGCCTCCTTCGACGAGGAAACAGTTGCAGTCTTTGTTGGGGAAAATCAATTTCTTGAGGAGATTTATATTAAATCTAAGTGGCAAAATGAAAGTTTTCTCGCCATCTCTCAAGATAAAAAAAAGCAAATTCCACTGAGGGAGAAGATAAACAAGAGGCTTTCGACACAATCAAGGAATATATCACAAAGCCTCTTATCTTATTGCCACCTAGTTGAAACAAAAACATGAGATTGTATATAGTCGTGTCTGAATTGACAATAGGAAGCATGTTATCCTAAAAGGATGATAATGGTGTCGAAAGACCTATCTATTACCATAGTCGAGTATTAATAGATGCATAAACTAGGTATTTTTTAATTGAAAAATTGTTCCTGTTGAAACCACCCGGCCGGAACCTGTCATATGGATGTAATGAAACATCAATGAAGCCACCACCGAACATCTTTTATCCCGCAGAAAGGGAAAGGTAAACATCGAGAAAACCTGAAGAGGGAGAAATCACGGTCTTTCGACCGAGATATCGGGTAAGGGAGTCTGTTACGCGAGGGGAAGGTATTAGCACCCCACACGCCCATAGTACTCTATGGTATCCACTCTTGTTGTCTAATCTAATGGGTGTGGTCAAATCCTATTTCTATGGCTTAAAGCTGAAAAAGGAATGCATGCGAAAGAAAAAGAAAACAATATAGGGAAAATAAAAGTTATGCTCGATCGGGCCCTACCCCAATGCCTACGTATCCCTTTTAAGGAATCAGAGCAGCCGTAGTTTGGCTCATATATTTTGGTTGGTTTGTGTTTTTTAGTTAAGACAACAAAAAAATAATCAAGATGGCAAAACATCGAATGAAATAACAAACAAATGAGATGGTCAAACATCAACTAAATAATAACATAGTAACATGTCAAATATGGCGAAACATCAAATGATAAAGCAACACACCTAACAATGATATTGAGAATCAAAGTAGGATAACAAACATGTGCGATGGTGAAACATCGGCTTCAAGGTAGTAAAGTATCATGGCAGAGATGGCAAAACATCAATAAATCGGATGACGAAACATCACACCTAACAATGATATTGAGAATCAAAGTAGGATAAAAAACATGTGCGATGGAGAAACATCGGTTTCAAGGTAGTAAAGTATCATGGCAGAGATGGCAAAACATCAATAAATCGGATGACGAAACATCACACCTAACAATGATATTGAGAATCAAAGTAGGATAACAAACATGTGCGATGGAGAAACATCGGCTTCAAACAAATGTGTGATGGCGAAACATCGGTAAACCAGGTTTAAAAAAACAAAGCCAAGAGGTGTACAGACAAATAAGATTGATTTGTATCTTTTACCTTGAAGAAGGGTTTGAGTTTATTAGAGGTATTTTATGATTTTCCAAGAAATAAGTTTTTGGTTTTAAGATGCAGAATGCAAAGAAAGGAAAAACAACTAAGGGAAACTAGCCTAGCACTATCCCTAGTGTTATCATACAATGATTGACCCTAAGGTTGAGGATAAAGGGAAGTTCTACCCTATGTTAGCATACATGGACTCCTACCTTAATCAACATGTTAAAGAAAGATTAACAAAACTACCCTATAGGGAACATGCCATGAGAGCGAAGTCGTGATCTCAATTTCTAAATTGAGTGACTCATCAATAAACAATTAAAGAAGAAAAGTGATAAACATCCTATAGGGAACATGCACTGAGAGCGAAGTCGTGATCTCAATTTCTAAATTGAGTGACTCGTCGATCAACAATTAAAGAAGAAAAGTAATAAACATCCTATAGGGAACATGCACTGAGAGTGAAGTCGTGATCTCAATTTCTAAATTGAGTGACTCATCGATCAAAAGAAAACACAACACATGCATCAAACAAAAACCAGAGGGCCTCCTGTCATATATCAACAACAGAGGTCCCACCATGCAACATAGAACTATGAAAGTAGAAGAAATGAAATAGTGTAATACCAAACGGATAACTATCCGTAGCAACTGAGCAAGAATAAAAGAAACCCAGAGAACTTCAAGCGAGTTGGCATCAGCAGACAAATCAAGTCAGAAAATTACGCTGTCAGAATGTAAGTAATGGGATTATCAGATATGAACAGATCCCATGGGAAATGTATGGCATTCATAATCACATATACATATATCCTTCATAAACTATCAAACATGCCAAGCACAAGAGTAGTGCCAATATAATAAATTGTGTTCCACAAATAAAGTGAACACAATAGCCTCAAACCAAAAATGGAAACTTTCCTCAAAGTACCTCGCACATTTAACAACCAAGTTAGTATTCCCTAAAGTGAATGATGACTCACATAAGGGATGGGTGAAACATGATGAAGTGAAAAAAACATGATAACAATTATCAAAGCATTAGGTATGGTAGACCAAAAGAAACAGGCATATGCACAATTAGGTAAAAAAATTAGAGGAATGTTGCTCCTTTCTATCACCATGTTGAATTGATAATTGAATACCAATCAAGGATCATGGGAGCTTGAGAAGAATAAAATCAAATACCATGAAGGTCAGTAGCAAACACATAATTCAAACATGCACAATTAATTCATCTCAGCTCACAAGCATAATAGAAGAGGAATTCCACATAGTGCATCAAAAGGTTCAAACATCCAAACATGGGGCATTTAGTGAAATGCCTTGAGTTTATTTGGATGAACATATCCAACATGATCATTAGGTGACCAATTATAGGCCTCACTCAAGTTCATTGACCATCAAACAAATTGAAACAAGATATGCAACATTAATTGGGTATCTTCACTTCAAAAATACATCAAAAATAGAAACAAGGATCAATAATTCAAAACAAAAATCTCTTAGCATCCTTGAAGTGTGTAGAAGTCAGAAAGAAAGCCTTAAGTTCATGAATGATTGAGAAGGAGATCAAATGTGGCCCAAAGTTCAAAACTAGTTGGCCAAACTAACAAAACTAGACAAGTTTTCAAAATAATTCATGGAAAAATATCAAACCAAGTCAAATAATTCAAGGAAAATGGTTTTTAGATCCTAAATGAATTCATGAACCATAATCAAGATCTAAGTTCCATTGAAGATCCAGGGCATAATGGTTTTGAAAAAGAAACTTGCACAATAAGCAACAAAACCCTAATTCTTGACTTTTAATCTTAAATATTGATTAGATAAGATCAAAATTAAAAAAATTCAAACCAAGATCATGAAAATCACAAGGAAACCCTAAATGTCAGAATACATTTTTTTTCACATTTTTTGAATTAAAGAAAAGTCAAAAATAAAATCAAATTCAAACAATTAATCAATTAAACAAATAATCACATCTCAAAATAAAATTCTAATAAAAAATAAGAAAAACATCCAACCGAAAATATATTCAAAAATTATAATTAAAAAACACACATCCCTGATTTTTTTTGGAATTTTTGAATTAAAGGAAGTATTGAAATAAAAATCAAACAAACAATTAACAATTAAACTATTATTTAAAGGAAAAAATGCAAACCCTAGCCAAAAGTTATGAAAAGGTCAAAATAAAATTATATTTAGATTCTATGATTAAATACAAGCTTGCATGATTTTTTTGAGGATTTTTGAATTAATGGAAGTATAAAAATGAAAATTATAAAGCAAAAATTCAAAATAAACTTCTCAAATTAAATTCATAACCAAAAATAGAAAAGATGCTAAACAAATTTCAGAATTAAATTCTACACTATTTTATGAGTCCAAAATATTTTTGTGGAATTTTTCAAATCAAAGAAATATTAAAATAAAAATAAACACAACTTTTTAAACCAATCAAAACATTTTCAAAAATTATCAAAAAAATGCACAAGGTCAGGAATATTATTTTTAAGTTTCATGAATTTTTTCATAATTTTTCATCAAGGTTTGATCAAGAAAATAAAATCAGATAAATCAATGAAAATTTAAATAAAAAAAGCAAGAACAAGGCCAATGAGATGATGCCACACATCATCATCAACCTCCAGCCTAGGCAAAACACTTGCTTCCACCAGTTCCAACATGCTCACTTCAGATACATCAAACAAGCACGATTCTCAACCAAAATCCAAGGGATTAAGCTCAAATTAAAGCTGATATATCATACTACATCATGCAATTCGAATCAAACTCAGAGATCAAACATAGATCAAGAAATCAAATCTCAAAAACTGGAAAAACACACTGCAAACATTAAAACCAGAAACACAATTTCACCAAATTTGCTTGAATCAGAGCTCTAATATACATCAATCCTAATGATTGGCCAGCTATAAAAACAATGCACACCACAAATCACTTCAATTCATGCTTAAATCAGGGTTCAGATTCAATGAGCATACCTGCAAAAGTGAAAAATAAATTCACTTGGTGCCTCTGAAATCTAACAAGAAACACTTCTAAATAGCTTCCTTGTGCTCCAATGAAGGTGTTTGAGTAGAGAAATGAGGACTGGATCAAGAGAATTGAGCTTCTCAATTCAAGTTACAGAGCAAGAAAAATGAGAAAATTATGAGGAGCTTCTTCCAATGCAGTGCATGTGTTCATGAAAGGAGAGCTTGAGCAACTTATATAGAGTGTTTGGAGTGAGGTTAGAGTGGTAATTCAAGCTGAGAGTCATTGGATGGAAAAAAGTGAATTCTACCAAACCAAAACAAGTGTGATGGCCATTTGCATTTTGCTTGGTATTTAGCCCATGCTTGCAATCATTTTGAGCAACAAAAGAAGAGTGTGAGTGAGTGAAAAAAGCGTGATGAGGTGAGATGTCCCATCTTGCACATGTGACTGATTTTCTTGAGTGAGAAGTTTCCCATTTTGTCAAAAATATGAAAATGAGAGAGGCACGAGGTATGCACCTGATTTGGCCTTTTTTGGCAAGCACATGAGGTGTCCAATTCGTGCCAAGCATGTGCAAGTGGACTCTGAAATGATTTAATCAAAACTGAACCAAAACTTGAAAATTGCCATGGCCAAGCATACACCAAAAATCAGCTGACTTCCAATTAAGGCCATTTCAAATTGGCTCGTGCATTTTCCAAATTTCTTTGAGCCAATTAAAATTCATATGATGAGCTTCACAATGATCTTTGATTCATCAAAAATGGTGGAGAAATGAAAGAGATGTGGACATTAGGATTCCTGGGCAAGTGAAGCCAACTTTCCCAAGACTGCGCGCGCTGGCCTGGCCATGTGCCTTCAAAAAATCCGGTTTTGTCACCCAACTTCCTCAAATCACAACTTCCTCAATTTTAATCCAATTTGAGTGATTCCAAGTTTAATGAGAAGCTTTCATGGAAAACAACAAAATGCTCTTTTAAATTTTTCAAATTGAGGCTTGAGTCACAAGAAAATGATTCCACAAAATGGCATGCCAAGTGTTTGATGAAATTACGCGCGTGGCTTGCCCAAGAGAAGTCATCTTGGCATTTAGAATTTTTTTCAATTTTTAAGTTACTTCTTGAACAAGTTACACTCAAATTCACCATTTCTCATGATTCAAAGATGAATTTGGGTATGGAATATGAAAAAAGGATGCTTGAATTGATGGTTGACCAAAAGTCTACTTGGTCAACTCCTGATTTTACTGACTTTGGTCAAAATGACCAATTTGCCCCTTTTGATCAATTGAATCATTTCCAATCCAAATTGAACCTCAATCTTTCAATCCTAAATGCTTAATAACATGTGGTGAATCATGGAAACAAGTTTGGGTAAAAAAGTCAAAGAAATCCTGATTAAATCCAAAACCCTAGTTTTGTATCATGTACTAAGAGATAGCTGATCAAGCTTCAAAACCCTAATTCGACTGGGCATCATGAGAGACTCTTTGATTAAGTTTGATCCTAATGATGATAAGATAGTGATGCTTCATGAATTGGATCATCTAGACCCCAATCACTTCAACTTGGACCAAACCCTAATTTTGACTGATTCCTCAAAGGAGAGTGATGAACCATCTTAAAAACTTCACATCCTCTGGATATCTTGACCAATATCTTGTACAAAGACTCTTCAAATACCAATGAGATGTTGTAGCTTCCAAATCAAGACTTGTACATTGATCAATAGCCTTGCTCAAACAAAACCCTAATTTGACTGGTGAATCAAAAGAGAGATTCCTCTTATAAACAATCTCAAACTTCAATCCTTTGATGATCCAAGGAGATGGATAAGAACATCTTGAGACATGCAACAACTTTTGAGCTTGAAAGATCCAGAGGTTTAGATAACAAGATTCTTTTTGAGAAACTTGTCAATGCAATCATCCTTCAAAGCTTGAGGAAGACTTGATAACCAAAGTACTTTGATCCCATCACCATGTATGAATGCAATGCAATATGATATTTATGATGAAACATAAGCCTAAATCAAGAGGGTAAATTTTGGGGTGCAACAGTTGCCCCTATTCAAATATCTTCAACATGATAAGTGAGAAAAAGTGACAACTTTCGAGCGTTCAAAGTTGAAGATGATTGAATACAAAAGAACCCGAAAATTTACATTCTTGAAGAAGAAAGAAAAAGAAGCAGGAAACCTCTAAGACATGCGTCATAATGAAGCTGTAACACAGGTTGAAGCAGAACAAAAATAAAGAAGAGTAGACGCGACTAAACTTCCGGACATATGTGCCAGGGAAAAACCGGGCTTCAAAAAAGGTGAGATAAAACTCAAACCACATAGTATAGGCGAAACTAATCTCTGGAAAAGAAAACGTACGCGGGTGAGGAGGCGAAACTCTGAGCTCGACCCAAAGAAAAAGTGGCTAGAGTGCGTGATTCTATGAGCACTTGCTAATCTCAACTAAGATAGACAGTATGAAGGAACTGAAAGAATCTCAGAAATGAGGAACAAAAGCGAGACAAAACTCGACTCAAAAACCAGTTAGACGAAACTAAACTAGATGAGTACCAAGATGAAACTGGATTTCACGCACGGGTAACGAGGCAAAACTCGACCCATAGAAAAATGATGAGAGTGAATGTTTCTCAGAGCACCTGCTGGTCTCAGATTGATGGATAAACAGTGACGAAAACTAATAGAAGAATCCAAGGAACAAAAGAGACTAGTTTCAAACCCAGGGACGCAGTACGAACACTGCACTCGGTAAATGAACACCGTCAAAGGGTTCAAGGTATGAAAGCAAAAACGAGACAAAACTCGACTCAATAACTAGTTAGGCGAAACTAAACTAGATGAGTACCAGGACGAAACTGGATTTCACGCACAGGCGAAAAGGCGAAACTTGACCCAAAGCGAGAGTGATGAGAGCGCATGTTTCTCAGAGCACCTGCTGGTCTCAAGTCCATGGATAAACAGTGACGAAAACTGATAGAAGAATCCAAGAAACAAAAGAGACTGATTTCAGACCAGGGACGCAGTACGAACACTACACTTGGTAAACGAACATCCTAAAAGGGGTCCAAGGTATGAAAACAAAAATGAGACGAAAATCGACTCAATAACTAGTTAGACGAAACTAAACTAGATGAGCACCAGGATGAAACTGGATTTCATGCGCAAGGTGGGGAGACGAAACTCTGAGCTAAACCCAAAGCAAGGGGATTAGGGCGTACAACTAAAAACCAGCTGAAAGAAAATATCAGGACGAAACTGGTATTCGAAAGGTGCATCAATAGACATGGGAATGAACCGGAGAGGGTAGTGAAGACTAAACCCGAGAAGACCGCGCCAGGGCGAAACTGAACTATAGTCACGAGTAGACACTTAAACAAACAAATGATTGACATCCAAAAGGATATTGGTATGGGGAGGAAACCAAGATAATAAGGACAAAGACCTCATTGGGGATTTAATCCGAAGTATTAGAAAATTCACTGGGGACAATAGAAACAAAAATGGCTTATGTTCCGATGCATGTTTGAATTCTTTTTATATAGCGCAATGTCCCATATAATGGAAATGCTATGAGTTTTGGTAGATGCAATGTACTGATGCATGTTTAAAAGATTCACTGGGGAATGGCTCATTGAGAAGCCAAAAACCAAGGAGTCAGGATCTGACATGACTTGCAAAAAATAAATTGCAAAACCCAAAGGAGAGGAGACAAAATGGGGAACCGCTAGAGAGGGAACCTCGAAGAGATGAAGCTTCGTGGGGAATAACAACCGAGCAACCAGTAGAAATGGGCCACAAACATTGAGAGGAGCTGCAAAAATAAACTGCAAACTCCTAGAGAAGATCAGATTGACGATGTAGCTTCTGTAGAGGGACGCCAACTGAAGATTAGACATCGAGGGAGATGATCAGGGAAAGACTGTAATCTCTGTAAAAGACAGTGCGCGGCCGTGTTGAGGATTATACCAAGACAACAAACCTGACATGAGAGGTGAAAACCTTTTTTGGGGGAATAAAGCTCTACTGAGGAGACGGGACTTCACCGGGGAGACAGAACTCTGTTGAAGATTTTGTTGAAGAGATATTTTTAGAATGCAACCATTGGATGGATCATGCAGATAGTCACACAGTATCGACCTTACTGGGGATAAGGGAAGATCTTTAACATAAGGATGCTTCAGTCAGCAGATCGGCCGGGAAATGAGAGGTCACGGTGAGGGATCTCTGTTGGCGACTCTGTTAGAGAGTTACTTCTTCAGAATGTGAGTTCCCATTTAAACAACTCCACTGGGAATATGTGACATATTGAAACTTGAAGTCTCAGAATGAATCCTTTCTCTTGAAAAAAGATTTCTAGGGCAACAAAGTTCGCTGCGGAAACGAACCTCACTGGGGATAGGTAAATTCCTATTCATACATGGGCTCAGTCTAACAGAAAAAGACCAAATATTCCCTTTCTGACAATCATTAAGCTCTTTACAGGTGTTCAACGTGTAAACTCTTTTGATGTCAAACAAATGTTTTGCATGCAGAAAGATGTTTATTTTTGGAATGACAGACCTGGTGCGATGATTATTCAAGCCTTAAAGTTTGAAAAACTTTAACAAAGTGTCACATCTCTGTTGTGAGTGAATCACTGGCTAGAGTGCAAAAATTTCAAAACTTTTCTTCCCCTTCTTTTTTCAAAAAACGAGTCAACATATGGGTGATAAGATACTAACATGGATATGCAACACATATTTGAGAGTTTAGGAAAATCTATCCTGTTGTAGTATGCTTCCAAGTTAAACCCTTGTTTCAGTTAGGACTTTTAAAGGTTGTAACATGGCCTGGTTCGAGGTTTTTTTTTAGAAAAAAGTTTTTTCAAGGCTCAAGTTATTTGGTTCCCACCCCCTTCGTGATATTCTCCTGTCCTAAGTTCAGTTAACCTATCACAAGCATTCATCTTTCAAAAGGATTTAAAATGGTTGAGCGATCACGACAAATTCTCCAACATGATTATCACTTTTGCTGCTTTTGTTTTGATATTATTATTCCTCTTCTTTTGATCAAAATTTTATTGAATAATCTCCTCTCTTTCTCTGGCCTTTTAGGCCCTCTTTTCCCTAACTTTTTCCTGGATAAAATCTTTTGAATTTCAATTTTGGGAGTCCAGCAGGATGCCCTAACTTTTGCCTAAGGGACTTGTTTTCAAGTTTCAACTTAGCGGGGATTTCTGTTTCTTTCTTATCCATACTTTCCAATTCGAGAAAGTCAATGTGACTTTAGGTCTTTGAACTTTTTCTTTCTCTTTTTTTCTCTTTTTTTTCTCTTTTTTTTTTGAAGAAAACAAATGCCTCATTCCTTGGTCGGCGAGGGATAGCCATTATTGTATCGATTCGATCTCGACCTTAGGACTTTGTGAGGAAATGGACATCGTGGTTTAGACATTTTTCCTTATCTCATGATGCGAAAGATAAAATGTGATGATCCTCAGATGGTACATTCCTTCTGAAATTTGAATGCTTGGTCAAATTAACTGAACATCTACCCTGCCCATGGTAAAAAAAGGTTTTTTTTAACAGAAAAGAAACTCCTACTTCGAAGGCTCAGAGGGGTTAACGAGGGTCTAACTCCCTTATATCTCCGGTTTGGGGATTGAAACAATGCATGTACATCATCAACAAGGTTCTACTCTAAAGCATACCACTACAATCATTGTTTTTAGCCAAACTCCTTCCCCCAAACTCTTGTCTAAGCAAAAGAATTGGCATAGTTGGTATCAAAATGCCCGAAAAATGATTTAAAGAGTGATACTGGATGGATTAAGTAAAATGAAACAATTTCTTCAAGGAAAAAATATTCAACGCATCAAGACTGACATTCGGCCATAAACAAAATCCTATATGCAGACAATGCTAAAACAATCAATCAAGATAACACATGAAAGTGCGGCAAAGAGACGTAATAAAAGCCATTATGGGGAAGGAAAAAAAATCTCCAACTAGGTCCGCCGATCTCGCTGACCTCACGACCTTCACCAACAACACGGTGTTGTGAAACAAAATGGCAAGGCATCCGCCAATAGAGTGAAAGAGAAATCCATCAATCATATAACTAAACATGCCCCTTGCACAGGTAGTAGCTGTGTTTGTTATCCGTATTTCAAGCGACAAACCAAACATGACTTGTATTACCATTTCCGTGTAAGGCCCACGAAGTTTATATGCACATGCTTATCAAAAATATTGAACGTTTTTGCAAACAAAATAGTAAAAAGGGAGAAAAGAAAAGTATGCGTATACTTGAAAGGAGATATTCTATTGATTTGAGAAATCAGCCTGTGAAAAAGGTGTTTACATTTGGAAGTAAGTAAATACAAAATCAAAACAAACAAGTGTTTACAAAAGGCAATGTGAACGTGAACATCTATCAAGTCCCGATTCTGCTATGACTCTTATGACTCTCACGCTTTCATCTCCCAGCTTTCAGACAGATCATTCTTGGATTAGCTTCGAGCTTATGCCAGGTGTTGTACCCTAAAATTTGCCCTCCCATATTCCTCAAGACTTGTCAAGAAGAAGCTTCAAGTTGCTCAAGTTGGCTCAAGGTTTGGACAGTCAAATCACCTCCTAAGGCAGTCAATTCAAAATTAGGGTTTTGTGTTGCATTAAGGTCCTTACATCCAAATGGACTCAAGTGCTTCCAAATGTCTTAATATGTTCTTAAATTTCATCCATGTCAAATTTCAAGCCTTGCAGAGGAAGTTTGGTCAGTCAATTGCTCAAGAGACCCAAAAGTCGACTGTGCTAGGGCAAAAGTCAACTATGTCCCAAATACAGTCAAACCTCAATATTTTTTGTAAAAATTCTCATTTTGAAGGATAATTCATCATTTGATCAAGGTTTGATCATGATTCATCAAGGATTGCTCAAGATTCATCAAGATTCAAAAGTTGCTAAATTAGGGTTTTGCAGGAAATGTCAACTCAACTTTGACCAAGCATAACTTTCTCATACTTTATGCGAAATGACCCATCCAAAGCTCATTTTGAATAGGATGCAATTCCCTACAATCCATATTCACACCCCAAGATCAAGAAATGCTCTCACAAAAAGTTACAAATTTGTACAGTATAGGTCATTTTTGAAAGTCAACAAAAACACCTTTTTTTTCCAAAGCTTATAACTTGAGCATGGAATATAAAAATGAGATGAGACCAATAGTTTTGATTAGAGGACATCTCAAGGTTTCTAAAAAGTCCAAGAACACCTCCAAAAGTTCAAAATTGAAGAAGTTATGCATTGTTGAAGTTGGGCATTTTTCCAAATTTGCCAAAAGTCAACTATCCTCAAAACTCCAATTTTTGACAAAAGGGCCCACTTTTTTACACTTGATATAGTCTTGTCATGCCACACACGTGTCCCATATTTAATTTCATGACCATTCATTTATTTTTCTATTTTATTTTATTTTTATTGATTTAATTCATTTTAAATCAATATTAAATCAAATAAAATTTAAAATTGATGTAAAGGGATTCTAGTGATCATTCCAGCTTGCAAATATCATGTGCAACTCAGTCAAATTCGTGCCAAGTCAAAACATGCACAAAATCTCAGATTTGATGCAATTATGGAAAGCTTATCAATGGTGATCAAATCAAATATTCCATCTTCAATGCACATGGATATTGGTCCAAATTTTGACCTAAACTCATTCCATGATATGCACACAAGTGAGCCAAACCAAAGGGACGCCCAAAGCTCTGCAGAAATGGTCATACCAAGTTTGTGAAAAACCTTGAAAAAGTGGAGATCGAATTCTTGTTTGGATGCATTCTCAAAGCAAAATCACAACGCAGCCCTCTTCCTTGACATCCAGTGGAGCTATACCAATCAAAATCAAGCCTTGAGACCCTCTGAAACACCCTGTAAGTCACCACGAACTTGGCCCTGTACATGAGATCGTGAATCAGTTATCTTGCATCCTTTTGCCAAATCTTTTGAATAATCATGCTTAATGTCACATTTCTAACATGTCTGCAATATTCAATTTCATTTTCATGCCCTGTATTGTGATGCCCGAACCTAGGGTTTTCTTGTTTTTTTTTAGGCATTTGCATTGCAGGTAAAATTAAGACAAACAATAGTTATAGGGATACTCAGGAGACAGAGGCGATCGTGTCCATGTGCTTGGATGGTATTTTTATAGCCTAGAATGAGTTCTCGAACCACTCCACGAATCTTCCTGCGGATAAAAATCCGCAGGTAAATAACCAGAGTTTTTTTGGAGAAGACGACCAGACGTCGCCCTCCCATTGGCCCATTTAAAATCACACGCTTTTATTTTTTTATTCCAGGCATAGTTGATTATTGCGCATATAATGTTTGTTGATTATCTTATTAACAAGCAACACCAATGGCTCAGCTGGCAAGGCGTTAGGGCGTGATACCATTGGGACCTGGGTTCGAATCCCAGGTCCCCCAAAACCTTATTGCAATTTTATTTCAGGCATTCACATACAGCACTCCAAGCGTGGATTACAGTATACCCCCAGATCTCAAATGCTACGTGGCTCATAGGGCAAAATCAATGGCCAAAGGTGAAGGACCACCATGGACTCAGGTCAATGCACGCCTAGCAAATCACAAAAGTCCAACAAGGCTGAAGCGTAAATGGGCCTGGGAATTGCAATTCAAACACCAAATTCAGGCCCACACCCCCTGAGTATTTCTCTCTTATATTTTATTTCTTTTTTATTTATTTATTTTATTATTATTATTATTATTAAAAATTAATTAATTAACCAATTAACCTTTTTTTCATAAAAAAAAATCAGAAACAACAAAAAATATTTTTATTAATTCCATTAACTTTATTATTTATTTTTGTAAATAAACATTAATTAATTTTATTTAGTTTAAATAGGTTTAACATTAATATCTTTTGCAATAAATTAAAATCAACATAGAATTAGGATTTTTAATATCTTTTAACCATTCTTATTTTATTTCCTTAATTAAAATAAAAACTCAAAAAATATTTTCATTCAATTAATTAATTCAATTATTAATTTAGATTAATTTTTAATTCAAAAAATAACAAAATATGCTTTATTTATTTTAAAGGGTCAAAACCCTAAGACGCACTGATTTAATTTTCTCTCGCACGAATAATTTTTAATTCATATTTCAATATTGTAATTGCTTCGAGGATGTAATAATTTTTAACTTAGGACTTTATTTATTTATTTATCGCTTTTATTTACTTTTCGCAATTTAATTTTTAAGGGTTTGTCTTTGGCGATGTAAATACCCGACGTCTTGTAATAACTTAGATTTATTTTCCGCAACCATTAACTGTTAGATGTTTGAATAATAGGCAATGCATGACAAGACCAAATTTTTTAACTTAAAATCAACAGTAGCTCACCATAACATGTACAAAGATAATATAACTGAAAAACAATACACTCGCACATGCCACTCTTAGGGTACACCTCACTTGGTTGCCTCGAACGTGGTCATTGAGTATAGGAAGTTTTAGAGGTCGCCCTCTCGTCCAAAGATCATAAGTTGCCTCGAAACGGTTGCCTCGGATAAAATGATCTAAGACATTAGGATTACCACTAAGGCGTCCTAACATTGCTTTAGTGACCACACGTCCCTTAATCGAATTGACCCGAAAACTCCAACGACGATGCTACCTACTCCTCAATAGTGGGATAACATTGTCTAAAGGACACTTGCACAATTTAATTCCTTTTTGAGTAGGTAGATGTTCTTAAGTACTTGCTCCTTTTAAAAACAAAACAAAACTTTTCGCACTTACACCCCTTTCAAACAAAAACTCTTTTCAAACCCATAAACACAAAGAAAAGCAAACTTTTGAAAACTTAATGAGTAAGTACCTAAGAGTCTGTGGATAACCACAGATAGAAAGGGTGCTAACACCTTCCCTTTCTATAATCTACCTCCCGAACCCGAGAAATATCTCGAAAATGAATTTTTCTGTGCTTTTGTCCTTTCCTTGTTGGATAAAATAAAAGACGATGGCGACTCTTGCTCACCGCGACATTTTTTGAAAACAAACGCAAAACGCGAACCAGCATTCCAAAATAGTCAGTTCTCATTCCCACCGATCACAGAACTGGCGACTCTGCTGGGGACTATTAATATGTGAGGTGTACCTTAGGATTAGATCACTATGTTTTCAATTGTATGCTTTGTATGCTTTAATTTTGTGGGCTTGTATTGGAGTTTTATAGATCCTAACCCAGATCTGGGGATACCCTTTAGGTAAGTAGCAATAAACTGTGAGGGATCTGTCCAGCGTAGACCGACACGGATAAAGCAGTAGCTACGTTGGTGTGGCACCTTAATCTGTACCGATATCCCTTGTGTTGAAACGAGGAGAATATGGGTCTTCTAAGGAGTTACTAAGCACCAACTGACCTTAGAACCTTAAATTGACCAACTTGGCCATAGAACAGTAGCAGTATGCTACACTCATTGAGACTAAACTCTCGCGATGATTCCAGCCGCAAGAAAAGGTTGCTAAACTGGAATTATGACCGATTGAGGGTAGTCAGTGATATTGAGATCCTCTAGAACCCGGTTACTATTTTTAGGACAAGTTTAAACCAACTGAACTGAAAGAGGGTAGTACCTAAGCTCCATGCCGGCCTGAAATCTAAGGGCTCTTTTGTGTGACTTGTGTGCCTTTACCATGTTTGCCTTTTGTGGATACTTGTGGTGTGCCTTTACCATGACATCATGACATCATAACATTGCATACATCTTGCATAAGGACTAACCTATTTCAAAGACAAGAGGGTTTCATCTTTGCTCTGTTTTGTAGGTCATCATGATGCCCATGCGTAGGAATACTATCCGGATCAACTTTGTCCAAGTACCTACCCTGCTTAAAGATTTGGTTGTTAGGATTCCAGACACTACTTCCTTCATCAGAAGGCATGACTCTCTGCTCAGTTTGGTCACCTCAAAATTGGACGAACAAATGATGAGTGTCCTGGTCCAATTCTATGATCCGTTGTACCATTGTTTTAATTTCCAGGACTTCCAGCTGGTTCCTACCCTAGAAGAGTTCTCTGAGCTGCTCGGTATCTCTGTTCTAGAGCAGACTCCGTTTACTAGTTGAGAAAATACTCTTAAGCCCGAAGAGATAGTTGCAGCCCTTCACTTGACCAAGGAGGAGGTAATGGCTAACTGGGAGACTAGAAGTGGAGCTAAGGGTTTTCTGGCTAAGTTTTTGGTTGACAAAGCTAATTACTTCTGGGATAGCCTAAACTTTAAGGCTTTTGAGGATATTCTGGCTCTCTTGATTTATGGCTTGGTATTGTTTCTGAATCCTGACACTTTTGTTGATATTAATGCCATAAAGATCTTCATTTCTCAGAACCCTGTACCCACTCTCTTGGGTGACATCCTTCATCAGCTCTATGCTCGTACTGCCCAAAAGCGGGGAACTTTGATGTGCTGTGCTCCTTTATTGTCGAGGTGGTTTATTTTGCACCTCCCGAAGTCAGTGTTGAAAAACAAAGAAGGAATGGGTTGGGCTTATAGGGTGATGTCTCTTTCTAATAATGACATTATCTGGACTCTCAAAGGTATGGATGAGGTGACTATCATTGATCGCTGTGGAGAGTATCCTAATGTTCCATTGATCGGAACCCATGGAGGGATTTCTTACAATCCATGCTTAGCTCTCCGTCACTTTGGAAGAGCCAGAAGAGAAGGGCCTCATGAGATGTTGATGCCTCATATCATCTTTGATTTTCAGGGAGATAGCGACGAGCTGCGCTGTATATTCATAAGGGCTTGGGACAGAGTTCACCAATCTGATCCACATGAGTTAGGTCCAAAGACTTCTCTGCCAATGGAGCCATATCTCAGATGGGTCCGCATCCGTGCCCAAAAGTTAGGTATGCCATATGAAGCTGTCCGGCCTGTCACTCTTGAGGTTGCTAATGAGAAAGGAGTTCTTCCAATCATTCTCCACCCTTACATGCCCACTTATATTGGGGCACTGAAGAGATCTTGGATGCAACTGCGGGATGAACAGTATTTTTACAGAGAGAGGTTTAACGAGCAAGAACAAAAGATCCAGAGGTTGACTAGACAGTTAGAGAACGAGCGGATTCTCGGCGATTATATCCGCACTGAGAAGAAGAGACCATGGGAGCATTGATTGACCTTTGATGATTTCCCTTCCAGTTTTTATTCACTTTTCAGTATTTCCATTCTTGTAACGCCCTGAGGGCATCAGTTGAACAATTTGAATTTTGAAGTTTAAATCTAATAAAGTGTGTTTCCTTTCTTGTCTACAAATTTGAATCTCGATTGTCTTTGAAATCATAATCATACGCATTTCATCTCATGCACTTCATAAACAGGTACCCTTTACAGGTCTCTCATGTTCTCGCTGTTTTTTTCAGCAATGGCTCTCCAACAAGACAACCAAGATCTCCGGGCTCAAAACGCCCAACTTCAAGAAATGTTCTTGAACCTATCCCAGGGGCAAGAAGAAATAAAAGCTCTCCTCACAAGGGGCTTGGTCCTATGGAATCCAGGCGGCATCATGAATGATCAGTTGGAAGGGCTACAAATCGAGTTGGCAACAATGAAGATCCAGATGATGGGACAGCTGGTGGGCCAGATGGCTCTCATTCAAGACTTAGCTCAAAGACAAGAAGAGCTCAGGGTCCTCGTCAACAAGCTGCTTCAAAATAACCAAGTGGGGCAAACAACTAGGGTTGAAGATCAAATCATCATTCACCCTCCTTTGATACAAGAAGACAAAGGAAAAGCTCCCCAACTTGCTTCAGGGTCACAAGCCCAACAACAACCTCTCCAGCGTCAACGGGGTAATCGGCGCAAGCAAAATGCATCTGGAAGACATTTCTCTGAGACTGATATACCATCATCTCTAACACTGAAACTCTTGTTGGAGGTCAATCTGATTACTCTAAAGGATCCTCCCCGGAATCCCAATACCTCTGCTCCTGGCTATCGTCCCGACGCATTTTGTGTATACCACTCCCATAGTCCTGGACATGACACCGACGTCTGTTGGACTTTGAAAAACAAGATCCAAGACTTGATTGACGGAGGAGTGCTGGAATTCATGCCGGATGGCGAGATGAAAATATTCCGCTGAAGGTTCTCCACTTGAGATGACTAGTTCAAACTAAGAGACTTTTGTTCATTTGAATTCTGAAGTTGTATTTTTCTTTGCTTATTCAAACAATTATTATCATGCCAAACTTTTTATTTCAATAATGCATTACACGTGTCTGTTTTGAATTAATTGTTTTCACTATGCTTAAATTGCTTCATATTTCCTTTTTGTGATGTTCAACTCTCGATAAAAAAAAACTCTAAGCCTTTTGAGGGAGGATGACGAAAATGATATCAAAATCTCTACAGTATGCTTTTGAACAGACCCCGCTGACGAGGTACAGGTATTGTTTCAAATCCTAAATAGTGGAGTTATAAGGAAAATAATCCCTAGTCAACCCCTTTGAGCCAAAGAAGTTGGAGTTTTTCTTTTCACAAATTAAAACCCTTAATTATAACCTGGGGCAGGGTAGTTTTCTCAGTTGATATAGGTGCACGATGAATGACATCAATGAAGTCCTTCCGAAATAAAAGACGGTGTTGGTTCCATATAATCGTAAGGACAAGCAGTCATTATCTCTCAAAATAAAAGCCCAATAAGTCAAAACCTGTGAAAGAGACTTAAGAAAAACTGGGGCATCCCGCTGACTATAATCACAAAAAAGAAACAGTTCAAGCAAAAGACAGGGATAATAAAATCAAAAGGAAAGAGGTCCTGAAAACTCTCAACAAAATGATTGTCTGTTCAAAATAAATTGTCAATATCCGAACCATCACTGGAATACCAGAGCAAAGACTCAAAAAGGATCTAAATGCACGGTTAACTGAGTTTAGGATCGAAGAACATCACAAAGAACGGGTGGGTACAAATAAAATTTGAGCCTTTGTCCTTTGTTTCTTAAACCGTGAACCAGGCCACGTTATAACCCTTCAAAGTCCTAGCTGAAGCATGGGTTAATTCGAAAGCATACTGTTACAAAAGGTATCCTGACTCCTGTAGGGCTTGCTGTAAAATCCTGAGTTGACATCACATTTTACAAAAATTCGCTTGTTTTATTGAAAACTGCATTTTCAAAGAACTTCAAAACAGACATAAGCTTTGCATGCTTAAAATAACATTGTTTGCATATGACTATTTGTTCGAAATAGCAGAGAAATTTGCACGACGAATATCCAGTGAACAAAAACCTTCTCAGCAAAAAAGGTCACCTAAAAAAAAAACACTTCCAATCAAGGGGCATGGCATGATCATTGTCCATCATCTGGGGCAGTTAAGTCAAGATTCAAGGAATCTCTCAAAATGCCAAATAGCCAGGGGCAAATCTCCATCTGAATCAATTGGGGCATTGGACATGAATTCCAGCAACAAATCTTGCGTGATCAAACGAAGATCTTTTGGTAGTACGGCAACACGACACTACTGACAGAGACACCTCCCTACATCCTGAGAGCACGGACATAGTCAGAAAATACTGCGCGTGAATAAAGACCCGTTAGGTTGACTAGCCTAGGCAAAAATAAGGGATGAAAATGAAAAATTTGTACACCCGACAAGTCGAAAACCTGAAAAGGCGGCTTGGGCAAAAAAGGGTATCCCGGTGAACTGAAAACCCAAAAGGACGGTCCAGGAAAAAATTAGGGATCAAAGCGTACGACTATGTCTCATCATCTCGTCACTGGCCTACCAGAAGAAGACTTGTCATTTTGACCGAAAGATACCAAGCACCTCATAGGTGGGGATAATACTCGATCCACAGGGCCTCCGCAGGCACCTTCTCCCGCAAAAACAGGGGCAAATAAGAATTGTCCGAGCAATGTAGTTGCTCTGTCCACCAAGGTACCAAGGTAGGTTCAGCTGAAGAATATGACCAAGATATCATCACTCCCCACAGAGGAAAACAGTAATGGTAACTCTCCCCACTGAGACTTGTAACTATGAACGAATCAGCAACACTCTCCCCAAGAAGAGTTAATCTACCATCAGCCCTGAAAAGGTTTGGTATCCCCAGAAGGTCTTAATAGTCCTCAGCGGAGTATAAAGACATTCCCCAGCAAGTATAAGAATACCCCCTGCAGCCTTAACATTCCTCAACGAAGTATAAGAATGTTCTCCGGCGGAATACAAGATACCCCAGTGGAGTCATTTCCCCAGCGCAGTCTAAAAAAGGCTTCCCCGCCAGAGTTGAATCATCTTACCCAGTAGATTCTAGAAGCTTATCCCCTGCAGAGCACAAATAAATCTCCCCAGTCAAATTCCGAAGGTTATCCTCACAAGAATCTAACTGGGTTATCCTCAGTAAGTGGCAACTGAAAGATCATCCCCAGCGAAGTTCTTTCTTTCCCCCCAGCAGGACTTCTATCCTCAACAAATTCAATACCACCAACAACGATAATCCATCCCCAGCGGAATTTATCGTTGAAATCCCCAACAGAGCTTATCAACAGAATCCCCAGCGGAGTTATTGTTAAAATCTTCAGCAGAACGTCTCTTCCCCATAGAGTAATTCCCCTCGGAGTAATCTCTTCATCAGTTTATTCCCCCAACGGAGTTCTTCTCTCCTATAGGTTTATCATCTTCGTTCATCATCCCCAGCGGAAATGAAGAACTCAACTTTATTCTCCAACAACTCCGGGATTTATTTTCCCCAGCTAAAACATCACATTTCCATACATCATGATACATGCATATACGCATAATACCATACAATCTCATTTATGTTGAGAACATCATTGCTTGATCCATCTCATGCATTGCATGTGACTGACCTTTTACCTTTCAGGACAGATGCAATTTAGTCCCCAGCTTCGTCGAAGACCTGACCGGTTCTTAAAATATCAATTGAATTATCCTCGGTTGAATTTCAGATAAGGTCCTCAATCTCAACAGTTTCCTTACGTAATAGTGTGGACGAGTACTATAACCTCGACGGTATACTCCGTGGAGCACGAGTCAATTCCTAGATCTTGATGTTTCCCTCTGTCATAGTGTGGACAAGTTCTATAACCTCAGCGGTATACTCCATTGAGCACGAGACAGTTCCTAAATCTTGATGAAGATGTTCCCCTACGTCATAGTGTGGACGAGTACTATAACCTCAACGGTATACTCCATTGAGCATGAGTCAGTTCCTAGATCTTGATGTTTTCCTCCGTCATAGTGTGGACAAGTTCTATAACCTCAACGGTATACTCCATTGAGCACGAGACAGTTCCTAGATCTTGATGAAGATGTTTCCCTACGTCATAGTGTGGACGAGTACTATAACCTCAACGGTATACTCCGTGGAGCACGAGTCAGTTCCTAGATCTTGATGTTTTCCTCTGTCATAGTGTGGACAAGTTCTATAACCTCAACGGTATACTCCATTGAGCACGAGACATTTCCTAGATCTTGATGAAGATGTTTCCCTACATCATAGTATGGACGAGTACTATAACCTCAACGGTATACTCCGTGGAGCACGAGTCAGTTCCTAGATCTTGATGTTTTCCTCCGTCATAGTGTGGACAAGTTCTATAACCTCAACGGTATACTCCATTGAGCACAAGACAGTTCCTAGATCTTGATGAAGATGTTTCCCTACGTCATAGTGTGGACTAGTACTATAACCTCAACAGTATACTCCGTGGAGCACGAGTCAGTTCCTAGATCTTGATGTTTTCCTCCGTCATAGTGTGGACAAGTTCTATAACCTCAGCGGTATACTCCATTGAGCACGAGACAGTTCCTAGATCTTTATGAAGATGTTTCCCTGCGTCATAGTATGGACGAGTACTATAACCTCAACGGTATACTCCATTGAGCACGAGTCAGTTCCTAGATCTTGATGTTTTCCTCCGTCATAGTGTGGACAAGTTCTATAACCTCAACGGTATACTCCATTGAGCACGAGACAGTTCCTAGATCTTGATGAAGATAATTCCCCCCAGTTGAATTATGGACAGGTTCTTAAGACTCAGCCGAGGCATTCTCTCAATTGAAGTACAGGCCAGATTCTTAAATCTCAACAAAGTTTAGACTTCCCCAGTGGAATCTTTTACAACCACAGGTATGCAAGTTCTCGCTAAGGAATCTCTTATGCGATCGAAATTCCTGCAGATGGCATCTGTAAGCCCATCCTCCTACCAACAATCTCCAAATGGCATCTATAAGCCCATTCCCGACATCACAATGTTGATACTACACCATGTGAGTGCAAATTTTTGGGCACTCTAGTATTCAATTATCTTCCACCTTCGGATCACGAAAGGCTCGAGAGCCAATCTACATCCCCAGGTTTAAGAAAATTGAACAGGGGAAACTGTTGTACCCCAAAATTTTCCATCCCATATTCCTCAAGACTTGTCAAGAAGAAGCTTCAAGTTGCTCAAGTTGGCTCAAGGTTTGGACAGTCAAATCACCTCCTAAGGCAGTCAATTCAAAATTAGGGTTTTGTGTTGCATTAAGGTCCTTACATCCAAATAGCCTCAAGTGCTTCCCAATGTCTTAATATGTTCTTAAAGTTCATCCATGTCAAATTTCAAGCCTTGCAGAGGAAGTTTGGTTAGTCAATTGCTCAAGAGACCCAAAAGTCGACTGTGCTAGGGCAAAAGTCAACTGTGTCCCAAATACAGTCAAACCTCAAGATTTTTTGTCAACATTCTCATTTTGAAGGATAATTCATCATTTGATCAAGGGTTGATCATGATTCATCAAGGATTGCTCAAGATTCATCAAGATTCAAAAGTTGCTAAATTAGGGTTTTGTAGGAAAAGTCAAGTCAACTTTGACCAAGCATAACTTTCTAATACTTTATGAGAAGTGACCCATCCAAAGCTTATTTTGAAGAGGATTCAATTCCCTACAATCCATATTCACACCCAAAGATCAAGAAATGCTCTCACAAAAAGTTACAAATTTGGACATTATAGGTCATTTTTGAAAGTCAACAAAAACACCTTTTTTTCCAAAGAATATAACTTGAGCATGGAACATCGAAATGAGATGAGACAAAAAGGTTTGATTAGAGGACATCTCAAGGTTTCTAAAAAGTCGCAGAACACCTCCAAAAGTTCAAAATTGAAGAAGTTATGCATTGTTGAAGTTGGACATTTTTCCAAATTTGCCAAAAGTCAACTATCCTCAAAACTTCAATTTTTGACAAAAGGGCCCACTTTAGTACACTTGATATAGTCTTGTCATGCCACACACGTGTCCCATATTTAATTTCATGACCATTCATTTATTTTTATATTTTATTTTATTTTTATTGATTTAATTCATTTTAAATCAATATTAAATCAAATAAAATCTAAAAATTGATGTAAAGGGATTCTAGTGATCATTCCAGCTTGCAAATATCATGTGCAACTCAGTCAAATTCGTGCCAAGTCAAAACATGCACAAAATCTCATATTTGATGCAATTATGGAAAGCTTATCAATGGTGATCAAATCAAATATTCCATCTTCAATGCACATGGATATTTGTCCAAATTTTGACCTAAACTCATTCCATTATATGCACACAAGTGAGCCAAACCAAAGCGACGCCCAAAGCTCTGCAGAAACGGTCATACCAAGTTTGTGAAAAACCTTGAAAAAGTGGAGATGGAATTCTTGTTTGGAGGCATTCTCAAAGCAAAATCACAACACAACCCTCTTCCTTGACATCCAGTGGAGCTATACCAATCAAAATCAAGTCTTGAGACCCTCTGAAATGCCCTGTAAGTCACCACGAACTTGGCCATGTATATGAGATCTTGAATCAGTTATCTTGCATCCTTTTGCCAAATCTTTTGAATAATCATGCTAAATGTCACATTTCTAACATGTCTGCAATATTCAATTTCATTTTCATGCCCTGTATTGTGATGCCCGAACCTAGGGTTTTCTTGTTTTGTTTTTAGGCATTTGCATTGCAGGTAAAATTAAGACAAACAATGGTTATAGGGATACTCAGGAGACAGAGGCGATCGTGTCCATGTGCTTGGATGGGATTTTTATAGCCTAGAATGAGTTCTTGAACCACTCCACGAATCTTCCTGCGGATAAAAATCCGCAGGTAAATAACCAGAGTTTTTTTGGAGAAGACGACTAGACGTCGCCCTCTCATTGGCCCATTTAAAATCACGCGCTTTTATTTTTTTATTCCAGGCATAGTTGATTATTGCGCATATAATGTTTGTTGATTATCTTATTAACAAGCAACACCAATGGCTCAGCTGGCAAGGCGTTAGGGCGTGATACCATTGGGACCTGGGTTCGAATCCCAGGTCCCCCAAAACCTTATTGCAATTTTATTTCAGGCATTCACATACAGCACTCCAAGCGTGGATTACAGTATACCCCCAGATCTCAAATGCTACGTGGCTCACAGGGCAAAATCAATGGCCAAAGGTGAAGGACCACCATGGACTCAGGTCAATGCACGCCTAGCAAATCACAAAAGTCCAACAAGGCTGAAGCGTAAATGGGCCTGGGAATTGCCATTCAAACACCAAATTCAGGCCCACCCCCCCCCCCCCCCCCCCCCCTGAGTATTTCTCTCTTATATTTTATTTCTTTTTTATTTATTTAATTTATTATTATTATTAAAAATTAATTAATTAATTAACCAATTAACCTTTTTTTCATAAAAAAAAAATCAGAAACAACAAAAAATATTTTTATTAATTCCATTAACTTTATCATTTATTTTTGTAAATAAACATTAATTAATTTTATTTAGTTTAAATAGGTTTAACATTAATATCTTTTGCAATAAATTAAAATCAACATAGAATTAGGGTTTTTAATATCTTTTAACCATTCTTATTTTATTTCCTTAATTAAAATAAAAACTCAAAAATATTTTCATTCAATTAATTAATTCAATTATTAATTTAGACTAATTTTTAATTCAAAAAATAACAAAATATGCTTTATTTATTTTAAAGGGTCAAAACCCTAAGACACACCGATTTAATTTTCTCACACGCGAATAATTTTTGATTCATATTTCAATATTGTAATTGCTTCGAGGATGTAATAGTTTTTAACTTAGGACTTTATTTATTTATTTATCGCTTTTATTTACTTTTCGCAATTTAATTTTTAAGGGTTTGTCTTTGGCGATGTAAATACCCAACGCCTTGTAATAGCTTAGATTTATTTTCCGCAATTTAATTTACGCAACCATTAACTGTTAGATGTTTGAATAATAGGCAATGCATGACAAGACCAAATTTTTTAACTTAAAATCAACAGTAGCCCACCATAACATGTACAAAGATAATATAACTGAAAAACAATACACTCGCACATGCCACTCTTAGGGTACACCTCACTTGGTTGCCTCGAACGTGGTCATTGAGTATAGGAAGTTTTAGAGGTCGCTCTCTCATCCAAAGATCATAAGTTGCCTCGAAACAGTTGTCTCAGATAAAATGATCTAAGACATTAGGGTTACCACTAAGGTGTCCTAACATTGCTTTAGTGACCACACGTCCCTTAATTGAATTGACCCGAAAACTCCAACGACGATGCTACCTACTCCTCAATAGTGGGATAGCATTGTCTAAAGGACACTTGCGCAATTTAATTCCTTTTTGAGTAGGTAGATGTTCTTAACTACTTTCTCCTTTTAAAAACAAAACAAAACTTTTCGCACTTACACCCCTTTCAAACAAAAACTCTTTTCAAACCCACAAACACAAAGAAAAGCAAAATTTTGAAAACATAATGAGCAAGTACCTAAGAGCCCGTGGATAACCACGGATAGAAAGGGTGCTAACACCTTCCCTTTCTATAATCTACCTCCCGAACCCGAGAAATATCTCGAAAAGGAATTTTTCTGTGCTTTTGTCCTTTCCTTGTTGGATAAAATAAAAGACGATGGCGACTCTTGCTCACCGCGAGATTTTGCGAAAACAAACGCAAAACACGAACCAGCATTCCAAAACAGTCAGTTCTCATTCCCACCGATCACACCAGGTGACGGAATGAAGGAAAGAAATAAAGGATCTCATGCTGAGCGTAGTTATTTGCTTTAAGTCCTTAACTTTTGCCTGAATCTCCCTTTCGGGTTTTCGATTCACCAGGACACCCTCTTTTTGCCTAAACCGCCCTTTCGGGTTTCAGTTTAATGGGTTATTTAATTATTTTTTTATGCAAAGTATTTTTTAACTACGTCAGGATTCACAGGGAGAGGGAAGTACTCTCCATCCATAGTCGTGAGCATCATCGCTCCTCCAGAGAAAACTTTTCTGACCACGAAAGGACCTTCATAAGTCGGAACCCACTTGCCCCTGGGATCTCCTTGGGGGAGAATTATCCTTTTTAGCACAAGGTCACATGGCTTGTAACACTGAGGCCGTACCCTCTTATCAAAAACTTTCCTCATCCTTTGCTGATATACTTGACCATGACATACGACCGTCAACCTCTTCTCATCAATAACTTCCAACTGATCCATCCGATTCTGTACCCATTCACTTTCATCCAGCTCAACATCCCTCATGATCCTAAGAGAAGGAATCTTGACTTCTACAGGCAATAACGCTTCCATGCCATAAACCAATGAAAATGGGGTTGCCCCAGTCGAAGTACGCACAGTGGTGAGATAACCATGCAAAGCGAAAGGCAGCATCTCATGCCAATCTTTATAGGTTACCACCATCTTCTGTACGATTTTCTTAATGTTCTTAATGGCCGCTTCGAAAACACTGTTCATCTTTGGTCGGTATGGGGAAGAGTTATGATGCTTGATTTTGAAGGACTCACAAAGCTCCTTCATCATTTTGTTGTTCAGATTAGACCCATTATCGATAATGATCTTTTCAGGCACTCCGTAGCGACATATAATATTGTGCTTAATGAACCGAGTTACCACTTGCTTGGTGACATTGGCATAGGATGTAGCTTTGACCCATTTTGTAAAATAATCAATGGCAACCAGAATGAAACGGTGCCCGTTGGACGCAGTCGGTTCAATTTTTCCAATCATATCAATTCCCCACATCGCAAACAGCCAAGGGGAAGTCAAGACATTCAAAGGCAATGGCGGCACATGCACTTTATCAGCATAAACTTGACATTTGTGGCAAACCCGTGCATGATTGTAACAGTCAGTCTCCATGGTGGACCAATAATAACCTGCTCGCAAACTCTTTTTAGCCATGGTATGCCCGTTAGAATGGGTCCCGAAATCACCTTCATGTATCTCTTCAATGATTCTAGCTGCTTCTTTCTTGTCAACACATCTGAGCAGTAAACCGTCATGATGTCTTCTATACAACACGCCACCACTGAGAAAGAACATGGCTGGAAATCTTCTCAAGAACTTCTTATTTGTGACGGATGCCTCTTCAGGGTATTCTTGTGTTTCAAGATATCGTTTAACATCATAGAACCAAGGATTACCATCTGGTTCCAAACTAGCCTCAAAACAGAAAGCTGGCTCACTCAAACTTCTGATGGTGATGGAATGTGCCTTATTAGCCCACTTAACCTTGAACATGGAGGACAAAGTTGCTAGTGCATCAACTAGATTGTTTTCTTGTATGGGAATGTGTTCAAACGTGATCTCTTCGGAGTACAAAATCAGCTTCAAAACATGCTCACGATAGGGAATTAGGTTCTGATGGCGAGTCTCTCAATCTCCATTAATTTGGCTGATAACAAGATTGGAATCCCTGTAAACTTTCAAAAATTTGATGCACAAGTCGATCGCCGCTTCCATGCCATAAATGCAAGCCTCATATTCGGCCATGTTGTTAGTGCAATCGAAACAAATACGAGCCGTGAAAGGAATGTGGTACCCCTCAGGGGTAGTGATAATAGCTTTGATACAGTTGCCCATGGCATTGGAGGCACCATAAAAAACAAGCGTCAAACGTGATCCCGGCTCTGGTCCTTCGTCTGGGTCTGGCATATTACAATCCCGAATATACACAAATTCCTCATTTGGAAAAATCAAACTTCATCGGTTCATAATCGTTCATGGGCTGATGAGCAAGATTGTCGGCCAGTACACTATCCTTAATTTCTTTTTGAGTAGTGTATTGGATATCATATTCGGTGAGTATCATCTGCCAACGGGCTACCCTGCCTGTAAGAGCTGGCTTCTCAAAAATATACTTGATTGGATCCATTTTGGATATCAAGTAGGTGGTGTGAGTTAACATGTACTGCCTCAAACGTTTGGCGGCCCAAGCAAGCGAATAATAAGTCTTTTCCAGCAATGAGTACCTCGACTCGCATTCTGTAAACTTCTTACTCAAGTAGTAAATAACCTGCTCTTTCTTCCCTGTCCCGTCGTGCTGACCGAGGACACAACCCATTGAGCTCTCCAACACAGTTAGATACATGATTAGTGGTCTTCCTTCCACTGGCGGCATAAGTATCGAAGGTTCCTGCAAATACTCCTTTATTTTGTCAAAGGCCTTCTGACAATCCTCATTCAATTTCACTGTCTGACTTTTCTTCAATAACTTGAACAAAGGTTCACAGGTGGCTGTGAGATGAGAAATGAATCTAGAAATGTAGTTTAACCTTCCCAAGAAACCACGTACTTCCTTCTCTGTCCTTGGCTCAGGAATTTCCTGTATCGCTTTCACTTTGGCTAGGTCTACCTCGATACCTTTTTCACTTACAATAAAACCCAAAAGCTTGTCGGATCTTACCCCGAAGGTGCACTTATTCAGATTTAACCTCAGCAAGAACTGCCTCAGTCTCTCGAACAAATTTTCCAGATGAACAAGATGTTCCTCTTTCGTGTCAGACTTAGCAATCATATCATCCACATATACCTCAATCTCTTTGTGAATCAAATCATGAAAGAGAGTGACCATGGCGCGCTGATATGTTGCCCCGACATTTTTCAAACCAAACGACATCACTTTATAGCAAAAAGTTCCCCAAGGCGTGATAAATGTTGTCTTCTCCATATCCTCTGGAGCCATCTTAATTTGATTGTAACCCGAAAAACCATCCATGAACAAAAACACTTTTGAATGAGCAGTATTATCGACCAATACATCAATATGCGGAAGAGGGAAGTCATCTTTAGGGATGACCCTGTTCAAATCCCTATAATCCACGCACATCCTGACCTTACCATCTTTCTTGGGCACATGCATAATATTTTCAATCCATGGCGGATAATTGATGACCTTTAAGAAATTCGCGTCCAACTGCTTCTGGACCTCCTCCTTGATCTTCTTGGACATCTCATGATGAGTTCTTCAGAGCTTTTGCTTGACAGTGGAACAACCTTCTTTGAGCAGTAGTCGATGCACCACTATGTCTGTATCTAACCCATGCATATCCTCATAAGACCAAGCGAAGATATCAGAATACTCATGGAGTAGCTCAATCAATCTGACCTTTATACTTTCTTCGAGATCTGCCCCTATCTTAACTTCTCTTCTTACCTCTTATGTGCCGATATTCACCACCTCAATTGAATCCTAATTCGGCTGGATAACCTTCTCCTCTTGTTTTAACAATCTTGCTAATTCCTCAGGAAGATCACAATCCTCATATGCTTCTTCTTCAGCTTGATAAATAGGAGTATCAACGTCATAATGAGCCATAGCAGAGTCGTTATCAATATAATTGGTGGTGGAAGTGCATCTGCATGAACGACATTTTGGCATTTTTTAGTGACAGTGTGGGAAAAGAGAAACATTGCCATTCAAATAAAAAAAGAAATGTAGCAAAATTTTGAATGAAAAAACATCCTTTATTTCATGATAAACTTGAAAAATAAACATGGTGGCCTTACACAAATGATCCACTACGCCTTGGGAAGAGCGTAGGAATTATGATATGATAATAAAAGAAAACAAGAAAATTACTCCTCAGCGCTTGAAACTTGGATGACATCCACAGAAGTCCAATTGTTGAGTGTCTGGCCTGGAATACTCGGACGAATCCAATCTTCGATATTGTAGCCATCAGCCCTATCGTCGCCAACTGCATTGATGTGTCCTTGTTGAGTAGCACAAGGACGGGAAAACTTCACAGGAGTAGATAAACTAGATGATGGGGGAGTTGTACTCTGCTGACCCAGGCTAAAACCAAGACCAAATTTATCAAGTTTTGGGGTAACATCTAGCACCTGACCCCAACCTTCAGGGTTTCCATTTTCCACTACAACTCTCGCATCCTTAAGAGAAGACATAACAGTTTCAGGTTTCCTTTTCTACTCTGGAGGAGGAAAATTGACAGCATGCACAGTCTCAAACGCCTGAAACGGAGTCTCATGTATCTGGCCTTCAACTTCAACATAGTGGAATGATGTCAAATGACTCACGATGTACTCTTCCTCTCCGCACACAGTTATCACCTTTCCTTCTGCAGGATACTTGAGTTTTTGATGAAGAGTAGAAGTGACTGCCCCTGCTCTATGAATTCACGGCCGCCCCAAAAAACAACAATACGCTGGCTGTATATCCATCACAAAGAATGTAGCCGTGAAGGTGCGAGGACCAACCTTGATTGGTAACTCCATTTCCCCAAACACTGACCTTCGAGACCTATCAAACGCCTTCACCTTCAAATTACTAGGGTGCAATTCTAGTCCAGAATAATCTATCTTCATCAATGCTGACTTAGGCAATACATTCAAAGACGACCTTGTGTCCACTAAAACCCGGGATAAAGTAGAGCCCCTGCACTCCATTGAAATATGAAACGCTTTGTTATGGTCTGGCCCCTCTGGAGGAAGGTCAAAATCTGTGAAGCCCAGACCATTCTCGGCAGATATGTTAGCACAAACATTCTCAAACTGATTGACTGTTATCTCATGTGGCACGAACGTATTTTTTAACAACTTCATCTGATCATTTCTGTGAGGTTCTGAATAAATCAATAGAGACAAGATATACATCTTGGAAGGAGTATGGCTCAGATGATCAATTATGCTATAATCACTCTTTCTGATAATTCGCATTAACTCTTCAACCTCATCGGGAACTGAAGAAGCCTCTGGTATCGGAATTGGTTGAGTCACATTGGCTGGCGTAACCCTTGGATTACCGATTATCGCCTGCTGTTTTCCTTTTTCTCTTGCTGAAGCATCTGCCGCATCTTGCACATTGGAAGGACCAAATACTCTCCCTCTTCTAGTCATTCGACCCACACCAGAAAAATTATGAACTTCCTCTTCATTATCTTCAGCACGTTCTTCCTCAGACAAACGAGCACTTACTTCCTGCTTCACCCCATGGTAATAAACACCAGCACGGTAGTGCCATGGGATAGCCTTCTCACTGGTATACAACATGGGACCAGGTACCGTAATCATCAAAGGAGGCGTCCTAGATGGGGCAGGAATACGCACAGGGGTGTAAGGAATAGATACCACAACAACATCTTCTTCGGTAACCTTGTGGTAGCTCGGTTTTCTATTGAACTACAAGGAACCCTCCTTTATCAACAACTGGATACCGGCTTTTAAATCATCACAGCCCTTCGGTTGCTCTCTACACTTGTCACACTCTGAAGTACAACCCGGGAAAATAGAATTTTCAAGCAAATACCTCTTAACATACCACAACGGAGTAGTTACTTGTTCCACATTCATGATTAAATTCAACATTTCACCGTTATCATCAATCATATTAACAACACCCCCTCCATGCCTAGGCATCGGGTTCTGAGTAACATTCGGACTAGTCACTGGAGTAAACTCAATTGCCTTAGCATCCAACAAGTCTTGTATCTTGCACTTCAACGCAAATCAATTGTCAGTAGAATGACCAACTCCGCCTGAATGGGATTCACATCTTGTGTTAGCATCATAGTTAGGAGGAAGTCTTGCGGGTGGTGGTGGCATATTTCTCAAACTGATCAACTTCAAATCGAGCAAATGGTGGAGCGCTTCAGTAAGAGACACTGGCAAGGGATCAAATTTTCTGGGTGTCTCTGCTATTGATTATTATACTGACGGGGAGTATCTTGCCGTCTTTGTTGTTGAGGCACTGTATTCAGTCTTTGCTGCGGAAGAGCATTAACAGGAATAGAAATAGCATTGATTTGTTGGTGCTGACGATCCTCTCTTCTTCCTCTATGAGAGTAAACCGCGCTTGCGTCGCCTTCCCTTTTCTTAGGGTAAGTGTTGAATGGTGTCTTACTGCCTCCTGATGAGCCACTAGAACCTCCAACCTAGATTTTTCCCAATTTCAAACCTATCTCAATCCTTTCATCAACCATAACCAAGTCTGCAAATCCTGCCGAAGTACTTCCTATCATGTTCTCATAGAATGACCCTTGCAGGGTACTCATAAACATATCAATAAGTTCTCTCTCCATGAGTGGAGGTTGAACTCTCACAGCCAACTCACGCCATTTCTGAGCATATTCCTTGAAAGATTCTCTTGGTCCCTGTGACAAATTCTGTAACTGAGTGCGATTAGGCGCCATATCCACATTGTACTGATAATGTTTGACAAAAGCCCGAGCAAGATCATTCCAGCAACGAATATAGGTTTTCTCCAACTTCATGTACCACTCCAGGGATGCCCCAGATAGGCTATCCTGGAAAAAGTGAATCAAAAGCCCCTGATCCTCAGTATGCACCGACATCTTCCGGAAATAAGCAGTTGCATGAGTAACAGGACATGACGTTCTGTTGTACTTTTCAAATACAGAAGGCTTGAACTTTGGAGCAACTTTCACCCCAGACACCAACCCGAGATCATTATCATCCATACCAAGGACTCCTTGCCCTTCCACAGCCTTCAAACGTTCTTCCAACAACCAATACTTCCTATCCTCATCCTGAACTTCCGGCTCTGAACGCCGAGTAGAAAACTGATCTTCATCCTGGTCAAAGTCATAATCCTGCTCCTGATAGCCCCTTACACCGCCCTGATTATCTCTTCTATTCCCCACAAGACGAGGTCTCGGAGACAGGGGAAACTGCCCTACGTTGCACACAAAAGGGTTTCCAGGCATCCCGTGAAAATTTCCAGCAGGCTGATCTTGCACATCCCCCAATCCTACAGAAATGTCCTGATAGATCCCTTGATTTCCACCATCCCCTGGATAGCGGTGCTGGTTGTTGACAATGGCAGCCTGTTCCTCCTGTCGGCGATTCACATTGGTGATGACCACCATGAACTGGGTCATTTGAGTAGCCATCTGGGCCCTCATTTCAGCGAGTTCAGCTTGAACTTGTTCCATCTGTCTTGGCAAATTGTTTCTGGTGGAATACCGATGAGTAGTCGTCTTGAATTCTGAATAAGAAAAGCAGAAGAATAAGAATATCGTCTTGAGATAACCTCTAATGTTATGAAATGCATGATATGCATGATATGTTTGTCATTTCCTAGTATTCAAGAGTCCTTTCATTCATCAATCACGGTGTGCAACCAAAGATCAAACATACAATCAAAGGAAAAAGGACAATGAGACAAACACTTCAATCATAAACAAAAGAAAAGATGTTCAAATGACTGCGGACTTTTTAAGAGCGTAATAAGATACATGTTTCAAAGTAAACTTAACAAAAGACTGAATAATAAAAATAAACGATGGTCCCTTCTAACAATCCTGGGGGTGACCAAATACGCCAAAGGTAAGTAACAAAACTAAATCTCCGGAACAAGACACGCTTCAAGGTGTTGAAAATACTCTTCACGCCTGGATTTCTCTTTCAAAAGTTGTGATGCGACTACTTTGCTTTCTTGAAACCGATCCTCTGCGACACGCCTCTGGGCTACTTCCTTCTTAAGCTGAGCGTCTTTGTCTTTGAGCTGTTTCTCCAAGTTCTGAATCTTCTTCCTGTAGCTATTCTCAGATACCTGAAGCTTCCGGTACTCTTGCTGGGTTTTACTCAACTCTTCTTCCATTTCAGCATGAGATCTCTTCCTAAAACCGGTTGTATCAGAAGTTTCCCCTTGAGCTTCTTTGAGTTTTCGAGCTAAGTCGGCCCTTTCTTGATCTACCCAATAAAGTTTCATCCCTGCCTCACGTTCTTTTGCACGAAGTTGAATGTTTTCAACATGAACCTGGGTGAACACCTCGGTAGGCACCGTGTTACTCAGAACAGTAGGAGGTTTCTCACATATAGGAGTCAACCTTGCAAATGGTAACCGTAAAATCTTAACCCTGGCTCTAATCCAATCCAAGTAAGGGACCCTAGAAATAGGAACCTTCTTGCCTAAAGTAGTTCTATCCTTCTTATGAATTCCCTTCCAAGCACTTGTCATTCTTTTCAACATCACGAGATCACTTCCTCTGACAAAATACACTGATTTAGACACCTCATCAACCCTTGGCGGTCCATCTGTTGCATATCCCAATTGACGATATGCAAGAACATGATTGTAGTTGATACACCCCTTAGTTCCTATGAGGGGAACATTAGGGAAATCTCCGCAACTAATGATAATACTTCGTACTTCCCTCATGTCATAATTCCACCGGATATCAAATGAAGTAAGGTTGACAAGTCTTGATGACCATCAGAGAGAATGTCTGGTATCAACGAAAGGGCCACTTACCGGTAGGTACAACTTAAACCATTGATACAACATTGAATAACATAAGCTTACATTACCTCCTTTTCCATACCTGGAATGAATGGTGTAAAGAGTATCTGCCAAGAGTGTCGGTACCGGGTTCTTATTTCTAAAAACATAAATAGCCGCCAAATCCATAAAATTTCTCTTGCGAGGGAAGAGAACGATCCCGTATATCATGAGAGAAAACAGAGTGCTGAAGCCATTCCAATTCCCTTTCTTTGCCCAGTCTTCCGCTTTCTTCACTAAGAAATCCAAATAAAACCCTGTAGTATCCTCACTTGATTTCCAATTGTCTTTCACCTCTTTCCAACTCAAATGAAGAATTTCAGCAATAACTTCGAACTTCAGCTTCTCCGGCACTTGGACAAAATGAACTTCATTGGACAACTTGATATTAAGTAGGTACGCATACTCTTCTAATGTGGGAACCAGTTGATAATATTGAAAAGTAAAACACCGTAATTCCTTGTCATAGAACTGGAAGAGGGTGACCAAAGCCAATGGGTCAACTGAAGTGTTAAAGATTAGTAACAAATTGCCATAATGTTTGTTGAAATTATTCAGAACATCACCCTTCAAATAAGAACTCAACCTCTTCAATTCAGACACATCAATAGTAGGAATATGATAAGCGAATGTATGCCTAGTGGGCTCTTTAACACGAACTGAATCAAACTCATCTGACGGGAGGCCATCCATTTCTGATGGAAAGAAGACTCTTGAATGTCCCTGGAAGATGACATGCACATGCTAGTTATTTTTTTATACATCATTTTAAAAAAAAAAATGCTATGATGCAACATGACAGGATCAAAGTTTACACTGGATCATGGCTGGACCATTACAGAACAACACCACTCAAGATCAAAAGAAAATCCCAAAGCTCCAAACCTATCATGGGAACCTGAGTCACCTTCGCAACACAAAGTCACCAACAGTACCTGTACCTGTAAGAAAAGTTTTCCCGCCCCTCTCATGGGTGTAGTCTAGGTCAAGGTAAGGTTAAAAGCCAAATCAGAGTACAAGAGCTCGAATGTCGGTATCATCATACGATAACACCTATTCGAACTACATCCGAAGTCATGGGTCTCATGGTCAGGTCTACAAAGCATCCGCCTCATAGCTGCCATGGCCACTCTATTCCTAGTTCCTATGGAATTCACTCATAGCCTGGGTATGAGGCCTTTTACCTCATGGAACAACCCACCCACCAAGAAAATCCAGAATCCAAATAGTTCAGCCAAATCCAGTATGCAGAAAGTAAAGCGCACATAGGATGCAATGCAAACATGTAAATATGCAAAGTGGTAAAAATAAACACCCAAGAAGAAAACAAACAAGAGCTAGGATCGACTCCGGGATGGACCAGCAAAAGGTCAATCTTTCCCCAGTGAAGTCGCCAGCTGAAACCACCTGGCCGAAACCTGTCATCTGGATGTAATGAAACATCAATGAAGCCGCCACCGAACGTCTTTTATCCCGCCGAAAGGGAAAGGTAAACATCGAGAAAACCTGAAGAGGGAGAAATCACGGTCTTTCGACCGAGAGATCGGGTAAGGGAGTCTGTTACGCGAGGGGAAGGTATTAGCACCCCACAGGCCCATAGTACTCTATGGTATCCACTCTTGTTGTCTAATCTAATGGGTGTGGTCAAATCCTATGTCTATGGCTTAAAGCTGAAAAAGGAATGCATGCGAAAGAAAAAGAAAACAATGTAGGGAAAATAAAAGTTGGGCTCGATCTGGCCCTACCCCAATGCCTACGTATCCCTTTTAAGGAATCAGAGCAGCCATAGTCCGGCTCATAAATTTTGGTTGGTTTGTGTTTTTTAGTTAAGACAAAAAAAAAACAATCAAGATGGCAAAACATCGAATGAAACAACAAACAAATGAGATGGTCAAACATCGACTAAATAATAACATAGTAACATGTCAAAGATGGCGAAACATCAAATGATAAAGCAACACACCTAACAATGATATTGAGAATTAAAGTATGATAACAAACATGTGCGATGGCGAAACATCAGCTTCAAGGTAGTAAAGTATCGTGGCAGAGATGGAAAAACATCAATAAATCAGATGACAAAACATCACACCTAACAATGATATTGAGAATTAAAGTAGGATAACAAACATGTGCGATGGCGAAACATCGGCTTCAAGGTAGTAAAGTATCATGGCAGAGATGGCAAAACATCAATAAATCGGATGACGAAACATCACACCTAACAATGATATTAAGAATCAAAGTAGGATAACAAACATGTGAGATGGTGAAACATCGACTTCAAACAAATGTGCAATGGAGAAACCTCGGTAAACCAGGTTTAAAAAAACAAATCCAAGAGGTGTACAGATAAATAAGATTGATTTGTATATTTTACCTTGAAGAAGGGTTTGAGTTTATTAGAGGTATTTTATGATTTGCCAAGAAAACAGTTTTTGTTTTAAGATGTAGAATGCAAAGGAAGGAAAAACAATTAAGGGAAACTAGCCTAGCACTATCCCTAGTGTTATCATACAATGATTGACCCTAAGGTTAAGGATAAAGGGAAGTTCTACCCTATGTTAGCATACATGGACTCCTACCTTAATCAACATGTTAAAGGAAGCTTAACAAAACTACCCTATAGGGAACATGCCATGAGAGCGAAGTCGTGATCTCAATTTCTAAATTGAGTGACTCATCGATCAACAATTAAAGAAGAAAAGTGATAAACATCCTATAGGGAACATGCACTGAGAGCAAAGTCGTGATCTCAATTTCTAAATTGAGTGACTCATTGATACATAATTAAAGAAGAAAAGTAATAAATATCCTATAGGGAACTTGCACTGAGAGTGAAGTCGTGATCTCAATTTCTAAATTGAGTGACTCATCGATCAAAAGCAAACACAACACATGCATCAAACAAAAACCGGAGGCCCTCCTGACATATATCAACAACATAGGTCCCACCATGCAACATAGAACTATGAAAGTAGAAGAAAGGAAATAGTGCAATACCAAACGGATAACTATCCATAGCAACTGAGCAAGAATAAAAGAAACCCAGAGAACTTCAAGCGAGCTGGCATCAGCAGACAAATCAAGTCAGAAATTACACCGTCAGGATGTAAGTAATGGGATTATCAGATATGAACAGATACCATGGGCAATATATGGAATTCATAATCACATATACATATATCTTGCATAAACTATCAAACATTCCAAGCACAAGAGTAGTGCCAATATAATAAATTGTGTTCCACAAATAAAGTGAACACAGTAGCCTCAAACCAAAAATGGAAACTTTCCTCAAAGTACCTCGCACATTTAACAACCAAGTTAGTATTCCCTAAAGTGAATGATGACTCACATAAGGGATGGGTGAAACATGATGAAGTGAAAAAAACATGATAACAATTATCAAAGCATTAGGTATGGTAGACCAAAAGAAATAGGTATATGCACAATTAGGTCAAAAAATTAGAGGAATGTTGCTCCTTTCTATCACCATGTTGAATTGATAATTGAATACCAATCAAGGATCATGGTAGCTTGAGAAGAATACAATCAAAGACCATGAAGGTCAGTAGCAAACACATAATTCAAACATGCACAATTAATTCATCTCAGCTCACAAGCATAATAAAAGAGGAATTCCACACAGTGCATCAAAAGGTTCAAACATTCAAACATGGGGCATTTAGTGAAATGAATTGAGTTTATTTGGATGAACATATCCAACATGATAATTATGTGCCCAATTATAGGCCTCACTCAAGTTCATTGACCATCAAACAAATTGCAACAAGATATGCAACATTAATTGGGTATCTTCACTTTAAAAATACATCAAAAATAGAAACAAGGATCAATAATTCAAACCAAAAATCTCTTAGAATCCTTGAAGTGTGTAGAAGTCAGAAAGCAAGCCTTAAGTTCATGAATGATTGAGGAGGAGATCAAATGAGGCCCAAAGTTCAAAACTACTTGGCCAAACTAACAAAACTAGACAAGTTTTCAAAATAATTCGTGGAAAAATATCAAACCAATTCAAATAATTCAAGAAAAATGGTTTTTAGATCCTCAATGCATTCATGAACCATAATAAAGACCTAAGTTCCACTTAAAATCCTTGGCATAGTGGTTTTGAAAAAGAAACTTGCACAATAAGCAACAAAACCCTAATTTTTGACTTTTAATCTTAAATATTGATTAGATAAGATCAAAATTCAAACAATTCAAACCAAGATCATGAAAATCACAAGGAAACCCTAAATGTCAAAATACATATTTTTTCACATTTTTTGAATTAAAGAAAAGTCAAAAATAAAATCAAATTCAAACAATTAATCAATTAATCAAATAATCACATCTCAAAATGAAATTCTAATAAAAAATCAGAAAAACATCCAACCAAAAATATATTCAAATATTAGAATTAAAAAACACACATCCCTAATTTTTTTGGAATTTTTGAATTAAAGGAAGTATTGAAATAAAAATCAAACAAACAATTAACAATTAAACTATTATTTAAAGGCAAAAATGCAAACCCTAGACAAAAGTCATGAAAAGGTCAAAATATAATTATATTCAGATTCTATGATTAAAAACAAGTTTGAATTATTTTTTTGAGGATTTTTGAATTAATGGAAGTATAAAAATGAAAATTATAAAGCAAAAATTCAAAATAAACTTCTCAAATTAAATTCATAATCAAAAATAGAAAAGATGCTAAACAAATTTCAGAATTAAATTCTACACTATTTTATGAGTCCAAAATATTTTTGTGGAGTTTTTAAAATCAAAGAAATATTAAAATAAAAATAAACACTAAACAAATAATTAAATAATAACACAAAATTTTAAACCAATCAAAACATTTTCAAAAATTATCAAAAAATGCACAAGGTCAGGAATATTATTTTTAAGTTTCATGAATTTTTTCATAATTTTTCACCAAGCTTTGATCAAGAAAATAAAATCAGAGAAATCAATGAAAATTTAAATAACAAAAGCAAGAACAAGGCCAATGAGATGATGCCACGCATCATCTTCAACCTCCAGCCTAGGCAAAACACTTGCTTCCACCAGTTTCAACATGCTCACTTCAGATCCATCAAACAAGCACGATTCTCAACCAAAATCCATGGGATTAAGCTCAAATTAAAGCTGATATATCATACTACATCATGCAATTCAAATCAAACTCAGAGATCAAGCATAGATCAAGAAATCAAATCTCAAAAACTGGAAAAACACACTACAAACATTAAAACCAGAAACACGATTTCACCAAATCTGCTTGAATCAGAGCTCAAATATACATCAATCCTAATGATTGGCCAGCTATAAACACAATGCTCACCACAAATCACTTCAATTCATGCTTAAATCAAGGTTTAGATTCAGTGAGCATACCTGTAAAAGTGAAAAATAAATTCACTTGGTGCCTCTGAAATCTAACAAGAAACACTTCTAAATAGCTTCCTTGTGCTCCAATGAAGGTGTTTGAGTAGAGAAATGAGGACTGGATCAAGAGAATTGAGCTGCTCAATTCAAGTTGCAGAGCAAGAAAAATGAGAAAATTCTGAGGAGCTTCTTCCAATGTAGTGCGTGTGTTCGTGAAAGGAGAGCTTGAGCAGCTTATATAGAGTGTTTGGAGTGAGGTTAGAGTGGTAATTCAAGCTGAGAGTTGTTGGATGGAAAAAAGTGAATTCTATCAAACTAAAACAAGTATGATGGCCATTTGTGTTTTTCTTGGTATTCAGCCCATGCTTGCAGTCGTTTTGAGCAACAAGAGAAGAGTGTGAGTGAGTGAAAAAGCGTGATGAGGTGAGCTGTCCTCTCTTGCACATGGGACTGATTTTCTTGAGTGAGAATTTTCCCATTTTGTCAAAAATGTGAAAATGAGACAGGCACGAGGTATGCACCTGGTTTGGCCTTTTTTGGCAAGCACATGAGGTGTCCAATTCATGCCAAGCATGTGCAAGTGGACTCTGAAATGATTTAATCAAAACTGAACCAAAACATGAAAATTGCCATGGCCAAGCATACACCAAAAATCAACTGACTTCCAACTGAGGCCATTTCAAATTGGCTCGTGCATTTTCCAAATTTATTTGAGCCAATTAAAATTCATATGATGAGCTTCACAATGATCTTTGATTCATCAAAAATGGTGGAGAAATGAAAGAGATGTGGACATTAGGATTCCTGGGCAAGTCAAGCCAACTTTCCCAAGACTGCGCGCGCTGGCCTGGCCATGTGCCTTCAAAAAATCCGGTTTTGTCACCCAACTTCCTCAAATCACAACTTCCTCAATTTTAATCCAATTTGAGTGATTCCAAGTTTAATGAGAAGCTTTCATGGAAAACAACAAAATGCTCTTTTAAAATTTTTCAAATTGAGGCTTGAGTCACAAGAAAATGATTCCACAAAATGGCATGCCAAGTGTTTGATGAAATTACGCGCGTGGCTTGCCCAAGAGAAGTCATCTTGGCATTTAGATTTTTTTTTCAATTTTTAAGTTACTTCTTGAACAAGTTACACTAAAATTCACCATTTCTCATGATTCAAAGATGAATTTAGGTATGGAATATGAAAAAATGATGCTTGAATTGATGGTTGACCAAAAGACTACTTGGTCAACTCCTGATTTTACTGACTTTGGTCAAAATGACCAATTTTCCCCTTTTGATCAATTGAATCATTTCCAATACAAATTGAACCTCAATCTTTCAATCCTAAATGCTTAATAACATGTGGTGAATCATGGAAACAAGTTTGGGTAAAAAAGTCAAAGAAATCCTGATTAAATCCAAAACCCTAGTTTTGTATCATGTACTAGGAGATAGTTGATCAAGCTTCAAAACCCTAATTCCACTTGGCATCATGAGAGACTCTTTGATTAAGTTTGATCCTAATGATGATAATATAGTGATGCTTCATGAATTGGATCATCTAGACCCCAATCACTTCAACTTAGACCAAACCCTAATTTTGACTGATTCCTCAAAGGAGAGTGATGAACCATCTTAAAAACTTCACATCCTCTGGATATCTTGACCAATCTCTTGTACAAAGACTCTTCAAATACCAATGAGATGTTGTAGCTTCCAAATCAAGACTTGTACATTGATCAATAGCCTTGCTCAAACAAAACCCTAATTTGACTGGTGAATCAAAAGAGAGATTCCTCTTATAAACAATCTTAAACTTCAATCCTTTGATGATCCAATGAGATGGATAAGAACATCTTGAGACATGCAACAACTTTTGAGCTTGAAAGATCCAGAGGTTTAGATGACAAGATTCTTTTTGAGCAACTTGTCAATGCAATAAACCTTCAAAGCTTAAGGAAGACTTGATAACCAAAGTACTTTGATCCCATCACCATGTATGAATGTAATACAACATGATATTTATGATGAAACATAAGCCTAAATCAAGAGGGTAAATTTTGGGGTGCAACACTTGTGTTTGTACTTCTCATGTACAAAATAAAAACAATATATTAAGCCAGTTGATGTTTACGTTTCGTCTCACTTTGATGTTATTAAAAATATGATGTCTAAGCTCATATTACATAGTGAATTTAGAAGTGGGAGATTGCATTAATTGAGTTTCCTTTTTCTTATTTGCCTTTAAAAGCCATGAAATGCCAAATTGTGGCAGACTTTATTATGGATCATGCAATAGTCGAGCCATCTGTGAATATGGTAGACACGAATCATTGGAAATTATATTTCGACAGGTCGAGCCATAAAAGTGGAAATGGTAGAAGTTTTGATCATCTCTCCAAAAGGGGTACCAACAAAATTCAAGTGTAGAGTAGCTGGAAAGTGTTTCAATAATGAGGCAGAATATGAAGTCTTAATTACTAGACTCAAAATCTTGTGGAATCTGAGCGCAACGAAAATAGAAATAAAAGGTGATTCAGAGTTGGTGACCAAACAAATCACATGAGACTATAAGTGTATCAAGGAAAATTTATTGATATACTTTGTGATTGTGAATCAACTATTGGAAGGCTTTGAAGTGGAAAGCATCACACATGTACCCATGATAGAGAATCAAGAGGCTAATGAGCTAGCCCAACTCGTGTCTGGGTATAAGGTGTCGATAGACCAGCTCAGATAGTAAGTAAGGTAGAAACTTATCTCGACACCACCTACAAATTTGTGAATCTCAAAAGCTTGGGGGGCAGATCATAGTATGGAAGAAATTTTTGAAATTTTTGCCATTGACAATTTGTTGGATACAGACTGGAGAAAGCCAATTGTAAGGTATCTAGAAAATCCAGTCGAAAGTACTGATAGGAAAATAAAATACAGGGAATTGAGCTACGTTTGTATGGGAAATGAATTATTCAAGAAGACTCCCGATGGTATATTTCTCAAATGCCTAGGAGAAACTAAAGCGTATGTAGCAGTATCTGAGGTTCATAGTGGAACTTGTGGTGCTCACCAAGTTGGCCATAAAATGAAATGGTTGTTATTTTGACAGGGTGTATATTTGCCAAGCATATTAAAAGATTGCATCGATTTCGCCAAAGGATGTCAGAAATGTCAAAAACATGCAGACATTCAACATGTGCCAACAAGTGAATTGCATGCAATTGTTAAACCATGGCCCTTTCGAGGATATGATTTGGACATTATAGGATAAATTCGACTAGATTCGTCGAAGCAACATAAGTATATCCTGGTAGGAATAAATTATTTCACCAAATGGATAGAAGCAATACCTCTAGTTAATGTGGACCAAGAGACAATGATTGTGTTCATTCATAAATACATAATCTATAGGTTTGGAATTCCATATACCATCACTACAAACCAAGGGTTAGTTTTCATTGGTCGGAAGATGCAAGAATTTGCGTCTGAAACAGGGTTCAAATTGGCAACCTCTACACCCTATTATGCTCAAGCAAATAGTCAGGTCAAAGCAGCAAAAAATTAATTAGTTTGATTAAGAGACATGTTTCTAAAAACCTAAAAATTGGCATAAAACATTGGATCAAATACTATGGGCTTATCGAACATCCCCTAAGGAGGCGACAAAGTCGACACCTTTTCGTCTAATATTTAGGCATGACATTATGTTGTCAGTTGAAATACATCTGCAATCAGTAAGAATACAATGTCAAAATGAGATTTAGTAGGAACAATACTGGAGTATGATGTTCGAAGAAATAGTAGACTTAGATGAAGAAATATTGGTTGCGTTAGATGTGCTAATTCGATAAAAGGAGCGAGTTTCCAGAGCATATAATAGAAAAGTAAAAGCAAAAACGTTCTCGGTAGGTGAGTATGTCTGGAAACTAATTCTACCTATCGATCGAAGAAATCGAACATTGGGGAAATGGTCTCCGAATTGGGAGGGACCATTCCAAGTTATAAAAGCATTTACAAATAAAACTTACGAGATCTAAGAACTAGGTTTCGATCAACGAATCCTTAAAGTAAATAGGAAATATTTGAAAATTATATAAACCTATGCTTCAAGGGGTTCAGATTACCATAGAGTAAAAGCATATTACATATGTTGGTCACCAAAATGGGATAAAGACAAAATGGTAACCATAAGTTCCAGAAAAGATTACAAAAAGGCAAAAAACGAGAGTGAACCTCGACAAAGTAAAATAGCAACAACGATAATCAAGCGGGAAATAGAGATTTTAAATCTTCAAAGCGGATCTCTCAAAGGTAATCTAGTTGTCAAAACGTGTTCTCTTCACCGTTAATCGGTCAATGTCTGCCTTGATTTTGAGAGCACTCTCACCATGAGCAATCACCTTAAGAGTTTCTCGAGTAACTTCATCTTGGCTGGGAAGACCACCAGTCGAATCTAACGAGGCCTTTTTCTGTTCGACCTCATCTATCTTCTTATCAAATTCAGCTATTTTTGCTTGGTAAGTTAAGATTTGCTAGTCGAAAGCAAGGCATTGGTCAACGCGTTCTTTATTCTTAACTTCAAACCCGCTCAGTTTATTTTCACAAGCTTCACTCATGTCCCATCCCCCCCCCCCCTTATTTCATTAATCTGGGTGTTGATTTGGAGGTCGATATGTTTGCGAAGTGTGAAATCTTTGACAAGCTGATTAAAGAAAGCTTCAAACTCAATTAGATACTAAGCCAGAGAATCTGGAATGTTTTGTTGGGAAATCTCGCCGAGTAATTTGAATGCATCCTCTCCCAATGCAACCTCCTCTTCTACAACCTCAAGAAACTCACCCTCGAACAAATAGGTTCTAACTTATCACAATTTAAGAGTCACAACAGCATTTGGTTGATGCCTATTTGAGTTTTTGTTGCCTTATAAGAGTTTCAGCTGGATTTTTTTTGCTTCATGGCCAGGATTTATTATTGGCTAAGAGAGTTGTTAGAGCTGGTATCTGTTAGGACATTTTCAATAAGGGATGGAATTTTCAAGCTTCCATCGACCAAAGCATGTTGTTCCAAATTTTCATCAAAAGAAGCGTCAGTGGCAGCAACAGGTTGAGGCTCTTGATTACTGACATCATTCGCATTGTAAAGATGTTTAGGAAAAGGAACCCCTTAAGTCGAAGCATCTACATGATCTTCATGGGATCGAGGGCTCGACATAGAAATAGCCTTAGTCAAATTCTAAGAGTCAAGCTAAGGTTTGTTGGTGTGATCAACAAGGTTTGTCTTGACGGAGTGGTCGGAGTCATGGATTGGTTCTTGGGAAATGGTCCGGATTTAGTATAAATACTCAACGCATTAAAATAAGTAAAAAAGGATAAATACCTCAGGGGTTGGAACTTGAGCGTCTTTTTCCGTCGAAAGTGGACCGATAGGAGTTAATTATCGAGGAGGAGAAGTTTCTTCCTGATCATTGGTCTAGAGGTTGGAAGTTTCTGTGCTAGAGGCCTTGGTAGTTGAAGCACCAGAGGTCTTAGAAGTCAAAAGAGTGGCCTTTAGGGCCAGATTTTTGAAAATGATGTTTCTTCCTTTTTTAGTTCCCTTGGATTTAGTAGGAGTTGGAGCTATGAAGGAAGGGAAATTTTGGGTCTGCTCACTGTCAACAAATTTCTCCTTTTCAATTGAGAGTTAGGGTGTTTCTTCAAGAACCTAAGAGCCAGGGAAGTCAGAAGCAATTTGATGTTAACATACTGAAGAAAGAAAAAGTTTCATACTTGAGGTAGTGATGTGGCTGAAGCCTTTGATTTCTTGGATGGACTGAGGGATGCAGGCTCAACAGACGATGATTTTTTCTGGAATACAACAAAATCAAGTTAGAAGTGCTTAGGTAACCCTAAGAAATTTAAAAGAACCAAAGATACAGTTTTTAGCGAAACCTTTTTGACAACTGTGGTAGATGATCGTAGGACCCTCTCACCCTTAGCATCAGTTGGTGGTATTATAGTTGTTTGAGTACTTTCCAAAGCATCGAAAGCTTCAATCAAATTTTGTAGGAAGTTGGATGCAGAGAAATATTTGTTTTGGAATTCATACCACCATTGGTCGAATTCTTTGGTAGTAAAGATTGAGTTTTGAAAATGGAACATTGGAAGCTCAAAATTCTACATGACTTTATGAAACTTGAGGCACGCAAAATGATCATGAACAGACAGTTGTCGACCAAGAAAAATAATGTATGTATGGTGAGAAAAGAGAGATATAGGCAACATCTGGCTAAGCCCAAATTGGAGGTCCACTAATTGTGGTTGATAGCTCATGAAGCCATAACCCTTCGACCAAGCGCCGATTCTAAAAGAAAGTAGTGTGGGAGTCAAGAACACTCTCAAAATACCATTAGACTTCAAAATAGCTTTTGGAGAAACCCTAGAGAAAGGATTTGTATACCAGTTTGGGTCAACATTTCAATCCACAAAGGGGGCCATTGCCGAAACAAAAATAGTGATTTTGATAAACAAGTTTATGTACTTTATAAAAGCATACCTGTCAAGATCTTGTTAAGAATTCATCAAGGATAATCTCAAGCCCATGATGGCTTGATTCTCCGACATACGCAAGATTGCTTCAGATATGGGATAGTTTAGTTGATGCTCAAACACGGCGTTAAACCAATGTTGTAATAGCTATAAGGGACCTGAAAGCACTAGCCCCTTCTCATGAGTAGGGAGATTTCTCACCCTAAAAGAAGCATCACCTAGAGTATGGTACATATATTCCAACAAGAGTTTTCCCAAAGAAATATTTCGACCCTCGTGGATTTGTATGGCCAGAGGGATAAAGCCTTTGGCTACCTGCAAGGACCCTGGGGAAAACAAGAAATAAGAAAGCCAAAGGGTGAGGAAGGAAATATGCTCCTCGTCAGAAACTTCCTGCTCGTCGGTGACATGATGATCATTTATGTAATGTTTGAGACTTGCACGCTTAAAATGAAAGGAGTTTTTAGTTGGTGCAGTTGGGTCGAAGGTTTCGCCCAAAGGAGAAAGGCCAGTAATGGCCGATAAGTCAAACAAAGTGGGTGTTAACATCCCACAAGGAAGTTGGCAAGTGTTAGTCATACCTTCCCGAAATAAAATCAAAGCCAAGATCAAGTTGGGGTTAATTTTAACACCCCGATTTATTAAGGTTATTTTTATTTAAAAAATAGTTAGATGAGATGATGTATTTACAGGGATGATATGTTTTACAATGTGAGGATATGCTATTTGGGAAATTAGAGGTTGAATTGTTGGGGGGTGTTTGACTAAAAGCATAGAGAACATGGGGTGAATAGAGAATACGAGTGATGTTGGTTTTAATTATTATTATTATTAATATTATTATAGATAGATAGTTATTAATAATAGGGTTAAAAATACTTTACCCCCTTACAATAGTAGCGAGTTTTCATTTACCTCCCTATTAAAAAAAAATTCTTTCCGCCCCTTAACAAAAATAAATTCTCAAACAGAAAACCTTGTACCCCAAGATTCCCTATGAGTTTCATACGTGGCATTAGATTCTTTGTTGATTGTGTTATTAAAAGTCATGCTATAATGTTTGTGCATATTAAGAGCCAACCATTTTACATGAGTCAATACATAACATGTATGTGTCGACACATACTGAATTGAATTTTTGATTTTTGAAGATAAAACGTGTTATGTGTCGATGCATGGAGTTATGTATCGATGTATACAAGTTGAAAAATGTTTTCCAGGGACATAAATATATCATGTGTCGATGCATGAAGTTATGTATCGATGCATAAAGGTTGAAAATTGTATTCCAGTGGCATCAACATGTTATGAGTCGATCCATAGCATGGATGTGTCAACTCATACTGAAGCAGAATCATTTTATGATTCTTTGCTTAAGTATGTGTCGATGCAAAGCTCTTTATGTCGACTCATAAAAGTGTTTTATGTGTAAAACACATTCTTAACTTTTTTTAAACATGTTATACTATGTTTTTACAATGCACACATATAAATAAAATCATTTTTAACATTCATTGATTATTTCACACATATTTGTTATCATTCAAAACTAATTATGTGAGGGGTTGCTCACGAAGGATTCATTACATGAAGGCATAAGTAGAACAAAATGCCAATGTCATTACAAAAGGGCATAACAGCCTAACAAACCATAAGGACACAAAACTTCAATATCATTACAAAAGGGAATAACAGCCTAACAAACCATAAGGACACAAACCATAACTTAATGCCAAAGTATCAAAAGGGCATAATAGACAGTACAAACATAAGACTACTTCTTCTTAGATTTCTTCATTGCATGTTTAGAACCACTTCCTTCTTCTTCTGTCAAATACATAGGTTGCTCGGGGTTTGAACCTGACCCTTTGATTGGTTTTTGAAACCACTGGAGTTTTATTCTTTCACTGGACCTCTTTCTCACTGGCCTGGCATATTTCACTTTCAATTTTTTTCTTGCCTCTGTTGTCTGGTTTACGAACCACGACAGAACACTATGTCATGTTTACTTCAGGAATGCTTGAAATGAAATCATCAGTTATGTCACCAAAATAGTCAACGGGTTCATTGGATAGTATCTAGACTTTTCAGCCCCCATCATTAGATCTCTAATCAAAGCTCTACCTCAAAACCTTTTCTTGAAATTCACATAAAGATGCCTTAAACACAACCCATGCTCTATCCTGTGAGACATCTCCTCAAACATAACTACCAATCCCCGAAACATTGCATAATATTAGTCCAAAGTAAAACTTGCATAACATCAGTGTAAAGTAAAACCTACATAACATCAGTGCAAAGTAAAACCTGCATAACATTAGTGCAAAGTAAAACTTGCATAACATGTAACTTATTGACAAAAAATGTATACCTTTTGTTGATCAAATATAAACACAAATATCTTGTCCTGGCCTACATCTGTCATCAGCAAATCAAGAAACCACCTCCAGCTTTCTTTAGTTTCTGTCTCAACCACCCCAAAGGCCAAAGGAAAATACTGATCATTTAGGTCCTTACCCACAACAATTAATAACTGACCCCCATACTTTGTTTTTAGATGACAGCCATCCATCCCAACAAAGGGTCTACACCTTGGACTACCTACTGAGGCTCCAATATGAGTAACATCATGCTCCACGAAAATTTCCCCGTCTAGTTAGGTCGCACATGCGTATGTAGAGAAATCATAATAGTCGTCATGCTTCCTAGTTTGGAAATAATTTTCATCTATTTCACGAATTAAAGTCCATGTTCTATAAGTTCCCTGCTTGTAACCCCAACCGGTAACCAACCCATGGATGCTAAGCATTGTAAACTGGTCCAAGTGGAGATCCGAAACTAAAGTACTTACACCCCCCCTCTGTAAATCGTAACCCCATTTTTCAACATTACAAACTCACCATCATGATGGAACACAGTAATGAATAGATGTTTTATCTAAAAACATTTTGGCAAACATTCAAAAACTAATATTTCACTGTATGTAGCACTAAACAACAAACAACTGAAAGAACATACCTTATCAGCATCAACAGAAGCGCCTCCTTCCTTGTGCTTCTTCGGTTGACTTGAATGTTTTGCTTTCTTGGAGTGCTTCTTCTTCTTCGCTGCTAATTTCTTCCCCATGGTGAGCTTGCTAATTTTGTTTTACATTGAACCCTAGATTTTTCAGGGGGTTAATCAGAAGACTAAATATTCGTAATAGACACAAACAATCCAGCATGGCTTTTAATAACACAGTCAACAAATAATCTAATGCCACGTATGAAACTCATAGGGAATCTTGGGGTACAGGATTTTCTGTTTGGGAATCTATACTTGTTAAGGGGTAGAAAGAAAAATAATTTAATAGGGGGGTAAATCAAAACTTTCTACTATTGCAAGGGGGTAAAGTATATTTAACCCTTTATAATATTAGTGATTAATTAAATAATTAAATTTAAGAATGGAAATATGGGAATATTGATTTAGGGGTCTAATTTGAGTTATTAGAAAATAAGAAGTGAGAACACGAGGAATAGAGATCATTATTCCCAATTGATCATAGAAGTGAGAAGTAGAATAGAAGAGGAAGAACCTAGGGCTAAAGGCAAGACTCTATTAGAGCAGGGAAGAGAACTCAAAACCTAAGGTAAGGATGGGGTTATAACTCTATAAGGGTTTGTTTGATGGTGAGTTATGGTAGAGTTAGGTTGAGTAATCGTTTAATCATTCTTTGTGTGAAATTGGTGTGTATGTGATTTATATATGTGATGATTTGAGATGTTAAATTGATGTGTGTAAAATCTTGATTTTAAAAATGTAAGGTAATCGCATTGATGATTATGATGTATGCCTATTTGGTAGGATGTATTGCTGCTATTTCATGTGAAAATTTGGTGTTTTGGGGTTTTGAAAAGATGGGGATCGTAACCTGTAAATTGCAGATTTTCTGAAAAAAGTAGTAGTGGTAACCGGTTACCACTGGAGGGTAACCAGTTACCGTGTGTAAAAACTTGGTTCGGGGGAGAAAATTGTGAAGGGTTAACGGTTACCATAGGTGGGTAACCGGGTACCCAAAGCCTCGACAGAATGATGACTTTTGTGAAAATAATAGTAATTGGTTATTGAGATAAGGTAACCCGGTTACCGAGAAAATTTTAAACTTCAAAGTTATTGTTTTAGCAGTAACCGGTTACCGCTAGAGGGTAACCGGTTACCACTGAGACAGAATGACCAATTTTCTGAAAAACTTTAAAAACTCATAACTTTTTACTCGGGTGTCCGTTTGACGTGCCGTTCAAACCTACAGAAAGCTAAAAATATTTTCTATCCAATAAAAATAAATTGATCACAAAATGAGATGATTTTCTGGGTTTGTTTTATCTCGATGTTTTTTGTAATTGTGAAGTGGCGGATATGACGGTGAATATGAAGAAATTTCATGACATAATGACGTTGCGATGATGTATGAACAATGATGTGTGATTAACGAGTTGTATTGGTTTGGTTTGTTAATGTGTGTTGTGTCATTGCATTTGTTGTCATAACATGTTAGTGTTGCATGCATATTCATAAGTGGTGATGTGGCCTTAATGGAAAGTGATGGTGTAACCTTAATGGCAAGTGACGGTGTAGTCCAAATGGCAAAGAGACATTGTTATGGTATCACATGCATATATTTAGGGAAGTTGGTCTCATTGAATTATGAAATTATTGTTGAAGAGATGTGATATGTTATTTGTTGGGTGTGATTGTTGAAATGATGTTGTGTATTTGGTGTTGATGCATAAAGTATGAGATTATGATTATGTATGCCATGCTTTATCTATTCATTATCATACATTCATTATATTCTTATGATATCTCACCCCTTATGTTTGAATGTTGCCTCCACGGGGGTAACACACGGGTGACGAAGATTAGATTTGCTCGATGTAGAGATGTGCCTTGTATTACGTAGATTGAGTCGGGTCTTGCTCTGTTACGTAACACCGGGGATGAACACTCATTTTATTTAATTGATGCTTTCTTTGAAGAATTTTCGGGAGCTTTGTAAACTCTATTTTAATTAAGAATTGTTGGTCATATGATGAATTGATAATGTTGGAATTAAATTATGAATTATTTTCCGTATTGTTAATGAAGTCGTGGTATTAAGAACTATGATGATGATGTTTTCGGTTCATCTGAAATGTGTGTTATGTGTCAAATTATTAAATATTGATGAAATTGCACGATGATGAATGATGTGACATCCTATTTTGTTATGATGAAAAGTTTTAATTTACTCTGATTTATTTAATTATACGATGGTGGACATCAGGGTGTTACAATTGGTATTAGAGTAGGTCGATCTATCCGGCTAGGTTGTTGACTCATTAGTATAGTGTGATAGTGGAATAATGTCGATATTTTTTTATCTAACCATTGATTGATGTTATTATGTTAAGAATAGCAATGGTTGGAAGAGGAAAGTATGCACTTGATACTACGTTGCAGGCTTTAGCTCAGACAATGCAGAATCAGTCTAATGCTTGGGGGAACGATGGAACTCGTGCTCTGGAGACTTTCCAGAGGAACCGTCCACATACATTCAAAGGTAAGCAAGATCCATAAGGAACACAAAAATTGCTCAAGAAATTGAGAGGATCTTTCGAGTCGTGGACTGTTCTGATGCATAGAAGGTGCATTTTTGCACACATATGCTGGCAAAGGAGGTTGTGACTGGTGGGTTACTACTCGCCAAATACTGGAGGTCACAAATGAGGCTATTACGTGGGTTGTGTTTTGCAGGTAATTCTTGGATAAGTACTACCCAGAGGAAGTGCATGGGAAGAGGGAGATCGAGTATCTAGAATTGAAACAAGGATATTTGTCAGTAACAGAGTATGCTTCCAAATTTATAGAGTTGGCGAACTTTTATCCTCATTACACTTAGGGGACAACTGAGTTCTCTAAGTGTGTCAAGTTTTAGAATGGCTTGTTGTTGTACCCCAAAATTTTCCCTCCCATTTTTGAAGGAAATTAATTCAAGACACCTCCTCGTGCTCCTAGGATTCTCAATTGCTCAAGAATACTCAAGGGTTTGAGCATACAAGCACCTCTCCTAAGAAATTGACCTACAACTAGGGTTTTGTTTTTCTCAAGGAAAATTGAGCTTATAAGGCCTTAAGTGGATTTCATGGTTCCTTATATTCTTCAAAGAATCCTCATGTCATGTTTCAAGCCTTACATCACAAATTTGTTCTGACAATTGCTCAGATGATTGAAAATTAACTATATTGGATAAAAAGTCAACATTGGTCAACTTACAGTCAAACTTCAATATTTTTGGTCAACATCAATATTTTTAAGTCACATTCATCATTTGATCAAGGATTGGTCATGATTCATCAATAAAATCAATATTCATCAAAAGTCAAAAGTTGCTAAATTAGGGGTTTCTTTAGGAGAAGTCAATTGAACTTTGACCAAGCATAACTCTCATATGCTTCATCAGAAATATCCCAACCAAAGCCCATTTTAATGGAAATTCAATTCTCTACAACCCTGTCTCTCAAAGATCAAGTCCAAAAAATGCTTCTTTTGAGAGATATGAGCCAAAACATTACAGGTAATTTTGAAAGTCAACAACAGACATTTTTTGTCAAAGCAAATTACATCCAGTTAAAGACTTCAAATGAAAAAGTGACCAACATGAGAGTTGTAGGGGACATCTTGAGCTTTCCAAAAAGTCTCAGATCACCTTTATATGACAAAATTTGAGAGAGTTGATTGGTGCAAGTTGAGCAATTTTGAGAAAATGCATGAAACCACAATTGAGCAATTTTGGACTTTTAGGCTAATGGGCCTAACTTTTGAAGTTCAAACGTGTTTATGACATGTTTAGGGACCCCTAAGTCCATTCATGCATTATTTTATTTTATTTATTTCATTTATTTTGATTTTATTCATTTAAATTCAAAACTAAATTAAATAAATATTAAATAAATGTACAAGGCATGTGGGCTTTTGTTTTGGATCATTTTGAAGCCCAAGACCGTATATCCAACATAAAAAAACCGTGAGGGATGAAGAAGGAAAAATATCTTCATACTTTGGAAAGTTTACAATTGTTTGGAAACAAATAATGACTTTGATTGTACATGTTTCATTCCAAGAATGTTAACTTAAAAAATCATCCATTATAAATAGAGAACATACTCCATAAGACAAGGACACATATGGGTTGCCATAGAAACAAATTCTTAAACACAAAATTTTCAAGAATAGGTGCAAATCGTTTCCCAGTTTTCCAGCCATTCTCAACTACAAAGAAGCCTTGAATCATCATCCTGACATCCCTAGGAAACTCCTCAAGTCCATAACCACGCTCAACCGTGCCCAGAACGCCTCCCCTCAATGACACCGGTGGTAAGGATTTTCTAATTTCAAATTTCTTAATCCTTGTGTTATTAATAAGTTTCATATGTCCAGATGTGTTAAACAAGAAACATAAAACATGTTGGAATCAAGCGTGTGAAGAGAAGGGAGGGGGTTCGAATCCCAGTGATGCCAAAACCCTTTTTGCTTTACTTTCTTCATTTCCCTTTTTTTATTTGTTATTTTGTTATTAATTAACTTTTTTAAATAAAAACTTATACATAAAAAAATCAGAAAGAATCCATATAATAAAATCAACAAAAAAATAGTTTTAGGGTGTAAATTAATTAATTTTTTTGGACAATTAGATTATTATTAGTTAACATTTAAGTTATTTTCGTAAAAACACCAAAAATATGAACTTAGATTTTTAGGGCATTTAAACTTTTTTCCAACATTTTCTTATTCTTTTTGCTATTTATTTTCTTGGACAATTGTATAGGTCGCACAGTTTAATGTAATAGTTTAGATTTACATCCCCGCATTTTTCTAATTATGTAACTCTCCCAAAGCCCTGTAATAGCGTAGATTTACATTCTCGCTTTATCTTTTCCCTTTATATGTTTGTATATATATAACTGCTAGTAAATAGGCTTATATGATAAGAATAAAATCAAACATAGATAACCTTAATTTTCAAGATAACATAACCGTAACCAATACACTTTGCACACTTCACCTATAGGGTAACCTCTCTTCGTTGACTTGCGATACTAATGGCCTTGTCCCACGAAAATGGGAATACTTTAGCAAAGACCCTCAGTTAAACAATATCATCATGGTCCCTTTCGAATAAAGATCATAATCCTTCGATGACCCTTCGAGTTGCCTATAAAATGATTTAGTCCCTTTGATGACCCTACGAGAAAAATGATTATAGTCTATTCGAATTGCTAAAGTATCCTTACATGTTCCCTTCTATGACCATACGACAACCCTACGTCTGTCCCTTCACATCCAATAGATAGTCTACCTACCAACTAATGGTGTGGATAGTACTATCTATAACGGAGAAGGAAAATAACAAGAACGATCTTTAGTGGGTAAGACTCAACAAATTGCTTGCTCATAACAGTTTCAAATAAACAAATTCATTTTTACACCTCACATTTCAAAACAAATATTTTTTTTATAAAAAACTTTGTATATATTCTTGAGGACTGATACAAGAATTATTACAAAGTCTGCCTCACAATTGGAATTCAAAATATTTTTGAATCACACACACACAAAACAAGTTTAAAGTGAGCTAAGCAATTAAGATCCCGTAGATAACTATGGATGAAAAGGGTGCTAAGACCTTCCCTTTTTATAACTTACCCCCGAACTCAAAATCTATTAAAGGTATTTCCTATTCTTTTCACTTTTCCTCATTAGATAAAAGAAAAGTCGGTGATGACTCTTGCTAACCACAACATTTGTGATAAAACCCTAAAAAAGCTAATTCTCCAACCGTATAATACTTGTGTTATGAGATCAAGAAGGCCATTGGGTACCAGAAAATTCGTAAGTTCTCTGATTTGGTGAGTAGTTGTAGAATCTATGAAGAGGACGGTAAGGCTCACTACAAGATGGTTAATGAGAAGAGAAACAAGCAACAACATAATCGTGGGAAGCTTTATAATGCTCCAGCTGGAAAGGGAAAACAGAGAGCAGTTGAGGGAAGAAGGCCAAGTGGGGGAGATGCTCCTACTAGCCTTAGATGCTACAAATGTGGAAGAACTGAGAATAGAATCAGTGAATGCACAAGTTAAGCCAAGAGGTGTTTCCATTATGGAAAGAATGCTCACAAGGTAACTGAATGTGAGCACAAGGCAGTGATATGTTTCAACTATGGCGAAGAGGGACACATCAGTCCCCAGTGTCAGAAACTGAAGAAGAATCAAGTCGGAGGAAAAGTATTCGCTTTGGATGGAACTCAGACATCAAGCATAGATCGTTTTATCAGAGTTGGGTCTTATTTTATCTTCTATGGATGGAGAGATGATCGTTGTTACTCTATCTAAGGGATCAGTGACTACTTCTCTGGCATGTTTAAAGTTTCCTTTGTCAATCTATGACAAGATTTTATTGTGGACCTCGTTTGTTTTCCACTAAGTGGTCTAGATGTAATTTTGGGAATGAATTGGTTAGAATATAAATATGTTCATATTAATTGTTATAACAATTTGGTACGGTTTTCTACTCCTGAAGTGGAAGAGGAAGCTGGTTTCTTATCTACTAGGCATTTGAAGGAGTTAATGCAGGACAAAGCTCAATTGTTTTCTTTAATGGCATCGTTGTTTGCAAAGAATCAAACTGCTATTGATGATTTGCAAGTTGTGTGCGACTTTCCTGAATTTTTTCCTAAAGATATTCCAGACGTGCCGCCCGAAAGAGAAGTGGAGTTTTCGGTTGATCTTGTAGCTGGTACCAAGCCTATTCCTATGGCACCATAGAGGATGTCAGCATCTGAATTTTTAGAATTGAAGAAGCAATTAGAAGAGTTGCTTGAAAAGAAGTTTGCAAGGCCAAGTGTGTTTCCTCGGGGAGCTCCAGTGTTGCTTATAAAGAAGAAGGATGAGAGTATGAGACTGTATGTCTATTACCGACAATTGATTAAAGTGACGATAAAAAACAGGTATCCACTTCTAAGGATAGATGACCCGATGGATCAATTGGTGGGTTCACGTGTGTTTAACAAGATTGACTTGAGATCGGGTTATCACCAGATTCGTGTAAAGGATGAGGATATTCAGAAGGAAGCTTTCATAACTCGGTATGGACATTACGAGTATTTAGTGATGCCTTTTGGTGTTACCAATGTGTCGGGGGTGTTTACGGAATATATGAACCGTATCTTTAACACTTATCTGGATCAATTTGTTGTGGTATTTATCGATGACATCTTGATTTATTCCTAATCTGAAGAAGAGCATTCCAAACATTTGCGGATTGTACTACAAGTGTCGAAAGACAAGAAGTTATATGCGAAGTTATCAAAATGTGAGTTCTGGTTGACAGAAGTCAGTTTTCTTGGTCATGTTATTTCAGGTGATGATATTGTTGTAGACCCGTCTAAGGTAGATGCAGTGTTGTAGTGGGAAGCTTCAAGACCAGTTATGAAGATTAGAAGCTTTTTGGGTTTGGATGGTTATTATAGGAGGTTTATCAAAGGCATTTCTAAGTTAGCACTTCCGTTAACTCAGCTAACTTGTAAAGGCAGAGCATTTGTGTGGGACATCCAATGTGAAGAGATTTTTGTTGAGTTAAATAAGAGATTAACGACGGCTCCAATTCTAATATTACCCAATCCTGAGGAACCGTTTGTGGTGTATTACAATGCTTCTAAATTGGGTTTAGGTGGTGTGCTCATGCAGAATGATAAAGTAGTCACTTATGTGTCGAGACAATTGAGGATTCATGAAAGAAACTATCCTACTCATGATCTAGAATTGGATGCAGTAGTGTTTATGCTGATGATTTGGAGACATTATCTCTATGGTTCCAGGTTTGAAGTTTTTAGTGATCATAAAAGCTTGAAGTACTTATTTGATCAGAAGGAATTGAACATGAGACAGAGGATATGGTTGGAATTATTGAAGGACTACGACTTTGTCTTGAATTATCATCCAAGTAAAGCTAATGTTGTAATTAACAATTTGAGTCGAAATACTTTGCATATGTCTGCTATGATGGTTAAAGAACTATAGTTGATCGAACAATTCATAGACATGAGTTTCGTATGTGAAGTGACACCGTAGTTTGTGATGTTGGGGATATTGGATATTAACAATGACTTCTTCTACAATAATATTAAAGAAGCACAAAAGTTAGATGTGAGGTTGGTAGACTTGATGGTCGAGAGTAACAAATTTAAAGACAATGAATTTAAAGTAGATGCCCAAGGTGTGTTGAGATTCTGAAATAGGATTTGTATTCCTGATGATGCTGAAATGAGAAAGATGATTCTGGAAGAGAGCCATAGAAGCAGTTTGAGTATCCATCCGGAAGCTATTAAGATGTATCATGACTTGAAGAATTTGTTTTGGTGGTGCGGTTTGAAACGAGATGTGGCACAATTTTTGTATGCATATTTGACTTGTTAGAAGTCGAAATTCGAACATCAGAAACCTGCAGGACTATTGGAACCTTTAGACATTCCAGAGTGAAAGTGAGATAGTATATCTATGGACTTTGCGACGGGGATTCCAAGTACTCCTAGAGGGCACGATTAGATTTGGGTGATTATTGATAGATTAACAAAATCAGCTCATTGCATTCTAATTAGTATCAATTTTCATGTACCGAAGTTGGCATAGATTTATCTTCGTGTAATTGTAAAGCTTCACAGTGTTCCATCCAGTGTGGTGTTCGATAGAGATCCGAGATTTTCTTCTGATTTTTGGAAGAGTTTACAGGATGCGTTGGGTTCGAAGCTGAAATAGAGTTCTACTTATCATCAATAGACAAATGATCATATAGAGAGGACTATTCAGTCGCTAGAGGATTTGTTGAGAGCTTGTGTTATTGAGCAAGGAGGTACATGGGATAATTGTCTTCCTTTGATTGAGTTCACTTACAATAATAGTTTACATTCTAGTATTGGTATGGCACCTTTCAAGGCATTGTATGGTCGATGATGTAAAACACTGCTGTGTTGGTATGAATCGGGTGAAAGTGTTATGCTAGGACTCGAAATTGTACGACAAACTATGGATAAGGTTAATATGATCCAAGAAAAGATGAGAGCCTCACAAAGCAGGCATAAGAGTTAACATGATAAGAGAAGGAAAGATCTTGAGTTTCAAGAGGGAGATCATGTATTCTTGATATTATCTCCTATAAACGGTGTAGGACGTGCCTTGAAGTCATGGAAGTTGACTCCTCAATTTATTGGTCCGTATCATATTTCAAAGAAGGTGGGGAATATTGCATATAGATTCGCACTACCAGCTAATTTATCAAATCTACATGATGTGTTCCATGTGTCACAACTTCAGAAGTATGTTCCAGATTTGTCACATGTGATTCAAATAGTTAATGTACAAGTACGGGATGACCTTATTGTTTAGACTGTACCTTTGAGAATTGAACATCATGAAATGAAGAGGTTGAGGAGCAAAGAGGCCGCCCTTGTGAAAGTGGTTTAGGGAGGAGCTGCTAGAGAGAATGCGGTGTGGGAATTAGAAAATAAGATGCGGGAAGCTTACCCAAAGTTATTCACTTGAGGTAATTTTCGAGGAGGAAAATCTTTTAAGTGGGGGAGAGTTGTAACACCCTGATTTAATTAAAGTTATTTTTATTTTAAAAAAAAATAGTTAGATGAGATGATGTGTTTACAGTGATGATATGTTTTACAATGTGAGGATATGCTATTTGGGAAATTAGAGGTTGGATCATTGGGGGGTGTTTGACTAAAAGCATAGAGAACATGGGGTGAGTAGAGAATACGAGTGATGTTGGTTTTTATTATTATTAATATTATTATTATTATTATTATTATTATTATTATTATTATTATTATTATTATTATTATTTTTATTAAAGATAGATAGTTACTTATAATATTAGTGATTAATTATAAGGAAGGTCATACAAGAAAAGTGTGTCTCGAACACTTGAAAGATCATGGAGGAAAGGATAATGAGGAAAACATGGTCTTTTGCAAAATTAGAACTTTATTTAATAATTTGTCATTGTGGTACATTATTTTTATTTCAATTTTATCGACATCTGAACTTATTTAGAAATGCGGACATGAGTTTTCCACTAGGAATTTTTAAACTATTACTCCATTTTATGAAATATATATTCCTTCAAGGTTTATTTTAGTTATCATTATAACTATTCTATTTTATAAATTAAAAAAAAATAGCTGCAATTTTTTATAGAAATTTGAAATAACATCTTGGAGAAAATCCAAGATGTTACAATTTCGACTCCTCTGATGTCCTTGTGGTTTCAAGCAGCAACTTGTCAAAGAAGTGGACTATGGATTATGGGTGCAATTTGCACATGAATCTAAACAAAGACTTGTTCGAAGACTTATGTGACCAAGATGGTGGATCTGTATTACTTGGAAACAACAAAGGTTGCAAGATTGCAGGTGTTGGATCTGTGAGATTTAAGCTCCATGATGAGTTAATAAGGCTATTGACATAAAGTCAGGTATGTATCTGATTTGAAGAGAAATTTGATTTTTCTTGGTGAATTCGACAAGAAAGGATATGTTTTCCAAGGAGAGAAAAGTATCCTAAGATTCATGAAGGGTTCGAAGGAAGTCTTAAGAGGCGTGAAGAAATAAGGCTTGTATACCCTTGAGGAAGTTGCAAGTGGTTCGACAAATGTTGCATCCACAAAACCTTTGTCAAATACATAAATTTGGCACATGAGATTGGGCCATGTCAGTGAAAGGGGTCTGGTCGGATTAGGGAAAAAAATTTGTTTGGTGGAGACAAAGTTGAAAAGCTGAAATTTTGTGAACCCTGTGTATTTGGAAAATCTTTTAGAGTGAAGTTCAACAAAGGAAAACGAAGAACACATGGATACCTTGATTACATCCATGATAATATTTGGGGGCCTGCAAGGTTTCCATCACATTCAGGAGCAAGGTTTTTTCTATCCATAGTAGATGATTATTTCAGAAAGTTATGGGTATTCATCCAGAAGATTAAGGATGAAACTTTTGAGAATTTCAAAAGTTGGAAGACTCTGGTCAAAAATAAAATTGGCAGAAAGGTCAAGAGATTGAGAATAGACAAATGGCCTTGAATTTTTCAATGAGGAATTTGACATCTTTTGTGATGCCCCTGGTATTACAAGGCACGTAACTACTGCAGGTACTCCACAATAAAATGGTTTGGCTTAAATATTTAATCGAACTATTTTAGAGAGAGTTAGATGCATGTTGACTAGTGTTGGGTTAAAGAAGGTGTTTTGGACTGAGGCTATTTCGATAGCAATATATGATAAATAGATATCCTTTGATTGCATTAGATATGAAGATACCTGAAGAAGTTTGGTTGGGACATCCATCAAATCTCGAAAAACTAAGAGTTTTTGGTTGTGTAGCCTATGCTCACATTAGGCAAGACAAGGTCGAACCTAGAGCTCTGAAATACATGTTCATGGGATAACTTGAAGGAGTCAAAGCTTATTGGCTATGATTCTTAGAGCCAGGTTACAAGAGGTGTATCACTAGTCGAGATGTAGTTTTCAATGAAGCTGAAATGGCTTTCAAGAAAACTGATGATGTTGATCGAAGTGCAGAAATATCTGACGAAGAGTCGAAATAGGTAGAGATTCCTGTTGAGGTGGAGCATGTTGATGCTGAATTACATATCCCATATGAAGTCGAAGAAGTCGAAGATGCTGAGGAAGTTGAGGAAACTGTAAATGACTACCTATTGGAAAGATATAGGACAAGAAGAGTCATTAAGCCACCTCAAAGACTTGGGTATGCAGATCTTATAGCTTATGGCTTAATTTCTGCAAGTGAGGTTCTAGATGAAGAACCTAGAGACCATAAGGAAGTTATGAGGAGTCAAAATAAGATTGAATGGATGAAGGCCATGGATGATGAGATGAAATATCTTCATGATAACAATACTTGGGAACTGATTAAGAAACCTGCTGGAGCCAGTTTAGCTAGCTGTAAATGGATTTTCAAATATAAGGAAGGAATCGAAGAAGTTGCGTCAAAAAGATACAAGTCAAGATTGGTTGCAAGGGGTTTCACTCATAAAGAAGGTGTCGACTTCAATGATGTGTTTTCTCCTATTGTGAAGCACAGGTCCATTCGAATGTTCCTTGCCATGGTGGCACAATTTAACCTTGAATTGAGACAAATGGATGTGAAGACTGTGTTCTTGTATGGTAATCTAGATGAAACAATCCTGATGAGGCAACCTGAAGGATATGTTGAACAGGGAAAAGAAGATTATGTGTGAAAGTTAAAAAGATCATTATATGGGCTAAAACAATCTCCTCGACAATGTAAAAGGAAATTCGATAAGTTCATGGAACACATAATTTTATTAGAATTCAGTTCGACCACAATGTTTACTTCATATTTCGACCTGGTAATTCATTTGTTATTTTGTTGCTTTATGTTGATGATATTCTCATAGCAAGCAACAATGTCGAAGATGTAATGAGGGTGAAGGCTGAGCTCAATAAGGAGTTTGAAATGAAGGATCTGGGAGCTACATCCAGGATTCTTGGGATTGACATTCAAAGAGATAGAAAGAAGTTGAAATTATGCTTATCTAAAGAGGAAAATCTACGGAAGATTCTTGAGAAGTTTGGTATGTCGAATTCAAAGCCTGTTGTGACTCCAAAAAAACTGCAATTCAAGCTTAGTATAAATCAGTGTCCTAGTACTAATGTTGAAAGAGCTTATATAAATAGAATCTTATATGCTAGTATATTAGATTCTTTGATGTATGTTATGGTCTGCACTAGACCCGACATAACATATGCAGTAAGTCTTGTAAGCAGGTACATGGTGAATCTTAGAAAGGCTCACTGGCAAGCATTGAAGTGGATTACAAGGTCATAAATGGGTCTCTGGAAAGAGTCCTCATTTATGGTGGAGCCTTGGGTGAAGATAGTAAAGCAGTAATCAAAGGATATGTCGACTCTAATTATGTAGGTTGTATGGATTAAAGGAAATCCATTTCTAGATATGTTTTCACTATGTTTTAAACATCAATTAGTTGGAAAGTTACACTTCAGAAGGTTGTTGCCTTATCAACCACTTAACCGAAATATATTGCCCTCACTGAAGTTGTGAAAGAAGCATTATGGATTGAAGGTTTTTCTAAAGAGCTGAAACTTCAAGGTCAAGTTATCACTGTTAAATGTGATAGTAAAAGTGCAATACACCTATCGAAGAATTCAGCCTATCATGAGCGAACCAAGCACATTGATGTGAGGTTGCATTTTTTCAGGGGGGTAATCAAGCATGGAAAAGTCTAAGTGATGAAGAATTCGATAAATCATAATGTTGCTGATATGAGCACCAAGACATTACCCAGTTGTAAGTTTTTCCACTGTATGCAAGTGGTAAAGTTGCATGAAGAAAGATAGTTTGTTCCTTTGATGTTAGAGTTTGTTCTAAGGTGTATATTTGTGAGATATTGGATAGAACTCTATTAGGTCAAAGGATAGCTTCTTGGTTTCGATATTTCGACAAAGTTGTAGCATACAGTCAAAGGTTGCTCACATGCTGGTGTCAAAGTATTGTATGTTGTAGTCGAAGAAGGATCACACATGCAGTGGTCGAAGAATGCTAGGATTGTTAGCATCGAATTAGGTCTATTTGTTATGTCCAATTGTTTAAGTTAGTGTGTACCCTACGTTAGCTTGTAATGTGTATTTGCGAAAAAAGGCCATTAGTTTAGTATGTTAGATTTATTATAAATAGCATATTAGTCTCTCATCATTGTATACTGCAACTCCTAATTTAGTGTGAGAGGGTTATTTGTTATTCTTGAGTACTTTAATCTTGTTTGAAGATAAAGTAAAGAATAAAAGTTAATAACCAATTCCTTGTATTCTTTTTTTCCCATCTTTTCAACCCTAATTGTTTCTTGATCACTAAGAAACAAGTTTATACTTTATTTCGAGGTATTTTTTTTCACAACAAAAAGGAAAGGTTGAAATTAAACCATATCTTTCACTAAATCATGTGCCTAAAAAACAAAAAATCATGGGCTTTTAATAGGAAAGAGAAATTAATAATTAATTTTAAAAATATATTTTAATTTAATGATCCAGATTCATTCTTATATTCTCATATAAAGATAGTATTCTCACGTGTGTGTATATATATATATATATATATATATATATATACATATATATATATATATATATATATATATATATATATATATATATATATATATATATATATATATATATATATATATATATATATATATAAGTGGGGTCCAATAGTTGCATCTTTTTGCTTGAAGCTTATACCTTTCCCCATTGCTTTTGCTTCACCAACTTTTCATTACCAGGTACACATCTTAACTCAAACTTTTATCTTTAATGTTTTCTACTCTTTGGTCAATATGAGTGATAGTTTTACTCGTATAGTTAGTAATATGAGAGTGATGTTTTTTCCGCTGCAGAAATGTGAGTATCTCTTGGCTCAAATCCCCCCTTTTCCCATGATTACATGGGCCACAAAGTTGTGTTCTTGACCAATGATTCTAATTTGAAAAGTGTATTTGGGAACTCCCTTGATGAGAGATATTGCTCTATGGATTATTTCGCCACCCTCTTGTATGATGATGACGTTGACGAGGTTTACAGTGCTGCTCCTATTCCCCACCTATTTTGTCTGTTGTAGAAATACAAGCTACAAACCTAAGGAGAGAACATGTTGAGGATTTCTTTCAGGCTTACTAGAGGACCTATAGTCGTGAACTCATTGGGGGTGAGATCAAAACCCACATGAAGCATAGTGGTAGACCCAATGTAGTTTCTTGGCTCAAGCCCGACAAGCATTTTAAAGTTGACGAGATGTCCCAGAGGGGTGTGATATTGGTGGATCCTATCAACACGAGTAAGTATGATTGTGTGGTTTGAGAAGTGGTGGTAACTCCATCCATTATGAATACCGAAGAAACCATATATGTTGTCAACATCATGGTCGACGACTCGTTTGATTGGTCGGTCTTCCTGTGGATTTAGAGAAAAGGATATGCATCACCTTTTGACAGGTTCTTGGTTCCATTTTATAAGTGTATGTTCACCATAATAAGACTATGGCTTCCCTTTTCCGAATTTCAGGTGGCTGTCCTGAAACACCTTGAATGTTGCTCCATCCAAAATTCATCTTGGATCCTGGGCTTATATGAAGGTGTTCCAGTTTTGGGCTGAGCATAAATCTTGGAATCCTTCCTTCCGAAGTTCTTCAACTTATTCTATGTCGTGCGCACCTACCATAACAAAATTCATGATCATAGACTTATTTCCTTTCATCCAGATTATGCTTGGTTTAGCCCTTTCACCACTAACTAGGGCAATTTTATGAGGTGTTTTGTGTTGGTAAAACCTATTACTCCAAAGGCCCGTCTTGCTTTTTATTATGACCTTTTCGAGTCTTCTCACTTATGTTAGAGTATATTCCTGAAGTATTAATATTAGCCCCACTTCTGTTCTACTGTCAGTTCTTATCGCCTCACACTAGGTCCCCTCTTTATTGAAAAGGTTACAATGAGAGAGGGATTTGGTTATGACAAGAGGTTTGAACATGGTCAAGTGTTGTCTTCCCTAAGAAGGTAAAAATGAATTAGCACTTGCACTATCTTGAGTGCGGTTGATTGTGTGGAGAGAAAAGAGATTTACGTTGAGGACAAAGTCCTATAGTTTTCTTTACACGTGTGATTATTTCTTACAGATAACATGGATAAATTGCATATGCTCTACAATTTCATCAACGCTTAATTATCAAGAATGGTTATGCAAGTCGATCCATCACATTACAAATTGTCTTCCTTTCTTCCTTCTTGAACATGCTTTCCAGAAGAGTTGGAGTGTTTTGCTTATAGCTTATACATTTCCCCATCGCATTTTCTTTTCCAACTTTGCCTTGCTATGTAACCTTCCTAACTCAAAATTTTACATTCAACATTTTATATTCTTTGGTCAAGATGAGTGATAGGCCTATTCATACAGTTATTGATTATGAGAGTGATATTTCTTCCACTGCAGGAATGGAAGTATCTTCTGGCTCAAATCATGTCCGCATTTTCCAATTACCACATGGGTTACGAAGTTGTGTCCTTGATCATTGATTCTGATTTAGAAAGGGTATTTGGTATTTCCCTTGATAAGAGGGCTTCCTCTTTGGTTTCTTTCGTTGCCCTCTTGTCAGATGATGACGATGACAAAGGTCATATTGCTTCTCATATGCCCCTTCTCATTTTGTCTGTTGCAGAAATACAAGCTGCAAAGGTGAGGAGAGAATGTGCAGGGAATTTTGTTCACGCTTACCAGAGGACCTACAATCGTGAACTCAATGACAGTGAGATCAAGACCCACATGGAGCTGAAGATTCAATGAAACTCAAGGAAATGTGAGTTTGAATTGGGTTTCAAGATTAAAATTTTTTGTTCACCCAAACACAAACAACACAAGTATAACAATGATAAAATAACACACATATTTTTATCTTGTTCCCTTTTAACTCGGTTAGTCCAGTCCACCTGCCACAGTGATTTCTCCTTCTCAATAAGTACTTAATCCACTAATCAAAACTTTGATTACAAAATCAATGACACGTGTCAAAGTATTCTCAAGTATTCTGACTATACCTTAGTCCCTCAAGAAAGTTAACCAAAAGGTTAAGAATACAAGATTGTGTTTACAAAGTTGCTTATAAGAAAGCTGATACACACAGTTTTAGTACAAAGCAAGATTTTCTAACAAAGAATTAAAATACAAAGATTTGAAAATAAAAATAGTTTTCTTCATTATGTAGTTTATCAGTTTTTTGTTCTTAGTGCTTCTCACTTCATTATTTTTTCAAACTTCAAAGACCTATTTAAATAGATGATGAATATATTAGTTGGAGGGTGAAGTTTGATTATCCTTAATATCACATATTGCATGAAGATCTTTGATTGTACCATAGTAGAGTGGCGCTTGCAACATAGTGGGAGAAAGAATGGGACAAGTGGAAACAATGCTGGTACAATAATACATTCCTTTATCCTGATTTGCAAGGTAGTGGAGAAGGTGTTTGATATTGTAATTTTTTTACTAATTCCTTAGTATCTTCTTTCATAAGTTATCCTCTTGAATCATAGGCTTCAAATAAGTTATGGTGAAGCTTGATCAAAATTCAGAGTCAGTCTTTAGAACTTGGAGAGAGAGAAAGACTTCATAATCTTGAAATGTCAGAGTCATTCTGGATAAGATCTTCCATAAGAGTTGACTTGGTAATTCATATGCTATATTTTTATTGTAAACAAATTTTTGTAATATCTATTGGGTTAGAGTGCATTTGATGTCTGAAGTTTATAGTTTGCTTGTTCAGAGTCCAAAACTTCACTAGTTCAGAGTCCAGATCTTGCTAGTCCAAAGTCCAAAGTATATTTATCAGAATTTGTGCACTTAACAAAACTATTAGAGTACACAATTTTTCTTTATACATTTTATAGTTTTTATCATCCAAACTGAAGGATAGTTACAGAACCCAATTGTTCCAACAAGAGCATATTGGTTGATCCGATGTAGTTTCTTGACTCAAGCCCGACAAGCATTTAAAAGTTGGCAAGCTGTCATGAAGGGCTAGGACATTGTAGGAGCATTATGATGCAATCAAGTATTGTTGGGTAGCTACATAAGTGGTGGGAACCTCATCCATTATGAATACTGAATTGGCCATAGATGATGTATGCATCAAGGTCGGCGCCCCGTTGGATTGGTAGGTCCTTCCCGTGGATTCATAGAAAATGATACGCAACTCCTTTAGACGGATTATTGATTCGCTTTTATGAGTGTTTGTTCACCATAGAAATGGACTATGGCTTCCCTTTTCTAAATTTGAGGTGGTTGTTCTGAACCACTTGAAGGTTCTTCTCTCCTAGATTCATCCAGTGTCCTGGGCTTATATGAAGGTCTTCAAGTTTTGGGCTAAGCATAAGTCTTCGAAGCCTTCCCTTAGGTTGTTCATCGACTTGTTCTATGTTGTGCACACCTCCCATAACGAAATTCATGATTACGGGCTTTTTTCCTTTCATCCGGATTATGCTTGGTTCAGTTATTTCAACATTGACTGGGTAATTTTTTGAGGTGTTTCATACTGGTGAAGTCCCGTGCTTTTGAGGCCTATCTTGCATTTTTGTTATGACTCTGTTAAGTCTTATCACTTTTATAAAAGTATATTCCTTGAGTATTGATCTTGGTTTCCCTTCCATTATATCGTCAATTCTTATTGCCTCACACTAGGTCCCTTCTTTACTGAAGAACTTACGATGAGGGAGGACTTGCATTCCTTGCACCAGGGATTTGTGAGTTAAACTTTCCTTAAGATATGTTTTGAATAATGTCAAAACTATAAGAATATAGCCTTTATGTATATTTTGTGATATCTCTGACTTTGGGTGGCACCCTACACATTTAAAGGTCTTAGGAATCATTAGAAATGTAGTCAAAACTGACCCAGACTCAAAAAATCATTTTCTACACTAAAAATGCATTTACAGGCCGACTCATAAATCATTATAGGCCGACTCATGTACTGTCCTGGATAAGTTGTTTTCTTCCGTCTTGGTCAGGCTGGCTCATAATCCATTTCAGGTGGGCTCATGTATTGTCCTGAATAAGTTGTTTTCTTCTGTTTTTCTCAGACCGACTCATAGGTGATTTCAGGCTGGCTCATACTGTTAAAATTAACACTATGAGCCGACTCATCCAAGTTATGGGTCGACTCATATTGTTTCAAGGGTCAAATTTTCTATGTTCTTTTAATTCTGAATTTTCCTTTTTTCCCTAATATTTCCATAACTATAAATACATCATTCATGCATCACTCTAACTTGATGATACCATAAAAAATTTATGCAATTGCTCTTCACCTTCAACCTCCAACCAATACATACACACTAACAAATCATTGTAACAATCTTTTGTTGGGGTTCCATCTAGAAGAGGTTTGATAACGTCCAATTAGGTTCTAGTGTAGTCGAGAATATTGGGTTGAGATTTGCAAGGGTCTTCATCTGGAAAAACGGCGGGTTTGTCCTCCAAGATCATTGATTGATTTGGGGGTTTTCGTGCCAGACATTCATAAGAGGATTGCAGCCTAGTGAAACCTTTGGAGACAAATAATGCAAAGGATCCTTTAGAGATAAAGAACACAAAGGAAGTATCGCGAGAATGGTGAATCAAAAATTGAAGTCTTGTGTTGCAATAGTTAAAATTGGTGGTGCGCGGAAGCATTGGAGATAAAGTATACAGAGGAGTAGCAAGATCCAGATAATCAATTTAGAACTATTGTGTCTTGGTCTTTCTCAAGATCAAAGGAAGGGAAGGGGTTGAAAAAACAGCAATTATTAAGGTTTGTGGAGTTTCTCTTGGAACACTTCTCTTGTATCAAACTTTTTACATAGTAAGAATTATCCTAATTCCATTATAATTAGGCACAGACGTACCCACACGCGAGGACGAAAGTGAGGAACTGTGAAGACAAATCCTTGTGTCTCTTTTCTTTTATTTCTTTACTTGTTTTAATTTTCATATATCAAATTGTCAAATAGCATTGAGTAATCTATCGACGCGTAGGAATTTTCCGAAACTATTTTTGTTTTGAATTGTGTGTTGAGTTGCTTATAATCAATTTTGATTATAAGTTCTTTTTCATATCAACACAATACAAAGGAAAATTCTGAAACTTTGATTGAACACCAAGTGTTTGACAAATTACTTAGCTAGTTCAATTCAAAGGAAAATTTTGTTGTACACCAAGTGTTCGACAAATTAATCCGTTTATTCTTTTGCTTGTTATAATTGGAAATAGTATAGCTAGTAAATTGCTATAAACGTTAAATAAGTTGTTATTTGATTAATGTATACCAATTCCAATTTATTGTTGTAATTCCATATTTAATTTTAATATTTGCATATCTGACTTCCAATAACTCGGTTCGTATAGATGACTCAATTTGAAAAACTTCCACTAGCACTCTTTTGTTAAACAAAGTTTTTAAAACTATAATTTTTCTGAAATTTTGGCTCGATGATCTATTCACCCTACCCCCTCTAAACAAGACACTATCAACTAACAAGTGGTATCAGATCCTGGTTTCTGACTTCAAAACTTATTAGAAAATGGTGTACGAACCTAAAGAGGATTATAAAAGAGCCCCAATTTTTCACGGGGGAAAAATATAGTTATTAATAAGCTTGTATGAAAATTCATGTCAACTCATATGACAAAGGTGTGTGGGAAGATATTCAAATTGGTCTAACACCGGTGACATATATTGTTGATGGTGTTGTTGTACCAAAGGCGGAAAACTTATGGAATGAGGATGATAATAAGAAATGGGCATATGATTGGAAAGCTAAAAATATTATCATATTCGCTCTTCATATTGATGAGTTTTATCACATTTCTCATTGTAAGACCGCTAAAGCTATGTGGGATACTCTACAAGTTATCTATGAGGGAACTAATGAGGTCAAAAAAGATAGTATTAGTATACTTAATCAAGAGTTTAAACTCTTTCACATGAAGCATGGTGAAACCATTGCTCAAATGCAAAAGCGGTTCTCGCATCTTATTAATCATTTAAATTTTCTAGGTAATCCTATTTTCCAATCTTATTGCTACTAAAAATGTTTTGAGATATCTTACTAGGAATTGGCAACCAAAGGTCACCGCGAACAAGGAAGCCAATATTCTTGCAACACTTGATCTCGCCGCTTTGTTTGAAAAGTTAGAAGAACACAAGAAAGAATTCAATTGCTTGGAAAAACATGAAAAGAAGCTTGAGAAAAAGTAGAAAAAAGGATAGATACACCAATAAGGAGGAAGTATATAAGTCTAAAACTTTTAAGGCTTCAAGTTCAAAGTCCTAACAGGATGATCACACTAATGATAGTGATTCTTTTTATGGAGAAGATTCGGATGATGAACAAATGGGATTATTTGTGAGGAGATAGAATCGATACATTCGGAAGAATAGTGTCAAACACTCCGACAATAATCTTGTGAAAATTAGAAGGAAATCCACTTCCTCTAAAGATGAAGACAACAAAAAGGATAAGGGAAAAGGTATATGTTATTAATGTGAAAAGTCAGGTCATTATAGACCAGAGTGTCCATCTCTTGCAAATAAGAAAGGAATGGGCCAAGTAAACAAATCTAGGAATACTAGAAAAGCCTATGTTGCTTGGAATAGTGATAGCAATGTCTCAAGTGATGAAAGCTCAAGTGATAGCGATGAAGACGAAGACTATAGTTTCATGGAAAATAAATGTCAAATAAAGAAAAAGAATGCAAGTCATTCTAAATATGCTAATGTTGATAAGTTATCTTTTATGGAGTTAAAAGTTGTTTTTGATTATCTACAAAAATAAACATTATATGTTTCTAAGAAACTTGCTTCCAATGAATTTTTTTTACATACTTAGAAGCAAAGGTTAAAGAAACCAATAATAAATTTGAAGCATTAAAGCGATCTATTATAGATGGTCAAAATTATGAAAATAAGGATGAGGAACCTTGTTGGTTCGATTGTGAAACTTGTCAAATTCGGCAATAAGAAGTGAGTACTCTTGAAGCCCAAGTGTATAAGGCATCACAATCTCATGATATTTTTGCTATTAATTCTCCAAAGATTGAAAAGCTTCACAAAAATTATAACTTGATTAAGAGAGAATCAAATAGGAAAAGTAAACATCATCATAAGTTGTTTTGTCACTATTGTTGCAAGAAAGGTCATACTATTGAAAAATGCAAATTTAGGTACTTTTTAGTTCCTAAAGGCAATTTCCAATGGTTGCCCAAAAGAAACAATACTTTCCCTCATTCCCAAGGATCTAATGAGAATTGGGTACCTACCACTTTTGTTTGATTTTTGTAGGTTGAGTGTCTTGAACATAACTTTTTCACCTCCAAGATCTCCACAAAAAAATGGTGTTGTGGAATGGAAAATCGTGTTTTAGCAAAGTTGGCAAGAACAATGTTCAATGATTGTGGTCTACCAAAATATTTTTGGGCCGATGCTATTAGCACATATCGTTATGTCTTGAATAGGGTACTTATTCGACCTATACTTGACAAAACTTCTTATAAACTTTTAAAAGGTGAAAATTCAAATTAATCGCATATTCATGTCTTTGGATGTAAATGTTTTGTTTTAAAATGGAAAAGATAATCTTGGAAATTTTGACGCGAAAGTCGATGAAGGTATTTTTCTTGGATACTCACAATCTAGTAAAGCATATAGAGTTTATAACAAAAAATTACTTATTGTTAAAGAATCGATTCATGTTACTTTTGATGAGACTTTCCCAAATAGTGTTGGGAAAGGTATTTCTTTTCATGGTATAGGTGCATCTATGGAAGACACATTCAAAGACACTGATAAAGGAGTTGATCAACCTAAGACAATGGAAATTGAGAAAGAGGAAGATGAAAACCAAGAGAAGAAGGATGATGACCAAAGTAAACAAGAAGATGATGGTATTCCATTGAAGTGGAGAACCTTTAAGGATCTTCCTATCAACAACATTATTAGTGAATCACAAAAGGGGTAACAATGCGCTTTAAGATAAGTAATTTTTGTTATCACCACGCGTACGTATCACAAGTTGAACCTAAAAATTCTAAGGATACCTTACTTGATGAGAATTATCTTATGGCTATGCAAGAAGAATTGAATCAATTTGAAAGAAATGGCATTTGGGACCTTGTCCCTCGTCCACAAAATCATCAAGTTATAGGAACTCAATTGGTATTTAGGAATAAAATTGACGAACATGGTGTGATAACAAGAAATAAATCCCGTCTTGTGACTCAAGGGTATAAAAAAGAGGAAGGCATTGATTATGATGATATGTATGCTCCGGTTGCCCGACTCGGGGCTATACGCCTTTTATTAGCATATGCATGCTCTATGAACTTCAAATTATATCAAATGGACGTTAAAAGTGTGTTCTTTAATGGTTAATGTTGTATGCCAAAATTTTCCCTCTCTTTTCTTAAGACATTTATCACCAAAGATCTCAAAATGCTCAAGGGTACTCAAGGATTTGATCAGACAAGCTCACCTCCTAAACACTGAGCTTCCAAATTAGGGTTTTGTTTTTCTCAAGGACAATTGGATTTTTGATGCTTCAAATGACTTTCATGGTTCATTAAAGGTCCCCATAAATTCTCATAACAAGTTTCAAGTCTTGCATCGCAAATTTGCTCAGTCAATTGCTCAGATGACTGAAAATTAACTATATTGAGTAAAAAGTCAATTATGGCCAAAGTACAGTCAAACTTCATTATTTTTGGCCAACATCAATGTTTTGAAGTCATATTTATCAATTTATCAAGGGTTGATCACAATGCTTCAAGAAAAGCATTCAAATCATCAAAGGGGCAAAATTGTCAAAATTAGGGTTTCAACCGGGAATGACTGATCATTGACTTCTGACCTAGTAAATGACCTAATGGATTGAAGCATGATCTCAAGGACTCAAATACAACATTTTGACCTAATTTAATGGCTCAAATCATTTCACAAGATCAATGGATTGATAGTTGAAATTTGATCAACTGATGAAAAGTCAACTGATACACAAAAAGTCAAACTTTGACTTTTTGATCAACATTAAATTTCAAAGGTCAAGATTCATCAAGACATTAAAAAATATAAAACTTAATAATTTCACTACTTCATGACAATTTTTCACCAATATACAAGATGATTCAAGGAAAACATTCAACATGAAAGTTGTAGATCTTGATGAATTCTACAACTTTTTCCCTTAGGTTTGATGTCCAAAAAATGCTTAGATTTGAAGATATAAGCTCATACAGTCATGACATTTTTCATAAAACACTTAGTGAAAATTTTAGCAAGTTTAGGCAGATTTTTTGTCCTAATTTCTTGGCCAATTTTCACCAAGCTCCGAGTTGATTTATCAAAAATGGTCAACGTGAAGGTTGTAGACAATGTTTCAAGCTTTCCAAAATGTCAAAGAACTTGAAGAGATCATGCTTGAGCTAGGAGAATCTAAGAGAAGAAGTTGTACATCCATTCTTGAATTATAGGGCATTTTCATGAAGAACACTTGAACAAATCTCAAGCCGTTCTGCATAATCTTACTTTGAAGGCCTTCCAAATTGAAAATCACTCAATATTTAAATGTTTACACAAAGGTAACATTTACATTTTGGAAAATCCAACTTTAATCACAATGTCAACTCCTTGAGATTTTCACTTATTCCTTCTGAACACACACAATCTCAAAGCCAGGAGAAACTTGTCTAGAGCCTGTTAACCACCCTACAAGCCCTTGTACTTCACATTGAAACTACGTATTTTAAGTTTACTTCAAAAACAAGTTTCAAAACCATAACATGTGATCTCTTGAATCTGATGTTCTCCTTCCCTTAAACCTTTCTAGATAAATAGATAAGTCATTTGCAACCTAAGACACGAGCGAGCAATCCCTCTAACCCCCTCAAACACTTTGAAATTAGAATTTGCATTCCAAGCCTCCATTGTTGCACATTCTGACCATAAACTCAAAACTCTTAATTCCATCGTGTGTTCCCTTTCTAAATCACTCAAACATCATCTACACATCATATATAACTCATCCCCACCCCTATTTCATAATTGTAACTTCATTTTCATCATCTTCCAAACCTCACTTTGCATCTCTGCAACTTGACTTCTCCAAGAAGATTCAGGCACTTTCAGCACAAAGTAAGTGTTGCATTAGCTTCCTAGGAGTCCAGTGAAGCTATCCAGATCATCACAACACTTCCAGGAGTGCTCAAACTCCATACACGATTTTTAGTTTTGACGTAAGTTTTCTCAACTTTGAACTCTCTCTACAAGCATCATTAATGGTTACTTTGTGAATAAAAAATGTAGACATCATTATCCAGCGCCCTCGTTTCAACACCATCAGATCACTATGTCAACAAATCCAACACATCAGATGCGCTTGTCCACCATGAGCTCTCACAAGCCAGCCATATGGGATCCAAACAAGGCGCCTGGGCCTCCTGACCTAGGCCTTTTCTTTTTTTATTTTTTCTTATTCATACCCCCATTTTACTTTTTAAAACGTAGGCCCATTCATACTCTTTATTTTATTTTATTTTATTTTTTCTGATTACAAAAAATATATTGGGCTTGTTTACTATTGTTTTACCTCCCTTCTACTTTTTAACACCCAGCCCATTTATTTTTATATTTTCATTATTTTTATTTATCTATTTATTTTTTTAATCAAAAAATACCAAAAATATATTTTTTAAATAATTAAAATTAAAAATATTTTAATATGAATATTTTATTTTATTAAGTTAAATTTCATTATTTTCTTTTACAAATTAATATTAACATTCAAATTATTTTCTAAAAAAATCACTTAGACTTAGGTTTTATTTCCTTCTTAAATTTAATTAATTTAGATTTTAGGTTTTATTTAAGATAATCAATTAATTTCTTTTGTAAATAAATTGATTAGTCTAATTAAATTCTTTAAACTTTTCTATCAAAAAAACCTAAAAAAAATCTCTTTCTTCCTCTTTAAATTTTGTACAATTCTATTCATATTCAATGGTTTGTAATACATAATTAGGGTCTTATTTCTTTCTTCCCCTACTCACAAACATGTACTCCCCATTCCCAAAGCATTGTAATGACGTAGGACATTTAAACTCCACAATTTACCGCTTTCCTTATCATTGTTAGTAATTAGGGTTTGTATGACAAGATTAAAACCAATCATAGCAAAACCTTAATTCAAGATAAAATACATGAAAACAAAACACCTTACACACATGCACCTCTAGGGTAAACCTCACTTGTCGCCTCGAATATAAAGAGTCATGTCCTTCAAACGTGATATGTTTTAGCAAAGACCCTCGGTTAAAAGATCATAGTCCCTCAATGACCCTTTAATGTTACCTCCGATAAACAATCTTAGTCCCTTATAACAATTGCTAAAACATCTTACAAGTTTCCTTCTATGAATGTACGATAATCCACACCCGTCCCTCACATCCAATGATATGACTTCCTACCAACCAATGGTAAAAGAGCACTATCTTAAGGAGGAAGAAAAGAATAAAGACTTTTTGAGTAGGTAGATTGCTCGTAATTGCTTGCTCACAAACTAAAATCATTTTCACACCTCACACTTTCAAAAATAAACTTCTTTTCAAACACTCTCTTTTCAAATAAATATTTTCAAAACAAATACATTGTATCCATTCTCAACGATGCGAGAATCATTACAAAGTTTGCCATACTAAGGCGTATTCAAAATATTTCCAAAAAAACAAACATTGTATACATTCTCAACGATACGAGAATCATTACAAAATTACCATCTTCAAAAATCTTCAAACATTTTCAAACATACACAAACACAAAGCATTTCAAAGTGAGCTAGCAATTAAGATCCCGTATATAACTACGAATGAAATGGGTTCTAACACATTCCCTTTTATAACCTAACCCCCGAACTCAAGAAAATTCTCAAAAGTTCTTTCCTGTTCTTTTCACCCTTTCCTTTATTGGATAAAAGAAAAGTCGGTGGTGAATCTTGCTATCCGTAACATTTGCGATAAAACAAAAAACACCAAGTCAGTTATCCCACCGTATTTCAGATACATAAGTGAAGAAGCGTATGTTTCACAACCTCCTGGTTTTGAAAATTATGAGTTTTCTAATAATTTTTTAAAGCCAAAATGTTTTGTGTATGGTCTTAAACAAGCCTCAAGGGCATGGTATGATCGACTTAGCAAGTTCTTTCTAGATCAAGTATACTCTAGGGGGAAGGTAGACACTACACTCTTTATTAAACATTGAGGAAAACACATTTTACTCGTTCAAATTTATGTTGATGATATCATTTTTTGATCAACTAACATGTATCTTGTCAAGGAGTTCTCTAAGCTTATGCAGGGAGAGTTTGGAATGAGTTTAATGAGAGAGTTGAAGTACTTTCTTGGACTAAAAATGAAGTAACTCAATGAAGGAACATTTGTATGTCAAACCAAGTATAGTCTCGAATTACTTAAAAGATTCGGTATGGATGATGCAAAATAAATTTACATACCTATGACAAAAAATGGTAACTTGGATATAGATGAAAAGTGTAAGAATGTTGAGGTCAAAAGGTTTAGAGGTATAATTGGATCTCTTTTTAATCTTACCACATCTAGGCCTGATTATATGTTTAGTGTTTGTATGTGTGCACGATATCAATCTGTTCCCAAGGAATCGCATTTAAAAGAAGTTAAGTGTATTCTTAGATACCTCTAAGTTTGGGCTTTGGTGTTCCAAGGGAGACAATTATAGCTTAGTTGGTTACTCTGATTTTGATTTTTCCAGTTACAAATTAAATAGGAAAAGTACTAGTGGAACTTGTCACATGTTTTCAAAATCCTTGGTCCGTTGGCATAATAGAAAGAAAGTTTTTGTTGCTTTGTCAATGACTGAGGCGGAATATGTGGCAATCGGTAGTTGTTATGCCCAAATTATGTGGCTTAAACAATAATTTCTTGATTTTGATATTAAACTTTCACGTACTCCTATCATGTGTGACAACACTAGTGCTATTAATCTAACCAAGAATCATGTGCTACATTATCGCACTAAACATATCAAGATGTGTCACCACTTTCTTCGTGATCATGTTGAAAAATGGGATATTGTGTTTGAGCATGTTGATAGTAAAAATCAATTTGCCGATATTTTCACTAAACCTCTCGAAATCGAACCATTTATCAACATACGTGGGGAATTAGAGACCATCGAAATTTCCAATGTTGCTTAATCCTATGTTGTTGTTTTCACTTTATAATTTCACTATAACTCGTTGTTTGAGTATTTTACAACATGTAAGTGAAAATTCCATTCCATCAAGATTGAGTTAATGTCGTTTCAATTTCTCCTTGAAAGAAAGATTTACCTTAATGCATGTTAGCGTTTCATTTCCAAAAATGCTTGATATTCTATTAAATGATAAAAACCATGAATGTTCATTTCCAAAACATTTTGATTGATAACTATTGTGTTTTCTTAATCTATATGCTTATAATGACTTCATGTATTAATTCTTTCACATTTGTATAAGTTTGTCCTTGTTATGCAAGCATGTGTTTTGTTTATTCGTTAATTCTTGCACTTGTAATTGAGTTAATTATATGTGTGTCATGTGAAATATGTGTTTCTTGTTGTTGTTGGCTACATGGTATGTCAAACATTTTCATTTTGGTTTAGAAGTGACATGTTCTTGTTGTTATGCTAGGCACATATGTATGCGGTATCGAGAGTTCCATTATATTTAGTTACGTAATCGTGGCACTATAGACGCAACTTGAAAAAATTTCTCTTAATTGCATTCTTTATTCATTATAAAATTGAATTACATATGTTGTAATGTTGTTTGCCGGTTATTTATCAATTTCACATCATCACATATATATGGGGATATGTGATTGTTTCTCTTCTATGCAAAATCGCCTATGTATGATATATTGATTGTTATGGAATATTAAGATAGTTCTAATGGTATGATTGATATTTTTTTTAATGTTGTCAAAGGGGTAGAATATATGCTAGTGGAATTTGGGAAGCACATAATCAGATGGAGCGTCAAGTAAACATGAAATTCCATCATCGTCGCAGTTTTAATATGATCAAAAAGGGAGAGTATGTGAATGCAACTTCCCTCAAGATATGTTTTGCATGATGTCAAAACTATAAGAATATAGAATTTATATATATATATTATATGGTATCTCTGACTTTGGGTGGCACCCTACGCATTTAGAGGTCTTAGGAATCATTGGAAATATAGTCAAAACTGACTAAGACTCAAAAAAATCATTTTTTGCACTAAAAATGCATTTATAGGCCGACTCATGAGTCATTACAGGCCGGCTCATGTACTGTCCTGGATAAGTTTTTTTCTTCTATCTTGGTCATGCCGACTCATAAGTCATTTCAGGTCGGCTCATGTATTGTCCTGAATAAGCTATTTTCTTATGTTTTGCTCAGGCCGACTCATACTATTAAAATTAACACTATGAGCCGACTCATCCAAGCTACATGTCGGCTCATATTGTTTCAAGGGTCAAATTTTCTATTTTATTTTAATTCCAAATTTTCCTCTTTTTCCCTAATATTTCCATAACTATAAATACATCTTTCATGCATCATTCCAATGATACCATAAAAATTTCCTGCAATTTCTCTTCACCTTCAACCTCCAACCTATGCATACACACTAACAAACCATTGTAACGATCTTTTGTTATGGTGCCATTTAGAAGAGGTTCGATAATGTCCAATTAGGTTCTTGTGTAGCCGAGAATATTGGTTTAAGATTTGCAGGGGTCTTCATCCGGAAAAAACACATGTTTGTCCTCTTAGATCATTGATTAATTTGGTGGTTTTCGTGCAAGACATTCATAAGAAGATTGCGTCCTAGTGAAATCTTTTGGAGATAAAGAATTAAAAGGATCATTTGGAGATAAACAATGCAAAGGAAGTAGCATAATACTGACGAATAAAAATTGAAGTCTTCTATGGTAATAGTTGAAATTAGTAGTGCGCGAAAGCTTTGGAGATAAAGTACACAAAGGAGTAGCAAGATACAGATAATCAATTTGCAGCTATTGTGTCTTGTTATTTCTCAAGATCAAAGGAAGATAAGGAGTCGTACCAACAACAAACGTTAGGGTTTATGGAGTTGCTCTTGGAACACTTCTCTTGTATCGAACTTTTTGCATAGTAAGAATTATCCTAATTCCATTCGAATTAGGCGCTGACGTACCCACACGCGAGGACGAAAGTGAGGAACTATGAAGAAAAATCCTTGTGTCTCTTTTCTTTTATTGCTTTAACTTTCATATATCAATTTTTAAAATAGAATTAACTAATCTATCAATGCGTAGGAATTTTCCGAAATTGTTTTTGTTTTGAATTGTGTGTTGAGATGCTTATAATTAACTCTAAGGGCTTTTTTATCAACACAATACAAAGGAAAATTCTGAAACTTTGATTGCACAGCAAATGTTTGACAAATTATTTATCTAGTTCAATTCAAAGGAAAATTTTGTTGTACACCACGTGTTCGATAAATTGTACAATTTATTCTTTTGCTTGTTATCATTGGAAAATATATTGCTAGTAACTTGTTATAAATGTTAAATAAGTTGTTATTTGATTAAAGTATATCACTTCCAATTTATTGTTGTCATTCCATATTTAATTTTAATATTTCATATCCGACTTCCAATAACTCACTTCGTATAGACGATTCAATTTGAAAAACTTCTATTTAACCAGAATTTTGTTAAATAAATCTTTTGTTAAAAAAAATTTTAAAACCAAAATTTTTCTGGAATTTTGGCTTGGTGATCTATTTAACCCCCACCCCCACCACCCTCTTTAGATAAGGTGTCATCTTCTAACAGTATTCAGCTATGATAAGAGGTTTGGACCTGGTGAAGTGTTGTTTTCCCTAAAAAGGAAGAAACAAATTGATACTTGCGTTATCTTGAGTGTGGTGGATCGCGCAGAGAGAAAAAATATCTTTGGTGAGGACATAGTCCTATAGTATTTTTTTACATGTGTGATTGTATCTTGCAGATAACATGGATAAACTTAATATGCTCTACAATTTCACCAACGCTCAAGGCATCAAGATTTGTTATGCAGTTCGGGCCATCACGCCCATCCTACGACTTTTTCCCTTACCACGACTGCTAAGTTATCGCAGCTGCCCCTAGGGTTAATTAACTTACAATTTCTACAACTACTTTATCCTTGGAAGATCCAACACAGTCTCCTGCTCTGATGAAGAGTGTAATGCCTCAATTTCAAATAATCTATTTATTTAAATTATTTATGTATTTGTTTAATTATTATGTACTTAATTAAATGAAATGTGTGTTTATATGTGTTGTCTGGAAGTAATGGCTTTAGCAGGGTGTAGTGAGAATATGGTGTTTAATATAATAGTTAAAAATAACTAGAACATTAACTTACTTTATTTCGATTAAGATCAATTATCCTTTGCATAAGTGTAATACGGTGGGAGAACTGACTTATTTCGCGTTTTATCCCAAATGTGCGGATAGCTAGAGTCGCCACCGACTTTTCTTTTATCCAATAATTAGGAAAGGGTGAAAAACAGGAAATACCTTGAAGATTTTGAGTTCTGGGGGTAGGTTATGAAAAGGGAAGGTGTTAGCACCATTTTCATCCGTAGTTATCTACGGACTCTTAATTGCTTAGCTCACTTTTGAAATTTTCTGTGTGTGTAAGTGTTTTGAAAATATTTTGAAACTATTTTGAAAAGCAAAAGTACTGCTATCTTTGTAATGATTCTAGTATCAGTCCTCAAGAACGCGTACAAAGTGTTTGTTTGAAAATATTTATTGAAAAATGTGATTGTGAATTGTTTTGTTTTTAAAGAGCTTTGTGAGCAAGCAATTAGGAGTTCTAACCTACTCAAGGTCGTTCTTGAATTTTCCTCCTCCTTTAGATAGTGTTATTCGTACCATTAGTTAGTAGGAAGCCCTATCGTTGGATGTGAAGGGACATGTGAGGGTCATCGTACAGTCATCGAAGGCAACTAGTAAGGATGCTTTAGCAATTTCGTAAGGGACTAGATCATTTATCGAAAGGAAACATCGAAAGGGTCATCGAGGGACTATGGTCTTTGAATCAAGGGACTTTGCTAAAGCGCTCCCACGTTCGAGGGACATGACTGTTTATTTTCCAAAGGAAACAAAGGAGGTTACCCTAGAGGTGTAAGTGTGTGAGTGATTTGTATTCAGTTATTTTATCTTTGCAGTTTAGGGTTTTCTAACTATTCGTTTTAGTCTTTTCATACAAAACCTAATTACTAAGAAGTAAACATAACATAATAAAAAGTGATAAAGTGCAGAAAATAAAGGCAGAAACATAAACCCTAAACTATTACAACGCTTTGGGACAGTTTAATAAACATATGTAGGAAAGTAAAGTGCGGAATTTAAACTTAGACTATTACATCCCATAAGCAGTTACATGATAACGAAAAAAAGAGAGAAAAATAAAATCTAGACTATTACATTCGCGCAACTTATACAGTCGATCTAAAAAACATAAATGGAAATATTTTGGTAATTTTTTATGAAAAAAAAGAATAATTTATGCTAATTAATTAACCAATTAAAACTAAATAATTTTAATTAATAATAAAAATTAATTAATTAAATTATTATAAAAAATTTATTAAAAAACCCTAAGAGTCTAATTAATTTTAATTAATAAAACTAAAAAAAATAATTATGTTGTATAAATAAATATAAAAAAAAGAGTAAAAATAAAAAAAGAAAGAGTTGGGCCTGAAATAACAAACAGGGGGGGTGCTGAATAGCAAAAGGAGGTTCAGACCCAAGCACTGGATCCAGTGTGTTCAGCCCCAGGGGGCTCATCATGGGCTTACAGATCTAGAAACGTTGGATCAGATCTATGAATATCTGATGGTGAGACGTGGTTGGGTGCATGATTGGTTGGTGGAACACGCTGCATGTGATCTGCAAAATCAGAAGATGTGAAAAAATGCCAAAACCAGGGATCGAACCCACGCCCTATTGTACAAATGCCTTAACGCGTTCTCGCTTGCCATTGGAGTGGCTATACATCTGGTATTATAACTAAAACAAAATAAATATAACACCAAACCAATTAACTGAACCAGAGAAGTGCGGGAGCCCTAGCTCCGGTTGTCTTCTCTGGTGGCTCTTTCTCTTGACCTATGAAAACAATAAATATTAAAGGCTCCAAGGGACCCTACCCCCCTAAATCAAGTCTTGCAATTTCAATGGGAGGATTCGTTTGGGCTGAAACGCATTGTAGAGTGAGATACAAAGAAAATAACTCAAATTGGTGCAAACATGGCAAGCTTTGATTTAGCCATTATGGGGATCATACTTTGGGTTATTCCTGCACTATTAGACCTCATGAACAGGTTAGCAACATTAGTATGCAAAAAAAACATGAAGAAAACGAATGTATGAAATTCATGCAATAACAAAACCGGTGAGGCATGTACATGAGTTTTTTGCCCTTTTGATCACTACAATCGATCCAAACCTATATTGTTCTTGGAAGTGAATGGAATGGTTGGTTTTCCTTGAGAGTGGATGCAATTAGGGTTTCGAGTTGCCCTAGTTCTTGGAATTTTTTGGAATTTTGGAAAGGTATCTTGTTGCAAGGTTTTTTATGGTTTGATGTCTGAATGGAGAAGAATATATAATGGAGAATTAGGTCAAAAGATTGTGGGCTTGGACCTTGTAAGAAAAGCCTTGACTTTTATCTTATTTAATTTGAATTTAAAATAAATAAAATCAAATAAATAGAATAAAAGGTAAAGGGGTGCATGAAGAAGTTTAGAGGTTCATTATGGAGTGTAAAAACACGTATGGACCTAGAATCATAAGCCCACTAGCCCAAAAATTAAAGTTTGGTCACTTTAGGTTTCATGCATTTTCTCAAAATTTCCCACCTTTCAGCAATCATAACTCTCTCAATTTTTATCATTTGAAGGTGATCTTGGACTTTTTGGAAAGCTTAATATGTCCCCTATAATCTCTATGTTAATAATATTTTCATTATAAGATTTATCTTGATGTAAGTTGTCTTTACAAAAAGTGTCTTTTTGTTGACTTTTGAAATGACCTATAATGTATTGGCTCATATCTCTCAAATGAAGCATTTTTTGGACTTGATATTAGAGATGCAAAGTTGTAGAGAATTAAATTACCTTCAAAAATGATCTTTGGTTGAGGAAAATATGATGAAGCATGTGAAAGTTGTGCTTGGTCAAAGTCTAGTTTACTTCTCCTTAAGAAAACTCTAATTTGGCAACTTTTAAATTTTGATGAATTAAGAGTTTTATTGATGATTTATGATCAAACCTTGATCAAGTGATAAATATGACTTCAAAATGTTGATGCTGACCAAAAATATTGAAGTTTGATTGTATGTTGACCATAATTGACTTTTTGTCCAATATAGTTAATTTTCACTCATCTGAGTAATTGACTGATTAAACTTGTGGTGCAAGGCATGAAATTTAGTGTGAGAATTATTAGAGACATATAAGAAACCATGAAATCCATTTGAGGTATTAAAAGTCCAATCTTCCTTTAGAAAAGTAAAACCCTAGTTGTTGGTTGTTTGCTTAGGAGGAGAATTTGTCTAATCAATTCTTGAGTAACCTTGAGCAAATGAAAACCCTAGGAGAATGTTTTTGAATAGTGGGAGAGAAAATTTTGGGGTACAACAACTTCCCCTGTTCAATCTTCTTAAACCTGGAGAGTTATATTGGCGTGTCCGCCATTCATGATCTGAAGGTAGAAGAGGATTGAACACTTAAGTGCCCAGAAATTTGCACTCGCATATGCAAGAGGTAACACTGTTGGTTGATAATGTTACCTGAATGGGCTTAAAGATGCCATTCGGAGAGGTGATGTAGTGTCTTCGAAGATGGGATTATAGATGCCATAAAAGTGATTGTTGGTTGGAGTATCAGAATAAGTCTATGCTTGACTATATCTGAAGAATGTTGTCCAGGATGACTCTCTGGGGAAGTGCTTAAGTAGATGCTTATTAGATTTAGTCTATGAGGGAAATGCTTGTCATATTTAGTCTCTGATGGAAATGCTTGTCATGTAGATAGTTGCCCCGTCCTATTTCGGGAAATTGATCCACAATCTATTTTTGTTGGTAAACCCGTCCTGTTTTGGGAATTCATACCACCTGGCTATGTCGATAGTTTCCCCGTCCTGTTCTGGGAATTAATCTTTTCCTAGTCATATATATAGTTTCCCCATCCTGTTTCAGGATTTAATCTATGCCTGGTAATATAGATACTTTCCTCGTTCTGTTTCGGGAGTTAATATTTGTCTGGTCATATAGATAGTTGCCCCGTCTTGTTTCGGGAATTAATCTAGGACCTGCTTTTTATCGGCCGTATAGATAGTTGACATGTATTGTTTCGGGAATTAATATCTTACCTGTTTTTTTGTTGGTAAACACGTCCTGTTTCAAGAACTCATACCGCCTAGTCGTATAGATAGTTGCCCCGTCTTGTTTCAGGAATTAATCTTTGACCTGTTTGAAAACTGCTGATGATATTTGTCTGTTTGCGAACTAACCTAAAAGAAACAAAGTTAGTTTCATGCGATGTCATTATATATGTACTGCATTGCATAATGATGTTCTCAAAGTAAATGAGAATGCTATATGTGTTTTGTATGCATATGCTATGATGCTTGGTAAATGATGTATGGATATGATATGTTGTTAAAGCGTATTGGTAGCTTCGTGTAACATTTTTGGCTGGTGAAAATAAATCCCTGACTGCTGCTGGGGATGAAGAATATGAATCTTCAATCTTGTTTAGAATGTCTATGTTGGGGATTTCTGCTTTCTGTTTGAGGATACTCCACATGGAATGTTTTTACTTCTACTTAGGGATAGAAGCGTTCAGGAACATTGGTCGTTCATCGCTCTACTGGGAATTTAGTTCTTATATACCCTGACTAGGGATAAAAGTGATGGATAACCTTTTGAGGTGTTGTCTGACCGAGTTTCTAACATGGATGCCAACTCTTCCGGGGAGGATAAAGTTAAATGATATCTGGCCCGATTTCATATTTCGTAGCCTCTCTGGGGATAGCAACTTGGACTACACTTTACTGGAGAAGAAAATTCTACTGGGGATTTGCAGTAATTGGAGAAATAAACTCAGCTGGAGAATTAAATTCTTGTGAACTGTGTTGAGGAAATAATCTCTGATGAGGATTGGAATTCCGTAGGATGTGCGGAGGAAGTTCCCACTATATGTTGGGGAAAGGATCAAACTTTATACACTAGGGGATCTACTAGGGATGATGGTCATGTCAAGACATCCATCAAGGATATGGAGGTGAACTGCTGCAAGATGCCCCAATTCTCGTCTGACGTCATGTTAAACCTGTTGGGGAATGTATCTTCGTCGGGGATGAGCTTGTGAAGATGGCTCCTGTAGAGATAGATCCATGGAGATTATTCTGTGGGTATTTGTCGATAACTTTAACATTATCCCGACTCCTAGAGTCTTTAGTAAATGCTTATTCCTGTTTTTATGCACATATTTGTTAACGGTAATCATATTCATATGTATATGTTAATTCAATTTAGTCATTGGACATTTTTGCAAACAAAACAGAGCTAGTAAAGAAAATTTGAATTTTGAAATTAACTTGTATTGATAATTTGCCTATAAACAGGAGGTTTTGTATAAAGGGACAAAGATCCTAGTAAGAGGAAATCGCCGTAAAATAAAAAAGAATACAAATTAAAATAGAGAAAAACAGCTATGTGGAAACGATCCCATCAAGTTTCCACTCTGCTATTGCCCTTATGTCTTCAAGTGTCTCATCCCTCGTTGTCGGAAGAAGTTGACTGAATTGATTTGTACCATTCGAACTCTATGTTAGTAATGAAACTGGTTGTAAGTAGATGGGTGATCCAACGAAACATAGTCATACACTTTGATCCCTAACTTTTATCTGGACCGCCCTTTCGGATTTTCAGTCCATCGAGATACCCTTTTTTGCCCAAGCTGCCTTTTCAGGTTTTCGACTTGTCGGGTGTACAATCTTTATATATATATATATATATATATATATATATATATATATATATATATATATATATATATATATATATATATATATATATATATATATATATATATATATATATATATCCCTAATTTTTTTCGAAACCCTTTTAGTTCGCCGAGATGCCCTTATTTTTATCTAGGCCAATCAACCTAGCGGGATGTTTTCATGCGCAGTATTTTTTTACTATGTCCGCGTTCACAGGGTGCGGAAAATCTTCACCGTCTATGGTAGTAAGTATCATGGCACCGCCAGAGAATATCTTCTTGATTACAAATAGCCCTTCGTAGGTGGGAGTCCATTTTCCCCTGGGATCACCTTGTGGTAGAATGATGCGCTTTATTACCAAGTCACCGACTTGATATACCTGATGCTTGACTTTCTTGTTGAAAACTTTGATCATAGGATTCTGGTACATCTGACCATGACAAACAACTGCAAGCCTTTTCTCGTCAATCAAATTTAACTGGTCTAGCCTAGTCTGAATCCACTCGTCTTCTTCTAAACCTGTGTCTTTCATAATCCTTAGAGAAGGAATCTAGACCTCGACAGGTAGGATAACTTCCATACCATAGACTAGAGAAAATGAGGTTTCCCCAGTGGATGTTCGTACTCAAGTGTGATAGCCATGAAGAGAAAATGGTAACATTTCATGCCAGTCTTTATACGTCACCGTCATCTTCTGTATAATCTTCTTGATGTTTTTATTGGCGGCTTCCACTGCGTCATTCATCTTCGGTCGATATGGAGAAGAGTTATGGTGCTTGGTCTTGAATTGCATGCAGAGTTCCATGATCATGGTGTTGTTAAGATCAGTACCATTTTCTATGATAATCCTTTCGGGGATTCCATACCGACAGATGAGGTTATGTTTGATGAACCGAGTCACCACATTCTTGGTGACAGAGGCAAATGAGGCTGCTTCAACCCACTTCGTGAATTAATCAATGGCGACAAGGATGAAACAATGTCCTTTAGAAGCCGTAGGCTTAATCTCACCAATCATATCAATGCCCCATATTGCAAATGGCCAAGGAGCAGTCAGGACATTCAGAGGAACCGGTGGCACATGTACTTTGTCAGCATAAATCTAGCATTTGTGACAAGTTCTTGAGTGGTGATGGAAATCAGTTTCCATAGTAGACCAATAATAAACCGCTCTCAGAATCTTCTTATACATTTATTACCCACTGGAGTGGGTACCAAAGACTCCTTCGTGCATATCCTCCATAATTTTCTCAGCTTCCCTCTTGTCCACACAACGGAGAAAAGACTAATCATGGTTGTGCTTGTACATAATTCCATTGCTCAGAAAGAACTTGGCAGAGAACCTCCATAGAAATTTATTGTCGTCAATAGACGCCCCCTCTGGGTACTCTTGAGCCTCGAGTTATCTCTTTACTTCATGAAACCAAGGCTTTTCCTCTACTCCGTCAGTATCAACCTCGTAGCAATTTGTCGGTTCATCTAGATTTTCAATAGTGATTTGAGGAGCTTCATTATCCCATCTGACTTTTAATATAGATGACATGGTAGCCAATGCATCTACCAACTGATTCTCTTCTCGTGGGATGTGCTCAAAAGTGATTTCCTCGAAATACGGAATTAGTGTCAATACATGCTCCCGATAAGGAATGAGATTCGGGTGATTCATATCCCATTCTCCCTGAATCTGACTGATGACTAGGGATAAGTCCCCATACACATATAAGAACTTTATCCTCATGTCAATAGCATCTTTGATCACCATGATGCACACTTCGTATTCGGTCATGTTGTTGGTAAACTCAAAGCATAATCTGGCGGTGAAGGGAGTGTGGAAACCCTTGGGAGAGATGATCACAACACTAACTCCATTTCCAAGTGTGATAGAAGCTCCATCAAAAACCATAGTCCATCAAGTTCCTGGCTCAGGTCCTTTATACGGTCCAGGTTCTTCACAATCTGTAATTTGCATGATATTCTCATCTGAGAACTCGAAATTCATAGACTGGTAGTCGTCTACAGCTTAATGAGCCAAATGAGCTGCCAACACACTCCCTTTGATTGCTTTCTGAGTGGTGTACTGAATATCGTATTCTGTCAAGATCATCTGCTATCTGGCTATTCTTCCAGAGAGAGCGGGTTTCTCGAATATGTATTTTTTGGGATCAATTTTAGAGATTAACAAAGTAGTATGAGTTAACATATACTGTCTTAGTCGGCGAGCAGCCCATGCCAAAGCACAACAAGTTTTCTAGAGCAGTGAGTATCTTTTTTCACAGTCGGTAAAATTTTTGCTAAGGTAGTATATTGCATGCTGTTTTCGACCAGACTCGTCATGTTGGCCCAATACACACCCCATTGCGTTCTCTAACACTGTTAAGTACATGATTAAAGGTATTCCTTCAACTGGTGGCATCAAAATTAGGGGTTCTTGGAGGTACTCCTTGATTTTGTCGAAGGCTGTCTGACAATCGTCATTCCATTTTACTACTTGATCTTTCTTTAATAGCTTAAAGATCGGCTCACAAGTAGCGGTCAAATGGGAAAAAAATCTGGCAATATAGTTTAGTCATCCCAAGAAACCTCTAACTTCCTTCTCAGTACGGGGAGCTGGAATTTCTTGAATGTCTTTGACCTTGGCAGGGTCGAGTTCAATACCTTTACCACTGACAATGAAACCCAGGAGCTTACCGGATCTCACTCCAAAAGTGCACTTGTTCGGATTCAACCTCAGCTTGTACTTCTTCAGTCTCTCAAACAGCTTGTGTAGATGGTTAAGATGTTCTTCTTCAGTCTGAGACCTGACTATCATACCATCGATGTAGACCTCTATCTTATGATGGATCATGTCATGGAACAAAGCTACCATAGCACGTTGATATGTTGTGCCGACATTCTTTAAACTGAAAGGCATAGTGTGATACGGTGGGAGAACTGACTTGGGTTTTGCGTTTGTTTTCGCAAATGTTTCGGTTGAGCAAGAGTTGCCACCGACTTTTTATTTTATCCTAAGGAAAGGTTAAAAAGCACAGCAAAAACCTTTGAGATGTTTACTTGGGTTCGGGGAGTAGATTATAGAAAGGGAAGGTATTAGCACCCTTTCTATCCATGGTTATCCATGGGCTCTTAGTTACTTGCTTAGATTAACTTGCCTTGATTTTCAATTGTTTGAAATGGTGCTTTCAATTGTTTGAAATGGTGTTTTGCGTGTGTGTTTGAAAAATGTTTTTGAAAAGAGGCCAATGTGATGGCAACCTTTGTAATGATCCATGTTGGGATGTATACAAAAGTGTATGTCTTTTGAAAAGTTTTCAATGTTTTTTTGGAAATTGTTTTGAAAGTGTTTGTGATGTGTGGCTTTGAAAAATAGGCAAGGGTTTTTGTTTTGCAAGTTGGAAAGTAACCAAGAGCTATCTACCCTAAATTTCTCAAAGATCTTTGCTATGTTTTAACCATTTTAACAATTTTGTTCCACCATTGTATTTGGTGGATAATCTTGTGTTAGGATGTGAACGGGACGGGCGCGGGTCATCGTTTAGACCATGATTGCAATGGTGCCAAGTATCTTTGGGCAATTTTTCCTTTAAGGGAATTGATCATTTTTAGGAAACTTTCGAAAGTGTCATCGAGGGACTATGATCATTTGATTGTTTTGTTTTTGCCAAAGCTACCTAACATGCAATATGACCCATTATTGAAGGCAACAAGTGGAGTAACCCTAAGGGTGCAAGTGTGATTAGTGTTGTCCATTTTCATGTTTGTTTATTTTGAAATTAGGTCAAACTATTTTTGGTTAATTTTGCATACAAAACCCTAATTCTATCATGGTATAATTAGAAAGCTTTTAAATGCGAAAAATAAAAGGTCCTAAGTTATTACAACACAATATATGGGATGGGGGGTACAAATGTTCAAATGGGGATGTTTTTAGCAAGAAATTAAACTAAACTATTACATCCAAATTGAATTACACAATTTATTTAATTGCATAATAATTAAATAAAATAAAAGGAATATGCAAAAATGCAAAAATGGTTTTCATATGTATGTAAAAAAGGTATTTTTTATGTGTCAAATAAACAAAAATAAAATGAATTAATTTTTGGTATTTTTATGCATTTAGGGCAAAACCCTAATTTTACAAATAAAAGGTATTTATTATATAATATATGCAATATTTATTAATTATGTACAAAAAATAAATAAAAAGAAAGTATATTGTCAAAAAGTGATTTTTTAAAGTTGAATATTAATAAAATAAAATGTATTATTTTTTATGTTTTTTAATCTAAATAGACTAATAAATATATAAGTATCTATATTATTTATTAAATATATTAAATATATATAAAAATAAAATATTTAATATTTACAAAAAAAAGTATATTTTATATAAAATGTTTTCAAAAGGTAAAATAAAATAAAAATCATAAAATAAAAGTATTTGTATTATTTTTAGTTATTTTAAATAAAAGTATATTTATGTTTATTTATGTACAAAACTAAATAAAGCCAAATAAATATAAAAAAAATGCAAAAAATATGGAAAAAATAATTTTAATATTTTTTATGCTTTGTCAAAAATAAATAAGTCAGAAACAAAAATCAAAAGTCAAAAATAATGAAAATAAAATGCAATGGGCCAAGGAGGTGCAAATGTAAAATCATGGTGTAAGAAGGAAAAATATCACAGGCCCAACCCATGAAAGGTTGTCTTCAACCTCTGAACAACCAAACAGAGTAACACGTGATCCCTGCTATCTCTTGATTCCTGGACTTTTAGCACAAACTTATAACATGAAAGATGTTAAGCATCAAGCCACGATTCCATACATATAAAAAACTCAACTTAACTCTCAGAAATGAGAGAGAATTTCTCCATCCCTAATTCTTAACCTAAGTTTTTGTCAATGTTCAGATTCAAAATACTCTCAGCATATGCAATATAAATGGAAAATGAAGATATGTATAGCTTCAGGGCCATGAATAGAACATTTTTCTTTCATAAACCTAGAGCTAACTCTTCCTATATTGAGAGATAGAAATCCATGAACTTACCTGTTCAGCTTGGATCGTGTCTGGCAATGGAGGCACTTTCAAGGCAAGGTGAGGATTGGTACAGCTTGCTTGAAGTTCAGGGATGTTATTCCAACCTTTAACTTGCTTTGAAACCAACTGAATCAAGCTGTGGCAATCAACCTGCAAAACAGAAAAAATGAAAATGGTGAAGTTGGTTAGAGGTGTTACAGGCCGTGTCCAATGCTTAGGATAGCTTGTATATGTGGTATGGAATGTGTATGAACAGGTCTTAGCAAGAATGCATTAGTGGACTGAGTTATGGAAGTCCAACTGCAAAGGTGACTCTGTTTTCTGCAGTAGGAGGGTGTTTTGAGGTTTGATGATGTTTGGAGGGTGTTTTGCTCGTGCCTTAGCTTAGGTTTGATGTTTGGAAGGTGTACAACAAGTTTGTCTTAGCTTAGGTTGGCAGAAATGAGAGTTGGTTTTAGTTATGCCAAGTTACTTCTAACTTAAGCAAGAAATGTCAACTTGGTTCTCTAGACTTGTACAGGCCCCTCAAGTGTGCTGCAACCATCCCCGTTGATCAGTGTGACATGCTTCTGAACTTGTGCCAAAGAGATTTGCCTTGTACTTCTTGATTTTCAAATTTGACAAAAAGTTCCACTTTTCAAAAATGGATATATTGCTTTTTCTAATTATAGCTCAATCTTGTATGCAATGCTTAAACACACAAGATAAGGCTTAAACATGAAGGATTGGCATTAAATTTATGAGTGTGGATGGGATAAAAGACCTGTAATCTAGCTTAGAGCATGCTGAGTTCAAAAATGCAAAGTTATGAACATGTAAATTGGCCATGAACCAAGTGAGTTTTGTCCATATTGCCAAATTCGATTCTCCCTCACCACAAGGTTGTTTGATGAGTTCTTGGACACTTTGGAAAGCTTGTAATGTGTACTACAATCCATATTTGTAATGAAAATTGAAATTCCAAGTGGAAGCATGTGAAAAGTAGCCATGAAGTTAGGCAAAATCCTGCCTAGAATAGGTCAAAATTTTTCTAAGGTAAGAATGTTTTGCACCCTTGTTCCAAAAATCATAACTTGAGCTACAAGCTTCTTTTGAGGAAACTTTGTGAATCAAAGTTGTACATTTTGCAATGGACTGCAACTTTCATGTTTTGAGTTTTCCTTGAATCCAAATGTATCTTGATGGAAAAGTGGGACAAAGTTAGGAAAAAATTAGGAATTTTCATAACTTAGAAAATTTCTAAGTTATGAAATTTCTTCATTTCAAACCCTAATTTGCAATTTTTGATTTATTGATGAACAAGTTTCATGTTTTGACATGTTTTGATGGAAAATGAATCTTGACACTTGATTTTGACCAAAAAGTCAAAGTTTGACTTTTCAGTATACAGTCAAAAATTGATCAATTGACTGGAAAATTCATCTGTCAATCTTGTGCATTTGGGATCTTTTGAACTTGTTGAACATGTCAAGACAATTCCATTGGGTCCTTGAGCCCACATATGAGCTTGGTTTGCCATTGGTTAGGTCAAACAGTCAAAAATATTCTTTGTGCAGTCAAAATCCTAAAAATGACCATTTTGCCCTTTTGGTGATCTGATCAAATTTCTTGTGGAATTGTGATCCAAACTTGACCAAATGGTTTATATGAGTTCAATATGTTGATGTGGGTCAAATTTCATGAGGTTTGACTGTCAATTGACCACAGTTGACTTTTCCCCAATACAGCTGATTTCTAGGTCAACTGTCCAATTGACTGGGCAAAGTTTGGAATCAAGACTTGAAACTTGGTATGGATAAACTTGGGAGTCCAACATGAAGCATGAAAGTCATCTTAGGCATTTTAGGTCAAAACATCTTTGTGCAAACACAAACCCTAATTTGGGTCAACAGTGCAAGGAGGAGTCTTGAGCAGAGCAAACCCTAACTTGATCTTGAGCTCCAAAGGTCTTGTGATGAGAAAATGTTTGAGGAAATGGGAGGGCAAATTTTGGGGTACAACACATAGCCTTGTAACAAAAAGTGCCCCATTGTTTGACGAAGGTAGTTTTCTCCATGTTTTTGAGTGCCATCTTGATCTGATTATAACCTAAGAAACCATCTATGAAGGAGAATACTTTATGTTGAGCGGTATTGTCAACCAGAACATCAATGGGCAGAAGCGGATAGTCATCTTTGGGGCTTTCCCTGTTCAGAACTCTGTAGTCTACACACATACGCACTTTGTTATCCTTCTTAGGTACTGGAACCACATTGCAACCCATTGAGGATATGATGTAACGACTAAGTAACCTACATTGAATTATTTCATAACCTCAGCTTTAATCTTCTCGAACATCTCGGGACACATATGATAAACCTTCTGCTTTATTGGAGAACAACCCTCTTTCATTGGCAGACGGCGAAACACAATATCAGTATCGAGCCCTGGCGTGTCTTTGTATGACCAAGCAAAGATCTCAACATAATCATGCAACATCTGGATTAATATGTTCTTGACACTGTCCTCTAGGTTGGCACCTATCTTGACTTATTTCCTGTCTACTTCAGTACCCAAGTTTATAACCTCGACTGGACCTTCATGCAATTGTATAGCCTTTTCCTCTTGCACTAACAATATGGCAAGTTCTCTAGGTATTTCACAATCTTCCTCACCTTTTTCCTCAACTTGGTATATCAATTTTCAAAGTCGGAAGTGGCAATAGCAGAATTGTTGTCAATGGGATCCATAGCGGATGTGGATTTGCAATTTTTTGTGTGGGTGTGTGTAAGAATACATAGCTATTTTGGAACTAAATAAAGTAAAAGAAAAACAGAGAGCATACAATTTAAATGCAAACGTCCAATGATTTATTAAATGAAAATATGCTGATGAATGATGATAACCCTAACAAATGGACCGTTGTGCCCCGGGTAAGGCACAAGGCTTAAAGTTATTGTTTAAAATTACATAACCAAAACTTGAAAGCAAGAAAATATAAAATAGCATTTACTCCTTGTGATACAGTGGCGTAACCGACTGTTATATTGGTTTTGCGTTTGTATTTGCAAATTTTGCAGTAAGCAAGAGTCGCCACCGACTTTTCTTTTATCCAACAAAGGAAAGGTTGAAAAGAACAGAAAAAGACCTTTCGAGAATTTTCTGAGTAAGGGGGTAGATTATGGAAAGGGAAGGTGTTAGCACCCTTTCCATCTATAGTTTTCTACGGGCTCTTAGATTCTTAGCTCATTTGAAAAAACACCTTGTGCTTTTGTGTGTTTTGAAAAGTATTTTTGAAATGCCATAGTGAGGCAGTTTGCTTTATGATAACTCTTGTATCAGTCCTTAAGAGTGTTGATAAAGCGTTTTTTAAAGTATATTTTTGAAATGTTTTGGTGTAAGTGTAAAATTTTTGTTTTTAGTAGGCATCTAATAGCTATCTACTTGTACTAAAAAAGGTTTGTTCTTTTCCTCATATCCTTTAGACAGTGTTATCCTACTATTAGCGAGTAGGTAGCCCTATTGTTGGATGTATGAGGGACATTAGAAGGGACGTACAATCATAAAGGCAACATATGAAGACACTCTAGCAATTTCATTTTAATGGATTAAATCATTTACCGGAAGGCAACACTGTAGGGTCATCAAGGGGCTATGATCTTTTGATTTATGGGTCTTTGCTAAAGCGTCCCCATTCTCGAGGGACATGACTATTTTACTTTCCGAAAGGCGACCAAAGTGGGCGTACCTTAGAGGTGTATATGTGCAATGTGTGTTATGTTCAGCTATTTTAGTCTTTTGTGTTAGGTTTTCTAGTGTTTGATTTTATTCTTGCCATACAATCCTATTAGTCTAGCAGTTAATATGTACAGTAATTTAAAGTGCAGGAATTTAAATCTACGCTATTACAATGCTTCAGGGAGGGGGATATTTACATGTCCAAAAATTTGGGGGAAAGAAAATAAAGAAAGCAGTAAAGAGCCCTAGTTTAAGCTATTACATACTGTCAGCAAATACATTAGTATAAAAATGCGAAAATAAACAACACGCGCAAATTGAAAATAATGTCTAAGAATCCTGAGGAAAAGCAAATCTTTTGGTTGTTTTTGTTTATGAAATAAAATAAAGTCTAAGTCTATTTAATTTAATTTAAATAAAAGGTTAAAATAATTAATCAATTTATTTAATCAATTTAATTTTAAAAAAACTAACCTAATTATTTTTTTGTGGTTTTTATTTATTGTTAATTTAAAAAAGAAATTAAGAAAGGAGTAAGTAACAAAAAAAATAGAAATGCAAGAAAACAAATCTTTCGATCCAGAGGAAAAGGTAGCTTTCGATCCAATGAAGAGTCAATTTTTGATCTAATGAAAAGGCAGTTTCGATCCAATGTTTGGTGTCATCCTTCGATCCAGGGAAGGGTGTGGCCTTCGATCCAGTAGAGATTATTGTTGGAGATGTATGTTGTACCCCTGAAGGAAATTTATTAGATAAAACAAGACAAAAATCCAGGCATGGGTCGAATCTAGTCTTGGATTCGATAGCCAGTGGCTGCAATAATTCTAATTTAGATCATCTGGTCTGAATCGAAAATTACTTCGTCTATTTTACAAACTCATGAACCCTGAGATTCGAAAGAAGATATGGGTCGCGCCTAAGCCATGGCACGATCCTAACCCCTGCTGCTTAATCTTGCATGTAGCACATGAAAGCAATAACAAACATTAGCAATAACATGAATGTATGATTAACATGAATTTAAAAACGGCATGCTTAGCTAGTTTGAGATCAAAAACAAGTTACCAATGGACATATTGTGTGAGTGATGTTGGGCTTATCTGGTGCTTGGGAACGCCTCCTGCAAGCTTCAGGGAGTGAGTGGATTGTTATTGAAGATTCCTTCAATCTAGATCACTTTTGTGATTTTTGATAAACTTGGGTGTGGCTTCTGAGGCAGCGTGTGCATGTGAGGTAGTGTCTGGCTAGTGGCGTGAGTGTGGCAAGAGTGTTTTGATATTTATCTCGTTTTTTCTCCCTTTTCATCTGAGATTGTTGGGTTTATATAGGAAAAGATTTAGGTTAACATTTATGTATCAAATCTTTGTTCATCATGAGGGAGAGATTTGATTTGATTTTTGCATGAAAACTTTCCATATTTGATCCAATCATGTGTTTCTGCCCGCTTGCTCTGAGTTGTTTTAGGCCTCCAACTTGATGGGAATCGAAAGCTTGGGATGCCTTTGCTCCTTTTGATTGCTCTGGCTTCAATTCTATTTGCTCACAGTTTCATCCCCATGGATTCTTCGATTGGCTCTGGTTTCATCCTTATAGCTCCTTCGATTGAGTCTATCTACATCAATTTGAATTGCTCAGATCTTTGATGACTCTGAATTCCAATTGTTCAGAGTTTCCCTTAGATCTTTGCTCTTCGATTGGCTATGACTTGCTTCTCATGGTTCCTTCGATTGAACCCATCTATTTGCCTTAGTTGCTTGATTATGGAAAACTCAAATAGCCTAAACGAGAACTTCATTATGGCCAGTCGAAGCCTCTTTTGTCACTTCCTTCAAATGCCATTGCGCAGGAGGCTTGGGCCTTGCAACATGTAGGACCAAGACTCATCATAAGACAAACTTTCTTTCAATAATTATGTGTCTCCTTAGAATGGACCACCTATATATCCTTCAAATGGAATTTTTGTGTGTCTTTCGAATAGCCCACATGTATGCCTTGTGCCTTCTTTGAATGGGCCACCAATGTGTGTCCTTCGAATGGACCTTTGGAGTGCTCTTTCAAAGGGGTCATATTGTGTGTCATAGTGCATAAATTGTGTCGAGGAGTCTTGGCCTTGTGCATTGAAAGAAAACAAAGAAGAAGTCTTTGCCTTGTGCATTTGAAGGCAATCATAGAAGAAGCCTTTGCCCTTATGAATCCAAGACAAGTCTGAGGAAGCCTTTGCCTTGTGGATTCGAAGTCCAGTTGAACGAAGCCTTTGACTTAGTGAATCAAAGGTTGCATGTAGAGGCCTTTTGCCTAGTGAATTGAAGGTTGCATGTAGAGGCCTTTGCTGGTGAATCGAAGGGAACTTGTAGAGGGTTCTTGCCTAAATGAAACCTTGGCCAAGGCTTGTTCGAAGGGGAACCAACGCTCAATTGAAGCTGGTGGGCCAATTCTTGATTAAAGGTTTTTAGATTCCTAATCGAAGCTTGTGAGACAAATATCGCTCGAAGGGTTTTAGAAGCCCAATCGAAGCTCCTTGTCCAGATGCCAATCGAAGAACCTTTTGTTCACCTGCCAATCGAAGTATATTATTGGCATGCCTTCAAAGTACACTTTATTCTGATGCCAATCGAAAGACACATGACCATCATTCAAAAAAGAGTCGCCACCGACTTTTATTTCATCCAACTAAGGAAAAGGAAAAAGAACAGAAAAAACCTTTTTCGAGAATATTTCTGAGTACGGGGGGTAGATTATAGAAAGGGAAGGTGTTAGCACCCCTTCTATCCCTGGTTTTCCACGGGCTCTTAAGTATTTGCTCATTTCTAAAATTGCTTGTGTGTGCTTGTTTTGAAAAAGTTTTACTTTGTGATAACCCTTGTATCAGTCTTCAAGGATGTGACGAAGGTGTTTTGAAAATTGTTTTGAAAGGTGTTGGTGTGAAAAGTTTATTTGTTTGAGAAAGTACTTAAAAGTTAATCTACCTACTAGAAAAGACTGTTCATTTTCCTTTAGACAGCGTTATCCCATTATTAAGGAATAGGTAGCACCGTCGTTGGAGTTTTAAGGGACGTTCGAAGGGACGGATACGGTCACAAAAGCAATGTTAGGAGGTGTTAGTAATCATCCTAAAGCCTTAAAGATATATTTCCGAGGCAACATTTGAATGGGTCATTTGAGATCTTTCGGGGCTAGAGGACGACCACTAACAAACCTTGTACTTCATGACCGCTTAATCGAAGGCAACCAAAATGATGTAAACCCTAGTAGTGACATGTGCGAGTGAACTTTTTTTCAGTTAATTTGTCTTTTCCCATTTAGGTTATCTACCATTTTAATTTTCAAATATTCTTGCCATACAATCCTATTAACATACATCTAACAGTTAATAATTGCGGAAATTTAAAGTGCGGAAATATAAATCCTAACTATTACATGGATTTCGCAGATACAGAATTTTTTAACCGAAAATAAAGTGCGGAAATTAAAAACCTAATTGAAATCTATTACAACCTCGAAACAGTTACATAAATAATAATCAAAAAGGTAACTAAAACGCGCACGAATTAAATGCAGAGAATTAATTAAGAGACCTAAAATCTAATTAAAAAAACAATTTGGTTATTTTTGGAGAAAGATTAATTATTTACAACCCTAATTTCTAATAATTTTAATTATGAAAAGGAATTAAATTAACCTAATTTGAACTAAATTAATTAATTAAAGAAATAAAATATATTTTTATGAAAAATATGATTTTCAATGTTTTTTGTGATTTGTTGCTTTAATGAAAAATAATAATTTTGATGTTATTTTTGTGAAAAAAAGAAATAATTAGTAAATAATAATAAAATAAAAGAAAGAAGTTGGGCCTGTTATTGCTAAATGGGGGATGTGTTGTGAAATTTCTAGGCCCAAGAATGCTGAAGCCCAATCAGCGCATAATCCAGTGGGGAGTCTTCCTGATGGTACACCATGGTCCCTGGCAAGTGGAGTCATTGGATCTGGTTGATCATGAACGCGCTTAGATCCTGTGGTTGGATGATGGAGGTGCATGATGGACCTCTAGGATAGCAACGCATAGGATCCTGTAAAGAATAATTAAAATAAGAAAGTTGCTGGGACCTGGGATCAAACCCAGGTCCTCTACCCTTTCCAACTTGCATGCTTGCCATCTGCGCTACGTGATTTATTTGTTAATCAAATAACAACAATTCATAATATATGTTAAAACGTGAGTTAGTGGACAAAACAAAAAAAAACGCGCGCCAATTTGAATTGCCTAGTTGTTGGCTGCCACGTTATCATCTTCTTCCTCAGTCCGTCATTTTAGGTATAATACTTATACCTACGGATATCTTCCATAGCTACAAACCTGTAACCTTCAAAAATCAACATAAGGCATGATAAATGAATTCTAGTTACATGGATCAAACCATCTTGATGCCACGAGCATCCTAGTACCCTTTTCTGTGGCCAATTTTACCTGTATGAAAAAACCATAAAACGACCAAATAAAACCTAACAATGGAAAACCTCAGTATGTGCATCAAAAATCCAATTAAATAATCCAGACATGTTAGAAGTACATCAATGGTCACAAATATATCATCAAATCATGCTAATGATGCGAGAATGATTGTAATCAACTTGAAAAACGTAGGCAAACTGTATGAGATGTAGCAAGCGTTTCTGCACGTGAAAGGACCTGCAATCGATTGGGTTAGCTTCTAGGAAAGTCCAAGAATCGTTTGGCAATGCTAGAATGGCTTAAATTGGCCTCCAAGCTTAAAACCGAGTCACAACTTTTTGTCAATTTTTTTTTAGTTTTGTTCTTTCTTTCTCACGACTGCCACCATCCTCTTTTGCCTATGCTGCATTATGTATATGTACTGGAGTGTATTAGGTCAACAAAAAACAACTTGTATCTTGAAATTTATGGAGATTTGATCTGGTTTTCACGTGGTATGATCTCCTTCCAAATTTGGCCTAATCATGCCATTCTTGTGCCCATTATCTTTGATTTGATTTGATTCTGATATGCCAGCATAATGAGCTTGTGATTATGTCCAAAAATCCAATCAAAACAAATCTTTGCTATTATTTACCAATTATTTGATTTAATTCAATTTTTGATAAATAAAAATTCAAAATAAAATAAATAATGAAGAAAATAACATGTGAGTGAACATTTGGGTCGTGGACCATGTCATGAGTGAGGTGCAAGCATAAAAAGTTAGGTCTATTTGGCAAAAAATGCATTTTTGAGCACATTTGACTTTTGGCAATTTTGCAAAAAGGGTCAGCTTTGACAAGGCATATCTCTTCCACTTTTAACCCTAGAAAGTTGTTCCTGGACTTTTTAGAAAGCTTAGGATGTCCCCTAAGCAAACCTTTTGGTCTCATCTCAATTGGGTCTTCCATATTCATGTAAGAAGCTTTGACCCAAAAAGTGTTTTTGTTGACTTTTCCAAAAGGACCTATAATGTGGAAATTCATATCTTTTTTCGAGTGCATATTTTGAAATTGAGGGATGAATATGAATTGTAGGGAATTGCATTCTCTTCAAAATGAGCCTTGGATGGAAATTTTTTGATAAAGTATGAGGAAGTTATGCTTGGTCAAAGTTTGGTTGACTTTTCCTAAGAAACCCTAATTTAGCAACTTTGGAGTTTTGATGATTTTAGGGAATTCCTTGGGGAATCATGATAAAAACATGATCAAATTATGGATGTAACTTAAAAATGTTGATGTTGACCAAAAATCTTGAAGTTTGACTGCAGGAGGACCATAGTTGACTTTTGACCTAATATAGTCGATTCTCAAGCATCTGAGCAGTTGACTGAGCAAACCTATTCTGCAAGCTTGAAATTTGACATGGGGGGTGTGATCGGTGGATCTGGAACTGACTGTTTAACGCTGGTTCGCGAAATGTCGCGGAAGCAAGAGTCGCCACCGTCTTTTATTTTCTCCAAATGGAAAGGACAAAAGCACAGAAAAATTCCTTATGAGATTAGCTCTCGGTTCGGGAGGTAGATTTATAGAAAGGGAAGGTGTTAGCACCCTTTCTATCCATGGTTATCCATGGGCTCTTAGATACTTGCTCATTTTTGTTTTCAAAAATGTTTGTTTGCTTTTCAAAGTGAGTGGGTTTGAAAAAGTTTCTTTGAAAGTTTCAGATCGACTCTTGTATCAGTCCTCAAGAATGTTTGAAAGGTTGTTTTTGAAAGCTTTTTGCAAAGTGTCGGTGTGAAAAGAAGTTTTTGATTTGTTTTGAATTAGAGAAAGTATCTATGAGTCATCTACCTACCCTAAGGAATTAGGCTGTGTTAATGTCCTTAAGGTAGTGCCATCCCACCATTGAGAGGTAGGTAGCACCACCGTTGGAGGTGTTCGGGTCAATTCTAGTTTAGGGACAGTGTGACCACCGAGCAATAGTAGGACACCTTAGAAGCTACCCTTATGCCATTGATCTTTTTATTCCGAGGCAACTATTCCGAGGTAAACATTTCGAGGCAACTTGTTTCGAGGCAACTAGATCAATGGACATAAGGACTTACCAAGACGTCCTATAGTCGACGACCACGTTTCAAGGGGCAAGACAACAGTGTGGTCACCAGAGCAATAGTAGGACACCTTAGAAGCTACCCTTATGCCATGTTCATGGACATAAGGACTTACTAAAACGTCCTATACTCGACGACAACGATTCGAAGGGCAAGGCAACAGTGAGACGTACCCTAGAAGTGGTGTGTGAATTGTGTGTCATTTTCAGTTATTATTTGTCTTGTCATGCATTGGGTGAGCTACGCTTTGATTTTATTTGGGCATACATTCTTTCATGTAAGTTTAGCAGTTTTAAGAGTGCGGAATTTAAAGTGCGGAAAGTAAAAGTCCTACGCTATTACAAGGCGCGGGTCTATACATCGCCAAATTAACAAAGACCCGATTTAAAATGAAAATGTGGAAAGTAAATGTCCTAATTATTATTACAAAGATTTGGGGCAAATACATAATATTAAAAATGAAAAATAGAAGCAAACGCGCGAAAAGAAATTATAATCGAAGGTGCGAGGGCGTTGGACCCTTTAAGGAAATTAAATTGAAATTAAAGGTTAATTAATGATTTAATAAGAAAAGAAATTGTTTTTATGTTTTTTTTTTGGTATTTATGAAAATAAAGAAAATTAATTGGAATTAAAAATTAAATAAAACCCTAATTCTAAATTTGTTTTTAATTATTAAAGAAAATTGTTTAAGTTTATCCTAATTTAACCCTAATTGATTAATTACAAATTTATTTACAAAAAATAATTAATTATTAATAAGATGAAATTATTTCACTGAGAAAAAGAATAAAAATCTAAAACCTAATTTCTACCTATTTTAGTTATTTAGAAAAAAAATTAAAATTAAAACCCTAAATTAAAACTAAATTGATTATTAAATTTATTTACAAAAAAAAAAAACTATTAATGGATTAAATTAAATAAACATATTTTTATTTTCAATGATTTCTGATTTTTTTTTGTATTTTTGTGTTATAAAAAATTATTTTGTGAATTAAATAAAACAAAAGAAAAAAAACAATTAAAATAAAAAGAAGAAAGAAAAAGGAAAAAGAAAATGCAAACCATGGGGGTGCTGGCCTTTTTCTTGGAGGTTAATTTGCAGCAATCTTGGCCCACTGAATCAGGGCCCCTTTGACTTTTCCAGCGCGTCTGAATATGGTTGACTGAGGGTGTATGGTGGAGTGCATGACCTGGCCATTGGATGGAGACTTCTGGGCGCGTGGCAAGCCAAAGCGTTGGACGTTTGGTGGACCACATGAGAGCAAATGTACCTGAACGCATTGCAAGAAAAAATATTGAGAATATGGGGGACCTGGGAATCAAACCCATGTCCCAATACCTGCATGCCAGCGTGCTAACCAATTGAGCTAGTGCGTTTCTTTGATAATATAATGGGATAGAAGTAATATATGTGAAAAGAACGCATTATGTTGAACCAAAGCAAAAATGCGCTAATATTCAAACCGTCCACTCCCGTTCCAACAACTCAGCATCTTCTCCATTGTTATTTGTTTTGCCTGAAAAAATAAGACTAGATAGCAGGGGTTTTAAACCCCCACTAACCTCAAACCTGCAAAATAGCGATTAGCGCATGGTGAAATAGAAATTAGGCGCGATATGATCAATAGTTTCGTCTGAATGCCCTGAGTCCAATGGTCCTGGTTTGAGTGGCCAATTGTTCCTTATTTGTGAAACCCCAAATCAAAACTTCAGAAACCCTAAGAAGCTTTCATGGCAATTTTTGACACAGGAAATATCAATGCAATTAAAGGACACCAATCGCTTCAGAGGGTTCATGTTAGTGTAAATCAAGTGTTAAAAGCCATGAATAATGTATGAAAATGAAAGCACGATTATGAAAATTTTACAGAAAAGTTAGACTTCTATCTACCAATTCTTTGCGTGTGGAGGGTTGGTTTCAATTGGAGAAGCTTCCTGGTGATGCCAGGAGTGGATTGGAATACTTTTTGGACCTTGAAACAAGCTCTAGCTATGAAAACAGTTTCTCACTTTTTTGTAAAAAATGCAAGTTTTGTTCTTTGTTTATGCGCAGTTTCCTTTGTTCTTGTGCATTAGGTTTTGTTTGTATATGTATATAGCATGATTAGGACAAGCAAAACAAGCCCATGATCCATGTATTCAATGCTTTTGAATTTGTGATTTTCCATGATCTTTTTCAATCTTTTTCATTCCTTTTTGATTCCAATCATTGCCAATCATATTGAATCTTTTCTTATTGAATAGTGCACGAAATATTAAGTGAATTCTATGCACAAAAAGATTTGAAAAGTATGATTTAGTATTTTTCCATATTTAATTTTAATTAAATGAATTAATAATAATAAAATTCAAATAATTAATAAAAAATGATGAAATAACTCCCTTGGATGTCAATGGGTCGTGCATGGCCTTTGGGTAATGTTTCATGGAAGAAATTGTGGCCCATTAGCAATTTTGAGGCATTTGAAGCAAAGTTGACTTTTCAAAATTCCTAAAAATTTCCCAACTTCCACAAGGCATATCTTGCTCAAGTTTTAAGCTTTGATCATGTTTTTAGACATTTTGGAAAGGTCTTGAAGTCCTCTAACCAATGCCTTTGGTCCCATGTCATTTTGATTTACCAATCTCAAGTTATGGTCTTTGACTTAAAGTGCCTTTTTGTTGACTTTTGAAAATGACATATAATGTTGAGATTGATATCTTTTTGTGAGAGCATTTCTTGGACTTGAAGTGTGAAGATGAGTTGTAGGAAATGTCATTCTCTTCAAAATGAGCTTTGGATGGAATTTTTCTGATAAGCCATGTGGAAGTTATGCCTTGGTCAATTTGCAGTTGACTTTTTCAGCTGTCCAAATGTAGAAACTTTTGCATCTTGAGACTTTTTTAGCCATGCCTTGAGAATCATGATCAAGAATTGATCAAATGATGTTTGTGGCTTCAAAATAAGATGTTGACCAAAAATTTGGACTTTTGACTGTCAAATGACCATTTTACCCCTACAGTTGATTGTTGAGCAATTAGGGTTTTTGACTGTGCAATTTTATGCTGTGAGTCTTGAAACTTGGCATATGGATGCTTGACAATGTTTATAGGCATGTGGGACTTGTTTGGACCCTTGGAAACTTCAATTTCTTTTCCAGAACCAAAACCCTAATTTTTTATTGTTAGGAGGAAATTGGACTGTGCAACTCTTGAGAGATTTTGAAGCATGATCTTAGCAAACCTTGCAGAATATGGGAGGGCAAATTTTGGGGTACAACAGTTGCCCCTGTTCAATCTTCTTAGACCTGAGGATGTAGATTGGCTGACGTGCCTTTCGTAATCCGAAGGTGGAAGATGATTGAACACTAGAGTGCCCAGAAATTTGCGCTCACATAGTAGTGTGATGGTGGGAATGGGCTTACAGATGCCATTTGGAGATTAATGGATAGGAGGATGGGCTTATAGATGCCATGTTGAGATGTGATGGATATGTGGATGGGCTTATAGATGCCATCTGGGTGTCGATCGCGTAAGAGTTTCCTTAGCGAGAACTTGCGTACCTGAAAAAAGAAAAATGATTACCTGGTCTGTTACAGGAGTTGGTCTTCAAACTCTTTGTGTAGATGTGCCCTGACTGGTTATAGGAATTGAATCCTTAAACCTCTTCTGAAGTGCCCTGGCGAGATACGGGAATCGAGTCTGGAGCTTCAAACGGTGATGAATGAATCAGGGATGGTTACTACCTCAACGGGATGATGAGAGAACCTTGGGTGATTACTACCTCAACAGTAACGATGAGAGAACCTTGGGTGATTACTACCTCAACAGTACCGATGAGAGAACCTTGGGCGATTACTACCTCAACAGTAACGATGAGAGAACCTTGGGCGTCTTCTACTAAGTCTTCATCAGGAAAATCTTTAGGAATTGATTTAATTGGACCAGAGAAGGCCTTTGACTGGATCGGCATCAGAAAAATCTTTAGGAGTCGATTTAACTGAACCAGGCAAGGTCTTGGAATCTTCAACTGGAATAAGAATCAGGGAGATCTTAGGGTCGATCTGACTGAACCAGAGAAGGCCTTTGACTGGATCGGCATCAGAAAAATCTTTAGGAGTCGATTTAACTGAACCAGGCAAGGTCTTGGAATCTTCAACTGGAATAAGAATCAGGGAGATCTTAGGGTCGATCTGACTGAACCAGAGAAGGCCTTTGACTGGATCGGCATCAGAAAAATCTTTAGGAGTCGATTTAACTGAACCAGGCAAGGTCTTGGAATCTTCAACTGGAATAAGAATCAGGGAGATCTTAGGGTCGATCTGACTGAACCAGTGAAGGCCTTTGACTGGATGGGCATCAGAAAAATCTTTAGGAGTCGATTTAACTGAACCAGGCAAGGTCTTGGAATCTTCAACTGGAATAAGAATCAGGGAGATCTTAGGGTCGATCTGACTGAACCAGAGAAGGCCTTTGACTGGATCGGCATCAGAAAAATCTTTAGGAGTCGATTTAACTGAACCAGGCAAGGTCTTGGAATCTTCAGCTGGAATAAGAATCAGGGAGATCTTAAGGGTCGATCTGACTGAACCAGAGAAGGCCTTTGACTGGATCGACATCAGAAAAATCTTTAGGAGTCGATTTAACTGAACCAGGCAAGGTCTTGGAATCTTCAACTGGAATAAGAATCAGGGAGATCTTAGGGTCGATCTGACTGAACCAGAGAAGGCCTTGGATTAACTTTGACTGGATAAGAATCAGAAAAATCTTAGGGTCGATTTAACTAAACCATAGGAGGTCTTGGACATAGTTGAGAACTTAACTGGATCTTTCCTGAAAGGTAAAGGTCAGTCATATGCAATGTCATGATGTATGAAATGCATGATATAAGCAATGATGCTCTCAACATAAATGAGATTATATGTTCATGATGCGTATATGCATGCTATAATGTATGGAAATGCGATGTTTATGAATGTATGTTTTCGTCTTAGGAAAATAAATCCTTGATGGGTGTCGGGAAGTTAAATCCTGGGCTGATGTAGAGCTTTTGTTTCCACTGGGGATAAAGATTGCAAGAATGAACTAGTAGGAGAAGATGACTCCGTTGGGGAATAAACATGATGAAGAGATTACTCTGCAGGGAATAATTACTCTAGCGATCTTGCTGGGGCACAATACTCTGTGGGAGGAGAGGTACGTTGAGATGTTGATGATAACTCCGCTGGAGATACCGTTGTTATGTTGGAAGTGTTAATAGACTTCACTGGGGATAGGAAGACTTCGCCGGGGACGATCTTTCCGTGGCAATTGGCTGAGGATAACCCAGTTATATCCTGGTGGGGAAATAACCTTTGAATAAAGTCGGGGGAGAGCGTTCGTGCTCTGTAGGGGATAAGCTTCCAGAATCTACTGGGGATAAGCTTACGGTTGGGGAGATGGATTCAAACTTTCCTGGGGAAATCTTGAACTATGCTGGGCTCTCCTGGGGAAATTTTGAGATGTATTGGGGAAGTGGCTCCGCTGAATATCTGGTATACCACCGGGGAACAATCTTAGATCAAGATTGTCGGGGATTCTTGTTAGGAATGTTCGTATACTGCGCTGAGGAATGTTGAGATCTGCTGGGGATGCCCAACTTCCTTAAGGCTGATAATATAGCTTTGCTTGGGGAGAGTGCATTGACTTGCTGACTCACTCTCTGGGGAATTAAGATATACTGGTTATGTTCTTCAGCTGAACTTACCTTGGTACCTTGATGGACAGAACAATTAGATTGCTTAGACCACTCATTATTGCCCCTGTTTCTAATGTTATCTGTAATTAATCCTTTGTTTCGTATACAAACATTCATGAGTTAGCAATTAGTGTCAAATGCATATATCACAAATTGAACCTTGGACGTTCTTCGCAAAACAAAACAGAAAAAGGAAAAACAATTGGCAATTGATCTGAAAAGTGTATTTATATTGATTTTTGAATTTGCCTGTAAATAGGCGTTTATGTACAAGAGGCTGACGTCCTAGTAAGATAACGCCGCCGAACAAAAGAGTTTATACAAATTTGTACAAATGGAAAACAAAACAGCTATGTGAAAAGAATAATCCCACTGGGTTCCAACTCTGCTATCGCCTTTATATCCTCGAGCGTCTCATCACTTGATGACCTAGCTGAAGATGAAGCTGGTTGATCGATGCCGTCTGAACTTGATAATGGTACCGGATTCTGGATGCAAGGTGATCCAATGAGACATAGTATTACGCTTTATCCTTAACTTTTGCCTGGACCGCCCTTTCGGGTTTTCAGTCCACCGGGATACCTATTTTTGCCCAAGCCGCCTTTTCAGGTTTTCGACTTGCCGGGTGTACAGATTTTTTCATTTCATCCCTTCATTTTGCCCGAACCCTTTTGGTTCGCCAGGAAGCCCTAATTTTTGCCTAGGTATGTCAACCTAGCGGGTCTTTTATCATACGTAGTATCTTTTTACTATGTCTGCATTGGCGGGGTGAGGAAGGTCGTCACCATCCATGTTGGTTAGAATCATGGCTCCTCCTGAGAACACATGTTTAACCACAAATGGCCCTTCGTACGTAGGGGTCCATTTTCCCCTGGGATCACTCTGAGGAAGGATGATGCATTTGATTACCAGATCCCCAACTTGATACTCTTGTAGTCTGACCTTTTTGTTAAATGCCCTGATCATCCTTTTTTGGTACGTTTGACCATGACAGATAGCAGCAAGTCTCTTTTCGTCAATTAGATTTAGCTGATCAAGTCGTGTCTGGATCCAATCATCTTCGCTCAGATCTGCATCCTTCATTATCCGAAGAGAGGGTATTTGCACTTCAATTGGTAAGACTGCCTCCATGCCGTAGACCAAGGAAAAAGGAGTTGCCCCGGTTGACGTCCTTGCTGAGGTACGGTACCCATGTAGGGAAAACGGTAACATCTCGTGCCAATCTTTATAGGTCACTGTCATCTTCTGCACAATCTTCTTGATATTTTTATTCGCTGCTTCTACAGCCCCATTCATCTTCGGTCTGTAAGAAGAAGAGTTGTGGTGCTGTATCTTGAATTGCTCGCAGAGCTCAGTGATCATTTTGTTATTAAGATTGGTACCGTTGTCTGTAATGATTCTTTCCGGGACGCCGTATCGACAGATCAAGTTATGCCGAATGAACCGTGCCACGACATTCTTGGTTACAGTGGCGTAGGAAGCTGCTTCAACCCACTTCGTAAAGTAATCGATCGCTACCAGGATGAAGCGATGCCCGTTGGATGCCGTAGGTTTAATCTCGCCGATCATATCTATGCCCCACATTGCAAAAGGACAAGGCGCAGTCAGGACATTCAGGGGGACTGGAGGAACGTGCACCTTATCTGCATAAATCTGGCATTTATGACATGTCCGGGAATGTTGGTAGCAGTCAGCTTCCATAGTGGACCAGTAATATCCTGCCCGAAGGATTTTCTTTGCCATAGTATGTCCACTGGAATGTGTTCCGAAGGTACCTTCATGTAGCTCCGCCATGATCCTTTCTGCTTCAGTTTTATCCACACAACGCAGTAAGGTTGAATCATGGTTTCGCTTGTACAGAATGCCGTTGCTGAGGAAGAACTTCGCTGCGAACCTTCTCGGAAAATTTTTATCGTTGACAGATGCACCTTCAGGGTATTCCTGAGCTTCTAAATATCTTTTTACCTCATGGTACCAAGGTTTTTCAGTCACTTCCCCAGCCTCAAGATCACAACAGTATGCCGGTTCGTCCAGTTTCCAAATGATGATCCGGGGAGCCTCATTGTCCCATTTGACTTTGAACATGGAAGACATCGTAGCTAACACATCCGCCAACTGATTCTCCTCTCTTGGGAAATGTTCAAAAGTTATCTCTGTGAAATGGGGGATCATTGTCAATACACATTCTCTGTAAGGAATAAGATTCGGATGTTTCGTATCCCACTCGCCTTTGATCTGATTGATCACGAGAGGGGAATCTCCGAAGACACTCAGAAACTTGATCCTTAAGTCGATCGCAGCTTGAAGACCCATGATGCATGCCTCATACTCCGCCATGTTGTTGGTGCAGTTGAAACATAGTCGGGCAGTGAGTGGAGTATGAGTGCCTTGAGGAGATATGATCACAACGCCAATACCGTTACCCAAAGCGTTGGAGGCTCCATCGAAGTGCATAGACCATCGGGATCCTTCCTCAGGTCCTTCATCCGGTCTAGGTACTTCACAATCAGTCACAATCATGATGCTCTCGTCTGGAAACTCGAAGTTCATTGACTGATAGTCGTCTACTGCCTGATGTGCCAAGTGATCTGCCAATACACTTCCTTTGATAGCTTTCTGAGTCGTGTACTGGATGTCGTATTCTGTCAAGATCATTTGCCATCTTGCTATTCTCCCAGACAGAGCAGGCTTTTCAAATATGTACTTTATTGGATCCATCTTTGAGATCAACAAGGTAGTGTGAGTCAGCATATACTGTCTCAGTCGGCGAGCAGCCCATACCAAAGCGCAGCAAGTTTTCTCGAGCAGTGAGTATCGGGTCTCACAGTCGGTAAACTTTTTGCTAAGGTAATAAATGGCATGCTCTTTTCGGCCAGACTCGTCATGCTGCCCCAGCACACACCCCATTGAGTTGTCAAGCACTGTCAGGTATAGTATCAGAGGTCTCCCTTCATCCGGTGGCATAAGAATGGGTGGTTCTTGGAGATACTCTTTGATTCTGTCAAAAGCGGCCTGACATTCATCATTCCAACGTACTACCTGATCTTTCTTCAGCAGCTTGAAGATTGGTTCACAGGTAGCAGTTAGGTGTGAGATGAATCGAGCAATGTAATTCAGACGTCCTAGAAAGCCTCTGACCTCTTTCTCTGTCTTAGGAACTGGCATCTCTTGAATGGCTTTAACCTTGGCAGGATCCACTTGAATACCCTTGTCGCTCACGACGAAGCCTAGCAACTTTCCAGATCTTACCCCGAAGGTGCACTTGTTCGGGTTCAACCTCAGCTTGTACAATTTCAGACGGTCAAACAACTTCTGCAGATGGTCAAGGTGTTCCTCCTTAGTTTGGGACCTTGCAATTATATCGTCGACGTACACTTCAATTTCATGATGGATCATGTCATGAAATAAAGCAACCATGGCACGTTGGTAGGTTGCCCCAACATTCTTCAGCCCGAAAGGCATGACCTAGGTGCCCCACTGAGTAACAAATGTAGTCTTTTCCATGTCTTCAGGAGCCATCTTGATCTGACTATACCCTGAAAATCCATCCATGAAAGAGAACACCTTGTGCTGAGCAGTATTGTCAACTAGAACGTCAATGTGAGGTAGGGGGAAGTCATCCTTGGGGCTGGCCCTGTTCAGATCCCTATAATCAACACACATTCTGACCTTTCCATCCTTCTTCGGTACCGGCACCACATTAGCAACCCACTGAGGGTAAGAAGTCACTGCAAGAAACCCGGCATCAAACTGTTTCATAACCTCGGCTTTGATCTTCTCAGACATCTTTGGACGCATACGGAGGACCTTTTGCTTAACCGGAGGGCAGTCTTCCTTAGTAGGCAAGTGATGGACCACAATGTCAGTATCCAACCCAGGCATGTCTTCATAGGACAAGGCGAAGATCTCCACATAATCATGTAGCATCTGAGTCAACCGTTGTTTCACGCTGAGCTCTAGGTTGGCACCGATTTTAACTTCCTTTCTGTCTGCCTCAGTACCCAGATTTATCGTTTCCACTGGCTCTTCATGTGGTTGAATTGCCCTCTCTTCCTGGAGTAACAGTCTTGCAAGCTCGCCAGGCACTTCACAATCATCTTCACCTTCGTCTTCGGCTAAGTTGATCGGATTTTCGAAGTCATAACCGGCAGTAGCAGAGTCGTTACCAGTGAGATCCAGAGTGGATTGAAACCTGTATGGGTGAGTGTGTGTAAATATAGTTGTTTTGCAATATATAAAGAAGGAAAGAAAGAAAGGGAGCACAAGATTTGAAATTCGAAAAAACGTCCAAGATCTTTATTCATGATATATGTAAATGACAATTATAAGCCCTCACAAATGAAGCCCACGGTGCCCCGGGTAAGCCATCGGGCCATAAAGTTTCAATTCATTGTTTATTACAAATAACAAAAACAAAGGAATTCATTACTGCGTAACAAAAGTAACAGGTAGGTTGTCCTTTACAGTCCAATTGCTAGGTCCACTGTCGGCCGTCGGATAAATCCAGCTGTCGAACTCAGATTCTTCCACTTCATCATCCTCCCTGATAACATTCACTCCATGGTTAGGCATGGGAGCAGTCACCACATGGGCTTCTCAGGTGCCTCAAACTGTACCTCCTTGGCATCAATAAGGTCCTGAACCTTGTTCCTCAGGGCCCAGCAGTCATCAGTAGAATGCCCCGGGCTATCGGAGTGATAAGCACAGCGGGCATTTGGATTATACTTAGGAGAGGCAGTATTCACAACCTTCGGGGCCTCCCTGACAGTCACCAAGTTGGTTGATAGCAACTGCGGCAAGATTTGTGACAAGGTCATACTCAGCCGGGTAAATTCTCTTCTGGGTCTTTTAGCCCTTTGTTGATTAGTTTGCCGAGGAGCGACATCAGGCTTAGCAATCACCGCCGCGTTGACAGATTGGTGGCGCTCTGGTTTATCTTGCCTTCTAGGCCCATACACAACACTGGCCTCCTTTTTGAAGGGCTTCTTCTCAGAACTTGAAGATGCACCTTTCTGAATTTTACCGGACTTCATGCCAGCCTCTATCCTTTCCCCAGTCAGAATGAGGTCAGTGAACCCTGCAGATGAATTGCCAATAAGATGATTGAAAAATGGCCCAGAGAGGGTCCCCAAGAACATAACTACTAATTCACGGTCGGTTAACGGAGGCTGCACCCTGCCAGCCAGATCCCTCCACTTCAGTGCGTACTCTTTAAAACCTTCGCCTGATCCTAGCGACATCCCCTGGAGTTGGGTACGTGTAGGAGCAAGGTCGACATTATATTGATACTGCTTGTAAAAAGAAGTAGCCAACTCCTCCCAGTTACGAACTTTGGTTCCATCCAGCTGATAGAACCATTCGAGATGAGTCCCTGAAAGACTCTCCTGGAAGAAGTGGATCCACAAGTTCTTGTCCACTGTGTACGGCTGAATCTTCCGCACATAGGATCTGAGGTGTAACTTAGGGCAGGACGCCCCGTCGTACTTGGTGAAAGATGGTGCCTTAAACTTGTGAGGGATGATCACACCAGTAGATAAACCCAAGTCTCCGAAATCCAAACCAGGCACCTACTGAATCTCCATGGCATTCAGACGGTCTTCCAACTGCTTGTATCTGTCTTCAGCCAGAGGATACTGTTCCTCATTGAAGTCAGTCTCGTTGTCAGAGACTACCGGACTAGGACCCCTTCCCCCCTGGGGACTGTCCTTGCCTACAGAAGAACCAGCTTCCTCATTCTGCAAAGTGTTACCAAATCTCCGGCCCGAGTTGAACAGAACGATACTCTTCTTCTTCTTCTTCTCCTTCTTCAGGAGCAAAGCCTTCAGCTCTTCTTGACCTTGATCCAAACCCATGATCAGCTCCTGAAATTGTGCGTTCTGCGCCTGAAGGGCCTTGATAGACTGCTCGGTTGATGATTCAGGGTTCATGATGCTGAAATAAACAGCGAAGAACAGTAAGCAACTTGAAAAGGAGAGTACCTACTATGCACATGATGAATGATATGTGTTTATGCAATGCATTCAAGGGTTCGAAAATTCAAATTTGTTGTAGACAAAAAGGAGCACACGTTATCATTAAGAAAATAATTGTTTGGTACATCAAAGCCTCATGGGAAAATATTACAAAGCAGATCAATCCCAAAAGACACTACGCATCCTCTTCGGAGCAATGTAAGTGTTGAGATTCCTTTCCTCGTGCAGTAGGCGGGTGAGCTCCAAGACCTTCTTTTCACTAGCATGTAAACTGGTCTCGAGAGAATTCCGTTCTTCCTTAAGATGGATCCAGCTCTTCTGCATCTCTTCCCAGGACGTGGGTATGTCAGGATGTTGAATGGTGTAGGACACCTCTCCTTCCAATGCTGGCTCTTTGATCACAGGGAGAACATGAGGATATGGCATCACTAACTTCTGGGAGCGGGCTCGTACCCACTTGAGATAAGGCTCCAACGGGATGGAATTCCTGTGCCCCAGGGTCTTTCTGTCTATCCTACTTGGCATCCTCCAAGCTCTGATAAATCTCTGGCGAAGTCCTTGTGTATCGTTGTCGAAGTCAAAAACTATGTCAGGAATTAACATGTCATGAGGGCCGTCCCTCCGAGCATAACCAAACTGTCTCCAAGCCAAGCATGGGTTGTAAGTAATACCTCCTCTGATTCCAAGTAAAGGAACATTAGGGTACTCCCCGCAACGATCAATGATAGTGACATCCTCTCTGGACCGAGAGCACCAATGTATATTTGCATGTGTAAGAGTCATCAATCGCTGTGACCATCTCAAACCCCGCTCATTCTTCAAGACTGACTGCGGAAGGTGCGAAATAAACCACCTTCCCAGGAGAGGAGTACAACACATAAGGACACCTCTTTTTCTCATGGTTCGAGTGTAACATGAGTGAAGGATGTCCCCAAGCAATGTAGGTATGGGATTCCTGGACATGAAGATATGGACAACACTGATATCTATAAGCTGATCTGGATTAGGGAACAATACCAAACCATAGACAAGGAGGGCCACAACTTCTTCAAAAGCTTATAGGTCAAGAGAGTTCCAACATTCTTGGGCCTTCTCAAACAGAAACCTGGCTAAGAACCCTTTGATACCACTTCTAACTTCCCAATGTCCTTTGAGGTCGGATGGTTGTAGGTGTAAGGCTTTAGTAATCTCTTCAAGCTTGGGTTCCTTTTCCTTACCGTTGTAGGGTAGTTGATCAAGGATAGGGATCTTCAGAAGCCAGGAGAACTCTTCCAATGTAGGCACCAGTTGATAATCCAGGAAAGTGAAACAGTGATGCAGAGGGTCAAAGAACTGGAACAGGACCTTTATCATATCCTCCTCAATGTTGGTGTTGACCAAGATGATGAGTCTTCCATGTCTCTCACTGAATGAAGAGCTCTCGGGAATCCTGGAAATAAGCTCCTTAAGCTGAGGAGGGATCCTTACAAGGCTGATCTAAATTGTCTTTCTGCGAACAGTTTCCATGTCCTACAAAACAAAAACAAAGATGAAGATTCGAACCCCTGAAATGGTTAGCCAATGCATATGATGCTGTATGATGTCATGATGCTATGATTAAACACCACAAATATTTATAAAGGCAAACATGATAAGGCACACAAGTCACACCACAACCCTTAGAGTTTAGGCCTGCATGGGGTCTGGGTATTACCCTCTTGAAGTTGGTGGGCTCAACCTGTCCTATCAGAAGTAACCGGGTTCTAAGTATCCCAACATCACTGGATTGCTTTCATTGTTCATCGTTTTGATTTAGCCACTGAACTGGCGACCGAAATATTCCAGGAAAGCAACCCTCAATTGAGTGTAGTATCGAGTATCAACCAACCTCGGACTGCACCAAAGTCAGTTATCTCACTACCCTAAAGAGGCCAAGATGGTTCAATTAAGGTTCCTAAGGTCAGTTGATGCTTCACGACACCACGCGGAGGCCCCGTACTCTCCTTGACTAAACTCAAGGGTTACCGGTACACACCAAAGTGCCACATCAACATAGCAGACTGTTTCAACCATGTCGGTATACCCCGCACAGTTCCCTCACAACCTTGTTGCTACTTTCTAAGAAGGTATCCCCAGATCCGGGCTAGGATCTATAGAACTCCCAAGACAGTCCCACAATTTAAAGCAAACAAGTCAAAGTAATTGAAAACACAGTTATGAACTATCCTAAGGTACACCTCACTTTAAAGTTATCCCCAGCAGAGTCGCCAGTTCTGTGATCGGTGGATCTGGAATTGACTGTTTAACGCTGGTTCGCGAAATGTCGCGGAAGCAAGAGTCGCCACCGTCTTTTATTTTCTCCAAATGGAAAGGACAAAAGCACAGAAAAATTCCTTATGAGATTAGCTCTCGGTTCGGGAGGTAGATTTATAGAAAGGGAAGGTGTTAACACCCTTTCTATCCATGGTTATCCATGGGCTCTTAGATACTTGCTCATTTATGTTTTCAAAAATGTTTGTTTGCTTTTCAAAGTGAGTGGGTTTGAAAAAGTTTCTTTGAAAGTTTCAGATCGACTCTTGTATCAGTCCTCAAGAGTGTTTGAAAGGTTGTTTTTGAAAGCTTTTTGCAAAGTGTCGGTGTGAAAAGAAGTTTTTGATTTGTTTTGAATTAGAGCAAGTATCTATGAGTCATCTACCTACCCTAAGGAATTAGGCTGTGTTAATGTCCTTAAGGTAGTGCCATCCCACCATTGAGAGGTAGGTAGCACCACCGTTGGAGGTGTTCGGGTTAATTCGAGTTTAGGGACAGTGTGACCACCGAGCAATAGTAGGATACCTTAGAAGCTACCCTTATGCCATTGATCTTTTTATTCCGAGGCAACTATTCCGAGGCAACCATTTCGAGGCAACTTGTTTCGAGGCAACTAGATCAATGGACATAAGGACTTACCAAGACGTCCTATAGTCGACGACCACGTTTCGAGGGGCAAGGCAACAGTGTGGTCACCAGAGCAATAGTAGGACACCTTAGAAGCTACCCTTATGCCATGTTCATGGACATAAGGACTTACTAAAACGTCCTATACTCGACGACCACGATTCGAAGGGCAAGGCAACAGTGAGACGTACCCTAGAAGTGGTGTGTGAATTGTGTGTCATTTTCAGTTATTATTTGTCTTGTCATGCATTGGGTGAGCTACGCTTTGATTTTATTTGGGCATACATTCTTTCATGTAAGTTTAGCAGTTTTAAGAGTGCGGAATTTAAAGTGCGGAAAGTAAAAGTCCTACGCTATTACAAGGCGCGGGTCTATACATCGCCAAATTAACAAAGACCCGATTTAAAATAAAAATGCGGAGAGTAAATGTCCTAATTATTATTACAAAGCTTTGGGGCAAATACATAATATTAAAAATGAAAAATAGAAGCAAACGCGCGAAAAGAAATTATAATCGAAGGTGCGAGGGCGTTGGACCCTTTAAGGAAATTAAATTGAAATTAAAGGTTAATTAATGATTTAATAAGAAAAGAAATTGTTTTTATGTTTTTTTTTTGGTATTTATGAAAATAAAGAAAATTAATTGGAATTAAAAATTAAATAAAACCCTAATTCTAAATTTGTTTTTAATTATTAAAGAAAATTGTTTAAGTTTATCCTAATTTAACCCTAATTGATTAATTACAAATTTATTTACAAAAAATAATTAATTATTAATAAGATGAAATTATTTCACTGAGAAAAAGAATAAAAATCTAAAATCTAATTTCTACCTATTTTAGTTATTTAGAAAAAAAATTAAAATTAAAACCCTAAATTAAAACTAAATTGATTATTAAATTTATTTACAAAAAAAAAACTATTAATGGATTAAATTAAATAAACATATTTTTATTTTCAATGATTTCTGATTTTTTTTTGTATTTTTGTGTTATAAAAAATTATTTTGTGAATTAAATAAAACAAAAGAAAAAAAACAATTAAAATAAAAAGAAGAAAGAAAAAGGAAAAAGAAAATGCAAACCATGGGGGTGCTGGCCTTTTTTTTGGAGGTTAATTTGCAGCAATCTTGGCCCACTGAATCAGGGCCCCTTTGACTTTTCCAGCGCGTATGCATATTGTTGACTGAGGGTGTATGGTGGAGTGCATGACCTGGCCATTGGATGGAGACTTCTGGGCGCGTGGCAAGCCAAAGCGTTGGACGTTTGGTGGACCACAGGAGAGCAAATGTACCTGAACGCATTGCAAGAAAAAATATTGAGAATATGGGGGACCTGGGAATCGAACCCAGGTCCCAATACCTGCATGCCAGCGTGCTAACCAATTGAGCTAGTGCGTTTCTTTGATAATATAATGGGATAGAAGTAATATATGTGAAAAGAACGCATTATGCTGAACCAAAGCAAAAATGCGCTAATATTCAAACCGTCCACTCCCGTTCCAACAACTCAGCATCTTCTCCATTGTTATTTGTTTTGCCTGAAAAAATAAGACTAGATAGCGGGGGTTTTAAACCCCCACTAACCTCAAACCTGCAAAATAGCGATTAGCGCATGGTGAAATAGAAATTAGGCGCGATATGATCAATAGTTTCGTCTGAATGCCCTGAGTCCAATGGTCCTGGTTTGAGTGGCCAATTGTTCCTTATTTGTGAAACCCCAAATCAAAACTTCAGAAACCCTAAGAAGCTTTCATGGCAATTTTTGACACAGGCAATATCAATGCAATTAAAGGACACCAATCGCTTCAGAGGGTTCATGTTAGTGTAAATCAAGTGTTAAAAGCCATGAATAATGTATGAAAATGAAAGCACGATTATGAAAATTTTACAGAAAAGTTAGACTTCTATCTACCAATTCTTTGCGTGTGGAGGGTTGGTTTCAATTGGAGAAGCTTCCTGGTGATGCCAGAAGTGGATTGGAATACTTTTTGGACCTTGAAACAAGCTCTAGCTATGAAAACAGTTTCTCACTTTTTTGTAAAAAATGCAAGTTTTGTTCTTTGTTTATGCGCAGCTTCCTTTGTTCTTGTGCATTAGGTTTTGTTTGTATATGTATATAGCATGATTAGGTCAAGCAAAACAAGCCCATGATCAATGTATTCAATGCTTTTGAATTTGTGATTTTCCATGATCTTTTTCAATCTTTTTCATTCCTTTTTGATGCCAATCATTGCCAATCATATTGAATCTTTCCTTATTGAATAGTGCACGAAATATTGAGTGAATTCTATGCACAAAAAGATTTGAAAAGTATGATTTAGTATTTTTCCATATTTAATTTTAATTAAATGAATTAATAATAATAAAAATTCAAATAATTAATAAAAAATGATAAAAAAACTCCCTTGGATGTCAATGGGTCGTGCATGGCCTTTGGGTAATGTTTCATGGAAGAAATTGTGGCCCATTAGCAATTTTGAGGCATTTGAAGCAAAGTTGACTTTTCAAAATTCCTAAACATTTCCCAACTTCCACAAGGCATATCTTGCTCAATTCTTAAGCTTTGATCATGTTTTTGGACATTTTGGAAAGGTCTTGAAGTCCTCTAACCAATGCCTTTGGTCCCATGTCATTTTGATTTACCAATCTCAAGTTATGGTCTTTGACTTAAAGTGCCTTTTTGTTGACTTTTTAAAATGACCTATAATGTTGAGATTGATATCTTTTTGTGAGAGCATTTCTTGGACTTGAAGTGTGAAGATGAGTTGTAGGAAATGTAATTCTCTTCAAAATGAGCTTTAGATGGAATTTTTCTGATAAGCCATGTGGAAGTTATGCCTTGGTCAATTTGCAGTTGACTTTTTCAGCTGTCCAAATGTAGAAACTTTTGCATCTTGAGACTTTTTGAGCCATGCCTTGAGAATCATGATCAAGAATTGATCAAATGATGTTTGTGGCTTCAAAATAAGATGTTGACCAAAAATTTGGACTTTTGACTGTCAAATGACCAATTTACCCCTACAGTTGACTGTTGAGCAATTAGGGTTTTTGACTGTGCAATTTTATGCTGTGAGTCTTGAAACTTGGCATATGGATGCTTGACAATGTTTATAGGCATGTGGGACTTGTTTGGACCCTTGGAAACTTCAATTTCTTTGACAGAACCAAAACCCTAATTTTTTATTGTTAGGAGGCAATTGGACTGTGCAACTCTTGAGAGATTTTGAAGCATGATCTTAGCAAACCTTGCAGAATATAGGAGAGCAAATTTTGGGGTACAACAGGGGGTCTTGAGAACATATTAGGACCATGGATAGCATATGAGGTCTTTGGATTTCACCCATCTTAATGAAAATGGAAATCCTAGTTTGAGGTACATTGCCTTAGGAGAGAGTTTGTCTGGTCAACTCTTGGGCAACTTTGAGTAAATTGAGGATCTCTAGGAGTATGTTTTGAGTAAAATGAGAGGGAAAATTTTGGGGTACAACAGCTGCCCTTGGTCAATCTTCTTAAACCTTAGGATGTAGATTGGTTGTTTGCCTTTCATAATCTGAAGGTGGGAGATGATTGAACACTAGAGTGCCCATAAATTTGCACTCGTATGAAGCGATACTTGGTTCGGTGATATCGTGAATGGGCTTACAGATTCCATTTGGAGGTTGCTAGAGAATTGTCGGAGATGGGCTTAAAGATGACATCTAGATGATGTGACGGAGAATCATCGGAGATGGGCTTAAAGATGCCATCCAGAGGATGTTGATTTCCTGAGATATTCCTTTGATGAGAATTCTTGTTCCTGTCATTGAGGAGGAATCTGCTGAGGAATGTTGGTATTTGTCTTGGGGAAATAGAATTTTATGAGCTTCAATCGTCTGTTACTCTACTGGGGAAATAACTCCTGCTTGAGGAAGCGGAAGTGAACTGCATATCTGGTTAGGATACAGGCTGCACCGCGACTTACTGGGGAAATGTGAAACCAAATCGTGTTTTATCAGGTCCAGGTATTACAGTGTTGTGAACTGTTGTCTGGAGATAAGAGAGAAGAAACCTGGATGGTAAGGTTATGAGAAGGAACCTGGGTCGTAGGGTTACTTCGAAATGAAAGCCTAGATAGTAGGGCTATGAGAAGGAACCTGGGTCGTAGGGTTACTTCGACATGAAATCCTGGATAGTAGGGCTGTGAGAAGGAACCTGGGTCATAGGGTTACTTCGAAATGAAATCCTGGATAATAGGGTTGTGAGAAGGAATATGGATAGTAGGGTTACTTCTAAATGCAAGCCTGGATAGTAGGGCTGTGAGAAGGAAACTGGGTCATAGGGTTACTTCGAAATGCAAGCCTGGATCATAGGGCTGTGAGAAGGAACCTGGATAGTAGGGTTACTTCGAAAAGAAATCCTGGATAGTAGGGCTATGAGAAGGAACCTGGATAGTAGGGTTCCTTCGAAATGAAAGCCTGGATAGTAGGGCTGTGAGAAGGAACCTGAATAATAGGGTTACTTCGAAATGAAAGCCTGGATAGTAGGGCTATGAGAAGGAACCTAGGTTGTAGGGTTACTTTGATATGAAAGCCTGGATAGTAGGGCTGTGAGAAGGAACCTGGATAGTAGGTTTACTTCGAAATGAAATCCTGGATAGTAGGGCTGTGAGAAGGAACCTGGGTCGTAGGGTTACTTCGAAATGAAAGCATGGATAGTAGGGCTGTGAGAAGGAACCTGGGTCGTAGGGTTACTTCGAAATGAAAGCCTGGATAGTATGGCTTATGGGAAGAAACTTGGGTAGTAGGGTTACTTCAAAGAAATATAGTTGGTTAGTGGACCCGTTTGGTTTAGGGAGCTGAGTTTCCATTAGTCATCTGCAGACGCGATCTGTATAATTGTTGGATCTGTTGAAGCTAATCATTTTTTCCTGAAAAAGATATCAGGGTTAGTTATATGCGATGCATGAAATGTAGGGTGAGATGATGTTCTCAAAATAAATGAGATTATGTTGTATATGATATGTATGCGTATGTCATGATGTATGTTCATGAAATGCTAGCGGGGTATGCCCGTGTCTTGGAAAATAAATCCCTGACGGTTGCTGGAGATTTATAAATATTCTGTCAGGAAGAGATTCTTCTTGAGAACAAACTTTGTAGGGAACAAGCTTAGGAAGTGAATTCTTGTAGCTGAAGTGATGAAATTTGTCGGGGATTGAGCCTCTGTGTCTAGAGAAATAAACTCTGCATGGGGGAAGAATTTTACTGACTCACACGCGATTATGAACTTCAGTTGGGGTGGTTATGTCCTGTTTCGGGAAAGCTGACATTAATGCTTTTGAATACTTTCACTCTGGGGAGTGTATGTATTGATGATTGTGCTCCAAAGCTGAATATATCCCGATACCTGCTGGGTAGAGTAACCGTCGGGTTTGGCACTTCTTGTTTTTTCCCTATTTCTGGAATTACGAGTAATTGTCTTTTGTTTCTTATGTAAATATTTATGAGCAGCAATCATTTTCAAATGCATATATCAAAAATAAGTCATTGGACTTTCTTGCAAAACAAAACAAAAAAAGAAAAACAGATCGAAGCCTCTTGTGAAAATGATTTGTATTGATCTTTGAATTTGGCCTGTAATAGGCGTTTTGTACAAGGAGGCTGACATTCTAGTAAGAGAACGCCGCCGAAAGATAGAAATTATATAATTTGTATAAAAGAAAGAATAACAGCTATGTGAAACAACCCCATTGGGTTTCAACTATGATATTGCCTTTATATCTTCAATCGTCTCATCACTTTGCTTCTTGGCCGAAAGTTGATCAGATTGATTGGCGCCGTCCGAGATTGATAGTTGATACCGAAGTCTGATCGCAAGATGATCCAATGAGACATAGTGGTACGCTTTATATCCCTAACTTTTTCCTGGACTGCCCTTTCAGGTTTTCAGTCCACCGGGATACCCCTTTTTTCCCAAGCCGCCCTTTCGGGTTTTCGACTTGCTGGGTGTACAATTTTTTTTCATTTTCATCCCTTACTTTTGCCTGAACCCTTTTGGTTCGCCGGGGAGCCCTTATTTTTGCCTAGGCCAGTCAACCTAGCGGGTCTTTTTATTAGGCGTGGTATCTTTTCACTATGTCTTCATTGACAGGGTGAGGAAGGTCGTCACCGTCCATGGTGGTTAGAATCATAGCTCCACCCGAGAAAATGTTCTTAACCACAAATGGCCCTTCGTACGTGGGGGTCCATTTGCCCCTGGGATCACCTTGCGGCAGTATGATGCGTTTGATCACTAGATCCCCGACTTGATATTCTTGACGCCTGAATTTCTTGTTAAAAGCCTTGATCATTCGCTTTTGATACGTCTGACCATGACAGATAGCAGTAAGTCTCTTTTCATCGATTAGATTTAACTGATCAAGTCCGGTTCGGATCCAGTCGTTTTTGTTCAAACCCGCATCCTTCATAATCCTGAGAGAAGGTATCTGGACTTCGATGGGTAGGACTACCTTCATTCCATATACCAGAGAATAGGGTGTTTCCCCTGTCAACGTCTGTGCTGAGGTACGGTACCCATGAAGAGCAGATGGTAACATCTCATGCCAGTCTTTATATGTCACTGTCATCTTCTGTACAATCTTCTTGATGTTCTTGTTAGCTGCTTCAACAGCGCCATTCATCTTTGGCCGGTAGGGAGAAGAATTATGGTGTTGTATCTTAAACTGTTTACAGAGCTCGGTGATCATTGTGTTGTTGATATTCGTACCATTGTCAGTAATAATTCTCTCTGGCACACCATATCGATAGATCAGATTATGTCGGATAAATTGCGCCACGACGTTCTTGGTTACCGTAGCAAAAGAGGCTGCCTCAACCCACTTCGTGAAGTAATCAATAGCTACTAGGATGAAGAGATGTCCATTAGAAGCGGTGGGCCTGATTTCTCCGATCATGTCGATGCCCCACATTGTAAAGGGCCACAGAGCTGTCAAGACATTTAAGGGGACCGGAGGCACATGCACCTTATCAGCATAGATTTAACACTTATGATAAGTTCGAGAGTGCTGATAACAATTGGCTTCCATAGTGGACCAATAGTATCCTGACCGTAGGATCTTCTTTGCCATGGTATGTCAACTAGAATGGGTTCCGAAGGTGCCTTCATGTAGATCTGTCATGATCCTCTCTGCTTCATTCTTGTCTACACACCGTAGTAGTGTGGAGTCATGGTTGCGTTTGTAGAGGATTCCATTACTGAGGAATAACTTTAGAGCGAACCTTCTTATAAACTTTTTATCGTTGACAGATGCCCCTTCGGGATACTCTTAAGCCTCGAGATACCTTTTCACCTCATGAAACCAAGGTTTGTCTGTCACTTCTTCGGCATTGATTTCACAGCAATGTTCTGGTTCATCCAACCTCTCAATGGTGATTTGGGGAGATTCATTGTCCAACCTAACCTTGAACATAGAAGACATGGTAGCTAGCGCGTCCGCTAACTGGTTCTCCTCACGTGGGAAATGTTCAAAGGTTACCTCCTCAAAGTGCAGGAGCAATGTCAGTACATACTCTTTGTATGGGATGAGATTCGGGTACTTCGTATCCCACTCACCTTTGATCTGACTTATCACCAAAGCGGAATCCCCGAATACACTCAAGAACTTGATCCTTAGGTCGATAGCAGCTCGAAGACCCATAATACATGCTTCATACTCCGCCATGTTGTTGGTGCAGTTGAAACATAATCGAGAAGTGAATGGGGTATGAAAGTCCTCGGGAGATATGATTACAGCGCCAATGTCGTTACCCAGTGCGTTTGAGGCTCCATCAAAATACATAGACCATCGGGATCCTTCCTCAGGTCCTTCATCCGGTCCAGGTTCTTCATAGTCAGTCACCAACATAATATTCTCATCCGGGAACTCAAAATTCATGGACTGGTAGTCATCCATGGCCTGATGAGCCAAATGATCAGCCAATACACTTCCCTTGATTTCTTTTTGGGTTGTATATTATATGTCGTACTCAGTTAATATCATTTTCCACCTTGCTATCCTTCTGGAGAGAGCGGGCTTCTCGAAAATATACTTGATCGGATCCATCTTCGATATCAACAAGGTAGTGCGAGTCAACATATACTGTCTTAGCCGGCGAGCAGCCCATGCCAAAGTGCAACAAGTTTTCTCGAGCAATGAGTATAATGTCTCACAGTCGGTAAACTTTTTGCTAAGGTAGTATATTGCATGCTCTTTTCGACCAGACTCGTCATGCTGCCCCATCACACACCCCATTGAATTGTCTAGCATTGTCAAGTATAATATCAAAGGTCTTCCTTCAACTGGAGGCATCAGAATTGGTGGTTCTTGAAGGTATTCCTTGATTCTTTCGAAAGCGGTCTGGCATTCATCATTCCACTTTACCACTTGATCTTTCTTCAGAAGCTTGAAGATTGGCTCACAAGTAGCAGTCAGATGTGAAATGAACCTGGCCATATAATTCAGGCATCCCAAGAAACCTATAACTTCCTTCTCTGTACGGGGAGATGGCATTTCCTGTATAGCTTTTACCTTTACAAGATCTACTTGGATGCCTTTGTCGCTGACAATGAAACCCAGAAGTTTACCAGACCTTACCCCGAAGGTGCACTTGTTCGGATTCAACCTCAGCTTATATATCTTCAACCTGTCGAACAACTTTTGGAGATAGTCAAGGTGCTCTTCCTCAGTCTGAGACCTGACTATCATGTCATCAACATAAACCTCTATCTCATGGTGAATCATATCATGGAACAAAGCGACCATGGCGCGCTGATAAGTTTCCTCAGCATTCTTCAACCCAAAAGGCATCACCTTGTAGCAGAAGGTGCCCCACTGCGTGACGAAGGTCGTCTTCTCCATGTCTTCAGGAGCCATCTTGATCTGGTTATAGCCAGAAAAACCATCCATGAAGGAGGAGATTTTATGTTGCATGGTGTTGTCGACCAGAAAATCGATGTGAGGAAGAGGGAAGTCATCATTGGGGCTTTCCCTGTTCAGATCTCTGTAATCCACACACATCTGTACCTTACCGTCCTTCTTAGGTACCGGAATGAAGTTAGCAACCCATTGTGGATAAGAAGTGACAACTAAGAATCCTGCGTCAAATTGTTTCATGACCTCTGCCTTAATCTTCTCTGACATTTCGGGATGCATATGGCGGACCTTCTGTTTAATTGGAGGACAGTCTTCTTTAGTCGGCAGGCGATGTACCACAATATCAGTGTCCAAACCAGGCATGTCTTCATAGGACCAGGCGAAGATCTCAACATAGTCATGCAACATCTGTATCAACCTCTATTTGACACTAAGCTCCAGACTTGTACCTATTTTAACCTCTTTTTTGTCTTCCTCAGTACCCAAGTTCATTGTCTCAACCGGCTCTTAATGAGGTTGTATGGCCCTTTCTTCCTGCTATAATAGTCTAGCCAGTTCTCCAGGCACCTCACAATCATCCTTACCTTCGTCTTCGGCTTGGTTGATCGGATTTTTGAAGTCATTATTGGAAATAGAAGAGCTGTTATCAATGGGATCTAGGGTGGATATGGATCTGCAGTATGATACGTGAGTGTGTGTAAGAGAATAGCTGTTTTGATAAAGTGAAAACAGAAAAGAAAGAACAGAGAGCGCCAAAATTTGTATGCAAAAGACGTCCAATGCTTTATTAATTATATATGAAATGACAAATAATAGCCCTCACAAGCAAAGCCAATGTGCCTCGGGCAAGGCACAAGGCCGTAAAGTTTTAAATTGTTTATTACAAATCTCAAAACAAGTAAGACAATTACTGCAGAATAAAAGAAACTGGTATAAAGTCCCTTGTCGTCCAGTTACTCGGTCCACCGTTGGTAGTTGGGTAGATCTAGCTGTCGATGTCTGAGTCTTCCTCGCTGTCTTCAATGGCATTAACACCCTGATTACTGAAGCGTAGGGGAGGTCCTCCAGCCCGAGCACGTCGAACAACCCTTTGAGCCCCTGTAGTAAATCCCAAACCAAATTTGTCAGTTTTATGAGTGAAATCAGGGAGCTAACCCCAATTGGCACACCCACCTTCTTCAACCACGGCCCTGGCATCCTTGAGGGAAGCCATCTTCAGAGGAGGCTTGCTGCTGGTAGTAGTTTCAGTCGATGCCAAGATCTGAGGGACCTCTTCGAAGTTCTGACAAGGAGTTTCTATGAATTCCTCGTCCATCTCTACGTAGAGGAAGGAAGTGAGGTGGCTCACCATATACTGCTCTTCATCTCACACAGTGACAATCTTCCCTTTTACCGGATTCTTCAGCATTTGGTGTAGTCTGGAAGTAACTGCCCTAGCCTCATGGATCCAAGGACGACCCACCAAACAAGAATACGATGGCCTGATGTCCATCACACAGAAGGTGGACCCAAAAGTCTGAGAACCCACTTTGACAGGGATGTCCACCTCCCCGTGCACCATTCTCTTCGACCCGTTAAAAGCCCTTACCATAATGTTACTAGGCTTTAGAGTCAAACCCTTGCAATCCAACCAGTCCAACGCCTCTTTCGGCAGAACATTCAGCGAAGACCCAGTATCTATCAACACATGAGCCATAGTGGTGCCCCTGCACTCAATCGACACATGCAGAGCATCATTATGCTTCCTCCATTTCAGTGTCAAGTCTGCATCTGAAAAACCCAGCCCATTATCAGCAGTCAGGTTGGCCATGCAATCTTTGAACTGATCAGCTGAAGTTTCCTGCGGCACATGCGCAGTCTTGAGGAATGCAATCAAAGCCTTCACATGGGCTTCAGAACACAACAGCAAATACAACATGGATATCTTTGAGGGGGTCTTCCCCAGCTGCTCGACCACATTGTAGTCGCTCTTCTTAATTATTTTCAATATTTCCTTTATCTCTTGCTTAGAGGCTTCCATAACAATTTTTCTTGGCGCCTCCGTCCGGGAAGGCTCCTCTATAACTTCTTTGCTACGGGTATCAGAAGATTCTTTGCCAGGGGTAATAACTGGAGTAAGAACAGGAGCAGTAGTTGATGTACCAGCAGGAACAACAGATGGAATGATAATAGGCTTGTTGATAGTCTTAGGGGAAATCTCGGGAGAGAAGACCCTTCCACTTCGGGTAACTTTGCTGGTTCCGACAATGTTACCAATATCAGGATCAGCCTCTTCATCTTTCAAATCTTGTTTGATTCCATGATAGTACACATCGGCACCATAATACCAGGGGACAACTTTGTCCAAACATACGGGACAGGACCAGGAACAGTGATTATCAGCGGAGCGATTCTTGGAGCAGATGTAATCCTAACAGGTCTTCTCGAGGAGACCTTGGAAGGATTGGTGGAAATGGTTATAATGGCAATGTCTTCAGATGGAACAACGGGAGATAGAGTTTTCTTGAACAAAATCTCTTTGATGTCCATCGGGCATTGAACACCTGACTTCAGCAAATGGCAACCCGAAGGTAGAAATGAACACATGTGGCAACCTTCACCATAACCCGGAAATAAACCGGCCAACAAAAAATTCTTCTTCACAATCATGAGAGGGGTAGAAACTTCATCCACCAAGGTCACAAACAAGTCGGTATCAATAGCATTAATTCCACGACCGTGTTTAGGCATGGGAGCAGTTATGACATTGGGTTTATCCGGAGCATCGAACTCAATTTCCTTGGCTTCGATCAGTTCTTGTATCTTATTTCTTAGATCCCAGCAGTCATTGGTATCGTGGTCAGGACTCTTAGAATGATAGGCACACCGAGCATTTGGATTATATCGGGGAGATGTGGTATTTAGATTCTTGGGAGCCTCTTTCAAGGTTGCCAAGTTGGATCTCATCAGATGGGATAGAACTTCAGCCAATGTCATATTGATTCGGGTAAATTGTCGTTATGGTCTTTCCACCCTTTGTTAATTGTTGCTTGTGGAGCAACTGCAGGTCTAGGTATCATTACGGCATTTACTGTCTGACGATGTTCAACCCTGTTTTGGCCCCTCGAGCTATATTGGCACTGGCTTCCTTCTTACCAGCAAAAGGCTTCTTTACTGAACTCTAAGAGGCATCCTTCTGTATCTTGTTGCTCTGAATCCCAGCTTCTACTCTTTCTCGTGTTAGAATCAGCTCGATGAAACCAGCTGACGAGCTGCCGACTAAATGATTAAAGAATGAACCAGGTAACGTCCCCAGAAACATATCAACCAACTCCCTATCAGACAACGGGGGTTGAACTCTTCCAGCCAAGTCTCTCCATTTCTGTGCATAGTCTTTAAAGCCTTCACTTGCACCCATGGACATACTCTGCAGTTGAGTACGAGTAGGAGCAAGGTCGGTGTTGTATTGATACTGCTTGTAGAAAGAAGCAGCCAGATCTTCCCAATTTCAGACATTGGTTCTCTCCAGTTGGTAGAACCATTCAAGCTGAGTCCCTGACAGACTATCTTGAAAGAAAGAACCCACAAATTTCTATCAGCGGTGTGGGGCTGAATCTTTCTGACATAAGAGCGGAGATGGAGTTTTGGGCATGACACCCCATCATATTTAGCAAAAACTGGAGCTTTAAACTTCTGCGGGATGACCACTCCCGACACCAATCCCAATTCTTCGAAATCCAGCCCAGGTATCCTCTGAACTTCCATGGCACTCAAACGATCTTCCAACTGCTTGTATCTATCCTCAGCAGGAGGATACTGCTCATTATTGTAGTCGATATCATTGTCAAAAACTGCAGGAATGGGATCCTTCTCCCTTGTCTCTTCTTCTTGATTCTCCCCTTCCTTGGATGAAGAGGTCAGATCAACTTGTCGCTTCAATCGCTCTCCAAACTTTCTGCCCATATTCAGAATACCGACAACATTCTTCTTTTTCTTTTTCTCTTTCAGGATGAGGGCTTTCAGATCCTCCTTCCCTTTTTCCAGACTTATGAACATTTGTTGGAACTGGGCATTTTGTGCCTGAAGGTCCTTGATGCTTTGTTATGAGAAACCTATAATGGTACTTGTACATGCAATGTTATGAATGGGATGCATATGCAATGATTTCAAAGACTTTGGGAAATTTAAATTTGCGAACCAAAATAAAACAAAGATTTTATTAGCTGAATTCAAAGTTCAAATGCCTTTTAGGCGTTACAATTAAAACAAATCTAAAACTAGAAAAGAAATCAAAATTCCCATGGATGCTTCCTCTTTGTGCCGAGATAAGCATTGAGTCCTCTTTCCTCATGGAGCTGCTTTGTGAGCTCTAAAACCTTCCTCTCCTGAGCATAGAACTGATCCTTGTAAGTATCCCGCTCCTTCCTCAACTGAATCCAAGACCTCTGTAATTCTCCAAGATCACTGGGCATATAAGGATAGAGAACCGTGTAAGGAATACCCCCTTTAGTAGTGGGTTCCATAATCACTGGTAAAATGGCCACATAGGGCATCATAAGCTTCTAGGCATGAGCTCGTACCCATTGGAGGTAAGGTTCCATAGGAATGGAAGCCTTTGGCCCCAAAGCCCTGTCTCCAGACCGGTTTACCATGCCTCAAGCTCGTATGAATCTCCGACGATACTCGTGAACATCATCCTCATAATTGAATACAATGCCCTCAATAAGTAACTCGTGGGGACCATCTCTTCGAGCGTAACCAAATTATGGTAGAGCTAAACAAGGATTGTAGGTTATACCCCCTTTGGTACCAAGTAATGGGACATTAGGGTACTCCCCACAGCGGTCAATAATAGCAGTGTTTTCCATAGCTCAGGAACACTAGAGAATATCCATGAGAGCGAGTGACATTATCCTTTGTGACAAACCCAGACCTTCTTCATTCTTCAGTATGGACTTAGGGAGGTGAGAAATAAACCACTTCAACAACAATGGCATGCAACACATAACAACCCCTCTTCTCTTCATGGTACGAGTATGGAGAGTATGCAAAATATCTCTGAGCAAGGTAGGCATAGGGTTGCGAGAGAGGAAGATCTTGATAGCATTCACATCTATGAATGAGTCTGGATTAGGGAATAGGACTAACCCATAGATTAGAAGAGCCAAGACCTCCTCAAAAGCCTGAAAATTCATATCATCCCAAAACAGCTGGGCCTTGTCTATCAAGAACTTGGCTAGAAAACCCTTGACTCCGCTTCTTGTTTCCCAATTGGATACCACGTCGGGCCGTTTCAGATGCAAAGTTGAGGCAATGACTTCTGGCTTAGGAACTTCTTCCAGACATGTGAAGGGCAACTGTTCAAGAATGGGTATATCCAATAGATGACAGAATTCTTCCATGGTAGGCACCAACTGGTAGTCTAGAAAGGTGAAGCAGTGGTGCTTGGGATCAAAGAACTGAAAGAGTACACTCATCATATTTTTATCAAAGTTTGAAGTAACCAGGTTGAGAAGTCGACCATGTCTCTTAGTGAACGCAGAAGTTTCAGAAACCTTTTATACTAGCTCTTTGAGTTGGGAAGGTATCTTTACAAAGCTGATTCGGATAGTGTTTCTACGAACGAAAGCCATGATCTGCAAAATAGAACAAAGATAAATTCCCTTGATCTTTGAAATGGTTAGTGTAATAAGAATGGATGCTATGTTATGATGCATGATGTCATGATAAACCATAGGTATAGCAAACACAAACAAATCACACCAAGTCCTTAGGTTTAAGGCCTGCATGAGGTTAAAGGTCATACCCTCTTGAAGTTTAGTTGGTTTCAAACCTGTCTTAAAAAGTATGTCGGTTCTAAGGGATCTCAATATCACTGACCATCCTTTATCGGGCATTGTCTCAGCTCAAGCAATCTTTTCTTGCGGCTGAAATATCCTGAAAGTCTAATCTCAATGAGTGTAGCATCGAGTATCAACCAATCCTCAGCTCCATACCGAGGCCGGCTATCTCACTACTTTCTAATGGCCAAGTTTGTTCAACTAAGGTTGTAAGGTCCGTTAGTGCTTCACGACACCACGCGGCGGCCCCGTATTCTCCTCGTTTCCCCATGAAGGATACCGGTACCAACCAAAGTGCCACACCAACACAACCATCGCTTAAACCATATCGGTCTACACCGTACAGTCTCCACGATCTATTGTTGTTTACCTAAAAAGTTCCCCCATATCCGGGTGTAGGATCTATAGTAACCCAAGCAATAACTCTTTAAGAATAAAGCAAACAAACAAGAAAGCAATTTGAAATGACCTAGATCCTAAGTTATACCCCACTTATTTAATTCCTCGGCAGAGTCACCAGTTCTGTGATACGGTGGCAGAACCGACTGTTTTTACTGGTTTGCGTTTTTCATTTTTTTGTTCGCAAAATGTCGCGGTAAGAAAGAGTCGCCACCGACTTTTATTTCATCCAACTAAGGAAAAGGAAAAAGAACAGAAAAAACCTTTTTCGACAATATTTCTGAGTACGGGGGGTAGATTATAGAAATGGAAGGTGTTATCACCCCTTCTATCCCTGGTTTTCCATGGGCTCTTAATTATTTGCTCATTTCTAAAATTGATTGTGTGTGCTTGTTTTGAAAAAGTTTTACTTCGTGATAACCCTTGTATCAGTCCTCAAGGATGTGACGAAGGTGTTTTGAAAATTATTTTGAAAGGTGTTGGTGTGAAAAGTTTATTTGTTTGATCAAGTACTTAAAAGTTAATCTACCTACTCGAAAAAGACTGTTCATTTTCCTTTAGACAGTGTTATCCCATTATTAAGGAATAGGTAACACCGTCGTTGGAGTATTAAGGGACGTTCGAAGGGACAAATACAGTCACAAAAGAAATGTTAGGAGGTGTTAGTAATCATCCTAAAGCCTTAAAGATTTGTTTCTGAGGCAACATCTGAATGTGTCATTTGACATCTTTCGGGCTACAGGATGACCACTGACAAACCCTGTACTTCACGACCGCTTAACCGAAGGCAACTGAAGTGGAGTAAACCCTAGGAGTGAGCATGTGAGAGTAAGCTTTTTTCAGTTAATTTGTCTTTGCCCATTTAGGTTATCTACCGTTTTAATTTTCAAATATTCTTGCTATACAATCCTATTAACATACATCTAACAGTTAATAATTGCGGAAATTTAAAGTGAGAAAATAGAAATCCTAACTATTACATGGCTTTCGAAGATACATAATTTTTTAACTGAAAATAAAGTGCGGAAATTAAAAACCTAATTGAAATCTATTACAACCTCGAAACAGTTACATAAATAATAATCAAAAAGGTAACTAAAACGCGCGCGAATTAAATGCGGAGAATTAATTAAGAGACCTAAAATCTAATTAAAAAAAATAATTTGGTTATTTTTGGAGAAAGATTAATTATTTACAACCCTAATTTCTAATAATTTTAATTATGAAAAGAAATTAAATTAACCTAATTTGAACTTAATTAATTAATTAAAGAAATAAAATATTTTTTTATTAAAAATATGATTTTCAATGTTTTTTTCTGATTTGTTGCTTTAATGGAAAAAAAATTTGATGTTATTTTTGTGAAAAAAAGAAATAATTAGTAAATAATAAATAAAATAAAAGAAAGAAGTTGGGCCTGTTATTGCTGAATAGGGGGTGTGTTGTGAAATTTCTAGGCTCAAGAATGCTAAAGCCCAATCAGCGCGTAATCCAGTGGGGAGTCTTCCTGGTGGTACACCATGGTCCCTGGAAAGTTGAGTCATTGGATCTGGTTGATCATGAACGCGCTTAGATCCTGTGGTTGGATGATGGAGGTGCATGATGGATCTCTAGGATAGCAACGCATAGGATCCTGTAAAGAAGAATTAAAATAAGAAAGTTGCTGGGACCTGGGATCAAACCCAGGTCCTCTACCCTTTCCAACGTGCATGCTTGCCATCTGCGCTATGTGATTTATTTGTTATTCAAATAACAACAATTCATAATATATGTTAAAACGTGAGTTAGTGGACGAAACAAAAAAAAACGCGCGCTAGTTTGAGTGGCCCAGTGGTTGGCTGCCACGTTATCACCTTCTTCCTCAGTCCGTCATTTTAGGTATAATACTTATACCTATGGACATCTTCAATAGCTACAAACCTGCAACCTTCAAAAATCAACATAACACATGATAAATGAATTCCAGTTACATGGATCAAACCGTCTTAATGCCACGAGCATCCAAGTACCCTTTTCTGTGGCCAATTTTACTTGTATGAAAAAACCCTAAAATGACCAAATAAAACCTAACAATGGCAAACCTCAGTATGTGCATCAAAAATCCAATTAAATCATCCAGACATGTTAGAAGTACATTAATGGTCACAAATATATCATTAAATCATGCTAATGATGCGAGAATGATTGTAATCGATTTGAAAAACGTAGGAAAACTGTATGAGATGTAGCAAGTGTTTATGCGCGTGAAAGGACCTACAATCGATTAGGTTAGCTTCTGGGGAGGTCCAGGAATCGTTTGGCAATGCTAGAATGGCTTGAATTGGCCTCCAAGCTTGAAACCGAGTCACAACTTTTGGTCAATTTTTTTGATTTTTGTTCTTTCTTTCTCATGACTGCCACCACCCTCTTTTGCCTTGGCTGCGTTATGTATATGTACTGGAGTTTATTAGGTCAACAAAAAACAACTTGTATCTTGAAATTTATGGAGATTTGATTTGGTTTTCATGTGGTATGATCTTCTTCCAAATTTGGCCTAATCATGCCATTCTTGTGCCAATTATCTTTGATTTTATTTGATTCTGATATTCCAGCATAATGAGCTTGTGATTCTGTCCAAAATCCAATCAAAACAAATCTTTGCTATTATTTACCAACTATTTGATTTAATTCAATTTTTAATAAATAAAAAATCAAAATAAAATATATAATGAAGAAAATAACATGTGAGTGAACATTTGGGTCGTGGACCATGTCATGAGTGAGGTGCAAGCATAAAAAGTTAGGCCCATTTGGCAAAAAAATGCATTTTTGAGCACATTTGACTTTTGGCAATTTTGCAAAAAGGGTCAACTTTGACAAGGCATATATCTTTCAATTTTAACCCTAGAAAGTTGTTCTTTGACTTTTTAGAAAGCTTAGGATATCCCCTAAGCAAATCTTTTGGTCTCATCTCAATTGGGTCTTCCATGTTCAAGTAAGAAGCTTTGACCCAAAAAGTGTTTTTGTTGACTTTTCCAAAAGGACCTATAATGTGGAAATTCATATATTTTTATGAGTGCATATTTTGAACTTGAGGGATGCAGATTAATTGTAGGGAATTGTATTATCTCCAAAATGAGCCTTGGATGGAAAATTTCTGATAAAGTATGGGGAAGTTATGCTTGGTCAAAGTTTGGTTGACTTTTTCTAAGAAACCCTAATTTAGCAACTTTTGGGTTTTTATGATTTTAGGGCATTCCTTGAGGAATCATGATCAACCCTTGATCAAATGATGGATATAACTTCAAAATGTTGATGTTGACCAAAAATCTTGAAGTTTGACTGCATGAGGACCACAATTGACTTTTGACCTAATACAGTCGATTCTCAAGCATCTGAGCAGTTGACTGAGCAAATCTATTGTGCAAGGCTTGAAATTTAACATGGGGGGTCTTGAGAACATATTAGGACCATGGATAGAATAGGAGGTCTTTGGAGTTCACCCATCTTGATGAAAATGGAAACCCTAGTTTGAGGTACATTGCCTTAGGAGAGAGTTTGTCTGGTCAACTCTTGGGCAACTTTGAGCAAATTGAGGATCTCTAGGAGTATGTTTTGAGTAAAATGAGAGGGAAAATTTTGGGGTACAACAACATAAGAGGGTAAATTTTGGGGTACAAAGTTGCCCCTGTTCCATCTTCTTAAACTTGAAGATTTAGATTAGCTTGTTTGCCTTTCGTGATCTGAAGGTGGAAGAAGATTAAACACTAGAGTGCCCAGAAATTTGCACTTGCATGAAGTAATACTGTTGGTTGATGATATCGGGAATGAGCTTACAGATTCCATTCGGAGAAGATGAGAGAGGGTCGTCGGAGATGGGCTTAAAGATGCCATCCAAAGTAGGTGCTGACTTCATAAGAGGTCTTTTTGTGGGATTTCCTGTTCCTATTGTCCGAGGAGGACTCCGCTGGGGGATATGAGTTTCTATTGTTCTCCTGCTTGAGGAAAAATCTGTGGGGTATAGAGTCTAGGAGCTTCAGTTTTCTAAGACTCTACTGAGGAGTTATCTTTGTATTGAAGAGATGAGAGTTTGTTGCTTCCTGGTTGAAATCCAGGCTTCACGGTAATTTGCTGGGGATAAAGGAGTTAACCATTATCTGAAAATTTATTAGAAAGAGCATGTGTAGGGCTGTGTGGGGGCTGCTTCAGGATGAGTCCGTGTTAGACTGCATCTGAAGATATATGAGAAGGAACCCGTGTGAGATTGCTTCGTCTGGTCATGTAGATAGTTTTCCTGTCTGGTTTTAGGTGTTAATCTACAAATCAGTTGTTCACAAATAGTTGTCCCATCTTGCTTCAGGTATTAATCTGGAACTTGAAAATTATTGGTCGTTTGAGATAGTTGTCTTGTCTGGTTTCAGGTATTAATCTATGACCCGAGAAAGAAAGATAGTTTTTTTGGCTTGTTACAGGTATTAATCTCCAATCTCCTCTTGTAGATAGTCTTCATGGCTTGTTACGGGTATTAACCTACAATCGGTCGTCCACAAATAGTTATCCTGGCTTATTATAGGTATTAATCTTGAACTTGAAAATTTTCGGTCATTGAGATAGTTGTCCTAGCTTGTTACAGGTATTAATCTCTGTCCCGGGAAAGAAAGATAGTTTTCATGGCTTGTTACATGTATTAATCTTCAATCTCCTCATGTAGATAGTTTTCCTGGCTTGTTACAGGTATTAACCTACAGTCATTCGTCCGTGGACAATTTTCCTGGCTTGTTACATGTATTAATCTGGAACTTGTTTTTGTCGGCCGTTGAGATAGTTGTCCTGGTTTGTTACAGGTATTAATCTCTAACCTAAGAAAGAAAGAAAGTGTTCCTAGCTTGTTACAGGTATTAATCTTCAATCTCCTCATGTAGATAGTTTTCCTGGCTTGTTACAGGTATTAACCTATAGTCGATCGTTCGTAGATAGTTTTCCTGGCTTGTTACAGGTATTAATATGGAACTTTTTAATCGGTCATTTAGATAGTTGTCCTGGCTTGCTACAGGTACTAATCTCTGACCTTAGAAAGAAATATAGTTTTCCTAGCTTGTTACAGGTATTAATCTTCAATCTCCTCACGTAGATAGTTTTCCTGGCATGTTATAGGTATTAATCTATGATCAGTCATCCACAGATAGTTTTCCTGTCTGGTTTCAAGTATTAATCTAGAACTGTTGGTCACATAAAACAAAAAAAATCTGTACACCCGGCAAGTTGAAAACCCGAAAGGGCGGCTTGGGCAAAAAGGGGTTTCCCGGTGGATCGAAAACCCGAAAGGGCGATTCAGGCAAAAGTTAGGGAATTAAAGCGTATGACTATGTCTCGTCGGATCACTTTAAGGACAATCTCTTCATCAACCAGCTCCAAGCTTCTAATCAATCCAGTCATCGGCAGACGAAGCATTGAATGGACATATATTCAGAGTTGTGAAGGCTATAGCAGAATGGAATCCCATGGAATTATTTCACATAGCCATCTTTCTTTTGTATAAATTTTTCAATTTTTTACAACGGCATCCTCTTACTAGGATGATTGTCTCCTTTGTACAAATATATTCATAAAAAGCTAATACAAATACTTTTCCAAATACAGGAATTTGCTTTGTTTTCTCTTGCTTTTCTACATTTATGTTTTATTTTGAGAAACGTCCAATGTTTTGTTAAATAGGCATATGCATTTGAACATAATCATTTCCTTATGAATCGAGAAAGTTGATTACTGATAGGTTAAAGGTACAGATAGATATCTTGATGCCCTTTCAGAAGAAATCACCAGCAGATTTGAAATCCAAATTCCTCAGTCAGAACTTAATTCCTTAAACAGAATTAGACTTCAGGATCCTCAACAGAGAAAGTTTTCCCAACACTGATTTCCCCGGTCAGGGAGCCTTCTAGAACTCGATTCCCCTCAGAGTTAAGTTTCAGAATCCCCAGTGGAGCCTTAAGGAATCTGAAAATCCAATCCCCAGCGGAGCTAAGATTTCCAGCCATCAGTCCCCAGCTAAACCAGGCTAGTGAACCTTCTCCTCACAGAGATACTTGCCACCCAAGCTGAAGATTCTCAGTCATACCTCTCCAGCATGAGTCTATCAGATCCTGAACTTCCCCAATAAAGATCTTCAGGAATTCTCATTCCCCGCAAGTCACCAAGGAATGCCAGTTCTCCAGCAGTGGCCCTAAGGTCCCTCAACAATGGAAGATTTTGCATCTCCCCAAGCAGAATGAAGACTCTCATTCTCAGTTCCTCACAGGATGATCAGATGTTCTCCGGTGAAGATCTCCTCAATACAAGAATCCCCAGAAGATTGGTATACAACCCAAGCTCCTAATTCTCCAGCAGTAGTCCACAAGGGTGTTTCATCCTCAGCAATCAAAATTCTTGCCTTCCCCTGCAACAGTCAAAGATTCACTTTCCCGGCGGCAGTCAAGATTCTTTGTTTCCAGGATTCATCTATCCTCAGCAAAGACAGCTCTTCAGCTTACACATGCATTCATTTACATTCATATCATAAACATTGATATAACATATTTTGCATCATACATATCATGCAACATAACTTTGTGTTTTAGCTAACAGTTCACCCTTTTCAGGATAAGGTTAAAAGGCTATCATTAACAATTATTCAGATACAGTATGGATACATCCCAGACACGGCGGTCATTCTGTTACTCATTCAGAATCTCAAGTCAGATACAGTATGGATACACCCCAGACACGGCGGTCATTCTATTACTCATTCAGAATCTCAAGTCAGATGCAGTATGGATACACCCTAGACACGGAAGTCATTCTACTACTCCTTCGGACTACAGCAATCAGATACAGACTAGATACGCTCCAGACACGGCATCCATTCTATCTCTCATTCAGATTCATTTATCCACCTCAAGGTTCAATGCATTTCAAACACGGATACCATTCTGACCCTTACAGCAGCAGTTTGATTCTCCCCAGTGCGTTCGCCACAGAAGTCATTTTGTCTACAGTTTCAGATACACTTCAAACACAGAAGTCATTCTATTACTCATACGGATCTCAATCCCAGTTACAGTTTCAGATACACTCCAGACACTGAAGTCATTCTGCTACTCATACAACTTTCAACTTCGGATACAATCCAGATACGCTCCAAACATGGTTTCCATTCTGTCACTCATTCAGAATTTGTCCCCAGCACGCAGTTGCTCCATACAAATGTTTCTCTGTTACCCAGATACAATACAGATACACTCTAGACACGGCAGTCATTCTGATATTCGTTCTACATTCAAACACAGTTACAGCTCAGATACGCCCCAGACACGGAGGCCATTCTCCTGCTCATACAAACTCAGTCCTTAGTTGCAGTTCAAATACATTCCAGACACTGATACCATTTTGATCCTTGTTCTTCTGACCCATCACACTGCATTTCAACAAACCTTCCAGATGGCATCTTTAAGCCCATCTCCGACAAGATTCTGTCACCCTTCAGATGGCATCTTTAAGCCCATCTCCAAATGGCATCTCTAAGCCCATTCTCGCATCCATTGTTCTGATGAGTGCAAATTTAAGGGCACTCTAGTGTCCAATCTCCTTTTACCTTCGAGACGCGAAAGGCAAACCTGCCAATCTAACTCTTCAGGTGCAAGAAGATTGAACAGGGGCAACTGTTGTACCCCAAAATTTTCCCTCTCATTTCTTCAACATTTTCTCACCACAAGACCCTTGGAGCTCAAGATCCAGTTAGGGTTTGCTCTGCTCAAGACTCCTCCTTGCACTGTTGACCCAAATTAGGGTTTGAGTTTGCACAAAGATGTTTTGACCTAAAGTGCCCAAAATGACTTTCATGCTTCATATTGGACTCTCAAGTTTACCCATACCAAGTTTCAAGCCTTGATTCCATTCTTTGCCCAGTCAATTGGACAGTTGACCTAGAAATCAACTATATTGGGGAAAAAGTCAACTGTGGTCAATTGACAGTCAAACCTCATGAAATTTGACCCACATCAACATTATGAACTCATATGAACCATTTGGTCAAGTTTGGATCACAATTCCACAAGAAATTTGATCAGATCACCAAAAGGGCAAAATGGTCATTTTTAGGGTTTTGACTGCACAAAGGCCATTTTTGACTGTTTGACCTAGCCAATGGCAAACCAAGCTCACATATGGACTCAAAGACCCCATGGAATTGTCTTGACATGTTCAACAAGTTCAAAAGATCCCAAATGCACAAGATTGACAGTTGAATTTTCCAGTCAACTGAGCTAAATTTGACTGTATACTGAAAAGTCAAACTTTGACTTTTTGGTCAAAATCAAGTGCCAAGATTCATTTTTCATCAAAACATGTCAAATCATGAAACTTGTTCATCAAGAAATCAAAAATCACAAATTAGGGTTTGAAATGAAGAAATTTCATAACTTAGAAATTTTCTAAGTTATGAAAATCCCTAATTTTTTCCTAACTTTGTCCCCTATTTTCATCAAGATGCATTTGGATTCAAACAAAACTCAAAACATGAAAGTTGTATTTCATTGCAAAATCTACAACTTTGATTCACAAAGTTTCCTCAAAAGAAGCTTGTAGCTCAAGTTATGCTTTTTGGAACAAGGGTGCAAAACATTCTTAAGTTAGAAATTTTTTGACCTATTTTAGGCAGGATTTTTGCTTAACTTCATGGCCACTTTTCACATGCTTCCACTTGGAATTTAAATTTGGATTACAAAGATGGATTGTAGTATACATTCAAAGCTTTCCAAAATGTCCAAGAACTCATCAAACAACCTTGTGGTCAGGGAGAATCGAATTTGACAATATGGGCAAAACTCACTTTGTTCATGAGCCATTTCCATGTTCATAACTTGTGCAATTTTTCAAATCAGCATGAGCAAGCTAGTTACAGGCCTCTAATCCTTTTCTTACTCAATAATTTAATGCAAAACCTTTGTGTCCTAGCATTATCTTGTCCATTAAGCCATTACACAAAAGATTAACCTTAATATGGAAAAAGCACTTTATCCATTTTTGAAAAGTATGGCTTTATGTCAAATTTTCAAATCAAGAAGTACAATGCAAATCTCTTTGGCACAAGTTCAGGAACATATCACACTGATCAAGAGGGATGGTTGCAGCACATTTGAGGGGCCTGCACAAGCCTAGAAACCAAGTTGACATTTTTTGCTTAAGTTAGAAGAAACCTTGCATTTTGTACAACATCTCACATTTCTGCCAAGAGAAGCTTAGACAAACTTGTTAGACACATCCCAAACAACATAACTAAGCTAAGGCACGACCAAAACACCTTCCAAACATCATCAAACCTCAAAACACCATCCTACTTCAGAAAACAGAGTCACCTCTGCAGTTGGACTTCCATAACTCAATCCACTCGTACATTTTTGCTAAAACCAGTTCATACACACTCCATACCACATATACAAGCTATCCCAAGCATTGGACACGACCTGTAACACCTCTAACCAACTTCACCATTTTCACTTTTTCTGTTTTGCAGGTTGATTGCCATAGCTTGATCCACTTGGTTTCAAAGCAAGCTAAAGGTTGGAATAGCATCCCTGGACTTCAAGCAAGCTGTACCAATCCTCACCTTGCCTTGAAAGTACCTCCATTGCCAGAAACGATCCAAGCTGAACAGGTAAGTTCATGGACTTCTATCTCTCAATCTAGGAAGAGTTAGGTTTAGATTTATGAATGAAAATTGTCATATTCATGTCCCTGAAGCTATACATATCCTCACTTTCCATTTATATTGCATATGCTGAGAGAATTTAAGACCTGAACATTGACAAAAACTTAGGTTAAGAATTAGGGATGGAGAAATTATCTCTCATTTCTGAGAGTTAAGTTAAGTTTTTTATATGTATGGAATCGTGGCTTGATGCTTGACACTTTTCATGTTATAAGTTTGTGCTAAAAGTCCAAGAATCAGGAGTTGTGTTTGAAGCAAGAAAGGCGCGCGTTTTTCAAACATTTGTATGAAGGTTGAAGACAACCTTTCTTGGGCTGGGCCTGAGATTTCTTTTCCTTTTTGCACCACTGCATTTCACATGCACCCCCTGGCCCATTTTGAGTTTTACTTGTCATTTTTTATTTTTTCCTTTTGATTTTGTTTCTATATTTTTATTTAAGCATGAAAAAATATTAAAATTATTTTTCTCACATTTTTTGCATTTTATTTGATATTTATTTGGTTTCATTTAGTTTGTACATATAAATAAACAAATATACTTTTTATGTAAAATACTAAAAATATTGCTAATACATTTTTATTTTCTGATTTTTATTTTATTTCACCTTTTGAAAACATTTTCTAAAAATATACTTTTTTTGTAAATAATAAATATTTTATTTTTTGTACATATAATATATATTTAATAAATAATGTAAATACTTATATATTTATTAGTATATTTAGGTTAAAAACATAAAAAATAATACATTTTATTTTTATTAATATTTAACTTACAAAAATCATTTTTTGGCAATATACTTTCTTTTTATTTGTTTTTGTACATAATTAATAAATATTGCATATATTATATAATAAATACATTTATTTAGCAAAATTAGGATTTTGCCCTAAATACATAAAAAATACCAAAAATTAATTCATTTTATTTTTGTTTATTTAACACATAAAAAATACTTTTTACATACACATAAAAATCATTTTTGCATCTTGCATATTTATTTTATTTTATTTAAGTATTGTGCAATTAATTAATTTGTATAAGTCAATTTGGATGTAATAGTTTAGTTTAATTTCTTGCTAAAATATCCCCATTTGAACATTTGTACCCCCCCATCCCATATATTATGTTGTAATAACTTAGGACCTTTTATTTTTCGCATTTAAAAGCTTTCTAATTATGCCATGGTAGAATTAGGGTTTTGTATGCAAATAGAAAACAACAAATAGTTTGACCTAAATTCAAGACAAAAAAGCCTGAAAATGAACAAACACCAATCACACTTGCACCCCTAGGGTACTCCACTTGTTGCCTTCAATAATGGGCCATATTGCATGTTAGGTGTCTTTGGCAAAACAAAACAAATTCAAATGATCATAGTCCCTCGATGACGCTTTCGAAAGTTGCCTAAAAATGATCAAGTCCCTTAAAGAAAAATTGCCCAAAGACACTTGGCACCATTGCAATCATGGTCTAAACGATGACCCGCGTCCGTCCCGTTCACATCCTAACACAAGATTGTCCACCAAATACAATGGTGGAACAAAATTGTTAAAAGGGTTAAAACATAGCAAAAATCTTTGAGAAATTTAGGGTAGATAGCTCTTGGTTACTTGCCAAATTGCAAAACAAAAACACTTGCCTATTTTTTTCAAAACACACATTACAACACATTTTCAAAACAACTTTCAAAAACATTGAAAACTTTTCAAAAGACATACGCTTTTGTATACATCCCAACATGAATCATTACAAAGGTTGCCACCACATTGGCCTCTTTTCAAAACATTTTCAAAACCCACACACAAAGCACCATTTCAAACAATTGAAAATCAAGGCAAGTTGATCTAAGCAAGTAACTAAGAGCCCATGGATAACCATGGATAGAAAGGGTGCTAATACCTTCCCTTTCTATAATCTACTCCCCGAACCCAAGAAAACATCTCAAAGGTTTTTGCTGTGCTTTTTAACCTTTCCTTAGGATAAAATAAAAAGTCGGTGGCGACTCTTACTCAACCGAAACATTTGCGAAAACAAACGCAAAACCTCAAGTCAGTTCTCCCACCGTATCACACCCAAGCCACCTTTTTAGGTTTTCGACTTGCTGGGTTTATATATTTTTTCATATGTATATCCCTAATTTTTGCCTGAACTCTTTTGGTTCGCCGGGATGCCCTTATTTTTGCCTAGGCCAGTCAACCTAGCGGGTATTTGCTTATACGTAGTATTTTCCGACTATGTTCACATTCACCAGGTACAAAGAATTGTCAGTGTCCATAGTAGTAAGTGTTGCCACACTGCCAAAAGATGTTTGTTTGATCATACATGATTCGTTAATGGAATTCATGTCCAATGCCCCAAGTGATTCAGATGGAGATCTGCCCCTGGATATTTTGCATTTTTTAGAGATTCCTTAAACCTTGACTTGACTGCCCCAGATCAACTGGACACCATGCTATGCCCCTTGATTATGAAAGGCCTATTACTGGAATGTCTTTCCATCTGAGGTGATTTTATCCACTGAGAGGATTTTTTTCGTGCGAATTTCTCTGCTGTTGAAGAAATAGTCATATGCAGACAATGGTATTTTAAGAATGCAAAGCTTGTGTCCATCTTGAAGTTTGAAAATTTATTTTTTTAGTAAAATAAACAAATTTTGTAAAAGTGTGATATCAGCTCAGGATTTATAGCGAACCTTACAGGAGTCAGGATACCTTTTGTAAGAGTATGCTTTCAAACTAACCCATGCTTTAGCTAGGACTTTTAAGGGTTATAACGTAGCCTGGTTCACGGTTTAAGAAACAAAGGATAAAGGCTCAAATTTTATTTGTATCCAAACCTTTCTTCATGAAGTTCTTCATTCCTATGCTCAGCTAATTGTGCGTTTAGATCCCAATTGAGTCTGGAATCTTTGCTCGGATACTTGGTGGTGGTTCAGAAATTGAACGTTTGTTCGAGAAGGCAATCATTTTTGTAACATTTTCTTCTTTTTTTTGTTGAGGATTTGTAGGACCTCTTTTTTTTAATTTTGTCATCCCTACTTTTGCCTGAACTATTTTTTTTTTGCGACTAAAGTCAGCGGGATGCCCCAGTTTTTATTAAGTCTCCTTCGTAGGTTATTGACTTAACGGGCTTTTATTTTGAGAGATAATGAAAGCATGTCTTGACGATTATGTGGAACCATCACCATTTTTGGAGTGCATGTTCTACACTATTTGTCGTGTATGAAGGAAGAGCTTGCGACTGAATACACATTTGAATTAACTGAGAAAGCTAACCTGCCCTAGGTTATGATTAAGGGTTTTAATTTGTATGAAAAGAAAAACACCTACTTCTTAGGCTCAAAGGGGTTGACTAGGGATTATCTTCCTTATAACTCCACTGTTTAGGATTTGAAACAACTCATGTACATCGTCAGCGGGGTTTGTTTAAAAGCATATTGTAGAGATTGTAGTGTAATTTTCGTCATCCTCCCTCTAAAGGCTTAGAGCTTTTGATCCAGAGTTGAATATCACAAAAAGGAAGTAAAATACAGTTTGTATATAGTAAATACGAATGAATTGATTCAAGACAAACATATGCAATGCATTGATAAAATAACAAAGTTTGACATGAAACAAATGTTCGAACAATCAAAAGAAATTACAAATTGAAAATTCTAGATGAACAAAAAGCCTATTTGTCTTGGATTGTCACTTCATATGGTGTGCCTTTGAGGGATGGCAGAAGAATTCAGTATGGCCATCTTGTGGGAATTCCAATGCTCCTTCATCGATCAGGTCTTGAATTTTAAATTTCAATGTCCAACAGTTATCAGTATCATGCCCCGGGCTAATAGAGTGATATGCATAACTTTCATTGGGATGGTAAGTAGGAGCAAAAGTATTAAGATTCCGAGGAGGATCCTTCCATGTGACCAAATTCGACTTCAACATGTGTTGCAAGACTTGCGACATTGGTATGTTGAGTTTGCTATATTTCCTAGTGAATGCATCCTGCTTACGCCAATTACCCTTTTGTTGTTGGCGAGGTGGAGGTTGGGTTCGTGACGTAGCAGTAATTTGGAAAGGTCTACTCTCCACCCAACCAACTTCTTATCTCATCAGGGGCTGATTAATGACCTGATCCCTAGCCTCGACTGTGCTTCATATGGTTGCATCCGTCTTGATGAAGCTTATGATGAGAAACCTCAACTTCCTGTCCCTGAGCTAAATTTTGGATAAGAGCCATTTTATTACTCGTCTGGATTCTCATCCTTTCCATCTCAGCTTGCAATTGCTCCACATGGTCATCCTTGTTGTTGTTAGGATGTTTCTTCGTCAAGTTTCCGTTGAGGAGTGCTTTCAATTCTTCCTGCCCCTTGGATAGGTTGAGGAACATTTCCATGAACTGAGCCTCTTGAGTTTGGAGATCTCTGTCATTCTATTTGAGAGCCATTTTATTTGCAGAAATAAACAACGAGAAGATGAGAGACCTGTACTGGAAGACCTGCTATGTAATGACATGCACGATGTGTGGATGCAATGTTTTCAAGGATCTCGCTGGGTAAACACAAGAGAATGTTAGAAGTTTAATTTTGACTGCAGCTTTGATGGAAGAACTTCGTATTGTTGAATGTCCTTCTATGAGAAACAAGCTCACCATATCGAGTGGTTCATAGCCCCTTACTTAAGTTGTTGTGTTTTGGTCCTTTGACGACATTGGCTAGAGGAAAATAAATTCACATGTCCCTTGCTAGACATATGCTTTATCATAACCTACATCACATGCCCTTGAGATCCTTGAAATGGTTAAGGAAATGCTATGGTATGATGCTATGATGTGTATGTTATACATCAAGCAAAAATGTAGGGTGACGAAGACAAGTATGTCTTGTAGGAAATCAAAGTTATTTGGATAATGACTACGAACAAGTCATGCAAGGAGTACAAATAGAGCCATGCAATGAGTTCAAGTTGTTAGGCAATGAAAGAAAACAAGTCACACAAGTATCCTTAGGTTTAGGCTTGCATGGTGTGATACGGTGGGAGAACTGACTATGGTTTTGCGTTTGTTTTCGCAAATGTTTCGGTTGAGGAAGAGTCGCCACCGACTTTTTATTTTATCCTAAGGAAAGGTTTAAAAAGCACAGCAAAAACCTTTGAGATTTTTATTGGGTTCGGGGAGTAGATTATAGAAAGGGAAGGTATTAGCACCCCTTCTATCCATGGTTATCCATGGGCTCTTAGGTACTTGCTTAGATCAACTTGCCTTGGTTTTCAATTATTTGAAATGGTGCTTTGTGTGTGGCTTTGAAAATGTTTTGAAAAAGATGCCTTGTCTAGGCTACCCTTGTAATAATTCTTTACTCGAATGTTTTACAAAAGGTGTTTGTCTTTTTGAAAAGATGTTTAAAGGTTTTTTTTTGAAAGTTTGTTTTGAAAGTGTTTGTGAAGTGTGGTTTGAAAAATAGGCAAGTGCTTTTGTTTTGCAAGTTGACAAGTACTTAAGAGCTATCTACCCTAAAGTTCTCAAAGATTTTTTCTATGTTTTAACCCTTTTAACAATTTTGTTCCACCATTGTATTTGGTGGACAATCTTGTGTTAGGATGTGAAAGGGACGGGCGCGGGTCATCGTTTAGACCATAATTGCAATGATGCCAAGTATCTTTGGGCAATTGTTCTTTTTAAGGGACTTGATCATTTTTTAGGCAACTTTCGAAAGCGTCATCGAGGGACTATGATCATTTGAATTGTTTGCTTTGCCCAAAGAGACCTAACATGCAATATGGCCTAATTTTGAAAGGCAACAAGTGGATGTAACCCTAGGGGTGTTAGTGTGCAAGTGTGTTTTATTGCCATACACGTCCTAATTACTAGCAATAAGAAGCGGAAATATAAAATCCTACGCTATTACAACAATTAGGGGAAGGGGATACACATTTGTACATGGGGGGTTCAACGAGAAAAATAGACAAAAAAGAAAATAGCAAAAAAACAAGATATATAGAGAGAGAGAGGGAGCCCGCGCGCTGTTGAGAGGTCATCAGAAGTTCTGACTCAGATCCGCTGCCAGATGATCAACCTCTTGGTTAAACTGTATGAGTCAGAACTTCTGACTCTGGCACCTGTAAAACAGAACCCTGTTAGTGGGGAAATCAGAAGTTCTGACTCCCCTGCGCTGCAAAACAGAAGTTTGTTAGTGGAGAAACCAGAAGTTCTGATTCTACTGAAAAGGCAATAACTCTCAGAGGTTCTGATATCATTGACAGCAAAACAGGCTTCAGATGTGCTAACGTCAAAGTCAGCACTTGGCTTTTCCCTGTACTAATCAGAACATCTGCAATTCTGTTGTTATTCCACAAAACAGGAAACATATTTGGAACAGATATAGCAAATGTAAAAATGTTTCAGAGGTCAGAACCAACAAGGTCACAGACAAGTCCTATATTGGCTCAGAACATTCTGAGGTATGAAAATCCTCAAAATATAAACAGCAACAACATGATATCTACATTATGTTTATTTGAGTATGCACAGCTGATGATGCTTAGCAGCGTGATGAAGGTCAGCAGGTGCTTACCTGGCTGTTGGAAAAGTTTGTGGGTGAAAGCTAGCTTTTGGCTCTGGTGGTGTTCTGGACAGATTTTCTTTGAAAAGGGTAGGTAAAGGTGTATACGTACGTAGGGTCAGAAGTTTGGAAAGGGTGTCTTTTGGTTCACAAAGAAAACTGGGTATTTGATGAAGTTTGAAGGTGAGAAACTCAAAGTTATGAAACAAACTGGAGATTTTGGCAGAGTTTCAGAATGCTATGTTGCTAAGAGTTTCTGTTTCTCTCTCAGCAATTTTTCTGTTTCTTTTTTGAACACCCTTTGCAGTGGACAATGACTCTCTATTTATAGGCAAAGTTCTTGTGGGTGCCTTGAACATTAAAGCGCCAACAGAGTTTGAATTGCTCTTTGACAGAAATTCCTGGGAAGTTGTGATAACAGATAGCCTTCAGCCTAGGCTGCAGCAGCAGGCGTAGATTGGGGATAAGTGACCTCTGAAGTGGGCGGTGGCGCGTAGACCCATGCCAGAATCTGCACAAAAGCGTTTTCCAAGCCACACGTGAATGTTCAGGAGTGGTTGGAAGAATTAATGGGCATTAAATGGTGATAAGACCTATCAACATCAATATTCAGGTAATGGAAACCAACGTTGAATCAGCAGCGTAAACCATGCTCTGGCCTTGGCTTCCTGTTGTCTTAGTAAGCTCTGGAGATTCTTCTGATTTTCTGATATGTTCCTTGGATTTACTTCTGGACCTCCTGGGCTTAGAGATTCTGTATCAGTGTAACACCCACTCTTCTGACCTTTTCATCTTCTGAATTCAGCATGTTCTGAAGGAGCCTTCAGACTTCCCTGCTTCTCTTGCATTCCTTTAGCAAATTCTGACTGAGCTTGTATAACTGCTGAAAGGGGCATGTTCTGTCTGAGGCTTACATACTGAACCACGTTTACAACTTCTGATTGAGCTGATGTAGCTGCTGAAAAGCCAACTTCTGACTACGCTGAGCCAAGCTTGCAACTTCTGACCGTTTTTATCTGGAATTGGTCCAGAAGTTCTGAAGCGCTGATTTTTTCTTAAACACTCATTTTTTAGAGAAACGTTCCAAGTACTTAGAATTTGATTTTTCTCAAGATAAAAGCGTTGTTTTTGGAGCTCGTGAGATCATCTTGCTCTTGTAAGTGGCTTGCTTGGGCAAAAAAGGATAACTCAGGACTTGGATTTGTTTCAGAGGGACCTTGAAAATCCAAGATGGTTTCCTGAAGAAAGAGAGGGTAAATTTTGGGGTACAACAGTTGCCCCTGTCCAATCTTCTTGAACCTGAAGAGTTAGATTGGCAATCTTGCCTTTCGCGACTCGAAGGTAAAAGGAGATTGGACACTAGAGTGCCCTTAAATTTGCACTCGTCAAAGCAATGGATGCGGAAATGGGCTTAAAGATGCCATTTGGAGATGGGCTTAAAGATGCCATTTGGAGATGGGCTTAAAGATGCCATCTGGAAGTGGGCTTAAAGATGCCATCTGGAAGGGCTTAAAGATGCCATCTGGAAGGGTGGCAGAATCTTGTCAGGGATGGGCTTAAAGATGCCATCTGGAATGAAAATCAGAAAGGTGTCCATGTTTTGAACCATCTCTGAACTGAGGCTTGAATAAGCAATAGATTGACATCCGTATCTGGAGGCATCCGTAAACTGTTTTCAAAAGTTGCATTTGAACAAGCGATAGATTAACATCCGTTGTTGGGAAGAATCCATAAACTGTTTTCAGAGGTCTTGAGAAGAAACTGAACAAGCGATACATTAACATCCGTTGTTGGGAAGAATCCATAAACTGTTTTCAGAAGTCTTGAGGTTGAATAAGCAATAGAGCAACATCCGTTATTGGGAAGCATCCGTAAACTGTTTTCAAAAGTTGCATCTGAACAAGCGATAGATTAACATCCGTTGTTAGGAAGAATCCATAAACTGTTTTCAGAGGTCTTGAGAAGAAACTGAACAAGCGATAGATTAACATCCGTTGTTGGGAAGAATCCATAAACTGTTTTCAGAAGTCTTGAGGTTGAATAAGCAATAGAGCAGCATCCGTTGTTGGGAAGCGTCCGTAAACTGTTTTCAAAAGTTGCATCTGAACAAGCGATAGATTAACATCCGTTGTTGGGAAGAATCCATAAACTGTTTTCAGAAGTCTTGAGGTGAAACTGAACAAGCGATAGATTAACATCCGTTGTTGGGAAGAATCCATAAACTGTTTTCAGAGGTCTTGAGAAGAAACTGAACAAGCGATAGATTAACATCCGTTGTTGGGAAGAATCCATAAACTGTTTTCAGAAGTCTTGAGGTTGAATAAGCAATAGAGCAACATCCGTTGTTGGGAAGCGTCCGTAAACTGTTTTCAAAAGTTGCATCTAAACAAGCGATAGATTAACATCCGTTGTTGGGAAGAATCCATAAACTGTTTTCAGAAGTCTTGAGAAGAAATTGAACAAGCGATAGATTAACATCCGTTGTTGGGAAGAATCCATAAACTGTTTTCAGAAGTCTTGAGAAGAAACTGAACAAGCGATATATTAACATCCGTTGTTGGGAAGAATCCATAAACTGTTTTCAGAAGAAGAGGAACCGGCGTAGGGCTTCCTGGGGATGAGCTCGTGTGAAGCTGCATCTGGATGAATTTGGAATGAGAATCAGAATGTTGCCATGTCTGGGTCGCATCTGAACTATTCCTGGAAAGAATCTCGGGAGATAATGATTATTATCTGTCGACTGTTCTTACCTGAAAAGGTAAAGGGTTAGTTGTATGCAATGTCATGATGCATGATGCAATGTATGTTATATGATATGGATGTAAATGGATGCGCATGTAAGCTGGAGAGTTGTCTTGCAAGGATAGACGAATCTGTGATGGCTGAAGATAGAAGCATCTTGACTGCTGCCGGGAAGAATAATTCCTTGGCTGCTGTTGGGGAAGAGAATTCCTGATGACTTCTACTGGGGAGTTCCAATCTAATAGACTCATGCTGGGGAGGTATGATTTGAGAATCTTCAGCTTGGTGGGAAGTATCTCAGTGGGGAGAAGGTTCATTAGTCTGGCTCCGCTGGGGATTGATAATTTGAAGTTTTAGCTCTGCTGGGGATACTGAAACTTAAACTCTGAGGGGAATTGAGTTCTGGAGGATTCTCTGGCTGGGGATAACAAAGATAAACTCCTCTGGGGATTGTATTGATAAGTTATGCTGGGGAACTTTGATGAACTCCGTTGGGGATAGGAAGAAATTTTGCCGAGTGCGATCTTCCGTAGCAATAAGCTGAGGATAACCCAGTTATAAGCCCTTGTGAGGAATAACTTTGAATAAAGCTCGGGAGAGACGTCCGTACTCTGCAGGGGATAAGCTTCCAGAATCTACTGGGGATAAGCTTTAAGACTCGCTAGGGATATGGATTCCAAATCTCCTGGGGGTTTCCTTTGAAAGGGTATCCAGATATCCAGCTGCACCTTCAACCCATCAGTAATCCTCTTTCTTGATTCGTAAGGAAATGATTATGTTTAAATGCATATGCCTATTTAACAAAACATTGGACGTTTCTCAAAATAAAACAATTAGTGCAAGAGAAAAAGAAAAAGGAAATGACACAAATTTTTGGGAAGAGTATTTGTATTAACTTTCTCTGAGTATATTTGTACAAAGGAGACAATCATCCTAGTAAGAGGATTTTGTCGTAAACATTGAAAGATTTATACAAAATAAAGATGGCTATGTGAAATAATTCCATGGGATTTCATTCCGCTATAGCCTTCACAACTCTGAATATCTGTCCATTCAATGCTTCGTCTGCCGATGACTGGATTGATCAAAAACCTGGAACTGGTTGATGAAGAGATTATCTTTGAAGTGATCCGACGAGACATAGTCATACGCTTCAATTCCCTAACTTTTGCCTGAATCTCCCTTTCGGGTTTTCGATCCACCGGGAAACCCCTTTTTGCCCAAGCCGCCCTTTCGGGTTTTCAGCTTGCCGGGTGTACAAATTTTTTTGTTTTTTATCCCTAATTTTTGCCTGAACCGCCCTTTCGGGTTTTCGGTTCACCGGGATGCCCATTTTTGCCCAAGCCGCCCTTTCGGGCTTTCGACTTGTCGGGTTATTTTATGCGTAGTATCTTTTGACTATGTCTGCGTTTGCAGGGTGTGGCAAATCGTCGCCGTCCATGGTGGTTAGAATCATCGCACCACCAGAAAATATGCTCTTGATCACAAATGGTCCTTCATATGTAGGAGTCCATTTTCCCCTGGGATCACTTTGCGGCAAGATAATCCGCTTGATTACGAGATCTCCGACTTGATACACTTGACGTCTGACTTTCTTATTGAAGGCCTTGATCATCCGCTTTTGATACGTCTGACCATGGCATATAGCAGCGAGTCGCTTCTCGTCGATCAGATTGAGTTGATCAAGTCGGGTCTGAATCCAATCATCTTCATTCAAACCTGTGTCTTTCATAATCCTTATAGAAGGAATCTGAACCTCCATAGGCAGGACAACTTCCATGCCATATACCAAAGAGAATGGGGTTGCCCCGGTTGAAGTACGCGCCATCGTACGGTATCCATGTAGAGCAAACAGTAACATCTCATGCCAGTCTTTGTAAGTGACTGTCATTTTCTGAATGATCTTCTTAATGTTTTTGTTCGCAGCTTCAACAGCACCGTTCATCTTCGGCCGATAGGGAGATGAATTGTGATGATAAATCTTGAACTATTCGCACAATGCGGTGATCATCGTGTTATTCAGATTTGTACCGTTGTCTATGATGATCCTGTCTAGAACACCATACCGGCATATGAGATTTCGTTTGATGAAGCGGGCAACCACATTTTTAGTAACAGAGGCGAAGGAAGCTGCTTCGACCCATTTGGTGAAATAGTCAATGGCGACCAGGATGAAACGATGTCCGTTGGAAGCCGTGGGCTTGATCTCTCCAATCATGTCAATGCCCCACATTGCAAATGGCCACGGAGCAGTCAGAACATTGAGAGGAACCAGAGGGATGTGAACCTTGTCAGCATAGACTTGACATTTGTGGCAAGTACGGGAATGTTGATGGCAGTCAGCTTCCATGGTAGACCAGTAATAGCCTGCCCTTAGGATCTTCTTAGCCATTGTATGCCCGCTCAAGTGAGTGCCAAATGTGCCGCTGTGTATCTCAGTCATGATCAATTCTGCTTCAGCTTTGTCTACACATCGGAGTAATACACAATCATGGCTTCGTTTGTAAAGGATGCCGTTGCTCAGGAAGAATTTGGCCGCAAATTTCCTTAAGAACTTCTTGTCATTTACGGACGCTCCTTCGGGATAATCTCTAGTCTCGAGATACCTTTTGATTTCATGGAACCAAGGTTGTTCCACTGCTTCTTCGGTATTAATCTCGTGACAATGTTCCGGTTCATCCATTCGCTCGATGGTGATTTGGGGAGCCTCGTTATCCCAGTTGAGTTTAAACATGGAGGACATTGTAGCCAGAGCATCTGTTAGCTGATTCTCTTCTCGCGGGAAATGCTCGAAGGTAATTTGCTCGAAATGAGGCAACAGTGTCAGGACATGTTCTTTGTATGGGATAAGATAAGGATATTTCGTATCCCACTCTCCTTTGATTTGACTGATAACCAAAGCGGAGTCCCCAAATACGATCAAAGATTTGATCCCCAAGTCTATAGCAGCCTTGAGACCAAAGATGCAGGCTTCATACTCAGCCATGTTGTTTGTGCAGTCGAAGCAAAGTCGGGCCGTGAAAGGTGTGTGACAACCTTCCGGGGAGATGAGTACCGCACCGATACCGTTTCCAAGTGCATTTGAAGCACCATCAAAATACAGGGTCCATCGGGATCCCTTTTCGGGTCCATCATACGGTCTGTTACCTTCAATGTTGTCCAAATTCATGATGTCCTCGTCTGGGAAGTCAAATCTCATGGGTTGATAATCTTCGATAGCTTGATGAGCCAGATGGTCAGCTAGTACACTCCCTTTTATAGCTTTTTGGGTGGTGTACTGTATGTCATACTCAGTCAGGATCATCTGTCATCTGGCTATTCTTCTAGATAAAGCGGGCTTTTCGAAGATATACTTGATAGGATCCATTTTGGACATCTACAAGGTAGTATGAGTCAACATATACTGCCTTAGTCGGCGAGCAGCCCATACCAAAGCGCAGCAAGTTTTCTCGAGCAGTGAGTAGCGAGTCTCACAGTCGGTAAACTTTTTGCTAAGGTAATAAATAGCATGCTCTTTTCGACCAGACTCGTCATGCTGGCCCAAAACACAACCCATTGAGTTATCCAAGACGGTCAGATACATGATCAATGGTCTTCCTTCGACAGGTGGCATCAGAATAAGAGGTTCTAGCAAATACTCCTTGATCTTATCGAAAGCAGCTTGGCAATCGTCGTTCCATTCAACTACCTGATCTTTCTTCAAGAGTTTGAAAATTGGCTCACAGGTAGAAGTCAGATGGGAGATGAATCTGGCAATATAATTCAAGCGCCCCAAGAACCCTCTAACCTCCTTTTCAGTACGGGGAGCAGGCATCTCTTGTATTGCTTTCACTTTTGCTGGATCGACTTCAATGCCTTTGTTGCTTACAATAAATCCCAGAAGTTTACCAGACCTAACTCCAAAAGTGCACTTACTTTGATTCAACCTGAGTTTGTATTCTTTCAATCTGGCAAACAACTTTTCTAGATGTTCAAGGTGCTCCTCCTCTGTTTGTGACCGAGCTATCATATCGTCTATGTAAACTTCAATCTCATGATGTATCATATCATGAAACAAAGCTACCATGGCGCGTTGATAAGTTGCCCCTGCGTTCTTCAGCCCGAACGGCATCACCTTGTAACAGAAAGTGCCCCATTGTGTGACAAAAGTTGTTTTCTCCATATCCTCGGGGGCCATTTTGATTTGATTGTAACCTTAGAATCCATCCATGAAGGAAAACACTTTGTGCTGAGCTGTATTGTCGATCAAAATGTCAATGTATGGAAGTGGAAAATCATCTTTGGGGCTGGCCCTATTCAAATCCCGGTATTCCACACACATCCTGACTTTGCCATCTTTCTTAGGTACTGGCACGATGTTAGCGACCCACTGAGGATAGGACGTAACAGCCAGAAAGCTAGCGTCGAATTGCTTTATTACTTCTGCTTTGATCTTTTCAGACATGTCAGGCCTCACTCGGCGGACTTTTTGCTTGATCGGTGGACAATCCTCTCTTGTGGGGAGACGGTGAACCACGATGTCTGTGTCTAAACCCGGCATGTCTTCATAAGACCAAGCGAAGATTTCAACATACTCATTCAACAACTGTATCAGGCGTTCCTTGACACTTGGTTCCAGATTGGCACCCACTTGTACCTCCTTCCGGTCTTCCTCGGTTCCCAAATTGATAGTTTCCAATGACTCTTCGTGAGGTAAGATGGCCCTTTCCTCTTGCTGTAGAAGTCTGGCTAGTTCCCCTGGTACTTCACAACCTTCGTCATCTTCATACTCGGCTTGATTGACCAGATCTCCAGAGTTATTGAAGGATATAGCAGAATAGTCACCTATGGAATCCGGAGTGGATGGGTACCTGCATTTGTGAGTGTGGGTGTGTGTAAGGGATAGCCATCCTTAAACAAAAATGCAAAAGGAAAGAAAATGAACACAACAGTTTATCAAATGAAAAACGTCCAATGAATCATTAAACATGGCATATGGATATGAAAGTAATCAAAACCCTTACAAATGGACCTACATGCCCCGGGCAAGGCATGAGGTGAAAGATAGTGTACGGATTGTTTGAAAATAAATATTACAGACCAAATAAGAAATGTTTGATAGATAAATTACTGATGAATAAAAGTGATGGGGACAAAGTCTTTTGCCTCCCAGTTGCACAATCCTCCTTTGACAGTTGGGTAAATCCACTCTTCGATGTTGCTCTCTTTGTCTTCGTCCTCCAAAGCGTTGATTCCATAGGGAGAAATTTTTACTGGCGCTCTCTCAATCTTCGAACGGCGCATAGCTTTCTGGCCCGCGGTAGTGAACCCTAATCCAAATTTGTCAGTCTTATGTGGAATATCAGGCAACTGCCCCCATGCTGAATTCTTCCCTTCCTTTATTGCAGCCCTTGCGTCCTCTAGAGATGCCATCCTGGCCATCTGCCTTGGTGTCTCGGCTGCCAACTTTGCTACCGTTATTTCAGGAAGGACTTCTTTGAAATGCTGAAAAGGCGTCTCAATGAACTCCCCTTCTACCTCCACATACCGGAAAGAGTTCAAGTGGCTAATCATGTACTCCTCTTCACCATGGACAGTAATGATCTTTCCCTTGACAGGATACTTCAACATCTGATGTAAGGAGGAGGTGACTGCCCCAGCATGGTGTATCCAAGGCCTACCCAGCAAGCAAGAGTATGACGGACAGATGTCCATCACATAGAACGTAGACTTAAACACCTCAGTGCCTATCTTGATGGGAATTTCAACCTCCCCATGGACCATTCTCTTCGACCCATCGAAAGCCCTGACAACAATATCACTCGGTTTCAACTCCAACCCTTCACAATCTAGTCGATCCAAGGCCTTCTTAGGCAGTACATTCAGCGACGAACCAGTTTCGACCAAGACATGTGCGAGAGTAGTTCCTCGGCACTCGACTGAAATGTGCAAAGCATCATTGTGGTTTCTACCTTTAGGAGTTAGGTCGGCATCAGAGAAACCTAATCCATTGTCCGCAGTCAGGCTAGCCACGCAATTTTGAAATTGATCTGCAGAGGTTTCCTGGGGCACATGGGCTGCCTTCAGGAATTTTATCAGAGCTTTAGCGTGCGCTTCCGAGCAAAGTAGCAGTGCCATCATGGAGATCTTTGAGGGGGTTTGCCCCAGTTGTTCTACCACATCGTAATCACTCCTTTTGATTATCCTCAAAATCTCATCCATTTCCTTCTTGGAGGTTTTCGGGATGACCAAGGGTTGAGCCCTCGTCCTGACGAGCTCATCTTGGATTCCCTTACCTTTGTCAGCAATGGTAGGAGGGACAGTACTAGGAACAACAACATCTTCAATCAAAGGGGTTCTAGCAGAGAGTTTTATTGGTGCATGGATGACCTTGTCGGCAGATGAGGGTCCAAAGATTGCTCTTGGAGGGGCAATCTCTGGAGAAAATATTCTCCCGCTCCTGGTGATTTTGCTCGTGCCTGCAATGTTACCAATGCTGGCTTCTTCATCATCCGAACTTTCTTCAGTTATTTCGATTTGCTTAATACCATGGTAGTAGACGTCACCGCCATAGTTCCATGGTATTGACTTCTCAGAAACATAGGGGACAGGCCCTGGCATTGTTATCTTCAAAGGAACAGATTTCGTAGCTGGTGTAATCTTAACAGGCTTTTTGACGGCCTTGGAAAGATTGGCGTGAATGGTTATGATTGAGACATCTTCAGTATGGGTTGGAGTAGCAGAAACTTTTTCAAACAAAATTTGTCGACTATCCATAAGGCCTTGGATGCCTTTCTTCAGTAACGGACAATCAAACGGCAGAGAGTAACAACAGTAGCAGTCTTCTTTACATCCCAGGAAGATCCCGACCCTTAACAGATTCAACTTGATGGTTAACAATGGGGTTATCATATCATTGACATCAGCAACATACAAATCTTCTTCAATGGCATTGACATTTCGGCCGTGCTTCGGCATGGGAGCAGATATCACATTAGGCTTCTCCGGAGCGTCAAACTCTACTTCCTTCGCCTCTATCAGGTCTTGGATTTTATGCTTGAGTGCCCAACAATCATTGGTGTTGTGCCCGACACTGTCAGAATGGTAGGCGCATTTAGCATTAGGATGATAATGCGGAGAGGACGTATTCACATTTTTTGGTGCCTCTTTGATAGTGGCGAGATTCAATTTCAACAGATGGGGAAGCACTTGCACTGGAGTCATATTAATACGGGTGAACTGCCGTTGTGTCTGTTCCACTCGTTGTTGATTTGGTCTGGATTGGTTATAGCGAGGCTGCTCACTTGAAGGGTTTTGAATCATTACGGCCCCCACAGTCGGCCGGCGCTCAGTCTTCCCTGCTCTTCTTTGGGAGTATACCACAGCCGTTTCCTTCTTAAAAGGTTTCTTCTCAACACTTGCAGCAACACCCTTCTGAATATTTCCTGACTTGATGCCAGCTTCTATTCTTTCGCCCGTTAAGATCAAATCGGTAAACCCCGCGGAAGAGTTACCAATCAGATGATTGAAAAATGGCCCAGATAAGGTCCCTAGAAACATATCAACAAGTTCACGGTCGGTTAAAGGAGGCTGCACCCTGCCAGCCAAATCCCTCCATTTTTGTGCATATTCTTTGAATCCTTCGCCTGTTCCCAGTGACATACCCTGAAGTTGGGTACGAGTAGGAGCAAGGTCAGAATTGTATTGATATTGTTTGTAGAAGGCGGTGGCCAAATATTCCCAGTTTCGGATGCTGGTTCCCTCTAGCTGATAAAACCACTCCAATTGAGCCCCAGAAAGGCTGTCTTGAAAAAAATGTATCCAAAGGTTCTTATCTGCCGTATAGGGTTGGATCTTTCTTACGTAGGACCTGAGATGCATTTTTGGACAGGACAGCCCATCGTACCTCACAAACACTGGCACCTTGAACTTTGGGGGAATCACAATCCCGGCAACCAAACCCAAGTCTTCAAAATCCAAACCCGGTACTCTTTGTAATTCCATGGCGGCCAACCTGTCTTCTAAACCCTTGTACTTCTCATCAGCTGGAGGGTATTGTTGATCAGAATAGTCTTCATCCTCTTCAACCTCTTCTTCTTCTACATCGGAATCGGAAGGTACCGCAGCCCCACCTCCTTTACTGGTTCCTTCATCAGAAATAGGAGGAAATTCAAGCACTCTCCTGGCCTCTCCGTCAAATCTTCTCCCTAAAGTAGCCACCCCGAGTCTCTTTTTCTTCTTTTTCACTGGGTCTTTATTCCCCAGCAAGGTCTTGAGATCCTCCTGACCTTTAGCCAAGGTTGTCAGGAGTTGCTGGAACTGTGCATTTTGAGCTTGTAGGTCTTTGACTGTTTGCTCGAGATCCATCCTACTGAAATAAACAGCAGACAGATAAGGAAACCTGGCGTGAGACCTGCTTATGCACATGATGAATGGTATGCTTATGTATGCAATGCATTCAAGGATTTAGAACATTCAAAATTGTTGTAGACAAAGAAGAACGCACGTCATATTAATAAGAAGAAATTTGTTAGTACATAAATGCCCCATGGGCCAAATATTACAAAATAACTTCTTAAGGCAAAAAGACATTGCGCATCCTCTTTGGTGCGATGTAGGTGTTGAGGGCCTCTTGCTCATGGAGTCGGCGGGTAAGCTCTAGAACCTTCTTCTCACTAGCGTAGAAGCTGGCTGCAAAAGTGTTTCGTTCCTCCTTGAGCTGAATCCAACTTTTCTGCATTTCCTCCCACGATGTAGGCATGTCAGGATATAGGATGGTGTAGGGAACCTCTCCTTCCTTAACAGTCTCTTTAATCACAGGGAGAACATGAGGATAAGGCATCATTAGACTTTGGGCTCGGGCTCGTACCCACTTGAGATAAGGCTAAAGAGGGATGGAGTTCTTGTGTCCCAGAGTCTTGCTATCAACCTTGTTGGGCCTTCCACAAGCTCTGATGAATCTTTGGCGAAGTCCTTGCGCATCGTTGTCGAAGTCAAAAACTAGGTCAGGAATCAACATGTCATGAGGGCCATCCCTCCGTGCATACCCAAATTGCCTCAAAGCTAGGCAAGGGTTGTAGGTGATACCTCCTCTGATTCCAAGTAAAGGAACATTAGGAAATTCTCCGCAACGATCGACGATGATGACATTTTCTCTGGACCGAGAACACCAATGTACATCAGAGTGGGTAAGAGTCATCAATCGTTGGGACCACCTTGATCCTTGGTTATTCTTCAAGACAGATTGTGGAAGGTGCGAAATAAACCACCTTGCAAGGAGAGGAGTACAGCACATGAGAACACCCCTCTTTCTCATTGTTCGTGTGTAAAATGAGTGAAGGATGTCCCCAAGCAACGTTGGTATTGGATTTTTGGACAAGAAGATTTTGACGGCATTGACATCTACCAATTGGTCAGAATTTGGGAACAAGACCAACCCATAGATAAGGAGTGCCATAATTTCTTCAAAGGCTTGTAGGTCCAATGAATTCCAACATTCTTGTGCCTTCTCAAACAAGAATTTGGCTAAGAATCCTTTGACGCCGCTTCTGGTTTCCCAATGCCCCTTGATGTCGGATGGTTGTAGATGTAATGCTCGAGCAACATCTTTCGGCTTTGGTTCCTTTTCCGTACCGTTGAAGGGTAGTTGATTAAGGATAGGAATTCTCAGGAGTTGAGAAAACTCCTCCAAAGTGGGCACCAACTGGTAATCAGGGAAAGTGAAACAGTGGTGACGAGGTTCAAAGAACTGGAATAGCACTTTCATCATGTCTTCTTCAATGTTGGTGTTTACTAAGCTGAGCAGTCTACCATGTCTTTCACTGAAGGATGAGTTTTCCGGAATTCTTGAGGTGAGCTCCTTGAGTTGAGGAGAGATTCTCACAAGGTTGACTTGGATGGTTTTTCTGCGAGGAATTTCCATGACCTACAAAACAAGAACAAAGATGAAGATCCAAACCCTTGAAATGGTTAGTGAATGCATATGATGCTTTATGATGTTTATGATGTATGCACAAAACATATGTACAAGCAATTAACACCAAACCCTAGTTTCGGGCTTGCATGGGGTTTCATAGGTAAGTACCCTCTTGAGTGTAGTTGGCTTAAAAACCTGTCCTATAAATAATAACCGGGTTCTAAGGAGCTCAATATCACGGGATTGTTTTCATTGTTAATTGTTTTGGTTTAGCCACTTAACTAGCGACCAAAATATTCCAAAAAAACAACCCTCAATGAGTGAAGTATCGAGTATCTACCAACTTCGGACTGCACCAAAGCCGGTCATCTCACTACCCCTAATAAAAGGCCAAGATGGTCAAGTAAGGTTCTAGGTCATTAGTGCTTAGTGACATCACTCAGCGGCCCCGTACTCTCCTTGATTGAACTCAAGGGTTACCGGTACTCACAAATATGTCGCACTAATATAGCTATTGCTTCGACCGTGTCGGTATACCCCGCACAGTTTCCACAACGTATTGCTATCTATGAATGTTTCCCAAAATCCGGGTGTAGGATTGCAAACCCAAACAAGAGAGCCAAAAATATAAAGAAATCAAATCAAACAATTAGTCATGCAAGAGGGTGATCTAAACCCTAAGGTTACTCCACTTTAAAAAATATCCCCAGCAGAGTCGCCAGTTCTGTGATACGGTGGGAGAACTGACTATGGTTTTGCGTTTGTTTTCGCAAATGTTTCGGTTGAGCAAGAGTCGCCACCGACTTTTTATTTTATCCTAAGGAAAGGTTTAAAAAGCACAGCAAAAACCTTTGAGATTTTTCTTGGGTTCGGGGAGTAGATTATAGAAAGGGAAGGTATTAGCACCCCTTCTATCCATGGTTATCCATGGGCTCTTAGGTACTTGCTTAGATCAACTTGCCTTGGTTTTCAATTATTTGAAATGGTACTTTGTGTGTGGCTTTGAAAATGTTTTGAAAAAGATGCCTTGTCTAGGCTACCCTTGTAATAATTCTTTACTCGAATGTTTTACAAAAGGTGTTTGTCTTTTTGAAAAGATGTTTAAAGGTTTTTTTTTTAAAGTTTATTTTGAAAGTGTTTGTGAAGTGTGGTTTGAAAAATAGGCAAGTGCTTTTGTTTTGCAAGTTGACAAGTACTTAAGAGCTATCTACCCTAAAGTTCTCAAAGATTTTTGCTATGTTTTAACCCTTTTAACAATTTTGTTCCACCATTGTATTTGGTGGACAATCTTGTGTTAGGATGTGAAAGGGACGGGCGCGGGTGGTCGTTTAGACCATAATTGCAATGATGCCAAGTATCTTTGGGCAATTGTTCTTTTTAAGGGACTTGATCATTTTTTAGGCAACTTTCGAAAGCGTCATCGAGGGACTATGATCATTTGAATTGTTTGCTTTGCCCAAAGAGACCTAACATGCAATATGGCCTAATTTTGAAAGGCAACAAGTGGATGTAACCCTAGGGGTGTTAGTGTGCAAGTGTGTTTTATTGCATACAAGAGTTTTTTCTTTGAATTAGGTTTTTCTATTTCATTGATTTTATCTTGCCATACACGTCCTAATTACTAGCAATAAGAAGCGGAAATATAAAATCCTACGCTATTACAACAATTAGGGGAAGGAGATACACATTTGTACATGGGGGGTTCAACGAGAAAAATAGACAAAAAAAAAATAGCAAAAAAACAAGATATAGAGAGAGAGAGAGAGGGAGCCCGCGCGCTGTTGAGAGGTCATCAGAAGTTCTGACTCAGATCCGCTGCCAGATGATCAACCTCTTGGTTAAACTGTATGAGTCAGAACTTCTGACTCTGGCACCTGCAAAACAGAACCCTGTTAGTGGGGAAATCAGAAGTTCTGACTCCCCTGCGCTGCAAGACAGAAGTTTGTTAGTGGAGAAACCAGAAGTTCTGATTCTGCTGAAAAGGCAATAACTCTCAGAGGTTCTGATATCATTGACAGCAAAACAGGCTTCAGATGTGCTAACGTCAAAGTCAGCACTTGGCTTTTCCCTGTACTAATCATAACATCTGCAATTCTGTTGTTATTCCACAAAACAGGAAACATATTTGGAACAGATCCAGCAAATGTAAAAATGTTTCAGAGGTCAGAACCAACAAGGTCACAGACAAGTCCTATACTGGCTCAGAACGTTCTGAGGTATGAAAATCCTCAGAATATAAACAGCAACAACATGTTATCTACATTATGTTTATTTGAGTATGCACAGCTGATGATGCTTAGCAGCGTGATGAAGGTCAGCAGGTGCTTACCTGGCTGTTGGAAAAGTTTGTGGGTGAAAGCTAGCTTTTGGCTCTGGTGGTGTTCTGGACAGATTTTCTTTGAAAAGGGTAGGTAAAGGTGTATACGTACGTAGGGTCAGAAGTTTGGAAAGAGTGTCTTTTGGTTCACAAAGAAAACTGGGTATTTGATGAAGTTTGAATGCTATGTTGCTAAGAGTTTCTGTTTCTCTCTCAGCAATTTTTCTGTTTCTTTTTTGAACGCCCTTTGCAGTGGACAATGACTCTCTATTTATAGGCAAAGTTCTTGTGGGTGCCTTGAACATTAAAGCGCCAACAGAGTTTGAATTGCTCTTTGACAGAAATTCCTGGGAAGTTGTGATAATAGATAGCCTTCAGCCTAGGCTGCAGCAGCAGGCGTAGATTGGGGAGAAGTGACCTCTGAAGTGGGCGGTGGCACGTAGACCCATGCCAGAATCTGCACAAAAGCGTTTTCCAAGCCACACGTGAATGTTCAGGAGTGGTTGGAAGCATTAATGGGCATTAAATGGCGATAAGACCTATCAACATCAATATTCGGGTAATGGAAACCAACATTGAATCAGCAGCGTAAACCATGCTCTGGCCTTGGCTTCCTGTTGTCTTAGTAAGCTATGGAGATTCTTCTGATTTTCTGATACGTTCCTTGGATTTACTTCTGGACCTCCTGGGCTTAGAGATTCTGTATCAGTGTAACACCCACTCTTCTGACCTTTTCATCTTCTGAATTCAGCATGTTCTGAAGGAGCCTTCAGACTTCCCTGCTTCTCTTGCATTCCTTTAGCAAATTCTGACTGAGCTTGTATAACTGCTGAAAGGGGCATGTTCTGTCTGAGGCTTACATACTGAACCACGTTTACAACTTCTGATTGAGCTGATGTAGCTGCTGAAAAACCAACTTCTGACTACGCTGAGCCAAGCTTGCAACTTCTGACCATTTTTATCTGGAATTGGTCCAGAAGTTCTGAAGCGCTGATTTTTTCTTAAACACTCATTTTTTAGAGAAACGTTCCAAGTACTTAGAATTTGATTTTTCTCAAGATAAAAGCGTTGTTTTTGGAGCTCGTGAGATCATCTTGCTCTTGTAAGTGGCTTGCTTGGGCAAAAAAGGATAACTCAGGACTTGGATTTGTTTCAGAGGGACCTTGAAAATCCAAGATGGTTTCCTGAAGAAAGAGAGGGCAAATTTTGGGGTACAACACATGGGTTTTAAAGGTAAGTACCCTCTTGAAGTATAGTTGGTTCAATCTGTCCTATTAATAGTAATCGGGTTTTAGGGGATCTCAATATCACTGATCTTTCCTCACTGGGCATTGTTTCAGCCCAAGCCTCTTTATTGGCAACCAAAATATCCCGGAAGTCAGATCTCAATGAGTGTAGTATCGAGTATCAACCAACTTCGGACTGCACCAAATTTGGCTATCTCATTACTTCCTAATGGCCAAGTTGGTTCAATTAAAGGTTCTAAGGTCAACTGATGCTTCATGACACCACACAGCGGCCTCGTATTCTCCTTGACTACTCAAGGGATACCGATACCAACAAATATGTCACATCAACGTAGCTATCATTTCAACCGTGTCGGTATACCCTACACAGTCCCCACAATCTATTGCTACTTACCTAAAAGATGCCCTAGATCCGGGTGTAGGATATTTACAAGTAACCCCATGAAAAACCCTTAAAGATAAAGCAAGAAAAGCATACAAGGAACGCAATTTAAAATTATGAACTAAACTCTAAGGTAACTCCACTTCACAAAATCCCCAGCAGAGTCGCCAGTTTTGTGATACGGTAGCAGAACTGACTGTTATACTGGTTTTGCATTTGTATTCAAAAATTTTGCGGTAAGCAAGAGTCGCCACCGACTTTTCTTTTATCCAACAAAGGAAAGGGTGAAAAGAACAGAAAAAGACCTTTCGAGAATTTTCTGAGTAAGGGGGGTAAGAAGGTGTTAGCACCCTTTCCATCCGTAGTTTTCTACGGGCTCTTAGATGCTTAGCTCATTTGAAAAAATACCTTGTGCTTTTGTGTGTTTTGAAAAGTATTTTTGAAATGCCATAGTCCGGCAATTTTCTTTATGATAACTCTTGTATCAGTCCTTAAGAGTGTTGATAAAGCATTTTTGAAAGTATTTTTTTGAAATCTTTTGGTATAAGTGTAAAAGTTTTGTTTTGAGCCGGCATCTAACAACTATCTACTTGTACCCGAAAAGGTTTTTTCTTTTCTTCCTTTCCTTTAGACAGTGTTATCCTACTATTAGTGAGTAGGTGGCCCTATCGTTAGATGTATGAGGGGCATTCGAAAGGACGTACAGTCATAAAGGAAACATATGAAAATGCTTTAGCAATTTCATTTTAAGGGATTAGATCATTTACCAGAAGGCAACACTATAGGGTCATCGAGGGATTATGATCTTTTGATTTACGAGTCTTTTCTAAAGCGTCCCCATTCTCGAGGGACATGACTGCTTTACTTTCTGAAAGACGACCAAAGTGGGCGTACCTTAGAGGTGTATATGTGCAATGTGTGTTACGTTCAGTTATTTTAGTCTTTTGTGTTAGGTTTGCTAGCGTTTGATTTTACTCTTGTCGTACAATCCTATTAGTCTAGCAGCTAATATGTACAGTAATTTAAAGTCCAGGAATTCAAATCTATGCTATTACAATGCTTCGGGGAGGGGGATGTTTACATGTCCAAAAATTTGGGGGAAAGAAAATAAAGAAAGCAATAAAGAGCCCTAGTTTAAGCTATTACATACTGTCAGCAGATACATTAGTATAAAAATGCAAAAATAAACAACGCGCGCAAATTGAAAATAATGTCTAAGAATCCTAAGGAAAAGCAAACTTTTGGTTGTTTTTATTTATGAAATAAAATAAAGTCTAAGTCTATTTAATTTTAATTTCAATAAAAGTTTAAAATAATTAATCAATTTATTTAATCAGTTTAATTAAAAAAAACTAACCTAATGCTTTTTTTCTGGTTTTTATTTATTTTTAATTTAAAAAAGAAATTAAGAAAGGAGTAAGTAACACAAAAAATAGAAATGCAAGAAAACAAATCTTTCGATCCAGAGGAAAAGGTACCTTTCGATCCAATGAAGAGGCAATTTTTGATCTAATGAAAAGGCAGTTTCGATCCAATGTTTAGTGGCATCCTTCGATCCAGGGAAGGGTATGGCCTTCGATCCAATTGAGATTATTGTTGGAGATGTATGTTGTACCCCTGCAGGAAATTTATTAGATAAAACAAGACAAAAATCCAGGCTTGGGTCGAATCTAGTCTTGGATTCGATAGCCAGTGGCTGCAATAATTCTAATTCAGATCATCTGGTCTGAATCGAAAATGACTTCGTCTGTCTTACAAACTCATGAACCATGAGATTCGAAAGAAGATATGGGTCGTGCCTAAGCCATGGTATGATCTTAACCCCTGCTGCTTAATCTTGCATGTTGCACATGAAAACAATAACAAACATTAGCAATAACATGAATGTATGATTAACATGAATTTAAAAACGGCATGCTTAGCTAGTTTGAGATCGAAAACAAGTTACCAATGGAAAGATTGTGTGAGTGATGTTGGGCCTATCTGGTGCTTGGGAACGCCTCCTACAAGCTTCAGGGAGTGAGTGGAGCGTTATTGAAGATTCCTTCGATCTGGATCACTTATATGATTTTTGATAAACTTTGGCGTGGCTTCTAAGGCAGCGTGTGCATGTGAGGTAGTGTCTGGCTAGTGGCGTGAGTGTGGCAAGAGTGTTTTTGATATTTTTCTCGTTTTTTCTCCCTTTGAATTTGAGATTTTTGGGTTTATATAGGCAAAGATTTAGGTCAACATTTGTGTATCAAATCTTTGTTCATCATGAGGGAGAGATTTGATTTTATATTTGTATGAAAACTTGCCATATTTGATCCAATCATGCATTTCTGCCAGCTTGCTCTAAGTTGTTTTGGGCCTCTAACTTAATGGGAATCGAAAGCTTGGGATGCCTTTTCTCCTTTTGATGGATCTAGCTTCAATTCAATTTGCTCAGAGTTTCATCCCCATGGCTTCTTCGATTGGCTCTGGTTTCATCCTTATAGCTCCTTCGATTGAGTCTATTGCCATCAATTCGAATTGCTCAGATCTTTGATGACTCTGAATTCCAATTGTTCAGAGTTTCCCTTATCAGGGCTTCTTCGAAAACCTCTCAGATCTTTACTCTTCGATTGGATATGACTTGCTCCTCATGGTTCCTTCGATTGAACCCATCTATTTGCCTTAGCTGCTTGATTCTGGAAAACTCAAATAGCCCAAACGAGAAATTCATTATGTCCAGTCGAAGCCTCTTTCGTCACTTCCTTTGAATGCCATTGCGCGGGAGGCTTGGGCCTGACAACATGTAGGACCAAGACTCATCATAAGACAAACTTGCTTTCAATAATTATGTGTCTCCTTCGAATAGACCACCTATATATCCTTCAAATGGACTTTTTATGTGTCTTTCGAATAGTCCACATGTATGCCTTGTGCCTTATTAGAATGGGCCACCAATGTGTGTCCTTCGAATGGACCTTTAGAGTGCTCTTTAGAAGGGGTCATATTGTGTGTCACAGTGCAGAAATTATGTTGAGGAGTCTTGGCCTTGTGCATTGAAAGAAAACACAGAAGAAGTCTTTGCCTTGTACGTTTGAAGGAAATCATAGAAGAAGCCTTTGCCCTTGGGAATCCAAGACAAGTCTGAGGAAGCATCTGCCTTGTGGATTCGAAGGCCAGTTGAACGAAGCCTTTGACTTAGTGAATCAAAGGTTGCATGTAGAGGCCTTTTTCCTAGTGAATCGAAGGTTGCATGTAGAGCCCTTTGTTGGTGAATCGAAGGGAGCTTGTAGGGGGTTCTTGCCTAAATGAAACTTGGATCAAGGCTTTCTCGAAGGGGAACCAATGCTCAATCTAAGCTGGTGGGCAAATGCTTGATTAAAGGTTTTTAGATGCCCAATCGAAGCTTGTGAGACAAATATCACTCGAAGGGTTTTAGAAGCCCGGTCGAAGCTCCTTGTCCAGATGCCAATCGAAGAACCTTTTGTTTACCTGCCAATTGAAGGATATTGTTAACATGCCTTCAAAGTACACTTTATTCATATGCCAATCGAAAGACACATGACCATCATTCAAAAAATTTATTTTTATTTAAACAAGTGTTTGTAAACCGCCCATGTAAGAAGAAACCTTGGAAGACATGAGAGGGAAAATTTTTGGGTACAACAGCTTCCCTTGTACCATCTTCTTAAACCTGAAGATTTAGATTGGCTTATTTGCCTTTCATGATCTGGAGGTGAAAGAGGATTCAACACTAGAGTGCCCAGAAATTTGCAATCTCATGAAGTAATATTGTTGGTTGATGATATCAGGAATAGGCTTACAAATGCCATTTGGAGAAGATGAAAGAGGGTCGTTGGAGATGGGCTTAAAGATGCCATCCAAAGTAGGTTCTGACTTTATAAGAGGTGTCTTTGTGGGATTTCCTATTCCTGTTGTCTGAGGAGGACTCCGCTGGGGGATGTGAGTTTCGGTTATTCTCCTGCTTGAGGAAAAATTTGTGGGGAATAGAGTCTAGGAGCTTCAGTTGTCCAAGACTCTACTGAGGAGTTATCTCTGTACTAGAGAGATGATAGTTTACTGCTTCCTGGTTGAAATCCAGGCTTCACAGTAATTTGTTAGGGATAAAGGAGTTAACCATTATCTGAAAATGTATTAGAAAGAGCCTGTGCAGGGCTGTGTGGGGGCTGCTTCAGGATGAGTTTGTGTTAGACTGCATCTGAAGATATATGAGAAGGAACCTGTGTGAGATTGCTTCGTCTGGTCATGTAGATAGTTTTCATGTCTGGTTTTAGGTGTTAATCTAAAAATCAGTTGTTCACAGATAGTTGTCCCATCTTGCTTCAGGTATTAATCTGGAACTTGAAAATTATCGGTCGTTTGAGATAGTTGTCCTGTCTGGTTTTAGGTATTAATCTCTGACTTGAGAAAAAGAGATAGTTTTCCTGGCTTGTTACAGGTATTAATCTCTAATCTCCTCAAGTAGATAGTTTTCCTAGCTTGTTACAGGTATTAACCTACAATTGGTCGTCCATAAATAGTTGTCTTGGATTATTATAGGTATTAATCTAGAACTTGAAAATTGTCGTTCATTGAGATAGTTGTCCTAGCTTGTTACAGGCATTAATCTCTGTCCTGGGAAAGAAAGATCGTTTTCCTGGATTGTTACAGGTATTAATCTTCAATCTCCTCATGTAGATAATTTTCCTAGCTTGTTACACGTATTAACCTACAGTCAGTCGTCCGTAGACAGTTTTCCTGGCTTGTTACAGGTATTAATCTGGAACTTGTTTTTTTCGGTCATTGAAATATGTTGTCCTGGTTTGTTACAGGTATTAATCTCTGACCTGAGAAAGAAAGATAGTTTTCCTGGCTTGTTACAGGTATTAATAATCAATCTCCTCATGTAGATAGTTTTCCTGTCTTGTTACAGGTATTAACCTATAGTCGGTCGTCCGCAGATAGTTTTCCTGTCTTTTTACAGGTATTAACCTATAGTCGGTCGTCTGCAGATAGTTTTCCTAGCTTGTTACAGGTATTAATATGGAACTTGTTTTTGTCGATCATTGAGATAGTTGTCCTGGCTTGTTACAGGTACTAATCTCCAACCTGAGAAAGAAATATAGTTTTCCTAGCTTGTTACTGGTATTAATCTTCAATCTCCTCACGTAGATAGTTTTCATTGCTTGTTAAACGTATTAATCTACAATCAGTCGTCCACAGATAGTTTTCTTGGCTGGTTTTAAGTATTAATCTGGAACTGCTGGTCACATAAAAAATTTCCCCGTATGGTTTTGGGCATTAATATGTGGCCTGTTGTGTACCCCAAAATTTTCCCTCTCACTTATCAAGATTATTCTCACAAGATTTCTTTGACTCAAGACTAGATTAGGGTTTGATCAGCTCAGAACATCTCATCATGCACTGATCACCCAAAATTATGGTTTGAGTTTGCACATGGTTTTTGGACTATCAATGCTTAATATGACTTTCAAACATCATTATAGACCCCTAAGATTACTCATGACAAGTTTCAAGCCTTGAACCACATTTTTGATCAGTCAATTGGACAGTTGACCTAAAAATCAACTGCATTGGGGAAAAGGTCAACCATGGCCAATTTACAGTCAAACTTCATAATTTTTTATCCACATCAACATTCTAGACTCATATGTATCATTTGATCAAATTTGGATCACAATTCCTCAAGAAATTTGATCAAATCATCAAAAGGGCAAAATGGTCAAAATTAGGGTTTTGACTGAGAAAGGGCAATTTCTGATTTTTGACCTAGAAAATGACCAATTGAGTTGAAGCATGATTCCAAGGATTTAATTGCATCATCTTGACCTAATTACATGGTTCAAAATATTTCAAATCCATTGGATAGACAGGTGAAATTTGCAGTCAACTAATCAAAAGTCAAATGTATACTGAAAAGTCAAACTTTGACTTTTTGGCCAAAATCAAGTGCCAAGGGTCACAATTCATCAAAACATGTCAAAATGTGAAACTTGTTCATCAAGAAATCACGAATTGAAGATTAGGTTTTAAAATTGGAAATTTTCTTAACTTAGAAATTTTTCTAAGTATAGAAAATTTCTTTTTTTTCTCTCAACTTTAAACCATTTTTTCACCATGATACAAGATGATTCAAGGAAAGTTCCCAACATGAAAGTTGTAGACCTCCATTAAACCTACAACTTTTCTTGACACACTTTTTCCTAAAGATGCTTGGATCTCAAGATATAATTTTGTGAATACATGCCCATGAACTAAAATAACTAAGTGGAATTTTGCCCTAATTTAGGCAGGTTTTTGACCCAACTTCATGGCAACTTTTCACCTGGTTCCAAGAGGAATATTGAAATTCATTTCAAATATGAGTTATAGATCACATTGCAAGCTTTCCAAAATGTCCAATATATCCTTAAAATCATTTTTGAGTAGGGAGAATCGAAGAGATGAAGTTGGCAATTTCTCACTTTGTTTTCAAGCCATTTCATGAAGAACAAAGTTCAAATCAGAACCTATGCTGCCTAATCCATGCTTTACAGGTCTCAAACTTGTTCCTCACTTCATAATTTAATGCTTAATCAGTTGACAAAGTCTTAATTCAAGCCCAAAGGTATTTTTCCAAGCATTATTTCCATAAATGGCACAAAGTTGCCATTGCCATTTTGAAAAAGCTTTACTTTTGCAACTTTATAAATCTTGAGCATTGGACCTATCTTCTCTGCACACACAAATCCTCCAGGCCTAAGGTAAGTTGTATAGAGTATATACCAACCCTAAGCAAGCCAGTACAAGCATGTGAAGACTTGTCCCTTCACTTTGCTTCAAAAGCAAGAAAGTGTGCAAAAAGTCTAGAACTTAAAAATCTATTGAGAAGCTGACTTGAAACCTTTTCCATACTAATACACAAACACATTACAACATAAAACACGATTTCTAAATGCCTGAAACACAAAAACAGTCCATATCACCGAAAAACTGTCCAAACTTGCAGTTTATGCATAAGCTTAGCAATCCACAAATTGGCTCGTGCGTTTCAAGTTTCAATCATCCAAACACTTTACCTACTTGATATCTAAGTGATCCAGACCATCATCCCTGCACTGTAACTCCTTCTCCTTCATCTGCCATTTTTGTTTTCCAAGCTTGCAGGTTGACTTGGATAGAGAGTTTCAGACACTTTCAAAGCAAGATAAGGGTTGGAACATACTCAGGGAGGTTCAAGCAAGCTAAAGCAACCTTCAGGCATTCCTAAATCTCACTCAAACTCCATTCACGATCTCAGTTGAAAGAGGTAAGAATCTCAACTTCTATCTCTTCATACAGGCATCCATTGACCACGATTTGTGAATAAACAATGTAGATATCATTACTTCAAAGTTGTACATATCCATAACTTGCATTTATTTGGCCTGAGATAAGAGAATTTTGAAGTTCAAATTCCTGTAAAAATTATGTTTAAATTTAGGGCTTTTAAAATTCGTTTTTATCTTTGATTGTTAGCTTACATGACTTACATGTTTGAAATCGTGGGACTGAGTACTACCATTTTCATGTTGGAAGTTTTCATTTTCATGGAGAAATGAGAAAGTTACAGAGCTTCTGGCTGGCTAGAGGAAGAAGACGAAGTACAGGGCCATGGAAGCGTTTCATGTTATGTTTTTCTTGTTTCACATAAATCAACGGATGTATAGCCACTCCAGTGGCAAGGTAGCGCGCTGGTAAGGCCCAGGTCGTGGGTTCGAACCTTGGCGCTACCTTTTGTTTTTTCATACTTTTCCATTTTCAGTTTTTTTTTTGTTTGCAGGATTGGGCTTCAACGTTGGGCTTAGCATTTTTTCTAACATCACACCACTTGATTTCTCAGGATACCCCCTGGCCCAACTATTTTCATATATTTTATTTATTTGTTTTTATTTTCATTTTTGTTTATTAAATATTTTCTTTAATACATAAAAATCTTTAAAAATATAAATATGATAATATTGCATTTTTATTTTATTTTATTTTATTTTCACATTAAAAAATATTTTTTAAACTATATATTAATTTTTTTTCTTAAATAAATTTGTAAGTATAATATAATAAAAATAAGTTAATTATTTTTATTTGTTTTTCATTCCATACTTGTGAATATTTATTTTAGCATATAAAAACTAAATATTTTCATAAAATATTATTAATTATTTTTAATACAAAAAATAATACGTAGGAACTTTATTTTCTTTTAAACTTGAAATTAGGGTTAACTTTGGTTTTCAAGAATTATTTTCTTTTTCTTAAAATATTAGGTTTTAGTTCAAAATTTCTTTTCACATAAGAAACAAAACAAAAAAAAAATTCTTGCATATACATACCATTGCACATTTAATTTATATTGTACCTTATTTATTTAAATATTTGTACAAATTCGATTTGGTTGTAATAGCTTAATTAGTGTTACATTCTTGCAAATCCCCATTTATAATTTGTATTTCCCCCTCCCATAAAAATGTTGTAATAGCGTAGTTATCTTTAAATTATGCAATTTACCGCTTTTATATACCATGCTAGTAATTAGGGTTTGTATGGAAAGATCAAAACAAAGCAAATAGAAAACCCTAATCCAAGATAAACAAAGCATGAAAATAACACACTTGCCCACAAGCATCCTTAGGGTTTCTCCACTTGGTTGTCTTATACAAAAATAGCCATATTACGCATGCGAAGTATCTTGGCAAAACAAACAAGTATAAGATCACAGTCCATCAATGACACTATTCAAAGTTGCCTTACAAAATGATCTTGGTCCCTCAAAAATGCTAAGATACTTTGCAAAATTGCTAATCATGGTTATACGATGACCCACGCCCGTCCCGTTTACATCCAAAGATAGGGTTGCCTACCAAATCAATGGTAAGAGAACAATGTCAAAGGAATAGAAAATGCACAAGAAAGACATTTGAGTAGGTAGATTACTTCTAGTTACTTGCTCTATTTTCAAACAACTATCCTTGCTATTTTCAAAACAAACACACACATTTTTAAACATTTTTACAAACATTGAAAACATTTTCAAAAAGACATACATCTTTGTATACATTCTTACGAACGAGAATCATTACAAAGATTGCCTAAACGAATGGCCTCTTTTACAAAATACTTTCAAAACCACACCGAACACATTTTCAAACAACAAAAGAAAGTGATCTAGCAAGTAACTAAGAGCCCATGGAAAACCATGGATGAAAAGGGTGCTAATACCTCCCCTTTTCATAATCTACCCCCGAACTCAAGAAATAATCTCAAAGGTCTTTCCTGTGCTTTTTCACCTTTCCTTTTGGATAAAAGAAAAGTCGGTGGTGACTCTTGATAAACCGCAACATTTGCGATAAAACGCAAAACCCTCAAGTCAGTTTTCCCACCGTATCACAGAACTGGCGACTCTGCTGGGGAAATTTATAAAAGTGGGGTTACCTTAGGGATAGATCAAATTTATTTGCTTACATTTGTTTGACTTGTTTGCTTTACATTATGGTTCTTTGTTTGGGTTTGAATCCTCCACCCGGATTTGAGAAACATTATAGGTAAATAGCAATACATTGTGGAAATTGTGCGGGGTATACCTACATGGTCTAAGCAATAGCTATGTTAGTGCGACATATTTGTGGGTACCGGTAGCCTTTGAGTCAATCAAAGAGAATACGGGGCCGCTGAGTGATGTCATGAAGAACTAATGAACTTCTAGAACCCTTTACTTGACCAACTTGGCCTTTAGGATGTAGTGAGATGACCATCTTTGGTGCAGTCCGAAGTTGGTAGATAATTGATACTACACTCATTGAGGGTTGGTTTCTTGGGATATTTCGGTCGTCATTAAAGAGGCTTGAGCTGAAACAATGACCAAGGAAACAATCCAATGATATTGAGCTCCTTAGAACCCGGTTATTATTACTAGGACAGGTTTAAGCCAACTAAACTTCAAGAGGGTACTTACCTATAAAACCCCATGCCAGCCTAAACTAAGAACTTGTTTGCTTTGCTTGTATATGCATACTTGTACATAACATCATGGACATGATGAGCATCATATGCATCCACTAACCATTTCAAGGATTTTGGAGATTCATCTTTGTTCTTGTTTTGTAGGATATGGATTCACTTCGCAGGAAAACTATCCAAGTCAACCTTATAAGAATTCCTCCATAACTTAAGGAGCTAGCTTCAAGGATCCCTGACAACTCCCCATTCACTGAGAGGCATGGTCGTCTACTCAACTTGGTCACCTCCAACACAGATGAGGATATGATAAAGGTGCTCTTCCAGTTCATTGATCCTTTGCACCATTGCTTCATATTTCCCGACTATCAGCTTATGCCCACTTTGGACGAATTCTCTCAACTCTTGAGGATTCCTATTCTCAATCAACTACCTTTCAAAGGTACGAAAAGAGACCCAAAGTCAGAAGAGATTGCTCAAGCTCTGCACTTGCACTCATCTGATGTCACAACTCATTGGGAAACTAGGAATGGTGTCAAAGGCTTCTTAGTAAAGTTTCTATTTGAGAAAGCCCAAAGCTGTTAGAATTCCTTAAACTTGCAAGCTTTTGAGGAAATTGTGGCTCTCCTTATCTATGGGATGGTTTTGTTCCCCAATCCTTACCAACTCATAGATGTGAGCGCTTTCAAAATCTTCATGTCACGCAATTCGGTGCCTACATTCCTTGGAAATATCCTACACTCTTTTCACACTCGCACAATGAGAAAAAGAGGTGTCCTTATATGTTGCACTCCTCTCCTGGCAAGATGGTTTATTTCTCATCTTCCCCAATCAGTCTTAAAGAATGAGCAAGGATTAAGGTGGTCACAAAGGTTAATGACGCTCAAACATTCAGATATTCATCGGTGCTCCCGATCCAAAGAGAATGTTATCATTGTTGACCGTTGTGGGGAATTCCCTAATGTCCCTCTACTTGGCATTAAGGGAGGCATCACCTATAACCCATGCTTAGCTCTAAGACAATTTGGTTATGCCTGAAGGGATGGCCCGCACGAGATGCTGATTCAAGGCTTGGTATTCGACTATGTTGTACCCTAAAATTTTCCCTCCCATATTCTTCAAGATTTGCAAAGAGCATGCTTCAAAATCTCCCAAGGGTTGCACAGTCCAATTGCCTCCTAACAGTCAAGAATTAGGGTTTTGGTTCTGACAAAGAAATTGAAGTTTCCAAGGGTCCAAACAAGTCCCATATGCCTATAAACATTGTCAATCATCCTCATGTCAAGTTTCAAGACTCACAGCACCAGATTGTACAGTCAAAAACCCTAATTGCTCAACAGTCAACTACAGGGGCAAAATGGTCATTTGACAGTCAAAAGTCCAAATTTTTGATCAACATCTTATTTTGAAGCCACAAACATCATTTGATCAATTCTTGATCATGATTCTCAAGGCATGGCTCAAAAAGTCTCAAGATGCAAAAGTTTCTATTTTGGACAGTTGAAAAAGTCAACTACAAATTGACCAGAGCATAACTTCCACATGGTTTATCAGAAAAATTCCATCCAAAGCTCATTTTGAAGAGAATGACATTTCCTACAACTTCTCTTCACACTTCAAGTCCAAGAAATTCTCTCACAAAAAGTTATCAATCTCAACATTATAGGTCATTTTCAAAAGTCAACAAAAAGGCACTTTAAGTCAAAGACCATAACTTGAAATTGGCGAATCAAAATGACATGGGACCAAAGGCATTGGTTAGAGGACTTCAAGACCTTTCCAAAATGTCCAAGAACATGATCAAAGCTTAAAAATTGAGCAAGATATGCCTTGTGGAAGTTGGGAAATTTTGGGAATTTTGAAAAGTCAACTTTGCTTCAAATGCCTCAAAATTGCTAATGGGCCACAATTTCTTCCAAGAATCATCACCCAAAGGCTATGCACGACCCATTGACTTTAAAGGGAGATATTTTATCATTTTTATTAATTATTTGAATTATTATTATTATTAGTTCATTTAATTAAAATAAAATATGACAAAAATAGCAAATCATGTTTTCCAAACCTTTTTGTGCAGCATATCCACTCATCATGACCTCAATATTTCGTGCATACTCAAAAAGGCAAGAATTGGCAATGATTGGCATCAAAAAGGAATGAAAAAGATTGAAAAAGATTCATGAAAATCACAAATTCAAGAACATTGATTGAATGGATTTTGGACTTGTTTTGTGAACCTAATTCACTCCACATATAAGCAGAAACACAACCCTAATCAAGAAAAGGAGCAAGATGCGCCCAAGAACACCAAACAACTTTGCATTTTTTCTCAAAAATCTCAAATCTGTTTTCATAGTTTCAGTGTGTTGCAAGGCCTAAAAACTATTCCATAAGTTTGCCAAGACTACCAGGAAGCTTTCTCAATCAAAATCACATCCCCTAACCTCAAGAATTGGTATAACCGTGTTCCACTTTTCTTGAAAAATTTGATAATCGTATTCCATTTTCCATGCATGATAAATGTCTTTTAACTGTTGTTTTACACTAACATGAGCATTCTAAAGCTGTTGGCATTCTTTGATTGAACTTTTAAGCCTTGTACACGAATCCACCATGGAAGTTGCCTAGGGTTTCAGAGGTTTGAAATTGGGGTTTCTTTCCTGGGGAAAAATTGGACCATAAGACCAACACCATTACAATCGTGACTTCCAGATGATCCAATTCCACACACCGCGCCCAATTTATATTATGCTATGGCCTAATCGCTATTTTTGTATGTTATGGTTAGTGGGGGTTTAAAACCCCCGCTATTTGATTTCTTTTACAGGCCAAACGATGAAGAAGATGCTAGCGTGTTGGAACATGATTGAAGTATTTGAATCTGGCGCGGTTTTTTATTGTTTTATATCATTAGCCTTATTTTCTCATTATAAATTTTGTGTTCCATTATAGTATCAAAGCGCGCAAACAGCACAACTGGAAAGGCATTAGCATGGTAAACGCTAGGACCTGGGTTCGATTCCCAGGCCCTTCACTTTTCCAATATTATTTTATTCAATATATTTCCATGCAGCATGTTCTCAAGGGAATACCATATGCCTCCACCATCTGGCTTGCCACACGCCCAAAGGCCCCATCCAATGGCCAGAACTTGCAGATCACCATATGCATTGGTCAACAGCTCCTCACACAAACGCTGAAAGTCAAACAAGGCCTGAATTCTTGGGCCAAATTACTGCAAATCAACCTCCTCAATTTGGGTCAACACCCCCTATGTTTGCATTTCTTTCTCTCTTTTCTTTTCTTTTATTTATTCTTTTTTTAATTAATTGTTTTCCTTTAATTCACCAAATAATTTTTAAAATACAAAAAAAAAAATCAGAAAATCATAAAATAAAAATATGCCTTTATTTAATATTTAATTCACTAACTATTTTGTAAATAAATTTTGTTAATCAATTTAGTCTTAATTTAGGGTTTAAATTTTAATATTTTCTTAATAACTAAAAAATATAAAAATTAGGGTTTCTAGCATTTTTACCTTTTTTCTCAATAATTAAATTTTTCTTCTTATTATTATTAATTACTAATTATCTTGTAAATAAATATGCAATTAATTAATTAGGTTAAATTAGGTCAAACTTAAACATTTTTCTTTAATAAATTAAAAACAATTTAGAATTAGGGTTTTATTTAACTTTTAATTTGAATTAATTCTCTTTAATTTCATAAATACAAAAAAAACATAAAAAACAAGTTCTTTTATTTATTTAATCATTAATTAACCTTTAATTCTAATTTAATTTCTTTAAAGGGTCCAACGCCCTCGCACCTTCGATTATAATTCCATTTCGCGCGTTTGCTTTTTATTTCCTTTTTAAATTTCATGTAATTGCCCCAAAGCTTTGTAATAGATAATTAGGACATTTATTTTCCGCATTTTTATTTATTTAAATCGGGTCTTGGTTTAATTTGGCGATGTAGACCCGCGCCTTGTAATAGCGTAGGACTTTCTTTTTCCGCACTTTAAATTTCTGCACCTTTAAACTGTTAAAACACATGAAAGAATGTATGCCCAAATAAAATCAAAGCGTAGAACACTCAATGCATGATCAAGACAAATAATAACTGAAAATGACACACAATTCACACACCACTCCTAGGGTATGCCTCACTGTTGCCTTGCCCCTCGAAAAGTGGTCGTCGAGTGTAGGACGTTTTAGTAAGTCCTTATGTCCATGAACATGGCATAAGGGTAGCTTTTAAGGTGTCCTACCATTGCTCTGGTGACCACACTGTTGCCTTGCCCCTCGAAACGTGGTCGTCGACTATAGGACGTCTTAGTGAGTCCTTATGTTCCATTGATCTAGTTGCCTCGGAACGGTCGCCTCGAAACAAGTTGCCTTGGAATAAAAGATCAATGGCATAAGGGTAGCTCCTAAGGTGTCTTATTGTTGCTCGGTGACCACACTGTCCCTACAAACTCGAATTGACCCGAACACCTCCAACGGTGGTGCTACCTACCTCTCAATGGTGGGATAACACTACTTTAAGAACACTTACACAGACTAATTCCTTAGGGTAGGTAGACGACTCGTAGATACTTGCTCTAATTCAAAACAAATCCAAAACTTCTTTTCACACCGACACTTTGCAAAAAGCTTTCAAAAACAACTTTTCAAACACTCTTGAGGACTGATACAAGAGTCGAACTGAAATTTTAAACGAAACTTTTTTCAAACTCACTCACCTTGAAAAGCAAACACTTTTGAAAACACAAATGAGAAAGTATCTAAGAGCCCATGGATAACCATGGATAGAAAGGGTGCTAACACCTTCCCTTTCTATAAATCTACCTCCCGAACCGAGAACTAATCTCAATAAGGAATTTTTCTGTGCTTTTGTCCTTTCCATATTGGAGAAAATAAAAGACGGTGGCGACTCTTGCTTCCGTGACATTTCGCGAACCAGCGTTAAACAGTCAGTTCCAGATCCACCGATCACAGACTACAACAAACGACGATCAAGGTCTTCGCCAGAGATTCATCCGAGCTTGGAGAATGCTAAACAAGGTGGATAGCAAGACTTTGGGACACAAGAATTCCATCCCTCTTGAGCCTTACCTCAAGTGGGTACGAACCCGTGCTCAAAGTCTTATGATGCCTTATCCTTCCTGTTGTACCCCAAAATTTGCCCTCCCTTTTTCACAAGATAATCACAACCCTATGGTTTTTCTCTGATTTTTAAGATTGGCTCAAGAATCGGTCAAACAAACTTTTCTTTATCAGTCAATCCAGAATTAGGATTTTTTTCTGATTTGTTAAGATTGGCTCAGGAATCGATCAAACAGACTTTTCTTTAGCAGTTAATCCAGGATTAGGGTTTTCTCTCACGTCTCTCAGAAGAAATTGAATCCTCAGAAATTGCTTGTTCAAATTTACTGATTATTCTCAAAGCCTGATTATCTGGGATAAGAGTTGAGACTTTTGTTTAGAACATTAAGGCATCTGCTTGATTAGTGGAGTGAAAGGTTTACTGTTTAATAGAATGCTTGTTTGTTTAACTGTACAATGCATATGTTAATTGGAATACCATGCGTATTGTGATTGATGCAAGGTTGTGAGACTGCCAAGTTTGTTGATTATTTATTTTATCTGGATTAAAATTATTGGGACACAGTTTCAATTATTTTGATTTAAGGGTCTTAAATAATAAAATAAACATGCAAGGAAGAATTGAAAAGATATTGGACAGTAGAAATTTTCTTTTGGTTAAAGACTTTTATTTACTTCAAATGTTGTTACAAAATTTATTTAAATATTATAAGATTACAACTTATAGTATTTAAAATAATATTTGTTTACAATAAATGAAAAAAAATTAATCTAAGCCTAATCTCCTAAGATCTTTGGCTTCTACTGCTTCCTCTATTGCCCAGGATGCATTCACCTGAAAAAAGAAGAAAGGAAAGAAATTAGCACAATTAACTGAAAAGAATTTTCAAGCAGAAGAGAAGAAATCATCATTAAAGTTTGTCGGCCGGAATCATAATGCTATGTTTATTATATTTTATTTTCCTCTCTGCAAATCACAAGAAGATCGCTCTTCTCGGTTCACAGAGAGAAAAATAAAAGATATAAATATAAGCATACAATTGGTTCAAATACAAAAACATAAACAAGTCAACAAGGCAAAGTGTACTGCAAACTGCAGTAGTCAAACCAAGTCAGCAAGGCAAACATGAGCAAGCATGGCAAGCTAACTACAATGCATTAACCAAACTGAATTTCAAACTGCAGTAACCAAGCATGTCAAACTGAGTTACAAAACTGTCAAGGAAAAATACAATGCAGAAAGTATGCAAATTGTCAAGGCAAACAAGTACAGAAAGTATACAATGCAGAGAGATAAACCAAATTACAAGCAAGAGCTTGTCCTAGCCATCATCACTTTCCAGCCTAGACAAACTTTTCAGAATTAAAATAATAAGCAAAAGGTGCTTAGAGAGAGAGAGAAAGAGAGGACCTTTTAGTGAAAAGAGTTTGCAGTTTTGGCAAAAAGCAGGCTGTTTTCAAGTTATCAAAGAAACAAAAAGATATAAAAGAGAAGAGACTGCATAACAGTCAAAAAAGAGAGAAATACTTGGCCACAAAAAACAGCACAAACTGCAAGTCAAAACCTGTAAAACCAAACTTCTCAACCTGCTTGCCAAAATCTGCAGTTTAAACTGCAAAAATCAAAAACCACAAACCTGCTTTCCATACTGCAAACCTGCAGTAAACACCACAACCAAACTAAAGAACCAACAAGCTTGCAAACCTGTCTGCACAAACTAAGCCTGCATTTCAAACCTGCATAAGCTACAACTCAAACCTGCATAAATTGCAACTTACCTAAACTGTTCAAACCACAAACAAGCTCAACAAGCCTGAAATACCAACTGCAAATCAAATAACAAACTGCAAACTTGCTTGCAAAATTGCAAACTTGCTTGCAAAACTGCAACTTACTCAAACTTGTCCAAACTACAAATTCAAGCCAAGCTGGCCAAAACAACAAAGAACCAACCAGAGTTTCAGAGGTTTATCAATCATCATTAACAAACCAAGAAGATAAGAAGAACATTTCAAAATCAAAACAAAACAGCTTCCAGAACATTTCATCATCTTAAAAAAAAAATAACAAAAGTTCCAAAACAATCTCAGAGATACTTTCATCATCAATACCAAAACAAAGAAAGGAAGAGATTCAGAATCCAACAACAAGTTTCAGATTTCCTTTTTATCATCATCAACAGAAACAAAGCAACAAACTCAAAGCAAAACAAAGCTACTTTTTTCAGAATCATTCATCATCAAAACCTCAGTAACCAAGAGAAGAGGAAGAGCATTCAGAAGCATCAACAAGCATAGTTTCAGAAACATGTTCATCATCAACAAAAGTCAGAAGCAAGCAAGTTTCAGAAACGTGTTCATCATCAATAAAAGTCAGAAGCAAGCAAGTTTTCAGAAAATACTCATCATCAAACAAATCAAGGAAACAGAGATACCAGAAAAGCAATCATCATCGCATTCTTCCTCCGCCTAGCCTCCAAGGAGCGCCACCGGCCGGTCTCACATCCCTCTCCTTCCATTTTATAGAAGCAAAACGTTCAAGGTAAGTTTTCTCAACCCCTTTTCTGCATCTCACACATAAGCATCAAAGGATTAAAACATGCAAACAATAAACATGCAAGAATCAAATCAAACGAACAACAAAACTGTAAAAAAAAACCTAAAGGACAAAACGAACCTTACCCTTTGCATCCAAGGCTTTGAAGTGTTAGGAAGATGAGAGAAGTGGGAGGCGATGCTCCGGTGGCTAGGGCTCGTGGAAGGAGAATCAACGCTTGTTGGACGAGAGAGATGAAACAAAGAAGAAGAGAGTGAGAGGAACGGCGCCGCTGTGGCCAAAGCTTGTAAACCCTAATTCTGAGAACACAACATTAACCCTAACAAAACATTGTACAATAACATTTGGGCCTGACCCGCTCCCAAATTTCCTTAAGCCCACGACATTTTCCAGCGCATACCCCCCCCCCCCCTTTTTGCTTTCTATCTTGTTCTTCTTCCTTTGGGCCACCCAAAAAAAAAACATTTCCATAAAGCCCATTTTTTTAAAACCAAATACTTTATTTATTTGTTTTCATTCTAAATAAGTTCTTTTCTTTCCTTTTGTTAATATTAAAATTAATGTATTAAAATTTTGTTTTGATATAGTTTCTTTTTTAAATAATTGTTACATTTAATTAAATACAAAAAATACAAAAATAATGGAATCATTAATTTAAAATAAATTTTATTTCTTTAAAACTTTTTCTTTTCATAAATCATAAAACACAAAAATAATAATAATAAATAATTAATCTTCACTAGGTTAAACTTTATTTGTTCATTTGTAAATAAATACATGCATCTCATAATTTACTGATTTTCCTTAATTTGTTATAATTTTACATTGAATTGCGACAGTTCGATTTGGTTGTAACGCATAATATTTGGACATTATTATTCTTATGAGACTCATCCCCATTTGTAAACAATTGTACCCCCATCCCCGGATACTTTTTTGTAATAACTTAGACTTTAAATTCCCGCAATTTATTGTTTTCAATATATTGTATAGTAATTAGGGTTTGTATGGAAAGATTCAAAATCAATCGCTAGATGACCTAATCCAAGAATAAATGCATGAAAACCATCACACATTTCACACTTGCACCTCTAGGGTAACCTCGCCAGTTGCCTCGGAAAAAGCAATCATGTCCCTCGAGTATGAGACACTCTAAAAAATGCCCCTTCGATAAACAAAGATCGTAGTCCCTCGATGAACCTCAATGTTTCCTTCGATAAAACGATCTCGTCCCTTACAAAATTGTTAGAGTGTCTCACAAGTTGCTTTCAATGATTGTATACGATGACCCGCGCCTGTCCCGTTTAACATCCTAACACAAGGTTATTCACCAAATACAATGGTGAAATAACACTGTCAAAAGGATTGAAAACATAAGAAAGATCTTTGAGTAAAATAGGGTAGACAACCCTTAGTTACTTGATCAAAAGCTTGCAAAACATCCTTGCCGTTTTCAAACACACATCACAACACAATTCCAAATCAAACTTTCAAAACATTGGAAAAAGACACACACCTTTGTATATATTCGAACAAGAATCATTACAAAGGTTGCCTAGACAAGGCCTGTTTTTCAAAACATTTTCAAAACCACACACAAAGCACCATTTCAAACAATTGAAAAGAAAAGGCAAGTGATCTAAACAAGTAACTAAGAGCCCATGGATAACCATGGATGAAAAGGGTGCTAGAACCTTCCCTTTTCATAATCTACCTCCCGAACCCGAGAAAACATCTCAAAGGTCTTTCCTGTGCTTTTTGACCTTTCCTTAGGATAAAATAAAAATTCGATGGCGACTCTTGCTAAACCGCACAAGTGCGAACACAAACGCAAAACCTCAAGTCAGTTCTCCCACCGTATCACACTTCCATTCTCCCGGTGATCGTTGAGCCTGTTAAGGAAGGAGAAGTTCCATACACTATCCTACATCCTGACATGCCCACATCTCTTGAAGACCTACAAAGGGATTGGATACAGCTCAAAGGAGAGCGAGATACTTTCGAAGCCCAATTCTACGCAAGCGAGAAGAAGGTTTTGGAACTCACTAGGCTACTTCATAAGGAGCAGACTCTAAATGCCTACATTGCACCAAAGAGGATGCGCACTACTTTTTTATCTTAGAGTTTTGTATTATTTTGCCCAAGGGGCATTGATGTACTCAAACTCTATCTTATTAATATAACGTGTGTTTCTTTTTGTCTAAAACGAACTTGAATCTTTAAAAAATCCTTGAAAACATTACATATGCACATATCATTCATCATAACATAAACAGGTCTTTTGTAACGAGTTTTCTCATCTCTCTACTGTTTATTTCAGTAAGATGGATCTCGAACAGACAGTCAAAGATCTTCAAGTTCAAAACATGCAGTTTCAACCGTTACTCACAACCCTGGCCAAAGGACAAGAGGAGTTGAAGACTTTGTTGGCTAAAGAGAAGAAGAAAGTGAAGAAACCAATCAGTGTTGTAATCATGGGGAGAAGGTTTCAAGGACAAACTAGAAGAACCTTGAATTTCGCAACAACATCTGATGAAGGAAAAGGAAAGGAAATAGCGGTTCCATCAGAATCTGAAGAGGAAGAAGAAGAGGAAGACTACTCCGAGGAATAATATCCTCCAGCTGATGGTAAGTACAGACATCTTGAAGAGCGTTTGAATGCTATGGAAATACAAAGGGTACCATAGACTTTGAAGAATTGGGACTAGTGTCGAGAATTGTGATCCCACCGAAGTTTAAAGTGTTGTTGTTTGAAAAATATGATTGAGTGTCATGTCCTAAGATGCACCTCCGATCATATGTAAGAAAGATCCAGCCGCACTCCGCCGATAAAGACCTATGGGTGCATTTTTTCCAAGATAGCCTATCTGGAACACAACTCGATTGGTTTTACCAATTGAAAAGGACCGACGTCCACAACTGGGAAGATCTAGCCGCAACTTTCTATAAGCAATACCAGTATAATGCAGATTTGGCGCCTACCCGTACTCAATTTCAGAGTATGGCTATGGCTTCAAATGAGGGTTTCAAAGATTACGCGCAGAAATGGAGAGATCTAGCTGGGAGAGTTCAACCCCCTATTTCTGAAAGGGAGTTGGTGGATATGTTCTTAGGCACTCTACCGGGCCCATTCTTCAACCATCTGATTGGAAGCTCATCTGTAGGATTTATTGAATTAATACTAACCGAAGAGAGGGTGGAACCTGGCATAAAAAGTGGAAAGATTCAGAAGGATTCATCTACCTCTACAGCTGTGAGAAAGCCTTTCACTGGGAAGAAGGAGGTATCTGCTATTTATCCACAAAGGAACCAAGGGAGGGCTGAACGCCGACCAATGGTAGGAGTTGTTATGATCCAAAAGCCTACATCTGATCAACCAAGAAGTAATCAACCGAGGGTGGAAAGGCTAGTCCGGAAATTCACCAGAATTAATATGACTCTAGCCCAGGTTTTACTGCACCTTCTGAAGTCCAATTTGGTAACTTTAAAAGAAGCTCCAAAAAACCCCAACACAGCATCCCCTCATTATCACCCAAATGCCAGATGCGTATATCATTCCGAAAGTCCGGGTCATGACACTAACAACTGTTGGGCCATGAAAAACAAAATTCAAGACCTTATAGACATAAAAGAGATTGAGTTTGATGCACCCGAGAAGCCAAATGTCATTTCTGCTCCTATACCTAGACATGGTCACCATATTATTGCTGTTGAAGAAGATTTTTTTGTTACCACAGTTGATGAACTCGTGACTCCGCTCCCAATCATTAAGATAAACTTGTTGAAAGCCGGTGTATTCCAGGGTTGTAATGAAGACTTCCATCTCTGCTTATCCTCACCAACTGTTTTCCCTTTGTTAAAAAGAGGCATTCAACGCTTGATAGACAACAAAGAGATTCTGTTTGAAAGTACTCCTGTTTTACCTGTTCCTGTTAAAGACGTTTCAATCATAACCATTTCCGCCAATTCTTCCAGGGTCCCCAAAAGACCCGTTAGGATTACATCGGTTCCAAAAACTACTCCTCTTATAATCACAATTCCCGGTCCGGTCCCATATGAATCATACAAAACAGTGTCATGGAATTACGGTGGAGACATCTACTACCATGGCATCAAACAAGATGGACTGGCCACCGAAGAGATGAGCTCCGATGAAGAAGACTCTGACATTAGCAATATTGTCGGAACCAGTAAGATTACCCGAAGCGGTAGAATCTTCTCTCCAGAAATTGCCCCCCCAAAGGCAGTTTTTGGACCCGTGGCTGCTCCAAAGGTTACCTTCGTACCAATAATCATATCTGCAAGTGTTCCTATTGACAAAGACGACACAACCCCTGCTGTTATCCCTACCAACACTTCTACTGCTGAAACTCGAGGAAAAAGTATTCAAGAAGAGCCTATTCGGACGAAGGCTCAATCACTGACTATCCCCGAAACCTCCAAGAAGGAAATGGAGGAGATCTTGAGAATAATAAAGAAGAGCGACTATGAAGTAGTTGAACAGTTGGGGAAAACTCCCTCCAAAATCTCCATGTTGGCATTGTTACTGTGCTCCGATGCACATGTGAAATCCCTGGTGAAGTTTCTGAAGACAACCCATGTGCCTCAAAAGACATCCGCTGACCAATTTCAAGATTGTGTGGCCAGTTTGACGGCGGATAACGGCCTAGGCTTCTCGGATGCTGATCTGACACCAAAGGGAAGAAAGCACAACCAGGCATTGCATGTCTCTGTGGAATGTAAAGGAACAACTCTGGCCCATTTCTTGGTGGACACTGGCTCATCTTTGAATGTTTTACCGTGATAGATTAGACTGCGAAGGACTGATGTTGAAACCTAGTAACATAGTTGTGAGAGCATTTGATGGCTCAAAGAGGATGGTCAACGGGGAGGTGGACATCCCCATAAAAGTTAGGACTCAAACGTTCAACTCAACCTTCTATATAATAGACATCCGCCCCTCTTACTCCTGTCTGCTAGGACGGTCGTGGATCCATAATGCCGGTGTTGTCACCTCTACACTGCACCAGATGCTGAAATATCCGGTCCATGGAAAGATTATCACTGTCCACGGAGAGGAAGAATTTATGATTAGCCACCTCAATTCCTTCAGGTATGTGTAATTGGATGGCGAGTTCATTGAAACTCCTTTTCAACATTTCGAAAAGGTCCCCCAAGAGGTAGTAGTAACCAAGATTGTATCCCAGATTCCCAAGATTACAAGACCTCCACTCCGGATGTCATCCCTGAAGGACGCCAAAGCAGTAGTAGAGGAGGGTGGATACACCATCTTGGGGCAACTTCCGGATATTCCGTATAAATCTGACAAGTTTGGCTTAGGGTTTACTTCAAGTGCTCAGAAGGTTGTGCGTTGTGCCCGTGCTAGAGGGCCACCCTTGAGGATTAGCAACCGAGAGGTTAATACGGTGGAAGATGGTGAAGAGGATTGCAGCTTGGAGGATTGGATCTTTCCTACTATCAACGGAGGACTTCGCAATTGGGAAGCCAGAGACTTTGTCCCAATAACTTTCATCCCTTAGTAATTTATCTTTTACATTTCTGTTGGACCTGTAATATTCACAAACAATTCGCACATTTTAAACCTTGTGTCTTGCCCGAGGCACAATGGTCCATTTGTAAGGGTTTTTATTTCATCTTCATATGACATTCAATGAATCATGGACGTTTTTCACATACAAACTTTTTGTGCTCATTGTTTTTTTTTCTTTTACATTTCATTTTTAAGGATGGTTATACCCTTACACACACCCACACTCACAAATGCAGGTACCCCTCCATTCCGGATCCCATGGGTAACTATACTGCTATGGCCTTTTATGACTCTGAGGATCTAATCTACCAAGCCGAAGAAGAAGGTGAGGAAGATTGTGAAGTACCAGGAGAATTGGCCAGACTACTACAATAAGAGGAAAGAGCTATTCAGCCTCATGAGGAACCGGTGGATACAATCAATATGGGTACCGAGGAGGATAAAAAAGAAATCAAGTTGGGTTCCAATATAGAGGCCAATGTCAAGGAGCGTCTGATTCAGTTGTTACATGATTATCTTGAGATCTTTTCCTGGTCATATGAAGATATGTCAGGACTTGATACAGACATCGTGGTACATCGTCTGCCAAGAAGAGAAGACTGTCCACCTGTAAAACAAAAAGTCTTCCGCATGAGACTTGATATGTCAGAGAAGATCAAAGCGGAAGTCATGAAACAATTCAATGCTGGATTCTTGGTTGTCACTTCCTATCCCCAATGGGTTGCCAACATTGTTCCCGTGCCTAAAAAGGACGGCAAAGTACGAATGTGCATGGACTATAGAAATTTGAATAGGGCCAGCCCTAAAGATGATTTTACACTCCCCCACATAGATATCCTGGTCGATAATATGGCCCAGCACTAAATGTTTTCCTTCATGGACGGATTCTCAGGTTATAATCAAATCAAAATGGCACCTGAGGACATGGAGAAAACTACATTTGTCACACAGTGGGGCACATTCTGCTACAAAGTGATGTCGTTCGGACTGAAGAATGCTGGGGCCACCTATCAGCGCGCCATGGTAGCTTTGTTTCATGATATGATACATCATGAAATAGAGGTCTACGTAGACAATATGATAGCCCGATCACAAACAGAAGAAGACCACCTTGATCACTTGCAAAAGTTGTTCGAGAGGTTGAAGAAGTATAAACTAAGGTTGAACCCAAACAAGTGCACATTCAGAGTACGGTCCGGTAAACTTTTAGGTTTTGTCGTCAGTAACAAAGGCATTGAGGTTGATACTGCCAAAGTTAAAGCAATACAAGAAATGCCTGCTCCTCGTACTGAGAAGGAAGTCAGAGGATTCTTGGGGCGCCTGAACTATATTGCCAGATTCATTTCTCACCTAACAGCTACTTATGAGCCAATCTTCAAAATATTGAAGAAAGATCAAGTAGTCAGATGGAACGATGAATGCTAAGTTTCTTTTAACAAGATCAAATATTACTTACAAGATCCTCCTGTTTTGATGCCACCAGTCGAGGGAAGACCACTGATCATGTATATGACCGTTTTAGAGAACTCAATGGGGTGTGTATTGGGGCAGCATGACGATTTTGGCCGAAAAGAGCACACTATTTACTACCTGAGCAAAAAGTTTACTGACTGTGAAACAATATATTCACTGCACGAGAAAACTTGTTGCGCTCTGGCATGGGCTGCTCACCGGCTAAGATAGTATATGCTGACTCATATTACCTTGTTGATATCTAAAATGGATCCGATAAAATACATCTTCAAAAAGCCTACTCTGTCTGGGAGGAAAGCTAGATGGCAGATGATCCTAACAGAATATGACATACAGTATACTACCCAGAAAGCTATAAAGGGAAGTGTGCTAACTAATCACCTTGCTCACCAAGCTGTAGAAGATTATCAATCCATGAAGTTTGAATTCCCGGATGAAGACATCATGACATTAGACAACTGTGAAGAAATCAGACCATATGACAGACCTGAACAAGGATGCCGATGGACCCTGTTCTTTGATGGGGCATCCAATGCACTTGGTAATGGTATTGGCGTTGTACTCATATCTCCGGAAGGGTGTCATACTCCCTTTACTGCCAGACTTTGCTTCAACTGTACAAACAACATGGCAGAATACGAAGCGTGCATCTTTGGTCTCAGAGCTGCCATAGACTTGGGAATCAAAACCTTAGACGTGTTTGCAGATTCAGCTTTGGTCATCAGTTAGATCAAAGGGGAATGGGACACTAAGCACCCAAATCGTATCCCTTACAAAGAACATGTTTTGACATTGCTACCACATTTTGAGAAGATTACCTTTGAGCATTTCCGGCGAGAAGAAAATCAACTAGCAGACGCTCTAGCCATAATGTCATCTATGTTTAAACTTAATTGGGATAATGAAGCTCCCCAGATCACCATCGAACGAATGGATGAACTAGCACACTGTCACGAGATTAATACTTAAGAGGTAGTGGACCAGCCTTGGTTTCATGAAGTCAAGAGGTATCTCGAGGCTCAAGAATATCTAGAAGGAGCTTCAATCAATGATAAGAAGTTCTTAAGGAGATTCTCTGCTAAGTTCTTCTTAAGTAATGGTGTCCTGTACAAGCATAATCATGACTCCATTCTGTTTCGGTGTGTGGATAAGATTGAAGCGGAAAAGATCATGGCTGAATTACATGAAGGTACTTTTGGCACCCACTCCAGTGGGCATACGATGGCTAAGAAAATCCTACGGGCAGGCTATTATTGGTCTACTATGGAAGCAGATTGCTATCAACACTCTCGAACCTGTCATAAGTGTCAAATTTATGCTGACAAGGTGGACGTACCTCCGGTTCCTCTGAATGTCTTGACGGCTCCTTGGCCCTTTGCTATGTGGGGAATTGATATGATTGGGGAGATCAAGCCAACAGCCTCCAATGGACATCGTTCCATCCTAGTGGACATTGATTACTTTACAAAGTGGGTCAAAGCAGCTTCCTTCGCTTCCGTCACTAAGAATGTTATTGCCCACTTCATCAAGCAAAATCTCATTTGCCGGTATGGTATCCCGGAAAGGATCATCACTGACAATGGTACAAATCTTAACAACACTATAATCACCTCCTTGTGCGAGCCATTCAAAATTCAGCATCACAATTCTTCGCCCTACCGGCCAAAGATGAATGGTGATGTTGAAGCTACAAATAAGAACATTAAAAAGATCATACAAAAGATGACAGTCACGTACAAAGACTGGCATGAGATGCTACCATTCGCTCTCCACGGGTATCGTACCACGGCTCGCACATCAACTGGGGCAACACCTTATTCTTTGGTATATGGCATGGAAGCTGTTTTACCTATTGAGGTTCAGATCCCCTCTCTGAGAATTATGTAGGATGCGAGTTTGAATGAAGACGATTGGATCCAAACTCGACTTGATCAACTAAACTTAATCGATGAAAAGAGACTTATTGTTGTTTGCCATGGTCAAATGTATCAAAAACGGATGATCAAGGCTTTCAACAAGAAAGTCAGATGCCAAGTATATCAAGTTGGGGATCTAGTGATCAAACGTATCATCTTGCCACAAAGTGATCCCAGGGGAAAATGGACTCCTACCTATGAAGGACCATTTGTAATCAAAAGCATATTCTCCAGCGGGGCAATGATCTTGACCACCATGGATGGTGACGACCTGCCACACCCTGCGAACGTGGACATAGTCAAAAGATACTATGCATAAGAGACCCGCTTGGTTGACACACCTAGGCAAAACAAGGGCATCTTAGCGAACCAAAAAGGTTCGGGCAAAAATTAGGGATAAAATAAAAAAATATGTACACCCGACAAGTTGAAAACCCGAAAGGGCGACTTGGGCAAAAAGGGGTTTCCTAGTGGACTGGAAACCCGAAAGGGCAGTCCAGGAAAAAGTTAGGGAATTAAAGCGTATGACTATGTCCCGTCGGATCACTTCATGGATAACCTTTGACTTCCACTGACAAACTCAGGAGTTTCTGATCAATTCAATCATCTTCGGATGAAGCAACAAATAGACAAGATAGTTGGAGATATAAAGGCTATAGCAGAATGGGAACCCCATGGGATTATTACACATATATATCCTTCTCTGTATAAATTTTTCTTGTTTTCGACAACATTCTCTTACTAGAATATTTGTCCCCTTTGTACAAAAATACTTACTCAAAGTCAATACAAAGATATCCCTTTGAAAGTGCAAAAACTACTTGTATTTTTCTTTACTCTTGTGTTTTGTTTGCAAAAACGTCAAATGATTCATTGATGAACATATGCATTTGAACATAATTATTGTTTACAAATAAACAAAATGATAAAGACAATTACTGATAGGTTGAAAGGACAGGAAAACATCTCTAGGCTATTCCATAAGTAATCCCCACAGTAGGTCATTTGAATCCCCAGCGGGACAAGTTTCAAATTATTAATTCACAGTTGAAATCGTCAAATTTCTCAAGATTCCCCAGGCAGATCTTACAAGCAGTACATGGCATTGCCCTCATAACAGAATTTACTTCCCTCAACAAGAGTTCATCAGTACTTCAACTTCAAGACATGAAAATTCAACTTATCCTCAACAGCATTCAAGGATTTATTTTCCTCAGCAATACAGCAAATCAACTTACATGCGCATATATTACATCCATATATCATAAACATTGATAAAGCAAATACATTGCATCATACATTTCATGAAATATAACTTTGTTTCAGCTAACATTTTACCCTTTTTAGGATAAGATTAAACAGATACCATTAACAATATGTAATCAGGATACAATACATATACGCTCCAGACACGGATGCCATTATGACACTCATTCGGATTCAACACCAGATGCAGTACAGATACACTCCAGACACGGATGCCATTCTGACACTCATTCGGATTCAACACCAGATACAGTATAAATACACTCCAGACACAGATGCCATTCTGATACAACCTTTCAGATACAATACAGTTTGGATACGCTCCAGACACAGATGCCATTCTAATACTCATTCAGATTCAACTTTCAGATACAGTTCGGATACGCTCCAGACACGAGTGTTATTTTGTTACTCATTCAGATTCAACTTTCAGATACAGTTCGGATACGCTCCAGACACGGGTGCCATTCTGATGCTCATTCAGATTCAGACTTCATGATACAGTTCAGGTACGCTCCAGACACGGATGCCATGCTGATACTCATTCAGATTTCAAGTTTAGATACAGTTCAGACACGCTCTAGACACAGACGCTATTCTGATACTTATTCTTTCAGCTTACAACATACGATTCAACAAACATTCTTGGATGGAATTTACAAGCCCATCTCCAACAAGATTCTATCACTTCTCCAAATGGCATCTTTAAGCCCATTCCCTCAACTACCCATCATCGAGTGCAAATTTCTGGGCACTCTAGTGTCCAATCATTCTTTCATCTTCAAGTCACGAACAACAAAACTCGCCAATCTAACTTTTCAGGTTTAAGAAGATTGAACAGGGGCAGCTGTTGTACCCCAAAATTTGACCTCTCACTTATCAAGATTATTCTCAAAAGATCTCTTTGACTCAAAACTAGATTAGGGTTTGATCAGCTCAGAACATCTCATCATGCACTGATCACCCAAAATTAGGGTTTGAGTTTGCACAAGGATTTTTGGACTATCAATGCTTCATATGACTTTAAAACATCATTATAGACCCCTAAGATTACTCATGACAAGTTTCAAGCCTTGAACCACATTTTTGATCAGTCAATTGGACAGTTGACCTAAAAATCAGCTGTATTGGGGAAAAAGTCAACCATTGCCAATTTACAGTCAAACTTCATAATTTTTTATCCACATCAACATTCTAGACTCATATGTATCATTTGATCAAATTTGGATCATAATTCCTCAAGAAATTTAATCAAATCATCAAAAGGGCAAAATGGTCAAAATTAGGGTTTTGACTGAGAAAGGGCAATTTCTAATTTTTGACCTAGCAAATGACCAATTGAGTTGAAGCATGATTCCAAGGATTCAATTGCATCATCTTGACCTAATTACATGGTTCAAAATATTGCAAATCCATTGGATAGACAGATGAAATTTGCAGTCAACTGATCAAAAGTCAAATGTATACTGAAAAGTCAAACTTTGACTTTTTAGTCAAAATCAAGTGCCAAGGGTCACAATTCATCAAAACATGTCAAAATGTGAAACTTGTTCATCAGGAAATCAAGAATTGAAGATTAGGTTTTAAAATTGGAAATTTTCTGAACTTAGAAATATTTCTAAGTATAGAAAATTTCTTATTTTTTCTCAACTTTAAGCCATTTTTTCACCATGATACAAGATGATTCAAGGAAAGTTCCCAACATGAAAGTTGTAGACCTCCATGAAATCTACAACTTTTATGCACACACTTTTCCCTAAAGATTCTTGGATCTCAAGATATAACTTTGTGAATACATGCCCATGAACTAAAATAACTTAGTGAAATTTTGCCCTAATTTAGGCAGGTTTTTTACCCAACTTCATGGCAACTTTTCACCTAGTTCCAAGAGGAATCTTGAAATGAATTTCAAAGATGAGTTATAGAGAATATTGCAAGATTTCCAAAATGTACAAGAACTCCTCAAAATCATTTTTGAGTAGGGAGAATCGAAGAGATGAAGTTGGCAATTTCTCACTTTGTTTTCAAGCCATTTCATGAAGAACAAAGTTCAAATCAGAACCTATGCTGCCTAATCCATGCTTTTCAGGTCCCAAACTTGTTTCCCACTTCATAATTTAATGCTTACTCAGGTTACAAAGTCTTAATTCAAGCCTAAAGGTCTTTGTCCAAGCATTATTTCCATAAATGGCACAAAGTTGCCATTGCCATTTTGAAAAAGCTTTACTTTTGCAACTTTACAAATATTGAGCATTGGACATGTCTTCTCTGCACACACAAATCCTCCAGGCCTAAGGCAACTTGTATAGAGCATATAAAAACCCTAAGCAATTCAGTACAAGCATGTGAAGACTTGTCCCTTCACTTTGCTTCAAAAGCAAGAAAGTGTGCAAAAAGTCTAGAACTGAAAAATCTATTGAGAAAATGACTTGAAACCTTTTCCATACTAATACACAAACACATTACAACAGAAAACACGATTGTTAAATGCCTGAAACACAAAAACACTCCATATCACCAAAAAACTGTCCAAACTTGCAGTTTGTGCATAATCTTAGCAATCCACAAATTGGCTCATGCATTTCAAGTTTCAATCATCAAAACACTTTACCTACTTGATATCTAAGTGATCCATACCATCATCCCTGCACTGTAACTCCTTCTCCTTCATCTGCCATTTTTGTTTTCCAAGCTTGCAGGTTGACTTGGATAGAGAGTTCCAGACACTTTCAAAGCAAGATAAGGGTTGGAACATACTCAGGGAGGTTCAAGCAAGCTAAAGCAACCTTCAGGCCTTCCTAAATGTCACTCAAACTCCATTCACGATCTCAGCTGAAAGAGGTAAGAATCTCAACTTCTATCTCTTCATACAGGCATCCATTGGCCACGATTTATGAATAAACAATGTAGATATCATTACTACAAAGTTGTACATATCCATAACTTGCATTTATTTGGCCTGAGTTGAGATAATTTTGAAGTTCAAATTCCTGTAAAAATTAGGTTTAAATTTAGGGCTTTTAAAATTTGTTTTGATCTTTGATTGTTAGCTTACATGACTTACATGTTTGAAATCGTGAGAATGAGTACTACCATTTTCTTGTTGGAAGTTTTCATTTTCATGGAGAAATGAGAAAGTTACAGAGCTTTTGGCTGGCTAGAGGAAGAAGACGAAGTACAGGGCCATGGAAGCGTTTCATGTTATGTTTTTCTTGTTTCACATAAATCAGCGGATGTATAGCCACCCCAGTGGCAAGGTAGCGCACTGGTAAGGCCCAGGTCGTAGCTTCGAACCTTGGCGCTACCTTTTGTTTTTTCATACTTTTCCATTTTCAGTTTTTTGCTGTTTTGCAGGATTGGGGTTTAACGTTGGGCCTAGCATTTTTTCTAACATCACACCACTTGATTTCTCAGGATACCCCCTGGCCCAACTATTTTCATATATTTTATTTATTTGTTTTTATTTTCATTTTTGTTTATTAAATATTTTCTTTAATACATAAAAATCTTAAAAAATATAAATATGATAATATTGCATTTTTATTTTATTTTATTTTATTTTCACATTAAAAAATATTTTTTAAACTATATATTAATATTTTTTCTTAAATAAATTTGTAAATACAATATAATAAAAATAGGTTAATTATTTTTATTTCTTTTTCATTCCATACTTGTGAATATTATTTTAGCAAATAAAAACTAAATATTTTCATAAAATATTATTTATTATTTTTAATACAAAAAATACACAAAAAATAATACATAGGAACTTTATTTTCTTTTAAACTAGAAATTAGGGTTAACTTTGGTTTTCAAGAATTATTTTCTTTTTCTTAAAATATTAGGTTTTAGTTCAAAAAAAAATTTCACATAAGAAACAAAACAAAAATCTTTTTCTTGCATATACATACCATTGCACATTTAATTTATATTGTACCTTATTTATTTAAATATTTGTACAAATTTAATTTGGTTGTAATAGCTTAATTAGATTTACATTCTTGCAAATCCCCATTTATAATTGGTATTCCCCCCTCCCATAAAAATGTTGTAATAGCGTTGTTATCTTTAAATTACGCAATTTACCGTTTTTATATACCATGCTAGTAATTAGGGTTTGTATGGCAAGATCAAAACAAAGCAAATAGAAAACCCTAATCCAAGATAAAAAAAGCATGAAAATGACACACTTGCATACAAGCATCCTTAGGGTTTCTCCACTTGGTTGCCTTATACAAAAATAGCCATATTATGCATGCGAAGTATCTTGGCAAAAAAAACAAGTATAAGATCATAGTCTCTCGATGACGCTATTCAAAGTTGCCTTACAAAATGATCTTGGTCCCTCAAAAATGCTAAGATGCTTTGAAACATTGATAATCATGGTTATACAATGACCCACGCCCGTCCCGTTTACATCAAAAGATAGGGTTGCTTACCAAATCAATGGTAAGACAACAATGTCAAAGGAATAAAAAATGCACAAGAAAGACATTTGAGTAGGTACATTACTTCTAGTTACTTACTCTATTTTCAAACAACTATCCTTGCTATTTTCAAAACAAACACACACATTTTTAAACATTTTTACAAACATTGAAAACATTTTCAAAAATACAAACATCTTTGTATACATTCTTACGAACGAGAATCATTACAAAGATTGCCTAAACGAATGGCCTCTTTTACAAAATACTTTCAAAACCACACCGAACACATTTTAAAACAACAAAAGCAAGTGATCTAGAAAGTAACAAAGAGCCCATGAAAAACCATGGATGAAAAGGGTGCTAATACCTTCCCTTTTCATAATCTACCCCCCGAACTCAAGAAATAATCTCAAAGGTCTTTCATGTGCTTTTTCACCTTTCCTTTTGGATAAAAGAAAAGTCGGTGGCGACTCTTCCTAAACCGCAACATTTGCGATAAAACGCAAAACCCTCAAGTCAGTTTTCCCATCGTATCACACATGCTATAGTTTGTTGGTACACCTGTCTTGCTTCGGGAGTCCATACCACTTGGTTGTGTATATGGTTTCCCCGTCTAGTTCCAGGCATTAATATTTGACCTGTTGTATAAGTTGATAATATTTATCTGTCTGCTAATTTAACCTGAAAAGGTAAAATCAATTTCATGCGATGACGTGATGTATGAATTGCATGATACTCTCAAAATAAATGAGATTTTGATAAATGCATTTGTGTTGCATATGCTATGAGGTTTGTAAAATGATGCATGAGTGTAATGTATGAATGTGTCGATTGTTCTATTGCAGTATTGTTGAACTAGGGAAAATGAATCCCTGATTATTGTTGGCGATGAATAATGTAGGTCTTCAAATTTGTAGAAGTTGAAACGTTAGGAGCTGAACTTTCGTTGTTAGAGAAATAAACTTTGTTGGGGAAGGAAAACTCCGTGAACTGCTTGGAGATTTTGTGAAATCCCGCTGGGGAATCCTGAGAAGCTTGGTGACTTCACTAGGGAATCTTTTCTTATATGTCGGAGGAGTAGTTAAAGATTCTTGCTCCGCCGGGGATATGAGAACACATGACATCATTAGACTGCATGCTAAGAATGTGGTAGTGATCTTGTAGTAGAATGCTCCTGCCTTGGTACTTGCTGGAGAAAATATATGACGGGGATTTTGTAGATGGTTTGACTGTTATCCCAACTCTTGGAGTCCTTGGTGAATGCTGATCGGAATAATAAACCTTCTAATGATAGACAAGTGATGAGATGATGGGATGTAGTCGTATGCTTTAATCCCTAACTTTTTCTTGGAGTGTCCTTTCAGATTTTCAGTCCATCGGGATACCCTTTTTTGCCCAAGCCGCCTTTTCAGGTTTTCAACTTCCCGGCTGTACATATTTTTTCATATGTATATCTCTAATTTTTTTCCCGAACTCTTTTGAATCGTCGGGATGCCCTTATTTTTGCCTATGCTAGTCAACCTAGCGGGTCTTTGCTAATGTGTAGTATTTTCCTACTATGTCCATGTTCACTAGGTACAAAGAATTGTCACTGTCCATAGTAGTAAGTGTTGCCACACTGCCAGAAGATGTTTGTTTGATCGTACAGGATTTGATGCTGGAATTCATTTCCAATGCCCCAAGTGATTCAGATGGAGATCTTCCCCCTGGCTATTTGTCATTTTTGAGAGATTCCTTAAACCTTGACTTGACTTCCCCAGATCAGCTGGACACCATGCTATACCCCTTGATTATGAAAGGCCTATTACTGGAATGTCTTTCCATCTTAGGTGATTTTTTCCACAAAGAGGATTTTTTCATGCAAATTTCTCTGTTGTTGAGCAAATAGTCATATGCAAGCAATGGTATTTTAAGAATGCAAAGCTTGTGTCCATCTTGAAGTTTGAAAATTCATTTTTTTAGTAAAACAAACAAATTTTGTAAAAGTGTGATATCAGCTCAGGATTTATAGCGAACCTTACAGGAGTTGGGATACCTTTTGTAATAGTATGCTTTCTAACTAACCCATGCTTCAGCTAGGACTTTTAAGGGTTATAACATGGCCTGGTTCAAGGTTTAAGGAACAAAGGATAAAGGCTCAAATTTTATTTGTACCCAACCCTTTCTTCGTGATGTTCTTCAATCCTATGCTCAGTTAATTGTGCGCTTAGATCCCAATTGAGTTTGGAATCTTTGCTCTGATACTTGGTGGTGGTTCAGAAATTGAACGTTTGTTGGAGAAGGCCGTAATTTTTGTAACATTTTCTTCTTTTTTTTGTTGAGGATTTGTAGGACCTCTTTTTTTTTTTAAATTTTGTTATCCCTACTTTTGCCTGAACTGTTTTTTTTTTGCGATTAAAGTCATCGGGATGCCCCAGTTTCTCTTAAGTCTCCTTCATATGTTATTGACTTAATGGGCTTTTATTTTGAGAGATAATGACAGCCCGTCTTGACGATTATGTGGAACCATCACCATTTTTTGGAGTGCATGTTCTACACTATTTGTCGTGTATGAAGGTAGAGCTTGCGACTGAATGCACATTTGAATTAACTGAGAAAGCTAACCCTCCCTAGGTTATGATTAAGGGTTTTAATTTGTATGAAAATAAAAACTCCTACTTCTTAGGCTCAAAGGGGTTGACTAGGGATTATCTTCCTTATAACTCCACTGATTAGGATTTGAAACAACTCTTGTACATCGTCAGCGGGGTTTGTTCAAAAGCATATTGTAGAAATTGTAGTATCGTTTTCGTCATCCTCCCTCTAAAGGATTAGAGCTTTTGATCGAGTGTTAAATATCACAAAAAGAAGTAAAAACACGATTTGAATATTGTGAATATGAATGAATTGATTCAAGACAAACATATGCAATGCATTGATAAAATAACAAAGTTTGACATCAAACAAATGTTTGAATAATCAAAAGAAATTACAAATTCAAAATTCTAGATGAACAAAAAGCCTATTTGTCTTGGATTGTCACTTCATATGGTGTGCCTTTGAGGGATGGCAGAAGAATTCAGTCTGTCCATCTTTTGAGAATTCCAACCCTCATTCATCGATCAGGTCTTAAATTTTATATTTCAACGTCCAACAGTTATCAATATCATGCCCCGGGCTATTGGAGTGATATGCACAACTTTCATTAGGATGGTAAGTAGGAGCGGAAGTATTAGGATTCCGAGGAGGATCATTCAATGTGACCAAATTCGACTTCAACATGTGTTTCAAGACTTGCGACATTGGTATGTTGATTTTGCTATATTTCCTAGTGAATGCATCCCGCTTACACCGATTACCCTATCGTTGTTGGCGAGGTGGCGGTTGGGTTCCTGACGTAGCAGTAATTTGGAAAGGTCTACTCTCCACCCAGCCAACTTCTTGTCTCATCAAGGGCTGATTAATGACCTAATCCCTAGCCTCGACTGTTTGCTTCATATGGTTGCATCTGTCTTGATGAAGCTTGCTGATGAGAAACCTCAACTTCCTGTCCCCGAGCTAAATTTTGGATAAGAGCCATTTGATTACTCGTCTAGATTTTCATCCTTTCCATCTCAGCTTGAAATTTCTCCACATGGTCATCCTTGTTGTTGTCAGGATGTTTCTTGGTCAAGTTCCCATTGAGGAGTGCTTTCAATTCTGCCTGCCCCTTGGATAGGTTAAGGAACATTTCCATGAACTGAACCTCTTGAGTTTGGAGATCTCTGTCATTATATTCGAGATCCATTTTATTTGCTGAAATAAACAGCGAGAAGATGAGAGACCTGTACTTGAAGACCTGTTACGTAATGGAATGCACGATGTGTGGATGCAATGTTTTCAAGGATCTCACGGGGTAAACACAAGAAAATGTCAGAAGTTGAATTTTGACTGCAGCTTTGACGGAAGAACTTCGTATTGTAGAATGTCCTTCTATAAGAAACAAGCTCACCATATCGAGTGGTTCATAGCCCATGACTCAAGTTTTTGTGTTTTGGTCCTTTGACGGCATTGGCTAGAGGAAAATAAATCCACATGTCCCTTGCTAGACATCTGCTTTATCATAACCTACATCACAGGCCCTTGAGATCCTTGAAATGGTTAAGGAAATGCTATGGTATGATACTAGGATGTGTATGCTATACATAAAGGAAAAATGTATGGTGATGAAGACAAGTATGTCTTGTAGGAAATCCAAGTTATTTGGATAATGACTACGAACAAGTCCTGCAAGGAGTACAAATAGAGCCCTGCAATGAGTTCAAGTTGTTAAGAAATTAAAGAAAACAAGTCACGCAAGTATCCTTAGGTTTAGGCTTGTGTGGGTTTTAAAGGTAAGTACCCTCTTGAAGTATAGTTGGTTCAATCTGTCATATTAATAGTAACCATGTTCTAGGGGATCTCAATATCACTGATCTTTCTTCACCAGGCATTGTTTCAGCGCAAGCGTATTTATTGGCGACCAAAATATCCCGGAAGTATGAACTCAATGAGTGTACTATCTAGTATCAACCAACTTTGGACTGCACCAAATTTGGCTATCTCACTACTTCCTAATGACCAAGTTGGTTCAATTAAAGGTTCTAAGGTCAGCTGATGCTTCATGACACCACACAGTGGCCTCGTACTCTCCTTGACTACTCAAGGGCTACCGGTACCAACAAATGTGTCACATCAACGTAGCTATCGTTTCAACCGTATCGGTATACCCTACACAGTCCCCGCAATCTATTGCTACTTACCTAAAAGGTGCCCCAGATCCGGGTGTAAGATCTTTACAAGTAAACCCAAGCAAAACCCTTAAAGATAAAGCAAGCAAAGCATACAAGGAAAGCAATTTAAAATTATGAACTAAACTCTAAGGTAACCTCACTTGACAAAATCCCCAGCAGAGTCGTCAGATCTGTGATACAGTGGCAGAACCGACTGTTATACTGGTTTTGCATTTGTATTCACAAATGTTGCGGTAAGCAAGAGTCGCCACTGACTTTTCTTTTATCCAACAAAGGAAAGGGTGAAAAGAACAGATAAATACCATTCAAGAATTTTCTGAGTAAGGGGGGGGGGGTAAGAAGGTGTTAGCACCCTTTCCATCTTTAGTTTTCTACGGGCTCTTAGATGCTTAGCTCATTTGAAAAAATACATTGTGCTTTTGTGTGTTTTGAAAAGTATTTTTGAAATGCCATAGTGCGACAATTTTCTTTATGATAACTCTTGTATCAGTCCTTAAGAGTGTTGATAAAGCGTTTTTGAAAGTATTTTTTTGAAATCTTTTGGTATAAGTGTAAAAGTTTTGTTTTGAGCAGGCATTTAACAACTATCTACTTGTACTCGAAAAGGTTTGTTCTTTTCATCTTATCCTTTAGACAGTGTTATTCTACTATTAGTGAGTAGGTAGCCCTATCGTTGGATGTATGAGGGGCATTCGAAAGGACGTACAGTCATAAAGGAAACATATGAAGACGCTTTAGAAATTTCATTTTAAGGGATTAGATCATTTACCAAAAGGCAACATTGTAGGGTCATCGAGGGACTATGATCTTTTGATTTACGGGTCTTTGCTAAAGCGTCCCCATTCTCGAGGGACATGAATGTTTTACTTTCTGAAATACGACCAAAGTGGGCGTACCTTAGAGGTGTATATGTGCAATGTGTGTTATGTTCTGTTATTTTAGTCTTTTGTGTTAGGTTTGCTAGCGTTTGATTTTATTCTTGCCATACAATCCTATTAGTCTAGCAGTTAATATGTATAGTAATTTAAAGTGCAGGAATTCAAATCTACGCTATTACAATGCTTCGGGGATGGGGATATTTACATGTCCAAAAATTTGGGGGAAATAAAATAAAGAAAGCAGTAAAGAGCCCTAGTTTAAGCTATTACATACTGTCAGCAGATACATTAGTATAAAAATGAGAAAATAAACAACGCGCACAAATTGAAAATTATGTTTAAGAATCCTAAGGAAAAACAAATCTTTTGGTTGTTTTTGTTTATGAAAGAAAATAAAGTCTAAGTCTATTTAATTTTAATTTAAAGAAAACGTTAAAATAATTAATCAATTTATTTAATCAATTTAATTTAAAAAAACTAACCTAATGCTTTTTTTGTGGTTTTTATTTATTGTTAATTTAAAAATGAAATTAAGAAAGGAGTAAGTAACACAAAAAATAGAAATACAAGAAAACAAATCTTTCGATCCAGAGGAAAAGGTATCTTTCGATCCAATGAAGAGGCCATTTTTGATCTAATGAAAAGGCAGTTTTGATCCAATGTTTAGTGTTATCCTTCGATCCAGGGAAGGGTATGGCCTTCGATCCAGCAGAGATTATTGCTGGAGATGTATGTTGTACCCCTGCAGGAAATTTATTAGATAAAACAAGACAAAAATCCAGGCTTGGGTCGAATCTAGTCTTGGATTCGATAGACAGTGGCTGCAATAATTCTAATTCAGATCATCTGGTCTGAATTGAAACTACTTCGTTTATCTTACAAACTCATGAACCCTGAGATTCAAAAGAAAATATGGGTCGTGCCTAAGTCATGACATGATCCTAACCCCTGCTGCTTAATCTTGCATGTTGCACATGAATGAAATAACAAACATTAGCAATAACATGAATGGATGATTAACGTGAATTTAAAAACCGCATGCTTAGCTAGTTTGAGATAAAAAAACAAGTTACCGACGTATAGATTATGTGAGTGATGTTGGGCCTGTTTGGTGCTTGGGAATGCCTTCTGCAAGCTTCAGGGAGTGAGTGAAGCGTTGTTGAAGATTCCTTCGATCTGGATCACTTATGTGATTTTTGATAAACTTTGGCGTGGCTTCTGAGGCAGCATGTGCATGTGAGGTAGTGTCTGGCTAGTGGCGTGAGTGTGGCAAGAGTGTTTTTGATATTTTTCTCATTTTTTCTCCCTTTGCGTCTATGATTGTTGGGTTTATATAGGCAAAGATTTAGGTCAACATTTGTGTATCAAATCTTTTTCCATCATGTGGGAGAGATTTAATTTGATTTTTGCATGAAAACTTTCCATATTTGATCCAATCATGTGTTTCTTCCAGCTTACTCTGAGTTGTTTTGGGCCTCCAACTTGATGGGAATCGAAAGCTTGGGATGCCTTTGCTCATTTTGATGTCTCTGGCTTCAATTCGATTTTCTCACAATTTCATCCCTATGACTTCTTCGATTAGCTCTGCTTTCATCCTTATAGCTCCTTCGGTTGAGTCTATCTACATCAATTCGAATTGCTCAGATCTTTGATGACTTTGAATTCCAATTGTTTAGATTTTCCCTTATTAGGGCTTCTTCGAAAACCCCTCATATCTTTTCTCTTCGATTGTCTATGACTTGCTCCTCCCGGTTCCTTTGATTGGACCCATCTATTTGCCTTAGCTGCTTGATTCTGGAAAACTCAAATAGCCCAAACGAGAACTTCATTCTGGCCAGTCGAAGCCTCTTTTGTCATCTCCTTCAAATGCCATTACGCAGGAGGCTTGGGCTTGGCAACATGTAGGACCAAGACTCATCATAAGATAAACTTGCTTTCAATAATTATGTGTCTCCTTCAAATGGACCACCTATATATCCTTTAAATGGACTTTTATGTGTCTTTCGAATATTCCACATGTATGCCTTGTGCCTTCTTCGAATGGGCCACCAATGTGTGTCCTTCGAATGGACCTTTGGAGTGCTCTTTTGAATGGGTCATATTGTGTGTCATAGTGCAGAAATTGTGTTGAGGAGTCTTGGCCTTATGCATTGAAAGCAAACACAGAGGAAGTCTTTTCCTTGTGCATTTGAAGGAAATCATAGAAGAAGCCTTTGGCCTTGTGAATCCAAGACAATTCTGAGGAAGCCTCTACCTTGTGGATTCGAAGGCCAGTTGATTGAATCCTTTGACTTATTGAATCAAAGGTTGCATGTAGAGGCCTTTTCCTAGTGAATCGAAGGTTGCATGTAGAGTCCTTTGCTGGGGAATCGAAGGGAACTTGTAGGGGGTTCTTGCCTAAATGGAACTTGGACCAAGGCTTGCTTGAAGGGGAACCAACGCTCAATCGACACTGGTGGGACAATGCTTGATCGAAGGTTTTTAGATGCCCAATCGAAGCTTGTGAGACAAATATCGCTCGAAGGGTTTTAAAAGCCCAATCAAAGCTCCTTATCCATATTCCAATCGAAGAACCTTTTGTTCACCTGCCAATCGTATTGTTGACTTCCTTCAAAATACACTTTATTCGGATGCCAATCGAAAGACACATGACCATCATTCCAAAAATTTCATTTTCTTCAAACAAGTGTTTGTAAACCGCCCATGTAAGAGGAAATCTTGGAAGACATGAAAGGGCAAATTTTGGGGTACAACACTCCATACTAAAGGAGATTATTTTAACATCTTCAGTCTTCCAGTTGCTGAGCCTACTGCCGATAGTAGGGAAGATCCAACTTTCTATGTCGCAGTCACTATCAGCATCTTCCGCAGCATTAATAACATTAATACCTTTATCACGATTAGGCATAGGTGCAGTGATCACATTAGGGGTCTCGGGAGGATTGAATTCAATCTCTTTAGCATCGATCATGTCTTGAACCTTATTTTTCAAAGCCCAACAGCTATTGGTTTCATGCCCGGGACTATTAGAATGATAAGCACATCTTACATTAGGGTTGTACTTAGGGGAGGAAGTGTTGGGATTATGAGGCAGATCTCTTAACATTATCAACTCTGCCTTCAATAGATGTTATAATGCCTGAGACAATGGCATGTTGATATTAGTAAATTGTCTCCTGGGTGCATCTGACCTACGTTGATTGCCCTGTTATTGTTGTTGTTGCACAAGCGCTGGGTTAGAAATTAGCACAGCTCCTGCAGACTGGTTAAAGTCACTTCTAGCACAACCCTTTTAGCCATAAACTGCATTAGTTTCTTTCTTTTTGTTGAACGTCTTTTTCACAGTATTTGAAGATGCGGCTAACTAAATCTTTTTGCTTCGAATTCCATCTTCAACATGTTCCCCTGTTAGTATCAACTCGGTAAAACCAGATGAAGAGCTTCTGATCAGATGATTAAAGAAAGTTCATGTCAATGTTCCCATGAACATATCAACCAACTCCCTATCAGACAGAGGAGGTTGAACCCTTCAAGCTAAATCTCTCCACTTCTAGGCATACTCTTTGAAGCCTTCATTCGAGCCCATAGTCATACTTTGTAATTGCACACGAGTTAATGCAAGGTCATCATTGTATTGGTATAGTTTGTAAATGGCAGCAACCAAGTCTTCCCAAGTACGGATATTGGTTCCTTCCAGTTGATAGGACCATTCTAATTGGGTCCCCGACAAGCTCTCTTGAAAGAAGTGTACCCATAAATTCCTATTAGCAGTATGATGTTGTATCTTCTAAACATAAGACCTTAAATGAAGCTTTGGACAGGAAACACCATCATACTTCACAAAAGTAGGGACCTTGAATTTGTGAGGAATCACAACTCCCGAGATTAAACCCAAATCTTCTTGGTTGTCACTTCCTATCCCCAATGGGTTGCCAACATTGTTCCCGTGCCTAAAAAGGACGACAAAGTACGAATGTGCATGGACTATAGAAATTTGAATAGGGCCAGCCCTAAAGATGATTTTCCACTCCCCCACATAGATATCCTGGTCGATAATATGGCCCAGCACTAAATGTTTTCCTTCATGGACGGATTCTCAGGTTATAATCAAATCAAAATGGCACCTGAGGACATGGAGAAAACTACATTTGTCACACAGTGGGGCACATTCTGCTACAAAGTGATGTCGTTCGGACTGAAGAATGCTGGGGCCACCTATCAGCGCGCCATGGTAGCTTTGTTTCATGATATGATACATCATGAAATAGAGGTCTACGTAAACAATATGATAGCCCGATCACAAACAGAAGAAGACCACCTTGATCACTTGCAAAAGTTGTTCGAGAGGTTGAAGAAGTATAAACTAAGGTTGAACCCAAACAAGTGCACATTCAGAGTACGGTCCGGTAAACTTTTAGGTTTTGTCGTCAGTAACAAAGGCATTGAGGTTGATACTGCCAAAGTTAAAGCAATACAAGAAATGCCTGCTCCTCGTACTGAGAAGGAAGTCAGAGGATTCTTGGGGCGCCTGAACTATATTGCCAGATTCATTTCTCACCTAACAGCTACTTATGAGCCAATCTTCAAAATATTGAAGAAAGATCAAGTAGTCAGATGGAACGATGAATGCTAAGTTTCTTTTAACAAGATCAAATATTACTTACAAGATCCTCCTGTTTTGATGCCACCAGTCGAGGGAAGACCACTGATCATGTATATGACCGTTTTAGAGAACTCAATGGGGTGTGTATTGGGGCAGCATGACGATTTTGGCCGAAAAGAGCACACTATTTACTACCTGAGCAAAAAGTTTACTGACTGTGAAACAATATATTCACTGCACGAGAAAACTTGTTGCGCTCTGGCATGGGCTGCTCACCGGCTAAGATAGTATATGCTGACTCATATTACCTTGTTGATATCTAAAATGGATCCGATAAAATACATCTTCAAAAAGCCTACTCTGTCTGGGAGGAAAGCTAGATGGCAGATGATCCTAACAGAATATGACATACAGTATACTACCCAGAAAGCTATAAAGGGAAGTGTGCTAACTAATCACCTTGCTCACCAAGCTGTAGAAGATTATCAATCCATGAAGTTTGAATTCCCGGATGAAGACATCATGACATTAGACAACTGTGAAGAAATCAGACCATATGACAGACCTGAACAAGGATGCCGATGGACCCTGTTCTTTGATGGGGCATCCAATGCACTTGGTAATGGTATTGGCGTTGTACTCATATCTCCGGAAGGGTGTCATACTCCCTTTACTGCCAGACTTTGCTTCAACTGTACAAACAACATGGCAGAATACGAAGCGTGCATCTTTGGTCTCAGAGCTGCCATAGACTTGGGAATCAAAACCTTAGACGTGTTTGCAGATTCAGCTTTGGTCATCAGTTAGATCAAAGGGGAATGGGACACTAAGCACCCAAATCGTATCCCTTACAAAGAACATGTTTTGACATTGCTACCACATTTTGAGAAGATTACCTTTGAGCATTTCCGGCGAGAAGAAAATCAACTAGCAGACGCTCTAGCCATAATGTCATCTATGTTTAAACTTAATTGGGATAATGAAGCTCCCCAGATCACCATCGAACGAATGGATGAACTAGCACACTGTCACGAGATTAATACTTAAGAGGTAGTGGACCAGCCTTGGTTTCATGAAGTCAAGAGGTATCTCGAGGCTCAAGAATATCTAGAAGGAGCTTCAATCAATGATAAGAAGTTCTTAAGGAGATTCTCTGCTAAGTTCTTCTTAAGTAATGGTGTCCTGTACAAGCATAATCATGACTCCATTCTGTTTCGGTGTGCGGATAAGATTGAAGCGGAAAAGATCATGGCTGAATTACATGAAGGTACTTTTGGCACCCACTCCAGTGGGCATACGATGGCTAAGAAAATCCTACGGGCAGGCTATTATTGGTCTACTATGGAAGCAGATTGCTATCAACACTCTCGAACCTGTCATAAGTGTCAAATTTATGCTGACAAGGTGGACGTACCTCCGGTTCCTCTGAATGTCTTGACGGCTCCTTGGCCCTTTGCTATGTGGGGAATTGATATGATTGGGGAGATCAAGCCAACAGCCTCCAATGGACATCGTTCCATCCTAGTGGCCATTGATTACTTTACAAAGTGGGTCGAAGCAGCTTCCTTCGCTTCCGTCACTAAGAATGTTATTGCCCACTTCATCAAGCAAAATCTCATTTGCCGGTATGGTATCCCGGAAAGGATCATCACTGACAATGGTACAAATCTTAACAACACTATAATCACCTCCTTGTGCGAGCCATTCAAAATTCAGCATCACAATTCTTCGCCCTACCGGCCAAAGATGAATGGTGATGTTGAAGCTACAAATAAGAACATTAAAAAGATCATACAAAAGATGACAGTCACGTACAAAGACTGGCATGAGATGCTACCATTCGCTCTCCACGGGTATCGTACCACGGCTCGCACATCAACTGGGGCAACACCTTATTCTTTGGTATATGGCATGGAAGCTGTTTTACCTATTGAGGTTCAGATCCCCTCTCTGAGAATTATGTAGGATGCGAGTTTGAATGAAGACGATTGGATCCAAACTCGACTTGATCAACTAAACTTAATCGATGAAAAGAGACTTATTGTTGTTTGCCATGGTCAAATGTATCAAAAACGGATGATCAAGGCTTTCAACAAGAAAGTCAGATGCCAAGTATATCAAGTTGGGGATCTAGTGATCAAACGTATCATCTTGCCACAAAGTGATCCCAGGGGAAAATGGACTCCTACCTATGAAGGACCATTTGTAATCAAAAGCATATTCTCCAGCGGGGCAATGATCTTGACCACCATGGATGGTGACGACCTGCCACACCCTGCGAACGTGGACATAGTCAAAAGATACTATGCATAAGAGACCCGCTTGGTTGACACACCTAGGCAAAACAAGGGCATCTTAGCGAACCAAAAAGGTTCGGGCAAAAATTAGGGATAAAATAAAAAAATATGTACACCCGACAAGTTGAAAACCCGAAAGGGCGACTTGGGCAAAAAGGGGTTTCCTAGTGGACTGGAAACCCGAAAGGGCAGTCCAGGAAAAAGTTAGGGAATTAAAGCGTATGACTATGTCCCGTCGGATCACTTCATGGATAACCTTTGACTTCCACTGACAAACTCAGGAGTTTCTGATCAATTCAATCATCTTCGGATGAAGCAACAAATAGACAAGATAGTTGGAGATATAAAGGCTATAGCCGAATGGGAACCCCATGGGATTATTACACATATATATCCTTCTCTGTATAAATTTTTCTTGTTTTCGACAACATTCTCTTACTAGAATATTTGTCCCCTTTGTACAAAAATACTTACTCAAAGTCAATACAAAGATATCCCTTTGAAAGTGCAAAAACTACTTGTATTTTTCTTTACTCTTGTGTTTTGTTTGCAAAAACGTCAAATGATTCATTGATGAACATATGCATTTGAACATAATTATTGTTTACAAATAAACAAAATGATAAAGACAATTACTGATAGGTTGAAAGGACAGGAAAACATCTCTAGGCTATTCCATAAGTAATCCCCACAGTAGGTCATTTGAATCCCCAGCGGGACAAGTTTCAAATTATTAATTCACAGTTGAAATCGTCAAATTTCTCAAGATTCCCCAGGCAGATCTTACAAGCAGTACATGGCATTGCCCTCATAACAGAATTTACTTCCCTCAACAAGAGTTCATCAGTACTTCAACTTCAAGACATGAAAATTCAACTTATCCTCAACAGCATTCAAGGATTTATTTTCCTCAGCAATACAGCAAATCAACTTACATGCGCATATATTACATCCATATATCATAAACATTGATAAAGCAAATACATTGCATCATACATTTCATGAAATATAACTTTGTTTCAGCTAACATTTTACCCTTTTTAGGATAAGATTAAACAGATACCATTAACAATATGTAATCAGGATACAATACATATACGCTTCAGACACGGATGCCATTATGACACTCATTCGGATTCAACACCAGATGCAGTACAGATACACTCCAGACACGGATGCCATTCTGACACTCATTCGGATTCAACACCAGATACAGTATAAATACACTCCAGACACAGATGCCATTCTGATACAACCTTTCAGATACAATACAGTTTGGATACGCTCCAGACACAGATGCCATTCTAATACTCATTCAGATTCAACTTTCAGATACAGTTCGGATACGCTCCAGACACGAGTGTTATTTTGTTACTCATTCAGATTCAACTTTCAGATACAGTTCGGATACGCTCCAGACACGGGTGCTATTCTGATGCTCATTCAGATTCAGACTTCATGATACAGTTCAGGTACGCTCCAGACACGGATGCCATGCTGATACTCATTCAGATTTCAAGTTTAGATACAGTTCAGACACGCTCTAGACACAGACGCTATTCTGATACTTATTCTTTCAGCTTACAACATACGATTCAACAAACATTCTTGGATGGAATTTACAAGCCCATCTCCAACAAGATTCTATCACTTCTCCAAATGGCATCTTTAAGCCCATTCCCTCAACTACCCATCATCGAGTGCAAATTTCTGGGCACTCTAGTGTCCAATCATTCTTTCATCTTCAAGTCACGAACAACAAAACTCGCCAATCTAACTTTTCAGGTTTAAGAAGATTGAACAGGGGCAGCTGTTGTACCCCAAAATTTGACCTCTCACTTATCAAGATTATTCTCAAAAGATCTCTTTGACTCAAAACTAGATTAGGGTTTGATCAGCTCAGAACATCTCATCATGCACTGATCACCCAAAATTAGGGTTTGAGTTTGCACAAGGATTTTTGGACTATCAATGCTTCATATGACTTTAAAACATCATTATAGACCCCTAAGATTACTCATGACAAGTTTCAAGCCTTGAACCACATTTTTGATCAGTCAATTGGACAGTTGACCTAAAAATCAGCTGTATTGGGGAAAAAGTCAACCATTGCCAATTTACAGTCAAACTTCATAATTTTTTATCCACATCAACATTCTAGACTCATATGTATCATTTGATCAAATTTGGATCATAATTCCTCAAGAAATTTAATCAAATCATCAAAAGGGCAAAATGGTCAAAATTAGGGTTTTGACTGAGAAAGGGCAATTTCTAATTTTTGACCTAGCAAATGACCAATTGAGTTGAAGCATGATTCCAAGGATTCAATTGCATCATCTTGACCTAATTACATGGTTCAAAATATTGCAAATCCATTGGATAGACAGATGAAATTTGCAGTCAACTGATCAAAAGTCAAATGTATACTGAAAAGTCAAACTTTGACTTTTTAGTCAAAATCAAGTGCCAAGGGTCACAATTCATCAAAACATGTCAAAATGTGAAACTTGTTCATCAGGAAATCAAGAATTGAAGATTAGGTTTTAAAATTGGAAATTTTCTGAACTTAGAAATATTTCTAAGTATAGAAAATTTCTTATTTTTTCTCAACTTTAAGCCATTTTTTCACCATGATACAAGATGATTCAAGGAAAGTTCCCAACATGAAAGTTGTAGACCTCCATGAAATCTACAACTTTTATGCACACACTTTTCCCTAAAGATTCTTGGATCTCAAGATATAACTTTGTGAATACATGCCCATGAACTAAAATAACTTAGTGAAATTTTGCCCTAATTTAGGCAGGTTTTTTACCCAACTTCATGGCAACTTTTCACCTAGTTCCAAGAGGAATCTTGAAATGAATTTCAAAGATGAGTTATAGAGAATATTGCAAGATTTCCAAAATGTACAAGAACTCCTCAAAATCATTTTTGAGTAGGGAGAATCGAAGAGATGAAGTTGGCAATTTCTCACTTTGTTTTCAAGCCATTTCATGAAGAACAAAGTTCAAATCAGAACCTATGCTGCCTAATCCATGCTTTTCAGGTCCCAAACTTGTTTCCCACTTCATAATTTAATGCTTACTCAGGTTACAAAGTCTTAATTCAAGCCTAAAGGTCTTTGTCCAAGCATTATTTCCATAAATGGCACAAAGTTGCCATTGCCATTTTGAAAAAGCTTTACTTTTGCAACTTTACAAATATTGAGCATTGGACATGTCTTCTCTGCACACACAAATCCTCCAGGCCTAAGGCAACTTGTATAGAGCATATAAAAACCCTAAGCAATTCAGTACAAGCATGTGAAGACTTGTCCCTTCACTTTGCTTCAAAAGCAAGAAAGTGTGCAAAAAGTCTAGAACTGAAAAATCTATTGAGAAAATGACTTGAAACCTTTTCCATACTAATACACAAACACATTACAACAGAAAACACGATTGTTAAATGCCTGAAACACAAAAACACTCCATATCACCAAAAAACTGTCCAAACTTGCAGTTTGTGCATAATCTTAGCAATCCACAAATTGGCTCATGCATTTCAAGTTTCAATCATCAAAACACTTTACCTACTTGATATCTAAGTGATCCAGACCATCATCCCTGCACTGTAACTCCTTCTCCTTCATCTGCCATTTTTGTTTTCCAAGCTTGCAGGTTGACTTGGATAGAGAGTTCCAGACACTTTCAAAGCAAGATAAGGGTTGGAACATACTCAGGGAGGTTCAAGCAAGCTAAAGCAACCTTCAGGCCTTCCTAAATGTCACTCAAACTCCATTCACGATCTCAGCTGAAAGAGGTAAGAATCTCAACTTCTATCTCTTCATACAGGCATCCATTGGCCACGATTTATGAATAAACAATGTAGATATCATTACTACAAAGTTGTACATATCCATAACTTGCATTTATTTGGCCTGAGTTGAGATAATTTTGAAGTTCAAATTCCTGTAAAAATTAGGTTTAAATTTAGGGCTTTTAAAATTTGTTTTGATCTTTGATTGTTAGCTTACATGACTTACATGTTTGAAATCGTGAGAATGAGTACTACCATTTTCTTGTTGGAAGTTTTCATTTTCATGGAGAAATGAGAAAGTTACAGAGCTTTTGGCTGGCTAGAGGAAGAAGACGAAGTACAGGGCCATGGAAGCGTTTCATGTTATGTTTTTCTTGTTTCACATAAATCAGCGGATGTATAGCCACCCCAGTGGCAAGGTAGCGCACTGGTAAGGCCCAGGTCGTAGCTTCGAACCTTGGCGCTACCTTTTGTTTTTTCATACTTTTCCATTTTCAGTTTTTTGCTGTTTTGCAGGATTGGGGTTTAACGTTGGGCCTAGCATTTTTTCTAACATCACACCACTTGATTTCTCAGGATACCCCCTGGCCCAACTATTTTCATATATTTTATTTATTTGTTTTTATTTTCATTTTTGTTTATTAAATATTTTCTTTAATACATAAAAATCTTAAAAAATATAAATATGATAATATTGCATTTTTATTTTATTTTATTTTATTTTCACATTAAAAAATATTTTTTAAACTATATATTAATATTTTTTCTTAAATAAATTTGTAAATACAATATAATAAAAATAGGTTAATTATTTTTATTTCTTTTTCATTCCATACTTGTGAATATTATTTTAGCAAATAAAAACTAAATATTTTCATAAAATATTATTTATTATTTTTAATACAAAAAATACACAAAAAATAATACATAGGAACTTTATTTTCTTTTAAACTAGAAATTAGGGTTAACTTTGGTTTTCAAGAATTATTTTCTTTTTCTTAAAATATTAGGTTTTAGTTCAAAAAAAAATTTCACATAAGAAACAAAACAAAAATCTTTTTCTTGCATATACATACCATTGCACATTTAATTTATATTGTACCTTATTTATTTAAATATTTGTACAAATTTAATTTGGTTGTAATAGCTTAATTAGATTTACATTCTTGCAAATCCCCATTTATAATTGGTATTCCCCCCTCCCATAAAAATGTTGTAATAGCGTTGTTATCTTTAAATTACGCAATTTACCGTTTTTATATACCATGCTAGTAATTAGGGTTTGTATGGCAAGATCAAAACAAAGCAAATAGAAAACCCTAATCCAAGATAAAAAAAGCATGAAAATGACACACTTGCATACAAGCATCCTTAGGGTTTCTCCACTTGGTTGCCTTATACAAAAATAGCCATATTATGCATGCGAAGTATCTTGGCAAAAAAAACAAGTATAAGATCATAGTCTCTCGATGACGCTATTCAAAGTTGCCTTACAAAATGATCTTGGTCCCTCAAAAATGCTAAGATGCTTTGCAACATTGATAATCATGGTTATACAATGACCCACGCCCATCCCGTTTACATCAAAAGATAGGGTTGCTTACCAAATCAATGGTAAGACAACAATGTCAAAGGAATAGAAAATGCACAAGAAAGACATTTGAGTAGGTACATTACTTCTAGTTACTTACTCTATTTTCAAACAACTATCCTTGCTATTTTCAAAACAAACACACACATTTTTAAACATTTTTACAAACATTGAAAACATTTTCAAAAATACAAACATCTTTGTATACATTCTTACGAACGAGAATCATTACAAAGATTGCCTAAACGAATGGCCTCTTTTACAAAATACTTTCAAAACCACACCGAACACATTTTCAAACAACAAAAGCAAGTGATCTAGAAAGTAACAAAGAGCCCATGAAAAACCATGGATGAAAAGGGTGCTAATACCTTCCCTTTTCATAATCTACCCCCCGAACTCAAGAAATAATCTCAAAGGTCTTTCCTGTGCTTTTTCACCTTTCCTTTTGGATAAAAGAAAAGTCGGTGGCGACTCTTCCTAAACCGCAACATTTGCGATAAAACGCAAAACCCTCAAGTCAGTTTTCCCATCGTATCACACATGCTATAGTTTGTTGGTACACCTGTCTTGCTTCGGGAGTCCATACCACTTGGTTGTGTATATGGTTTCCCCGTCTAGTTTCAGGCATTAATATTTGACCTGTTGTATAAGTTGATAATATTCATCTGTCTGCTAATTTAACCTGAAAAGGTAAAATCAATTTCATGCGATGACGTGATGTATGAATTGCATGATACTCTCAAAATAAATGAGATTTTGATAAATGCATTTGTGTTGCATATGCTATGAGGTTTGTAAAATGATGCATGAGTGTAATGTATGAATGTGTCGATTGTTTTATTGCAGTATTGTTGAACTAGGGAAAATGAATCCCTGATTATTGTTGGCGATGAATAATGTAGGTCTTCAAATTTGTAGAAGTTGAAACGTTAGGAGCTGAACTTTCGTTGTTAGAGAAATAAACTTTGTTGGGGAAGGAAAACTCCGTGAACTGCTTGGAGATTTTGTGAAATCCCGCTGGGGAATCCTGAGAAGCTTGGTGACTTCACTAGGGAATCTTTTCTTATATGTCGGAGGAGTAGTTAGAGATTCTTGCTCCGCCGGGGATATGAGAACACATGACATCATTAGACTGCATGCTAAGAATGTGGTAGTGATCTTGTAGTAGAATGCTCCTGCCTTGGTACTTGCTGGAGAAAATATATGACGGGGATTTTGTAGATGGTTTGACTGTTATCCCAACTCTTGGAGTCCTTGGTGAATGCTGATCGGAATAATAAACCTTCTAATGATAGACAAGTGATGAGATGATGGGATGTAGTCGTATGCTTTAATCCCTAACTTTTTCTTGGAGTGTCCTTTCAGATTTTCAGTCCATCGGGATACCCTTTTTTGCCCAAGCCGCCTTTTCAGGTTTTCAACTTCCCGGCTGTACATATTTTTTCATATGTATATCTCTAATTTTTTTCCCGAACTCTTTTGAATCGTCGGGATGCCCTTATTTTTGCCTATGCTAGTCAACCTAGCGGGTCTTTGCTAATGTGTAGTATTTTCCTACTATGTCCATGTTCACTAGGTACAAAGAATTGTCACTGTCCATAGTAGTAAGTGTTGCCACACTGCCAGAAGATGTTTGTTTGATCGTACAGGATTCGTTGCTGGAATTCATTTCCAATGCCCCAAGTGATTCAGATGGAGATCTTCCCCCTGGCTATTTGGCATTTTTGAGAGATTCCTTAAACCTTGACTTGACTTCCCCAGATCAGCTGGACACCATGCTATACCCCTTGATTATGAAAGGCCTATTACTGGAATGTCTTTCCATCTTAGGTGATTTTTTCCACAAAGAGGATTTTTTCATGCAAATTTCTCTGTTGTTGAGCAAATAGTCATATGCAAGCAATGGTATTTTAAGAATGCAAAGCTTGTGTCCATCTTGAAGTTTGAAAATTCATTTTTTTAGTAAAACAAACAAATTTTGTAAAAGTGTGATATCAGCTCAGGATTTATAGCGAACCTTACAGGAGTTGGGATACCTTTTGTAATAGTATGCTTTCTAACTAACCCATGCTTCAGCTAGGACTTTTAAGGGTTATAACATGGCCTGGTTCAAGGTTTAAGAAACAAAGGATAAAGGCTCAAATTTTATTTGTACCCAACCCTTTCTTCGTGATGTTCTTCAATCCTATGCTCAGTTAATTGTGCGCTTAGATCCCAATTGAGTTTGGAATCTTTGCTCTGATACTTGGTGGTGGTTCAGAAATTGAACGTTTGTTGGAGAAGGCCGTAATTTTTGTAACATTTTCTTCTTTTTTTTGTTGAGGATTTGTAGGACCTCTTTTTTTTTAAAATTTTGTTATCCCTACTTTTGCCTGAACTGTTTTTTTTTTTGCGATTAAAGTCATCGGGATGCCCCAGTTTCTCTTAAGTCTCCTTCATATGTTATTGACTTAATGGGCTTTTATTTTGAGAGATAATGACAGCCCGTCTTGACGATTATGTGGAACCATCACCATTTTTTGGAGTGCATGTTCTACACTATTTGTCGTGTATGAAGGTAGAGCTTGCGACTGAATGCACATTTGAATTAACTGAGAAAGCTAACCCTCCCTAGGTTATGATTAAGGGTTTTAATTTGTATGAAAATAAAAACTCCTACTTCTTAGGCTCAAAGGGGTTGACTAGGGATTATCTTCCTTATAACTCCACTGATTAGGATTTGAAACAACTCTTGTACATCGTCAGCGGGGTTTGTTCAAAAGCATATTGTAGAAATTGTAGTATCGTTTTCGTCATCCTCCCTCTAAAGGATTAGAGCTTTTGATCGAGTGTTAAATATCACAAAAAGAAGTAAAAACACGATTTGAATATTGTGAATATGAATGAATTGATTCAAGACAAACATATGCAATGCATTGATAAAATAACAAAGTTTGACATCAAACAAATGTTTGAATAATCAAAAGAAATTACAAATTCAAAATTCTAGATGAACAAAAAGCCTATTTGTCTTGGATTGTCACTTCATATGGTGTGCCTTTGAGGGATGGCAGAAGAATTCAGTCTGTCCATCTTTTGAGAATTCCAACCCTCATTCATCGATCAGGTCTTAAATTTTATATTTCAACGTCCAACAGTTATCAATATCATGCCCCGGGCTATTGGAGTGATATGCACAACTTTCATTAGGATGGTAAGTAGGAGCGGAAGTATTAGGATTCCGAGGAGGATCATTCAATGTGACCAAATTCGACTTCAACATGTGTTTCAAGACTTGCGACATTGGTATGTTGATTTTGCTATATTTCCTAGTGAATGCATCTCGCTTACACCAATTACCCTATCGTTGTTGGCGAGGTGGCGGTTGGGTTCCTGACGTAGCAGTAATTTGGAAAGGTCTACTCTCCACCCAGCCAACTTCTTGTCTCATCAAGGGCTGATTAATGACCTAATCCCTAGCCTCGACTGTTTGCTTCATATGGTTGCATCCGTCTTGATGAAGCTTGCTGATGAGAAACCTCAACTTCCTGTCCCCGAGCTAAATTTTGGATAAGAGCCATTTGATTACTCGTCTAGATTTTCATCCTTTCCATCTCAGCTTGAAATTTCTCCACATGGTCATCCTTGTTGTTGTCAGGATGTTTCTTGGTCAAGTTCCCATTGAGGAGTGCTTTCAATTCTACCTGCCCCTTGGATAGGTTGAGGAACATTTCCATGAACTGAACCTCTTGAGTTTGGAGATCTCTGTCATTCTATTCGAGATCCATTTTATTTGCTGAAATAAACAGCGAGAAGATGAGAGACCTGTACTTGAAGACCTGTTACGTAATGGAATGCACGATGTGTGGATGCAATGTTTTCAAGGATCTCACGGGGTAAACACAAGAAAATGTCAGAAGTTGAATTTTGACTGCAGCTTTGACGGAAGAACTTCGTATTGTAGAATGTCCTTCTATAAGAAACAAGCTCACCATATCGAGTGGTTCATAGCCCATGACTCAAGTTTTTGTGTTTTGGTCCTTTGACGGCATTGGCTAGAGGAAAATAAATCCCCATGTCCCTTGCTAGACATCTGCTTTATCATAACCTACATCACAGGCCCTTGAGATCCTTGAAATGGTTAAGGAAATGCTATGGTATGATACTAGGATGTGTATGCTATACATAAAGGAAAAATGTATGGTGATGAAGACAAGTATGTCTTGTAGGAAATCCAAGTTATTTGGATAATGACTACGAACAAGTCCTGCAAGGAGTACAAATAGAGCCCTGCAATGAGTTCAAGTTGTTAAGCAATTAAAGAAAACAAGTCACGCAAGTATCCTTAGGTTTAGGCTTGTGTGGGTTTTAAAGGTAAGTACCCTCTTGAAGTATAGTTGGTTCAATCTGTCCTATTAATAGTAACCATGTTCTAGGGGATCTCAATATCACTGATCTTTCTTCACCAGGCATTGTTTCAGCGCAAGCGTATTTATTGGCGACCGAAATATCCCGGAAGTATGAACTCAATGAGTGTACTATCTAGTATCAACCAACTTTGGACTGCACCAAATTTGGCTATCTCACTACTTCCTAATGACCAAGTTGGTTCAATTAAAGGTTCTAAGGTCAGCTGATGCTTCATGACACCACACAGTGGCCTCGTACTCTCCTTGACTACTCAAGGGCTACCGGTACCAACAAATGTGTCACATCAACGTAGCTATCGTTTCAACCGTATCGGTATACCCTACACAGTCCCCGCAATCTATTGCTACTTACCTAAAAGGTGCCCCAGATCCGGGTGTAAGATCTTTACAAGTAAACCCAAGCAAAACCCTTAAAGATAAAGCAAGCAAAGCATACAAGGAAAGCAATTTAAAATTATGAACTAAACTCTAAGGTAACCCCACTTGACAAAATCCCCAGCAGAGTCGTCAGATCTGTGATACAGTGGCAGAACCGACTGTTATACTGGTTTTGCATTTGTATTCACAAATGTTGCGGTAAGCAAGAGTCGCCACTGACTTTTCTTTTATCCAACAAAGGAAAGGGTGAAAAGAACAGATAAAGACCATTCAAGAATTTTCTGAGTAAGGGGGGGGGGGGGGGGTAAGAAGGTGTTAGCACCCTTTCCATCTTTAGTTTTCTACGGGCTCTTAGATGCTTAGCTCATTTGAAAAAATACATTGTGCTTTTGTGTGTTTTGAAAAGTATTTTTGAAATGCCATAGTGCGACAATTTTCTTTATGATAACTCTTGTATCAGTCCTTAAGAGTGTTGATAAAGCGTTTTTGAAAGTATTTTTTTGAAATCTTTTGGTATAAGTGTAAAAGTTTTGTTTTGAGCAGGCATTTAACAACTATCTACTTGTACTCGAAAAGGTTTGTTCTTTTCATCTTATCCTTTAGACAGTGTTATTCTACTATTAGTGAGTAGGTAGCCCTATCGTTGGATGTATGAGGGGCATTCGAAAGGACGTACAGTCATAAAGGAAACATATGAAGACGCTTTAGAAATTTCATTTTAAGGGATTAGATCATTTACCAAAAGGCAACATTGTAGGGTCATCGAGGGACTATGATCTTTTGATTTACGGGTCTTTGCTAAAGCGTCCCCATTCTCGAGGGACATGAATGTTTTACTTTCTGAAATACGACCAAAGTGGGCGTACCTTAGAGGTGTATATGTGCAATGTGTGTTATGTTCTGTTATTTTAGTCTTTTGTGTTAGGTTTGCTAGCGTTTGATTTTATTCTTGCCATACAATCCTATTAGTCTAGCAGTTAATATGTATAGTAATTTAAAGTGCAGGAATTCAAATCTACGCTATTACAATGCTTCGGGGATGGGGATATTTACATGTCCAAAAATTTGGGGGAAATAAAATAAAGAAAGCAGTAAAGAGCCCTAGTTTAAGCTATTACATACTGTCAGCAGATACATTAGTATAAAAATGAGAAAATAAACAACGCGCACAAATTGAAAATTATGTTTAAGAATCCTAAGGAAAAACAAATCTTTTGGTTGTTTTTGTTTATGAAAGAAAATAAAGTCTAAGTCTATTTAATTTTAATTTAAAGAAAACGTTAAAATAATTAATCAATTTATTTAATCAATTTAATTTAAAAAAACTAACCTAATGCTTTTTTTGTGGTTTTTATTTATTGTTAATTTAAAAATGAAATTAAGAAAGGAGTAAGTAACACAAAAAATAGAAATGCAAGAAAACAAATCTTTCGATCCAGAGGAAAAGGTATCTTTCGATCCAATGAAGAGGCCATTTTTGATCTAATGAAAAGGCAGTTTTGATCCAATGTTTAGTGTTATCCTTCGATCCAGGGAAGGGTATGGCCTTCGATCCAGCAGAGATTATTGCTGGAGATGTATGTTGTACCCCTGCAGGAAATTTATTAGATAAAACAAGACAAAAATCCAGGCTTGGGTCGAATCTAGTCTTGGATTCGATAGACAGTGGCTGCAATAATTCTAATTCAGATCATCTGGTCTGAATTGAAACTACTTCGTTTATCTTACAAACTCATGAACCCTGAGATTCAAAAGAAAATATGGGTCGTGCCTAAGTCATGACATGATCCTAACCCCTGCTGCTTAATCTTGCATGTTGCACATGAATGAAATAACAAACATTAGCAATAACATGAATGGATGATTAACATGAATTTAAAAACCGCATGCTTAGCTAGTTTGAGATAAAAAAACAAGTTACCGACGTATAGATTATGTGAGTGATGTTGGGCCTGTTTGGTGCTTGGGAATGCCTTCTGCAAGCTTCAGGGAGTGAGTGAAGCATTGTTGAAGATTCCTTCGATCTGGATCACTTATGTGATTTTTGATAAACTTTGGCGTGGCTTCTGAGGCAGCATGTGCATGTGAGGTAGTGTCTGGCTAGTGGCGTGAGTGTGGCAAGAGTGTTTTTGATATTTTTCTCATTTTTTCTCCCTTTGCGTCTATGATTATTGGGTTTATATAGGCAAAGATTTAGGTCAACATTTGTGTATCAAATCTTTTTCCATCATGTGGGAGAGATTTAATTTGATTTTTGCATGAAAACTTTCCATATTTGATCCAATCATGTGTTTCTTCCAGCTTACTCTGAGTTGTTTTGGGCCTCCAACTTGATGGGAATCGAAAGCTTGGGATGCCTTTGCTCATTTTGATGTCTCTGGCTTCAATTCGATTTTCTCACAATTTCATCCCTATGACTTCTTCGATTAGCTCTGCTTTCATCCTTATAGCTCCTTCGGTTGAGTCTATCTACATCAATTCGAATTGCTCAGATCTTTGATGACTTTGAATTCCAATTGTTCAGATTTTCCCTTATTAGGGCTTCTTCGAAAACCCCTCATATCTTTTCTCTTCGATTGTCTATGACTTGCTCCTCCCGGTTCCTTTGATTGGACCCATCTATTTGCCTTAGCTGCTTGATTTTGGAAAACTCAAATAGCCCAAACGAGAACTTCATTCTGGCCAGTCGAAGCCTCTTTTGTCATCTCCTTCAAATGCCATTACGCAGGAGGCTTGGGCTTGGCAACATGTAGGACCAAGACTCATCATAAGATAAACTTGCTTTCAATAATTATGTGTCTCCTTCAAATGGACCACCTATATATCCTTTAAATGGACTTTTATGTGTCTTTCGAATATTCCACATGTATGCCTTGTGCCTTCTTCGAATGGGCCACCAATGTGTGTCCTTCGAATGGACCTTTGGAGTGCTCTTTTGAATGGGTCATATTGTGTGTCATAGTGCAGAAATTGTGTTGAGGAGTCTTGGCCTTATGCATTGAAAGCAAACACAGAGGAAGTCTTTTCCTTGTGCATTTGAAGGAAATCATAGAAGAAGCCTTTGGCCTTGTGAATCCAAGACAATTCTGAGGAAGCCTCTACCTTGTGGATTCGAAGGCCAGTTGATTGAATCCTTTGACTTATTGAATCAAAGGTTGCATGTAGAGGCCTTTTCCTAGTGAATCGAAGGTTGCATGTAGAGTCCTTTGCTGGGGAATCGAAGGGAACTTGTAGGGGGTTCTTGCCTAAATGGAACTTGGACCAAGGCTTGCTTGAAGGGGAACCAACGCTCAATCGACACTGGTGGGACAATGCTTGATCGAAGGTTTTTAGATGCCCAATCGAAGCTTGTGAGACAAATATCGCTCGAAGGGTTTTAAAAGCCCAATCAAAGCTCCTTATCCATATTCCAATCGAAGAACCTTTTGTTCACCTGCCAATCGAAGGATATTGTTGACATGCCTTCAAAGTACACTTTATTCGGATGCCAATCGAAAGACACATGACCATCATTCCAAAAATTTCATTTTCTTCAAACAAGTGTTTGTAAACCGCCCATGTAAGAGGAAATCTTGGAAGACATGAAAGGGCAAATTTTGGGGTACAACACTCCATACTAAAGGAGATTATTTTAACATCTTCAGTCTTCCAGTTGCTGAGCCTACTGCCGATAGTAGGGAAGATCCAACTTTCTATGTCGCAGTCGCTATCAGCATCTTCCGCAGCATTAATAACATTAATACCTTTATCACGATTAGGCATAGGTGCAGTGATCACATTAGGGGTCTCGGGAGGATTGAATTCAATCTCTTTAGCATCGATCATGTCTTGAACCTTATTTTTCAAAGCCCAACAGCTATTGGTTTCATGCCCGGGACTATTAGAATGATAAGCACATCTTACATTAGGGTTGTACTTAGGGGAGGAAGTGTTGGGATTATGAGGCAGATCTCTTAACATTATCAACTCTGCCTTCAATAGATGTTATAATGCCTGAGACAATGGCATGTTGATATTAGTAAATTGTCTCCTGGGTGCATCTGACCTACGTTGATTGCCCTGTTATTGTTGTTGTTGCACAAGCGCTGGGTTAGAAATTAGCACAGCTCCTGCAGACTGGTTAAAGTCACTTCTAGCACAACCCTTTTAGCCATAAACTGCATTAGTTTCTTTCTTTTTGTTGAACGTCTTTTTCACAATATTTGAAGATGCGGCTAACTAAATCTTTTTGCTTCGAATTCCATCTTCAACATGTTCCCCTGTTAGTATCAACTCGGTAAAACCAGATGAAGAGCTTCTGATCAGATGATTAAAGAAAGTTCATGTCAATGTTCCCATGAACATATCAACCAACTCCCTATCAGACAGAGGAGGTTGAACCCTTCAAGCTAAATCTCTCCACTTCTAGGCATACTCTTTGAAGCCTTCATTCGAGCCCATAGTCATACTTTGTAATTGCACACGAGTTAATGCAAGGTCATCATTGTATTGGTATTGTTTGTAAATGGCAGCAACCAAGTCTTCCCAAGTACGGATATTGGTTCCTTCCAGTTGATAGGACCATTCTAATTGGGTCCCCGACAAGCTCTCTTGAAAGAAGTGTACCCATAACTTTCTATTAGCAGTATGATGTTGTATCTTCTAAACATAAGACCTTAAATGAAGCTTTGGACAGGAAACACCATCATACTTCACAAAAGTAGGGACCTTGAATTTGTGAGGAATCACAACTCCCGAGATTAAACCCAAATCTTCAAAATCCAACCCAGGCACCCTCTGGATTTCCATAACATTGAGACGAGCTTCCAATTGTTTGTATTTTTCATTAGCACGAGGATAATGTTCATCTAAATAGTTTGCTTCTTCTTCATCAGAACCCTGGTTGTTATTCTCCCCATCTTTCACACTTTTATCATCTTCCTCTTGGTTATCATATTCATTTGATGGGACCTCAAAATCTAGAGCCCTTCTGATTGGACCTTTAAATGTTCTACCCATATTAAGAAAGACAATTGGCTTCTTAGTCTTATTCTTTCTCTCTTTCATGATGAGTGCTTTCAAGTCTTCCTGCCCTTTGGCTAAGTTCGGGAAAATTTGCTAAAATTGAGCGTTCTGAGCTTGAAGTTCTTTCACAGTTTGTTCGAGAGCCATATTTTACCTATAAACAGTAAGAAGATGATAAAACTTGTCTTGGGGAATACCTGTTATGTTATGATGTGCATGATATGTAGATGCAATATTTTCAAGGATCTCGCGGGTAAACAAAAATGAAATGTTAGAAGTTGATCCTGGCTGCATCTTTTACTGAAGAACTTTACTTCTTTGAACATCCTTCCATGAGAATCAAGTTTACCATGCCGAGTGGATCCTAGCCTCTGAATTAAAAGAATATGTTTTGATATTTGATGGTGTCTGGTTAGAGGAAAATAAATCCCATTGCCTCCTTACTAGCAGGCTGGTTCATGATAAACCTACATCACAGGCCATTGAGATCCTTGAAATGGTTAATGAAAATGCTATGGTATGATGTCATGATGTTATGATGTCATTTTTGAACAGATAGCAAACACAAGAAAAGCACACAAGAGCCTTAGGTTTAAGGCTTGCATGAGTTCCATAGGTAAGTACCCTTTTGAAGTTCAGTTATCTCAACCTATCCTAAGAATAGTAATCGGGTTCTAGGAATCTCATATCACCGATTTTTCTCACGGGATTTGTTTCAGCAGAGCAAAACTAACTTGCCACTGAAATATACCGAGAGTCGAATCTCAATGATTGTAGCATCGAGTATCAACCATGGATTGCACCAAATCTGGCCATCTCACTACCTTCTAATGGCCAAGTTGAGTCAATTAAGGTTCTAAAAGTCAGTTAGTGCTTATGACACCAAGCGGCTGTAATACCCCAAATTTTTCCTACCCTCTCACTTTCATTTGGCTTATGCATTTTGAACATCTCATTTCATCTGCATGCCTTTCACTAGGTCATCTAACGCATCATGCACCATTCATCAATAAAGTTAGCGCACTGGAATATGGAATTGGGGGTTTCTATATGGATTTAAGGACATCACTTTGTTTCTCCATCACTATTGGTTGCAGGCTGGGTTTTTTATTCATTGTGAGTTTCTTCTTTTATAAATATACGAGATTGTCTCAAGATCAAGTGTTAAAGTTCATTTGTGTATGCTTAAGACCTCATCAAGGATTGTCAACTGAGATCGTTTGAACTAGGGTTTTGGCACTCTTTAACATCTTCAGCTATCTTCTCCATCTTTGAGATTCTAAACAAATTCTCAGAGTTTCATCAATGATTCTAACTGAGGAGACTGTGAGTTATAGCTTTGATGTTAATTCGGTTCTTCATTCAGTATATACCTCGTGAAGATTAAGGTTTATATCCTATCATAATTGGGTCTGACAACATTGTCACTAGGTGTTTATGGGATAGAAAGACATGGAACCTTGTGAGATCATTGGTTACCAAGTCAAAGGTTTGGATCGCAAAATACTAAATCTTGATTCGTAGAATAATCTTGCGGGTTCATTGTCATACTTGTTGCTTACAATGTAAGGGGATGCAAATTGAGCGGTTTTGTTAATTTAATATTGGTTTAGAATTGTTCATCCAAGTTTTATTTGTGTTCAAGATAAAATTTGAAAGAGATTCATATGAAATACAAATTGCAAGTTGCAAAAACACTATGGTTCCTCTAAGTTACATTTGAAGACATCTAAAACATGGAAATTCATTCCACATGGTTGAAGCAAAGGAGATTGGAACTTCGAATTCAATTTGGAAAAAAATACTTTAAATATTTGAAGGGATCTTCATAGAATTGTAAATGCATCACAAATTCATGTCCCAATGTAATTACATCAAATTATGAAATCTACTCAAAGTCTTAACAAAAGTAGAAAGCCAGGAGAAATTTGGAAGCATGAAAACTCGCCATTACATTGTCGGCGTTATCTTGAACAAAATAACAGAATTACAAAACATAAAAAATCTCCACTACTATATCATGTTACATTGCCATACATTGGACACATTCTTAAACCTAGTCCTAAACCTCTTTTGCCTTCATAATCTTAACATTTTTATGCCATGACTTGTTGCCTTGTTACTCAAACACACTTGTTGTTGCCTCCAAAGCCGTGTCACAACCAAGTGGCAAGATTTAAAGAACCGCACCATCCTAATACAAAACTAACCAATGGCCTGCACCAACTCATTCAAGACAGAAAATGAAGCAAAAGTATCAGAACAAAACATCAGGAATCCAAATATAACCATATCCAAAGGCAAATCCAAATCTGAACAGAATATTTAAAATTTGCAGAGCTAGAATGGTTACCTGTTGCAAAAATTCAAAAGCCCGATTCTGAAGCAGACAAAGGCATCAAAGCTTACGTGCATTAGCACAAGATTTGTCCAAGTTTTAAGAAGAAGCCCAAAATAGTTCACAAACCACTGCATTATCAAACAAATTCAACAAGGCCAGTTCACTAACAAACTTTTCCTAACCATTTTTCTAAACAGATTTCCTAACTGTTTCTAACTCACCCTTAACTGTCCTAACATAATTCTAACTCCCTCCAACAACTAACCCCATAATTTCCTAATATAATTCCAACTCCCAAAGGAACTGATGATTCCAAACAGAACTACCGACTGATTTCTTAACAGATTTCTGTCCGACTCTTCCATCCCTAACTGTCTTGTAACAATTTATAACAGCCCTGCAAACTGTCAACATAATTCTAACAGAAACCCCAAACATCCCTCTAACCAATTATTTCTAAAACAGAACCATAACAAACCCCCAACAGCTAAACCAGCCCAAAACAGAATGTTCTAACCATTTCCTACCCGTTTCTAACCATAACCGTAACTAACCTCTCTAACAGAATAACCTCCTAACTGTAACCAAACCTAACAACAAAAAACAGTTAATAGAACTCCAACTAATTTCCAAACCATAACTAAATCTCCATCCTATAACTCGTCCTTCTAGCTGCCAACTCCTAACAAAAAAACGGTAACCGAACCAACAGAAAACAAAGCAGAATTTCTCCAACTCCTAACCAACTTCAAACAAGATCCTAACAGACTGATAGCAAAAAGCATATAACAGAAAGAAGGTTCATACTTCATAACAGAAAGAGGGATTGGAAGAAAACAGAGGGGGAGAGAGGTATAATAGAATCCACCATAATTTATCAGAAAAAGGAATCAGAAACGAGGGCAAGAGGTAGAGAACTCACTGTAAATCTGAAGCTATTTTTCTCTCTACTCTCTGATTCATCTTCATCTCTACTCTCTGATTCATCTTCATCACCCTCACTACTTTGCATAGACTGGCCTCAAGCTCTGAATTGCACATCTCCATTGCATCTTCAATCGTGGTATCAACAATGTTTTGCCAATTCTCCGGCAACAATCTTCATCTTCAATTCATACCAAGAATCTACATCTGCATAACATATCAACATATCAATCTTCTTTTCTGCTTCGATATCATAACCTAACCGTACTACACAGAACCTACTTCATCATCAGTTTAAGCAACTTCAACACTCATTAGAACTGCATCGCAAGAACAACAATTGCATCCTCTTCATCTTCATCTTCATCGCATCAACCGTCTTCATCTACTTCCTATCAAGCATCCTCGAGCAACGATATGCAGCATTATCAATCATCTTCATCAACACCACAATTCAAAATCAATAACAGAAACGCATACACAAAATCGAAGAAGAAGAGAGCAACAGGAAACAAGCGTAAAGAAGTACCTGAGTATCTGCGGCTTTCTTGTTCCGTTTAGAAGCTTTGAAGCGCCGTTAGAACGTCTCCGATTAATAACCTTTGAAGCTCTTAATTCTTTTCATTATTACGGTCATAATGTGAAGAACTCTGCGAATCCATGGTATGTGTTGTTATTTCTTCATTTGATTTGGTGTTGAGACGAAGAGCAATAGCAGAGAAAAGAGATGAAACGGTGGAACAGAGATGTGAAGAAACCAAATGGATGATGGATATGGTTTTTTGATTCACGACAGCAGAAGGAATATGGAAAAATGAATATGGCAAGGAGCTTGTCCGTGTCGATCAGAGAGAGTGGTAGTCATCGACGCCGCAATTTGTTTGGAATGTGAAGTGAATCCACCTTCATGATGAAGCTCAATAGCCACCTTCTGGAACCCTAACAGAGCCAACACCGTTTCATTCCTCTTTCTTCATTTATTTTTTTTTAATTTCAATTAAATCTGTTATTTGTATTTTCTTTAGAAAATAAAATAATATAATGTTGAATTAAGAATAATTGGTGATGGGTCTGGGCTGTATAATATTTTGCAAGCCCATTACATCTTTTTTGGAGAAGGAAGAAGTTTGTGCAAAAAAGGGCTGCATTATGAACTTCCTTTTAGACTGGGCTTGGCGCTAATACTCTGATTTCTTCTATAGAACCTCATGACTTCAGTTTTCACCCCCCTGAGCTCATATTTTCATATTAAGATTTAGGAACTTTTTAGTTTTTTAATATTTTTGTTATGACAAAATAACCTAAGAAATAGTTAGAATATTTTAGGAAACATTTTTAGGTTCTCTTTAGAATTTTATTAGAATTTTCTATTATTTTTATTCTTGGTAATCATTTTTGTTGCCATTTTTAGCCAAGATTTTGTGATAGAATGTCGATGCAACTTTCGCAATATGGAATGCTTGGAGACTAATTCTTTGATCACTCGTAGGGAGAAGCTTGTGTAGAGTTTTCTTATTGATTGTATGGTTATAAAGAGGCAACGGACCTTCTCCATTCGGTATCATCACAACTTCAATTTATTTCTCATTTCCGCACTTTATCGCTTTTCTAAATACCATGAGAAGTAGGAAATAAAGAGCGTGCGCTCAAAGTCGTTGTTTAAGGACCTGTAGCATGCATTCCGCACTTCATTTGCTATATATGTTGTGCTTGTGTTTGTTTCTTTGGTTGTTGATCGATGAGTCACTCAATTTTGGAATTGAGATCACGACTTCGCTCTCAGTGCATGCTCCCTATAGGATTTTATCGCTTTCCTTTATTTCTTTTTGATTGATGAGTCACTCAATTTAGAAATTGAGATCACGACTTCGCTCTCATTGCATGTTCCCTATAAGATAGTTTTGTTAGACTTTCTTTGGCATGCTAACCTATATAGGATCTCTCTAGATGTGCTCTCTTGAGCTTATTAGCTTGTTTTCTCTATCCTTGTACATACCATGTTCCCTTAGGACGTGCTTGCTCCCTTCGGATGCAAGTTAGACCTTAGGTTGCAAACCATGCATGCTAACATTAGGTAGAGATTTCCCTTTTGTTAATCCAAACCTTAGTACTACCATTGTATGATAACATTAGGTTAGAAATAGGCTAGTCTCCCTTAGAATCTTTTCTTTCCCTTTTGCATATGCATCTAAAACTAAAACATCTTTTCTTAGCAAATCAAAAACATGCTAATCATACTTAAACCCTTTTTCAAGGTAACAAAATACAAACCAACTCAAACCTTTTTGTGCGCCCAAACACCTTTTCTCTAAAACCCTTTTCAGGTAATGACATGATTAATTTACTTCTGTGCCAACGCATAAGTCTCCAAAGGTCGAGCTGCGACAGAAGACGGAATTAGCATAGTCCATAAAAAACATAAAATAAACAAAAACATGTGAGTCGAACTACGGTAGCTCTGATTCCTCAAAAAGGATATGTAAGCATTGGGGTAGGGCCCAAGCGAGTACAACTTTATTTTCTCTACACTATTTTCTCCTTTATTTTGCATGCATTCCTTCAGTAGTAAACAATAAGCATAGATTAAACACACCCATAAGATAGACAACAAGAGTGAATATTGTAGAGTACTATGGGCGTGTGGGGTGCTAATACCTTCCCCTCACGTAACAGACTCCCTTACCCAATCTCTCAGTTGTAAGACTGTGACTTCTCCCTTCTCAGGTTTTCTCGATGTTTACATTTCCCTCTATGTGGGATAAAAGACGTTCGAGGGCGAATTCATTGTTTGATGATTTTTAGCCGGTTGTTTCAGTGACAGCCTAGTGTTTTCCTCGACTGACTCAAAGGACACCAGTACAAACCAAAGTGTCACACTAACGTAGCCATCACTTCAACCATATCGGTCTACGCCGTATAATTTCCATGATCTATAGCTACTTACCTAAGGTATCCCCATATCCGGGTATAGGATCTTTGCAAGAAATAAACCTAACCAACCCTCAAAGATAAAGCAAACAAAGCAGACAAATAAAGCAAATAAAAAGTTATCTAAGATTCTAAGGTAACCCCTCCTTTTTTAGTGTATCTCCAGCAGAGTTGCCAGTTCTGTAATACAGTGGGAAAACTGACTTGTTTCGCGTTTTATTGCAAATGTGTGGATACCTAGAGTCGCCACCGACTTTTCTTTTATCCAATATTTAGGAGAGGGTGAAAAGAACAGAAAATACTTTGAAGATTTTGAGTTTGGGGGGTAGGTTAAGAAAAGGGAATGTGTTAGCACCCTTTTCATCCGCAGTTATCTACATGCTCTTAATTGCTTAGATCACTTTTGAAATTTTCTTTGTGTGTGTAAGTGTTTTGAAAATATTTTGAAAAGGCAAAGTACGACTATCTTTGTAATGATTCTTGTATTAGTCCTCAAGAACGCGTACAAAGTGTTTGTTTGAAAATATTTATTGAAAAATGTGATTGTGAATTGTTTTGTTTTTGAAGAGCTTTATGAGCAAGCAATTAGGAGTTTTACCCTACTCAAGGTCGCTCTTGTGTTTTCCTCCTCCTTTAGATAATGTTATCCATACCATTAGTTAGTAGGAAGCCCTAGTAAGGAAGCTTTAGCAATTTTGTAAGGGACTAGATCATTTACCGAAAGGCAACGTCAAAGGGTCATCATGGGACTATGATCTTTGAATCGAGGGACTTTGCTAAAGGGTCCCCGCGTTCGAGGGACATGACTGTTTATTCTCTAAAGGCAACAAGGGAGGTTACCCTAGACGTGTAAGTGTGCGAGTGATTTGTATTCAGTTATTTTATCTTTGCAGTTTAGGGTTTTCTAATGATTCGTTTTAGTCATTTCATACAAACCCTAATTACTAAGCAGTAAACCTAAAATAATAAAAAGCAATAAAGTGCATAAAATAAAGGCAAAAACGTAAACCCTAAACTATAACGCTTTGGGAAAATTACATAAAAATATCCAGGAAAGTAAAGTGTGGAATTTAAACCTAGACTATTACATCCCATAAGCAATTACATGATAATGAAAAAAAAAGAGCGAAAAATAAAATCTAGACTATTATATCCGCGCAGCTTATACAGTCGTTCTAAAAAATATAAAAGGAAATATTTTGGTAAGTTTTTATGAAAAAAAGAATAATTTATGATAATTAATTAACCTATTAAATCTAATTAATTTTAATTAATAATAAAAATTAATTAATTAAATTATTATAAAAAAGTTAATTAAAAAACCCTAAGAGTCTAATTAATTTTAATTAATAAAACTAAAAAAAACTAATTATGTTGTATAAATAAATAAATAAATAAATAAATGAGTAAAAATAAAAAAGAAAGAGAGTTGGGACTGAAATAGAAAACAGGGGGTGGTGAATAGCAAAATGAGGTTCAGGCCCAAGCGCTGGATCCAGTGTGTTCATCCCCAGGAGGTTCATCATGGGCTTACAGATCTGGAAACCTTAAATCAGATCTATGAAGATTTGATGGTGAGACGTGGTTGGGTGCATGGTTGGTTGGTGGAACGCGTTGTACGTGATCTGCAAAAGTCAGAAGATGTGAAAAAAATACCAAAACCACGGATCGAACCCATGCCCTATTGTACAAATGCCTTAACGTGCGCTCCCTTGCCACTAGGGTGGCTATACATCCGGTATTATAACTGAATCAAAATAAATATAACTCCAAACCAATTAACTGGATCAGAGAAGCGTCGCAGCCCTAGCTCCGGTCATCTTCTTCGGTGGCTCTTTCTCTTGATCTAGGAAAATAACAAATATTTGAGGTTCCCAGGGACCATACCCCCCTAAATAAAGTCTTGCAATTTCAATTGGAGTATTTGTTTGTGCTAAAACACACTGTAGAGTGAGCTACAAAAAAAACTCAAATCGGTGCAAACATGACAAGCTTTGATTTAGCCATTATGGGGATCATGCTTTGGGTTATTCCCGCACTATTAGACCTCATGAACACATTAGTAACATTAGTATGCAAAATAACATGTAGAAAACGAATGTATGAAATTCATGCAATAACAAAATCAGTGAGGCACATATATGAGTTTTTATTCCCTTTTGATCACTGCAATCAATCCAACCTTACCGTATAGTGTTCCTGGAAGTGAATGGAATGGTTGGTTTGTATTGAGAGTGGCTGCAATTAGGGTTTCGAGTTGCCCTAGTTATTGGAATTTTGGAAAGGTATCTTGCTGCAAGGGTTTATGTGGTTTGATGTCTGAATGGAGAAGAATATATAATGGATAATTAGGTCAAAAGATTATGGGCTTGGACCTTATAACAAAAGCCTTGACTTTTATCTTATTTAATTTGAATTTAAAATAAATAAAATCAAAATAAATAGAATAAAAATTTCAAGGGGTCCATGAAGTAGTTCAGAGCTTCATTATTGAGTGTAAAAAACGCATGGACCTTGAATCATAAGCCCACTAGCCCAAAAATTCAAGTTTGGTCACTTTAGGTTTCATGCATTTTCGCAAAATTTCCAAACTTACATTAATCATAACTCTCTCAATTTTTATCATTTGAAGGTGATCTTATACTTTTTGGAAATCTCAAGATGTCCCATACAATATCCATGTTTATAATTTTTTCATTTGAAGAATTTATCTTGAAGTAAGTTGCCTTGACAAAAAGTGTCTTTTTGTTGACTTTTGAAATGACCTATAATGTATTGGCTCATATCTCTCAAATGAAGCATTTTTTGGACTTGAGCTTAGAGATACTTAGTTGTAGAGAATTGAATTTCCTTCAAAATGAGATTTGGTTGAGGAAAATCTAATGAAGCATGTGAAAGTTATGCGTGGTCAAAGTTCAGTTGACTTCTCCTTAAGAAAACCCTAATTTGGCAACTTTTGACTTTTGATGAATTGAGAGTTTTCTTGATGAGTTATGATCAACCCTTGATCAAATGATGAATATGACTTCAAAATATTGATGTTGACCAAAAATCTTGAAGTTTGACTATATGTTGACCACAATTGACTTTTTGTCCAATATAGTTAATTTTCAATCATCTGAGTAATTGACTGAGAAAACTTGTGATGCAAGCCATGAAATTTAGTATGAGCATTATTAGAAACATGTAAGAAACCATTAAATCCATTTGAGGCATTAAAATTCCAATCTTCCTTGAGAAAAGTGAAACCCTAATTGTAGGCCAATTGCTTAGGATGAGAATTTGTCTGATCAATTCTTGAGTAACCTTGAGCAAATGAAAACCCTAGGAGAATGTTTTTGAATAGTGGGAGGGAAACTTTTGGGGTACAAAAATAAGTTATCTTAGTTGTGTATCGAGAAGATTTTCAGTTTTCATGGTAATCCTTCGAGTATTATTTCAGATAGAGATCCAATATTTACATCGGGGTTCTGGGAGAGTTTGTAAGAAGCTTTGGGTACTAAGTTGCAATTGAGTTCGGCTTATCATTCATAGACCGATGGGCAGATAAAGAGGACTATTCAATCTTTAGAAGATGTGTTAAGGGTTTGTATGCTAGAACAAGGAGGTGCTTAGGGACTAATTTTTACCATTGATTGATCTCACATACAACAACAATTTCTATTCGAGTATTGGGATGGCACCATTTGAGGCATTGTATGGTAAAAAGTGTAGGACACCTTTATGTTGTTATGAATAGAAAGAGGGTGTTGTGATTGGACTTGAGATTGTTCAAAAGACTATTTATATGATCAAGGTAATTCAAGAGAATATGAGAGCTTTGCAGAGTCGTCAGAAGAGTTACCATGATAACAGGAGGAAAGTACTTGAGTTTCAAGAAAGTGATCATTTGTTTCTTAGAGTTACTCTAGTAACTGGTGTTGGTTGAGCTTTGAAGTGTCGAAAGCTCACGCCGCACTTTGTTGGTTTATACCAGGCCCTGTAGAGAATATAAGAAGTGGCCTATCAGATTGTGAAATTATGGCACTGGTATACACATGTTCATGTTTACAATATCAGAACATGATGTCAAGACAAATGTTACGACATCTGTAGATAGTAGGGATAGAACTATCAAATTGAAATAATATGCAGAGTTTAAATGCAGAATGGTAAAGAACACATTCAATTTTTAACTCGGTTCGGTGCAACTCACCTACTATGTGGGCTACCAAACCATGAAGGAAATCCACTATCAGTAGTATTAATTCTAAGCCTAAACAACCCAAGTTTACAACTTATCACTTAATCTCTACCCAGTGCAACTTCTACCTAGGAACCTCCTAGATATGAGAAATTGTAATCTCACCTCCAATCACTACAGTGATATACGTACAGCCACAAATCTTGTGACTAGACTTAAACCAATCACAATCACAGTGATGGTATAAAAGAAAATTCAATATAAGATTACACTTCAAATACAATACTTGGTTTTACTTAAAAGCTTTAACCAAGAACAATACTCAACTCATTACATACAGGTTTGTGAGTGACAACATTATGTCTACCACAACCTATCAAAAGATAAAAAGGGTGACTTACACCGCAAAGATCACGAGAGACTTTCAAAACCTAAACCCTTACTTCTTAACTAAACAAAACAAGAACTGCTTTTCCCTAGGTCTTGGTCTTCTCTTTTATAACCTTCGGTTGTACATGGGCATCAAATTCTCTGCCCAACTATTCCTTGATCCATGTGTTGATTGCTGCATAGAGTATATCCTTAAATCTTGGAACAAATCTTCAAGTATCCTAAATTGTCGTAACAACAAAATTTATAAACTTTAATGATGTTGGAGATTTGATTCACTTGTTCTAGATTACATCTTCTTGAACTATGAAAATAACTGAGATATATTCAAAAGGAATCTCTGAAAATCAAATCTTGTCAATAAATACCAAATAGTAGTGCATGTTGTACCAGACCAAGATGTTATGACATTGCCTTTAACATCTGGTTGAAAAATCACATAACAACAGACTTGTTATGACAAACCATGTTTTACCAAAATTAATCCAATCACAACACCATGGTACTAACAATATTCCCTGTTGGAAAATTTTGGCTAAAGCACTCTTAGCACAAAAATTTAAAAGAGAGAAATAAAACCATAAATTTAGACAGCTTGATTATCCCTGATTTATTTCTCCCTCTATCACTAGAAACCCAACCATGAAAAACAACAAATCAGAACAGGGTAAAACCCAACAACCTGCATGAGCTATCCAAGTTCACACATCTGAGACTCATTCCCTCAGAACAACACACATGAGCTATCCAAGCTCATAAATAAACAGAATGTCAGAACATCTTGTTCAACATATTTGCACACCAAAAAACACATTAACAAAAACAAAAGCATACAAACATGACAGGTTGTCACACTCCCCCTAAATAGTTGCATACAACAAGAAACTGCAACTTCACGAGACTACTCCCCCTTAGTAGTTGCACAGTCCTATCACAATGTTAATTAACATGTCAAAACTGTGATGTAAAATCGGGACACAAAGTACATTAACACTTTACTCCCCATTTTTAGCCAAAATATTGACAAAAACTGGAGTAAATGTACACAATGGAAACACAGATGGAAAATGGAGACACAAATTGAAACACCAACTAAACAAACTACTTAAAGAAAAGACTCAAACATGTCAACATCACTACACACAGTTGCAAGGCAGACACACTTTTACACTTTTATTCCCCCTGCAAATTACCTTTCACACTCCTTACCTTTGTCAAATGTTATACGAGATATAACATTAAACTCACATGACATGGATACACTAGTAAATAGCTCAACTAGAGATTATTCTCTAAATTCATCCTACTCTAAATCATCACTCTTCCTCTCCTTATCTTCTATCAAATGAAGCTTTATAGCATCATCCTTATGCCAGGATTTGTTCCTCTTGAAACTTAACCTATAATGACTGTGTGATACGGTGGCAGAACCGACATTTAATACTCGTTTGCATTTTTTGTTCGCAAATGTCGCGGTAAGCAAGAGTCGCCACAGACTTTTCTTTTATCCAACAAAGGAAAGGGTGAAAAGAACAGAAAAAGACCTTTCTCAAGATTTCTGAGTAAGGGGGTAGATTATGGAAAGGGAAGGTATTAGCACCCTTTCCATCCATGGTTTTCCATGGGCTCTTAGGTACTTGCTCATTTTTGAAATTGCTTTCGTGTTTGTGTGTTTTGAAAAGCTTTGAAAATTCCTTAGTGCGGCGATTCACTTTATGGTAACTCTTGTATCAGTCCTCAAGAGTGTGATAAAGCGTTTTGAAAACTTTGTTTGAAAAAATGTTTGAAAGTGTGGTGTGAAAATTTGTTTGAGCAAGTACCTAACAGTTATCTACCTAATCGAAAAAAAGATTGTTCTTTTACTCCCATCCTTTAGACCGTGTTATCCTACTATTAGCGAGTAGGTAACCCTAGTCGTTGGATGTTGAGGGACTATCGAAAGGGACGTAATGGTCATTGAAGGCAACATTTAAGGATACCTTAGCATTTCGAATGGACTATCATCATAAGATCATTTCTCGTAGGCAACTCGAGGGACATTTAGGGACTATGATCTTTATGATGACTTTAACATTGAGGGTCTTTGCTAAGATTATCCCTACGTTCGAGGAACATGACCACTGTTTTCGAGGCAACCAAGTGGGAAATACCCTAGGGGTGCAAGTGTGCAATAGTGTGCTTTTTTCAAGTATTTTTATCTTTGATATTAGTGATCTAAGATTGATTGATTAAGCATACACGCCTATGTTGCTAGCAATTATATACAAGCATATAAAATATAAATGCAAGAAATAGAGGTCCTACGCAATTACAAGGCTTTGGTGTAGATACATAAGGAATTGACTAAAAATAAAATGCAAAAATTAAAACCCTAATCAAACTATTACGAATCAGACACAGTTACATCAATAGTAAAAATTAATCGTACGGAAAAAATAATTGCGCGTGAGGATAAAAAATTGAAATAAGTTTGAAAACCCTAAAAAATCTAATAGCTCATTGAAAATGTTTTTTTTTATGTTTTATGAGAACAATTAGAAGTTAAACCTAATTTCTAACTAATTTTAAATTAAAGAAAAAAAGGTTAAAGTTTAATTAAATTAATTTGCAAAATTAATTTTATTAAGAAAAATTCTAAATCCTAATTTTCACGATTTTCTGATTTTTTATGATTTTATTGGAAAAACGAATGAATAGAAAATATAAACTACTTAACAAAAACTAAAATTAAATAAAATAAAGGGAAGAAACATGGGCCTGGATCGAAGAATCTTGGGTTGCCCTTCGATCCAGGGGGCTGATCGAAGGCCTCGCTCGAGGGTTTTGGGGGGTGCCAGATCTGCAAGGAAATACGTTAGAAATTGCATATGCAAGGCCTGGGATTCGAAGAAGCTTTGGTTGTCCTTCGATCTAGGGGACTGGTCGAAGGTTCCTGCGGGACTGTATGTCTGGGGCGCTCGATCTGGATACGACATCCTTCGATCTGGAATTCTGCAAAGAAGTTTGTTAGAAAAAACACAAAATATATGACCTGGGTATCGAACCCAGGTCCTTTTCACTGCAACACCTCTTCCTCACCAACCTGGTCAAAAGATATTTATTGGTACAAACAAATCGGCAATGTTATATTAGAAACAAAAATGCAGCATTTAATTTAAATATCGAATCTGCGCACTCAGTGGCCCCCTATGGTGTTAACCCATCAAAAACGTGTTATAGCTGTGCAAATAGAAGGTAAGTTCAGATCGTGCCTTCTTGCTCACATGTAACACACTCAAACAAACATGAATATTAGCAGCAATATGTATATATGTTCAACATGAATTTAAATCATACTTAACAAGTTTGAGATTAAAGGCAAAATTACCAACAGAGGGTTGTATGAGGGATGCTTCATGATTTAAATGTTAGTCTGGACAGAGACTGCGCGCAAAACTGACTTTGAGTGTGACAATCTTTGGCAACTTTGTGGAATCTCGTGGTGCAGGCAGCGTTTTCTTCTAAGGAAGCCTCTGTGCGTTTTTTTGTCCTCTTTTTCCTTTGTGAGCATGAGGTTTATATAGACAAAGGAATTTAGGTCAATATTTGTGTATCAAATCTTGGCCCATTATGATGAAGAGATTTGATTTGATTTCTTCATAAAGACTTGCTATATTTGATTCAATCACGTGCCAATCTGCTTTTATGTGTTACTGCCAGCCTATTATGAGCTGTTTGGGCCCCCAACATGATGAAAATCGAAAGCTGACTTGCCCTTTGCAGATCCACTTCCCTTTGAATTTGCTCTCTTCGATAGCTCTAAGCTCCGCTTCGAATTAATCCAGCTTCGATGTCACAGCCCCTTCGATTGAGACTCATTCTGCTTCGATTGCATGTTTGCAAGGACAACATGCCATTTTGAACTTGGGGTGAACCTGGACAGGTTAGGATAGGTGTTTTTGCTTAGTCATTCCAGCCCACTTCATTTCTTCGAATCTGCCTTTTTTCGCCAGCTTCAAAGTCCCATTTGAGCCAATCAAGACTTTCCTTAGTAGAACCTTGTTCTTCTTAATGGTTCTGAGTTGTATTGTGCCAACTTCAATTCTAAGGCTCCTTCGATTGGACCACCCTTTGCTTCGATTTCCTGTCTTTTGAAGAGAAGTCCCTGGTCGAATCAGCTCTTGTGGAATTATGAACAACCAAGGCAAGAATCTGGCTTGGATATATTTTCTGATTGCCCTCTTGATGGCCTCTTTCGAATGGCCTGGAGGGAGTTCTTCGAATGGCCCTTGTCTAAATACCAATCGAAAGGTATTTATTGGAATGTCAAACGAAGAGTCCTTTGCTACGCCAATCGAAAGGCTTTGACATAATGCCCATCGAAAGGCTTGTCCTAAGGCCAATCGAAATGCCTTTTGCAGATGTCAATCGAAGGACGCTATGTAGATGTCATTCGAAGAGCATTTTGGAGATTCCAATCGAAAGGCACTTAGTAGGTGCCAATCGAAGAGCCTCGTTAACAGGCCAATCGAAGGAAACTTAGAAGCAGGCCAATCGAAGGAAACATAGAAATGAGCCAATCGAAGGGAAATTAGAAACATCATTTGAAAATTTTCCTTGTCTTTAGGCAAAGGTTTGTAACCACCTGTGCAAGAGGAAAAATCTTGGAAAAATATGAGAGCGCAAATTTTGGGGTACAACAGCTGGCTCTATTCAATCTTCTTAAACCTGAGGATGTAGATTGGTTGGTTTGCCTTTCGTGATCGGAAGGTGGAAGATGATTGAACACTAAAATGCCCAGAAATTTGCACTTGTTTGAGATGATACTTGACTGTGTAGATAGTATTGGGATGGGCTTATAGATTCCATTTGGAAAAGATGACAGCAGATCGTCAGAGATGGGCTTAAAGATGCCATCTGAAATATGACAGAGAGTCGTCGGAGATGGGCTGAAAGATGTCATCCAGAACAATGATGATTTCATGAGATATCCCTTTGTGGGAATTCCTGCTCTTGCTGTTAGAGAGGACTCCACTGAGGAATGTTGGTCTCTGTTTTGGAACATAGGGTTTTAGGAGCTTCAATTGTTTGTTACTCTACTAGGGAGTCATCACTTGATTGAAGAGATGGAAGTGAACTGCTATCTGGTCAAAATCTAAGCTTTACAGTGGCTTGTTGAGGATAATAAGGCTAACTGTTATTTGGTCGTGCTCCAGGATTCACAGTGACTTACCGAGGAGATGAGATTAAACTATTATCTGGTCAGGATCCAGGCTTCACAGTGTCTTGAATTGTCTTCAACTGGGATAGAAATCTTAGTATCGATTTGACTGAACCAGAGAAAGGTCTCAAGTTGTCTTCAACTGAGATAGAAATCTTAGTATCAATTTGACTAAACCAGAGGAAGGCCTTGAATTAACTTTAACTGGTATAGTAATCAGGAGAATCTTAGTAGCGACTCAACTAACCCAGACGAAAGTCTTGGTACATCTTCCACTGGAATGGTAATTAGAGAGATCTTAGTGTCGATCTGCCTGACCCATGGAAAATCTTGTGGTAACTTTGACTGGCATAGTAATCAGGATAATCTTAGTAGAGACTCAACTGACCCAGACGAAAGTCTTGGAATATCTTCCACTAGAATGGTAATCATAGAGATCTTAGTGTTGACCTGTCTGACCCAAGGAAAATCCTGTGGCAACTTTGACTGACATAGTAATCAGGAGAATCTTAGTAGTGACTCAACTGACCCAGACGAAAGTCTTGGAATATCTTCCCCTAGAATGGTAATCAGAGAGATCTTAGTGTCGACCTATCTGACCCAGGGAAAATCTTGTGTTAACTTTGACTGGCATAGTAATCAGGAGAATCTTAGTAGCGACTCAACTGACCTAGACGAAAGTCTTGGTACATCTTCCACTGGAATGGTAATCAGAGAGATCTTAGTGTTGACTTGTCTGACCCAGGGGAAATCTTGTTGGGACATATTTCTTAGGAAAATTCTAGAATAGACCTTTGTTAGACGTAGCTTGTTGATTTGGTCTTTTCCCTAAAAGGTAAAGAGTTAGTCATATGCAATGTCATGATGTATGAAATGCATTGTGATGATGTTTCTCAAAATAAATGAGATTGTATTGTATGCAATATGTATGCACATGCCATGATGTATGCATATGGGATGCTATTGTTGTACTTCTTAGTCGGGGAAAATAAATCACGGGCTGCTTCTGAAAATTATTAGGAAGCTGAATTCTTCATTTCCGTTGGGGATGGTGAATGGAGATGACCATGCTGTGGATTTACTCCTTTCTATTTGCGAATATTCTGTCGGGGAGAGACTCTGCCTCAGAATAACTCTGCGGGGGAATAACTTTGTTTGCGAGAGGAGATGCTTTGCTGGAATATTTTTCCGATTCGAAGAAATAAACTCCACCGGGGGATGAACTTCCGCAGCTGGAGAAATGAACTCTGTTGGGGATCGAGCTTCTGCATTCAGAGAAATAAACTCTGCTCGGAAGAAAACTTTATAAACTTCTTGCGATTATAAAACTCGTTTGGGGAATATGGATATCGGCGTTCTGAAGGAACTTTATTGGGGAAAGTAACTCCTGTTAGGGGAAGCAGAGATTAAAACACTTGGTTTCCTCTACTCTATGGGGAGCATAGACGTCACGGGGTCATGTGTAATTGTGACTTCGTCTCAGAACTGTCTTTGCCCCTATACCTGCCGAAAAGAGTAACTGTCGGGATTGAAATATTTTTATTTTTTAGATTTTTCCTCGTTCCTTAAGTCATGAGCAACTGTCTTTCTGTTTCATATGCAAATATTTATAAATAGCAATCATATTCAAATTCATATGTCAAGAATAAGTCATTGGATGTTTTTGCATATCAAATCAGGAAAAAGAAAAACAAATGGTTTTGTAAAAATGACTTGTATTAATTTCTGAAGTTTTCCTATAACAGGCGTTGTGTATAAAGAGGTTGACGTTCTAGTAGGAGAACACCACCGTGAGAGTGCAGATTATAAAAAGTAGTGTACAAACAGAAGAAAAATATATATGTTTAATAATCCCATTGAGTTTCAATTCTGCTATTGCCCTTATGTCTTTGAGTGTCTCATCACTTTGCTACTTGTCTGAAGCTGATTGGATTGGTCAGTGCCGTTTAAGCTTGATAGTTGATACTGAAGTCTGTTCGTAAGGTGATCCGATGGGACATATTGATACGCTTCAAATCCCTAACTTTTGCCTGCACCACCCTTTCGGGTTTTCAGTCCACCGGTATACCCTTTTTTGCCCAAGCCTCCTTTTCAGGTTTTTGACTTGCCGGGTGGATAAATATTTTTTGTTTTCATCCCTAATTTTTGCCCGAACCCTTTTGGTTCGCCGGGATGCCCTTATTTTTTCCTAGTCCAGTCAACCTAGCGGGTCTTTATTCATGCGTAGTATCTTTTCACTGTGTCAGCATTAACAGGGCGAGGAAGCTCGACACCATCCATGGTGGTCAAAATCATGGCTCCTCTTGAAAATGTGCTTTTGGTCACAAATGGCCCTTCGTATGTGGGAGTCCATTTTCCCCTAGGATCACCTTGCGGAGTATGATGCGCTTGATCACGAGATCCCCGGCTTGATATACTTGGCGTCTGACCTTTTTGTTGAAAGCCTTGATCATCCATTTTTGATACATTTTACCATGACAGGCATCAGTAAGTCTTTTCTCATCAATCAGATTCAGTTGATCAAGTCCATTCTGGATCCAATCGTCTTCATTCAAACCCATATACTTCATGATTCTCAAAGAAGGGATCTGGACCTCAATAGGCAGGACAACCTCCATACCATATACCAGAGAGTAGGGTGTTTCCCTTGTCGATGTTCGTGCAGAGGTGTGGTACCCATGAAGAGGTAACATCTCATGCCAGTCTTTGTATGTTATTGTTATCTTCTGTATGATTTTCTTAATGTTCTTGTTAGCATCCTCCACAGCGCCATTCATCTTCGGCCGGTAAGGGGAAGAATCATGATGCTAGATCTTGAACTGTTTACAGAGTTCATGATCATCGTGTTGTTGAGATTTGTACCATTGTCAGTGATGTTCCTCTCTGGCACACCGTACCGACAAATCAGGTTATGCTTGATAAACCGCGCCACAACATTCTTGGTAACAGTAGCAAAAGAGGAAGCTTCAACCCACTTCATGAAGTAATCAATGGCCACCAGAATGAAGTGATTCTCATTGGAAGCGGTAGGTATAATCTCTCCAATCATGCCAATTCCCCACATTGCAAAGGGCCAAGGAGTCGTCAAGACGTTCAAAGGAACTGGAGGTACATGCACCTTATCAGCATAGATCTGGCACTTGTGACAAGTTCGGGAATGCTGATAGCAGTCTGCTTCCATAGTGGACCAATAGTATCCTGCCCTTAGGATCTTTTTAGCCATGTGTGTACCCAAAATTTTCCCTCTCACTTATCAAGAATTTTCTCACAAGATCTCCTTGGGCTCAAGGTTGCACTAGGGTTTGATCAGCTCAAGACACCTCCTTATGCACTGATGACCCAAAACTAGGGTTTGAGTTTGCACAAATATTTTTGAACTTCCAATTTTTCATATGACTTTCATGAATCATTATGGACCCCCAAGATTATTCATGTCAAGTTTCAAGCCTTGGATCACATTTTTGATCAGTCAATTGAGCAGTTGACCTAAAAATCAAATGTATTGGGGAAAAAGTCAACTATAGCCAATTTACAGTCAAACTTCATATTTTTTTGATCCACATCAACATTTTAAACTCATATGTATCATTTGATCAAGTTTGGACCATAACTCCTCAAGAAATTTGATCAAATCTCTAAAAGGGCAAAATGGTCAAAATTAGGGTTTTAACTGAGAAAGGGCAATTTCTGATTTTTTTGACCTAGCAAATGGTCAATTTGTTTAAGGCATGATATCAAGAGTCCAATTGCACCATTTTGACTTAATGACATGGTTCAACATATTGCAAGTCCATTAGATTGACAGATGAATTTTGCAGTCAACTGATCAAAAGTCAAATGTACACTAAAAAGTCAAACTTTGACTTTTTGGTCAAATTCAAGTGCCAAAGAACATAATTCATCAAAACATGTCAAAATATGAAACTTATTCATCAAGAAATCAAAAATTCAAGATTTCATTTTGAAAAGTCAAAATTTCTAAACTTAGAAATTTTTCTAAGTGTTAGAAATTTCATGTTTTTTCATTACTTTGAGTCAAATTTTCACCATGATACAAGATGATTCAAGAGAAACTTCCAACATGAAAGTTTTAGATCTCCATGAAATCTACAACTTTTCTTTACACAACTCCTTCAAAAATTTCTTGGATCTCAAGTTATAATTTTATGAGCACAGGGTCATGAAACTAAACACTTAGTGAAATTTTGCCCTAATTTGGTCAGGATTTTGACCCAACTTCATGGCTCTTTTTCATATATTTCCAAGGGGAATCTTCAAAAGCAATTCAAATATGGGTTGTATAGCACATTTCAAGCTTTCCAAAATGTCCAAGAACTCCTTGGGATCATTCTTGAGGAGTGAGAATCGAAGAGATGAAGTTAGGGTTTTGTCACTTGAATTACAAGACATTTTGTGATAAACAAGAATTCAATTTCAAACCTATGTTGTACAATATTGTTTTGCAGGCCTATAAACCTAAAGATCTCTCCATAATCAAAAGATTACACTTGCTTTTGAGCTATTATCCACTTGTTTCAAGCTTTATCCAAGTTGCATTTCCATTAATGGCACAAAGTAACATTGTCATTCTAGTAAAGTGGCTTTAATCATAAAGTCAACTTCTCTTGAGGTTTACATTTGTTATTTCTGCACAAGCATCCTATACACAATCAGATAAGCATGTTTAAAGTGCCTAACCACTTTAGATACCCTTGTACCTTGCCTTGGAACAATGCTTGTCAAGCTTGCTTCAAAAACAAGCCAAAAAGTCATAACATGTGAACTTGTACTTCTGATCACCTAAGCTCTCAAAACCTTTTTCCTATACATTAAGACACTATTATGCAACTTAGCACACGATTTTTGCAAGCCTGAAACTCTCTAAAATTCCCTCTAGCCAGAAATTGCACAAAAACTCCATTTTTGTGAAGGTTCTGACCTTGAACTTGTATCTTCTATTTCCCTCGTGCGTTCTTTGGCCTTTTAGTTCCTAAAGCCCTTATACATCAAATATAACTTGGCTCTATCCCTGTTTCATTTCTGTAACATCATTTACCCCATCTTCCATAACCAGAAACAGAGCATTGCACATTGACTTCTCCAAGTCATTTCAGCCACTCTCAACTCAAGCAAACCATTGCATTAGCTTCCTAGGACCTCAAGTAAGCTAACCTGGTCATCACCATCACTTAAAACAAGCTCAAACTCCAAACACGACTTCCAGTTTTGAGGTATGTTTTCTCAACTTAGAACTCTTCATACAGGCACCATCAATAGTTTATTTGTGAATAAAACATGCAGATATCATTGCCCTGAAACTAACCATGTCCTTAGTTTCCATTAATTTTGCTTGAGCTTAGAGAATTTTGAAACTGAATTTTCTGAAATTTTTAGGGTTCAGATTAGGGCCTTTAAAATTCTTGCTTATCTTTAATCCATAGTTTTAATACTTTACATTTCTGGAATCGTGAGAAAATTTGCTACAAGTTTCATGTTTACAGTTTTCATTTTTGATGAGAAATAAGAAAGTTACTGTTGTACCCCAAAATTTGCCCTCCCATATTTCTCAATACATGTCAAGTGAAGTCCTCAAGTTGCTCAAGGAAGTCCAAAGGTTGACCAGACAAACCATATCCTAAGGCAGTCTACCTCAAATTAGGGTTTCATTTTGCATCAAGATGTTTGAGTCCAAAGGATCCCAAATGCTCACCATTGTCCTAATATGTTCTCAAGATCATCCATGTCAAGTTTCAAGCCTTGCAGAGGAAGTTTGCTCAGTCAATTGCTCAAAGGCCTGAAAATCGACTGTGCTAGGGCAAAAGTCAACTGTGGCCTACATACAGTCAAACTTCAAGATTTTTGGTCAACATCCTCGTTTTAAAGTATCATTCATCATTTTATCAAGGGTTGGTAATGATTACTCAAGGATTGCTCATAATTCATCAAAACCCAAAAGTTGCTAAATTAAGGTTTTGTAGGAAAAAGTCAACTCAACTTTGACCAAGCATAACTTTCTCAAACTTTATAAAAAATGACCCATCCAAAGCTCATTTTTAAGAGGATGCAATTCCCTAGAATCCATCTTCAGCTCCCAAGTTCAAAATTTGCACTCACAAGAAGATATGAATTTGGACATTATAGGTCATTTTGGAAAGTCAACAAAAACACCTTTTGGGTCAAAGCTTCATACATGAACATGGAAGACTCAATTGAGGTGAGACCAAAAGGGTTGCTTATAGGACATCTTAATATTTCTAAAAATTCAAAGAACACATCTCTAGGGTCAAAATTGAGGGAGTTATTCATTGGCAAAGTTGATCCTTTTTGTAAAATTGCCAACAGTCAAATATGTCCAAAATTGCATTTTTTGCTAAATGGGCCCAACTTTTTATGCTTGCAATGAGTTTATAATGTGACCCACGACCCATGATCCCTTCCACTTGTCATTATTTTATTTTTGTTATTTATTTTGATTTTATTTCAATTAAATCAAATAAAATCAAAATAAAATAGTAAAAATATCAAAAGCTAATCAAATCTTGAGATTTTGTGCATGTTTAGGTCTGTTACACAGCTGGAAACAGGATCAAATCTTGCAAGGCTCATATGGATACAAAAAGATTGCATTTTTCTTGATTTGGAAAGATTTGCACAAAGGATCAAATCATGAATCAATAATCATAATTGAGGGAGATTTGATACAAGTTTGCAACCCTAATTCATTCTAGGGTACATAAGGAACATTGGCAAACCAAAAACAGGGAGGTTGGAGGCGTGCAAGAGAGAGAGCAAGTTGCAAAAAAATCAAGAAAAAGTGTAAACTAATTTTCAGGTTTCAGGCCCTCTCAAGCCATTCCAGTCACACCAATCGCTTGCTGGACATCCAAGGATCAAGAATCAACCACTAGCAAGCTTCCTCACACCCAGAATCGCGCTGTAAGCTTCATACAGTTCATCCCTTTTCTTGAATTCGAATATCTCAATTCTGGCACATTTAGCATGATTCATTGATATATTCTTAATCCTTGAGATGTTTGCAAGCTAATGGTTATATCCAATTGTATTTTCATTGACTATACAGCAAGTTGCCATGGTTAGGGTTCTAGTTTCATTTTTAGGGGTTTTGTGTACAGGAACAATTAGGCGTGGATAGTGGTACCATGATACTCGTGAGGTTGCAACGAGTTGATTGGTACCACTGGTTGTAATTTATCATGCAGAGACAAGATTTTGGAGTGGACAAGGGTTGTACCTACGCCCAGTGTCCGTAGGTAAAAGTATGTGATCTAAAACGACAGAGGCAATGTGGAAGATGATGGCGTGGTGTGCTGTGAATGGGCCATTTGAATTTCGCGCGTTTCAGAATTTGCTTTTTTTTTATCATATTATATTTCTTTGTTATCATTCATACAACTAATCAAGCCATCTCAGTTGGCTAGCATGTAGCGTGAGAATGCCTAAGGACTTGGGTTCGATCCCCAGGTCCCAACTTTGTTTCCTATTATTTTTTCTTGCATAATCAGGTGTCCATGTGTCTAACAAGTCTACCATGAATCATCATTATCCCACCATCAGATCATCAAAGCTACAGATCCAAGGCTTCCCAATGAAGGTCCACCATGCGTCGGAGTCAAGTGTACACACAAAATCTGGAAAAGTCAAACGGGCCAGGAGGTTATTAGGCTCAGATTGCAAGCAACACCCCCTTCTTCCTTAACAATACCAAGCCCATTCCTTTTTTCTTTCTATTTATTTAATTAGTTTAATTGTTTTTCTAACAAAATTAACTTCTTTTTTTTCACAAAAAATCATAAAATCAAGTTTTCACAAAAAAAATTAGAATTAGATTTTTACTTTATTAAATTTAATTTAATATTAGTTTAATTTAACTTAGGTTAATTCTACTTTTTTATGTTTAAAATCAATTAGAAAAATTAGGGATTGCTTTTGACTTAATTTTTTTATTTCTTTCATAAAATAGAAAAAATACAAAAATAGGTTAACTTAATTATTTTTCTTAATTTAAATTAATTAGTAATTAGGTTTTTATTCATTCAATTAAACCTTATTTTCTTAAAATAATCAAAAAATAACACAAAAAATGATTTTTTTTCTTTTAAATTACAATTAGACTTAGGTGGGGTCAAAACCCTAAAGCTCTCGTTTTCGATTCATCGCGCGCGTTTATTATTATTCTTTGCAATACTAATGTAACTGCTCACGGTATGTAATAGTTTAATTAGGATTTTCTTTATTTATCATTTTTACGGGTTTTTGGCTATGTAATTAATCCCCACCCTGAAGCCTTGTAATACCGTAGGTTTTATTTCTCGCATTTTAATTCTCGCAAATATTAACTGTTAGATGTATCTTAATAGGATTGTATGACAAGATTGCGTGACAATTTAAAATGGCTAGAAAACCCTAATGTGCAAAGATAATAACTGAAATCAAATCACTCGCGCATGCGCACTCCTAGGGTATACTCTCACTTCGGTTGCCTTCGTTAAACGGTCATTAAGTATAGGGTGTCTTAGTGGTTTCCCTCCTGTCTCAACAAAGATAAAATGTCCCCCTTAGAAATGTTGCCTCGGAAATGTTTCCTCGAATAAGATCTTAAGACATTAGGGTTATTACTAAGACGTCCTAACATTGCTTTAGTGATCGTACGTCCCTTACGAATTGACCCTTACAACTCCAACGACGATGCTTCCTATTTCTCAATAGTAGGATAGCATTGTCTAAAGGAAACAAGAATAGAAATGGTATTTTTTTCGAGTAGGTAGATGCTAGTAGGTACTTGCTCAAATCAAAACTTTTCACACCAAACACTTTTCAGACAATGTTTTCAAAAACAACTTCGTAACACTCTTGAGGACAGAAACATGGGTTAAAACAAAGTAAAACAAAACTTTTCAAAACAAGAACACACAAGCAATTTCAAAATGATCAAGTACCTAAGAGCCCATGGAAAACCATGGATAGAAAGGGTGCTAACACCTTCCCTTTCTATAATCTACCCCCCGTACTCAAAATCTCGAAAAAGGAATTTTTCTGTGCTTTTTTCCTTTCCGGTTGGATAAAATAAAAGTCGGTGGCGACTCTTGCTTACCGCGACATTTTGCAAACACAAACATAAAATGCAAACCAGCATTCTCAAAACAGTCGGTTCTGCCACCGTATCACAGAACTGGCGACTCTGCTGGGGAGTTATAAGTGGGGTATACCTTAGGATCTAGGTCAACATAATTACTTCTCTTGATTGCTTTGTTTTCTTTACTTTTAATGGTTTTGTTTGGGGTTACTATAGATCCTAACCCGGATCTGGGGATACCTTTTAGGTAAGTAGCAAAAGACTGTGAGGGAACTGTACGGCGTAGACCGATACGGTTGAAGCAGTAGCTACATTGATGTGGCACATTGGTTGGTATTGGTATCCCTTGTGGAGAAACAAGGAGAATACGGGGCTGCTGCATGGTGTCGTTAAGCATCAACTGACCTTAGAACCTTTAATCGCCCAACTTGGCCATTAGAAAGTAGTGAGATAGCCGGCCTCGGTGTAAAGCTGAGAACTGGTTGATACTCGACACTACAATCATTGAGACCATACTCTCGAGATAGTTCCAGCTGCAAGAAAAGATTGTGTGAGCTGAAACCATGACCAATGGAGGATGGTCAGTGATATTGAGATCCTCTAGAACCCGGTTACTTTTCTAGGACAGGTTGAACCAACTAAACTTCAAGAGGGTACTACCTTAAAAACCATGCAAGCCTAAACCTAAGGCTGTTTGTGTGACTTGTGTGCTTTCAACTTGAACTACTTGCACAGATTTATTATCTGACAAAATGATTTCCTCGCAGGTTTTATTTACCGTCATTATCCAATAACTTGGATTTCTTGCAGGGTTTACTTGCTTACATCACCTCGCACTTTTTCTTAACCGCATAGCATACACATCATAACATCATGCCTTAACATTTCCTTAACCATTTCAAGGATCTCAAGGGTTTGTGATGTAGGTTATGGTAAGTCAAACGTCTAGCAAGGGGCAAAGGGGATTTATTTTCCCCTAACCAATGTCGTTAGAAGATCGAAACTCAACAACTTGAGTCAGGGGCTATGACCCACTTGATATGGTGAGCTTGACTCTTGTAGAAGGACCTTCAACGATACAAAGTGCTTCAATCAAAGCGGAAAAATTTCAACTTCTGACATTTTCTTGTTTATCCCGCGAGATCCTTGAAAACATTGCATACATATATCATACATATCATTTCATAACAGGTCTTCTAGTACAGGTCTCTCATGTTCTCGCTGTTTATTTCAGCAATGGCTCTCAAACAAGACAACAACGATCTTCAAACTCAAGAAGCTCAGTTCATGGACATATTCCTAAACCTATCCAAGGGACAGGAAGAGTTGAAAACACTCATTGTTGGGAACTTGGTCAAGAAAAATCCTGAAGACAATAAGGACGAACGACTGGAATAGCTGCAATTTGAGGTAGGTGCAATGAGAACCCAGATACTGGGGCAGATGGCTTTTATCCAAGGCCTAGCCTGAAGGCAAGAAGAGCTGAAAGCCATCATCAAACAATTTCATCAAGACGGATACAACAGTATGAAGCAAAAAATTGAGGTCGGGGACCAAGTCATTGATCAACCTCCAAGAAGACAAAAGGTTGGTTTGGGGAAGAGTAGACCTTTCCAAATTCCTACTACATCACGGGTCCAACAACAACCTCGCCAAAAACAACGGGTTAATCAGAGTAAGCCGGATATGCCCAAAAGGCAGTTTACCAAACTCAACATGTTGTTGTCTCAAGCTTTGCAACACCTGTTAAGGAGGAATCTGATTACGTTGATAGGACTTCATCCGAATCCCAAGACTTCTTCGCCTAACTACAATCCTGAAGCAAGGTGTGCATACCATTCCAACAGCCCGAGGCATGATACTGATGATTGTTGGGCATTGAAAAATAAAATTCAAGACCTGATTGATAAAAGAGCGCTAGAATTTGCACAAGACGGATAGGCTGAGTTCTTCTGCCATCCCTCCAAAGCATACCATCTGAAGTGAAAAGTTCTCACAAGAAGACTTTTCGTTCATTATAATTTTCAATGTGTAATTTTTTTTATTTGTTTGAACATTTATTCATACCAAACCTCGTTATTTCATTAATTCATTGCATGTGTTTGTCTTGAATCAATTCATTCGTATTCACTATTTCAAAAATTTGTTCTTGTTTCCTTTTGTGATATTCAACTCTCGATTAAAAACTCTAAGCCTTAGAGGGAGGATGATGAAAATAATACCACAATCTCTACAGTATGCTTTTGAACAGACCCCGCTGACGATGTACAGGCGTTGTTTCAAATCCTAAACAGTGGAGTTATAAGGAAGATAATCCCTAGTCAACCCCTTCGAGCCAAAGAAGTAGGAGTTTTATTTTCACACAAATTAAAAACCTTAATCATAACCTGGGGCAGGGTAGTTTCTCAGTTAATTCAGATGCGTGTTCAGTCGCAATATTCTACTTCATACATAATGAATGGCATCAAAGACATCCTTCCGAAACAAAATACGGTGATGGTTCCCTATAATCATCAAGACAGACAGTCATTATCTCTCAAAATAAAAGCTCATTAAGTCAAAACCTATGAAGGAGACTTAAGAAAAAACTGGGGCATCTCGTTGATTGTAATCACAAAAGAAATAGTTCAGGCAAAAGACATGGATAATAATATCAAAAAGAAAGAGGTCCTACAAACCCTCAACAAAAAGAAATGGCTGCCTAATCAAAATAAACTGTCAGTATCCGAACTATCACTGGAATATCAGAGCAAAGACTCAAACGGGATCTAAATGCACAATTAACTGAGTATAGGATCGAAGAACATCACGAAGAACGGGTGGGTACAAATAAATTTTGAGCCTTTATCCTTATTTTCTTGAACCGTGAACCAGGCCACGTTATAACCCTTAAAATTCCTAGCTGAAGCATGGGTTAGTTCGAAAGCATACTGTTACAAAAGGTATCTTGACTCCTGTAGGACTTGCTGTAAATCTTGAGTTGACATCACATTTTACAAAATTTTCCTGTTTTACTGAAAAATGCATTTTCAAAAATTTCAAGATAGACATAAGCTTTGCATTCTTAAAATATTATTGTTTTCATATGACTATTTGTTCAACAGCATAGAGATTCGCATGACGAATATCTAGTGAACAAAAAACCTTCTCAATAAAAAGGATCACCTCAAGTGGAAAAACACTTCCAACCAAGGGGCACGGCATGATCATCGTCCATCATATGGGGAAGTCAAGTCAATATTCAAGAAATCTCTCAGAGATGCCAAATAGCCAGGGGCAGATCTCCATCTGAATCACTTGGGGAATTCGACATGAATTACGACAACGAATCATGTACGATAAAACAAACATCTTTTAGCAGTGTGGCAACACTTACTACTATGGACAGTGACAATTCCCCGCCCCCGATGAACGTGGACATAGTAAGAAAATACTACGCATGAACAAAGACCCGCTAGGTTGACTGGCCTAGGAAAAATAAGGGCATCTCGGCGAACAAAAAGGGTTCGGGCAAAAATTAGGGATAAAAACAAAAAAGATTTATACACTCGGCAAGTCGAAAACCTGAAAAGACGCCTTGGGCAAGAAAGGGTATCTCGGTGGACTGAAAATCTGAAAAGACAATCCAGGAAAAAGTTAGAGATTAAAGCGTACGAATATGTCCTGTTATCTTGTCACTTGCCTATCACTAGAAGACTTATCATTCCGATCGGCAGTTACTAAGCACCTCATAGGTTGGGATGACACTCAATCCACAAGGCCTCTACAGGCACTTTCTCCAGCAGGTACAGAGGAAGAAAAGTCTTGATGCGAAGTCATTGTCATATCCTCAGCATGCGTCCCAGTAACATCTACACTATCCAGAGTATAGGCAACCAAAGTTTTAATCTCTGCTTCCCTAAACAGGAGTTACTTTCCCCGTCCAAGCTCTGTCGGAGAGTCGTCGTCTATATTCCCTAGCCCAATTTTGTAATCACAAGCGGTTCGTAAAGTTGTCTCCCAAGCAGAGTTTATTTCTCTTAATACAGAAGCTCAATCCCTAACAGAGTTTATTCCTCCGGCTACAGAAGTTCACCACCAGCTGATTTTATTTCTCCAAATCAGCAGATCATCCAACAGAGTATCTCTCTCCCCCACAGAGTCATTCTCCCATAGGATTATTCTCAAACAGAGTCTCTCCCGGTAGAATATTCTCGAGCAGAACAGACGCAAGTCTCCAGCTAATCATTTTCGGTCATTATCCACAGTGAGAACAAAGAACTCAACTCCTTATATTCTCCAACAGCAGTCCAGGATTTATTCTCCCCGGCCGTAGAATATCACAAGAACATTGCATATCCATACATCGTGGCATACACATATGCATCATACAACACAATCTCATTTATTTTGAGAACATCATTACTCAATACATTTCATACATCATGACATTACATACGACTAACTCTTTACCTTTCAGGAAAAGATGCAATCAAGTTCTCGCAAGTTTTCTCTGGTTCAGTCAAATCGATACTAAGATTTCTATTCCAGTTCAAGCTATGAAGCCCGGAAATCGACCGGATAATATCTTGATATCTCCAGAATACTACGAAGCCTGGAATCAACCAGATAGTGGTATATCTTAAATACAAGCTATGAATCCCGGGAATCGACCGTAAAATAGCTTAACCCCTCAACAAGTTATTGTGAATCCTAGAAATCGACCAGATAGCAATACTAGATACCATGAAGCCAGGAATTGACCAGATAATGGTATAAGACATTGTGAAGACTGGATCACGACCAGATAATGGCAAAGGACACTGAAGCCTGGGACACGACCAGATAATAGTATAAGGTACTGCGAAGCTTGGAATTCAACCAAATAGCAGTTTACTCGGCCTATTACTAGGAAGCCCAAAAATCGACCGGATATTAGTATGCCTTAAATTCAAGTTGAAAGCCCGGATGCGACCGGATATTAGTATGCCTTAAATTCAAGTTGAAAGCCCGGATGCGACCGGATAACCACTTGATTCCTTCTGAAGCCTGGAGCACGACCAGATAAGAATTGAGAAATTGCAAATCCTGGAAGACGACCAGATAGCAAGTTTAATCTCATCTCCCCAGTAAGTCACTGTAAAGCCTGGAGCACGACCAGATAGCAGTCGGTCTTATTTTTCTTAGCAAATCATTGTAAAGCCTAGAGCACGACCAGATAGCAGTTCATTTTCACCTCCTCGACTAAGAGATGATTCCCCAGTAGAGTAACGGACAACTGAAGTTCCTAAAACTCTATTTCTCTTAAGACAAAGAACAGTGTTCCCCAGCGTAGTCCTCCTCAATAACAGGTATACGGGCTCTCGCAAAGGAATCTCTTATGCGATCGAAACTTCTTCTGATGGAATCTTTAAGCCCATCTTCCGTCATTGACTTCCAAATGGCATCTAAAAGCCCATTCCCGATATTGCAAGACGAGTACCACTTCACGCGAATGCAAATTTCTGGGCACTCTAGTGTTCAATCATCTTCAACCTTCGGATCACGAAGGGCAGACAAGCCAATCAACATCCTCAGGTTTAAGAAGATTGAACAGGGGAAGCTGTTGTACCCCAAAATTTTCCCTCCCATATTTCTCAATACATGTCAAGTGAAGTCCTCAAGTTGCTCAAGGAAGTCCAAAGGTTGACCAGACAAACCCTCTCCTAAGGCAGTCTACCTCAAATTAGGGTTTCATTTTGCATCAAGATGTTTGAGTCCAAAGGATCCCAAATGCTCACCATTGTCCTAATATGTTCTCAACATCATCCATGTCAAGTTTCAAGCCTTGCAGAGGAAGTTTGCTCAGTCAATTGCTCAAAGGCCTGAAACTCGATTGTGCTAGGACAAAAGTCAATTGTGGCCTACATACAGTCAAACTTCAATATTTTTGGTAAACATCCTCATTTTAAAGTATCATTCATCATTTGATCAAGGGTTGATCATGATTCCTCAAGGATTGCTCACAATTCATCAAAACCCAAAAGTTGCTAAATTAGGGTTTTGCAAGAAAAAGTCAACTCAACTTTGACCAAGCATAACTTTCTCATACTTTATCAAAAATGGCCCATCCAAAGCTCATTTTGAAGAGGATGTAATTCCCTAGAATCCATCTTCAGCTCCCAATTTAAAAATATGCACTCACAAGAAGATATGAATTTGGACATTATAGGTCATTTTGGAAAGTCAACAAGAACACCTTTTGGGTCAAAGCTTCATACATGAACATGGAAGACTCAAATAAGGTGAGACCAAAAGGGTTGCTTATAGGACATCTTAATATTTCTAAAAAGTCCAAGAACACATATCTAGGGTCAAAATTGAGGGAGTTATGCATTGGCAAAGTTGACCCTTTTTGCAAAATTGCCAAAACTCAAATATGTCCAAAATTGAATTTTTTGCTAAATGAGCCCAACTTTTTATGCTTGCAATGAGTTTGTAATGTGACCAACGACACATGAGCCCTTCCACTTGTCATTATTTTATTTTTGTTATTTATTTTGATTTTATTTCAATTAAATCAAATAAAATCAAAATAAAATAGTAAAAATATCAAAAGCTAATCAAATCTTGAGATTTTGTGCATGTTTAGGTCTATTACACAGCTGGAAACAGGATCAAATCGTGCCAGGCTCATATGGATACAAAAAGATTCATTTTGCTTGATTTGGAAAGATTTGCACAAAGGATCAAATCATGAATCAATAATCATAATTGAGGGGGATTTGATACAAGTTTGCAACCCTTATTCATTCTAGGGTACATAAGGAACATTGGCAAACCAAAAACAGAGAGGTTGGAGGCGTGCAAGACAGAGAGCAAGTTGCAAAAAATTCACGAAAAAGTGTAAACTGATTTTCAGGTTTTAGGCCCTCTCAAGCCATTCCAGTCACACCAATCGCTTGCTGGACATCCAAGGATCAAGAATCAACCACTAGCAAGCTTCCTCACACACAGAATCGTGTTGTAAGCTTCATACAGTTCATCCCATTTCTTGAATTCGAATATCTCAATTATGGCATATTTAGAATGATTCATTGATATATTCTTAATCCTTGAGATGTTTGCAAGCTAATGGTTATATCCAATTGTATTTTCATTGACTCTACATCAAGTTGCCATGGTTAGGGTTCTAGTTTCATTTTTAGGGGTTTTGTGTACAGGAACAATTAGGCGTGGATAGTGGTACCATGATACTCGTGAGGTTGCAACGAGTTGATTGGTACCACTAGTTGTGATTTATCATGCAGGGACAAGATTTTGGAGTGGACAAGGGTTGTACCTACGCCCATTGTCCGTAGGTAAAAGTATGTGATCTAAAACGACAGAGGCAACGAGGAAGATGATGGTGTGGCGTGTTGTGAATGGGCCATTTGAATTTCGCGCGTTTCAGGATTTGCTTTTTTGTTTTTATCATATTATATTTCTTTGTTATCATTCATACAACTAATCAAGCCAGCTCACTTGGCTAGCATGCCGCGTGAGAAAGCCTAAGGGCATGGGTTCGATCCCCAGGTCCCAACTTTGTTTCCTATTATTTTTTCTTGCATAATCAGGTGTCCATGTATCCAACAAGTCTACCATGCATTATCAATATCCCACCATCAGATCATCAAAGCTACAGATCCAAGGCTTCCCAATGAAGGTCCACCATGCGCTGGAGTCAAGTGTACACACAGAATCTGGAAAAGTCAAACGGGCCAGGAGCTTATTGGGCTCAGATTGCAAGCAACACCCCCTTCTTCCTTAATAATACAAGGCTCATTCCTTTTTTCTTTCTATTTATTTCATTTATTTATTTAATTAGTTTAATTGTTTTTCTAACAAAATTAACTTCTTTTTTTTCACAAAAATTCATAAAATCAAGTTTTCACAAAAAAATTTAGAATTAGATTTTTACTTTATCAAATTTAATTTAATATTAGTTTAATTTAACTTAGGTTAATTCTACTTTTTTTTATATGTTTAGAATCAATTAGAAAAATTAGGGTTTGCTTTTGACTTTATTTTTTTATTTTTTTCATAAAATAAAAAATACAAAAAATAGGTTAACTTAATTATTTTTCTTAATTTAAATTAATTAGTAATTAGGTTTTTATTCATTCAATTAAACCTTATTTTCTTAAAATAATCAAAAAACAACACAAAAAATGATGTTTTCTTTTAAATTACAATTAGACTTAGGTGGGGTCAAAACCCTAAAGCTCTCGTTTCGATTCATCGCGCGCGTTTATTATTATTCTTTGCAATATTAATGTAACTGCTCACGATATGTAATAGTTTAATTAGGATTTTCTTTATTTATCGTTTTTACGGGTTTTTGGCTATGTAATTAATCCCCACCCCAAAGCCTTGTAATAGCGTAGGTTTTATTTCTCGCATTTTAATTCTCGCAAATATTAACTGTTAGATGTATGTTAATAGGATTGTATGACAAGATTGCGAGACAATTTAAAATGGCTAGAAAAGCCTAATATGCAAAGATAATAACTGAAATCAAATCACCCGCACATGCGCACTCCTAGGGTATACTCTCACTTCGGTTGCCTTCGGTAAACGGTCATTAAGTGTAGGGTGTCTTAGTGGTTGCCCTCCTGTCTCAACAAAGATCAAATGTCCCCCTCGGAAATGTTGTCTCGAATATGATCTTAAGACATTAGGGTTATTACTAAGACGTCCTAACATTGCTTTAGTGATCGTACGTCCCTTACGAATTGACCCTTACAACTCCAACGACGATGCTTCCTATTACTCAATAGTAGGATAGCATTTTCTAAAGGAAACAAGAATAAAAACGGTCTTTTTTTCGAGTAGGTAGATGCTAGTAGGTACTTGCTCAAATAAAAACTTTTCACACTAAACACTTTTCAGACAATGTTTTCAAAAACAACTTCGTAACACTCTTGAGGACAGAAACAAGGGTTAAAACGAAGTAAAACAAAACTTTTCAAAACAAGCACACACAAGCAATTTCAAAATGAGCAAGTACCTAAGAGCCCATGGAAAACCATGGATAGAAAGGGTGCTAACACCTTCCCTTTCTATAATCTACCCCTCGTACTCAAAATCTCGAAAAAGAAATTTTTCTGTGCTTTTTTCCTTTCCGGTTGGATAAAATAAAAGTCAGTGGCGACTCTCGCTTACCGCGACATTTTGCAAACACAAAACGCAAACCAGCATTCTCAAAACAGTCGGTTCTGCCACCGTATCACAGTTACAGTTGGTTTGGGTAGAGGTTGAAGATGAAGTCTTTGAACACGTTTTTCTTTACATGTTTATTGTTTCATTTGTATTAACGGATGTACAGCCACCCTAGTGGTAGAAGCGTGCGCCTGTAACCTATGGGACTTGGGTTCGAGCCCCAGTAGTACCCTTTTCATTTTTCACATTTTTATTTTTTTGATTTTTGTTAGTTTTTGGCAGGCACTGGGCCCTTTGGGCCTGGCTTGTTATTGTTTTTACTAACTGACCTCCATATTGACTCTTGGCACTCCCTGACCCAGGTTATTTATTTATTTATTTGTTTCATTTATCTTTTCTTAAATATATTTTTTTTCTAAATACAAAAAATCATATAACACAAAAAATGATATATTTATATTTTGACTTATTTTATTTTTCTCATAAAAAAATATTTTTTTATTTATTATACTTTATTTATTTTAGTAAATAATCTGGTAAACTTAATTAATATTGTTTTTTTATTTATTTTTTTTCACACCATTTAAAATATATTATTTTTAATATAAAAAGGACCCAAAAATATTTTATAATATTTTAAATATTTTCAAGACAAAAATACCAAAAAATACATTTTTCTTAAATCTATTTCCTTTTAATCAACTAAATAGAATTAGGGTTTTATTCAAAAATCTTTTCTTAATAAAATTCAATTTTAATTAATTATTTTATTTATTTTATTAGGTTAAGACAAAAATCTTTTTTTCATGAAAATCAAACAAAGATACATTTTCTTTACATCTTGCATTTTTTGTACATTCGTTCATTTTTTACTTTGTATTTATTTATTTCCTTGTACATTGATATCAATTCAATATGGTTGTAATAGACTAATTAGGTTTAAATTCTTGCAATCCTCATTTACAAATTGTATACCCTCCTCCCCACAAATGTTGTAATAGTGTAGTAACTTTAAAGTTCCGCAATTTACCGCTTTTATATGCAAATGCTAGTGATTAGAGTTTGTATGGAAATACTAAAATCAATGCTTAGAAAACCCTAATTCAAGACAAAAATAAGCATGAAAACAACACACTGGCACACTGTAACGCCCGTAATTTAATTAATTATTTAATTAAATTATTTTTGGAATAGTTGTGAAGAAGTATTATTAAATTGGATTTATTTTATTAAATGGAGAAATAATAATATATTTGAGGTATTATATTATTATGTGAAATAATGTTAGAAGTTAATATTATTTAAGGTGGGCTTAATTTGAGATAGTAGAAGTATTAAGGAGGGTGTAGGTTTTGAGCCCATTAAGGAATAATCTAATAATATTAGGTTATTTTATTATGTGTTGTTAGAATAGAAGGAAGAAACGGTAAGAAGAGAAATAAGGATTGTGGAAACGTGAAGCTGCTAGTTTTTGAAGGAAATGGCAAGAACAAAGATTCAACCCGGAAATTGTAGAGCGACCTTCGATCCAAGGTAAGGGTGGGGTTCTGGCTTTATAGTTGGGTTCATGATGTTTGATATGTGGGATTAGAGGACTGTTGTTTTTGTTATTGACTTGAATGATGTATGGTGAATATTGATGAATTCTTAATGGATAAATGATGTTATGATGTTGTGTAATCGATGTTGTAATAGAGTATAATGATTAGGTGATGAATTATCATGGTTAGGATGATGTTTGTAGGACTGTAATTATATTCCAGTAGTGAAATTACAGTAGAAACGCAGGAAATTATGCAGAAAATTGTGGGATGCGTCGACCTTAAACTGGATGAGTCGATGCAAGGAGGGTGTTTGACTCAGGATGAGTCGATGCATGGAGGTTTACGTCGATGCATGATGAGTACAAGACTCAGGATTGGTCGACGCGAAGAGAGGATGCGTCGATACATGAGTGTGTGAGACTCAGGATGAGTCGATCGGTGCGATGCATGTGTCGATACATGCTATATTGAAAGCCAGAATAAGTCGATTCATAGGGGGATGCGTCGAATCATAGCGTGAATAAAAAGCAGGATGTGTCGATCCAAGGACTTTTGTGTCAATAGATAATGTATGGTTTTTGACAGAATTGACTTCTAATTGTTGTAACTTGAGTTTTAGGATGTTGTTTGAGATGTCGTTCGAAGCGTTGATTAGTTAACGTGATGAACTCTATTCTAGAGAATTAAAATGATGATTAAGAAGGGTAATCCTAGTAACTAATTTAGGATTTATAATTAATCCCCGTAGATGACAGTTATGCTGGATTTTGGACAGAATGATGAATTTTGAGATGTTAGAGACTGCTGTTAGAATATGACAGTAGGATTAATGACAGAAGTGAAGTAGAACTGCAGAATAACAGTATGGCTTATTGTATTATTAATATACAACTGAGTTATTAGTGAGATGTGATTATTAGAGTTGTGTTTGATAATTATGATGAACAAATGATATGTGATAAATAAGTAATGTTTAACAAATTGCTTTGAGATGTTTATGAGATGTTGTGATTGAGATGTTGTTGTTTGAGATGACTGAAATGTTGTCGTTTTGATGATTGAGATGTTGTTGTTTGAGATGACTGAAATGTTGTTGTTTTGATGATTGAGATGTTGTTGTTTTGAGATGTGTTTTGAGATGTTATTAACTGAGTGTGTTATTACATTCATGTTGAGTCGCATACATTGCATTTTTTTGAGATGGAGCTTATGCTCGCTGAGATGGCCTGGATTGGAAAATTTTAAGATGAAGCTTATGCCTTATTGATGCCTCTAATAATTGGCAGATTAGATTTTTGAGATGGGAGTTCTGCTCCAATGGTACCACATGCATTTGCATAGTTTTGAGTCGCATTATATGGTTGAATAATGAAGTATATTTGATATTGATGAATGAGTATATATGTTGTAATTATTGTTGATTATGAGATGAGAAGTGGTGATATGATTGATCTAATTTAATATATTGATTATCATGCGCTTTATTATATTGTTAGATATATCACCCCTTCTGTTTGAATGTTGCCCTTATGTTGGTAACGTGCAGGTAATCGAGAGTGAAGGTTGTATACCTTCAATGGATCGATTCGGTGTCATTGCTCTAATATGTAACACTCGGGGGGATGAACGCTTGCTGATTTTTTATTGTTGATTTTAGTTGTTGAACTTTAAATTGTTTATTTACTAAATATGAGATGTTTCGAAGTTGTTGTTTTATTTAAAGATGTTATTTAAGAATTCCGCTACGTAGTTGTTGAATATTTTATGAAAGATGTTACGTTGTTGGTTCATCTGACGTTTTGAAAAAGTGTTATATATCCATGATGAATGCAATAAATTTGTTAGAAGAATTTGTGACGTCCCGATTCATTTGTATGATTGAATTTTATAACTCTGATTTATTTTGCATAAATTGCTTGGGGTAGAATTGGGGTGTTACAAAGTTGGTATCAGAGCAAAAGGTTGGTCCGACCTTGTCGTCGAGTCTTAGTTGTCTAACAATCGAGTGTTGTTATTTTGAGTTCTAACCGTTATTTGTGTTGTAGTGAGAAGTTGTGATGGCTGGAAGGAATGATGTTGCACTTGTTGTTGCTCTTCAAGCTATGGCTCATGCGATGGAAAATCAGCCGAATGTTGACGAGAATGCTGGATCTCGTAGCTTGGCGATTTCTAGAGAGAGAATCCACCTACGTTCAAGGGAAAATATGATCCTGACGGAGCTTTGGAATGGTTGAAAGTGATTGAGAGGATCTTTCGTGTGATGGACTGCACTCCAGCGCAGAAGGTTCATTATGGGATTCATATGCTAGCAGTCGAGGCTGATGACTGGTGGCTAGAGACTTGCCAGAAGTTAGAAGCTGCAGGTGAGGATGTCACTTGGGTTGTGTTCCGTAGGGAGTTTTTGAGAAAGTATTTTCCTGAAGATGTCCGTGGAAAGAAGGAAATTGAGTTCCTTGAGCTAAAGCAAGGGAATTTGTCTGTTGTGGAGTATGCTGCCAAGTTTGCTGAGTTGGCCAAGTTTTATCCGCATTACGCTGAGGAAAATGCTGAGTTTTCAAAGTGTATTAAGTTTGAGAATGGGTTGCACCCGGAAATTAAGAAGGCAGTTGGATATCAGAAGATCCGTGTCTTTGCTGATTTGGTTGATAGCTGTAGGATTTTTGAGGAAGATAACAATGTTCATTACAAGATTATTAGTGAGAAGAGGGGTAAGCACCCGCAGAGTCGTGGTAAACCTTATGATGCCCCAACTGGTAAGGGTAAGCAGAGAGTTGCCCATGGTCAGAGAACTAGTGGGGTAGATGCTCCTGCTGGTGTGATTTCTTTTAAGTGTGGGAAACCTGGGCACAAGAGTAATGTGTGCACTGCTGAAGTGAAGAGATGTCACCGTTGTGGTAAGAACGGACATATTTTATCTGAGTGTGAGCACAAGAATGTGGTTTGTTTCAACTGTAAAGAAGAAGGGCACATTAGTAGTCAGTGTCCGAAGCCGAAGAAGGTTATTCTAGTGGTAAAGTGTTTGCTTTGGTGGAGGATCAGACAGCTTCCGAGGACAGACTTATTAGAGGTACATGTTTCATTAATAGTACTCCTTTAATTACTATTATTGATACTAGTGCTACGCATTGTTTTATTGCTGCTGATTATGTTGAAAGATTGGGTCTTGTGTTGTCTTCTTTGAGTGGAGAAATGGTTGTCGATACTCCAGCCAAGGGATCAGTGATTACTTATTTTATGTGTGCTAAGTGTCCCTTGTCGATCTTTGACAGAGACTTTGTTGTTGATTAGGTTTACTTGCCGTTAAGAGGTTTGGATGTGATTCTTGGTATGAACTGGTTAGAGCATAACTGTATTCATATTAATTGTTATGACAAGTCTGTGAAGTTTTCTACTTCTAAAGAAGAGGAAAATGGTTTGTTGTCTGCTAGACAGTTGAGAAAGTTGATGCAAGAGGAAGCACAGAAGTTTTTGTTAATGGCGTCGCTATCTGTAGAGACTCAAGCTATAATTGAGGAATTGCCTGTGGTATGTGAATTTCCTGAAGTTTTCTCTGATGAGATTCCTGATGTACCGCCAAAGAGGGAAGTTGAATTTGCAATTGATCTTGTACCTGGTACCACACCTGTGTTTATGGCACCATACAGGATGTCTGCATCTGAGTTGTCAGAGTTGAAGAAGCAATTGGAAGAGTTACTTGAGAAGAGGTTTGTAAGACCCAGTGTATCGCCGTGGGGAGCTCCAGTGTTGTTAGTAAAGAAGAAAGATGGAAGCATGAGGCTTTGTGTTGATTATAGACAGTTGAACAAGGTGACGATTAAGAACAAGTATCTGCTTCCAAGAATAGATGACTTGATGGACCAATTGGTGGACGCTCGTGTGTTTAGTAAGATTGATTTGAGGTCGGGTTACCATCAGATTAAAGTGAAGGATGAAGATATTCAGAAGACGACTTTCAGAACGCGTTATGGACATTACGAGTATTCGGTGATGCCTTTCGGTGTTACTAATGCGCCGGGAGTATTCATGAAATATATGAATCGTATCTTTCATACTTATTTGGACCGGTTTGTAGTTGTGTTCATCGATGATATTTTGATTTACTCTAAGTCAGAAGAAGAGCATGCTGAACATTTAAGAGTAGTATTGCAGATTCTAAAAGAGAAGAAGTTGTATGCAAAGTGTTGTACCCCAAAATTTGCCCTCCCATATTCTTCAAGAAATTGCCAAACCAAGTCATAAAATTCCCCAAGGGTTGTGCAGTCCAACTGTCTCCTATACAGTCAAAACTAGGGTTTGTGTTCTGATCAAGGAAGTGAAGGTTTCAAAGGCCCAATCAAGTCTCATGTGCCTACAAATGTGGTCAAGCATCCTCATATCAAGTTTCAAGGCATTCAGCTCAAAATTGCACAGTCAAAACCCTAAATTGCACTACAGTCCACTGTAGGGGCAAAATGGTCATTTGGCAGTCAAAAGTTCAAATTTTTGGTCAACATATCATTTTGAAGCCACAAACATCATTTGATCAATGCTTGATCATGATTCTCAAAATTTGGCTCAGAAATCATCAAAGATGCAAAAGTTGCTATATTTGGACAGCTGAAAAAGTCAACTGAAATTGACCAGGGCATAACTTCCACATGGATTATCAGAAAAATTCCATCCAAAGCTCATTTTGAAGAGAAAGACATTTCCTACAACTCATCTTCATATTCCAAGTCCAAGAAATGCTCTCACAAAAAGTTATCAATTTCAACATTATAGGTCATTTTCAAAAGTCAACAAAAAGGGACTTTAAGTCAAAGGCCATAACTTGAGATTGGTAAATCAAAATGACATGGGACCAAAGTCATTGGTTAGAGGACTCAAAGACCTTTCCAAAATGTCCAAGAACATGAGAAAAGCTTAAAAATTGAGCAAGTTATGCCTTGTGGAAGTTGGGAAATTTTTGGGAATTTTGAAAAGTCAACTTTACTTCAAATGACCTAAATTTGCTAATGGGCCCATTTTTCTTCCATGATTCATCATTCTAAACATGTGCACGACCACTTGGCCCAAAGGGAAGTATTTTCTCATTTTTTATTTATTTATTTGAATTTCTATTAATATTAATTCATTTAAATTATATAAATATGTGGAAAATATAAAACTTGACCTAAAAAATCTTTTTGTACACATTCTAGACTCAAGATCTCGTGCACATCCCAATATGGCAAGATTTGGTTGACTTGAGCATGATTGAACAAAAATACACATGAAAAAGATTCAAAAAGATCTTAAGGAAATCAAATATGCAAAACAATGAATGCCTTGGATTTGTGTTAGTTTTGTTGACCTAAAAGCTTCATTACATAAACAGGAATCAAACCCTAATGCTAGGAGACCCTAAGCTGCGCTAAAAAACACTTTGCAAACTTGCAAATTTTTCCATAAAACTCAAATCTGAAATCAGGGTTCCAGGTGGATTCAAAGCACGAAATCCATTCCAAAAGCTTCCTTGTGGTTCACTGATCATATTCCAATTCATAACACTCATCAAAAGGCAAAGAATCGTTGTACAGAACTCAAAATTTTCTCACAAAATTGCATACACGCATCTTGATTTTAAGGCATTTCCATGACATTTGGTTTACATATTCTTATTCAATGATGCTTTCTGATGCTTACCATGTGATTTAATTACGTTTTTACGCACTATATACAAATATGCCATAACTGACTTTTAGGGTTTTCAGAGTTCTTGAATTGGGGTTTTTCACCCAAGGAAAAATTAGGACTCAAAGTCACCACCATTGCAATCAGCATGCTCCAACGAACAAGAAGCACTAGTCGCGATTAATTTATGAGCTACATAGGCCTATTCGCTATTTTCTGATAGCTGGCTTAAGGCAACGCGTCTAAAACCGTTGCTCAATGTTTTATCTTTCAGGCACGCGAGGAAGACGATACCGTGTCAGGGAGTGATTGGTTCTTTTTGAATTTCGCGCTAAAATCTTATCTATATGCGTTACTTATTTTATATTATTTGTTTAATGCTTAATGTTAATGCGCGTTAATTGGCACAACTGGTCAGGGAAGGCATTGGCAAGGCATATGACCTGGGTTCGAACCCCAGGTCTCTTACATTCTCAACAATATTTTTTCAATTATCTTCCCATGCAGCGCCCAAGGCCAGGATCATCATACACGCCCAGAAATCAACCTCCACGCGTCCAAGAGATGCAGATCAAGGGCTCAATATATTGGATCAACACCTCACAATAGGGCCTGAACCCCCCCCCCCTGGTTTGCAATTTCTTTCCTCTTTTTTACTTATTTTTATTTTATTGTGAATTGTTATTTTATTTTATTCAATTGTTTTAAATTAATTAATTATATTTTACAAATTATAAAATACATAAAAATCAAAAAAAAGATAAAAATATAATAAATTATTTTATTTTAATATTTTCATAAATAAATTAACATGTAAATATTTAGTTTTAATTAGGTTACAATTTTAATTCTTTTTAATAACTAAAAATCCAAAAATATAGAATCTAGGTTTAATTGTTAATATTATTCCTTTTAATTTCCCTTTTTACAATAATATTGCTTATTTTATTTATTTTATAATTAAATTGTACATAAATAATTTAGGTTTAATTTAGGTTAATTTAACATTTTCATAACAACTAAAAAATAATTAGAATTAGGGTTTGACATTTTATTTTCATTATAATTAATTCTCTTTTTTCTATTAAATCTAAAAAACATAAAAACACCAAAAACATTTTCTTTTTAATTTTTAATTTTAATTCCTCATTAACATTAATTTTTGCAAAAAGGTCCAACGCCCATATTGTTTTTAATTCCTTTATTTCGCGTATTTATTTATTTCGCTCAAATAATTATGTATCTCTCCCAAAGCCGTGTAAACAATTGCTCGCACTTTTATTTTATTCGCTTCTTTACTTTCTGTCAAATCGGGTCCGGTTTAATTTTGGCGATGTGGACCCGCGCCATTTGTAATAGTTTAAGATTTATTTTCCCGCAAATATTAAACTGTTAAATAAACATGAAAGAATGTATGGCCTAAAATAAAAACAAGCGTAGATCACTATGATGCATGTACAAGATAAATATCAACATGAAAATAACACACAAATTCACACACCACCCCTAGGGTACGCCTCACTGTTGCCTTTCGAAAGGTGATCGTCGAGTAGAGGACGTCTTAGTAAGTCCTCATGATCCGGGAACCTGGCATGAGGGTAGCTTCTAAGGTGTCTTCCCATTGCTCCGGTGATCACCATGTCCCTAAAACTCGAATTGACCCGAACACCTCTAACGGTGGTGCTACCTACCTCTCAATGGTGGGATGGCACTACTTTTAAGGACATCTACACAGACGAATTCCTTAGGGTAGGTAGGTTCTCAAGGATACTTGCTCTCTTCAAAACAAACTGAAATCTTTTCACACCAACACTTTTCAAAAGCTTTCAAAGCAAATTTTTCAAACACTCTAACGTACGAGTCGAACTGAAATTTTTCAAAGAAACTTTTTTTAAACCCACATTGAAAAGCAAACAAACATTTTGAAAACACATTGAGCAAGTATCTAAGAGCCCATGGATAACCATGGATAGAAAGGGTGCTAACACCTTCCCTTTCTATAACCTACCTCCCGAACCGAGAGCAATCTCTTTAAGGAATTTTTCTGTGCTTTTGTCCTTTCCATTTGGAGAAAATAAAAGACGGTGGCGACTCTTGCTTCCGCGACATTTCGCGAACCAGCGTTAAACAGTCAGTTCCAGATCCACCAATCACAGAACTGGCGACTCTGCTGGGGAATAAACTTAAAGTGGGGTGTACCTTAGGGCTAGCTTATAACTATGTTTTCAATTGTTTTCCTTGTGTGCTTTAAATTGCGGGTTGCTTGGGAGTTCTATAGATCCTAAACCCGGATCTGGGGGATACCTTTCTTAGAAAGTAGCAACAAGGCTGTGAGGGAACTGTGCGGGGTATACCGACATGGTTGAAACAGTCTGCTACGTTGATGTGGCACTTTGGTGTGTACCGGTAACCCTTGAGTTCAGTCAAGGAGAGTACGGGGCCTCCGCGTGGTGTCATGAAGCATCAACAGACCTTAGGAACCTTAATTGAACTATCTTGGCCTCTTTAGGGTAGTGAGATAACTGACTTTGGTGCAGTCCGAGGTTGGTTGATACTCGATACTACACTCAATTGAGGGTTGCTTTCCTGGAATATTTCGGTCGCCAGTTCAGTGGCTAAATCGAAACGATGAACAATGAAAGCAATCCCGTGATATTGGGAACCTTAGAACCCGGTTACTTCTGATAGGACAGGTTGATCCCACCAACTTCAAGAGGGTAGTACCCCAAACTTCATGCTGGCCTAAACTCTAAGGGCTTTCTCTTGTGTGACTTGTGTGCCTTCGTACTTGACTACTTGCATGCTTGTTATCTGACACATGAACTTCTTGCAGGTCTTGTTTATAGTCCTTAACTGGGACTCATAACAGGGTTTACCAAATTTCTTGCTGGTTTTGTTTATAGTCCTTAACTAGGACTCATGACAAGGTTTACCAAATTTCTTGCAGGTTTTGTTTATAGTCCTTAATTGGGACTCATAACAAAGTATACTGAATTTCTTGCAGGGTCTATTTATAGTCCTTAATTGGGACTCATAACAGGGTTTACCTACATCGCCCCATGCATAGCATGACATCATACCATTGCATACATCCTAATCCATTTCAAGGATCTCAAGGGCTTGTGATGCAGGTCATGATGAACCAACTGTCCAGCAAGGGGCAAAGAGGATTTATTTTCCTCTAACCAAGGTTGTCAGGGGCTATGACCCACTGGACATGGTGAGCCTTTGACCCTTGGAGAAGAATTCTCGACAACATGGGTTCCTTTCCATCAAGCTATAAATTCAAATGCTAACAAATTTTCTTGTTTCTCCCGCGAGGTCCTTGAAAACATTACATGCATGTCATACATCTCATTGCATTGCAGGTGTCCCTTTGATAGGTTGCTTACCCGTCTTCGCTGTTTATTTCAGCCGATCGTCATGAATCCTGAATCTTCAACCGAGCACACTATCAAGGACCTCCAGGCTCAGAATGCCCAGTTCCAAGAGCTGATCATGAATTTGACCCAGGGGCAACAAGATCTGAAGGCTTTGCTCTTGAAGAAAGAAAAGAAGAAGAAGAGGACTGTTTTGTTCAGCCCTAGACGCAGATCTGGGAATACACCGCAGACTGAAACTGAGAGGACAACTCCATCTGTGGGAAAAAGCAGCCATCAAGAGGAAAGGATTCCCAGTCCAGTGGTCTCCGACAACGAGACAGATTTTGATGAAGAGCAGTACCCTCCTGCTGATGACAGATATAAGCAACTGGAGGACAGATTGAAAGCTATGGAGGTTCAACAGGTACCTGGGCTGGATTTCGGAGATCTGGGTTTGTCAACCGGTGTGATTATCCCGCATAAGTTCAAAGCACCATCCTTCTCTAAATATGACAGGGCGTCTTGTCCCAAGCTGCATTTAAGGTCCTATGTTCGGAAAATTCAGCCGTACTCTGCGGACAAGAATTTGTGGATCCACTTCTTCCAGGAGAGTCTTTCAGGGACTCATCTCGAATGGTTCTATCAGCTAGATGGGACCAAGGTTCGTAACTGGGAGGAGTTGGCTACTGCTTTCTACAAGCAGTATCAGTATAATGCCGACCTTGCTCCTACGCGTACCCAACTCCAGGGTATGTCGTTAGGATCAAGTGAAGGTTTTAAAGAATATGCGCAGAAATGGAGGGATCTTGCTGGAAGGGTACAACCACCTCTGACTGATCGGGAACTTGTTGATATGTTCTTGGGGACCCTGTCTGGTCCGTTCTACAACCACCTAATTGGGAATTCGTCTGCTGGATTCACAGATCTTATCTTGACTGGAGAGCGAATAGAAGCTGGCATCCGGTCTGGGAAAATTCAAGAGGCTGCACCTTCTGATAAAAAGCCTCATCATGGAAAGAAAGAATCCAATGCTGTGCACGGTAAAAAGAGCCGTCATGAGGTAGGGGCAATCCAGATCTCCAATCCCGGACCTGCTCAACAAGGACAGGGGCAGCAGCGAAAGGAGAAACGACAGTATACCAAACTCAACATGTCGCTGGATCAAGCATTGCAACAAATGTTGAAGGCAGGGCTGATCACCTTAAGGGCTCCTCTTCGGAATCCGAACACTTCTGCGCCCAACTATCATCCCAATGACAGGTGCGCATATCATTCTGATAGCCCGGGGCATACTACGGACAACTGCTGGCCGCTCAAGAACAAAATTCAAGACATGATCGACGCCGGGGAGATTCAGTTTGAAGTGCCTGAGACTCCGAACATAATCACTGCTCCGTTACCCAATCGTTGAAGACCTTTTGTTTATTTGAATCTCTGAGTTGTGTTTTTCTTTGCTTATACAAACAATTATTGTCATAGCAAACTCTTTTATTCTATTAATGCATCGCATACGTCTGTTTTGGGAATTAATACAACTATTTTCATTATATTCAAAATTCTTTTCATATTTTTTCTGATGATCAACTCTTGGTTAATAATTCTGAGCCTCTTGAGGGAGGATGACGAAAACGATACCGCTATCTTTTACAGTATGCTTTTGAACAGACCCCGCTGATGAGGTACAGGCACTGTTTCAATCCCTAAACACTGGAGTTATAAGGATGATAAACCCTCGTCAACCCCTCTGAGCCAAAGAAGTAGGAGTTTTTCTTTTCGAAAATTAAAACCCTTAATCATAACCTGGGGCAGGGTAGTCTCTCAGTTGATCCAAGTGCATAACGAATGGCACCAAAGAGATCCTTACGAAAAAAGAAAGACAGTGATGGTTCAGAACAATCAAAAGGACAGGCAGTCATTATCAAAAAAAAATCATAAACGAAAAGCCCAAGAAGTCAAAACCTATAAAAAGGGACTTATGAAACTGGGGCATCCCGCTGACTGTAATTCCAAAAAGAAACAGTTCAGGCAAAAAAATAGGGATAACGAAATCAAAAAGAAAGAGGTCCTACAAACCCTCAACAAAAAAGGAATGACTGCCTATTCCAAATAAATCATCAATATCTGAACCATCACCGGAAAATCAGAGCAAAGACTCAAACAAGGTCTAACGTATGATCAACTGAGTTTAGGTTTGGAGGACATCACGAAGAGCGGGTGGGTACAAATAATTTGAGCCTTTATCCTTTGTTTCTTAAACCGTGAACCAGGCCACGTTATAACCCTTAAAAGTCCTAGCTGAAGCATGGGTTAGTTCGAAAGCATACTGTTACGAAAGGTATCCTGACTCCTTAAGGCTTACGGTAAATACGGAGTTGACATCACGTTTTACAAACATTCACTTGTTTTATGAAAAAGAATGCATTTTCAAAATCCTTGAGACAAGCATAGGCTTTGCATTTTTAATATAACTTTGTTTGCATATGGCTTTTTGTTTGAACAGCATAGAAATTCGCATGACAAAAGCCTAATGAACAAGAGTATCTCCAATCAAGGGGCATGGCATGACTATTGTCCATCATCTGGGGCAGTTAGGTCAAGATCCAGAGAATCTCTCAAAAGGCCAAAAAGCCTGGGGCAAATCTCTGCCTGAGTCACTTGGGGCACTCCAGCAACGAATCTTGCACGATCAGACACCTTCTGGTAATATGGCAACACAAGCAGCCAGGGGCACCTACCTGCATTCTAAGAGCGTGGACATAGTCGGAATATACTACGCAAAATCAAAGACCCGCTAGGTTGACACACCTAGGCAAAAATAAGGGCTTCCCGGCGAACCAAAAGGGTTCGGGCAAAATGAAGGGATGAAATGAAAAAAGTTGTACACCCGGCAAGTCGAAAACCTGCAAAGGCGGCTTGAGCAAAAATGGGTATCCCGGTGGACTGAAAACCCGAACGGGCGGTCCAGGCAAAAGTTAGGGATTAAAGCGTACGACTATGTCCTGTCATCTTGTCATCTTCCTACCAGAAGAAGGTTTGTCCATCAATAACTATCAGTACCCCACAAGTGCCTCCCCCACAGAAACAGGGGCAATAAAGGGTGGTTTAAGCAATCTGATTGTTCTATCCTCCAAGGTATCAGGGTAGGTTCCATTGAAGAGCATAACCAATAGAGTGCAGTACTTCCCCAGGAGAGTCCAATCCAGCTTCCCCAGGAAAGTTGGGATTCATATCCCCAAGCCATAAGCATATCCCCAGTAGATTTTGGAAGCTTATCCTCGCAGAGCACGAATGCGTCTCCCGGCTTCATTCAAAGAGTTATTTCCCTAACAGGATATAACTGGGTTATCCTCAGCCAAAAGCCACGGAAAGATCGTCGTCGACACAGTCTTCGTATCCCCAGTGAAGTCCATCAACACTTCCAACAACAAGGATATCCTCAGCAAGTTACTATCAACAATCAACAGAGTGTCTCTCTCCCCACAGAGTATTGCTCCCCAGCAAGATTACTAGAGTATTTGTCTCCCCACAGAGTAACCCATTCGCCAAGTTTATTCCCCAATAGAGTTATCTTCTCCTATCGGAATTCTTGCAACTATCATCCCCGGCGGAAGCAAAACCTATTCTTCAACATCAGCCCAGGAGTGACTTCCCGGCACCCGTCAAGGATTTATTTTCTTAGACAAAAATACATTCATAAAACGTCACATACATCATTATAGCATGCATATGCATCATATTACACGAATCTCATTGATTTTGAAGACATACAGTTCATGCATCATGATTTTGCATACAATTATGTTTTACCTTTTCAGGAAAAAGATCAATACAAAAATGACTACTATCAACTATCGCAATTCATTCTTGATATAGTTTCAGATGTGAACCAGAGATGGTGACGTTCTGATACTGCTTCCAGATTTCCTTCTAGATATAGTTTCAGATATGATCCAGAGATGGTGACGTTCTGATACTGCTTCCAGATTTCCTTCTAGATATAGTTTCAGATATGATCCAGATATGGTGACGTTCTGATGCTGCTTCCAGATTTCCTTCTAGATATAGTTTCAGATGTGAACCAGAGATGGTGACGTTCTGATACTGCTTCCAGATTTCCTTCTAGATATAGTTTCAGATATGATCCAGATATGGTGACGTTCTGATGTTGCTTCCAGATATCCTTCTAGATATAGTTTCAGATATGATCCAGATATGGTGACGTTCTGATGCTGCTTCCAGATATCCTTCTAGATATAGTTTCAGATATGATCCAGATATGGTGACGTTCTGATGCTGCTTCCAGATTTCCTTTCAGATATAGTTCCAGATATGACCCAGATATGGTGACATTCTGATGCTGCTTCCAGAATTCCTTTTCAGATGTTTCCCTCTCCGACGGTGAGTGTGAGGTGATAGTCTCCTATGGTTCCCTCTCCGACGGCGAGTGAGGTGGTAAGTCCTTTTCAGATGTTTCCCTCTCCGACGGTGAGTGTGAGGTGATAGTCTCCTATGGTTCCCTCTCCGACGGCGAGTGAGGTGGTAAGTCCTTTTCAGATGTTTCCCTCTCCGACGGTGAGTGTGAGGTGATAGTCTCCTATGGTTCCCTCTCCGACGGCGAGTGAGGTGGTAAGTCCTTTTTAAGATGTTTCCCTCTCCGACGATGAGTGTGAGGTGATAGTCTCCTATGGTCCCCTCTCCGACGGCAAGTGAGGTGGTAATTCCTTCTTCAGATGTTTTCCTCTCCGACGATGAGTGTGAGGTGATAGTCTTCTATGGTCCCCTCTCCGACGGTGTGTGAGGTGGTAAGTCCTTTTCAGATGTTTCCCTCTCCGACGATGAGTGTGAGGTGACAATTCCTTTTCCTATGATTCCCCTCTCCGACGGCGGGTGAGGTGATTCCCTTTCAGATTATAATTGCCTACGGTTCTCATCCCGATCCGGCGAAGATGGTAATTCCCGCCAAGATTTTCTCAACGAGCGTTGTTGAAGTTAAAATCACCCAAGGTTCTCTTATCATTCATGCTAAGGCAGTAACCATCCCTGGTTCTTTCATCACTGTTTGAAGCTCCAGACTCAGCTCCTGTAACCAGTCAGGACATATCTATGCCAAGCATCTAAAATCAGCTCCTGCAACGTGTCAGGTACTCATTTTTTATTTTGCAGGTATGCAGATTCTCGCCAAGGAATCTCCTACGCGATCAACATCCAGATGGCATCTATAAGCCCATCATCCTATCCAGCAACCTCCCAATGGCATCTATAAGCCCATTCCCATCATCACCGCTAACATGTGAGCGCAAATTTCTGGGCACTCTAGTGTCCAATCATCTTCTACCCTCGGATTACGAAAGGCACGTCAGCCAATCTGCATCCTCAGGTCTAAGAAGATTGAACAGGGGCAACTGTTGTACCCCAAAATTTGCCCTCCCATATTCTTCAAGAAATTGCCAAACCAAGTCATAAAATTCCCCAAGGGTTGTGCAGTCCAACTGTCTCCTATACAGTCAAAACTAGGGTTTGTGTTCTGATCAGGGAAGTGAAGGTTTCGAAGGCCCAATCAAGTCTCATGTGCCTACAAATGTGGTCAAGCATCCTCATATCAAGTTTCAAGGCATTCAGCTCAAAATTGCACAGTCAAAACCCTAAATTGCACTACAGTCCACTGTAGGGGCAAAATGGTCATTTGGCAGTCAAAAGTTCAAATTTTTGGTCAACATATCATTTTGAAGCCACAAACATCATTTGATCAATGCTTGATCATGATTCTCAAAATTTGGCTCAGAAATCATCAAAGATGCAAAAGTTGCTATATTTGGACAGCTGAAAAAGTCAACTGAAATTGACCAGGGCATAACTTCCACATGGATTATCAGAAAAATTCCAACCAAAGCTCATTTTGAAGAGAAAGACATTTCCTACAACTCATCTTCATATTCCAAGTCCAAGAAATGCTCTCACAAAAAGTTATCAATTTCAACATTATAGGTCATTTTCAAAAGTCAACAAAAAGGGACTTTAAGTCAAAGGCCATAACTTGAGATTGGTAAATCAAAATGACATGGGACCAAAGTCATTGGTTAGAGGACTCAAAGACCTTTCCAAAATGTCCAAGAACATGAGAAAAGCTTAAAAATTGAGCAAGTTATGCCTTGTGGAAGTTGGGAAATTTTTGGGAATTTTGAAAAGTCAACTTTACTTCAAATGACCTAAATTTGCTAATGGGCCCATTTTTCTTCCATGATTCATCATTCTAAACATGTGCACGACCACTTGGCCCAAAGGGAAGTATTTTCTCATTTTTTATTTATTTATTTGAATTTCTATTAATATTAATTCATTTAAATTATATAAATATGTGGAAAATATAAAACTTGACCTAAAAAATCTTTTTGTACACATTCTAGACTCAAGATCTCGTGCACATCCCAATATGGCAAGATTTGGTTGACTTGAGCATGATTGAACAAAAATACACATGAAAAAGATTCAAAAAGATCTTAAGGAAATCAAATATGCAAAACAATGAATGCCTTGGATTTGTGTTAGTTTTGTTGACCTAAAAGCTTCATTACATAAACAGGAATCAAACCCTAATGCTAGGAGACCCTAAGCTGCGCTAAAAAACACTTTGCAAACTTGCAAATTTTTCCATAAAACTCAAATCTGAAATCAGGGTTCCAGGTGGATTCAAAGCACGAAATCCATTCCAAAAGCTTCCTTGTGGTTCACTGATCATATTCCAATTCATAACACTCATCAAAAGGCAAAGAATCGCTGTACAGAACTCAAAATTTTCTCACAAAATTGCATACACGCATCTTGATTTTAAGGCATTTCCATGACATTTGGTTTACATATTCTTATTCAATGATGCTTTCTGATGCTTACCATGTGATTTAATTACGTTTTTACGCACTATATACAAATATGCCATAACTGACTTTTAGGGTTTTCAGAGTTCTTGAATTGGGGTTTTTCACCCAAGGAAAAATTAGGACTCAAAGTCACCACCATTGCAATCAGCATGCTCCAACGAACAAGAAGCACTAGTCGCGATTAATTTATGAGCTACATAGGCCTATTCGCTATTTTCTGATAGCTGGCTTAAGGCAACGCGTCTAAAACCGTTGCTCAATGTTTTATCTTTCAGGCACGCGAGGAAGACGATACCGTGTCAGGGAGCGATTGGTTCTTTTTGAATTTCGCGCTAAAATCTTATCTATATGCGTTACTTATTTTATATTATTTGTTTAATGCTTAATGTTAATGCGCGTTAATTGGCACAACTGGTCAGGGAAGGCATTGGCAAGGCATATGACCTGGGTTCGAACCCCAGGTCTCTTACATTCTCAACAATATTTTTTCAATTATCTTCCCATGCAGCGCCCAAGGCCAGGATCATCATACACGCCCAGAAATCAACCTCCACGCGTCCAAGAGATGCAGATCAAGGGCTCAATATATTGGATCAACACCTCACAATAGGGCCTGAACCCCCCCCCCCCTGGTTTGTAATTTCTTTCCTCTTTTTTACTTATTTTTATTTTATTGTGAATTGTTATTTTATTTTATTCAATTGTTTTAAATTAATTAATTATATTTTACAAATTATAAAATACATAAAAATCAAAAAAAAGATAAAAATATAATAAATTATTTTATTTTAATATTTTCATAAATAAATTAACATGTAAATATTTAGTTTTAATTAGGTTACAATTTTAATTCTTTTTAATAACTAAAAATCCAAAAATATAGAATCTAGGTTTAATTGTTAATATTATTCCTTTTAATTTCCCTTTTTACAATAATATTGCTTATTTTATTTATTTTATAATTAAATTGTACATAAATAATTTAGGTTTAATTTAGGTTAATTTAACATTTTCATAACAACTAAAAAATAATTAGAATTAGGGTTTGACATTTTATTTTCATTATAATTAATTCTCTTTTTTCTATTAAATCTAAAAAACATAAAAACACCAAAAACATTTTCTTTTTAATTTTTAATTTTAATTCCTCATTAACATTAATTTTTGCAAAAAGGTCCAACGCCCATATTGTTTTTAATTCCTTTATTTCGCGTATTTATTTATTTCGCTCAAATAATTATGTATCTCTCCCAAAGCCGTGTAAACAATTGCTCGCACTTTTATTTTATTCGCTTCTTTACTTTCCGTCAAATCGGGTCCGGTTTAATTTTGGCGATGTGGACCCGCGCCATTTGTAATAGTTTAAGATTTATTTTCCCGCAAATATTAAACTGTTAAATAAACATGAAAGAATGTATGGCCTAAAATAAAAACAAGCGTAGATCACTATGATGCATGTACAAGATAAATATCAACTTGAAAATAACACACAAATTCACACACCACCCCTAGGGTACGCCTCACTGTTGCCTTTCGAAAGGTGATCGTCGAGTAGAGGACGTCTTAGTAAGTCCTCATGATCCGGGAACCTGGCATGAGGGTAGCTTCTAAGGTGTCTTCCCATTGCTCCGGTGATCACCATGTCCCTAAAACTCGAATTGACCCGAACACCTCCAACGGTGGTGCTACCTACCTCTCAATGGTGGGATGGCACTACTTTTAAGGACATCTACACAGACGAATTCCTTAGGGTAGGTAGGTTCTCAAGGATACTTGCTCTCTTCAAAACAAACTGAAATCTTTTCACACCAACACTTTTCAAAAGCTTTCAAAGCAAATTTTTCAAACACTCTAACGTACGAGTCGAATTGAAATTTTTCAAAGAAACTTTTTTTAAACCCACATTGAAAAGCAAACAAACATTTTGAAAACACATTGAGCAAGTATCTAAGAGCCCATGGATAACCATGGATAGAAAGGGTGCTAACACCTTCCCTTTCTATAACCTACCTCCCGAACCGAGAGCAATCTCTTTAAGGAATTTTTCTGTGCTTTTGTCCTTTCCATTTGGAGAAAATAAAAGACGGTGGCGACTCTTGCTTCCGCGACATTTCGCGAACCAGCGTTAAACAGTCAGTTCCAGATCCACCGATCACACAAAGCTGTCCAAGTGTGAATTTTGGTTAAAAGAGGTTAGTTTTCTTGGTCATGTGATTTTAGGTAGTGGCATTGTTGTAGATCCATCGAAGGTTGATGCTGTGTTGCAATGGGAAACTCCAAAGTCAGCTACTGAGATTAGAAGCTTCTTGGGATTAGCTGGTTATTATAGAAGGTTTATTGAAGGGTTTTCTAAGTTGTCACTTCCGTTGACTAAGTTGACTTATAAAGGTAGAGCTTTTGTTTGGGATGTTCAGTGTGAAGAAAGTTTTACGGAATTGAAGAAGAGGTTGACGCCGGCTCCGATTTTGACGTTGCCTAATCCAGGAGAGTCTTTTATGGTATATTGTGATGCTTCCAAGATGGGTTTAGGAGGTGTGCTTATGCAGAGTGGTAAGGTAGTTGCTTATGCGTCGAGGCAGTTGAGGACTCATGAGAAGAACTATCCTACGCATGATTTAGAGCTTGCTGCTGTTGTCTTTGTATTGAAGATTTGGAGGCATTATCTTTATGGTTCTAGATTTGAAGTGTTTAGTGACCATAAGAGCTTGAAGTATCTGTTTGATCAGAAGGAGTTGAATATGAGGCAACGAAGATGGTTAGAATTGTTAAAGGATTATGATTTCAGTTTGAATTATCATCCAGGAAAAGCGAATGTGGTAGCTGATGCGTTGAGTCGAAAGACTTTACATATGTCAGCAATGATGATTAAAGAGTTGGAATTGATCGAGCAGTTTAGAGATATGAGCTTAGTTTGTGAGGTTACTTCGCAAAGTGTTATGTTGGGTATGTTGAAGATTAATAATGAATTTTTAGACAGTATCAGAGAAGCTCAGAAATTGGATGTGAAACTGGTAGATTTGATGGTTGGGATTGATCAATCTGAGAATAGTGATTTCAAGTTAGATGAGCAAGGTGTGTTGAGGTTTCGTGATCGGATTTGTATTCTTGATGATGTTGAGATGAAGAAAGTGATACTTGAAGAGAGTCATAGAAGTAAGTTGAGTATTCATCCAGGAGATACGAAGATGTACCAAGATTTGAAAGGTTTGTTTTGGTGGCCTGGGATGAAAAGTGATGTGGCACGGTTTGTGTATGCATGTTTGACTTGTCAGAAGTCAAAAATTGAACATCAGAAGCCTGCAAGATTGATGTAACCGTTGGAAGTTATTGAATGGAAACGGGATATCATTTCAATGGACTTTGTGACGGGGTTACCTAGTACTTCAAGAGGACATGATTCGATTTGGGTGATTGTTGATAGGCTTACGAAGTCAGCTCATTTTATTCCTATTAACATCAGTTTTCCAGTGTCGAAGTTGGATGAGATTTATGTTAGTGTGATTGTGAAATTGCATGGTGTTCCTTTGTGCATTGTGTCAGATAGAGACCCAAGCTTTACTTCTGATTTTTGGAAGAGTTTGCAAGAAGCGTTGGGTTCTAAGTTGAGGTTGAGTTCAGTGTATCATCCTCAGTCAGATGGTCAGAATGAACGGACGATTCAATCGTTGGAAGACTTGTTGAGAGCATGTGTTCTTGATCAGGGAGGTTCGTGGGATACTTATCTTCCGTTGATAGAGTTCACGTATAATAACAGTTACCATTCTAGTATTGGGATGGCACCTTTTGAAGCGTTGTATGGTCGGAGATGTAGAACTCTGTTATGTTGGCATGAATCTGGTGAAAGTGTAGTACTTGGACCTGAACTTGTTCGTGAGACTACTGAGAAGGTGAAGTTGATTCGAGAAAAGATGAAAGCTTCACAGAGTAGATAGAAGAGTTACCATGATAAGAGAAGGATGGATTTAGAATTTCAAGCTGGTGATCATGTGTTTTTGAGAGTTACACCTGTGACTGGTGTTGTGCGGCATTGTCAACCAGAACGTCGATGTGGGGTAGTGGAAAATCATCTTTGGGGCTCGCCCTGTTCAAATCTTTGTAGTCCACACACATCCGTACCTTACCGTATTTTTTAGGCACCGGAACTATGTTGGAAACCCATTGAGGGTAAGAGGTGACGGCTAAGAAACCAGCGTTGAATTGCTTCATAACCTCTGCTTTGATCTTCTCCAACATTTCAGGGCACATGCGACGTACCTTCTGCTTTACCGGAGGGAAATCTTCTTTAGTTGGTATACGGTGAACCACAATATCCGTATCCACTCCTGACATGTCTTCATAGGACCAGGCAAAGATCTTGACATAGTCGTGCAACATTTGTATCAACCGTTGTTTGACATTAAGCCCCAGATTTGTGCCAATCTTGACATTGTAGAAAGTTCTCCAAGTACCTCACAATCTTCCTCACCTTCATCCTCGGCTTGGTTGATCGGATTTTCAAAGTCATAACTGGCAATAGCAGAACTGTTATCAATGAGATCCAGAGTGGATATGGATCTGCAGTTTGATACGTGAGTGTGTGTAAGAGCATAGTTGTTTAGACAAAGTAAAAGTAGAAAAGAAAACAGAGAGCGCAGAATTTGTACACATAAACGTCCAATGCTTTATTAATGCCACGTGAAAGTGAAACATGATAACCCTCACAAATAAACCGATGTTCTCTGGGTAAGACACATGGCCACAAAGTTATATTGTTTATTACATATACAAAAAACAAGAAAGACAATTACTTCTTAAAAAAAGTAATAGGTACAAAATCTTTTTTCGTCCAGTTATTGGGTCCACCGTTGGTAGTAGGGAAGATCCAGTTGTCCATGTCATTGTCACCGTCTCCATCTTCTACTGCGTTGACCCCATGATTGTTGATGCATATGGGAGGTCTTCCAGCACGAGCACGTCGAACAGCCCTTTGAGCCCCTGAAGAGAAACCCAAACCAAATTTATCAGACTTGTATGAAATATTAGGGAGCTGGCCCCAAATGGTAGACCCACCTTCTTCGACAACTGCTTTTGCATCCTTGAGAGAAGCCATCTTCAAGGGAGGTCTGGTGATCTTCGGCACATTAGTAACAGTTTAAATTGAAGCCAGAGTCTGAGGTACCTCTTTGAAATTCTGGCACGGTGTCTCGATGAACTCACCATCCATTTCCATATATCTGAAGGAATTTAGGTGACTGACCATGTATTCTTCTTCGTCGTGTACAATGATAATTCTCCCTTTGATCGGGTATTTCATCATCTAATTTAGAGTGGATGTAATAGCTCCAGCCCCATGTATCCAAGGGCGGCCCAACAAATAAGAATAAGATGGCCTGATATCCATCACATAGAAGGTAGAGCTGAAAGTCTGAGAACCAACCTTGATGGGTACGTCCACTTCCCCGTGCACCATTCTCTTTGTACCGTCAAAAGCCCTCACTATAATATTGTTGGGCTTCAAAGTCAAACCTTCATAATCTAGTCTATCCAGCGCGTTCTTAGGCAACACATTTTATGATGAACCAGTATCCACAAGGACATGGGCCAAAGTAGTGCCCTTGCATTCAACAGAGACATGCAACGCATCATTGTGCTTCCTCCCTCTAGGAGTCAAATCGGCATCAGAAAAGCCCAAACCATTATCAGCCGTCAAACTAGCCACACAATCTTCGAATTGGTCAGCCGAGGTTTCCCGGGGCACATGGGCAGTTTTCAGGAATTTCACCAAAGCCTTTGCATAAGCTTCAGAGCATAATAGCAAGGCTGGCATAGAGATCTTTGAAGGGGTCTTCCCTAGCTGTTCGACTATATTGTAGTCACTTTTATTGATAATTTTCAAAATTTCTTCCATTTCTTGCTTGGAAGCCTCTGGGATAGATACTGAATGCGCCTTCGTTTGGACAGGCTCAACCAGTATGTCTTTGCCCCGAGTCTCGGTCGACTCGGTGAAAGGGGTGTCAGCAGAGGTAATCACAGGGATTATAGTAGTAGTATCAGCAGGAATGAAAGTAGAAATGATCACAGGACCAGTAACATCTTTTGGAGAAGAAATATCAGGGGAGAACACTCTTCCACTTGTTATTATTTTGCTGATTCCAACGATGTTGCCAATGTCAGGACCAGCCTTCTCGGAAACCTGGTCTTCATCAGCCAACCAATCTTGCTTGACGTCGTGGTAGTAGACGTCACCCCTATAGTTCCAAGGAACAGTTTTATCTGAGGAGTATGGGATTGGCCCTGGCACAGTAAATATCAGCAGAGTAACCTTCGGAGCAGATGTAATTCTGATGGGTCTTTTGGTGGAGACCTTGGGAGGATTGGTGGAAATGGTTATTATTAAAACATCTCTGCAAGCAATAGTCGGGATAGGATTCTTCTCAATCAAAACCTCTCTATCATCCATCAGGCGTTGAACACCTGCCTTCAACAAATGACAACCATTCGGTAGAGATAAACAGAAGTGGAAACCTTCGCCACAGCCCAGAAATAAACCGGCCTTCAATAAGTTCCACTTAACAGTCAAGAGAGGAGTAACAAGCTCTTCAACAGTAGTAACAAACATATCATCTTCAATAGTGTTAACACCACGGTCGTGCTTGGGCATAGGAGCGGTGATAACATTTGGAATTTCGGGGGCGTCAAACTCAATTTCCTTCTCCTCGATAAGGTCTTGTACCCTGTTTTTCAAAGCCCATCAGTCGTTTGTATCATAACCTGGACTTTTCGAATGATAAGCACATCGGGCATTTGGATTGTAGCGGGGAGAGGTGGTGTTGGGATTCTTTGGCGCTTCCCGCAAGGTTACCAGATTAGATTTCAACAAATGAGGAAAAACTTGGGATAAAGTCATATTTATTCGGGTGAACTGTCTTACCGGCCTTTCTGTTCTCTGCTGATTACTCCTCTGTTGAGTGGGTGCAGGCTTAGGGATTATGACATCCCCTACCGTTGGACAATGTTCAGTTCTATCCTGACTCCTTTGATTGTACACGGCACTAACCTCTTTCTTCCCAGCAAATGGCTTCCTTATGGCACTGGAGGATGCTTCCTTTTGGATCTTACTGTAGCGGTAGAAATGTTCATGACTAAGCCATTGGATTGACTAGACTTTATACAAATCAAAATAAAAATCGATACCGCGCTTTATTGTTTCCAAAGGAATGGGAAAAGAGTGAATAACCCAAAAAAGGGGGAAAGATTCAAGGTAAGGGGGTTGGTTATGCAAAGGGAAGGTATTAGCACCCTAAACATCTACGGTACTCCGCAGGAACCTCTTTGTAAAATCTGTATATTTTGGCTATAAAAATATGTTATATATAAAATGGATGGTGGAGGTGAGAAAAGAAATATATTTTTTATGATTTTTTCACCCGCCGCAGTTGCGAATCTTTAGCACCTACGTACCACCTTTCGTGTAATAGGGGATCAGGGTACACGTAGTTCCTCTTTTGAAAATTTGAAACACAAGTGTGTTGGTTAATTTTATGAGATAAGACATCATTGTCATTGTCCGTGTGGAAAACATACTTACTACCCACAATCATGAGAAAGGATAATTTTCATCATCTCAAAGTGGAGGATATGGCTTGGATTTTAAAATCAACAATGCCTCACTCAACACCCAAGTGGAAAATATCTCTCTTCACTACATGTTGTAGAAGTATAGTTGTTTGCATCACTACAAGGATTGACAAGAGCCTGATCTTTTAAGAAAAGTTTAAAGGTAAAAGCCAAAGTGGCAAAATGGTTTGAAATGAGATTGATTGACTTTTAGTCTTCTTACAAAAAGTGTCAAAGTATTATTAAATTGATTGAAGTTTATTGATGAAAATGTTTTGAAAATGCATGGACCTAAGTCCAAGTTTATTATGAAAGTGTTTCAAGTTTAGAAACAAGAAGAGTTTGAAAACGGAGGGAGAAGATTTTTGAAGTTAAAGAAGATGGGAGGAGTAGAAGAGGCTATCTTAAAGCATAAGGTAAAAGCTAAGGATAAGGACCATCTAACCATACAAGAAGCCAAAATTTGACATTATGAGCCAAGATAGAATTCCCATTCTTTGGAGTGAAACCAAGCAAGCAAAGATAATAGACCTCTTCAAATGTATTAAGTCTTCACAAAAATTGGGCAGAGTAACGGTTGTATGCGGGTGAATTCCATATTACAAACAAAAAGTGTAATCACAAAAACCTGCACACAAAAACAAACAAGCAACCCAATGTCTTGAGGTAAACCTCAAGAACTCCAGACAAAATAAATCAGATAAGATCACAAGGTCTCCAAGATAGGCCAAGGTTTCTAATCCTAAGTCCAAGAAATAGTCCCATGCTCCATCATGCCAAGGATAGTAACCAAATAGTCCAAGTACCATTAAGAGTTTTTTAGGGTTTAAGTTGGTTATTAAGCATCTTAGGAAAAGGAAAAAAAGAAAAGCTCAAGTGAGCAAAGTAAAAGTGACAAGAAAATAAATACTCAAATGAGCAAAGATGAAAATGGCATGAAATGTAAAATGCTAAAAAATAAATAGTACATAAAGCATAAAAGAATAAAAGCATAAAATAAAACAAGTCAATAATTAGTGGTTAGTTGGATGACCATCTTGAAACTTGCATTTGGAACTCATTAGAGGATTGGTAGAACCAAAGCCTCCACACAACAAGTTGCATTTGCTTTTTGTCAAGTATATCATCCATTTGGAATTCTCACAAGTACCATTTAATGATCAACAATGTTTAAGTGATCCACATTGACCAAAGGTGTTGTAGATCCATTAGAGGATTGGTAGAACCAAAGCCTCCACACAATGAATCTCAAGGTTATTGGATCAAAGAGATCAAATTAACATACTTGGGCTTGCAATCATAAGTTTGGGCCACGAATGATCATTTATTCGAATTGGGACAAAATTTAGCACTATGTTAAGCAATCGTAAGTGGACTTATATAGAAGTCGCACCTATTTTGAGGCCGGTCAATAGCAATATATTCACCATTTGTTTTGAGACATGATATAGAGATCATGCTCTAACAACATTTAGCGCAATAAGAAGGGGATGAGATGAAGAGGAATTAGGGTAAAAAGAAAAACCACACTTGAATTAATATTTAATCAAACTATTATTAAAATCATTCATCCATTTTTTGTGGAGTTAAATTCAACACCATGGATCCAATGATGTTAATAAAGTCATGACCAAAAAATCAACCCAAGACAGCCAGAAAATATTCACAAAATAATAATATAATTAATATGTTCATTAAAGGGTTTAAAAATGTTTTTTTTAATGGAAAATAATGAAGAAAATGCCAATTATATTCAAATTAATCAAGAAATGAAAGATAAGACCATAGAAAAATCAGAAAAGAGGCCAAGTAATTTTACAAAAATTTTGGGAATTTTTAAAAGTCAGAAACTATTTTTAATAATTAAAATAAAATAGTAAAAAATAGTAAAGTCAGAAACAAAAATAAAATAAGGTCACCAATATTTGTCACAATATCATTGGATCATTCCATAATTTTTCAGAATTTAAAAATGTGTAAAAGTATTTTTAAACATTTTAAATAAATCAAATAAGTGTAAAATTCATAAAAAATATCAAAACACAAAATTAAATTATGAAAAAATAAAAATCAGAAAGAGAATAATCAAAAATATTTTTCATAATTTTTTTAGATTTTTTGGACTAAAAATGAATTTTCTATGATTTTTAGAAATTTAAAACAGTTAAAATATAAAAATCAGAAAAAGAAAATAAAAGAAAAAGATGTGGACCATTGGATGGGAGTCAAAATGCGTTAGTAATCAAATCCAAAGGATCGGGCGCGCTGTGCATATCATGGTCTTTAATGAATAATGTACAGAATCATTAATAAAATCAGAATTTGAAAATAACAAATGTCACGCTTTCATTGGTTGGAAGATGACACATTGGTCATCTTCAACCTCCAGCCCTCACGAATTGCAGGTCTCTCAAACTGTAAAATCTGAAGCTCATACCTATGCCATTCGCTTCGTCTCTTCAAGACAAAGACAACCACACCCTCGCGCCAAATTTATATAAACTGTAACTCAAGCAATTTGGAAAGAAAGTTTTAAAAAGGGATTTGAAAATTCATGGTCAAAACGTGCTTCCAGATAAAAGTAAGTGTTGTGACTAGAACTAGGGCAATAAGAGCAATACAATGATACCAAAGTTTTGAAGAATTGATGAAGGAATCTACCTATTGAAGTTGAGTTGCAGAGCTCTGAAACTGGACTTCTATGGAGCAATGTAGGGCACGATTCTTGAATGTGATTATATGGTTAGCTTCAGGGAAGATCAGGGAAGGTGAATTGATGAAAAAAATGGATTGAAAAGGCTTGAGAATAGGATTCAAAGTAGCTGAATTCTGAGTTGTGAAGCAAGTTTGGCAGGGTGATTCTGGCTATCTAAGCTTGGAAAATTGAATGGGGATGACCCTCTATTTATAGGGAATCAAATGGAATGTTTAAGCATATGGAATGATGCAAATTGGAGGGAAATCGTGTGAACCTGATGCACGAGCAAAGTGTGATCTGATTTGCATCAAAACTCATCTAATCCTTGCGTTTCAAGGCTCTAATCCACTTTGGAAACTTGGTTAAACATGTTTAGATCACAAACGCGTGCTAATTTGATGTTTAAAGGCCAAAACATGAATTTCAAATTCTGACTTATGGAGAAACTTCAGTTCCAAGTTACCAAGTTCAATCCAATGGCATTTCCACCTCAGGGGGTCTTAGGGAAAAATTCTTGATGCTTTGGAAAGATGAGGTAACAAGATTTGCAATGGAAAAAGAATGGGATAAAATGGATGCTTGAGTTGAAAATTACATGGAGTCAAAATTGAAGAAAAAGAGTTGACTTTCCATACTTAGAAATATTTCAAATTCTTCTTTAAAAATGACCTATAATCTCTTGCATCCAAACATGGCCTTCCACTTAGAATTTTCTCTTGACAAAAAAATATGGAATGAAGTAGATCTCTTGAATGACATTTTGCAATTTGAACCACTCAAAATCTCCAAAAATTGAGCAAGTTATGACTTTTTGAAGTTGGCCAAAAATCATGAAATGACCTATAATCTTTTACATTCTTAAGGCAACCTCCATCCACTTTCTTACTTTGCACATAAAAGAAGGCATGAACTACACATCCTTAGGGTAATCATAAAAAAAATAATGGGCTCAAGGTGATAAAAATTGACCAAGTTATGACCATTTGAAGTCACATATGGAAAATTGGGGATTCATCTGGATGACTTGTAATCTTTCTTCTTCACCAAGTTCCTTCCACATGAAAACTACTTGGAACTTTTGAAGTGATTTGTTGGTAACTATTTAAAGAGAAGAATGTTTTTGGAATCATTCAAAAATACCAAAATATGAGCAAGATATGCCCCTTTGAAATCCAAAACCCTATCCTCTAGATCAAGAGAATGCTTGGTGGAACTTTGCCAAGTTTGAACAAACTTTTTGTGCCAATATTCTTCCTTTGTGAATAGAATTTGTTAAATATGATGATGAGGACTCATGGCCACCAAAACTACTTTCATACCAACTTCAAAACAACTTCAATGGTGATGTTTGAATCTCTCAATATTTTGACTAGGGCATGGAAATAAACTCATGAACCCATGATGCAACTTGCTAAACCTCATTGCCTTTACCTACATTATTAACAAGTAAGACAAACCAATATTGTATTTTGTTAATTTAGATAGGAAATCAAAGAAAAATATCCATGATCACAAAGAAAAAAAGTCAAGATGCTTGGTAACTCCTCAAAGAGCAAGGCTAAAGATAGGGAGAAGAACCAAAAGCCCTAATGTGATTTTGTGGTGATTGAAACGATGTGGTATGATGAAGGGATCTTAGGGGGGGAAATTGGGGTACAACAGCTGCCCTTATTTAAGTTTCTTCTATCCGGAGATACGAAAGTTAAAAATATTTGTGTCGACGTGATCGGAGACACTTAAATATAAAACAAACCCTGTTTTTGGCCCTAAGATGCCACACAAACATTTATGCATATGAATGGAACAAAAGAGACGCAAAGTAGCATTGGGGATGCAACATGAAATGTAGAAACAAAAGAGCAATCCCAATAGGAAAATAAATCACTGGTAAACCACGAGAACAGAATCAGAGAGGAGGATAACAAGCATCGACGTTCACTGTCAATGTACTACCAACATTCACTGAAGGTAGAAAGAGAAAATATAACATATCACCTCCGTTCACTGATAATGAACTATCAATATTCACTGAAGATAGAAAAAAGATAACAAACACTGACGTTCACTGCCGATGTACTACCAATGTTCACTGAAGGTAGAAAGAGAAAATATATCATATCACCGCTGTTCACTGGCGATGAACTATCAACGTTCACTGAAGATAGCAAAAAGATAACAAACATCGATGTTCACTGCCGATGTACTACCAACGTTCACTGAAGGTAGAAAGAGAAAATATATCATACCACCGCCGTTCACTGATGATGAACTATCAACGTTCACTGAAGATATCAAAAAGATAAGAAACATCGACGTTCATTGTTGATGTACTACCAATGTTCATTGAAGGTATAAAGAGAAAATATAGCATACCACCGCCGTTCACTGACGATGAACTATCAATGTTCACTGAAGATAGCAAAAAGATAAGAAACACCGACGTTCACTGTCGATGTACTACCAACATTCACTGAAGGTAGAAAGAGAAAATATAACATATCACCTCCGTTCACTAACAATGAACTATCAACGTTCACTGAAGATAGCAAAAAGATAACAAACACTGACGTTCACTGCCGATGTACTACCAATGTTCACTGAAGGTAGAAAGAGAAAATATATCATATCACCGCTGTTCACTGGCGATGAACTATCAACGTTCACTGAAGATAGCAAAAAGATAACAAACATCGATGTTCACTGCCGATGTACTACCAACGTTCACTGAAGGTAGAAAGAGAAAATATATCATACCACCGCCGTTCACTGATGATGAACTATCAACGATCACTGAAGATATCAAAAAGATAAGAAACATCGACGTTCATTGTTGATGTACTACCAATGTTCACTGAAGGTAGAAAGAGAAAATATATCATATCACCGCTGTTCACTGGCGATGAACTATCAACGTTCACTGAAGATAGCAAAAAGATAACAAACATCGATGTTCACTGCCGATGTACTACCAACGTTCACTGAAGGTAGAAAGAGAAAATATATCATACCACCGCCGTTCACTGATGATGAACTATCAACGTTCACTGAAGATAGCAAAAAGATAAGAAACACCAACGTTCACTGCCGATGTACTACCAACGTTCATTGAAGGTAGAAAGAGAAAATATATCATATCACCGCCGTTCACTGATGATGAACTATCAACGTCCACTGAACATAGCAAAAAGATAAGAAACACCAACGTTCACTGCCTATGTACTACTAACATTCACTGAAGGTAGAAAGAGAAAATATATCATAGTTTCCCCAAGATTCTGGTGTTTTGCCAAGAACGGATCTCAACTTCTTCTTTAACCAAGGAAATCTGCCTGGAAAGAGTAATATGTAACCTGTCTCAAATAAAGAGACCTCCACTTATTGTCAATGGTATTTTCAAAGAGAAATGACTTTCTAGGGATAGAAACATGACTTCCCGGGGAAGTGCCACGATATTCCTGCTGAGGCGATAAAGACTTCCTATGCAAAATAAATGCACAAACCAAAACCCAAAGTTTTCAGAAAACAACAAATCCAATTCAGAAATAAACTAGAGCAAGACGGCCAATGCAGATTCATCCTTTGAGAAATAAACTCAAGAGGGAAAGCCAAATTCAACTAAGCAAAGAGCGTTGTCGGAAAGGTCAGAACACAATGTCAATGAATGATGATTTTTAGCAATGCATGATGTATGAATGTATGAGTGTTATTATGCATATGCTGGTAAAAAGGAAACATAATCAGCGCATACAAACAAAATTGCCTTAGGTACTAACAACATTGGGCTAAGCTTCAACCAGAAAGATCAATCCAAGAAAAGTAAAAGCAACTGCAGAAACCAAACCTATTATTTTAACTTCGCTGAGGAGAACCATAATCCGGATGTAGCTAAATCAAACAAAAACCGGGATAGAACACCCTTCTTCCGGTTTCATTGGAGAAAAAGGGTTTCCAAAAGCAACATGCCTACTGGAGATTGCAAGATCAATCTCAAGTGAAGCAGACTGACGCCGAAACAACCAAGCCTCACTGGGGGATTCAAGCCTACCTCCCTGGAGAAAAACTACAGACTGAAACTTTCATCATGAATACTAATTCCAACAAGAGATGCCCTGGGATAATCTTCCCGGGAAACCAAGAAGTCAACATTAATGCCAAAAATGCAAAAAGAGCGACATCCCAGTACACCATGGGAATAAAACCTTTCATTATATGAGGGAAGACTTCGCTGGGGAATCTGGGATAGAGGCTTCTGACCATGCAAACCCAAAATCAAAAGAGAACCAAGACTTGACTGGGGATAATGGGGTCACAAACCCAATATTGTACCTTGTACCCACTGATATCGTCTTTAACTATCTGAGAAACACACAAAGATTGAGCACACCAGCAAAGTAACCTGAGAAAACCTTTATGAAAGAAGTAAATCCTCTTAAAACAAATGGAGTTTGTTCATTCTTGGGATCACCATTTTTGTTGTCATTGTTTCATCACAAATCCCAAAGTAAATTGAATTGTAAAGATCTCTTCTCTTTTTTGAAAAGTTAATTTTGCTTCTTTTAATATTTTTGCTTTAACAGTTATTATCAGTAATAAATGAAGTCTTTGCAAGATAAAAAATAAAAAATAAAAAAAATAAAAAAAATAAGAACACAAAGAATTGGGCAAAAGCTCGAATTTCATTAATAGAATGGTAGTCTGTGAATGGCGAGACTCCATGGATGATTACAAAGTTTGGGAAATGGTAATACATAATGGAAAAGATACATTGAGATATAATGACCACTATCCCCCCTAACAACTTTTGAAATCCTGAGCAGCAGCTTTTGTTGAAGTATGGTGAGGATCCGAGAAGATTGTTGCTTCAACGATCAAGTCTCGTCTGACGTAGTTAATTTCCAAGAAAATCCATAACTTTTGCCTAAGCTGCCCTTGCGGGTTTTCAACTTAGCGGGAAATTTATTCTGTTTATGTCTCTAATTTTTTCCTAGACCGCCCTTTCAGGTTTTCGGCCTACCGAAACGCTCCTTTTTGCCTAAGCTACCCTTTCAGATTTTCAACTTAGCGAGTTGTTCTTTTATTTCTTTAGGCAAAGTATTTCTTGATTGCGTCAGCATTCATGGCACGTGGGAACTCCTCGCCATCCATAGTTTCAAGAATTAATGCACCACCAGAGAAGGCTTTCTTGACAACATACAGGCCTTCAAAATTGGGAGTCCACTTGCCCCTAGAATCAGTGTTAAAAGACATGATCTTCCTGAGCACGAGGTCGCCTTCTCTGAATTCACGAGGTTTGACCTTTTTGTCAAATGCTTTCTTCATTATTTTCTGATATAACTGTCCATGACACAAAGCTGTCATTCTCTTCTCTTCAATCAAATTAAATTGGTCAAACCTGTTCTGAACCCATTCAGCCTCTGTCAATTTGGCTTCCATTATCACACGCAACGAGGGAATCTCTACCTCGACAGGGAGTACAACTTCCATTCCATACACTAGGGAAAACGGGGTTGCGCCTGTTGAAGTGAGAACAAATGTTTGATATCCATGCAGAGCAAGAGGGAGAATTTCATGCCAATCCTTATAAGTGACAACCATTTTCTGGATAATTCTCTTGATATTCTTATTAGCAGCTTCAACAGCCCCATTCATCTTTGACCTGTATGGAGATGAATTGTAATGGACAATCTTGAATTCTTTGCACAGTTCAATCATCACCTTGTTGTTCAAATTCGAGCCATTGTTAGTGATGATTCTGCTCGGTACACCATACCAGCATATAAGATTGTTTTTGATGAAATGCATAACCACCTGTTTGGTAACATTGGCATATGAAGCAGCCTCTACCCATTTGGTAAAATAGTCAATTGCTACCTGTCATACCCCAATTTTTGACCTAAGATCCCATTTTTGATTTTTGCATTTTTATACAAAAGTCAAGGTCACTAAATACAGTTGGTTTTAACCTCTCACCTTCGAGCATTGATTATGCAGAAATTGTCAAGTGTTTTGAACATTCTTAGCCTATGTATCACTAACTTCTAATCAAGCACGAAATGTGTGTTTTTTGTTTCTTTGATTTCATGTGCTGACAAGCCTATTTCGATTCACCAAGCGTGCTGCCTGCAAGCCTACTTCGATTTGGACAAGTTTACTGCCTGCAAGCCTGCTTCGACTAGACAAGTTTGCTGCCTGCATGCTTCTTTCGAATCTGGACAATTTACTGCCTGCAAACATGCTTCGATTGGGAAACATTGCTTCCTTCGAACACGGGCTTGTGATTGGGTAATATGTTTGTTTCGATCCACATGTTTCGATTGGGCAACATTGCTCCCTTCAGTCACAAGCTTTGATTTGGCCATGTAGTTTCCTTCGAAGTGACCCCTTTGATCCACAAGCTGGACATGTGATTTCATTCAAGGTGTCCTCCTTCGATTCACAAGTTGGACCACTAAACCCTTCGAAGCAACGTACTTAGAGCACACATTATTTGGAAACGAACATTTTTGTGTAATCATGAAGTTGGTCGAAGTGATCAAAACGAAAGGGGGAAGTATTCAAAGAGTTTGTTGACTAAAGTCCCATATACTGCCAAACTCAAGCCAGCTGTGCTGCTATGCAGCAGTCCTGCACCAACCTGCCACTAAGCTCCAAAATACTGAAAAGCCTGCGTTGTCTCAGTCCTGTACTTGTATAAAAATGGAGTGCACAAGAACTGCATTGAAGAAAACAAGGGGGAAGTATACCCAAATAATTCAAATATTATTTGATTTCCCCCCAAAACCATATCAAAGCTCGCTTATAAATAAAGAGGCTCCAACACATATTTTAGGGGAGGATTTTTGGGACCAGAGGAACGAATCCCCCCAAATTTTCTCAAACACAGAAAATCTCTCAAGTCCCTTCAATACTTGTGAGAACAAACCCAGAATCCCAAACACTTACTTCTTTCAATTCTGAAGAACAACCACACTTCAGTCTCCTTCGAATCAAAGAAGCATCACACTTTCTTTTTCTTTTCCTTCAAATCCACCGCTCCAAGCACAGCCTGTGACCCCTCTTTCGAATACAGCATCCAGGGCCACCACTCAAGGCCCTCATCCATTCAAGGCCTGAAGCAAGGTAAGTCACTCTTACCCTTGAACTTTTCATTTCATGCCATAACATGTAAATAATCTTTTTGTTCGTTTCAAACATGTACATATCACTGTTCCTTTGATTCCACCCTTTTAACATATTTTTTTTTAGAACTGAGCTCTTTCATGTTTGCTTTCTGTTTGCCTGAATTTGCTTTAATTGTTAAACTGTTTACCAAACAAATACTAGCATGGCCTCAGGCTATGTTGCCATTTAATGTTTTAAATGAAAGAAACAGGAAATAGGAAATAGGAAGCGAAGCTTCTGGCTTCTATCCTCTTTCTCCAGGTCGAACAAAAGAGACAACCAGGAGGCAAACCATGTCCAATCGAAAGACATTCCCTCACTGCTTCCAGACCCCAGTCGAAGGATACAACTTGCTGCTGCCTTTTCCCAATCGAAGGACAGGACCTCGCCCCTGCCAAAGCCTAATCGAAAGACGTGACTTTGCTGTTGCCAGCCCCAATCGAAGGAGGCCAACAGAATTCAGGTCGAAGTGTGTTACTGCCTGGGTCGAAATACACTCTTTTTTTCTTACTTTTATCTTATTTTTTCCTTCATATTTTTTATGCCTTTTGATATGGTTGTAATAGCGTAGGATTTTATCTTTCTGCATTTTATTTACTTTGTACAAATGTTAGTAATTAGGCAAGATAAAATCAACAAGTAAACAAACCAAAAAAATCCAAAAAAAAACACTCTTTAATCCTTACTTGAACATACTTTAAAACATGCAAAAACACTCAACAAATCAAAGCTCCCTCAAGGGCATGTTATCCCCGTTCTACCGCGATATCGGCCGTGCCTATTGCTAGAATGTGTGCGTTAATGTCGCCCACTAAAAAACACAAACAAATCAACTTTTTTCTAGAGGAACTACGGTGTTTTGATTCCTTCATTAGATACGTAGGCAAAGGGTCGCGAAACCCTCACGAGCGCAATAATAAAAACTCATTTCTTTCCCCTTAAACAAACATAGTTGTAGATAAATACACCCTTGTATATAACAAACAATTTTAACCAAAAACAGATATTTCAAAAGGTTCCTGCGGAGTACTGCAGATGCATTGGGTGCTAATACCTTCCCATTGCATAACCAACCCCCGAACTCTTGATCTCTTTCAAAAACGCATTATATTTAAGTATTATTTTACATTTCATGTTTTAGGGTTTTATTTCGCTCTTTTCCCTTTCCCCTTGGAAATAATAAAGTGCGGTGGCGACTCTTGCTTTTACGAGTCGAGTTAATTAATAGCTCGATCTCCGATTTTCACCGCTATAGAATTGGCGACTCTGCTGGGGAAAGATTGACCTCTTGCTGGTCCATCCCTAAGTGGGTTAAGCCTAATTTGTCATATTTGTTTTTTGTTATTATTACTTGTTTGTTTGACTATATGTGATATATTGTGGTTATTTGGGGTGTTGATTACAAAGGACAAGTCCTATACCCGGACTAAGTTACACCTAGGAATAGGACGGGAGGTATAGTCATGTTAACTTTGAGGGAGTAATCTCGAAGAAGGAGGCATGAGATCCCCCACTCAGTGGAAGGCCCTTTTGAACGTAATATTTGTTTACCGAGTAATCGGGAAGACATTATCATTTTCGACCTGGGAGCCAGAGAAGCTGAGAATCGTAGAACCCAAACCCATCTTGGCCTCTTAGGTGTAGTACGGAAATTATAACGGAGTAATCCGGAAGTAGTTGTCACGCGATGCTGCACTCAGACGAGTTTCTCTTGAGAATATTGCTGATTACCGAGTAATTGGGACGTTGGTAATATCCGAAGGAGAAATGTAGACTCTGGGAACTTTTAGAACCTTGTTCTACAGGTGTGATTAAACCGTTAGTACGTACCTTGGGGATGTTCTTTAACTTTGACTCCATACTCGTGACGTTGAACCTTTCGACTTTATTTGTGACCTTGCTTGTGGTTGTTGCATAGCCATGCATTCATGCATCCATAAAACCCTTTTCACTTGACTTTCAAGGAATTTGGAAGCCTTTCTTTGTAAACATCACAAGTTTCGTCAAGCTCAATGGATATTGGGTGTTGATAGGGTGAAAACCCTAATCCACCAAAATGGATGATTGATCTTGATGATAACTTGATCAACTCTTTGATCCAATTTAAAATTCATCTTCTATCTTCATACTTTGATGTTTACAACTTAATATCTTGAGTTCCTTGAAAGTCAAATAAAAACTCTCTTTTGCATATCATGCATCATTCTACATTTTTTGTTTCACTTTCAAAGGTCTTTTTCCAAGTCTTATTTTTCCTTTGGTCTCACCAGTACAACACTCACGCTAAGAGAACAATGGAGAATATCAAGCAAGAGATTTCAGAACTCCGCAGAGAGTTGACTAATTTGAAAGCTAGTGTGGAGCCCTTAACTGGTTTGGTCTGAATTTTGGTTGCCGCCCAAGTCAACCCCTTTGCTAAAGCATAAGTGAATCTCTGTTGATTTTGGCCTTGAAGTTTAGGACAGGTTTCCTTCAGCACAAGTCCAGATGGAAAGCCTTCCCAGATTACTAACTTATTTCTGCTTTTGTGAATTTTCTTGTTTATCAAAACATTGTTTGCATGTAAGAACTTGTTTGCATCTGAATAATTATCTTAATACAATGAGTATGTTTGTCTTGAAGAAATTCATTCGTTTCAGTCATATTTGTTTTCAAATCTTAAATTTCTTTTTGCATTATGATACTAACTTGTTGCCCATTCTCTTTCCTAGGCAGAGATTGAAGGGAGGAAGATGATCTAAAGAACACAAAATCTCTGGTTGTATGCTTTTTGAATAAAATCTTGCTGACGATGTACAGGAATTGTTTCAAATCCCTAAACACCCGAGATATAAGGAAGATAATCCCTTGCTAACCCCTTTTGAGCCTTGAAGTAGGAGTTTCTTTTTCTATACGAAAAAACCCTCAAAATTTAACCTGGGGTAGGGTAGTTTTCAGTTAATCTGATTGAGTGTTCAAAATTCATAAGGAAGATATTTCTGAAGTTAAACTACGAAGGCCATCCTTCGTGTATAATGAATCCAGAAGATATGGAACCACAATGTTAACCCTCATTCATCAAGAAACGAGGCAATCACAATCCTCTCAACAAGTAAAGACAAGCTAATGTCACACATTTTGTTCAAAAGTCAAAAATCAAGAGAGAAAAAGCCTGCTAAGTCAAAAACATGAAAACGTGCGGCTTAGGCAAAAATTAAGGCATCCCGCTGGACTATCAATTCAAAAGAATTAGTCCAGGCAAAAGTTAGGGAAAATAAAATTGCAAAGAAAGGACTACAAAGAAAAGTCCTCAGCAAAGAACAAATTGGTGACTACAAACACGAAGACATAAGGGTGGTTTCTACTCGAAATCCTCGTCGTTTCCTTAACCGTCACAAAATCCTTTTGAGAGATGAACACTCATATTGAATTAACTGAACATAGGGTTGGAGAACATCATGAAGAACGGGCGGGCACCTTTAAATTTTGAGCCTTAAAAAATCTTTTTTCTAAAAACCATGAACCCGGCCACGTTACAACCTTCAAAAGTCCTAATTGAAGCAAGGTTATTTTGAAAGCATACTTCAATGAGATAATGTTCCTAACTCCCATGAATGTTCTAAATAGTTATGTTGGTATCATATGTTTTTCCTACACAAAAATAAATGGTGCTCTAACTCGCAAAATTTGTGCGATGTCTTTTCAAAATCTTCAAGACTTACATAACTGTTGCATTAGAATTTTCATTCTCATAATAAACTTTTCTAACTGCAAAACATTTGTTTGATATCAAGGAAGCTCACATATAAGCATTAGTGATGAGTTTATTCTTTTAAGGCCTGAAACTATGTTGAGTAATTGGAGAATCACGTCAAGAAAAATCATATCCAGGGGCATGTCAGCTGAAGACCTTAAGCATGAACATGTTGCTTCCCCCAGTTAATGCTTTCCCAACTTGTTTACTCTTTTGGGGCAAAATTTGAAGACTTTGTTGTGCCAACTACAGTCAATCCGGGGCAATCACGTCGAGATTTGGTGAATCTTCTAAGAGTTTGAGGACACCAGAGCATGGTGAATGCCAGGTCTTTTGTAAAATCCTCTTGAGACGATTTATCCTCATCAACCATATAGCTTGGGGCATTTTAGAAGTGAAGTTATTCGCAAGAATTGTCGTGCAACATGCAGCTTATCAGCAGTAAACTTGGGGCATCCAAAAAATAGTCTCAGGGGCAATCCAGATTTGTCAAGATATGTGATATGTTTTGCACACATTATCAGAGGGTGGTGTTCCCAGTATCTCCATCTAAGCAAGACTTCTTTCCAGCTGAAACAATGTTTGTGTTGTTATCCTTTCAATGGATTGTTGGTGATAAAAGACTGGACTTTGGGTTTTTCACCGAAAAACATTTTCCTCTCCAGAGATATTTAAGCCTTGTAAAAGGACTTTGCTCCAATGATGGCTTTTGTTTTTATCTCCAGTAATGTTCCCATCCTGTTGAGATTAGCCGAGTGTCGGTTTGTGCTGTGATGTCTTATCATCTTCAGTCTATCTCCCCTGTCTGTTTTGTCAGCATATACATGACATTCATTTATTCATTCACACTTGCATCATGCACACATATTGATATTTGTTGATGTTCTTGATCTGTATACTTGGGTTATCATATTTCCTCTCCCCAAATAGAGTGTCAACTTAAGCATAAAGTACGCCTCCTTTCTAATTCCCCACTGAGTTAACTCTCATGGAAGAATCTTGCTTTATCTTTCCTTTTCCATCTCTGGATAGGATAAATCCCCATTTGAGTTGTTTCCTCATTGGGTGGAGTCTTGTTTGACTGTTTTCTCTCCAGTTTATTCCTGGATTGAGCTTTGTCTCTTGTGAACGGTACCCTTTGGATATCTCTAGGCTGTGAAACCTAGATGGATAGTGCATTTATTTTGCAATGTAAATACTCGGTCTCCTCAGGAAGGATTTATTCATGGTATTGAAGATGAACTTTATTCCCTAGTAGTGTTATCATAACCGTCTTCTAGAATATCGACGTGACAACAAGCGACTGACTATTTATTTGAGCAGTTTGATTATTTCTGAATTTATTTATGTCATGACAAATGGCGGTCTCTTCATGAGCAGTTTGTCCATCCCCGAGGAAATTATTGATTCTCACCTCCAGCAATATCTTCATGTTGTGTTATTTATATCTTTGAAAGCAACAAGTGGCGGACTCTTCATGAGCAGCTTGTGTGCTTTAATATTCTTTGAAGACAGCAAGTGGCGGTCTCTTTATGAGCAGCTTATGGGTTATTAGTATCTTTGAAAGCAACAAGTGGCAGATTCTTCATGAGCAGCTTGTGTGCTTTAATATTCTTTGAAGACAGCAAGTGGCGGTCTCTTTATGAGCAGCTTGTGGGTTATTGGTATCTTTGAAAGCAACAAGTGGCGGACTCTTCATGAGCAGCTTGTGTGCTTTATTATTCTTTGAAGACAGCAAGTGGCGATCTCTTTATGAGCAGCTTGTGGGTTATTGTATCTTTGAAAGCAACAAGTGGCGGACTCTTCATGAGCAGCTTGTGTGCTTTAATATTCTTTGAAGACAGCAAGTGGCGGTCTCTTTATGAGCAGCTTGTGGGTTATTGGTATCTTTGAAAGCAACAAGTGACGGACTCTTCATGAGCAGCTTGTGTGCTTTAATATTCTTTAAAGACAGCAAGTGGCGGTCTCTTTATGAGCAGCTTGTGGGTTATTGGTATCTTTAAAAGCAACAAGTGGAAGACTCTTCATGAGCAGCTTGTGTGCTTTAATATTCTTTGAAGACAGCAAGTGGCGGTCTCTTTATGAGCAGCTTGTGGGTTATTAGTATCTTTGAAAGCAACAAGTGGCGGACTCTTCATGAGCAACTTGTGTGCTTTAATATTCTTTGAAGACAGCAAGTGGCGGTCTCTTTATGAGCAACTTGTATGTTATTGATACCTTTGAGAAAACAGCAAGCGGCGGTCTCTTCATGAGCAACTTGTGTGTTATTGTTCTCTTGAAAAACAGCAAGCGACGGTCTCTTCATGAGCAACTTGTGTGTTATTGTTCTCTTGAAAAACAGCAAGCAGCGGTCTCTTCATGAGCAACTTGTGTGTTATTGTTCTCTTGAAAAACAACAAGCGGCGGTCTCTTCATGAGCAACTTGTATGTTATTGTTACCTTTGAGAAAACAGCAAGCGGCGGTCTCTTCATGAGCAACTTGTATGTTATTGTCACCTTTGAAAACAGCAAGCGGCGGTCTCTTCATGAGAAACTTGTATGTTATTGACACCTTTGAGAAAACAGCAAGCGGCGGTCTCTTCATGAGCAACTTGTATGTTATTGACACCTTTGAAAGGAAGCAAGTGGCGGCCTCTTTATTTGAGCAACTTGTGTATCCCCAACAATAATGTCTACTCAGCAAATGGAATCCCTTCGGAAAAGTCCCGTGGGGAAGTTTGTATTTTATACTTTTCAAGCGATATCTTGGTTAAAAAAGGATTGTGTTACCATTCTTGGTAAAATTCAGAAGTCAGAGATGTTTATTCCCAGTCTCAGTACTGATGTCAATCATCTTCCAGTCTCAGTACTAATGTCAATCATTTTGTTTTCCAGTCACAGTGCTGATGTCAATCATTTCTTTCTCCAGTATCAATACTGATGTCAATCATCATTTTCTAGTCTCAGTACTGATGCCAATCATCTTCCAGCCTTAGTGCTGATGTCAATCATTTCTTTCTCCAGTATCAATACTGATGTCAATCATCATTTTCCAGTCTCAGTACTGATGCCAATCATCTGCCAGCCTTAGTGTTGATCTCAATCATTCCTTTTCCAGTCTCAATACTGATGTAAATCATTCAAGAGTCTCTTATTTGAATCCTATGTGTGATACGGTGGGAGAACTGACTGTGTTTTTGCGTTCGTATTCGCACTTGTGCGGTTGAGCAAGATTCGCCACCGACTTTTTATTTTATCCTAAAGGAAAGGTTAAAAAAGCACAGCAAAAACCTTTTGAGATATTTCGTGGGTTCGGGGGGTAGATTATGAAAAGGGAAGGTATTAGCACCCTCTTCATCCATGGTTATCCATGGGCTCTTAGTTACTTGGTTTTTTAGATCACTTGCCTTGATTTTCGATTGCTTGAAAATGGTGTGTGTGTGTGTGTGTTTGTTTTTGAAAATGTTTTGGAAGAGATGCCTTGTCTTAGGCGACCAATGTATTTGACTCGTGTTTGAGTGTTTTACAAAAAGTGTGGATCTTTTCGAAAAGATGTTTCAAATGTTTTTGAGAGTTTGTTTGAAAGTGTTGTGGATTGTGGTTTTTGAAAAGAAGGCAAGTGTTTTTGCAAGTTGATCTCGAGTAACTAAGAGTTTTGTCTACCCTATTGTACTCAAAGGTTTTTTGTTATGTTTTAACCCCTTTTTAACAATTTTGTTCCACCATTGAATTTGGTGGACAATCTTGCGTTTAGGAAGTTTATTCGGGACGGGCGCGGGTCATCGTATGGACCATGAATGCAATGGTGCCATGTGTCTTTTGAAATTTGCTTTGAAGGGACTATGATCATTTGAATTTGTTTTGCCAAAGAAACTCGACGTGCAAGCATGGCCCATTTTGGAAGGCAACATGTGGGATTACCCTAGAGGGTGCAAGTGTGATTGTGTATTGATTTCATGTATTTGTCTTATATTAGGTTATCTAGCGTTTGATTTTATGTACATGCAAACCCTAGGTCTAACCATGGTATAATTGAAAGCGGTAAATTGCGAAAATGTAAAATCTACGCTATTACAAAATAGTATCCGGGAGTGGGGGTACAAATTTATGAATGGGGATGAGACTTATAGTATCCAATAAGTTACAACCAAATCGAACTTGCGATCAAATGTAAATAATGAATATCAATGTATAAGCAAATGTGCATAGGGGCAATGTGAATGTATTTGTATTGTGTAAGTGATTATTTACATGTGCGGAAATGTGAAATTAATGTGCATTAAGGTATTTGTTTAACTTAAAGAAAAAATTAAATGTCCATTTAATTAACTAGTGATCTTGTATTTTTTAATATGCACAAAAGAAAATTGTTTTAATTGAATGCTTAAGTTCTAATTAAATTATGTATAAAAAATGATGTTTTAAGAAAAGAAAATATTTCTAAGTTTTTAAAAAAAGTATTTTTTCATGTGCTATGTACAAAAGTATATTTTATTAAAAGAAAAGGAAAAAATGCTTTCAATCTTAATTATATTGGGTAATAGAAAAAGATATATTTTTATGTATTTGTGTTTTAATATGTATATTCAAAAGTGTTTTAAATTAACTAAATTAGGTATATAGAAAAGTGTTTTAATTATATGCTTAAAGAAAAGATATATTTTCAATTAATTATGTATATTAACAAGAGTATATTTTTATTAAAAAATATATTAAGTTAGAAAATAAATATATTGTTTTAAGATGTTATGTATAAAAAGAGAAGTTAGTATTTAAAATAAATTTGTTTATATATAAAAAAGTGAGTTAAAAACGAGATTAAGGCTTTTTATGAGAATTCATTGGGCTTCAGGCATTGGGGAAAAAGGGTTAGGCCCAGAGTTGAAACAAGTGTTTTAGGGTTTGAGGTTTTTTTGTCTTCAGTCTTAGGGTTTGCACAGCGGCGCGTTCATCTTGGGGTTTCGTCTTCTTCGCGTTCCTCCTGCATGTCTCCGTATCTCCTCAGCCCAAGGCCACCAGCTTTCCCATTTCCCCTTTCTTCCAACGACAGCATCAAAGCGACAGGAATAGGTAACCGTTTTAATTCGTTAGGGTTTGCATTTCGTAATTGTCTAATCCATTGATTTTAACTTCGTTTGTGTGATTTGTCAAGGTATTGTGAAAAAGGGAAAGGGTAAAACTACCTGGAGAAGGAGGAAGGAAAGTGAGGCGAGCTAGGAGGCCGGGACGGCGAGGAGAACGGCGGAGGCGCGCTTGTAGACCCTGGTATTTCGTTCTCACTTCTTGCCGTGTGAGGGTTTTATGATGATGTTGATTTGACTGAAAACCTTATCTTTGAATTTGCCTCTTTCTTCTTCTTCTTTACCACTGTGTGCTTGTTGCCTCTTTTCCACCCAATGATGAATTCAGAATTCTGAGGGGGCCTCGCCTGTATGCTTGAAATGTTGTTGTTACTTCTGAACGAATTTTGGTTTGTGTTGCCCCTGAATACTTTCTCTCTTCTTCTCTTATTGCCTTGAGTTGGATGCCTGGATTAATTTGCTTCGTACGTTGGTTTGATGGCCCGATGATGAAGAGATTCTGAGGGTCTGGATAGTTTATGTTTGGATTGAATGGTTTTGGCCAGGTTTTGGTATTAGGCTTGAGGTTCGAGTTTAGGTCATTGCAGGTTTGGTTTTGACAGTAAGTTTTGGTAGTGCAGTAGGCAATGGTTTGGTTATTGTTTGACTGGTTCAAAGTGTTTGACAGGTGAGGCTTCAGGCTTGAACTGGCTTCAGGTTTGAACTGGCTTCAGGTTTGAACTGGCTTCAGGTTTGAACTGGCTTCAGGTTGAATGCTTGGGCTTGACAGGTGGGGTGCTTATGTTTCTTGCTTAAGGTTCATGGACTTTTGACAGTAGGTAGAACATTTGGTATATGGTTTTTTGCCTCATGTTAGGCTTTGAGCTTTTTGGTTTGTGAAATAGCAGGTTATGGTTTTGAGGTGTCTTTTGGAGGTGTTTATGGTTTATGCAGTTTGTGCTAATGCAGGTTGTGGTTAGGCTTCAAGCTTAGCAGTTTGTATCTCAGTTTGTATTATTTCTCTTCTTCTTTTGTGAAAATTCTGCCTCCTTTTTTCTTACTGTCTTTGCTCTTTTGTATATCTTTCTATCTATGCCTGCCTAAAGCCTAAAAACCTGCATCTTTTCTCTCTTCTTTCTCTCTCTTTGTACAGTTAAATATTTTAATATGCTTGGGCTGTACCTAATTCTGAAAGTGGCCACTGGGAAATGATGAAAAGTGAAGCTTGCTTGCATAATAGATTTCCTCTGCATTCTTTATCTCTTCTTTGACAGCTTTTGTACTTGTATCTTCTTTGATATCTTTACCAAATCCTCTTCTTGACAGCTTTGAGTAGACTCTTTGGTATTTTGACAGTAAATTGCACTTTTTGGCCTTTTTGACATAAAGTAGGAAATTGGATTTCTTCAGTTTGGTTGAACTTGAACTATGCAGTTTGACATTTTGCATTCATGATTAAATGAATAAAATTCTTCCCTCTTTGTGAACCGGGAGAAATCCCGTGATTTTCAAAGAGGGTTAACTGATCCCAGTCAGTGGCCCTTAATGATGAATTTCTTCTGTCGTTTATTATTTTATCTGCTTTTTTGACTTTTCTCTTTTCTTTTTGCAGATGAATAATGGAGCACCGGAGCGAAGTGAAGAATGAAGAATTAGGGACTTAGAAAATGTTTAGAAAAAATAGGATAGTTTTTATTTTCAATTTAATTATTGTAAACTATTATTATTTTAAATACTTCGTAAATAAATACTTGTATCCAAATAATAATTGTAACAAATATTAAATATGAAATAAAAATTCTATTGATTCATTTAATTCTTTTCAATTCCTTTTCAATTATTTACTTATTATTCATGGTTCCTTAAATTAAAATAAATGAAAATTAAATTCCAGATATTTAATTCTTAGAATCATAAATAACCAACTAAACATTGATTCTTCGTTGATCAAAATAAATGAACTTGACGTCTCCATCATCCAAAGCAACGCACAGTCAAACACAATAACTGATCAGACGCAATCCTTTCTTACTGATTTCTTACCAAGCACTGTAAATCCAAACTGCATATTTCTTTTGACTGGCTCAAACAAACCAACGTGAATTCAAACCAACTGCCTCTTTTACTGATTGAATCAAAACAATGCGAATTCAACCCGAATCTTGGAATAACTTGCAAAGCGCTGTGGAATTTTAATCTTTCTGAGAATATGCCCATAAAACCTTAATTCCTGATTAAATGCCAAAGAACATTCATCTGATCACAATTGAGCCAGAATCAACCAAAACCCTAAGCCAACTGTGTGAAACAATCCAGAGCCCTGAAAATCAGTAAAACCCTAATTGTGTCCTGACTAACGAGAAAAGTCTGTTTGACCGATTCTTGAGCCAGTTTGAAAAATCAAGAAATGCCTGAAGCTGAGACTTCTTGAGAAAAATGCGAGGGCAAATTTTGGGGTACAACAGTTGCCCCTGTTCAATCTTCTTGGACCTGAAGAGTTAGATTGGCAAGTTTTCCTTTCGTGACTTGAAGGTAAAAGAAGATTGGACACTAAAGTGCCCAGAAAATTTACACTCAGCGACATGATGGTAGAGGTGAATGGGCTTACAGATGCCATTTGGTGATGGGCTTAAAGATGCCATCTGGTAACTGCTGGTAGGAGGATGGGCTTATAGATGCCATCTGGTTATGTTGAACTGTATGTCAATGGTGAGTGGACAAGTACCAGAAAGCCACCCATGTTCTGGAACATCTCTGAATTGGGGGTCCGAATAAGCAACAGATTGACGTCCATGTCTGGAGAATCCGTAAACTATTTTCAGGAGTTGAGGTGGAGTGAGCAATAGAGCCACATCCGTCGTTGGGAAGCGTCCGTAAACTGTTTTCGGAAATTGAGAAGAGTCTGAACAAGTTGGTAGATTGACATCCGTTATTAGGAAGAATCCGTAAACTATTTTCAAAAGTTGGCATCTGAACAAGTTGGTAGATTGACATCCGTTGTTAGGAAGAATCCGTAAACTGTCTTCAAAAGTCTTGTGGAGGAACCGGTGTAGGGTTTCCTGATGATGCGTCTGAATGGATCTGGAATAAGTATCAGAATGTCGCCGTGTCTGGGTCACATCTGAACTATTTCTGGATGAATCTCGGGAGGTGATCTTTGTATGTCGACTGATCTTACCTGAAAAAGTAAAGGGTTAGTTGTATGCAATGTTATGATGCATGATGCAATGTATGTGACATCAATGTTTATGACATGAATGCGCATGTAAGCTGATGAGCTAATGCTGAGGATAAATGAGTCTGAGATGGCCGAAAATAAAAGCATCTTGACTGCTGCCCGGAAAATAATTCCTTGGCTGTTGTTGGGGAAGAGAATTCCTGATGACCTCTACTGGGGAGTTCCAATCTAATAGGCTCATGCTGGGGAGGTAAGATTGAGAATCTTCAGCTTGGTGGGAGGTAACTCTGGCGACTTCACTAGGGAACTCAAGATTTGCCCTCTCCAAAACTCTGTGGGGAGAAGGTTCAATGGTCTGGCTCCGCTGGAGATTGATAATTTGAAGTTTTAGCTTTGCTGGGGATAATGAAGCTTGACTCTGAGTGGAGCTAGCTTGAGAAGAATCTGAACAAGCGATAGGTTAACATCCGTTACTTGGAGAACCCGTGAACTGTTTTCAGAAATCTTGAAGTTGAATAAGCAATAGAGCAGCATCCGTTGTTGGGAGGCGTCCGTAAACTGTTTTCAAAGGTTGCACCTGAATAAGTTGATAGATTAACATCCGTTGTTGGGAAGAATCCATAAACTGTTTTCAGAAGTCTTGAGAAGAATCTGAACAAGCGATAGGTTAACATCCGTTTACTTGGAGAACCCATGAACTGTTTTCAGAAATCTTGAAGTTGAATCAGCAATAGAGCCGCGTCCGTTGTTGGGAAGCGTCCGTAAACTAATTTCAAAGGTTGCATCTGAACAAGTTTGTAGATTAACATCCGTTGTTGGGAAGAATCCATAAACTGTTTTCAGAAGTCTTGAAGAGGAACCGGTGTAGGGTTTCCTGATGATGAGCTCGTGTAAAGCTGCATCGGTTTTTGAACACTTTTGACATTCGAATGCCCCAAGTGGTGATGTAGATAAATTCATGGCTTATTACAGGTGTTGGTCTACAATCGGTCGTTCACAGATGTTTTCCTGGGTTGTTACAGGTGTTGATCTGGAATTCTTCAGACATGCCCTGGTTGGATACATGAATCGAATCTGGAAAGGTGATAGTTGATAGATATGCCCTGGCTGGATACAGGAATCGAATCCTCAAACTCTTCAGACGTGCCCTGGCTAGATACAGGAATCGAGTCTGGAAATGTAATCAACAGATATGCCCTGGCTGGATACAGGAGTCGAATCTGGAAATAGTCGTCAACAGATATGCCCTGGCTGGATACAGGAATCGAATCTGGAAATAGTCGTCAACAGATATGCCCTGGCTGGATACAGGAATCGAATCTTCAAACTCTTCAGACGTGCCCTGGCTAGATACAGGAATCGAATCTGGAAAGGTGATAGTTGATAGATATGCCCTGGCTGGATACAGGAATCGAATCTTCAAACTCTTCAGACGTGCCCTGGCTAGATACAGGAATCGAGTTTGGAAATGTGGTCAACAGATATGCCCTGGCTGGATACAGGAGTCGAATCTGGAATTGTGATAGTTGATAGATATGCCCTGGCTGGATACAGGAATCGAATCTTCAAACTCTTCAGACGTGCCCTGGCTAGATACAGGAATCGAGTCTGGAAATGTAATGATTGATTTGTTGAACACTTTTGACATTCGAATGCCCCAAGTGGTGATGAAGGAATCTTGAATCAGATTACTCTGCATATTGAGAGATTTCTTGAAATCTTGACTGGACTGCCCCAGGTTAATTGAACTTTGAAAGATCTGTTGGACCTTGACTGGACTGCCCCAGGTTAATTGAATTGTGACATGTCATTCCCCTTGCTGTTAGGAGATTTGCAAAGGAAGTGTTATCCTCTTGAAGTGATTTTGCTCACTGAGAGAGTTTTCGTTCCTCCGAACATTCGCTGTATGAATTTCTTCGCTGTCAAGCAAAAAGCCAAATGCAGACAGTGATATTCAAGTAATGCAAAGTTTATGTTTGTCTTGAAGTTTTTTTTTTTGAAAAATGTGTTTTTAGCAGAAAACTTTTCATAAGACAAGTTAACACAAGATTTAGAGCAAAGCCCTACAGGAGTCAGGATACCTTTTGTGACAGTATGCTTTTGAACTAACCCATGCTTCAATTAGGACTTTTAAAGGGTTGTAACGTGGCCTGGTTCACGGTTTAAGAAACAAAGGATAAAGGTTCAAAGTATATTTGTACCCACCCGCTCTTCGTGATGTCCTTCAACCTAAGCTCAGTTAATTGTGCGTCATACTCTGTTTTGAGTTTGGAACGACTTTTGGGCGATGGTTCACTAGTTTGAATTTGGGGAGACAGTCATCATCTCCTTTTTCTTTTTCAACATTTTTTCATGTTTTTGAGGATTTTGTAATGACCTCACTATTTTGATTTTGATTTGTTATCCCTAACTTTTGCCTGACTGTTACCGTTTTCTGGGATTACTGTCAGCGGGATGCCCCAGCTTTCTTAAGCCTCCTTTATAGGTTTTGGCTCGGCGGGCATTTCTCTTTTGAGAGATTGACTGTCTATGTGATAGGGAACCACCCTTGTCTTTTGATTCCAAAGGAATGCTTTCTCTCTTTTTTTGACATCGTTCGTTGTATTACAAACTGAGAGTTTGCGACTTCAATGCGCATTTTCTTTTGAACTAACTGAGATACTACCCTGCCCCAGGTTTATATCAAAGGTTTTGATTGTTTCAGAACAGAAAACTCCTACTTCTTTGGCTCGAAGGGGTTGACTAGGGATTAACTTCCTTATAACTCCAGTGTTTGGGGATTGAAAGAAACGCCTGTACATCATCAGCAAGGTCGGTTCAAAAGCATACTGTATAAGATCATGGTATTGTTTCGTCATCCTCCCTCTAAAGGCTTACAGCTTTTTATCAAGAGTCAAATATCATAAAGAAAAGCATAAGAGTAGTGAAACGAATAGATGAATTCAAGACAAACATATGCAATGCATTAATGAAACAGAGTTTAACATCAACAGATAATTGTTTGACAGCAAAAGAAATTACAACTTTGAAAATTCAAAAAAAGAATCAAAAGTCTTTCAGCTTGAACTTCATCACTTCAAGTGGAGAACCCTTTAACGGAAGATTTTCATCTCACCGTCTGGCATGAATTCCAGCACCCCAATGTCGATCAGGTCCTGAATCTTGTTCTTCAAGGCCCAACAGTCGTTGGTGTCGTGTCCCGGGCTGTAGGAGTGGTAAACACAGAATGCGTCGGGATGATAGTGAGGAGAGGAGGTATTGAGCTTCTGAGGAGGGTCCTTTACAGTAAGTAAGTTGACCTCCAACAGGCGCTTCAGTATGAAGAATGATGGTATTTCAGTCTCCGTGAACTGTCTTCCCGACTTTTCTTGCTTACGCCGATTACCCCGTTGACGCTGGCGAGGTTGTTGATGGGCTTGTGACCCTGAAGCAAGCAAAGGAGCTTTCCCCTTGTCTTCTTGAGTGGATGGAGGCTGAGAGGTGACTTGCTCTTCGACCTCAGATGTTTGCCCCAGTTGGTTGTTTGGAAGCAGTTCGCGGACAAGAACTCTGAGTTCCTCTTGTCTTTGGGATAGGTCTTGGATGAGAGCCATCTGGCCCACCAATTGTCCCATCACTTGGGTCCTCAGTGTTGTCAGATTAAACTGCAGCTCCGCAAGCTGATCACTCCTGGTATTGTTGGAATTCTCCAAGCCCTTGGTGAGGAGAGCTTTCATCTCATCTTGCCCCAGAGACAAGTTCAGGAACATCTCCTGCAGCTGAGCAGTCTGGTCTTGGATGTCTTTGACAGACCTTTCTAGAGCCATCTCTTGCTGAAATAAACAGCAGGAGAGTAAGGAAACCTGAAAAAGGAAAGATTGTCAAAATGCAATGCATGATATGTGGATGCATGCTTTCAAGGATCTCTTGGGGTAAACACAAGAAAATGTTTGAGGTTGAACTTTGCTCTTGGATTGGAGAACTTTGCACCGGTGGATGTCTTTCCACGAGAATCAAGCTCACCATGTCGAGTGGGTCATAGCCACTGATTCAAGTTGTTGCACTTGATCTTTGACTGGAGAGCTTTGTATCGGTGGATGTCTTTTCACGAGAATCAAGCTCACCATGTCGAGTGGGTCATAGCCACTGATTCAAGTTGTTGTACTTGAACTTTGATTGGAGAGCTTTGTATCGGTGGATGTCTTTCCACGAGAGTCAAGCTCACCATGTCAAGTGGGTCATAGCCACTAACTCAAGTTGTTGCACTTGATCTTTGACTGGAGAACTTTGTTTAGAGGAGAAAACCTCTTGCCCCTTGGTAGATGTCTGGTTCAACATAACCCTGTATCAAAAGAACCCTCGATATCCTTGAAATGGTTATTGAAAATGCTATGGTATGATGTTATGATGTTATGTACATGTATGCACAAGCAAGTGAGTGTATATACAGGCAAACATATTCACACAAAGCAAACAAGTCCTTAGCTTTAGGCTTGCATGAGGCTCAGGTACTACCCTATTTCAGTTTGTTGGTTAAAACCTGTCCTATCAAAAGTAACCGGGTTCTAGAGGATCTCAAATCATTGGCTACCCTCAATCGGTCATAATTCCAGCATCGCAATCTTTTCTCGCGGCCGGAACCATCACGAGAGTTTAGCCTCAAAGAGCGTAGCATACTGCTACTGTTCTAATGGCCAAGTTGGGTCAATTTAGGGTTCTAAGGTCGGTTGGTGCTTAATGACTCCTTGGAAGACTCATATTCTCCCCGTTTCAACACGAGGGATATCGGTACAGACCAAAGCGCCACACCAACGTAGCCACCGCTTCACCCATGTCGGTATACCCCGGACAGGTCCCTCGCAGATTATGCTACCTAAAAAAGGTTTCCCCCAGATCCGGGTTAGGATCTATGAAACTCCGATACAAATCCCACAAATGTAAAAGCAAATAAAAACAATCAATTGAAAATAAAGGTGATCTAAACCCTAAGGTAACCCCACTTTAAAAATCATTCCCCAGCAGAGTTGCCAGTTCTGTGATACGGTGGGAGAACTGACTGTGTTTTTGCGTTCGTATTCGCACTTGTGCGGTTGAGCAAGAGTCGCCACCGACTTTTTATTTTATCCTAAAGGAAAGGTTAAAAAAGCACAGCAAAAACCTTTTGACATATTTCGTGGGTTCAGGGGGTAGATTATGAAAAGGGAAGGTATTAGCACCCTTTTCATCCATGGTTATCCATGGGCTCTTAGTTACTTGGTTTTTTATATCACTTGCCTTGATTTTCGATTGCTTGAAAATGGTGTGTGTGTGTTTGTTTTTGAAAATGTTTTGGAAGAGATGCCTTGTCTTAGGCGACCAATGTATTTGACTCGTGTTTGAGTGTTTTACAAAAAGTGTGGATCTTTTCGAAAAGATGTTTCAAATGTTTTTGAGAGTTTGTTTGAAAGTGTTGTGGATTGTGGTTTTTGAAAAGAAGGCAAGTGTTTTTTCAAGTTGATCTCGAGTAACTAAGAGTTTTGTCTACCTTATTGTACTCAAAGGTTTTTTGTTATGTTTTAACCCCTTTTTAACAATTTTGTTCCACCATTGAATTTGGTGGACAATCTTGCGTTTAGGAAGTTTATTCGGGACGGGCGCGGGTCATCGTATGGACCATGAATGCAATGGTGCCAAGTGTCTTTGGCAATTTGCTTTGAAGGGACTATGATCATTTGAATTTGTTTTTCCAAAGAAACTCGACGTGCAAGCATGGCCCATTTTGGAAGGCAACATGTGGGATTACCCTAGAGGGTGCAAGTGTGATTGTGTATTGATTTCATGTATTTGTCTTGTATTAGGTTATCTAGCGTTTGATTTTATGTACATGCAAACCCTAGGTCTAACCATGGTATAATTGAAAGCGGTAAATTGCGAAAATGTAAAATCTACGCTATTACAAAATAGTATCCGGGAGTGGGGGTACAAATTTATGAATGGGGATGAGACTTATAGTATCCAATAAGTTACAACCAAATCGAACTTGCGATCAAATGTAAATAATGAATATCAATGTATAAGCAAATGTGCATAGGGGCAATGTGAATGTATTTGTATTGTGTAAGTGATTATTTACATGTGCGGAAATGTGAAATTAATGTGCATTAAGGTATTTGTTTAACTTAAAGAAAAAATTAAATGTCCATTTAATTAACTAGTGATCTTGTATTTTTTAATATGCACAAAAGAAAATTGTTTTAATTGAATGCTTAAGTTCTAATTAAATTATGTATAAAAAATGATGTTTTAAGAAAAGAAAATATTTCTAAGTTTTTAAAAAAAGTATTTTTTCATGTGCTATGTACAAAAGTATATTTTATTAAAAGAAAAGGAAAAAATGCTTTCAATCTTAATTATATTGGGTAATAAAAAAAGATATATTTTTATGTATTTGTGTTTTAATATGTATATTCAAAAGTGTTTTAAATTAACTAAATTAGGTATATAGAAAAGTGTTTTAATTATATGCTTAAAGAAAAGATATATTTTCAATTAATGATGTATATTAACAAGAGTATATTTTTATTAAAAAATATATTAAGTTAGAAAATAAATATATTGTTTTAAGATGTTATGTATAAAAAGAGAAGTTAGTATTTAAAATAAATTTGTTTATATATAAAAAGGTGAGTTAAAAACGAGATTAAGGCTTTTTATGAGAATTCATTGGGCTTCAGGCATTGGGGAAAAAGGGTTAGGCCCAGAGTTGAAACAAGTGTTTTAGGGTTTGAGGTTTTTTTGTCTTCAGTCTTAGGGTTTGCACAGCGGCGCGTTCATCTTGGGGTTTTGTCTTCTTCGCGTTCCTCCTGCATGTCTCCGTATCTCCTCAGCCCAAGGCCACCAGCTTTCCCATTTCCCCTTTCTTCCAACGACGGCGTCAAAGCGACAGGAATAGGTAACCGTTTTAATTCGTCAGGGTTTGCATTTCGTAATTGTCTAATCCATTGATTTTAACTTCGTTTGTGTGATTTGTCAAGGTATTATGAAAAAGGGAAAGGGTAAAACTACCTGGAGAAGGAGGAAGGAAAGTGAGGCTAGCTAGGAGGCCGGGACGGCGAGGAGAACGGAGGAGGCGCGCTTTGAGACCCTGGTATTTCGTTCTCACTTCTTGCCGTGTGAGGGTTTTATGATGATGTTGATTTGACTGAAAACCTTATCTTTGAATTTTCCTCTTTCTTCTTCTTCTTTACCACTGTGTGCTTGTTGCCTCTTTTCCACCCAATGATGAATTCAGAATTCTGAGGGGGCCTCGCCTGTATGCTTGAAATGTTGTTGTTGCTTCTGAACGAATTTTGGTTTGTGTTGCCCCTGAATACTTTCTCTCTTCTTCTCTTATTGCCTTGAGTTGGATGCCTGGATTAATTTGCTTCGTACGTTGGTTTGATGGCCCGATGATGAAGAGATTCTGAGGGTCTGGATAGTTTATGTTTGGATTGAATGGTTTTGGCCAGGTTTTGGTATTAGGCTTGAGGTTCGAGTTTAGGTCATTGCAGGTTTGATTTTGACAGTAAGTTTTGGTAGTGCAGTAGGCAATGGTTTGGTTATTGTTTGACTGGTTCAAAGTGTTTGACAGGTGAGGCTTCAGGCTTGAACTGGCTTCAGGTTTGAACTGGCTTCAGGTTTGAACTGGCTTCAGGTTGAATGCTTGGGCTTGACAGGTGGGGTGCTTATGTTTCTTGCTTAAGGTTCATGGACTTTTGACAGTAGGTAGAACATTTGGTATATGGTTTTTTGCCTCATGTTAGGCTTTGAGCTTTTTGGTTTGTGAAATAGCAGGTTATGGTTTTGAGGTGTCTTTTGGAGGTGTTTATGGTTTATGCAGTTTGTGCTAATGCAGGTTGTGGTTAGGCTTCAAGCTTAGTAGTTTGTATCTCAGTTTGTATTATTTCTCTTCTTCTTTTGTGAAAATTTTGCCTCCTTTTTTCTTACTGTCTTTGCTCTTTTGTATATCTTTCTATCTATGCCTGCCTAAAGCCTAAAAACCTGCATCTTTTCTCTCTTCTTTCTCTCTCTTTGTACAGTTAAATATTTTAATATGCTTGGGCTGTACCTAATTCTGAAAGTGGCCACTGGGAAATGATGAAAAGTGAAGCTTGCTTGCATAATAGATTTCCTCTGCATTCTTTATCTCTTCTTTGACAGCTTTTGTACTTGTATCTTCTTTGATATCTTTACCAAATCCTCTTCTTGACAGCTTTGAGTAGACTCTTTGGTATTTTGACAGTAAATTGCACTTTTTGGCCTTTTTGACATAAAGTAGGAAATTGGATTTCTTCAGTTTGGTTGAACTTGAACTATGCAGTTTGACATTTTGCATTCATGATTGAATAAAATTATTCCCTCTTTGTGAACCGGGAGAAATCCCGTGATTTGCAGAGAGGGTTAACTGATCCCAGTCAGTGGCCCTTAATGATGAATTTCTTCTGTCGTTTATTATTTTATCTGCTTTTTTGACTTTTCTCTTTTCTTTTTGCAGATGAATAATGGAGCACCGGAGCGAAGTGAAGAATGAAGAATTAGGGACTTAGAAAATGTTTAGAAAAAATAGGATAGTTTTTATTTTCAATTTAATTATTGTAAACTATTATTATTTTAAATACTTCGTAAATAAATACTTGTATCCAAATAATAATTGTAACAAATATTAAATATGAAATAAAAATTCTATTGATTCATTTAATTCTTTTCAATTCCTTTTCAATTATTTACTTATTATTCATGGTTCCTTAAATTAAAATAAATGAAAATTAAATTCCAGATATTTAATTCTTAGAATCATAAATAACCAACTAAACATTGATTCTTCGTTGATCAAAATAAATGAACTTGACGTCTCCATCATCCAAAGCAACGCACAGTCAAACGCAATAACTGATCAGACGCAATCCTTTCTTATTGATTTCTTACCAAGCACTGTAAATCCAAACTGCATATTTCTTTTGACTGGCTCAAACAAACCAACGTGAATTCAAACCAACCGCCTCTTTTACTGATTGAATCAAAACAATGCGAATTCAACCCGAATCTTGGAATAACTTGCAAAGCGCTGTGGAATTTTAATCTTTCTGAGAATATGCCCATAAAACCTTAATTCCTGATTAAATGCCAAAGAACATTCATCTGATCACAATTGAGCCAGAATCAACCAAAACCCTAAGCCAACTGTGTGAAACAATCCAGAGCCCTGAAAATCAGTACAACCCTAATTGTGTCCTGACTGACGAGAAAAGTCTGTTTGACCGATTCTTGAGCCAGTTTGAAAAATCAGGAAATGCCTGAAGCTGAGACTTCTTGAGAAAAATGCGAGGGCAAATTTTGGGGTACAACACTATGACTCTTGTTTCCCCAGTTGAGTTATAATCTCTTCCCCTATGTGATTATTGTGCTTGGTTTCTCCAGTAGTAGTTTGTCTCATACGGCATCATTCCTCATTAAATTCAAAATATCACATTCATATCATATCATAAATTATTTGTGGTATCTTAAGGCCAAAAATTGTGTATTCTATATTTAAGTCCCTTCAATCTCGTCGAAATGAAGATCCCAATCTTCATATCTCCGGATAGAAGAAACTTAAATAGGGGCAGCTGTCATACCCCAATTTTTGACCTAAGATCCCATTTTTGATTTTTTTTTTCATTTTTATACAAAAGTCAAGGTCACTAAATACAGTTGGTTTTAACCTCTCACCTTCGAGCATTGATTATGCAGAAATTGTCAAGTGTTTTGAACATTCTTAGCCTATGTATCACTAACTTCTAATCAAGCACGAAATGTGTGTTTTTTGTTTCTTTAATTTCATGTGCTGACAAGCCTATTTCGATTCACCAAGCGTGCTGCCTGCAAGCCTACTTCGATTTGGACAAGTTTACTGCCTGCAAGCCTGCTTCGACTAGACAAGTTTGCTGCATGCATGCCTCTTTCGAATCTGGACAATTTACTGCCTGCAAACATGCTTCGATTGGGCAACATTGCTTCCTTCGAACACGGGATTGTGATTGGGTAATATGTTTGTTTCGATCCACATGTTTCGATTGGGCAACATTGCTCCCTTCAATCACAAGCTTCGATTTGGCCATGTAGTTTCCTTCGAAGTGACCCCTTTGATCCACAAGCTGGACATGTGATTTCATTCAAGGTGTCCTCCTTCGATTCACAAGTTGGACCACTAAACCCTTCGAAGCAACGTACTTAGAGCACACATTATTTAGAAACGAACATTTTTGTATAATCATGAAGCTGGTCGAAGTGATCAAAACGAAAGGGGGAAGTATTCAAAGAGTTTGTTGACTAAAGTCCCATATACTTCCAAACTCAAGCCAGTTGTGCTGCTATGCAGCAGTCCTGCACCAACCTGCCACTAAGCTCCAAAATACTGAAAAGCCTGCGTTGTCTCAGTCCTGTACTTGCACAAAAACGGAGTGCACAAGAACTGCATTGAAGAAAACAAGGGGGCAGTATACCCAAATAATTCAAATATTATTTGATTTCCCCCCAAAACCATATCAAAGCTCGCTTATAAATAAAGAGGCTCCAACATATATTTTAGGGGAGGATTTTTGGGACCAGAGGAACGAATCCCCCTAAATTTTCTCAAACACAGAAAATCTCTCAAGTCCCTTCAATACTTGTGAGAACAAACCCAGAATCCCAAACACTTACTTCCTTCGATTCTGAAGAACAACCACACTTCAGTCTCCTTCGAATCAAAGAAGCATCACACTTGTTTTTTCTTTTCCTTCAAATCCAGCCCTCCAAGCACAGTCTGTGACCCCTCTTTCAAATCCAGCATCCAGGGCCACCACTCAAGGCCCTCATCCATTCAAGACCTGAAGCAAGGTAAGTCACTCTTACCCTTGAACTTTTCATTTCATGCCATAACATGTAAATAATCTTTTTGTTCGTTTCAAACATGTACATACCACTGTTCCTTTGATTCCACCCTTTTAACATATTTTTTTTTAGAACTGAGCTCTTTCGTTTTTGCTTTCTGTTTGCCTGAATTTGCTTTAATTGTTAAACTGTTTACCAAACAAATACTAGCATGGCCTCAGGCCATGTTGCCATTTAATGTTTTAAATGAAAGAAACAGGAAACAAGAAATAGGAAGCGAAGCTTCTGGCTTCTATCCTCTTTCTCCAGGTCGAACAAAAGAGACAACCAGGAGGCAAACCATGTCCAATCGAAAGACATTCCCTCACTGCTTCCAGACCCCAGTCGAAGGATACAACTTGCTGCTGCCTTTGCCCAATTGAAGGACAAGACCTCGCCCCTGCCAAAGCCTAATCGAAAGATGTGACTTTGCTGTTGCCAGCCCCAATCGAAGGAGGCCAACAGAATGCAGGTCAAAGTGTGCTACTGCCTGGGTCGAAATACACTCTTTTTTTCTTACTTCTATCTTATTTTTCCTTCATATTTTTTATGCCTTTTGATATGGTTGTAATAGCGTAGGATTTTATCTTTCTGCATTTTATTTACTTTGTACAAATGTTAGTAATTAGGCAAGATAAAATCAACAAGTAAACAAACCAAAAAAATCCAAAAAAAACACTCTTTAATCCTTACTTGAACATACTTTAAAACATGCAAAAACACTAAACAAATCAAAGCTCCCCCAAGGGCACGTTATCCCCGTTCTACCGCGATATCGGCCGTGCCTATTGCTAGAATGCATGCGTTAATGTCGCCCACTAAAAAACACAAACAAATCAACTTTTTTCTAGAGGAACTACGGTGTTTTGATTCCTTCATTGGATACGTAGGCAAAGGGTCGTGAAACCCTCACGAACGCAATAATAAAAACTCATTTCTTTCCCCTTAAACAAACATAGTTGTAGATAAATACACCCTTGTATATAACAAACAATTTTAACCAAAAACAGATATTTCAAAAGGTTCCTGCGGAGTACCGCAGATGCATTGGGTGCTAATACCTTCCCATTGCATAACCAACCCCCGAACTCTTGATCTCTTTCAAAAACGCATTGTATTTAAGTATTATTTTAAATTGCATGTTTTAGGGTTTTATTTCGCTCTTTTCCCTTTCCCCTTGGAAATAATAAAGCGCGGTGGCGACTCTTGCTTTTGCGAGTCGAGTTAATTAATAGCTCGATCTCCGATTTTCACCGCTACACTACCAAGATGAAACAGTGTCTGTTGTATCCCAAAATTTGCCCTCCCATTTTTCATAGAAGGCACAACCCTAGGGTTTCTCAGATATTCAAGTTGGCTCAGGAATCGATCAGACAGATTCTTTTATGTGGCAGTAAACCAGCAACTAGGGTTTTTCTTGCAATTATCAAAATAAAATGAATTCTCAAAAAGATTCAATTGGTTTTCACAGATCTTCATCCTTTCTCAAGTTTATTGAAAAGACAGTGTTTGTTCTCAAGGCATGGTTATTTGGGACAAAAGACTAAGACTGTCATTTGGGACACTCATGATTGTTTGATCCAGGTTAACCAAATGATTTGCGTCTTATAAAACATTTGCTTGGTTAAGAAATGGAATAGTGTTTGTTTGGAATGCAGTTGCAAGATTACAGAATTTATTGGAATTTAAATTATCAGATTGGAGCATTTTGTTTCAATTATCTTGATTGGGAATCTTCAAGAATCAATTAGGATGCAAAGAGAAAATTACAAGTTATTGACAGTAAAGGGTTTCAATGGACACCAAAATATCTCATAAGACTTTCTCCATTTATTTCAAAAGTTGTTACAAAACAATTTATTATTTAAATACTTTAGGTTTTACAACTTATTGTATTTAAAAGATAAATTAGTACAATTGTTGGATACAATACAAGAGTGTTTTTCTAAATTACAAAGAAAATCTAAATGGATTTATGCCTAAGGTTGACTGAAGTTCCCCTGCTTCCATGCTTGCCACAGAGTTTCTTGCCTTCCATGCTTTGTCCTCTCAATTGCGCTCACATGAAAACAAAAGAAAGAAAAATAGTTAGTACAAATTAGTTGGGCATGAGCAAGAATTTTCAAAAGAAAAAGTGTTATTCATCATTAAAGTTTGCAAATTAGAATCAGAAGGCCATTTTTAATTCATCACAATTTATTTTTCTCTATTTGAAAATCACAAGAAGATTATTCATTTTGGTTCACAAAAAGAAGAAATGCAAGCAAGCTATCCAAACAAGAACAAATGCAGCAAAACTGTCCAAATGCAAGCAAGCTATCCAAACAAGAACAAATGCAGCAAAACTGTCCAGAAGGAAACAGAAGGCGCAAACTGAACTGTCCAAATTTCCCAAAAGCATCATCAAACAGAAGGCACAAACTGAGCCAAACAAAGTTGCCCAAACAACAAAAACAAACAGCAGTATGGCAATACAAAATGCAAACGAGGCAACAGCATAAGCTAGACAGCATCAACAAACAAAAGTATAGCAATATAATAAACTAAGTCAAACAAGCAAGAAACTTGTTCAAGAAGCCAATTCATCATTTTCCATTTTATTGCAAACCTTTCAGAAAAAGGAAAAAGAGCAATTGACTTTCTTAGTGTCATTGAGAGAGAAGAGAGGAAAGAAGTCACCTAGGGATGCACAGCCCTGCTGCCTTGACTGTCACAATTGCATAGAAGTTGCTAGAAAACAAAAACTGCAACAAAAAGGGCATAAGAACAATATGCCAAAATATTCAAAATCTGATGGTTTTCCCACCATTTTGAATAGGAATTCAACCAAAGCAACATCAATATAACAGTAAAAACTCTCAAGCAGATGAGGAGATAGAAAAACATTTTATCAAAGTCCAAAAACTGTCAAAGTCTCCAACAACCAAAAACCTGTAAAACTCTCAAGCCAAAAACCCAAATCTGAACCAATATCCCAAGCCATCCTAAAACAGCAAGAACCAAATCAACAACCTTCAAAAAACCTCAAAGTTTCAAACGGTCAAACTAACCTTCAAACTGTCAATCCACAAATCCAAAACCTCAAATCTCCAAACTGTCAAAACCAACAACCTTTAAAAACCAGCAACCAACTCAAAACACCAAAAAACAATCATCTCAAAACTGTAACAAAGCCAAATATCAATCCAAAACAAAACAAAAAAAGCTCAGCAAGTCCCAAACATCAAACCTGAAACCTGCCAACCAAAAACCTGTAAACATAAACCAGTAACATCATCCATCAAACCTATAACAAAGCCAAACTACTAAAACCTGTGAAAAACTCCCAAATACCAAACCTAAAACCAAAACTTGTTAACTTAAAATCAGAAACATCATCAATCTCAAAAAAACTGTTACAAAACCAAACACATAGTAACATCATCAAAATAAGCTAACAGAACCAAATCAAAAAAACATGTTAACTCAAAACCAGTAAATCCACAAAACCAAATTTCATAACCAGTAAACTATTCAAGCTGATAAAACAACATCCAACAATCACAAAAAATCCCAAAATCCATCGAATAGCATCATCATCATTCAAAGCACAGAAAACAGAAGAAGGTTACCAGAAAGTCAGAAATACCAAGGCTTTCAATCTTCATATCTTTCCCCATGCATCTCCGGCCACCAAGGAGCACCTCCCTTAGTCTCACTATCCCCTTTCCATTTCACAGAAAAGTTCCATACAGGTATGGATCCTTCACCTTCCTCATAAACTATTTCCTACATCTCAATGGATAACAAGTTTGATTAACAGAAAAAACGTAACAAGACAAAACAAACAATGAATTCGTAAGCTTCACTAATAACAGAACCGTACCTTTTCAAGGAAAACCACTGAAAATTGTTTAAGGAGGTGAGATTGAGGGGCGCTCCGGTAACAGAAATTTGGGGGGGAAGATTAGATAAAACAATTTCGTTGTTTCTAAGTTTAAATCCGACCTTAGGGTTTTCATAAAAACGCGAATCATGGTGAGATAGAGATGAAAAGAGCGTTTTCGCTCGTGAAACGGGATGGGTAGTGAAGTTATTCAGAGATGAACGAAAAATGGAAGGGATGAGTGAACGAAAGAGATAAACGGCGCCACTGTAAACCAAAGGGTCAAGAACCCTAATTTGTTTTTGTTTCCCTTAATCAACAATTATGCAGCTTAAGAGGCTTGGGCCTGTTTCGTTTACAAACCCATAAGGCCCATTCGTTTTACTTTCACACCCCTCCCCTGGCTTGTTTTGTTAACAGCAAACACCTCTACTTTCTTTGGGCCTAACATTCCTAAAATTTCTTAAGCCCATATTTCTTCTTTTTTTAATTTGTTTTTATTTTTTTTTTAAATGTTAAATAAAACTTAAAACATTTTATTAAATTAATTTAGGTTTTAGTGATTAATTTTTTATCATTTTCTCTTTTTATATAAACTTATTTTTATTAATTTTTTTACATTTAATAAAACATCAAAAAATTAAGTTAGTTTGTTTTCTTTCCTTAAATTTATTTTCATAATTAATAAAAAATGCAAAATAATAAAGATTTTAGTTTAATCAATTTTTTTAATAGTTTTTATCTTTTTCATTTCATGTAATTACTTAACATTTCATTTCATACTTTGTTGATATTATTTTCATAAATTGTCATAGCTTTATATTAAATCGCACAAACATTCGATTTGGTTGTATTGCTTACTATTTGGATTTTGCTATCTCATTTGATTCATTCCCATTTGTAACAATTGTACCCCCATTCCCAAATACTTTTGTAATAGCGTAGAATTTCAATTCCCACAATTTACTGTTTTCCATATATTATATAGTAACTAGGCATGTATGGCAAGATTCAAAAATCAATCGCTAGAGGACTTAATCAAAGAATAAAATAACTTGAAACCAACACACTTTTTCACACGCGCACCTCTAGGGTATCCTCGCTCGTTGCCTCGGAAATACAATCACGTCCCTCGAATATGTGACGCTTTAGCAAATGACCCTTCGATAAACAAAGATTGTAGTCCCTCGATGTTGCCTTCGATTAAAATGATCTCGTCCCTTACAAAAATTGCTAAAACGTCTCACAAGTTGCCTTCAATGATTGTAAAATTGACCCGTGCCTGTCCCTTCACATCCAATAGTGGGGCTTCTTACCAAATCAATGGTAAGATAGCACCATTAAAAGGAAGAAGAAAAGAATAACTTAAGACCTTTCGAGTAGATAGATTCTCTCTTAGTTACTCGCTTGCTCACGATAAAAACTTTTCACACCTACACTCTCATTTCAAAACATTTTCAAAAAGATAAAATGTTTTGTATACGTTCTTATAGAGACGAGAACCATTGCAAAACCTCTTTTCAAAACACTTTTCAAAACACGATTCACAAACACATCTTTGAACCACTTTTTGAAACAAAACTTTGTATACGTTCTTATAGAGACGAGAACCATTACAAAGAGATTTTCCAAAATACTTTCAAAGCCCACACCACAAGCACACAATCAAATGAAAGCAAGTGATCTAAACGAGTAACTAAGAGCCCATGGAAAACCATGAATGAAAAGGGTGCTAATACCTTCCATTTTCATAATCTAACCCCCGAACCCAAGAAAATCTCGAAAGGTCTTTCCTGTGCTTTTTTACCTTTCCTTTTGGATAAAAGAAAAGTCGGTGGTGACTCCTGCTAACCGCACAAGTGCGAACGAAACGCAAAACATCAAGTCAGTTCTCCCACCGCATCACAGAACTGGCGACTCTGCTGGGGATATAAATTAAAAGTTGGGTTACCTTAGGGTTAGATTAATTTTACTCGATTTCATTATTTGATTGGTATGCTTTATATTCAATTCTTTGTATTGGGCTTGCTTTGATCCTCCACCCGGATTTGGGGCACCTTTTTAGGTAAATAGCAATAGATTGTGGAGACTGTACGGCGTAGACCGATATGGTTGAAACAATGGCTATGTTAGTGTGACGCATTTGTAGGTACCGGTATCCCTCGTGGTGAATCGAGGAGAATACGGGGCCTCTATATGGCGTCGCGAATCACTAATTAACCTTAGAACCCTAATTGAACAAACTTGGCCATTAGGACGTAGTGAGGTAACCGGTTTCGGTGTAAAGCTGAAAATTGGTTGACACTCGATACTACACTCATTGAGGCTAGACTTTTGGGATATCTTGGCCGCAAGAAAAGATTGATTGAGCTGAGACAATGCCTAAAATAAAGGTCGGTGATATTGAGATCCTTTAGAACCCGATCATTATTTATAGGATAGGTTGAGCCAACTAAAACTTCAAGAGGGTATTTACCTACAAACTCATGCAAGCCTGAAACATAGGGATCTGTTTGTTGTGTGTATATATGTTTGTGTTGTACCCCAAAATTTTCCTTCCTATTTTTCCACAAGAAATCACAGCTTCGGGTTTTCCCTGACTTTTCAGATTGGCGTAAGAATCAGTCAAACAGACTTTTTCTTATCAGTCTATCCAAATTAGGGTTTTCATGGACTCTGGAACAGTTCAAGCAGATTATTAGGGTTTGGTTGAGTTTGGCTCAGGGTTTGATCAGGCAGGCGCTTCTTTGACATTAAAACAAGAATCAGGGTTTTGTGCACGCATTCTCAGAAAGAATTAATTCTATAGTTCTTTTCAAGTTACTCTGGGATATGAGCTGAGGCATTTGAATTAAGAACTTGCAGTGTTCGATTTAATCAGTAAAGAGATAGGCATATGGATGTTTGTTTGATTGATTGTGCATTGCTTATGTTTAATTGGGACGCCGGGTTTATTATTGATTAATGCTAAGCGGAAAGACTACCGTTGTTTATTAATTATTTAATTATTCTAAGTTAGAATAGTTGGGATTTACTTCCAGTTATTTTAATTTAAGAAACTTGAATAATTAAATAGACAGTGAATTGAAAAAAGAATTAACTAACAAAGAAGGATTTTTATTCATCTTTAATTGTTTGTTACAAATTATTATTGGAACACTGTGAATTTATTTACATTTTGTTTACAATAATAATGTTACAATGATTAAAAATGAAATAAAACTGTATCCTAATTATCCTAAGTCTTCATCTTCTACTGATGCTCCCCTGTGCTCAATTGATTTTTATCTGCAAAAGCAAAGAAAAGAAAAGAAGTCAAATGCAGAAGAAATAAAAAGGCAGACAGTTAATCATAAAAAAGGCTCATCATTAAAAGTGACTGGCTAGAATCAGTTATTCACCCTCTCTGCAAATCACAAGAATGCTCTTGGTTCACAAAGAGGGATAGAAATATGCTTGCAAAAAATATGAAATGCACAAAGCTACAATACTGCACAAATCCAAATTGTCAACCAAAGAGGCAAATTGAACAAACAACATGTACAAACTACAAAGGCAAATTGGAAAAGCAGCATAATTGCAAACCAACCAAATTACAAAGGTAAACTGAACTGATTGCAAATTGAAAAATGGCAAACCAAGTCCAATGTCAACCAACTGTCCAAAAGCTATCAAAAGGCTGTCAAAAGATATCAAGAAGTACACAATATGCAGGAAATCTGGAATGTGCAAAGGAAAGATACAAATGCAAGCAAACATTTTAAATGTTGTTCATCATTTTCAAGGCCAGCACTTTTTCAGAGTAAAGACAGTTTTAAGCAATATAAAAATGCTTTTTAATCTGTAGAGAGAGAGAGAGAGAGAGTAGAAGTGGAGAGGCTTACAGGCTTAGGCTTAAAGGATATAAAACAAACTGTTATAGAACAAGCAAAGGGAGGAGGCAGAATACATAAGAAATAGCCACAAGCTGTAAACACAAAAATCACAAGAGCCCAACATCCTTCAAACAGCAAGCCTGTAACGAAGCCTGCCTCAAGACACAAATCTCAAACCTGTGTCAAGCAAAAACAACAACTTCAAGCCTGCTTAAAGCTTGCCTCCCAAACTGTATCCACACAAAGCCTTGCATCCTGTCAAGCAAACCTGCTAATACATCAAGCCCACAAGCCTAAAAACTTCATGCCTGAAGCAAACTCAGCCTAAACCTTTCAAAGCCAAAGCAAACATAACACAAGCCTAAAACACAAACAAAAGCCTGTATCAAAATTGTTCAAACCTGCTACAGCCTATACCAGAAACAAATCATACAAACATACAAGCCCTTTCAAAACTGTGTTAAGTACTCAAGCCATACAAACCTGCTTAAAAAACCAGTAAATACAAACCAGTTTTCAACCAATACATCAAACCAGCAAACCTAACCAACCTTCATCAAAAAGCCTACACCAGAAACAAGCTTACAAACTGAAGCTTCAACCTGCATAAGCCTTTATCCAAATAGAATCCCAACACCCTCAGAGCTAGGCTCATCACAGGGTTCAACGAAAACAATATTCAGAATCAATATCATCAAACTCAGAGGAAACAAACATACAAGAGCAAGTATTTCAGGGGAAAGCATTCAAGCGGACAGAAGAGGAAAAGAAATTATGCTAGGGTTTTCATAAGGCAATCATCATACAACCTAAAGGAAGATACTAAATACCAGATTTCCAAAGCTCACAGCTTCATACTCCCTCCGCTTGGCCGCCTGAGACACGCCTCCAAGTCCACCTCTCCTCCTCTCCAAGCAACGAACCCCAAAGGTAGTATCTCTTCCTTTTTCTTTTCACACCTCACAAGAAGCAAATAATAATACAAAAGAATCAGAACAAATAAAAACACGCAAGAATGGAAACCTGAAAACCCTAAAAATGCGTTAAGACAGAAACAAGGATACCCTTTTTTTTATCGTGGCCTGAATGATCTTGAGGAGGAAGAAGTGGAGGTGGCGTTTTGTCAGCTGAGACGGTAGGGGACGTCAGTGGCTGGCTCAAGGAGAACGAAGGAAATGAAGAAAGATGGAAACGGCGCCTCTGTAATGTTGTAAACCCTAATTCCAAAATGAAGCAAACCTAAACGAACCCTAAAACAAAAGTTTGCAAAACGTATTTGGGCCTTGCCCCATCCACGCTTAAGCCCAACAAAATCTGGCATTACACCCCCTGTTTTACTTGAATCTGCTTGTTTGTGTTGCTTGGGCCTGCCCTCACAAAAATCCCCTTAGAGCCCATTATTTATTTCTTCTTCTTATATTTATAAACTAATACCCTTATTTTATCACTTTACCATTTTTATACATAATCTAAATTAATATTTTTGTTAAATAAAAATAACACTTTTTTACACAAATCTTCTTAATTGTTTCTTTTGTTTTATTACATTTTAAAGAAAATATATAAGCATTAAATTTCTTAAACTTAAACAATTTTCCTTTCTTTTCTTTAAAACCCTTTTGTATATAAACTAAAATACATAAATATTAATTTTCTTTAAATATTTTTCTTTTCTTAAAAAACTTTTGTTTGTACATATTTAACAAAAACTCAAAAAGAATAAAATACTTAATTTTGCATTAAGTTAAACATACTTTTCTCATTTGTAAATAATCATATACACTTACACAAATACTTTTGATACATCGCTTTTATTCTTATACATTGATACATGTTATATTGAGAATGCGATTCGATTTGGTTGTAAATATATTTGGACACTACTATCCTAATAAGTCTCATCCCCATTTGTAAATATTTGTACCCCCATCCCCGGATACTTATTTGTAATAGCTTAGACTTTAAATTCCCGCAATTTATCACTTTCAATTATACCATGTTTAGACCTAGGGTTTGTCTGTGAATAAAATCAACCGCTAGATAACCTAATACAAGACAAATGCATGACAATCAATACACAATTCACACTTACACCCCTAGGTTAATCCCGCTTGTTGCCTTCCAAAATGGGCCATGCTTGCATGATTGAGTTTCTTTGGCAAAACAAAACAAATCAAATGATCATAGTCCCTCGATGACGCTTTCTCAAGTTGCCTAAAAAATGATCAAGTCCCTTAAAGGAAAAAATTGCCAAAGACACTTGGCACCATTGCATTCATGGTCTAAACAATGACCCGCGTCCGTCCCGTTAACATCCTAACACAAGATTGTCCACCAAATACAATGGTGGAACAATACTGTTAAAAGGGTTAAAACATAGAAAGAATCTTTGAGTAAATTTAGGGGTAGACAACTCTTAGTTACTTGATCAAACTTGCAAAACACACTTGCCTACTTTTCAAAACCCACTGCACAACACAACTTTCAAAACGTTGAAATATCTTTTCGAAAAGACAAACACCTTTGTAAAACATCCGAGTAAAGAATTGTTACAACGGTTGCCTAGACAAGGCATATTTTTCAAAACATTTTCAAAAACACACACACACACCACCATTTCAAGCAATTGAAAATCAAGGCAAAGTGATCTAAAACAAGTAACTAAGAGCCCATGGATAACCATGGATGAAAAGGGTGCTAATACCTTCCCTTTTCATAATCTACCCCCCGAACCCACGAAACATCTCAAAGGTTTTTCCTGTGCTTTTTAACCTTTCCTTTAGGATAAAATAAAAAGTCGGTGGCGACTCTTGCTAAACCGAACAAGTGCAAATACAAACGCAAAACCTCAAGTCAGTTCTCCCACCGTATCACAGAACTGGCGACTCTGCTGGGGACAAATTTAAAAGTGGGGTTACCTTAGGGTTTAGATCACCTTTAAATACTTGCTTTGATTGCCTTGATTGCTTTACTTTTGGGTCCTTGTTTGGGTTTGTTGTAAATCCTACACCCGGATTTGGGGGCACTTTTTTAGGTAAATAGCAATAAAACTGTGAGGGAACTGTGCGGGATATACCGACATGGTTGAAGTAGTAAGCTATGTTAGTGTGACATATTTGTGAGTACTGGTAACCCTTGAGTTCAATCAAGGAGAGTACGGGGCCGCTGAGTGATGTCGTGAAGCACTAACGAACTCTTAGAACCTTAATTGACCATCTTAGCCTTTTTAGGGGTAGTGAGATGACCGACTTTGGTGCAGTCCGAAGTTGGTAGATACTCGATACTACACTCATTGAAGGTTGTTTTCTTGGAATATTTTGGTCGCCAGTTAAGTGGCTAAACCAAAACAATGAACACAGAAAATAATCCAATGATATTGAGCTCCTTAGAACCCGGTTTCTATTTTAGGACAGGATGAGCCAACTAACTTCAAAAGGGTACTTACCTACAAACCCCATGCAAGCTTAAACCTAAGGACTTGTTTGCTTTGTGTGAATATGATTACCTGTATATACACTTACTTGCTTTTGCATGCATGCACATAACATCATGACATCATACCATAGCATTTTCAATAACCATTTCAAGGATCTTTAGGGTCTTTTGATGCAGGGTCACGTTGAACCAGACATTACCAAAGGGCAAGAGGTTTCTCCTCTAAACAAATGCCATCAAAGATCTAGTGCAACAACTTGAATCAGGGGCTATGACCCACTTGACATGGTGAGCTTGATTCTTGTGGAAAGACATCCACCGGTGCAAAGTTCTCCAATCAAAGATCAAAGTTCAACCCCTAACATTCTCTTGTGTTTACCCCAAGGGATCCTTGAAAACATTGCATACATATATCATACATATCATTGCATAACAGGTTTCTCCCATACAGGTTTCCTTATCTTCCTACTGTTTATTTCAGTAAGATGGATATGGAACAAACGGTGAAAGATCTCCAAGCTCAAAACGCTCAATTCTAACAAATGCTTCTGGCTATGGGTAAAGGGCAAGAGGATCTGAAAGCTCTCCTTCTCAAAGACAAAGGGGCCAGTCTTGAAGAAGACTACAATTTGGAGATTGTTGAAGCTGACTACTCCGAAGAAAAATATCCTCCTGCTGATGACAAGTACAAACAGTTGGAGGATCGCCTCAATGCTATGGAGGTTCAACAACTACCTGGCTTGGATTTAGGAGACATGGGTTTGGTTCCTGGATTGGTCATTCCGCCAAAGTTCAAAGTCCCTACCTTCTCTCTGTACGACGGAGTCTCTTGCCCTAAGATGCATCTAAAATCTTATGTCCGCAAGATTCAACCATACACAACTGATCCAAAGCTAGGGATCCATTTCTTCCAAGAAAGCCTGGTCGGGGCTCAACTCGAGTGGTTCTATCAATTGGAGGGTTCTCGCATCCACACCTGGGAAGATTTAGCTATGTCTTTTTACAAACAGTATCAATACAATGCTGATCTTGCACCAACTCGTGTGCAATTGCAGAACATGACCATGGGTTCCGACGAGAGCTTCAAAGGATATGCCCAAAAATGGAGAGATCTGGCCGGTAGGGTGCAACCTCCTTTAACTGACAGAGAGCTGATTGACATCTTCATGGGAACTTTGACAGGGCCTCTCTTCAATCACTTAATTGGAAGCTCCTCAGCTGGGTTCACTGAGCTAATACTGACTGGTGAAAGGGTCGAAGCTGGTATCAAAAGTGGGAAGATCCAAGGAGCTACTCCCTCTGATGTTCAGATAATTCCCTACAACGGAAAGAAAGAGTCTAATGCTGCGAACAGTCAAAAGGGTCGTCATGACCAACACGTAGGAGCAATCTTGATCTCTAATCCTACGCCTTCTCAACAAAGACAGGGGCATCAACGTAAGGAGGTCGCACCTAAAAGACAGTTCACCAACATCAACATGCCGCTGTCTCAAGAACTGCAACACTTGTTGAAGATGAACCTGATTACATTGAGGGCTCCTCTCCGGAACCCAAATACTTCTGCTCCTACCTACCATCCCAATAAAAGGTGTGCATACCACTCTGACAGTCCGGGACATGACACAAACAACTGTTGGCCTCTGAAGAACAAGATCCAAGACATGATCGATGCCAAGGAGATCGAGTTAGACCCTCCGGAGACTCTAGCATAATCACTCCTCCTATGCCAAATCATTGAGAATGTCTTTGTTTTATTTTAATTTTCAAAGTTGTAATTTCTTTTGTTGTTCAAACAATTATCTTTTAATGTCAAACTCTGTTTCATTAATGCATTGCATATGTTTGTCTTGAATCATCCATTCGTTTTCACTACTCTTATGCTTTATTTATGATATTTAACTCTTGATAAAAAGATACTAGCCTTTAGAGGGAGGATGACGAAACAATACCGTAATCTCATACAGTATGCTTTTGAACATACCTTGCTGATGATGTACAGGCATTTCTTTCAATTCCCAAACACTGGAGTTATAAGGAAGATAATCCCTAGTCAACCCCTTCGAGCCAAAGAAGTAGGAGTTTTCTGTTCTAAACAAATTGAAACCTTTGATTTAAACCTGGGGCAGGGTAGTCTCTCAGTTAATTCAAAAAAGGTGTGCATTGAAGTTGCAAACTCTCAGTTCGTAATACAACGAACGACATCAAAAAGAGAAAAATATTCTTCTGGAATCAAAAAGACAGTGATGGTTCCTTATCTCATAGGCAGTCATTACCTCTCAAAAGAGAAAGGCCCACTAAGCTAAAACCTACAAAGGAAGCTTAAGAAAGTTGGGGCATCCCGCTGACTGTGATCTCAAAAACGGGAACAGTCAGGCAAAAGTTAGGGATAACAAATCAAAAGAACGAGGTCATTACAAATCCTCAACAACATGAAAAATGTTGCAAAAGAAAAAGGAGATGACGACTGTCTTCCAAAATCCAACTGGTGAACCATCACCCAAAAAAGTCGTTCCAAATTCAAACAGAGTTTGACGCACAATTAACTGAGTTTAGGATTGAAGAACATCACGAAGAGCGGGTGGGTACAAATATACTTTGAGCCTTTATCCTTTGTTTCTTAAACCGTGAACCAAGCCACGTTACAACCCTTCAAAATTCCTAATTGAAGCATGGGTTAGTTCGAAAGCATACTATTACAAAAGGTATCCTGACTCCTGTAAGGCTTTGCCCTAAATCTTGTGCTGAATCTGTCTTATGAAAAGTTTTCTGCTAAAAAACGCATTTTTCAAAACTTTGAGACAAGCATAAACTTTGCATTATTTGAAAATCATTGTTTGCACATGGTTATTTGTTTGACAGCGGAGAAATTCACACAACGAATATCCGATGAACAAAAGCTCTCTCAGTGAACAAAATCAATTCAAAAAAGGATGACACTTCCATTGACAAAACTCCTATCAACAAGGGGGCATGGCGTGTCACTATCCAGCACACCTGGGGCAGTCCAGTCAAGGTTTCAACAGATCTTTCAAAGTTCAGTTAACCTGGGGCAGTCTAGTCAAGGTTTCAACAGATCTTTCAAAAGTTTAGTTAACCTGGGGCAGTCCAGTCAAGGTTTCAACAAATCTTTCAAAAGTTCAGTTAACCTGGGGCAGTCCAGTCAAGGTTTCAACAGATCTTTCAAAAGTTCACTTAACCTGGGGCAGTCCAGTCAAGGTTTCAAAAGATCTTTCAAAGTTCAGTTAACCTGGGGCAGTCCAGTCAAGATTTCAACAAATCTTTCAAAGTTCAGTTAACCTGGGGCAGTCCAGTCAAGGTTTCAACAGATCTTTCAAAGTTCAGTTAATCTGGGGCAGTCCAGTCAAGATTTTAAGAAATCTCTCAATTTTCAGAGTAACCTGGGGCAAGACTCCTTCATCATCACTTGGGGCATTCGAATGTCAATCACCAAGGTCATTAAATTTATTTCATCACCTGCTGGAAGTTATAACCACCAACAGAATAACGGACAATTGAAGCTCCTAAAAATCTGTTTCTCTCAAGAATGAAGACTCTCATCCTTAAAACCTCATAAGATTGGTATACTCCCAGTTTCTGACCGTTAACAGAATGAAGATTCTCATCACCTCAGAAGATTGGTATACTCCCAATTTCTGACCATTAACAAAATCAAGATCATCACCTTCCCAGTGTCCTTCTAGAGATAGTTCAGATGTGGCCCAGATTTGGCGACATTCCAATACTTATTCCAGATTTCCCTTCTAGAGATAGTTCAGATGTGACCCAGATTTGGCAACATTCCGATACTTATTCCAGATTTCCTTCTAGAGATAGTTCAGATGTGACCCAGATTTGGCGACACTCCGATACTTATTCCAGATTCCCTTCTAGAGATAGTTCAGATGTGACCCAGATTTGGCGACATTCTGATACTTATCCTAGATCAATACCTGCAGCAATCAAAAGATTCTTGCAATCCCCAGCGGAGCTAAAACTCCCAACCATCAATCCCCAAGCAGAATGAAGACTCTCGATTATTCCCCAATGAAGATCTCCTCAAGACAGGAATCCCCAGTAGATTGGCATACAACCCAAACTCCTGATCCCCCAACAGTGGTTCTAGGACTTCTCATTCCCAACCAGCCCCTGCAGTAGTCAAAGATTCACTTTCCCCGGCAGCAGTCAAGACTCTTTTATCTCCGGCCATCCAGGATTCATCTATCCTCAGCAAGACAGCTCATCAGCTTACATGCGCATTCATCACATTCATATCATAAACATTGATATATCATACATTGCATCATGTATCATGACATTGCATACAACTAACTCTTTACCTTTTCAGGAAAGATCAGTCAACAGACAAAGATCTTCATCTTCCGAGATTCTTTCTAGAAACAGTTCAGATGTGACCCAGACATGGCGACATTCTGATACTTATTCCAGATTCACCCAGAGATAGTTCAGATGTGACCCAGACATGGCGACATTCTGATACTTATTCCAGATTCATTCAGATGCAGTTTTACACGGACTCATCATTAAGAAACCCTACACCGGTTCCTTCTCAAATTCAGATGCAGTTTTACACGGACTCGTCATCAGGAAACCCTACACCGGTTCCTTTTCAATTTCAAGACTTCTGAAAACAGTTTACGGATTCTCCAAACACGGATGTTAATCTATCGCTTGTTCAGATGCAACTTTTGAAAACAGTTTACGGACGCTTCCCAACAACGGATGCTGCTCTATTGCTTATTCAACTTCAAGACTTCTAAAAACAGTTTACGGGTTCTCCAGACACGGATGTTAACCTATCGCTTGTTCAGATTCTTCAACTTCTGAAAATAGTTTACGGACGCCTCCCAACAACGGATGCTGCTCTATTGCTTATTCAATTCCAAGACTTTTGAAAACAGTTTACGGATGCTTCCAGATACGGATGTCAATCTATTGCTTATTCAGACCCCAAGTTCAGAGACGTTCCAAAACATGGATACCTTTCTGATACTCATCCACTCACCAACGACATACAGTTCAACATACATTCCAGATGGCATCTCTAAGCCTATCCTCCTACCAGCAATTTCCAGATGGCATCTCTAAGCCCATCTCCCGACAAGATTATGTCACATCTCCAGATGGCATCTTTAAGCCCATCACCAAATGGCATCTTTAAGCCTATTTCCTCTACCATCACATCACCGAGTGCAAATTTTTTGGGCACTCTAGTGTCCAATCTCCTTTTACCCTCTAGTCGCGAAAGGCAAACTTGCCGATCTAACTCTTCAGGTTCAAGAAGATTGAACAGGGGCAACTGTTGTACCCCAAAATTTTCCTTTCTATTTTTCCACAAGAAATCACAGCTTCGGGTTTTCCCTGACTTTTCAGATTGGCGTAAGAATCAGTCAAACAGACTTTTTCTTATCAGTCTATCCAAATTAGGGTTCTCATGGACTCTATAACAGTTCAAGCAGGTTATTAGGGTTTGGTTGAGTTTGGCTCAGGGTTTGATCAGGCAGGCGCTTCTTTGACATTAAAATAAGAATCAGGGTTTTGTGCACGCATTCTCAGAAAGAATTAATTCTATAGTTATTTTCAAGTTACTCTGGGATATGAGCTGAGGCATTTGAATTAAGAACTTGCAGTGTTCGATTTAATCAGTAAAGAGATAGGCATATGGATGTTTGTTTGATTGACTGTGCATTGCTTATGTTTAATTGGGACGCCGGGTTTATTATTGATTAATGCTAAGCGGCAAGACTACCGTTGTTTATTAATTATTTAATTATTCTAAGTTAGAATAGTTGGGATTTACTTCCAGGTATTTTAATTTAAGAAACTTGAATAATTAAATAGACAGTGAATTGAAAAAAGAATTAACTAACAAAGAAGGATTTTTATTCATCTTTAATTGTTTGTTACAAATTATTATTGGAACACTATGAATTTATTTACATTTTGTTTACAATAATAATGTTACAATGATTAAAAATGAAATAAAAATGTATCCTAATTATCCTAAGTCTTCATCTTCTACTGATGCTCCCCTGTGCTCAATTGATTTTTATCTGCAAAAGCAAAGAAAAGAAAAGAAGTCAAATGCAGAAGAAATAAAAAGGCAGACAGTTAATCATAAAAAAGGCTCATCATTAAAAGTGACTGGCCGGAATCAGTTATTCACCCTCTCTGCAAATCACAAGAATGCTCTTGGTTCACAAAGAGGGATAGAAATATGCTTGCAAAAAATATGAAATGCACAAAGCTACAATACTGCACAAATCCAAATTGTTTACCAAAGAGGCAAATTGAACAAACAGCATGTACAAACTACAAAGGCAAATTGAACAAGCAGCATAATTGCAAACCAACCAAATTACAAAGGTAAACTGAACTGATTGCAAATTGAAAAATGGAAAACCAAGTCCAATGTCAACCAACTGTCCAAAAGCTATCAAAAGGCTGTCAAAAGATATCAAGAAGTACACAATATGCAGGAAATCTAGAACGTGCAGAGGAAAGATACAAATGTAAGCAAACATTTCAAATGTTGTTCATCATTTTCAAGGCCAGCACTTTTTCAGAGTAAAGACAGTTTTAAGCAATATAAAAATGCTTTTAATCTGTAGAGAGAGAGAGAGAGTAGAAGTGGAGAGGCTTACAGGCTTAGGCTTAAAGGATATAAAACAAACTGTTATAGAACAAGCAAAGGGAGGAGGCAGAATACATAAGAAATAGCCACAAGCTGTAAACACAAAAATCAAAAGAGCCTAACATCCTTCAAACAGCAAGCCTGTAACGAAGCCTGCCTCAAGACACAAATCTCAAACCTGTGTCAAGCAAAAACAACAACTTCAAGCCTGCTTAAAGCTTGCCTCCCAAACTGTATCCACACAAAGCCTTGCATCCTGTCAAGCAAACCTGCTAATACATCAAGCCCACAAGCCTAAAAACTTCATGCCTGAAGCAAACTCAGCCTAAACCTTTCAAAGCCAAAGCAAACATAACACAAGCCTAAAACACAAACAAAAGCCTGTATCAAAATTGTTCAAACCTGCTACAGCCTATACCAGAAACAAATCATACAAACATACAAGCCCTTTCAAAACTGTGTTAAGTACTCAAGCCATACAAACCTGCTTAAAAAACCAGTAAATACAAACCAGTTTTCAACCAATACATCAAACCAGCAAACCTAACCAACCTTCATCAAAAAGCCTACACCAGAAACAAGCTTACAAACTGAAGCTTCAACCTGCATAAGCCTTTATCCAAATAGAATCCCAACACCCTCAGAGTTAGGCTCATCACAGGGTTCAACGAAAACAATATTCAGAATCAATATCATCAAACTCAGAGGAAACAAACATACAAGAGCAAGTATTTCAGGGGCAAGCATTCAAGCGGACAGAAGAGGAAAAGAAATTATGCTAGGGTTTTCAGAAGGCAATCATCATAAAACCTAAAGGAAGATACTGAATACCATATTTCCAAAGCTCACAGCTTCATACTCCCTCCGCCTGGCCGCCTGAGACACGCCTCCAAGTCCACCTCTCCTCCTCTCCAAGCAACGAACCCCAAAGGTAGTATCTCTTCCTTTTTCTTTTCACACCTCACAAGAAGCAAATAATAATACAAAAGAATCAGAACAAATAAAAACACGCAAGAATGGAAACCTGAAAACCCTAAAAATGCATTAAGACAGAAACAAGGCTACCCTTTTTTTTATCGTGGCCTGAATGATCTTGAGGAGGAAGAAGTGGAGGTTGCGTTCTGTCAGCTGAAACGGTAGGGGACGTCAGTGGCTGGCTCAAGGAGAACGAAGGAAACGAAGAAAGATGGAAACGGCGCCTCTGTAATGTTGTAAACCCTAATTCCAAAATGAAGCAAACCTAAACGAACCCTAAAACAAAAGTTTGCAAAACGTATCTGGGCCTTGCCCCATCCACGCTTAAGCCCAACAAAATCTGGCATTACACCCCCTGTTTTACTTGAATCTGCTTGTTTGTGTTGCTTGGGCCTGCCCTCACAAAAATCCCCTTAGAGCCCATTATTTATTTCTTCTTCTTATATTTATAAACTAATACCCTTCTTTTATCACTTTACCATTTTTATACATAATCTAAATTAATATTTTTGTTAAATAAAAATAACACTTTTTTACACAAATCTTCTAATTGTTTCTTTTGTTTTATTACATTTTAAAGAAAATATATAAGCATTAAATTTCTTAAACTTAAACAATTTTCCTTTCTTTTCTTTAAAACCCTTTTGTATATAAACTAAAATACATAAATATTAATTTTCTTTAAATATTTTTCTTTTCTTAAAAAAATTTTGTTTGTACATATTTAACAAAAACTCAAAAAGAATAAAATACTTAATTTTGCATTAAGTTAAACATACTTTTCTCATTTGTAAATAATCATATACACTTACACAAATACTTTTGATACATCGCTTTTATTCTTATACATTGATACATGTTATATTGAGAATGCGATTCGATTTGGTTGTAAATATATTTGGACACTACTCTCCTAATAAGTCTCATCCCCATTTGTAAATATTTGTACCCCCATCCCCGGATACTTATTTGTAATAGCTTAGACTTTAAATTCCCGCAATTTATCGCTTTCAATTATACCATGTTTAGACCTAGGGTTTGTCTGTGAATAAAATCAACCGCTAGATAACCTAATACAAGACAAATGCATGACAATCAATACACAATTCACACTTGCACCCCTAGGGTAATCCCGCTTGTTGCCTTCCAAAATGGGCCATGCTTGCATGATTGAGTTTCTTTGGCAAAACAAAACAAATCAAATGATCATAGTCCCTTGATGATGCTTTCTCAAGTTGCCTAAAAAATGATCAAGTCCCTTAAAGGAAAAAATTGCCAAAGACACTTGGCACCATTGCATTCATGGTCTAAACGATGACCCGCGCCCGTCCCGTTAACATCCTAACACAAGATTGTCCACCAAATACAATGGTGGAACAATACTGTTAAAAGGGTTAAAACATATAAAGAATCTTTGAGTAAATTTAGGGGTAGACAACTCTTAGTTACTTGATCAAACTTGCAAACCACACTTGCCTACTTTTCAAAACCCACTCCACAACACAACTTTCAAAACAACTTTCAAAACATTGAAACATCTTTTCGAAAAGACAAACACCTTTGTAAAACATTCGAGTAAAGAATTGTTACAACGGTTGCCTAGACAAGGCATCTTTTTCAAAACATTTTCAAACACACACACACACACCACCATTTCAAGCAATTGAAAATCAAGGCAAAGTGATCTAAAACAAGTAACTAAGAGCCCATGGATAACCATGGATGAAAAGGGTGCTAATACCTTCCCTTTTCATAATCTACCCCCCGAACCCACGAAACATCTCAAAGGTTTTTCCTGTGCTTTTTAACCTTTCCTTTAGGATAAAATAAAAAGTCGGTGGCGACTCTTGCTAAACCGAACAAGTGCGAATACAAACACAAAACCTCAAGTCAGTTCTCCCACCGTATCACAGTTTGCTTGTACATAAAAATCATAAACATCATCAACATCATATGCATGCTCACTAACCATTTCAAGGATTTAGAAATTTATCTTTGTTTTTGTTTTGTAGGAAATGAATTCTCTCCGAAGAAACACCATCCGAATCAGCTTTGTGAAAGCCCATCCTCAACTTCAAGAGTTGGCCTCAAGAGTGCCCGGGGATTCTCCTTTCACCAAGAAGTATGGTCGACTCCTCAGTTTGGCTACATCCAACTTCCAAGAAGAGATGATGTGTGTACTATTCCAATTCTTTGATCCCGTACATCATTGTTTCACTTTTCCAGACTATCAGTTGGTACCTACATTGGAAGAGTTCTCTCTACTCTTAGGGGTTCCCGTGCTTAATCAGATATCGTTCACCGGTCTAGAAGGGATTCCAAAACCTAAAGTCATCGCCGAAGCTTTACATATGAAGAGGGCCGACGTCACAGCCAATTGGGAGACAAGAAGTGGGGTTAAAGGATTTATAGCTAAGTTTCTATTGGAAAAAGCTCGTTCATTCTGGGATGATATGGATTTCCAAGCTTTCGAAGACGTGCTAGCTCTCCTCATTTATGGTGTGGTTCTGTTTCCTAACTCGGACTAATTCATAGATGTTAATGCCATCAAAGTCTTTCTCTCTCGCAATCCTATACCCACCTTGCTAGGAGACATCTTACATTACCTTCATACCCGTACCATGAAGAAAAGAGGTACCCTTTTATGTTGTATACCCCTACTTTCTAAGTGGTTCACTTCACACCTTCCTCAGTCAGCATTGAAGAACGAGCAAAGATTGACTTGGTCTCAAAGGATGATGTCTCTCACTCACTCTGATATTCGTTGGTGCTCAAGATCTTTGGAAGATATCTTTATCATCGACCGCTGTGGTGAGTTCCCTAATGTACCTCTGCTAGGTATTAGGGGAGGTATCACCTATAACCCGTGTTTAGCTCTTCGTCAATTTGGGTATGTCCGAAGGGACGGCCCTCATGAGATGCTCATTTGGGGTCTGGTGTTTGACTAAGACAAAGAAGACCAAGGTTACCGCCAGAGGTTTACACGTGCTTGGGGAATGGTGAATAAAGTGGACAGTAGGACTTTGGGACATAAAAACTCTATCCCTCTCGAGCCTTACCTTAAGTGGGTACGGGCTCGTGCCCAGAGTCTCTTAATGTCTTACCCTTCCATCCTTCCTGTCATCATTGAGCCTGTTATTGAAGGAGACGTCCCATACACCGTTCTTCATCCTGACATGCCTACCTCTCTCGAAGACCTGCAGAAAGCCTGGATTCAGTTGAAGGAAGAGCGAGACACCTTTGAAACCCAGTACTACGCCAGTGAGAAGAAGGTTCTAGAGCTCACCAAACTGCTTCATGAAGAGAAGAATCTAAACACCTACATTGCTCCAAAAAGGATGCGTTCGGTCTTTTTGTCTTAGGAGTTTTTGCTGTATTTTGTTTCTTTCTTTGTAAGCCCAAAGAGGCCTGATGTATTCAAACTTGGTTTTATTTTATATGACGTGTGTTTCCTTTTTTGTTTAAAACAAATTTGAATCTCTGAATCCTTGAAAGCATTGCATGAATACATATCATTCATCATATGCATAAGCAGGTCTTCACACCAAGTTTCCTCATCTCTCTGCTGTTTATTTCAGCAAGATAGATCTAGAACAAACGGTCAAAGACTTATAAGCTCAGAATTCACAATTTCAACAGCTACTCTTGGCCTTAGCCAAGGGGTAGAAGGAGCTCAAGACTCTGCTAGAGAAAGGAAAAGAGAAAAATAAGAAGAAGCGAGTTGGCGTGGCTACCATGGGCAGAAGGTTTGAAAGACAAGCCAGAAGGGCCTTGGATTTTTCATCAACCTCTGAGGAAGGGGAAGGAAAAGGTAAAGAGACTGCAGTTCCTTTAGATTTTAAAGCTGAAGAAGAAGAGGAAGAGAACTACTCCGAACAACAGGTACCCTCCGGCCGATGACAAATACAAAAATTTGGAAGAGCATCTAGCTGCTATGGAAGTACAGAGAGTACCGGGGTTGGACTTTGAGGAGTTAGGTTTGGTGTCTCGAATAGTAATCCATCCGAAGTTTAAAGTGCCACTATTTGCCAAGTAAGATGGGGTGTCTTATCCCAAGATGCACCTATGATCTTATGTCAGGAAAATTCAACCCCATTCTGCTGACAAAGATTTGTGGGTCCACTTTTTCCAAGGCAGTTTATCGGGGACGCAGCTAAATTGGTTCTACCAGTTGGAGAGGTCTGATGTGCATAATTGAGAAGACTTGGCAGCTGCCTTCTATAGACAGTATCAATACAACGCCGACTTGGCACCAACCCGTACTCAACTCCAGAGTATGGCCATGGTGTCCAATGAAGGATTCAAAGACTACGCCCAGAAGTGAAGGGATTTAGCCGGAAGGGTGCAACCACCTTTATCTGAAAGGGAGCTAGTGGACATGTTTCTGTGAACTCTGTCAGGACCATTCTTTAAACATCTGATTGGAAGATCCTCTGCGGGGTTCCCTGAGTTGATTTTAACTGGTGAGAGGATAGAAGTCGGCATAAGAAGCAGGAAAATTCAGAAAGACGTGTCTACCTCTGCCGCTGTAAAAAAGCCCTTCACGAGAAAGAAGGAAGTGTCGGATGTCTATGCTCAGAGGAATCAGGGAAGAACCGAGCACCGATCAACGGTGGGGGCCGTCATGATTCAAAAGTCTGCATCGGACCAGCCAAGAAACAATCAGCCGAGGAATGATCAGCCTAGAAACAATCAGCAAAGGGTGGAAAGGCCTGTACGGCAATTCACCAAGATAAACATGACTCCTGCTCAAGTCCTACCACATCTCCTGAAGTTGAATTTGGCCATAATGAAAGAGGCCCCTAAAAATCCTAACACTGCTTCTCCATATTACCATCTGAACGCCAGGTGCGCTTACCATTCGGAGAGCCCAGGGCATGACACTGACAATTGTTGGGCCCTGAAAAATAAAATTCAGGATCTGATAGATGCTAAATAAGTTGAATTCGACGCACCTGAAAAACCCAATGTTATCTCTGCTCCAATGCCAAGGCACGGCCACAACGCCCATGCTGTTGAGGAGGATCTGTTTGTTGCTACTGTAGATGATTTGATAACTCCGCTCCCTATAATCAAGATAAATTTGTTGAAGGCTGGGGTTTTCCCAGGTTTTGAAGAAGATTGTCACCTTTGTTCATCCTCATTAACCCACTGTCCATTGTTAAAGATAGGCATCCAACGCCTAATTGATAACCAAGAAATCATATTTGAGAAGACTCTTGTTTTATCAACTCCTGTTAATGATGTTTCAATAATAACCATATCCGCCAATCCTTCCAAGGTCCCTAAAAGACCTGTTAGGATTACATCCGCTCAGAAGGCTTCACCTTTGAAGATAACCATGCCCAGGCCAGTCCCGTACAAGTCCGACAAATCAATACCATGGAACTATGGTGGAGAAATCTTCTACCATGGTGTTAAACAGATTGAACAGACTGTCGAGGAAGAGAGTTCTGAAGAAGACAATTCCGACATCAGTAACATTGCCGGAACAAGCAAAGTTACTCGTAGTGGAAGAATCTTTTCTCCAAAGATTGCCCCTCCAAAGGCAATTCTTGGACCCTCAGCTGCTCCTAAAGTTATGTCTACACCGATAAACATATCTACAAGTACACCAATCATAGAAGAAGTCACAACCCCCATGGATATCCCCTCTGCTGCTACTGATGTTCGAGGGAAAGGGATCCAAGAAGAGCCCGTCAGGACGAGGGCTCAGCCATTGACCATCCGTGAAACCTCTCAAAAAGAAATGGAGGAAATTTTGAAAATAATCAATAAAAGCGATTATGATGTGGTGGAACAGCTGGGGCAAACCCCCTCAAAGATCTCCATGTTGGCCCTGTTTCTTTGTTCAGAAGCTCATGCTAAGGCTCTGATAAGATTTTTGAAGACGGCCCACGTGCCACAAGAAACCTCCGCTGATCAGTTCCAGGAATGTGTGGCTAGTTTAACAGCTGACAATGGTCTAGGATTCTCCGATGTAGATTTAACTTCGAAAGGGAGAAAACATAATGATGCTTTGTATGTCTCGGTGGAATACAGAGGGACAACCCTAGCACACGTGCTGGTAGACATTGGTTCGTCTTTGAACGTCTTGCCGAAGAAAGCCTTGGATAGACTGGATTGTGAAGGCTTAACCCTGAAACCCAGCAATATAATTATCAGAGCCTTTGATGGTTCTAAAAGGATGGTCCACGGGGAGGTGGACATGCTGATTAACGTGGGAACTGAAACCTTCAACTCCACATTCTATGTGATAGACATCCGCCCTTCTTATTCTTTCCTGTTGGGAAGACCTTGGATCCACCATGCGGGAGCTGTCACTTCTACTCTGCATCTAATGCTCAAGTACCCTGTCCAGGGGAAAATCATAACTGTTCATGGCGAAGAGGAATACATGATCAGTCATCTGAATTCTTTTCGTTATGTATAATTGGATGGAGAATTCATCGAAACCCCTTTCCAGCATTTTGAAGAGGTAGCTCAGGAAATAGCGGCGACCAAGACAGTGTCCTCTGTACCCACGATTACCAGACCTCCGCCTCGAATGTCATATCTCAAGGATGCAAAAGCAGTGGGGTTGAAGAGGGAGGAAGCACAATCTGGGGGCAGCTTCCAGACTTTCCTTTCAAATCAGACAAGTCTGGCTTGGGGTTCACCTCAACTGCTCAGAAGGCCGTGCGCCGCGCCCGTGCCAGAGGACCACCTGTAAAGATCAGTCACCAAGGGGTTAATGCACTAGAGGACAGTGAAGAAGAGGGCAGCTTGGAAGACTGGATATTCCCTACCGTTGGCGGAGGATTGTGCAATTGGGAAGTAAAAGACTTTGTTCCGATTACTTTCATACCGCAGTAATTTATCTTTTCCATTTCTGTTGGATCTGTAATAATTCACAAACAATTCGTACTTTTTCAACCTTGTGTCTTACCCGAGGCACAATGGTCCATTTGTATGGGTTCGTATTTCATTTTCATAAGTCATTTCAATGAATCATGGACGTTTTTCATTCCATATCCCATGGGTAACAATATTGTTATAGCCTTCAGTGACTCTGAAGATCTGATCTACCAAGCCGAATACGAAGGTGAGGAAGATTGTGAGGTGCCAGGGGAATTGGCTAGACTTCTACAACAAGAGGAAAGGGCTATTCTGCCTCATGAGGAGCTGTTGGATACAATCAACTTGGGTACTGAGGAAGACAGAAAGGAAATCAGAGTGGGTGCCAACCTAGAGCCGAGTGTCAAGGAGCGCCTAATTCAGCTACTGCATGATTATGTTGAAATCTTTGTCTGGTCATACGAAGACATGTCGGGACTCGATATAGACATTGTGGTACACCGTCTACCCACAAGAGAAGACTATCCACCGGTGAAGTAAAAGGTCCGCCGCATGAGACCTGACATGTCAGAGAAGATCAAAGCAGAAGTTATGAAGCAGTTCAATGCTGGATTTCTGGTTGTTACTTCCTATCCACAATGGGTTGCTAACATTGTGCCCGTGCCTAAAAAGGACGGCAAGGTGCGAATGTGCGTGGATTATAGAGACTTAAATAGGGCCATCCCTAAAGATGATTTTCCACTTCCACACATCGACATCCTGGTTGACAACACAGCTCAGCACAAAGTATTTTCTTTCATGGACGGATTCTCAAGATACAATCAGATCAAAATGGCACCTGAAGACATGGAGAAAACTACTTTTGTCACACAATGGGGTACGTTCTGCTACAAAGTGATGCCATTCAGACTGAAGAATGTCGGGGCAACCTATCTACATGCCATGGTAGCTTTGTTTCATGACATGATACATCATGAAATAGAGGTCTATGTAGATGACATGATAGCCCGATCACAAACTGAAGAAGAACACCTTGATCACTTGTAAAAGTTGTTTGTCAGGTTGAAGGAGTACAAGCTAAGATTGAACCCAAACAAGTGCACATTCGGAGTCCGGTCCGGTAAGCTCTTAGGTTTCATTGTCAGCAACAAAGGCATCGAGGTTGATCCTGCCAAAGTCAAAGCTATACAAGAAATGCTTGCTCCTCGCACTGAGAAGGAGGTCAGAGGTTTCTTGGGATGCCTAAACTACATTGCTAGGTTCATTTCCCACCTAACATCTACTTGTGAACCAATCTTCAAGCTGTTAAAGAAAGATCAGGTAGTTAGATGGAATGATGACTGTCAAATTGCTTTCGATAAAATCAAGGAGTATTTACTAGAGCCTCCTATCTTGATGCCATCCGTCGAAGGAAGACCACTAATCATGTATTTGACCGTCCTAGAGAATTCAATGGGGTGCGTATTGGGGCAGCATGACGAGTCTGGCCGAAAAGAGCGTGCCATTTATTACCTTAGCAAAAAGTTTACAGACTGTGAAATAAGATATTCACTGCTCGAGAAAACTTGTTGCGCTTTGGTATGGGTTGCTCGCCGGTTAAGGCAATACATGTTGACTCATACCACTTTGCTGATATCTAAGATGGATCCGATCAAATACATCTTCGAAAAGCCTGCTTTGTCCAGAAGGATAGCCAGATGGTAGATGATTTTGACAGAATACGATATACAGTACACGACCCAAAAAGCTATAAAGGGGAGTGTGCTAGCTGACCATCTGGCCCATCAAGCTGTAGAAGATTATCAATCCATGAAGTTTGACTTCCCTGATGAGGACATCATGACATTGGACAACATTGAAGATATCAGACCATATGACAGACCTGAACAAGGATCCCGATGGACCCTGTACTTTGATGGTGCCTCCAATGCACTTGGCAATGGTATCGGCGTTGTGCTCATATCTCCAGAAGGATGCCATACTCCTTTCACTGTCAGACTTTGCTTCAACTGTACGAACAACATGGCAGAGTATGAAGCGTGCATCTTTGGACTCAAGGCTGCCATAGACTTGGGAATCAAATCTTTAGTTGTATTTGGGGACTCAGCTTTGGTTATCATTCAAATCAAAGGAGAGTGGAACACTAAGCATCCAAACCTCATCCCGTACAAAGAACATGTTCTGACGTTGTTATCACATTTCGAGCAGATTACCTTCGAGCACTTCCTGCGAGAAGAAAATCAGCTAGCAGATGCTCTAGCTACAATGTCCTCCATGTTTAAACTTAATTGGGACAGCGAGGCTCCCCAGATCACCATTAAACGAATGGATGAACCCGCACACTGTCACGAGATTAATACCGAAGAAGTAGTGGACCAACCTTGGTTTCACGAAGTCAAAAGGTATCTCGAGGCTCAAGAATATCCTAAAGGAGCTTCAGTCAATGACAAAAAGTTCTTAAGGAGATTCTCAGCTAAGTTCTTCCTAAGTAATGGCATCCTGTACAAGCGTAATCATGATTCTATTCTGCTCCGTTGTGTGGACAAGATTGAAGCTGAAAGGATTATGGCTGAATTGCATGAAGGTACCTTCGGCACTCACTCTAGCGGGCATACAATGGCGAAGAAGATTCTACGGGCAGGCTATTATTGGTCTACCATGGAAGAAGACTGCTATCAACACTCCCAAACCTGCCATAAATGTCAAATCTATGCAGACAAGGTGCACATGCATTTGGTTCCTCTAAATGTCTTAACAGCTCCTTGGCACTTCGCTATGTGGGGAATCGACATGATTGGAGAGATCAAGCCTACAACATCCAATGGACACTGCTTCATTCTGGTGGCCATTGATTACTTCACAAAGTGGGTTGAAGCAGCTTCCTTCGCATCCGTTACTAAGAATGTTGTTGCCCGCTTCATCAGGAAGAATCTTATCTGTCGGTATGGTATCCCCGAAAGGATCATCACTGATAACGGTATAAACCTCAACAATACTATAATCACCGCCTTGTGTGAACAGTTCAAAATTCAACATCACAATTCGTCTCCATATCGACCAAAGATGAACGGTGATGTTGAAGCTGCGAACAAAAACATCAAAAAGATCATATAAAAAATGACAGTCACCTACAAGGACTGGCATGAGATGCTACGATTTGCTCTCCACGGGTACCGTACCACGGCTCGCACATCAACTGGGGCAACACCATATTCCTTGGTATATGGCATGGAAGTTGTTTTACCTATTGAGGTTCAGATCCCCTCTTTGAGAATCATGGAGGATGCAGGTTTGAGTGAAGACGATTGGATCCAAACCCGACTTGATCAGTTGAAATTAATTAACGAGAAGAGGCTTACTGCTATTTTCCATGGTCAGACGTATCAAAAGTGGATGATCAAGGCTTTCAACAAGAAAGTCAGACGCCAAGTGTATCAAGTTGGAGATCTTGTGATCAAGCGCATCATCTTGCCACAAAGTGATCCCAGGGGAAAATGGACTCCTACCTATGAAGGACCATTTGTAATCATGAACATCTTTTCTGGTGGGGCAATGATTTTAACCACCATGGATGGCAACGATCTGCCGCACCCTGCGAACGCATACATAGTCAAAAGATACTACGCATAAGAGACCCGCTAGGTTGACACACCTAGGCAAAATAAGGGCATCCCGACGAACCAAAAGGTTCGGGCAAAATTAGGGATAAAACAAAAAAATCTGTACACCCGGCAAGTTGAAAACCCGAAAGGGCGACTTGGGCAAAAAAGGGTTTCTCGGTGGATTGAAAACCCGAAAGGGCGGTCCAGGCAAAAGTTAGGGAATTAAAGCGTATGACTATGTCTCGTCGGATCACTTTAAGGACAATCTCTTCACGGACAAGCACGGAGCTTCTGATCAATCCAATCATCTTCGGACGAAGCAACGAATGGACAAGATATTCGGAGATACGGAGGCTATAGTGGAATGGGAACCCCATGGAATTTTTTTGCACATAGTTATCTTTCTTTGTAAATTTTTCTTATTTATGACACCATCCTCTTACTAGGATGTCTGTCTCCTTTGTACAAAATACTTATTCAACGTAAATACAAAGATATCTCTTTCAAAGTACATAAAACTATTTGCCTCTTTTCTTTACACTTGTGTTTTTATTTGCAAAAACGTCCAATGATTCATTAATGAACATATGCATTTGAACATAATTACTGTTTACAAATAAACAGGATGAAAAAGAGTAATTACTGACAGGTTGAAAGATTAGGAAAACGTCTTTAGACTATTACATGAACAATCCCTACAGCACATCATTAAGATCCCCAACGGAGCCAAAACTTTGAACTACAGATCCCCAGCGGAGCTTAGACTACCAACTACCAATCCCCAGCACAGCCGAAACTTCAAACTGTCAACCCACAACGGAAATCATCCAGTTTCTCCAAGTTTCCCCAGCAAGTTGTCTTGAAGCTTGAAAATCAACCAGATAATAGTTAACTTTTGTTTCTCCCCAACCTAGAGTAACTCCCCAGTAGATTGGCATACAACCCAAACTCCTGAACTCCCCAGTAGATTGGCATACAACCCAAACTCCTGAACTCCCCAGCAGAATTAAGCTTTTCCCCATGGAGTTTCCACTACAGGGTAAACTTTTTCCCCACAGAGTTTTTATTGCTTCTCGACAGAACAAGAACTCCCGTCAATAATCCCCAGTAGAAGTCATTAAATTTCTCTGGATCCTCCAAGCAGATTCCTCAAGAAGTATATGGCATTGCTCTCACAATGGAATCCTCAGCAGTCAAGGATTTATTTTCCCCAGTAGCAGTCAAGGATTTATTTTGCTCAGCAGCAGTTATATTCCTCAGCAATACAGCAAATCAGCTTACATGCGCATACATTACATCCATATATCATAAACATGGATGAAACACATTTATTTGCATCATACATTTCATGCAACATAACTTTGTATTTCAGCTAACATTTTACCCTTTTCAGGATAAGCTTAACAACTATCTTTAACAAATATTCAAAGATTTCAGATACAGTACAGATACACTCCAGACATGGTAGTTATTCTGTTACTCATTCAGATTTCAAGTTTCAGATACAGTACAGATACACTCTAGACACAGAAGTCATTTTGTTACTCATTCAGATTTCAATTTCAAGATACAGTACAGATACACTCCAGACACGGAAGTCATTATGTCACTCATTCAGATCTCAACTTCAGATACAGTTTAGATACGCTCCAGACAAGGATGCCATCCTGATACTTATTCAAACTCCAAGTACCGATACAGTAGAGATACACTCTAGACACGGAAGTCATTTTGTTACTCATTCAGACTTAATTTCAAGATACAGTTCAGATACGCCCTAGACACAGAAGCCATTCTGTCGCTTATTCAGTTTCATCCTACAGATACAGTCCAGATACGCTCCAGACATGGAAGCCATTTTGTCGCTTATTCGGATTCAAGTACAGATACAGTTCAGATATGTTCCAAATACGGACACCATTATGATGTTTAATCTTTTGATTTACAAACAAACATTCTTGGATGGCATCTACAAGCCCATCTCCAACAAGATTCTAACATCTCTCCAAATGGCATCTTTAAGCCCATTCCCTCAATTACACTTTTGTCGAGCGCAAATTTATGGGCACTCTAGTGTCCAATCATCTTTTACCTTCGAGTCACGAACGGCAAAACTCGCCAATCTAACTCTTCAAGTTCAAGAAGATTGAACAGGGGCAGCTGTTGTATCCCAAAATTTTCCCCCCATTTTTCATAGAAGACACAACCCTAGGGTTTCTCAGATATTCAAGTTGGCTCAGGAATCGATCAGACAGATTCTCTTCTGTGGCAGTAAACCAGCAACTAGGGTTTTTCTTGCAATTCTCAAAAGAAAATGAATTCTCAAAAAGATTCAATTGGTTTTCACATATCTCCATCCTTTCTCAAGTTTATTGAAAAGACAGTGTTTGTTCTCAAGGCATGGTTGTTTGGGACACTCATGATTGTTTGATCCAGGTTAACCAGATGATTTGCGTCTTTTAAAACATTTGCTTGGTTAAGCAATGGAATAGTGTTTGTTTGGAATGCAGTTGCAAGATTGCAGAATTTATTGGAATTTAAATTATCAGATTGGAGCATTTTGTTTCAATTATCTTGATTGGGAATCTTTAAGAATCAGTTAGGATGCAAAGAGAAAATTACAAGTTATTGACAGTAAAGGGTTTCAATGGACACCAGAATATCTCATAAGACTTTCTCCATTTATTTCAAAAGTTGTTACAAAACAATTTATTATTTAAATACTTTAGGTTTTACAACTTATTGTATTTAAAAGATAAATTAGTATAATTGTTGGATACAATACAAGAGTTTTTTTCTAAATTACAAAGAAAATCTAAATGGATATATGCCTAAGGTTTACTGAAGTTCCCCTGCTTCCATGTTTGCCACAGAGTTTCTTGCCTTCCATGCTTTGTCCTCTCAATTGCGCTCACATGAAAACAAAAGAAGGAAAAATAGTTAGTACAAATTAGTTGGGCGTGAGCAAGAATTTTCAAAAGAAAAAGTGCTATTGATCATTAAAGTTTGCAAATTGGAATCACATGGCCATTTTTAATTCATCACAATTTATTTTTCTCTATTTGCAAATCACAAGAAGATTATTCTTTTTGGTTCACAAAAAGAAGAAATGCAAGCAAGCTATCCAAACAAGAACAAATGCAGCAAAACTGTCCAAATGCAAGCAAGCTATCCAAACAAGAACAAATGCAGCAAAACTGTCCAGAAGCAAACAGAAGGCGCAAACTGAACTGTCCAAATTGCCTAAACAGCATCACCAAACAGAAGGCACAAACTGAGCCAACAAAGTTGCCCAAACAGCAAAAACAAACAGCAGTATGGCAATACAAAATGCAAACGAGGCAACAGCATAAGCTAGACAGCATCAACAAACAAAAGTATAGCAATATAATAAACTAAGTCAAACAAGCAAGAAACTTGTTCAAGAAGCCAATTCATCATTTTCCATTTTATTGCAAACTTTTCAGAAAAAGGCAAAAGAGAAATTGACTTTCTTAGTGTCATTGAGAGAGAAGAGAGGAAAGAAGTCACCTAGGGATGCACAGCCATGCTGCCTTGACTATCACAATTGCATAGAAGTTGCTAGAAAACAAAAACTGCAACAAAAAGGGCATAAGAACAATATGCCAAAATATTCAAAATCTGATGGTTTTCCCACCATTTTGAATAGGAATTCAACCAAAGAAACATCAATATAACAGTAAAAACTCTCAAGCAGATGAGGAGATAGAAAAACATTTTATCAAAGTCCAAAAACTGTCAAAGTCTCCAACAACCTAAAACCTGTAAAACTCTCAAGCCAAAAACCCAAATCTGAACCAATATCCCAAGCCATCCTAAAACAGCAAGAACCAAATCAACAACCTTCAAAAAACCTCAAAGTTTCAAACGGTCAAACCAACCTTCAAAATGTCAATCCACAAATCCAAAACCTCAAATCTCCAAACTGTCAAAACCAACAACCTTTAAAAACCTCAAATCTTCTTATATTTATAAACTAATACCCTTCTTTTATCACTTTACCATTTTTATACATAATCTAAATTAATATTTTTGTTAAATAAAAATAACACTTTTTTACACAAATCTTCTAATTGTTTCTTTTGTTTTATTACATTTTAAAGAAAATATATAAGCATTAAATTTCTTAAACTTAAACAATTTTCCTTTCTTTTCTTTAAAACCCTTTTGTATATAAACTAAAATACATAAATATTAATTTTCTTTAAATATTTTTCTTTTCTTAAAAAACTTTTGTTTGTACATATTTAACAAAAACTCAAAAAGAATAAAATACTTAATTTTGCATTAAGTTAAACATACTTTTCTCATTTGTAAATAATCATATACACTTACACAAATACTTTTGATACATCGCTTTTATTCTTATACATTGATACATGTTATATTGCGAATGCGATTCGATTTGGTTGTAAATATATTTGGACACTACTCTCCTAATAAGTCTCATCCCCATTTGTAAATATTTGTACCCCCATCCCCGGATACTTATTTGTAATAGCTTAGACTTTAAATTCCCGCAATTTATCGCTTTCAATTATACCATGTTTAGACCTAGGGTTTGTCTGTGAATAAAATCAACCGCTAGATAACCTAATACAAGACAAATGCATGACAATCAATACACAATTCACACTTGCACCCCTAGGGTAATCCCGCTTGTTGCCTTCCAAAATGGGCCATGCTTGCATGATTGAGTTTCTTTGGCAAAACAAAACAAATCAAATGATCATAGTCCCTTGATGATGCTTTCTCAAGTTGCCTAAAAAATGATCAAGTCCCTTAAAGGAAAAAATTGCCAAAGACACTTGGCACCATTGCATTCATGGTCTAAACGATGACCCGCGCCTGTCCCGTTAACATCCTAACACAAGATTGTCCACCAAATACAATGGTGGAACAATACTGTTAAAAGGGTTAAAACATATAAAGAATCTTTGAGTAAATTTAGGGGTAGACAACTCTTAGTTACTTGATCAAACTTGCAAAACACACTTGCCTACTTTTCAAAACCCACTCCACAACACAACTTTCAAAACAACTTTCAAAACATTGAAACATCTTTTCGAAAAGACAAACACCTTTGTAAAACATTCGAGTAAAGAATTGTTACAACGGTTGCCTAGACAAGGCATCTTTTTCAAAACATTTTCAAACACACACACACACACCACCATTTCAAGCAATTGAAAATCAAGGCAAAGTGATCTAAAACAAGTAACTAAGAGCCCATGGATAACCATGGATGAAAAGGGTGCTAATACCTTCCCTTTTCGTAATCTACCCCCCGAACCCACGAAACATCTCAAAGGTTTTTCCTGTGCTTTTTAACCTTTCCTTTAGGATAAAATAAAAAGTCGGTGGCGACTCTTGCTAAACCGAACAAGTGCGAATACAAACACAAAACCTCAAGTCAGTTCTCCCACCGTATCACAGTTTGCTTGTACATAAAAATCATAAACATCATCAACATCATATGCATGCTCACTAACCATTTCAAGGATTTAGAAATTTATCTTTGTTTTTGTTTTGTAGGAAATGAATTCTCTCCGAAGAAACACCATCCGAATCAGCTTTGTGAAAGCCCATCCTCAACTTCAAGAGTTGGCCTCAAGAGTGCCCGGGGATTCTCCTTTCACCAAGAAGTATGGTCGACTCCTCAGTTTGGCTACATCCAACTTCCAAGAAGAGATGATGTGTGTACTATTCCAATTCTTTGATCCCGTACATCATTGTTTCACTTTTCCAGACTATCAGCTGGTACCTACATTGGAAGAGTTCTCTCTACTCTTAGGGGTTCCCGTGCTTAATCAGATATCGTTCACCGGTCTAGAAGGGATTCCAAAACCTAAAGTCATCGCCGAAGCTTTACATATGAAGAGGGCCGACGTCACAGCCAATTGGGAGACAAGAAGTGGGGTTAAAGGATTTATAGCTAAGTTTCTATTGGAAAAAGCTCGTTCATTCTGGGATGATATGGATTTCCAAGATTTCGAAGACGTGCTAGCTCTCCTCATTTATGGTGTGGTTCTGTTTCCTAACTCGGACTAATTCATAGATGTTAATGCCATCAAAGTCTTTCTTTCTCGCAATCCTATACCCACCTTGCTAGGAGACATCTTACATTACCTTCATACCCGTACCATGAAGAAAAGAGGTACCCTTTTATGTTGTATACCCCTACTTGCTAAGTGGTTCACTTCACACCTTCCTCAGTCAGCATTGAAGAACGAGCAAAGATTGACTTGGTCTCAAAGGATGATGTCTCTCACTCACTCTGATATTCGTTGGTGCTCAAGATCTTTGGAAGATATCTTTATCATCGACCGCTGTGGTGAGTTCCCTAATGTACCTCTGCTAGGTATTAGGGGAGGTATCACCTATAACCCGTGTTTAGCTCTTCGTCAATTTGGGTATGTCCGAAGGGACGGCCCTCATGAGATGCTCATTTGGGGTCTGGTGTTTGACTAAGACAAAGAAGACCAAGGTTACCGCCAGAGGTTTACACGTGCTTGGGGAATGGTGAACAAAGTGGACAGTAGGACTTTGGGACATAAAAACTCTATCCCTCTCGAGCCTTACCTTAAGTGGGTACGGGCTCGTGCCCAGAGTCTCTTAATGCCTTACCCTTCCATCCTTCCTGTCATCATTGAGCCTGTTATTGAAGGAGACGTCCCATACACCGTTCTTCATCCTGACATGCCTACCTCTCTCGAAGACCTGCAGAAAGCCTGGATTCAGTTGAAGGAAGAGCGAGACACCTTTGAAACCCAGTACTACGCCAGTGAGAAGAAGGTTCTAGAGCTCACCAAACTGCTTCATGAAGAGAAGAATCTAAACACCTACATTGCTCCAAAAAGGATGCGTTCGGTCTTTTTGTCTTAGGAGTTTTTGTTGTATTTTGTTTCTTTCTTTGTAAGCCCAAAGAGGCCTGATGTATTCAAACTTGGTTTTATTTTATATGACGTGTGTTTCCTTTTTTGTTTAAAACAAATTTGAATCTCTGAATCCTTGAAAGCATTGCATGAATACATATCATTCATCATATGCATAAGCAGGTCTTCACACCAAGTTTCCTCATCTCTCTGCTGTTTATTTCAGCAAGATAGATCTAGAACAAACGGTCAAAGACTTATAAGCTCAGAATTCACAATTTCAACAGCTACTCTTGGCCTTAGCCAAGGGGTAGAAGGAGCTCAAGACTCTGCTAGAGAAAGGAAAAGAGAAAAATAATAAGAAGCGAGTTGGCGTGGCTACCATGGGCAGAAGGTTTGAAAGACAAGCCAGAAGGGCCTTGGATTTTCCATCAACCTCTGAGGAAGGGGAAGGAAAAGGTAAAGAGATTGCAGTTCCTTTAGATTTTAAAGCTGAAGAAGAAGAGGAAGAGAACTACTCCGAACAACAGGTACCCTCCGGCCGATGACAAATACAAAAATTTGGAAGAGCATCTAGCTGCTATGGAAGTACAGAGAGTACCGGGGTTGGACTTTGAGGAGTTAGGTTTGGTGTCTGGAATAGTAATCCATCCGAAGTTTAAAGTGCCACTATTTGCCAAGTACGATGGGGTGTCTTATCCCAAGATGCACCTATGATCTTATGTCAGGAAAATTCAACCGCATTCTGCTGACAAAGATTTGTGGGTCCACTTTTTCCAGGACAGTTTATCGGGGACGCAGCTAAATTGGTTCTACCAGTTGGAGAGGTCTGATGTGCATAATTGGGAAGACTTGGCAGCTGCCTTCTATAGACAGTATCAATACAACGCCGACTTGGCACCAACCCGTACTCAACTCCAGAGTATGGCCATGGTGTCCAATGAAGGATTCAAAGACTACGCCCAGAAGTGAAGGGATTTAGCCGGAAGGGTGCAACCACCTTTATCTGAAAGGGAGCTAGTGGACATGTTTCTGTGAACTCTGTCAGGACCATTCTTTAAACATTTGATTGGAAGATCCTCTGCGGGGTTCCCTGAGTTGATTTTAACTGGTGAGAGGATAGAAGTCGGCATAAGAAGCGGGAAAATTCAGAAAGACGTGTCTACCTCTGCCGCTATAAAAAAGCCCTTCACGAGAAAGAAGGAAGTGTCGGATGTCTATGCTCAGAGGAATCAGGGAAGAACCGAGCACCGATCAAAGGTGGGGGCCGTCATGATTCAAAAGTCTGCATCGGACCAGCCAAGAAACAATCAGCCGAGGAATGATCAGCCTAGAAACAATCAGCAAAGGGTGGAAAGGCCTGTACGGCAATTCACCAAGATAAACATGACTCCTGCTCAAGTCCTACCACATCTCCTGAAGTTGAATTTGGCCATAATGAAAGAGGCCCCTAAAAATCCTAACACTGCTTCTCCATATTACCATCTGAACGCCAGGTGCGCTTACCATTCGGAGAGCCCAGGGCATGACACTGACAATTGTTGGGCCCTGAAAAATAAAATTCAGGATCTGATAGATGCTAAATAAGTTGAATTCGACGCACCTGAAAAACCCAATGTTATCTCTGCTCCAATGCCAAGGCACGGCCACAACGCCCATGCTGTTGAGGAGGATCTGTTTGTTGCTACTGTAGATGATTTGATAACTCCGCTCCCTATAATCAAGATAAATTTGTTGAAGGCTGGGGTTTTCCCAGGTTGTGAAGAAGATTGTCACCTTTGTTCATCCTCATTAACCCACTGTCCATTGTTAAAGATAGGCATCCAACGCCTAATTGATAACCAAGAAATCATATTTGAGAAGACTCTTGTTTTATCAACTCATGTTAATGATGTTTCAATAATAACCATATCCGCCAATCCTTCCAAGGTCCCTAAAAGACCTGTTAGGATTACATCCGCTCAGAAGGCTTCACCTTTGAAGATAACCATGCCCAGGCCAGTCCCGTACAAGTCCGACAAATCAATACCATGGAACTATGGTGGAGAAATCTTCTACCATGGTGTTAAACAGATTGAACAGACTGTCGAGGAAGAGAGTTCTGAAGAAGACAATTCCGACATCAGTAACATTGCCGGAACAAGCAAAGTTACTCGTAGTGGAAGAATCTTTTCTCCAAAGATTGCCCCTCCAAAGGCAATTCTTGGACCCTCAGCTGCTCCTAAAGTTATGTCTACACCGGTAAACATATCTACAAGTACACCAATCATAGAAGAAGTCACAACCCCCATGGATATCCCCTCTGCTGCTACTTATGTTCGAGGGAAAGGGATCCAAGAAGAGCCCGTCAGGACGAGGGCTCAGCCATTGACCATCCGTGAAACCTCTCAAAAAGAAATGGAGGAAATTTTGAAAATAATCAATAAAAGCGATTATGATGTGGTGGAACAGCTGGGGAAAACCCCCTCAAAGATCTCCATGTTGGCCCTGTTTCTTTGTTCAGAAGCTCATGCTAAGGCTCTGATAAGATTTTTGAAGACGGCCCACGTGCCACAAGAAACCTCCGCTGATCAGTTCCAGGAATGTGTGGCTAGTTTAACAGCTGACAATGGTCTAGGATTCTCCGATGTAGATTTAACTTCGAAAGGGAGAAAACATAATGATGCTTTGTATGTCTCGGTGGAATACAGAGGGACAACCCTAGCACACGTACTGGTAGACATTGGTTCGTCTTTGAACGTCTTGCCGAAGAAAGCCTTGGATAGACTGGATTGTGAAGGCTTAACCCTGAAACCCAGCAATATAATTATCAGAGCCTTTGATGGTTCTAAAAGGATGGTCCACGGGGAGGTGGACATGCTGATTAACGTGGGAACTGAAACCTTCAACTCCACATTCTATGTGATAGACATCCGCCCTTCTTATCCTTTCCTGTTGGGAAGACCTTGGATCCACCATGCGGGAGCTGTCACTTCTACTCTGCATCTAATGCTCAAGTACCCTGTCCAGGGGAAAATCATAACTGTTCATGGCGAAGAGGAATACATGATCAGTCATCTGAATTCTTTTCGTTATGTATAATTGGATGGAGAATTCATCGAAACCCCTTTCCAGCATTTTGAAGAGGTAGCTCAGGAAATAGCGGCGACCAAGACAGTGTCCTCTGTACCCACGATTACCAGACCTCCGCCTCGAATGTCATCTCTCAAGGATGCAAAAGCAGTGGGGTTGAAGAGGGAGGAAGCACAATCTGGGGGCAGCTTCCAGACTTTCCTTTCAAATCAGACAAGTCTGGCTTGGGGTTCACCTCAACTGCTCAGAAGGCCGTGCGCCGCGCCGTGCCAGAGGACCACCTGTAAAGATCAGTCACCAAGGGGTTAATGCACTAGAGGACAGTGAAGAAGAGGGCAGCTTGGAAGACTGGATATTCCCTACCGTTGGCGGAGGATTGTGCAATTGGGAAGTAAAAGACTTTGTTCCGATTACTTTCATACCGCAGTAATTTATCTTTTCCATTTCTGTTGGATCTGTAATAATTCACAAACAATTCGTACTTTTTCAACCTTGTGTCTTACCCGAGGCACAATGGTCCATTTGTATGGGTTCGTATTTCATTTTCATAAGTCATTTCAATGAATCATGGACGTTTTTCATTCCATATCCCATGGGTAACAATATTGTTATAGCCTTCAGTGACTCTGAAGATCTGATCTACCAAGCCGAATACGAAGGTGAGGAAGATTGTGAGGTGCCAGGGGAATTGGCTAGACTTCTACAACAAGAGGAAAGGGCTATTCTGCCTCATGAGGAGCTGTTGGATACAATCAACTTGGGTACTGAGGAAGACAGAAAGGAAATCAGAGTGGGTGCCAACCTAGAGCCGAGTGTCAAGGAGCGCCTAATTCAGCTACTACATGATTATGTTGAAATCTTTGCCTGGTCATACGAAGACATGTCGGGACTCGATATAGACATTGTGGTACACCGTCTACCCACAAGAGAAGACTGTCCACCGGTGAAGTAAAAGGTCCGCCGCATGAGACCTGACATGTCAGAGAAGATCAAAGCAGAAGTTATGAAGCAGTTCAATGCTGGATTTCTGGTTGTTACTTCCTATCCACAATGGGTTGCTAACATTGTGCCCGTGCCTAAAAAGGACGGCAAGGTGCGAATGTGCGTGGATTATAGAGACTTAAATAGGGCCATCCCTAAAGATGATTTTCCACTTCCACACATCGACATCCTGGTTGACAACACAGCTCAGCACAAAGTATTTTCTTTCATGGACGGATTCTCAAGATACAATCAGATCAAAATGGCACCTGAAGACATGGAGAAAACTACTTTTGTCACACAATGGGGTACGTTCTGCTACAAAGTGATGCCATTCAGACTGAAGAATGTCGGGGCAACCTATCTACATGCCATGGTAGCTTTGTTTCATGACATGATACATCATGAAATAGAGGTCTATGTAGATGACATGATAGCCCGATCACAAACTGAAGAAGAACACCTTGATCACTTGCAAAAGTTGTTTGTCAGGTTGAAGGAGTACAAGCTCAGATTGAACCCAAACAAGTGCACATTCGGAGTCCGGTCCGGTAAGCTCTTAGGTTTCATTGTCAGCAACAAAGGCATCGAGGTTGATCCTGCCAAAGTCAAAGCTATACAAGAAATGCCTGCTCCTCGCACTGAGAAGGAGGTCAGAGGTTTCTTGGGATGCCTAAACTACATTGCTAGGTTAATTTCCCACCTAACATCTACTTGTGAACCAATCTTCAAGCTGTTAAAGAAAGATCAGGTAGTTAGATGGAATGATGACTGTCAAATTGCTTTCGATAAAATCAAGGAGTATTTACTAGAGCCTCCTATCTTGATGCCATCCGTCGAAGGAAGACCACTAATCATGTATTTGACCGTCCTAGAGAATTCAATGGGGTGCGTATTGGGGCAGCATGACGAGTCTGGCCGAAAAGAGCGTGCCATTTATTACCTTAGCAAAAAGTTTACCGACTGTGAAATAAGATATTCACTGCTCGAGAAAACTTGCTGCGCTTTGGTATGGGTTGCTCGCCGGTTAAGGCAATACATGTTGACTCATACCACTTTGCTGATATCTAAGATGGATCCGATCAAATACATCTTCGAAAAGCCTGCTTTGTCCAGAAGGATAGCCAGATGGTAGATGATTTTGACAGAATACGATATACAGTACACGACCCAAAAAGCTATAAAGGGGAGTGTGCTAGCTGACCATCTGGCCCATCAAGCTGTAGAAGATTATCAATCCATGAAGTTTGACTTCCCTGATGAGGACATCATGACATTGGACAACATTGAAGATATCAGACCATATGACAGACCTGAACAAGGATCCCGATGGACCCTGTACTTTGATGGTGCCTCCAATACACTTGGCAATGGTATCGGCGTTGTGCTCATATCTCTAGAAGGATGCCATACTCCTTTCACTGTCAGACTTTGCTTCAACTGTACGAACAACATGGCAGAGTATGAAGCGTGCATCTTTGGACTCAAGGCTGCCATAGACTTGGGAATCAAATCTTTAGTTGTATTTGGGGACTCAGCTTTGGTTATCAGTCAAATCAAAGGAGAGTGGAACACTAAGCATCCAAACCTCATCCCGTACAAAGAACATGTTCTGACGTTGTTATCACATTTCGAGCAGATTACCTTCGAGCACTTCCTGCAAGAAGAAAATCAGCTAGCAGATGCTCTAGCTACAATGTCCTCCATGTTTAAACTTAATTGGGACAGCGAGGCTCCCCAGATCACCATTAAACGAATGGATGAACCCGCACACTGTCACGAGATTAATACCGAAGAAGTAGTGGACCAACCTTGGTTTCACGAAGTCAAAAGGTATCTCGAGGCTCAAGAATATCCTGAAGGAGCTTCAGTCAATGACAAAAAGTTCTTAAGGAGATTCTCAGCTAAGTTCTTCCTAAGTAATGGCATCCTGTACAAGCGTAATCATGATTCTATTCTGCTCCGTTGTGTGGACAAGATTGAAGCTGAAAGGATTATGGCTGAATTGCATGAAGGTACCTTCGGCACTCACTCTAGCGGGCATACAATGGCGAAGAAGATTCTACGGGCAGGCTATTATTGGTCTACCATGGAAGCAGACTGCTATCAACACTCCCAAACCTGCCATAAATGTCAAATCTATGCAGACAAGGTGCACGTGCATTTGGTTCCTCTAAATGTCTTAACAGCTCCTTGGCACTTCGCTATGTGGGGAATCGACATGATTGGAGAGATCAAGCCTACAACATCCAATGGACACTGCTTCATTCTGGTGGCCATTGATTACTTCACAAAGTGGGTTGAAGCAGCTTCCTTCGCATCCGTTACTAAGAATGTTGTTGCCCGCTTCATCAGGAAGAATCTTATCTGTCGGTATGGTATCCCCGAAAGGATCATCACTGATAACGGTATAAACCTCAACAATACTATAATCACCGCCTTGTGTGAACAGTTCAAAATTCAACATCACAATTCGTCTCCCTATCGACCAAAGATGAACGGTGATGTTGAAGCTGCGAACAAAAACATCAAAAAGATCATATAAAAAATGACAGTCACCTACAAGGACTGGCATGAGATGCTACGATTTAATCTCCACGGGTACCGTACCACGGCTCGCACATCAACTGGGGCAACACCATATTCCTTGGTATATGGCATGGAAGTTGTTTTACCTATTGAGGTTCAGATCCCCTCTTTGAGAATCATGGAGGATGCAGGTTTGAGTGAAGACGATTGGATCCAAACCCGACTTGATCAGTTGAAATTAATTAACGAGAAGAGGCTTATTGCTGTTTTCCATGGTCAGACGTATCAAAAGCGGATGATCAAGGCTTTCAACAAGAAAGTCAGACGCCAAGTGTATCAAGTTGGAGATCTTGTGATCAAGCGCATCATCTTGCCACAAAGTGATCCCAGGGGAAAATGGACTCCTACCTATGAAGGACCATTTGTAATCATGAACATCTTTTCTGGTGGGGCAATGATTTTAACCACCATGGATGGCAACGATCTGCCGCACCCTGCGAACGCATACATAGTCAAAAGATACTACGCATAAGAGACCCGCTAGGTTGACACACCTAGGCAAAATAAGGGCATCCCGACGAACCAAAAGGTTCGGGCAAAATTAGGGATAAAACAAAAAAATCTGTACACCCGGCAAGTTGAAAACCCGAAAGGGCGACTTGGGCAAAAAAGGGTTTCTCGGTGGATTGAAAACCCGAAAGGGCGGTCCAGGAAAAAGTTAGGGAATTAAAGCGTATGACTATGTCTCGTCGGATCACTTTAAGGACAATCTCTTCACGGACAAGCACGGAGCTTCTGATCAATCCAATCATCTTCGGACGAAGCAACGAATGGACAAGATATTCGGAGATACGGAGGCTATAGTGGAATGGGAACCCCATGGAATTTTTTTGCACATAGTTATCTTTCTTTGTAAATTTTTCTTATTTATGACACCATCCTCTTACTAGGATGTCTGTCTCCTTTGTACAAAATACTTATTCAACGTAAATACAAAGATATCTCTTTCAAAGTACATAAAACTATTTGCCTCTTTTCTTTACACTTGTGTTTTTATTTGCAAAAACGTCCAATGATTCATTAATGAACATATGCATTTGAACATAATTACTGTTTACAAATAAACAGGATGAAAAAGAGTAATTACTGACAGGTTGAAAGATTAGGAAAACGTCTTTAGACTATTCCATGAACAATCCCTACAGCACATCATTAAGATCCCCAACGGAGCCAAAACTTTGAACTACAGATCCCCAGCGGAGCTGAGACTACCAACTACCAATCCCCAGCAGAGCCGAAACTTCAAGCTGTCAACCCACAACGGAAATCATCCAGTTTCTCCAAGTTTCCCCAGCAAGTTGTCTTGAAGCTTGAAAATCAACCAGATAATAGTTAACTTTTGTTTCTCCCCAACCTAGAGTAACTCCCCAGTAGATTGGCATACAACCCAAACTCCTGAACTCCCCAGTAGATTGGCATACAACCCAAACTCCTGAACTCCCCAGCAGAATTAAGCTTTTCCCCATGGAGTTTCCACTACAGGGTAAACTTTTTCCCCAGAGTTTTTATTGCTTCTCGACAGAACAAGAACTCCCGTCAATAATCCCCAATAGAAGTCATTAAATTTCTCTGGATCCTCCAAGCAGATTCCTCAAGAAGTATATGGCATTGCTCTCACAATGGAATCCTCAGCAGTCAAGGATTTATTTTCCCCAGTAGCAGTCAAGGATTTATTTTGCTCAGCAGCAGTTATATTCCTCAGCAATACAGCAAATCAGCTTACATGCGCATACATTACATCCATATATCATAAACATGGATGAAACACATTTATTTGCATCATACATTTCATGCAACATAACTTTGTATTTCAGCTAACATTTTACCCTTTTCAGGATAAGCTTAACAACTATCTTTAACAAATATTCAAAGATTTCAGATACAGTACAGATACACTCCAGACATGGTAGTTATTCTGTTACTCATTCAGATTTCAAGTTTCAGATACAGTACAGATACACTCTAGACACAGAAGTCATTTTGTTACTCATTCAGATTTCAATTTCAAGATACAGTACAGATACACTCCAGACACGGAAGTCATTATGTCACTCATTCAGATCTCAACTTCAGATACAGTTTAGATACGCTCCAGACAAGGATGCCATCCTGATACTTATTCAAACTCCAAGTACCGATACAGTAGAGATACACTCCAGACATGGAAGTCATTTTGTTACTCATTCAGACTTAATTTCAAGATACAGTTCAGATACGCCCTAGACACAGAAGCCATTCTGTCGCTTATTCAGTTTCATCCTACAGATACAGTCCAGATATGCTCCAGACATGGAAGCCATTTTGTCGCTTATTCGGATTCAAGTACAGATACAGTTCAGATATGTTCCAAATACAGACACCATTATGATGTTTAATCTTTTGATTTACAAACAAACATTCTTGGATGGCATCTACAAGCCCATCTCCAACAAGATTCTAACATCTCTCCAAATGGCATCTTTAAGCCCATTCCCTCAATTACACTTTTGTCGAGCGCAAATTTATGGGCACTCTAGTGTCCAATCATCTTTTACCTTCGAGTCACGAACGGAAAAACTCGCCAATCTAACTCTTCAAGTTCAAGAAGATTGAACAGGGGCAGCTGTTGTATCCCAAAATTTTCCCCCCATTTTTCATAGAAGACACAACCCTAGGGTTTCTCAGATATTCAAGTTGGCTCAGGAATCGATCTGACAGATTCTCTTCTGTGGCAGTAAACCAGCAACTAGGGTTTTTCTTGCAATTCTCAAAAGAAAATGAATTCTCAAAAAGATTCAATTGGTTTTCACATATCTCCATCCTTTCTCAAGTTTATTGAAAAGACAGTGTTTGTTCTCAAGGCATGGTTGTTTGGGACAAAAGACTAAGACGGTCATTTGGGACACTCATGATTGTTTGATCCAGGTTAACCAGATGATTTGCGTCTTTTAAAACATTTGCTTGGTTAAGAAATGGAATAGTGTTTGTTTGGAATGCAGTTGCAAGATTGCAGAATTTATTGGAATTTAAATTATCAGATTGGAGCATTTTGTTTCAATTATCTTGATTGGGAATCTTTAAGAATCAGTTAGGATGCAAAGAGAAAATTACAAGTTATTGACAGTAAAGGGTTTCAATGGACACCAGAATATCTCATAAGACTTTCTCCATTTATTTCAAAAGTTGTTACAAAACAATTTATTATTTAAATACTTTAGGTTTTACAACTTATTGTATTTAAAAGATAAATTAGTATAATTGTTGGATACAATACAAGAGTTTTTTTCTAAATTACAAAGAAAATCTAAATGGATATATGCCTAAGGTTTACTGAAGTTCCCCTGCTTCCATGCTTGCCACAGAGTTTCTTGCCTTCCATGCTTTGTCCTCTCAATTGCGCTCACATGAAAACAAAAGAAGGAAAAATAGTTAGTACAAATTAGTTGGGCGTGAGCAAGAATTTTCAAAAGAAAAAGTGCTATTGATTATTAAAGTTTGCAAATTGGAATCACATGGCCATTTTTAATTCATCACAATTTATTTTTCTCTATTTGCAAATCACAAGAAGATTATTCTTTTTGGTTCACAAAAAGAAGAAATGCAAGCAAGCTATCCAAACAAGAACAAATGCAGCAAAACTGTCCAAATGCAAGCAAGCTATCCAAACAACAACAAATGCAGCAAAACTGTCCAGAAGCAAACAGAAGGCGCAAACTGAACTGTCCAAATTGCCTAAACAGCATCACCAAACAGAAGGCACAAACTGAGCCAACAAAGTTGCCCAAACAGCAAAAACAAACAGCAGTATGGCAATACAAAATGCAAACGAGGCAACAGCATAAGCTAGACAGCATCAACAAACAAAAGTATAGCAATATAATAAACTAAGTCAAACAAGCAAGAAACTTGTTCAAGAAGCCAATTCATCATTTTCCATTTTATTGCAAACTTTTCAGAAAAAGGCAAAAGAGAAATTGACTTTCTTAGTGTCATTGAGAGAGAAGAGAGGAAAGAAGTCACCTAGGGATGCACAGCCATGCTTCCTTGACTATCACAATTGCATAGAAGTTGCTAGAAAACAAAAACTGCAACAAAAAGGGCATAAGAACAATATGCCAAAATATTCAAAATCTGATGGTTTTCCCACCATTTTGAATAGGAATTCAACCAAAGAAACATCAATATAACAGTAAAAACTCTCAAGCAGATGAGGAGATAGAAAAACATTTTATCAAAGTCCAAAAACTGTCAAAGTCTCCAACAACCTAAAACCTGTAAAACTCTCAAGCCAAAAACCCAAATCTGAACCAATATCCCAAGCCATCCTAAAACAGCAAGAACCAAATCAACAACCTTCAAAAAACCTCAAAGTTTCAAACGGTCAAACCAACCTTCAAAATGTCAATCCACAAATCCAAAACCTCAAATCTCCAAACTGTCAAAACCAACAACCTTTAAAAACCAGCAACCAACTCAAAACACCAAAAAACAACCATCTCAAAACTGTAACAGCCAAATATCAATCCAAAACAAAACAAAAAAAGCTCAGCAAGTCCCAAACATCAAACCCGAAACCTGCCAACCAAAAACCTGTGAACATAAACCAGTAACATCATCCATCAGACCTATAACAAAGCCAAACTACCAAAACCTGTCAAAAACTCCCAAATACCAAACCTATAACCAAAACTTGTTAACTCAAAATCAGAAACATCATCAATCTCAAAAAAACTGTTACAAAACCAAACACATAGTAACATCATCAAAACAAGCTAACAGAACCAAATCAAAAAAACATGTTAACTCAAAACCAGTAAATCCACAAAACCAAATTCCAGAACCAGTAAACCATTCAAGCTGATAAAACAACAACCAACAATCACAAAAAATCCCAAAATCCATCGAATAGCATCATCATCATTCAAAGCACAGAAAATAGTAGAAGGTTACTAGAAAGTCAGAAATACCAAGGCTTTCAATATTCATCTCTTTCCCCACACATCTCTGGCCACCAGGGAGCACCTCCCTCAGTCTCACTATCCCCTTTCCATTTCACAGAAAAGTTCCTAACAGGTATAGATCCTTCACCTTCCTCATAAACTATTTCCTGCATCTCAATGGATAACAAGTTTGATTAACAGAAAAAACGTAACAAGACAAAACAAACAATGAATTCGTAAGCTTCACTAATAACAGAACCGTACCTTTTCAAGGAAACCCACTGAAAATCATTTAAGGAGGTGAGATTGAGGGGCACTCCGGCAACAGAAATTTGGGGGGGAAGATCAGATAAAACAGTTTCATTGTTTCTAAGTTTAAATCCAACCTTAGGGTTTTCATAAAAACGCGAATCATGGTGAGATAGAGATGAAAAGATCGTTTTCGCTCGTGAAACGGGATGGGTAGTGAAGTTATTCAGAGATGAACGAAAAATGGAAGGGATGAGTGAACGAAAGAGATGAACGGCGCCACTGTAAACCAAAGGGTCAAGAACCCTAATTTGTTTTTGTTTCCCTTAATCAACAATTATGCAGCTTAAGAGGCTTGGGCATGTTTCATTTACAAACCCCTAAGGCCCATTCGTTTTACTTTCACACCCCACCCCTGGCTTGTTTTGTTAACAGCAAACACCTCTACTTTCTTTGGGCCTAACATTCCTAAAATCACTTAAGCCCCATATTTCTTCTTTTTTTAATTTGTTTTTATTTTGTTTTGAAAAATGTTAAATAAAACTTAAAACATTTTATTAAATTAATGTAGGTTTTAGTGATTAATTTTTTATCATTTTCTCTTTTTATATAAACTTATTTTTATTAATTTTTTTTACATTTAATAAAACATCAAAAAAGTAACTTAGTTTATTTTCTTTCCTTAAATTTATTTTCATAATTAATAAAAAAATGCAAAATAATAAAGATTTTAGTTTAATCAATTTTTTTAATAGTTTTTATCTTTTTCTTTTCATGTAATTACTTAACATTTCATTTCAAACGTTGTTGATATTATTTTCATAAATTGTCATAGCTTTATATTAAATCGCACAAACATTCGATTTGGTTGTATTGTTTGCTATTTGGATTTTGCTATCTCATTTAATTCATCCCCATTTGTAACAATTGTACTCCCATTCCCAAATACTTTTGTAATAGCGTAGAATTTCAATTCCCGCAATTTACTGTTTTCCGTACATTGTATAGTAACTAGGCATGTATGGCAAGATTCAAAAATCAATCGCTAGATGACTTAATCAAAGAATAAAATAACTTGAAACCAACACACTTTTTCACACGCGCACCTCTAGGGTAACCTCGCTCGTTGCCTCAGAAATACAATCATGTCCCTCGAATATGTGACGCTTTAGCAAATGACCCTTCGATAAACAAAGATCGTAGTCCCTCGATGACCCTCGATGTTGCCTTCGATTAAAACGATCTCGTCCCTTACAAAAATTTCTAAAACGTCTCACAAGTTGCCTTCAATGATTGTAAAATTGACCCGCGCCTGTCCCTTCACATCCAATGGTGGGGCTTCTTACCAAATCAATGGTAAGATAGCACCATTAAAAGGAAGAAGAAAAGAACAATTTAAGACCTTTCGAGTAGATAGATTCTCTCTTAGTTACTCGCTTGCTCACGACAAAAACTTTTCACACCTACACTCTCATTTCAAAACATTTTCAAAAAGATAAAACATTTTGTATACGTTCTTATAGAGACGAGAACCATTGTAAAACGTCTTTTCAAAACACTTTTCGAAACACAATTCACAAACACATCTTTGAACCACTTTTTGAAAAAAAACTTTGTATACGTTCTTATAGAGACGAGAACCATTACAAAGAGATTTTCCAAAATACTTTCAAAGCCCACACCACAAGCACACAATCAAATGAAAGCAAGTGATCTAAACGAGTAACTAAGAGCCCATGGAAAACTATGGATGAAAAGGGTGCTAATACCTTCCCTTTTCATAATCTACCCCCCGAACCCAAGAAAATCTCGAAAGGTCTTTCCTGTGCTTTTTTACCTTTCCTTTTGGATAAAATAAAAGTCAGTGGCGACTCTTGCTAACCGCACAAGTGCGAATGAAACGCAAAACATCAAGTCAGTTCTCCCACCGTATCACAGTGTCCATTCGAATCTTTGGGTTCTATCATCCCGATCATGTCAATGCCCCACATAGAGAAAGGCCACGGGGAGGAAATCACATTGAGAAGTGTCGGAGGTACATGGATCTTATCTGTGTAAATCTGGCATTTTTAGCACTTCTTTGCAAATTTGTAACAATCGGATTCCATTGTCAACCAATAATAACCTACCCTTAGCATCCTTTTAGCCATTGAATATCCATTAGCATGAGTGCCAAATGAACCTTCATGGATATCATGCATCAACATGTCTGCTTTGTATCCACGCATCTGAGCAAGACCATGTCAAAATTTCTCTTGTATAACACATTTTCACTGAGGAAGAAACTGCCTGCCAATCTTCTCAATGTCTTTCTATCTTTCTTTGACACACCAAACGGGTATTCCTGAGTCTGAAGAAAATGCTTGATATCATAATACCAAGGTTTTTCATCTGCCACCTCCTCTGTCGCAAACACATGAGCGGGCCTATCTAGCCGTCGAACTGTAATTTGGGGTATATCATTCCAAGCATTTACTTGGTACATGGAAGCCAGAGTTTCCAGAGCATCTTCCATTTGATTTTCATCCCTAGGAGTGTGATGGAATTCAACTTTATTGAAGAAGGGTAGTAATCTTCTAGCATAATCTTTGTAAGGGATCAAGCCAGGGTGACGAGTGTCCCATTCTCCTTTAATCTGATTTATTACCAAGGCTGAATCACCATACACATCTAGAATCTTGATTCTGAGATCAATAGCTTCTTCAAGACCCATGATGCAAGCCTCATATTCTGCCATATTATTAGTGCAATCAAATGTTAACCTTCCAGTAAAAGGAATGTGCGATCCATGAGGAGCAACAATCACAGCACCAATTCCTTTACCATAAGCATTCACAACTCCATCAAATATCATACTCCAACAAGATTCAGGGTCGGGGCCCTCCTCAGGCAATGGATCATCACAATCTTTCACTTTCAAGAACATCACATCTTCATCGGGGAATTCATATTCTGCAGACTGATGATCTTCCACCGGCTGGTGAGCAAGGTAATCTGCCAACACACTACTTTTGATAGCCTTTTGAGTGCGGTAATCAATATCATATTCAGATAACAACATCTGCCAGCGGGCAATTCTTCCAGTAAGAGCAGGTTTCTCAAAAATATACTTGATTGGATCTATTTTGGAGATCAACCAAGTGGTATGATTCAACATATACTGCCGCAACCGCTTTGCCGCCCAGGCCAAAGCACAACATGTTTTTTCTAGCGTGGAATACCGCGACTCACAATCAGTGAACTTTTTGCTGAGATAATAAATGGCGAACTCTTTCTTTCCCGTTTCACCCTGTTGTCCCAGAATACAACCCATGGATTTATCTAACACTGTTAGATACATAATCAATGGTCTTCCTTCTACGGGATGGAGCAAGATAGGAGGTTCAAGCAGATATTCTTTAATACTCTCAATTTCCCTTTGGCAGTCATCCATCCATACACAACCTTGATCTTTCTTTAACAACTTAAAGATCAGTTCACATGTTGCAGTCATGTGGGAAATAAATTTGGAGATATAATTCAAACGTCCGAGGAAACCCCTGACTTGCTTTTCAGTTCTTGGTGCTGGAATTTATTGAATTGCTTTGACTTTATCAGGGTCAACTTTAATTCCTTTCTGGCTAACAATAAAACCCAACAATTTCCCTGATCTAACTCCGAAGGTGCATTTATTTGGATTCAGGCGGAGACGATACTTCCTCAAACGCCGAAACAACTTCATCAAATCTTTTATATGCTCTTCTTCAGTTTGGGATTTGGAAATCATATCATCAACATTTACTTCGATTTCTTTATGCATCAGATCATGGAATAGGGTTATCATAGCCCTCTGGCACGTTGCACCAGCGTTCTTCAACCCGAAGGGAATCACTCTGTAACAGAATGTTCCCCAGGGTGTGATAAACGTTGTTTTTTCCATGTCCTCTAGAGTCATTCTTATTTTATTATACCCAGAAAATCCATCCATGAACAAGAATACCTTGAATTTTGTTGTGCTATCCAATAACATGTCAATGTGAGGCAATGGAAAATCATCTTTTGGACTAGCTTTATTTAGATCTCTGTAATCTACGCACATGCGGACTTTTCCGTCTTTTTTCGGTACTAGGACAATATTGGTAATCCATTGAGGATACACTGATGTCATAAGAAAACCAGCATTAATCTGTTTTAGGACCTCCTCTTTGATCTTTACTGCCATATCCGGGTGGGTTCTTCTCAACTTTTGTTTAACTGGCGGACACTCTGGCTTCAACGGTAAATGATGCTCGATGATGTCTATATCTAGACCAGGCATATCTTGATAAGACCAAGCAAAAATATCCACATACTCTTTCAACAGCTCAATCAACCCGCTCTTTACATCAGGATGCAACGATGCTCCAATCTTAACTTCCTTCGGATCTTCTTCTGAACCCAAATTAACCACTTCCAAAGGCTCCTTATATGGATGAATGGTATTTTCCTCGTGCTCAAGAAACCGTGAGACCTCTTCTGGAATATCATCATAATCTTCTTCTTCAGCCTCAAACACCAGACAATCAAAGTTGGGAAAGGGTACAGGGTCATTGTATTCAACGGGTTTTTTAATTAATCTACACATGTGATTTATGATTGTTTTTAGAAACTGACACATATAACAAGTGATCATGCAAATTAATTTTCAGTTATTATTTATTTTGAAAGGTTTTTTTTATTATCATTTCCCAAGAAAAATCAGAAAATAAAAAGACATAATTCGGAAGCGAAGACAACTTTTATTAATGATCTTAATAGTTATAGCAAATAGATAAGCCCTACAACATCAATACTTCCACATTGGGCAGAGTGAAAGCTTTTCAAAAGAAAGAAACAGATTAACAAAACAAATTACTTTGAAACATGTATGCAAGAAGGAACATCAATGGTGACCCAGTTCTGAACTCGGACTCCATGCATCACATAATTCGGTGCTTCCTGCTCTGCTTCATCCTCTTCAACAGCATTAATTCCAGAACCAATTAGATAGAGGTAGCCTCCGCTGCAGAAAACATCATGATAACTGTTCACAGAAGACTTTGACTTCAAATTTTCGCCTTTTCCATTCCTCGAAGAGAAACCCAAACCAACTATGTTCTTGTTCACGGGTGGATCCACAAGTCGTCCCCAGACTGCTTTATGACCATTGCGCACAACCTGCTGCGCATCCTTCAAGGAGACCACAAAATTCTCATTCTTCCTTATGTTGTCAATGGATAAGGCTTGGAACTGGGTTCCAACAGCATCCTCATCCGCTTCTACAATACTAAAAGAGGATAGATGGGATATCAACAATGCCTGCTCCCCATTTATGATCACTACCTTCCCTTCACGCATAAACTTTAGCTTCTGATGCAGAGTTGAAGTGACAGCCCCTGCTTCTTGTATCCATGGTCGTCCTAGCAAACAACTATACGCGGGAATAATGTCCATTACCTGGAAAGTTATCAAGAACAAATGTGGTCCTATGTGGATGGGTAAGTCTACCTCACCGATGACAGATTTCCTCGACCCATCAAAAGCCTTCACAATAATGCCACTCAGGCGCATAGGTGTTCCCTGATACTTTAACTTCATGAGGGTACTTCTCGGTATAACATTCAATGCGGATCCGTTATCAATTATCACATTGGATAGAGAATTATTCTTGTAGTTTATAGATATGTGGAGGGCCAGGTTGTGATTCCTCCCTTCATCTGGTAACTCATCATCACAGAAACTCAAGTTGTTACATGACGTAATGTTTCCAATTATGCTGCTGAATTGATCTAACGACATGTCATTCTCTACAAAAGCTTGGTCTAATACTCTCATCAGTGATTCTCTATGAGCGGAGGAATTCATCAATAAAGCTAGGATGGATATCTTTGAAGGAGTCTGCAATAGCTGATATACAATTTTGTAGTCTCTCATCTTAATTATCTTCAAGATGTCATCCACTTCTTTCTCCAATGTGGCTCCACTAGTCTCTCCTGTAGTCTTCTTAGGCTCATCGTTCTCAGCAATTTTCTTTCCAGCAACAACATCCCTTCGAATAATCGGTACAAACACATGACCACTACGGGTCACCCTGCTATTATCAGCTATATTTCCAACATCTGGCATGGGCTGGATGGGAACTTCCACCCCATCTTCTAAGATTGTAGCATTGTATTTGTAAGGCACAACCTTATCTGATTTATAGGGAATACGTCCTGGCAGGATAATTACCAATGGGGTAACAACTGGTTTATTATGGTACTCCACCTCAAGATGAGCGGGTGCACCAAAACAAGGTACAATGGCGTTTACACCTTCCTTGACACAATCATCCCTCAAAATGCCATTTCCGGCAAACAAATCTTCGTCTGAAGAGAAATACTCATCTGCGGGGGCATATTCTTCCTCTGACTCTTCTTCCGTTAAACAAACTTCAACCATATCAATCTCGTGATAATCATCTCTCTGACCTATGATCTTGATAGTTCCATTGTCTAACAGCAATTGAACACCCTCTCTCACAATAGAACATCCTTGGGGGTCTCGACAGCAAACTATGCAAGACCCATATTGGTGTTCCACCTAACCAGCAGTACGGCAGAAAGTAGCATGCAATTGTACGAGATCTTCATTCAAATGCTCTACTTCAAAAATTCTGAATTCACCCGGACATCCAATTGTACGATTCTCTGTCTTTCTGAACCATGGCCCGAAGCTGGTCACGTTCAGGTGCCATGTCCACATTGTACTTGTATTGTTTTATGAATTCTTCTCCCAAATCATTAAAGGTATGGATGTTGGCGTTGTCTAAACTCATGTACCATTTCAACGTTGTGCCGATCAGACTATCCTGGAAAAAGTGAATCAGCAGACGCTGATCATCGGTGTGGGTAGACATTCTCCTTACATACATCACCAAGTGAGCACGAGGGCAAGTGTTTCCCTGGTACTTCTCAAACTCCGGGACCTTGAACTTAGCAGGCACTTTAACATTCGGGACCAAACACAGCTCATTCACATTCTGCCCAAATAACTCTTTTCCCCTAAGAGCCTTTATCTCTCTTTGCATTCTATCAAACTGCTCTTGGAAATCATCCATTCTATCATAAAGACCCAAGTCTTCACTCGGCGGAGGGAAAGGACGACACACATCTTCATTAACAAACGGAACCAAATTCACTGAAGGAGGTGCAGCAGGAACAGTATGCACCACATGAGGTGCTGGAGTAACAACATTTGGAACTACTGGAGCATCTTGGGGACCAAATTGAAACCTTCAGATGCAAAATTCTCCGGCATTCCCCACGGATAACCCTGAGGCATACGGTTTTGAACAACAGTCGGAGTAGCGGATACAGGAATAGTGGGAACTTCAGCATTTGCCCTTGTTGGTTGAGGTTGAACACTCGGTGGCTGATTTTGAGCAACCACCAGAGCTTCCATCAGAGTAGTCAAATTGGCTAAGCCAGCCTTCAAAGCAGAAACTTCTTCGCGTAGCTCGCGATTCTCCTGTTCCAAGTTGTCCATCTTCTTTTTGAAGTTAGCCCGAGCGTTGTAGTGATGAGTCAGCTTGCTATTGAAGCAAAAATCTGGGTAAGGCACCTGGATATGCATAATAAATGCAAGAAATATGTGAAATATGATGCATGATATGCAATGCATATGATTATTTTTACTTTATCATTTAATATTTCAAGGGATTTAACATTTATAGACATATTGCAAACATCAAAATAATAACGCATTTGAAATACTGAAAACTTTTATTATAATATCTTCAAAATGGGTTACAAGTTTCAATGATCTCAAGTACAAGATGAAAATACAATCTAAAAATCCTGAGAGAAAGAAACTGATAGAGATCAATCTGTACGCTGGCGCTTCCTTGTGAGCCTGGAAATCTGAGCTCTCAACCTCTAGTTTTCTTCCACATGTCTGATGGCAACCTCCTTCCAATCATCTGGATCAGGAAATGAGAAATTAGCACCTGTTTGAGGCTTAGGAGAAAATAAATCCCCTTGCCTCTCCATAGACTCCATCGCTTGACTCTCAAGGATCTCGATCAAATCATCCTTCTCCTTCAAGTCTGCCCTGTAGGAATTCTCAAAAGTCTGGAACTTGTTCTTCCAAGCATCTCTTTCATGTTGCATCCTAACCAAAGCAAGTTGCAACTCTTCTAGATCATCTAATAAAGGAGGAGTGGTCTTCACAAACAGATCAGGCATGGGTGTCTCTCGAGTATACGGCATCTTCAACTGGATGGCTCTCGATCGGACCCACTGAAGATATGGCTCCAAAGAAATAGCACCTCTAGGTCCCAAATCCTTCCTACTCTTCTTATGAATGTGATGCCAGGCCTTCACAATCTGCTCCCTAGCTTCCATGTGGTCTTCTCCTTCCTTCAGAAAGAAACTACTCAAACGAATATTGTTCGGTTTATCCCTCATCAGATAACCAAGTTGTCGCCGTGCAAGAACAGGGTTATAGTTAATTCCTCCCTTTGTACCAAGAAGAGGTGCATTGGGGAAACTACCACAACTGTCAATAATCTCTACATCCTGATAAGCTCGATGATACCAATCAATATCCGAGTGAGTAAGTTCCATGATCTTAAGAGCCCAACGAGGTTCCTTCTTGACATCCCTAAAAGCATCAGACTGAGGCATATGAGAGATGAACCGCCGGTACAGCAGAGGCGTGCAATAGATAATCATTCCCCCATGATAAGAACTCCAAAGATGAACAGAGTAATAAGCATCACCCAACAGTGTAGGAACTAGGTTTCCAACCATGAAAATCCTGATAGCGTTACTGTCGACAAACTTGTCCACATTAGGAAATAAGAAAAATCCATAAGCAAGCAGAGCAAAGATGGGGAAGTGGAAAATCATCTTTGGGGCTCGCCCTGTTCAAATCTCTGTAGTCCATACACATTCGTACCTTACCGTATTTTTTAGGCACCAGAACTATGTTGGCAACCCATTGGGGGTAAGAGGTGACGGCTAAGAAACCAGCGTTGAACTACTTCATAACCTCTACTTTGATCTTCTCTGACATTTCAGGGCACATGCGACGTACCTTCTGCTTTACCGGAGGGCAATCTTCTTTAGTTGGCAGATGGTGAACCATAGTATCCGTATCCACTCCTGACATGTCTTCATAGGACCAGGAAAATATCTCGACATAGTCGTGCAACATTTGTATCAACCGCTGTTTGACATTAAGCCCCAGATTTGTGCCAATATTGACATTGTAGCAAGTTTTCCAGGTACCTCACAATCTTCCTCACCTTTGTCCTCGGCTTGGTTGATCGGATTTTCAAAGTCATAACTGGAAATAGCAGAATTGTCATCAATGAGATCTAGAGTGAATATGGATCTGCAGTTTGATACATGAGTGTGTGTAAGAGAATAGTTGTATAGACAAAGTAAAAGTAGAAAAGAAAACAGAGAGCGCAAAATTTGTACGCATAAACGTCCAATGCTTTATTAATGCCATATGAAAGTGAAACATGATAACCCTCACAAATAAACTGATGTTCCCCGGGTAAGACACATGGCCACAAAGTTATATTGTTTATTACATATCCAAAAAACAAGACAATTACTTCTTAAAAAAAGTAATAGGTACAAAATCTTTTTATGTCCAGTTATTGGGTCCACCGTTGGTAGTAGGGAAGATCCAGATGTCCGTGACATTGTCGCCGTCTCTGTCTTCTACAGCGTTGATCCCATGATTGTTGATGCGTAGGGGAGGTCTTCCAGCACGAGCACGTCGAACGGCCCTTTGAGCCCCTGAAGATAAACCCAAACCAAATTTATTAGACTTGTATGGAATTTTGGGGAGCTGGCCCCAGATGGTAGACCCACCTTCTTCGACAACCGCTTTTGCATCCTTGAGATAAGCCATCTTTAAGGGAGGTCTGGTGATCTTCGGGACATTGGTAACAGTTTCAATTGAAGCAAGAGTCTGAGGTACCTCTTCGAAATTATGGCACGGCGTCTCGATGAACTCACCATCCATTTCCACATATCTGAAGGAATTTATGTGACTGACCATGTATTCTTCTTCGCCGTGTACAATGACAATTCTCTCTTTGACCAGGTATTTCATCATCTGATGTAGAGTGGATGTAACAGCTCCAGCCCCATGTATCCAAGGGCGACCCAACAAACAAGAATAAGATGGCCTGATATCCATCACATAGAAGGTAGAGCCGAAAGTCTGAGAACCAACCTTGATGGGGACGTCCACTTCCCCGTGCACCATTCTCTTTGAACCTTCAAAAGCCCTCACTACAATATTGTTGGGCTTCAAAGTCAAACCTTCATAGTCTAGTCTATCCAGCGCATTCTTAGGCAACACATTTTATGATGAACCAATATCCACTAGGACATGGGCCAAAGTAGTTCCCTTGCATTCGACAGAGGCATGCAACGCATCATTGTGCTTCCTCCCTCTAGGAGTCAAATCGGCATCAGAAAAGCCCAAACCATTATCAGCCGTCAAACTAGCCACACAATCTTCGAATTGGTCAGCAGAGGTTTCCCGGGGCACATGGGCAGTTTTCAGGAATTTCACCAAAGCCTTTGCATAAGCTTCAAAGCATAATAGCAAGGCTATCATGGAGATCTTTGAAGGGGTCTTCCCCAGCTGTTCAACTATGTTGTAGTCGCTTTTCTTGATAATTTTCAAAATTTCTTCCATTTCTTGCTTGGAAGCCTCTGGGATAGATACCGAATGCGCCTTCGTTTGGACAGGCTCAACCATTATGTCTTTGCCCCGAGTCTCGATCGACTCGGTGATAGGGGTGTCAGCAGAGGTAATCATAGGGATTGTAGTAGTATTATCAGCATGAATCAAAGTAGGAATGATCACAGGACCAGTAACATCTTTCGGAGGAGAAATATCAGGGGAGAATACTCTTCCACTTCTTGTTATTTTGTTGATTCCAACGATGTTGCCAATGTCAGGGTCAGCCTTCTTGGAAACCTGGTCTTCATCATCCAACCAATCTTACTTGACACTGTGGTAGTAGACGTCACCCCTATAGTTCCAAGGAACAGTTTTATCTGAGGAGTATGGGATTGGCCCTGGCACAGTAAATATCAGCGGAGTAACCTTCGGAGAAGATGTAATCCTGATGGGTCTTTTGGTGGAGACCCTGGGAGGATTGGTGGAAATGGTTATTATTGAAACATCTCTGCAAGCAATAGTCGGGACAGGATTCTTCTCAATCAAAATCACTCTATCATCCATCAGGCGTTGAACACCTGCCTTCAACAAATGACAACCAGTTGGTAGAGATAAACAGAAGTGGAAACCTTCGCCATAACCCGGAAATAAACCGGCCTTCAATAAGTTCCACTTAACAGTCAAGAGATGAGTAACAAGCTCTTCAACAGTAGTAACAAACATATCATCTTCAATAGCGTTAACACCACGGCCGTGCTTGGGCATAGGAGCGGTGATAACATTTGGAATTTGTTGAGGATGATGATGAGGACTCATGGCCACCAAAACTACTTTCATACCAACTTCAAAACAACTTCAATGGTGAGGTTTGAATCTCTCAAGATTTTTACTAGGGCATGGAAATAAACTCATGAACCCATGATGCAACTTGCTAAACCTCATTGCCTTTACCTACATTATTAACAAATAAGACAAACCAATATTGTATTTTGTTAATTTAGAGAGAAAATCAAAGCAAAATATCCATGATCACAAAAGAAAACAAGTCAAGGTGCTTGGTAACTCCTCAAAGAGAAAGGCTAAAGATAGGGAGAAGAACCAAAAGCCCTAATGTGATTTTGTGGTGATTGAAATGATATGGTATGATGAAGGGATCTTAGGGGCAAAAATTGGGGTACAACACTTACCACTTTTAATTCCATATTCCACTCTTTCCCCTGTCAAGATTAATTCAGTAAAGCACGCGCGAGGAACTTCCAATCAGGTGATTAAAGAATGGACCAGACAGGGTTCCCAGAAACATATCCACTAACTCCCTATCAAATAGGGGAGGCTGGACTCTTCCTGCTAAGTCTCTCCACTTCTGAGCGTAGTCTTTGAAGCCCTCGCTCGAACCCATAGCCATACTTTGGAGTTTAGTACGGGTGGGAGCAAGGTCCGAATTGTACTGATACTGCTTGTAGAAAGCAGCAGCCAGGTCTTCCTAATTATGGATGTTGGCTCCTTCTAGCTTCTAGAACCAATCTAATTGAGTTCTGGATAGACTATCCTGAAAGAAGTGGACCCATAAGTCTCTGTCAGTAGTGTGAGGCTGTATTTTCCTCACATAAGATCGGAGGTGCATCTTGGGACATGAAACCCCATCGTACTTGGAAAACACAGGCACCTTGAACTTTGGCAGAATGACAATCCCAGACACCAAACCTAGTTCTTCAAAGTCCATCCTAGGCACTTTCTGAATCTCCATTGCACTCAGATGCTCTTCCAACTGTTTGTACTTTTCGTCAGCCGAAGGATACTGCTCTTCATTGTAATCAGTATCATTATCAGATTCTCCCAGACTTGTGTCTTCCTCTCTTGTCTCACCCTCTTGGTTATCTCCTTCTTTGGATGAAGATATCAGATCAACCACTTGCTTTAACGGTCCCTTGAATCTCCTTCCCAGATTTACCACACCAGCTATCCTCCTTGGCTTCTTAGTCTTGTCTTTAATAATCAAGGCTTTCAGTTCCTCTTGCCCTTTGGCTAGAGCCATGATCATCTATTGGAATTGTGCGTTCTAAGTCTGTAAGTCCTTCACAGTTTGTTCGAGATCCATTTCTTTACGGCTGAAATAAACAGCGAAGAAGATGAGAAACCTACTATGAAACCTGTTTATGCAATGATATGTATGACATGTGTATGCAATGATTTCAAGGATTTCGGGAAATTTAAATTTGCGAACCAAAATGAAACAAAGATTTTATTAGTAGAATTCAAAATACAATTACCTTTTAGGCGTTTCAATTGAAGGTTCAAAAAAATTTTAAAACAAAATCAGGTTTTCCATGGGCGTTTCCTCTTTGCGCCGAGATAGACGTTGAGGTTTCTTTCCTCATGAAGTTGCTTCGTGAGATATAAAAATTTCCTCTCATGGGGATAGAAATGGTCTCTAAAGGTATCTCGCTCTTTCTTCAGCTGAATCCAGGATCTCTGTAATTCCTCAAGATCAGTGGGCATATCAGGATGAAGAATCGTATAGGGAATATCCCCTTCAATAATGGGCTCCACAATCACTGGTAAGATGGCTACATATGGCATCATAATATTATGAGCACCAGCTCGTACCCATTGGAGATAAGGTTCCATAGGAATGGAAGTCTTCGGCCCCAAAGTCTTGACGTCAAATCTGTTTACCATGCCCCAAGCTCGTATGAACCTCTGGTGATAACCTTGAGCATCATCTTCATGGTTAAACATAATGCCCTGAATAAGGATCTCGTGAGGACCATCCCTTCGAGCGTAACCAAATTGTCATAGAGCCAGAGAAGGATTATAGTTTATGCCTCCCCTAATTCCAAGTAGTGGGACATTAGGGAATTCCCCACAGCGGTCAATAATAGAAATATCTCCCATAGATCGGGAATACCAGAGAATATTCGTGGGAGAAAGTGACATTATCCTTTGCGACCAACCCAAACCCTCTTCGTTCTTCAGTACTGTTTTAGGGAAGTGAGAAATAAACCACCTCGAAAGCAATGGCACACATCACATAAGGATCCCTCTTTTCTTGGTGGTATGAGTGTGGAAGGTATGCAAGATATCTTCGAGTAAAGTGGGCACAGGATTGCGAGAAAGGAAGACCTTGATAGCGTTCACATCTATGAGTAAGTCCAGATTAGGGAACAATACTAACCCATAGATGAGAAGGGCCAAGACCTCCTCGAAATCTTGGAAGTCCAAATCATCCCAAAATAGTTGAGCCTTCTCTATTAGGAACTTGGATAGAAAACCCTTAACTCTGCTTCTTATTTCCTAGTTAGATACAACGTCAGACCGTTTCAGGTGTAAAGCTGATGCAATGACCTCTGGCTTCGGAGCTTCTTCCAAGATGGTGAAAGGCAACTTATCCAAAATAGGTATACCCAATATCTGAGAGAACTTTTCCATGGTGGGTACCAATTGATAGTCTGGAAAGGTGAAGCAATGATGCTTAGGGTCAAAGAACTGAAAGAGCACACTCATCATCTTCTCGTCAAAACCTGAGGTAACTAGATTGAGGAGCTGACCATGGTTCTTGGTGAATGAAGAAGTCTCAGAAACCCTGGATACTAGCTCCTTGAGTTGAATAGGTATTCTCACAAAGCTGATTCGGATGATATTTCTACGAGCGGAAGCCATGATCTGCAAAACAGAACAAAGATAAATTCCCATAATCCTTGAAATGGTTAGTGTAATGTAGAATGAATGTTTATGATGCATGATGTCATGTTTAAGAAAATAAATCACACACAAGCAAAGCACACAAGACCTTAGGTTTAGGCTTGCATGGGTTTTATAGGTAAATACCCTCTTGAAGTTTAGTTGGTTTCAAACTTGTCCTAGAAATAGTAACCGGGTTCTAAGGAGTCTCAATATCACTGATCTTTCTTTATCAGTATTATTTCAGCTTAGCAATCTTTTCTTGCGACCGAAACATCCTTAAAGTCCAATCTCAATGAGTGTAGCATCGAGTATCAACCAATTCCCAGCTTTACACCGAGATCGGCTATCTCATTACTTTCTAATGGCCAAGTTTGTTCAACTAAGGTTCTAAGGTTTGTTAGTGCTTCACGACACCACGCGGCGGCCCCGTATTCTCCTCGATTCAACATAAGGGATATCGGTACCAACCAAAGTGTCACACCAACACAGCTATCGCTTCAACCATATCGGTCTACACCGTAAAGCCTCTACGATCTATTATTGTTTACCTAAAAAGAGTCCCCAGATCCAGGTGTAGGATCTTTATAAGAATACCCCAACAAACCCTTAAAATTAAAGCAGTCAAAGCAAATAAAGAAAGAAATTTTAAAATGATCTAGACCCTAAGGTAACCCCACTTTTAAATTTTTCCCAACAGAGTCACCAGTTCTGTGATATGGTGGCAGAACCGACAGTTAATACTCGTTTGCATTTTTTATTCGCAAATGTCACGGTAAGCAAGAGTCGCCACCGACTTTTCTTTTATCCAACAAAGGAAAGGGTGAAAAGAACAGAAAAATACATTTTTCGAGATTTCTGAGTAAGGGGGTAGATTATGGAAAGGGAAGGTATTAGCACCCTTTCCATCCATGGTTTTCCATGGTCTCTTAGGTACTTGCTCATTTTTGAAATTGCTTTCGTGTTTGTGTGTTTTAAAAAGCTTTGAAAATGCCTTAGTGCGAAGATTCACTTTATGGTAACTCTTGTATCAGTCCTCAAGAGTGTGATAAAGCGTATTGAAAACTTTGTTTGAAAAAAAGTTTGAAAGTGTGGTGTGAAAATTTGTTTTAGCAAGTACCTAACATTTATCTACCTACTCGAAAAAAAGACTGTTTTTTTCCTCCCATCCTTTAGACCATGTTATCCTACTATTAGTGAGTAGGTAACCCTAGTCGTTGGATGTTGAGGGACTATCGAATGGGACGTAATGGTCATTGAAGGAAACATGTAAGGATACCTTAGCATTTCGAAGGTACTATCATCATAAGATCATTTCTCGTAGACAACTCGAGGGACATTTAGGGACTATGATCTTTATGATGACTTTAACATTGAGGGTCTTTGCTAAGAGTATCCTTATGTTCAAGGGACATGACCATTGTTTCTGAGGCAACAAAGTGGGAAATACCCTAGGGGCGCAAGTGTGCAATAGTGTTCTTTCTTCAAGTATTTTTGACTTTGATATTAGTGATCTAAGATTGATTAATTAAGCATACACGCCTATGTTGCTAGCAATTATATACAAGCATATAAAATATAAAAGCAAGAAATAGAGGTCTTACGCTATTACAAGGCTTTGATGTAGATACATAAGGAATTGACTGAAAATAAAATGTGGAAATTAAAACCCTAATTAAGCTATTACAAACCGAATTCAGTTACATCAATAGTAAAAATTAATCGTACGGCAAAAATGATTGCGTGTGAGGATACAAAATTGAAATAAGTTTGAAAACCCTAAAAAAATCTAATTGCTCATTGAAAATGTTTTTTTTTATGTTTTATGAGAACAATTATAAGTTAAACCTAATTTCTAACTAATTTTAAATTAAAGAAAAAAAGGTTAAAGTTTAATTAAATTAATTTGCAAAATTAATTTTATTAAGGAAAATTCTAAATCTTAATTTTCACGATTTTTTGATTTTTTTATGATTTTATTGGAAAAACGAATGAATATAAAATATAAACTACTTAACAAAAACTAAAATTAAATAAAATAAAGGGAAGAAACATGGGCCTGGATCGAAGAGGCTTGGGTTGCCCTTCGATCCAGGAGGCTGATCGAAGGCCTCGCTCGAGGGTTTTGGGGGGTGCCAGATCTGCAAGGAAATACGTTAGAAATTGCATATGCAAGGCCTGGGATTCGAAGAAGCTTGGGTTGCCCTTCGATCCAGGGGACTGGTCGAAGGTGCCTGTGGGACTGCACGTCTGGGGCGTTCGATCTGGATACGACATCCTTCGATCTGGAATTCTGCAAAGAAGTTTGTTAGAAAAAACACAAAATATATGACATGGGTATCGAACCCAAGTCCTTTTCACTGTAGCACCTCTTCCTCACCAACCTGGTAGAAAGATATTTATTGGTAAAAACGAATTTGTAATGTTACATTAGAAACAAAAACGCAACATTTAATTTAAATATCGAATCTGCACACTCAGTGGCCCCCTATGGTGTTAACCCATTGAAAACGAGTTATAGTTGTGCAAATCGAAGGTAAGCTCAGATCGTGCCTTCTTGCTCACATGTAACACACTCAAAAAAACATGAATATTAGCAGCAATATGTATATATGTTTGACATGAATTTAAATCATACTTAACAAGTTTGAGATCAAAGGCAAAATTACCAATAGGGGGTTGTATGAGGGATGCTTCACGATTCAAATGTTAGTCTGGATAGAGACTGCGCGTAAAACCGGCTTTGAGTGTGACAATCTTTGGCAACTTTGTGGAATCTCGTGGGGCAGGCAGCATTTTCTTCTAAGGCAGCCTCTGTGCATTCTTTTGTCCTCTTTTTTCTTTGTGAGCATGAGGTTTATATAGACAAAGGAATTTAGGTCAATATTTGTGTATCAAATCTTGGCCCATTATGATGAAGAGATTTGATTTGATTTCTTCATAAAGACTTGCTATATTTGATTCAATCACGTGTCAATCTGCTTTTATGCGTTACTGCCAGCCTATTATGAGCCGTTTGGGCCCCCAACATGATGAAAATCGAAAGCTGACTTGCTCTTTGCAGATCCACTTCCCTTCGAATTTGCTCTCTTCGCTAGCTCTAAGCTCTGCTTCGAATTAATCCAGCTTCGATGTCACAGCCTCTTCGATTGAGACTCCTTCTGCTTCGATTGCATGTTTGCAAGGACAACATGCCATTTTGAACTTGGGGTGAACCTAGACAAGTTAGGATAGGTTTTTTTCTTAGTCATGCCAGCCCACTTCATTTCTTTGAATCTGCCTTTTTTCGCCAGCTTCAAAGTCCCATTCGAGCCAATCAAGACTTTCCTTAGTAGAACCTTGTTCTTCTTAATGGTTCTGAGTTGAATTGTGCCAACTTCAATTCTAAAGCTCCTTCGATTGGACCACCCTTTGCTTTGATTTCCTGTCTTTTGAAGAGAAGTCCCTGGTCGAATCAGCTCTTATGGAATTATGAACAGCCAAGGCAAGAATCTGGCCTGGACATATTTTCCGATTGCCCTCTTGATGGCCTCTTTCAAATGGCCTGGAGGGAGTTCTTCGAATGGCCCTTTTCTAAATACCAATCGAAGGGTATTTATTGGAATGTCAAACAAAGAGTCTTTTGCAACGCCAATTGAAATGCTTTGACATAATGCTCATCGAAAGGCTAGTCCTGAGGCCAATCGAAAGGCCTTTTGCAGATGTTAATTGAAGGATGCTATGTAGATGTCAGTCAAAGAGCATTTTGGAGATGCCAATCGAAAGTCACTTAGTAGGTGCCAAACGAAGAGCCTCGTTAACAGGCCAATCGAAGGAAACTTAGAAACAGGCCAATCGAAGGAAACTTAGAAACAGGCCAATCGAAGGGAACTTAGAAACATCATTTGAAAAATTTCCTTGTCTTTAGGCAAAGGTTTATAACCACCTGTGCAAGAGGAAAAATCTTGGAAAAATATGAGAGGGCAAATTTTGGGGTACAACATACTGATTCTTAAATAGAGAGAGAGAGAGAGAGAGAGAGAGAGAGAGAGAGAGAGAGAGAGAGAGAGAGAGAGAGAGAGAGAGAGAGAGAGAGAGAGAGAGAGAGAGAGAGAGAGAGAGAGAGAGAGGTTACCTTGCTTGTATCGAAGATTCAATCGATGGGAGCATTTTTAAAGCAAGTGTATTTACTTTTACAAACAATCCACCACTCACCATAGAAGAGAGACTCTTTTTTTATTCTACTCTTCCCAAGCTTTGACTACACAGTAAAGTTTACACGCCTCTTATGCTGTTATTGAATCAATAGTAGAGCAGTTTTCCAAAACACTCTTCAAGATTTAAATCTGAATTTTATCCAAGAACTAACTAAGTCCTTCTCATGATATCTTCCCAGAGATCCCAAGTTAAGGAGAATACCTTTGCTTGCAGTAACATCACTAACCGAACTAAGACCAATATCAATGAGCTTTGTCAAGTCAAACTTGCAAACTTGACTACATAGACTGTAACCAACTTGCCATAGTATAATGTCATGACATACTCTTTGACATTTCAAGCTAAACACTAAAGAGCAACAATTTCCTTCAGCATTATACTTATCCTTAGTACAGACTATGATACAAACAAAACTTGGTTGATTCAGGAGACAAACTTTCTTCCTAAGGATAATCATCCTTCAATAACACTAACTTCATTGGATTTGTTCTTGAAAGTCCATAATGTGTTAATAGCTTCATTCCAAACTACACCTAATAAGGTCTCCTTAAATTATGAATGCAAGATAGCATCATATTTAGCTATACAAATGGAGATCCCTTCACAGACCAAACTCCATATTATTTAGTCCTCTGGATAAAAATCCTGAACTCTAGCTGACTTGAGAAATTTCTGATTCGGTGCATGCGGATAATCAAAGCCTTCTACTCTTGAGTATCAGTTTCATGAGATGATGTCCCAACATTAGTTTCAACACCGTTCCCTTTCTTAAACACAAAATCATCTCTTATAGGTTTTACTAACAGTACAGGAAAACAGAGATATCTATTTAATACAGTTGAGACCCATAAAGATATTTGAAGACTTCAAAGATAATTGATTCTGCTTTACTAACAATCATTCATAGTATTTTCATTTGACACCTTCTAAACCCCAACCTTTCTTAGTAGAAGTTGATTGGGACTTTTGATAACTTCAAATACATTTTCTCTTTATTTTGTATAGATTTCACCAAAGATCATCAATGAACATCACAACAATATACCTTGCACAAGATTTTATGAGATTCACAAGAGGAAGATCTAGAACTATTGCAGTTGATGTTGCAACTTTTGTTGTGACATCTTCACACCAACTTCCTTGGACATTCAATATAGATTTTAATTTCCAATGTCCTTATCTCAACTCCATTCTTCCCATTAGTGATAATTTATTCACATCAAGACCTTGATCACACAACTGAAACAACTCATCATATTCGATGTCAGACCCTTAATCAAGGTGAACATCATAGAGACATGAGAATCCTGAACTATCCAGTTCTTCAACACCTTTCATCTTTGGCCACAGTACCAAAGTAACACAGTTGGTAGATTGATACATAATGCTCATCAGCCATTTTCTAGATTCAAACATGTGACTAGCCCACCCAATGTCTAAATTCCTATCTCCTTTTGCTGAAATCTTTAGAAGAACAACAGACAAAAAACACCTCCTTTGAATTTTTACCACTACTTGGTTATTTCTTAGCTGAGAAGGTCTTTTCGAGATAGCCATCCACTCATGACACAGAAGAATTTGATGTACCCTTAAATAATCACATGAGTGACTTCTTCAAGCAAGACTTGGCCTTTAGCTCGAGAAACCTGATGTCTGTTATGATGACGAGACAATCTAATTTAATATCATTGAATCGTCTGATTTTATCACTCATCCTTTTCATCCTTTAGATGAGATAAAAAAACTTCAAATTATCTTCTTGTTGACAGACTTCTTCACTTTTGATGCACAATTCTATGAAAGAAGTAGCCAGCTCAACATGATATCATAATTCTTCACCAGAAGCTTTAGATCAGGCTTTGTAGAGCCAGCAACAGGATTACCACTTTGAACAAATCAAGGTATAGAGAGCCCATTTTTAATGTTGATGTCAGAACGGATGTTCTAGACATATGGACTTGATGTACTATCCATTCTCTTCAGTATCTGGTTGAAATTACCTCTTAAGTAACACAGCACCATAGGATAATCCTTCATCAGAAACTAGATCATAATGCTCTCCTCGTTATCTTACTCCCATCAAGTGATGACTTAAACTTATACACAGGTTGGCATCTTCAAGTCAACTCTTTTGATAAGAGACATGAGAATCTTCTAAACTAGCTTATCTTCTAACAGATCTTCTCCCAAAGATCTGAAAACATTTGATATAACCAGATAATTCATGAAGGTAATGGATTGCTTTCATCATCTTTCTTCTTTAAGATTTTTAGGATGATATGCAAGCAACTGGACATCTACACCTTATATGCTCTTAAGAGAGGTCTTGAGAAAATCCCAAGAACCTTTAGCCATAGCACACATCCTTATCATCCTGACAGATCTATATCAATTCTCAGAACAGGGATAAGAAACAACTCAATTTATTCAGGCTTCCAAGAACATTTCTTTCTTTAGCCTTAACATATTCCAGTGTCAGGAGATCTTTGTAGGACATCATGCATAAATACAACCATCAATAGTTGTAACAAAATTAACATACAAACAACCATCAATAGTTGTTGTCACAACAGTACAATCATCAGTAGCTGTGAAAGACAAACATCAGTAGTTGTCAACAACATCATTAATACCATCAGTAGTTGTAACATCAACACAACCATCAGTAGTTGTGAAAGCAGCAATATCAGCAGCACCTATAGTAGGCCCACAGAAGCATCAGACAACCATCAGTAGTTTTCATCCTAAATTCAAGAAACCTATCGTCCTAGACTTCCAATAGCCAAATAGTATCGAAAATATCCCTGAAGCTCACCAATAGATAGACCAGAGTGACTTTTTTTATGCCAATTGAAATTTTGGCACTGGTATACACATGTTCATGTTTACAACATCATAAATTCAGCTCACTCAGTGCATCTTCTACCTAGGAACCTCCTAGATATGAGAAATCATCATCTCACCTCCAATCACCATAGTAATATACCTACAACCACAAACCTTGTGACTAGAATTAAACCAATCACAATCACAGTGATGGTATAAAAGAAAACCCAATAGAATATTACACTTAAAATACAATACTTGGTTTTTCTTAAAATATTTAAACAAGAACATTACTCAATTCATTACCTAACGGTTTCTGAGTGAGATCATTATGTCTACCATAATATATCAAAAGATACAAAGGGTGACTTACACCATAAAGATCACGAGAGACTTTAATAACCTAAAACCTTATTTTTAACTATACAAAACAAGAACTACTTTGCCCTATGTCTTGGTATTCTCTTTTAAAAGCTTCAGTTGTCCATGGGCTTCAAATTCTCTTCCCAATTATTCCTTGATCCATGCATTTATTGCTGCATAAAATATCTCCTTATATCTTGGAACAAATCTTCAAGTATCCTAAATTGTCTCAACAAGAAAATTTAGAAACTTTAATGTTGTTGGAGATTTGATTCACTTGTTCCATACTACATCTTCGGGACCTGCGAAAATAACTGAGATATATCCAAAATAAATTTCATAAAATCAAATCAAATCTTGTCAAGAAATACCAAACAGCAGTGCCTATTGTATTAGACGAAGATGTCATGACATTTCCTTCAACATCTGGTTGAAAATAACATAACAGCATACTGTTTACAGTGATTTCTGGTAAACAACCGCTAGTCCTCCAAACTATCAAATAATCTTAATGACTGTTATTTAATCTCTCTGGTAACTTGCAGGATCGACTAGATTGATCCTAGGATGTATTGGTCATTTGGATAATTCTCATTATAGAACTGATATTCATGGTTGGTATTTAGAATGTTGTGTAGGTGTTTAACTTACTTCGATTAATCTATTAAAGATCTAAAGGCGTGATCAAGTAAATGCGCGCGAAACTAAATTGCATGAATAAAGTTCAATTGTAAAGACATGTAAAACTGCAGAAAAGACAAGTAAATGACTTCGAAATATAAAAGCATGTAATGTAAAAGATTCTCTGGAATGTAAAAGACCCGAAATATAAAGAAAGCGTTTAAATGCAAGAAATCAGTAAAATGACTTTAAATGAAAAAGGTATTCGAATGATAAAAGCATGAAGATAAAGGCATGAAGTGTACAAAAGTTTCTGAAAGTAAAGGATTTGAAATGGAAAGAAAACATTTAAATGCAAGACATCAGTAAAAGACTTCGAATGAAAATATTTTAATGTAAAGGCTTTTGAATGATATTGACATGAAGATAAAGGAAAAGACTGGAAATGATAAAGAGTTTTATTGAATCATAAACACTTGGTGTTATCATACGTACATTGTTCGTGCATTCGTTTCCCTAGCCATGTGGTATTTTGAATGTTTACTGAATTTTTGTACAATAGATATGACACACACGAAATCCTAATGCTAAGACTTCTATTTATACTACTTCGACCATAACGGTCTTGCTATAAGATTCTGCCACGTTCAGAACATGCAAAGCAATGCCCCTCTCTAGCTTCCACGCGTCTTCGAATGCTCCAGCGCATATATTTTAAATTTCGAACATCCCGCTTGCGTTTGAATTTCAAATGTTTTGGCACTCTTCGTTTCGAACTCATTTCTTGGACACAGCCTTGTTACCATTTCGAGACTTCTTTGAATATATCCCCATAACTGTCACTCGAAGCTCAGAGTTTTGACATGCCCATTCGAAGCACTGCTTCTACCATTTCGAAACATGACATCTTGCTTTATTCCAATCGAAACATCCAACTTGCTTCACTTCGAACAATATCATCAAAATCTTCAGCCAACAAAATGCCCCTTTAAAATATGTATTTCGATTCCTTTGAGAAATACTTATTTTAAACATATACGCAAGATTTTGATGCGACCTTTGAATTATCGTAACATTTATTGCATATGACTCCAGTCACGTCAATCATGACGCTTTTCAGATTCCTTAACCGCCTTGAACCATTTCACAGCATGGTGCAGTTACAAAACAATGATTATTATTTAATCACGCCTATTACCAATATTAACTTTTACGCCACCTCCTTCTCAATCCAACCCACGACTACCACGTATCACAATCTTAGTCAGTGGATGTTTAAACTTCCACACTATAAAAACCCATCAACTCAGTCTTTTGTTTTTCTTCCCACATTCTGAATCTTTTCTTCCTCTCTTCTCACCGAAACCCTAAAACTTCCAACATTCTTCAAACAATGTCTTCTTCAACATCATCTCAACTGAAAAAAGCTTCCAAAAAGAAAGGAAAGAACACAGGAACCATAATGGAAAGCAAGGTTGGCACCTATCAAGGTCAATCTGTTCTTATTCCTCAGATGATCTCAAAAGAGAAGGAAATGCTCTACGCATCCCAGGTACTAATTCCCACTAACGCCGCTGGAAAGAGGTTAGCTTTAATGGGCCCTCTTACAGTCTTTGAAATCTTAAAAGATACCAGAAAAATTTTCCCTGTTTGTTATAATTTTAAACCTTTGTTTAATAAAATGGATACCCCCAAGACAGGGGAGTCTTCTGATTCGACCACCATGGAAAATCCAATCATTCCCCCTAAGGACCCTTTTGTGCTAGATTATGTGAAGAGTAACTTCAAACCATTTCGATCTTGCCCCACCTCTGACACAGCTTATCACAACTGGTTTACCAAAGTAGAAGCCAAGAAATCCCAGCAATGGGAAGAATTAGGCATTTACAACTTGATTAAATTATCGAAACCAGGCTTTACCTATAGCCACCCATTATTATTCGCGTCCTTATATTTCTGGGACAGTACTTACAATACCTTCCATCTCCCTGGGGGGATGATTACACCCACCTTTTTTGACATAGCAGCCATTACTGGGTTATCACCAATAAGAGAAACCTACATTCCTGACAATGAAGAGCATTCGAGCATTATTGACTTCGAAGTCAAATTAGCTAGCTTTTCAAAGTTCATTAGCCACTATCACACTGAAGGAGACAGTGTGTCGGATGTGGAACACATTGCTTTCCTTACCTTATGGTTGTCAAGGTATGTCTTTTGTAGCAGGTCCCTACAGGTAGCCAGCAGGTTTATTCCTCTAGCTAGAGATTTACATGAGAATCGGAGGGTGTGTTTAAGCGAACTGCTACTTGTTGATCTTTACGAAAGTTTAAGATCAGTTGTCTCGAGTTTGAAATCTCACACCTCCAAAAACATCCTGCTAGCTGGCCCTTTCTGGTTACTCCAGTTATGGCTTAATGCCATGTTTGAACCCTCACTATCAACTACCAATACTATTGCTGAACAAGATCCGGAAATAGCGGATCGAATCATCGAAGGCACTAGGCTGCGAAGACTTACCCCAAACGATGATAAGGATGACTTCAAAGTTCTCTTTTCCAAATACATAATGATCTTCTCCAAGAGACACAAATTCGAAGAGACCATGGCGCCCTTTGCCTCAAGGACTCATGGACCATCATGGTTCACCGTGGCTCTCTCAGAAGCAATCAAAAGCAAAGAAATTCAAGATGTATGGAAAGCCTTTTTGCTTCCCAGATTAATCTCCTCACGAATTACTCCTGCTAAGAATCAAATCTTCCTTTTTGCTTATCAACCCAACTTCGTTTCGAGACAATTTGGCTTGTGCCAACTAATCCCTGAACCCCTATTCCAAACAGAAAGTGCCATCACCTCTGGGTAAACCTTCAAGGCAAGAGAAGCCAAACTACAACAGGAACAATACCAAGGCTTCGCCCACTTTGAACTAATATCTTTCGAACCTACACACCTCACAGCCAAGGGTTTTCTGGAATGGTGGACAAAGTTCTATCAGTCTTATATGTTCGATACCCTCACTATTCAGCAGAAACTAACTGATGCGTTCGATGTGCAGGTACAATCCAAGAAAGGTATGTTCACTCATGCCAAAGAGATTAGGGCTTTTCAAAATTATTTTGAAACTACTTATGATCCCACACACTTGGAATCCACTGTGCATCAAGCGGCTGAGACCTTGAAGGAAAAATTCAAAGAAAAAATTTCTAAGTTAAAACTTCCTTCAGGGTTGTCACCTGAGGATAGGTATAGGTTGGAATTCGAAATGCATCCACCTAAATTTCCTAGATTTCCTACCTCAGAACTGGCTCTGTCTTGGTTTCCTCCATACCCTTGCTGGTTCACTTGCAAAGAAATGTTCAAATATCTTCAAAAGAAACCAAAGCCATCTGAGACTGTGACATGGGCTCGACATTGGCTCCACGATTTCCCAGGACATCTTCGCTATGACCTTTCTGCCATGTCGATTAAATCTGATCAAGGCGTAGGTGCGAATACTTGGGAAAATCCCAAATGTTTCTCATTTTCTACATTTTTAACTTTTGCCTTAATTGTTTCGATTTTCAGCCATCAGGATAAAGACTGCTGCTTCAAAGTCAAAAGAGGGAAGCGCCTCTCAGGCATCTGTCGAAACCATTGATAATGTGACTCTATCCAAACCAACAACAACTGTTGCAACAACAACAACAACACCAGGAATAACTACTGCTCCAACTCCACAGGTAATCAATTAGCCTTGATGTTTTGAATACACTAATGTTTCATGATTTGTATCTAACTTATTGTTTAAATCTTTTCAGACTAACAAACTCCCGCCAACCACTCCAAAGAAAAGAAAAACCAACACTACTGGGAAGGATCCCAATGCTGGAGGGAATTCACCAGCTGCTTCGAAGAAGAAGCAGAAGAAGGAAATTTCAAAAAGTGTTGTACCAACTAGTGTGTCTGGACTCGATTCCAGAGATGCTGCTCCCTCGACTAAATCCAAAAATCCATCTTCGACCTCCAACGTAATGTTGGAACATATAGCTAGCAACCTCTCTTCTGAGAGTCCATAGGTAAATTGAACTCTAATCTTTGACAAAATAATTATTCATTACCTTGGTGCATGCTCTTAATATTCTTTACCTCTGTAGGACATTTTGAATCCAGCTCTTACCACTTCGACTTCTCCATCGAAAACTGCTGCTCCCATCAACTCTTCTCCTCAAGGGGACTCTAGCAACCTGGTGCAGAACAAAGGGTCCTCCAATATGGCGGTTCTGACTGGGGCTTCAGAGCAGCAAGATGACCAGAGCACTTCTCCCCCTCTAAAAGAAACTAATGAAGGGACGCTTCATGAATCTGCAAAAACTTTATAAAAGACTTCTCTTCAAAAGTCCCCTCTTGAAACCCTTCAAGAGAATCCAAAGGACGCTCACGCTAAAGGAGAGAAAGCTGATTCTGATCAAGGAAACAAAGAATCCGCAGAGGAAGGGTCTGAGGAAGAAGATGCCAATGATGGTTCGACTGCTGGAACAGAGTCAGATGCAAATAGCAGTGAAAACGACGATATCGAAGTGGTGGACCTGGACGATAATGAAGAAGGCAATGAGCGGGAAACGAGTGAAGGTGACGGTGACGCGACCAATAAACCCATGGAAGTCGAAATGGATGTGACTCCCTTGCGCGTGGAACTTCCTCAACCGTCCTTATCCCGAATGACTGAAGAGGAGCTTGCTCTCCTAAGAAGAAATGACCCAATTGGGTACATGAAGGCGAAGCTAGCTCAAAGGGATATTCCACCTGCTAGGGCTGGTACAAGTTCGACTAGCCATTCGTTGCCCACAGATGATAGAATTGTACTTCTTAACAGGATTAGGAAAACAATTCTTGATGTGGCTTTGTTCGAAGTGCTCAAACAGGATAGCACAGCTTGCTACACTATGAAGGAGTTACTTACAAAAGTCAACCTTGCTACCTGCTCCTTGCCAGTTAGCACTATCTTGTTCGATCTTCAATCTCTGCTAGACAATGTGACTGGGTGCCTTCTCCAAGATGAATTTTCTACCAGAAAGGTTCAAGAAAAACAAACTGCAATGGATGCTGCTTATGAGCATGCTTCAAAACTCTCTCAAGAAGCTGAGGATCAAGCCATGCATCTAAAGCAAGCAAAAATTGACTATGAAGCTCGAGCTGAGTCCATCCTTCTCTGGGAAAGGCAAATTCAGGAACTTCAACAGAAGGTTAAGGAGGCTCAAGAACAACAATTAGCCTACAAAACCAATACTGCTGGCAACCAATTCGAAGAGCTCCTCAACAAAGGACTTGCAGAAATGGAAACCGCAGAACAACTCAAGGGAGAAGTGGCTACCTTAGAGGGAGCAAGACGTTTTACTCAACAAATGCTTGAGTCTTTTCGAAGTACCTTTAACAGATTGAAGAATAATGTCTATTTTTAAATCTTAGTGTTGATTAGTTTTGAAATTTGGTTTTTTGTATGTAATATCTGAACAACGCCATTTTGGCAATCCCATATTACCATTTTGGCATTTTTATGATATTTTGATTACGTTGTTATTATTCGAATCTCCTGCAGGCGTGGCTTATATTTCTTTAAATATTTCCCATTAACCTTTAGGATTCGCTTATCATCAGCCAACTCTTCGATTTCGTATGCATTGTTTGAAAACATCTTTACTATTCGAAAAGGTCCTTCCCAATGAGGTGACCATTTACCTAACGTTTTATTTTTCTTGTCCATGGGCAATATGACTTTCCAGACTAAGTCATTAAAAGTGAATGCTTTTCCTTTCACCCTTTTGTTATATGCCCTGGCCACCCTTTCCTTTTGTCTCATCAGGATTTCCAATGCATGCAATCTAACTTCGTCCAACTCAACTAACTCATTCATCATCATCTCCCAATATAATGCAGCTGGAATTTCGTTTTGTCTTTGAATTCGAACTGATTGTAGATGAATTTCTACTGGCAGAACTGCATCATGACCAAATGTGAGTTGGAAAGGCGTGGTGTTAGTAGCTTCTTTAGGAGATGTTCTACAGGCCCATAGTATTTGGTCCAAAGTTTTGTGCCAGTTCCTTGGCTTTTTCCCAATATGTTTCTTGATTAACCCTATTATCACTTTATTAGCTGCTTCGACCTGACCATTTGCTTGAGCATAATATGGCGTTGATGTCAGTAATTTAAACCCCATCTCTTGAGCAAATTCTTGCATCTTTCTACCAGTAAACACAGAACCTTGGTCTGTGGTTATGCTCTCTGGCAATCCGAACCTATAGATAATTTGTTTCTGTATGAACTCAATAATAGCCTCCTGATCGGCAATTATTATGGTATTGCTTAGATCCACTTGGTAAAATAATCTATTCCTACCAAGATATATTTCTGTCCTTTAGACGAAGCAGGATTTATTTATCCTATTAAATTCAATGCCCATCCTCTAAAGGGCCATGGTTTAATGATTGAATGCAACTCACTTGCAGGGGCATGTTGAATCCCTGCATGCTTCTGGCATTCTTCACACCCTTTAGCAAAGTCTATACAATCTTTGAGCATACTGGGCCAATACATGCCATATCGAAATAACAACCATTTCATTTTATGACCTGCTTGATGTGCCCCACATGCCCCATTGTGGACTTCTGACAATGCTAAGTATACCTCACTTTCTCCTAGGCATTTCAGTAATACGCCTTCTTGGGTCTTTTTGAATAATTCATTTCCCATGAGGACATATGACAATGCTCTATATTTTATCTTCCTATCAACATTCAGAGTTGGATTTGTTAAATAACTCACAAGTGGACTTCACCAATCTGCATCTGATAAAGTGTTTATGGCTAATATTTCGAATCCCTGTTTCTCAGCATAACCCAATTTCATACTTTCTAGATCTGACGGTATGAATCTAGTAGCCATAACTCTACCCCTTAATCCAACTAAATCCTCAAAGTTTTTGGCAGAAACTTTATAACCTGAAGCCAACTGTGCTAAGTCATTTGCTTCTTGGTTTTCTATTCTTGGTATATGTTGAATATTCATGTATTCAAATTTTCTAAGTAGCCTGTTAACTATGACGAAGTATATCATCAGATTTTCCTTTATGCATTTATACTCCTTTGTTATTTGCTTGACCACTAACTCTGAGTCTCCTTTAATTTCGACTCTAGTTGCCCCCAATTCCAACAAAGCTTCAAGTCCAACAATAAGCGCTTCATACTCAGCTTCGTTGTTCGAGCAACGAGGACCATCTAATTTATACTTGAATTTTGTTGGAATTCCTTCAGGAGAAATTATAAGGACCCCAACACCACTACCATTCCTGTGGGTCGAACCATCAAAGTATAATTTCCATGGTTGCATTTCAACATAACTCATGACAGTTTGTTCAACCAATGAATGGTCCACAATGAAATCAGAAATCACTTGGCCTTTCACAGCTTTTAAAGGCATGAAAGTCAAAGAATATTTTGTTAAGGCTAAAGCCCATTTACCAAGTTTTCTATGCATTATTGGTTTCGAAAGCATGTGTTTGATAACATCGAAATGAGATGAAACATAAACATCAACAGGATTTATATAATACTTGAGTTTCATACAAGAAAAGTACAAACAGAGACATAGCTTTTCTATATTGCTATATCTAGTCTCTGCATCATTTAATACTCTACTTAAATAGTATATGGCTCTTTCGATGCCATTGTTATCTTCTTGTGCTAACATACTACCTATACTAACTTCAGAGGCAGATATGTACAATCTCATGGGCTTTCCCCATGAAGGTGGAGACAAGATGGGAGGCTGAGAGGGATATCTTTTTATCTTGTCAAATGCCTCCTGATGGGCTTCGTTCCACTCGAAGACTTGGCCTTGCTTCAAACGAAGCAACGGCGAGAAAGCTTGGGTTCTTCCACTCAGATTCGAAATGAACCTTCTGAGAAAGTTAATCTTCCCTAGTAAAGATTGCAGCTCCCTTTTTGACGTAGGTGCTTTCATCTCCATTATGGCTTTGGTTTTATTTTGGTTGATCTCGATTCCTTTTTTATGAACCACAAAGCCAAGGAAATCTCCAGCCTGCACAAAAAATGCACATTTAAGGGGATTCATCTTTAAGCCATGTTTTCTCATTCGTTTGAATGATTGGCTCAAATGATGCAAATGGGTTTCTGTGGATATAGATTTGATGACTATATCATCAATATACACCTGCATAAAGGTTTCAATGAAATCATGGAAAATGGAATTCATTTCCCTTTCATAAGTTGCCCCAGCATTTTTTAAACCAAAAGGCATCACCACCCATTCGTAGGTGCCTAAGGCTCCTGGGCAACGAAATGCTGTCTTGGCAACATCTTCTTCAACAATAAAAATCTGATTGTAACCAGAGTATCCATCTAGCATACTCAAATATTCGAATCCTGCAGCAGAGTCTACCAACATTTCTGCCACAGGCATGGAGTACTCATCTTTAGAGGTTGCAGTATTTAAATCCCTAAAATCTATGCAGATTCTCAGAGAGCCATTTTTCTTAATAACAGGCACTATATTTGCTAACCATTCGACATACCTTGTGGTTCTGATGAATCTGCAACGCAGCAACCTTTCGATCTCAGCTTTGATCTTTGTGAGAATCGCTGGTGCAAATCTTCTAGGAGTTTGCTTGATGGGCTTCTTGCCATCCTTGATTGGAAGTCTATGTTCCACTAACTCCCTCCTTAAACCAGGCATTTCGTCATAATCCCACGCGAAGCAATCTTTGTTTTTCTTGAGAACTTCGATCACTTCCTGCTTGAGGCCTGGGTTAAGTTTTGCGTTTATGTAGGTTATTCTTTTCGTGTTCTCATCCCCTAAGTTCACTTCTTCGAGTGGATCCTACGCCAGCATTTTGGCACCTGAGTCTATGGGGTCCCTCTCGAAGCCTAAGGGTTCTTTATCATAGATGGCGTCCAGCCTTTGATCTATTTTGATTTCTTCAAAGGGTGAGCCTTTCGAGCTACCCCCATTTATTTCGTTCATCTTTACAGTCAGTTTATTCATTTCAGCCTCTAAGGCCGCCTTTGATTCGTTCTCAGCCATATAGGCCGAAATCCTTTCGAAAAAGGAAGACTCAGTCATGAGCAAGGTTGTCGAATTCCCAGCCTGCTGGCCTTCTTTGCATAGTTCCTTCGATTCCTTCATCTTCACTGATTATTCTTCTATCCCAATATATGCCATCATGGCGAAGGGTCATATAGTAGTGTGCGTTCCTGGTTTCGTTGATTTCATCATTTGGGACACAAGGAGCAATCTTTGCCAGATGTTTGTCATAATTCCTCTTGTCAACTAAGTTGACTGCTGACATGAAGTAACTCTGGTCCGCTTCAATGTTTTCCACGATCCCATCTTCTCTCCATAAAACTAATCGCTGGTGCATTGACGAAGGAACTGCTCCTACGCCATGGATCCACTCCCTTCCCAGCAACAAGTTATAGTTGGCCTTGGCTTCGATCACCATGAACATGGTGGGCCTACAGCTTGAGCCTATCGTCAAGTCCAATTGAACCACCCCCAGTGTTTTGCCTACTTTCCCTTCATAATTGGATAGAACCATGTTGTGTGGTTTCATGTCTCCTTCGCGTATTTCTAACCTTTTCAGCATGAAATGGGGTATTAAGTTGACTGCAGCGCCCCCATCCACTAGAACCTTATTTACGCCATGGGCACCAACCTTTGACCGAATAAATAATGGCTTCAGATGATTTTTCATAGCTGGTTCTGGACGCTCGAAGAACGCATTCTGCTCCTCGACAACTCCATTATCCATCACGTAGTAGCACACAGGCCTATGCTTCATCAGATCTATGGTATCTTCTTCCTCATACTCGTCAATTTCAGTTTCCTGTCCAAACTCACAAGGAAGCACAGATACCACGTTGCAATTGATATTGAATGAAGACTCCCCCTCTGATACGAAATTGTCCGTTAGCATATCTTCGTCTTCTTCTGGACCTGGAGTGTATTCCTTTGGTTCATTTGGTTGTACTTCAGAGAAGAGCCTCCCACTAACTGGGGGTTTGTCTTCAGTTTGATTTTTTGGTGTGGGTTTGTTGGTGCTAGATTCACCTTGGTTTTTTATTGAAGTTGCCCCTTTATTTGCCACAGCTTCCCTTTTAGCCTTTCGAATTCTCTGTTGCCTTCGCCATTGAGATCTTGACATGGGGTTTCTACCTTTGTAGTTTTCTAACCTCACTTCTTCCCTCTTCTCTATGTTGAACTGCCTTCTATATTTCATAGCATGGCGTGCGTTTCGTTCATTGTTTCTCCATTTGTCTTTGCCTTTGTCATTTCTGACTTGCAGCCATTTGTCTGTTGGCACTTTAGCAGGAATTTTGAACGACACTCTTCGAGCGCCCTTGGGATGAGGACTATTAGGCCTTCGTTGATTGTATTTGCTATCGAAACGTGGGCCCATCTGAACAGTCTCTTGGTGGTTCCAGCAAGGAGCGAAAGGGATTGTTTCGAAGGCTCTAGCCATGCTTTGATCATACACAGCGGAACAGCTTGGGCATATCAAGCATTTGGTTGCCCCTTTGTAGCAGCGAAGCAAGAATTCCAACAAACTCTCTCCAGCTTTGGGATAACACCTGAATAACTGGTTATCCTGGCGCCAGTTGTTGCCAGTTCGTGCCCTTTGTACCCTCTCGAAGTTTGCAGCAATTCTCTGGTTGCAGAGGATGTTGCACCTAGGGCATAGTATCATTCTTGCATCTCCTTTATGGCACATCATGAGGTAATCCTTAAGACTAGCATCTCTAGCATGATTATCCTCCATTTTATACTTTTCTTTTTCTAAGTATCTCTCCACCTCCTCCATTTCAGAGCGAGGTCTCTCCATATCCACCATGTTTACATCAACATCCTCCCCCTTAGTGTCATCATCTCCCCATCCTGTAGGTTTTATATCTTCAATTTGGATTTTTGAACTCTCTGGGGCAGAATATTTGACCAAGTAGTCAAACTTTCCACTGGGTTCCCCTAAAGTATCCCATATTTCTTTCTGAGGGGAGGTTGGCTTCGTGATTTGGACTTTCTCCAATTCTAGCCTCAGGCCTTCAGTAACCTGTGTCAACTCTTGCTTTTGGTTTCCATGGCCTTCAGTAGCCTGGATTTCTTTTGCAACAGCTAAAGATGTTGCTTCGATCGAAGTCTCTGGTTGCTTGTGGACGTCTTCAGTGACCCCCTTGTTGACTTCGACTAACACCCAACTTTCATTTTCAGCACCTTTCTCTCCTACTGGAGCGTCATTTTGATCAGCTTCCACCACGTTAATTACTCTAATGCATACAGGCTCGGAGTAATTGGTGTCTGCGACATCCAAAGGATCTTCATCCACTTTCATTTTTGCTTTATCAGCGAACTTCAGTCTGCCATCTTTAATTGCATTCTGAATTAGGTCCCTGAAAAGAAAACACTGTGAGGTTTTGTGGCCTAGGAAACTATGATACTTGCAAAATCCTCTTTTCTTCCTTTGATCTAAAGGAGGTATTTTGACATTTGATGGCACAATGAGTTGGCCATCTTTGACAAGTAAATCGAAAATCTCGTCACACTTAGTTACATCGAAGGTATACACCTTCTTTGGGAATTTGTCACTTTTCTCATTTTCAACAATTTTTTTCCCTTTTGTGGGAACTAATAATTTGCAGGAGTAAGGTGGTGCCTGTTTTAATTCAGCGAGGTCGATTTCGACCTCTTCAAATTCGAATTTCGGATAATCTTCTACTTCCTCAGTTCCAACATAGGAGACCCTTTCCTTCTTGTTATTTTTAAAAACTCTGGCCTTTTCGGCTTTTAGCCTTTCGACATGTCAAACCCTATCGGCTAATTGAGCCATATCCCTCAAGTATTGAGTGTCTAATTTCTTTCGAATAGAGTAATCCAGGCCGCCAGCAGCCATTTCGACTAACTCATGTTCAGGAACTACTGTAAAACATCTAGATTTCAAGAGCCTGAATCTATTCAGATAATCATCTATGGGTTCAGTAAACTTCCTTTTGACACTGGCTAGTTCCTTCAGACTTATTTTAGATTGTCCCATGTAGAACTGTTCATGGAATAATCTCTCCAACAGTGCCCAAGTATCTATGGACCCAGGAGGTAAAGTGGTGAACCATGTGAAAGCGTTCTTAGTCAGGGAACTTGGGAAATATTTGATCCTAAGGTCTTCATTATTGGCTATATCTCCTGCTTCGGTTAGGTATCTGGCTATGTGTTCGACTGTTGATTCGTTGGTATCCCCAGCAAACTTTGTAAACTTAGGGACTTTATATCCCCTTGGTAAATCAGTGTGCATTATGTAATCTAATATAGGAGAGGCATAATTTGGCCTTCGAATTCCTTTGTTGAGGCCATTCTGGGCCATGATTCTCTCTATCATGGTGGTTAAGTTGTTTTCTGCCAAGATGTTATCGTTTCGAATTCTGTGAACGACTGCATCAGCATCTTGATTTCGACCCACCATGACAACTCCTCTAGGTTGTTCTTCTCGAAACTCTGGGACTTCTAGCCTTTCGACCCTTGCCCCTGGTTCCATAATTTCCCTTTGTGGGCCTTGAATCATTGGGGCTTCTAACCTTTGAGCCCTTGCCCCCAAATTAACCTCCTCTCTGGATGGTCTATAGGGTGGGTCGTTAGCAACTTGTTCTATAATAGGTACGTTTGCTCGAACTCCCGCCTGATTCTTCCTACGCCTTTCTGGGGGAGCGAAGAAATCTGCTATTCGACTCATGTTATCTGCGTTTTCTCTATTTGTCACAGTTACATTTTGTACTATTGGGGCAAAGATTTCCTGCATAGTTTGTGCTAACACTCCTATCATATTATGGTTACTGTCATCCATTAATTTCCTAAAGGCCAACTGATTTTCTGTGGTTAAGATAGGCATTGCACTATAACCCACTGACCCTTGGTTATTTGTCATAAATTGATTTTCCCCAGACCCAGACCCTAATTGTGGTGATGAATTCGATGTGGAATTGTGTAAGCCTGCCATAAAAGATGTTGGCATTCCATAAGAGGAATTTCTGGTTCTATTACCATTGAAATCGGGTGGTCTAGTTAGTGGGGTGGCGAAATGGGTTTGTGCCCCTGGTGGTGGGACGAATCCCCCAGGATAACCAATGGTTCCAGTATTTCCTAGGATCGAACTGTTAGTTGATATGCCATTTGTTCCATTAGTGGCTACACTACTGGTAGAAGATGCAACAGACTGTGCGTTCGAAGGGATCACATTAGATGTTCCCATCGAGGCGGAGATATTAGTGCCCGTTGTATGTGGGATATTTTGTTCCCCTTGTTGATTGTCAGAATTAGACATCTTGTTTAAACGTTTTCTTCTGGATAAGGGTTGGTTGCTATTGGTTATTCTACCACTTCTAAGGTTCATAAAACAACAAACTTATCACTCAGAGAGTACTTTTACAATGGTTATGTCTCAACAATTTTTACTTTGTTCTAAATTTCGTAATGACCAATGACGAGTCCCACCGGGTGTGCCAATTTGTTTACAGTGATTTCTGGTAAACAACCGCTAGTCCTCCAAACTATCAAATAATCTTAATGACTGTTATTTAATCTCTCTGGTAACTTGCAGGATCGACTAGATTGATCCTAGGATGTATTGGTCATTTGGATAATTCTCATTATAGAACTGATATTCATGGTTGGTATTTAGAATGTTGTGTAGGTGTTTAACTTACTTCGATTAATCTATTAAAGATCTAAAGGCTTGATCAAGTAAATGCACGCGAAACTAAATTGCATGAATAAAGTTCAATTGTAAAGACATGTAAAACTGCAGAAAAGACAAGTAAATGACTTCGAAATATAAAAGCATGTAATGTAAAAGATTCTCTGGAATGTAAAAGACCCAAAATATAAAGAAAGCGTTAAAATGCAAGAAATCAGTAAAATGACTTTAAATGAAAAAGGTATTCGAATGATAAAAGCATGAAGATAAAGGCATGAAGTGTACAAAAGTTTCTGAAAGTAAAGGATTTGAAATGGAAAGAAAACATTTAAATGCAAGACATCAGTAAAAGACTTCGAATGAAAATATTTTAATGTAAAGGCTTTTGAATGATATTGACATGAAGATAAAGGAAAAGACTGGAAATGATAAAGAGTTTTATTGAATCATAAACACTTGGTGTTATCATACGTACATTGTTCGTGCATTCGTTTCCCTAGCCATGTGGTATTTTGAATGTTTACTGAATTTTTGTACAACAGATATGACACACACGAAATCCTAATGCTAAGACTTCTATTTATACTACTTCGACCATAACGGTCTTGCTATAAGATTCTGCCACGTTCAGAACATGCAAAGCAATGCCCCTCTCTAGCTTCCACGCGTCTTCGAATGCTCCAGCGCATATATTTTAAATTTCGAACATCCCGCTTGCGTTTGAATTTCAAATGTTTTGGCACTCTTCGTTTCGAACTCATTTCTTGGACACAACCTTGTTACCATTTCGAGACTTCTTTGAATATATCCCCATAACTGTCACTCGAAGCTCAGAGTTTTGACATGCCCATTCGAAGCACTGCTTCTACCATTTCGAAACATGACATCTTGCTTTATTCCAATCGAAACATCCAACTTGCTTCGCTTCGAACAATATCATCAAAATCTTCAGCCAACACATACATGTTATGACAAACTATATTTTACCAAAATTTAGCCAATTACCATGGTACTAACAAATTGCTTTGCCACCTCCGCTTTCTAGTATTCATGATGTGTTTTATGTGTCTCAGTTGAGGAGATACATTTTGGACCCGTCGCATGTGATTCAAGTGGATGATGTATAGGTAAGAGAAAACTTGACTATTAAAGCATCACCCATGCGGATAAAGAACCGAGAAGTGAAGCAGTTGTGTGGTAAAGATATTTCCTTGGTGAAGGTAGTTTGGGGAGGACCAGCTGGTGGAAACATAACTTGGGAGCTAGAGAACTAGATGGGGGAGTCATATCTGACTCTATTTTCCTCAGGTAATTTTCGAGGACAAAAATCTTCTAAGTGGAGGAGAATTGTAACGCCCCAATTTCGAATAATAGATTCATTTGAATTATTTACATCTTTATTTAATTATTGTGTATTTAATTAAATGAATTATGTGTTTAAATGTGTTTTCTGGGAGTAATGGCTTTAGCAGGGTGTAGTGAGAATATGGGTGTTTATTATAATAATTAAAAATAACTAGAATATTAGTATTTTCTAATTAAATAAATAAGAAGGTAATGGAGAATTACGGGTAGTAAGAGCAAGAAGGGGTATTATGGGGATTAGGGGAATAAGTGGTGCATAATAGACAAAGTGTAATTGAGTTATTTATTTTTAGGGTAAAATAAATAATAGTAACAGTAAGGGTTTGTTAACTCATATGTATAAGAGGTTTTAGAGAGAAAAACAAGAGGAAGACAAAGGCTTAGGGAGGAAAAGAGGATTTCCCATTGTTGAAGAGAATTCTTGCTGGAAACTCAGGTAAGGGGGAGGTGGGGAAATGCTTAGATATATTGGTGTTTTGCATGAAAGAGGTAGAAGAGGGCCCTTACCCTCTCTATATTGAACTTTGATTTGTGAAATGTCTTGAATTGGTTTATTATGGGAATTAATCTGAATTCAATGCTTGTACATGATATAACTGCTATAATTGTATTGATTTTCGTGCACTGATTTTACCATGAAAATTATGTGTTGTTGTTGATGAATTGCTGGATGTTGTTGTGTTCATGAAGGTGATATGAATATGATAATTAAACTGTCAAAAATGGCCAATAGTTGATAATTATGCATGGTAATTGTTAGGTATAGGTTGATTGATGTTAATATGATGATTCCATGTTATTTTATGATCGATTTAAGTGCCTAAGATGGAAAATTGGAGTTATGAGTTAGACTGCATATCAGAAAATAAAATTTTGCATTATGCAGGTCGATGGTGGGCACCATCAGTATGGAGACCAGAGCGTCATGGCCTAGAAGGCGCTGACGGTCATTGTTTGATGATAAGTGACATCCTAAATGTGTATATGTGATCCATATTTGATTTATTTTATAATTTGACGCGTGAGGAATTTAGGATGTTAAAGAGGGGACGGGATAAAGATTATAATTCCCCTTTGGAGAAGGGTTACCCTAAATGAACCTGACTGTTTTGGGAAATTGCTTCAAGATCAGTCACTCCCTTCCTCTGACTGCCTGTTATTCTTCCTTCTTAGATTCCTTGCACTCTTTAGGAATTTTCTTCTGCTATGTCTATAGTGGACCTATATTTCATCCAGAATCTATCTAAGGCGGAGAAGATGGAGCTCCTTTTTTAGGTCACCTTCTACATCTACCGGGATGCTTCTTTGTTTTCCCTAGTCGTTGTTGGCCGATGGGACATTATGGATGTAGGTAATCCCTCCAAGGAGAGGGATACTTGGAATGAAAAATGTGAAGCTATGGAGGAGAAGTGCTCCTCTTTCCCGAAGGAACTTGCCGGTCTGCAAGGGAAGATTAAGCTTGTTAAGGCTTTGCAAGAATAGACGAAAGTCAACAACTCTCCTTCAACTCTTTCTTCCCGGATTGTTGAGCTAAAATCCTCCCTTGAGGCAAAGTAAAAGCGACATCAGGAGACATCCATTGTTGTTGCTAAGGAGGATCATCGTACAAAAGAGGCTCAACAAAAAAGGGAGACCTATACTGAGGCTTCGAAAATCTCGAGGACTATGTGGCCGCTCTGAATTAGAGGTTATGGGAGTCCCTTTAACAAACTGTGCAGGTTGTGTATGGGGTCCTTGATCAGAAAGTGAGTATGGCGAATGGGTTATGCTCTTGTATTCCTATACCTATTAAAGTATTGGAGCCTTTCAAGGCTACTCCATAGGGGATTTCTGGAGGTGTCTCGAGTGCCTCGTCTTTTGGCGCGAAAGCTTGATTATTTTTCCTTCTTTGCTTTTCTATTATTCTTTCCTGTAATATTCGACAGGCTTCCATGCCTCAGCTAAGACAAAAATATTTGTATATATATTTTTACCTCGGTGTTTGAGATTTTATTTAACTTTGCCTACTTGATATGTATCTACCTCCTCTTTATTGTTGCCTAGTGTCGTTGATTGGTTGTTAATCTTCTCGCCTTGAGTTGACTAATGAGTCACTATTCCATCAAGGTGTGCTCTTTGTCCTTGCAATTTAATATTTTCTTGTCTTGTGGGTGTTATCGGTGTCGATATTATGTACCGGTCAACCTCACACTCATGCCATCTTAGATACAACATATTGTCCATCTAGAGTGTGAGAAATCTTTTGGTTCTATCCTCTTTAAAAGGAGTGCTTTGTTAAGCCGATGAATTTGATATGTTATTTAAACTCCATAATTTTAATAAGAGTTTCGTCATTACTAACTTTACACATATGGATGATGAGATTTGTTCCTTTAAATTAATCAATCTCAAGACCTATCAAAATTAAAAATTAAAAAAAAAAGATAATTACATAAATAGAAATTTTTACTTCTAAAATATGTCCGCAATAAAAGACAGAGTACAATTTTCTACCTTTTTATATCTTTTCAATGTTATTAATCACTTACACAAAAATAATTTTTTAGTGAAAGAACTATTACGCAAAGACCAAATATCAAATTCTTTTTGCATAAATCAAAATTTTTACTTCAAAAATATGCCCCCGATAAAATGCGAAGCATAATTTCCTACCTTTTTTTTATGAGATGGCATATCTTTTTAGTGTTAATAATTATTTAAGTAAAAATAAATTTTTTAATGAAAGAAACGTTAGTCATAAGTCTAAATATCAAAATTTCAAAAAAATAAAAATCAATTGCATAAATCAAAATTTTTACTTCAAAAATATATCCGCAATAAAAGGTAAAAAAGCACAATTTCCTACCTTTTTACTAGGTGGTATAATTTTCAGTGCTAATAATAATTTAAACAAAAATTTATTTTTAATAAATAATTTTTTAATAGAAGAACTTTTTTTTAAAGCATAGAAGAACTTTGTTGATAGAGGGAAAAAATAAAAAAAAAATTTGAGAGGGAGAAAAATGTCGTGTGAATTTAAATTTTTAATTTTAAAATTATTATATTTTTTAGTGTTATAATGACTTAAACAAGAATGAATGTTTTTATAGATTAAAACTTTGTAGGGGGAGAAAATTATGGATTTTAGTTTGAGAGGAAGAAATTATGAAGTGAATTAATCAATCAAATAGTATAAACAAAATCACAGGAACAAGAATAAAATAAAAGATGAATACACATATAATTTATTTATTTAATTCAATTAAACCGATTTACTATGGTGAACACAACAACTCTATAATCTCATTATATTATTAGAATTGTTTATGAGAATATACCATGAGTTATAAGAAAAATAATTTACAAATTTATAAAAATATCTCTATTTTATTCTTAAGTGTTTTATAATTTTCTCTCTATTCAATACATGAAATACACAAATTTGTATACTCAAAATAAATTTTCAAAACCTTATAAAAAAGAATTTCTTTATTTGTTTATCTAAGTCTCTCACTAAAAAAAGGAATCAATGACACTTTGTCAAAAATGAGTTGAAAAACGTTTTTTATAGGCATGAAAACCCGCATTTTTTTCATATGTTAAATTATTTTATCGTATTTAAACATAAATATATTTTAATCTTATTTATTGAGTGGTAAAAATTATTTAAATATTTTATTATAAGGTCAACCTCTTATTCAATTCCTAATATTTGATGTCACATTTAATTTAGCATTATATATAAATATTTATTTTATTATATGAGTGAGTGCTTATTATAAATTCTCGTTACCAATATTATAGCAAGAGACCAGTTCTATAGTAAATTCTCATTACCAATTTTAAATTATAAATCCCACCTTTTATTCCTTTTTGTGAATTTATTTTTGGAATAACTATATTTTTAAAAAAAAATCACAAATAAAGAAAATTACGTAAATAATCATATTTCAGATGACTTTTCAAAGAAAGAGCCATCTCACTTGGCGCCTCCACTAAGCAAAATGTCATAGGCGTCATCTCACTTGGCGCCTCCTCTCTCTTTTAGCCAAGTGAGATGGCGCATGCACTATAAAAGTGAGAGGAGGTGTCATCTCACTTGGCTCTTAGGGCAAAATGCTGTTTTTTATAAATAATCTGTCAGTTTCTCCGTCATTTCTCACGTTTTCTCGCACTGTTTTCTTATTTTTTACTCTGTTATTTGCGTCATGACATCGCCCATGATTTTTACCAGAGATGGTTACGTTATCTTCTCCGCCACAAAACCTCCGATAAAAATGAAATTCTGGCACATTCACTCCATGGAGCGTCTGAAGCGGGAGTTGATGCGATGGCTAGATGGAGACATCGTGGAGGGGGGAAAATTAGAAGGATCCAGCGAAGACGAACAACAACCTCACTTGCGACAGGAAGACCTAATGTTTGGTTGGAGAAAGTCAAAACAGACAGCGACGTAATGTTGATGATGCATGGGTCAGATGATATTGTTTTAACAGTTGTAATTTCGTAGACGGATAATCGTGTTTTTTTTCTTATTCGCGCAATATTTATTGTAACAAATACTGTTAATGAAAAACCCTAATGTTTACAATATGATAAAGGAAAGATTTTATGTAATACAATTTTTATGTGGTTGAGACAGTAGCCCGATTCAGACAATTTTTGCGATTGTGTCCGACCTGACGACGTAAACCACACTTTCTTTCCAGTTTGTCAAGGGAGTCCATTTCGGTTGTGATGCACTTACTTTTGGGACGACCCTTTTTGTTCCTTCGCATTTGGTCATTGTGCCATACTATTTCGCCGTCGTATGCAGACCAATAATCTGGTTTTGCTACCAAAGGAAAGTTGTTGTTGTAAACGTTGAGCAACGTTTCAGATTTGTAAATGTGTGACAGAAGTTGTAGCGCGTCTTGATGAGTATAGGCACACGCGGAAATGACATGAGAGCAAGGCATACAAAAGGCTTGAAACTTGCCACAATCGCACCAACGAGAAGGTAGTACAACCCTATATTCTTGTCTTGGCAGGCCCTCGTTGTTGTCAATTGTCTCTTTCACAATGAAGTTGTGGTTGTGTCGGTCAAACCGTATAACCATATGGGTGTTGGCTTTGGCACTTTTTGCCTTAATGTACTTCATGCAGCTTTCACTCCATAGTTGTCCAGATTGCAACACCGCATTCCACATTTCACCTCTTTTGGCTAACAACAAAGTCATCCTAAAATATGTTGATTTTACCAAAGCAGTGACCGGGAGGTTTTGTATGCCTTTGAATACCCCATTCATCGATTCAATTAGATTTGTTGTCATGTGTCCCCATCTTTGGCCATTGTCGTATGACCTAGTCCATTTTTCTACCGGAATATTGTCGATCCACCTACCGGCTTCCGGATTTGACAAACGGATCTCGTTGCGGTAATATTTCAATGTAGGTTGTGTCAATGCATATCCCGCACTCATAACCGCTTTCCTTAGTGTTTTGTCTTTGATCTCCCTCGTGAAATTTTGGACGATATATCTAACGCAATAGACATACGTAGAAGGAGGGTCATGCCAACCGTTTGCAGGATTATTGTATGCATTTTCAATGGATGCATGTCTATCCGAGATCAAACAGAGATCTGGTTGAGGAGCCACATGTGTTCGCAGATTTTTGAGAAAAAAGCTCCAAGAACCACCAGTCTCCCCCTCGACTAGGGCAAAGGCAATTGGGAAAATGTTGTTGTTGCCATCTTGTGCAACTGCCATCAGTAGCGTGCCTTTGTATTTCCCATACAACCAAGTCCCACCAATTTGTATAATTGGTTTGCATGACGCAAACCCCGTGATGCAAGGGTGAAAAGCCCAAAACACTCGACTAAATATTCCATTTTCGTTGAGTTGACTACCATCCGGGGCGTATGCTGGCACTGTTTCCAGAATGTAAACACTACTCGGAGAATAAGTCTGGAGTGCATTCAGGTAGCAAGGAAGTTCTTGGTATGACCCCTCCCAGTTTCCATATACCTTTTCAATCGCCTTGTGCTAACCACGCCTTACGGTAAGACGGAGTGTAGTTAAATACCGTAGTGATGTGGGAGATAATGGTTTTCACCTTCAAAGATGGATCGTTGCTGACGAGTGGTAGGATTTCTTGACAAATGAGATCATAATTAAGTTTTCGATGATCCTGTGATTGAGTAGAACTGACACAAGTGTGGATAGACATGGAACCTATGACCCTACAATTACCTCCTAATTTGTATGATGCAGTGAGCTTGAACGTACAATCAGGGTGGACACACTTGATCTTGTACCTTTCTGGATTTACACGGTCCATCTTAAAATCGACCGAGTTGAGCATATGGAATTTTTTGATGACTCTGATACATTCTTCTCTGTTACGAAATTTGTCTTTCTCTTTTAAGTTTTCATCCAACTGCATATACGGATTGAAAAATAAATCAGAAGATGGTTCATCTCCGCCCATGTCGAAGTTTGTCATGTGCGGAGGTGGTGTGTAGATCTCGTTTGCAGGAATACCAGGTATCCCATCATCTTCGGAATCATCATTGACCATTTCGTCAAATTCTAACTCGTCATCTTCTTCTTCTTCATCAACTGCATCTACTTCTGCTTGTTCGGTCTCCAAAGGATCAACCACTTGTGTCCCCTGAGGCTCTTGCAGCATAATGTACAACTCAATAGAGTTGTACCCAGAATACTCATGACTGGAAAACATATTCTGAAGATCCTCGTCATCTTGAACCTCAACCTTATAAAATATTAATTGGTTGTTACCAAAAAAAACTGGATTCTGATAAAATATTTGTGTCACCGGGCCTCGTCCAAGTTTGGCCTTCAATCATTTTTTTAAGTACAAGAAATTGGCTTTCCTGTTTAAACAAAATCGGATGTTGTCTGTGTCTCTAAACAAAAACCCAGAGGTGGGACAAATGTATGTCTCACCGTTGAAATGTGCACTGATGACATATTGGGGTGCAGAGGCCATTGCGTATGATTGTTTGAAGGTTTGAAGGTTGGAAGGTTGGAAGTTTATGAGTTATTTGCAGGAATTTTTGAATGTTCTAGTGTTTTGAGAGATTAAGTGAATTGGTGTTTTGATAAATGTAAGACTAAATAGGTCATACTGAACTTGAATTAACTAAGGTTGTAACCTCTAAGGCTCCTCCCATCACGTCCAATAGTGTTACATGCATTCAGAGATGCCTTCCCAAGGCTGTCACCTAGTCTACGCCTACTCTGCAACCCATGCCACCTCTTATTCGCCAATGGGGATGGCGACACCTTTCATTTTTGTACTCTTTCGCCAAGTCCAATGGCGCCTCCTTTCATGTCCAATCGTGTTACATGCATGCAGAGATGCCTTCTCCAAGGCTGCCACCTAGCATGCGCCTACTTTGCACCTACATTGTAACCTCTAAGGCTCCTCCCATCACGTCCAATAGTGTTACATGCATTCAAAGATGCCTTCTCCAAGGCTGTCACCTATCCTGCGCCTACTCTGCAACTCATGGCACCTCTTATTCACCAATGGGGATGGCGACACCTTTCATTTTTGTACTTTTTCGCCAAGTCCAATGGCGCCTCCCTTCATGTCCAATCGTGTTACATGCATGCAGATATGCCTTCTCCAAGGCTGCCACCTAGCCTGCGCCTACTCTACACCTACACTGTAACCTCTAAGGCTCCTCCCATCACGTCCAATAGTGTTACATGCATTCAGAGATGCCTTCTCCAAGGTTGTCACCTAGCCTGCGCCTATGCAACCCATGCCACCTCTTATTCGTCAATGGGGATGGCGACACCTTTATTTTTTATACTCTTTTTCCAAGTCCAATGGCGCCTCCCTTCATGTCCAATCATGTTACATGCATGCAGAAATTCCTTCTACAAGGCTGCCACCTAGTCTGCGCCTACTCTGCACCTACATTGTAACCTCTAAGGCACCTCCAATCACGTCCAATAGTGTTACATGCATTCAGAGATGCCTTCTCCAAGGTTGTCACCTAGCTCGCGCCTACTCTGCAACCCATGCCACCTCTTTTTCTCCAATGGGGATGGCGACACCTTTCATTTTTGTACTCTTTCGTCAAGTCCAATGGCGCCTCCCTTCATGTCCAATCGTGTTACATGCATGCAGAGATGCCTTCTCCAAGGCTGCCATCTAGCCTGCGCCTACTCTGCACCTACACTGTAACCTCTAAGGCTTCTCCCATCACGTCCAATAGTGTTATATGCATTCAGGGATGCCTTCTCCAAGGCTGTCACCTAGCCTGCGTCTATGCAACCCATGCCACCTCTTATTCGCCAATGGGGATGACGACACCTTTCATTTTTGTACTCTTTCGCCAAGTCCAATGGCGCCTCCCTTCATGTCCAATCGTGTTACATGCATGCAGAGATGTCTTCTCCAAGGCTGCCACCTAGCTTGAGCCTACTCTACACCTACACTGTAACCTCTAAGGCTCCTACCATTACGTCCAATAGTGTTACATGCATTCAGAGATGCCTTCTCCAAGGCTGTCACCTAGCCTGCACCTACTCTGCAACCCATGCCACCTCTTATTCGCCAATGGGGATGGTGACACCTTTCATTTTTGTACTCTTTCGCCAAGTCCAATGGCGCCTCCCTTCATTTTCAATAGTGTTACATGCATGCAGAGATGCCTTCTCCAAGGCTGCCACCTAGCTTGTGCCTACTCTACACCTACAATGTAACCTCTAAGGCTCCTCCCATCACATCCAATAGTGTTACATGCATTCAGAGATGCCTTCTCCAAGGCTGTCACCTATCCTGCACCTACTCAGCAACCCATGCCACCTCTTATTCACCAAAGGGGATGGCGACACCTTTCATTTTTGTACTCTTTCGCCAAGTCCAATGGCGCCTCCCTTCATGTCCAATCGTGTTACATGCATGCAGATATGCCTTCTCCAAGACTGCCACCTAGCCTGCGCCTACTTTGCACCTACACTGTAACCTCTAAGGCTCCTTCCATCACATCCAATAGTGTTACATGTATTCAGGGACGCCTTCTCCAAGGCTGTCACCTAGCATGCGCCTATACAACCCATGCCACCTCTTATTCGCCAATGGGGATGGAGACACCTTTCATTTTTTTACTCTTTTGCCAAGTCCAATGGCGCCTCCCTTCATGTCCAATCGTGTTACATGCATGCAGAAATTCCTTCTCCAAGGCTGCCACCTAGTCTGCACCTACTTTGCACCTACACTGTAACCTCTAAGGCACCTCCCATCATGTCCAATAGTGTTACATGCATTCAGAGATGCCTTCTCCAAGGCTGTCACCTAGCCCGCGCCTACTCTGTAACCCATGCCACCTCTTATTCTCCAATGGGGATGGCGACACCTTTCATTTTTGTACTCTTTCGCCAAGTCGAATGACATCTCCCTTCATGTCCAATCGTGTTACATGCATGCAGAGATGCCTTCTCCAAGGCTTCCACCTAGCCTGCACCTACTCTGCACCTACACTGTAACCTCTAAGGCTCCTCCCATCACGTCCAATAGTGTTACATGCATTCAGGGATGCCTTCTCCAAGGTTGTCACCTAGCCTGCGCCTATGCAACCCATGCCACCTCTTATTCGCCAATGGGGATGGCGACACCTTTCATTTTTGTACTCTTTCGCCAAGTCCATTGGTGTCTCCCTTCATGTCCAATCGTGTTACATGCATGCAGAGATGCCTTCTCCAAGGCTTCCACCTAGCTTGCGCCTACTCTGCACCTACACTGTAACCTCTAAGGCTCCTCCCATCACGTCTAATAGTGTTACATGCATTCAGAGATGCCTTCTCCAAGACTGTCACCTAGCCTGCGCCTACTCTGCAACCCATGCCACCTCTTATTCGCCAATGGGGATGGAGACATCTTTCATTTTTGTACTCTTTATCCAAGTCCAATGGCGCCTCCCTTCATGTCCAATCGTGTTACATGCATGCAGAGATGCCTTCTCCAAGGCTGCCACCTAGCTTGCGCCTACTCTACATCTACACTGTAACCTCTAAGGCTCCTCCCATCACGTCCGATAGTGTTACATGCATTCAGGGATGCCTTCTCCAAGGCTGTCACCTAGCCTGCGTCTATGCAACCCATGCCACCTCTTATTCGCCAATGGGGATGGCGACACCTTTCATTTTTGTACTCTTTCGCCAAGTCCAATGGTGCCTCCCTTCATGTCTAATCGTGTTACATGCATGCAGATATGCCTTCTCCAAGGCTGCCACCTAGCCTGCGCCTACACTGCAAGAGTGACACTTATCATGCATGCATGCACCACCTACCACCTCACTTACTCTATGAATTTTTTTCCTATAAATACAGAGCATAACATACTTCTCTCGTACCCACAATCGTCTCACTCTCTTCTACAAACTCTTTCATAATCTCTTATAATTTCAAACTCTTTCATAATCTCAGGCATTTTCAACAATGGCTCTTCTCACAATGGGCGATTCTCAGAGGCACAAGGGACAACATTGCAGCATTTGTAAGTTTCTTTTATAGTTATACATTTTTCATACTTCTGGTAATGCTTTGTTCATATTACTTACTCTTACACCTTTTACATTATTAACTCAGGATACCAAAAGATTCAGAATACGGTCTCACAACTACCTTGCTCCCGACCCATTGATCGTACTATATCTGGAATACGCAGGTTTCGGACACGTTATAAAGATCTCCAACTGCACAATTGATTCAAAGTTCATACTTGCAAAGTTCATTAACCTGGTTTAATTTTATGCGCAGATTTTCTGGAGACCATATTTGGGTTTGGGCCATGAACCAAACCCCGAGGATGCAGCAATTTGGAGCGCAAAGACTGCAATCATACAGTTCAATGTTGTGGAGATGCACCACAGCAACCGTGTGAAGATGCAGTTTGGAATGCATCAAGAGATACCTAGCAATCCGACTTATTTGTCCCCGTGGCATCTCAAAAGGGTCGACGCCCAATAGGGTCTTACCAACTGGAAAGACTTTGCTCCAGAATGGTGTAAGATATGGCAGAGACGTCACCGACATGTCTTACAATTCCCATTGTTCCTCAATCATGGTAATATGCGACACACGGATCAGTATTTATCTTGGTACAGATCGGTTAGTAACCCTGAAATGCACGTGTCTCATCCAAGGTATTTGGTTGACCCACGAACACAATGGGCATAACCTTTAATTCCCCAACAACAAACCCAACATACATCAACCTCCCACCAACCCCCCAGACGAAACAGAACCACAAACACTCAACCACAGTCGCCACCATAATATAATTACACCCACATACCCCACAACCAACCACAATCACCACCTCAGTGCCAATACCCCCATATGCCTCACACCCAACTGCAATTTCAATCACAATACCAACACACCCGCATACCCCACACACAATTTCAGTCTTCTGCATATCCCAATATGGGCCCCTCAACATCCAACCTTAGCCCTGATCTGGGAATGTCGGAAGATTATGAACCAACTGACCCAACTTACCATCAACCACAATATCACCAAACCACCCAAGATCCATTTCCTTTCTACCCCCCGTACTCAGACGACCAATGCTACAGACCAACCATGGAACCCCACCCACCGCCAACACGACCAAACTTTGAGGGTATGGATAACCGACTGTACCAAAGTGGATCTTCTAGATATGGAGATCTGACTGATTTCATGGATCCGGAACGCATTGACTTCGTTGGGCCATCGACCCTGCCACAGCAGGAAACGCGACGAAACCCAGCACAGGAAAGGCGAGGACGGGGATGCGGAATCGGGGGTCATTATCGGGTTCTGGGGGACCACTGATTAATCTGTTTTTTTCATGTAATACTTATGTGTGTAATCATATTTTGTAAATAAAAAGTCAATTTTGTTGATCCTATAGCGAATACGTAACGCACCGCATTGAAGAAAAAAAACGCGAAAATTGCCCTAGCAAATGCACTAAGGCGCCATATCACTTGGCTTAAGACAAGCCCTAAGCACCTAGGTGCCAAGTGAGATGGCGCCTCCCCTTAAAAGGTAGATGTAGGCGCCAAGTGAGATGGCTCCTCCTTTGGGGAATCATCTGAAACATGGTTATTTGTGTAATTTTTTCCGAAACATGGTTATTTGTGAAAAAAAATTTAATACATGGTTATTCCAAAAAAATTCCCTTTTTGTTTAACGAATATATAGTTAATCTGAAGAAAAAAAGTTGAAAATAATAGGCTAGTATTTAAGGACTACTAATCCCACTCTAAAATTTTGTTTGATACGAGAATATTTGTGTTTATAGTTTATAAAGTTATATGATAATAAAAAATTTATTTGATAACAGTTTTATCAACATAAATGTATAATTTATTTTATTAATTTATAGTTTATTTTCTATATGTTATTTAAAATAATATTTAGTTTATGGTTTATATTTTATCATTTTTCTTTCACTTTTATCTTTATTATTTTAACTAAAATCTATTTTTATTCTCTATGGTTTATTTTAATTTAAAATAAAATAATTATACATTAAATATTTTTTCTTACTATATTAAATATCTTTTATGTCATTTTAATTTATCGGTTAGTTGAACCGTTAATTTTATCAAATATTTCAATTAGCTTATCATTTATAAATCATTAGTAATCAACTATAAACTATAAGTTATGAGTCATCAGCCATCAAACATAATCTATAAGCTATCAGGTAGCTTATCAGTCAACTGCTATTTTTACTAAATATAGCCAAAATATTATGCAAATTCGAAATTTCTCCTCAAATTTTGGAGATGCATCTCCTCACGCATCAATTGTCTCATTGAACAACGCCTCAAATGAGGGTCACTCCATTTTTTTTCCAAAACTTTATTCTGGAGAAACATCTTCGGGTTAATTCCATTAATTTCATTGTTAATGATCATCCTAGTGGATATTCTGAATATATATTTTTGGTTTTTTGAAGCGGAAATTTGTAAATCTATCACCTTTTCAAAAATCCTTTCCAAAAACTCTTTCATTCTCAATTAAGATTTTCACTCTAAATATTTATTCTTTTGTTTAATCACATCAAAAGGAGCAAAAGAAACTAAAATTCAAGGTAAAGATCATTTATTCGTTGCTCATATTAATCTTGTTTTGAAGCTGAAAAACTTACGTTGAATTCAGAAATATATTTCTGGTGTCTGTATGAATTCCTCCGAAGATGCATTTTCAAAGTCTGTCTGTTTTCAATTGCCAACTATATGTTTTCAATTTCATCTGTTTTTGATCATTTTATGTTATTGTTTTCATTAGATATGGTGCACCCCGATGTTTTCCCCAAACCTATTGTGTCTTCGGATGTCAAACATGTTGTTGTAAATGAGGTAGATGTTGACAACCAATTTACAAATTGGAAAGAGTTTGAATTCCGTGATCACATGCTTTAATTGATTCGGACGGAGTCAACTAAATTTAGGTTTGATGTTGTAATCATAAGGTATGATAATGGTTTAGATAGAAGAGTTGCATTTATGATAATGAGATGTGAAAGAAGTGGGAAGTATAGAACTCCTCTCCGAAAATTCAAACGAGATGACACTGATTCAAGAAAATTTAAGTGTCCCTTTAAGTTGCGTGGTTATTTGTTGGAAAATAACAAATGGAGATTTAATGTGATATGTGTATTACATAACTATACCATGTGTGAAAAATTAGTCATACATCCAATTGCATGCCGCCTCATGCCGGAAGAGAAGGAATGTATTACTGACGTGACATTGAATATGGTCCAACCAAAAAACATACTTGCAACTTTGAAACTTAAAAGACCCTCAAATATCCCAAATATCAGAAAAGTATATAATATTAGGTCCATTAATAACAAGGCGTTGAGGGGGGGGGGGGGGGGGGGGGGGGGTAAAACTGAAATGCAACAACTCTTGAAACTTCTGGATCATAACATTTATGTATCTAGGTACCGGACGTGCAAGGATGGAGTAACCGTTAACGATATATTTTGGACTCATCATGATTCCATCAAGTTTTTCAACATATTTTCTATTGTATTAATCATTCATTCAACGTATAAGATCAAAATATACATTCTTCCACTATTAGAAATTGTTGGTGTAACTTCTATCGAGAAGACTTATTTTGTCAGGTTTGCATTTCTAGAGAGAAGAAAAAGAGGAAAATGTTACTTGTGCTTTAGAGGTGCATCTTGTCGCGGCTGGGAAAATCATAGAGTCATCACCATCTTTTATTCATTCTTAAGGAATATGGGAAATAATGATAAAACCCTAAAGGTAAAGGACAAGACAGTCATCGCAATCAAATATGGATTTGGGGGTCGGTTAAGTGAGGGGAAGGTGTTAGGCACCCCTCACCTATGTTGTACTCAACAGGAACCTTCTTTAGCCTAGGGTAAGTGTGTTTGTGTAATTATTTATTTCTTTCCTAAATACTTTATTTACAGAGAAAAGGGTATATACCATGGTTGAAGTTGGGAAAAGCGTTTGTTTCTAAGGTTAGTTGACTCGCTTTGAATTCAGAACCTTGTGTATACGTACTCTCATCAAGAGATGAAAAAATTTAGAGTCATCGTAGTTCGTATTTTTGGTTAGTTGCCTTTAATTTATGAAAAATACTATCTTGCCTTAGAATTAGACACACGGGGCATAGGGAGTGAATTATCGCACAGGGAGAAATGGGTTTGATTTATCGTACTGAGCGAAAAATAGTTTGGGTGTGTTGAATGGATTATAGAGTGTGAATGTTTTTTCTTTTTGATTTTTAATTAGTGATTTATGTACAAGGTATAATTATATACAAGTGGTTTAGTTAACCGGGACAACCTAAGTGTGATACGGTGGGAGAACTGACTTGGGATTTTGCGTTTGTTTTCGCACTTGTTCGATTTAGCAAGAGTCGCCACCGACTTTTTATTTTATCCTAAGGAAAGGTCAAAAAGCACAGGAAAGACCTTTGAGATGTTTTCTTGGGTTCGGGGGATAGATTATGAAAAGGGAAGGTGCTAGAACCATTTTCATCCATGGTTATCCATGGGCTCTTAGTTACTTGTTTTAGATCACTTGCCTTTGCTTTTCACTTGTTTGAAATGGTGCTTTGTGTGTGTGGTTTTGAAAAAGATGCCTTGTCTAGGCAACCTTTGTAATGATTCTTGTTTGAATGTGTACAAAGGTGTGTGTCTTTTTAAAAAGATAATTCAATGTTTTGAAAGTTGTTTTTTTGAAGTTGTGTTGTGGAGTGTGCTTGAAACGGCAAGGATGTTTTACAAGATTTTTGATCAAGTAACTAAGAGTTTGTCTACCCTATTTTACTCAAAGATCTTTCTTATGTTTTTAACCCTTTTAACAGTGTTGTTTCACCATTGTGTTTGATGAACAACCTTGCGTTAGGATGTTTAACGGGACGGGCGCGGGTCATCATATACAATCATTGAAGGCAACTTGTGAGATGCTCTAACAATTTTGTAAGGGATGAGATCGTTTTATCGTAGGCAACATCGAGGGTCATCGAGGGACTAACAATCTTTGTTTATCAAAGGGACATTTGCTAGAGTATCTCATACTCGAGGGACATGATTGCATTTTCCGAGGCAACAAGCAAGGTTACCCTAGAGGTGTAAGTGTGAATTGTGTATTGATTTTCATGCATTTATCTTGTATTAGGTTATCTAGCAGTTGATTTTGAATCTTTGCATACAAACCCTAATTACAATACAGTATATGGAAAGCGATAAATTGCGGGAATTTAGAGTCTAAGTTATTACAAGTAAGTATCCGGGGATGGGGGTACAAATGTTTACAAATGGGGATGAGTCTTATCAGAATAATAATGTCCAAGTATATATTTACAACCAAATCGAATCGTCGCATTCTCAACGTAAAAATATAACAAGGTATAAGATAATGAAAATCAAAGAAATATGAGATGTGCATAGCTATTTACAAATGATCAAATAAAACGTTAACCTAATGCAAATTAAGTGTTTTTTATTATTTTTGTGCTTTTGTTAGTTATATATAAACAAAGGGTTTTAGAGAAAAAGAAAGAATTAATTAAGTTAAAAAAATCTATTATTTATGTATTTTTGTTAATGTTTTTTTAGAAATTTTATATAAAAAGATTAATTAAACAAAGAATTTTAAAACAAAGAAAAATTATTTTAAAAAAATCTATTAATTACATACTTTTAAATGCAATAAATATTTTAAAAAAGTTATTAAGAATATTTTATACAAAATTTAATATCTTATCTTTATTTAACAAAAGAGAAGAAAAAGAATTAGGTTATAGAAAAAATGAAAATAAGGTGATAATAATAAAAAAGGTATTGATTTGTAAAACATAAAAAAAAAGAAGTTAAGTGGGCTTTGAGGAATGCACTTGGCCCAAATAAAAGAAACATAGTTAGACTAAAGGGGGGTGCAGGCGCTGAAAGTAATTGGGCCTTAGTGTTTTGGCTTGGGCAGAGGCCCACGATGCTTGACAAAGTTTGTTTAGGGTTAGTATTGTTTTGCTCAGAATCTAGGGTTTGCACTTTTGTAAACGGCGCCGCTCCTTCTCTCGTCTTTGCTCTCTCTTCCTCGTTCTCAAACGGAGCCATGACTAATCCTTCCACCCTCCAGCCACCAGAGTGTTACCTCCATCCCTCTCCTCTTCACGACGGCATGAGACAGTGGTTGGAAAAGGTACTGTTTTCGTCTTGTCCTAAATGCGTTTTCTTTTACAGTTTCTTGTATATTTATTTCTTGCATGTTTTTAATCTTATGGCTTCCTTTTTTATGCTTACGCGTAGTATGAGTTTGAAGGACATACCTTGGACGTTTTGTTCTGTGGGGCGATGGAGAGGGAGAGGACTTTGGAACGGTGGTGTTCTCAGGTGGCCGGAGGAGGGAGAAGCGTGATGACGCATATCTGGTACTTCGTATCTTTTGATTTCTCTTGAATTGTTTTGTGATGAGATTACTCTGAAAACGCTTGCTTCTGAGTTCTCTCTTCTTCTTATCTAAATGTTGGCTTTTGATGATGATTTTGTATTTCTGAAAACCCTTGATTCTGAGTTCTCTCTTCTTCTTTGAATATCTTGTTTATTCTATGATGAACATATATCTTGAAAAAGGGCTTATCTGTTATTGTTCTTCATGTTGATGTCGAAACTTGTTGGTGATGAATGTATGTTCTGAGACTTGCTTATTTGCTTCTGATTCGTTTATCGCTTCTGCATCTTTCTTCTTCTTTAAATACCTTGTTTATTCTATGATGAACTTCGTTCTGAGATGCTTGTTGTTAGCTTAGGCAATTTCTGGCCTTGAGTTGCAGTTTTGCTTTTCGTAGGCAAGCTTGAGATGCAGTTGAACTGGCTTGTGTGATTTTGTGTTGGGATATTGAATGATGAAATGGTTTTCTGAGGTTTGCTATTGTTGTTGATTTTCATGGATGTTTGATGATGGTGAGACTGAAAAACATTGCCCCCGAATGCTTGACAGTGATGGATTTATTTGTTCTTTGTTTGTCTTTGTTGAGCTTTTTGTGAAGGCAGGCTGATGGGCATTTGGTGTTTTGCAGTTTGAAACAGGTTTGCTACTTTGTGGTGCTTGTGCTTACAAGCCCATTTGTAGGTTATGCAGGTAGGATGCAGTTTTGCTTGATACTTGTATTTACAAGCAACTTTGCAGGTGGTTGAGCTTTGGTACAGTTTTGAATAGGTTTGTTATGTATTTGGACAGGTTTTTGTGTTTTGGTATTGGTAAGGCAGGCTTGAAGGCTTGTTTGGTATGGCAGGCTTGAAGTTTTGGTTTCTTGCAGGTTTTGCAAGTTTGATAACTTGCAGGTCTGAGGTTGTTTGTTAAAGGTTTTTAGCAGGTTACAGGTTTGCTGGCAGGTTGTGATAACTTGCAGTTTTGCTTGCAGTTACAGTTTGTGGTTCTCTCTTCCCTTGTACCGTTTTTCCTATTCTATTTATTCTTATATCCTTTAAGCTTGCCAAAACTTCAAACCTTTTACTTCACTCTATCTCTCTCTCCATAAAGCATTTTTAAATTGCTTAATATATCTTTTTTCTGAAAAGGTTGTTGGCCAGAAAATGATGAGATGTCTTGACAAGCTTGCTTGCTTGTATCTTGGTGTTGTACCCCAAAATTTGCCCTCCCATATTCTTCAAAGTTTTGACAAGCATCATCTCAATTTGCTCAAGTCTACTCAAGGGTTGCACAGCTCAAACACCCTCCTAAGCCAGTCAAATTAGGGTTTTGGTTCCTGCAAGTAAGTTGAGGTTTTCAAGGGCTCAATCAAGTCCCATTTTCCTATACACATTGTCAAGCATCTACATGCCAAGTTTCAAGGCTCACAGCATCAAGTTGCACAGTCAAAAGCCCTAATTGCTCCACAATCAACTGTAGGGGCAAAATGGTCATTTGGAAGTCAAAAGTCAAAAATTTTGGTCAACATCTTATTTTTAAGCCACAATCATCATTTGATCAAGTCTTGATCATGATTCCACAAGAATGGCTCAAAAATCATCAAGATGCAAAAGTTTCCATTTTTGGACAGCTGAAAAGTCAACTGTAACTTGACCAAGGCATAACGTTTTCATGGTTCATCATAAAAATCCCATCCAATGCTCATTTTGAAGGGGAGGACATTTCCTATAACTCATCTTCACATTCCAAGTCCAATAAATGCTCTCACAAAAAGTTATCAATTTCAACATTATAGGTCATTTTCAAAAGTCAACAAAAAGGCATTTTAAGTCAAAGACCATAACTTGATATTGGTAAATCAAAATGACATGGGACCAAAGGCATTGGTTAGAGGACTTCAAGACCTTTCCAAAATGTCCAAGAACATGTTCATATGATCAAAATTGAGCAGGATATGCATTGGAGAAGTTGGGAAATTTTTGTGAAATGGCAAAAGTCAACTATCCTTGAAACTTCAATTTTTGACAAAAGGGCCCACTTTTTTCCACTTGATTCAGCCTTGTCATGCCACCCACGTGTCCCATGATCAATTTCAAGATTAAACATTAATTTTTCTATTTTTATTTGATTTAATTCATTTTAAATCCATAAAATTTAAATAAAATCAAAAAAATTAATTAAATAACATCTTTTGATTTGAATGACTTTTATGTGTCATGAACAACCTACCAATTTCGTGCTAGGGCCATTTTATGCCTAAAAATTCAAAATTTGAACAAACTTGGAATGTTTCTTTAATGGTGGTTATGAAGAATCCAAAAACTTAATTGCAAGGGATCATTAGCTCATAATGTGACCTATTCTCATTCATTACTATATATGCAAGTGTTCCATACCTCAGTCACAACCTGAACATTACACAAACGACCAGAGCAAAATCCAAAAAGTGTCAAAAAAAGTGTGAGATCAAAAGGAGTATTGCAAGCATTTTCAGGCCAAAAGGAGAACGTGACTCTCTTCTTTGCCATCCCCTGAAGCTAAAGCAACCATTGCCACGTCCTAAGATCTATCATACCGCGCTGTAAGTTCTTCCCATTCCATATCATTTTTTCTTATGTGTTTGTGTGCAGGATGCCCAGTGCGTTTCACCATGAACCTTCAGCGTTCCACATGCCAAGTGGCCATGATCATCAATCCGAGGGACAAAAAGTGATGAACACTATATTCTCCAGTCAACGTGCTCCAGCCAATCTCCAAAAGTCAACAAGGCTGGTTAATGGGCCAGCAATTTCCAGGCTTCACACCTCCATTGGGCCATCAACACCCCCATTGGTTTCTATTTCTTTTTTTTTTCTATGTTCCTTTTCTTTTTGTTTTCTTTTTTTAATTATTATCATTATTGTTAATTAACCTAATAAACTAATTTTTTCCCATAAAATTCAATAAAACCAAATAATAAAAAACATTTTATTATTTATTAACTTATTTTGTAAATAAATTTTAATATTAATTAATTAGTTGTGTAATTAGAACAATTTCAACATTTTTTTTAATAAGTAAAATTAATTTAGAATTAGAACTTTCAACTTTTAATTTCTTTTATTTTATTTTATTAAAAACATAAAAAACACAAAAATATTTTCCTTTTAATTAAATTAATTGGTTAGTTATTAGTTTTAATTTCATTAATTACAAAAAAAGGACAAAAAATTCAATTCTTTTCTTAAAAGGGTCAAAACCCTTAGGACGTTCCCGATTAAATTTCTATTCGCGTGTATTTACTTCTTTTGATTATATTTATGTATCTGTATAGAGGATGTAATAGTAATTAGGATTTTATCGCCTTATTTAAATTCTCGCACTTTATTTTCCAAAACAGGTTCTTGTTTTTGGCGATGTATAGACCCGCGCCTTGTAATAGCTAGATTTACATTTCTGCAATTTATTTTCCGCACTCCTAACTGTTAAAAAATGCATGAAAGAATGTATGACAAATAAAATCAATCCGTAGCTCACAAATAACATGTACAAGATAACCTTAACTGAAAAACAACACACAAAGCACATGCCACTTCTAAGGTACGCCTCACTGGTTGCCTCGACGTGATCATCAAGTATAGGGTGTCTTAGAGGTCGCCCTTCTGTCCAAAAGATCCAGTTGCCTCGAAACGGTTGCCTCGGATACAAAGGATCTAGGACATTAGGGTTACTTCTAAGACGTCCTACCATTGCTTCGGTGACCACACATGTCCCCTTAATCGAATTGACCCGAATAACTCCAACGATGGTGCTACCTACCTCTCAATGGTGGGATAGCACTATCTAAAGGACTCTTACACATCCTAATTCCTTAGATTAGGTAGATTTCTCTTAAGTACTTGCTCTTTCAAAACAAACAAAACAACTTTTCACACTCACACTTTCTAAAAGTTTTCAAACAAATTTTTCATACACTCTTGAGGACTGATACAAGAGTTACTTAGAAATTTTTCAAACGAAACTTTTTCAAAACCCACACAGACTTGAAAAGCAAACAAATTTTTGAAAACATAAGAGCAAGTACCTAAGAGCCCGTGGATAACCACAGATAGAAAGGGTGCTAACACCTTCCCTTTCTATAAATCTACCTCCCGAACTGAGAAACATTCTCGAATAAGGAATTTTGCTGTGCTTTTGTCCTTTCCATGTTGGAGAATATAAAAGACGGTGGCGACTCTAGCTTACCGCGACATTTCACGAACCAGCTTAAAAAACAGTCAGTTCTATTTCCACCGATCACAGAACTGGCGACTCTGCTGGGGACACATCAAAGTGAGGTGTACCTTAGGAATTAGGAATTAGACCACTCTTATGTTTTCAATTGCCTGCTTTGCTTGCTTTAAAATTGTGGGCCTGTTTTAGAGTTTCATAGATCCTAACCCGGATCTGGGGGATACCTTTTAGAAAGTAGCAACAAACTGTGAGGGAACTGTGCGGGGTATACTGACACGGTTGAAGCAGTTTGCTACGTTAATGTGGCACTTTGGTGAGTACCGGTAACCCTTGAGTCAAGTCAAGGAGAGTACGGGGCCGCCACGTGGTGTCGTGAAGCATCAACTGACCTTAGGAACCTTACTTGACCATCCTGGCCTCTTTAGGGGTAGTGAGATGACCGACTTTGGTGCAGTCCGAAGTTGGTAGATACTCGATACTACACTCATTGAGGGTTGTTTTCTTGGAAAATTTTGATCGCCAGTTCAGTGGCTAAATCAAAACAATGAACACAGAAAACAACCCAATGATATTGAGCTCCTTAGAACCCGGTTACTTTTGATAGGACAGGTTTTGAGCCCACCAACTTCAAGAGGGTAGTACCCCAAACTTCATGCTGGCCTAAACTCTAAGGGTTGTCTTGTGTGACTTGTGTGCCTTCATACTTGAACTACTTGCATACTTGTTATCTAACAACACGAGTTTCCTTGCAGGTTTGGTCTACAGTCCTTAATTGGAACTCATTACAGGGCTTACTTACATCCACGCATAGCATAACATCATACCATCATACCATTGCATACATCCTACATAAGGACTAATCCATTTCAAGGATCTCAAGGGTTTGTGATGCAGGTCATGATGAATCAGATGTCTAACAAGGGGCAAAGGGGATTTATTTTCCCCTAGCCAAGGTTGATAACTTGAGTCAGGGGCTATGACCAACTCGATATGGTGAGCCTTGACTCTTGAAGAAGGATTCTCAACAACATGAAGTTCCTTCAATCAAGCTACGAAATTCAAATCCTAACAACCTTTCTTGTTTACCCCACGAGATCCTTGAAAACATTGCATGCATACATACACATCATTGCATAACAGGTACCCCTGTTACAGGTTACTTACCATCTCCGCTGTTTATTTCAGCAATGGCTTCCCAACAAGGCAACCAGGATCTTCATGCTCAAGAGACTCGGTTCAGGGAGATCCTCCTAAATCTATCCAAGGGGCAGGAAGAGCTGAGAACACTCCTCATGGGGACTTTGGTCAGGAACAGTCCAGAAGACGATAAGGACGAACGGCTGAAACGTCTACAAGTTGAGGTGGATACAATGAGAACCCAGATGCTGGGGCAAATGGCTCTTATCCAAGACTTATCTCAAAGACAAGGAGAGCTCAGGGTTCTCATCAACCAACTGCTTCGAGATAACCAACTGGGGAAAACATCTAAGGTTGAAGAGCAAGCCATCATTCAACCACCTGTGGTGCAAGAAGACAAGGGAAAAGCTCCTCAGTTTGCTTCAGGGTCACAAGCCCAGCATCAACAGGGTAATCGGCGTAAGCGAAATACGTCTGGAAGACATTTCTCGGAGACTGGTATACCATCATCACTGATACTGAGACACTTGTTGGAGGTCAAGATGATTTCTTTAAAAGATCCTCCTAAGAATCTCAACATAACCTCCCTGAAGTACAATCCCGATGAAAGGTGTGCCTACCATTCTGACAGTCCTAGACATGACACTGATGACTGTTGAAGCTTGAGGAACAAGATCTAGGACTTGATCGATGTAAGGGTGCTGGAGTTCATGCCGGGTGGCAAAATGAAAATCTTCTACTGAGAATCTTCCATCTGAGATGACTAGTGCAAACTAAGAAGCTTTTGTTCATTCGAATGTTCAAGTTGTATTTTTCTTTGATTGTTCAAACATTTGTTCATGTCAAACTCTTTTACTTTATCAATGCATCGCATATGTCTGTTTTGAATCAATATATTCGCATTCGCTATATTCAAACTGCTTTCATTTTTTGATGTCAACTCTCAATTAATAATTCTAAGCCTCTTGAGGGAGGATGACAAAAACGATACCACGATCTATATTATGATGAACAGACCCCGCTGATGAGGTACAGGCATTGTTTCAATTCCTAAACACTAGAGTTATAAGGATGATAATCCCTCGTCAACCCTTTTGAGCCAAAGAAGTAGGAGTTTTTATTTTCGAAAATTAAAACCCTTAATCATAACCTGGGGCAGGGTAGTTCTCTCAGCTGATCCAAGTGCACAACGAATGGCACCAAAGGAATCCTTACAAAACAAAAGACAGTGATGGCTTTGAATAATCATAAAGACAGGCAGTCATTATCTCCCAAAAATAAAAGCCCATTAAGTCAAAACCTATGAAGGAGACTTACAAAACTGGGGCATCCCGCTGACTGTGATCATGAAAGAAACAGTTCAGGCAAAAAACAGGGATAACGAAATCAAAAAAGAAAGAGGTCCTACAAACCCTCAACCAAAAAAGGAATGACTTCCTATTCCAAATAAATTGTCAACATTCGAACCATCACCGGTATATCAGGACGAAGACTCAAACAAGGTCTAACGCACGATCAGCTGAGTTTAGGTTTGAAGAACATCACGAAGAACGAGTGGGTACAAATAAAATTTGAGCCTTTATCCTTTGTTTCTTGAACCGTGAACCAAGCCACGCTACAACCCTTAAAAAGTCCTAGCTGAAGCATGGGTTTAGTTTGAAAGCATATTGTTACCAAAGGTATCCTGACTCCTTAAGGCTTGCGGTAAAATAACGAGTTGACATCACGGTTCAAAAAAAAAATTCACTTGTTTTTATGAAAAAAAATGCATTTTCAAAAAAGACATAAGCTTTGCATTTTCAAAATAACATTGTTTGCAGATGATTATTTGTTTGAACAGCAGAGAACTTTGCACGACGAGCATCTAGTGAACAAAAGCCTTCTCAACAAAAGGTCACCTCAAATGGAAAAACACTTCCAACCAAGGGGGCAAACACGATCATTGTCCATCATCTGGGGCAGTTAGGTCAAGATTCAAAGAATCTCTCAAAAGGCCAACCAGCTTGGGGCAAATCTCCATCTGGATCACTTGGGGCATGGGACGATCAAACGAAGATCTTCTGGTGGTATGGCAACACAATGCCACTAACGGTGACAACTCCTTGCATTATGAGGGCGTGGACATAGTCGAAAAATACTATGCATAATCAAAGACCCGCTAGGTCGACTGGCCTAGGCAAAAACAAGGGCTTCCCGATGAACCAAAAGGGTTCGGGCAAAAATAAGGGATGAAAATAAAAAATCTGTACACTCGGCAAGTCGAAAACCTGAAAAGGAGGCTTGGGCAAAAAAAATGGTATCCCGGTGGAGTGAAAACCTGAAAGGGCGGTCCAGGAAAAAGTTAGGGATCAAAAGCGTACGACTATGTCCCGTCATCTCGTCACTTGCCTACCAGAAGAAGATTTGTCAAAATGGAAGTTATCAAGACCTCCACAGGTACCTTCTCCCGCATGAACTGGGGCAATAAGAACTGTCTAAGCGATCTGGTTTCTCTGTCCACCGAGGTACCAAGGTAAGTTCAGCTGAAGAACATGACCAAGATACCTTCACTCCCCGCAGAGTAAGACCGGAATCAGCAATACTATCCCCGAGCAGAGTTGGTCTCCAATCAACCCCGAAAAGGCACAGTATCTCCAGCAAGTCAACGACACTCTCCCCAAGCAGAATTAGCCTACTATCAGCCTTAAGGAAGTTGGGTATCCCCAGAAGATCTCAATATTCCCCAGCAGAGTATACAGATGTTCCTAAGCAAGCATCCCCGACAGTCTTGATCTAAGATTGTTCCCCGGCGGAATACCAGACACCTCAGTGGAGCCACTTCCCCAGTACAGTCCAAGAGTTTCCCCAGGAGAGTTGAATTATCCTCCCCAGTAGATTCTGGAAGCTTATCCCCAGTAGATTCTGGAAGCTTATCCACCGGCAGAGTACGTACATCTCTCCCCGACTTTATTCAAAGGTTATTTCCCCACCAAGGTATAACTAGGTTATCCTCAGCTAATTACCACGGAAAGATCGTCCTCAGCGAAGTTCTTCCTACCCCCAGCGGGGTTCATCAAATTCCCCAACATAACTCATCAACGGTATCCCCAGCGGAGTTATCATCAAATCTCAGCGAAGTATCTCTTCCCACAGAGTAATTCCCCGCAGAGTAATCTCTTCGCCGGGTTTATTCCCCAACGGAGTCATCTTCTCCTACCGGTTTATTCTTGCAACCATCATCCCCAGCGGAAACGAAGAACTCTACTCTTCAACATCAGCCCAGGATTCAACAAACTCCCGGCATTCGTCAAGGATCTATTTTCCCAGACGAGAATACATTCATAAACATCACATCTTCATACATTATAGCATGCATACGCATCATACAACACAAATCTCATTTATTTTTGAGAACATCTTAAAACCATGCAGTTCATGCATCATGACATTGCATACGACTAATACTTTGCCTTTTCAGGAAAAAGTCAATCAAAAGATGATTACCATCTACCTTTACAGTTCCAGATCAACACCGGTAACAAGCCAGGAAAATTCTGTGGACGACTGATCGTGGGTTTAATATCCGAAACCAAACAGGACAATTATCTACTTGATCATCCTCAGGCAACCCTACACCGGTTCCTTTTCTTTCAGAAGAAGTCTAACACGGGCTCATCAACAGGCAACCCTACACCGGTTCCTTCTCAACCTCAGATGTAGTTTTACACGAACTCATCATCAGGCAACCCTACACCGGTTCCTTCTCAATTTTCAGACGAAGTCTTACACGGACTTATCATCAAAGTAACCCTACACCGGTTCCTTTTCTTTCAGAAGAAGTCTTACACGGACTTATCATCAAAGTAACTCTACACCGGTTCCTTTTCTTTCAGAAGAAGTCTTACACGGACTTATCTCAAGATGACCTTACCCCGGTTCATCAAGAAGTTTTACACGAACTTATCCTGCAGTAACCTTACCCCGGTTCCTCCAGAAGTCTTACACGGACTTATCTCAAGATGACCTTACCCCGGTTCATCCAGAAGTTTTACAGGAACTTATCCTGCAGTAACCTTACCCCGGTTCCTCCAGAAGTCTTACACGGACTTATCTCAAGATGACCTTACCCCGGTTCATCCAGAAGTTTTACACGAACTTATCCTGCAGTAACCTTACCCCGGTTCCTCCAGAAGTCTTACACGGACTTATCTCAAGATGACCTTACCCCGGTTCATCCAGAAGTTTTACACTAACTTATCCTGCAGTAACCTTACCCCGGTTCCTCCAGAAGTCTTACACGAACTTATCTCAATATGACCTTACCCCGGTTCATCCAGAAGTTTTACACGAACTTATCCTGCAGTAACCTTACCCCGGTTTCTCCAGAAGTCTTACACGGACTTATCTCAAGATGACGTTACCCCGGTTCATCCAGAAGTTTTACACGAACTTTTCCTGCAGTAACCTTACCCCGGTTCCTCCAGAAGTCTTACACGGACTTATCCCGAAGTAACCTTACCCTGGTTCCTCCAGAAGTTTTACAGGAACTTATCCCGAAGAAACCCTACACAGGTTCTCTCTCTCCAGACGTAGTTTTACACGGGCTCGTCGTCAAAGAAACCCTACACAGGTTCTCTCTTTCCAAAGATGCAGTTTTACACGGACTCGTCATCAGAAACCCTACCCAGGTTTTACTTCTTCCAGGATGCAGTTTTACACGGGCTCATCATCAAAGTAACCCCATACAGGTTCCCTTCTCAAACTCCAGGCATAGTTTTACACGGACTTGTCATCAAAGTAACCCTACACAGGTTTCCTTCTCAGCTCTAGATGTGGTTTTACACGGACTCGTCATCAAAGTAACCCTACACAGGTTCCTTCTCCATTTCAGATACAGTCTTATATAGACTCATTATCAGTAAACCCTACACAGGTTTCCTTCCTTCAAAGATGTTGTGATACGGTGGGAGAACTGACTAGTGTTTCGCGTTCGTATTTGCACTTGTGCGGTTGAGCAAGAGTCGCCACCGACTTTTTATTTTATCCTAAAGGAAAGGTTAAAAAAGCACAGCAAAAACCTTTTGAGATATTTCGTGGGTTCGGGGGGTAGATTATGAAAAGGGAAGGTATTAGCACCCTTTTCATCCATGGTTATCCATGGGCTCTTAGTTACTTGGTTTTTTAGATCACTTGCCTTGATTTTTGATTGCTTTGAAAATGATGTGTGTGTGGGTGCTTTTTGAAAATGTTTTGAAAAAAGATGCCTTGTCCTAGGCTAACCTTGTAATAATTCTTTACTCGAATGTTTTACAAGGGCGTGTATCTTTTCGAAAAGATGTTTCAAAAAATGTTTTGAGAGTTTGTTTGAAAGTGTTGTGGATTGTGGTTTTTGAAAAGAAGGCAAGTGTTTTTGCAAGTTTGATCTCAAGTAACTAAGAGTTTGGTCTACCCTATTGTACTCAAAGGTTTTTGTTATGTTTTAACTCCTTTTAACAATTTTGTTCCACCATTGGAATTGATGGACAATCTTGCGTTTAGGAAGTTTATTCGGGACGGGCGCGGGTCATCGTATGGACCATGAATGCAATGATGCCAAGTGTCTTTGGCAATTTGCTTTGAAGGGACTATGATCATTCCGTTTAGGCAACTTTCGAAAGCGTCATCGAGGGACTTATGATCATTTGATTTTTGTTTTGCCAAAGATACTCGACGTGCAAGCATGGCCCATTTTGGAAGGCAACATGTGGGATTACCCTAGGGGGTGCAAGTGTGTTTGTGTATTGATTACATGCATTTGTCTTGTATTAGGTTGTCTAGCGTTTGATTTCATGTACATACAAACCCTAGGTCTAACCATGGTATAATTGAAAACTGTAAATTGCGGAATGTAAAATCTACGCTATTACAAGATAGTGTCCGGGAGTGGGGGTATAAATGTACAAAGGGGATGAGACTTATAGTACCCAAAATGAATTACAACCAAATCGAAGTCGCAACCAAATGTAAATATCGAATATACAAATATAAGGTAAAAATATGTATAAGGCAATGTGAATGTATTTTGTGTAAGTGTACAAGTGTATATGTATATGAATTGTATTAGGGTTTGACCTAGAGAAATGTATTTTAACGAATCTTTGATTTTGTATGTTTGATTATGCACAAAAGAAAAAGAAAGTGTTTTGATTTAATTAAATTGTATTATGTATAAAAAAGAAAGTATTTTAATCAAATATTTGTGAGTTTAATATTAGAGAGAGAAAAATGCATTTAAATTGTTATGTACGAATATGTATGTTAAAAAAAGTATTTTTAACTTTCAATTATATGATAAAAAATGATATGTATTATTTTATATACAAATATATTTTAATGTGTATTAAGAAATATTTTCAAGTTAATTATGTATAAAGAGTATCTCATTATTTTATATACAAATATATTTTAAAAAAAAATGTTTTAACCATATGATAAAAATGTATTTCATTTAAGTTAGTATTTTACAAGAAATAATAAAAAAGTAAACATTTGTTTATAACATAAAATAAAATAAAAAGTTAGTATTTTACAAAAGAAAAAAAAGAAATAAGCATTGTTTATAAAATGAAAAGGGTTAGTGATTAATGGGCTTTGGGGAAGGCAAAAACGGGTCAGGCCCAGATTTGGACATTGAACGAAATTAGGGTTTCACATTTGTTTGTTCAGTTGAGGAAAGAAATGGGTTTAGGCGAAGCAGCGGCGGCGTTCACTGAGTTCCATCGTTCTTCTTCGTCCTTGAAAGCTTCCTGAGCAAAAGCCTTTCCTCCGGCCACCGGTGTCACTCTCGAATCTCTCTTCCCTCCATGGCGTTAATTTCGCGTCCTCGATACAAGGTTCGTTTTCAGTATTATACTCTTATCTTTCTTACGAACTTGCGTGTTTTGTTTTGATTTGAGTCTTAATTCTTATTTTTCATTATGAGATAAAGGAGAAGAGAAGAGGGAGAAGATTGGCTACCTTCGTTCTTTGGAGATGGAGGAGAGAAGAGTGGAGGCGCTGAGGAGGCCGGAGCGAACGGAGGAGGGTTTTGCGCGATTCTTCGCTTCTTGGGGACCCTGGTATCTTTTATCTTTTGATATTTTAGGGTTTTGATGATGATGTATACTGAGAAGCCCTCTTTAATTCACCTCTTTATCTTCTTCTTTCCTACTGTGATGCCTTTGGGAATTTGTATGCTTCTCCTTTCGTGTTGCCTTTGCTTCTGTTTGTCTTGAATATTTTGGAACAGTTGTTGCCTTGGTGGGTTGGATATAATGCTTTGAGATGCCCAGTGATGATCTCAGAGGTCTGAGGGCCTTGGTTGCCTTTGATATTTTTGTTTTCTTATGAACCTCTGATGCCTTGAATCGTTGTTCTGTGTTATCTTGAACTGGATGCTTTTCTGAGATTTATCGCCCAATGATGTTCATGCTGAGGGCTTTAGGAATTGGTTTCGTGCTTGACAGTAAGTTTTGACAAGTTATGCTTTTGAGTTTGATAGGTTTATTGCAGGATAAGGCCTTGAATGGTGTTTTGAGACAGGGGTTCTGGTTTATGTGTTGACAGTATGTTCTTGCATTTTTGGTTTGGACGATGTATTTGATAACTGGGGAGATCCTGGACAGGTATGAGGTTATGGCCTATGCTGTTTTTGTTTTACAGTATGGTTGAGGGGTTATGTTTCAGTTTTAGTTTTTTTTTTGTGTTTTTTGCATTTGAACTGGTTTAACAAGGCTTCAGGTTATGGTTTTTGTGAGACTTTTGCTAATGGGCTTGTGTTTGATCTGGACAGTAGGCAGGTTATTGGAGCATCAGCAGGTTATGTGAGGTGTTTTTCTTATATCTGGTGTGAGGTTTGAGATGTGTTTTGATAACTTGTGTATCTTTTAGGCAGGTATGAGCTTATGGCCTATATTCGTTTAGTTCTGAGTTATATGGGTGATATTGGTGCTTGGCTCAATCAGTATGTTTTCTTGTGTTCTTTTGTCCTCTTCCTATTGGCCTTTGGCGCCCAACCTTATTTCAAACTTTGGTCTTCCCTTTGATCCACGCTTGCTGGGTAGTTTGACAAAATTTCTTGGCACCTTTTCCATTTTTGGTAACTGTCTATGCTGTGTAGTTTTGAACAATGCTGAATTGTGTCTTCTTTTTTGTATATCTTTTCTGTCTTGTTATACTGCCTATGCCTAAGACCTGAACTCTGCTGCTTTATCTCTCTTTTTCCTCTCCAAAGTACAGTTTTATAGTTATTATATGATTATTATTGTACTATGGTTCTGAAGGGGCCCCCTCTTATGCTGGGAAATGATGAAAAGGATCAAGTTGCTTGCATATACTTCTCTGCATTTTTATTCTGCTTTTGACAGCTTTGCTACACTTTTTGCATTTCTTTGATATCTTGGGATTTTGACTTTGCAGCAATTGTACTTCCTTGATTTCTTTGTGATATCTTTGAGTATATTTTGGCATTTGATAGGAAGTGGGAATTGGATTTGAACTAATACAGTTTGAACTTTGGATTTGAAATTGAGATTCTATGCAGTCTTGAATTTGGGAATTTATATTTTTGACATTTGCATTTCATGAACGAAAAAAAAATCTTCCCTCTCTGTGAACCGGGAGAAATCCCGTGATTTGCAGAGAGGGTCAACTGATCCCAGTCAGTGGCCCCTAATGATGAGTGAATTTTTAACAGTCTTTAATTAACTGCTTTCTGACTTCCTCTTTCTTTTTGCAGATAAAAAAAATGGAGCACCGGCATGAAGTGGAGAATGAAGAATTTAGAAATAGGATAGAATTTTTATTTTCAGTTTAATTCTTGTACATTATTATTATTTAAATACTTTATAATAAATATTAGTATCCAAATAATAACAATTGTAACAATTATTAAATGTGAAATAAAAATTCATTTGATATTTAATTTTCTTTCAATTCCTTTTCTTTAATTGTTTATTTGTTATTTATAGTTCCTTAAAATAAAATAAAATGAAGGTTTAAACTTCAAATATTTTAATTCTTAGAATCATAAATAATCAACTAAACCTTCAATGATCAAAATAAATGAATTCGACGTATCCATTATTCAAAGCAACGCACAGTCGAACACAAAAACTTAATCAGATGCAATCCTTTTTTCACTGATTCTTTTACCAAGCACTGTAACTCCACATTGTACATATCCCTTTTGACTGGTGAATTCAAACCAACTGCCTCATTTACTGATTAAATCATGATAATGCAAATTTTAACCCGAATCTCGGAATAAACTGTAAAGTGCGGTAGAATTTAAATTCTTCTGAGAATATGCCCATAAAACCTTAATTTCTGATTAAATGCTAGATAACGCTCGCCTGATCAAAATTGAACCAAAAATCATCCCAACCCTAAGCCAACTGTATGAGACAAATCAGAGCTCTGAACATCAGTAAAAACCCTAATTTTGCTTGACTGTCAAGAAAAGCTCGTTTGTCCGATTCTTGCGCCAGTTTGAAAAGTCAGGAAATGTCTGAAGCTGAGATTGTTTGTAGCAAAATGCGAGGGCAAATTTTGGGGTACAACAGTTGCCCCTGTTCAATCTTCTTGGACCTGAAGAGTTAGATTGGCAAGTTTGCCTTTCGCGACTTGAAGGTAAAAGGAGATTGGACACTAGAGTGCCCGGAAATTTGCACTCATCAAAGCACTGGATGCGGGAATGGGCTTAGGGATGCCATTTGGAGATGGGCTTAACGATGCCATCTAGGAGAGTGACAGAAACTTGTCGGGGATGGGCTTAAAGATGTCATCTGGAAGGTAACATTAGGAAAGTGTCCGAGCTTTGGACCATTTCTGAACTGGGGGTCTGAACAAGCAATAGGTTGACATCCGTTGTTGGGAGGAACCTGCAAGCTATTTTCAGGAAGTCGCATCTAAATAAGTTGATAGATTAACATCCGTTACTTGGGAAGAATCCATGAACCGCTTTCACAAGTCTAGAAGAAGAAACTGAACAAGTGATAGGTTAACATCCGTTTACTTGGAGAACCCGTGAACTGTTTTCAGAAATCTTGAAATTGAATCAGTAATAGAGCAGCATCCGTTGTTGGGAAGCTTCCGTAAACTGAATTCAAAGGTGCATCTGAACAAGCTGATAGATTAACATCCGTTACTTGGGAAGAATCCATGAACTGTTTTCAGAAGTCTTGGGAAGAATCTGAACAAGTGATAGGTTAACATCCGTTTACTTGGAGAACCCGTGAACTGTTTTCAGAAATCTTGAAGTTGAATCAGTAATAGAGCAGCATCCGTTGTTGGGAAGCTTCCGTAAACTGAATTCAAAGGTGCATCTGAACAAGCTGATAGATTAACATCCGTTACTTGGGAAGAATCCATGAACTGTTTTCAGAAGTCTTGGGAAGAATCTGAACAAGTGATAGGTTAACATCTGTTTACTTGGAGAACCCGTGAACTGTTTTCAGAAATCTTGAAGTTGAATCAGCAATAGAGCAGCATCCGTTGTTGGGAAGCTTCCGTAAACTGAATTCAAAGGTGCATCTGAACAAGCTGATAGATTAACATCCGTTACTTGGGAAGAATCCATGAACTGTTTTCAGAAGTCTTGGGAAGAATCTGAACAAGTGATAGGTTAACATCCGTTTGCTTGGAGAACCCGTGAACTGTTTTCAGAAATCTTGAAGTTGAATCAGTAATAGAGCAGCATCCGTTGTTGGGAAGCTTCCGTAAACTGAATTCAAAGGTGCATCTGAACAAGCTGATAGATTAACATCCGTTACTTGGGAAGAATCCATGAACTGTTTTCAGAAGTCTTGGGAAGAATCTGAACAAGTGATAGGTTAACATCCGTTTACTTGGAGAACCCGTGAACTGTTTTCAGAAATCTTGAAGTTGAATCAGCAATAGAGCAGCATCCGTTGTTGGGAAGCTTCCGTAAACTGAATTCAAAGGTGCATCTGAACAAGCTGATAGATTAACATCCGTTACTTGGGAAGAATCCATGAACTGTTTTCAGAAGTCTTGAGATTGAATGATTTTAGTCTGTCGACTGATCTTACCTGAAAAAGGCAAAGAGTTAGTTGGATGCAATGCTATGATGCATGATACAATGTATATCATGGTTTTATGAATGTAACTGGATGTGCATGTAAGCTGGAGAGCTGTCTTGCATAGGATAGATGAATCCGGGACAGCGGCAGATAAAAGTATCCTGACTGTTGCCGGGGAACATAAGTCCTGGGTCGTTACCGGGGAACCTGGAGCTTGGGTTGTATACCAATCTTCTGGGGAATTCCTGAAGTCTTCTACTGGGGAGTACCAAACTAGTGGACTTAATGCTGGGGAGGCCAGATTGAGAATCTTCAGCTGGGATAGAAGTATCTCTGGAGATTTCACTGGGGAACTCAAGATTTTTCTTCTAAAAACTCTGGGGGGAGAAGATTTAAAAGTCTGACTCCGCTGGGGATTGTCCATTTGAAGCTTTTGATCTGCTGGGGATACTGAAGCTTAACTCTGAGGGAAAATGATTTCCGGAAGATTCTTTGGCTGGGGATAGTATTGATAAGTTATTGTTGGGGGAATTTTGAGGAACTCCGCTGGGGATGGGAAGAATTCTGGCGAGCGCGGCCTCCCATGGTGGTTAGCTGAGGATAACCTAGTTATAAGCCTTTGTGAGGAATAACCTTGAATAAAACTCGGAAGGGACGTCCGTACTCTGCGGGGAATACCTTTCAGAACCTTACTGGGGATAAGCTCCGAGGGTCTGCTGGAGATAGACCTCAAGGTTTGTCAGGGACGTGGATTACAGATCTCGAGGGATTTCCTTTGAAAGGGTGTCAAAATGTCCGTTTGTACTTTCGTCCTATCAGTAATCCTTCTTCTTAGGTTAAATTAGGAAGTGATCATGTTTCAAATGCATATGCCTATCTAACAAAACACTGGACGTTTCTCAAAAATAAAACAAATAGTGTAAGAGAAAAAAGAAAAAGAAAAAGGGAAATGACACAAATTTTGGGAAGAGTATTCGTATTGATTTTCTTTGAGTATATTTGTACAAAGGAGACAATCATCCCAGTAAGAGGATCTTGTCGTAAATATCTGAAAAATTTATACAAAACAAAGATGGCTATGTGAAATAATTCCATGGGATTCCGTTCTGCTGTAGCTTTCACAACTCTGAATTTCTGTCCCTTCAATGCTTCGTTTGACGATGGCTGGACTGATCAGAAACCTGGAACCGGTCGATGAAGAGATCGTCTTTGAAGTGATCCGACGAGACATAGTCATACGCTTTAATTCCCTAATTTTTGCCTGAATCGCCCTTTCGGGTTTTCGATCCACCGGGAAACCCCTTTTTGCCCAAGCCGCCCTTTCGGGTTTTCGACTTGCCGGGTGTACGGATTTTTGTTTTTATCCCTAATTTTTGCCTGAACCGCCCTTTCGGGTTTTCGGTTCACCGGGATACCCATTTTTGCCCAAGCCGCCCTTTCGGGTTTTCGACTTGTCGGGTTATTTTACGCGTAGTATCTTTTGACTATGTCTACGTTCGCAGGGTGTGGCAAATCGTCGCCATCCATGGTGGTCAGAATCATCGCACCACCAGAAAATATGCTCTTGATTACAAATGGCCCTTCGTATGTAGGAGTCCATTTGCCCCTGGGATCACTTTGCGGCAAGATAATCCGCTTGACTACTAGATCTCCGACTTGATACACTTGACGTCTGACTTTCTTATTGAAGGCCTTGATCATTCGTTTTTGATACGTCTGACCATGGCATATAGCAGCAAGTCGTTTTTCGTCGATCAGATTGAGTTGATCAAGTCGGGTCTGCATCCAATCATCTTCGTTCAAACCTGCATCCTTCATAATCCTTAGAGACGGGATCTGAACTTCCATAGGAAAAACAGCTTCCATGCCATAAACCAAAGAAAATGGGGTTGCCCCAGTTGAAGTACGTATCGTCGTACGGTATCCATGCAGCGCAAACGGCAACATCTCATGCCAGTCTTTGTAAGTGACTGTCATTTTCTGAATAATCTTTTTAATGTTTTTGTTCGCAGCTTCAACGGCGCCGTTCATCTTCGGCCGATAGGGAGATGAATTGTGATGATAAATCTTGAATTGTTCGCATAATGCAGTAATCATCGTGTTATTCAGATTTGTATCGTTGTCTGTGATGATTCTGTCTGGAACACCATACCGACATATGAGATTTTGCTTGATAAAGCGGGCAACCACATTTTTGGTGACGGAGGCGAAGGAAGCTGCTTCGACCCATTTAGTGAAGTAGTCAATGGCAACCAGGATGAAGCGATGTCCGTTGGAAGCCGTGGGTTTGATCTCTCCAATCATATCAATGCCCCACATTGCAAAGGGCCATGGAGCAGTTAGGACGTTGAGGGGAACCGGAGGGATATGAACTTTGTCAGCATAGACTTGACACTTATGACAAGTATGGGAATGTTGATGGCAGTCAGCCTCCATGGTAGACCAATAATAGCCTGCCCTTAGGATCTTCTTAGCCATTGTATGCCCGCTCAAGTGAGTGCCGAATGGTCCGCTGTGTATATCAGTCATGATTAACTCTGCTTCAGCCTTATCCACACATCGGAGTAATACACAATCATGGCTTCGTTTGTAAAGGATGTCGTTGCTCAGGAAGAACTTAGCGGCGAATTTCCTTAAGAACTTCTTGTCATTCACGGAAACTCCTTCAGGATAATCTTGGGTCTCGAGATACCTTTTGATTTCATGGAACCAAGGTCGTTCCACTACTTCTTCGGTATTAATCTCGTGACAATGCGCGGGTTCATCCATTCGCTCGATGGAGATTTGGGGAGCCTCATTATCCCAGTTGAGTTTAAACATGGAGGACATTGTGGCTAGAGCATCTGCTAGTTGATTCTCTTCTCGCGGAAAGTGCTCGAAGGTAATTTGCTCGAAGTGAGGCAACAATGTCAGAACATGTTCTTTGTATGGAATAAGATTAGGATGTTTGGTATCCCAATCTCCTTTGATCTGGCTGATGACCAAAGCCGAGTCCCCAAATACGATCAAAGATTTGATCCCCAAGTCTATAGCAGCCTTGAGACCAAAGATGCAGGCTTCATACTCCGCCATATTGTTTGTGCAGCTGAAGCAAAGTCGGGCCGTGAAAGGAGTGTGGCATCCTTCCGGAGAAATAAGTACTACGCCAATGCCATTTCCGAGTGCATTTGAAGCACCATCAAAGTACAGGGTCCATCGGGATCCCTTTTCGGGTCCGTCATACGGTCCGCCACCTTTAATGTTGTCCAAAGTCATGATGTCCTCGTCTGGGAAATCAAATCTCATGGGTTGATAGTCTTTGATAGCCTGATGAGCCAGATGGTCAGCTAGTACACTCCCTTTTATGGCTTTTTGGGTGGTGTACTGGATGTCATACTCGGTCAAGATCATTTGCCATCTGGCTATCCTTCCTGATAAAGCGGGCTTTTCGAAGATATATTTGATAGGGTCCATCTTGGATATCAACAAGGTAGTGTGAGTCAACATATACTGTCTTAGTCGGCGAGCAGCCCATACCAAAGCGCATCAAGTTTTCTCGAGTAGTGAGTAGCGAGTCTCACAGTCGGTAAACTTTTTGCTAAGGTAATAAATAGCATGCTCTTTTCGACCAGACTCGTCATGCTGGCCCAAAACACACCCCATTGAGTTATCCAAAACGGTCAAATACATGATCAATGGTCTTCCTTCGACGGGTGGCATCAGAATAGGAGGTTCCAGCAAATATTCCTTGATTCTATCAAAAGCAGCTTGGCAGTCGTCGTTCCATTCAACTACCTGATCTTTCTTCAAGAGTTTGAAAATTGGCTCACAGGTAGAAGTCAGATGTGAAATGAATCTGGCAATATAGTTTATGCGCCCCAAGAAACCTCTAACTTCCTTTTCAGTACGGGGAGCAGGCATCTCTTGTATTGCTTTTACTTTTGCCGGATCGACCTCAATGCCTTTGTTGCTTACAATGAATCCCAGGAGTTTACCGGACCTAACTCCAAAAGTGCATTTACTCGGATTCAGCCTGAGCTTGTATTCTTTCAATCTGGCAAACAGCTTTTCTAGATGTTCAAGGTGCTCTTCCTCTGTTTGTGACTGAGCTATCATATCGTCCACGTAAACTTCAATCTCATGATGTATCATGTCATGAAATAGAGCTACCATGGCGCGTTGATAAGTTGCTCCTGCGTTCTTCAGCCCGAACGGCATCACTTTGTAACAGAAAGTGCCCCATTGCGTGACAAAAGTGGTTTTCTCCATGTCCTCGGGGGCCATTTTGATTTGATTGTAGCCCGAGAATCCGTCCATGAAAGAAAACACCTTATGCTGAGCTGTATTGTCAATCAGGATGTCAATATGAGGTAGCTGGAAATCATCCTTAGGGCTGGCCCTATTCAAATCCCTGTAGTCCACACACATTCTGACTTTGCCATCCTTCTTAGGTACTGGCACAATATTAGCGACCCATTGAGGATAGGACATAACAGCCAGAAAGCCAGCATTGAACTGCTTCATCACTTCTGCTTTGATTTTTTCGGACATGTCAGGCCTCATTCGGCGAACTTTTTGCTTGATCGGTGGACAGTCTTCTCTTGTGGGAAGACGGTGAACCACGATGTCGGTGTCTAGGCCCGGCATGTCTTCATAGGACCAAGCGAAGATTTCAACATACTCATTAAGTAACTGTACCAAGCGTTTCTTGACTTCTGGTTCCAGGTTGGCACCCACTTGTACCTCCTTCCGATTCTCCTCGGTTCCCAAGTTAATAGTTTCCAACGGCTCTTCATGCGGTAAGATGGCTCTTTCCTCTTGTTGCAGGAGTCTGGCTAGTTCCCCGGGTACTTCACAACCTTCGTCATCCTCATACTCGGCTAGATTGACCAGGTCTTCCGAGTTATTGAAAGATACAGCAGAATAGTCACCCATGGAATCCGGAGTGGATGGGTACCTGCATTGGTGAGTGGTGGGTGTGTGTAAGGGATAGCCATCCTTAAACAACAACAAAAAAATGCAAAAGGAAAGAAAATGAACACAAGCAGTTTATCAAATGAAAAACGTCCAATGAATCATTAAACATGGCATATGAATATGAAAGATAGTCAAAACCCTTACAAGTGGACCTACATGCCCCGGGTAAGGCAGGAGGTGGAAAGATAGTGTACGGATTGTTTGAAAGTAAAATATTACAGACCAAATGGAAAATGTTTGATAGATAAATTACTGAGGAATAAAAGTGATGGGGACAAAGTCTTTAGCCTCCCAATTGCTCAACCCTCCTCTGACAGTTGGATGAATCCACTCTTCAAAGTTGCTTTCTTTGTCTTCATCTTCCAGGGCGTTGATTCGGTAAGGAGAAATTTTGACTGGCGCTCTCTCAATCTTTGACCGGCGCATGGCTTTCTGGCCAGCGGTGGTGAAACCTAATCCAAGCTTATCGACCTTATGCGGAAAATCGGGTAACTGCCCCCACGCTGAATTCTTTCCTTCCTTAACTGCAGCCCTTGCATCCTCCAGAGATGCCATCCTGGCCATCTGTCTTGGTGTCTCAGCTGCCAACTTCGCCACTGCTATCTCGGGAAATACTTCTTCGAAATGTTGAAACGGTGTCTCAATGAACTCCCCTTCAACCTCCACATATCTGAAAGAATTTAAATGGCTAATCATGTACTCTTCCTCGCCGTGGACAGTAATGATCTTTCCCTTTACAGGATATTTCAGCATCTGGTGCAAGGAGGAGGTGACTGCCCCAGCATGGTGTATCCAAGGTCTACCCAACAGGCAGGAGTATGATGGACGGATGTCCATTACATAGAAAGTGGATTTGAACACCTCGGTACCTATCTTGACAGGAATTTCAACTTCTCCATGGACCATTCTTTTCGACCCATCGAAAGCTCTGACGACAATATCACTCGGCTTCAATTCCAACCCTTCGCAATCTAGCCGGTCCAAGGCCTTTTTAGGCAAAACATTCAGCGATGAACCGGTATCAACCAAAACATGCGCCAGGGTGGTTCTGCGACACTCGATTGAAATATGCAACGCATCATTGTGATTCCGGCCTTTAGGGGTCAGGTCGGCATCAGAAAAACCTAATCCATTGTCTGCAGTCAGACTAGCCACGCAATGTTGAAATTGATCTGCAGAAGTTTCTTGGGGCACATGAGCTGCCTTTAGAAACTTAATCAAAGCTTGAGCGTGCGCTTCTGAGCAAAGCAACAGTGCCAGCATGGAGATCTTGGAGGGGGTTTGCCCCAACTGCTCCACCATATTGTAATCACTTTTCTTGATTATCCTCAAAATTTCGTCCATTTCTTTCTTGGAGGCTTCCGGAATCACCAAAGGCTGAGTCCTCGTCCTGACGGGCTCATCTTGTATTCTTTTTCCTTTATCGGCAATGGTAGGAGAGACAGCACTAGGAACGAAAATTTCTTCAATCAAAGGAGTTCTAGCAGAGAGCTTTACTGGTGCAGGGAGGACTTCTTTAGCTGACGAGGGTCCAAAAACTGCTCTTGGAGGAGCAATCTCTGGAGAAAATATTCTCCCGCTCCTGGTGATTTTGCTGGTGCCCGCAATGTTACTAATGCTGGCTTCATCATCATCTGAATTTTCTTCAATTACTTCGATTTGCTTGATACCATGGTAGTAGATGTCACCACCATAGTTCCAAGGTATCGACTTCTCGGAGACATAGGGAACAGGCCCTGGCATTGTTATCTTCAAAGGTATAGACTTTGCAGCTGGCGTAATCTTAACTGGCTTTTTGACGGCCTCGGAAAGATTGGCGTGAATGGTTATGATTGAGATATTTTCAACATGAACTGGAACAGCAGGAACTTTTTCGAACAAAATTTGTCGGCTATCCATGAGGCCTTGGATGCCTTCCTTTAATAGCGGACAATCAAACGGCAGAGAGTGGCAACAGTAACAGTCTTTTTTACATCCCGGGAAGATCCCGGCCCTCAACAAATTCAACTTAATGGTTAACAGTGGAGTAGTCAGATCACTAACGTCGGCAACATACAGATCCTCTTCAATGGCATTGACATTCCGACCGTGCTTCGGCATAGGTGCAGATATCACATTGGGCTTTTCTGGAGCGTCAAACTCTACCTCCTTAGCCTCTATCATGTCCTGGATCTTATGCTTGAGTGCCCAACAATCATTGGTGTCGTGTCCGACATTGTCTGAATGATAGGCGCACTTAGCATTGGCATGATAATGTGGAGAGGATGTATTTACATTCTTTGGCGCCTCCTTGATAGTGGAAAGATTCAATTTCAACAGATGGGGAAGCACCTGCGCTGGAGTCATATTAATACGGGTGAACTGCCGGTGTGGCCTTTCCACCCGTTGCTGGTTTGGTCTGGGTTGGTTGTAGCGAGGCGGCTCACTTGGAGTGTTTTGAATCATCACGCCCCCCACATTCGGCCGACGCTCCATCTTCCCTGCTCTTTTCTGAGAATATACCATAGCTGTCTCCTTCTTAAACGGCTTCTTCTCAACACTTGCAGCGACACCTTTCTGAATCTTTCCTGACTTGATGCCAGCCTCAATTCTCTCACCTGTTAAGATCAAATCGGTAAACCCTGCGGAAGAGTTACCAATTAAATGATTGAAAAATGGCCCAGATAGGGTCCCAAGAAACATGTCAACGAGCTCACGATCGGTTAAAGGAGGCTGCACCCTGCCAGCCAAATCCCTCCATTTTTGTGCGTATTCCTTGAATCCCTCACTTGTTCCTAGCGACATACCCTGAAGTAGGGTACGGGTAGGAGCAAGATCAGAATTATACTGATATTGTTTATAGAAAGCGGTGGCCAAATCTTCCCAATTTCTGACACTGGTCCCTTCTAACTGATAAAACCATTCCAACTGAGCTCCCGACAGGCTGTCTTGAAAGAAATGAATCCAGAGATTTTTATCTGCTGTATAGGGTTGAATCTTTCTCACATAGGACCTGAGATGCATTTTGGGGCAGGACAGCCCGTCATACCTTACAAATACTGGCACCTTGAATTTTGGGGGAATCACAATTCCGGCGACCAGGCCCATATCTTCAAAATCCAAACCCGGTACCCTTTGTAATTCCATGGCAGCCAATCTGTCTTCTAAACCCTTGTACTTATCATCAGCTGGAGGATACTGCTCGTCAGAATAATCCTCGTCCTCTTCAACCTCTTCCTCCTCTGCATCAGACTCGGAAGGCACCGCAACCCGGTCTCTTTTACTAGTCCCTTCATCAGAAGTAGGAGGAAATTCAAGCACCCTCCGAGCTTCTCTATCAAATCTTCTCCCCAAAGTAGCCACTCCGACCCTCTTTTTCTTCTTCACTGGGTCCTTGTTCTCCAGATGAGCCTTGATATCCTCTTGACCTTTGACCAAGGTCATCAAGAGTTGCTGGAACTGTGCATTCTGGGCTTGTAGGTCTTTGACCGTTTGCTCGAGATCCATCCTACTGAAATAAACAGCAGATAGATAAGGAAACCTGGAGTGAGACCTGCTTATGCACATGATGAATGGTATGCTGATGTATGCAATGCATTCAAGGATTTAGGACATTCAAAATTGTTTCAGACAAAGAAGAACGCACGTCATATTAATAAGAAGAAATCTGTTAGTACATAAATGCCCCATGGGCCAAACGTTACAACATAAACTTCTCAAGGCAGAAAGACATTGCGCATCCTCTTTGGTGCGATGTAGGTATTGAGGGCCTCCTGCTCATGGAGTTGGCGGGTAAGCTCTAGAACCTTCTTTTCACTGGCGTAGTAGCTAGCTTCAAAAGTGTTTCGTTCCTCCTTGAGCTGAATCCAACTCTTCTGCATTTCCTCCCACGATGTAGGCATGTCTGGATGCAGGATGGTGTAGGGGACCTCTCCTTCATTGACGGGCTCCTTAATCACTGGGAGTACATGAGGATAAGGCATCATTAGACTTTAGGCTCGGGCTCGTACCCACTTGAGATAGGGCTCAAGAGGGATGGAGTTCTTGTGTCCCAGAGTCTTGCTATCAACCTTGTTGAGTTTTCCCCAAGCTCTGATGAATCTTTGGCGAAGTCCTTGCGCATCGTTGTCGAAGTCAAAAACTAGGCTAGGAATCAACATGTCATGAGGGCCATCCCTCCGTGCATATCCAAATTGTCTCAAAGCTAGGCAAGGGTTGTAGGTGATACCTCCCCTGATTCCAAGTAAAGGAACATTGGGAAACTCCCCGCAACGATCGACGTTGATGACATTTTCTCTGGACCGAGAACACCAATGCACATCAGAATGGGTGAGAGTCATCAATCGTTGGGACCACCTTATACCTTGATCATTCTTCAAGACAGATTGTGGAAGGTGCGAAATAAACCACCTTGCGAGGATAGGAGTACAGCACATGAGAACACCCCTCTTTCTCATTGTTCGTGTGTAAAATGAGTGAAGGATGTCTCCAAGCAATGTTGGTATTGGATTTCTGGACAAGAAGATTTTGACAGCGTTGACATCTACCAATTGGTCAGGATTTGGGAACAGGACCAACCCATAGATAAGGAGTGCCACAATTTCTTCAAATGCTTGTAGATCCAATGAGTTCCAACATTCTTGTGCCTTCTCCAACAAGAATTTTGCTAAGAATCCTTTGACGCCGCTTCTGGTTTCCCAATGCCCCTTGATTTCTGATGGTTGTAGATGTAATGCTCGAGCAACATCTTCAGGCTTTGGTTCCTTCTCCGTACCGTTGAAGGGTAGTTGATTAAGGATAGGGATTCTTAGGAGTTGAGAAAACTCTTCCAAAGTGGGAACCAGCTGATAATCAGGGAAAGTGAAGCAATGGTGAAGGGGGTCAAAGAACTGGAACAGCACTTTCATCATGTCTTCTTCAATGTTGGTGTTGACTAGGCTGAGCAGTCTACCATGTCTTTCACTGAAGGATGAATTTTCCGGAATTCTGGAAGTGATCTCCTTGAGTTGAGGAGAGACCCTCACGAGGTTGACTTGAATGGTATTTCGGCGAGGTATTTCCATGACCTACAAAACAAGAACAATGATGAAGATCCAAACCCTTGAAATGGTTAGTAAATGCATATGATGCTTCATGATGTTTATGATGTATGCATAAAACATATGTACAAGCAAATCACACCAAACCCTAGTTTCAGGCTTGCATGGGGTTTCATAGGTAAGTACCCTCTTGAGTGTAGTTGGCTTAAAAACCTGTCCTATAAATAGTAACCGGGTTCTAAGGAGCTCAATATCACTGGATCGTTTTCATTGTTCATTGTTTTGGTTTAGCCACTTAACTAGCGACCAAAATATTCCAAGAAAACGACCCTCAATGAGTGTAGTATCGAGTATCTACCAACTTCGGACTGCACCAAAGCCGGTCATCTCACTACCCCTAATAAAAGGCCAAGATGGTCAAGTAAGGTTCTAGGTCATTAGTGCTTAGTGACATCGCTCAGCGGCCCCGTACTCTCCTTGATTGAACTCAAGGGTTACCGGTACCCACAAATATGTCGCACTAATATAGCTATTGCTTAGACCGTGTCGGTATACCCCGCACAGTTTCCACAACGTATTGCTATCTATGAATGTTTCCCCAAAATCCGGGTGGAGGATCATAAACCCAAACAATAGAGTCAAAGTATAAAGCAAGCAAATCAAACAATTAGTCATGCAAGAAGGTGATCTAAGCCCTAAGGTAACCCCACTTTCAGTACGTCCCCAGCAGAGTCGCCAGTTCTGTGATACGGTGGGAGAACTGACTAGTGTTTCGCGTTCGTATTCGCACTTGTGCGGTTGAGCAAGAGTCGCCACCGACTTTTTATTTTATCCTAAAGGAAAGGTTAAAAAAGCACAGCAAAAACCTTTTGAGATATTTCGTGGGTTCGGGGGGTAGATTATGAAAAGGGAAGGTATTAGCACCCTTTTCATCCATGGTTATCCATGGGCTCTTAGTTACTTGGTTTTTTAGATCACTTGCCTTGATTTTTGATTGCTTTGAAAATGATGTGTGTGTGGGTGCTTTTTGAAAATGTTTTGAAAAAAGATGCCTTGTCCTAGGCTAACCTTGTAATAATTCTTTACTCGAATGTTTTACAAGGGCGTGTATCTTTTCGAAAAGATGTTTCAAAAAATGTTTTGAGAGTTTGTTTGAAAGTGTTGTGGATTGTGGTTTTTGAAAAGAAGGCAAGTGTTTTTGCAAGTTTGATCTCAAGTAACTAAGAGTTTGGTCTACCCTATTGTACTCAAAGGTTTTTGTTATGTTTTAACTCCTTTTAACAATTTTGTTCCACCATTGGAATTGATGGACAATCTTGCGTTTAGGAAGTTTATTCGGGACGGGCGCGGGTCATCGTATGGACCATGAATGCAATGATGCCAAGTGTCTTTGGCAATTTGCTTTGAAGGGACTATGATCATTCCGTTTAGGCAACTTTCGAAAGCGTCATCGAGGGACTTATGATCATTTGATTTTTGTTTTGCCAAAGATACTCGACGTGCAAGCATGGCCCATTTTGGAAGGCAACGTGTGGGATTACCCTAGGGGGTGCAAGTGTGTTTGTGTATTGATTACATGCATTTGTCTTGTATTAGGTTGTCTAGCGTTTGATTTCATGTACATACAAACCCTAGGTCTAACCATGGTATAATTGAAAACTGTAAATTGCGGAATGTAAAATCTACGCTATTACAAGATAGTGTCCGGGAGTGGGGGTATAAATGTACAAAGGGGATGAGACTTATAGTACCCAAAATGAATTACAACCAAATCGAAGTCGCAACCAAATGTAAATATCGAATATACAAATATAAGGTAAAAATATGTATAAGGCAATGTGAATGTATTTTGTGTAAGTGTACAAGTGTATATGTATATGAATTGTATTAGGGTTTGACCTAGAGAAATGTATTTTAACGAATCTTTGATTTTGTATGTTTGATTATGCACAAAAGAAAAAGAAAGTGTTTTGATTTAATTAAATTGTATTATGTATAAAAAAGAAAGTATTTTAATCAAATATTTGTGAGTTTAATATTAGAGAGAGAAAAATGCATTTAAATTGTTATGTACGAATATGTATGTTAAAAAAAGTATTTTTAACTTTCAATTATATGATAAAAAATGATATGTATTATTTTATATACAAATATATTTTAATGTGTATTAAGAAATATTTTCAAGTTAATTATGTATAAAGAGTATCTCATTATTTTATATACAAATATATTTTTAAAAAAAATGTTTTAACCATATGATAAAAATGTATTTCATTTAAGTTAGTATTTTACAAGAAATAATAAAAAAGTAAACATTTGTTTATAACATAAAATAAAATAAAAAGTTAGTATTTTACAAAAGAAAAAAAAGAAATAAGCATTGTTTATAAAATGAAAAGGGTTAGTGATTAATGGGCTTTGGGGAAGGCAAAAACGGGTCAGGCCCAGATTTGGACATTGAACGAAATTAGGGTTTCACATTTGTTTGTTCAGTTGAGGAAAGAAATGGGTTTAGGCGAAGCAGCGGCGGCGTTCACTGAGTTCCATCGTTCTTCTTCGTCCTTGCAAGCTTCCTGAGCAAAAGCCTTTCCTCCGGCCACCGGTGTCACTCTCGAATCTCTCTTCCCTCCATGGCGTTAATTTCGCGTCCTCGATACAAGGTTCGTTTTCAGTATTATACTCTTATCTTTCTTACGAACTTGCGTGTTTTGTTTTGATTTGAGTCTTAATTCTTATTTTTCATTATGAGATAAAGGAGAAGAGAAGAGGGAGAAGATTGGCTACCTTCGTTCTTTGGAGATGGAGGAGAGAAGAGTGGAGGCGCTGAGGAGGCCGGAGCGAACAGAGGAGGGTTTTGCGCGATTCTTCGCTTCTTGGGGACCCTGGTATCTTTTATCTTTTGATATTTTAGGGTTTTGATGATGATGTATACTGAGAAGCCCTCTTTAATTCACCTCTTTATCTTCTTCTTTCCTACTGTGATGCCTTTGGGAATTTGTATGCTTCTCCTTTCGTGTTGCCTTTGCTTCTGTTTGTCTTGAATATTTTGGAACAGTTGTTGCCTTGGTGGGTTGGATATAATGCTTTGAGATGCCCAGTGATGATCTCAGAGGTCTGAGGGCCTTGGTTGCCTTTGATATTTTTGTTTTCTTATGAACCTCTGATGCCTTGAATCGTTGTTCTGTGTTATCTTGAACTGGATGCTTTTCTGAGATTTATCGCCCAATGATGTTCATGCTGAGGGCTTTAGGAATTGGTTTCGTGCTTGACAGTAAGTTTTGACAAGTTATGCTTTTGAGTTTGATAGGTTTATTGCAGGATAAGGCCTTGAATGGTGTTTTGAGACAGGGGTTCTGGTTTATGTGTTGACAGTATGTTCTTGCATTTTTGGTTTGGACGATGTATTTGATAACTGGGGAGATCCTGGACAGGTATGAGGTTATGGTCTATGCTGTTTTTGTTTTACAGTATGGTTGAGGGGTTATGTTTCAGTTTTAGTTTTTTTTTGTGTTTTTTGCATTTGAACTGGTTTAACAAGGCTTCAGGTTATGGTTTTTGTGAGACTTTTGCTAATGGGCTTGTGTTTGATCTGGACAGTAGGCAGGTTATTGGAGCATCAGCAGGTTATGTGAGGTGTTTTTCTTATATCTGGTGTGAGGTTTGAGATGTGTTTTGATAACTTGTGTATCTTTTAGGCAGGTATGAGCTTATGGCCTATATTCGTTTAGTTCTAAGTTATATGGGTGATATTGGTGCTTGGCTCAATCAGTATGTTTTCTTGTGTTCTTTTGTCCTCTTCCTATTGGCCTTTGGCGCCCAACCTTATTTCAAACTTTGGTCTTCCCTTTGATCCACGCTTGCTGGGTAGTTTGACAAAATTTCTTGGCACCTTTTCCATTTTTGGTAACTGTCTATGCTGTGTAGTTTTGAACAATGCTGAATTGTGTCTTCTTTTTTGTATATCTTTTCTGTCTTGTTATACTGCCTATGCCTAAGACCTGAACTCTGCTGCTTTATCTCTCTTTTTCCTCTCCTAAGTACAGTTTTAGAGTTATTATATGATTATTATTGTACTATGGTTCTGAAGGGGCCCCCTCTTATGCTGGGAAATGATGAAAAGGATCAAGTTGCTTGCATATACTTCTCTGCATTTTTATTCTGCTTTTGACAGCTTTGCTACACTTTTTGCATTTCTTTGATATCTTGGGATTTTGACTTTGCAGCAATTGTACTTCCTTGATTTCTTTGTGATATCTTTGAGTATATTTTGGCATTTGATAGGAAGTGGGAATTGGATTTGAACTAATACAGTTTGAACTTTGGATTTGAAATTGAGATTCTATGCAGTCTTGAATTTGGGAATTTATATTTTTGACATTTGCATTTCATGAACAAAAAAAAAATCTTCCCTCTCTGTGAACCGGGAGAAATCCCGTGATTTGCAGAGACGGTCAACTGATCCCAGTCAGTGGCCCCTAATGATGAGTGAATTTTTAACAGTCTTTAATTAACTGCTTTCTGACTTCCTCTTTCTTTTTGCAGATAAAAAAAATGGAGCACCGGCATGAAGTGGAGAATGAAGAATTTAGAAATAGGATAGAATTTTTATTTTCAGTTTAATTCTTGTACATTATTATTATTTAAATACTTTATAATAAATATTAGTATCCAAATAATAACAATTGTAACAATTATTAAATGTGAAATAAAAATTCATTTGATATTTAATTTTCTTTCAATTCCTTTTCTTTAATTGTTTATTTGTTATTTATAGTTCCTTAAAATAAAATAAAATGAAGGTTTAAACTTCAAATATTTTAATTCTTAGAATCATAAATAATCAACTAAACCTTCAATGATCAAAATAAATGAATTCGACGTATCCATTATTCAAAGCAACGCACAGTCGAACACAAAAACTTAATCAGATGCAATCCTTTTTTCACTGATTCTTTTACCAAGCACTGTAACTCCACATTGCACATATCCCTTTTGACTGGTGAATTCAAACCAACTGCCTCATTTACTGATTAAATCATGATAATGCAAATTTTAACCCGAATCTCGGAATAAACTGCAAAGTGCGGTAGAATTTAAATTCTTCTGAGAATATGCCCATAAAACCTTAATTTCTGATTAAATGCTAGATAACGCTCGCCTGATCAAAATTGAACCAAAAATCATCCCAACCCTAAGCCAACTGTATGAGACAAATCAGAGCTCTGAACATCAGTAAAAACCCTAATTTTGCTTGACTGTCAAGAAAAGTCCGTTTGTCCGATTCTTGCGCCAGTTTGAAAAGTCAGGAAATGTCTGAAGCTGAGATTGTTTGTAGCAAAATGCGAGGGCAAATTTTGGGGTACAACAGATGCAGTTTTACACGAGCTCATCATCAGTCAACCCTACACAGGTGTCCTTCTTTCCAATATGCAGTTTTACACGAGCTCATCATCAGGCAACCCTACACAGGTTCCCTCTTTCAACTTACAAAAATTATAATTCAACAGACCACCTCCAGATGGCATCTATAAGCCCATCTACCTACCAACAATCTCCAAATGGCATCTATAAGCCCATTCCCGATAAGGTTCTGTCACATCTCCAGATGGCATCTATAAGCCCATCCTCCTATCCACCATCTCTCCAAATGGCATCTGTAAGCCCATTCCCGACATCACATTGCTGATATTCTACTATGTGAGTGCAAATTTCTGGGCACTCTAGTGTTCAATCATCTTCCACCTTCGGATCACGAAAGGCACGCAAGCCAATCTACATCCTCAGGTCTAAGAAGATTGAACAGGGGCAACTGTTGTACCCCAAAATTTTCCCTCCCATATTCTTCAAAGTTTTGACAAGCATCATCTCAATTTGCTCAAGACTACTCAAGGGTTGCACAGCTCAAACACCCTCCTAAGCCAGTCAAATTAGGGTTTTGGTTCCTGCAAGGAAGTTGAGGTTTTCAAGGGCTCAATCAAGTCCCATGTGCCTATACACATTGTCAAGCATCTACATGCCAAGTTTCAAGGCTCACAGCATCAAGTTGCACAGTCAAAAGCCCTAATTGCTTCACAATCAACTGTAGGGGCAAAATGGTCATTTGGCAGTCAAAAGTCAAAAAATTTGGTCAACATCTTATTTTGAAGCCACAATCATCATTTGATCAAGTCTTGATCATGATTCCACAAGAATGGCTCAAAAATCATCAAGATGCAAAAGTTTCCATTTTTGGACAGCTGAAAAGTCAACTGTAACTTGACCAAGGCATAACGTTTTCATGGTTCATCAGAAAAATCCCATCCAATGCTCATTTTGAAGGGGAGGACATTTCCTATAACTCATCTTCACATTCCAAGTCCAAGAAATGCTCTCACAAAAAGTTATCAATTTCAACATTATAGGACATTTTCAAAAGTCAAAAAAAGGAATTTTAAGTCAAAGACCATAACTTGAGATTGGTAAATCAAAATGACATGGGACCAAAGGCATTGGTTAGAGGACTTCAAGACCTTTCCAAAATGTCAAAGAACATGTTCATATGATCAAAATTGAGCAATATATGCATTGGAGAAGTTGGGAAATTTTTTGTGAAATGGCAAAAGTCAACTATCCTTGAAACTTCAATTTTTGACAAAAGGGCCCACTTTTTTCCACTTGATTCAGCCTTGTCATGCCACCCACGTGTCCCATGATCAATTTCAAGATTAAATATTAATTTTTCTATTTTTATTTAATTTTATTTGATTTAATTCATTTTAAATCCATAAAATTCAAATAAAATCAAAAAAATTAATTAAATAACATCTTTTGATTTGAATGACTTTTATGTGTCATGAACAACCTACCAATTTCGTGCTAGGGCCATTTTATGCATAAAAATTCAAAATTTGAACAAACTTGGAATGTTTCTTTAATGGTGGTTATGAAGAATCCAAAAACTTAATTGCAAGGGATCATTAGCTCATAATGTGACCTATTCTCATTCATTACTATATATGCAAGTGTTCCATACCTCAGTCACAACCTGAATATTACACAAATGGCCAGAGCAAAATCCAAAAAGTGTCAAAAAAAGTGTGAGATCAAAAGGAGTATTGCAAGCATTTTCAGGCCAAAAGGAGAACATGACTCTCTTCTTTGCCATCCCCTGAAGCTAAAGCAACCCTTGCCACGTCCTAAGATCCATCATACCGCGCTGTAAGTTCTTCCCAGGTCCCCCAAAATTCCATATCATTTTTTCTTATGTGTTTGTGTGCAGGATGCCCAGTGCGTTTCACCATGAACTTTCAGCGTTCCACATGCCAAGTGGCCATGATCATCAATCTGAGGGCCAAAAAGTGATGAACACTATATTCTCCAGTCAACGTGCTCCAGCCAATCTCCAAAAGTCAACAAGGCTGGTTAATGGGCTAGCAATTTCCAGGCTTCACACCTCCATTGGGCCATCAACACCCCCATTGGTTTCTATTTCTTTTTTTTTCTATTTTCCTTTTCTTTTTATTTTCTTTTTTTAATTGTTATCATTATTGTTAATTAACCTAACAAACTAATTTTTTCCCATAAAATTCAATAAAACCAAATAATAAAAAACATTTTATTATTTATTAACTTATTTTGTAAATAAATTTTAATATTAATTAATTAGTTGTGTAATTAGAACAATTTCAACATTTTTTTTAATAAGTAAAATTAATTTAAAATTAGAACTTTCAACTTTTAATTTCTTTTTTTTTTATTTTATTAAAAATATAAAAAACACAAAAATATTTTCCTTTTAATTAAATTAATTGGTTAGTTATTAGTTTTAATTTCATTAATTACAAAAAAAGGACAAAAAATTCAATTCTTTTCTTAAAAGGGTCAAAACCCTTAGGACGTTCCCGATTAAATTTCTATTCGCGCATATTTATTTCTTTTGATTATATTTATGTATCTGTACAGAGGATGTAATAGTAATTAGGATTTTATCGCCTTATTTAAATTCTCGCACTTTATTTTCCAAAACGGGTTCTTGTTTTTGGCGATGTATAGACCCGCGCCTTGTAATAGCTAGATTTACATTTCTGCAATTTATTTTCCAAACTCCTAACTGTTAAAAAATGCATGAAAGAATGTATGACAAATAAAGTCAATCCGTAGCTCACAAATAACATGTACAAGATAACCTTAACTGAAAAACAACACACAAAGCACATGCCACTTCTAGGGTACGCCTCACTGGTTGCCTCAATGTGATCATCAAGTATAGGGTGTCTTAGAGGTCGCCCTTCTGTCCAAAAGATCCAGTTGCCTCGAAACGGTTGCCTCGGATACAAAGGATCTAGGACATTAGGGTTACTTTTAAGACGTCCTACCATTGCTTCGGTGACCACACATGTCCCCTTAATCGAATTGACCCGAATAACTCCAACGATGGTGCTACCTACCTCTCAATGGTGGGATAGCACTATCTAAAGGACTCTTACACATCCTAATTCCTTAGAGTAGGTAGATTTCTCTTAAGTACTTACTCTTTCAAAACAAACAAAACAACTTTTCACACTCACACTTTCTAAAAGTTTTCAAACAAATTTTTCATACACTCTTGAGGACAAATACAAGAGTTACTTAGAAATTTTTCTAACGAAACTTTTTCAAAACCCACACACACTTGAAAAGCAAACAAATTTTTGAAAACATAAGAGCAAGTACCTAAGAGCCCGTGGATAACCACGGATAGAAAGGGTGCTAACACCTTCCCTTTCTATAAATCTACCTCCCGAACCGAGAAACATTCTCGAATAAGGAATTTTGCTGTGCTTTTGTCCTTTCCATGTTGGAGAATATAAAAGACGGTGGCGAATCTTGCTTACCGCGACATTTCGCGAACCAGCTTAAAAAAAACCAGTTCTATTTCCACCGATCACACTTGGTTTATCCCTGCATTTTCCATATTTTCTGCATTGACAGTTTCTTGGCATCTTGTGTACTTGGTTTGGACAGCTTCATGACAGCTTGTGTACTTGGTTGACAGTTTCTTGGCAGCTTGTGTACTTGGTTTGGACAGCTTCTTGACAGCTTGTGTACTTGGTTTGGACAGCTTTGTGTACTTAGTTTGCTTTTATGCAACTTGGTTTGCTTTTGGTTGACTAGTGCAATTTGTTGTTCAGTTTGATATTGTGCAGCTTGTGCTTTCTTTGTGTGCAACCTTGTGCTTTGTATCTTTGCATTTAATTGATCATATGTTTGCAAAATTATTTTACTTTCCTCTTTGTGAACCAAGAAGAGAAATCTTCTTGCGATTTGCAAAGAGGACGAGTAAAACATGATGAAACCAAAACAATCTGATTCCGGCCAACAATCTTTAATGATGACTTTATATTTATCTGCCTGAAAATGCTTTTCAATTCATTTGCACTGATTTCTTTTTCTTCTGTCCTTTGCAGGTAATTATCAGTTGGATAATGGAAGAAGCAGTAGAAGATAGAAGACTTTAAGAGACTTAGACTTTAGATTTATGTTCTTTTCAATTATTGTAATAAATATTATTGTAAACACTGTAAATAAATTTACAGTATTCGAATAACATTTGTAACAACATTTAAAATAAATAAAAAGTCTTTGTCAGCTAAGAATTCTTTACTGTCAAATATTTCATTCTTTCTTTTGCACTGTTCATTTAACTATTTAAATCTCTTGAATTAAAATGACTGGAAATGCATCCCAATAATTTTAACTCAGATAAAATAAATAATCAACAAACGTTGCAGTCTCGCAACCTTGCATTAACCACAATACGCTCGGCATTCCAACTAATCATATGCTTTGTATAGTTAAACAAACAACATCCATACAACTTTCACTTCACTGATCAGATCAATGCTTCAAACTTTCAATCAAAAGCCTCAGCTCCCATCCCAGATGTTTAGGTTTTGAGAAACAAACAGCAATCTTGAACAAGCGTAAAAACAACGTAACAGTCAATTAAAATACTGTGGATTCAAGTTCTTCTGAGAAATACGAGTGAAAAACCCTAATTCCAGATTTGTCGTCAAAGAAAAGTCTGCTTGATCAATTCCTGAGCCAAACTCAACAAAATCAATAGAAACCCTAATTCTGGATAGACTGATAAGAAAAGTCTGTTTGACCGATTCAAAATCAATGGAAACTCTAATTTTGGATTGACTAATAAAAAAAGTCTGTTTGATCAATTCCTGAGCCAAACTCAACAAAATCAATAGAAACCCTAATTCTGGATAGACTGATAAGAAAAGTCTGTTTGACCGATTCAAAATCAATGGAAACCCTAATTTTGGATTGACTGATAAAAAAAGTTTGTTTGATCCATTCTTGAGCCAATCTGAAAAATCAAGGAAAACCCTGAAGTTGTGATTTCTTGTGAAAAAGGGAGGGCAAATTTTGGGGTACAACAGTTGCCCCTGTTTAATCTTCTTGAACTTGAAGAGTTAGATTGGCAAGTTTGCCTTTCGTGACTCGAAGGTAAAAGATGATTGGACACTAGAGTGCCAAAAAAATTTGCATTCGTCAAAGCGTAGTTGAGGGAATGGGCTTAAAGATGCCATCTGGAGATGTGACAGAATCTTTGTCGGAGATGGGCTTAAAGATGCCATCTGGAGATGTGACAGAATCTTTGTCGGAGATAGGCTTAAAGATGCCATCTGGAGATGTGACAGAATCTTGTCGGAGATGGGCTTAAGGATGCCATCCAAGAATGTTTATTGTAGGTGAGTGGGTGAGTATCAGAAAGGTATCCATGTTTGGAACATCTCTGAACTGGGGGTCTGAGTGAGCAATAGATTGTCATCCATGTTTGGAGAATCCGTAAACTGTTTTCAGAAGTTGAGGTCTGTATGAGTAGCAGAATGACTTCCGTGTTTGGAGTGTATCTGTATTGTATCTGGGTAACAGAGAAACATCTGTGTATGGAGCAATTGTATGCTGGGGATAAACTATGAATGAGTGACAGAATGGCAACCGTGTCTGGAGCGTATCTGGACTGTATCTGAAGTTGAGATCTGTATGAGTAGCAGAATGACTTCCGTGTTTGGAGTGTATCTGTGATTGTAACTGGGATCTGAATAAGTGACAGAATAACTTCTGTGGCGATTGCACTGGGGAGAATCAAGTTGTTGGTGTAAGGGACAGAATGGCATCCGTTTCTGGAGCGTATCTGAACTTGTGGTTGATAGTTGAATCTGAAATGAGAGATAGAATGGCCGCCGTGCCTGGAGCGTATCTAGTTTGTATCGGGTTGCTGAAGTCTGAATGAGTATTAGAATGACCGCCATGTCTGGGATGTATCTGTACTGTATCTGGATAATTGTTAATGATAGCCTTTTAATCTCATCCTGAAAAAGGGTAAAATGTTAGCTAAAACATAAAGTCATGTTGCATGATATGTATGATGCAGTGAATTGTACTTCATCAATGTTTATGATATGAATGTAATGGATGTGCATGTAAGCTGAGTAGCTGTCTTGCTGAGGAAGATGAATCCTGGATAGTGAAATCTTTGACTGCTGCCGGGGGAAGTAAATCCTTGACTGCTGCAGGGTATTGAAAATCCTTTGATCGTTAAAAATGAGAAGTCCTGGGACCACTGTTGGGGAATCAGGAGTTTGGGTTGTATGCCAATCTACTGGGGATCCATGTCTTGAGGAGATCTTCACTGGGGAATATCTGAATACTCTGTGAGGTACTGAGAATGAGAGTCTTCGTTCTGCTTGGGGAATAAGAATTCTGTGGGGAATAGCAATACTGCTGAAAAGTAGCTATCTTGTTGGAGAGTAAAACTCTGGATTCTGGAAAAAGCTTATTCCTGTCTGGAAGAAGTTCAAGTTTAGGTGGTATGCCACTTTAAGAATGAGAATCTTCACTCTGTCGAGAATACCAGAAATTCAGATGTTATACCACTTTGAGAAATGAGAATCTTCATTCTGTCGGGAATATCAGGAGGTTAGGTGTATGTCAATCTACTGGAGAAGGCAAAATGAGAATCTTCATTCAGGTCTTGGGTCATAAGATTGGGTGTATGCCAATCTCTTGAGGTTTTAAGGATGAGAATCTTCATTCTGTTAAGGGTCAGGAGGTTGAAAGTATACCAATCTTCTAAGGTTTCAAGGATGAGAATCTTCATTCTGTTAAGGGTCAGGAGGTTGGGAGTATACCAATCTTCTGAGGTTTCAAGGATGAGAATCTTCATTCTGTTAAGGGTCAGGAGGTCAGGAGTATACCAATCTTCTGAGGTTTCAAGGATGAGAATCTTCATTCTGTTAAGGGTCAGGAGGTTGGGAGTATACCAATCTTCTGAGGTTTCAAGGATGAGAATCTTCATTCTGTTAAGGGTCAGGAGGTTGGGAGTATACCAATCTTATAAGGTTTCAAGGATGAGAATCTTCATTCTGTTAAGGGTCAAGAGGTTGGGAGTATACCAATCTTCTGAGGTTTTAAGGATGAGAATTTTCATTCTGTTAAGGGTCAGGAAGTTGGGAGTATACCAATCTTCTGAGGTTTCAAGGATGAGAATCTTCATTCTTGAGAGAAACAGATTTATAGGAGCTTTAGTTGTCCGTTATTCTGTTGGTGGTTGTAACTTCCAACAGGTGATGAAGGAAATTTTTGATGATAATCGTAACTTCCAGCAGGTGATGAAGGAAATTTTGAACGACCGTTCGACTTGAAATGTAATTTGTTTTGGAGAATAAATCCTTGACAAATGTTGGGGAAATAAACCCATGACTTCTGGTCTGCTAGAGAGATGATAACCTTCTCGAGGACGCTTGAATTTCTTTTCAGAAAGATTTCAGAGAGGTTTCATCACTGCCTATAGTATCAGATGCTTGTGATATTGCCAGGACACTTGGACTGCATGTAACCCTTTGTTGAGATTGGCGCTTAAATGCTCCAAGTGAAGGTGAGGGAGACTTTCCCCAGGTTGTCCTGCAATTGAGAGATTTCTTGAAATCTTGACTGGACTGCCCCAGGTTCACTGAATTTTTGAAAGATTTGTTGAAATCTTTACTGGACTGCCCCAGGTTAACTTTGAAAGATTTGTTGAAATCTTGACTGGACTGCCCCAGGTTAACTGGACAATACCATATCAAATCCCCTTTTTTTGATAGGAGATTTTTGTAACGGGAGTGTTATCCCACTTGAAGTGATTTTATTCACCGAGAGAGTTTTGTTTCTCCGAACAATCACTGTTGTGAATTTCTTCGCTGTCAAACAAATAAACATGTGTAAACAAATGATATTCAAATAATGAAAAGTTTATACTTGTCTCGAAGTTTTGAAAAATGCGTTTTTTTTAGCAGAAAACTTTTTATAAGACAAATTCAACACAAGATTTAGGGCACAGCCTTACAGGAGTCGGGATACCTTTTGTAACAGTATGCTTCCGAACTAACCCATGCTTCAATTAGGACTTTTGAAGGGTTGTAACGCGGTTGGTTCGCGGTTTAAGAAACAAAGGATAAAGGCTCAAAGTATATTGGTACCCACCCGCTCTTCGTGATGTTCTTCAATCCTAGACTCAGTTTAATTTGTGCGTCGAACTCTATTCGAGCTTGGAATTACATTTTGGTGATGGTCCACACAAATTGAATTTTATGGAAGGCAGTCATCATTTGCAAAAAATTTCATGTTGTTGAGGATTTGTACTGACCTCTTTCTTTTGATTCGTTATCCCTAATTTTTGCATGACTGTTCCTGTTTTCGAGATTACAGTCAGCGGGATGCCCCAGCTTTCTTAAGCATCCTTTATAGGTTTTGGCTCAGTGGGCTTTTCTCTTTTGAGAGATAATGACTGCCTATGAGATAAGGAACCATCATTGTCTTTTGGTTCCAAAGGAATGTTTTTGATGTTATTCGTTGTATTACAGACTGAGAGTTTGTGACTTCAATGCGCATCTTTTTTGAATTAACTGAGAGACTACCCTGCCCTAGGTTTAATCAAAGGTTTCAATTTGTGTTTAAAACAGAAAACTTCTACTTATTTGGCTCGAAGGGGGTTGACTAGGGATTATCTTCCTTATAACTCCAGTGTTTTGGATTTGAAAGAAACGCATGTACAACGTCGGCAAGGTCTGTTCAAGAGCATACTGTATGAGATTATGGCATTGTTTCGTCATCCTCCCTCTAAAGGCTTGTAGCTTTTTATCAAGAGTTAACTATCATAAAGAAAGCAGGAAGTATAATTCAAGAATAGTGAAAACGAATGGATGAATTCAAGACAAACATATGCAATGCATTAATGAAACAGAGTTTGACATCAACAGATAATTGTTTGAATAACAAAAGAAATTACAACTTGAAAATTCAAATGGAACAAAAGTCTCTCAGTTCGAGCTTTGTCATTTCAGGTGGATAACCCTTAGCGGAATATTTTTATCTCGCCATCCGGCATGAATTCCAGTACTCCTTCGTCAATCAAGTCTTGGATCTTGTTTTTCAAAGCCCAACAGTCATCGGTGTCATGTCCAGGACTATGGGAGTGGTATACACAAAATGCGTCGGGGTGATAGCTAGGAGTAGAGGTATTGGGCTTCCGAATAGGATCCCTTAAAGCAAGCAGATTGACCTCCAACAAGCGTTTCAGTATTAGAGATGATGGTATGTCAGTCTCAGAGAAATGCCTTCCAGACGTATTTTTCTTACACCGATTACCCCGTTGATGCTGACGAGGTTGTTGCTGGGCTTGTGACCCTGAAGCAAGTTGGGGAGCCTTTCCCTTATCTTCTTGTCTCAAAGGAGGTTGAATGATGACTTGATCTTCAACCCTAGATGTTTGCCCCACTTGGTTATCCCGAAGCAGTTTGTTGACGAGAACCCTGAGCTCTTCTTGTCTCTGAGCCAAGTCTTGGATGAGAGCCATCTGGCCCACCAGTTGTCCCATCATCTGGATCTTCATTGTTTCTAGCTCAAACAATAGTTCTTCCAACTGATCATTCCTGACACTGCTTGAATTCCCTAGGACCATGCCCCTTGTGAGGAGAGCTCTCACTTCTTCTTGCCCCTGAGACAGGTTCAAGAACATTTCTTGAAGCTGAGTGTTTTGATCCTGGATATCTTTGACAGTCCTCTCTAGAGCCATCTCTACTGAAATAAACAGTAGGAGAATAAGGAAACCTGAAAAGGAAAACCTGTTATGATACAATGCATGATATGTGGATGCATGTTTTCGAGGATCTCTCGGGGTAAACGCAAGAAAATGTTAGAGGTTGAACTTTGATCAACATCTTTGATTGGAGAACTTTGTATTGGTGGATGTCTTTCCACTAGAATCAAGCTCACCATGTCAAGTGGGTCATAGCCCCCGATTCAAGTTGTTGCGCTTGATCTTTGAAGGCGTTTATTTAGAGGAAAATGAAACCTCTTGCCCTTTGGTAGACGTCTGGTTCAACGTGCCCCTGCATCAAAAGACCCTCGAGATCCTTGTAATGGTTATTGAAAATGCTATGGCATGATGTTATGATGTTATGTACATGTATGCAAAAGTAAGCAAGTGTATATACAGATAATCATATTCACACAAAGCAGACAAGTCCTTAGGTTTAGGCTTGTATGGGGTTGGTAGGTAAGTACCCTCTTGAAGTTAGTTGGCTCAACCTGTCCTAAAATAGAAACCGGGTTCTAAGGAGCTCAATATCACTGGATTATTTTTTGTGTTCATTGTTTTGGTTTAGCCACTTAACTAGCGACCAAAATATTCCAAGAAAACAATCCTCAATGAGTGTAGTATCGAGTATCTACCAACTTCGGACTGCACCAAAGTCGGTCATCTCACTACCCCTAAAAAGGCCAAGATGGTCAAGTAAGGTTCTAAGAGTTCATTAGTGCTTCATGACATCACTCAGCGGCCCCGTATTCTCTTTGATTGACTCAAAGGCTACTGGTACCCACAAATATGTCACACTAACGTAGCTACTGCTTCAACCATGGCAGTATACCCCGCACAGTTCCCTCACAGTTTATTGCTACTTACCTAAAAGGTGCCCCCAAACCCGGGTTTAGGATTAAACAAACCCAAACAAGGAACCCGAAAAGTAAAGCAATCAAAGTAAGCCATGTAAAGGTGATCTAAAAACCCTAAGGTAACCCCACTTTTAGAAAATCCCCAACAGAGTCGCCAGTTCTGTGATACGGTGGGAGAACTGACTTGGGATTTTGTGTTTGTTTTCGCACTTGTTCGGTTTAGCAAGAGTCGCCACCGACTTTTTATTTTATCCTAAGGAAAGGTCAAAAAGCACAGGAAAGACCTTTGAGATGTTTTCTTGGGTTCGGGGGGTAGATTATGAAAAGGGAAGGTGCTAGCACCCTTTTCATCCATGGTTATCCATGGGCTCTTAGTTACTTGTTTTAGATCACTTGCCTTTGCTTTTCACTTGTTTGAAATGGTGCTTTGTGTGTGTGGTTTTGAAAATGTTTTGAAAAAGATGCCTTGTCTAGGCAACCTTTGTAATGATTCTTATTTGAATGTGTACAAAGGTGTGTGTCTTTTTGAAAAGATAATTCAATGTTTTGAAAGTTGTTTTTTTGAAGTTGTGTTGTGGAGTGTGCTTGAAACGGCAAGGATGTTTTGCAATATTTTTGATCAAGTAACTAAGAGTTTGTCTACCCTATTTTACTCAAAGATCTTTCTTATGTTTTTAACCCTTTTAACAGTGTTGTTTCACCATTGTGTTTGATGAACAACCTTGCGTTAGGATGTTTAACGGGACGGGCGCGGGTCATCGTATACAATCATTGAAGGCAACTTGTGAGATGCTCTAGCAATTTTGTAAGGGACGAGATCGTTTTATCGTAGGCAACATCGAGGGTCATCGAGGGACTAACGATCTTTGTTTATCAAAGGGACATTTGCTAGAGTATCTCATACTCGAGGGACATGATTGCATTTTCCGAGGCAACAAGCGAGGTTACCCTAGAGGTGTAAGTGTGAATTGTGTATTGATTTTCATGCATTTATCTTGTATTAGGTTATCTAGCAGTTAATTTTGAATCTTCGCATACAAACCCTAATTACTATACAGTATATGGAAAGCGATAAATTGTGGGAATTTAGAGTCTAAGTTATTACAAGTAAGTATTCGGGGATGGGGGTACAAATGTTTACAAATGGGGATGAGTCTTATCAGAATAATAATGTCCAAGTATATATTTACAACCAAATCGAATCGTCGCATTCTCAACGTAAAAATATAACAAGGTATAAGATAATGAAAATCAAAGAAATATGAGATGTGCATAGCTATTTACAAATGATCAAATAAAACATTAACCTAATGCAAATTAAGTGTTTATTATTATTTTTGTGCTTTTGTTAGTTATATATAAACAAAGGGTTTTAGAGAAAAAGAAAGAATTAATTAAGTTAAAAAAATCTATTATTTATGTATTTTTGTTAATGTTTTTTTAGAAATTTTATATAAAAAGATTAATTAAACAAAGAATTTTAAAACAAAGAAAAATTATTTTTAAAAAATCTATTAATTACATACTTTTAAATGCAATAAATATTTAAAAAAAGTTATTAAGAATATTTTATACAAAATTTAATATCTTATCTTTATTTAACAAAAGAGAAGAAAAAGAATTAGGTTATAGAAAAAATGAAAATAAGGTGATAATAATAAAAAAGGTATTGATTTGTAAAACATAAAAAAAAAAAAGTTAAGTGGGCTTTGAGGAATGCACTTGGCCCAAATAAAAGAAACATAGTTAGACTAAGGGGGGGTGCAGGCGCTGAAAGTAATTGGGCCTTAGTGTTTTGGCTTGGGCAGAGGCCCATGATGCTTGACAAAGTTTGTTTAGGGTTAGTATTGTTTTGCTCAGAATCTAGGGTTTTCACTTTTGTAAACGGCGCCGCTCCTTCTCTCGTCTTCGCTCTCTCTTCCTCGTTCTCAAACGGAGCCATGACTAATCCTTCTACCCTCCAGCCGCCAGAGTGTTACCTCCATCCCTCTCCTCTTCACGACGGCATGAGACAGTGGTTGGAAAAGGTACTGTTTTCATCTTGTCCTAAATGCATTTTCTTTTACAGTTTCTTGTGTATTTATTTCTTGCATGTTTTTAATCTTATGGCTTCCTTTTTTATGCTTACGCGTAGTATGAGTTTGAAGGACATGCCTTGGATGTTTTGTTCTGTGGGGCGATGGAGAGGAAGAGGACTTTGGAACGGTGGTGCTCTCAGGTGGCCGGAGGAGGGAGAAGCGTGATGACGCTTATCTGGTACTTCGTATCTTTTGATTTCTCTTGAATTGTTTTATGATGAGATTACTCTGAAAACGCTTGCTTCTGAGTCTCTCTTCTTCTTATTTGAATGTTGGCTTTTGATGATGATTTTGTATTTCTGAAAACCCTTGCTTCTGAGTTCTATCTTCTTCTTTGAATATCTTGTTTATTCTATGATGAACATATATCTTGAAAAAGGGCTTATCTGTTATTGTTCTTCATGTTGATGTCGAAACTTGTTGGTGATGAATGTATGTTCTAAGACTTGCTTATTTGCTTCTGATTCGTTTATCGCTTCTGCATCTTTCTTCTTCTTTGAATACCTTGTTTATTCTATGATGAACTTCGTTCTGAGATGCTTGTTGTTAGCTTAGGCAATTTCTGGCCTTGAGTTGCAGTTTTGCTTTTGGTAGGCAAGCTTGAGATGCAGTTGAACTGGCTTGTGTGATTTTGTGTTGGGATATTGAATGATGAAATGGTTTTCTGAGGTTTGCTATTGTTGTTGATTTTCATGGATGTTTGATGATGGTGAGACTGAAAAACATTGCCCCCGAATGCTTGACAGTGATGGATTTATTTGTTCTTTGTTTGTCTTTGTTGAGCTTTTTGTGAAGGCAGGCTGATGGGCATTTGGTGTTTTGCAGTTTGAAACAGGTTTTCTACTTTGTGGTGCTTGTGCTTACAAGCCCATTTGTAAGTTATGCAGGTAGGATGCAGTTTTGCTTGATACTTGTATTTACAAGCAGCTTTGCAGGTGGTTGAGCTTTGGTACAGTTTTGAATAGGTTTGTTATGTATTTGGACATGTTTTTGTGTTTTGGTATTGGTAAGGCAGGCTTGAAGGCTTGTTTGGTATGGCAGGCTTGAAGTTTTGGTTTTTTGCAGGTTTTGCAAGTTTGATAACTTGCAGGTCTGAGGTTGTTTGTTAAAGGTTTTTAGCTGGTTACAGGTTTGCTGGAAGGTTGTGATAACTTGCAGTTTTGCTTGCAGTTACAGTTTGTGGTTCTCTCTTCCCTTGTACCGTTTTTCCTGTTCTATTTATTCTTATATCCTTTAAGCCTGCCAAAACTGCAAACCTTTTACTTTACTCTCTCTCTCTCTCTCTCTCTCCATAAAGCATTTTTAAATTGCTTAATATATCTTTTTTCTGAAAAGGTTGTTGGCCAGAAAATGATGAGATGTCTTGACAAGCTTGCTTGCTTGTATCTTGGTTTATCCCTGCATTTTCCATATTTTCTGCATTGATAGTTTCTTGACAGCTTGTGTACTTGGTTTGGACAGCTTCTTGACAGCTTGTGTACTTGGTTGACAGTTTCTTGACAGCTTGTGTACTTGGTTTGGACAGCTTCTTGACAGCTTGTGTAATTCGTTTGGACAGCTTTGTGTACTTAGTTTGCTTTTATGCAACTTGGTTTGCTTTTGGTTGACTAGTGCAATTTGTTGTTTAGTTTGATATTGTGCAGCTTGTGCTTTCTTTGTGTGCAGCCTTGTGCTTTGTATCTTTGCATTTAATTGATCATATGTTTGCAAAATTATTTTACTTTCCTCTTTGTGAACCAAGAAGAGAAATCTTCTTGCGATTTGCAAAGAGGACGAGTAAAACATGATGAAACCAAAACAATCTGATTCCGGCCAACAATCTTTAATGATGACTTTATATTTATCTGCCTGAAAATGCTTTTCAATTCATCTGCACTGATTTCTTTTTCTTATGTCCTTTGCAGGTAATTATCAGTTGGAAAATGGAAGAAGCAGTAGAAGATAGAAGACTTTAAGAGACTTAGACTTTAGATTTATGTTCTTTTCAATTATTGTAATAAATATTATTGTAAACACTGTAAATAAATTTACAGTATTCGAATAACATTTGTAACAACATTTAAAATAAATAAAAAGTCTTTGTCAGCTAAGAATTCTTTACTGTCAAATATTTCATTCTTTCTTTTGCACTGTTCATTTAACTATTTAAATATCTTGAATTAAAATGACTGGAAATGCATCCCAATAATTTTAACTCAGATAAAATAAATAATCAACAAACGTTGCAGTCTCGCAACCTTGCATTAACCACAATACGCTCGGCATTCCAATTAATCATATGCTTTGTACAGTTAAACAAACAACATCCATACAACTTTCACTTCACTGATCAGATCAATGCTTCAAACTTTCAATCAAAAGCCTCATCTCCCATCCCAGATGTTTAGGTTTTGAGAAACAAACAGCAATCTTGAACAAGCGTAAAAACAACGTAACAGTCAATTAAAATACTGTGGATTCAAGTTCTTCTGAGAAATACGAGTGAAAAACCCTAATTCCAGATTTGTCGTCAAAGAAAAGTCTGCTTGATCAATTCCTGAGCCAAACTCAATAAAATCAATAGAAACCCTAATTCTGGATAGACTGATAAGAAAAGTCTGTTTGACCGATTCAAAATCAATGGAAACTCTAATTTTGGATTGACTAATAAAAAAAGTCTGTTTGATCAATTCCTGAGCCAAACTCAACAAAATCAATAGAAACCCTAATTCTGGATAGACTGATAAGAAAAGTCTGTTTGACCGATTCAAAATCAATGGAAACCCTAATTTTGGATTGACTGATAAAAAAAGTCGGTTTGACCGATTCTTGAGCCAATCTGAAAAATCAGGGAAAACCCTAAAGTTGTGATTTCTTGTGAAAAAGTGAGGGAAAATTTTGGGGTACAACACTAAGTTATATACAAACTTAAAAAGGAGAAATATGTTTTTGTTCCTTTTGATTTTCATATGAAATAAACAAAATTAAGTGACTAATTGAATTAAATTAAGGAAAACTAAAATAATTCATTAGAGCTAATCGAGTGACACAACCTAATAACTAAAGTAAATAAACCTAATGAACTAAATTACCCTAATTAAGAAAATTAAACTCATACCATAACTATACTAAAATTAAATAAAAGAGAAAGGTACAAGTAAGAATTTATTCATATAATCAAAACTCTAAATCAAATGTGAAATCTCTTTTTTGATGCATTGATTCATAACCTATTATTGATTGTGGCACCAATTTGATGCATTCGGTAGAGAAGGTATTTCCTACTTCGTATGCATTACTTTGTAGGTATTATTGTAGCGGTGAAAAGTTGAGATTAATCCATTGATTGACTTAACTCATAAAGTGAAAGTCGTCACTGCACTTTATTATTTCCAAAGGAACTGGAAACGAGCGAATAAAACCCAAAATAAATAAAAAAGATCAAGGTACGAGGGTTGGTTATGCAAATGGAAGGTATTAACTCCCTAAACATGTACGGAACTTCGCAAGAACCTCTTCGAAAATTTGTGTATTTGGATAAAAGAGAGTTGTTTGCACAAAGTTTGTGGAGATGAGAAAAGAAATGGTTTTTACAATTTTGATTCAGCCAAACTATAATGAGATATGTTCCTATGTACCATCAATATGCAATGATGAAATTAGAACCTTGTGGTTATTCTCAAAAAGAACAAAAAAATTTGTTGGTTAATTTTAAGAGAATAGATATTTTGTCATCTAAGGGAGAATATGCAACCAAATATCCATAAATATGAGAATGATGGACCTTTGCATCACAAGTGAAAGGAGGACGCCAACCTAGATAACTCAACATGTATACCATTAACCCCTTCAAGTGAAAAGATTCAACATCATATCAATCAAGGTTATGAACATGAGAGAATTATATATCAACCATAGATATGACTCATATATAATCTTTTTTTAAGAAAAGGTTTTAAAAAATAAATAAATAAGCCAAATGGAAAAAGGTTTGAAGTGAGGCTTTGTATTTTTTTAGTCTTTGACGAAAAGAGTTAGACTTGTGAATTAAAATTTGATTAAGAAAAAGTTTTTGAAAATGTACTTGACAAAGTCAAAGGTTTTTATTTATTATGAAAGTGGTCTAAGTTTGCAAACAAAGAAGATTTTGAAAAGGAGAGAGAAGATTTTGAAATTAAAGAAAAGGGGTAAAAGATGAAGGGACTATCCAAGAGAACAAAGTAAAAGTTAAGGTAGGAAATATCTAACCGAACAAGAAGCTAATAATTGACATAATAAAGTCAATATAAATTCACATCTTTTGGACTAAAGCCACACGATAAAGAAATAAGCATCAGAAGAATAGTAAGTGCCTCGGGTGAAAACTTTCATAAGATGAATTGAATAAAGCACAAATGACTTGGCATGGATCAGATGAGTTATTCTTGCATCAGATGAAATTTAAAGTAACACCTGCACACATAACTTCCCAATACACAAACAAAATAAAAACAAGGTCTCAAGATCCAAAGGTCTCAAAGTAATAAGTTCCTATTCTAAGTCCAAAGGTGCAAATACTTAAATATGCCCAGGGATAGTAACCATAGTCCAAAGAGAGCTTTAAGTCTTTTAATACTCAAGTTGATTATTAATGATTTAAGAACAAAAATAAAAGTTCAAGTGGACAAAGGAAAAAAGGTGCATAAACATAAACATGTATCCAATTGGACAAAGGAAAAATACCATAAAATAAAAGTCCAAGTGGACAAAGAGAAAATGGCATAAAATAAATAGCAAAAAGGTAAATGACATGAATGATAAAGATGCTGAAATTAAATGACATAAAGTAAATTGTGAGAAATTTAAATTGCATTAAAATAAAAATTAGTACAATAAATGTTAGAGTTTAATATGTTAGTTTTTCGATTCGGGACAAATGTAGCAATATAATAAGCAATCGCAAAAGGACTTATGTAGAAGTCAATACTATACGAGGCCGGTCAATAATAATGTATGTACCATACATGTTAGAGATAAGTAGCAACCATACTCCTAAAACATGTAGCACAAGTAAAAACAAAAGTGAATCAAGACCAAAGTCAAGGATATAAGATCATTACATCAATCAAACCTTTCATGATACCTTAGGATAAACTTTCACTAATCCAAAGTACCTTGAATGATTAATTAATCACTTAGAGGTAAATTTGAAATGATAAAATTTTATCAAGTACCAATCCATATTCAATTGAATAAGGTGAATCATGAATCATCTAATTGATCAAAAAAGAAAAAGGAAGAAGAAAGAGATGAAGCAGAGGTAAGATGAACCAGACAAAATAGAAATTCAACTTGGATCAAAGGTCTTGATCCAGTTGTCATCAACATCATTCATACATTTTGGTGGATTAGGGTTTTCACCCTATCAACACCCAAGATCCAATGAGATTGATGAAACTTGTGATCAAAGAGATTATGAACCAAAGTCAAAACAATATTAAAATACAATTAAACAATTAATAAATGGATTTTAAATTGATTTTTAAATGGAAATAAAAGGGAGAATATAAAAGTCTAATGAAAACACCAAATAAATATGAAATGAGATCATAGAAAAATCAGAAATAACCCATAATATTTTTAGAAAATAGTTTCATCATTTTTGGAAATCAGAAACTATTTTATAATTATTTAAAATAAAGAAAAGAGATAAAAAATAACAAAAAATAGCAAGACATAAAATAAAAATCAAATAAAATCATCATAGATCAGAGACCACCATTGGATCATATAATATTTTTCTCAAAATTTTAAAAGCATGAAAAACATTTTTAAAATAATTAAAACAAAGCAAATAATCCAAAAATTATAAAAAATAGAAAACATCAAAATAAAAATATGAAAAACCATCCATAAAATCATAAATCATTCGAAGTATTTGTGTGTAATTTTTCATATTTTTTGGATAAAAAATAAAGGAATTATGAATTTTTGAAGATAAAATGAATTTAAAATAATTTTGTAAAAAATAAAATAAGATAGAAATTATGAGAAGCGTTGGATCATCCTCACTTAAACACGCTGGCAGATCCAAAGGAAGAGGAGTGAGGACCTATGGTGTTCAGGAGTCAAAATGCGCGCAGGGATTCATAGAATGTCAAGCCTATAAAAATATTTCAAATGGCACACTCTCAAAGGTTGAGAATGACACATTGGTCATCTTCAACCTCCAGCCACCTGCAACTAGGGCAAATTTGTATTTCAAAAATAAATAAACATTGCTCATGAGGCTGATATCATTAGAAGCGTCTCATCAAGACGATCTTAACCATGCCTTCGCGAAAAATTTATTTAAACTGTGGGCTACTTGATTTGAGAAAAACCAGAAGAGTTTGCAAACACAAAATTCAAAAACTGACACATCAAATGAATAAACTAATGAAAACTAATGATTCAGTAAGCATCAATGTACACCAAGGATCATCATATTAATTTGATTTAAGATATTTGATGCCTCTAACTACCTGAACGAAGTGCGATAGTTTTGCTCTGAAATTGGACTTGGTGAGCTTCAATTGGAGCACAATTCTTCTTTGGGGTGGTTAGATTCATTGAATGTTGATGAAGCTAACTAAGTGGAGATTTTTAGTATTTGAAGGGTGGAAATCAGAAAACGAAGTACAAGCTTAAGAGTTTGAATGGGATCTTAGCAGCAGTATTTTGGCTATCAAAAGCTTGAGAAATGAAGGAAACAGGGTCTCTATTTATAGTTGAAGATGATGCAATGCTCAAACGTGTGAGAAGGATCCATAATTATGGAATTTGTGTGAAGGTCGAAAGTGCAAAAAGTATGACCTCAAGGTGCATCCAAATGCAGCCAAATATAGGTTAATGGTAATTGAGAATCCCAGGTTTGCTAGAGAATACTATCATCATACACCTATGTGATAATGATAACACCTCATTAAAACCTTATCTGAGTGTGGACGACATAGTCGTCTATGGAGATCTACATCCCCTATCTGTCATGTTTCCCTCTATTCCTAGTGTTCGTATTATTTGTCACTTGGCCTGGGTATTGGGCCTTTTACTTCAATAGTACCATCCCACCCAACCTGAAAAAACCAACAAATCCAGCACAACACCAGTACATGGAAGGCAATAAAGATATAATGCAAACATATGCTCAAATAAACATGTACAAATGAATAATTTTAAAGCATAAAAAATAAACACCCAAAGAAAAGAAAATAAGAGCTAAGAGTGACTCTGGGATGGACCAGAATTTGGTCAATCTTTCCCCAGTGAAGTCGCCAGCTAAAACAATCGGCTGAATAAATCCTCGAGATGAAATCAATGAAGTCGTCATCGAACGTTTTTTATCCCACGGGAAGGGAAAGGTAAACATTGAGTAAACCTGAGAGGGGTGAAATCAAGGTCAAGTGACCAAGATATACGGGTAAGGGAGTCGGTTATGCAAGGGGAAGGTATTAGTACCCCACAAGTTCGTGGTACTCCACGAGATCCACTCTTATTGTTCTAATCAAAGGTTGTGTTCAACTCTATGATTATGTGCTAAAAGAAAAAACAAAGGGGGAATACAATGCAAAAGAAAACATGGGGAAAAGAAGGAATATTTACAAAGTTTCACTCGGTTGAGCTCCGCGACCAGATGCCTACATATCCCTTTTAAGGAATCAGAGGATCGTAGTTCGATTAACATGTTTTGTCTTGTTGTATGTTTTTTATGAACAATTTTAATTTCGCTTTGTGCCGCAGCTCGACCTTTGGAGACTCATGCGTCAACACAGAAATAAATTAACATGTTCTTTTTGAATGTTTGAAAGAAAAGGCCCTAAGGTGAAAATGATTTTGCATTGGTTGATACTTTTTACCTGGAAAAAGGATTTGAAAATTGTTAGGTGTTTTATGCATTTGCCAAGAAAAGAGTTTTAGTTTTAAGGACTCAAAGGGAAAGAAAACAACTAAGGGAAACTACCTAGCTTTATCCCTAATTTTATCATACAACAATGGTCTTAAGGTTGAGTTTGAGAGGGAAATCTCAACCTGTGTTAGCATGCATGGATTACAATCCTAATTTCTAACTTGCATTGGAAATGACACAAGTGAATCCTATGGGAGCATGACAAAGGTTCAAAACCTAAGGGAACATGGTATATACAAGAATGAAAATCAACAAGCAATCAATAAGCTCAAGAGAGCACACACATGTCATGAGCAGTGCACACTAGCTCAAGTCAAAAGGCCTAACCAAGATACTGAATAATCGAGGTACGTAAAAAGGGAGAAGTTCCTGACCATAGATATCTCATCTAGGAAAGAAGGGGTCATGAAAGATACTCTTAACTAAGGTATCATGTTACCAAGGAAAGAAGTATAGAGTGGGGGAAGTGAATGTCCAAGGCGAATAAGCACCTAACCAAGATATCAAAAATCGAGGTAGAAGATAGAAGACAATAGGAACAAGCACGGAGCCTCAACGTCGTCCAATGTGAGCTTAAGACAAAACGTGGGGGATTGGTTATAGATCCTTGTATTCCACTTGATCGACTCGATAACAGGAGTAGCACAATTTGAAGCATCAATGCACGGAGCGAGCTACAAATGACACGGACTAGAAATGGTAGGGTTGATTGCGGACCCTCAGCTCGCCTTGCCTACTTTTGAGGACTTATCAATGGGGAATGGGAATAGGATGTATTCATTGAGATCTTTGCGCACAAATGTAAACATTCTGATTAGTAACCAAACACAAGTAGAAATTTCTTGCTACATGCCTTTTAAACGGCGACTTTACCTCAAAGGGACTCCTAGAACATGCATATCTATCCTACTTCTCATGGAAAGGAAAGCAGTAAAGCATACATCTCTATTCCTACTTCTCATGGCATCAGAAAGCGGTAAAATGCAAAAAGATAAATCGGAATCAGTGTAATACCAAACCGATAAAATGTCTGTTATGCAGCAAGCAAACAAGCAAAAACAGAAATACTCCAGAAAACTTTGTGCAAGCTAGCATCAATAACAAAATAATCAGAATATGCATCGAACAAATAAGCACAGTGAGAATGTGTGGCATACATATCCGCAATGAACAGAACACTTGCACACAAATTCACATCCAGACAAAAGGCAAAGAGTGTATATTGTAACACCCCAATTTTTAGAAGTTATTTATTTAATGAATTATTAAGAGTATTTATGAATAATTGATGTTTTATATGATTATATGTGTGATGTGCTGGTATGAGGTTGTGCATGATCTGAATTATGATGATTAGAAGTATTAGAATGGTTAAATAATTATTTAGTAATTATCTGGATTATTAATGAGAATATAATAATAGGAATAATTATTTAAATGGTTATTTTAATTAGAGAGGTGTGTTGGTAATTAGTAGGAAGAGTGAGGACGTGATGGTAAATAGAGGTTGACTAAGCGAGGGGAATTGAGGAAGATATTAGGGTTCCTTTGTGATAACAGAGAAGAGATAATTGTTATTCTCACAATGAATCGTGAAAGTTGGAGAAGAGAGGTTAGGGCACAAAGGCTTTGGAGAGAATCATCGTAGAAGGCATGAAGAACATAATTAATCACTTGAAAAAAATAAGGTAAGGGGTGTTTATCTGATTATTATATTTGATTTAAGTGGTAGATAGAGGTAGGGTTTGCCTTAGGTTTCATAGATGGTGATTCGATGTTGTTTGATGGAGAATTGATAGATTAGTGATGAATAATGACCCGTAAATTTTGTCTAATTGATTTAGTATATTAAGTTGTTGATAGATGATGAATCCCTATAATTAGATGATGTTTTAGGACCTATAAGGTAGTGAAATCGCAGAAAAATCACAGAAAAATTCAGCACAAAACAGCATGCGTCGACTCAAAGAGGTCATGCATCGACTCATGCAGGTTCAAAACTCAGTATGCATCGACTCATTGGGTCGACCTGAGCACACCCGGGGCAGATAGAATACTTATGCGTTGACTCAAAGTGGGCATGCGTCAACTCAAGCAATCCAATTTTTGACAGATTTTTCTAAAGGTCGTAACTTGAGTTTCCGGACTCCGTTTGAGGTGTCGTTCAAAGTGTTGGATAGCTAACGCGGTGAAATATATTTATAAGGAGTAAAATGAAGAATAATAAGGATAAGTCTAGTACCCAAGTTAGGATAGAATTAGTTTCCCTGTGTTGAATCGCTATGATGTTTTGTGGTAATGAAGTATGATGATGATATGTTGTTAATATGATGATTCTGTTTTATATGATGATATGATGATGATGCTTTGCTTATATAAGTACATATGATGAGGTTTATATGATGATGTTGGTGAATACATGAATGATGATGCGTATGACTGGTAGTGGTCGTTTATATTATTGTTGCGCATCATGCATTCATTGGACAACTTTGGCCCGTTTTGATGATTTAGGATATTGTCTCTACATGGGTAACATCCAGGTAATCAGGAGTAGTCCCTAAAGACTTAGAAGAATATCTTGGAGCATGTGCTTTATTTTCGTTGAGTCTAGAAGGTCTTGCTCTGATATGTAATATCGGGACTGGGAACACTTTGTTTTGAAAACTATTTTGTTCTTGTTTTGTTATGATATTTAAATTGTTTCCATGGAGTTTAAATTATGTTGAATTGTGAACCATGAATCATGGGGAACTATGAAGTGTATTAATGAACTTTTTTGAACTATTATTCCATTTTAAGTATGTGAAAACTTGATAATGGATATGTCATGAATAATTTTGGAAACCCGTGTTACGGAGTAAGACTAGCACGTATGATTATTTCACGAATAAAATGTGACGCCTTTTTGTTGTATTAGTCTGATATTATTTTAAATAATTATGAATATTATATGGGGTTTAGAAGGGTGTTACATATATTTATCATGAAATGAGAATCAAAATAGAATCGCGTCGAAAGCGAATCCACAAATCAAATGCTTTTCAATCAAATAACCAACACTTTAGTTACATGATTGAAAGCTCTCACAATGTACCTTGCACAAGTCAACAAACACATTAGTAATAACAAGAAACTGCAATCGGAGTTATGCATTCTCAACATAATTCAATTTATGATTGAATCATGAATAAGTAGAAGTTAAATGCATTTTGGAAGTATAAACACAAACTCCGGACAGTATTGCATTACAAAAATGAGTGCACAAAAAGTCAGAATGGAATCACACAAAAATTGCACAGTAGTCTCCAAACTTATCAAGAAGCTCACAAAAGTGTGTAATGCAAATTAAATCACATCACAAGTGCCATTTACCTTTACGGGGAAGCACTACGGTTATAGCATGAATTGTCCCGAAAAACACATTAGAATCAAGGAGAATCAATCACAATAGTTCATGAACGAACAGTAAATTGTACACATGCATCAAATGAAAGTCAAAGCTCAATATACATGTTATAACAAACCAAATAGCACTATGTTCAAAATTTAGGTGCACGAAATGTCGGAACGAAATCGCACGAAAATTACACGGTTGCTTCCAAACGCACCAACGGACTCAAAAAAGTATATGCCTCAACTTAAATCCAAGCGAAAGTACAAATTACATTCTCGGGGCAGCCGTGTACATTTGTGTGAATTTCAACCGAAAACAAGCTTAAACAACAGAAACAAGTGCATAAAAGTGCTCAATGACTCAAGTATCATCACTTGGAAACTACACACATTTCACAAACAAATGAAATCTACATAATTCAAATCAAAGCAACATAATTCAAGTGATAATGCAACTAATAGAATTTGAAGTTTTGATGTCGAAAAACGAATTTATCAACAAATTGATTTTAAAAGTTGCATTAACTCATGAATTAACAACTTAAACCTCATCATAATTCCATAATCGATATTAAGTCTCAACTTCGGTGTTCAAAAATCAACATCAATTTTCCGATTAAAATTCAACACCTGTATCGATTATGTAATTATCTAACCCATTCTGGATTTCAAAATCATATCCAAAATCAAGAATCAAGTCATATAAACAAATCTCCACAATTCAATTCACATCAAAATTTACATTATGTCAACATGTATAATTCACAAATTCAATGCGCATCATAATTCAATTCAATTCAATATGACTATACCTCTCAAGCATTTACACAAACACCTAAACCTCAAGAATTTTAACTCATGCTTTTATTCAATTCAAGATTCAATCAAAGATATTTGAGAATTAAAAGTAATTGAATTAGCAAAAATGATGAAGAGGAGGTTGATGTTGTCTCCGAAAAATGATCGGAGAAGGAGGCGGTGATCGGAGAACTCGTGAAATCGTGATCGAAGGGAGGAAGCAAGCTCGCGACAAAATCGCACTATCGCCGATAGTATTACGGTAGAAATAGGCTATAGCTAGCGGTCGGAAGATGGAGGAAGATCGGGGTGGTTGATCGGTGGAAAGGGAAGAGGATTGGAGTTTTTGATGATTTTTGATCTTGAGATTGTTGAACATTGTTGATGTTCTTGAGCAAAATTGAAGAAAAGTGGAGTTTGATCCTTAGAGAATAAAGAAAGATTTGTGAGGTGTTTTTGGGAGTGAGTGAAGTTATGAGAGAAAATCTTAATTTTGAAATTATATATTCCCTCCAATTGGGCCTTGGATTTGAATTTGAATTGGGCCTTATTTTTACAGTGTCAGCAAATTTAATGCACAATGCGAGTACAAAATGCCATGTCATCCTCGGCGCGAAATCTCGACTTGAGCTCAATATCAAAAATGAAGATTGCAAAAATTTTAAAGTGATTCTGAAAGAAAGGACTCAATCGAATAAACAAAGAGAAAGTTATGATTTTTTGAAGGTGCCAGACGCATAGCCAATTTAGCTAATGCAGATTTTTCTCAATTAATTTCACTGTTCAGTTTAGAAAGAACGCCACAAACGAAAATCCTCCGATCAGAATCCGAACTCGGGGTCTGAAGCAAACTTGTAGATGACATCATTTTTGAAATTGTGCCGAAATAATCGTCTCGATACTATAAAAATTGAAGAAGTTATGATTTTTATAGTATCAAGAAATGGTGAAATAAATTTTTGGTTCAGCACAATAAAATCTCTGGTAATTCACATTTCTAGGGACTTTCCTCAATGAATTAATCCTCAACCCGAACATACTAAATGAAGATGGCATCAAGACGAGTTTTTATCCAAAATAACTGCTCAAAAACAGTGCACCAGGCAAAAGTTATGAATTTTCGAACGTTATAAAAATAACGATTGAGCACAGTATTTTCACTGTATTTCAACTCTTTCTTTTAAAGTGCCCGCACATTCGAAGATCTTCCTCAAAAGAATTGGCTTTCGTGACGGACATGAAAGTTGGGGGAGATAACAAGAAGATTCAAATTCTCCAAGGGGCACTCAAAAATGACTCTCCGGTCAGAAGTTACAAATTTTTAAGCGTTCGGAAACCAAAGAAAAAGTAAATCAATTGTATACCACATTTCAAGTATTGTGCACTTTAGAAAATATTCCTCACAAAATTAACCTTCGACATGAATAGACAAAATAAAGAAGACTTTAATACGGTTCTAATAACTGAAGAATCATTCCCAAACAAAATTTTGAACTCGAGTTGTGAATTTATGAGTTTGACACGCACCATACTGAATTTATGCCCGCAGTATCTCAAATCAACTGAAACACTTGACTTTCTGCACCATTCAGTGCGTGTTGAAACTCATAAGGGATTAAATTGATGGTAACTTGCTTGATAGTTGATTGGATAGCTTGGAAACCATGCAGAGCACATTAAAAATCTGAAAATCCCGATTTTTGCTTCACGATGCTACTTAACAGAACAATTAATTTTCACAACTCTTTCTTGTAGAGAAATGCCTCGATTCCACGAGTATTGACCCTAGGACATGTATGTATGCATATGATAATGAAATATAAACCAATTAGGATTAAAATGAAGAGGGAGAATTTTGGGATACAATATTTGCTGCCTGTTATTGAAAAGTTTGCATCATTGCATATATATGAGGATATGTAATTGTTGCTCTTATGTGCAAAATTTGCCTCTGATTGGTATTTGTTAATTGCTTTGGAAACTTTGGTACTTTTAATTGTTTTCCTTCTTCTTTTTGATGGTGTCAAAGGGAGAGAAGCATATGCGAGATAAAGACAGGAAGCACAAAGACAGTGGGAGCCTTTTGAAATTACAAGAAATACATCGTCGAAAGTTTTGCCATCATAAAAAAGAGAGAGTTTGTGAGTAGAACTTCAGTACAAGATATTTTGCATGATGTCAAAACTGGGAAAGATGGCACGTCAGTAAAATGGATAGTATCTCTATATATTGTGGCACTTCTTTGCATTATAGGTCTTAGGAATCACCAAAAAGTACTTTGAAATTGACCCAACACATTGAAAAATAGTTTTTGCATGTTTTTATATTGCATGTGTCGACACATTCGATTTTCAGGTCAACACATGTAACTCGGTTTTTAAGCTTGTAAATTTCTGTAAGTCACAGATCGACACATATAACCTTTAGGTCGACACATACTAAAAAATTTCTGAAAGTGCAAAAATTCTTATTTTATGTGTCGACACATCTATATTTCAGGTCGACACATTTACTCACGTATTAAAGCCTATAGCTTCTGACTTGCTCAGGTCGATACATAGAGTCCTTCAGGTCGACACATGCATTCTTTTTATAACGTATGTTTCGACACATACGAATTTGAAGTCGTCACATAAAATTTGTTTTGGTCATATTTTCAATTTGTTTTATTCTGAATTTTTCCTTTTTTCCCTAAACATTTTCAAATTATAAATACCCATTCATGCATCATTCTCAACTCGATGATACCATAAAATTAGCCTACATTTCTTCTTCTTCCTCAATCTTCCAATATATACATACACACCAACATTATATTGTGATGATGTTCTATAGAGGTGTCATCTAGACGAAGAATTATAGATTTCCAATTGGTTTGGGTTGAGATTTGTAGGGGTCTTCGTCCGAGAAAAACCATCGGGTTTCTCCTCCAAAATAATTTGTTGAATTAGGGGTTTTCGTGCAAGATTGTGCGAGAAGGAATCGTCCATGTGAAAAATCTGTTGGAGTGTTTAAAATCTTTTCAAGGAACCTTAGAGTGTTTGAAATCTTTTTAAGAAAGTGGCAAGAATTGGATGATAGAATCGGTGATCTTGTGTTGTTAGTGTGCAATTGGATTGTGAAAGATCCCTTGGAGTGTTTGAAATCTTTGCACGAAACCTTGGAGTATTTGAATATTTCCGAGGAACCTTAGAGTGTTTGAAATCTTTTTAAGGAAGTAGTAAGAATTGGATAGAATCGGTGATCTCGTGTTGGTAGTGTGCAATCGGATTTACTCAATTGAAAGATCCCTTGGAGTAGTGTTTGAAATATTTTCAAGAAAGTAGCTTAAGCGGCGAATAGGTTGCATCTATCAATTGATTTGATCTTGCTTAAGATTAAAGGTTGGAAGAAGGATCATTAACACCAAATTGGAGATTTGTATTGTTGTTCTTACTCTTCTTTTTGTAATAAACAATTTTGCATATAAGAATTATCCTAATTTCATTTGAATTAGGCGCAGACGTATCCACACGCGAGGATGATAGTGGAGAACTGTATAGACAAATTCCTTGTGTGTTTTTACTTTTCTGTTTTTACTAGCTTTCAATTTCATCAATCGTTTTAACAAATAGCATTGTGCTAGTAATTAAATTGTAAAAATTTTCCTCTCAAAATCTGTTTTGAATTAGTTGTGGATATAGCTTATAATCACTTTTGATTATAAGTGGCTTTGTATATCAACACCATTCAAGAAAAAATTCTGAAAATTCACTTGCACGCCAAGTGTTTGATAAAACGGTCAAGTTAGTTTTTTTGATTATTTAGTCTTGGAAATAACATTGCAAAGTGGTTGTATTCAAACAATAAATAAGTGGATTATTGAATTGAGTTTGTGTTAATAAATTATTCAATTTTATTTCATAGATTTAATGTTAACAATTTGTATATCCGAGTTTCCAATAAGTTGTTATTTAGACGACTTATCCAGTGATTTGCTTGTATTAAAAAAATTTAAAAAAAATTTAAATTCTAGATTTATGTCTAGAATTATTTTGCGCCTCTAGTCACTCCCCTCTAGATACGCGTCGTAGTTAACAAAATCAATCCCCAAATATAATTTGGATAGCATGTGTCTTTCTTCTAACAAAAACCCATTGGTAGGAGATACAAAAATCAAGCTGAAGGCTCTTAATACGGGTAGCAATGATGAACCATTTAACATCATAGAGTAGTGCTAAGGTAAGGAAATCATTGATCATCACGTACCGATATCAGAACCATATCAAGTGCAGAAATCGATTAATGGTGGGAAGACACAAGGATAAAAATCTTGTATTCAATCAGCGGGTGGAGGAAAATGGAATAATGATAAGCCCAAGATAAGAAATGAAGAGGAAAAGATTAAAGATACAAAATAAGAGCTTAACAAACTAGAGCTTATAGGGGAAGATTAAAGATGTAAAATAAGAACTTAACAAACTTGAACAATGTTGCTGAAATTTTTATCATTGTTATATTAATAAGAGAAGAAAAAATAATGAAATATTATCTACAGAAATAAATGGAAGAAGTTGAAAGAAGTAAAATGAAATACATGACTATTTCCATAACCTCTTTGCTAGTTGGGGGGATAGGCTAGTTCAGACGAACATCATTTTCAAAAAATTGAATGAAAGAGCTAACGAAGATATGGTTCATGAATTTTCAGAAGATGAAGTTCGTAGAGCGGTTTGGAAATTAGCTCATATCGAGTTATTTTTTAATGAATAAAATAATTTTCGATTGACATCAAAGGTGACTTTTTGAGAATGTTGAAAGAACTCCACGTGAGTTACAGGTTTGTTAAAATAGAAAACTGCTCATTCTTGACCTTAATCCCTAAGAAAAACAATCTCGTAAATATCTTAGACTTTAGACAAATATCTCTTGTAGGGTGCACTAATGACAATCATCATTACGTGGTTTTTATGAGAAAATTCGATGAATTCGGAAGAATATTGACCAAAAACAAAGCTAAAGTGTGAACAAATAAGTAAAAATCCAAGACCATGAAGAAATAAGCACTTAGTGAAAATTGTGAAGAAATGTGCCTTTTGATTATGGATTTCTCGCGCCAGTGGTCCATCTCATCATGGCACGATGAGGCTTGCATCACAGCGGGACGCTGACATATCTTGGCGCGATGGCATGCATTTGGCTGATACGAAAATTTCTATTTAAAAGAAAATTTTGGCTACTGTTGTACCCCAAAATTTGCCCTCCCATATTTCTCAAAACATTTCAAGAAAAATTCACAAGTCCAACCTGGCGCGTCATATTCAGGTATTCTTTCGCCAAGATATCTCTGATAACATATTCTCAAATTCAGGTTCGGCTCAAGAGATAATTCTTTAAAGAAGGTATCCGAATGTGCGAGTTTTCTTGAAGAAATATGGTGAAAAAGTGTGCTGAAAGTGCAGTTTTTACGCGCTAAAAAATTCATAACTTGAAGATCGTGACTCGTTTTGAACCCGTTCCGGTGGCCAAAATTCCGTCTTGACATTATCTACGTTTTCATCTCTCACGGCTGGAAGCCAATTTCGATCAGAAGGTCTTCAAAAATGTGGATTTATCAAGTATTTTCGTGCAGAAATTTGTGACAGAAGTTTATTTGCGTCATGTTCAAAAAATCATAACTTGGTCGATTTTCATCGTATCGAGCTGGTTCCGGTGCCAAAATTTCACAAATTGAGTTGACTACATTTTCACAGAAGGAATTTAGTTCAAACGGTATTCAAAAGGCCTTCGTTTTTTGCTCAGAGTGCGTGACACGCTGAAAATCCTGAATGCTGAATATTATTTCATCTGGGCCGAAACTTCGAAAATTCATAACTCGGTCAATTTTTATCGGATTGGGCTCATATTTTTACACAAGGTCCCTGACTCATAGATCTACAACTTTGCTTCAAAAGTCGAGACCAAATTATGCACCGATCAATACCAGTTTTTTATTGAAGAACGTGTCAGAGTCGACACTGGAGCCCAAAATAAGTTTGTCTGAGCTGAAACTTCAAAAATTCATAACTAATTCACCGTTTATCCGATTGAGTCGATTTTCGGACAGGAGTTAGTTCTCGATGTCGGCTACATTTTGTTTTCACATTTCAACTTCAAAAAATGCACTTAAGTCCCTGCGATTTAGCCTGGAAAGTGACGAATTCAAGTGAATATTGGAGGCCCAATTGCACATTCAAAGCCCATTTTCTTTACCCTAATTTCCACTATATAATCACCTTCTTGTCACACAAACCAAGGGGGGAGAAAAAAAGAAAAAGAGGGAAGAAAAAAAAGAGAGAAAAAACCTTGCCACAACACTGTTGGAATATCAAACTCTTTCAAGAACCCTAAAACCTTGAAATCCTTATTACAAATCCCTCTCTCACTACAAACAAAACCATCTCAGCTACAAACCAACATCTTATTACTTCTTCAGTAAGGGTAAGGCTGGCTTGATCTCCATGATCCAAAGAGCATAAAAGCATTCAGGCCACTGATTTTCCAGTAAGGGTAAGGTTGATTTGATCTCCATGATCAAAAGGGTATAATCATTCATACATGCCATATTGTGCCTAAACATTAAATTTCTTCATATGTTGGTTTTATTTGAATTTTTATGATTTTATTTAATGTGTTCGTGAGATTCAACTACAGATTTAGACAGGATCCCAGGTTTATTTAGGAACGTTGAGGCCAAAAGCCAAAAAGTCAAAAGGCCAAAAGGCCAAAAGCCAAAAGTCAAATACATGGCGAGGCAGACATTAAGCCAGAGATTAAGGGAACGTTGAAGCCAGAACACAAATGGCCAAAAGCCAAAAGCCAAAAGCCAAAAGCCAAAAGCCAAAAGCCAATTGGCCAAAGTAGAACAACTTATGCATTAAACTCAATCCAATGGCCAAAGAATGCAGACCACGGTACTCAGGAGTCAATACTTCAAAAAACCTCCCCTTGGGCCAGACACCCCCTATGGTTTGCTCAATTTTTAATTTTTATTTGTTTTTCCTTTTTATTCTTTTAATTGTTTTTTTAATTGTTTTCTTTTAATTGCATAAAATAATTTTCATAATAAATATAAAATACAGAAAAATCAAAAAAATGTTTATTTTATTAATATTAATTTTACTATTATTATTTTTTGTAAATAAACTTTAAACAATTAATTAGATTAATTTAGGTTTCAAAACTTTAATATTTTTCTTAATAAATTAAATATGTAGAAATTAGGGTTTTTAACTTGTTCATCATTTTTTTAATAAATAATTTTCTCATCATTATTATTATTACTAACTACTAATTTATTTTGTAAATAAACATGTACATAAATTCTTTAGTAAATTAAGTTAAACTTTAACATTTTTCTCAAATAATTAAAAATAACTTAGAATTAGGGTTTCTTTTAATTTTAATTTTAATTTTCTTATTTCATAAATACAAAAAAAACCTAAAAAACACTTCTTTTATTTCAATAAATAATTAATTAATTTTTAATTTCATTTAATTTCTTTAAAGGGTCCAACGCCCTCGAACGTTCTATTTTTATTTCTTTCGCACATTTATTTCCTTTCAAATATTATGTAATTGCTCAAGCCATGTAACTCGGACATTTTATATTTCCCGCATTTTATTTCTTTATTTTATGTCAAATCGGGTCCTGGTTTAATTTTGGCGATGTGGACCCGCGCCTTTGTAATAGTTTAGGAACTTTAATTTCCGCAACTTTTTTAACTGTTAATAATTGCATGCAAGAATGAATGGACAAAAATAAAAACAAACGATAGATCACTTTGACATGACAAGATAAATACAAATGAAAACGACACACAAATCACACACCACCCCTAGGGTACGCCTCACTGTTGCCTTGCCTCGAAAGGTGATCGTCGAGTAGAGAATGTCTTAGTAAGTCCTCATGATCCGGGAACCTGGCATGAGGGTAGCTTCTAAGGTGTCTTCCTATTGCTCCGGTGATCACCATGTCCCGAACCTTCGAATTGACCCGAACACCTCCAACGGTGGTGCTACCTACCTCTCAATGGTGGGATGGCACTACTTTTAAGGACATTTACACAGACGAATTCCTTAGGATAGGTAGGTTCTCAAGGATACTTGCTCTCTTCAAAAACAAACAAAAAAATCTTTTCACACCAACACTTTTCAAAAGCTTTCAAAGCAAATTTTTCAAACACTCTGACGTACGAGTCGAACTGAAATTTTTCAAAGAAACTTTTTTAAAACCCACATTGAAAAGCAAACAAACAATTTTGAAAACACATTGAGCAAGTATCTAAGAGCCCATGGATAACCATGGATAGAAAGGGTGCTAACACCTTCCCTTTCTATAACCTACCTCCCGAACCGAGAGCAATCTCTTAAAGGAATTTTTCTGTGCTTTTGTCCTTTCCACTTGGAGAAAATAAAAGACGGTGGCGACTCTTGCTTCCGCGACATTTCGCGAACCAGCGTTAAACTGTCAGTTCCAGATCCACCGATCACAGAACTGGCGACTCTGCTGGGGATATAACTTAAAGTGAGGTGTACCTTAGGACTAAGATCACTGTGTTTTCAATTGCTTTCCTTGCTTGCTTTATTATTGTGGGTTGCTTGGGAGTTCTATAGATCCTAACCCGGATCTGGGGATACCTTCTTAGAAAGTAGCAACAAGGCTGTGAGGGAACTGTGCGGGGTATACCGACATGGTTGAAACAGTCTGCTACGTTGATGTGGCACTTTGGTGTGTACCGGTAACCCTTGAGTTCAGTCAAGGAGAGTACGGGGCCTCCGCGTGGTGTCGTGAAGCATCAACAGACCTTAGGAACCTTAATTGAACTATCTTGGCCTCTTTAGGGTAGTGAGATAACTGACTTTGGTGTAGTCCGAGGTTGGTTGATACTCGATACTACACTCAATTGAGGGTTGCTTACCTGGAATATTTCGGTCGCCAGTTCAGTGGCTAAATCGAAACGATGAACAATGAAAGCAATCCCGTGATATTGGGACCCTTAGAACCCGGTTACTTCTAATAGGACAGGTTGAACCCACCAACTTCAAGAGGGTACTACCCAGACCCCATGCTGGCCTAAACCCTAAGGGCTCCTCTTGTGTGACTTGTGTGCCTTCGTACTTGACTATTTGCATGCTTGTTGTCTGACACTTGAGCTTCTTGCAGGTTTTGTTTGTAGTCCTTAATTAGGACTCATAACAAGGTTTACTAAGTTTCTTGCAGGTTTCGTTTATAGTCCTTAATTAGGACTCATAACAGGTTTTACTTGAGCTTCTTGCAGGTTTTGTTTGTAGTCCTTAATTAGGACTCATAACAAGGTTTACTAAGTTTCTTGCAGGTTTCGTTTATAGTCCTTAATTAGGACTCATAACAGGTTTTACTTGAGTTTCTTGCAGGTTTTGGCTTGCAGTCCTTAATTGGGACTCATAACAGGGTTACCTACATTACCCCATGCATACCATAACATCATACCATTGCATACATCCTAACCCATTTCAAGGATCTCAAGGGCTTGTGATGCAGGTCAGGACGAATCCACTATCCCAGCATGGGGCAAAGAGGATTTATTTTCCTCTAGACCAGGTTGTCAGGGGCTATGACCCACTTGATATGGTGAGCTTTGACACCTAAAGGATGATCCCCAGGCTAAGGTTATCAGGGGCTATGACCCACTGGATATGGTGAGCCTATGACCCTTGAAGAGGGGCTCTCTACAACAGGAAGTTCCTTTAATCAAGTTGCCAGTTTCCAACTCTAACAAGTTTCTCTGTTTACCCTGCGAGGTCCTTGAAATCATTGCATGCATGTCATACATCTCATTGCATTGCAGGTGTCCCTTTGACAGGTTGCTTACCCTTCTTCGCTGTTTATTTCAGCCGATCGTCATGAATCCTGAATCATCAGCTGAGCAGTCCATCAAGGCCCTCCAGGCTCAGAATGCCCAGTTCCAAGGGCTGATCATGAATTTGACCCAGGGGCAACAAGATCTGAAGGCTCTCCTCTTGAAGAAGGAAAAGAAGAAGAAGAGGACTGTTTTGTTCAGCCCTAGACGCAGGTCTGGGAGCACACTACGGGATGAAGCTGAGAGGACAACCCCATCTGTGGGGAAAGGCAGTCATCAAGAGGAAAGGATTCCCAGCCCAGTGGTCTCTGACAATGAGACAGATTTCAATGACGAACAGTACCCTCCGGCTGAGGATAGGTACAAACAGTTGGAAGACCGGCTAAGTGCTATGGAGATACAAAAAGTGCCTGGCCTGGACTTCGAGGATTTAGGTCTATCTTCTGGGGTAGTGATCCCGCACAAGTTTAAGGCACCTGCCTTTGCTAAATACGACGGGGCATCCTGTCCTAAATTGCATCTCAGGGCTTACACAAGGAGGATCCAGCCCTATACAGCTGACAAAAACTTATGGATCCACTTCTTCCAAGAGAGTCTTTCAGGGACTCAGCTCGAGTGGTTCTATCAACTGAGTGGAGCCAACATTCGCAGCTGGGAGGACCTGGCCACGGCATTCTACAAGCATTACCAGTACAATACCGACCTTGCTCCCACGCGCACTCAGCTTCAGGGAATGTCTATGGGTGCAGGCGAAGGTTTCAAAGAATATGCTCAAAAATGGAGAGACCTTGCTGGAAGGGTACAACCACCTCTAATTGACCGTGAGCTCGTTGACATGTTCTTGGGGACTTTGTCTGGTCCATTCTACAACTATCTGATTGGGAATTCTTCTGCTGGGTTCACAGATCTTATCTTGACTGGGGATAGAATTGAAGCTGGTATCAAGTCGGGGAAGATTCAAGAAACCGCACTTGCTGATACTCAGAAAAAGCCCCACAGTGGGAAGAAAGAGTCCAATGCTATACATGGTAAAAAGGGTCGTCATGATGTGGGGGCAATCCAGATTTCTGATCCCACGCCCGTTCAACCAAGAAAGAGCAATAGGCGTAGGATAAAGCATCAAGATAGGAAGTATACTGACATCAACATGTCTTTGTCTCAGGCATTACAGCAATTGCTGAAGGCGAAATTGATCACACTAAAGGATCCTCCTCAAAATCCTGACACTTCCTCTCCCAAGTACAACCCGGGTATGAGATGTGCCTACCATTCTGACAGTCCTGGACATGACACCGACGACTGTTGGACCTTGAAGAACAAGATCCAGGATTTGATTGACGCCAAGGAGGTCGAGTTTGAACACTGATCCTACACCAAATCATCGAGAATGTCTTTTGTTCATTCAAATGTTCAAGTTGTATTTTTCTTTGATTGTTCAAACATTTATTCATGTTAAACATTGTTATCACATTAATGCATCGCTTATGTCTATTTTGAATCAATATATTCGTATTCACTAAACGCAAATTATTTTCATATTTTTTCTGATGTCAACTCTCTTTAATTCTAAGCCTCTTGAGGGAGGATGACGAAAACGATACCACGATCTACAGTATGCTTTTGAACAGACCCCGCTGATGAGGTACAGGCATTGTTTCAATTCCTAAACACTGGAGTTATAAGGATGATAATCCCTCGTCAACCCCTCTGAGCCAAAGAAGTAGGAGTTTTTTTTTCTTTTCGAAATTTAAAACCCTTAATCATAACCTGGGGCAGGGTAGTCTCTCAGTTGATCCAAGTGCATAACGAATGGCGCCAAAGAAGTCCTTACAAAACGAATAAAGACAGTGATGGTTCCGAATAATCAATAAAGAACAGGCAGTCATTATCAAAAAAATCATAAACGAAAAACCCAAGAAGTCAAAACCTATAAGAAGGGACTTATGAAATTGGGGCATCCCGCTGACTGTAATTCCAAAAAGGAAACAGTTCAGGCAAAAAAAATAGGGATAACGAAATCAGAAGAAAGAGGTCCTACAAACCCTCAATAAAAAAGGAAATGACTGCCTATTCAAAATAAGTTATCAACATCCGAATCATCACCGGAAAATCAGAGCAAAGACTCAAACAAGGTCTAACGTATGATCAACTGAGTTTAGGTTTGGAGAACATCACGAAGAGCGGGTGGGTATAAATAATTTGAGCCTTTATCCTTTGTTTCTTAAACCGTGAACCAGGCCACGTTATAACCCTTAAAAGTCCTAGCTGAAGCATGGGTTAGTTCGAAAGCATACTGTTACAAAAGGTATCCTGACTCCTTAAGGCTTACGGTAAATACGGAGTTGACATCACGTTTTACAAACATTCACTTGTTTTATGAAAAAAAAAGGAATGCATTTTCAAAATCTTCGAGACAGACATAAGCGTTGCATTTTTAACATAACTTTGTTTGCATATGACTTTTTGTTTGAACAGCATAGAAATTCGCACGACGAATGCCTAGTGAACAAAAGTGCTTCCAATCAAGGGGCAGACATGACCATGGTCCATTATCTGGGGCAGCCCAATCAAGATTCGGAGAATCTCTCAAAAGGCCAAGTAGCCCGGGGCAAATCTCTGCCTGAGTCACTTAGGGCATTCCAACAATGAATCTTGCCTGATCAAACACTTTCTGGTGGCGTGACAAAACACTTCTAACAGGGGCAACTCCCTACTTTCTGAGAACGGACATAGTCGAAAAGATACTACGCAAAATCAAAGACCCGCTAGGTTGACATACCTAGGCAAAAATAAGGGCTTCCCGGCGAACCAAAAGGGTTCGGGCAAAAATCAGGGATGAAAATGAAAAAATCTGTACACCCGGCAAGTCGAAAACCTGAAAAGGCGGCTTGGGCAAAAATGGGTATCCCGGTGGACTGAAAACCCGAAAGGGCGGTCCAGGCAAAAGTTAGGGATCAAAGCGTACGACTATGTCCTGTCATCTTATCACCTGCCTACCAGAAAAAGGTTTGTCCATCAACCACTATCAGCGCTTCACAGGTCTTCCTCTCCCACCTCAGAAACAGGGGCAATAAAGAGTTGTCTGAGCAATCTAATTGTCCCATCCTCCAAGGTATCAAGGTAGGTTCAGCTAAAGGACATAACCAGATATCCTAATTCCCCAGAGAGTGAGTCGGCAAGTCAGTGCATTCCTCTCCAAGCAAAGTTATCAAGTCTCAAGGAAATTGGGTATCCTCCAGCAGATCCTAACATTCCCCAGCAGCATATGTATTCTTAACAAGCATCCCCGGCAGTCTTGGTCTAAAGATTGTTCCCCGGCGGCACATTAACATTCAAAGGAATCACTTCCCCGACATAGTTCAAAACTCCCCCAGAGAGTCCAATCCAAGTTCCCCCGGAAAATTGGAATCCATATCCCCAAGCAATAAGCTTATCCCCAGTAGATTCTGGAAGCTTATCCCCTCGCAGAACACGAACGCGTCTCCCGGCTTTATTCAAAGAGTTATTTCCTTAACAGGATATAACTGGGTTATCCTCAGCCAAAAGCCACGGAAAGAGCGTCCTCGACGAAATCTTCTTACCCCAGCGAAGTCCATCAACACTTCCAACAACAAGGGTATCCCCAGCAAATTATCATCAACACTCAGCAAGGCATCCCTCTTCCCACAGAGTATTGCTTCCCAGCATGGTCGCTAGAGTATCTTTTCTCCCCGCAGAATCCTCCATTTGCCAAGTTTATTCCGCAACGGAGTCATCTTCTCCTACCGGTATTCTTGCAGTTATCATCCTCAGCGGAAGCAAAATCTATTCTTCAACATCAGCCCAGGAGTGACTTCCCGGCACCCGTCAAGGATTTACTTTCCTAAACGAAAAACACATTCATGAAACGTCACATACATCATTATAGCATGCATAGACGCATCATATCACCCCAATCTCATTTATTTTTGAGAACATCTTAAAATCAGGCAATTCATGCATTATGACATTGCATACAACTAATTCGTTATTTTTTTCAGGAAAGAACGATCAACAGATAAAAGTCTTTACCCGTTGAGGTAGTAATCGTCCCAGATTCCTTCATCATCCTACTGAGGTAGTAATCGTCCCAGATTCCTTCATCATCCTGCTGAGGTAGTAATCGTCCCAGATTCCTTCATCATCCTGCTGAGGTAGTAATCGTCCCAGATTCCTTCATCATCCTGCTGAGGTAGTAATCGTCCCAGATTCCTTCATCATCCTGCTGAGGTAGTAATCGGTCCCAGATTCCTTCATCATCCTGCTGAGGTAGTAATCGTCCCAGATTCCTTCATCATCCTGCTGAGGTAGTAATCGTCCCAGATTCCTTCATCATCCTGCTGAGGTAGTAATCGTCCCAGATTCCTTCATCATCCTGCTGAGGTAGTAATCGTCCCAGATTCCTTCATCATCCTGCTGAGGTAGTAATCGTCCCAGATTCCTTCATCATCCTGCTGAGGTAGTAATCGTCCCAGATTCCTTCATCATCCTGCTGAGGGTAATCGTCCCAGATTCCTTCATCATCCTGCTGAGGTAGTAATCGTCCCAGATTCCTTCATCATCCTGCTGAGGTAGTAATCGTCCCAGATTCCTTCATCATTCTGCTGAGGTAGTAATCGTCCCAGATTCCTTCATCATTCTGCTGAGGTAGTAATCGTCCCAGATTCCTTCATCATTCTGCTGAGGTAGTAATCGTCCCAGATTCCTTCATCATCCTGCTGAGGTAGCAATCGTCCCAGATTCCTTCATCATCCTGCTGAGGTAGTAATCGTCCCAGATTCCTTCATCATTCTGCTGAGGTAGTAATCGTCCCAGATTCCTTCATCATCCTGCTGAGGTAGCAATCGTCCCAGATTCCTTCATCATCCTGCTGAGGTAGTAATCGTCCCAGATTCCTTCATCATTCTGCTGAGGTAGTAATCGTCCCAGATTCCTTCATCACCTGCTGAGGTAGTAATCGTCCCAGATTCCTTCATCATTCTGCTGAGGTAGTAATCGTCCCAGATTCCTTCATCGTCCTGCTGAGGTAGTAATCGTCCCAGATTCCTTCATCATATATTTGGAGTAGCAATCGTCTCAGATTCCTTCATCACATCCCTATCAAAAAACCTCCTCTGGTTCAGTCAGATCGACCCTAAGATCTCCCTGATTCTTATCCCAGTAGAAGACACCCAAGATTCTCTCAGCGTTCCTGTTGGGGTAGTAATCGTCCAAGATTCTTTTACCATTCATGCTAAGGCAGTAACCCTCCCTGTTTCATTCATCGTCGTTTGAAGCTCCAGACTCAGCTCCTGTAACCAGTCAGGACACATCTATACCAAGCATCTGAAAACCAGCTCCTGCAACATGTCAGGTACCCATTTTTTCTTTTGCAGGTACGCAGGTTCTTGCTAAGGAATCTCTTACGCAATCAACATCCAGATGGCATCTATAAGCCCATCATCCTATCCATCAATCTCCAAATGGCATCTATAAGCCCATTCCCCACATCACACTGCTACTATGTGAGCGCAAATTTCTGGGTACTCTAGTGTTCAATCATCTTCCACCTTCAGATTACGAAAGGCACGTCAGCCAATCTGCATCCTCAGGTCTAAGAAGATTGAACAGGGGCTACTTTTTTAGGGTTCTGACTTTTAGAGAGAAAGTGACAACTAAGGACATTTAAAGGGTGATTTTGGAGCACATTGGAATCATTGGAGAGAAATTCCCCCTTAGATTTGGATGATGAAGGCTTCTTAACTCATTGTATTTATTAATTTATGAATGAGTAGTTAAGTTTCTCTAGATTAGCTCTTTTCGAGACGAAACTTTTTATTACTTTGTTGGATCATATCGTTGTTTGATATTTATTGAGTACTTTTACTATTATTATCTTATTTAAATTTTTCTTGTGTTTAATACTTTTTGTCGCTTATAGGCGTACAAATCGATCTAGACAAGTAAGGATTTCTGACTGTTAGTCTGTTTACCTGATCTAGAAAATTTATTCAACTTTGTAATTAACTATGGATACTTAATTAGAAGTTGTTTCTTATGAATTAACGCACTTAGAACGCCTAATTAAACTTTGAATTAGCCTAAGAAATTAGGG